>OX637289.1:19634244-22134244 GCA_951799445.1 Pseudisothecium myosuroides
ATAAATTTCTTCTATTTAAAAAATATATAATTAGAATGATTTTTTTTAATTTTTTCTTTATATTTTTGAAATTAAACCAAAGTTTGACTGAAGTTTATTTTCATTTTCACCAATTCACAATATACTACAATAATTGTTGGTTTTTCCCAATCATTGAACATGTAAAACCATCCAAAAAGGGTGAAAGAATGCACAGTTCCTATTATTAAACTAAAGTTTTTTTCTATAGGGTCTTATTGGTAATTAGAAGGAGATTTTAGATTCTTTAAAATGTATTTGTTGCAAACTCTATAGTTAGTATGCTAGATTTCAAAGTATCAAAAATAGGTGTACTTAAAATCAATCCTAGTCACTCATAAATAAATATTGTACACTTTAGAGGCAAACATTTTGTTAAAAGCACGTGCAATAATGTAACTTTAGAGAGCTAGAGGAACCCAAATGAATGACTCTTGAATGTATTGACAAAAAAAAACTTGTTGGAGTTTTTTTGGTTAGTAGAGAAGATTCTCCTTGTCATAACATACACAATAAGGGTCTGGTAAGGGTGTCAAAGAATTTATCAGAAGTAAGGATTTGTGTGCCATGGATCACAAAAAAAGCCTTTCTAATGTATTTGCCAAAAAAGAAAGGCAAATACACTAAATTCTTGCTCTTTGTCTGAATTTAAGCAATGTAATTTATCTTTTTGAAATTTGAGTCCAACTAATGAAATGAAGCTTATTCCGTGTAGTTTCTACTCCAATTAAAAAATTTCATAAATTCCTGTAGAAAAATTTTCAGATTTTTTGAGCTAATTTTGAATTACATACAAATTATTTTCAATTTTTTTTCCAAAAATCATGGTAATTTTAAATCATCACCAATAAGTCGGAAATCTTTATGACTTATAGAAGACATGTGATTTCATCCCTGAAAAATGAAATAAAACTATTCTCACTCAAACTTAGTTGCAAAATAGAGGAAACAAAGAGAAGAAAATTGAGACAGACAACATGGTAATAGGGCTCCGTCCTTCCAGGGTCAATGAACGGTTTAATTGCAAATATCAGAAGTCCAATTCCTGGATAAGAGTAGAAAGCTGAAGGGGGAGAGCCTCAATAGTTCAACTCCGCTGAAAGACATCATTTCTGAGCACCCAGCAGCTTGATCTTTTCTACAATACCCTTCTCTGCCTGGACATGCTTGACCCACTCACTGGTGATGCGTATACGCTCTACACTCTGGCCCACAGTTCTATCAATGCCCGGAGCCGAGTTGGCATCGAAAAATTCCTTTATCTCGTCAGCTTTTTCGTCACTCGAGAACTGCAATACAAAATATAATGTCTTTAGTCATTATCATCAAGATCATATGGACTTGAACTAGTCTGCAAGGAATAGGGACACTTGATAGAAAAAAAATTCATTAAATCTCTAGGTTAGCATATGCTCAAGAATCATGGAGAGAAAAGAGAAATAACTCCGACTATTTCTGAAGCCGGCGTAACTTAAGAGCCTGTTCATATTGGATCCCACGATCATTCTTAAGGACATGATTGAGTGACGCCAAAACTACATACGTCTGTTAAGAGGGAGGCTCTGTACATGTTGAAGTTATTAAGAATCATGGACTAGATGAGATAAGGGTCTTACCTGAGAAACAATGCTGCTGATGAAGCGCGTAATCAGGACACTCTCCCCGAACCGGTTCCAGATTGTTTCCCAGTTTTTCTGCAGAAAATATTATCATATCACAGGTCAGTAAACTATTAGTAAAAGTCTGTAACTCCAGCATCACCTAAAGAGCTGCAATCTACAATCGAAACCATAGATGCCCACCGTATGCACTGAATACTTCACATGAAGAAAGCCCTCCAATTTCAGATGTGATTAGTCAGAGGCATGCTCAGTCGAGATCAAACCCAAGCTCTTTAAGCCCGAGTAAATACCACGACGATGAAGAAACGAGACCACACCCTTGCCTGATCAAAAATGGGAGGAAGTCACTGCCTACCTTCAGCCACAACCAAGCTGCATCTCGGCCTTCCCCACTAATCCCTGCCAAGACCCAAATAGCATCCTGGTTTCGGACCTGCAACACCATGTCCCCTTTGGTTGTCAAGAAAGTAGCCTTCAGAGGAAGTAAACCCACTGTAATTCCATTGTATTGGCAATCGTGACTTCTCAATGAACGAGTAAAATCAAGGAAGAAATACGAACCTCAGGCGACAACAAGAAGTCAAGCGCTTCGCTAACAACAGCAGGATCCGAAGATGATCCAATAATACCTACACAAAGACGTGAAGACGTTTTAAATTACCGGTAGTTGGCCGCATGAGCATTGAACAAAGGATAGTATGTAATCAATGTGAATATTACTCTAAGAAACATCAAGCTGTACACCCAAAGTGGAAACGAAAACTTCTGTGAAGTACAAGCAAGTAGACCCAGAGCACATGATCGACATAAAGAGGAGCAAAAAAAAGTTTTCTTACTGAGAACTCGAGTACGCTCTTGACTGACATCAGTCTCCCGATAAACCATGAGTAATGATTCATAACCCGCTTTGTCAGTGGTTGTCACACTCTGCATGACAGCCTTGTATGCTACCTGCAACAGTCCAATTTCAGAGTTGAAATGTAGGGAATTTCCACGACGAGCACTTCCCCAAATCAAAATGCATAATAGCAGAAACAAGTGAAAATAAAATAAGATGTTGATTCTTAACAGTGAAATCAGATAAAAGCATTGACACCATAGACTAGAAATTCGACCACCTATTAAACAGACGAAATAAAGTTTCTCTACACCAGCATCAAGACCGGCACGTCATTAGTTGGACATTGAAAATCTTAAATAATTGTATATAATCATACCACCAGTCAAACAGAGCATTTGATGAGTGTATTACCTTCCTTGTATCAGCAGGTAAGAGGGGAGTGTCGCGGTCCGCTAGAAAGGCCTCAAACCGCCGCTTTGCCTCGTTCACTGTTTCTTCATGACCGAAAGACACGAGGGCTGACAACAATTCACCCCGTAGCATGCTATCCAGATGACCCTCATCAGTGCTAGCTTCCCATCCCAATCTCCTGCAAAAGATGGGCAGCACAACAACATTGAGTCACTGCAGATTGTTTTCAATATATACCCATAACATGCTACTCAGATACCATCCAACATATTCCTCAGCTAATAAAAGTCTTCTGTGAATCATATTCCCAACTTCATGATAGATACTTACTGCGCAGAAGGCAGGAGAAGGTTGGATACGAAGTGCTTCAAGTCTTTGACAGCTGCTGGTATCGCATCACCAATCACTTTCAAGATTCTATACGAAACCTGCATTGCATATGGATATCCCGATTAGCTCAGCTTTATAAGCCAAGTTATCAATACATTGAAACTCGCATGATTAAAATGATGAAATATAGCATCATTCATGATTCACACAAAAAAACTACTAGCACCACCAATTCCTAGAAAGAAGCAAAACCCCACTTACGTCGGTCAAACACATGAGAACGGTGTAGTCAGTCTCTGAACGAAAGACTTCCATGAGAGAAAGCAAGACACTGAGAGGCTGTTTCCGAGCAATGCACAGTGCGTATGTGTCATCCAGCACTCCTGCAAGAAATTTAAGGTATTATTAGCACATTGAAATGATCATAAAATAAGCCTAATACTCAACTGTATAGCAGGAGGGTGTAAATGCTGCCAAGGCTTTCTCAAGAATACACAACGAGCGCCTGCATTCTAATTCTAAAGTTGCACCTAAAGTTTACCACATGAACCCGAATGTATGTCAGGTTAAGATTGTTCTGAAATAATATTCATTCACTGTCTAATTGTAGCTGCCTAACAGGACACGCTTGGTGATATATGAGTCAAGAAAAGGTTTGCATACGAGTATGAAGAACGGTCTCAGAGACTGACAATTTGCAAACAAGAGCGTGTTAGTAGCCAAAATGCGCCAAAAGAATAACATACCAAAACGATCAGTAGCCTCCAAGGACCCAGCAGAAATTGCAGAACGGAGGCGTGAAGCCAGTTCCTCGTCATATTTGACACGATAAAACCCAGTCTGACCCACATTCAGTTTGAACCAGTCCTTGGACACATCCAGAAATTCTGAGGACGAGTTCTCCAGAGTTTTATCACCATTTGCTTCTGCGTTCGAGACCAATGGCTCCTCGGCACTCTTTACCTCGTACGATCCCTTGGATAAAACTTCTACTGTATTATCTTTAGAGGAGACTTTACGGACAGACAAAACACTGGTCTTATGTCTCACAAGCTCACTCATTCTAATCTTATATGAACCCACGCAGTAAGTAAGTGGTAACACCCATTCTCCATCACCCTCCTCTCCACTGGAAAGATACTGGCTCTGAAATCACAGAATCCCCAAGCTGTCTGTCAGTGTACCGTACGAACCTTCTATTGAACGGCACACTTATTAAAACCAACTATTGTGAGACAAAGACAAGTGAATGGTACGTTGAACGCCACAAAAGAATCTCTCATGGTTGGAAGGAGACAGAAATGACTGTATTATCAAAAGTTACCTGTTCAACAATCAATGCCTCACTTCTAAGTTTGACATGCACAACAGGGTATCCTTGTTGCTTAGTCCAAGAGTCCATCAACTCCTTCACAGGCTCCCCAGAAATCTCTGAAAGCACACTCCACAAGTCCTCCGTCTTGGCGTTTTTGTACTCATAGCGCTTGATGTAGGAAACCAATCCATTCTGTCGTGCAAAAAAGAGCTCAAATCTACATTCACTGGCATGCAGAAAATCTCAATCCAAAATTGGAATAACAACAGCACAATGCATACAAGACACACCTGAAAGTTATCCGCGCCCAGATATGTCTGTAGCATGCGGATGATAGCCGCCCCTTTCTTGTAGCTTATTGCATCAAAGATTTCATCGATTTCCCGAACATGACCCACTTCCACCTGAGCGCACGAGTTGGATCTCAGTGACGTGATGTGTAAATTGAAAACTGATTTGATGAAATAGTTATAAAAAAATTTGCCCCTATAGAGCATGTGTCTAAGGACAAAATCTACAAGGAATGATATCCACACAACTCCACAAATCAGTCTGAAATGTAAATTCGATTGTTAGAAGCTTTGCTCTACTGACCGTCACATCTGTAATTAGAAACATCTGATCTGGCATGACAGCTTACCGGCTCACAGTCCAAGGCCTTAACTTGCAACAGACTCGTTGCACATTAATAATACATATGGAAGCAACAAGCAAAACGAAACTGGGATAAAGCAAGACGAAAATACAATAACATGCTTACCTCTATAGGATGAGACCCCACTAATCCATCCAACCGAAAGGCCTCTGTAGTCTGTTCCACAAACTGTGTCCAGATCTTCCACTCGGGGAAGAGGTGATCGATAGCCAAGTAGCTCACCTGATGGTTACAAGAGAATTTAGTATAAAAGAAGTATTTACAAGACTTGAGGAGAATCTTACAAGATAAGAATAGAATCTAAGAAGATAAGATAATATATACACAAGCAACGTAAGACCAATAAAGCTGATGCAACGTTCAGCTTTAAAAGAGATCTTGAGAGACTGCCTTACCCAGGTCGCAAAACCTTCATTCAGCCAAAGATGAGTCCACCACTCCATGGTGACAAGATTTCCGAACCACTGATGTGCCAGCTCATGGGCCACAACCACTGCAACCTGATTTCGATTCACAGCCCAAAACAATCTTAATTTCAAAATACAGGTAGATGTACACACTAGGACTTTAAATTATAACATTTACCCAACATGAGCACCCTGGTATTAATGTCAACTCCATTATTGCACGCACCTGAGATGTAATTAGAGTAAATACTATAAATACACTTTGGAATGAAACTATCACAAAGATTATTGCAGTTCATACCCTTTGCTTGTTGACAGCTGCTGAAACCTTTTCGTCAAACAGGAGGGCAGCTTCTCGGTAAGTAACCAATCCATAGTTTTCCATCGCTCCTGCAGCGAAGTCCGGGATAGCGACCATGTCCAATTTTGGAAGAGGGTATTCCGTTCCGAAGTAACTGATGCAAAATAAATACAGTAAGTTCCACAACTTCGAAGGCAGTTTATTCACATCTTAGGAAAGCCCTGGTCCCACCACGGAATAGAAGCGTCAAAATTGACTAACCCAAGGCTCATCAAAAATTATCAACGTCAGTCGAAGCATGACAGCATATCATTCCTGGTCACTAAAATAGCCGGTAGAGGAACTCAATATGAAATCAGAGAAAAGAACACTTTAAAAACAACAGGTTTCCCTAAAACAAGACCAATAGCGCTCAAAGCAAGCAGTGCCTCGCGATGGAGGACAGTCATCCATGTACGTAACTATTCCAACGACAACGGTTGCAAAGCTACTTACTCGGCATAAAAGGGAAGGGTACGAAGAGCAACATCCAAGGCGAACTTTCCCTGATATGTTTTTCCAACCTCTGTATATACCCGGACGCTCCGACCTGGTAGACATATCACCTCAGACAAACTCAAAAAGGTTGAACTAGATGTCTGATGACCCATTGAGTACAAACTTAGAATGCAAATTTCAAATTATCAATCGTAAAATCGTAACCCACTCTCACCATCTTTCGTGTGCCCCTCAATGTATTCAAGCTCTCCTACAACAATTGCCACTAAATAGGTTGACATGCGTGGAGACTCCTCAAATTTGATGGTTTTCATCTTTGATGACGTTTGATGAGATTCCTCTGCAATTGGCATGTTAGATAACGCAACCCTATCGGAGGGCACATGCAGTGTCATCTTGAAGGTGGCCTGCATTCATATAAAGAAAGAATTAGTTATTTCTCTTCATTGGAAATGGCATATGTGAACATAATAAATTAAAAAAACAATCAAAACACTACGCCAACGTTCAGGGAAAAGAAGGTAACATAACCTTAAAGGAGGGTTCGTCCCAGCAGGGAAAGCATCGCCTAGCATCAGCAGGCTCAAATTGCGTCACCGCCATGTTCCTAGTCTCACCATTGACCTTATACGAGCTGCAAATGACCAAGAAAAGGACAAATAAAGTCTACAAATTCAATAGTGCTTAAAATCTGCTAGTGAACACTTCACAACAATCCATGAAGCCCAAGCGGTGCAACAGCAAAAATGCAAGGCATAGAATAGAGATTAGAAGATACATCAAGCTGCTGACAATCGGCAGACTAGGGCACATGCCCTAAGAAGCAAGCAAATAAAATATAAATCTCTGGAACCAGAAGCAGAACAACACCTTCGATAGAAACCCCGCATCTGATCATTTAGAGTGCCTTCAAACTCAACACGCAGAACAGCTTCACCCAGTGGGAGAACATCGTCAAAAGACAAAACTAGAATTTCGTCTTCCGCCTGCAGATCCACAGCTTTCGGAAACAACATCTGATTTTAACAGAGCACCAAACAGAGCACCATCGTGATACTAATATCAGAAAATCGCTACACTCTGGCGACATTCAACGATAACGAAAAAACGATAGATTTACAGTCAAGCACCATTGTGCAAAAAAATTTACCGCAAGAGAAATATAACCTGGCAAAAAATAATTCATGACCAACAGATACTCCGCTGTGCAATTTGCACTTCACTTACCTGACGAGAAGTAGACCGCAACCACACCGACTTATCAGTAATGGTCAGGTCGGCTGCGTTGAGAACAATGTGTTTCGTCTCTTCCACAATGTTAACAGTCACAGTCATTTTCCCATCGAATTTGCACGTATCCAACTTGGGTGTCAATTCCAGGTCATAACGGCTGGGTGTCACGGAGGTTGGGAGTCGAATTTTCCCTTGAAAAGCATTTGATAACTTCTTAATCTTGGACTTCTTACGGAGTTGAGTAGCAAGCACATATGAAGTGGCCAGGGCTATGGCGGCCGCAGCTGCCACTCTTGTAGCCATGTTGCTTCAAACAAAGACCGTCCGAGAGTTACCGTGGCTCGACGAACAAACTAGCACTAGTAAACAGTAACCACAGTTGAAGCAAAGCCAGGATCAAGACATTAACAGCGTGCATGTGACATGTGCAATCCCATCCACGTATCCTCTGCAGTAGAAAGCATTGAGCACAAACCAAGTCAGCATCAAGAAATCAACACTTGACGACCACAGGACAACAACTCCTTCTGAAAAGACTCAAGGAAATCCTATGACAGATCCACCCCACCGAGTGGCAAAAGCGATATTTGCAAACAAAGCGAATTAGCACTCTCACTAACACCACTCCTAACACCAAAATAGTAATGGTCCCCCGGTAAGATTATTCTTCAAAACCCTCACTTCACAGACCGGTCAAGATAATCCGAGACCATCACAAGTTGACGCAGTGAAAAAACAGATTTTCTATATGAAACGAAAGCCAACACGTAATGCAAGTATTTTACATTGCGAAAATGTAAACGTTAACCTAATCAATGCTCCTAAACCTACATGTACTCCTTAAAATCTTTGTTGGGAGCTATAGTAGCACACCAACATCGGCCGCTTGCAATCAGACACTACAAATCTGCAATTCAGCACTAATTCCTCGTGCACCACGTCCTTGCTGGCCCACTCTTTCGACTGCCCAGGATTTAAATGTCTGGAGAAACGAATCACAACTACGAAGGTGAATAAGCTAGGGACACCCAAAATTGCCAGCGGACCCAAAGAGACACATGAACAGAAGTGGCGCACACCCCTCACTCAATATGTTCCTATTGTCGAAGAAGCAACTTTAGAACCGACAAACCAATAAAACGTTGACGATTCATAACTATTGCGTATGATATCCAAGTAACGCATTCGGTATCCAAATAACGCATTCTACAGACAAACCAATAAAACGTTGACGATTCATAACTATTGCGTACGATATCCAAGTAACGCATTCGGTATCCAAATAACGCATTCTTCCAAGAGTTAAAGTCCTCATTCGTTCGCCAACAAGAGCATCCATAGAAATTTTTCGAGTCTAATAATATCAGGAACTATGCTCAATTAGAAAAAGTGGCGACTTGGGTGTCCCTAACCGTTCCAAATGCTGCTCAAATCAATCCTAGCCGTCGATTAGAAAACACATACACTATCACAGCTCGAAAACGTCGCGCCTTGCATTTTAACGCGTCCAATTCGCCTTACAACCTACACACCCCTCTTCACGAATCGATCCACTCAACCCTAAACCTCTGACCAGATGAAAAGATTCCCACTGACACAGCATGAAGCTCACGTCCTCCGCATACCTCAAATACAAGACTTCAATGGCATTCTTCTTCTCGCAACCAGAAGCTCCGACCTCCAATCGCACGATCAATTGAAGAATCTCGACGACGTCCGAGAAATTAGGTCAAACCCGCAAGAAGCACGGATTGAATGCCATAAAAAATGGTACCAAACCTCGCAAACGAATCGAAAAAATTGGCAGAACTGCCCGTGAACGCTGGATTGCGAGAAGGCGTGACCAGGTGAAGCTGAAGGTCGACCAAACCCTGACGGGAGCTGCTGCTATGCGATGTGCAAACGCTCTCCGCCAGGAACAAGTGACCTTCGTGGTGAGAAGAGAGAAGCTCACGATCACGATTCACGAAGTCACGAGGAGGAGAGAATCCACGGTGGTGGGCTGCTACCGCGGGACCCATGCCCGTTAGTGTTGTTCCGCTCATGCTGACTTGGTGAGGGAGGGATCTCGCTAAATTCCATCCGGATCAGGCTCTGTTCTGCCCCCACAGACTATAATGGACTGAATGGAGTAACTCTGTTCTGCCCCCACTGCAGCACGCTGAAGCGAATCAATGGACGACATTCCTCATTTTCAGAAGATCAATGGCGCAGAACCTTTAGAGGTCAGCTGTGGCATGTTGCTATGGGACTGCTTTTATCATAACGTTATAAAGGTAAGTACACCCGAATGCACTGGAGGGTCAGCATAATATTGTTAACCAGCTTGAAGCACTCTCCCTTGAAGGAGGGATAAGGGAGACGACCCATTTCTGATCACTTAAGCAATTCAGCATATCTGGTGTATGGGTATGATGATGGGAAATTTTTTCTCGTTTAGATAAATAGATTTAAGAAGGATTCCATATTTTTGTACATTTTTTTCTTCAAAAATAAAATTACTATGAATTTTTTTTGTGAAGATTCTGTTCAACCTATTCTTGTTATGTAGGCCATCATATTTCTAACCATAGGCTGGTTACAAAATCGACAATGCTTCAATGCAGGTGATAATTGTAGCCTCCAATGTACATCTTGTAGTCATTCTATGCTTTCAATGTAGACCCGAAATTTGTGCTTCCCCTTCTTACAAATATATGTGTGAGCTGTCACCTAAACCACCAATTGATCAGAAACAAAGCAATCTATTTAACGGAAATGGGTGGCTGATCGAAAATGGGTCGACTCCCTTAATGCCTTCCTAGATGCTTGGGAAAGACTTTGGTTATAAATTTATAATTTGTAGAAAATGATTGGATGGCTTGGAAGTTGCAATGCTACTTTCATTGGATGATTGGAAAGTTGCAAGAGAGCCATTGGCTAGTTGAGAAGGTGCCATGTTGAGTGGCTGCCAACTTCCTTTAGAAGGAAAAGGGACCCTTGTAGTGTTGGTTAACAATGTTATGAGGGTGAATTGACCCCCTCATTGCCTCGCAAGGGAAAATACTATAATTTTTTATTTGCAACACATGATAAAATTTTGAAATTTTGAATTCATATTTGCAATCAAAGGCTCGTAATTAGATTGGAAAGAATTAGATAGGAGAGGTGAAGGAATACCAAAAAACATGGCACAAAATAGGGGGCAATTTTTTTAAATTACCCTTGGTTGGGGCAATGAGGGGTTAATTCTCCATTGCCGTGCAATAAGCATTTGAGCATTGCTCCAATTATTAAATTAACTAATCTCTTGTTTTATCTTGTTGCAAGTTGATCAGAAGCATATTTTAAATTCTTTTCTTATGCATTTTTGAGGCCCCTATATGAATAAACTATAATTTTTCAAGTGTTGAAAATAGAAATGCCTAAAAGTGACCTTAGGCATTCATATGTTAGGGCTATGCATTTTAAGCAAGAATTTGTAGTGATAGGTTTTAGACTCAAGGAGTCATAATTATGTCCTATTACCTTACTAAGAAAGAATGTTGTTTTCTACAATTTTTTGAAAGTTTTTCTACAATAAAATATAGCAAAAAATTTCATTTTTGATTCTTTGGTGTTGAACATAGTATCAAGCAGTACACAACTTAATTAATTTACTACTTTGCATATTAATAACGCTTACTCACACTCATTATAAAATTATAAAAATTTATAATGTATAATGGTTAGCTATAATTTGCAATATTTAAGGATAAATTTAATAGAGTGTAGTCCACATTGCTTTCATACTATCTCAAATATTGTGATTTTCATCCAACATCATCCATTTAATCTACTTCCTTTCAATTTTTATTCAACTTTCAATTGAATTTCATCCAAAGGTTTACATTAATTATGTAGATCACCAATTCATCCAAAGTGCAAGGAAACCTAACACTAAATGATTGAATTAACTTGTGTTGTAGATAATTGTCCCCATGCTTCCGTTTTTAACATTGTTTAACAAAAAATTCTATAGAGTAGTTTGGTAGTTTGCTCTAAAATGCCCATGCTCTAAAAGCGATTATGACACATAAGTATATTTTGCTTTCTTCAATGTACCAACTCTGTACATTTCAGGAGGTGGTCGTTTTCAGTGACCTCTCTATTTCAACTTCAAAAATTCGTAACTAATTCTATCGAGGTCCAAAAAATATGAAACAACTTGTGGTAGATGCCAATTCCATTTTTCTTCCCACATAAATTTGCTGAAAATTGTTTCAAGGAGTTTAGCTTTACCGAAAAGGCAATCAGCTCTTAAATGGTCGCTTTAAGACGGCAGACTACCTTAAGTCTCTTTTGCTGTGGAGTTTAGTGCAAACCAAGAAGTTCGACTACGTTCCGAGCGGTGCTTGCATATTCCATGTCCAGAGCCTTCATTGCCAATTCTACAATGGATCAAGCATGTGACTATCAAATTTTTGCAGGTATACAAAATTGAATCTGAGCGCCAATGGCGGAAGCGCAGATCGCTACCACTAACTTCGGTCGCTCAACATCAAAACCCCATACTGGTCTCTCAGAATTCTACAGCATTTTTGGAGCAGACAATCTGCATGTACCTTGTCCTAAACCGAGCAAAATTTAAAGGGGTACAATATCAAATATTGGTGGTGGAATTCGAAGCAGGATATATATACTAATCCCAGTATGTAGTATGAAAGGAAATCAATGTTATTTGAGTCCCCGTTTGAGTCCTTGAAGCAGGGGTCGAATTGGGTAGACCCTGCAGCTGTGAAACATCAAATTCATGGTAATGGTGGATTTGACGCAGTTGCAGTCGCACAACTGAAATCTAGCTCGGATCTACATTCGTCCTAGGTTTTAGAGCTCTGGCACTTGAAAGCCTTGTACGTACAATATATTTCAATGGCACTCTGAAACATGACATTCTAATAATAACGAATTACAACCATTCTGTTATTTTCTTCCACAAGAAATATAAGGCTGAAACAAACTCCATTCCAATCCCTGTTTGAAGTAAGTTAAAGTCCGAGAATTATTCCAACCTAAACATCAGCTTGAGCCTCGTTTTTCGTTTTTCTCGCCTCTGTTTCATTTCCTGAACCCTGCTCAGTCAAGCAACGTACGTCCTCTTCACTGTCATAGTGAGTACGTGGTCGTCAGGCAGAGGGAGCAAGGATACTTGATTGTGATCCATATCAAATGGCCCACGCAAAACGCATGTTAATTGTCACCTTCGTATGTATGTATCTTTTGTGTACAAGCAGGCCGGTGTAAAGTGGATATCTGGGCTTGATTATGACCACCTGCAGCTCAGTACAGTCTAGATAAATATAAATTTGAGAAGGGAATATTTATCTGGACAAATATTCCCTTCTCAAATTTATATTTATCTAGACTGTCCAAGTACTTAAATATTCAACTCGCCACCACCGCGTCTCAGTCAGTTGCAAGGTGATTGCACAGCCTCCCTGTTTTGCTGCTGCAACTTCTAATGCATGTTGCTCGTGAAATCTTAGAAATTAGCAGCGGCTTACGTGATTGAGGATTGAATCTCACTATGTCTTTGGGGAGCTGCTAGTTGCTGATATACTGCCATGCCCCTACCATCTCCAAAGCACTTTCGATGTGAACTTCAAGGTGCTAGCTCGTGGTTTATGCTTTGGTGATCAACTAGCTCCAGTAATCACTGTGGGTAGTGCTTGATCTGCTTCGTTCGGGAACTCTAGAATTGTTCAGCTCGTTATTCAAGGTTCGTGATTCTTGATCGATCTTAGACTTTCTTTTCAATATAGTCGTCTCTGTCTTGCTCCAAATATACTTAATACCAGAATTGATGAATCTGCTTATGTTTGATCCTCTTGTTGTACAAACTCAGGTCCTTCTTTATCAATCTTTTCGAATTTGGGTTTGCAATAATTCAGTAGTCTCAACTTCAACATAGCCCAATTCGGAGAGGTCGATTCCAAGCATTGGTTTTATTTTTTATTCCTGTTTTTTTGGCATCATTGTGTAATATGCGCATCCTTGATTGAGCAATACTGAAAAGTTTATAGCGATTGAGTTTATCTCCGGTGATGTGGAAGTATGGTAATAACAGTCCTAGCTTGCCGCCTCTGTGGCTAACAATGTTTCGAAGGCTCTACTTTCACATTACTATAGCCATTCTGACTGCGAGCTCGAACCACGAAAAGAAATGTGTACTGAGTGTCGCATCTCTGCATTCTTGATCAGAGTGATAACGAAAATTCGCCAGAAACAGTGTGATTTGCACGCAATGGCGCCATCCATGGCTAGTGAGCCAGCTAAAACCGGCAAACGGGAGCATGGAAAGGCCGAGGTCCCAGGTACAGCGACGAAGAAGCTGCCCAAACAGCTTCTGCAACTTCATGCCAATGGCGTGCCGTTCGTGATGCCATCGAAGCGGGGCATCGACACTACCGCACCCGACTTCGATACAGAGTCTTTTCTCGACCTGCTGGGGGAAGACGTCATGCTCCTCCAACACACCAAGCTTCGGGAGATTCTGAGCCTCCAAGCGAACACGGAGTATCTGCAAAGACATGGCCTGAACGGACGCACAGATGTTGAGAGTTTCCGGAAGAGCGTTCCCATTGTGAGCTATGGCGACTTGGAAGCTGATATCCTGAGGTTGGTCCGTGGAGAGACGAAAGCGGCTATCTTCACCGTCGACCCCATCACCCACTTCAGTTTCAGGTCAGTCTCCTATTCTCTTTCTTTTCACCTCAACTGCCATAAAATTCTAGATCTGGATTCAAATTCTCCCCTGTTTTGAACGTAAAATTCGGTTTCTGCTTTTTATAATGGTTCGAACTTACGAAACGGTATTATAATGGTTCAAATACAGCCACCGAAAACACTGTTGATAAGAAAACACTTCCACTCTTCAGAGTTCCAGCCACTGAAGTGAGAACGGTCCAGTTCTCTCAGAAAGTCATGCCACAATTCTCAGAAATTACACTACAGAATCATAATCTACAAAGAGCGAAATTTTCTGTTGATCAACTGACATGAGAATGGTTCAAGCGTATCACAAAATCATGCCATGGTTCTCAAAAACTACATTACAGAATCATAAGCTACAACAGAGATTTCATGTTGATCAACTGAAGTGAGAATGGTCCAGTCGTCTCACAAATTCACGCCGTGGTTCTCAAAAACTACACTACAGAATCGTAACCTATAAACAGATTCTATGTTGATCAACTTTGCTTGAAATAGGTTCAAAATCTGCCCGAAATGGGTGCAGTGTTCTTGTGTTTTCGTATTTCAAACTGTCTCTACGTTTCAAACTATGGAGTAAGCATTCCGTCCTAACTGTGATTTGTCCATACATATGGCGGCAGCTCAGGCACCACAAGCGGCAATCCGAAGTACATCCCCACGACAGAGCGCTTATTTGAGGACCAACTCTTCTTCCGTGCTTACGCAAACGCAACCTACCGCAAGCTCTTCCCCGGTTTCCAAGACGGCAAATCCCTAAACCTCGCATTTGCAGGCAAACATGAGCAAACCCCGTCAGGACTCAAAGCAGGAGCCATGACGACCAACCTCTACCGCAGCGCAAGATTTCTTCACCGCCTTCGTGGCCCCCACGACGAGTACTGCTCACCCGACGAGGTCATCCTCTGTGAAGATCTTCACCAAGGCCTCTACTGCCACCTCCTCTGCGCCCTCGCACACGCACCCGAGATCGTAAAAATATTCGGCGTCTTCGCAGCTATACTCGTGGCTGCTATGCGTTCGCTTCAACGACAATGGCGAGAGATTGTGAAGGACATTCGAAGTGGAACTGTGAATTCAGACATTGTTACTAATTCCGAAGTGAGAGACGCGGTGCAGAAGACGCTGCTGTGGCCGAATCCCGAACTAGCAAAGAAAGTGGAAAGAGAGTGTGATGCACATTGGGAGGGGATTTTGGAGCGTTTGTTTCCGAATGCGAGGTTTGTGGGGTGTGTGTTATCCGGAAGTATGGCGCAGTATGCACCAGTGTTGAAATTCTTTGCAGGGACGCTTCCGATGATTTCGGTTGCTTATGTTGCGTCGGAGTGTGGGGTGATTGGGCTTAACCCGGACATGAAGTGCGAGCCGGAGGATATTACTTACATGTTGTGGCCGGAGAAGGCGTACTATGAGTTTATACCTGTTGGTGATAACTGTGTGGAGAGGGAGACGAGTGTTTTGGAGGCTTGCGATCTGGAAGTGGGGAAAGAGTACGAGATTGTGGTAACAAATGCCATCGGTAATGAACCCATCAATCCGGATCATATTCTGAATGAGATCATGTCAAGCAGCCAAGCTGGATTATATATCAGTCATAAATCACTCCACTTTTTTGGGTATAATTTTGCGTAATTAGCACCTTTTTAGACATTTGTCTGCAAATTTAGATCTTTGTACTACTGTAAAGTCTCTACATTAGTTCCCTTTTTAAAGATTTGTGCACTTGGAATGCGACCATTTCGGCGCTCTGTATTGCGTCAATTGACTATTTCCCAGAACCAGGTTTCAGATTTGTGCTACATTTTTTCAGTGAAGGCTTCGCTTAGGGAGCACTTGGACTTTATGTGATCTCATGGTGTTGTTTCCGAACAGGTTTTTACAGGTACCGCGTGGGCGACGTGATAAGAGTGACAAGCTTCCGCAACACGGTGCCAGTGTTTGCGTTTGTGCGACGCAAGAATGTGGGTCTTAGCGTGCACGACGAAAAGACAGATGAGGAGGAGATTCAAGCTGCTGTCAACAAAGCAGCGGCGCTTCTGAGGGAGACCTCCGCTATGGAACTTTCTGATTACACAAGCACTACTGATATCTCTCCCTGGCCTGGACATTACGTCGTCTACTGGGAAATCGTGAACAGCAGGTACAATCCTTCTATTGTGCAACGGATCCTCAAGAGCTCTTTAAGTGTGTTGCTGAGCCTTACTCGCTCTCAGAGATGATCCGATCCATGTAGTGTCAATCCAGTTATATTGGAAGAAATCCACGACATTGGCGCTTTCAGGATGGGGGCGTGAAAACATAACTCTAACTCAGTCTAGTTAATGTCCTCTAAATTGCGCCAATATAACGAAATTGATGGTTAATACTGTTTACTTTATTGGCTGTGATGCACAGGAACTGGGACCACGACGCATTACAGAAGAGTGCCAATATTATGGACACCAGCTTCAATTCCTTGTACCGGAGGGGTCGCCGTGGGGGGTACATTGGCCCTCTGGAGCTTCGCATTGTAAAGGAGGGCACATTCCTGACGGTGATGAACGCCGCTGTGACAAGAGGCGCATCGCCGTCACAGTACAAATCTCCCCGGTGTGTCAACCATCCGCAAGCACTGCAAACCTTGAAGGATGAGACTGTGGCATGCTTCCATAGCACAATCACACCAGAAAATATTAACAAGGAGTGAACAGAATGGATTTCGGCACTGATGTCTTTAAATAATTAGCTGGTCATTGATAGATCCGTCAGTTTCTGTAGCTTCAAGGACACTTCAAGGAATTAACTACAATGGTCGAGCTAGTGTTTGATGCAGGGATCTTCAACCGTGTGTGAAGGGCATGCTAACTAGTTCAAACTCTCTCCAGTTTACTCGTTTATACGAAACAGACCTCCATATTCTACCACTCTTGGCTCTCAACGACACAAACCAAGTTATTTCCTTGAATTGCATTTTCGGACAAAATATTCTTCTTTGCTTGCGATGGCAAACCTCCTGCTATGGTGGCAGATTTGACTCAATAGCCGTGTGAAAGTTTAGACCATAAGTCGTTGCCTTGGACAAGTTCGCAGGACGTTAAACCCGTCCCACTAAGTGGGACCAGCAGGGTAAAAACGCAGAAATTGGGGGGTAAAAGTAAAATCCTTGCCCCTATTTTGTGCTGTCCCTAGGGTATGTTCTAGACCTCTCCCAGCTAATTTGGGGCCTCTGATCGCAAATATGAATTCAGAATTTGCAAAAAAAATCATGTGTGAAAAATAAAAAATTCTTGCGTTTTCTCCGGGGTTAAAATTTCTGCGTTTTTACCCTATAGGGCGCACTTCGTGGGACGGGTTTAACGTCCTGCAACAAGTTCATGTATTTTAAAGCATACTATATTTTAGAGTAATCATGTTTCGTCGAAATGGCATGTTTCAGAGCTTCATTCAATGTGCAGAGGTCTAATAGTCTAATTGTGACCTGCTCCACACAGGATTCTACAAAAGTGCCAATTTCTTGCATTTTTACCATTTTAACCCCGAAATGAGCAAGGCCATTTTTCTGTCAAAAACCACTCAAAACTGGCATTTCTACTATGTTCACCCAAGAAAACCAAAAAAATATATTTTTTAGAATCTAAACATAGGATCTTGTAATTTACTTGTCTGAGATCATGTGGTAAAAATTTCATGAAGTTTGACTATACAGATTGGAAGATACTAGCATTCAAAGTTTGAAAAAAAAGGTTTTCTAGAATGTACGCCTGCAATTTTAGATGACTTTTGACCGCCATCTGTGGAAATTTTTTGCACTGCAAGCTTTTAATTAAAAAAAATTGTGTTGAAGAATTGTGTTGAGTAGAAAGTCTAGGTTTTTTGTTTTTTTTAAAAACACTTGATTTTATTCTTTAAAAAATTATTTAGTAGAAGTAGGTTCAAGCTTGAATGAAAAACTAGATCATTAATAGTTCTAAGATAGCATTGAAACACAATAATTCCAATGATGAGATTGTTAAAGCAAATTTAACCTTTTCAAATAATTTTTTTTTTAAATTGTATTCAAAAATGAATCCTACTCCCTCTGTCCCACTAAAAACCTCCAAAAAACTTCCCCATGAGGGATTAACGATATTTTTAGTCTTTGTGCTAGTGATACATACATTCTAGAACTAATAATCTATCCCCTAAATCTATACAAAACCTCCAACTGAGGCACCATCGTTTAAGCACCCAAAATCTATGTGGAAAGTGTCATATTTGAGCATCGTTTATAAATGCCTCCAGCTCATCATTTTTGATGATTTTAAGGTTGGTGGCAACAATGGGATTGTAGAAATATATGCTCCCAATCTAAATACTGCATCTACGAAACCTGGCCCCCTTCATGAACAAATCTCCATAGTGCCAAAGTGGTCCCCAAATCCATTGTCAATACAACTATTTGAGGAAGCAGCAAGTACAAGGTGTCTCATATGGGCAAGGCCAAGAGAGGAATGTTGCTAGGAGAAGAATGTTCCTTGATTGCTTGCCGCTTACTCAACAATCAAAATCAATAAATGGAGTTTTTTAGTGAGACAAAAATTGTGCCTCATTTGAAAGTTTTTAGTGGGACAGAGGGTGTATAAGTTATTTTTTCATAAAGATGCTTAAATTGTCTGAAAAACAAGATTGTTCATAACTTTCACATCACTAATCCAAATGGAATGAATCAAAGCTTCACTTGTAGACAAAAATAAGATCTATAAGAAAAAAAAATTAAAAATTTAATTTCAAGTTTTTGTGGATTTCTTCTTCTGCCCAGTAACATGAAAATTATGTTTAAGATGGCATAACTTTTGCTCCCTGGCACCAATTGAAATAAAAATTATATTCCGTGGAAGATAATAAATTTTTCTATCTTATGAAAAAGTTTCAAAAAAATTCATCAAAAATTGAGGTTATAGGAACTTGCTCAAAATCCATTTTGTCCTTTGAGGGGACAATGGTCCTTTAGAGGTTAACGAGCAATGCAAATTACTCATAACATTCAGTAGCCTTTAAAGAGGTCACTTTTCACTCATGAGTCCTCATCCACAAAATTCGTTCACACATCATGGAGAATTAAAGAAAGCTTTAATACTCGGGATAGTAGCTAAACATTTAAGGTGCATGTGCTCCATTTTTTTGGCTAATTGTGGGACCAAACAAACAAATCTACAAATCAATGTAAAGATGGTTTGTCGAAAATCCAAAGAATCCATTGAGTCAAATACCAATGACATTTAACCACCTGCCATCAAATAAAATTTTGATGTCAAAATGAAGGGATTGCTTCATTAACAATTCTGGGAATGAATGGTGGAGACGTCATTTTTGTAATGAAATCCACTGTCCATCATAAATCCTCAACGGATATGGAAAAATTCGAAGATGAGAGCTTGACCATTCATTGTCAAAATGTAGGAATTACGTTTGAAGAAGAATTTCAAACCTCCTTTTGGCATAGTGGAATAAATTTTTCTAAAAAACGTTGAACTAAAAAAAGTTGGGAAATCAAGTTAAATTTCATCTTCAAAAATAATTTTGAGATTTAGAGCCTCCAATCAAAAGTTATGGACAAAATTCAGAGAAACTATTTAAAAATGTCAAAGAAATGTCCCTCCTGACACTTCTTTGAAAACATGTGTAAGTTACTTTCTACATTTGAACTAACCCATCAACCTCAACACACATTATTTTTCCAAAAGCCCTCATAGGGTGTTCTAATTATGTACCTTGATGAGACCAAGAAAATGAGGGAAGCAAGCTTTTTGCAGCAATAAAAATCTATACCTTAAATAAGGTTGTTTGTTTAGTTTTGTTTGTTTGTTTGTTTGATGTAACAAACCATGAATTGCCTAGCATCATTTTTGATACCTTTGAAAAGCCCTTTGCAAGGAAGGGTGCGTAGACTTTATTTTGTGGCGTTTGGACCTATGGTGTGAAAGTTATTGAAGTCCAAAGTTTTTATGAATCACAAAAGTGAATTTAATTATCTTTTATTTTGGAAAAAAACATAACTTATACAACACATGTCCAAATGCCACAAAACAAAGCCTTTGCACTCCTTTGTGTATAGAACTTTCTATTTGTGCCAATTTCATGGCATTTGGATCTACGGTGTGAAAGTTATGGATTTTTTTTAAATTAAAAAATTGAATTAAATTATCTTTTATTTTAAAAATCATAACTTCCTCATCGCATGTCCAAGTGCCACAAAACAAAGCCCTCAAGTGCACTTTTTTGTGCATAAAGTTTTCTATTCGTGCAAAGAACACAACCTCTTACACTACAATGTGAAAGTTAATGAATTTCAAAGTTTTAATGAATTAAAAAATTAGAAATTGACTTTGACTTTTATTTTTATTGTGGCAACAGCCCAGGGCACACTAGTTCAACACTAAATCTAGATATTGATCATGTAAGATGTACAAAATCAAAACATAAGAACCTATGAAAACCTTGGTTTATTTTTTTGGTACATGAGCAGACAATACTTTGAAAGTTCATTATTTGTTTATATTGCCTTCAAACGTTGCATGTTAGAGCACAATAGAATGCATTTTTTTATTATCAATAAGATCCAATTAAAAGCATTTATGTTTGATAGTAGAAACCCTAATCACTTGCTATTATTAGTGACTGTAACTTATTCTAAAGCTTAACTTCACTTATGAAGTTCACTCGAACACCTATGTCAAAAATCATTGAAGGATTTCCGTGCTTATGGAACCTCTATTATATATCTTAAATGAGTTTGTTTGTTTGTTTTATTTGTTTTGTTTTGTTTATTTGTTATGGTGAGATCTTCAGAACTATGGGTCTTTTGGTTGCGTTTGATACCATTGGAAAGCTCTCTATGAAGAGGGATGTATGAGGAGGGATGTACAGACTCTATTTTTTGGCGTTTGAACCTATGGTGTGAAAGTTATCAAATTTTGAAGTTATTATAAATTTAAAGTGCATTATTTAGTTACTAGTAAATTCTAAGCCTTTTACAAAGCGGTTCCATATTGCAATGCCTTGATGACCATTCACAAGCAATCCCAATGTGAAGACCATCTTTGATTTAAAATAGCCAAAGCTAGACTACATCTCGTCTTGTCACTATAAGAAACCCCTGTCAATGGTGATAGGTGCATGAACAAGTGTCCGCGTTTTAAAAAACATCAACCCCTGTAGACATTGACGTCACCCAAAATCCCTTATAACTGACATGTAGAAAACGTGACGAAATGAGCAGAAACGGCTTCTCGTTTCAGCCTGTTCTTGAGAAACGGGGTTCCAAACGACCTGTTTG
The DNA here is from genome assembly GCA_951799445.1 of Pseudisothecium myosuroides. Classification (NCBI taxonomy): domain Eukaryota; kingdom Viridiplantae; phylum Streptophyta; class Bryopsida; order Hypnales; family Lembophyllaceae; genus Pseudisothecium; species Pseudisothecium myosuroides. The sequence goes on from OX637289.1 coordinate 19,655,899, forward strand.
CAGCTCAAACGACTGAGCTCAGAGGCAGCCACGTCACTGCCACCGTGGCATGCAATTCCACGTGGCAATTCATTTGAGCAGGAGTGGTTCGTCACTATTCATCCGCTATTCTCTGTTGCTTCGGATGAAAGCACGCGCCGCCATCAGCAACGGCTTTGTCCGTTGCCTTCCGTTGATCTTGTTGACGTCCTGCTTAACGTCAATCTGCTTCATGATGCACCTTCTCATGCGGCCATGCATGTTGATGGAAAAAGACGCCCTGTCAAGCATGACAAACAAAAGCATGCGGTGACCAACGACTCACCGATTCAAACAACGTCAACACGCCAGAATCCGACAACTAAAACTGAACGTTGTGTTCTTGAGGAGTGTCATATTAAATGAAATGTGCGAAGTGAGTCACTTATGATTACATGGTTTGGTATTTCTTGAAGATATGGAACGTTTGGTGAACATACAACTCCTGTTTCATAACGTGGTTGCCGTCGGCACTTCCAACATGCTTCACCAGCTGCACGTTCTGACCGAACACCCATTCTTACGAAGTGCTGGGCTGTGGAGATAAGAATCCTATGTCCCATCATCAACGTTGTGTTATGCAACGCATCATTTCTGATACAAGGACGGGCAGTTGTGCGTGCTAATCGTCATGGCGGTAGTTTGAAGACTTCGTCTTCATCATGTTAGCTTCATGTAGACTGCGGTCTCGGAAGCATGCAAGTGGACGGACTGCATGTTTGTCTTGGGTGCACCGAACTTCATCAAACGACGACCATGACGACCTTAACAACATAGAAAGTATGACATGCAGGACGAGTGCATCAGGCATGCTGTTCATCTGGCCGTTTCCACAAATTGACTTGTCGTTGAGTTCGAAAGCGCCCAGCCCAGTGGAGACTACACTTCGTTGCTTGCGGGTAATTGTTCCACATGATGCTCGGCTGGCTCAAGCGCGGCCCTCAAAAGCGACAGTCTTCTGTTTTCAAAAATGTTCGACACAGTGCCCTTACTAATAGATTGTATTGAAGAAATAATGAAGATGACGCATACTCGACAACGACCTCGACATGGATTTTAATGCGGTCCACTTGCATGTTTCTTTCGCAACGACACAAACTGCACTTTGCACAAATCAAGTGCGATACAAAGTTGCAATACCGGAAATAGACAGAGACGACAGACGCAGACAAGTAATTTCTGTACAAATTGTGCATTAAGAAGTACTAATTTCATGCAAGTGCTTCATCAAAAACATGATGACATGCTTCAGCATCCGCACTCTTTTTAAAAAAAGAGCAACTTCGGAAATGTGTAGAGTCTTTAGGCTACAATCCCCACAGGACGGTCTGCATCCGTCTACCGTTATCACATTCAGTATACAGCCTTCGTAGGGTCATGGTCAATTTACATAAGACAAAAATCTAAGTGCCTGCACTCGCACTCTCCGCTTCATATCGGATGTCAGATGAAGTAGTCGGACCTAATGAGGACGTCCTGCATCTGAAAAGACGAAGCAGGCGGTTACAAGCTTCTTTACCTGTTCAATCCTTTCTTGAGAGTTTTTAAGACACTCGAACGGCCCTCTTCCTTCCTAAGTTCCACACAACGCAGAATTTCAGCTTGCCGGATTGGTTAGCTTCTCTTCTTCGCTCCCATTATTTTAGGAAAACAATTAAACAACTTTGATATGACTAGCAGCAAATCGTACTGAACCTGGCTTTGTTCAACTCCATGACAGTTTGGTGAAAGTTTTTCACCAATCTTCACGAGAGATGCGCTTTCACTTCTTCCTGGTGGCCTCTGGATTTTTCCCATTCTGTACCTGCGGATTAATTCAACCAATTCACGTTAACTTGTTAAGCTATGTTGATGTAGCTCAAAGTACCGAAGCACAACCGCCCATGAACTGATTTGACTTGTGAAGTGTTAACCAAAAGTAATGGCAGTTACAACCGATTCCTACTTAAAGGCACTTCTAACTACAAAAAGCTTCACCTTACATAGCTGCGAGGCGACTTTGGTTGCCGATCCAGCTTTCGCTACTCCAGATTTCTATGTCTTCGATGGACCAGCGTTGGAAGAAGGCTTACCCGAATTGCTTTTGCCCACATTCCGCTTGGAGCAGCCGTTGGAATCCATCGGCGCTTCGTCCTGCTGCATAGGCGTCAATTAGTAGGAAAATTGCCAACACAGTTTCCTCCAATTTTACTCCCAAAGTCGAGCACTAAGTGGCTACAACTGAACAACATGTCCCACTCTGAAAGGTCAAGACTATGGGAACGTTTGTTATGTCAATTTCAGCTATGAATATGAGCACTGCTAGAGAGTGCGGTTACATACATTGTCAGCGGAAATAGAAGAAGGGCTCAAAAACTACCACTCACCACTTTACATGGAGATTATGGTATAGTACTCAGGAGATTTCAGTTACAAAAAGTGCAAAGAACTTACCCTTGTACACTCAACGAAACAACTGCGCCCTCGTGTCGACAGGATGGGATTTCCAGTTGCATGTGGGATCCAAGCTTTTAGCATACTTCTTAATGTTGTCTGAGAGGCACTCTTTCATGTTCCCCCAGGGCAAGACGTTCACGTCTAGAGTGACGGGCTTCTTCATGATCTTCCGCCGTCGACGTCCCCCTTCCAGGTCAAATGGATCGTGACTGCTGTCAGCTCCTTCCTCATCTCCACCACTGTTTGCCCTGGCACTGCACATCACAGACAAAGAAACTAAGCACCTTCACATTTCTCATTCTTGAACACAAGGTCAGAGTAGCGCTGTCTAAAACTTCACGATCCCATGACATGCCATGAAAAGAACACAGAAGTTTAACATGAACGGACTGAAAAACGCTTCTTCAAGTTCAGCAAACATGAGTACAACATGTGCATCCATGAGCGCCGACCCTGCCACTACTCGTACAGTAACACAACGACGTGCACATGGTATTAGACATGCCTTAATGTGCCCCTCTTGCAAGGCGCTTGGTATTCAGTACATTGGCGATCAACAACTTCCATCAAAGAAAAAGTAAAGACCAAGTGGATCGCTCTCTAAGTTCAGTCAAATCGGCCATGTACATTCTAAAGACATTGAATGACTTTGGCAAAGTGACAGCCCGATCGACGGCCGGCGCCATGTTGTTTCCATGACGACCTCATCTGAAACAAGTCTTGACCACTGTTCACAATTCCGACTACTCAGATCATGGCCACATAAGTGACGACGTCCGTATAAACAATTCACGTTCAAGCAAAACTACAAACTGTCAGTGTACACGTGTACCACAACAAGTTGAACTCGGATCTCTTATAGTACTTTGCAAAGACACAATACAATTAAACCAGAACTCTCAAACAGTATAATTCGTTTCTCAAAGTAAAAAATTAAGTCAAACCTCTAGTCCTCATCGTCATCTGCTGCCTCCTGTGCCGACGAGTCCGAATCGTGAATTTCGAGCACTTTCCTTTTTTTCGGAAGAGGAGAGTGCTCAAGGATTTTCCCCTTCCCTTTCCACGTGCTGCTGGTTGGACGATCTTGTTTCTGCTTCATGTGTTTCTCTCCTTCAGAACGGACTCGCATCTCGTCTACCCGGCAAAATTCTCTCCTCTCCACTACTTTGGCCCTCCCTGGCGATGATCTCCGTTTCAGAGCTTTGCTACCTGAAGGCGACATTCTAGCCCGCGGTCTACACCACTGCACAAAAGACTCCCCTCGCAGCCGTACATTTACACAACCAAAGCGTCAAAAGTAAGTCAAGATCAATGACAATGACACTCATCTCACAATGTCATGACGCAGGTGACAAGCACTGTATACAAGCGACGACAAGTGAAATTCTTAGCATTGTACAATGGTGACCCGTGACGCGCACATGACGACATGGATAATTGGAGGACTCCTTGACATGTGCACAAGTGAAAGGTACACGGGAAATGTAAAGCACACTGCGAGCTAAATGAAAGATGTACCAAACCACCGAGGCACTCTTCAACACACTAGCGCTTCTGAGTCCAAGCAAAACGTCACTCAAAACAAGTCCTAGAATTGATCAGAGCACACGTCTCAGTGAGCTCTCTCAAATACCCAGTGTTCGAGCTTGAAATCGTGACTGTAAATTCAATGACCGTGGGAAGGCGCCTCAGGAGGTCCAGTCCTTGCGTCTCCCATAGCTGCAGAAGTGGAAATCCACACCGCGCCCCCATATTTCGCTCAATCATAAATGCTACGTTGCGTGTGCAAAACTACAAGCTACACATTTTCAGACCCTTTGACGTGGCTGCAATTCACTAGGCGGAGCATTGAAGGCGATAAACGTACCGACTTGGTGTGACCTAAAAAACCCACCGGCGCTCGAAGGTTGGCCGCCGCCTCAGCAGCACCGTCTTGCTCTAAATTAAGCCAATCAACCTTGCTGCGCAACCATTCACTACACTTCAATGATCCTTGAGCGCTCCCCGACAGTGGACGCTTGTCAGAGCCCGCGCCGGATTGCGAAGCCATTTCCGTAACAAAATTCTAGAAAATTAGCAACGCCCCTTCAGAAATTTCAAGGTCGCGTTTCTCCTTCATTTTGGGTCCTCCTGTAAGTGATCCATCCCTACCCTCATACAAGAATTGCGTTAGTGCTTCCATTTCTTACGACTCCTCTAGCTTTGCAAACCCTGTCTGCGCTCTAATTAGGTTCCTAGCACGGTGGAGACAAGTGGAACCTAGAATCCCACTGCGGTGCACGGAATCAGTGGTCAGACACGTGGCAACTGGCAAGCAGGACGTTGTCAGCCGCGACGAAGTCATCCGTCTCTGAGGACGTCGGTGCATGACAGGCGCAGAATCGCAGATGTCCTCCCCGACGTTTTCTTCAAACGCTGATCATGCTGTGGACCCTTTTTGCTGACGCATGCTTACCTTTGTGACGTCATACCTGGGCACAACTACGTCACTTGTTGAAATGTCTTGTTATCCAAAAAGTTTTGCCCTTCATGTGCGGAGTCACTGACACCGTTGTCAAGCTCCGTGAAAGCCTCCTTTGGACTGCTACGACGGACCGCACTTCTAAGGTCCCTTCATTTTTTTGAAAAACTCGCGTGGTCCTTTTCATCGACATGCCCCTGCACCGCGCCTCTCGGTAGATTAAATGTTCGGTGGCTTGGGATTGCAACACTAAACTGCAGTCCACAATCTACATCTGACCATCTGAGCAAGCACTAAATTAAAAAATTTGCATTCCTCGTCTACTTATTCGGACTTTCACCTTTTGTTTTTCTCGATGTGGCCAGCGCTCACCAGTCAATCACTTGGCGTCCCAAGATTTCAACTGAACTCTTCTTCCGGAATAGACAATTTGTGCAAGCCGTAAGTGCTGCAAAAAAGTCTTCCTCTGACATGCTTGCGTTTTTCCTTATGTGCACAGGCTCACTACTGCTTTGAGAAGAGTGCAAATTCCGTGAATGAAAGTCTTGATTGTAGAAGCCGTCGAAAACTGTGCTGCTCCGAAGAGATCGCAAACCTTTCCGAAGACGAGGAATTGCACTCCCATTTCTGCTCCTCATACTCTGTCTCCTGGCGAGGTAAGCTACGACTCCCGACTATGGAAACCTTTTACTTCATGACTACACGTCTTCTGCTGCTGCGCTAGCTAGTGAAGTCTGAACGAGGCAGGCCATGAAAACGTCATACTGCAGGCTTCTTGTACCGTTTATTTGGCTCACAAACAATTTGTCTCTCTACCCTCGTCGTTGATCTGTTGTGTTCAGTGATAGTATCTGAGTTCACTGGCTACAGAAGCGGTCCACATCCATGGCTTCCCACCACGAAGATGACGTGCAAAACATGGTGACTGCCGGCCCTTCTGACTCGTGGTGTTCATCTTCCACACAGAAATCTAACACGGAGCATGACCGTTACTTGGAGGAACTTCTGTTTATTTACATGGAGCACATGTCATGGTCTAAACTAGGATTTGTGGACACACTAAAGTTCTGGCCAGACACAGTGGATGATGCGTACAATAGCCACCTCTACTGCATGTCTTGGTTTCATAATGGTGTGTTTCATTTTGACAATTGGGAAGAAGTCAGACTATGACAACTGGCTTTGTGAAGGAGCCTTTGCTGCCATGAACTCTAAGAGCACTGACAACAACGGCAAGTAGCGTTCTCTTTAGGCAATGAGGTATATGTGGACAGCAGGTGCTTAATAAATTTCAAATTGACTGGAAACACGCACATGACTCTTGTACAAGAAATCTTCTTGTTTTTTCACTATAGAGTGCTCGTCTTCTTCGCTTTGCATTTCAGATTTTTTATTTGTCCTCATTTTGCAGCGTCGCTGTCTGAAGAGTACATCTTTTGTATCCATTGGTGACACGAATCAAAAGTGAGGAAAGGGGCATACATTGTTCTCGACAAACGGAGTCACCTTATTTGCTTTGGACCGGGAGTATCCTTGCTCCCGACAGCTCATCGCCCTCCGTCACCTGAAGTAGTGAAAAGAATGTAGACAATCTACAGTGTCGGCGCTCCTGTGACTGAGAATCCCACTCCCTGGAAAAAGACGAAATCAAAGTGAGCGAATTTGCCAATTAAGTACTCAGGAGCGCAGGTATTCATAACGTCAATCTTGTTTCTTTTGTTTAATGTGTGACCAGCTGTCATTCCTTTCTCAGTCTTCATAGTCTGTGATTGTGAAGTTCTTGTCTTGCGAATGGCTTTACTATGATGAAGCAGTTCTCTTACAACGCAGGAAGCCGGTGCTATAAATCATTTTCCCTCCTCTGAATTAGAAATGAACGCATTTCTTTGTGAGCGCAGTAGTTATTTCTCAAAACATGTGAGCTTGTAAGTCTATGCTGTCTATTGTCAGCTGCCCTGTCGCTCACTAAGAGCTACCTCTCTTTAGGAACAGTTCAGTTTTCATTCGCCATGAATTTCCATGGCTCAAAGGAAGACTGCACTTATTGAAAATGTTGTTTTTCTCGTCCTGAAGAAGTGGAAATCATGATGATGGAAAATTCATCTTGAATTCGGTGTTTGTTATAATAAAAAGTCACTTCAAAATTACAGAAACGACTAATTTTGGATTACCAAAGTGTAAGTGTCTTTCAATTATGAGGGTCCTATCTAAGCGGAGAAAACTCTTCTTGTTTAATTGTTCTCTTCTTCACATGTGGTGGGGGAGGGCAAGGGGGAGGACTGCATCGAGAAAGATGTAGCCATCTTTCATGTAGACATTGACATTATGAAATACCGTCTAATACTGTCCAGTCTTTCTATAAGTATGGAAAGTCGGGAATCCTACAGTTGAGGACACTGTTGTCCTCATATGTTTATGTGATGGACTTGTGGAAGCAGTCATCCATTTGAAGAACTGCAGATTCAGAATTTGTCATGCTCTACTTAGACAGTAACTTCGATTTGCGAGTACAAAATTATGATGTTTCAGTGATGAGTACTGGAAATGTAGTGAAGGTTACAAACACAGAACTCTATTCAACGGCTGAATGTTTTTGGTGAAGTGGCTCGTTATACTTTTGAAGTTCGTAATGCACAGGGTTAACCCTGGAGCGCTCCGACGTCCATTTTCTGGATGATGACCAGATTCGGATCCTTGTTTCTGTCTCATTCCTGCTTGGATGAAAGTCATCCTAATTTCTGGTGATACTTTATCAAGTTGTTGTCCTATCCATCGGTTGGATTTGGTGTTACTAGAATATATACATTTCTAAAATTACAAATGTGGAAGTATGTCAAGTGGTCAATTTGCATTGACTTTAGTTCAAAACTAGATGTGCAAAAATGAGGTCAAAGATGTAAAGGTCACAAAAATTTCAAAAAATCATTACATGAAGAGAACCTTATTTCAAATCCATTCCAACAAGTTTTACTCAAAAAATGATAATATTTTACTTGTAATTGAATTTAGAAGGAATTCTGAAATTTTCTTTTCAAAATTTATAGAAAAAGATTGGTGATAGCATTACTAGATCTAACCGTATGGATAGAATTTAAAAATCAAAATCTACAGCTTTCATTTGTATACCAATTCCAAAATATTCTTCCAAATTGTAGTTTATAATGGTTTTTCTCAAATCGTCAATTTTGGAGATGAATCCAGACGCTTAGGGGTTAAGAGTGGTACTGCTTTCAAAAACTAGCATGTGTACAAATTTCGATTATTTGACGGCAGCTTATGTTTTATATTTATCGTTCTCAATTATTGTTTGGGATTTCCAGGTAATAAACAAATACAATTTCAAGCTAAAGAATGTTGAAAGTGCAGTGAGGTTATTCCAATGGAAATCTTTTTTTTTCCATAAAAAGGCACACATATGTAGTTTCAAAGTGAAAGCACATGGTGTGATGGCCATGAGGGCTTTAACCCCTTAATGACGGACCCATGACCATTGATTTCAAACCGCATTGCCCATCATTCAATTCACTGCCATTTTGCAACTAGATATATATGAAAAAATTTATATTTATTTTTCAGAGATGAAATTACATGTCTTCTTTACTTCACAGAAAATTTAGATTTTTTTGTGGAAAATTGATTTTTTTGAGAATTTTTGAAGAAAAAGTGAAGAAAAATCATATTAAATAGAAAATTATTTCCAAAAATCTGAAAATTTTACCATGTGTGTATATTATAGTAACAAACATCATGGCATAAACTCAATTTCCGTGTCATTCTAAAATTAGAAAATAATGGACATTGAAAATACACCCAAAGTTCAAATTGCAATAAAGTATTCAATATTAGGAATTTTTTCAAAAATTTATGTTGGAGTAGAAACTAGAATAGATGACCTTCATTTTGTTAGTTGGTCTCAAATTCAAAAAATATCATTTTTGTGGAGAAATTTCAGATTTAGAGCAAAGAGCAACAATTTCCCAAAATACTCTAAAATAGCATATTTTGTGATCCGTTTTTTTTACTAACTTCTCATTTATGTGAAGACAAACATTGGAAAGAGTACAAACTCAATTGGATACTCTTCATAACCCAATATGAAAGGTCAACAAAAAACTTTGTGGATGAACAAATGCTTTTGGACTCTTGCTTTTGGACTCTTGCTTTTGAACACTACTGTCGTCGGAACGCCACGGAATGGCGTCCGCGGCGCTCCAGGGTTAAATTTGTGGTGCACGGAACGTCAAGTGTGGGTCACTGAGAATTGAAGCTTCACAGTCCATTAGTTGGTCAAATCATAGCGGGAACTCACTTCCGGGAAGGATCAGCTTCTGCAAAATTTCTGAAATTTATATTCCATGAAAGAAAAGAGCAGTCAGCCTCTAAGGTAGTATGGCCTAAAAGCGACCATTTAAGGGCCGATCTGCCTTTTTCACAAGTTTCCTTGAACAGAAGTATTTTTGGATCATTTTTCAGAGAAAGAAAAATGGATGCGGAACGTTACACAAGTGGTTTCATATTTTTTGAATCGTTTTTGAATTACTTATGAATTTTCAAAAAAAACTGTTGTAGACACCTATTTGTGACCCTAGGTCTTCTAAAATCTGACCACTTGCAACTTCTAAAGTGATTTGAGTAAATGAAGGCCAATGATTGGCTCTTGCAATAAATAAAGCTTTTCTCTCGATTCTCTCAATGGCTTGGGAGGTCCATTTAAAGACCACCTAATGTCCATTTCACACCTAAATATAGGGTTGACTTGAAGAGGCCGCTTGCTTTTAGAGCACACTACCTTAACCCATGCTGCTTCTTGTTCTTCTGATATTTTTTGAATAAAACGGTGATTTAACCCCTAAAAGCCCGTTGTCTCTTCGGGGGACAAATGTGTTTTTGGGCAGGTACCTATGGGCTGAAATTGTGTTTTGATTTTTTGAAATTTTTTTTGGAGATAGAAAAACTGATAAGCTTTGTGGGAATATAATTTTTTCCACAATCGGTGCCCGGGAACAATAGTTATGACCAAATAAGCTCAAAACAGGGGACGGCGGGCAGCTCGGGCAGCAGAAAAAAAATGGACAAAAATTTGAATTTTTTTTTTAATATTTTTTTTCTGATAGATTATATTTTTGCCTATCTAGAAAGCTTTGATTCATTTCATTTGGATATGTTATGAGAAAGTTATGGATTTTCTTGTTTTTCGGGCAGTTAGAGCATCTTCTAGAAAAAAATAACTTGTAGGATTCATTTCTGAATGCAATTTTTCAAATTTTTTAATTTTTTTTTTTTTTCATGGTGTAATTTACTTGCTAGAACAATCTCACCATTGGGATTAGTGCATTTTAATTCCATCTAAAATATATGAATATTTTAGATTTTCCTTTTATCTTGGACCTACTTCTACTTAACAATTTTTTTAAGAATGATAATTAAGTTGTTTTTTTAAATTTTTTCTTTCCTAGATTCTCAACTCAATTCTCTTCAATAAAGATTTAAAGCTCAAAACGCTGTAGTGCAAAAGTTTTAAGTTAAAAATGTTTAAAGCCAAAAAATCTAGCCCCGCAATGTGGTGAGAAACTTGTTTTTTTCACTTCAAATGCAGATATCTTGCAATCTGTGCGGTCAAAAATTCTGAGATTTTTTCCATACATTCTCATACTAGTTAGGTGTAAGATCCTATGGTTAGATGTTCAAAAAAAACATGTAAAATTTTATTTAATACTTTGCTATAGAAATGGCAGTTTTCAGTGTTTTTTGGCAGAAAAAAAGGCCTTGGGCCTGTAGGGGTTAATAAGTGGCAATGCCTGAGGGCTCTCAAATACCGCACCCCAGAACATGTACAGTGCTTGGACATTGCTGAAGGCAAAGAAAAAGCGACATGTACAAATAGTGTAAATTTCAAAATCATGGACATCACTGTAAGGCTGTCATTCTAGCAATGAAGTTTAGTATTTCAATGATTCTCTTATTATGTTACTTTATGAGATTTACATTGTCTTTTGCCTTTCCAAGCTCTTATCAATCAATTCGGATGTCACACATGTTCAGACGATATGCATGATCTTATTTATTTTTTAATTTTTAAGGGAAACGGGACATAGGTTTTCCATGTAGTTCTGTTTATTATGAGAGAAAATGAAAAGAAAGGAGAGTATATGACATGTAAATGTCCGTCCCAAACAAATACCAAAGACTCCTTCGTCAAAGCATAAAAAAATGATGGAACATACAAAAGAACTATCATTAACCTAATGTGCTACAAATTTTTTTTTATTTTTTTTTATTTTATCAACACTAAGGGCCTTATAACACCAGTGCATCTCAACGCTTAAAGGCGGCAATGTGCTCCTAAACATCCAAAAACTCCAGGTGTTAGGTACAGTGTTTTATTCTCAATGTTATGGATAAACGCACTAGTGTTGTGTGCAGTGACCAAAAAAACAAGCACGTCCACACCAGCTCCTCTTTGTTTCAGCACTGGCATCTATTTGTTTTCCAGAACGTCAAACAATATCCTAAACTAAGACGACTTTCAACCTAAGACATTCTTATGCTGAAGGAAACGTGCATTGTTTTTAATAAACGTTACTAAAAACGGAGGTTTCTTATAGTGTGTACTCCCTCATTCCCACTAAAAAGCTCCAAATTGGATTAGGGTTTGTTTGACCAAGAGGGTTCCATTTATTGATTTTGATTGTTGATCGTTGAACAAGCGATGTGAAACAGAGGGCAGAGTGGATACACACATGGTTTGAATTCTAGATCGCTTGCTTAGTGATCAAAATCAATAAATGAAGCAGTTTAGTGATACAAACCCTAAACTGATTTGGAGCTTTTTAGTGGGACTGAGGGAGTATGACTTAGAGTGAAAAAACTTGATTTCTTTCACCATAGCTAATAAATGTAAAAACTTGATTTCTTTCACCATAGCTAATAAATGTAAAAACTTGTCCACTATATATCCATTATTGAAGAATTGTTAATTTAGTATTTGTAGTCCATCCAAGCAAATTTGAGGTCTTTGATTCCAAAAATGAATTCAATTTTTGCATATTTTTGCATTTTGCAACCTATCCAAGCTAATTTGGGGTTTATAATTCTAAGTATGACTTCAAATTTTACAATTTTACAATCCATGGTAAATAATAGAGTTCATTCCAAAGTAATCCCTTGATTTTGCACCTTGTATTTTCAACATCACTTATTCATAAATAGAAGAGATATGTAAGTGAGGGAATCCAAGATGAAATAGAGCTCAAATCAATTTCATCTCTAAATTTCAATATGGTATCTCTTAATGTATGTATAAGTACTCCAATGATTGGTTTGATTGAAGATTTAAACTTATGGAGGTCCAAATACTTTGCAAAGGCATAAACATTTTAATAAATTATTTAATATACATGTCTTCATTGAGTTTCATCATACTTTCACTTTTGTGTGATTAGAGATTTTAGAAATACCTTTGCCTTATTTTCAATCTATAAGCAACTAAAGTGTTCAAGACTTTTGTCAAAAAATGAGTTTTTCAAAAGTCAGAAGATTGCCTCCTCCACTTTTCACTAGCTGCCGTTGAAAACTTTGCCTTCCAATAATTCTAATTCTCATCTAGCAATTGTTTTTTACTTCCATATACAATAATGGGTGCTTGGGGTCTTTTGTACAAGGTTTGGTCAATTCTACATGCATGGAAGTCCTTCCTTATTGGAGTTCATTGTATAATCATCGAGTTCTTTTGACCTTGTGTTTTTTTTTCCACTTAAATCATGTCCAAAATGATTCTCTCTAGAAAATTTGGAAATTCATTTCTGGTTTTGACACACTTTTATCTTCACTTTGAATTCATGTGCCTTAAAGCGCTAATTAATCATATGCTCAAACTACATACACTTCCTACATTGATGTATTTATTATTGAAAAAAGAATTTTAGAATATCTACCCAAAGAACTTTGACCCTACATAACTTTTTGCACGCCAAATGCAAATGATACATTTAGACAGGATTTGAAATTTCCTACCATTTGCCAATCAAGAAAATATTGAAATTTTACAATAGAATTTTTTTTTAAGTGCCTCTACCTTAGGTTGGACTTCCATATAGCTAGAATCAAAAACCTTTCAAGTAAGACAAACCACTAGCTTTCCAATTTTGGAGCATGGAAGTATGCAATACTTGCAAGGGGAGAATTGCAATAGTTTGACAAGAAGATTATAGGGAGAAGTCCTTAAAAGTGGGAGGGAGCAAGTTTTTTGACTTCCAGAATACCAATTTTAACATAGATTTGAACTTTGGGTTGCTTTTGTTTAACAACAAATCAAAGCTACACCTAAAATGCAATTTTTCCCTATTCACAAGACAAATCTATTCCAAACCATAGTTTTTTCCTAGTCATATGGAAGTATCAAAACATCATGGAAGTTAGCTAGAGCAATTCCAATGCCAGAAAACTTAAAATTCATTTTTTGATATCAATTTCACATGAAGTCCACCCTTATTAGTCTTAGACGTTTGGAATGGTTTTGTGGAGAGAATTGTGCACCTAACATCATTCCAATCATGCATCATGTGGACTATGAGGAAATCCACATTGTTCGGTAGAATAAGAGGCCGAGATGCCAAAGATCAAGGCCAAGCTGACTTGGTTATTCAACTATGAGGGTGCCAACGGAACAAGGGAGTTCAAGCTTGCCAAAATTGTACCTACAGATGTGAATATGGCATGGCCATGCAAATGTTTAGCAAGCTATAAAGGTGGAGTCATTTTGGTCGGAGAGCGCATCGATTGTGTTTTTTGTTAGGATTTTGGAGGCAATGGCAAGACATGGGCACAATAGAGCAATATGGCAACGTGGTTTAGGTCAAACTAATAGGTACTATAAGAAACCTCCATTTTTTTGACAAGTTAAAAAATATGGAAATGCGCATTTTCTAACGTCACACATGTCCCCATGGATCAACAAAATCCACAGTCTAAATTGACTTGGCAAAAACACGCAAAAATCTGAAAAAATACACCATGTTTTTCATGCGATGTCTACACAAACATGGTCAAAGAAGGTGCCAAAAGTATGCCATGTGGCAACCACGTTACCTTCATGCAAACACTATATAGGCGAGCAGTGCCACTTGGGAATTCTTTTTAGCCAGTCCAGTGATGAATGTGGCACTTAACGTAGCACCTGACGTCACGTCGTCTAAGAATTTTAATATTGTTTTTAGCGACTTCAATTTAGACATTTAGACATTTTATAAAACATCAATTGATGCATCCCATATCCAAGGGGCAAGGTTGGCACAACTTAATTAATTAATTGACAATTAAAAATTAAATACATATATTTTTTTTTTAATCCAAAAAAATGAACAAGACAAATTGAATGTCAAATTCAGTAAGAATTCACCAAAAAAAATTGATAGCAAATTGAAATAAATAATTCTTAAAACACTTTATACTGAAATCCATTGTCCATCCATGGTTAGACAAAGGATATGGGATAATTAGAAGATGAAAACTTGATCGTAGTACATCTAGACGTTGTTTCAAACATATAGATGTTATTTCAGATATATGGATGTTGTTTTAGACATGCAAATGTTGTTTCAAACATGTGGACATTTTTCAAATAGTCTACTTTGAGTACAATTCTTATTTTACACATCCCATATGGTTTGTTGTACTTCCTACCATCCCACTTGTATAGAAAACTTTTTTTTCATCCATAGTGTACATTCAGCCATTTTCTTTTTTTACAAAGCATGCCACGTAGCTGCCCTTCCCTTAGGTTTTCACATTTGGTCAGCATTTTACTTTAGCTCACAATAACTTTCACTAATTCACCTAGATTTAAATCCAAGCCCCTTGCCAACAAGGCAGTTCCACGTTTTCTTGGACGATGTATAGAACACAATTATATTTTTTTCAATGTTTTCCAGAACATCATTGCCACACAGGACATCAACTTGTTTTGCCAGAGACATTCAAACATTTTCTAGAACATCCAACTCAACTCTGCCTCCAATAGCCTCCTATCTTTGTACTCTTGTTTTGAGAAACATGCTTGTTTGTTGCTAACGTCTAAAAAAAGGCAGATTCTCTATAGTGAAGATTCATTCAAAGGTGAGTTCAAAGGCTTTCCCATCATACACCTATTAAGGGGAAGCTTTCTAAGTCATGGTGGGGACCAATCCTCTTTTTTTGGCACCATGGGGCTAGATTGCACCATTTCAAAATAAATGTTTTTTTTTGCCAAATAAAAATAATCTTATTTTGCTAGAAATTTTCCATTTATGGGCAATTTCGTTAAAATGGTAGTATTCCAAGTGCCACTTTGATAGTGTGCCATTTTCACCATCTAGGACAGATGTAGATTTTAGAACGGCTGTTCTAAACCATCTAGGACAGGTATAGATTTCAAAATGGCCATTTTGAAATGTTTTCATGCCATTTAAAAAAAATATCGCCATTTTAACGAAATTGCCCATATTTCTATAAAAAATGTGGATGAAGTCGCCAAATTTGGATGAAGAAGTGCATGAATATGATTGAAAAGTGTTTTTTGGTCCAAAAGATGGATGAATGTAGAAATACAAAGCTTCCCCAAATTTTAAGTGATCGCCATCTTGGCACTTTTTCAAAAAGTAAAAAAAAGGGCTGGTGGAGACCAAGCCGTTGAATTCTCAAAACACCATTTGCAACACCCACCCAAGAATTCTAAGGTACTCCTTGTTTTGTTTTATAATGTGGATTAGGGCTTCTTTTACTTGTTGAAAAAGTGTCGGGATGGCAATCACTTATAATTTGGTGAAGCATTGTATTTCTCCATTCATCCATGTTTTGGACCAAAAAACACTTTCAATTATATTTATACATTTTTTCATCCAAGTTTGGCAACTTCGTCCACATTTAAAATAGAAATGAAATTTTTTTAGCAAAAAAGGCTACTTTTTCTTGACAAAAAATAGAGAATTTGTTATAAACCTCCTACAATAGCCTCCAATTAAGAACACAAAAATATACTTAGTAACAACAATGCTTTTTAAAGGAGCTCAAACCACCCAACTATGGAGAGAATCTTTGCTTGTCCACTCAATCACATTTCATCATGAATTAGTTCATCCATCAATGTATTCTCCAAGCAATCTCTGCTTGCCTACTCTTGCATATTCCATCAATGCATTCATCCATGAGAGGTTGTGACAAAAGTCATGACAAATTTATTTTGAAATGGTAAAAAAAAAGGGCTAGTGTGGATGCTATGAGCCCTCCAGATAATGGGTCACGGTGAATTGGCCCCCTCGCTCAATTCCCCAAGTCACCCCAAGGGTGCACGTGAAAAAAGAGCCCCCTATTTTATACCGTTTTAAAATTTATGACCTTCAACTCTCCCACTACAGCTAGTTTGGGTTTAGTTTTGATTGCAAATGTGAATTAAATTTTATCATGTGTGGCAAATTAAAAATTTGAGGGTTTTCCCTCGGGACTGAGACAATGTTTGGGAATTTTTTTGACTTTTACCGGCTAATTTCCTTCAATTCTCATAATGAACCGGTTTTTGAAGAACTGAGTCTGGTTATTTTTTCTATTTTCTACTGGAAATAGAATTTTATCAGATTTTTCCACCGATTTTTTGCCGATGTTTTCAAATTACAACCGATTTTTTTCCCAATTCCATCGGCTAACTTTGAACTAACTATCGGTTTTTTCCGAACACTGGACTGAGAGAGGGGTCAGTTCTATGAGCCCTCCAAATACCGGTAATGAAACTTCACCCCCATCGACGGAAACCAGAACCGGCGTTGTCGGCACGCTACCGGGCCCTCACCGCGTCCCCGCATGTGTGTTTCCTTGTCCCATCTAGACACCTTCCCCGCATGTGCGTTTCCCAGCCCTCCGCAGCAGCATCACCAATTCACCACATCTGGCGCCATCCCTCCGTCGCCTCGTTCATCATCCACGACGCTGCGGACGCATTTTTTCAACCCAAAAGACGGACTCCTCGTCAGGTGGGTCACGCCATCCGTCATACTTGACCTTTTCACACTCTAGTCGCAACGGCTCTACTTGTACAAGTCGAGGATGCGAATATATTTCCGCACTTGCTCGGAGGCTTTCCCGGCTTTCAATTCTTCCGTCGCAACTAGAAATCATCGTGGACTTGTGTCTCAGGCGCTGTGAACAGTGGTTCGGAATCGTTTCGTGGGTGACTTGGTGGGTTGGGTTGCAGGAATTTGCTGGGGGGAGGTGGTCTCGGTGGTCGGGGGGTGAGCGTGGGTTGGGTATAAAACGGGGGTTGGGGGGCCTGCATTTCGTGAATTGGAGAATTTCGGGGTGAACGATATATCAAAGCACGGAACGCGTGAAACAGCAGAGCAGGTGATCGATTGGTGGATGGATTTTGCGGCGCTCTTTCTGTTGGAAGCTTGACTTGCGCGTCCACGTATAGAACCTTCTGTGGGACGCACGTCTTGGGCGGGCGTGGGGGGAGGGTGTGCGAGGTGCTTCTAGACGTATTGAGGTTTTGGTATAACAGGGTTTGTTGAGCGACGCTTTGCTTTCATCTGGCGTTTCATTTGTGTGTGTGTGTGTGTGTGTGTTTGTGTGTGTTGCGATTGTAGGATTGTACGATTTAGGGTGAGAGAAGGGGGATCGGAAAAACAAAGCAAGCTAGCTAGCAAGTAAGCAATCAGTCTGTCGAGATGGAGCAGCGGGAGGTGTTAGTAACCCTGATCTCCGCGAGCGATTTGAAGAAGGTGGCCGCGTTCGGGAAGATGTCGGTATACTGCGTGGCTTGGATTTACCCCAACGTGAAAGTCTCCTCTCCGATGGACAAGAAGGGCAACACGAACCCGACGTGGAACGCCACCCTGAAGCTCATGGCCGACGAGCGCCTCGTGGAAGACGGGAATGCGGTCCTTGTGATCGACCTGTACGACCACGGCACGTTTGGCAACACGAACGTCGGCTCGTGTACCATCCCGTTGTCGGGGCTCAAGGCGCCGGCCAAGGCGAGGACGGAGAAAGAGGGCAAAGGAGACAAAGGCGGGGACAAGATGCCGGCGGCGACGTCTATGGAGGGTGGAAGCTCCTCGTCTAGCTCCAATTTCATGACTGTGCCGGTACGTGAACGTCCTGCTCCTTGCATTGTTGAGAGTTTTTGTTATTGTGGCGTTTCGGGGTTGTGGATCTTTGCTTTTTCCCCGATTCGGTAATTGTGACAAGTGGTCTCTGATCATCTGTCACCGCTGTAATTCTTTTTATGAATTTGCTGGTCGTATGATAGCTATTTTCTTATAGAACAACATTTTTATGTTTTCCTACAGGACCCTTGTAATGTAGTTCCTCGCATTGTTCGTGGTATTTGAGTATCGTGATGATTCCTAACATATTAAAAGATTGTAAGTGCATAATACTCGTATTCCAATCTCCATCTTCTTTAGTTATACAAAGAATCTCGCGTGAGCACAAGAAATTTATATACGGCAAAGCACATCCACTGATAAAGTGCTCCTCGGTTCTTTAGGGATAATTTAGTGTTTTTGTCATCTTCTTCACCAAGCACGTGCACAAAGGTTTCAGAGACTGATTAGTGAACGCGGAATTCAACCTTTTCCTGCTGTCGGATGATCTCCTTGTCGATTGATTGTGTTGTATTAGCATTCTTTCTGTTTCGCAACTAATAACCTAATCCCCATCCGCAACGTGCTCTTCCTTTTACAGGTCTTGAGGAAATCAGGCAAGGCTAAGGGGACCTTGAACCTATCGATCAAACTCGGGGAGCTTCTGAAGCACTCTCACCCCCAGATGACAGCGCCACCACCGTCGTTCCCGCAGCAGGCCATGCCAGATTATGAAAACAGAGACGCAGGAGGAGCTCCACCAGTCTATGCCTACCCTGCCGCTGGGTATCCTCCAGCCTACGGGCAACCAGGGTATGGCGCTCCGGGTGCAGCAGCCCAGCCGTATCCCATGTACCAGCAAGCCCCTTACCCGGGTCAAATGCCGCCTCCCTACTATCCCCCTGGTGGATATGCACCCCCTCCGCAGCAGCAGCAGCAGCAGAAAAGAAGCGGATTCTTGGGCGGTGGACTCGGAGCTGGTCTGGCGGGTGGTGCTCTGGGAGGATTGTTGCTTGGGTCCATGCTCGATGGAGGAGGAGATGGTGGAGGAGATGGTGGAGGCTGCGGCGGTGGTGGTGGCTGCGGTGGTGGATGTGGAGGCTAAACTCTTCGGTGAATCAGCTCCGTGTTCCCTATTTTGGGTTAGTTGTAAAGTTGCACCGTTTTTTTCCTTTTGCAGTATCACCGGAACAGCAGTTATTAGTTTGGCAGGGAAAGCGAACAGACGAAGAAGTGCAATAGCATGTTTGTAATTTACAATAAGGAATTGTAGGAAGAAAAAAAAAAAAAGACCCTTTGTATACCATCACAGCAGGTTTTCCATCAGAAATTAATATGCAATGTGCATGATTGGTTGTGGAGAGAACTGCTGCATTTGACTTTTTCTGGATGCAATAAAATTTTAGTGTGATCTCTCTATTATCAGCCGATATTTATCCTGAATTGCGGTTTGTGAATGTGGTTGTGAAATGATGCTCGTCTTGCTGTTGAGGGAAGAGTTTAGGATTGGCTTAAGGAGTTTTCCTACTTCACTGGCTGTTAAGAAAGTGAGTGACTGATTAAATCTAAAGGATTAAACGATATGTATCCTCTGCGCATTTTGCAATTATGTGTATCCTCTGACACTGAAGTCACTGTTTACTGTATGATGCGTACTTCAGCTGCATTGGTAAGCCTATCTAGGTTGGATTCAACCCCGAAAAGGACACTGTCTAATCTCAGGCCTAAAATGACGTTCAATCAAACAGTTGTGAAGGCAATATTTGTTGAAAAAATCTGAATTTTATTGTGAACATGTACTGGCCTCGGGATTCACCGGTTTTGAACAAGCCGTTGTGGAGTTATATGAAATGCAATTTGTTTTGATCTTCAGACAATTCTCTCTTTTCCTTTATAAGTTAATTGTTTTCTTGTATTATCCATATCTACTGAGGTGAAGGCATCAGGGTTTAGCTTGCTATTAATATTCTATTTTTAGAACATTCCCAGCATTTCAATTGACTTGCTTCAATTCCAGATTTTATCATTCCACTTGACAACTTTTCAAATGTTGAAGAGTATAATGTCCGACTGGCATAGTCGTTTCAAAATAATGTAGTTTCAAGGGAAAGATCACCAACAGTTATTCGGATCACAACTCCGGATCACAACTCTTCTAGTTCTCAAGAAAAGGTAAACTCTTCAGACCTCTTTTCAACGGTATATGATCTTAGAGACTAAAAAAGGTATCAGAAATGACTATTGATGAGGAACTAGAACTACATGGTAACTACAACAGGCGACAGAAACATCACAGGATCGTGTGAAATACTGGATCATCTTAAAAGTGAATCAAAATAACAAACATTAGAAGAGTTTATGCACCCATTAAAATGGAACATTTTTCTAGAGGCTGTTACATCAACGTAAGGGATTCCTAGTAGCCAACGACGCTACATTAATGATAGAAAGTCTATCCTGGTGATCACAGAGATAAGAGGGCTTTCCATGCTCTGTTCACTGCTGGGAACTAAATTCAATAGAAGCGAACAGACACAGGGAACGTGGGGTCTATCCTATCCCACAAGAATTTTAAACCATTCAAGAGGCTGGCCAAGTTCGTAGTAACAAGGCTGCCTCTCTTGCCGACGATTCACTGGCCGGTACTAGTAACAAGAATTGGTGACAATGGTTATCTAAAGCTCACGGTATGATACATGTCTGATTTAATTTGCTATGTGCTTGCACCTGTTACATTCAGATCCGATCCAACCCAGTAGGTTTTCACCCCAACGAGTATCTTCTCGCGCGTTAAAGGTCCATCCTCGTGGTCAGCCATACGAGTCTCCCAGCGCATACCTTGCGATACCGTCATCACCTTGTTCAAAACATCTACTTCGTCACGGATTATCATTGCTCCTTCTGGCCGCAAAATCCGATCCATCTCCAGCAAGATATCCGCAATATCGCACCTGATACAAAACAAAATAGAAGGGACTAAGCACAGCTCGAGCATCAAAATAGAGGGGACCCATAACGTGAAAACCTTTTGATCAAATTCAAGATTGGAAGACTGAATGATGAAGAAAGCTCTGGTGCGTATACTTCAGTGGAGTCTAGCCAAGTATTTTCAGGTTCCGCCTTGATATTGAGCTTTTGGTTTTTAAGGCAGACAATAATATTTTACGACAGTGCTGGACCACGAAATATATTCAAAAAAGTCTTTGAAACGACTTTGAAATGCAGAAATAATTACTCGATAGCGTATTTCCTTCTCGAACAGTACTTTAAAGATTCCTTCGTACCTGTCTTGGTACATGCTGAAGACTCCACTTGCGTGAATCAGGTCATACGTTCGCGGATATGTTGAGAATGCTTCGCACCTGAGTGAAGGGGAGATTCCAACATACATAAAGTATTAACAAAAGTAGCATCATAGATTTCGAACATTTGCGACTGTTGCTGAAGTTCGGGACAGGGCTGTGCTCGATGTGGACGACCTCCGATCCAATCTCTCAGCAAGCCCGATTGACCATTTACTCCTCATACAGACACATGGACCCTGACTACTGACCTCCATTTCCAGGAATGGTGTTACAGTACCTTGCACAATTTACTTCATCTAGAATATAGGTCTCGTCCTATAATTATTGCTCCCTCAGGATAGGTTAATGGACATAATTTGAAAATGATTTCTTCGATCTGTTTGCACTTCCTATTAAAGTATTTGTGTTGAAATTATTTGTTCCGTCTTCTGAGGCTGGACCTAATCCTCAGAAGACCTCAGAGAAACTAAGAATCTGCACAGAATTCATTACAGATCAAATCAGGTTGAGAGCTCACCAATTTTGATACGTGCCGATCAGTCCACGCTCGTAGATTACACCAAGTGTATTGTCCTTCGCATCAGAAGGCATGACGTTCATCACCCACACAGGATCCTTCACCAAAGCGGCGGCAAAGCCTCCAAGTCCAGCGTTCATATCCATGATATTCCGGTACCTGCCTGTAGCCAAAGGAGTAATAAGACGTGCCTTGTAATAATTCACACGTTTGGTCCATAGAAGAGTGTCATCCCTGAAACTCTCAGCAGTCATCCCTGGAATCGAACCGCTTGCAATTCGAGGAGGCACAGCAGTTAGCCTTGCAGGCCACTTGGCAAGAGTTTCACCAGCATCGTCTTTCGAATCTATTGCCTCCGGAAGGGGAGTAATACACGTTTCCATCTTCCGATACCTGTGAAGAATCAATACAATGTAAATTTTACTACTATAGCTTTCTTACTTGCTACTTTTACCAGTATCCTAGATCGTCGATTTCATTTACATAGGCGCAAATCTGGCCGGTGAAAATTTTTACATTCATCTCCAGAGGGTTCTAAAAACAAGGGCTGGTATAGATTTTTTAAGTTACCCTGAAAAACGCCAAAATCGTGAAATTCCGCCAATTCAAAACGAAATTGACGTTCTAGTCTAGATTTCTCTCAGAAACATTTTAAGCAATTGAGGTTTACTAATGACTTCGCCTCCAACAAGTCTGAACCAATCGAATAGAGCATGAGACTCTTACCAAGCCGTGTCAGTATTTTCAGCACGACTGCATATGTGCGGGCGCAAGTTCTGGTCGCGCAGACGCTCCTGCTCACATTCAACGTGGTTCAAAGGCTTCTGCCAGATGGCAAGATTATCCTTCTCGGCATATTTCTTCCAACACAGATTCCGAGCTGCGTCCTCAATACTATCTTGCTCAGCTTTTAAATCCTCTTCGGTCCTCTGCCAACCCTTGTAGTGGGTTTTCCAGTTAATTGGTGGCCCAGAGAGTATCCAAAAACCACCAGGTCTCAACACACGGTCGACCTCAATCAAGTACAAACTCTCTGCAGATCCACGAATTCATTGTTAAGTACCATCTGCGACCCAAAGTACAGGGCGCACCCATGGCAAAGGAACGCAGGCACATGAGTAAAGCCGACAAATGCATACTTAGATCGTGTTCCAGAAACATGAATGATGTGAAATTACCAAATTTGGCCCATGGGATTAGGCAACGAGAGCAGTGTGCCATATCAAAAGATCGTGCTGGGTATGGCATGCGATTTTCAGCCATGATTCCCAGTATTGCGGGAACACCTCTCTCCAAAGCAAATTGAATCTGGGAGACGTGTGTATCCCGTGGTGCAAACGACATGGTTAGCACTTTCTTTCGCAGTAAGTATGCGCCCCAGCTTGCAACCTGAAATTCAGCAACGTGTACATGACATTAAGAATCTAGCCGCCATAATAAGAGTGATTTTAAAAGACATTAAAAGCAGGAAAAAGAAAAACTTAGGCAGAAATGTCTATCCGAAAACAGAACCAGACATGGAAACTCAAAACACGAAGACAGCGGATAGGAATACACTCCGTGACCAACATCAGGGAAATGGTCGCCATAACTATGAGGAATCGACAGCCTACTTATTAGAAGTGGTCTCCAAATCTGTTCTACTGCATAACCCATGAAGACTCAGACCAGTGGCAGCTTATGAGTCTACAATAATTCAGGATTGCTGAGTTTTGTTGCTCCTTACCCCACATCCAGTGTCAATCGCTGTTCGAATGGACCCATCATTGAGAGGGATTAGGGCAGCAATGTCATCGATGTACTTATCAGCACCACCAGCTGAGAATGTACCTCCTCCTGGAAAGTAAAGCTTCTCACCTTGGAACTGCACCCACTTTTGAATCGCCTTCTCAACAGTGAGTTCCTTGTGAGGCGTATTGGCAAACCACGTGTAGTCTCGGCTCTGAGGCCATGGGAGTGGGTTTTTGTAACCAGCAGGGGCGGGAATCAAACACTTTAGCAGCTCATCCTTTCCAGGGCAATGCCGTTCTCTGTATACCAATCTGTCCCGTGGAAATTTCAACGAGCGCTCAACGTCTTCACATGGAGTATACTCGCTGAATTTCATGTCACACGGTTCGAAAGTAGTATAGTTTGAACCAGTATCTGTGCTCAGTGAGCTATGGTGAGCTTCAAAATCAAGTCCCTCCTCTAATTTGCAAGGCGGACGTACAAGCTTCAGGTCTCCAAAGGAATTTGATGGCAGGTCAGTAGCGGTGTTCTGCCATGAACCTAAGATATAGAAGAAACAACATAAGCCAGAAATACTGACAATCCATGTGATTTTCTTGCGCTTAGCCAGTTCGGCAGTATGAATCTTGGGAGATACCGGTCCGTTCCCCAGAATTCCTGCTCAAATGAAAAGCACGTGAAAGTCAGCGGCCAGAAAAGACGATTCCTCGCTATTTTATAAGAAGTGCAGGCAGCGTATCTGAAATAAGAACCACAGGGAAGACTGTCGATGGAAATCACAGCAATCGAGTGACTGCTTCTTCCTCGGTCGTCATATTATTGTCTCAATTCTACAACTTCTGACAAGATGCTTTGCATTCAATGATGCTGAATCGCTGGATTATGAAATATTAGATTCAAGAATGTTGCATGTATTTAGATGTAAATTTCCCTTCACCATTCAATGAACTGATCTGAAAGTTGTCATGGAGAGACTCAAACAGAGTCGAGTTATATATCCTCCTGAGATGAACAGTCTCACATAGGTCTCATACTTGAATAAAGCAGAGCACCAGTACTGGCTTATATTGTAGGCCTGCATTGTCTCTTTTGCAGTTAAACATTAATTCCCGATCCTATTACAACTTTATATAAAGCTTTCTTGGTGTTTCGTGAAAAGCACCAGAGGACTGAGATATATCCTCACAGAGCAGTCGCTGTTAGGAGGCAGAGTTAATAAAAATTTATGCGAGCTTGACTGTACATTCCCCCTAAACCGTACGAGCTCTCTCTAAAAGAAGGCCTAAAACATGGTCGTGATATCATGCATTTCATTGGCGAAAGGAATCATGGCTCTCAGTCTGGTGTATAATGTTTGGTCTCTTGAGGCTGTCATAAGTACAACATGGACAACGCAAGTCAGCAGCCGGTCCTGTGTGATACAATGTCAACCGAGATTATCTAAAAAAATTCAGCAGGAAGACTTGCAAATTAGTTGCCACGGATTTACCCATAAAGGTCTTCGACGTCATGGCGAGGTTTGCAACTGCTGTAAAGATTTTCAAACCATCCGCTATGCGCAGACTCGGATGTGTTTAATTTTACTCCTCCGACGAATTCAAAGTGGATTACACTGGCCTCTCTTGACCAACAGCGAACTCCGCTTTCTCGCTAGATGAACACGAGTAGGAAAGAGCCTGAAAATTTCAAGGACACTGAGAGTTATCAGCATATATAAAGATGTACTATGCGCACGAAGATCACTAACAACTAAACTCAATACGAAGATCGAGTTAAGTAATGAGAACTATAACATCTATCTATAGTACAGAGTCTTTCCGACACTGATTCGAATCCTCCCCACCTTTTTATCTCAGTTATACCATAGCCGCGATTTACACATAGAACGAAAGGAATAAAACGCCAGGAAGAGTAGTAATTACACACGCCGACTATCAGAGCATCGCAACGATATCGGTGGATTAGTACATAGAATGCCTGAAAAGCTTCGCTAATGTTAATTGGAGACTCTTTTCCAAGTGAGCAGGATCATTTCAAAAAAAGCACATAAACTCTTCTCACAAAGAACAAAGGTGAGCTCTCACCTTCAGCCGGCGTACTTAGCTAATGCATCAGCAAGCATCCAAATAAACGAAAATCACCAAAGCCCGCCATCAATCAACACTTGGGTCACGCGCCTTGAATCCTAACAGCAACGCATATGAGATTAGCCTCAACGTCTTTAGAAATATACACACCAGAAAAGACACCACTGCACTCACACAGTTAAACCCCTACGCAACGTTCACCTCGCTCTATTTCCCCCCCTGGCAACCGCTCCGTAACTACAGCACATGGATAACTCACCCTGACAATCCAACACCGTCTGCGACACCAAATCAAACGAAAAAGCTTGCAAACACTCATTCCAGAAAACAAAAATCACAGCAATAGCCTCGCGCACCAAAAAGAAAACACCAAATGATTGCAACGTACGTAATGATCCAATACCGAACCAAAAAGAGACCCAAAAAATACTGCAGATGCGCAAACTCACCTGGAAAGTAACGGCGAGGGACTGCAACGATTGTGCGCGAGGACGGAGCTGCAGAACGGATAAAAAATGGAGCGAGCATTCATGAGAAAAGCTGAGAGAGGCGTCGTCGTCTCCTATGGTGCAGAGCGAACACGGCCTGCTCCTGGCCGCTGCCATGTGCCAGCCATGGTCTCGCCCGGCCCGGCCCGGCCCGGCCCGACCGGGGGCGGGTTAGAGCATGCCCACCCCCACTCGCCCAACCTGGCCGGGGCAGGTTTGACAGGGGCAGGGAGCTGTAACGGCACGGGGCACACTTTTCCAAGCAACGGGCTCGTCAAATTTTGAGCGGACTACCTCAGGTTCTCGTGGACGGGGAAGTTTTGAGCGAGCCCAGGGTTGATTGATTTCCTTGTTTTTCAATCAACTGTTGTTTCTCATAATGGCTGGGCGAGGTGCGATTGGTGTTTGAGGGCGCAGTCAACCGTTAGCTAGCCAGGTAGTGGCCCAACTGACCGGCCCACAGTGGGGGGTCACCACATGACCGGGCCCTCTCTCCACCCCGGCCCTTGCGCTGCCAGCCTACCGTGGGGATTTGGCCACCCCACGGTGGCCATGCTTTTACAGTAATTCCTGGACCGTGCACTTCGTTCGTAAATTTTTTGCGAAAAAATAGGTGAGTTAGTGCATGATGAAGGGATAGTGCTTGGTGAATGGAATGTTTATGCTAAACTTTAGTCTCCTTTTTTTACTTAAAACTTCAAATTGGCAACCTAGGTCATTGAAAAGGGAAAGAAAGAAAGAAAGAAAGAAAGAAAATTCTTAAATCGCCGTTATTGTTGAGGTAACCGCATCTACAAAGCAGTTTGCCAAAAATAATTCTAATAATAGATGTCACTTTTTTTGGAAAATAACTTTTTAACCCCTTAAACCTAAGGCCTTAATTCCATCAAAAACCACTCAAAATTATCATTTCTATTGCAAAGTGCAAAAAAAATTAACTAAGTTGTTATTTTTTGCATATTTAACCACATGATGCCATCTTGTACTAAACTAGTATATAAATGTGTGAAAAAAAATTCAAAATTTTTGACCGCATAGATTGTAAGATAGTTGCATTTAAAAGTGAAGAAAAAAAAATTTACACCTTGTTGGACTAGATTTTTTTGCTTTGATCATCTTAATTTAAAAAATTGTTGTATTGCTTTTTGAATTTCTAATATTTTTTAATTGAAGAGTTGAGTTGAGAGTCTAAGGGGAAAAAAAATCCAAAAAAACCCACTTAATTTTCACTCATTAAAAAATTGTTAAGTAGAAGTAGGTTCAAGATTGAAAGAAAATCAAAATTGTTAATAGATCAAAGATGGAATTAGAACACACTTAATCTCAATGGTGAGATTGTTCTAGCAAGAGATCTTAACCTTGTGAAGCTTCTTTTTTTTTAATTATAAAAATTGAATTCACAAATGAATCCTACAAATTATTTTTTTCAAGAAGATACTATGATTGGCCAAAAAATAAGATTGTCCATAACTTTTACATAACAATTCAAACGGAATGAATCAAAGCTTCCCATATAGATAAAATTACAATCTATGAGAAACAAAAAATAAATATATAAATTTTTTTTTTGAGTGGAGGTTTTTGCTTGCCACACCAAGAAAAAGGGGCTTTTGTGCCATAACTTTTGCTCATGGGCACCAATTGAAATAAAAATTACATTCCCATAAAGCTAATGCGTTTTTCTATCTTCACAAAAAATTCAAAAAATCACAATGAATATTGAGATTGTAGGAGCCTGCCTAAAATCCATTTTGTCCCCACAAGGAACAATAGGAGTTTAGGAGTTAAAATTGTATTAGAAAAAAATTGTAGGATGATTCAATTTTTGAGCATTTGTTGAACCTTGTTTGGGGGGAATGTTGAATTTTGTAGAAGAATGTCAATTATAACGCATATTTGTGATGTATATAAAATATTGGAGCATAGAATCCACCTTCCAATGCATCAATTTATCCTATTAGCTTGTGATACTAATCTACAAAAGTCATACCATTTGTAATATATTAAATTAGTGATGAAAATATATTATTCTATTCTATTTATGTCCACTGTTTTACTTATTGACATAAAAATCAACAAGATTTCATTCATGATGCCTTTAATATTGAACAAATAAACTCATATTTCAACTTCAAAATGCTTTGGAGTTTTTTTCTTAGAGTATTATAAAAAATATTGGAAAAATAGGTGATGCCAATTCAATATCAAAGGCATCATATAAGAAGAGTCTACAAAGGTCATGAATCTATATCACTTTGTCTATCAATAATGTCTTCACTGTAATGTTTACAAAATGAATGTGGGTTTAATTTTGATCACTGAAGGTCACAAGCATAAATATTTTCAAATGAAAAAGTAAAAAAAATGCAAGATTGGATCAATGTTTGAAGCTTGCCTCAACAAAATTAGAAGAAAATGCATCTTTATTGCATAAGCTTTTGAGGCTCTTGCACATGCCTGCCTATTATTGTTGAATTGATGAGAATTTTGTGGTTGGATGGTGTACACTAAAAACACCACACCCTATTGGCGCATCAAGAATGTAGTGGATAAACTCATCCATTTTATTCCTTTTTTGATCAAAACATTTCTATGTGAAATATTTTTCATCTATAAACAATGCAATGAATAACATCAATTTTGAAAAATAACTATGGTTTTAATTGGTGTGGTCTAAAGAGAATACAATAGATAGTATAAGGTGGTTTTAGTATAGTATGATGAAGACATAGGAATGTAAAAAGTTCAATGACAAATTTGTAAGGATAAAGTGGGTACACCCCAAACCAACAAATTTTTGTTTTTTTACTTATTTACTGTTATTAGATTGGTCAAATTTTCATATTTTCTTGTTTGGCTAGTGAAAGGAGGTTTCAATGCACCCAAAAAGGTGACATTTAGATCCCACATACAAAACATGAAGAGTCAAAGTTTTTTTTTGAGTAGATGTTCTAAAATACATGTTGGGATTGGTGGGGGTGAGCAATAATTTGATAAAATGAAACACAAGCCAATTTCAAGAATATATTGGGTGGTAGATTTAATCCTCATTTCTCAGTGGATAAAATCAATGAATTTGATACAAAATATTGTGATGAGATTGCCCCCATTTTGGATTACTACATATGGCATAGTTTTGGATGAAGAACTTTTTTATTCCCATTTTACATGTTTCATCCTCATGATACCACACATCAAGCATACCACACATCAAGCATACCAAAACATTTCAAATACCTCTATTGTAGGGCATAATAATTCAATCGAAGTTACAGTAGAACCTCTCTTAGTGCATAGCATTGGGACTATGCACTAAGAGAGGTTTATGCATTTGGAGAGGTGCAGTAATGTTCACTGCCTAACGTGGCTTTTAACTATAGGGCCCCTAACCACATGGTTTCTAACTGCAAGGCCTCTAGACAACCACTGTTCAGCAATAAAGGCTTCAAAGTACAACCTCTCTTAGTGCATATTATGCACTAACAGAGTATGCATTAACCCCTAAAGGCCCAAGGCCTTTTTCTGCCAAAAACCCATCAAAACTGCCATTTCTATAGCAAGGAGTAAATAAAAATGAAAAATGTCTTTTTTTCACATCTAACCGTAGGATCTTACACCTAACTAGTATGAGAATGTGTGGAAAAAATTTCAGAATTTTTGACCGCTCAGATTGCAAGATATCTGCGTTTAAAATGGAAAAAACAAGTATTTCAGCACATTGCTGGACTAGATTTTTTTACTTTAAACATTTTTCACTTAAAATTTTTGCACTACAGAGTTTTGTGCTTCAAATCTTTATAGTGGAGAATTGAGTTGAGAGTCTAGGGAAAAAAAATATATTCAAAAAAACTTAATTATCATTCCTAAAAAATTTATTAAATAGAAGTAGGTACGAGATAGAAGGAAAATCTAAAACATTAATATATTTTAGATGGAATTAAAATACACTAATCCCAATGGTGAGATTGTTCTAGCAAGTAAACTAAACCATGAGAATTTATTTTCTTTTTTAAATTGCAAAAATAGCATTTAGAAATGAATCCTACAAGTTATTTTTTCCAAGAAGATGCTCTAACTGCCCCCAAAACAAGAATGTCCATAACTTTCTCATAACAAATTGAAATAAAATGAATCAAAGCTTTCCAAATAGACAAAAATATAATCTACAAGAAAAAAATATTAAAAAAAAAAGAAATCAAATTTTTGCCAAATTTTTCTTGCTGCCCGGACTGCCCAGTTACGAAAAAAAATAACATATTTAGCCATAACTTTTGACTCCTATTTCCAAATGTGCTGAAATTTAGTGCATATGAAAGATATTCCTCGCGCCCACCTTCTACTAAAATTTCAGCTGAAAATATGGAAATCTCTAGTCACACGGACCTGCCCAAAATTTCTATACGGCCAAAAAACGCATGCCGGTCCTTTAGGGGTTAAAAAGAAGTTCTACTGTATTCAACATTTGAGTCACTCTTCACATACAAGCCAAGAGTGCCTCAGCTAACAAGAAATAACTCCAACATTAAAAAGGTTGGTGTGCATTAAGAGCATGCTCATTTTTCACTCGATGAATATTTTTTAATATATTTAAGTGACACCCCAATTACATACTTGTGGCTTTGCTACTTGCTAGTGAGTGATCTAGCCATTGTCGAAACTAGATACAGGGTACAAGTTACAAATGGGAATAGTGTGAAGGTGAGGTACATATGATTGCTAGGACATTGCAACCCCCATTTAATCGTATCAGCCACAACAAATCGGTGAGTTTTGAGGGCTCTACAATAGCTCTTTCAATTGACTTGAAGCCAATGATGGTCATCTGAGTACTAGCATCTGAAATCATCCATCCGAGTGGAGTTGGGCAGAGCTCCTGTACTGTACAGTGCAGTACATATGTCCAGAGTACCCTAAACCCTAAACCTAAAACCTAAGCTTAGGGTTTTCCTGAATCCTGATGGTACGTACCTCTGCAACTAACTCCAGTTTGACAGAGACCCCTGGTTGGGTTACAAGAATGCAGGACTGGGGTTTGGGCAGCCCCATCCTGACATTCAATGCCAGGGTGATGGGCACATTGGGCAGTTGGCGGGGCACAGGGATTTGGAATCCAACAGAGAAAAGACAGGGCTTCTGTGGAGAATCTGGTGCGCGAGGAACGAGATGGTTTTCAACGGAGAGACAAGTAAGGTAAAGCAGCCAAATGTAAGGTAGGAGGCTGTAAATGCGACCCTCTCCTTCAAACCGTCCCTATATTTAGCTGTAGAATGGATTGGTGGTGATCCTTAAATGAACCACTTTAGCTATTGAATGAATCAAGAAAAAATTGTTTTTTTTTATTGTGAGAGCCAATCATTGGCCTTGATTTCCTGAAATCACTTTTAAAATTGCAAGGGGACAGATTTGGGGAGACCTAGTGTCACAAATAGGTACCTACTACTGAAATCTTTGAAAATTCATAACTATTTCAAAAATGCTTCAAAAAAATATGAAACCACTTGTGCTATGTTCCGCATCTATTGTTCTTTCTCTGAAAAATGAGCTAAAAATATTTTGGTTCATGTGCACCTATGAAAAAGGCGGATCAGCCCTTAAAGGGTCAGTTTTTGAGCCTACTACCTTAACACTTATTCACGATTTGCAGATCTCAAGGATAAAGCAGTCTGCTCTGAAAGCGAGCAGCCTCTTCAAATCGACCCTATATTTAGGTCTAAAATGGACATTAGGTGGTCCTTAAATGGACCTTTCAAGCCATTGAGAGAATCAAGAGAAAAGAATTATTTATTGCAAGAGCCAATCATTGGCCTTCATTTACTCAAATCACTCTAGAAGTTGCCACTGGTCGGATTTTGGAAGACCTAGGGTCACAAATAGGTGCCTACAACAATTTTTTTTGAAAATTCATAAGTAATTCAAAAAATATTCAAAAAATATGAAACCACTTGTGTTACGTTTTGCACCCATTTTTCTTTCTTTGAAAAATGATTCAAAAATATTTCTATTCATGGAATTTTGTGAAAAAGGTAGACTAGCCCTTAAATGGTCGCTTTTAGGACATATTACCTTAGCTACAAAATAGAATGATGTGAACTTGCCGTTAGGAAATGGTTTAGGAAAACAACAATATTGGTTTTGAATTTTTTTTTGAGCTTGTACAAATATAATATGAATTTATGAAAACAACTCCGTAAATGCACCTCGAAATGCACCTACTATGAACAATAGATTAACACACAAGTAGTCCCCCAAACACCCAAAAGCAACATGCCCTAAGCTTGTATCACTTGTAGGAGATTGGCCACCCGCATCATCGTGACAACCTCTTGTACCCCACCTGTCAGCTTTGGGTTCACATGTGTGTTACTTTAAAGTTTATTGTAGGTGTTCGTAAATGAGTCCCATTACGTTTGGGTGCTTCTACCTTAGTGCCACTGAGATTAGCAACCTATCCTTGCCGGGATGGCTTAGATAAATCACACTCTCTCTTTCTTAATTTCACCACTATAGAGAGGAGAGATAGATGGCCATTTGCCAAGAATTTTAGGACACTTGGTGCAATGTTTTTTGCTCTGGTACTTTCCAGAAGCTTGAATGGCACCTTTCTTTGAACCTCCCTCCTAGACTGAGCCAGCCTAGGGAGCTGGCTAGATTGTTTTTTCCTCTTTTTGGTTTTATAATTGACACCATTCTTTTCCAAAAAGAACCCTAGAAAAAAGACAACATTGTCTTGGTGAATAATAACTTATAGCCAATCAATTCAAATATCCTTACGGTGGAAACACCCAAAATCATCAAAATAAACAATTCAACATACTTAAAGGCACCTTTTCCTATAATTAATATTTTGTAGTATTAGCAATTGAAAATCGTGAATTAAAAAAAAAATAGATTTTCGGATATGGCATGTAATTTCTATGAATTTTTGAAGTGGTAGCTCCCTAGACCACTTAAATTGTCACATAGGTGGAGTTAAAACCAAAAGGATACAATTTTATGACACTTTTCAAAAACACTTTAAGGGAAATCTATGGTACATGAATGGATACAAAGACGCTTTCGGGTGTTTCTACCTTAAACCATATGTGCAAAATATCCCATTCGTTTTTTGCGCAAATTCTACAAATTAGGGTTTCCTTGTCTAATCACACAATTCCCCCCGCCACACACACACACACACACGCAATTGGACATTACAAGTTTTTCATCCCAAAATGCTTTGTTCACCCTAATGCAGGACCCCCCACCCCACCCCTCAATGTACTCCACGCAATGCCGCTCGTCGTCATGAATTTTGCAAGAAAAATACATCTCATCGTTGGGCTCCCGCCCTTCTTGCAGACGAATTTTTCCTCTCAAAACCTCCTCCTCCTCAGACACCGTCCTATACGTAGTTACCTATTATTAATTAATCCCTATTTCAATGACATGTTTTGTACCTTTTCATGAATTATTTTTTTTCCAAAAGATTTTCAATCATTTTCTTATAGGGTTATTGAATTTGGATAGGTACTCTAGTCAAATTGAACAAACTCATCTGTTCCATTACCAATTGTTTTTCCATGCCACTGCTTGTAAGGGTGTATTCATACCTAGTGTTAGGGGTGATGTTTGGAATGTGAATTCAATCCATAAGTAAGTCTAAATTCATTCTTAAGACTCTCAATAACAACACTCTTTATAGGAGGCAACCCATTCCTTATCACCCTCCATTCTTGCTATGTAGACTGGTCTCTTTTCATGAAGGAGGAGAAGAACAATGATTACTTATGGCATGGTTCCCGAGGCAGTGGTGGCACATTTGGATTGGCTACAAGACTCTCGATATTGCAACCACCCCTTTGTCGATTTTCTTTTCAGCCCATGATTGGAAATAGCAAGCCCTATATCACCGGTATGGGAGGAATAGAATCTTCCGTTGAAAAATTCACAATAATTTTTTTTTAGAATTAAAAATTTGGAAAATTATGGAAACCTTCCAAAGTCTACTTCCGCACACAGGAAAAAATCCTCATTGAAGAAACTTGCCCCGCGGATGGTCAAATCTACTTAAGTGATCAGAAATAGGTTGCCTCCCTTAACACTGAGTGAGAACATACCTTAAGCTTATTGAAAGACACTAGAGTGATATTTGTAAGTTGTGTGTGTTTGAAATGCCATTGCGTAGGGAATCTAAACTAATAGGCTTCGGATGCCTGGTGCAGGCAGACAGGCTGGCTAACTTAGACACCCACGATCAGTAAATTCAGTTCAGTGAAGCTTAGCCTTAGCTTACGTTAGTATGGGAGGGACAGGGAGGATAGACAGATGATGATTATGAACCGATCAATGACTGATTGGCCTGGTAATGGCAGGAGCTAGCTGAGCGGAGCGCAGGTTCAGCTCAGGTGCGGAGTAGCTTAAGTGAAGCTGATGCAAAGCGCAGGCCTCTCACGCGCGGCTTTCATTGCTGATTGGGAAGAGAGACTCAGAGACATCGCTGGCCACAGGAGGCCCTGCTCTCTGCAGTGCAGTCGCTGGCTGTCCTAAGTTAACTCAACTTATGTTTCCTTGCAGAGGCACAGCAATCAACCCTTCAACGAAACGACATGGGAGGTGTTGGACTTGGGAAGGCTGCCCAAACTTGGAGTGTAGAATCTGGCTTCAATGGGCATCAGGGAGCTGTTGGTCAAAGGACCAATCGAGGAATGATGAGCTTCCTCGCTCACTCCTCAAGGTCATGGGCTTGCAACCTCAGAGCCCACTAAGGTAGAACCACCCATACTTGATCACTTTACCCTGGCTTAAACGACAAGCTCATAACCGTGGAAATCATCTGTTTTGTCACCGTGTGAATTGTTGAATTAAAATAATGCAAAAGCACTCATTGGAAGTCAAACTTTTGCAGATGATCTTCTCTTTCCCCACAAAATTTTGGGGATGAATAGTTGCACTTCTCTCCTACACATGAGATTCTCTTGTCATTCATTAGCCACAAAACATCCGCTTCGACGTTTAAGGATTAAGCAATTTCAAAACAAATGAGGAGCAGTGTGAGGCAGTGGAATTTTTTTTTCATGTGGAGAGATAAGAAATATTCAGGTTGTGAATTTCTCATAATTTAATTGCTGAAATTGAAATTACTATGAATTTGGGGAGCCCAAAAGTGTTCCGAACCAATAACCACTGTCTAGAGTCTTCCAATTTGGCTCATAGCCAAACTACTATCCCACTCACTACTTCTTGCGTACTTTGGGACATGTGTCATGACCTTATGCAATTCCAACCTTGAAAAGGAGAAAAATACTTATTCCAAGGGAAAAAAACATTCCAAGCTTGAGCGCCCTGTGAGGTCTAAAATAGTGCATCCTACAGGTTGGCCATGGCTCCTTCATCTAGAATGGGTGGTTCTTCCTTATTAAAAAATAAATAAATCAAACCTTCCAATGTAAAAACTGCAACTTCAAATTGTGATTCAAAACCTTCAAGACTGAAATTGTTGGATGCATCTTGTGAAAACAAGGAAAAGATACCAAGGAAGTTCACATATAATTGAGTACTAGATGGGGTTTTATGAAGATTTTTTGAAAACCCATCCTCTTGAACTGAGTGTGTTGTCTAAAGGTTAACTTAGTATGCATAAAATGTATAACCTACAAAAATGAAGTATAGTTTAAATCTCAGACAAAATGGTTAATGTCCCTCCCTTCAAGAAAGCTCATTCTAAATCATGTAAGAGTATCCTCAATCCAACTTGTATACTGGCCCTCCAAATGTATTTCTAATTTTTGGCTCATGTATAATTTGAATTTGAAAATACTATTGTTGGACCCACTTCCAATAGTACTTTGAGTAGACAAAAAAAATTCAAATTTAGAGTTGAATTTTTAGGTATTATCTCCCTAAGAACATCTCCAATCCACTCTACAACTTGTCCTTCCAAATAAACTTCTAACTTTTCACCGGTTTATAATTAGGAATTTAATTTATTTTTATATTGGAAGTGCATCCTAAAGTTCTTTGAATAGGTACAAAAAACCTTAAATTTAGACATTGGACAATTAAAATAAATTGTTTCAAAGCTAGCTAAACAATTGAAAAATTATAAATGAGTTGGCAAATCTTTAGTACCAAAGCACATTCCACTCTAAAAATACTCTTTTAGAAATTTCATATTTTTTTTCATGTAGTTCATTAATTTTTCTTTTCATTGCCAAATTAAACTTTGATTTGGACAAAAACTCCACTTGTATGATTTTTCAAAGTCAAACACTTCAGAAAATGTTCATTGTGGATTATTTGAGAGAGAAACCTAGCCAATGAAAGGCCATCTTAAGAAAAATAAATTCCATGGATGTGCAAGTAGGCAAAGGGTTGATTAGTTGAAGCATATAGTGGGCACGGTCAAGTGAAATTTTTGTTTTTTCAATGTACCTCACTTGATTGCAAGGCTCTAAAAACAATATTCCATTGCTCCCAATCCTTGTGAAAATTGGCATGCATGTTCTTGACTATTTACAATTGCATTTGGTCAAAAAGAAAACTCTTCTTTTGTGAAAGTTTGGGATATGGACCCCCTAAGTTAGTATGCTAAAAAAAAATTGATTTTTTAAAAATTGAATTTTGATTGAAGATATCTTGAAATCCGTACGAGCAAAGCCTATAAAAATGGGAAAGTAGAATAATTTGATAGTGTTAAATAAGATCCTATTGTTAAATTTTTTTGAATTCTAAAATAAATTATACTTTCATTTTACAAATGACAATTTGGAGGTGATTTTGGAGGGAGGAGACTTCTTGGATGGCAAATTTCATTAAAATGGCAGTATTCCATGTGCCATTTTCACACCATGACATCTAAGACAAATGTACATTGCTAACATCTAGGTCAATCATTTTTAGACTTCAGAAATCTAAGATTGACATAGATATTAGACCGCGCAGTCTGAAAAATCTAGGATTGGTATAGATTTTAAATATCTAGAACATTATAGATTTCAAAAATCTAATACAGGTATAGACTCTGGTACAGAAAAAACAGTTCAAATTGGGCGGTCTGAACTACTAAAAGTGCCAAATTAACGGAATACCGCCATTTTAATAAAATTGGCCATTTGGATATTTAGACGTTAAAGCCTTTAAACCTACCTTAGTTTTTTGCTCAAACTTTTGTCTCATGTGATTTTCTAAATAAGAAAGAGACATCTTCAAGGAAAATTTCATTATTGCGGAGTTAAATTTTTTTTTAAAATCATTCAATAGAAAAAGAGACACTTAATAGAAAATGATTCTACCTAGAGTTGTCTTAGCAATCACAAACAAGCAAGATCCAAAATATTTCAAGCTTTGGTATGTAGTAGATTAATATTGAGTCTTGCAAAGATTTAAGTAGATGTTGGTATCAAAGTTTTATAGAACATTTAACATTGTGATAGATTCTAAAGTGGTCATTGTGGAAGTATTGATACTTATTTCCACCCATTTCTACCGTCCATCCAAACCTTTTCAAAAATTATACTATGTTTTTACCAGTACACTTTCAAAAAATTAGAAATAATCTTTTAGATTTCTAATCATGATAATGAAATATATATATATAGTGAACAAAATATTCCCCTCTCTATTTATACAAATTTAACAATTTTTATTTCAATATTGACAACTCAAAATGCCCTATTTTTCTCAATTTTTTCAAAATATATTAAATTTCTATTAATTTGCCTTCATACTTAAAAAATATTTCATTTTATTAAATAAAATAATAAATTAATAAGGTCTTCATTAGAAAAAAAATTATGCATTGAAATTAAAATGCTACATCTTACAAAAAATAAGTTATAAAGATTGAAAAGTCTTAATGGCATTCATAATAATAAAGGTTTTAATAAATGTATATTGAACTTGATCCAAATATAGGTATATAAACTTACTACACTAATGAAACATCCTATTTTTTATTATTGTTTCCAATAAAAATAAAGATTCCATTTCTTAAATTTATTTTTGAAACAATTCTCCTAATAGAAAAAGTTAAGATTTAAAGTTTTATAGATGGCGTTAAGGAAGTCACTTGAAGGGGCTACCTTTAAAGAAATAAAGCATACATAGAAAATAGGATGATCTTATCCCAATAATATTCAAATTATGCCAGTTTTTTTTTTTCCATTTTTGATGAAGTACCATAGTGGCGATATTGAATGTTATAGTGGTGCTCCAAATTTCAGCATTTATCCACATATTGGATAGAAAATATCATATTAGCACATATCACTTATCCATAATTCAGTTTTCATCCAGAATTTTGCAATTTCATCCATGATTTTTTTTTATTTGAAGTTTTCAGGCGATTTTCCACCTTTTTAGTACCATTTTTTTTATAGGCTTGGTGCTAGGCCAAAAAATTTGGTGCAATTTTGCAGCAAATTGCCTAAAATCCCCCCCCCCGAATTATGCATCTAAATATGGTTTTTAGATCTAGAACTCATTATTTTTATTTTTATTGGATCCTAACAACAAGTCATCTCAAACTTTATAAAGTATAATTTTGTATATTTTTTAAAATATTATTAATATAAGGATCAATGTTGTTTTTATGTGAAAAATGCATTGAAATATTATAATTATCACATAATATACATGTAGAAGATGTTGCACTACAAAAATTAAGTAGAGTTTTTTTGTGAGGGTTTTCAAAGGTGTCTTGTTTAAAATACATGCGGAGATTATATTTTTTTAGGTACAATTTTATAATAAATATTGTATGAATAATAATAATAATAATAATAATAATAATAATTAACATCATTTGAATCTCTTGTTGTAAAATTTTCAAAATCCACAGGAATAAATGTCTTTTTTATGTTGTTAACTAATACTATTGATGAGTATTTTATAAATAAAATATCTTAAATTTGGCAATAGATGGAATTAAATTGATTTTTGGATGTTTTATATGAAATAAATAACTTCATTGTATTTGAAGCACATTGATATTGTAAAATTTTCTCATATTTTATATTTAAAAAATAGAACAAATGTATCTTAAAAAATATGTATAAACTTTTTTCAAAACAAAACACATTTTTCATGTAACAATAAAAATGTTTGTTTTCTTATTATATAAATTAGGTTGATGGAAACTAAGGCTTGTATTGTTTCAACATGAAAAATGCATTGAGATAGTACAATTATCAAGTATACTACATATCACAATGGCATGATTGAAATGACATTTGTCATGTGTCATTAAAAGAAAGAGTGGTACTGGGTATTTGTCACAACTAGAGTGCTTTAGCTTCCGTTTGCAATAACTTCTGCATTATGATTCGCATGAATTTGAATTTTTTTATTGAAGATGTTTGTCATGAGTGTCATCATATCTTATATTTTTCAAAAAAAAAAATCATTTTAAATTTAAAAATCAATTAACTTAATATGTCATGTTTTGAGTTTTAAGGGTTTTGAGTACTATGGAGTCCCTAAATTTAATGATTTAGAGCTGAAATTTCTATGGTTTATTCTCATAGTAGGAACTCATGTTTCTACTAAGGGGCATTTTAAAATATTTTATTTTATGTTATCTAAGTCCATGCAAAGAAGGTTTCCTTGCTTGCACAGTTCTGAACATTGAATATGGTTTCAAGATCATTTTTTTGTAGAAATCACTTCATCATGAAGTCTTATCAAATAGTCTAATTTTAATTTCTTTGAAAATAAAAATTCCTATTTTTTACAAATTAAAATATCAAAGTATGTATTTTCGTCAAAATTATAGCTCACACTTTTTTGTGAATAACTTTTGACCTAGATTTTTTTTAGGTTTGAAATTTTGGTGGTATGCTATTTTTAGTGTTATAATAATTATCTTTATATTATTTTATTTAAAAAAAATTCATATGCAAAAAGCTCATAGTACTAGGAGTACTAGCTGAAAACAACCAAAGTGGAATAAAAACGAACACTCTTTCTTGCAATGACCCTCATCATAACATCAATGTTAATTTGTTATAAAGGGGTCATTTTTCCTTCTTTCAAATGCACATTAGGCCTTTTAGTAAAGTCTAAAAATGTACAACTAAGATTAATAAAGGCTTGACCTCAAAACCCAACTATATCATTCACTCATCTAAGGTAGTGCAAACCTTGTAGGTTTCCCTAGAAGAATATCCCTCCTTAACCCCTAAAGTTCCTTGACTATGTTTTCACCAAAAAAATTCTAAAACTACCATTTCTAGTGCAAGTACAAAATTTTGGAAAAAAAACATTTTTGAATACATGTAACCATAGGATTTTGTAGTATATTAGTTTTAGAAGATGTGGAAATTTTTTCAGAATTTCCATCAAGTGGATTGCAAGATATTAGCGTTTGAATTGATAAAAATCCTTTTTTTGACCTTGCAAAAAACATAGCAGTTACACTTTACAAGCTCACATTTGTATGAAAAATGTCTAAAATGGTGGTGCTTGGCTTTGGATTCATTTTTCTAGGCAAGTTGGCTACATGCTTGAAAAATTTTAGATCATTTGGAATTGTACAACATATAGGAAAAAAATAGTAAGTTGAAAATAGACAAATGATTCAAAATACAAAATTGTTAAGAATTTAGTTATGGAATTGAAAAATGCCAATACCAATGATGTAATGTTGAAATAAACAATCTACATCCTATGATTTTATTTTTTTCCAAAAATATTGAAAATTGAGTAAAATGAAGGACTTCTTGAAAAGTTTATTTTAGAGTAGAGAATCCACAGCTCCCCGCAGACTAAACTCTTCATAACTTTCATCTCATTAATCAAAATTGAATGATTTAAAGCTTTCCCACTTACGTAAAAATCTGAAAAACCTATTTCAAATTTTTATTTCTGAAAATAGTGATTTTTTCTAATATGCTCGGACTGCTCGAGTTTGAAAACAAACTACATATTATGCAATAATTTTTTAACCATGTAGTCAAAAGTTATGAAAATTGTTGGAACTTAAAGTTATTCCTTGTCCCCGTGTTATGTAAAAATTCCAAAGAAAAAAATTAAAATTTCCATTTGTAGTGAGATGCCTAAAATTGCTATATTGCAAAAAAAATGTAGCTTTAGGGGGTAATATTAGAAGGTTGTGAAATTTGGCAAATGAAAAATGTTATGATTTGGGAGGTATAAGCTATAGAGGCCTCCCCCATCCTTTTGTAATGAAAAGTATGTGGTATATTCGAGGGGATAATGGTAGTTGATAATATTCATCAATGCACAGTATCAAGTAGAATGGGACATAAAATAACCATTTTTAATGCAATTTTTGTTGGTTTTGGAAGTGACCTAGAGGCACTTATGAATTTGTAGGGCAAATTTTCATACTTTGTTAGAAATACAGATTTCCACTTTTCATTAGTTTATATTCTATTTTTTCCACTTGTAAAAGAAAATTAGTACTTCCTCAACCCTCTAAGGGTTCGATTTACAAACTATACCCACAATATACAGTAGTAGCTTACCTTTCATTGATTCACACTTTTGAACACAAATTTAACCCTTAAAGGACGAAGGGGTGACCTTGAAATCCTCCCTTTCCATTACCGTGTGAATCATTGCCTTAACAAAATGGAAAAGCATTCATTGGAAATTGACCTACTGTAGAAGGCCTTCCCTTTTCACAACAAAATTTTGAGGATGAATAGTTGCACTTATGTCCACATGCAAAGATGCTATGTCATTCATCGGACACCAAACGTCCTCCGCGTCGTTCAAGGGTTAAAAGTTCATGTAGCACTACAAGTACATGAGGTGGGTACAGTACACCCCAAATCACACATTGCTTGAAACCGCCATTGGTACTCTGGATACACCTCCAAAATTAATATTTGCGTATGCCAAAGAAACATCTACCAAAAAAACTTTGATCCTTCATAATTTTTGCATATAGTATCTGACAAATGTCGTGTTCTTTGTTGTATTTCTTTCAAGTTACCTCCTTCATAACATTTAGTAGCATTCAAAGTTCATCTACCAAGTTCATTGACACATCATTAATATAAGCTACAGTACCGGGATAGTGGTTGTACATTTATAGTGTGCCCCATTTTTTTTGCTAATTCTCGAACTAAACATACAAATCAACAAGTAATTGTAAAGATAAACGGTTCGCCAAAAACCCCAAGCTAGAATCCATTGAATAACATACCAATGCAATCTACCATGTGTCCACCAATAACTTAATTTCAATTTTCCAGTGAGAAGAGAAGCTGTTTATATACACATGGGGTGGTAGGAAGAACAATCCATGTGGGATACATAAATTAAAATTTGTAGTTTCTCAACCACTCATAGTTAAGTCAAAAGTAGGAATCAATGTGATTGAAGTAGAATTTCAGACCTCATATAGGCATAGTATAATAATTTTTTTCAAAAACTTTGGCCTCAGAAAAGTTGGTAAATGAAGATAACTTTCATCTCCAAATATACGTTTGAGATTTTGATCCTCCAATCAAAATTCATGAACAAATTTTAGAGAGATTTTCGAAAATGTCAAAAAAGAAATCCCTTCCAAGTCCTGCCAACAAGCCAACTAGAAAATATGAATAGAAAATATGCACAGTAGCAACTGAAAACTGTCGGGTGCCTCGCCACCTGAATCTGAATGTCAGGAATGCTGGACTCTGCCATTGCATTCATAACTGAGCCAGACTCCTGCAGAGTGCAGATTAAGCGTCCTGCCTGCAGTCCTTTGACATTTATTGGACGTAGTGGATGCATGTTAAATTAGTGGATGATAAAGATGTAACTGAATATACTACCGGACACTCTAAGTCTCTAACTTTGGTAATGTAGCAAGAATGTTATTATTAATAATACGAAATACCAATTTTACTATTGAAGGTATCTTTCAAACAACAGTGTTTCGGCTTGAAAATGTGTGTCTGTCGGTGATGGGCAGGTCCGTCTGCTTCTCGCAGAATTAGGTGCAGCTATTTATGTTCTTTTCGTTACAAACAAGTGAATTGTAAGGTAACTGCACCTAAAATTGCACAAATAAGCTCTGTGGCATGACCAATATACTCTGGAGAATGAACAAAAGTTTCTGTATACTAGTAAAGGATTATGAATCAAAATGCAAGTGATTCCATAATTTTTGGACACATTGTGAATTAGTTACAAATTTTCAAAGATGCAAGGTGTAGGATGCTAAAAGTGTCACGTAGGTGATGCCAAAATTCATTTGATGCACATGAAGAAATGACACTAGTAATATCGTAACATGTTATTGAAAAGAAGTTAAAACAACAGAAAGTGTACCCCAAATCAACCACTTGTAAGGTTGCCACCTCCACAATACTATAAATAAAGTTGCACACTATTCAAAATGACCCCCAACTCCACCTTACACTTGTTTTTATAATGTGCACCATTTTGGGTATCCTCCCTA
This sequence comes from Pseudisothecium myosuroides, assembly GCA_951799445.1. Taxonomy (NCBI): domain Eukaryota; kingdom Viridiplantae; phylum Streptophyta; class Bryopsida; order Hypnales; family Lembophyllaceae; genus Pseudisothecium; species Pseudisothecium myosuroides. The sequence goes on from OX637289.1 coordinate 19,699,446, forward strand.
TTTGTTTTTCCTTCAAAAATAGGGATCGACTTTGAGGAGGGGTCCATTTTAGGTGTAGTTACCTTAACCCCTAAAAGCCCGTTGTCCCTCCGGGGGACAAATGCGTTTTCGGGCAGGTACCTACGGGCTGAAATTGTGTTCTGATTTTTTGAATTTTTTTTTGGAGATAGAAAAACTGATAATCTTTGTGGGAATATAATTTTTTTCTCAATCGGTGCCCGGGAAAAAAAGTTATGACCAAATAAGCTGAAAACGGGGGACGGGGGGCAGCCCGGACAGCAAAAAAAAAATGGACAAAAATTTGAATTTTTTTTTTAAATATTTTTTTTCTCATAGATTATATTTTTGTCTATCTGGAAAGCTTTGATTCATTTCATTTGGATATGTTATGAGAAAGTTATGGACATTCTTGTTTTTTGGGCAGTTTGAGCATCTTCTTGAAAAAAATAACTTGTAGGACTCATTTCTGAATGCAATTTTTCAATTTTTTCAATTTTTTTTTTGACATGGTTTAATTTACTTGCTAGAACAATCTCACCATTGGGATTAGTGCATTTTAATTCCATCTAAGAGATATTAATATTTTAGATTTTCCTTCTATCTTGTACCTACTTCTACTTAACAATTTTTTTAAGAATGATAATTAAGTTTTTTTGAGTTTTTTTTTTTTCCTAGACTCTCAACTCAATTCTCCACTATAAAGATTTAAAGCTCAAAACGCTGTAGTGCAAAAATTTTAAGTCAAAAATGTTTAAAGTCAAAAAATCTGGTCCAGCAATGTGCTGAAAAACTTGTTTTTTCCACTTTAAACGCAGATATCTTGCAATCTGTGCGGTCAAAAATTCTGAAATTTTTTCCACACATTCTCATACCAATTAGGTGTAAGATCCTACGGTTAGATGTGAAAAAAAAAACAATTTTAATTTTTTTAAACTTTTTGCTACAGAAATGGCAGTTTTCAGTATTTTTTGGCAGAAAAAAGACCTTGGGCCTTTAGGGGTTAATTAGTTTCAACATGGAACGACGGAGGAGTTCACAATGTTTAAGGATCAAGCCAATAGATACATGGCTCAACTAGCTTTACATTCACCAATTACATCCCACATGTATTGGGTAGTAATTTTATAAATTGTTTTCTCTCTTGCTTTAATAAAATCCACTTTCGCAGTGAACATTCTCTTTTGAACATTAATTGTTGACCATAACCTTTGTTTTGATATGCATGACAATATTTAGTAATAGTAGCAACAAGTATTTGGAACTTGTATAGTAATTGATAATTTATTTATTACCTTGAAATAAAAGTCCTCTTCCAAGGACCACAAGTACCCTTGGGGGACTCTACAAGGTTTGAGTAGGTTCCTATGATCTCAATTTTTGGCATAATTTTTTGAAACTTTTTTCAAAGATAGAAAAATACATTAGCTTTTTGAAGAATAGTTTTTATTCCAATCAATGCATGGGAGCAAAAGTTATGCCACCCTAAGTTCAAAAAACAATTCACTGCACAATACAATTTTTTTTGCAAAATCTCATAATAAAAATTTTAAAATTTTATTTCCCATGGAAAATACTTTGCCTTGATGGAAAGAGTTGATTCATTCCATTTGGACTAGTGATGAGAAAGTTATGGAGGGTCTTGTTTTTTAGACAATAGGTGCATCTTCTTCAGAAAGTAACTTATAGGATTCAGTTTTGAATTCAGTTTTCACAATTTTCCCAAAAAATGAAGTTCCACATGGTTTAGCTTGCTTGCTAGAACAATCTCACTCTTGTGGTTAGTGTGTTTCAATTCCACCTTAGGACTAATAATGATTTAAATTATCCTTCTACTATATCTCGTACCTACTTTTATATAATAATGTTTAAAAGAATGAAAATGAAGTTCTTTTGTTAAATTTTTTTCCTAGACTCTCAACTCAATTCTTCAAATCAAATATTTTTAATTCAAAATCTATAGTTCAAAAATTTTAAGTAAAAAGGATTCAAAGTCAAACATCTAGTTGTGAAAAATGCAAAATATCTCATTTTCTTCACTTTAAACACAGGTATCTTACTATTTACATGACGAAAGTTTCTAAAACTTCTTCCACACATTCCTATACTATTCTAGTGCACAATCCTATGGTTAGATATGAAAAAAAAAAGTTTTACATCTTGCAATAGAAGTGACAATTGTGAGTGTTTCCGATGAGAAAAAGGCCTTGGTCCTTTAGGGGTTAAATAAAAAGACTTATTGGAAGTTATCCTTGCTTCCATTATCAAATTCACATATTTGATGAATTTTCAACCTTAGAATAATTGTAAACAGTTCCACTAATTTAAAAAATAAAATTAAAAAATAAATTGATTCAACCTTCAATTTTATGTAATACCAAATTCAAGAATTTGTAAAGAGAATCATCAACATTAAGCCTTAAAGGACACCATGACTATTTTTCTATGTAGGACAAAAGTGCAACTATTCATCTTCAAAATTTTGTGTAAAAAGAGGAGGTCTTGTACAATAGTTTCCACAGTCATCAACTTGCCCTTTAATGATTAAAAGAAACTCCATAGGCCAACTTAGTTCCTTGTGTTCACTGACTATTGCACAAAAAAAAGAAAACTCTAACTGTGGTAGTCTACTCTTAAAGCGACCATTTAAGAGCTGATTACCATTTAAGAGCTGATTGCCTTTCCAGGGGAAGCTGAACTCCTCAAAACAATTTTCAGTAAATTTTAGAAGGAAGAAAAATGAAATTGGCATCTAATCCAAGTTGTTCCATACTTTTTGGACCTTCGTTGAATTAGTTACAATTTCTAGAAGTTGAAACACAGTGGTCACTAAAAGCGACCACTACCTCATAACAAGAAATCCCCAAATTCTTAGTACTTTGTATTCACTCACTCAGTATTGCACAACCCTAAGCGAACTTTAATTTTGCACAACCTTATAGAAAATCTTGACAGTCATTCAACACGACCAAACCAGCCTTCAGTATGGCCCAAGCTCTAAATCTTGGTGAGAGAATGACTCCTTGACACATGGATAATCAACTACCGGTACTTGGAAACCATATAACTTAACTTATTAGAACTCAAGGACCAGATGTACAAATTTTCTTCGAATGGAAAAATTAAGAACTATTTTTGGGAAAGCGTGAAATCATTATTTGCACAGGTGACAACTCGACTGTTCGTGTAAAGGTCACAGAGAAGGACAGCAAATTGTCTCTGGATTTGCGTTGTAAAAGGCAACCCCATTGACGTTTATCAAGTAACTTCTGAGTTTAAGTAAGAAAGCTATTGATTCAATTTGCAAACACCCAACTTGAAATTCAATGATTTCGAAGTGCAGTGCAAGTACATGTGAATCAGTCATGAACCTCCAATGCCCATGAGAAAGTTACAATGTAAAGAAAAAGAAATTTGCATCCTTGGAAATTGAAATTTACAATCTCATCACTACGCATACCTGCCTACATTTTTAAGTAGCAAAGTTTCATCATCCAAACCTGCAAAGCCAACACAGCTGCTTAGATAGCATAAAACCTAGATAAACTGGTCAATTACAACGTAAATAAAAATCTGATTTGAATTCAAAAAACTCCAATAGGACGTACTCTACAGGGAACCATAACCTGAAAGACAATTGTATTTGACATAAGCTCAAGCTCTTAAACTTGAAAATGTAAGAATTCTTACCACGTCTAGTGGGTTGCAGTGAGATTCAAAAGTAGATTTGATTGTTGAAGCTCTATTTCACGTGGAAACAGTCAAAAGAAACATGTGGAGTGTAAAGAGTATTTCAAATGTCTCGAGTTTCTGCATATGAATAAAATCCACATGATCTGCAAAGGCAATACCGGACATAGCTTACCTCTCCGAAGTAATGAAATGATTGTTCCAACTGCAATTAGATCGGAGACCCAAAGATTGCAGTAAAATAATAAAAGCTCAATACTTTGGTACTAATAGGTGACCTACATTAGAGGCATGACATTTTAGGCTCAAATGAATTAGTTAAACCCTAACACAAAAGAGGTCACCTTCGAGGCGGAAATTGTGTTTGCCTAGTCACGGTGAGATCCAGGCACTTAGGAATTAATGACGGGACACATGGAGTGGAACTAAGACTAAGTCAGCGAGCAGCATGGCAAAAGGGTATACTTACAAATATGCTTCAAGAACACCACGCGTTTTGAACTCTCGTGTATCAGAATAAGGGAACGATTGTTATGAATTACTGCTCAGTCGCTCGTAGAACAACAAGCTCGCATTCGCCAGCTGCACTTCCCACTCCTCCACTCGTCTCACATTTGTGTCAGAAACCTTAAACCAAACCGCAGACTCCCTGCCACCTGCGTTGTCTCTCTCCATGGCTTCCCTGCAATCTACCTGCAATTCCTTGGGGACTACTGAACTAATCGTTTCCGTCTGCTTGGAATGTTCCCTCACTTTCGTGTTGCAAAGCACACTAGCCTCGTCTTCATCTGCAGTCCTCACTTCAGGAGCGGCGTCTTTCGGTAACCTCACCTTCCGATAGACAGTGTAATGCCCACTCTGTGGACCCCCGTGGTGTACCACAACAGAAAGAAGCTCATACAACAACTTCCGTGAGGTCAAAGATCTTTCAGCTGCTGGTTGAACGCTCTGTACGCCATGTGGATCCGCAAGAGCACCTGAAGTAACCACAAGAATAAACATTAATGCTAGTTCTCAATGACTAGATACACAAGATAGGGGACTCTGAATGTACATGCTTAGAATACTCATTATGACCGCTCCCTCATTCTTGAAATACCTGTCCTAATCTGCAGCAGACTTGACCCAGAATCAACCTAAGACTTCAGAAGCAAATCTTCAGTTCATGTTCTTGATTTTCTCAAATCATGTACGCGAACTCTCACTAAAGCGCCGAGCATAGCATTGCACAACAAGCCAAAACAACAGTAAAACTGGTTGAGCAGAAATAAACCTAGATCAGTGCAACCAGGAGCTGACGAGGTAAGAACTCCCAGCTTAGATGGCTCAGCTTGATTTGAGGTTTCGACATCAGAAAGATCACCGGTCTCTCTGATCTCAGTTGAGGCCACGTTATTCAGAGCTTCTGGATCAGCGCGGGAGTCCTCAGGCATCAAACCTTCTTCGCTAGCAGGATCTGAAATAACATCTTCTACTGCAGCTGACTCATGTGCCGATTCCAAAGCTCGTACCAAATCATCTGTTTGCTTACTTAGCTCTGAACCTCCTTTAATTCCCGGTTCTAAGGAAAATAGTGAGGCTGTAAAATCAGAGCCTTGTAATTTCCTGATGTGAGATAGCATCACTCGACGTTGCCCTAACATTCTAATCAAAGGATTACCTAGGTCTTCAGTCCTAGAATCGGTACTTCTGACTTTAATATCTTGAGCAGCAACTGTATACGGAAACAAGTCCAAAATTGATGGGAATTTAACATGTCCCTGCACATTTCACATAATTCGCAAAAGACAAGGTCAGGTAGACAGACGAAAACAAGCATACAACAACAATATCTTTAAGGACTATTTAAGTTGTCACATAAAACTGAGGAAAGCAGAAACAAGCACAATACCCCAGCAGGAGCAAGATGGATACAATTCTAAGTTGCTATGCAGAATTATTTAGTAAACTACGAAAAGCTAAACTGAGGACATGTGCTTTCTAAAAGCTCCCCGGCTCTTAAATCAGAGAGAAAACAGCTGGAAACTAACCGTAAGCTTTCTTAGCTCTCCCACCTCGTTTACCACTGCACGTTGCACTTGGAGACATAAAACCTGTAAATCGATCAACCATCAAGAAGTGCAAACTTACTCGAGTGAGAACAATAGACACCCAATCAGTTTACGGAGGACATGAAAAAGGAAAGTTTAAAATTAGTTTGGTGCACAAGGCATCTCACGCCACTACGCACTGATTGAAGAATTGAGCTCATTTGAACCACTCATTCAAAAGATGTTGTACCTCGGGAGAACGACCAATCCTAAGGCGTTTAGAGGCATTTGTGAGCACAGAGTTCCAGACTCCACCATGTTTAAGGAATAGAGCTTCACATGAACAATCATCATCACAGCTACACTTCTGGATGGTTTCAATCGTCTCCTGCAAGTCAGATGTGAATTGTTACTTCTGGACGGTTTCAATCGTCAGCCAATTGTTGTCAGATGTGGATAAACAGTCCTGTAAAGTAAAATCCAGTCAACTCTTTGCAGGTTTATAACGTGTGATATTACTACCTGAATACTGTGTTCGTCTAACTGCTCCGGACTAGTAGACACCTTGCTGGTATTCAGTTTGGTATGCAGCACTTGGCTTGCGTCCATGTGAGCACAATGGCTGCATTTAACACTAGCTACCCACTCAGGGGCAGTGAACTGGTCCAAGCAATCCTCCAATGAGCAATTGTCAATCTGTCAAGTTGCTCATCTCACTATTAATACTCGATATACTGAGGAAGACAGAAAATTTCTTGGAACTTAGTTTAAGTGAACTATGCTTCTGAGCAATATTATGAGCCCCATTAAATGAAGCAGAAATCTTCTTAAAACATGCTTGAATCATGACCTTCAAAGACTTAAGAGATTCATAACCATTGCAGCGCAACATCTCCAATCATCCAACTGATAAGTGGCCAGCCGTTCCAACAGGGTAGATCCTCACTAATAACAGATTATCACCTAGGCCTTGAAGGACAAATTGTATAGGATTGTAAAGGGCAACATTCTGAAACAAGGAAAGCTTACCATATTGCCATCGCCCTTCCGGGCTAGTGGTAGTGAAATGTCATTAAAATACTGAAACACTGTGGAAAACTGCAAACATTAATAAAAGTTATTAAATAAGAGTGTAAAAATGAAGGTTACGATGCTTACAGAATCAAGTCCCAGTTCGATAATGCGGAACAAACAATTCAGAGGCATCTCAACACGAGTACATAAAGCTGCACCTGACATAACAGAAAATGAAACGCACGAGACAACATCAACACTCGATCTGTCCATCGGGAGCAATGAATCAGATAAAATACACACCAGAGCCAGACATACACAATCTAGAGTAGATCAGTCCGTGAACTCTATAAAACTTAAATGCTCACCTGGAATTCACACCGCTGGCAGGCCATCAAGCTTCCAAGAGTACCCTCCAATGGCCAGTGTAGCCAAGATTGATCGAGCCGAGGGTTGGCTGAGACCTTGTCTAATACGGTTCCAAATGACTGCGTAACAGGTCTACGCAAGTGCAAGTACTTATCCCGCTCTTCTTGCAAACCTGCTGCAAGATGCACCAGTGCCTCTGCCGCGTCCTGCCAAAAGGTTATAATAAACGATTAAAGAAAATGTTTTCACTTCTATGTTTAAATAGAGTCGACAAAAAACTTATATAATCTGAATTCTACTGTCTCAACCCGCATTGTCAAGAAGAAAAAAAACTAATTACACCATTGACACATCAAAAGAAGCGAAAACTAAGTTTGAGGTAACAGGAACATTGTGTCCACAAACCCACGTCGCCTACCTGTTGCATCGAAAGATCGAACTGCCGAGTGTATAGGTTGAGGGCAAGCATTACTCGACGAGGGCTTAAAATTCGGTGTTCAATTTGACAATGTGCCAATTCTGCACATTTTCTAACTGAATCAGTCTTTCCACATACACATGACAATCTCGACATCTGTCAGCAGTAACTAAAATCCTGCTCCAATGGGATAACCCCCGGTCGTCTGTGCAGCAAATACTAATAGAACCCTATAAGAAAATCCTGATTGATACTAAACTCTACTCGAATCCTATTATTCATAACGAAGGAGACATCTCAGCAACACGTAAATAATCAGTCAAGAAATAATTTCGGATATTTCACGTCATTGTGAGCGTGATCCCTAGCCAGAAAAGGGGCATCTTAGACTTAAAAGTTTCAATTGTTCATCGTGGCATGTCTGCATGTTCGCTTGTCCTTTCCACAACAGATCTCGCGAATAAGAAATGCCTGAAAGACCTCGGCAGATTGCCTCATCATACAAAACCAGTGACAAGCTCAAAAAAAGAGACAATATTTGGTCTAGTGAAACTTTCAAAAGTCCCTACAGGGTGAAAAAGCAAACCGAATTTCCTTTACTGATTCCTCAACACTAAGGAAAACACCAAGTTCATTCCATATGCAAACCTAAAAATAAGAGCAAAAGTAGAAGAAAGCATGGAGCTCTATTCCTACAGAGTCGTGTTCGCGCAGTGTACTACGGATCTCTCAAATGAGAGAATCTGCTGAAAACGACCTCACTGCTAGGACAAGAGTCTGCCAAACAATGTTCAGACAGGACCAGCGCGGAGTAGATAATCATCATGTCAAAGAAGTCTGATGTACACACGGGACACAACGCAGAGTTCTGATCGTTGACATGGCAAGAATTACAACACATACTACCAAAATCATAGTTCTCAAGTACGACAGAATGTCATGAAATAATCTCGAATGCAAGTTCATGAGCACTTCATTTGAAACCAGTGATAAATGTGACCCCAAAAAACAGCAAATTAGAAAATCAGGAGGTAGAGAGAAGCTCTAGCAAAAATATCAGCTCTAGCAAACCATGTAAGAGATGAAATATATCGCACCTTTCAGGAGTCCAGCAACAGCAGCTGCAAGGGGCATCGTGGCTCGCTCAGCTTGCACTCCTTGGGTGTCGATCACACTTGCACACTCTTCCATGAAGGAAACTAAGATCTCTGAGCTCGCCAGAGCCTGCTCAAGTCATACCACAATATCAATGAAATACGAATTCCAAACTCTCTTGATACTTGGAATGCATAACACAGAAGGTAAGCACATGGTACCTTAAGGGAACCAAGTGAACTCTTTTTAATTCTTATCCTACTCTATACCCTCAACAAGGATGTACATTACTAACCTGAAGTACAACATTTAAGAAACAATTGTTGCCCATGTTTTGTAACCCAGCTACAGTGAGATCCAAAGCAATCTTATTCTCCACGTCCCTTGATGGCTTCGGATTATCATCCGCAGTCCAAGAAAATTTCAGTGCCCCAGGAATCCCAGGTGCATATCGCATTGCTATTAATGCTCCCATGCTGCCGGCTCCAATGACTGTCAACAGCATCGCAAAGTTTTTCCCCTTGCGATGCTTGAGAAGTGAATTCCATGACAGCGGCAGTGAGACGTGCCGACGACTTGAACGTGAGACAAGGCCAAAGGAACGCAGAACATCGATATGCTGCGCTCCCACCATCTCGCCTCCTAAATACCCGTCCGTATAACCATGGATGGGCTCTTACTCCGAGTTTCTAAGAGTTCCACACCTGCACGCGATTAATACTTGCCATAAGAAAATAAGGTAAACTCTCACTTGCCACGTAATTCATAACGAAAAATTACCCCAATTTGCCCCAATTCCTATCACTTTCTGTACTCTCGAGGAAGAAATTAACGGAAGGCATTTAGCGCTGATTAGGCTGCTCAAAACCACAAGTCCTAATAATCCATCTCAAGGAAGAAACTAAGTCTCTGCAGACAACAATTTTAAAGCGCCCAAAACAGGATACGAAATTCGCAGTATAAATTTCCCCCAGTCCTGGCGAGTAGGCCAAAAAACTAGACCTCCGCAGCTCGATCGTCTCTAGGTTCGCATATTCAAATTCACGCCTCCAAATCCCTCTATTGAAGACCAATTCCTTCGATCACAAGAGGTGACTAACAACTGACCAATTCCGACCAATTCAGGATCATAATACGTTTTACGGCAGTGATTCTCAACTCAAATCACCAAATAATCGTACCAGTTAATAGATTTTATTATTAAAATTGCTTAAAACTTTCTCCGCTTCTCCCTCATACAACAGAGCTCAAATCGCAAATTCGCAAAACAACAACAAATAAGGACAACTCACACGCCAGCACACTCCCAATACATATGACAGTCCAATTCAAACGTTCCGAGAGAAAACAGACGCTCAATATTCGCAGATGTAAAATCCAGTTAGCCTTTCCTTCCAAAGCTCAAAATCTTAGGGACATAACATTAGGGTTTCAATATCCTTGTGCTCATCCAGCTCAATACGTAGAGTTGTCACACCTTCTCCGAGATTGTAACTTCTATAATGAATGAGAAGGTATATGGAGTGAAAAGAGGAGACAATAAGAATGAAAACAGCAATGAATCTCACTCTCCGCTCTCTTCACAAAACCTCTACACAGCAGCAAGGAGAAAATGGCAATGACCACCGAAGTCTCAGATCGCAAAACTAGACTGACGCACCCTTGCCTTGCCTTGCAAAGAACGCGACGATTGTTGCAACTGCGACACAAGCAACGACGCCTCCGGGTCTTGGTCAATCCGCCATCAATTTCGCCATCGCCATGCTTTCCTCGACCTCTCGAAATTCAGGGAATGATTTGAACGCAACGATGATGGCAATCAATCCGAAAACCCCAAAATCATTGCGATCCGTGCCTGACAGAATTTTGCTACGCAGGGTGAAAGCGAGAAGCGATAGATGGGGTGAAAACTTCGCACGCGTAAACTCCTTCAAGCCCATTCTTCAGTCACCTCCAAGTTTGAAACTTCTGAGAATTGGCCCTTCCCAAGCCAAGGAGAGAGTGCCACATCCCCATTTTCTAGTCCCCATTCTTTGAAGATTGAAAATGGGGAGAGAAGGTGTGACAGCCTTTAGTAAGCTAAGGTAGAAGTACCAATAGTCAACTACGCTCAATACCCAATCTGCATGGCTGTAGTATTTTCAACCAAGGTTGGAACAAATTTCCAATGGAAGTTGGGAATGTGTTTTTGTGGTCCTTTCCAAGGTTGGAACTTGATAAGGTTATGACATGTCCTGAAGTAGTGAGCAAGAAAGTAGGAAGCAGTGAGCGGGAAAGTAGTTCTTGAATGATCGGAATTGGAAGAGTCTTAGACATTAGCTATTGGTGAAGAGTACTTTTTGGCTCCCAAAATTCATAATACTTTCAATTTTGGGAATATAATTCTACAAAATTTCCAATCTCCATATTTCCTATCTTCCTATGTGGGAAAAAAAATTCAACCACCTCTTACTATGCACAATCTGCTCCAAAATTGCTTAAATGATTTACTACTGGTGCTTCTACCTTAGAAGGTTCTTAACCCCTAAAGTTCCGAGGCTTATTTTCTGCCAAAAAACACTCAAAACTGCCATTTCTATAGCAAAGAGTAAAAAAAAAATTTAATTGTTTTTTTTCCACATCTAACCGTAGGATCTTACACCTAACTAGTATTAAAAAGTGTGGAAAAAATTTCAGAACTTTTGATCACATAGATTGCAAGATATTTGCGTTTAAAGTGGAAAAAACAAGTTTTTCAGCACATTGCGGGACTGGCTTTTTTGACTTTGAACATTTTTAACTTAAAATTTTTGCACTATAGAGTTTTGAGCTTTAAATCTCTATAGTGGAGGATTGAGTTGAGGGTCTAGGGAAAAAAAAGAAATTCAAAAAAACTTAATTATCATTCTTCAAAAAATTGTTAAGTAGAAGTAGGTATAAGATAGAAGGAAAATCTAAAATATTTATATATATTAGATGGAATTAAAATACACTAATCCCAATGGTGAGATTGTTCTAGCAAGTAAATTAAACCATGAGAATTTATTTTTTTTGAAAAATTGCAAAAATAGCATTCAGAAAAGAATCCTACAAGTTATTTTTTTCAAAAAGATGCTCTAACTGCCCGAAAAACAAGAATGTCCATAACTTCCTCATAACAAAGTCAAATGAAATGAATCAAAGCTTTCCAGATAGACAAAAATATAATCTATGAGAAAAAAAATATTTAAAAAAAAAATTCAAAATTTTGCAAATTTTTTTTGCTGCCCCCTGTCCCCACGCATTCCAAGAAATGGCATAACTTCTCGCTCGAAGGTCCGATTTCAATTTTTTTTGTCCGCCACGTACCTCTCTCAATTCTTCACATTCAAAAAAAGTTTCAAAAAATTAGGAGAAAATTTCAGCCGGTAGGTACTTGCCCCAAGTCCCATTTGTCCCCTGAACGGACAATGGTCCTTTAGGGGTTAAAGTGCTTAGGCTTTAAAATTGTCCACCTCCTTAAATGTACACTATTTGTTCATGTTGCTTTTTTTGTTGTACCAACAATGTACAAATAGTGTACATTTGAAGAAGTGGGCAATTATAGAGCCTTATGCTATTTCAACTTCAAAAATTCAAAAATAATTCCACAAAGCTCCCAAAATATGAAATGATGAGTAAAATGCCAATTCCATTTGCCTTTCAAGTAGATTGCCTTTCAGAGTCACCAAAAGAAGTAGGTTGATTTAAATTCCAAGGGTCCTCTATGAAAAATGCTATTTTTTAAATATTTAAATCTTTTCTTGCCATTTTTTGCCTTCTTGGCGGTTTATACCAATCTAAGGTTGTCTATTCTAAAAACAACCATCTAAAGGCTGATTTGCTTTTTTTGCTGATTTTCATGGATGTAAAGATATTTAGCTCATTTTCTAGACAAAGAAAAATAAATGCACAATGTAATACAATTGGTTTTTGCATTTTTCCATGCATTGTTGAATTACTTACAAATTTTCAAAGATTTGTGTCATAAACACCTATTTATGACTATAGGTCTCTCAAAATCCGTTCACCTATAACTTGTAAAGAGACGTAAAGAGATGTGAGGGAATCAAAGAGAATGATTGGCTCTTGCAATAAATAATAGATTTTCCTTGATTTACTCAATTGTTAAAGAGGTTCATTTAAGGACTACCTCATATCCATTCAATAGCTAATTATGGGAGCGATTTAAAGAAGATAGTTGTTTTTAGAGTAGACTAACTTAAAGACCATGACCTCCAAACGGGTAGACTTCTCAATGGCAAACAATGGGGCTTAGAGAGGAAGACTTTTCAATTTTTAAGCTCCCTCATTTTTGGTGTAATTGGGCCTCAGGGTCACTTAGGTTCTAAGAATGTTTAACCTTTTAAAAATGTCATCAAGGTTTTTTATTATTTGCTTAAAATTATTGTTGTTAGAGTGCTCAAGCTATCTTCTTTCGTGAGTGTAGATGAATCACCCAAATATTGGATGACTCTTTAAAAATTCATTTTAAAGTATTTGCATAAATCTAAAAACCATCCTCTAATTTCGTAGCAATGTAGCAATTTCATCTTTAGAGACTGTAAAAATCTTTTTCCAAATATTCCAATAGAAAAACAATTTGTTTCAACTTTTAGCTATGAATGCGCCCTTTTAATTGTCACACTTATCTAATCAAATTTGTATGATGTTAACCCCTAAAGGACTGAGGCCTTTTTTCTGCCCAAAAATACTGAAAACTATCATTTCTATGGCAAAGAGTAAAAAAACATTTTAATTGTTTTTTCCCACATCTAACCATAGGATCTTTTACCTAACTAGTATAAAAAAGTGTGGAAAAAATTTCAAAATTTTTGACTGCACAGATTGCAAAATATTTGCATTTAAAGTGGAAAAAACAAGTTTTTTAGCACATTGTGGGACTAGATTTTTTTTACTTTGAACATTTTTAACTTAAATTTTTTGCACTATAGAGTTTTGAGCTTTAAATTTTTATAGTGGAGAATTGAGTTGAGAGTCTAGGAAAAAAAAAATTCAAAAAAATTTAATTTTCATTCTTAAAAAAATTTGTTAAGTAGAAGTAGGTACGAGATTGGAGGAAAATCTAAAATATTAAGATCTTTTAGATGGAATTAAAATGCACTCATCCCAATGGTGAGATTGTTCTAGAAAGTAAACTCAACCATGCAATTTCTTTTTTTTGAAAAATTGCAAAAATTGCATTTAGAAATGAATCCTACAAGTAATTTTTTTCAAAAAGATGCTTTAACTGCTCGAAAAACAAGAATGTCCATAACTTCCTCATAATGAATCCAAATGAAATGAATCAAAGCTTTCCAGATAGACAAAAATATAATTTATGAAAAAAAAAATTCAAAAAAAAAAAAATTCAATTTTTTGCAAATTTGTTTTTGCTTCCCCCTATCCCTTGTTTTGAGCTTATTTGGTCATAACTTTTGTTCTTAGGCACCGATTGTGAAAAAAATTATATTCCCACAAAGCTTATCAGTTCTTCTATCTTCAAAAAAAGTTTCAAAAAATCATGACAAAAATTCAGCCTATAGGTACCTGCCCGAAATCCCATTTGTCCCCCGAAGGGACAACGGTCCTTTAGGGGTTAAATGAGATTAACTCCTAACTCTATTTGAAGTGGCTCGAACTTATACGATTTGATAGTCTTCTATTATATATTGTTGCCTAAACTTGTATGAAATATGATGCAAAGTTTTAAGAGATAAAGTAGAGTCCACGGTAGAGGTTTGAGAGTTCCTTTGCCATGATGTATCTTGGCATAAAATAATATGACAGTTAGAGGCAAGGATAAGACAAGAGTCCCCTAGGCAAGGAAAATGCAATTTCAAGCCATGATGCAATTTCACATATTTTTAATGTATTAATTAAAGGCATGACCATACGATTACTGAAGGTCATTTGATAAGATTTTATATATAGGAGATTTGTTGCTTTAGAGCAACATCATCATTGTTGAGTGACAATTGTGAAAAATGGTTATAAGAGAAATTTAATCCTTAAAAGATTAGAGATTTTACCATTATTTTTATGTAATATAATAATTGACTTTGGTAATATTACATCATCTTTATGTGATATAATAATTGACTAAAATAATATAAAATTATCTTCTTGAAAATATAACAATGGACTTTCAAATAATTCATTACAATAAAAATGAAACTTATAACCCATATAAAAAAATGAAAAGGTTTATCCTACCCAAAACTCTTGAAAATTTATGCGCTTTAAAAAAATTAGATATAAAACTAAACTAGTATTCAATTTAAAATTTTTAAGTCTAGTACGTAGGGTCGTTGCAAGAGTGTCCGTTTCTGTTCCACTTTGGCTGTTTTCGGCTAGTATGCATACAAATTTTTGAAAGAGTATGCATACAAATACTAGTATGTATACAAAATTTTGAAAAATAAAATAAAGTAAGGAAAATTAGTATAACACTAGAAATAGCATATCACCAAATTTCAAATCTACAAAAAATCTAAGTCAAAAGTTATTTACAGAAAAGAGTGAGCTGAAATTTTGAAGAAGATAAATACTTTGATGTTTTAATTTGTAAAAAATGGGGATTTTTTCCCCCAAAGAAACTAAAAGTAGAGCATGTGGGAAGACTTCATGGTGAAGAGATTTTACCAAAAAATGATCTTGCAACCATCTTCGATGTTTAGAACTGCGCGCAAACATTAGATGAGATTCACCTACTCAATAAGGCTGCGAGTTCCCCGGAGTTCTCGGACTATGGGAACTCTGCTACAGTAGCAGGCTGATGTGGCACAGCAACTGCCACGTCAGATAATAATATTTAAATATTTTTTAAACATTTTTTATTTTTTTATTTTAATATTTTAATATTTTAATATTTTTATTATTATTTAAATATTTTGACTGTGGCACCGTTCATTACAGCAAGGGAACAGGGCTGAAACGGCCCTCTAATGCCTCCAAAAAACATCTAATGGGAGCCCTGTTTATCTGGATGTAGATGACACAAAATAAAATATTTTTAAATTTCCCTTGGTAGAAATATGAGTTCCTACTATGGAAATAGGCCATATAAATTTCAGCTCTAAATCATTAAATTTGGGGACTCCATAGTACTCGAAACCCCTAAAATTTAACATGACATATTAATTTAATTTAATTTTAAATATAAAATGATTTTTTTTAAAATTTCTAAAAGATGAGAAATATAATTACACTCAAGATATACATTTCCTATAAAAATTTCAAATTCATGCAAGTCATGCTTTATAAGTTATTGCAAAAGAAATATTTGACACTCCCCCTGTGATAAATATCTAGTACCATTGTTTCTTGCAATGACCCCGTATGATTTACAAAATCCATATAAGGACACTATAATTTTTTCTACTCAAAGTATAGTGGCTAATTATTGAATTGTAATGTAGACTAGTGGATTGTCTACATTCAACAAAGTTAGTACATGAATTTAGCTACAAAAAATTTAAATGATAGTACAAACCAATTCAATATCTCATCTATTTATGTTCACCGTTTTTATAAGTAAAGTTGGTTGGATTGGATTTATGAAAAGTATTTTCAACTCACTTTCAGTATCTAATATATGATGGAAACAATTCATGAACACTTGAAGAAAATGTCCTACCAAATTCAACCTCCCACCAAACCTTATCACTCAATTAAAACCCACAATTTCCTAAAACCTTAGACAATTTTATGTCTAAACACACCCTCTTTGCAAGTACCTTGTATAAATGACCATTAATTGATGTAAAACTCAAACCAAATGAAGCCTTATTGAATTTTATACTTTGTTTTGTTCAATCTTCTTCTTTCTGCCACAAAATGAATTCCCAAAGGCTCCAATGCCTTAAAAAGGCATATTCCACTTTTTCTTCATACAACTTTCAAATTTGTAGAATTCACCATTAACTTTTAACTTTGGTATTTCTTATTCTATACCTTGAATGTTTGAATTGATTAAAAGATTGAGTTCGTAGGGTTGGTTTTATGTAGAATGCTAGGATGTCTCCCATTGATTATTAATAACACTTATTGAGAATTTCTTAACTTATCAAATAGGTAAGAATACTTGACTTGTATCTATCCGTTTCAGGAAAAATCCATTTGGAAGGAACAAATGTAAGTGCCATAACTTATTTACTAAGGTAAGGACATTTGACTTCCATCTATCCCTTCCAGTAACCCCCAGTCACTTGGAAGGGACATATACAAGTGCCGTTACTTATGTACTAAAGTAAGGACACCTGACTTACATGTATCCCTTCCAGTTGAAACCTCCACTTGGAAAAGATAGATGTAAGTGCCATAATTTATAAACTAAAACAAGGACATCTGACTGGCATCTATCCCTTCCAATACCCCCTACTTGGAAGGGATAGATGTAAGTACTATAATTTATTTACTAAAGTAAGGACACTTGACTTGCATCTATTCCTTTCAGTAAATTTCCGCTTGAAAGGGACAAATGTAAGTGCCATTACTTAACATTGAGGTAACTTCATCTAATTACAAATTCTCCCTATAATTGTAAAACCAATCCCTCTCTATTCTTGCCTAAATTGTATAGCCTTTACTCATAAAAGTCTAAGATCAAATTATATATAATTATTTTCAATAATTTAAAAATTCATAGTTTATTGGTGTAGTATCCAAAAAATGCATAAAAAAAGAATCTAAAATCGTCTTTGACTTTCAACAAGATCCAAAAAAACATTAGCCAATTCAATAATAAAACAATGTTCTTGGTCACATTTAGGAGTAGCAACCTTGGTAGTACAATTGTTGCGACATTTGCAATAACAGCCTCATTATATATAAACATATTATTTTCTTTAGTTTTCCCAATTTAGATTAAAAATGCAAGAGTGTCTTCAAATTTTGGATAAATGTATATAGATGTGGCCATCCAAATGGATGAATTCATGACTTTAGGTCGTGACACAATGCACTTAATATAATAGATATTGGACCTCTCCTTGTATGAGTACTACTCATGTATAATGACTTTATGTATTAGCAATAGATTTGGTTGTAAATGGCCATTTACACCTAGTGCTAGTTAACAAAGTTATGATTTATGAGTTTAT
This sequence comes from Pseudisothecium myosuroides, assembly GCA_951799445.1. NCBI lineage: Eukaryota > Viridiplantae > Streptophyta > Bryopsida > Hypnales > Lembophyllaceae > Pseudisothecium > Pseudisothecium myosuroides. Next base: position 19,717,160 of record OX637289.1, read on the forward strand.
GGATCAAAATATAAATGAAGGTTAAACCAATTCAGTATTTCAATATTTCACCAACCAAATTCATATTTATTATGCTTGTAAGGCAAGATAATATACAATAAGATTTTAAAACAATACATTATCTACTAACATTTAAAATAGTAAACTACTCAATAAACTTTTTTCATATGCACTTGACCTAAAATTTACTACCAAAACTAACATTCCATCAAACCTCATCATTCTTTAAAAATCTATAGTTACCTAAACTCTTGAACATTTATTTTTTCCTTAGTACAATTTTTTGCAAGTACTTAGTGTGAAGTGTAAACAACCTATTGGTGTAAAAACTCAAGTTTGATACTTCTAGCTCTCCATTTACTCCAAAGTTGGGAACAACCTATTAATTGCATTGAATTGATCTCACTTACTACATCTTCTTGAAGGAAATTAATTGCCTTGAATTTCCAAAAACCAATTATAGTATTTAAGTATGATTTTGAATAATGTAGTGCCTTAGCCCTTGTGCGTCACGTAAAGAACTATAGGAAAGGCAAGCTTCTGGACATGTCTTACAAAAATTGCAGTAATTTATACTCTACAATGTACCTAATATTCATCCAAGAATTTGAGTTGGTCATAGGTCTGTAGGGACCTTTTCAAAATTAAGTAACACCTACTTATTAATATCTTTTTTCCCAATTAGGATATCAATTTCTACCTTCCAACATTACAATTTACAAATCTTAGACAAGTTTAGACAAGAGACGCTATTGAAAAAGTAACAATGGTGGATATGTATACTTTAGTTTTGGTTTTATCTTATTGGCAATTGAAAGAGAATTTCAAAAGTTCTTAGCATGTAGTAATTTTTAGACTCTAATTTAGTGTATAGATCAATCCTATCTTGTGTTCCTTTCAATTGCACATATCAGATTGTACTATATTGTTTGTATGTATGTTTCATAGCTCAATTTTTATTTCAGTGGAGGGACATAGTGAACCACCATCTAGGTTCATTTTAGCAAGCTTCTAGGAGTCCTATTTTGGTTGATGTAACTGTAGGACACTAAATCTCTCCCACAAAGTGGACCTAGCAGGGTGAATTTTGTGTTTTGCAAGGTAATGTAAAAAAAAGCCTCTATTTTGTGTTGTCTTAATCCTAATTTCTTCACCCCCACCTAAGCTAATTTGGGGCCTCTGATTGCAAATATGAATTCAAAATTTGCAAATTTTTTCATATGTGAAAAATAAAAACTCTTGCATTTTGCCCTGGTGGAAATTCACCGTGTTGGTCCCACTTCGTGGGACGGTTTAGCGTCCTGCAATGCAGCTTACATGGTAAGTAAGAGAGAGTGCAGGTGTTTGATCCTTTTGTTTGAGGACATTGCCATCCATGCAACACATCCAAATATTTTTTATATGGAACAGCAGACATCCCAATTTTAGCTAACAATTGGTCAACCTCTAAGAGCATCGCCACCCATTCACGGGGAGTCTCCTTGGCCGGGGCTTGGGCGGGTCCGGTGAGCAAACCATGGGCCACCGCAAATCCAGCCCGGAAGAAAAAGTGTCCGGTCACTCCAAAATTGACCCTCTGAATGGCAGGACCCCGTGCTTGGGATACAATTGACAATGAACAAATCAATTATGTCAGTGCCTGTTAACTCTTTTTTTGCATTGAATCTCCTCTGCATTTGTATGATCCCGTGTGAGTTTAATATTTTATTTGTACTTTCTTAATGACAACTTCCGGTTTTCCTATTGTCCCCGAAAAAGTGGCTAAATTTATCAAATACAATGAAATTATAGTAGTGTGCTTGAGGTGTGCTTGAGGTCTACCTCAAGCACATCTCAAACACACTTTGTTTGTTTTTAAATTCTAAATAGGAAATTTCAATAAATTGCTTAAATTTTTTTTTTTAAATTCAAAGAAAATGAAAAATGTAAAAGTGTGCTTGAGGTGTGCTTGAGGTCTACCTCAAGCACACCTCAAGCACATTTTTTTTTTTTTACTTTTAAATAAAAAATTTCAATTAGTTTTTTCTTAATTTTTTTTAAAAACTCAAATACAATAAGACTAGTAATAGTGTGCTTGAGGTGTGCTTGAGGTAGACCTCAAGCACACCTCCCACACTTTTACATTGTTTTTAAATTCTAAATAGAAATTTTCAATTAATTTTCTCTAAATTTTTTTTAAAACTCAAATATAATGAAAATATTAATAGTGTGTTTGAGGTGTGCTTGAGGTGTGCTTGAGGTCTATCTCAAGCACACCTCAAGCACACTTTTAAAATAAAATAAAATTTAAATAGAAAATTTAAATAAATCTTTAAAAAAAAATTTATATCAAAGAGAATGAGAAATGTAAAAGTGTGCTTGAGGTGTGCTTGAGGTAGACCTCAAGCATACTTCCTTTATTTTTTTTTAATTTTAAATAGAAATTTTAAATATTTTTGTTTTAATTTTTTTTAAAACACAAAAACAAATAGAGTAGTAAAAATGTGTTTGAGGTATGCTTGTGATATACCTCAAGCACACTTTCACTTTTCTCATTGTGCTTGAGTTTAAAAATAAAATAAATTGATAATTGATAATTTCTATTAAGAATTTAGAAACAAACAAATTGTGCTTGAGGTGTACCTCAAGCACACCTCAAGCACACTATCACTATTTTCATTTTATTTTCATTTTGTTTTCATTTCAAGAAAAATTTAAAACAAAAATGATTGAAAACATCTATTAAACCTCAAGCACACTTGGAAAAAAAAATTGGGTTATAATTTTTTTTCAAATTTTTTTTAGTATTTTTTTACTCAAATGCAATGAGAAAATTAGAAGTGTGCTTGAGGTGTGCTTATGGTAGACCTCAAGCACAACTCAAGCACACTTTCTTTTTTTGAATAAAAAAAATTGATTAGACTTTTCCACCAAATTATTTTTAGTATTTCTTTAATTCAAATACAACAAGAAAAATAAAAGTGTGCTTGGGGTGTACTTGAAGTAGACCTCAAACACACCTCAACACACTTTGTTTTAAAAAATGAAATTGAATATACTTTTTCAACACAAGTTTTAAAAAAAACTAATTCAAATTTTAAATTTTTTTTAAAGAATTAAAATCATATTTATTTGCATTTTGCATTTTCCTTCATTTTCAAATCAATTATCCATAATAGAGAAATTTAAGTTCTAAATTTATAATGCAAAGTTTTGAAGTTATCCCCGAAAGGACTAAGTTGTGTTTATCATTGCATTTGAATCAAAATTTAAAAATTGTACTTTTGTCATTAAGCATGTGATTGACTTCTTTCCCCGTGTTCTTTCCCTGTGTTCTTTGGGCGGGGATGATTGGGGTGTTGCCCCAGCCAAATGAAACCCGGGAGGAACAAGGCCCGGGACACCCCTTTCCCCGAGCCGTGTTTACGGGGAATGAGTGGAGAAGCTCTAAGGTTGCAAACGATGAGACCATATCAGCCCTAGTTTTTTTTTGTAACTACAATTTTGGCAATTCAAAACTTTATGTTCTTAAGGGCCGCTTTACACCTAGAGGCCGGGCCAATTTGGTGTGTCAGAGGCCAACAATCCGAGCTTGTGATTGGTTGAAAGGCTCAAATCAACCCCAACCCCTTTACACCAAGAGGCCGGGCCAATTTGCTATGTCAGAATTTTTTTTCCTCAAATAGACAATTTGACATGGCCCGAGCATGGCCCGAGCTTGTTGAATTGGGTGCACCAAAAATGGGAGGCCAATTCGAGGCCAATTCTTGGCCTGGAGGCCAATGTCAGATTAGTTAAGGCCGGCCTCCAGCCCAAGAATGGGCTGAAATTTTGGGCAATTGGCTTGGTGACGAATTGGCCCGGCCTCTAGGTGTAAAGCGGCCCTTAACAGATTTTGTGACCTTCCCATGCTTGCAAAATGCATCACTTTTGTTAGATTATTGATTTCTTGATATAAAATTTTGATGGTTTGGGTTGCTGCTCCATCTTGCAGCTGGTAATAACTATTTGGACCTCCAGTGGTAGCATCAGTTTTTGTATTAATGATTTATATTCTATGCATGCCAACCTGAACTTCAAGGTTTCAAAAATTCCTAATGTATCTCAGCAGTGGAAGAAGGCAGCAGCTTCACATTCCTTAACTTAGAGCAGCTGTGTATAAATGAACATAACTACAATGTCTTGTCAAAATACCGGCTCAAGATCTTTCCAGTGAGAAATATACATGTGAGTGGGCGATTGTTGCTGATTTGCAATGATGCAGCTTTAAATCACTTTGCAAAACTACTTATGAAACTAGACGAGGCCAACCAAATTGCCGTAAGTTGGCTTCAGCATGACCAAATTAAAGATACATGTACATGGTCATTTTAAAAAAATCTTATAAATAAATGAAGGGTATTTCATCACAGACAACTATCCTTCCTCTTACAACAGTGGGGAGATGAATCAAACTGCTTTCATCTCCAAATAATGACATTGATAATGATCTTCTATTGTATCATGGTCATGAATGTTAAAGTGGCAAAATTTTGCAAAATTCACTCATCAGGCTGGGTCATCACAGAACTGAAGGGCGCCATCTAGAAACTGGAGCACCTTGAGACACTTATATATATATATATATATATCCAATCTCAAATCAAGTACCCATCCTAAATTTCTAGATTTTAGAGCTCTAAACTTTCAGTTCAGCATCTCAAATCCATTATGAGCACTTGAACATCACACTTTTGGGCATACCAAACTTTGTGTCAAAATAATGAATATAAGATTCATTGTAATTCTTCCTCATCATGGTTGATCGTATTGGTAAAATGGCATGTTTTAGAGTTTCCAAATTGTAACATTCAAGTTCACTACTATCCCCTCAGAAGGGACACCCTATACTATATTATGAAAATAAAAAAAAATCACTATGCTCTGAAAACTAAACTAGGCCAGGCATAGATATGAGGTTCCAGACAATTTCCAATTCGCTATTTTAATGAATATATGGCAATCACCCAACCTACAGCAACCACAAATATTCCCATTGATGTCCATAGACCAAGAAGAACCGAAAAGCTTGCGGCAGCAGCAGCCAGCTCACTCTTAATCAATTACACCAACTCATGAGTACAACGAAGGAATTTGAACTGAGCTTCCGGTTCAAGTGCCCATGTCTGGAAATAAATTAAAGGGATATAAATTAATCACTCCGTCTACCAGAGTCTGTGAATAAAAATGGAAACTGGTGGAGACTCAAATGATCTGCATTGCCAATATAAGCATTGATCGCAGCCGTCAAAGGGGAGTCAGCCACGTACTTCCAGAGTGGCAAGAGAGACAGAGTTAGAGAAGGAGGGAGAGAGAGTATATATATTGGCCATGGCACCACTAGAGGTTGCCCATTTCTGAAGTTTCTTCAGCTCTTGAAACTGCAACTGCATGCTCCTCAGTCTCCGTCGCCATCTCTGCCAGGAGACTAAGTTTCTAGTTATTACCTGCAGCCATCGCCGGGTTCCAAGCTTCAGCTCTGCCACAGACTTGCTCACAGCCTGCCACGGACCATCTCTTCATCCTGCTGCAGCGAAGCTCCCCTCAAGTGAAGCTCCAATCCCATCGTCATGTTGAACTGGTCATGTTGCAGCTATTTTATGATACTGTTCACCCCCGCCCAAGTTCCCCCCCACAGCATTAGTTTGTGTCTACTGTAGTTGATTGCTTGCTCAATGTTCTATTAGTAGCGCCGGCGCTTAGGTTGATCATCTTTTTCCTAATATGTTTGTTAGCGAACATTTGTTTTCCGTAATCCTATTATGTCAAGCTCGACGGGTGTGCCCTGAAGATTAATTAGTTAACTAACTAGAGGAGTTGGAATAGCAATATTGTTTGGTGTTGTGGCCTAAAGTACTTGAGGTATTGGCTCTGCATGTGCTATTGGTGTTCAGCTTCAACGAGACTTGGAGAATTAATCTTTCACCGAAAAATATGTAAATCTGAAGTGCTTCGTTTCAATCACTTGCAACGGTATTTGTGGTGAGACAATACATCATTCGAGTCTTCGTTGCCTGGGACGATAAGCTTGATTGAGGTGACTGTCACTTACACTCTGAACAGAGAGATTGCGAACACCATCATGGCCGGGACAGAGCGAGGGTTTCTGGAAATGCTGCCGCCACGGGACCCCGATCACCGGTATATGGAGGCCGATTCCATGAGAGATTTCTGGCGAAGCACTTCTGACCGGGAGTCCCTGCAAGGTACGTGACTCCAGCCGCATTTATCAAGTTGGTAAGGATCACAACAAGTCTTGAGAAGTCAGTCGTAACCAATGCAATAATCGATAGCAATTGATGGTAACCTCTTAATACATACAGTATGTTGGCAAATTTCAGTGCTCCGAACTCTAAAATCTCAGAACTCCGCAGATTTGAGAGTGTCGAAAGCCGCTCCGGTTCCTAGAGTTTTATCAATCGCCCCAATACTCTAAGACTACTCCGATCCAATGTAACAAACATGACTGTCGCTTGAATATATACATCGTTTCAATATCCCGCATTTGAGTGTTTGAGTTCGCGTTTTTGCAAACAAGTTTTACGTTGAATCGTCTGTTCCTTGTCAACATTCTGTGTGCTAACCTTGAGTTGTAACCTCTCCGATGTAATTGAACGGTCGAATTTTCCGGGTTTGAGTTTGCTGGACTGCGTGCTTGCTAACCAGTCTACACATTAAGTGCGTCTGTTCTGTTTCAACATCCTGTACAACTAGAATTTGGTGGGCGTAGCAACGTTTTCCATGCCAACAACGCTTTGGAACGCTTGATCAACGGTTTGGGAAAAATCATGCTTTTCAGCAAAATACCCCAAATCGTTGATCAAGCGTGCATGTTCCAAAGCGTTGCTGGAAAACGTTTGCTGGACTGCGTGTTACTAGCCAGTCTACAGTTAAGTGTGTCTGTGACGACGTCTCAGGTGTAAATGGGAAACGCCGGAAAGAACTTCAATTGCAATGCAATCTTCTTGCCGATATCACAAGGGAGTTTACAGAGTTTACCATGTAGGAACTGAAACGTAGTTTATCATCTCAAAGTTAACCATTCCCACCTCCCAAGTGGTAACCTTTCTTCCATTACCATGATTTCAAACTCTCAAAACTCCCTTGTGGATGGTTGTAACCATTGATTGTTGCGCTAGCTGAGTGCAGAGATGCAGGACTCGGGCGGTCGCGGTGGTCACAGCACCATGCCCAGTATGCAACATGAGCATTCCCTTCGTCCCTACGGCTACTCCGAGCCCCTGCACCCGGAGTCCGTGGTAACAGTGGAGGTTCGCTCTCACCACGTACACGATGGGAGCTTCTTCACGGAGTATCAACCTTACCCCCTGCAAGACTCAAACCCCACTTCCAGCGCCCTCCTGCCCACCTACACCAACTTCTTCCACGCCTCCTGCGTCACAGACACCAACTGCAATAACCGTGAGCTCAAGCACGAGCCTTCGGAGGGGTCACGCTACATGACTAGTCCGGAGAATCACTACAGCCACGGGGGGGATCACGGGGAGGAGCACCGGTATCCCGACCGGTACAACGAGCGGTACCAGTCTTCTCCGTTGGTGCCCCCCGTGGCTATTCCCATGAGCCACGATGTGACATTCTCCACTACAACGGCGTCGGAGTGCATCCACAGCGACCACGACTTGGAGACGCTGCGAAGGGAGTTGGCGTATAAGTGTCCGCGTAGCGAGGATCTCTTGATGGCCATCACCAGTACTGCGGACGCTGCGGTGAGAGAACATGGCTCGGCGACTTCGGGGGTCTCCAGTGACGATGACGACGCTCCGGAAGAACTGGTAAGAGAAAATTCTCACACTCGCTCCATGTCTTCCATTCTGAAATCAAGTAATTGTTTTACTGCCTGGCTGGCCGGAATTATAATGCTAGAATTTGGAGGGTTCAGCAAAGTTTTCCAGCAGTCTTTAGCAGCATGCAACAGTTTGTAACATGCTTAAAGGACCGTTTTGTAACAGGCTTGAGAAACATGCTAATTTTTTACCATGCTTCAGCAAATATGCAGAGCTTTTCAACAAAAATGCGATCATGTTTTTTAGCAAACATGTTCCAAAATGTTGTTCACTTTGGACATCGTTTAGTAGCAATGTTGAATGTCAATTTTGTGTGCTATCAGCATTTACGTTAAAACGTTGCTACAAACGTTGCTGTGGGGGACTGTATTCTAATTTGTTTGCTTGACTGTTGTATATTCTCGCCGTTGCGTCAGATTGATTATTCGATCTTTCTGGCACAGAGGTGCGAGCGTGCAAAGCTGTTTTCAATAAGCTAATATTCTTGAAGTTAGGGAATCTCCATGCAATGTTCAGTTAAAATGGCAAAGTTTGGTACAATTGAACTGAACGTAAATCGAAACCTGTACTAGTTTGTGAAGAAGATCGGAAACTGCTCGTGCATCTCGTTTTTGAGCAATTTGGAATTTGCTTCTTTGATAGAAATATTTTGTCTTCTTGATTGACGAGTTTTTCGGTGGTTTAGGAGCAGAATCCTGGTTTGGCTGAGCACCTGCGAGCTGCCATTGTTGATCATCCTTACTATCCGGAGATGGTGGTAGCTCATGTCAAGATCTTCAAGGTTTGTATAAATATCCAGCTCCGCATTTCACATTTGGAGTTACAAATTTTATTTATACAAATCATTTGGATCCCAAATTGGATTCGCTTGAAATGAACCGTTTCATTGTAGAGCATTTGATACCGTGACTAATTGAAAGCACTGTATGGATGGTTCGTACCATTTATTGAATAGAAAGGTCTTTATAGGAAGCTATCATTTGGAATTGGTTCAATGAGTGGTATAGTTTTACGAATTTTTGAATTTCAATCGATTGAAGCTGGGTTCGTATATATTCAGTCATGATGACTAATACATTTGAATCTCTGGTGTGAAGATTGGTGCGCCAAGAGAGCTTCGCAACAAGCTGGACGACGTGACGAAGAAGTTTCAACGGTTCCAGGACGGTAGCACGATGAGGATTGGTGACGATCCTTCACTAGATTTCTTCATGGTATGCACTTGGTGTAAACGTACTGCATTCATCTGTTCGGCAGTTTCACATGCACTTGAATGACTATTCCTCAATGTCTCTTGTACAAATTAAACACTGCTGGTTGCAGAGATCATACGTCGACTTGCTGGCCAAGTTGGGGGAAGATTTAGAGGAGCCTTTCAACAAGTTTATGCAGTTCAAGGACGCCACTGCCAAGGCGCTGGAAAATATTTGCGGCCATTACATTGAAAGTACGTGAGTCTGGTCCCTCCCTACTCTCTGATCAAAGAGTTGATTTTTTAGAGTTTCTTTCATAACTTCTTTTTTCAATTCAAGGTTGCACTTGCTCTTCAATCTGTAGGCATGCATAGAATTGTGCCAGTCTACTAAGACTGAGTGTACTAGAATGCTATGATCACTATGTGGAATGGAGGCCATCGTATTCAGTGTCCCGTGAAGGCCTGGGACGTATCATAGCGAAATCTAAACACCTGCTGGACCAGACGGGTATAGCGACAGCCGGATCTAGCATCCGCATCAGTCCTCCATTCCCGTTCAACACCCCAATTTGAGTTAATTTAGTTTAATTAAAAAAATTTAACCTCATTTTAATATCAAAAATTTGAACCTTGTTTTCCATCTGCTTTTCCACTTTTCTATGTCCTTTTTTTTATTGCAGAAATCACGTTCCAAGTGCAACTTGCAGTTGAGAGATGGTAGCCTGGATGAACCAGTGTTTGTACCAGTGCGAATTGTGAACCAGAGTTTTTGAGCATGGACATTGTGGAGACAGACAGTCCTTAGGCTTCAGCAAATGTACCACTTAATTAAAGTAGACTCAAAACGTAGTAATCAGACATGACGGGCACTTGAGTATTTCCAGCTAAGAGAATTAACTTGGTAGGCACAGTAGCTGGGAGTGATCAACTCAAAACTTCACCATTTCAGCTTTGCCGCATCACATCACCTTGACGTGAAGGACGGGTGTCAGACTGGACGTAGGCCACAAAAATCAACTGGCATATATCAACTCCATCACCTGGGTCGTACTGGAAGAGGCCCAAATAACCAATTTAAAATTGAAATTTCCATCAAGTTAATTTTTGTCCAGACATTGTACTTAATGAGACTACTTACCAGGAGATGGAAGTCACCAGTTCTAGCTTTGAATAACAGTGAGGGTGAAATTATGTTGACGGTGCAGCTGGACCAGACGAGTCGGACAACTATGGATTCGACATTGGTCCAATAGATGGAGCGCAGGACAGCGATGAATTGGACATGCTGGGAGACGAAGGCTTAATGTACTCCTACGGAGATGTTGACGAAAGCATCGTTGTTGACCCTTCAGCACCGGACGAGGAGCTCCGAAAAATGCTGATGATGAAGTACGGTCGTCACATTGGAGCGCTGAAGGCAGAGTTCAACCGTGTCCGCAAAAAAGGGAAGCTGCCTTCTAATGCTCGCTCCATCTTGAAGGACTGGTTCAACCGACATTCTTACTGGCCGTACCCTTCAGTACGCACATCCACACCCCTTAACTGACCAATTTGATTTACTAACCACTGCTATGCCAATGATACTTGAGCACGTTTTGAAGATAGTAAACCAGAAATCATGTTGTACTTCTATCTAACAGTTGTGTTCAGGAGGCAGAGAAGCAATACCTGCAGCGAATTTGTAACTTGAATCTGAAACAAATCAACAACTGGTTCATCAACGAGAGAAAGCGGCACTGGAGCTGCGAAGGCAAATGCATGCACCCCAACGCCAAGTTTTACAACAACTCCAACGGTGAAGTCAAGTTTTACAGCAACTCCAACGGTGAAGGGAAGGGTCATCTGGAGCATATGGAATGAATAATAACAAGGGAGGCTGGAGGCACGCCTCATGAAGAATCTGGAGCATATGTAGAAGTCACAGTTGAGGCACCATCTGATGGACTGAAGTGCAAGTGCAGTCCCACTTGACACTCATTTTTGAGGTTACTTATGTACAGTACAGACAGATCGATGGCCCCTAAGGTCTGCCACAACTGAAAGACAATCAAGTACTAAATACCTTGCGGCAAATGGGATCAGACTAACGAGAGCTACGAACATTACTTGCAGATATCTGTAAATGGAACTCTTTCTCCATACAAATCGATGTCATTTGTATGTGAATAATGCAAGTCTGAATTTCAGGAAAAAAATGAAATGAAAGACAAACATGAACTGTCTTACATTATGACTAAGTGTCCAGAAATTACCTTTTGTGAGACATGCCATCAGTGTGCACTAACTCTGACTAAACCTGCAGCTGCATCCTTGCGATGACCTAATTCAAACCTTTATGGCATAAACTAGGTAGTTAGCCCCCAATTTTATGGTTATGCATCTGCATCCACCTATCAACGTGAAGAGTGAACGGCACGTCATGACAGACTGCTCTCTGAAACCAGTGCTTGCATCTCCAACTAGACATTTATAGCAATGAATGCACGTAGTGAGCATACTTCGGCGATAGTATGTCTACATTTTAAAATTAATAAACTCACCATGTGACTGTTAAGTCCTCACGGGAAAGAGCCTGTAACAACCAGGGCTGATTGGAGTGTTTTAGCTAGCCTGGCTTTTTCTAACTATGAAACCTTCTAGCAATCGCAACCTTCCAACACCTGCTATGGTAACCTCCGAAGCTCAAATTTTACACTGCAAAATTCCATCCTAGCATTTCGACTATCCCAGACTAGCAACGATTTTCCTCGAGTATTTAAGCAGCTGGAACTTTCGCGGCTGTAGTCCTTTTCTCCTTTTTGTCCTTCTTTTCTTTCCTCTTCAAAGAATCCATGTGAGCCTTCAAAACAGTTGCATACGAAGTTTGGAATCTTTGGTGATCCTTGGCCGTGAGCTGCAATCATCGAACCGATGTCAGTCAAGCCTTGTTCACATAACCTTTACAGCCTCAACAGTTCAACCTTCAGCTCCTGCCAAAATTATTGGCAGATTCTCTGAAGCCCTTGTAACAGACCAAGAGAGAATACAAAAGCACCAAATCGATGAGCATGTAAACACAGTCGAGAAGAAGACGATTCCAAGGTTCAAAATGAGAGATCTTACAGAGCAGCTAATCTTCTTCTTGCCATCCGTAGCGCGAACTAGACATCGAAATTCTGAAGGTTCAGGTACCGGAGCGGATGTTTCTGCATTGGTTTTTCTTTTCTTCTGCCGCTGAAGAGTTGCTGCAACAACCAGAAAACATCAGCAAATATGAGCTCAAATATGAGCTGAAAACAGCAGCTTCACAAACCCTAATTCCTAAGAAATTTATAAGACCCTAATTGGGACTGCTTCCATGGCCTCGCGGCAGTTCCAGCTTTATCACAAAAGCTTTATCCGCCACTCCGTAGGTTTTTTTTATTATAAGAGTCTTTAAAGAGCCCCTTGGAGCCAAGACCAGGGTCTTCAATTGTGAACTCTTCAAAGTATTGGACCTGGAGAAAGAACCCTAATAGTAGGTCGGCTTCCTCCTCCAGCTCCGGCTCCTCATAGTACAAACTAACCATCACAAAATGAAAATATTCTTTGAAGCCACATCATTGTGCACATAAAGTAATGCCCTAAATTCAGCATTTTTCTCAAACGAATTCACGGCAAGGCCATGACATCCTTCACTCTTGGATTAGGGAAAGAGTATGCGTACATCGTTTCAAAGTGACCCATACCGTGCCCGACTTTTTCGTCTGCTCATACAGCTTCGTCAACTCATTCAAGAACGGATCCAATTCTAAAAGAACCTGCCAGTAAACAAAAGCAATAATTAGGGTTTCCACCAAATCCCCGCGACCATCCATACCAATTCGACAGACGCTGATAAGGAGCAATCACACGCTAATTACTAGTGGAAAATAGGTCCTCCTCCAAGTCAATTCTCTGGAAAATTCTCAAACCATGATCCCCAAGCACAAAGTTTCACCAAAACCCTAACAGTCATCCTGCCGACAACTACTCGTTCCACCAACTAAAGCATTGAAACTAATTAAATTATTTTAAGCATCAAATTGAAAGGCAGATCCGATAATTTTCCGCCATTGCACAAGGCTACGAGGTTACAAAACATCATTGGAATCAGACGAGTATGATCCAGAGAAGGCCGCACTAACTTATATATCAACCAGAAACTGGAATCAGAAGAGCTGCCCATCAGAGCTAAGAAGAGGAGCAGTGCGAGTAGGCTTCGTACCATGGCTGGAGTCGGGTGGTGAAGCTGTTGAGAACGCAAGCTCTTGCAGTTGTGCCGCTGGCGATGGCGAAGTCGGCAACCTTCTTGCTGCCCAGCCTCCGCGAGGAAGACGACGACACTTAGTTTCGTTCAATACTGATACGGACGGATACAAGTAAAATACGATTGATATCCGCTAAGAAACGGTGCATCAATACTCTAACTTATGGCAGAACCACCCATAGTCGAGCACTTAAGCAATTGCATGTTTTGGAGCAGTATAAGGCAATGTAATTTTTTGGCCATGTAGGAAGATAGTAATCACGGGGATTGCAATTTTTTTGGTAATTTAATGACTTGAATTGAAATTACTATGAGTTCCGGAAGCCAAAAGTTGGTTTGGATCCATACCCAATGTATAGTTTCTTTCAATTTCGATCATTTAAGAACTACTTTCATGTTCACTACTTTGGGACATGTGTCATTACTTTATTAGTTTCAAGCTTGAAAAGGAGGAAAAAACACATTCCAAGTTTTGATTGGAAATTTGTTCCAGCCTTGGTTGGAAATGGTTGCACCTTACAGGTTGGGTGCGGATCCTAATCGGGAATGGGTGGTTCTACTATAGTGCTTTAAATTTATTTTTCAAAATTGAAGTCATATATCTACTATAAGTTATGAAATTTTTAAATTTTTTGGGAGAAATTTGAAATTATTATAAATTATTTAAGAAAAAAATGAAGAAAATTCATATCAAATGCAAAATATATTAAAAATATGAAATTTTCACCATAGATGCACATTATAATATAGAACATCATGGTATAAATCAAAGTTACCATGTCACTCTAAATTTTAAAAATCAACAAACCATGGTTAAAGGTCCAAAGTTCATATATTGCTATAAAATACTAAAATTTATGAATTTTTCAGAATTTTCAATTGAAATATTAGAAATTACACTTGGTAAGCTTCATTTCATCAGTTGGAGTGAAATTCAAAAAACATCATTTTTATGGCTAAAATTCACATCAAGAGAAAGTAGCAAAAAATGGCTAAAATACATTATAAGGATGATCCATAGATTGAGCATCTTCTTCTTTAGAAAAATCAATAAGAAGCCATAATAAGGGACTTTGCAATACTACTCACTAAAAATGTACTCAAGTACCTTCCAAATAATAAATTAGATGAAAAAATATTTTTTTCCATCCTTCCGTGCCAAGTAAAGTCATCCATTGGACCCTTAGTGTCTACAACAACTCTATAGGGTTAAAGTAGTTACACCAAGTGGCCTTGCATGGTGAATTTATTCTTTAAAAAACACAGGAATTTTTTTTTGCCACTTATGATAAAAGATAGAAATTTTGAAATCATATTTGACATTGGAGATCCTAAATTATTTGGAAATTGTGAAGAACATAGAATTAACCCTATAGGACTGGCCCATGACCATTATAGAGGTCTAGACTTACTGTCCATTATTCTATTTGCTGCCATTTTCCAACTAGATACGAATGAAAAATTTTGTATTTATTTTTCAAAGTTGAAATCACATGTCTACTATAAATTGTAAATTTTCAACCTTTATTGGAAAATTTTGAAGTTCCTGTGAATTTCTTAAGAAGAAAGTGAAGAAAATTCATATCAACATTAGAAGAGATTTGAGGGCTCTAAGAGCCCGCGAGTTATCAGACAGTTCCCTGCCTGGGAACTCTGCCACACGCGCAGGCTGACGTGGTCGAGAGAGTGCCACGTCGGATTTTTCGATTTTTTTTTTTTTTTTTTTTTCTTACTGTTTTTTTTTAATTTCAGAAGCAAAATTTTTATTTATTTATTTATTTTGGATAATTAGGGTCTGACAGCAGCCCGACGCTCCCTTCCTGCATCGAGAACAGATCTGGGAACGGGCCTGAAATGGCCCTCCAATGCCCCCAAATCTCTTCTAATGATACAAAATATACTCAAAAAATATGAAATTTTTGCTACAAATATAGAATAATATAGTTTATAACATCATGGTATAAACTAAAGTTATCATATCATTCCGTAATTAGAAAATCAGTGAACCATGGTTATAGGCCCAAAGTTCATATTGCTATAGAATATAAAAAATTAAGATTTTTTCAAAATTTCCAATTGGAAATGAAAGTACAATGAATAAGCTTCATTTCATTAGTTGGACTCAAATTCAAAAATTGTCACTTTTATGGCTAAAATTCACATCAAGAGTAAAGAGCAAGACATGGTCCAAATACACTACAAGGGTGATCCATGGATTAAACATCTTCTTCTTTAGAAAAGTCAATGAGATCATAATGAAGGACTTTGCAATACTATTCACTAAAAATGTCCTTAACCCCTAAAGGACCAAAGTCCCCTCGGAGGACACTTGGGATTTCAGGCAGGCTCGTGCGACCTGATATTGACTTGATTTCTTGAAACTTTTTTTGAAGATAGGAAATCACATTAGCTTTCTGAATATGTAATTTTTCTTTTCAATCGGTGCCCAGGAGCAAAAGTTATGCTACCCGAAGTCAACAAAGCAATTTGCCAGGCAGAAAAAAAACTTTAAAAAATTGATTTTTTTTCAATAATTTTTTTCCTCAAAGATCATGTTTTTGTCTACATTTGAAGCTTTGATTCATTCTATTTGGACTCAGATGGAGAAAGTTGTGGACAATCTTGTTTTTCGGGCAGTCTAAGCATCTTCTTCAAAAAATAACTTGTAAAATTCATTTTTGAATGTAATTTTCAATTTTTTCCAATTTTTTTTTTGAAAAGGTTAAGTTTGTTTGCAAAGAACAATCCCACAGTTGGAATTATGTTGTTTTAATTACACATAAGAGCTATTAACAATTTAGTGTTTTATTCAATTTTGAACCTACTTCTACTTAACGATTTTTTTCCTTGACTCTCAACTCAAATTATTTATTTATTTATTTATTTATTTATTTATTTATTTATTTATTTATTTATTTATTTATTTATTTATTTATTTATTTATTTATTTATTTATTTATTTATTTATTTATTTATTTATTTATTTATTTATTTATTTATTTATTTATTTATTTATTTATTTATTTATTTATTTATTTATTTATTTATTTATTTATTTATTTATTTATTTATTTATTTATTTATTTAATTATTTATTTATTTATTTATTTATTTATTTATTTATTTATTTATTTATTTATTTATTTATTTATTTATTTATTTATTTATTTATTTATTTATTTATTTATTTATTTATTTATTTATTTATTTATTTATTTATTTATTTATTTATTTATTTATTTATTTATTTATTTATTTATTTATTTATTTATTTATTTATTTATTTATTTATTTATTTATTTATTTATTTATTTATTTATTTATTTATTTATTTATTTATTTATTTATAATAACAAATGGAAACTATTGTATTAAAAAGAACCAAGTAACTGCCAAGCCAAAGGCTGGACAAATGAAGAGAGGATGAGCAAAAAACAAAAAGAAGAGCAACAAAAAGGAACCAAAGAAATTAATAAAACAAACAAAGAGGAGGGCCCCTTTGTTCCACCTGATAGAGTAACCAACCCTAGTAGCTAGAACCGGAGATTGCAACCAAGTACTAGAGAATTTAGACCATATCCTATTAGAATTCTGAGGTCTACGCCTAGAAGCTAGGTCAGTCTTAAGAGTAGCAGCTCGTCCTGAGTCAAGGAGGGCGCTCCATAGACTAGTATGAAGAAGGATGGTGGGCCAACGCTCTTGTGCAAAAACCATATTATTACGCATAACCCAACATAGCCAAAGGGTAGCTCCGCGGACAATAGACCAAATCGTATATATGCTATAACACATTCTAGGAGTAAGAGTCCCAAAAATATACTGGATAGCATCCAGTCTTTGATGAGGGCCCAATGCTAGAGACAAGCCACGGATGTCGTGCATCACCGAAAGTGCATAGTCCCAATTTTTTTTGAATCTAGAACACTCAAAGAACATGTGAAGAGGGGTTTCTATGGCACTAGGATTGCAACAAACACAATTCACATCAATCCTTGGAGCAATTTGGGCCCGCCATGAGTTTACGGCAACAACATTGTACCAGACTGACCATATAAAGGTTGCCTCTTTTTGCGGACGAGCTTTGATCCAAATATCTCTCCAAAGTGGGACGTAAGAATTTGGAAGAAGAGCAAGCCATTAATTTCGTTGCAATGGGCCGCTTCAGCTGAGTTGAGGTCATAAGTAGCTTGTGTCCCATGGCAGTATAATCTAGGATTGGTTTGCCAATGGACCACTTCCATCTCCTTGGATCGTACTAAAGTGAATGAACTGGACCTAAGAACAAGAACTTAGGAGAACGTCTTTTTCCTTTCTTGACTTGAAAAACTTGAATTCTTCGCACAATGCCTGTATGAACCGATGCAGTTGTCACGGCCGGCAAGAGAGATAGTTGTCTAGAATGGAAGCCCACGGTAGTGCGTGGAGAGTCACCCTTTAAGGAAATATCTTAAATTTATGCACTGAACAATGAAGGATGGGGTTCAGACACCAACCATATGATCTTAGGTAATATGTCATTGGGCATGGAGTAGATGCTAGCTCAAATGTTCAACATAAAAAAGTTTAACTTTATGGTGTGTAGTGCAAAAAAAATCCACAACTGGCTGTCAAAGTCATCTGAAATTGCAGGCCACAGTTCAAAAAAACTTCTTTTTCCAACTTCAAATGCTAATATCTTCTAATCCTTACAGTCAAATTTCTTGAAATTTTTACCACATGATTTGAGACAAGTGAGGTATAAGATCCTACGGTTAGATTCAAAAATAAATAAATTCTTTGATTTGGAAAGTGATTGCAGCAGAAATGGCAATTTTCAGCGGTTTTGGAGCTAGAAAATGCCTTGGTCCTTTAGGGGTTAAGTACCCTCTAGATAAATAAATTTAATGAATATTTTTTCCATCCTCCAATTTCAATTGAAGTCATCCATCAAACACTTAGTGTTTGCAATAGCGGTTCAAGGTTAACATGGCACAAAATAGGAGACAATTTTTTTACAATTACCCTATAGAACACAAAATTCACCCCATATGACCTACTTTGTATGACCAATTTAATGTCATGCTTTATAGTAAGATTGTTTATTAGGAAATTTTCCCGTGGCATGAAGGAAGCAGTCTTTATTCAACATGAAGACTTCCAATTCAATTTTGAAAACCATCATTCAAATTTGGATGGACTATGAATTTTTCTTTTAGAATTCCCTTGTAGAAGATCATAGAAACCTATACTGATCGTAGAGATGAAAGCTTGTGTCTTCTACAAGTAAAAATATGTCAATTTTTTTGGAAAACTACTTGAAATTATTAAACAAATAGTGACAAAATTATACAAATACAAAATAGATTGAATTTTTTGATAAAATCATATATTAAATTGTAGATTATTTAAAAATAAACCAAAATCTTTAATCATTCTATATTTTGAAATATGGTAAAAAAAACTCTCAGCTTTGAAATTCAATAAATTACTCATTTTTAGGAATTTTGCAAAGATTTCAATTGGAGTAGAAATGTAACTTAGAAAGCTTCATAATTTCGTTAGTTTTTCTTGAAAGAAAAAAGGAATGCTTTTCAATATCAATATGAAATTTAGAAAATTTGAGGACAAAAAACCAAAAGTATTAAAATAATAAAATACACTGTACAAGTATAGTTTGAAGGAGGATAAACACCTCATATAAAAATTAAAAATAAATATTGTCACAAAATTGAAGTAACCAAATGATGTGAATGTGCCATTAACAAAGTTATACACAAATATTAGATGAAAATCAACCATTCTTTAAAATGAAAAAAAATTGAGATTTTCTATTAAGATTTTACACATTTTTTGAATAATGACTCCTCAAACTCAAATTATATTAATATTTGCACTTTGAATTATGACTCTTTCCAAAGTGCAATTTTTTTCATTTGATTTTCATTTGGTTGGTTGTGTTGATAGTTGCATATCTTATGAATTCTAGACTTGCTAAATAGAAGAGAGTTTGGCACAAGGTGCTTTATTTGTCTAATGGTGCTTACTTTGCCCAAAATACTTTGGAGGGCATGACTTTGATTAGGGCACTTGATCATAAAATTGTTTTCACACAAGGAGATCATTATCACATCTTGTTTCAAAATTTTGAAAAGATTCATGAAAATTAACTTCTTAGAAAGCTACCCAAATTTCCAAAAGAACTATTAAAAAAATTATTGTTCTTTAGGAACTAAAATAGTTTGCACAATTATTGGATTTCTATGAAAGTTATTTGTTCTTATGTATGTGTGTTCTTCAAAGAGAATTCTTCCACTAACCTTTAAATTCTCAAAGCCCCCTTGAGAAACTCCTAGGATTTCGGGTAGGCTTGTGTGACCTCAATTTTTGACATAATTTTCTAAAACTTTCTTTGAAGATAGGAAATCATATGAACTTCATAGAAATACAATTTTTATTTCAATTGGTGTCCAAGAGCAAAAACTATGCCATCCAAAGTGCAAAAACTAGTTTGCCGGGCACCACCCCCTCCAAAATCACAAAAAATTGATTTTTTTTAATTAAAATTTTTCCCAAAGATTTTATTTTTGTCTACACATGAAGCTTTGATTTAATTCCATTTGGATTAGTGATGTGAAATTTAGGAAACTTTTTGTTTTACAAGCAAGCATTGCATCATCTCGAGAAAATAACTTATTGGATTCAATTCTAAACCTAATTTGCACAATTTTTCAAAAAAAGAGTTACACAGGGTTAAATTCGCTCACTAGAAAAATCTCACTATTAGGATTATTGTGTTTTAATTCCTTCTTAGAGCTATTAATAATTTAGTTTTCTGTTCAATCTCATTCCTACTTCTATTTAATAATTTATTTAAGAATGAAAATCAACTTTAAAAATAAAAATAAAATCCCCTTACTTACAATTCAATTTTCTAAGATAAAAAATTAGATATTTCAAATTAGTTGTGCAAAACTTTTAAGTTAAGAAGGTTTAAAGCCAAAAAATCTAGTCAAGCACAACGCAAGAAGCCAAAGAGACTTGTTTTTTCACTTTAAATGCAAATATCTTGCAAGCTACAAAGTCAAAGTTTCTTGAGTATTAGGGGATGAATGCTTTTTGTTAGTGACCTATGGGATTCCAAATTCAATATTCATATTAAATTCTGTGGAGGTTCAAAAAATAGGAAAGGACTTGAATCATATGCCAAACCCATTTGTCTTTCAAGGAAAATTTATTGAAAAATATATGAAAATGTCAATCCAACCCCAAATTGAAAATCAACTCTTAAATGGGCACTTTATAGACCTTCCACCTTACTAGTTGAATATTTACAATCTATGAACTAGGTTTACCATATACATGTAATTTTTTTGAAGGGCTACTAATTTGGCAACCATGCAAATGTGAAGGCAACTTTTATTTTAAACTTTTTATGTAGAGGTTGGATTACCTTTCAAAATAATATGTTGACACAATATTATTTTCCACTTGAAGGCAAAAAAATCCCTTCAAACCCTATAGAACCATTGTCTCTTTGGGGAACAAATGGGATTTCGAATAGCCTATGGTCTCAATTTTTGTCCTGATTTTTTGAAACTTATTTGAAGATAAAAAAATGGATTTACATATAATTTTTTTTCAATTGTGCTTGGAAACAAAAGTCATGCCCAAATAAGCTCAAAATAGAGAAAAGGGACAGCAAAAAAATTTAAAAATTTGAATTAAACTTTTTATTTTCATAGATTATATTTTTGTCTACATGAAAATCTTTGATTCATTCCATTTGGATTTGTTATAAGAAAGTTATGGACAATTTTGTTTTTCAAACAATTAGAGCATCTTCTTTAAAATATTACTTTGTATTGTTCATTTCTAAATGCAATTTTTACAATTTTTCAAAAAAAAAAGTTCCACATGTTTTAGTTTGCTTACTAAAATGATCTCACCACTGGAATTAGTGCAGTCTAATTCCATCTTAGAGATATCAATAATTTAGATTTTCCTTCTATCTTATACCTACTTCTATTTAACAATTTTTTAAAGAATAAAAATTAAGTTTTCTTGAATTTTTTCCTAGACTCTCAATTCAATTCTCCACCATAAAGATTTAAAGCTCAAAATTCTTAAGTGCAAAAAATTAATGTTAAGAAGGTTCAAAGTAAAAAAATCTAGTCACACAAGCCACAAGGTGTTGCAAAACTTATTTTTTTCACTTTTAAACAAAGATATCTTGCAATCTGTGCGATCAAATTTTTTGAAATTTTTTCCACACATGTTCATACTAGTTAGGTATAAGATCATATGGTTAGATGTGCAAAAAAAAAACAATTTTCAATTTTTTTTCCTCTTTGCTATAGAAATGGCAGTTTGAGTGTTTTTTAGAAGAAAAAAGGCCTTTGTTGTTTAGGGGGAAAAGAATTCAAATATCAAGCCCTTATCATTAGTGGATTTTTTAACTAATATGTGGATTGGAAATGAAAAAGTAAGGATTGATCATGAATGTGAAATAAATCTATACAACAAAGAGACGGCATTGGTACTTGCGCAAGAATTTTTTTTAACACATAATGATTTAATTAAATTTCCATCATTTTTTGGCGGGACATTAAATCCTGCATTCTAAGTGGGCCTGCGCCAACATGGACCGTGCATTGGACTACAATGTCCAGCCATGATCCTGCGATATGACAGGCCTGCTCCACGAGATGCTCGACCTAACTTTCGATCCTGCTCCTATCCGCAAACTCAAGCACAACATTACAACCCTGATGGAGCACACGTTTGTCCGTCTACAGGCGTTAAATCCCGATAAGACACCTGCACCCCCCACGATGGGATGCCTCAAAGACAAGCTCAATTAATATACTATTTGGCGTAGTATGCTGCAGTATAACAGAGGTTAAATGGTTTGCTCTTAGATTGGACACTTGATTACTTTAGAATTTTTGGCTGTTTATGGCGTCTATTTTTAGATTTACATTAATCTGCAACTTGTATTAAGAATTTTGATGGCGATTTTAGGGTTTGAGGGGGGGGTCTTCGTATGCTATCTAAACTGTCCATTGTTTCTAAATTGGTTGAGCTTTTCAATTATGTATGGAGACTGCAATGAGGGGGTCAAACTTTGGACAAAATAAATTGAGTTCTTGTCCTAAACTAAACACACGCTTGGGATTTTGGAGTATTCTTTCTCGGAAAAAAATACAAAAAACTAAATTGGAAATACTTTAATTACGGTGTGATAGCTTCATTGTACAATAGGAAATCACAATAAAAACTACAATTGAACTACTAAAAGTTAGTCATAGGATGATAACTTTGCCGTACAATAGGAAATAAGATAAAAATGGTTCATATGAAATCAAAGGTCCGCTGTTTAGGGGGAGCTTCAAACTACAAACAACACTTCAATGTTAACTAGCAAATTGCAAGACTTGAAAGAATTGCAACAAACTTCACCGTCTAAATGATTTCAATAAACATCAGACTGCATATTTTGTATGTCAAGGCTCTTGGGGAATTTTTGACAATAAGTTGTGAAATCCCACTCAAAGGACCTAGTACAAAATGGTTAGTACACAATGACTCCAAATTTCAAAGAAAAAATTCCATGAAACAAACAATGGTTAGTGACTGAACTCAAAATACCATCAAGTGGACAATACTAGTTCAAAGGGACCCCAACATCCTTGAAGCAAGCTCAAAATTGAATGAATAAAGAGCAAATGGTTCCAAATGCAAATTCAGTCAACAAATCTTTGGCTAATTTTCCAAATTCTCAAACTACAAGTCAATGTGTATGGCAATGTAACAAAATGAAAAAGGGTGCAAAGTGAAAAGAGAAAAAAGTCTTTTATACTTTTCCAAGGCCCCTCTCCTTCTCAAATTATTTAAAACTACCTATGAAAAAATCTAAATTACTTCTAATTAATATAAATTCTAAACTACTGTTGTGAACGTTTTAACTTTTGACAAAATGCTCCAAATGGCAAACGGATTGTGGCACTGGCTTCAATAGGACCAAATTACGCTAATGAACTCTCATCCCTACTTCCAAGTCAATTGGCTTGCAAAGGCCAGCAAATTGTAAATAAAAAATAGGTAAAAAATCCAAATGATGGAGTTTATATTTTTTAATGAATTTGATTAGCCTAGATTGTTTAGAAGGTTTGAAAACAAAAGAAAAGAGTCCAAGTTGACTTCTTTTGAACATTGTAAGCTCTTGGTATGCCAGTCAATCCGTCGAATATTTTTTAAATTTCGCTTGAATTTGTTGCAGTTGCTGGTTCTAGTATTTGTCAATGTTAGAATGCCTTGAAACTTAGTTGGGCGCTTATTTATAATAAAAAATTTATCCTTATTTTTAGTAGAATTTTATTGCTACTTGGATAATTTCTATGAATTTCCCATTGTCAATAAACATAGTTGACTTTCGATGGAGTCATCTTTTACAATTCACAAAATTTTGAAACTTTTTGGGTAACTTTGAAAAAGTCCCCAAATGCTAAAAGAAAATTATATTTTTATATTTTATTATGTAGGAGGATCAAAATTAATTACTTCTTGTTTAATAATTTCAGGAAGGAATCATTTCTATAATAGGAAATTTGAACTAACCAATTTTATTATTGAGCTCTTGGCGTGTTTTTATGCTATAAACACTACTCCAATCTTTCGGCACATTTTTTTGAACCGATTGGATTTTACCTACATAGTATCAAGTGACTTTTATTAGTTTTCATGAAATAAATGGTGACTTGTATGTGGGTCACCTATGTAGATTCTTAAAACTTCGTAGGAGTCTTCCTATTTTATAATATCAACTCCTATAGCCTATATTTTGTCACATGTACGCAGAGGTTTAATCAATTAATTTGAGTATAATCTAATTTAGGCATCTTTTGATTAATAGAACTTAATTAAATCTCAAATTCCTAATTGACTTTCTAAATACCTAATTAGATACTGGAAGTCGGAAATGAAAGTGCTTAAGGTACTTTCTGACTTTTAGAAATAATTCACCATATTTATAGGGATTTTTGCATTAGAAAAAATTTCAATTCTCTGGAGGGCTGCTCCTTAGCCCTCCAAAGTTCCTTGAATTTATTTTTTTTGGGTTGTAAAAATCATTTTCCCCCTATTCTCGCCCATCTAAAATTGTAGTGGCAATGGCGCAGGAACCAAGTTTTAAGAGTTTAAAATTTATTTAAAAAAATAAATAAAAATAATAATAATAATAATAATAATAATCTTTAAAAAATGCTTTTTTGAAACTTCCCTGATAGATTCAAGGTAGATTCTATTTTTCTATTGAAAGTCATACTCTTGATTGGACATTAGAATCAATTTTGCTTAACACAAAAAATCAGCTTTAGATCATACTAAGAGATGAAACTAATAATAAACATCAGGTTTGAGTCCTTCTAATTGATGTATTGTGTATGTAACTTATACAGACCACATGCCATATCAAGCAGTAACCATAAAATACTTAATATATAGCATATAATGCCAGTTAAGGGATGTTTACATGAGGTCTTAGAGGGGCGGTTTCAAAGTAGTAGAGGAGAAGTAAAGGGAGTGTCATATCCACCAGAGGATGTTGTGATATGCCGAGCCTAGCTAGCGCTTGAGATGGCAAGTCAATAAGAGCAGTACTATGAATATTTACATTTGGCTGCGGCAGAGGCCCACCACTAACAAAGAAGCCATCACTTCCATTTGGAAATCTGTAGAAAAACTAGATTTTAGAGTTAAATTGGTGCTCTTAATTATATGCTGGGCTAAGGGTGCCATTAAATTAAGAGTGCTAAATGTGGCAACTTCATAGCTTATACAGTGCTGAACAGTGGTTATGAGGATGCCCTAGCTACAAAGTGCAGTGTAGAGGAGTTTGTGCTTGTGATCTTTGAGGACGTCGGACAGAGAAGATTGTGCCAGGTTAGTGTGATTCCTTACTATTGCAATGTTGCACTTCTCTATAGCTCTTGAGATTGACTACTTTGCTTTGAAGTTGGTTAAAGTCTCACCTAGGCTGTCGCACTTGCTTCATGTGAATTACATTAGCTAAATTGAATGATGGAAAGCAGGTCGTAGGAAATCCATAATCAAATCACAAAACGTCGATCAATCCAACAAGCTACTATCCACAATGGAGAATTGGAACCAGACAGACCCTAGTGGAGCCCCTCTCCGTCCCACAGCTGTTCCATTCCCAGGTGAGTGACTTTACCTTTCTTGTCGTGTTCATGCATCAAATTTGCTTTATGTTTACCACAACCTTGAAAGAGTACATAGACCTGCACATGAAGTGGAGAGACTCTGATGCCAAAATTAGAGACTGAGAGCAGGAAAATTGTGAAAAAGCAGTGATAGAAGTTAGCGGCCAATGGTAGAGAGAGAAACAAGTCGCACAACTATAAAAGAGAGTCAGATGCTTCAATCAGAGAGAAGGGGAGCTTAGAAACAATAAAAGTGCGAGCATGAAACACATGTCAACATTGCAGAGTTTGCAATTTGCACAGGAACATGAGAGATTTCCATGCCAAAATAAATGACAGAAAGAGGACGTGAAAACGAGAGGGAAAAAATTGAACAGCTGCTCACTATCGGAATAGTAACAGTACTTCAAGAATAGGTGATTGGTCATGCCCTGACAAAGAAAACATGATCCCATCCCTGTCGTTCTCCGAATGCTGTCAGTTAAGCCCAAAGGAGTCAACACCTTGTCATACCTGTGTCTTCCATGTCACTATTGTCTTGTAGGTGCGGACCTCCACAAGTTTGATGAAGGCTCGGATGCCTGAAATGAGTTTGTTAGGCTTGACTTCAAATCTGTTCCAAAAATAATGTAGACACTAAAACCTTCCACATTTTGTGCAAAAAAATAAACGAACAAAAACTTTCCTTCCCTTGTGAATATAAAGTACGGAAGTTTCTTGGAATGCCGGAAGACTGCACATCTGCCTTCCTCATGCTCCTTGGCATGTTTTGCACAGGTGTATCCGGCCACACCAAATTGGGGAGTTGCTTCTCTCGTCCCTATAGTTGCAAATTCTAGGCCTACAACGACACATCATCCGCCACATGGTCCACCAAATCAGCCTACTTCTTTCCCAAGCATTCTTGCACCAATGGCAAGCCTCCCGGCGGCACAATGTCGGAAACAACATGTAGCCACTAGGAGAGCTGTTGTCCCCGCCATTCTTGTCACTTCTCCAACTGCAGTGGCGCCACAGCACATTCCCGCCATTTCTTCCAGTTTCTCTACGCCATAGCACGCGACGCAAGTTGTAGATGCAATTGGAGCAGGACCAAGTCAGTCAAAGTGTCCTCGGAAGGACTGGGGCCCAAATTAACAATCGGATGAGATCTTTGTGCTAATTTGCATTAAGAGAGACATGTACTTGGAAGAATTGGACAAGCCAGACGCGTGTGACCTCATGATTCAAGAGAATAGCAAGTGCATGCATGTGTCAAACGTGGCAATGAGCGCCAACTTCTCACATTGCTTATGGGATGGTGTTGCTTGCAAGACTAAATGGAACCAGCAAGTAGCAGACTACAAGAAGATCGTGGACTATTTCAGACAGAGCGGGCAAAATGTTTGTGATTATTGGGAACTCACCTCAGCGCGAAGGAGAGCAATAGGGCTGCTAGGACACTTCACTAACCACATCTTTGAAGCTATCAATGAGTGGTATGGAGCTCGACCTCAAATGCAACCTCCTCATGTCCGTGACCTTCTCTCTCCAACGGATTCAAATTTTCTGCAGCCACAGCAAGAGAGGCATGAAGGTAGTGAGGAAGAGAACTCAGACACAGAAACGGATGAGCCACTGGAGATAGGACAGCGCAGCGTACCAATGTCCATTGACATGAGGTCCCCGTCACCATTCCCCTTTCGCAGCAGCACTCCTGGAAGCCATCCATCTCTCCGCACCTTGAGCAACAGCTCAACCCCCACTGCTTTCACTGTTGTACCTCCAGGCGTCACTCAAATCGTGATAAGCTTGTTAGAAAATATACAGTAGAGGTCCGGGAACACCGCTGTGCGACGAAAGAATGTCTTTGGGCACACTATGATCGTTGATGCAACAAAAGCAACAGGAGAGAAAATGACTTCACAAATGAAAGAAATAGCAGACGCTTCTTTGGAGGTTGAGCGAACGAAGATAGAAGTGCAAAAGCAGTTATTCATCGAGCAGATCACTATAAGAAATCGATTTTTTTTTTACTTTAGAAAAAACGTGGTACCGCGTTATGTAAGACGCAAAAAAAATCCGCGTTGATGTCCCACAAAATTTGTCAAAACAGACGGGCAAAAAACGTGCTCTATTAGGGCAAAAACGTGCAAAATTTGGGCTTGTTTTTTATAGACATCACAAGAAACATGGTCTTCTAAGCTCCCTACAATGCGCCATGTGGATGCTATAGTGGCGCCACGTAGGAAAAAAAGCCACGTGGATTTGTTTTTCATCCAGCCCGTCCATCACGTGGCATTTGACATGGCATCTGATGTAGCATTTTCTTAAATGTGGCATCTAACGTGGCATCTAATGTGGTATTTTTTGAAATGTGGCCTCTGATGTGACATCTGACGTGGCGTTTTTTGAAAAGTCAACTTAGACATCCAGACGTTTTTTGAGAGATCAATTGATGGACATTGTACTACAGGGCAGGGTCAATGGAAAATAATTATTTAGAAATAAAATAAAAAATAATATAAAATGAACAATAAAAATTATTGAATTCAATAAAAAATTTAAAAAACTTACCATCTACCATCAAGAGAATTTTTGATGGCCAAATGAAGGAATTACTTCATTGAAAGTTAGTGAGAATGAAGGGTAGAGGGGTCCTATTTATATCCCTTGTCCGTCCATAGTGAAACAAAAGATATGGGATGTACCTAGAATTTAGGAACTTAACCATTATAAATGAAGACGTTATTCCAGACATCTAGACGTTATTCCAGACATCTAGACGTTGTTTCAAACTTTTCAATGTTGTTTCAGACATCTTGATGATGTTTCAGACATTTAGATCATGTTGTTTCAGACATTTTACATTGAACACAGTTCTTGCTTAAAAAATCCCATATGGGTTGTCAATCTTCCTACCACCCTACTTGTATAAAGGGTTTCTCTTTTCATCCATGGTGTACATCCATCCATTGCCCTTTTTTTGCAAAGCATGCCACGTGGCTGCCCTTTTCCTAAAATTTTCACATTTGGTCAGCATTTTATTATTAATTGTAGTAATTTTCATTGATTTACTTAAAGTCAAAATGGCTTGCTGACGTCGCAATCTATGTTTTTTTGGACGTTCTAGAAAACATCAATATGTCTCGTAAAGACGCAAGCCTGTTTTTTTGGACGTTCATTTTGACATGCCCATCCGCGATGACATGTACTTGTCTGGCCCTCTTCCAGGTGCTCGTTTCCGTGGACGTCACACAAAATTCCCACTGTTGCGGCTCCAAATCGCCTGACGTCGGACATAAGAAAAAACACGACGTGTTTTTGCTAGAACCCCCCAAAACCTTTCTTTCTTATAGTGGATAGAGTACTGCAGGTAGCGAGACAAATGCCTACATGAATTTGCAGTGATGGTGCAAGAGAATGTGAGACTGGCAATACAGAAGCAATATGAAATGGTGAATTGCTTCAGATAGCTCACCGCTATTTTAGGTAGAGAACATGCAGGAAGTAGTCCTTCAGTTGTACAGAATGCTCTAGCAGTTCTCCAAACCAAACCTTGGACAGCGGCATGGGAGGACTTGCCAGACAATAGACAAAACAACCCAACCAACAGCCCCATCGCAAGCAACATGGAATGAAAGAAATCAGACTATCCCCCTTTTTCAGTACAACTACCTCCCCAATCTCCTACGTGCACTCTTATTGTTTGCCAACTCCGTAGCAACCTTTGGCTAGCCGCTGTACAAAAAATAACCGGCTAATACTTAATCTCCAACTTTCTCAAAATCGACGACCAACGTCCCTGTCTCCGCAGCAATACACAATATTAGCAAGTCGCTCAATCAAGTACTTTTCCCTATGCAGTTTGCACAAGCAGTTAATTGCATTTGTAAATTGGACATCTTTTGTATGTGAATAAAAAGTTTGCAGTGCTAGTGGCTGTTCCATTGTCAATTAAAGTGAGTCTCATATTTGGCTGAAGATTGTCAATTGTACAAAAATAAAACAAGATTGGCATGACGTACCTCCAACTCCCGTCTACACAGGATGTCGTCGCGTGGTGAGATACACACCCAAGTCAGTCCACTTCTCTGAGGCCAGACCCGTGATCGCTTCCTCTACTGCAGTGCCAGCTTCGTCACGAGCAGCACCTTCATCTTTGACAGTCGGAGCTTGTAGTCCTTCACTGCCAAGGATTCGAAGCAGGTCCTCCACCTACTCATGAGACTGCTTTAAGAGAATATTGTGTAATACAACACAATACATGATTACGTCGGGGAGAAAAGTTAAGTGGAGCTCGTTCTTGTTTAGCAACTCTTTGAAAGAGTGTTTCAGAATACCAAATGCGTTCTCCAAAACTGAACGTCCTCTCCGGAGCTTTTTGTTGAACAACGTCTCCGACACAGACATTTGAGATTGTCCTTGATGGGGTATCATCAACTATAGCAGCAAGGGAAAACCCAAATCGCCCACCAAGTATGGAGTGTGTCCATCCACGGAGTACATGGCATCAAACAAGTCACCATGTATAGCCAAATAATGCAAGGAAGATTGCCTCAAGACACGGCTGTCATTTGTTGATCCCGGCATATCCACGTAGAGATTGCAAAATTATTTCTTGATGTCCACAATGGCTTGGCAATTGAGATTGTAGCAACCACTTTTGAATTAGAAGTAATCAGCTGCACCCAAAGTTGGTTTTGAAATAGAAATCTGCACACAATCAATGGCTCCCACAATCGCTGGCAAAGAGCACATCTCAGAGAATTTAGCTTGGATGCGCCGCATTCTCTCACCAAGAGGCCAAGAAATCTCATTGTCCAAAGTGTTGTTAATAGCATGAACTACTTCATGAAGCACTTTGCAAACTGTACTACGACCTATAGCAAACATCTCACTATAGATACTGAGATTTGCACCATGCGTTAGTTTAAACAAAGTGCAAGCAACTCGAACAAGGACAAGCATAGCTAAGGCTGCTAAGCGGTAGTTTGTATTCTTTTTTCTAACATAGGGAGCTAGCAAGTCTGCGAGGTTGAAGACAGTAGCCCTTATCATTCTAAACATCAAAATCCACTGGCTATTGTTGTATTGTTCAACTAGGAACCTGGAGAACCAAGTTGTAGACCTTGGTTTCACCCAGAAACTCACTTCTGCAGGTAGTGTGCAGGACAAGAAACAAAGCCTATAATTGTAAAAGGCACTTTCCATGAAAGACAGTCAAACATAGGAGCATTGGCAGGATCTGAAGTCATGCCCAACAAGTTACCAACGTCCTCTTTGGTGTCAAAATTGGAAGGAAAATGAAAACTTTGTTGAGCATCTAAAATCAACGCTAGAATCTACGAACAAAAAGTAACTAGGTTCCACGGGTTCTCAAATGGCTCCATGACTTCGAGGCTGCGCAGTTTAACGTCAACCTGTGGAACAGAGACGGAGTGTATGAAAACCCTAATTTATGCTTGTTCAAATTAGAGCTGCTGTCTCTGAGACGCTAGCATTGATATGGCAGAGAGCGACGACAAGATAGGCCACTTCCTCAAGCAAGTGCTCGTGACAAGCACAGCATTTTCTATTGCTATTCACTAGAGGCCAAAGTCCCTAATCACGATCATCTCGCTAGTCAAGCAACAGAACTTAGAGGTGGAGGACAGCAGCTGAACCTTACAATCCCAAAGTCTATCTCAATCACAAGCACGACAATCTGACCACAACGCTCACAAGTTCTGAATTCAATCACTGAGGCAAAAAGGGAAGTTTACCTGGACGGACACCTGCTGCAAGAAGGTGCTGGAATTTGTTCCACTCTTCTACTACACCGCGAAGAGCCTCCGCCTCTGAACAACCGCTCTCTTGCTGTTGTCAATGATTGCAGCGGTTGGAGACACTTGAGCTACCGACTGCAAACGCCTCCAATTCTCCCAATGCTTCACGCAATACCGTCGCAGCAGAGCACCTTCCCTTCTTCAACGATCTGTACCTCTCCCCACACCTCCATACTTTCAAAAATTATTACACGCACCTCGCCAGCAACAACTCACTTGCTCTTCGTCGTCGCTCTTCGGGGAAAAACAGATGCCGAGCGTCAAGGCCCCACCACTAATTCAACTGCAAAAAAAAGAACTGGTCGAAACGGCCACCTGCGCTCTTCTTCCGCTCTGTTAGAACTCCGCCCTCATGGGAACACACTCTCATCTACAAAGTGAGTAATTGCACGCTCAACCGCTTCTGAGTCGGCCCTATGTGAACTCATCTTCGCCATTATTTCCCAACGCTCTTACTCACAAGTTCCTGTTCCTAACTAAAGCTTGGTGGGAACATCCTTTTAGTAACTTAAGCCTAGATATTACAATCTCATAACTTTGGACAAAGTCCACCCAAAAAAAATTGGGATATAGAGTATAAATTCAGGGCTTACTTTTAACATGTAGTATATAAGATGTGGGTGATTGCAAGAAATACCTGTACTATTTGTTGCGTTTTCAAGAAAACATGTGGTTTTTTCTAGAGTATTTTAAAATTAGAAAAATAATTTTTAAAAATATAAAAAATATGGCCAATGTATATACCTTTAAGATGAAGATAACCACCAAAGGAAAAGCATAAAAATTTTTTTAAGTGGGAGAACTAGAAAAGTGCTAAATCTCAAGAAAATAGGCACTTCATGATTTAATTAGTTAAAAATAGGGAAAAAATTAAATAAATAAAATAAAAATTGACCACTTGTAAAACTTTATCGAGATGGTCATTAACCAAAAAATCAAATCAACCGGCTACGTGTGACAAAAATAGTACTAAGTGTTTTTTGCAATCACCCATGTGAGACCAGCCGAATCAAGCAGTCCAAACAATATACTTACTATGTAGCATAAACTGATAACTAATATCTAGGTTAAAATACTATCACCTCATAAACTTGGACTTGGTCCAATCAGAGCATACAACCCTGGCTTGTTTATTAGTCATGCATCATAAAAGTTTTGAGAACAACAATTGTAACTGGGAGGGTTCCAGATCCTGACAACTGAAACCCTATTAGATAATTGAGCAGGTCATGCTTAATCAGTCTGAAGGCAAGTATCAATTAGTGGAACCAATTGGTGCTTCAAGTATAAACTCCCAGGACTATTGTGTTGGTGTTCAACACGTAAAACAAACTCCAAAAGCCATAGTTTGAACGTAATTTTTGAAATTTTTTTTGAAAAAATCCTCAGGAGGTGGTAACCTTCATCTGTATCCATGCCAAACAACAAACCATTAGTATGCCACTAGACGTGTACGAGGTGTCTGCAAATTACCACTATTTGTTATTGTATATCCACCAAAAAAAATGTTCAATCCAATCTAAAATACCAACGTAATTTCAAAATGAAAAAATGTTGACAATCAAAGAAAGATACACTTTTAAAACAAACACCTGTTGGCCGCTTATTTGAGACCCAAGCACCATTTTTGTAAGCTCAAATCCAATCCAGCCCTTCTGGTCCATAAGAAAACACAGCACCAATCTTGTTAATTGTAACGAAAGAAACAAAAGGCTGTGATTGAGTGTGTTTTGTAATTTTATTTCATTCACAAGATGGTTCAGCAGTTTGAAACAGATTGAAGAGGCCAGCTCATTCATATAATTGGCTTATCAACCAAAAACTAATAAATAAAAACAGGCTTTAAACAAGGCGAGTTAAGGCACGAGCCTTGAAGGCCGTCAAATGCTTTTTTAATCAAGGACCAAACAAAAGTATGTACAGGGATTAACAAGCCCATCCTATTACTGTCATGTCAGGGTTTATGGGCGTTTATCAGCCATGAATTAGATTTTTGATGTATCAAGAAGCTGGTACGTCAGTGTGAGACTTGTTGAAGTACTTGTAACCATATGTATATTCTAAGCAAGTTTGATATATAAACAATATGTTTAAATTGAGTAATTATTTATATAAACGTATCAAACCAATAGGTATATACGTATAGAGAAATATTTATAATAATGAGAAAAGCAATAGACTTTTCAAAATGCTAGGGAATATAGCCTGGAGTTTAAGTCTCAAAAAACAACTTTTCTAGAACACCTCTTTACAGAGCATTGATTTGATTTTCTCATGTCAAATGCATTATATTGTCACAAACAAGCTTTTCTACAAAACTGATCAAATCATTTCTACTCACATATTGATCATTGCATTTGTAACAAGATATTGGACTGTAAGATAATTATCAATCAAGTATACACAAATCAAATACTGAAAATAATGTCTCATTTTCATATATAAGCATGTATCTTCAGAGCCCTTGCATAGAAGCTCTATGATTTAAAATACAATAAAGAGGCTTTTAAAATGCCTTATAGTATTTCCTTCAAAAAACAACCACCTATACAAGACTTTTTAGAAGGACTAGTAAGAGTTTAGGATCAAAAAAATCCCTGTTTGTACGCTTCTAAGCAATTTCACAAGGACAAGGGCCTCACTTGCACCCATGCACCAAAACAAACAGTTAGTATGATCTGGTACGTGTGCGAGGTGTCTTCAACCCTTAATAAGTCACTTGTTATCGTTTTCACATAATTGAACTTAGAAAAAACAACCACACACAGTCCTATCAAGTCCAGATTCTATTTCCAAAGCAACAGAACCAAAAAAACTAGAACTTGAGAGTTTAGAGTAGACTGAATAGAAGTCATCTAACAAGAAAAGATCCATGTTCTCAACAGAAAGTTTACCCAACAGAGATTTGTTTGCAATCAATAGTAAGAGGCTAGAGGTATCAGCTGAACACTCGAGGAGAGATTTTATAAAGAGTTGAATTGAAATTTGGCAGCCCTAATATTTCCAACCATCCTCATGTACAGTACAACAAATGGACTCAGTGGCAGCAATCCAGATAGTAGAGCAAGTACCTTTGGAAGGGATATATAATTCTTGTGTTTTCAAGCATTCATCATGCCATTAAGGAGATAGTTTGGTATGGTACATGGGGCTGATTACACATAAATTAATGTAATCAAAGCTCATGGCCCCCAACTCAAATATTCATTGAAGTAAAACCCAATGTTAAGTAGTATGTGTTGTCTATTATATGTCATATGTCTCAACTGGCAGGAATTGGGAGTTATTTACATTGCTCAGTTAGATAGTTCACCTACACCCAATAGGTGTCACATCAAGTGTAAAATTTACACCTCATGTTGTTGGTAATGCAGGTACAACAAAACACCTTGAGAAATATTTTAGTAGTTTAATAATGTATCCAGTAGGTGCCACATCAAGCCCAAAATTTACACCTCATGCTGTTGGTAATGAGAGGTACAACTAAACACCTTAAGAGGTATTTTAGTATTAAGTACAGGTAGGAAATTAGACACAACCTTCTCAGGCCTAATTAAGTGATAGAATCGGATCTATAAACTTAATCAAATCATGAAAAATAACCAGTATATCAACAGTTATAATTCCTAAATAGCCCATTATATCAATCTATCAAGTTTTATTTTGGGATTTTTAGTCCAAATTTCCACACAAATAGTGTGTAAATTTATTTGAAATATATTCCAGCATATTACTTGGATAAAAGCTAGAATTATAAGTCTAGAAAAAGAAAAAAAGAAAATTGCAAAATGTGACTGTTTTGGCGAGCAGTCAGCCAAGTTGACTGCTCACTGCAACACTTTTCCAAAGTGACAAACCAAGCTTTGAAATAGCTTGGTTTGTCACTCTTGAGGAGCCCTTCGGAGGGCTGAAATTTTTCTAATGGATGCAAATATTTTTTTTAGATATTTTTAACTAGAAATTTTAATAAAAATGAACAAAAGCGAAAAAAAAATCCCAAGATCCAAGTGGCAACTACGAAGCTCACAGTCTTGCAATGCATTAAAAAATCAAGTAATTCTATTGTTTTGGGCCTGAAGAGTGAGGACCACTTCAACGTCGTGCCGCAAGTCATCTAGGCTTTTCTTGACTCCTCCATAAAAATAATAAGACAGGCTTCTACGCAAACTACAAATAAACAACAAGGCAAAAAAGTAGTTCCTAAATATGACGTCTTCTTCATTACAAAGATAATTGAAAGGAAGTTAATACAGATAGGGAAAAAGCAAATGGAAAGGTTAATCAAACGCAGTTGTCTCTATTGCTTCTATGCCAAACAACCTTATAAAGACCCTACAATATGTCAGCTCATATATTGACATTCACAACATTCCAATAAAGATAGGCATGTAGTGCATGACATTGGCATACTATAATTCAAGGACACTTTGAGTTTTGCACTATCTGCTAGTATGAAGCAACATTTATTTAACTTTCTTTGGTTTGATCTCTCTCCCTCACAAAGTGATGGCACAGTACAAGACATTTGTGAAGGATCTAGTTATGCATAATGAATTCGTCAGTTGTGACATTTTCATTCATCCATACAATATACAAAACCTCATAAAGATTTAAGATTTAAACTCTGTGCCAAATTCATTAGAGCGCCCCTAGAAGCATTAAATTGTGGATTGATAAAAATCCAAACTCTATGTTATGTTATAAAAAACATGGTCTTCTTGACTTGAACAAAAAGAAGCAAAACAACATCCATTTTCATGTTAGGGATTCAACGAGGGATTCAAATCCCTAAGCAACTTCAAATGCTCGACAAATTTGGCCACAACAATGCTCTCTTTTTTGTAGGATTCACGCAGTAGAATTAAATATAAAATTAGATTTTAAAATTTCTAGAAAATGAGGCTTTACATTACAATTAAGACATGTAGGAACAAATTTTTTATTTATGGCATAAGGTTTATAATTTAAAAGTTGTAGCAAAAGACAGCTATAGTAACACAAAACGTTACAATAACAACGTGGTGTTTCTTGTTACGACCTAGCTAAGCAATGTATTTCTGTGCTAGTGCAAATAAAATGATTGAAGCTTCAAATGTGGACAAGGTCCAAGATTGTTGTAGCACTAGACAACATCATGTATAAGACGTCTGAAGTATTTTGCCCCAATTGGATTGATGCTTGTTCGTTGTATTAGCATTGCCCACAAGAATTGCCAAGAGTTGAAATCGGATTTTGAGAGACTAAAAAAAAATTTCTAATGTCACATTGATGGTTTACATATGCCTCTACATTTGGGATATTCCGATCTGGGCTATGGATTTGTACTGTAGCCTCCGATTTTAAATTAAAAATTAATGACAAATTACAATCTTCCGATGATATTGTTGTTGTGATTACGGTCTAAAGGTTCACATCCAATTCACATCGACTTCTCTTCTTAAACTACCAATTGGACAAATACAAATGCATTCGATCAAAATTATCAACGACTATCCATGCTATAGCTTAGACATATAAACTGGTCTTTTTTGCTTATAAGTAAACAAAAACAAAAATGAACAAAATGAATGGCATCACTTGAACACATAAAAATATCATCTACTTAACAAATGCAAACATAATAATGTAGACAAATTGTATACATTTTAGCAAAAATTATAAAATTATTTTCATAAAATTATTCAATTGATAATGAACTGTGACGCTTTAGGTCTTTACAGAAGGCTAATCTTCTTAGAGCATGGGATTGCATGTCTACAAATGTATACACTGTTCACTATTCTCCAATTGTATATCCATAAATTTTTATCTCCACAAAAAATTGAAACCGCAGTAGATATTTATACAAAATAAAAAACTACAAAAATGGCTTATATATTTTAGACAACCCTGTACATCAAAACTTTCTTTTCTATACTTGTCGATTACAGCCTATAAGACAACAAATCTTGTGATACCCCATCAAGGCATGCATATTTTTACTCCCACGCTTTCACCATCTGACTATATAGTGGCTTCGTTGAAAATATTCCACTACATGGAGGTACACACTTCCGCATTGGGATACAACAAGTTTATGTATTTAGTGCATTGCAAAATTGACACTTGCAACATCTGATGCTTCCGAGAATGCTTCTCACTAGCCCATAAATTTTAGGAATAGAGAGTCGAAACTGTGAAATAGACCCCTTTGTTGACTCCAAGGACAACTTAGTTTATTGGCAAGTTGTAATTGAAATAGAAAATGCATTTGAAAATCCTTATTGAGCTATTTCAATGCCACTGCATTAAGAATGAAACAATTCACAACCAACGCATCAAGCAAGTAGAAAAAATCTTATGCCACCATTTATGGCTACGCGTTTGGCACGAGTAGCTTTCTTTCAAATGATCTGCTACGTTAACCCCTCACATGAATTCTGTATAAGCCTTATGCACTGGAAATGTCTCAAGGTTTTGTTGCAATATCGTTTATTCTCCTAAGTACTGTCGACCATTCCTCGTTTGGCCCAAGAATGGGAGGATAATATGATAACAACATCAACATTGCCTTCCGGTCCACATAAGC
This sequence comes from Pseudisothecium myosuroides, assembly GCA_951799445.1. Taxonomy (NCBI): domain Eukaryota; kingdom Viridiplantae; phylum Streptophyta; class Bryopsida; order Hypnales; family Lembophyllaceae; genus Pseudisothecium; species Pseudisothecium myosuroides. Next base: position 19,755,023 of record OX637289.1, read on the forward strand.
GACGCTTGCAATTTCCCTAGCAGCATCCCTTAGGACTTTTTAGACAACGTTTTGGTGTTTATTAAAGCTTTCAGCAGTCCCGAAAGGATACAATGGACTATTCTAACTCCAAATGTATAGAGGGGCCTTAGAGCCATCAATAATTTCACAGATGTAAAAAAATTGTCAATATAAATCACGTAGGCTAATCCTTGCAAGTCTTCCATCAATTGCAATACCACTTTGTAACTGCTCTTGGCGTCACTTCAGCTTCTTCCTGCCAACGTCTCTTTGTAAAGTAATTACGTATAAATTTGAAAGTCATAAATGTATTTATGACATACATTGATTGAACACCAAACTTTAATATTTCATTTCGTAAATTTTTTTGGGATGTACTGCCTCACCAGGCAATACTTCCATTTAGATGGATTATAGAATCATAGTTTCATCTACAATGACTTCTTGGTATAAGTAGCTATTAGCTTTGAACCTTTGTTATAGCTCTGTCACCAACCACCGCATATTACGGAGTTTGTCAAACTCATCCTCTTTGTTAGGTACAACTGGAACAGTGTCATCTGTAACGTTTTGACATCGAATGATGTCTTTGTATCAATGGCAAATCATAATACTAGTTATGTTATAATAGTATAGAAATTTCTTACTACGCTGCCAGTAGCTATGGTGATTGAGGAGGCGCTTTATTCCCATCAATAAATTTATAGCTATGAATGCCTTCAATTTGACTATATCAACTTGTTATCAATTTGCTATACCAAACAACAAATGTGTTCATGGATGCAGCTCACTAGCGTATCTATTTATGTCCACGCAAACACACTATAAACTATGTTTACACCAGAAATGGGCGAACAATGCAGTCTTCGTAAGCATCCGTAAAATGGAAAAGGTTGAATCTGCTTTGAATTTCGTAAATGCTGATTATGGCGTGAAAAATGTAAATGCTTCCATTGTCCATCTGTCCTCTTAAAATTCATGGAGGAATGCCAAACGCGCAGCAGCTATAGACTACTTGCTAGTTCTACGGCCTCGAAATGGTTGTCTGGCGCCAACGTTCATGGCAGACCCGATGGAAGCGTAAGCAATAGGCTTAACAACATTATTGTCAGTGTTCTCAGTATAAATAGCTACTTCTTTTCGAGCTCTGGTATGGAAGTCTTGCTGGCCAAAAATAAAAGGACATCATGTTGCACTTGTACGTTCTTGCTGCCTCTACCTTTGAGGCCTTGGCAACTTTCCAATGATTGTTAAATTCCTTTGAGACGCATTTGTTGGCTTGTTTACATTGTTGGGCATCATGTACTCGATTGTCACAATGGTTGTATATTTGTATTCGCTACAACACCCCGCGACGTCGAAACATTGTACTGAATTTGTGGAGTTCGTGAAGGTATGGCGCTCGTGCAGCCAACTAGATGTGTTTGGTCCTTCAAAGGCATCTGCGGATTCATGAGCAATTGGCAGATGCTCCATTGCGCCTGATGCAAATGTCACAGCACGCGTCGACAGAGGACAAGCTTTAGAGTCACTATGAACTAGATTCGACGGCTATCTCCAGTGAGTTGTTTGCTCTAAGTTATTCGGCAGTACTATGATTTGCACTAGTTGTTGCGCAAGAGCAATGCAGTTCTATACAATTGTTGTGAAGAGATTCGCAAAAAGATGATAACTGTTTGTCGGTTCTCACGACCTCGGTGCATTGTCTACCCATACTCTATACTTGACCTCCATTGGCAGCATCAAAAATGTGGATGTCCGATGCATTGTCAGTGGTGCTCGCAATAGCTAACTCCGTGGACAATGTACTCTAGTGACTCGTTTCATGGTCACCATGCAGATGAAGCTCACCATTGCCTTCGTCGTCTCAATCAACAAAATTGTACCAAGACATTTAGGAGTCATCGCATTGATTCGCTACGATGTTTTCTTCGATATTTGATAGTAGCGACAATGTGAAGTCAAAGGTATGATTACATTCTTGTAGGTCTTGCGATTACTCGTGCCTTCTATGAACAATGTATACAAAGTCATAATTGTCTAGAATAGAGTCTTTTTTGAATTTGTAATAATGTAATAGCTGAATGCAATTCACGTCGCCACAAGGCAAATGCAACTCCCTTCCATTATCCAACATCATGACATACATTAATTGTTGTCATTTTTCTTGTACACAGATGAATAGTTACTCCTAGAAGCCACTGCAGTCTTCCTTACAAATCCTTCAAAATTCTTAGTGGTATCACAACATGGACAAAAACACATATTGCCTAAAGGGTTGTTGTTGATGGCCATTGGTCTGCTGCTGGACTAGGAACGACAGACCAATACTCACCTTGCCAAAATAGAACACAAAGAGCATCAAAGTGGCTGGTGGAACTACGGTGTAAACTACAGTGGACCTCGTCAGTTATCTTGTCGGACACATTTTGAGGTCTGGTCGTCGTGTTGTCTGTCTGACGTCTGATGTTGCGTATGACAAATGTCAAGTATGCGTAATACTTTGTCTAATAAGACCATATTTAACAGTTGAGACAATTTGAAATCTTACTTTAAATATGACCCAAAATTTTGAATGCAATAAGTGTTTATTAAATTGAGATACTTCAATCAAATGAAACGTTAATATGTCAAGTTCAGAAATAGAGAGTGCTTTATTTAAAAGTCAACCTTGAAGTTAACCTTATTAGACGGACGAAGGGGCCGTTGTTCGTCTGCGACGTTGTGTTTGTCGAGTTGTCACCAGGTTAGGGAAGACAACCATGGACCTTGTTGACTACCGCATGGCAAAAAACGTTGGGCATGCAAAGCAAAAAAGAATGGACTTCAGTTACATGCTGCTTGCCAAATTTTTTTCCCTGGGTACATGTACAATGATGCCGGAATAGGTAATGTAGTCCCTAAGGCGTGTTTTGTTTCTTCATGGTTCTCTTGGCCGCTCTCTTTAGTAACTATTGTTTATGAAAAAGTTCTAATATTTGTCGAGTCTAGGAGGACATTTCAATGGACGTAGTCCATTGCGTGATAGTCTGTCAAATTATTGGCATGGGAGGTTGTTGCTAGTCACTGCAATGTAGCAAAATGGCCATGTCAACAAAATGTCATATCTCATAAAGACTTTCGTGCATACTACATACCAACCCCTACACAAGTCCGTAAAGATAAACGGCTATGAACTTCTTAGTCATAATGTCAACTTGCAAAGTTGCTACAAGAAGTTGTGGTTCATGCTGAAGGTATGTCAATACAACTTTGCAGTCCTACACTTGCTAAGTAAATAGCAAAAACTATGAAGTCATGAAAAATAATGTCTAATATTTCACAAAAGCTACAATGTCGCTACTGCCATGCAAAACTGTAGATTTACACTTTGTATGAACTCATTGTTTTCTCCTGTGCTAATTGATCTACTATTTTACTACTTGCTTCCTTGATCGCTAATGGATGTTGTATGTGCAAAATTGGAAGACTATTGTCACTCTGTACATGGTCCTCATATGCACTACAAAGGTGAAACATGACTTCACATTACTGAATGAACTGAAGTAAAGCTCAATAACGAATTTCACTCATATGAAAAGCACTATGAAAGAAAACTACATCGAATTATGCATATAGCTATGTGTTGGAGGTACTAAAACATCATGAAATTGAGTGTGTTTAAGCTTGTGGTGAACTTGACAGTTGTACATATCTCTTTATGTATAAAAAAAAGAATGTTATTCAAGTAATACAATTTGTATTTTATATATGCTTCAGACAATCAATGTACTCTTATTACATGAAGAAAAATTTTCCATTACAGAAGTGCCGCTTAAGTTGAAGTCCCATTACTAGAAGATATTGTTGCTCATTGATGTAGGTTGTAAAGCTGCTACTTTCTAGTACAACTGTCAATAGCTATATGCATAATTCGATGTCAAGGACGGTAGAAAGTTCTTTAGTATTGCTCCCTAGCTATAGTATAATGAAGTAGGCATTGCTAAATTTGTAGGCTTCAGTCTTATATCGCCTAAGTCTACATAATTTTGTTCATGAAGTTTCACAGTGGGAAGTCTATGCATATATTGAAGTAGCAGCTGTCATAGAATTCTTTTGAGAATTCAAAATTCAAAGCCCACTGCAAGAAAGTGACAAGTGTCACTTTCCAGTGCTTATCTATCAACGACATCAATTTATGCATTCTTCCAAGACTTTTATTTTTTTTTAATAAGAGACGTTCAATAAATTATTGGACCGCAATGAATATCGTTGACGTACAATTGTGTAGCACATGAACGGAAATTCCTATTTTAGATAGTTCAATAAATAAATTGCTACGACAAATGGGCAATAGAAATTTCCAACAATTCCAAACACTTCCTTCCATTCTCATTTATTCTACAAGATGCCATTGAAAGTGACATAGAGAACACCCTAGCGGAAGTCCACAAATAAATCTGGATGAAAAATGGTCATTCCTTGGGATTAACAACAATTCTCTTCTGTGCATTGTCCAAAATATGGACGTTGGCGCGCTTAGGGGTTAATTAAAGGCATGACACCATGATGTTTATTACTATTATCTTCAATTTTTTGAAAAATATCATACCATTTAAAGTATTTTTGTAATTATTGTGATTTTTATAATGAAATTAAATTTTAAAATTATATAAAATTTATTTTTATGATTTTTATTATAAAAAATAAAAAATAAACTTTAGATATTTATTACTACATTAGAAAGATATGAAATTTTTGAATGTGTATTTTGATATAGAAAATTGAAGAACTTTGTTCAAGTAGGAAGTTCATTTGTCCTTTAAGGATTAAGTATGGGACCCAAAATGAACACACCCTTATTTTAAGCCCATCTTTGTATGTATTGGAATTACTTTTCTTTCGAACATTATTTAAGAAGCATGCTAGTACTATTGGATTGAAGCTTCTTGTATACTAGTTGCCTGGTGATTTTGGACCAAAGTAGAGGAGACATTAAAATAACAAAAGTTATATGTGATGAAGGATCTTTGGGGAAGGTGGAAGGCGCACATATTGAATTTTATTTCAATAAAGAATAAAAATTACAAGCGAAAATACTTGGAGACAAAGCCATGGGTAGAATGACCTAATAAAGAACAAAATTGCATTAGAAGAGATTTGGAAGCATTGGAGGGCCGTTTCAGGCCCGTTCCCAGATCTGTTCTTGATGCAGGAAGGGAGCGTCGGGCTGCTGTCAGACCCTAATTACCCAAAAAAAAAAAAAAGGTTTTTAGAAACTTCCCTGATAGGATTCAGAGTAGATTCCTAGTTCCAATTCAAATATCTGCTCAAATTTTGGCATGAGATTTCATCTTGCTGTTAGAGCTAGAATCAGTCAAATAATTGTAAGAGTGAAAGAACTTAGTAAATAGTTCTAAACCTTAGTATAATGAACATAGAATAGTCTATATAAATTAACAAATGAGGTTTTATTATAAGTGAGACTAGCTCAAGATCAGGAAGTCCTAAGAGCTAATATCGTCTAATACAGATCATATCGGCCAGAGTGACTTTCAGCTATATCAAATTGAACAATCCTTCCGAAAAGAACAGTCCAACATAACGTATCCAACAAAAAGGCTAGGAAGCGAATAACATGTATAAGGAGCAAGTATTAATCCCCGGCCAATATAATCACATGCCGTTCAGGTCACAAATGTTTCGTATACATCAATCAACGATGAGTTACAGCCAGATATTGAGAGAACAATAGTAACTGCAGAGATAAATTCCAGCCTTTGCTAATCCGAGTGGAGCAAACAGGTGCAACTAAAGTCTGATAACTAAGGCCATATCTCCATGATACAGCTTAGGAAATACAGAGCTTATAGAGGAATCTATTTGTGAATCAAACATACAACCAAGATATATACAAACAAAGGATAAAAGTCTGAGGAACTCCTGAATAGAGCTTTGGCTTTGAAGCCCCATACTGGTCCGATTAGTGGAATTTTGTTAATCCCAAGTAAAACTTCAATAGCTTTATGTTGAAAAATCGAACAAAAGTTCTCTGGAGGTGGAATCCCTCACCTGTGCCCATATCAACAAGCAGACCATTAGTATGCATATTGACGTACACGAGGTGTCTTAAGGAATCCACTACTTGTGATCGTAAAAACGCCAGAGAAAGTTCATTCAAACAAGATCAAAAAAGCCAATGCAAGTTAGTCCTGTTCACAAAAATCAGGGTTCGGCATTGTATCTAAGACAAACCACCACCTGTTGGCCGCTGTTCTGCGAACCCAGCACCATAATTCATCCTAGTTCAAACACCAAATCACAATCTTGGTATCGAAATGCTCGTTTCACAGTCTCCTTTGTTGTTATGATCAACTTGCAAGTAAACAGACCATCTGTTCTAAGTGCATTATCAACCCTAAACAAAGTGCCGGAGCTCACAAATGATCAGTAAAATCAGTCTACAGACTGTAGCTTACCAAACTCAAACACCCGTTCCTGTATTAGCGGGAGAAATTAAGGCACGAGCCTCAAAACGCCGTCAATTTTAAATGTAAAAGTATTCAGGGTGTTGCAGGGAGTATCAGTACGAGTCAGAGTGGTTCTGAGAGCTGAGTCCTACCAATGGTGAGAACAGGATATCACTTAAGAGTATATTTTGATATTAATACTCTTATTAAATAAGAGAGTGCAGGAACAGTTAGGTGACTAACTGTTTAAAGGTTCCAATTTTTATCCAAAATCATATCTATCTTGAAGATATATATTCATATGGGATAGTATGTATACGAACAACAGTAGACTTTGTAAAAAAGGCTTAACACCTAGAATTTTAAGTCTAAAAAAAAAAAAAAAAAAAAAAAAAAAAAAAAAAAATCGAAAAATCAAAAAATCCGACGTGGCACTCTCTCGACCACGTCAGCCTCCGCGTGTGGCAAAGTTCCCAGGCAGGGAACTGCCTGATAACTCGCGGGCTCTTAGAGCCCTCAAATCTCTTCTAATGAAAGAATGCTCTCAACAACAAGAAAAATTTGGTCATTGCAAGAAAGGCCGGTCCTATTTACCATCACAATGAGAATGATTTTCTTGTCATCCTCGATAATTTTTGAAGCATAAACCTCATGAACTTGAAATTTTTATTGGAGATGTCTAACTTGATGGTAATCAAATCCCTTACTTTTTAGAAATTAAGAAAAATAATTTTCTATTTTAAAATAATTTTTGTTTACTTGTCACACTATGAGATTTAGGGTTTTTTTACTACGTTAGGAGTCCCAAAATTTAATGATTTGGAGCTAAAATTATCATCGTCCATTTGCATAGTATTAAAGCATACTCCTAGCAAAGAAAATCTAAAAATATATTATTTTGTGTCCACATGAGTGCAATCAGTACTCCCATTGCATGCAATTTTTGAACAATGAAGATGGTTTTAAGATCAATCTTTTGGTGAAATCTCATCACTATGAACTCTTTCCAAATGTCCAATTTTAATTTTTTTTGAAATTTTTTTTGAAATTTTTTACAAACTAAAATGTCAAAATACCTATTTTCATGAGATTTTGCACTTTTCTAGTTCTTCTACTTAGAAATTTTTTCTATGCTTTCCTTCCTAAGGTATCTTCTTCCTAAAGGTGTATATTTAAATCATGTTTTTTATATTTTTTTTAAATTGGTATTCTAATTTAAAATATAACTCTAAAAAATATCATGTGTGCTATGGAAAACACTACAAAAACTAAACAGCCTATCTTGCACGACCCAATTGAGCAATATATCAAAGCATTTCTTATAGATTGTGATAGTATTGCCTTGCATGGATAAAAGTATCAATGATATAAAGAAGAAACCTACCTCCTCAGATTTTGCTTAAACCTCAATTGACAAGAACTATCTATGTCAAATTAAAATCATTTGCATTTGAGATTGGGATATATAACAAAAAATTGAGAATGACCTTATTTGAAGATTGAGCCATGTTGTAAGAACACAAACTCTTGTAGCAAAGCTCTTTGTTAGCTACCTCTCTAAAAGAAAGTCAATGTTGCAAGGATAGAGGCATAGAGCCTCTTCTAATATAGCTATTTATTACATCAGGATGACCCATTGTCCTTTCTTTAGTCTATTGCATATAATTAGACTGATTAAATATAAGATTTTGTTTTTCCATTAGAATGATTTTTTCACATGTATTTTAATCAACTCAATTTTCATTAAAAAAAAAAAGGCACATTACAAGTGGTCAAAGCAAAACTAATAGCTTTCCATTGTTGTTGTCTTTAGGGGGACTAATCTTGTCCATTTGGATTCCAATGTGATTCTATGAACTTCCTACAAAGTTACAATAGTAATTTCAAAGCATTCCTTCAATATGCGGAATTATATTGAATGAACCTTTTGCCATGTGTCTAACTTGCATGGTGATGTTACTTGAAATTATAAAATTGTGACTTTTCAAACCAATTCCACACTGAAAACATCACAATGAAACCCTTTACATTTTTCACTATATTAGAGTGCAAGAGGGCCTAACAGTAGGGGGCGCAATTGCCGTGGGCTGGGGGCGATTTTGGGTATGTATACGTTTTATCCGCTTCGAAGAACTCCGTCGATTATCACGTAAGCTGACGGGAAATGGGCTCCACTGCCCCAGTTTCGAGCAATACTTCCCATACGCAGTGGAACCGCAGATGCCGGACAGGAAACTTACGCAGAAACTCAGACGGACCTCCACCGGCAGTTGCCAAAATCACCTCGATCACGGCGCTCAGACATCCATAGCATATATGGACGACTTGCAAGTGATCGTGCTCACGTTCCACATTCAATTTCACATTCACACTCGCACTAGTCTAGCTTCACAGATTGCTGCATGTTGTAGAATCAGCGTAGTAGAATCAGAGCAGTAGAATCGAAGCAGAGTAGCTAGTAGAATCAGAGTTGTAGGTAGAATCAGAGCTGTTGAACCAGAGTTGTAGAATCAGAGCAGTGGAATCAAGAGTAGTGGATTCAGTGTAGTAGAATCAGAGTAGTAGATTCGGAAAGTCGAGCTCAAATTTTGTACCGCAGACAGAGAGCTTCCGATCCATCTCCTTGCTGGAACCATCAATTAAGCATTCCATGGCGCAGTCGGAGGGAATTCGGAGCCACCCGAAGCTCATTCTCGTCACTGGCGCAGGTGGCGCCATCGGCTCCGTAGGCGCGAAGCTCGTCGCAATGCTGCGCTCTCAAAACCTCCCCGTGCGCGCCCAAGTCCGCCGACTCGACTCTCGCTCGGAAGCTCTCTCCAATTTAGGCGCCGAAGTTGTGGTCGCCGATTTCACCAACGTCGACGACGCCATGCGCGTAGTAGACGGATGCGACCGCATCTTCTTCTGCTTGTCCGTGTCCGACGCCTATCTTCAGGCCTCTCTCACCATAGCCGCCGCTGCGAAGTACCACAACGTCTCCCTTTTTGTCAACCTCTCCCAGATGACAGTTTCTCAGATGACCCACACGAATATCACGAACGAGACGACTAGCAAGCAGCAGCGGTACCACTGGCTGGTGGAGCAGGTGCTGGCGTGGTCGGGATTACCAGTTGTGGAGGTTCGCGGGACGGTGTTTCTGGAGCATCCTTTTTTTACCACCATGGCTGCACAGACCATTCGGCGATCGGGGGAATTGCGGTTGCCGTTTAAAAAGCAAAAAATCTCACCAGTTGCGGCGACGGACGTGGCGCGAGTGGCCTGTGAGGTGATTGTGAATCCTGAGAAGCACATTGGGAAGACGTATCACGTTGTGGGGCCGGAGAGCTTGGATGGGGACGCCATGGCCAGGGAATACGCGAAAGCGCTTGGACGGGAGGTCGTGTATGTGGATGTACCTATGGAGGAGTGGGTGAAGAATGAGCTTGCGGAAGCGCAGTTGGGGCCGCATCTGCATGATCACTTTGTGACGTTGGCGAAGAAGACGGTGAAGGGGGAGAACGATCGGAAGAGTGACGACGCGGAGGTTATTACGGGGGTGAAGCCGCTTACTGTCGAAGCGTGGGTGCGGCAGAACATCCAAATCTTCACCCAGACGTGAGCAGGAGCTTTGTGATGTTCGCAACATTCTGCACGTGGCGCCCGAGAATCCCAAGCCATCATTCCGATTCTACCAAATGTTTGCTCGTCTTTGTATATATGTGATCACTTGCGTAAGATTATATAAGAGATTGGGACCTCAAATGTAGGGACGCAATCAGGAATATAGTCTCCCTCGGATTTTGAATTACGAGAGTTGCTGGAGAAACGGAAGGCAAATTTTATGTGGGGAAGGAGGGTAGCACTTTCTTCAAGAATGTTGTGTCAGTGTTATTTTGTGATTAATGGCAGAACATGGAGTCAATAGGAATTGTATGGGAGAAGAGCAATGCTTAAGAAAATGCATGATGCCAATCTTGAGCCGCTTGTGTGAAAATGCGATGTTGGTTTCAATTCACAGAATGAAGGATGCAGATTGGTTGTCATTAATTCTGTGTTGTATCCCAAGCCTTGGTTACTCAAAACCCGAATGACAAACCCGAATGTCCTTGCTTGAGTTCCATACATTAGTTTGAATGTTCTCACTTGCACTGTATCTGCAAGAAGATACCCACTTCATGGCAATCAATAGAATGCCCTTAGAAATTCTGTGTCGAAAGGGAGATTGAATACAAATCCCCATTTCAGTCTGCAAATATTAATTTCCTCTTCGGCTTCATCAGCCTGCAATTATTATTTTCGTCCACCAAAAGGTCCTCAGCCCCTAAATGCTTGACCTCTTTAATACTCAGCCATTCATTGGGTAAATGATTTCGAATGTTTTGAAAAGAGGCTTCATCCCATTAATGTTCATTGTGGAAGCTTGCAGAAAAATGATACAAATGAATATATCAATAGTCGTGAAAAACAGTGTTCTGCATGATTACTTATAAAGATATTTTGGAGGAGTTACAATTATTTAATTTTAATTTTCAAAATGATCTTATTATATATAGCTCGATTGCTTTGTGTTCAAAGGAAATTACGGTAATTTAACACCATTGGAATGAATTAAGTCTTCGCATAAGGTAGTATCCAAGGTATCGCATTCACATTCAAATTCCGAATACCGATAGGCAGAGCTTACACATTCTTGGATTTTACTTTATTTTATCGATAGACTCCGCAGTCACATTGGGTGAACAATTGCACTATCTCGTCCATGGTCTTCACCATACTTCACCACACTATAATTTGCAGGTTTTGCAATTTGAAGGCAAAGTCATACTGGAAACTTGAATTAAAATGCCAGTGGTAGTACTACAATAATACGAATCTGGAACCATGCATCTGCCGTGTATTTTATAAAGTTTTGTAATGTCACTGCCGTGTCAAGCAGTGCTCACACTATTTGCAAGTGACAAGTTGCGTATAGAGAAAATTGCAGTAAGCTTGATCTTTCAACTGAGAACTGAAGCCTATCTTTCAACTTGTCACTAGATTACCTTGAGAACAACCGTAGACATATAAATTTGCACTTCCAGTCATTGTTATAAAAAGTCCCTCGGAAGCGCTAGCGACAGAAAATCAAGCAGCATCCCTTGAAGGGACATATGTAGAGCATCTTACCCAAGTGTAGAGGAGGGACAAGGATTTGGCCTACCCTGCATGGTAAAAAGATTCCCTCCCAGTACTACCGTAGTCAAGAATGTCAAGCGCTACCTGGATTTTGCGCGATTGGGTGATCTACATAAAATTTCCAAAGCATACGTAATCCTGAAATTACGACAAGACTGTAGTCTGGACACCCCATCAACAACAGCTTTCAAGCTAAAATTTGAGGAACAGTAGCAGTGACTACAAAAAATCTGCCCAAATTATGCATCATGAACTCGAATTGTACGGGTATTAAAGCACTGAAACTGAAAGTCCAATTGTAATGGTTTTATGCTGGCAAGCAGCAGCACAGGAAATTGATGAGTGGGTGAATCAATCATACCAGTTTAAAGCACTTAATGCATTCCTGTTGTATCGATGCTGCATTCCAGAATTGAGTTTTGGCGAAGCTCGATGAGATCCAGGCATTGACTCCACAGACAATGAGATTGCAAAGCTGGCGTTATGCAACAGGCTCCTTCTGCTACAATTCTTCACACTACCCATATCAGCGCCGACAACAGCAATAGCAGCAAGCAACGTCGCCGTGCAATGGAACTTCCTCGTGAGCCAGTTCGTGTGTACACACTACATGCAACCCGCGCAATCCAACTTCTTATACCTCCAAGTGGCCCTTCCCCAATGGCACGCCCTCTTAGCGCTTCACGACACGGGAGCCTGCACAACGGAAGCAGCAGTCGTGGCATACACGAGCAGAGCGGTCCTCGCAGCTTACCTCCCACTGGAGGAGGATAACAACATCGATCCATTTCTCGACGCCCAGCTGCAAACACTGAAGCTCACACTCCCCAGGAAACGCTCACGCTGGTCTCGGCGAGGCCGTGGCGCTCGACGTCGTGGAACGCTCGGGCGAATGATCCACGGCGAGCGTTCACGTATGGCGCAGCCCGAGCAGCTGTGAACGCAAGAGAACACAACAACACGCCGGGATTGTTCAGATTCCTGGATTTCAAAGCCAACAAGTCGCTCATCATCCCACGGGCAGCACTTGGACAGACATTCGTGCTTCCGAATGCGCTTGCTTACATCGAAGAGAAATTTGCGACATTAATTACAAGCCTCCCAAAGTGCCGTCTGGTGAATGGAACGTATAGTACGAGCAGCTTGTTATTGGGAGGGATAACTGGAAGGGACGTACCAAAGAGATGAAGCAGACCGCGGGGTTCATCGCTGGGAGCCAGCAGAGAGACTCCCTGTGTCGAAGTCCTGTTGATTTCTGGTTCGCCATTGCGAGGGAGACGTTGCCGAAGGAAAGCTCGCTCTACGAGACGTTCTATTTTCCAAGCTTGGAGTGGCGATTCACGATTCGAGAGTTGTGCTCGCAGCTTTGCAGTATGGGTTCTGTTTTTAAAACCCGTGACGGCGTTTCGTGCGGGGGATAAGGATCATAAGCCCATTCCGGACTCGAACCAGTGGGTGCCGTGGAACACGCATACAGAGAATCCCAGCGGCGCAGCCACCATTTTAGGGCCTTGCTTCGTTTTCCGTATTCAACCACATTTTTGGGCAGTTATGAGTTGCCACTATTCTAAGAAAATTCTATTCGTGTAGTTTCAAATATCAAGCAGTGACTTTTTTTTCATTTTCATGGATCGTCAATTTCGTTAAACTGGCCTGGTTCCGGAGCCAAAAGTTGGGAATATAAATCTACACAAATCAACACAAACCTAAGACTGGTATAGATTAATGTTTCTGGATGTGCGTCCTGAAAGGTGCGTGCCAAAGTAATGGAATAGCGCCAATTTAACGAAATTGACGTTGTGGTGTAAACACACTAACCGTTGGTTCTCCATGAACCTTGTTTTCAGGGTCTGCTGGAGCTGTGATGGAAGCGTTCTTTGGCAAAACGGATGTGCAGTTTACAGTTCAAGGGACGTATCCGTGTAGTAACTCCAGTGATGTGATTGGGCCGCGGCACTACAAGTCATTTGCTGCAGCAGTGCAGGATACGAAGTTAGGATGCAGGGGCTCATTATATTGTCAGTCAGACATGGTGCTGAGATCGGAGCTAAAGTGGCTGACTACATTTGGAAGGAATGGGACAGATCTACTCCCTCGGGAATTCTCCCGAATTCGGAGTACTTGAACGTCGCTTGCATGCAGCCTCCCAAGGCTGGAGACTGGAGCCCTTGACATTGGAATACTGAATCTTGAGTTGAAATCAGTGATTCTACTAGTGGAATTTACTGGTTGTCGTCTAGCAATACTTACAAGGTTGTTGTCAACTTGGAAGCAGAGTGATGTGAGGGTGTAGTAATACTCAATAGCTTCTGAGGTCTGATGAGACACAATCTCACTAGTTAGTAAAGAGACTGGAATATGGCAACCGTTTTGGGGAAGAAATAGGCTCGTAGCATACAAGCTCACGATCTTCTCACGGACATCACTAACAGAGTACATGGCAATATTCTCCAGAAAATTACCCCCGTCTCAAGAACATAGCTTTTGCATGTTCAATTCCATACTATTTCTTATGATTAAGATACAACTGCTGAGCTTCGACTCCTTTCTCTCTATTGGGGTCAATCAGAGGCGTAATAACATACCAGGGGCTTTACAAATAGCCATAACTCTAAGCTGGAAAAGGGTAATAGGAGCCACAAAAGAAGGCCCTCCAGAAAAAAGAGGAAAAAACTAGAACTATATGCCAGGTCCAGGTTAAGCACAGGCATTCTAAGAATCTCCTTCAATAAATATAGTTGTCGCTTCTGATAACTACAGTAGATATAGCGGATGTCAAGAAAACTAGAAAGCTGTTTATGTACATTCAGCAAAATATTAACGCACGGTACACAAAGAGATTGAATGGATCTCAGTAACGGCGCGATATGCGAGGCATGTTGTGTTTGCTGCGCCGTTCATGAAAAATACGAAGAATCACCGCTGCAGTCTCCTCAATGGCCTTCCCTGTCACCTCTACAAACGTAACAAACAGTCAATCCTCAAAACCTGAAATGGCTCTGCAAGCAAGGGACTATGGAATCAACTGGCTGGTAATCGCTCCTAGCTTACCTACGACAGGCCACCGAGGATTCTCGATAAAAAGCTGCCGGCTATACTCAAGCTCCTTGCGAATGTGCTCCATGTCTGAATACTTAGTTCTTCCGTCGCCATTCATACCCAGTGTCAGCGACCTAGCAACTCGTATGGACTTGAGATAATTCTGATTGATGGTCAAGCCGAAAACCTTCTCCGGGTCCACTTCGAAGAGCTCCTTGGGTGGATCAATGCCTAGTACAAGTGGCACATTGGCAACCTGGACAGAATTGAGGGTCGCAAGAACGTAAGAGGATGAAGTGAGTGGACACCAAGAAAATCAAGAGATTGGTGAAGAAGAGTCTATGGACTGCAAGGTAGCTAGAATACCATAAAACTGAGGTAACTGTAGGACTAAAGCAATAAACTACCCCTTGGTACACGAAAGTAGGTGAAAGCCTAGTCACCTATGTAGTATATTAGTAGCTCGATGGATGAAGACAGACACACAGGTGCAAGCAACTGAGTATCTCGTTTCCATGGTTGTATGGCCAGTTACACTCTCAAGAAAATACACTTGTCTTTAACATAGTGAGATAGATTGTAGTTCACCTTGTAGCCTTTTTGAGCCATGTAGGTGGAGAGAGGAGTCTTGCTTGTTCTGGAGACACCAGTTAAGACAATGTCTGCGTTGATGATATTCTTGGGCAATGCGCCATCGTCCTGCCGGATAGTGAACTCCACAGCCTCGATACGTTTGAAGTACTGTTTCGACAGGGTGGTCTTCCGCCCTGGGGCTCCTCTCGGGACGCCCGAGGGTGACACTCCCAGGTGAGTTGTCAATGCGTCAGTTATTGGAGCCAGGATATTGACATGTGGCACATGTAGCATCTGCACACTCAATGCAACATTCCTTCATCAGAACGAAGAATCAGAGCACAATTGGCAAAAGCTTTGACACCAGTCTTTGTTAGGGTTCACTACCTCGCATGCTTTATTAGCAGCTTCTGTCATGTGCGGATCAGCCAGAGTGAAGAACACCAACGCCTGCTCTTGTGCTGCCTGCCGGATAATGTCCATCAGTCTATCCACCTCATTGATCTGCAAAGAAGATAGTCATTGTAAATTTCCCGAAAGAACCTAATTACAGTACAAAATCCACCCCAAGATGTTTTCTAAAAAACTTAGCTGCATCATATTTGGCAGGGTTTAGATAAGAATCTACCTTGAAATGAATTATAGTTAGTGGGTATCGCAGCTATCCTCAACAGATTATCTGAACGGACTATCTGAGTTCTTGTTGACATCGTCTCGTCAAGTGACTGGAGCTCGTGAACCATTTTCCTATTCCATTGGTGATCAGCAACGAGAATTTTTTCAATCAACAGTAGAACACGACCTTTCATTCACTCTAATTTCATTGTACACTCTGTAACCAATTCTCTTCTATTTCAAACTTGCAGATTTCAGCACACTCCTTATCACCACTCTGTGTATACTAGGCACCTGAGAGAAGAGATGGGTACCTTCAGAAATGGGTAAACAGAAAACCCTACATTCGGTACCTGAGATAAGAGATGGACACCTCCATAACTGAATAACCAGAAAACCCTAATTTCGGTACCTGCGAGAAGAGATGAGTGTCCACCGAGCACCGCTGATCCACGAAACAATTCTCATACTGCCCCAACGCGGCTTGCACCGCATGGTCTGCTGTCCATCCAGTGCCGTCAGAAACCATGTACACTTCTCGTGCACTCTTCCCAAGCTGCTCTTCATCATCGTCCTCCTCACTGTCGTAATTATCTACCCCTTCAGACAAAGGAGCCTCCTTCACCGCCTCATCGACCGGG
Source organism: Pseudisothecium myosuroides (assembly GCA_951799445.1). NCBI lineage: Eukaryota > Viridiplantae > Streptophyta > Bryopsida > Hypnales > Lembophyllaceae > Pseudisothecium > Pseudisothecium myosuroides. The sequence goes on from OX637289.1 coordinate 19,771,494, forward strand.
GACTCCACTTTCCGCGCGTCCACCGTCCTCCCCGACCGAATCTTTCGTGCTCTCGCCCATCGCTGCAGCTGCGCGCTCTTGCCCTTCACCTTCACCTCTTTCCCAACACGTGGGGCGTTCCCATCCTCTGCTGCCACTTCTGCAATTGCTGAAATCCGAAATTGAGCCACTCCTGATGGTGGCTCACTACGACACCTTAGCAACTGTCCCTCATTTCGAACGAACGATTGGGAAACCCCGCCATGACAGTATAGACATGGACCAGCTATGGAGCTCATCGAATTGGGGTCGACACTAAATGGCAGTTGAAGGAGAAATTGGGTGGGTTTTTTTTCAAATTGCAGAGTGGAGAAAGATGTTCATGTGTGAGGAGAGATTGAACAGAAAAGGAAGTTGCAAAACATGAGCTACGACACTGACACGAGAACAGAGGATCCTAGAAAAGCAGGCAATTGGAGCGCAATTGAGGGCAATTCTGTCCAATTCCCAATGAATTCGAGTGCTGGATTGAGATTGAACTCCGAATTCTTCTCAGGAGTCATTGAATCTCTATACACAACAAGCTTATTACTCTCCAAATTGGATTCTGGAACGTCTTCACCCAGTGAGTCAGCTTCGCGGGTTGGCTGAGTTACCGAATTGGGATTGGGATGTCGAAGGATCATGAAGGGAGGTCGGGAAAATCCCCTTTGTGTGGACTCTGGATGAACCCTGGCATGGAACTCGGAGGAAACGAACTGGCGGGTAACTAGGATGAAACTAGGCGTATAGCTTGGATGAAACTAGGCGTATAGCTTGGATGAAACTAGGCATAGAGCTTGGATGAAACTAGGCATAGAGCTTGGATGAAACTAGGCATAGAGCTTGGATGAAACTAGGGATAGAGCTTGGATGAAATTAGGCATAGAGCTTGCATGAAACTAGGCATAGAGCTTGGATGAAACTAGACATAGAGCTTGGATGAAACTAGGCATAGAGCTTGGATGAAATTAGGCATAGAGCTTGGATGAAACTAGGCATAGAGCTTGCATGAAACTAGGCATAGAGCTTGGATGAAACTAGGCATAGAGCTTGGATGAAATTAGGCATAGAGCTTGCATGAAACTAGGCATAGAGCTTGGATGAAACTAAGCATAGAGCTTGGATGAAACTAGGCATGAAATTTAGTGTTGTACACTGATAGTGAAATTAGGTTGCCCACACTAATTTCTTGACATTCTACACTATATAAGGTAGACAAGCCTATTACCACCCTGATTTGCAATCTGGATACCTTAGGGTCAATTCCAAGAAGGGCACATGTTTTTCAGAAGTGTGCACTTCTTTCACAAATCCAACCTAACTGGAATTATAATTTTCTGATCAAAATTGTAATTTCTATTAATTTCTGAAGTGGTCTACCCTGCAATTACAAAATTGTTCACTATTGAAGTCATAAACGTCCTCTAAACACCCTATAACCACCATTCCATATATCTATTAGTACCTTGGTATCCACCAATCAAAGGCCGACATGTCACCCTTGTTGGCATTAAGGCTCTAATCTTGTTAGAATACTAAATGGATTTGGATGAGTTCCGTGGTGGAGATGGGGACAAAAATCAGATAGTGGGAATTCAGGTGGATGGTGGAAATAGGCTAGTCTACCTTAAATATGTACAATTACTTTAAAAGGATGCAGTAAAGTATGAACTATGTGTATGGCATGAGTTGGTGCACTACACTAAATAGTGAAATGAGGTTGCCCCACACTAATTTCTTGACATTCTACACTATATAAATATGTATTGTTTCTTTACAAGAATTTACTTCTTCTTTGAATTAAAAATTTATGCATGTGGGACTCATGAACCTCTATGTGTACAAACAGAAAAAACAGTAGACATATTTGTTGATTGGTTGGCTAGAAAAGTGATTTTCTTGAAGTAAGGCAACCTAATTGTTAAGGCAACCTAATTTCACTATTTAATGTAGTTCATGGCTCGGGTTTAGAGAATGGTATGTAAGGTAGAAGCACCCATTCCCACCCATCACCTAATTCCATCCTCATGTACCAATGGAGTGCATTCTAGAAAGAAAATGTGCACCACTGGTACATGAGGGAGGAATTCTTAAAGGGACGGGAATGGGTGTGCCTACCTTATCTCCATTTGGACAAATAGTGAGTCATGAAGTAACTTCTCTAGTAAAGGCAACCTAATTGTTAAGGCAAATCAATTTCACTATTTAATGTAGGTGTAAAATTCATAGAAAACTAGTCAGTATGTAACTCGGATGAACTTGGATGAGTGTTATAGCAATGGAATGAAAGTTGAATCATAATGTATAGGACAATCAACGAGGCGGAGGGAATTTTGGAAAGAAAAAAAAAGTTGATGAAGGGGGCAAAGCCTGATGAGGATTGCCTATTTTTTTTTTCCAGAATTCTCAACAACAAGGAGACTACCCGACGTAAATGCTCGTTTAGAAATGGATGAAATATGTGATCGATGAATGAAAAATACGTAATCACCAATTACACAGATTTCACCCGCCAAGGGGAGATTATGGGAAAAAATCCTCGTATGGCCAATTTCATTAACCCCTAAAGGACCGGCTTGCGTTTTTTGGTTGTATAGAAATTTTGGGCAGGTACGTGTGACTAAAGATTTCTATATTTTAAGCTAAAATTTTAATAGAAGGTGGGCACAAGGAATATCTTTCACATGCACTAAATTTCATGACATTTGAAAATAGGAGTCAAAAGTTATAGCCAAATATGTTTTTTTTTTTTGTAACTGGGCAGTCTGGGCAGATAAAAAAAATCACTTTTTTTCAAAAATAAAAATTTGAAATTGGTTTTCTAGAGTTATATATACGTGGAAAGCTTTAAATCATTCCATTTCGACCAATGAGTAAAAAGTTATGAGGTTTTTTAGTTTGTAGGTAGTCAATATAGATTCACTACTCTGAAATAAACTTTGAAGTTGTTTAATTCACTCAATTTTTAATATTTTTTGAAAAAAACAAAATCATAGGATGTAGGTTGTTTATTACAACATTACAACCATTGGGATTGACATTTTTCAATTTCATAATTAAATTCTTAACAATTTAGTATTTTGGATCATTCTCTACTTCTTTCTACTTACTATTTTTTGTATATGTTGTACAATTCCAAATGATTTGAAAAATTTTAAGCATGTAGCCAACTTGTTTAGGAAACAGAATTCAAAGAAGCACCACCATTTTGGACATTTTTCCATACAAATGTGACCTCGTGAAGTACAGCTGCCCTATTTTTCGCAAGGACAAAAAAAGAATTTTTGCCAATTCAAATGCTAATATCTTCCAATCCCCACGGTGGAAAATTCTGAATTTTTTTCCACATCTTCTAAAACTAGTTTACTATAAGATCCTACGATTTCATGTGTCAAAAAAGTTTTTTTTTCAAAAATTTGGTACTTGTACTAAAAATGGAAATTTTTTAGTGTTTTCGGTGAAAACATAGTCATGGAACTTTAGGGGTTAAAATGGCGATAATCCTCGACTTTGGGCACTTTTTACAGTTCAGAATATCCGGTTTGAAAATCTACATTTGTCCTACATTTTTGAAATCTACACTTGTCCTAGATATCTAAAATCTATACCAGTCCTAGATTTTGTAGAACGGCCATTTTGAAATCTACATACAATCTAGATGTATGGAATCTACAACTGTCTTAAATGCCTAAAATCTATACTTATTCTAGATATTCAGAGCAGGCGGTCTGAAAAAATGGCATAGGGAATATTGCCATTTTAATGAAATTGGCCATTTGTGCAAAATGAATGGGACATTTCTTTTAGGGGGAAGGTACGCTAATTGGAACTCATATTCAGTTTAGTAATACAGGACCCCAAAGATTTTATTTGGTTTTTACTCTTTTGTATTAAGAGTATAGGGATAAACATTGCAATTGTACACAACGGTCGTATAGTGAAGAAAGTTTGCTTCAAGGATTGAAGGAATAAGCTTAGGATTTTCAAAATTGCATGTCAACATTCACAGCTAACTACTGTAATTGTAAGGTAGGGTCGGCAGAAAATCATTCTAAAACTAGATGCCAAAATTTTAGAGAAATTATTTTTTCTAAATACAAAAAAATTGTATAGTGGAAAAAAAGAATATTGGTAAAATTTATATTTTTAGCATCTTTCAAACTTTACTTTTTAGAAAAAAATAATTATTTGGCAAAGAAGTGCCAACTTTGCCCTACATTTACCATAGCTATTAAGGTAAAACAGCCCATCATGGTCAGAATTTCTAGTTTGCCCTCATGCCATGGCTGAATTTTTTTAATTTTTTCCCCACATACAGAGAAGTGTGAGAAATAACAACAACAGTTGAAATTATATCATGCAATTCTTGGCCCAACTAGTGAGTTGAAAAGGCTTTTCCCACCCAACTTTTTGCATTACAAAGCGGCCTCTTTTGAGGTTCAAATATCCCCTAATGCTTTTCAGCAAAGTATGAATTTTCTATGAATTTTTGAAGTGTTTTGCCCAAAAGAGTTTGTAGACTACCCCAAAACCAACAAAACCTATATCCATAATGCTCACCTTTGTCACCTAAAGCAGTCAAAATATTTTCTAACTTGGAGGGCCTTAAAAAAGTCATTTTCTTCAATGATTTACACTGAAAAAGCTAATGTTCCTAATGGGGTCACTAATCACTCCAATAGTGTCAGGTGAGACATTGATGGTGGCCCAAAATCTCAGAAATTGATAATAACCATCATGGGGCCATCTCTTAGGTGTCCGTCATGGGTCATTTGACCATGATGGGCTGTTTTACCTTATTGAATGCAAGGCAAATGGATTGTGGTTGGGCTTGTGTCCCGAGACTTGTACAATATATGTCTAATGTTTGAATACACTTGGCTTATTCTAGTGACTTCAAGTTTTATTTATTTCTTAAATATTAAGAAAGTTTGTTATTTCATATCAAATACCAATATCTTAAGAATCTAATAAAATTAAAAAATATTATGAATTAAAATTTTTAATACAATAAATTAATGAAAATTTTAATTTTTAACTGAATCAATTTAATTTATATAACTCAAATTTTAATTTTTACAATCTACAAATTTTTATAGTTATAATTTTAAACTATAATTTCACAAATTTTGAATTCTGATAATTAAATATCTCCATTTTTATAGATTCCATGATTTTAATATTTTCATTTTGAGATTCGGAAATTCTAATATTTTGACATTTTCAATTTTGATTACAACTTTACTTTGTTTCATCTTTTACACAAAGTTATCATTGATACCGGTACGTTAGGGTTAGATTCATCATACCCCATATAAAATCATTTCTTTTGGGGTTGAACTATCTTTCATTAAATGGATTTAGAATTTTTAGAATTTCATTTCACAAGATTTGAAATATTTCATCTCCTTTAATAGTAGGATCCTCATAGCTTAATAAGTTAGCAAAAGAACTAGTGAGGTTCCAATTCCTTTCAATGAATACAATCTCTCTTTAAGGGGGGGAAAAAGAGACTAAATTTATGTACTCTATAGATTTCTTACATTTGTAAACCGATTGCCTTGGTATATATATTATTTTTCAATTTTCATTTTTCATCGGGATTTTTTTGAGGATTTAAATTATTCTTATTAATATTTTCTACACATTTCAATTATTCCTTGTTATAATTTTTGAAAATTTCATTACATGCCGTATATAATTATTTTTTTAATTATTTTTTAACGAATTTGACTCGAGCGTAGGGTACATAGTTTTATTTAAATAATATTTTTACTTTATTTTATTGATTGCTTTAAAAAAAAAAATTTATTCTATTTTATTTATTATTTTTAGATAAACCTTTTATTTTATTTCATTTTTATTTATAACTTTTATTTTCAAATCACCTATATAAAGTTAGATGTCTATCTATTTTTTATTTTATCAACAATTATTACAAATAACTCACTTCATTGTATTTGGATAACTCCTCACTACTATTTTGTCGTCAATTGCAATAACATCAATTATGATAACAAATAATTCTTTGTTAGATCTTGAAAAACATGCGCATTATACGACGTCACAAATTTTTTTATTACAAACAGCTAGTGACCTCCATAAAAAAGTTAGAATTTGTGATAAAGATGACATTAAAGAAGTCAATGCATTAATTTTGGCTCAACATTCGGATATTGCATTCAAGATATGTGAAAAATACAAAAATGGATACGATTGTTGGAGTTACGATCCAAGTGCACGTCGTTTGATTGTTGATTTGGGCGCACTCAAAGCCTTGGACTATGGGATGCAAGATGAACAAGCACTTGTTGTGTTCCAACACATTCACTTAGAACTTGTTGATGAGCTTGTCATTCATGCTTATATTGAACATTCATATTGCTATGGCTTACGTGGAGAAAGAATTTCATATGACGATGCAGTTCCTTTAGATCACTTTAGATATTTATTATTTCTTATTGATTTTAGCAAAGTAAAATCCACTGTATATACAAATTCTCCTCCTTAGGATTTTCCTACGAGATTGAATCATGTAAAAGATGTTTGGCATTAAAAACAACAAATTACTAAAATTTCTTAGCTATTTAAATCTATATAAAAAGGTTCCATAAAAAGGTTCCAATTTCTTCAGACTTGTGCAATTGAGAATTGTAATGTATATTTTTAATTATAATTTTTTCATTTAATATTCACTTATGGTATTTGGTAAATGTTTATCATAAACTACAAGTATGGATGTGGTTAGACATCATTGACCTATTTTTTTTATTTTTTTTGAGTGACATTGAAGTTATTTATTATAATATATAACCATGTTTTAATGGTGCAATATTAGAAGGCCAAAAATAGTGCAGTATAAAGCTAAATATTAATGAAATTTAATGAAAATGTATGAAAATGTATGAAAATGACTTATTTAACTTTTATAAAATTTGAAAAGGAGACAAATTCACTTGCATCTTCACATTGAACTGGCTGTTGACTATATCCATTGTTGAAAGTAATTTTGCATGTGATCTTCACAACTACAATCTCTTTAAAATAGACACTCTTCTTGTAGAGCATCTAGGCCTTTAATGACACTCACCTCTTTTAAACTCAACAAAAATGCATTTGTAGCACTTAATTCCTAGATACACCAAGGATCACAATCTTCTAACACTACACATGCCATGCACCCATAATGTTAGCTTCCTTTTGTAGTCATGAAATCCGATTCCCATGACTCCCATTACTTAACTCCCACAAGGCACCGGGCATATCATTTGATGACATGGAGTGGAACTTCCATTGATGCCCAAGCATTCATTGGCAGTACTATTTTCCATCGGTGCTAGCCGCCCTTGAACAATATCCAACTCCCTAATAGGCCCAAATAATCTCATTTGGAAACTCACCTCATGACTTATTAGTCGAGACTCACACCATAGACACCATCCAACTAGTTTCAAGGTGTGCACAAGCACTTTGGGATAATACTAAAGTGGTAGTAAGGCTCCAAAACCAACTTCACTGCACATGGCCACTATAGCTCACTTTGGCCTCATTTGAGAGGGAAGAAGGAGACTACCTTTCCTCATAGAACTTTGTGGGCAGACCTTCCGGCCTCCTAGGGATCTCTAGAATATCCAAAACCTCTACATATGGGAAGACCATCTGATTCCATGTATTAGTCTCAAAATCAGACATTAAAGGCCTCCCGATGTTCCTATCACTATAACTTTTAGTTCCGGATTCCAAATCCAGAGTATGAATTATTTTCATAATTTATTTATTTATAGATTATTGTAAGCTATTTACTTTTTCAAATGCAACAAGTGTCAATGAAAAATTTACAACCCCCTAAAGATCCAAGTCCCACGAACTAGCTAGGTGTTGTTTTTTGGGATTCTATCCTCTTTAGTTGCCTATAACTTTTAGCTCACAACTATGCTCTTTGTGAGCTTTAGGATTCTAAAAACCTTGTTTCACTAGCTTTCCAATTATATGCACAATGCCCTATTGGACTACGGGATCCTCTCAAAATCCCTACCCCCATGTCCACACCTTAGATCACAACCGGAACACTACCAACTTTGAGGAGACATAACTTTTTACTCTTAACTTGAATCCTTTCTTTCTTTGGACTCGTAGATGCATCCTCTCACCAGCATTCTAAGAATGTGTAGAGCACCATCCAATTTGTTCCAAACAATGCACTCTGGCGCCCTATTTGATTGGAACTCCTCATTTCTCTCACCTTGTCTCTTGCAAGGCCTTGAGAGTCACCCTTAATGTCCCCCTAAGTAATAAGGTAGCATGGACACGCTTAGGAGTGATAGAGGATCGTGACAAATATAGTCCAAATTTTCAAGAATGTGAAGATGCATTTTATGAATCATCATGTTTGAATACTTTAGTGATGATTTTTCAAAAGAATGTTATAAATAAATTATTTATATAATTTATTTGTACAATTGGACCTATTATAGATACGGAGTACAATTTCAAACTTAAAATTAACCCCTAAAGTCCCATTATCCCTATAGAGACAAAATGGATCTTAACCCCTAAAAGACCAAGGCCTTTTTTCTGCCAAAAATCACTCAAAACAGCCATATCTGTAGCAAAGAGTAAAAAAAATTGAAAATTGTTTTTTTTCCACATCTAACTGTAGGTTTACACCTAACCAATATGAGAGTGTGTAGAAAAAAATTCAGAATTTTTGACCGCACAAATTGCAAGACATTTGCGTTTAAAGTGAAAAAAACAAGTTTTTCAACAAATTGCGATACTAGATTTTTTTACTTTGAACATTTTTAACTTAAATTTTTTGCACTACAGAGTTTTGAGCTTTAAATTTTTATAGTGGAGATTTGAGTTGAGAGTCTAGGGAAAAAAATTCAAAAAAACTTAATTATCATTCTTAAAATAATTGTTAAATAGAAGCAAGTACAAGATAGAAGGAAAATCTAAAATATTCATATATTTTAGATGGAATTAAAATGCACTAATCCCAATGGTGAGATTGTTCTAGCAAGTAAATCAGACCATGTAAAAAAAAATTGAAAAATTGAAAAAATTACATTCAGAAATGAATCCTACAAGTTATTTTTTTCAAGAAGATGCTCTAATTGCCCAAAAAACAAGAATGTCCATAACTTTCCCATAACAAATCCAAATGAAATGAATTCAGATAGACAAAAATATAATCTATGAGAAAAAAATATTAAAAAAACAATTCAAATTTTTGTCCATTTTTTTTGTTGCCCGGGCTGCCCTTGTTTTGAGTTTATTTGGTCATAACTTTTGTTCCCGGGCACCGATTGTGAAAAAAATTATATTCCCACAAAGCTTATCAGTTTTTTTATCTCCAAAAAAAGTTTCAAAAAATCATGACAAAATTTCAGCCCATAGGTACCTGCTCGAAAACACATTTGTCCTCTGAAGGGACAACGGTCCTTTAGGGGTTAAATAGGTTTCTATGGTCTCAATTTTGGTCGTGATTTATGGAAAAAAAATCTTAAAATCTTAAAATACATTAGCTCAATGGCACTCCGTAATAATCTTTTTAATTTCAATCAGTGCCCATGAGCAACAATAATGCCATCATAAGCACAAAGTAGAACTTGTTGGGCGGCAAAAAATTCACATTAACCCCTAAAGGACCATTGTCCCTTCGGGGGACAAATGCGTTTTCGGGCAGGTACCTACGGGCTGAAATTTTCTCCTGATTTTTTGAAACTTTTTTTGGAGGTAGAAAATCTGATTAGCTTTGTGGGAATATAATTTTTTTCACAATCGGTGTCTGGGAAAAAAAGTTATGACCAAATAAGCTCAAACGAGGGGACGGCGGGCAGCCTGGGCAGCCAAAACAAAATAGACAAAAATTTGAATTTTTTTTTTTAATATTCTTTTTCTCATAGATTATATTTTTGTCTATCTGGAAAGCATTGATTCATTTCATTTGGATATGTTATGCGAGAGTTATGGACATTCTTGTTTTTCGGGCAGTTAGAGCATCTTCATGAAAAAAATAACTTGTAGGATTCATTTCTAAATGCAATTTTTCAAATTTTTCAATTTTTTTTTTTTGCATGGTCTGATTTACTTTTTAGAACAATCTCACCATTGGAATTAGTGCATTTTAATTCCATCTAAAATATATGAATATTTTAGATTTTCCTTCTATCTCATACCTACTTCTACTTAACAATTCTTTTAAGAATGATAATTAAGTTTTTTTGAATATTTTTTTTGTTTCCTAGATTCTCAACTCAATTCTCCACAAAAAAGATTTAAAGCTCAAAACTCTGTAGTGCAAAAATTTTAAGTTAAAAATGTTCAAAGTAAAAAAATCTAGTCCCGCAATGTGCTGAAAAACTTGTTTGTTCTACTTTAAACGCAGATATCTTGCAATCTGTGCGGTCAAAAATTCTGAAATTTTTTCCACACACTCTCATACTAGTTAGGTGTAAGATCCTATAGTTAGATGTGGAAAAAGAACAATTTTCAATCTTTTTTACTCTTTGCTATAGATATGGCAGTTTTGAGTGTTTTTTGGCAGAAAAAAGGCCTTGGTCCTTTAGGGGTTAACTTGAAATAATTTATTTTTCTTATAGATTATATTTTTGTCTCCATGGAAAGATTTGATTCATTCCATGTAGATTATTGATGTAATAATTATGGAACTTCTTATTTCGTGGGCAATCATAGCATCTTCTCAGGAAAATAACATATTGCATTCTTTAATTATTGAATTTAACACGGAACTTAACTTTTTAAATTTTCAAAGAAACTGTAGTTCCACGTGGTTTAGTATGCTTACTAAGACAATCCCATCATTGGAAATTAGTGTTTCTCAATTTTAGCTTAGAGCTATTAACAATTTAGTTTTTTCTTCAATCTTGTATTTACTTTTGTTTAATACATTTTTAAAGAATAAAAATCAAGTGAGTGTTTTTTTTATTTTTTTTCTAGACTTTAATCTCAATTCTTCAACATAATATATTTTTTTAAATTCAATACCAATAGTGCAAAAGTTTTAAGTTGAGAAATTTCAAAGTCTTATAATCTAATCACTCAAGGTGCAAAACGACATGTTTTCTTTACTTTAAAAGCAAATATCTTGTAATTTGCACGGCCAAAGTTTTTAAAATTTCTTCCACACAATCTTATACCAGTCTAAGGTAGGAGGCTCGAACTCCGACCGGGCATTTTGAACCGATCAGGACACACAGGTACATTTTGCTTTCTTCAATTTTCCAAAATGTACAAAGGATGTACATTCTAGGAGGTGGTCGCTTTTACAGCCCTTTGGCTTTTCACCTTCAAAATTTCATGACTAATTCCACAAAGCTCCGAAAAATATGAAACAACTTGAGCCAGATGCCATTTCTTCTTGTCTTTCAAGGAAAATTTACTGAAAAATATTTCAAGATGTTTTACCTCCCCAAAATTCAGGTTCAGCGCTTAGATGGTCGCTTTATGGACCTCCTACCTTAGTGCAAAGATCATAAGGTTGGATGTGTAAATAACACAATTTAAAAAAAATCTACTCTTGGCAATAGAATTAGTAGTATTGAGTGGTTTTGATGGAAAAATGCCCTTGTGTTGTAGGAATTAAACATGCCTTTTAACATTGATTGAAAATTTTGGTGATGACCTTTAGGTTGGAATTGTTTAGCCAATTTTGGAATGACCTTTGGAATTTAAGTATTGACATATAAAGGATCCGTTTTGTGAACACGAGATTTTTTTGTCAAAGATTGCAATCTAATTCAATTTCCTTCTAATATTTAGCAAACAACACCTTAGAGATGATTTGTGCTAAAAACTAGTCTATGACTGAACAATTTTTTTGATTCAAATTTGCAAATGGATGATTTTGGGAAACAACTAAATGACGTTTGTCTCAATTTACAACCCACTCAAGATGTCATTTGAATTGTCTCTATGATGAAGGTGCACGTGTGAAACCGCATTGACAAAAGAAGGTGCATGCCATTTTCAAAATTAATATTGTGGACTATGCTTTCAAAGCTCCGATATCCATATAAAAGCTACCATTACCAAAGTCTTTAGAGCCATCATCATTCTTGAAACCTTTAGTCAAGTGTCATAGGTAGCATGGAGAGTAGCAAAGTCTTGATTGCATTATCCTAATTAGTTATGAAATAAAAATATAATACTAGTGACACTATTTTTTGCAGGTGATACTAATATTGTGTCCTAAAACAAACAAACAGATTATATATGTACACCAACTCTTACTAAAAAAGAACCGGGGTTAATTCTCTCTCTTGTGTCCATAAAAATAAGATTAAAGTTGGCAGGGGCAAGGACTAAACTGAGACATTGAAACTTTTATTGAATCTATTGAATTCCAAGCCATTCTAGTACAGATCCAAACACACTCGAAGGACAAGATAGTTGCATAGGAAGTCTTCTTTCTCTATAAAGCCTATCCTTTCTTATGTGTGGTACTTTATATCCACTACAACTCCCTATTTTCTAATCTTTTCTTGGTTGCAATTAATATGCACGTTCATTTGTTTTGCAAGTGAGAGAACACATAAAACATTCACTATAAAATCATTTGATTGTAACATGCATTAAAAAAATCACTGCCAAATCCTTAATACTTTCAATACTACCAAAAGAAAGGCTACTAAAATGGCACCGAGGGAGTACATTGCATTATGGCAACTGAATCATGCCAAGCTCGTTTTGTGTTTTGACTCCTGGTGCACATGGAGCCCGGAAACTCGGGAAGACATTGTGAAGGATGCTTCTGGTCGCGCGGAAATTTGCAGCCCAAAGTGAGTGATGGATACAGAAGAGTCAACCTACCTGCATGTGCAGTTGTGCACACAATTGTGAAGTTATTGGTCATAAGCCACATGACTCTTTCAACTGAAATTTCTAAATAGAATTCTTCTATTGTGCGATGCAGTACCAAAGTTTCATCACTTGCAAGTTGTTTGAGTTTTGAAATGCACCGACCTTGTGCCCTGTGGTACAACTACGAATCCCCAGACCATTATGCACATCAAATTTGTAGACCTACATGCAGCATCAATTCTAAATTATTTATCCTTGGAACAATGTGAAACTAAAGGAGATGCACCCAAAATCAACAATGCACCTCAATTCAACAATGCACCTAAAACCAACATACGCCCAATTGTAATAATTTTTAAATACGGTAGTCATTCTAGAACTTAAATCTGGGTAGACCATAGATATCTTATTGTTTGTTGACCAAAATGATAAGCTATCTATTGTTTACCTAGATTTACAATCTAAAATGACTATCTTGTCTATTGCACTTGGATACACAGTTGGTTTGGGGTGCTTCTCCCTCAATTTACCAACATTAGGAAAAATTTCAGCCTTTAACAAGGCCACGAGTCTTGCACCCCCAAGGTGCATTAAGGAAAAAATTAATTAATTAATTAATTTTTTAATTGAAAAATGACATAGCTCTTTTGGTGCTACATCAGCATCATGTCAAATTGGAAAAAATTTAAATATTTTTTAAAAAAATTAAAAAAAAATCTATAATTGCACCTCGGGGGTGCTGAAAACAAAAAACTGACAGCCTTCTTGAGGGCTGAAATTTTTCCTAATGAGGGAGGGCATCCTTAATCCTTAACCCCTTAAGTTCCTTGACTATGTTCTTACCAAAAATGCTCCAAAACTGCCATTTCTAGTACAAGTACCAAATTTCTGAAGAATATCATTTTTGGACACATGTAACCATAGGATCTTGTAGTACTCTAGTTTGAGAATATGTGGAAAAAATTTCAGAAATTTCCATCATGTAGATTGCAAGATATTAGCGTTTGAAGTGGCAAAAGTCCTTTTTTTGGCCCTGCAAAAAACCAGGCAGCTGCACTTCACAAGGTCAGATTATTATGAAAAAATTCCAAAATGGTTGTGCTTCTTCGAATTCATTCTTCAGGGCAAGTTGGTTACATGCTTGAAAATTTTCAGATCATTTGGAATTGTACAACATATAGGAAAAAAATAGTAAGTAGAAAGAAATAGAGAATGGTTCAAAACACTAAATTGTTAAGAAGTTAATTATGGAATTGAAAAATGTCAATCCCAATGGTTGCAATGTTATAATAAACAATCTACATCCTACAATTTTATTTTTTTTGAAAAATATTGAAGATTGAGTGAAACAAACGACTTCAAAGTTTATTTTAGAGTAGACAATCCATAACTACCCGCAAACTAAAAATCCTCATAACGTTTGACTTATTGATCAAAATGGAATGATTCAAAGCTTTCCACGTATATGTAAATCTAATAAACCATTTTCAAATTTTTATTTCTGAAAAAAGCGATTTTTTTTTATTTGCCCGAACTACCCGAGTTGAGAAACAAACAATATATTAGGCCATAACTTTTGACTTGTATTTCCAAATGACATGAAATTTGGTGCATATGAAAGATATTCCTCGTCCCCACCTTCTTTAAAAATTTCAGCCCAAAATATGCAAATCTCCAGTCACACATACCTGCCCAAAATTTCTATGTTGCCAAAAAACGCATGTTTGTCCATTAGGGGTTAAAGCCTTAGGCATTTAAATTTTGAGCAATGGATGAACACAAACACATCCCTAGCACATAAAAATTCATTCATTCATCCATTATTTTTTTTGAAGATTTATATGTTAGTTCTTTAACAATTGCACAATATAGATTCTGAAGACTTAGCTTGGAACCTATTCTATTATTCAATAGGTATTTGTAGGTTTGCCTTCAAAAAATAACCTTTTCAATTCAAACAACGACCCTTTAAAAACAACTTTAATCAAAAAAATAAAAACAAAAATCTTCAAAAATAACTACGACTGGAACTTATCATTTTGAACTTTAAGGAAAAAAAAATTTGTGAAAATCTTTAGCATTCAATCTACAATTGAGTTTAGAAGGAATTTCAACTTTTTGGTTTCAAATTTTATTGAAAAATATTAGTTTGCACACTAATTGATCCAACTATATGGATATAATCTACAAATCATATTTTACAGCTATTGTTTGAGAGCCATCATTAAATTATTATTCTCAGTTGCATTTTACAATACATCTTTGCAATTTTGGACTACCCCTTGGTCCTTGAAGGGTGGATGCTCTCTAGATTCTTGGAATTTGCCCCACCAAATAAAATTTGAACTTTTCACCGATTCGTAATTAGAATTTCACATATTTGGAGTGCAATTTGCTTCGGTAAATGTGATTTGCCAACACCTTTATAAATTTTTGTCTTATAGCTAACTATTGAAGTAATTTATTCTTATTGTCAAATGTCTAAATTTGAATTTTTTTGTACCTATGCAAAGTACTTTGAAATATGCTTCAAATGATATTATTTTCAAGTTCTAATTATAAAATGGTAAAAAATAAGAAGATTATTTGGAGAGACAAATTTGAAAGTGCATTGAGGATGACCTACCGTATTTTAAATTAGTTCACGTTGACATCTCACTCAATTGCATTAATTTCCAAATAAAACAATTTTATAGTGACAATTAATTTTGCACCTTCACTAATAGGATATATTTGTGTGCTTAGTATACCTACAATCATCAAATTTTATAGTAAGTGAATAAACAAAGATGTATAAATGAAAAAAAGTTGTAGCTAGAATGACCATCTTAATCACCTAAAATAATCAAGAATATTTTCTTAAAACAAACATACAACATGAAAGCCCTATTATTGTCAAAAAAAATTTGATAATTTTATAGCCAAAATATACAAGATTCCGTTAATTACTTAATCACTCTTCATTTTCTACTAGCACGCACGACATAATGTCTATTTTGCTAAAAGTGGCGGACATAGACTTCTTCCATGGCCATATTAAGGCATGTTACAAGCTGGCACCAATAGTCCAATGACACAAATAAGGTGATATATTGTAACTAGTTTCTTTATAGACATTTATTTGAGAAAACAAAGAAGTGGCAAATTATCAAAAAAATTACCCAAATAAATATGTGTTCTTTTTGCACATCTCTATTCATGTGATATTTAGTACAATCCTCTATAGATTGTAATTGATTAAAAACATGAAAATTCCTATGTGACAATCTTATAATGCTACCACTCGTATATAACACATCAAAGTTCTACTAGACATAAGAAATTAATTTTTAAGAATGATAGGCCCCAACTTGCTACTATCATTTTGACCACATGTTTCATTTTCATTTGCCTACATAATTTTTAAATCATTGAAATATTGTACACCATATCTATACCTATATTGGTAGAGATAATTCTTTTTCAAAATAGGGGCAACCTTTGTACTTGCACACCTGTAGGCCGCAACTTGTATCCCTATTAAACCTTCCAACCCACGTCTCACTATCCTATTGGCATCTCATGTTGTGACTGCTTTCAACAAAAACAATATAGCTAACTAATTAGATGCTACACTATTTAACCCCTAAAGTCCCAAGGCCTATTTCCGATCAATTTCCACTCAAAATTGCCATTTCTATTGCAAAGTGCAAAAATGTTTAGATAAAAAAATTTTGCATATCTAATTGTGGGATAGTACAGTAGATTGGAATAAAAGTGTACGGAAGAAATTTTGGTGTTGCCAGACAAACCCCATTTTGAACTTAGGGTGGCAAAACTTTTGCTTTCAAGCAACTGATCGAAATACAAATCATATTTCCAGAAAGCAGATGTGTTTTCCTATCTTCAATAAAAAAATCACGATGAAATCGTAGAAGCCTATCCAAAATCCATTTTGTCCTCCGAGGGGACAATGGAACTTTAGGGGTTAATTTTCCAACTGATCAAGTCAGTGATGCAGTTGGCTGACTAATGGAAACTGATCAACGGAATTCAGTTTTTTCTTATCATCATATATTTCCGACCTGAAAGTGGCATACTGGCATCTGTCCATAGCATTGGTTCAGTTACTCTATTAATTAAGTTATTCATTAATTCGCAAATTCTCTGATTTTAGTGGCCATACTGCATTGTAAGTTAGTAACTGCAGAATTGGGCTAAATTAAATTGGATTATGAAGTGCAGAAAGTATTAAGAAGTGTGTCAGGTATGAATTTTGTATATATTTAATTATAAAATGAGAAATAAGTGGCCTTGTAATTAGTGGAGCTCCGTCATACTGATTGCAAATTAAAGATGTTATTATTTTAATGAATATTAAATTTTCATTATTCGAAACAAAAATGAATTTGATTTACCCCCAAGGACAATTATTCTTTGAACAAACAACTGAATGTTCAGGGTAGGTTTTTATCAAGTTAGTATTGAATAAATGTTTCTGAAATTTTGATGCAAGGTGAGCACACTATCCACCCCTATGGAAAGAAGAAAAAAATTCTGATTTAATGCCCGGGGGAAAAGTTATGTTGCATAAAACAATTTGGAAATGTTTTGCTAAACCTCTCATCAACTTTTGAAATTGGGCAGTATGTGACTATAATTGTGAAATTGTCAAAGGATCCCAATTATATTAGTTCTAAAACCATTAGTTCAAGAGGAGTCAAACTTTGTTAACTATGTTGGGACAATTTTGAAAAAACAAAACATTTTCTTCTAACTTCAAATACTATAATTTTGATATTAGTGAAATCAAAGATTTTGAATTTTTTTACACATATTCTAAATGTTGGCTCTATATTCTCATTGTTTGGATTTTATGAGAACAAATACAGAAGAAATATACAAGAAATCATCAAAAAATGGCTAGTATATATACGGATTACTTGACCTTGTATTACAAGGTGATTTAGAGTAAGGTACTCTCCTTATTTGTTTTTAGAATTTTGCATGAGTGAATCTAATGGCATATACTAATGAATGTTGTAAATCTTCATTTCTATATAGAAAACAAAATTTAATCCAACAGCTAGGACTCAAAATCTATTGTCCCTTTTTGGCAAGGTCAAAAGATTCTTTTTTGTTTAAACTTCAAATGTTACAATCTTGCATTCCACATGGTCAAATGGCTTGAAAGATTTTCTACACGTCAACATAATAGTCTACTACACTTTTATATAGTTGAAATTAATTTTTTTTTTAATTTTTTTAAATTTTAGCCAATGCACCAAAAATTGGTAGTTTCTAGCAATTTCTCTTGAAAAACACCCTTTGTACTTTAGAGATTCAAAAGATTCAAAAATTGAGGATTTGAAAACTTCACTATATTGAGTTATTTAATTATGGTCAAAGACTAATTTACCAAAGTTGCACTATTTAAAACTAATGTAGCTCAAATAATAATATATTGTACTAATTTTTAATTAAAATTTGTTCTTTTGAAAAATAATAGTAGTAGTATTTCCTCAATGATAAAATAGTAAGTGAAGTGTGAACAAATAGCTATGCTACAAGAGGCTCTATTCCTATAGTACTAGAAACAACGACTCAAGAATTTAGAGCGAAAATGACTTCAAGAATAAAGTCTTTCTTTCATTCTTTTAACTTTAAAGTGGTTCTGTTTTTGAGTAAAATTACGTATTCAATTTCCTCACAATAGCTTCTAAGTATTGATGCAAAGCCTCCTCTCCTTCAATCCAAAGCCAATTTTTTTCATCACTAACCCCTAAAGGACCAACATTCGTTTTTTGGCAACATAGAAATTTTGGGCAGGTACATGTGATTGGAGATTTCTATATTTTAGGCTGAAACTTTTACAAAAGGTGGGGATGAGGAATATCTTTCATGTGCACTAAATTTCATGACATTTGGAAATATGACTAAAAAGTTATGGCCTAATATGTTACTTTTTTCGTAGCTAGGCAGTCCAGGCAGATCTAGAAAAAATCAATTTTTTCTAAAATAAAAATTTGAAATTGTTTTTCTAAAGTTATATATACTTGGAAAGCTTTGAATCATTCCATTTTGATCAATGAGTCAAAAGTTATGAGGAGTTTTAGTTTGCGGGCAATTATGGATTCTTTAATCTAAAATAAACTTTGAAGTCGTTTATTTCACTCAATTTTCTATATTTTTGGAAAAAAATAAAATCATAGGATGTAGATTGTTTATTACAACATTACAACCATTGGGATTGACATTTTTCAATTCCATAATTAAATTCTAAACAATTTAGTATTTTGAATCACTCTCTACTTCTTTCTACTTACAATTTTATTCCTATATGTTGTACAATTCCAAATGATTTGAAATTTTTTAAGCATGTAGCTAACTTGTTTAGGAAAAATAATTCAAAGAAGCACCGCCATTTTGGACATTTTTTCTTAGAAAAGTGAGCTTGTGAATGGCAGCTGCCCTATTTTTTGCAGGGCCAAAAAAATAATTTTAGTGAATTTGAATGCTTATATCTTGCAATTGACGCGGTTGAAATTTCTGAAATTTTTACCATGTATTTTCAAGTCAGCATACTGCAAGATCCTACAGTTACATGTGTCAAGAAAAGTGTTTTTTTACAAGTTTACAATGTCATGCAATAGTGCTCTAAGTAGCATACGTACAAACTATACTAACTATACTGAATATGCATATTGGTCAACTCAATTATTTATATTGTGGGTGTTACAAAAAAACATATATTATAGCTTCCTAGTAGTTTGGTCAGAAAATAAGAATTTAAAGGGTGCCTAAATATTTGGAAAATTATTGACGTAGTCCCCCCCTAAAATATATATTAAAAGATTGTCTTGTTCACAAAAATTCAACTTTCATTCAATTTGTAAAAACTTGACGTGCATTCAGTTTATAGAAATTAAACTTGCTCCATACAATCTTGCATTTCTTCTTCAAAAACTCTAAACGTACATTGCAAAGTTTTTTGCCTCGCCACTTTAACTGTCTAAAGCATAATTTCTTACAAACAAAACAGATGCCTCACATGCAAGAAACCCTAATACTTAACAAAAAACTCACATATAAGGTAGAGGATTTAGGGTTTGGAGGTCAACACAGGTTTAGGTAAATGCGGCTACGTTAGATGAAAATAGCAGCAACCATCTAAAAAACTGAACAACTTGAATGAATGCCTAATTTATTTTAATTATATTTTAAAACTTCTTTATTTCAATATATTATTTTTTGGATTGCCTAACTATTTTTGACACTTTAATCAATTATTAGGCAAAAAATTATCCAAATGCTAGGAAGCTACAGTATCTTAATTACAAGGTAGATTATTCTTGCTTTTATGCATGTCAATGTGGCTTTGATTTATTTATTTTTTCCTACACCATTGCAATGATAATTCAATAATGTCAGCTGAGATTGTGAGAAAATAATGGATTTTTTTTTGCCATGTGTATTATATAACCGTAAGTACTAGGTATCCAATTGTAACCACTTTGCAAAATTCTCCAAAAATACATTCTAGTAATAGTAACCAAGCTCAAGTGTTTATTTGGATAATTTTAGGTGCAATTATCTAAAACCTTCATTTCTTGTATTCATTATGTTCATAATTGAATCATCATTTTTCAATCCAATTTTGAACTATTCCAGCCTCATTGGACATGTAGATAAAATTTGAAATTAAGTTTAGTTTTCATTATATTAAGATGACAGAGAGTAGAATAGTGTTATAGTAGGGCTCACAATTGAATTCATATTGGTTTGGGGCTTTTCAAATCTGCAAAGTATTTTTCAACAAACAATTGGTCTTGAAGTGTCCGTGTGGGAATGTAGATAGGTTCCTATGTAGTCAACTTTCAATTTGCCATTTCAAAATTTTGACACTAGATGTAGTCTTGTATTGCCTTTGTGGGATTAAAAAATAATACTTTGATTAAGTGCTTAAATCAAAGTTAGTCTGCCTTGAAAAAACAACCACATAGGCGTGGTGGGCAAATTTCAACCCCATGTACCATGCGCTCAAGTCCTTGTTCACTTATGATATTTGAAAAGTATGTAATTAACATGATATAAAATACAAAGGCTATAAAAAGCTATACGTTGTCAAAAAATCTCACTCAAAAGACAATGAAAGTCTTTTGGCCTTGTTGGGCAGTCCAAAAACAAAAAAGAGTTCTAACTTTACAATTCAAACAATACAATTTTGCAATTTATATATAAAGACAACTGTAGGACCTATTGTGAATACGCTCTTCACATATAAAAATAAATGGTTGGAATTCTTTTCTCTGAGGGCAACGTTCCATTGATAGACAGGAAAGTCAACAATTGGAGGGGGGGGCGGAAGCTGGATCAGAATTCCAAATTTGGCCTACATCCTTCATATTGTTGCCATGCATTGGCCTAGTCTTCAAAACCTAGTTCCCTAGAAATGAGCAAAGTTATCCTTATTTTCTTGAAATCGATATATGAACCCCTTTGTGCCCTCCAATTGCTAATGTTGAATAAGGCAAATAGTAATTTGTCTTGTGCTTTTACTCAAAACTTAACTTCCATCCCTTGAAAGCACAAGAACTCTAGTTCAAAACTTTTATTTTCTTCTTGAAATTGTTCTCCTCCAATCGATGCTCCAGACCCTCCAAATTTGCAATTCCCAAAAATGCGGGCTAGAAGCTAGAGGGGGTGCATCTTCCTCCGTTGCAATGGAAACCAATTGTAGGGCTCTAATTCAGAGCTCCAGACGCTCAATAGAAATATACTCCTAATTGTAAGGTAGGTGGCTCAAAAAGAGACCTTCTTCTTCAAATAGTCATGTAGGGAGCTCTAAAATGTGAAGTAAGTGGTTCTAAAATGGACTATCAACAATGTGAGAGCAAAATTAAGACTCGTCATATATTGCTTAATGCTTCGCCAATGGATGGAATGAGAGCCAAGGAGGGTCCATTTCAAAGCCATGGTGTGTCCACTTAATTTTTCTAAATGAGAATTGATTGCCCAATTGCCTTCTTACAAATGTTAGACAAATGTAGGGTCCGTTTAACCCCTAAAGGCCCAAGGCATTTTCTGGCTCCGAAACCACTAAAAACTGCCATTTCTGCTGCGATTACATCCTAAACCCCCAATTTTTTTTTTAGAATCTAACCGTAGGATCTTGTACTTCACTTGTCTTAGATCATGTGGTAAAAATTTCATGAAGTTTGACCGTACGGATTGGAAGATTTTAGCGTTTGAAGTTGGAAAAAGAAGTTTTTTTGAACTCTGGATTGCAATTTCAGATGACTTTGACGGCCATTTGTGGATTTTTTTTGCACTACACGCCATAAAGTTAAATTTTTTTATGTTGAAAATTCGAGTTGAGAGTTGGAAAAAAAAATTTCAGAATGTCAAAACTTGATTTTCACATATAAAAAAATTGTTAAGTAGAATTAGGTCCAAAATTGAACAAAACACTAAATCTTCAATAGCTCTTAGATGGAATTAAAAAACCATAATCCCAATGGTGGGATTGTTCTTGCAAACAAACTTTACCTTTTCAAAAAAAAAAAATTGAAAAAATTTGAAAATTGCATTCAAAAATGAATTTTATAAGTTGTTTTTTGAAGAAGACGCTTAGATTGCCCGAAAAACAAGATTGTCCATAACTTTCTCATTCTGAGTCCAAATAGAATGAATCAAAGCTTCAAATATAGACAAAAACATGATCTTTGAGGGAAAAAAATCAAAAAAAAAAAAATTCAATTTTTAAGAGTTTTTTTTTTCTGCTCGGTGAACTGCTTTTTTGACTTCAGGCGGCATAACTTTTTTTCCCAGGCACCGATTGAAAAAAAAATTATATTTTTGGAAAGATAATGTGATTTCCTATCTTCAAAAAAAGTTTCGAAAAATTAGGTTGAAATTTCAGGTCGCACGAGCCTGCCCGAAATCCCAAGTGTCCCCTGAGGGGACTTTGGGCCTTTAGGGGTTAAGTTTAGCAAAGGTTGCATTTAGGAACCTTGTATATTACTTTTGAATGCGGCAATGCTTGTTTTTGGTCAAGCCATATCTTTTTTCAGACTGCGCGTGTATGAATTTTGCAAGGCCTATGAGTTAGGAATAGGTGCCTACCACAGAATTCTTTGGAAATTCATAAGTAATTCCTACATGCTCCAAAAAATATGAAACCACCTGTGTTAGATTCTGCATCAATTTTTCTTCAAGTGAAAAATAAGGAAAAATATTTTCGGGCATTTGAAACCCATCAAAAAGGTCCAACAGCCCTTGAAGGGTCGCTTTTTGAGCCACTTACCTTAGTGTGAAAATGAACACTTTAATCCATATAGTCATGAAGGGATTAACATTCTCTTAATTTACTATTTACAAAAGTTTGAATCTAACAGTAGGGATCGAATGAGTTGAGATGGAGACAATAAAGTGAAAATCCACGATAAAAGATCAAAAGAGGATAAAAAGACACTGAGTGCAACCCTGAGTTCTCACTGACGAAGCCTACCGACACCCAGTACCGGTAAACTGCCCTGAAAACCAATTTACCCGGTCCGCGACCCCACCCAACCCACTGCACGCCATTCCATGACCAACCCGGCCCACCCCGTCCTCAATGGCGCACGAGAAAGCCCGGGGAACCAAAGGCAGGTAGACAGGCAGGCTTTATAATTTGGCGTGGGCCGGTGTCGCTCATTGCAGCTGCACGAGATTGCGGGGGCTTTCACCTTGGGCTCCGTGCGACGACAACGACGGACGCCGCTGCAGCCAGGCAGAGAAGTGAAGAAGAAGAAGACGAGTGCACTCATGAGCCTGGCGATATAAAGATGAAATGCTCTGAGCCTCGCCTCGCCTCGCCTCGCTCAGCCCGAGTAGATTGCGCCAGGGAGTATTAGAACACTTTACATTGTCATGCAGCAGTAGGCCGGAACACTGAACTTGCTTAGCGATGAATACTCGGGTCAGGGCTTCGTGCCGCCTCGGAGCTTTTGCGTCGTCGTTGTCTCCCTAGCTTGGCTGAGAAGTCGCGATTTTCATTATTGTCGCTGAACTTTGGGTTTGTACAAGAGCCCGGCCGGGCGGGCAATTGGTCGCGAGAATTCGGCTGTGTTATACATAGCTTCCGTTTGGAGGCTTCCATTTGGAGGGGAGAGATTTGTTGCATCTTTAAGCTTTGGGGTTGCGATGGGGGGGAGGGTGGTGGCCTGGCGGTACCGGTGTGACTGTCGAAGTCGGGCGGCGATGTTGGTGTTGGTGTTGATGTTGATGATTCTGGCCGTCGAGGTGGAGTCGACGCGCGTGCGGGTGATGGTGTCGGCGATCGAGACGTCGCCGTCGGTGGTGGTGAAGGACGAGTTCCAAGGCTCTGTGGAGGTGAATGGCGCGCCGGGGACGACGTGGACGAGGGCGAGTACCGGTAGTTTGAATGGGGGGGAGTATATGCATCCCGTGTGGGACGTGGAGACCGAATCCCCGCCGGCGCAGCGTCAGAGGGATCGCAGTTTATGGGGCATGTCGAAGCGATTGGTGCCGACCGGGCCGAATCCGCTGCACAACTAGATGCGCCGGGAGCAACATCCGAGGCGGGCAGCCAGGCAGAGACGTTGGAGGAGGAACAGGATTCAAATTTGCGCAAGTTGATTTGGTGCTGCCCTGAGAAAAAGTTGAGAGATTATGTTATTATTTAAACCTGGTGCTCCACTCTATCAACTGGCACGGAGTGTGAGTGAGAAACTTACACCGTGGTGATGAATTTCGGAGCAGTCTATTGGCGGTGGAATTTAAATACCGTGAGAAAGAATCGTAGAGAGACCTTCGTTGTGTGAAATTTTGAGAAGAGTTGAGTGAACTCCATGTACGAATATTGAGCCGCGGGGACCTGCTTGGACAGTGACCAGTCTAGAAGCTTATGTGGGCAATTCTCGTAGAGCGTGAGCACAAGAGCATTCCTTTTAATTCCTGGAGCAGCGAGCCGAGTGGCATTTGGGAAACACTCACTTTTTTGTAACTACCAAACGCTGCTTTGGAAATGGTGGCCAACCTTGCACGAAGCGCGCATTTGGGAACTGGGTGAGGATGGATGAGCCTGGCAATGAATTCACCCGTAAATGATCTTCACCAGATCGTTACTACTTAGGAGGTTGAAGCAATCAATGGAATTTAGCGAAAGCCGACTCTCGGCGTGCTGGACAAGAATCAACCTCGTCATTTCAAAGCCAGGACATGCGCGCAGTACTACCACTTGATGGAGCCGTTTTAGTTACAGTAGGTGTTTCTACAGTAGAGTTCAGCACAAAATTAGCTTACAGTAGTTAATGTTCACCTTCTTTTGTTCATAGGTCAAAGTCCCCACCTCAACCCACTTCTATGATCAGCTTGGGTGAGTTGGGGTATAAACTTAGAGGAAAGAGAAGAGAGACAGCTTTACTTTCCAGCCCTGGAATATAACTTCACCCATTTACTGTAGGGACTCCTGCATGAGACTATTATTAAAAATATTTCTCAATATGCAGCGAGTAAATGACAGGCGCTTGTGCTGGAGCAGGGCTGTCAAGTTGTATGAGTGTGTGCACTTTTACGAGGTCTATTGATGAATCCTATCGGACTGGCATGCACTGCAACAATTGAGGAATCAAACTGGGATTGGAAGCTGAAGCTCGATCAGTACCTGTAGATAGATTGCTTGGAGGACGCAGCAGCTGGGGAATCATTGGGATTCACAGCTAGCGGGGCGTCCATTAAATGTTGATACTATCACAGACAGTTGTCTTGGACATTGCAGCAGCAACGATGAGTAATAGTAGGAGGGTTAGTGTCTGGGTGGTGGTGAATGACAGCCGTTACAGGCGATGGCGCCCTTGTGTAAAGAAGTCCGAGTCAATAATTGTGAAAGGCTGGTGTGTCATGCCTGAGTTTACCCTTAAGTCATCTCTCGTGATGTCATTTGTTTTTCTTTATGAACCTCCTGCTGTAGTGCTGTACCTCGGCGACAATCGCCTTTATGGCTTCTTTCCATCATTGTGTCTGTCAGCCCCCTGCCTTGTATTCCACGTCCGTAGGCGGCTCCCTGTGGCGCCCATCCAGCATTTTTTTAGTACTTCAATTCAGCCCCCAATACGGATTCCAGCAAAGGGTCTGTATAGTAAATTTAATGTGGGTATGTACTACACTACTACCATGATGGCATGCACTCCTATTTCTGAGTTAATATTTAGGGTTTCTAGGATTTAATGAGGTCTCTCTTCGGGGGGTGAGATAGAATTCTCTGATGGAGAAGGGCGGTCAAAAGGAACAGCTGACTGTTATTATTAATGAGTGATGCGACTCAGACCTGACTAGCAACTCAGTGTCCGTGAGTAACTTAGATGATTCATACCAGGTTGTGCCGATGATGCCATCGACTTCATCAACAGCGAAGCAGCGTTTGCCTGTTGCGTTCTGGGGATTGATTACAGCTGATGACTGTGTGGCGTTACAAGTGACTTCCATTACTCCCAGCATCGTCCTGGACATCAGCAAACATGTGATCACCTCTCGAATCTCGATTGAGTGTTGGGGGTTTAGTTACTGCGAGTGATGTTATGATCATCCTCACCAGTGCGATATTGACATTTGAAATTATTGGTCCTAGAAGAAGAGGCCGTGATTCTGTGAAGTTAGCAGCGGCTATCATTATCAAGCCTACATAGTTAAAACTTAGAAGAAGGGGCGTAACGCCCGAGATAGTTTCGAATCTCTTTTTCTTTTCTTTCGGGAAGGAAATGAAAGACGAATCATTGCCGGCAAACAAAAAGGTGGTTTCGAGTAGGTTCATTCAGCCTGAAGAAAAGCGCCAAGTGACTGACCCGGCAGCCCCCTGAAGGAATAAGAAAATGGTTTGCAAGCGTGATGATTCGGATACTGTATAATCTCGAATGCGTAACTTACGGCGGTGATGAATGGGTTTCTACAGCGTACTTGGGGTTCAATAGTACCATTCGTTTTAAACTTAACTGGTGCACTGTGGTGGCGAAATGTCTTCCCTTGTACAAAACAAACCCACATCCTGACACAACAAAAGACAAAAGCTCTACGTTAGTAACCGAGTTTTCTAAGACTCAACTTCCTGCTGTTGCGAGAGACTGTTGCGAGAGACACGACTGTCAGAACAAATTCGTAGTGGGTCCTTTCAATCTGAGAAAATATTATATCAAAGTGACCTGTAGCAGAGACTTTGACTGCCAATTGGAAGTACAGCTTACATGGCCATGACCGACGCTAAAATGCGCCATGTCCTGTTCGACTCGGTCACGCCCAATCGTCCTAATAATATTTCTAACTATCTGATTTATACCGGCCCATTCATACTGGCCCAAATGTAGCAAGTCTACTTTGATCTGAACCAATCATGATTGCAAAGTCGACCACTGCAACAAAAGGACAGACATGTGTGGGGCCAGTAAGCAGTTTGGGTCCGTTCCCAGTCCTGTGTACTGTGAAAAGATTACAAGGCAATATGGGTTCCAGAAGAACCATCTTTATTGACCTGAATCAGGTGGATCTGCAGAAGGCCCCAGATGTAAGTATGGAGGGGCTGTCGTGCCTGGAGCAGAGGTATCTGTGACATCATGACCAAGGGGTCCCCTAATTTTCAAGGCTTTGAGCGACTCTCATCGTCTGAATACGCGTTTCTCACCAATGTACCCACAAAACCGCGTCCGCAAGAAAATCAGTGAATCAGCAATAAAATGAAAAAGACATCTCCTTTATGACGATCTAGCATCCACCAACTTCTAGGCAGACAGAATGTTAAATAAATGCAACATCCTTTATGCAGCATAACGGAGAAAGTAAATCTGCGCGCCAAATTTCCCACTAATCCTGATTGCTGATTAACGGTGTCAATTGCTCAGGTTATAGCACGCTCACGTTGATGTTGAAGGACAAATAGAAACAGGTAATGGCAAACCTGATGCGACTGATGGTTAGATTTTGTGGAGATGGCCCCCGCATCGACGTCCATCCATCGTGGATGACTTCGTACAAAAATATCTGGTTACAGAACTTCCCCAAGGGTCACCGATTTCAACTGGCATATTCACAAACCGAAGACTCATCTACAACACCCTTCTTCTGACAGCAACCGCGTCTGTGCATCAAACCATCCTGCTTCACTACGCGGAGGACTGACAGGCATGGACTCTCATCCAGTGTGGTCACAGTAGATGGAAGTACTTCCAAAGTGATCTCTTTATCGCTCTCCTCTGAAGAATATGTACACGGAGTAACACCATCAACAATCGTTAGGTAAAGATACCCCAGGATGGTTAGAGCTTTGACAAAATTCTACTCTGGCAGGGATAGCCTCGATTCCTAATGGCTCCAGTAATGACATTTATGTTAAGTTTGGTTGCTTGGGCTAAGGTTCCATCACTGTCCCCGATGCAGCCAACTAAGATTTACTTGCCTCAAACTTCTTTGAGACTACATGCTGCAGGAGCGTCAGTCTCAATGAGATGAAAAATGCAGTTAGTCGTTGGCAGGCTCCTCATTTATCTCACAATCAATCGACTGTGATGGCCTACAGTTAAAAAATCTAACGGTGAGAAAATACGATGGAAATATATCATTATCTGGCAAAGTGGACAATGACAAACATAATTGACCAGCTCGAATATACTAATGTACTGCAAATTTTCAGACCAACTAAGAGAAACTTTACTGAACCACATGGTACAAACTATCAAACGTATTGGTGCACAGCGTGCAGGTACATACAGCTCGGAAGGCGGCGGTTGTCAAGAATGATGTGCAAAATTGATTGGACTACGTGCCAGAGGATTAGAATGGGCCTGAAGTTTAGCTGGTTGGAGGAGATGATTGGAAGGCTGCTATAAGAGCTTCAGCCCGTGTCTCTATCTCTCTGATGTACTCAGCCAAAACTCGTTGCTGATACGACCCATTCTCCTGCACAATTACAATAGTTCATCAGTAGGAACTCCCTTCGAACAGAATATAGCAAAACGCAGGTCTCAAGAGTATGACAACTGGAAGACACGATATTGAACCCAAATCACAACTCTGGACACCCTATGTCACCATTGAGTAATTTTCTGTTGCACTGCAAATTGAATGGAGGAAAACTGCTATACAAATACTCATCTGCCATCGACATAACAAACGTGGATCTGGCTTAAATATCCCGACAACCTACTTATGAGATACTTTACATAGCATGAGCTGGGGGTCTAAGTCTGCTTCAAAGAATTGGAGATTACTCACAGTCCTCATAAGTGTTCGTTCTATTCTCCTATCTACCGCTTCGAAAAAATCTTCGGATAATACTGTGCCGCCCCCGTATGTGAGTCCATCCCTCAAGAGATCATTCCATTTATCCTCATCCGCTGAACGAAAAAAAATAACATAAGCTTTCAGGAATCCAAAAACAAAACATGCATGGTTAAGATGACAAGTTCATATATAAGTAAAATTAACAGCTGCAGATCAACCATGAATTTCTCTGTTTACTAAAAGAGTATTCATAAAGGCTGACTTGCTGAGCGATGTCTCTATGTAATAGTCAGCTTGCATCCAGTGCGAAAACATACCATTCAGGACTTTCTCAAGCAGCTCTTCAGCTTTATCGACAACACCATCTGAAACCAGAAGTAAAATATTTCAAATAGTGTTAAAAAATGTGATTACATTGATAAGATAATCTCAGCAGAATTGATGATAGGGACGAATTCCATACCTTTAGTAGCATAGCTGCGTTTGGAAAGTAAACAAGCTGCATAGAGCTGCAAAACTTTCTGGAGTATAGCTACTAAACCAGGTTTATCCTGGTCTTCCTTGGCCTGGCACACAGCGCAATTATCAGATCTTTTCCGATTACATAGAAGATGCAAATGACATCCAATTTAGGATGAGCAATCACGGCGGAATAAGACAAAGCAGGAGGCCGTAATGGACAGACATAAATACTTGACGAATGTACTCTTGAGAGTATCTGGCAACAAAGGAAAATCAGTTCTTACTTGTCGTAATTGCGCACTGACTTCAGACAAAAAACTTTCATCTAAAAAGTTCTCCAATTCCCTTTTCTCTACCTCCTGTTATGCAGCCAGCACAAGAATTATTACTACAAGATAATGCTGTAAAGCACGTGAATCACGAAATCCCTTCCGAGGTCTCTTAAAGATATGAAAAGGCTCAAAAGAATTTACTCTACATTATGTTTTAAGATTAATTTCTAGAGAGGTATCAAACTTGTAGTTACACAAAAAATTGTGCTGGCGATTTCATTAGAAGTAAAAACGAGAAGGTCGGAGTAGACGATTGATTAGGAACTAAACAAAAAACATGTCCGTACCTTTCGCATCTCTACAAGAGTGGCTTGGTTTTTTGGTGGCCAAACGATTTCGTCGCCTTCTTCCGCCAAAGGTTTGATGATCGCCTTCAGTACATCTGTGGACGACTCAATTTTCTCCTATACAAAATCCAAACATAATGCCAAAAATAAGGAACAGTTGGACAAAACGGATGAAAATTCTTACTCCATACAATGTTCTGGGGTCACAAAACCTGTGATGACCGTACCTTTGTCTTACTTACAATACGCTCGACAATATTCATAATTTGAGAAGCCAGCTCTTCATACTCTTCCTGCACATAGCAATTCACAAGCAGCATTAGACCAATCCATCGATAAGAACCACTCGCAACCAGACATTCTATCTGAGAGGAATTAAGATCTTCCAGGGAGAATAAGTATTGTTGCTTCGAGGCAATGTGAACCACTGTAAAGAGGTATCGCTAATTATTAGAAGATCACTACCGCTGATAATTCCAGTGTGGTGTGGCCATTCCCCGGGGCCAAAATAACTTATATTCTCTTGTGCATCAAGTTGGTACTGATAATTCCAGCATGTAGAAGATAAATATTTTAAACTAAGTGTGAAGTGGAAGCAGATTACAAACCACAAAATGTCTCCCAAGTCCACTCCATTATACCATGTCGTTTATACAATGGATTCGTTGCTTATACCTGATCGTACTATAATCACTTCATGCAAAGATCTTCGTCTCGGTAATTGCTCATTAAAAATCTCATGATTATAACAGCAGTGTCGAGCAGCTCTTGTTCATCGAATGCTAGATCCCAGTAAAGCGTGATGACAAGACAAACTTACTCTGTCGTCATCTGTTGTGCAAAGGTCTGCCCGAGCAGCAAGACGTAGCCAGAACGGAGCATCAAATGCTAAGACATTCTCTGCTACTAACTGCGCCATCTGAATGACATGTCAGCAAATAATTAGTGACATGGAAGATGACGACAATCACGCAATGCTTGGCGATTGTATCTATTCGTACTGTGATTCAGCGAAAACTACAAGCAATCTCCACGTACGTAGTTTTTCTAAGTAGACGCATTGATTAACAGAATTATAAATAGCGACTATTCTGCAGTTTAAAATTCACATATGTACTCACATTGTGATACTCAGTACTCCGAAGATTGTCAATGAGACGATCGATTTCTACTGTCGTTTTAAATGCTTTCTCGGTCCCTGCACCAAAACCTGCTGCAGCAACTAGTGTCGTGTTCCTGGACCCCCCCAAGAACCACTCAAAATGCTTAATTCAAG
Source organism: Pseudisothecium myosuroides (assembly GCA_951799445.1). Lineage (NCBI taxonomy): Eukaryota > Viridiplantae > Streptophyta > Bryopsida > Hypnales > Lembophyllaceae > Pseudisothecium > Pseudisothecium myosuroides. Next base: position 19,802,948 of record OX637289.1, read on the forward strand.
ACCGGAGTGTTCAAAATATCTTTAATTTTACAGGACGCGTTCAGAGAAGTGCGGTCGATTGAGAGCAAGCAAGCAAGCAACACACCCCGATGCAAAAGAGAATTACCTTGGCACGGTAGAGACATGAAGGGAAAGAGGCAATACTTGTCGCCGGAAGTCGCTAGTCCTCGATCCACATTTAAATCTGCTCCATCCCTTAACAATTATCCATTCGTCAATGGCCTGAACACTATTATCCATAGCAAATTTCAACTCACTGCATTGTGTGAAGATGTGTCTATAAAAGAGAATGTCAATTTAAGATAAAATGTCGAAGTCTCCTTACTAAATCTGAAAATATCCTTACGAAATAGATACGACATAGAAGGTAAACCTAGTTGAGAAATCTGTCAATGCAGACCTTCGTACAACATCTGTTCAAATATTGTCTCACTAACCAGTATGCGGAATCAGATAAATGCAAATTTTCTAGAACTCTAAAGCTCACTCTCCATCTGCAGAATCAGATTAGAACAATCTCAAGGTTTCATCATACAATCTTAATAAAACCTAGTTTTTCAGTTCGCATTGCAAAGATTATGAAGAAGCTTCACATTGTCGCCAATTTAACTCTGTCAATCCAAGGAATTCTAATTTACGCACTTCCTCCAAACATCCAGTATTGCTCCGACAAAATATAGATTCACGCCGTACCTGACGACTGAAAATATCCTTACGAAATCGATACAAAATCTTGTTGAAAAATCTGTAAATGCAGACCTTCGTACAACATCTGTTCGAATACTGTCTCACTAACCAGTATGCAGAATCAGATAAATGCAAATTTTACTAGAACACTAAACCTCACTCTCCATCTGCAGATCAGATTAGAACATTCTCAAGGTTCCATACAATCCTAATAAAACCTAGTCTTTCAGTTAAAGATTATCAAGGCGCTTCACATTGTCGCCAATTTAACTCTGCAATCCAAGGAATTCTAAATTTACACACTTCCTCTAAACATCCAGCATTGCACCGACTGAATACAGATTCACGCCGTACCTGACGACTGCGAAAACACTCCACCCCCGCAGGCACAAGGACAGTTCCAACTACCGAGACGCTGGCCATGGCGCATTGACCTGCCATTGCCGCTCCTTTTCAAATTCCAGTCTTCAAATAATCTCTGCAATCAATCGTAGAGAAAAGCTTCAAGAACTCCAATGCATCAACATTCCACAAATTCCAGTAATAAGGACTTCAACCTCGCTGCAGTGAGATTCCGAATCAAATGGAGCGATTCAAATGGAGCGTCATGTGAACGAGTGGTGAAAAGTTGTTCCGGTTCCACCACTGCCTCTATCGCGAGTCTTCCCAAACGAGCGGGCCGGGTGGCCAGAGTCTCTCACCCGTTCCGGGACACGCCCGCTCGTCTATCCGGGCGACCTACTCTAGGGAGGAGGAGGTTGAGGAGCTGGCGCCTCGCTGGACTCCTTTCATTTGTTACGTAACGGACCAATCCACGTGGATTATCTTACGTGGACAGCCAGGTGCGTCTGACTTGGATATCACCCCTGGATGCCGGCCAGCACTGCAGTCTCGATTATTTTATTATTTTGTTCCCTCGAGTTGCTCTCACTGGTTCACCGAATTCAGGCTTTTGCTTCGGCACCGTTCTAAAAAAATGTGGGTTAAATATAAGGGGTGCAACAAAACATGCATTTTTTTGGTAATTTGTGCCATACATTGGTAATGATAGATTTTAGGTTTGGGAAATGCATTACTCTGGCATGTGGGGAGCGAGCCATCTTGGGGAGAGGGAATTTTATTTTTTTTCCATTGCATTCCTTCGGATCGCCATTTCTTGCCAATTAATTAATTAAAGTTGGCAATGTGATTTGGCAAATGCTTAGTCCTTGAAGGAGGAGTTGGTGACCATGGAAATCATTCCTTTTACACTGAATAGGGATATTAAGGGGACCAAAAAATTAAAGGGACTTATTGTAGAAAACTGTAGATGTTTGAAACATGATGTACAACCCCAGACACTTCAATAATTATTGATTTACAACAAAGGTAGATATTTATATAGTGTGAAATATCTATTAATTAGGATGGGTCCCCTTAAAACCCCTATTCAGTGCAGTATTGTGTGAATCATTGATTTTAAAGATAAATAGAAAACTCATTGGAAGTCAAACTATTGTGAAAGACCTCCCCTTTTCACACAAACTTTAGAAGATGAATAGTTGCACTTTTGTCCTACATAGCAATATTTTTTGTCATTCATCGGCTGAAAAACGACCTTTAAAAATACAAAGATTTGTTTCTTTCTTTTACAATTTTTCTTTTGAAAAAATAATATCAACATTTGTTTTAGAAGTATGTATTTTTTTAATCTTGATTAGGTATAATAATGTAAAAAAGTGCCTCCTATTGTGGAGTAGTTTATTTTGTATTTCATGACTTTTCATACCCCCTACATTCCAAATACAAATTCAAATATTTCAAATTTCATCCTTTGAGGTAATGATATGTTTTGCATTTTCTCTGGTAAGCTTCACAAAGATGGTCGCTACCCACAAATAAATGAGCTCATCTTTCTTGATTGCACTTTGTTTATTATCTCTAAACAGTAGAATCACTCAAAACCATAAAAATTATAGAGTATAAATATATGTTTGTTGCACAATGTTTAATTCATAGATAATGAAATTAAGTTATAGTTTTAGAAAATCTATCAATATAGTTTTTGACCTTTTAAATTTTTTGCATATTGTATTCAAATATTGTTCGTAGACTTCACCAAAATTTAGTTTCACTTTGACTTTATGTGATAAAAAACAAAAAATTCTCTGGTACTAAATAATTATTTTTTAGACAAATTTGTTCAATTTTAGGTGAAACTATCTTAAGCTATAGAAGAAGAAGCCTAGCATTGACAATTAATCATCCCAATGAATGTGAGGAAGTTCAAGATTGCATTAGGAAAAGTATGCTGTACCACAAATCTTTGAAAATATGAATTCAAAATTATTTGGCCACACACATATTATATTACAGAGTGCATAATTTCAAAATATATATTTTGTTCTATATACAAAAATATTTTGTAGTTAAAATTATAAAGCAATTGCTTTTTAGTTAGTTATAACTAAAATAAGTACAAATTTTGGTATGTGCCAAAGCCTCTTACAGTGTAATCACTTGTTTCAACTACCGTACATAAAGGTCTGATCCGGCAGTTAGGTGCCGGAATTGAGTTTCTATGTCAGATTCTCAGAGGTCTACGTCACTTTAGACCATTCACATGATGAGCCGTGTCACTTTTGTTTAGAAATGACTTAATTTCTGCCGAATCTAACCTTCATGTAGGGTATTGTGTAAGGATGAACTAAAAACTACTCCTGGAGTAATATTTTGCCTTTACTTTGAAATTAGGTGAATCTGCAAAGCACACTGTCTAATAAAAACAAATCCCGATAATTCAACAAGACTAAAAGTTAATAAAATGAGTATCCAATTGTGTAGAATTTAAATTACAATGAAATAATTTTAATAGCCTTTACACTCACAAGAATATCAAAATCAATGTAAAGATAAATTATGCTATTCAATTTCACACAATAATAGAAACACCTAATGTAATTGTTTGGATTTGCATTGTTGATTACATAACAAAAGTTCGTACCTATCAATTTTCAATAACATATAGGTTTCTTCAATAAATTAAATGATTATGAATAAATTTGTCAATGTCTTAGTTGCCGCATGTGTAGACCAAAGAAATGACCCATTAGAACATCTACATGGCAACTTAGACCACTAGCGGATCTTCTTATGGGTTGTTTCTCTAGTCTTCCACTACTAGATTTTCACTAGTGACTGACAAATGCATATTAAAATGTTTGATTTTGTTAATGCCAAAATAACATGGAATTAATATCTTAATTACAAAAAATTTGGATACATTAAGATTCAAAGAATTAATTGTAGCATTGAAATATAGTAGTTCTTAAAATATTTTATATACTTACAAAAATTGCCATAGCTCATTGAGGAATTAGAGGTTTTAAATAAGATTTGGATATGTTGTGGTACATATCCCCCACTTGCATAAAATGAGTTATCAAAATTTCAAAAATACTTTCTAAATTTTTAATAATTTAGTCAAACTTATTATTGAATTTTTTTTAAAAATTCAAGCACATTTTTTTAATAGTTTTTTTAGTAAAAAGAATGAGAATTTCTTTTAGAATTTTTTTGGTAAGAATTTCAAAAATTTTAAAATTTTATTGAATGAAATTGAATGAAATACTATTGACAAAAATATGACTTTAGATTTTCGCCAGTACCAAGAACGAGACCAAATGACATATTGTCCAAAAGATCCATAATTTAGGATACTTTGAGGTCCACAAGTAACTCAAACCCATAACCTTCACATTCTATGTCCAAATGCCACGAAACAAAGTGTGTGCACCCCTCCTTGTAGAAAGCTTTCCAACGGTGCCAAGTATGTGACCCGGGGACGCACGGTTCCATAAATCTCACTGTCACAAACAAAAGAAAAGAAAAAGCCTAATTTAATGTATGGATATAAGTTATAGATAATTTAAACGAAAGGGTCTGTGATGTTAGCAACTAACTGAAGCCTATAAGGTAACTACACCCAATTTCGACCCCTTTCTAAAACCGACCCCTATAGATTCTTGCCTAAAATGTACTCCCACTATTCATGAGAATCTAGGTTCAATTTTAGAAACACCTATTTTCAGTACTTTAAATTTTCATAGTTTATTCATATGGTGTCCAAAAAATGCATTCTCAAAAAATCTAGAATCCCCTTTGGACTACCAACAAGACCCCTCAAAAAGCTTTTCAATATAATAATGAGAACCATGCTGAAATCAGCTGAATTGCTTAACTTTTAAACGTCAAGGCGGACGTTTTGTGGCCGATGAATGACAAGAGCCTCTCCTGTGTAGGATAGAAGTGCAACGATTCATCCTCCAAATTTTGTGGGAAAAGGGAAGGTCATCTACAGTAGTTTGACTTCCAATGAGTGCTTTTGCATTATATTAATCCAACAACTCACACGGTGACAAAACATTTGATTTCCACGGTTATGAGCCCATCGTTTAACCCTTGAACGCCGGGCTGGTGACCGTGGAAATCAACTCTTTTGGCATCGGATGACATCATCTTCTTTGAAAAATCCAAAATTGTTCACTGGAGGTCAAACTACATTCATGATCTTCCCTTTCCGCACAAAATTTGGAAGATGAATAGTTGCACTTCTGTCCTACATACACTAGAAGAAAACTGCGTTACATTCCTTGAAAACGCGTCACCTTGTTTTCGTTGAGTTCTTGTTTCAAAACGAAGTGGAAAAGCCAAAACTGCGTTTTCCTGCGTTTTTTGCGTTTTGACTGCGTTTTGAAACGGGAACTCAACGAAAACAAGGTGACACGTTTTCAGGCAATTTAACACAATTTTCTTCTACTGATAGGAAATTCTCTTGTCATTCATCGGCCGCAAAACGCCCACTTTGGCGTTTAACCCTTGAACGACGTGGTGGATGTTTTGAGGCCGATGAATGACAGAGAATCTCATGTGTAGGACAGAAGTGCAACTATTCATCTTCCAAATTTTGTGGAGAAAGGGAAGATCATCTACAGTAGTTTGACTTCCAATGAGTGCTTTTGCATTATTTTAATCCAACAATCCACACGGTGACAAAATAGATGATTTCCACGGTTATGAGCCCGTCGTTTAAGGGTTAAGGGATACACAATCAATTTTAGATGTAGTTACCTTAACCCTGTAAGGACGCGGGGGGTGACCCTGGAAATCATGCATTGTATAACCGTGAGAGTCATTGGAATAAAAAATTCCAAAAGTACTCATTGGAAGTCAAGCTACTGTAGATGTTCTCCACTTTCCACAAAAAACTCCAAGGATGAATAGTTGTAGTTATGTCCTACATTGGAGAATCCCTTGTCATTCATCGGACACTTATGGTCCGCGGCGTCCTTACTGGGTTAACCCAAGCTGAGTTTCCTATGCAGCCCACGACTGCACACTCATGCTGACTAGATGTAGGACTTCAATAAGTTCTACTGGAAATGCGAGAATGAATCTGACGGAGGACGCTGAGGAACTAAGTTACGAATCTTCGATTCTTGCAGCAACACCACGGAAGTTTCTGCACCGAGTCATCAGTCGTCTACGGAGTACGGAGTATAATAAGTTAGTGCTCATTTCGGATGTTTTTTTCTTTCTGGAAAAGATCGGATAGTATCAGGAAATGCACCGAACATCTTGACTTGGAAGAGCATTAGCAAAGCCGCGTGTGCCTCAAGTCAAAAACACCGGGATCACTTGATTATGTTATTACACGGAGTGGGATTGTGGGAATCACTTGTTCCGTCCGTCACCTTATCCAAGCAACTCACTATAGTAAGTAACAAGTAAACCCCTAAATGCACCATATTTGGGTGTCAACTAAACTTTGGAGTTACAGAAAATTTTATGGAGTACTGTTTCGGATATTTTTTGAAGTTGAAAGTTCTATAAATTTTATTATAAACGTCAAAAATCTGATTTTGAAAAAAAATGTTATGATTTTTTCAATTGGAAATCATGTGCAAGTGGGCCCCGAATGCAAATCTTGATTTATAATGTAAAAAGAGGATTGAAAGACTTTAAATAACTTTTGCACTTTTAACACCTTCTTAATCAAACTTTTATTATAATCTTTCTATAAACAATGTTGTTGTATTTTCATTTCTTATGTAATCCATAACACTTATGAATTCTTATAGTTATAATTTTAAATAATTGATCAAACTTATCAAAACTTGGACATTTTGTTTAGTTTTTGAGTAAACTCCAAGTAGATAAAAAATAAAGGCCCAAGTTACTTTGGGGTTACTTAACTTTCAACCAATTGCAAGTCTTTTAGTGTGTGCCCCCCTTTCATTATTATATTGTATATGCTATTTGGAGGACCATGACAAATAAACAATTTTGTTGTGTTAAAAAATAATCTTTTAGTGGGTCCAAATATTAGTTGTGCACTTCTCATCCACAAAAATCTTCAACATGTGTATATTTGGGGCATTGTTCTAATAGCACAATCAATTGAAATCAATAAATGTGGCAACATCACCAAATATATTGTAGGTTCAAAAAATGGAGAATCACTACCACAAATGTCTTTGTTGGCCTAACACCTCGAATCCAATCCAACTCAAATTTCAAGATTATTTTCAAAATAATCTTGAAGTGCTCCAAAGTAATGCTGAATTGTTCAAAATAAAACCTTGTTTTACAACCAATTTGATGAAATTTTGGATGAAATATTGCCTTCATTAGAACAAACTTTGCCCATGTAGACTAGGGAAACGACCCACAATAAGATCCATGTGACGAACATTGAGTACTAGTGGGTCTTTTCATAGTCGTTTTCTTAGTCTATGCAAACCAAGTTCCACTAAGTTAGTACTTGATGCACTTTGTTCATTGTTGAGAATATGGACTTGGGAGCCTTTAAGAAGAGTAAAAGGGATAAATAAATCATCTAAAAGTCCTTCATGTTCTTCTAAGGAGACATGATAAGTAAAAAAAACCCATGACATCCACGTGTTCAAATATTCCTTCAATCTAACGGTCATCAGCATATCTACAATATGGACTAGGTAATTGGTATGCAACCCCCGGTTATGGAAAATAACCTTCGGCAGATACTTATGGAGCCACGGGAGCAACGACTAGATTATTTGACTTTGAACCTTCTTAAATTAAATTTTTTTGCACTAAAGAATTTTGAGCTTTAGATCTTTATGGTAGGAAATTGAGTTGAAAGTCTAGGGAAAAAAATTCCAAAAAAATTAATTTTCATTCTTAAAAAAAATTGCTAAGTAGGAGTACAATAGATACAAGGTAGAAGGAAAATTTAAATTAATAATATCTCTATGATGGAATTAAAACACACTAATCCCAATTGTTTTCTAGCAAGCAAACTAAACCATGTGGAAATGTTTTTTTTGAAAAAATTTCAAATTGCACTAAAAATAAAAATGAATCCTATAAGTTATTTTTCTAGAAGATGCTTAGATTGCCCAAAAAACAAGATTGTCCATAATTTTCACATCACTGATCCAAATGAAATGAATCAAAGATTTCCATGTAGACAAAAATATAATTAATAAGAAAAAAAATTCAAAAAAAATTCAAATTTTGGAATTTGTTTTGCTACCCAGTCTCCCTTGCTTTGAGCTTATTTGGGCATAATTTTGTTTAAAGCAATCAAGTGAAAAAATATTATATTCTCACGAAGTTAATCATTATTTCTATATTCGAAAATACTTCAAAAAATCATGACAAAAGTTAAAACCATCGTTATTTTCCCAAAATCCAATTTGTCCCCCCAAAGGATGATGGTCCTGTAAGGGTTAAGAATGTTTGCCAATGCTTTATTTTAAGCTTTACATTATTTTTATTTTTAAATTATTTTTATCGTCTAATATTTTATTTTTATTTTTATTATAGTTTTAAAGTTGGTTTGCCAATATTTTTCTATTTTTTTATGCCAAATTTTTAAAAATATAAAATTCATAAATAGAACATGTGATATTAAAGTCAATGCTCTAGATAATTTGCCATATTTAATAAAAGGATTGAAAATGGGTTTGATGGGAGATTAACCCCATAAAGACCATGGAATAGTCTAAATTTCCACAATTATGAACTTATTATAAAATGAAACTTAAAATAATAGTTTAATGATAAACTTTAAAGAAAAATTGTAGAATATGATCCATAAATCATATCCATAAGGCTATAGCAACTACTAAACTAACCAATATTTTTCAACAAAATTTGAAGTCAAAAATTGAAAATTCCATCTAAGATTGATTTTGGATTGAATATATGTGATTTTCAATAGAATTTTTTTTTTAAAGTTTGAAATGTAAAGTTCTAATCATAATGATTTATGAATATTTTTATTTTATTTTTTTATTGAAATCGTTTTTGAAGGGTTATTTTTTAAATTGATTTTTTTTCCAAAGGTCAGACTTGCAAATTGTAGAATATGATATGCAAAGAAATCTATACGCAAATGTTAAAGAAATAATACAAGAATCTCCAAAGAAGTTGATGGGTGAAGAAATGAATTTTTATGTGCTTGGAATGTATATGCGTTCATTCATTGTTCAAAATTTAAACGCATGGTCCTTAACCCTACAATGCGAGGTTGGTCATTGTCGAAATCATCCTTTTGGGGATTGTGTGAATTATATTTACTTAAAAAAAGACCCCAAAAGCCTTCATTTGAGATCCTTTCACACAAAATTTCAAGGATGAACATTTGCATTTTTGTCTTGCCTAGAAGGATTATCTATCATCCATCATATACTTAGTGTCCACAACAATGTTCTAGGATTAAAGAAGGCTTCACCAACACTTTGGTGGCAATTACAAATGACAAGCTAATGGTTGTGGCAATGGCACATAACATAAGATACTAGTTGTATTGCACTTGTAGGATATAGTTATAGCTATATTTGTAGACACCAATGGTGATTGATTGAGGCTCTTCATGCCAGAAAGAAATAAGGAAGAACAACCCAATGTCGTCAATCATCCAATTCCAACATCTATTGAAGCCTCCCATTTGCGTCATTCACCTACCCATTCCCACAATCTTAGCAACCCTTTAGCATCACGACAATGCACTTGGGGAAGGGACATGTCATCATGTAGTTTAGCATGGGGCTACCCAATCTATACTTTACTAATTTAATCCCAACAAACTTTGAAAAATCACTAGAAAATTCATTTCTTGTTGGAATTTCTTGATTCCACTTGTAAATGGCTTCCTTCAAACTTTTCTATCTCTACAAAATAAGTGAGTTAACAAATAGCTTCTCCTAGATCCCTAGATAGCGCATCCATACCTTATGTTTGCTTGTTTCTTTTGTTACGTTGAGATCTCGTGGACCGTGCGTCCCCCGGGGCGTTCTTGGTATTGTCGGAAAGCCCTCGGCAAGGAGGGGTGTATGGGCTTGGTTTTGTGGCGTTTGGACTCACGATGAAAAAGTTATGGATTTTTTTAGTTATTTTTGGTTTTAAAAATGACTAAATTATGTATCTTTCGAACTGTGTGTCAATTTGTCACGTGCTTGGTACCATTAGCAAGCCCTCGGCAAGGACGGGTGCACGGGATTTGATTCATGGCGTTTGGATCCACAATGTGAAAGTTATTGAATTTCAAAGTTTTTATGAATCAAAAATTAGAAAAATATCTTTTACTTTTGTTTTGTCTGTGGCAACGGTACATGGCACACTAGTCTGCTTGATAATAGGCATATATACCTTACATTTTTGACATGTTTCACTGTGTGAAACAATTGCACCCAAAGCCAAGCCAGTGGAGAAACGTCGACCACTCCAGACACAACAAAAGATCATCCCAAACATGCCATTTCCAAGTACTCCGTACTTGACTACTACAGTAAGTTACTGTAGTGCCCATTTGGCCATCTCTGTACAGGCAAGTGATTGAACGAGTTTCTGGAATGGACTAACTTATTGTCCTTGTTCCAGAGTGGCAGCGTCCCAAATAGAAGTTGAGAGCAGGAACACACCGGGAAAGAGAACCCAGAAGAGTCAACTTCAGTGGTGTACCATATGGACTTTGGCTCAATGGCGCTTGTCATGTACGGTGGGGTGACTGGGGTCCAATAAACTTACGAATTTTTGGATCCACTAAGATGAAAACGCAGGACGTTAAACGCGTCTCACGAAGTGGGCCCTGTAGGGTAAAAACACAGAAATTTTATCCCTAGAGAAAACGCAGGAATTTTTTATTTTTCACACATGAATTTTTTGGCAAATTCTGAATTCATATTTGCAATCAGAGGCCCCAAATTAGCTAGGAGAAATCTAGAACATACCCTAGGGATGGCACAAAATAGGGGCAAGGATTTTACTTTTACCCCCCAATTTCTGTCTTTTCACCCTGTTGGTCCTACTCCGGACGGATTTAACGTCTTGTGATGAGAACTTTGGGAGGCCCATGTACATACGCTAAAAATGAATGAAATTTCGAATTGGAAATTGCATTGTCCCAATCACATTAAGGTACTCGGCTCTAAAAGCAAGCGGGCTCCAAAAGCGATCATGGCACAAAGGTACATTTTGCTTTCTTCAATGTACAAACACTGTACATTTCAGGAGGTGGTTGCTTTTAGTGACCATTGCGTTTCAAATTCAAAAATTCATAACTAATTCCACAAAGGTCCAAAAAATAGGAAATGACTTGTGTTAGATGCCAATTCCATTTTTCTTCCTAGGAAAATTTACTGAAATTTTTTTGAGGAGTTCAACTCCCTGAAAAAGCAAATAGCTCTTAAATGGTCACTTTAAGAGCCGACTACTTTAAATTCTACTTCGTCATCATTACAAATGTACACAAATGTCATTGAAAATTGTACAAACAGTTTGATGCTTTGTATACACTATCTACCATCTAATGTTGCCACCTAAAATTACAACTTGTACTATTTAATGGAATATATTAAAAATGAGCCTTCACAATTGCTTTCAAAGTACTTGATCCCATACCACTTGAAATGCTTGTATGACTTCTTGCTTGTTCTTCACCTCAATGCAAAAAAACTTTGACCATCTCCCAATGATTCTCTATGAAATGGTTAATAGTGTATAAAAGAAATCCAAATTTTTGTATGATTTTAAATGATTCATTTTTCACTTGTTATGAAGTTGAAGTGCACTTCATTGCAATGCCATCGCAATTTGCGGTTTCATAATCAATTCATTTCTGAGCATGCTAGAGCGTCTTCAAGCTGTTGAACTTTCTAGTGAAAATTGATTGAAGAAAATTTGTAAATATATTAAATCCTATTGTACAATGCCCTACAAAAAAGGTTGACGGTTCCTTTTTGGACCCTTTAGTTGTCTTGGCATTACTCAAAATGTAGTTGACATTTCTTCTTTCCCTTAATCAACACTCGTATCTAACACAATCCCCTTTAATCCTTAAAGGACATTTTATGTTCGAGCTTGGTCAAACTTTTTTAATTTCTACATTAAAACACATATTTCAAAATTTTAATATTTTTCACATATATATTTTATGTCCAAAATTTAATTTAATTTTTTCATAACTAAGAAAATCAAATTCAATTTAATATGATTTTTTAAAGAAATTTCTTTATAAAATTATAGTAATTACAAAATGCTTAAAATAATATGAATTTTTTTAAAGAAAATGGAAATAATAGTGACAAACATTTAGTGTAATTGACATACTTCTTAAGCTCATACCAAGAGAATATTGATAGAAAAAGTCCCCCCAAAATGTATTTTTGAATTTTCAAGATGCTATCTACAAAGTGTCACAAAATTACGATTTTAACAATTTTGAAAAAAATTCAAATGGAGTAGAAAGTAGATTATTGGAGCTACATTTTCTTAATTAACCTTGAAAGCATTTAAAATCAAGAACTATGTGAAAAAGGCAAGTTTGACTTTCAAACAAGCCCGTGGGGCTTGTAATGTCCTTTAAGGGTTAAGCATACCAAATTTTCAGTTTCAAAAATATAAAATTCCATTTTTGGTCAATTTTTTCAATTTTTTTCATGGTTTCACTTGAAAATTCATAGAAATAAATTGATGATGAATTTTTTAAATTTGATTGTGGAGATATGTAGGAAACATCCATACACACATCTTTCCTTCAACAAGCATCTCCAAAAAAGTTTCACAATTTTTTCTATTTTTGGATTGAATGTAGACGTCAATAGTGCCTAAATTTTTGAAAATTCATATTTAATTATTGTTAAGTCACTTATGTGGTTTCTTATCCCAATTTTGTTCATCAAAAATTATACCGAAGGTATTCTTTTAGGGTTTGTTATCCAAATAGATTGACCAATCAAATTATTGTTTTTGAATTGTATTTAAGCATTCTACAAATTGGCTTAAAAGGTGATATCTAGATTCTAACTAAAGTTTGTTGTTTGCATATTTAAAAACAACAATAAAGGATTGTGATAGTCAATCATTCATGTCTTTCAACATTGTCTAAGCTAGTCACCGTGATGTAGACAGTCATGAAGAACATGTTTTTGTCATAGCTTGGCTCCCTTATACATTATATAGGATCTTATAATAATATCTTGTTTGGCGTACACTAATATAGGCATGGAATTTTGGGGTCATTGTCATTGTATGGGGTTGTCAACATCAAATATTATTTTGCATTTGTTGTTAGACAGACATAAGGATGCACAAAATATATTTGTTTCATCTCCACCAAAGAATGTGTTAAAGGCTGGACAAACAAATGTATTGTTTTTTACAACGTAATAGTCATGGCATCAATCACCCTTGCTTTATGAGGCCATAAAATACATTCTTTGAAGTGATGGTTGCTTGTTGAGTATTATACAATCTCCATCCTTTTGAACCTTTACATCTTTTTGTAGCATAAGGATACGAGAATATCTATCTCATCCATTCTCATGTTAGAGATCAAATTTTATGATAGCTCTTGTATAATACATATTTTTTTTTACCATAAAAATACTTTCTAAATGTGACATCTCTCTCAGATATCCTCCTAATTTCAAATTTATTATAATAGTTTAAATGCCAATATTTTTTTAGAACAAAGTCCCTTTATCTTGCAAGTGATTTGAATAAGTATTTGGTCTATCTTCAAATCAATTATTGAAAATAAAAAGAGTTTAAGAAAAGACAATTTCATAAAAGACAACTTCAATCAAGAAAGGTAGTGAGTATATTAGGATAAAGAATGAATAAATTAAAGTAGTATCATTAGTATAAATATTAATAATCAAAGCACTCCCTTGTTGATAGAGAAGACAAATTTTATGTTCTTGTTTAACTTTTCTTTTGCGTCTTTAAGAGATTTCTTCAATTATTAGCTTTCCATATGCCATTAAGGGAAATAAGTGAAGGAAGATGCAAAAAATTAAAATTGCAACGTAAAGCTTGTAGATTTGAATAGAAAATAAAATAAAAATAAAATGAAGGGTCTTTGTAAGAAACACCAGTTAATATGTCACATATAACATGATGAACTTGTGATCCACTATAACTTTTAAAGCATGAATCTAATGAACTTGAATTTTTAATTGGAAATGAATGTTTTTATTGAAATCATATCCCTTATTTTTTTTAAATTATAAATAATCACTTTATATTTAAAAATCTACTTTGCAAATTTGTTGTACTTTAAACTTAGTGGTTTTGGAGAATTTCAAGTACACAAAATAAATGATCTAGAATTGACAATTATGTGGTCTATTTCCACAATAATTGGGCATGTTCAGTATTAGGGACATGTAAAAATAGATTATTTTTTGTCCTTCACATTTGCGCAAAGAAGGCTCCCTTGCGTGCAAATTTTTAAACACTTAAAGAAAACAATTTTTTATTATACTTCTAAGGAAATCTTATCTCCGTCAAATTCTTAATTTTTTGACAATTTCTATTTTAATATTTTGAATGTTTTGAATATTTTATAATAATTTAAGCATCAAAGTGTCTATTTTAAAAAAATAACTCGTCAATCTATTTCGTGAATAACTTTTGACCTACATTTTTTTTAGGTCTCAAATTTTGATGATATATTATTTTTAGTGTTGTACTAATTATCCATATTTTTAATTTAACTTAATTTTTTTCAAAAGCTCGTAGTATTGTGAGTACTACCCCAAATGCTACAAAATCAACCACTCTTTATTGCAATCACCTTGAACACAACTTTTTTAACCCCAATTTTTTTTAAAACAAAAGAAAACAAAAATATGATTAGGCTTACAATTGGATATAAAATTTTGCTGGTCATTATGTACAAATTGCTAGGAATTTCTAGTGAATGAAGAGATTGTTACAAAGATCACAATGATCTTTTTGGGATGATATGTTCACCTATTTAATTTATGCAAGAATTGAGTGTGAAATGGCCATTTGATAAATAAAAATCTTACTATAGAGATGATTTAGGAAAATGATTCCAATTTCCTTATGAGAAGTATGCCAATTCCTAAATTTTGTTGCTCAATATTTTAAAACATGTTCAAAATAATTTTTAAACAATTCACGCCAAGCCAAGTTTTTATTTCTAGTGATTCCAATAACCATTTTGTGTAGTATTCCTTGGCTTTCGGTAGTACACTTGAGTGGCAAGAAGTTTTATTTTCAAATTTCTACGTTCTTAATGTTTTGATAATGGATTATCTTTTTTGAAAAATAATCACCTATACATTTGCCTAAATTCGGTTAATTCACATTTAATACAAGACATACATGGTATATATTTTTTCAAATTTATATTTTTTGATAAATTTTGAAGGTTAACTTTACACCATTAGTTATTTATTTATTAAAATTAAAAATAAATTGACTTTTTTTTTCAAGATTTAAAACCCAAAATGTCGTAGGCCTTATTTAAGCTTATTAAAAATTATTTTAAGCAAAACAAAAAGTCAAAAATTTGATAAATTTTACCAATTCCATATAAATTGTCACTGTACAAATTTAAAGTAGATAGGTTATGAATCACATACAAAAAATACCTCCAACAATATCACATACAGATTTAAAGTTTCTAATTTTGGATCACAAGGGTATTACAATTTTTAAAGTTATTAGAAGACAAAAATGCTCTTCTTAAATGTCAAATCGAAAATAATAGTTATAAAAAAATATGAAGTTAATGGATAAAAGCATATAGAACCATAATCATTTTACAACATCTCAAAATCTAATGTACGATTTTTTAAATGAATTTATAATGTGGTTTATTCTACAAGTCTGAGTGTATTTAAAGATCATCTTTAAAAACTCTCAACACCAGAAATTTAAAATAAAAACTTGATTTTCTAGTGTAAATCAAAAGTTGTACAAAATTAAATTAAAAAAAAATCATAAATTCTTTATTTCAAGATTTTCTTTTGATGCTAAAAATAGATTTAGAATATTATTCATTAAAAGCAACTTATTAAAAATAATTATTTAATGAAATTTTATTTAACTTCAAAGTTTTGTTTATACCAAAATATGGTGCCTTAGGTAGTCATGATTCAAGCTAATTAAATGCATTATATACAATTTTATGTTATTTTTATTTAAAATATGCAAAGAAAAAGACAATGTAAAAGTGTAATTTTTGTTAATTAAAGGCCCTGAACTAAGAACCTGATTATATAATATTACATGGTAGTATTAAGATACTTCGGAATATTTTTGGAATAAGTGTGTTATAAAATATATGCATCAAAAACAAAATATTTATCAAATATTATTATTAGCGCAACAAGTAAAAGTTTGTTTTGTCATCGTTTTAATATAATTTGTAAGAAGTAAAACAAGAAGTAAATTTTTCATACTATTGGTGGATTTGGGACAATTATGCTTCAAATTATTCTAAAAATTGCTCCATGATTTGTTATAACAATACATAATCACATCATAGGATGTATAAAAAGGATGTACTTAAAAATTTCAATAAAAGTTTCTATTACGGTATCATAGAGTACTTTCACAATTGTGAACCCAAATCATAATTTGAATACACTTTTGCAGTGACAAAACAAAAGCCATATTGACACTGAAGGCCTTTTTATATTGTTTATTATTTCTTCAACCTTTAAAAAATGAAGATTTTTGATGATTTAATGAACAAATGACTAGAATATATATTTACATCTAATCAAAACTTCAAATCTTCAATCAAATAAAACAATGAAAAATATGACGTTGAAAGATGAAAACACGATTTAAACTGAAGATATGATTCTAAAAGGTGAATGAGAATACATAAGATACGTAAGATATAACAATGTATCCCTTAATTTAAATATTTTACTAAATATAATAATATAAGATTAAAAAAGGTAGAAACACAATCATTTTCAAATATATTCATTGCTTTTATTAACTATACACACTTTTAGACATGCAAATAGGAGCAAAAAAGATAGATGGATTCTAGAATAATTTTTAATTTAATGTACAAAAGAAAATTATTTCTATTTTAATATGCAATTTCATTTTACAATTTTTTTGAAAAAATAAAATAAGGTTCATTTAAAGTAATGAAAGCATCCACATAGGTTTTGCATTCTATTTCTATGTAAATATTAATTGATTGAATGATTATTGATTGGTGCTGAAAACAAACATTTTTTTATGGATGTATTGATTTTATTAAATTTTTATATTATATGACTTAGAAATACATAATTTTCTATTATTATATTTGATTTAAAAAATTTAGGATTTTTGAAACCAAATTCAATGAAGACTATTGTCATTTTTTCTATTGAAAAATATTTATTATTTATATTATTTTATAGAAGCTATCCTTTTGAAGATTGAAGAATGATTAATTAAGCATTGCAATGCCATTTCAAATAATTATGTCAATATTGTCAATTTTTAAAATTTGGACTCTAATATTTTTAGATAAATTTTTACATTTCTATTAAATTTAAAATCTAAGATCTTAGTTTTTTTAATTTTTAGATTGTCTCTTAAACTTATACATTTCTCGAATTCTTTTTAAGAAGTTTGAAATTTCTTTAATATGGCATAAGTTTTAAATTATTTGAGTTTTTTATTGGTAGACTGCAATTGTAAAGTTGAGTTAGACCTTGCAAAAGTGATTCTAAGTCCACAATATTCAGAAAGGAATAATTTTAACTAAAATGATTGGTGTAGTATTTTGGCTTGATTTTGAACACCATAGGACCATTGGCCTACTTCCAAATGTATAAGAATGTTACTGCATTTAAAGAATCCAAAGAATTCAAAAAATTCAAAAAATTTGGACAATTTCCATCCCTAAGTGCAGCAAAATGACCTAAAGCTACTATTTCTTTATCTATCAAAATTTAATTTGTCAAAGACCAACTCAATGGTCACGTAATCAAACATCATTTTAAACTCAATTTTGGATAAGTGTAAGCTAATAGGAGCAAATGTATGTGTAACAAGTTTTTTTCATGAATCCTTCATTAAAAAATTTACAAAATTATAATTAAGATAGATTCATGTGTTTGTATTTTATGCTTGAAGTTATAATAGTCATCACTATATCATATCAAAGAAAAAATTATTGAATGATAGAAAAATGTTAATAATAATGTCACAATTAGACATACACATCCAAAATACAATTTTGAATACAAATTATGACATACAGAGTAAAGAAATTGTTTACATTTTTTATGTCAAGTCATCATTGACAATGCAAGTATAAAAAAATTCTCTATTTGATGCACAATATGTGTCTATGCTAGTATATAAATTGTATCAAAAAATTATTGTCCATTTAACAATGTGATACATTTTTCAATAATATCTACCTACATAGTACTTATTTTGACCTTTTATAACTTCCACGTTCATTATCCAAAATTGCAATCTTTAGTGCTTCAAAATCCCTTTTCATTTTTCAACAAGAATAATTGTAAAAAATAAAATAATAACCAAACAAATAATCTAAAATTTCTTCTTCAAAATCCCAACATTTATTCATCCAATTTTCAATTTTGATTGATTTAAAATTGACTGTAAAAAATTTCTTAGTTTTCAATAGTATCCTAACATATTTTGCTTTATAAAAACTAACTAGTTTATAAATTAGACAAAATAATGGCTTCCAATTATAAGAAGAACCACAAGTTGTCTGAGTAGTCCATGTCGATCCTTTTCCACTATTTTTGGTACACAAAGGGAGTATATGCCACTACAATAAAAATATTTCAAAGCAAAAATAGAATGCACTCCATCTGGAAATGATTGATTTGGTGACAACAATCACAATATACCTTCTCTTCTAAAAATAAAAGTAAAATTCTAATTAAAGGCAATGGAACTTCTACTAGTATAAAAAATAAAATAGGAGATCTTGATTTCCATACGCTATACCAAGCTATACTAATAATGAAATTTAATATTAACTACACTTGTTGATTTTAAAATGCTATAAGTTTTTACTTTTGATGAATGTTTCTACCAACTTTCCTTTTTTAAATGATGTTGATATCTATGCTCATTGTAAAAATGTTCACCAAGAGTAAAAACTTACACATTTTCAAATGAATTGGTGTATTAAAGCTAAATTTCATTACTAGTATATTTCCTACATGAGCCTATAAAACTCAACCCCTTAAGTCCCAAGGCTTTTTAAAAATTAATTAATCAAAAAACATTCAAAACTACCATGCCTATTGCAAAAAGCATAAAAGTTAATTTTTTTCCTTCTATATCTAATTGTAGGATCTTGTACTAGACTAGTATCAAAATGTATGGAAGAAATTTCAAAAACTTTGACTGCGTAGATTGGAAGATATTTGCATTTATAGTAAATAAAATAAGTGTTTTTGAACCTTGCTTGACTAGTTTTTTTGGCTTTGAATCTTTTTAATTTAAAATTTTTGCACTATTGATTTTGAATTTCTAATATTAAAGTTGAAGAATTGAATTGAGGGTTTGGAGAAAAAAATTAAAAAACCCACACTTGATTTTTGTTCTTAATCTCTAAAGGATTGAAGCACATTTTTGGCACAAATTGTGAAAAAATGCCACTTTTCAGGGCAATGAGAAAAAAATGAAAAAAAGAAGTTTTTTTTTCAAAACTCAATTGTACAAATTTGTACTACAATACTATGGAAATTTATTGAAATTTTTTTAGAAACTTTGATTGCACAGATTGAAAGATTATAATATAACTTGAAGTTAATTTTTTTCCCTAATCTTGCCTAATAGGGCCAACAAACTTCTAAAGTGTTTTACACTACATATATTTATTTTTACATTTACATCTTGTATTCTGTAAGTTACATACCTACCAAATTTCAGAACTATTGGAGGAGTTGTGCACGCCCTCCCCAAAGCAACATAATTTTTGGTCCAGGCATGCAATTGAAAAAAAATTAATCCAAAATCCGGGCACGTGATCGGATAAAGGTAACCTAAAATCTAGGCATGCGATCCCAAGCTTCAAAAACTGTTATGTAGAAAATAGATACAAGATAGAAGGAAAAACTAGTCATTAATAGTTCTAAAATAGAATTGATATACACTAATCCTAGTGGTGAGATTGTCCTAGCAAGTAAACTAGATTATATATATACATGTATATTTTAAAATTGTGAAAATCGAATTTAGAATCGAATATTGTTAGTTATTTTTTTTAAGAAGATGCTACAAATGACCAAAAAACAAGACTCTCCATAACTTTCGCATCACTACTCCAAATGGAATGAATCTTAGCTCTCTATGGTAGACAAAAGTAATTTCTATGAGAAAATAATTTTAAGAAAAATTATTTTGAATTTTTGTGATTTTTTTTTGTATGCTGCTCAAAGAATTGCTTTTTGAGCTTAGGGTGGCATAACTTTTGTTCCCAGTCATCAATGGATATAAAAATGATGTCCCCTCAAAGCTAATATGTATTCCTATCTGCAAAAGTTTCAAAAAATAACATCAAATATCGACAAACCTTAGGAGACACTTACAACTCTAGCCCTGGAATGCCGCGGACGCCATTCCGTGGCGTTCCGATGACAACACTGTTGAGCTAATAAAAGTTCCAAAGCATTTTTTCATCCTTGTTTCCCTTGTTGACCTTTCATATTGGGTTATGAAGAGTATCCAATTGAGTTTGTACTCTATCCTATGTTTGTCTTTACGAAAATGAGAAGTTATTAAAAAAAACGGATCACAAAATATGCTATTTTAGAGTATTTTGGGAAGTTGTTGCTCCTTGCTCTAAATTTGAAATTTCTCCACAAAAATGATATTTTTTGAGTTTGAGTCCAACTAACAAAATGAAGGTCATCTATTCTAGTTTCTACTCCAATTTGAATTTTGAAAAAATTTCTAATATTGCATATTTTATTGCAATTTGAACTTTGGGTGTATTTTCAATGTCTATTATTTTCTAATTATAGAATGACACGGAAATTGAGTTCACACCATGATGTTTGTCATTGTAATATACACACATGGTGAAATTTTCAGATTTTTTGAAATAATTTTCTATTTAATATGATTTTTCATCACTTTTTCTTCAAAAAATCTTTAAAAAATCAATTTTCCACAAAAAAATCTAAATTTTTTGTGAAGTAAAGAAGACATGTAGTTTCATCTCTGAAAAATAAATATAAATTTTTTCATACATATCTAGTCGCAAAATGGCAGCAAATTGAGCGATACGCACTGAGGTCTGAAATCAGTGGTTATAGGTCCGTCATTTAGGGGCTTAGGGGAAAATTGGAACCAAGCTCTCCTTCTCTAACTTGGTGACCCCAAGGCCTTTCTGTAGACAGAAAAGGCCCCAACTAACTTACAGCAATATAAAAAACAAGCCTTCAGTCAATTGGCTTGTCCTTCACTATCTCAAATCAAAGTCCCGTCTCTAATTGGGTCAATTACTCAACACAGGTCTGCCGTCGAAATGACCTGCCCCAACAAACTACGGTAACATTCCCAAATACCATACGAACCAATATACGAAATACACCGTACATACATACGCGTACAATACAAACCGAGCGAAACAATACTCGCCACGTCGGCTCCGGCCCACTTCGCACGAAGACGCGACTGGCTCCAGCTCGAGGCCCCAGTCGCGATCCAAGGGCCCTAGCGAGGCGCGTGACGATCGGACGACCGAGCTTCATCGCGAGGCTAGGGTTCGGAGCCCCGGAGTGCGTCGCCTTTCCACGGCAGCGCTTGCCCATGCCTTGTTGGACTCTTCGTCGGTTGATGTGGAGCCTGCTGCCTGCAGCGCTGCCGTTCTCCGCTTATCACCCGCCATCCGAGTTTGCCTTTGGCGACGACGACGACGAGTCGACGACGATCATCGAACGAATTGGCACACATTTGGGGCAACGCGAGGACGATTCCGACGACGACGATCATCGAACGAATTGGCACACGTTTGGGGCAAACGCGAGGACGATTCCAACGGAAGCACGACCAACGACGGACGCGCTTCCCGTAGTTCGAGGTGTGTCCCCTCTTCCGGTAGTTACTACTGGCGAGGGCAGCGCGCGTTTCCTTCCATCGTCGTTAACGTAGGCAGGAAGGGAGAGTCGTTTTTTCATGGTTGCAGGAGAAAGAACTGAACACTGAGGAGGTGAGGTGTGCTCCCATGGTTGTCGTTGCCAGCAGGTGAGGCCAGGGTCGACGTGGAGGGTGGTGGGTATTTTTTTTTTTTAGGCCTTTTTTCGGTTTGGGTTTTGTGGGAGCCTGCCTTCCTGCTTCTGCGGCCGGGTTGGCCGCATGCTGCTGAAGTGCTGCTGAGTGTCGTCCTGTTTGGCATGGCGTATGCGTTTTTCCACATCGTCTTGCTGCTGTGGCATGCGGGTTTGCCATTTCATCTGCCAACTCTGCTCCTCCCTCGCTCCTAGGTATGTGTGTGTGGAGGCCGAGTGGTGGGGTTTTGTTGGACACGCCCGCTTGCTCGCTTTTTTGGCAAGTCGCGGTCGCGGCCACGGCCAGATCTTGGTCTTAATGCTGTTGCTTCGCTTTTGCGGCTCGTTGCAAGTTATGATTGTGGTGTGAGTAACTTAGGGTGGTGGTGGAGGAAGCTTAGGACTTTTTTGATTACTGGGTTCCAACTTCCAAGCCGTTTTTGGGGTTTCGTATTGTCGTGGGTTATTAGGAACGGGTTTGGATGATGGTATTGCTATCGGGGTGCCGGCGAGGAAGTGCTCGTGGGAGGTTTGATCCCTGGCGGTAGCATTTAGCGGCGATTGTGGTTTGATTAGGGAGGACTTTCGGAGAGGGGACATGGTTTCGGAGGTCGGCTGGGGGGGTAATGTGGGAGGGGAGTGAATAGTATTGGGGGGTTAGGAGCCATTGGGAAGGAAGGGTAGTAGGGGACTGTAGGGCAGGATGAGGGTGCATCGCGTGATTTTGAGGCTGAGTTTCTGCACATTGAGGGTGGTGCGTCGCAGTGGGTACGAGCTTCAGTCATGACCTATGTCTCGGGATTTATTGGTGAGTAGTTTTGCTACCGCAGGCCTTGATGTCGACGTCATGACCAGAGGAGCTCCCTGACGGTTTTGGAACGAAGGAAGGAAAGGAAAGGGAAGGAAAGGAAAGGAAGGGCTTACGTATATATCTGTCGGGTATTCGAAGGCAACGTGAAGTGGTACACGATGGGTGCTTCAGGAGAGACAGCAACTCCGCCTGCGACGTCGAAGGTGCCGAAAACCTCCACCTCTCCAGTTACTCCAGGAGCAGGCGCCGCCGCCGCCGCGGTGGCGACGACGACGTCGCCAAGTCCAGTGCAGGATCCGCAAGCAGGCGCGGCTGGTTATAATGAATGGTTGGCCGCCTTCCAGGCCTACTACCAGGCGGGCGCGCAGCCTCCCGCGGGAGGCTTCCCGCACCCTTACATGTGGGGGGGCCAGCCGATGATGCCTCCGCCCTACGGTGGCCCGCACCCCTCTTACGGCGCCATGTATCCCCCGGGGGGAATGTATGGCCACCCCATGTACGGCCAGTACGGCGCGCCCGCGTCGGAAGCCATGACGGGCGTCGAGCAGGCCGACGGGGGGAAGCCCAGCACGGAGGGCGCCAAGGCCGGCGAGGGTGCCAAACCAACCCCTTTGAAGCGATCCAAGGGGAGCAAAGGCAGCCTGCAGCTTCTCAAGGTGGGCGAGAAGGGCAACGGCGTCTCCCAGAGCAGCAATGGCGACGACAACGAGAACGACGGTGAGACTGGCAGCGACGGCTCCTCGGACAACAGCCGAGAGGAGAATGCACAGAACCTCTTGGGTGGCAAGCGCAGTTTCGGGGAGATGGCCATCGAGGCTGGAGCGGCACCTTACATGCCTCCCCCTGGCGCCGTAGTTGGGCCGCCTCCGCCCGTGGGTCCGCCGGGGTCGGGCGGCAGTTTGGACATGAGCTTGGACTACTGGAGTGCCGGCTCGGTGCCGCAACCTAAAGGCGGCAAGCGCGCGTCGGGAAGCCCGTCCACGAGCGCTCCGCCTGCGGAGCTTTGGCTCACGGACGAGCGAGAGGTGAAGCGGCAGCGGAGGAAGCAGTCGAACCGGGAGTCGGCGCGGCGGTCCAGGCTGCGCAAGCAGGCGGAGTGCGAGGAGCTCGGCACGCGCGTGGACACCCTGACGGTGGAGAATATCGCCCTGCGCACGGAGCTCAACCGGGTGACGGAAGAGTGCAAGAGATTACAGGCCGAGAACAGCTCCCTGGTGCAGAAGATCCGCAGCACGCCCCCGCCGGACTTGACTGTGCCAGCGGCTGCGGATTCAGGAGCTGCAGCGGCGCCCATCGAGAATGAGGTCGTGGTGTTGGGTAAGGAAACGGAGGAGGCGCAAGGCAACGCTAACGGGAACGTCAAGGTGAAAGAGGACAAGCCCACAGGTGAGAGAGTAGGTCATTGGATCGTCTGTGTTTCCTATTTCCTACTTGGCGTTGCAGTCCTTTTGGATGGTTTTGATTTTTTGAACTTGAGATATTTTGTAGTGTTTTATGGCTTTGGAAATGTGGGTTTTAGTGTATGCCGATGAGGTATGAGTGCCGGGGAAAGGAATGGATTTGAAGTTTGCTTATTTGTCTAGTTCAGCGTGCATGGAAACTTGTGCCTGTAGGCTTCTTGTGGTTTTGATAAGGACTTCCGAGGAGAGAAATTTATCGGGGTTGTTGTCTGGTGCAGTCAACGGCGATGCAGGTGTAAAAGCACAAGACGAGCAAGGTGCTGCGGCGTAGGTGTTGTGGTTTGGGAGTCGGAGCTCACGAATCTTCAGGGTTCCTGCAAAACGATTTTGCTTTTTTAGTGTATTCAACCCTGCACAAACATTACAATTCTTCCACAGATGCGTGTATCCTGTTCAAGGGATGGTTGGTGACTGGAAGAGGTTGAAGTGAACAGTATTTCACTGCTACTCTGGTCCAGCATTCTTTGGAAGTAGCAGTGTACACTCGGATTGTTGTTTAGGACACTCGTAGTTGCTGCCATTTCTGCTGCCATGGTTCGGTTCTGCCAGTTGCATCTGTACATTTTTACTCTGAGCAATGGTGGTTTTTTCATTTTATTATAACCATTTTGGATCGCAGCTAACATGTTGGGGGCAGGTATCTCGTACTGAGGTGTGAATCCGCATTGCTCTGTCGTCGCTAATGTAACTCTGCATATAGTGGTTTATGGCACCGGTTCGTTTTTTAAGCTTACTTGTAATTTACTTTGAGTTGTTTCATTCTTAGGCTTCTTCGAGACGAGTTTGACTTGGAGTACCAGTTGTCACTTTTGTGACTGCTGATGAAGATCTTTCACTATCCTTTAAAATTAATTAAAAATTAATTGGTATGGGAAGGAGCAGTAGATGCCATTTTGCCTCCCCTGCCTTGTTGAAGTTTCTACGAGATAATATTTAATAACTCCATAAGCGGGAGTAGACTTCTGGAGCATAGCACTTGAGGTTCATTAGTGCTATACATTTGCGAAATGGTCTCTTCATAATTTAAACGACTTTACTCTTGAAGTTACTTCACCAGCGAGAACCGTGAGTTTTATGTGATTGCAGTTTTAACCGATTTTTCATGTTCATTTCACGAACCGCGTTGTGGGGTGTGATTATAGTTATGGTGTTCGTGACTGTGGTCTTTGATCCTTATTCCACTTGGTCTTTCATTACACAAATTTGAGCTGCAATTTTATGGTAAATATATGGCAACTACCGGTATTTTTGCAATTAGTACAAACTCGATTCCTTTTGTTTTTGAAATTTGAATGGGTTTGCAATGATGATTGCTTTATTGTATACTGCAGTTGGGTGACAATCATAGTACTCTCATATAACATTATTAACATCATTAATAACCACAGTATGCTTGAGGTATTCCAAATTTATACTACGTATTATGTTGTTAACATCATTCATTTGAGATAGTTTTACAGTAATTTTCCAAAACTGAAGATGTTCTTTAAATTGCAATTTATAGTAACATTTTAATGATGACTTTTTTGAAATAAAAATAATTAAATATGATGCACTCCTCAATAACTCATTTGTACTGGCCATTTTTAGAGTATTTCTAGTGTACTTTATAAAAAGTGTTGATCAAATTTGACTTTTAACTTTGAAATTGGAATTGATTAATATCATTTTGGAAGTGCATCAAAGCATCATTTAAAATAGTAACTCAAAATTTGGACATATATAACATTGTTAAGTGGGTTGAATCATTTCTCCTTAGAGGGAAGGATAATCTTGCCTAGATAGGTAACAAGTTTAGTTATAATACAAAAGAAACTATTGGTTGGTGAGGTTGTGATTCATAAATAAACTAGTGGCGTTGGAGCCGGACAAGTGGTATACAATGCTATTTGACGAACGAGATTGGCTACAATTACTGGTGACTATAGTAACCTTGGAAGTTGCAACGCCGGGGCTCCCTTCCTTGCGGGGAGCAAAAAGGAACCTCCCAACATTGGTTCACAATGTTACGTAGGATGATGAAAATACACCTCCTTTGCAATTATTAATACCATTTCTAAAATATTTAGAGTGCCTTCTAAGGCCCTGTTATATAGTCTCTTGACCCTACCTATGAAATAAAATTAAAACGGATCAACATTTAAAATACTAATGAGATGTGTGAACCATAAAATTGGATAGAATAATTTCTTCAAGGGGAGAAGTTTATGTTGACAAATGCCTCGTTTATTTATATATATATACCTATCAATATATTTAATATTTTAAAATTCCCCTCCCATTAGCCTGTCAAAAATGTCAGCCAATCCATTTTGAAATGGGTTAGCTGAGTGGTTATGAAATATTAAAATTAAAAAAATCCAATGATGTGACAGGGGTCCAATTGGAGTGATCGTTGGAAAAAAACCCAACAACATTAGTATCTCACTATTGTAAGTGAAAACTTTACATTGAAGAAACATCAACTATGAATTAATAATAAAATATATTAGCCATGATTTTAATTGGTGCAACAATTGCCGAAAACAAACACAGATAAATATCAAGCAACTAAATGGCAGCTATGCCACTTAATTAACAACAAGCAATTGAGCGTTGGAAAATTGAGTTATTTTTTGATCCATAGCTGGCACTAGCTACCTTTTATTAGAAATTTATAATAAAGACTTATTGTAAGTATTATATTACATTGACTACATTTGGTTCAAAACCATAATATTAATACAAATTTGAAACCATGTACAATATAAGTTGTACTAACATGATTTAAAGAGCAATGTTAACACAAAAATGTGCTGTGCCAACATC
Organism: Pseudisothecium myosuroides; assembly: GCA_951799445.1. Classification (NCBI taxonomy): domain Eukaryota; kingdom Viridiplantae; phylum Streptophyta; class Bryopsida; order Hypnales; family Lembophyllaceae; genus Pseudisothecium; species Pseudisothecium myosuroides. The sequence continues at coordinate 19,830,277 of OX637289.1, forward strand.
TCAATTGAAGAGGAGTCAAAGTTTGCTAACCCATTTGGACTAGGTTGGTTAATCTTTTTTTTCCAACTTCAAATGAGATGATGACATCCAAAGATGTTCTCAATGAAACTTGCAATTTGATGAAGCATTTTTGGATGTCTTGCTTTGCAAGAGGCTCAGTGCTAGTATAACAACATACTGATTATCAAAAAATCACAAACAACTCCCCAAAAGTCTTATTATCCAATGACTACTGCTTGAAACACAGGAACAGGAGTAGCCACCATGGGGTTGTGAAGTCATCAAACATGAGCAAAACCTAACCAAGCTCTTTCTAGAAATGTCTTGAAAAATTGGCCATAGACCAGAGCTTCAGTCCAAGCTTCATCTGTCTATGAGTTTCGACAATTGCCTCTTGATTCTGCACATGCAGCAGCCTATCTTACAACGAATTGAAACAAGGCTGGCACCAAATCATGGCTTCATCAGGAGGAAGCAGTGAGCATAATTTCATGTATTCCTGCTCAGTTTGCTCAAGGGGGCCTTCCAGAGAAGTTAACTCATTGCCCAACCACGGAGGTATCTCGTCTGTCTCTACACCCAACCACGCAGGTATCTCGTCTGACTGTAAACGTATACTCAATTCATATTCCAAGCCTGCGGACTGCATGCAAGCACAAAACGACATGTGCTTAGAGCTGATTTCCACTCCAATCTGTTACAAAGTATTCAACAATAGACAGCATATTATTATGTACTTTGAGTATATATGTATATATATATAATTATACTCTAGAGCAGTTCTCTAAACTTAGTAGTAACTTAAATCTTTGCGAGATGAGATTCGATAAGTTGACAAAGGCAACACAGTTAGAATGCTGTTCATACATATTCGTCATTTAGGCAAAATAATGAGAATGTTAATTAGAGCAATCAAACTTGCTCAAATGGGTTCTTAGTTTCAGAGTTTTTACATCTTAGATTGGTATACATCCTTGATGAAGTTCTAGATGGACGTCCTAACCAATGTGACTTCTTCAGTCTCATCGTTGACATCCAAGTTAGCGCATCAGATCTCGAAGCTCTTGCCATTCCAGCTTTGAGGGATCTGAACACTGGCCTAATTGTGTTCTCAACTACTCTCCTTTAGTTGTCACTCAATGCCGGAATTTTGTTTTAACGCTTCAATTTGTTCAATCTGACAAGTTAATATGTCCGAATGCCTTCTTTGAACAAAATTATATTCTCCTCACTTATATGTAATTAAATAATGAAACGGAACTAGGCATTCACAAATGTTTTCATCGCAGGTTACCTCCTAGCTAGCTACCACAACAATCGCGATGTATTTCGTAAGTAAACGCACAGTTTCAAATTCGCCAGTTTCATGCAAATAGTGCCAAATAATAGCTGGAAAACCAGGAAACTTACCAAATCAATGTGAAGAGAATCAGTCGGTAGAACAGCAGCTGGAAAATTGAAAGAGGCTTCTGAGTCTCCTAGTTCTTCAGGATTCTCCACCAGGTCATCGATTGGTGGAAGATCTGGCTCAGACTCAAAAATTCCTTCCTGCGAGTTCGTCAACCACTTGCTTACATCGGTTTTAATCAATTAATTGATTCACTCAGATCTTCCATAAGGCACGAAGTCATTTGATCTTGAAACCTACAGATGCTCTGATATATTGACCATCGTCGACATATTCTAGACTTTGCAACAACGTATTCTAGACGTATTCTAAGACGTATTGCAAGATCCTAAAACATATTCTATTCACATTAATCCAATCATTTAACATAGTACTGTGGACGACCTAACAACCAAAGGAGAAATTTCAATATGGGAATTGGACAAATGTCCTCTTGTGTCAGTGAATATTAGGCATATCATTTTGCGTCCAAATTCCATTCATAGTTTATCCTAGTGTACTATATTTTATCTTGATTTTAATTTGACTAATAATTTGACTAATTATGAAATTTTTCAAAAAATCTTCAAAAATTACATAGATGGACATTTTGGATTTCTCCTACAGGTCAGGTTGACATTGGCAAAGGCAACGCTATTGGAATGATAGTAACTACAAAATGATAGAAAACAAGAAAAGCTCACCACATCCATGAGAGTAATGAGCTCCTCAATAGAATCAACTTGATTAAATTCCTTGGAATTCTTTGCGCTTCCTTCCATGAATATGCTGCCTATTCCTCTTCCTTCTGGTTGCGTGGATGGGGCAAAAGGAACCACCACGAGCTCATTCATGGAGGCTATGTCCTGCAAAATCAACAATCATGTGCTTAGATTTGGTTCTCATCAAATGCATCAATTTTTACCAGATTGGTCCTTGTCAATCATACTCAATAGGAGCTCTCTAAACTCTATTTTAATCATGTAATCATTCAATAAACATTGTGGGGATATTCTAGGTCTAGATTTTGCAAGACCTCTAAGGCAACACCCAATAGGAGCTCTCTGAACTCTACTTTAATATAGTCATTCAATAAACACTGTGGGGACTTTGTCCCTGTAGCTTTGCTCAGTTTCAAGGAAGATCCAACTCAAACTTCCTCACATGTAGTTTCTGTCACAGTAATGTCTACTCTCAGGGCCAATAAATATCTCAGTTGGAGATGAAACCAGGAGGTCATACCGTCACGGTCCAGGAGAACTCGTGAATTATAGTCTCATTTTCAATATTCATGTAATCTGCCGAGCTTGCGGTGGTGTTTAAGCTTGATACATATATATGTTCGCCGGTTTCTTCAGGTGCATTTGATGGAAGCAAAGGCACCAAGTTCCCTGGTGCAGCAAATTCTTCAAAGGCCTCTTCACCAACTTCGCTCAACTCTGCAGCACATGGCTCCTTGATGAAGTCGGGGTCCTGCAGAATCGCCATGTGGTTAGGTTCAGTTTCATCAATTGATTCCTCTAACAGATAAATCGTTTTACAGAATAGTAATCACCCAGGAGAAGATATCTGACCACCACATGAACATATATAATTCAGCCTGCTATAAACGTACAGGAAGTTGACGAAGGCAACATACATACATATATATATATATATATATATATATATATACACATACATATACATATATACATATATACATATATACAGTATCAAGAATAAGAATTTCAGTTAAAGTGAATTTCATTTTATTGATTCTCAAGATTCAGAGCGCCAAAATAGTTGCACAAAGCTCTAGCACTGGTATAGATTCAATTCAATGACAATGCGTGAATATCTGTGAATATAACGATATTGAGGAACTTTAGATGGAAATTAAACCAGGAATGCGTACCATAGAGAAGACAGGAGCGAACTCCTGAATGGGTGCAACTTGAATATCGATGGAACCTTTTAAGCTTGGTACTGTAATTCCTTCTGATTGCATCAACGGAATGCAAGGCACGAAATTTCCTGGGGTCGCAAATCCTTCAGGAGCCTCCTCACCGATTTCGGCCATTCCTGCATCTGCCCATTTTAAAAACAGAACCATATATGTCACATGTAATCTCTCAAGCTCACGTAGCGTAACACAGGATAAAATCTCAACTACAATCTATTTTTGACAAAGATTCACTCCGCTCAAGTCCAACAGTTAGGGCTATCTTCTTTACTTACTTGAATTTGACCTGTGTTTGTCGGTCTCTACGGGAGAATCTTCGGGTGAGAACTGCAATGCGTCTCTAAAATAATGCTCGAGAGAATTTAATGCGTTCTGTTCTGATGACTCGAATTGCACTGATAGGCGAATATTCCCTAAGACCAAAATTTCTTCAGGAGCTTCCTCACCGATTTCGGCCATTTCTGCAGCTACTAATTTTTCAAACAGAATTGTGTCAGATGTTATCTCTAAAGAAATATATATCAAGCTCATGCATGCAGAGTTATGAAGCACTTGATAAAATCTCAAATTCAATCTATGATTGAAGAAGATTCTGCTAAAGTCCAACTTACAGTCTTCTTTACTCGAATTTGACCAGTTCTCTCCAGGAAAATCTTGAGGAAGGCTTTGGAAGATGTCTCCATCCAAATGCCAGAGAGGAGACAATGCGGTTTGTTCTGATACATCGGATGGCACCGATGGGTTCGGATTCCATGGGTTTATAAATTCTTCATGAGCCTCACCGAATTTTGCCATTTTTGCACCTCCTGAAGTGTTTATTAGGTCAGATTTTCAAATTTTAACCACATGCATAATATGGATGTGTCAGGTTCATGTACAGTACGTAGTGCCAGAAAATATCGCAATTAAGCTTAACAAAGATGTAGCTAAAAATCAACACTGAAAGTTGTCTTCTTTACACGTATTTGGAAGCTTACCAAGGATTTCTCCTGGAAATTCTTGAGACAGAGCATTGTCACGTTCCACAATTCCAGTGACGCCGAATTCTGGTTGCAAGCCTGAGAGTGAAGATAGAACATTCTCTGTTGCAACTGAGTCTTCAGGAGCCTCCTCCTTAACATCGTCCATTTCTACACAGTCTTCAGGAGACTCCTCCTCAACATCGTCTATTTCTGCAGCTGTTCATAAATTTTCACAGTGTCAGATGTAATCTCTAACCACACACACACATATATGTATATATATGCATATGTTTAAGTTCATGTATAGTTAGCAGCACAAGAGAATATTATATCTCATTTGGAATCTAAGTTTGGCGGCCTACAGTGTAACTAAAACCCAACACTAAGGGTTGTAATCCTTACTTGGATTTGGAAGCGTTTCGTGATCGCCGTCTTCTTGAAAATCTTGGGGCTGGACACTGGAATGTTCCCACAGTTTCGGTTGCGAGTATGCAAGCGCAGTCAAAGCATTCTCTGGGGCAACAAAGTCCTCAGGTTCCTCCTCAACCTCGTCCATTTCTGCAGCTGCTCATATATTTGCTCACTGTCAGATTTATTATCCTAACGAGGTATGCCTCGATAGTTGTAGAAAACTACTCAATTGGAAACTATGACTGACAAAGATTCAGCTGTATAAAGTCACAATCAGGTTTATCTTCTGTACTTGAATTTTGGAGCGAAGGCAAAACATTCTCTGAGGCAACAGAGTCTTTCGGAGCCTCCTCATCAGCATCGGCCATTTCTGCAGCTGATTATACAATTTCTCAGTGACTGTCAGATTTATTATCTTAACGAGATGCCGAGCTCATGCACAATATTAGCACTAGTAAATTACTCAAATTAGAATCTATCCGGCATAGATTCGGCTAATGTCCAACAGGAAGGGTTGTCTTCTTTACTTGAATTTTGCTGGTGTTTGTCCGTCACTCCTTGAGGCTGGACACTGGAATGTCGCACAACTTGAATGTTTTGCAACTCCGGTTGCGAAGGCAAAGCATTGTCTGGGGCTTCAAACTCTTCGTGAGTGTCCTCATCAACTTCGGCCACTTTTGCAGCTAATCATACATTTTCTCTTAATGAGATACATATGCCAAGCTCATGCACTACAGAAATACGTGTAGTGCTAGTAAATAATTCAATTAAATTCTATGTTCAACAAAGATTCAGCTAAATTAAGTTCAACGTCATAGTCAGATGAGTCTTCTTCGCTTGAATTTTGCTAGTGAACATTAGTCAGCGTCTCCTTAAAAATCTTTGGTATGGACTCTTGAATAACTCTCACGTACCTCCACTGTCATGCAATTCTGGTTGCGAGTATAGGAGTGAAGGCAAAGCATCCTCTGGTCGGGCAGAGTCTTCATGAGGCTCCTCACCAAATTCTTCCATGTCTGCAGCTGGTCATAAATTTTTCTAGTGTCAGATGCTATTCTCTCTACTTGAAAGTCAAATTTGTGCTGTTAACAGTTAAAGCACTAATATGAACTCTTTCGAGAGATGTACCACGTCAGCACTCTACACTCTGCGTGTCCATAGTAAAAGCAGTTTCCAGTTTCCACATGCACGAGCAAATTTCATGGGATGGTCCTTCATGTATGACTCTCGAAAATTAGAACTCAAGACAGGTGTTCAAGTTTCCACGTTACTCGAAATGGAACTACTAGAACACGAATCCATATATATACATATATATATATATATATATATATATATATATATATATATATATATATATATATATATATATATATATATATATATATATATATATATATATATATATTTCGATCGAATTCAGAATCAGCTAGGAGCTAGTTCTCAGCAAACTCTATGCATAAATGAGGTTTCACAGTCAGCACACATCCCACTGTGAAAATTGTAGACGTCGGCTCACCGTAAGTGAATGAACTGGTTGCTTATTAATACGATTGGATCGACGACTATTTGGAATGGAAATAGGTCGCTTGCAGTTGATAGATAAGAGAGCAAGCAGGTACCACATTAACCTACACCTTTAGCAACTCAGCTAGTGGATGCAGCAGTGGAGGGTGAGAAGTTTACAATTATGATCATGACCAGGGTCTTCCACAGTCTGATCCACGGAAAGATCGTCGACGTCTTCAGTCCCTTCATCGGATTCCTCGTCGACATCTTCAGTCCCTTCGTCGGATTCCTCGTCGACGTCTTCAGTCCCTTCGTCGGATTCCTCGTCGACGTCTTCAGTCCCTTCATCGGATTCCTCGTCGGAGTCATCGGAAGGAGGCGTTTCATCGGGTGTAGAATTCCTCCTCTCCATGAATTTTTTCCATAATCGTCCACTGGGATCTTCCCCAGGGGCTACAACTCTAAGCACAACTAGATCTGACGAATCGCTGTCAGTAATGTCAGTAATGTCAGTGCTCTGACTGCGGTTACTACTATGTATGTTGTGCCGTTTCTTCTTCTTCAGATGAGCAGTTTCAATGTCGGAGGAACACCCTGCAGCGTTGCGAGGACGACGTCCTCGGCGAAGTGATTCTCTTGGAATCTCATCAGGGGGAGTGGATGGTCTGATCTTTCCGAGTCTTGCCAAACTTTTGCTGCTACGAAGACTGAAGGAAATTTTCAATAAATCAACAAATATTTCTTATAGTGACAAAGATTTGTACAAATGTACCCAACTTAAACCTACAAGTGTTAGAACTGCCGTGATTCTCGAAGGAAATCCGCTTGCGTGTGCACCATTCTCACATTTGTCATAGAAAAGTTTATTTCGAATTCCAATTTAATTGAAATTGGCTTACCTAGGACGACCTTCCAGCGAAAGCAGCTTGTGCAGTTTTTGGTGATGCCCTTGCGAATGCTCAATTCCTGAAATACATTCCCTGGGCTCCTTGGCCCCGGGAAGGAGGCAAAGAACCTGCGACTTCGGCGCATTGATTTCGCTGCCGACGTTACTTGATGTAGGGTCCACTTCTCGATTGTGGAGCTCGGTGCTCTTTTCGGCTGCTGTTTGAGACAACAACGATTTTTCCGTTAAGAGTTTGAGTTATTCACAACAAGTTAATTGCAAGTCTGGCTGAACTAGGGGATTTCCATGCAATTGGTGAAGTTTTGTCCAATAGTTCTAAACTTAAATCATTCTATACCTACTAGACCTGTCCCAAGTTATCATCTGGAAAAAGCACTAGATTGACCAGCTCATTTTCAGCACAATATCTGAAACTAGCCAACTTTATTGAATTGCCTTGAATTCAAGTGCCCATGCTAGCTTCATCAAATGCTGTAAGAAAACACTCGGCACACATGAAAACTGTAATGTATTCATCGAATTGAAATGAAGGAGGAGAAGTGGTTACGCTTACAAGGAGGATCAACAGAACTAGTTGCTTGAACCCGTCTTCTTTGTATGTAGTGAGGTGGCTTCCCAGCACTCATCCAATCCTTTATTATGTCTTCAGAAGGAAGTGTGTATTCTCCATCCCTATATTTAGAGGACATGTGATCTTTGACTCGATGTTTTCTCCAACGCCTATGTCCTTCAAATGATACGCTCGCCTCCTTGCAAGGATCAAGAAGACAGAAAAACAGCAGCCGCAGCTGCTCGTCGTCCTCCACTGTCCCCTTGACATCAAACTCTGCGAAGACGGCTGTGACAACGAGGTCCAAGCTGTAAGCGCGCTATTTGCCAACTTTATATTAACATCAGTGTCACTCTCGTGTCATAATAAGCTTCAAGTTTCAAATGTCGATGGGGTAGATTGTACATTATTTCAAACTGAAGTCTACTAAACCAATAACCTCTGTATGATCGAGGGCATTCGTCACTTAATCGATCACGTCAATTACAGACTTGCCATTAAACAAACTTAGATATGAGATTACAATACCGATTGAATTGAAATAGGGAAAATTATATGGTCAGACTCTTTGTAATATAATACTAATCAATTGAATTCCGTTACTACGTACCTGGATCGACTGGACAAAGTATCGTATCCTTCCGTGGCTTACGTCTCACCGGAACCTCATACGGTCTCGGTTTTTTTAGCGTCACCCAGTCTTTAATCTGATAGCCATCGGGAAGCGTGACGCTCTGAACTTCCTCGGTTTCCTTATGCTTCCTCCTTCTATGTCTTGTCCATTTTGGATACTTGTCCAAGCATACCTTCTCCTCATGACATTGTGAAAGCAGGCATTCATACCCCACGTAATGCGATCCGTCTGCCTCTCTGGGTTTGGCTCGGACGTTAAACTGTTCGTAAATGTTGCTCTCCAAGCTGGCAGGCTGCAATTCAGACTCCGTATCTGGATAAGACGATAACAACGTAGGACGTCGTTCAATAAATTAGTTAGTTTTCCCCCAATCAGTTCCAAGTTTCAGCTACTAGCTAATATATCCATGCATGCTTCTTACTATTTAATTAATTTATTGTTTATTAATACTGCCCTCTAGCATTCCGAACAAAAGTAATTGAATAAGATCAATGTTAGTATGAGGATGAGACAAGCAGGGCAAGACGGAATTAGAGGAATGTTGGAGAAGGAGAATAATATCCATGATCATGCACTACATTACTAAAATTTACCTGCTTCGCACTGTAGAAGTAGAAGTTTACTCAATAGGCTCGATCCTGCTGGCGGCCCGGCTGGGCGGTCTCGTGATTTCTTGCGCTCGGGTGAACACTGTGGAATCTCATACGGGCGCGGCTTTCCGCTACGCAGCCACTGACGAATCTGATCTTCTTCAGGAATTTTGTATGTCCCTGTGTGTGGTAGGGAGTGTGCTCTCCTCCGGTGCATTATGAGTGCACGTCTATTCCTGAAGGCTTTTTTCTTCTCACGACAAGGTGAAAGTCGACAAAAGTACCCATCAACTATTGACGCACCCCCGGGCAAAAGTTCTCCCAAGACCTGGACATCAAACTGATCGAAGATATTGCCCTCCGCATCAGGTGGGGGCAAACTTTCTTCCATCTCTGAACCTGTTGCAAATCACACAGATTTGATCTCAGTACAACTTGGAAAAGCAGTTCACGTTGACAGAGACAATTGGAATCATACTGGAAGTTGGGTCCGAAAGAAATGTACTTAAGCATTAATCACATGCATTTGCACTAAAAAGATATTTTCAAGTCTGTCGCCTAGAGTATTATTGTGTTCTTTGGGGGTTAGACTCGTAAATTCAAACCCTATACTAACGTGTGACTGAAGATGATGTTTGCAAGCGAAGGTGCACTCATGCGCCAGTAGATCCAGACAGGCCGAATTCACTCCCCAGCTTTCAGCCGTTCACATTGCATGCGGACACAACCCTAACTTTTCAAGATCACTTCTTTATTAATCACGTGGTTCTACACATGCATCTTATGGGTAGGGAAAGATACAAAAAAGTTCCATCAGTACACACAATAATAGAACAGTGCAAAGGACCTCAAACAAAATTATAGCTTGTAAATTTGTAATACTGTAGTTATTGTCCTGTAGCCTATCCTGCGTTAAACTGATGCCGTGAAGAAAACATCACCAAAATTAAACATCGAGGGATATCAATCAGTTACTGAATTTCAGACTTCGATCCTGGAGATTGAAGAAGCGGTTGCGGTGAATTCAGCGTTGCCCAAATTAAGCTGAAAAGAAAGAAAGAATACTTACTCGCTGTAGAAAGCGGAAAAGCGCACTAATCGCTACCGCCAAAACGAAGCAGTATGTTTCCAAATGACCCAAGTCCAGTTTTCCGATCTTCGCGCTTGCAATTTCTCGGTTACTAATCCACAAAGCAAGCCTCACTGCAACGAGAATCCGCACAAATGAAATCCACCTGCAACAGCTAGCAACTCTATTACTATCTCATGAAAAGTAAAACAGGCACACCGATGCTCTACAAGAGCAATGTGCCGGCAGCCAAGATTGTGCAAAGAAACCTAGTTTTGAACATACCTGCAATGCATTGACGCAACCAACACGAATTTCCAACTCGAAGGCAGACAGGCTAACAAGACGCCTGCAGAAGCAGAACTTCGGACGAACTTAACACAATCCAAGACAAGTTTACGCTCACCGCTGAAGCTAACACTGAAAATCCCTAGACCTGCAGCTAGCGTCGGTGCTCTCGGGTTACTGAATTTGCAGATCGCCAGAGATGAAATGGTAAAAAGCAGGCCCGAGCAGTCTCTGAGGTTGTCTTAACGGCGATGGTGGCTAAGGTGGCAGTCCGGACGAGGCCTCAACGATTGTGAAAGCTCCGAACGAGGCGCTTGGATCGCTCCGGAGTTTTCGCTCTAGAGTTGACCTGCAAGAGAAGTCCAAATCAATAGACCAACCCGTCTAGAAAGGAATTTCTTTGGATAGAACTAATAACAAAATTACGTACTGTAGTGATTTTACTACACTAAAAACTGTATCGAGTGTCATGGGTACTAAATACTTACTCAAGGTTATAACTTTTTAAGTTTTTATGAAAGAGTAAATTTTTTACCAAGAGCATTATATCTAATAATATTATTCAAAGAAGAGGATCTTTGTAAACATTTGGTAAAATATTTGTGAAGAATAAAAAATTATAGCATTTTAAAATTTTAAAACAGTATTGACATGAGAATGGTATATTCAAATTAGTATGTTCATTTCTAATAAACAATAATATATTATACTTACAATAAATTCATTTGCCTAGTTTACGCCAATTGCCAAATTGTTAAACATCATGCTTTGAAATATTGAAAAGTAAATTTAGGAGTTACTAAACATTGTTAACCAAGCCTGGGGGTTTCTTTTGCTTCTATGGGCAATTTCGTTAAAATGGCGGTATTCCAAGTGCGACTTTGACAGAGTGCCATTTTCACCATCTAGGACAGATATAGATTTCAGAACGGCCGTTCTGAACTGTTTTCATGCCATTTTAAAAATATATTGCCATTTTAACGAAATTGTCTATTTCTGCAAAAAGTGAGAGTTCCCCAATGGTGAAGTATTACTAAATCTGACAACCAAATGGTACAAAAATACATGTGGGGAGAAAGGATGAGCCTAAGGATGGGCAAACATTGACAACTGAGCTCTTGCTCACTTTTACCCAACCAATCAAGTTAGTCATATTATATTTGAATTCCCCTTTAAGTATCTAGGGGGGAATTATACTTCCACCTCGAACGTGGAGGTTCAGTCGCTTACTTGCTTAGCAATGTTATGTAGGACCAAATATGAAAATAATAGGGTGAATTGGTGAAATCAACCTTCATAAAATCTTGTACTATCAAAATTAGTGTAAAAAGATTTCAGTTAATGATTCCGTACACATTAGATCTTGTATTTATATGGGCAATTTCATTAAAATGGCACAATAATACCACCATTTTGACAGTGTGACATTTTAACCATCTAGGATAGGTATAGAGTTTAGAACGAGCGTTTTGAAACATTTAGGACAGGTGTAGATTTCAGAATGGCCATTCTAAACTATAAAAGCGCCAAAGTTCAGTAATACCGCCATTTTAAAAAATTGACCATTTATAAATTTATAAACAATCCTACTACTAAGGTCATACATATTAAATGGATGTAAAACTTTTGCATGTAAATGCCAAAACTAAAGAATTGATCACAAAAAATCAACCACTAAAAGATAGAACCAATTATAGTCCAAAAATGTCAGTTTTAGATTTTTTGTAAAAAGACAATAGTCCAATATTTTGGCACCTTTAAAACATAAAATAGTACCTATCCAGCTATCTTTATTTCAATGTTTTCAAACCTTTTTTTGCAGCTACCTCATAATTTTTGGTGCTGAAATCATACTACTACTAATTAAAAACAACATTGACATTTCTTAGACTTGTAATAACTTCAATTTCGTTAAATTTGTAATTAAATTCTACAACTTTAGCACTCTTATAGGCATCTAGAATATAATCTAAATCTAAACTAGTCCAACTTCTTGGAGCTTTGTACGAATGAATGTGACAATATCTTGTTCCAGAAATTGGGCCAAAGAAATGATTACCATAGAGTAGAAACTGATAGATAATTACTTGGATTTCCAATAACCTTATAATCTAGAAAAATAAATTTTAGTGAGATAATATGAATTGAAAAAATTGCTAATTAGCATTATTCAATAATGATAATAAAGCGTATTATTGTTTGAAACTCTAGAAGCTTCTTTAGTTATAAGAAAAACTATATCTTGTTAATAAATATGGATTTTTTTGAAGAAAATCACCAATGAAAAAATCCTTTATACTAATATCTATTTATTTATAATAATATATTAATATCAAAGCATCTCTACAAATGTATGATATTGAAAGTCTACAGTGTACTAGTATTGCAAGCTACTCAAGCCTTCTTTGGGAGGATATAAATTCAGTTTTTGTTCCACTTTGGTTGTTTTCGGCTAGTACTCTAGTACTCAACTACTCATGAGCTTTTGCATATGAATTTTTAAAAATAAAATAAAATAAGGATAATTAGTATAACATTAAAAATAGCATATCACCAAAATCTTAGAACTAAAAAAAAATCTAAGTAAAAAATTATTCACCAAAAAGAGAGAGCTAAAATTTTGAAGAAAATACATACTTTGATGTTTTAATTTGTAAAAAATAGGAAAAATAATTTTCAAAAAAACTAAAAATAGAACATTTGGAAAGACTTCATGGTGAAGAAATTTCACCAAAAAATTGATCTTGAAACCATCTTAAATATTTAGAACTGTGCGTGCAAGGAAGTCTTCTTTGCATGGACGTAGACAACACAAAATAAAATATTTTAAAATTTCCCTTGAGTTCCTACTACAAAAATAGACCATAAAAATTTCAGCTCTAAATAATTAAATTTGGGGACTCCATAGGACTCAAAACCCCTAAAATGCAAAATGTGACATATTAATTTAATTGATTTTTAAATATAAAATGATTTTTTTTTATTTTTGAAAAATATGAGATATTAATATACTCATGATATACATCGCCAATAAAAATTTCAAATTCATACGAGTCATTCTTAAGAAGTTATTGCAAAAGAAAGATTTGACACTCCTCTTGTGACAAATACCTAGGATCACTGTTTCTTACAATGATCCTTTAAAGCTTCACTCCAAATTTTTATTTTATGGGTAATTTCATTAAAATGGCGGTATTCTAAGTGTCACTTTGACGGTGTGCTATTTTCACCATCTAGGAAACGTATAGATTTTAAAACGGCCATTTTGAACTATCTAGGACAGGTTTAGATTTAGAACGACCATTCTGAACTGTTTTCATGCCATTTTAAAATAATTTTTCCATTTTAATGAAATTGCCCATTTTTGAAAAAATGGAGGAATAAATTATTTACAACGGATGATAAAATTTGAAAAATCTTAAATTCATAAGAATCACAAAGCTTGAATTGGGAAAGTATAGGTTACAAAATACAAAATTGATAGCTAAGTTTACAATTCAAAATGGGGGGCAAGTTTCTTACATCCATGACAAATATAAAAAAAAATTTCACCTTCCCTTAAAAAGCTTGTAACACTATTTACAAAAAATCCATAATATCGCTATGGCTCCATACACCCATACCAATAAGATATATCTTCTTTGAATTCCTTCTTTTTATTTGCTTGTTGCAAATTCAACTTTTCACATCATTTATTCTATCTACAAAATATTGCATTTATGGGCAATTTCGTTAAAATGGCGATGTTTTTTTAAAATGGCATGAAAACAGTTCAGAACGGCCGTTCTAAAATCTATACCTGTCCTAGATGGTGAAAATGGCACACTGTCAAAGTGGCACTTGGAATACCGCCATTTTAACGAAATTGCCCATATTTCCTCTTTTGAATCTCTAACTAACAATTTATATACAAGGAAAGTATTTTATGGTTTTGCCGCCTAGACAATTGAAGTTAAGGTAATAAGGTATATTTACCTATAATCAACATTGCCCTAAATGCAGCACATACATTTGGATCCAAAAGTGTCATTTTTTTAGATATCAAATGTACAATCTTGAAATTTTGTTAATAGATATTTCATTAAAATGAAGTACTCTCTACGCTATTTTCCTATCCATTTTTTAGGACCAGTATAGATTTCAGACTGCATGGTGCCATGGTCTGAACATAAAAGTGCCAAGTTTGTGAAATACTGCCATTTTAACAAAAAAATTGTTTGGTGTACACAATTAAAATATAAAAGTCTATAAGAGTGGAGAATCTACTATTGTTTTTTGATCTGCCTAAAGACAAAACAAAACAATACTTTAAAATTCATACCTTATTCATATGATGTCCAAATAGGCAAATACTTCATGCTAAAAATCTAAAATACGTTGGAAACTTGCAATTCTCTTTGAGTTGCCAACAAAATCTAATAAAAATAATTTTATGTTTAATCAATACAGAAAATAGTGAAATTAGGTTGCCCCACACTAATTTCTCGACATTTGACACTAAATAAATATTTTTAGTTATTGTACAAGAATACACTATTTTTGAATTAGATATTGTTGTAATTGAGACTCATGAACCTCCATGTGTACAAATAAAACTATTTTTAGAAAGATTTGTTGACTGTAATGGCTTGTAAAGTAATTTTCAAGTTGTAAGGCAACCTAATTGTTAAGGCAACCTAATTTCACTATTTTGTGTAGTTTAACTATGCTCTTGGTTAGAGGTGCCCATACCTTATTTTTGGTGAAAACCTTCAAAGAATTTTGGAACTTCGATTATGAAACCGTACCACCTGCCTCTACTTGCCAGCTGTACTTGATTTTACAACCCCTACCAATAAACCTATATTTAGAAGCTACTGGCCTACTAGCTAGCTTACTAGCCTAAGAGCCGCTGTGAGAGGCTAAGCTTAACTCCAGAATTTTTGCAATAACGAACTGCCTCAGACGTCCTCATCAGCAATAACAAGACGCCGGAATTGGCGGCCCATTCCACGGCGTCTAGCAAACCCACCTCGCGAGACTTCATTCGGCGTTTTTTTAGGGTTGTCTGTCTACAGACAGCTCCATTATAAATACCTTCACGTACTTTGTGAAGTTGCATGCGCATATTGTCTTCAGTTCGATCGTTTCTGGTTCTAGCGATCTCCAGTCTGGTTTCTAGTTCGCTCTGATTAATTTCCAGTCTTGCGCACTAGGTAGTAGCTACGTGACGGACGATAGATAGAAATGGGGCCTCGGAAACTAGCCATGACTGACCAGGATTACGAAGCGCTGAAGAAGAAGCTCTTGGAGACCTACTCCGTGCGACCCACCCTTTCGAACCCGACGCTGAAAAGCGTGGTGGACTGGCATTGCCTCGAGAGCTCCTGCTTCTTGGACACTATGGTTTTCGGTAGTCGAGACAGATGGATGAGGCATCACAAGCGTCTTCACAACCGGGTGTGCGAGAACGACAGGGACTATCCAAGAGAACTGGAGGCGAAACAGTTTATCCAGGAGCACGAACTTCGACAGAACGCGAGACTCGGCATTGCCGGTGCCGGACGATCTGCACGTCTAGTGCCACCCACCGCAACTCCTGCAGGTCTATATTCTCGAATCTCAGGAGCTCTGAGTGCAACTCCTCTAAATTCTGTTGTTCCAAGTTCTTCCACCTCAGGAGCTCTTTTCGGGGCTTCTCCAAGTAGTGCTGCTCCAAATTCTCCACGCTCAGGAGCTCATCGTACTTCAGCCGCTGCTTTGCGACGTGGGCCCCGTGGTCCATATCGTGTGCGTGCAGATAACAAGGATGCTCGTCGACAGGAGCATCCTGATCAGGGTTTTGTAAACATTGGGGGGGCTGTAATGGCCGAACCTGAATCTTCCGGGACTTTGGACGTCGCCGAAAGGGAGATACTGATGCAGCAACTTAGCTATAATTTGCAGGCAGTGTCTCAGCTCAATACGGATAGCGTACATATCATGCAGATCCTTGGTATGCTACTAATTTACATCCCAGGTCTATCTTTTTTATCGTCATTGATTTGTAGCAGTGAACAATTCCAGTCCCCAGCTAGATTGTTGTTCGCTTCGGACCCGCTTGGTAGAATTTCGATCTCGCTTCTTTTTCAGAGATGGTACTGGTACGCTCTATAGATGCCTGTTAGGAATTGGCTACTTGTTGCAGTGCTGAATAATCCGCTGTTGAAACAACATAGGTAGCGTATGTTCTGTACCGGAGAGAATTGATTAGCGTACCGGAAGATTCAGGGAAAAAAATGATGATAATCCAATATTAAAAAGCAACATGAAGATTTTATCCTCTTAGTTTGTTGAAACTTGATAGAACATCCCAAGCCAGGTTATTAATTTCATGTTGTGTTGAGAAGCTACTGGTTTTGATATATATTGGCAGACGTTCAGTGTTTGCAAGTGATATGTTAGGATGCAATCTATTAAATATATCATTGGCTAAGTAAGGTGCACGTGGCTATTCATGACAGGCTTGCCATCGACTAACTCTGTGAGCGAGATTCGTCGTCCAGCGGGAAGCAAACGTCCCAGAGAAAGTCCCAACACAGGAGCCCAAGGATATCCAGCAGCTACAGTTGCTACACCAGTACCGCTTCCAACTTGGGTCAACAGGAGAGCACTGGCCAGTACTTCTCAGACAGCAAGGGCACTTCAAGCTCGCCAGTCGAAGTTTGTTGATGCTGCAAGTCAGGCTCCTGCACATTCTAACGAGGTTCCTGCACATGTATTCGAGTCTACTCCATATCCGAGGATTCCGAGCCACGCTCCGGCACATTCTAACGAGGGTCCTGCACACTATAACCAGGTGTTTGCACTTGCTATCGGGGGTCCGGCACATTCATACCAGGGTCCTTCACTTTCTATCGGGCTTCCGGGTCATTCATACGAGGGTCCTCCACGTTCTATCGAGGGTCCTTTACATCTAGCATTGACCCCAAGCCAGCCGGAAGAGGAAGAGGAGGAAGAGGAGGAAGAGAATTACAATGCGGTTTCAGATTCCGAGAAGGTACTAGACTCTGACAGTGAAGACCAGGCCACCGATGTATCACAGGGTGTCTACGAGGTACGGTGAGCTTCATGCCAAGTGTATGATTTATGTATTTCATTTTTTTCTATAGATTATATATATAGTTCAATTCGATCATTGAAACCTAAAACTATCACTGACAGGAATGACTTGGTGCAGCTGAAGAGAAATTCACAGGGACTAATTCAATTCAGTTACTGTTTTTTTTTATTGTTTTCAATCACTTGTTTAAGGTGATTAGTTAACTTCCTATGCATGGGGCCGGGAGGGGGCGTGCTATGCATGGGGAGTGTGTAGAAATTTTCGTACATATTAACAACTTCTCCAAATGACTTAAGATTTAAGAACAAATATGTGATGTGTTCCATTGATTTTCTTTGCAGGGCCAAGTGAGGTGGACGGATGTAAAGGTAGAAGCGCATGCTGCTGGTTCCTGGCCCTGAGAAGTTAGCTTCATTATATCAACCTAATCAAGCTAGGGATTCATTTAGCTGATGCTTGGAAGATATGAACCAGTTTGGGCAACTTTGGGTGGAGATATGTAGAGACTTACGTACGTGAATGGCACATTAGAATTGAGGGAATGTGCCGGTGTTGTGGATTGTGTGGGAGATGAGATTTATCATCTGAATTTTCTAATCAAACATGCTTTACTACTGAATGCTGTCTCTCTTTCATGACATTGAGGATGTTTTCACTGGCCGGGAGTTATTTTTTGGGGAAGAATGGATTTAGATCCAACTGAAGAAGTAAGAATTGAATGACGCCAGTGAGTAGCACAGTATTTTTTGCATGTTTTGCTGGCAGTGTAATGAAAAGACCCCATGAATTTGGAATAAACTCTTAAAAGATTGTATGAATGATTGTTCAATATAGCTGCCTGGGTGTAAGAGCAACCAAATTTTTACCGCATAGATTGCAATATATCATGCTGTGTATTTCCTACAATGGATTTGAACGGAGCTATATGTTCTCTTGGTGGCATTTCAATTGCGTGAGTACCAATTGGAGTACATTCATCTGCCAACATTAGGGATAATGGGCCTCGGTTCAGGGCAAAACGTCTTAGGAATTAGAGAATTCGCTCTCCATTGTCAGTTTTATACATCCAAGTGATCCAACACTATTTAGTCTATAATTTAGTCTTTAATTTTCCATTCATAATTTAGTGAACTCTTTGAGAATCAGTTTGTTTACTTAAACTTGTAACTTGGTGTTCTACCAAATAACATACAGTGTGAAAATTAGTATAATGACCAAAAAAAAATCCCTTGTACTTCATTCCTAAAAAAGTTTCTCCAGAAGTTGTGTACAAAATGAAGTAATTAACTGCTAATGAATTAAGAATAATAATAGAATTATTTGATTTTATATATTATTATTATTGAAAAAAATATTTTAAAATAAACCAAGTTTCCACTTAGTTAAATATGCTCTTGGTCAAATAGTCTTAAGAAAAAATGAATCTTGAGCAATCTTTTTGTCGTCTATACCATCAGTTAGGTTGTTTGTTTGTTTTGTTTTGTATGATACGTTGAGATCTAACAAGTCATGAGGCATCCGGCAGCGATCTTGATACTGCTCAAAAGCTCTTGGCAAGGAAGGGTGCATAGACTTTGTTTCATGGCATTTGGACCTACAATGTGGAAGTTATTGAATTTCAAAGTTTTTATGAATTCGGAAATTGAATAAAATTATCATTTATTTTAGAAAATTTGTAACTTCATTATTGGGTGTCCAAATGCTATGAAACAAAGCCCTTGCACTCCTTCTTGCATAGAACTTCTTTTCATGCAAATTTTTTAGCGTTTGGATTTATGATGTGAAAGTAATGGGATTTTTTAATTAAAAAATTGAATTATATTATCTTTTATTTTGGAAAAAACATAATGTTCACACCGTGTGTCCAAATGCCATAGCACAAAGCTTTTGCACTTCTTTGTGCATAGAACTTTTGATTTGTACCAAGAATGCAACCCTTAGCACTAAAATATGAAAGTTATTCATTAGAGAAAATCTGGGCCCGCCGGAGGGCTGCTCCAAGGGACCCTGAAATTTACTTTTCTTTTCCAAAAAAATTAGTTTTTCCCCTATTTCAACGCAGCAAAAACTGCAGCAATAGTGGCGCAGGAACCAAAAACTACAAGTAAAAAAAAAAATATATATATATATATATATATCTTTTTTTTTTTTTTTTTTGCAATCTTAAAAAAATTTAAAAAAAATTAAAAAATTAAAAAAAAAAAAATCGCGAAAGCTGACTGCTGCGGTGAGCAGTCAGCTTGGTGTAACAGACCAAGCTTTTAATAGCTTGGTTTGTCACATTCTAGTAGCCCTCGAGAGGGTTCAGTTTTTCTCTAATGTGAATTTCAAAGTTTTAATGAGTTAAAAAATTAGAATTTTTTTCTTACTTTTATTTTGGTTGTGACAACAACACAAGGCATACTAGTCAATATAATATAAGAGTAGTAAGAGTATTTTATCATTTTGAGAATAAGTAGAAGACAAAAATCATGCTCAAAGAATTATTATTCTAGTGAGTAATGACAACAAACTCCAATTATTAAGTTCATATTTATTTTTAAGACTAATAGCAATAAGATAGAAATGACTAAGATAGACATCCAATAAGTACTTTATAAAATAAAATAAAAAAACGAAGTGCAAAAAATTCTTGTATACTATATGCTTATACATATGCATTTTAGATTAATTTGAGTAATAAACAAAAAAAATCTGAAAAAAAACATCTTCCTAGTCATAAGATTAATTATAAATTTGTCAATAGTTAACTTATAAAAAAACTTAAGAAAATAATGAAAAACATTAATTACAAAATCTAAATTCAAAAAATATAATTCAAATTTAGAGTATCAAAGCTAGAAGAAAAAAATGTATTTTCTAATTAGGCTTGTTCTTACAATGCTCAAAGAAGTGCCGCAAAAAAAAATTCAAATACCACATGATTGCAAAGACCTAGATACTTTTTAATAATCACAAGAAACACTTCTACTATTTTTTATCACATATTGTACAACATTTTTTTCTTGTTTTTAGCCATGATTTTTGTTTTAAATTCTTAAAGATTCCAAATTCATATCAAAGATAGATAAGAGTATAAGACCATTATACACATTAGATAATTTTTTCATATTTATCAAATGCACATCCAAATTAAAGCATCATGACATATATGCTTTAATGTGCATTGGAGTTCAAAACTTTGGAATTTCATACTAGCATGTAAAAATTGAACTTAGGTGAAACACCTATTGATATTGTTGTCTTTTTACACTACTTATGATTATTTTTTAGAGTACTTTAAAATTAGAAGTATAATATTTAAAATTCTCTAAGTGGAAGAACTAATAAAGTGCAAAATCTCAAGAAAACAGATACTTGGATGTTTTAATTTGTAAAAAATAGGAAAAAATTTAAAATAAAATAAATTTTTTTGACTTGTAACAATCCAATGGAGATGGTCATTCACCAAAAAATCCATCAAAATAATATGTTACATATTTATAATACAAGCAAAACAAGTTCATTTTGTGGACTTCTCTACAATGTTCATAGAATTAATTATTTAAAAACTCCTTTGAAGCTTAGCTACTAGTCTAATGAAAGACTTTTTCCTCCAAATTTTAGCTCCAAATTTCTTTAGAGCGGCTAAAAATAATACTAAAATCCCCAAATTGGCAAGTGTAGCATAAAATTGGGGATAATTCTAGATAGTAATTTTTTTTGGAAAATTTTTAAAGAATTTATCAGAGGTGTATCATAATTATGAGTATCTTATCTTTGAATCATGTATTTTTTGGATTCATAGTACCAAAAGGTTATTGCCAAAAAACAAATCAAAACTCAACAAGTGATAGAAAATAGTACAAGTATTTTTTGCAATTGCCTAGCGCGTAAACATCCATGTAAAAAAATCCAAATGATAAAGCTTCAAATGGTCCACAACAAACAATGAGATGTACTATCCATGTGAATTTTAGTTTTCTTATTTCCTGAGTGGAATAGGCCCTTACATAACATTCAATAGCTTTGAGACAAGTTGCCTTTTGCTCTCATCCACAAAGTGCATCCACTAAAGTCTTACTCCTCTAACTAAGGAGCATAAATCTGACACTTTTTTATAAGTATCCTTGAACCAAGGAGCAAAAGGAGCCAAAGTTTGACGGCTTATAACAAGTGTCTTTGCAATTATTGATGGGTGCAAAATATTCCGCATCATTCCATTGGATGGAGGGCAGTGCCACTTCTTACTACTGAATGCTATGAAGCTTCTAAGATATATGGTCACTTTTAGAAAAGTTGAAAATTTTAAAAAACAAAAAACACTAGTGACACAAAAACTAGTCCATTGTACCATGAAAATGCCCCTTTGTAGTTGTTAATAACAATATATCAACAATTTTGTTAGTAAACAACTTTGTCAATGGTGAAACCTAAGATTTTGGACATGAGTAGGATGGCTTGAGTAGGATGTCTTGGATGTGTGCAAGTGTTATTCAATAAGTAGTTTGATGTTCCGTGGTACAAGACATAGGCCAAGGCATCTACCAAAGTTCTAAAATACTCCATGAATTCCGGAATGAATTCCCAATGGGCACTGGGCACCAGGTGATTTATACTTGTAACGTTTAGTGCGGTCATACTGTGCTTCAAGTGCTATTAATAGTTTAAAATGGTTATTTGACACTAAATTGTGGTGGTGAAAACTAGTAAAAAGTAAAAAGTTTGAAGATCCTTTTTGATGTCAATGCTTAATTAGGTGTTTGTTTTAACCCCTGAAGGACCAAGGCCTTTTTTTTGCCAAAAAACACTGAAAACTGCCATTTCTATAGCAAAGAGTAAAAAAAAATTTAATTATTTTTTTCCACATTTAACCGTAGGATCTTACACCTAACTAACATAAAAAAGTGTGGAAAAAATTTCAAAATTTTTAACCGCACAGATTGCAAGATATTTGCATTTAAAGTGGAAAAAACAAGTTTTCCAACACATTGCAGGACTAGATTTTTTAACTTAAAATTTTTGCACTACACAGTTTTGAGCTTTAAATCTTTATGGTGGAAAATTGAGTTGAGATTCTAGGGAGGAAAAAAAAAATTCAAAAAAACTTAATTTTCATTCTTAAAAAAATTGTTAAGTAGAAGTAGGTATGAGATAGAAGGAAAATCTAAAATATTCATATATTTTAGATGGAATTAAAGTGAACTAATTCCAATGGTGAGATTGTTCTAGCAAGTAAACTAAACAATGCAAAAAAAAAAAGTTGAAAAATTGCAAAGATTGCATTCAAAAATGAATCCTACAAGTATTTTTTTTCAAGAAGATGCTCTAACTGCCCGAAAAACAAGAATGTCCATAACTTTCTCATAACAAATCCAAATTGAATGAATCAAAGCTTTCCAGATAGACGAACATATAATCTATGAAGAAAAAAAATCAAAAAAAAAAATTCAAATTTTTGCAAATTTTTTTGCTGCCCCTCGTCCCCTGTTTTGAGTTTATTTGGTCATAACTTTTGTTCCCGGGCACCGATTGTAAGAAGAATTATATTCACACAAAGCTTATCGATTTTTCTATCTTCAAAAAAAGTTTTAAGAAATCACAACAAAAATTCAGCTTATAGATACCTGCCCAAAATCCCATTTGTCCCTCGAACGGACAACGGTCCTTTAGAGGTTAAGCTGTGCCATTAGAAGAAATTTGAGGGCTCCAAGAGACTGCAAGTTATCAGTCCCTGGGAACGCCCTGGGAGCAGTAATCTAATGTGGCCAAGACTGTGCCACGTCAGAAAATAATAAAAAATTAATTAATTAATTAATTAATTATATATATAATTATTTTTATATTCTATCCATTCCCAGCTACGGGAATAGCCTGAAACGGCCCTTTGCAGCCCTCAAATCTCTTCTAATGATAATTGATTGTGGAAGTTATGTCAAGAAAAGGCAATAGTTTTATAAATATGTACAAGAGTGCCAAATTTATTTTTTGGGTATACAATAAAGTTGAGTTCCAAAATTTCATAATATATTCAGACATGTTAAGACCTACAATTTCTTTTAAATGTGTTATGCGTTGATTCCATAGTAGAATATGTCGAATTGCTTACTTAGATGATGATAGGCATTTCCACCTTACCCCCACAAGACCATTTTTTCAAATTTCAAATAATAGATGAATCCAAATACTTAAATTTAAAATCTTAAATCTTTTTTAAGGTTGGATGAAGGCGAGACAAAAGTTGACTAATAATCACACTATTTGATACAATAAGGATATAGAGTAGATCACATTATATTTATTGAATCTAAGATACTATGGAATATCATTGGCATTAACCCTTAAAATTCTAACAATCAAACGGCAATTCTTGAGGTTTCCATCAACTATTGAAGTTTGGCTTTTGATTTGTGTTAGTAGGAATTGTCTACACAATAAAATTTGGATGAATGTGAATATGAAATTTCAAAGTTTGCATGCAAATTCTTATTTTGTTGTGAATTCGGTTTATTTTTTATTATCAAAAATCTGTGCAATATGAATGCAAAAGTATATTAGATCTTAACAATTTGAAGTGTTAAATTCACACGAACGTCCATATACGGTTACAAGTGAAAGGATGCCAAGGAAGAAGTTTCAAGTAAAGTAGTTAGAAATTTTATTTTATTTAGGGGAGCAGTTGAATGTAAGGTGGGTACCTCCAAAACCGCCACTTTTTGCTACTAAGCCTAGTTACTATTATTTGAGTGGTGAAATTTTCATATGCTCTTGTTGGCAAGTGAAAGGAGGTTCCAATGCACTAGAGAACGTGGCATTTGGATACTGTGTGCAAAAGTTATTAAGGAACAAAGTTTGGTTCTAAAATAGTTTCTTCTACATAGGTACAAAATTGATTTTGGAGATGTACACAGAGTAAAGATGGTTGTTTAAGGTCAGTGTCACATTGGGAGGTACCTACCTTAGTCTAACCTCCTCGAGTGTTGTTATTCCCATGAATATTTTTCTATGCACATTTTTCACAAACCATTTGTATGTGTGATATTTCCACAATCCAAAATAAAAGTTATAAATTTTTTGTAATGTATTAAACGTGTATTTGTGTAATTTGCAATCCATAAAATACAAATGTGATGTATGTATTTGATGCAAATACATATTGTTTCAACTTCTTGTATAGAAATTTCAATGAGTGATAAAATTGGTGTAATCTAATTTCAAGAATGTGAAATAGTTTAAGTATGAATTATCCCCTAAAGTCCATTGACCCTACAGGGGCTAAAATGTGAGATTCCGGTAGGCTCATGAAGACTGTCTCAATATTCATCATAATATTTTGAATTTTTTTTGAAGCTAGAAAAATATATAAGCTTTCTAGGAATATAATTTTTATTTCAATTGGTGCCTAGGAACAAAAATTATGGCCTAATAAGCCAAAAATAGAGGTCGGCGGGCAGCACACCACGCAGCACACAAAAAATCACAAAAAGTCAAAATTAAATTTTAATTTTTTTTCTAAAATATTATATTCTTATCTACATGTAAAGCTTTGAACTAGTGATGAGAAAGTTATGGACAATCTTGTTTTGGAAATCTAAGCATCTTCTTTAGAAACACTACTAGAATGTCCTACCCAAATCAAGATGTCCAAACCAACTGAAAACGTCCAAATCAACACAATTGTATTGAAAATTGCCGAATCAAGATGTCCGAACCAACTTAACATTGTTGATTTGGGGTGTCTTTTCTTGTAGTGAAAATAGCTTATAGGATTCAATTTTGAATGCAATGTTTACAATTATTTTAAAAAAAATTGGCATGATTAAATATGCTTGCTGGAATAATCTCATTGTTGGAATTATTGTGTTTTAATTCCATCTTAGAGCTATTAACAATTTAGATTTTTGCTCAATCTTAAACCTACTTCTATTTAACAACTTTTTAAGGAATGAAAATTAAGTGTGGTTTTGTAGTTTTATTCTTGGAATTTCAACTGAATTCTTCAATAGAATTTTTTTTTTAATCCAAATTTTGTAGTGCAAAAACATTCTACAAATGGTGGTCAAAGTCATCTAAAATTGCAAAATAGCATTCAAAAAACTTTTTTTTCTACTTTGAATGCTTATATCTTTCAATCTATATGGTCAAACTTTATGAAATTTTTACCTCATGATTTGAGACAAGTCAAGTACAAGGTCTTGTGGTTAGATTCTAAGAAAAATGTTCTTTTTGCTTTCTTAACTGAACATAGCAGAAATGGCAGTTTCGAATGTTTTTTGACAAAAAATATGACCTTTAAACTTTAGAGATTAATGTGTGAAAGTTGAATACTGATTATTCATAATGCATGGATTGAACTGCATATGAATTAAAAATTGCAAACATTTATTTATTTTTATTTCATTTTATTATGAACATATAATGTTTTGTTCAAAATTCAAGTTTATTATTGACTATTGCCATAGCCAGTGTAAGAAGGCTAATTATTAGATAAGTAAGTCTATATAGTTAATCGAAGACCATGGTCCAAAAGATAATTGTTTCCAAAGTGAGAATATGATTGTGTGTGATCATAAAAATTGCAATTTGACAATGAGTATTATTTAGCAAAGATTTGGAATTTCTATTATTCTATAGTTTAGATTTATACAAGTAAAAATAAATAAGAATGAATAGTCATTGAGGATTATTGAACTCTACAGATTACTCTCTATCAACATGATAATGGATGTAATTGAGTGAAGAGAGATGTTATGGAATCATATTAAAGAATTGGAATAAAAGAGATTTATACAAGTAAAAATAAATAGAATGGGTAGTCATTCAAGATTATTGAACTTTATAGATTGATGTCTACTCAATGGACGTAATTGAGTGAAGAGAGGTGTTAAATGGAATTCTATTAAGGAATTGGATTGAAAGAGAAAGACTATGGAAAGTGTGAATTAGATCCCACTAGTGTGCCCTATGCCATTGCCACAGTCAAAACAAAAGTAGAAGTAATTTTCTATTTTTTTAATTCATAAAACCTTTGAAATTCAATAACTTTTACACCGTGAGTTCAAATGCCACAAAAACCCCCCTCCTCGCCGAGGGCTTTCCGACGGTACCAAGCATGCCACCAAAGGTGCACGATCCAGGAGATCTCAACATAACAAACAAAACAAAACAAAACAAACAGCCAAACTTAAGGTATGGATTAAATCTGAAGTACTAAGGACTGCCATTGATATTTTTGTGACTTCCCAAATTGCATGAACAAGATTAAGTTAGTAAGTGTCTCTGGCAGTTGCCCACACAACAAATTTTATTACAGGCTTGCTTCATTTCATCGCTTCCTCCACCCTACTCAGCATGATGCTCTCGAAGCAAAATGTTAAATCGCACCAAGTCCTCCACGTTTCGTTTCATCTCCTGGGCCTCTTTCTCCACATTCTGCATCTTCAACTGCAAGTCCTTCACAGTTTGCTCCAAATGCTCTCGCTCTTGCATTGTCGTCCTCAACTGCAACTGCAAATCCTTCACGTGTTGCTCCACTTGCTCGTGATCTCTCTGCTTTTGGCTCATTTGGATAAGAACCTCGTCTGTAAGGTCTAACTGTTTCTGATTCATCTCAAAGAGATCAGTGTAATCACGGATCCAAGATTCCTCCTTTCGCTCTCCCTCACTCTTCATCGCCCTCAACTGCAACTCCAAGGCGGAGTTGCGCCAAGCAAGGGCACTGTTTAAAGCTGCCATATGGCGGGACGGCATTGATAATATGTCGATCTTCTCCACTTATGTGTTTAGTTTCCAACACTGAATTAATATATACGTACTCTGCACTTTGTCGATTTACAGCCTGAGAGTACAAATTGAAAGAACGTGAATGAGTATGGGACGATGCACCATCAGGACTAATCGTCAATTTTGTTAAATCAGGGCAACCAAAATTTGTGACATTCAAGGAATAGGAAACTCGCATTGGTGTCGATTTTAGCTTAGGGCTGCGTAGTCTGCAAGCCGTGATTGAAGCCGGTGAAGTGTGCCAATTTAATGAAATTGAGGTTGTTAGATTATGATTTGGATAACCTTCGAGAGTTGGGCTTGTGGAAGTTATTGGACATTATAATGCCAAGTTGAGAATGTCCATTTCTGTACCTTTTTTTTGTTGATCTAAGAATTGACGATGTATAGAAAGAAAAACAGCGTTTATGACACTCAAAACTCACTGAGAGAGTGGCACAATTGCCTTGCAACCTAAAAGTTGGCAGTACGAAAAGCAGGGCAAGCCATGATTCGCCAAGTAACGCGTTTTCTCTCTAGTAATTAAGAAGTGGTACTAAGTTATTACAGCCTCTCAACGTCAATTTTGTTAATTGGCGGTATTTCACTACTTTTTATACTTTTTAGCGCCGAAATCAAGGCAGTTTAACAAAATACATGATATTCTTACAAGGCTTCTTACATGTTACAACACTGCTACATTTCAGACTTGGACAAAAATCACAAAAAATGCAAAAGGACTGGTTGTCTTTTGTTATTAATGGGATGCTACATCCGAGTTGGCATTCGGAATCCAAGTTATCCAACTGAATGGATAACTGGGCTACGAAGAATCTAAGATTTCGTTGGACAGGGTGGGGACATCTTTCAAGCATTTCCAAGCATAGAGCTGAATTTCACATGTACATAGCCCCATCGACTGCATTAGGACTGAACATCGTTGCAAAAGCAGATAGACACTTCTACTTAGCAGCCAAATTAATCAAGAAAACTTGGAAAGTTCACATGTTCTAGCTAGCCATGTCTATTAAAGTTGTTAGCATCCATGGCCAGGGCAAATACTTTTTGTACAGTATAGCAACGCAACTTATGATGTTGCAAACCAGAATAAAAATCACAAGAAAAGAGTACCTCAGGTGAGAAGCTGGAATACGAGCTGGAAGTTGTGTCTAGAACTTGTGTGTGTGGTTAACAATTGACTGCTCTTAAATTAAGTCCTTAATCGTTCAAGCCTCGATCGGTGGTGGACTTTGGCCTTCAAGACTCGTATTCAGGAAGCCTCGGTAGTTTCTGAAAGTCAACTTCAGAGGAGCTCAAGGATCCAAAGTCTCGGTAGTTGCTAGTGAAATTCAAAAAATCCACAGGTGAAGCACTTGCACTATTTGCCGCTGCATTTGGGACAATACTGATATGGAATTGTATGAGCTTATGAAAATAAGATCTAAAAATGAAGTACTACATGGAAAATTAGTGGACCATTTCAAATATTACAAAAAATGTTACAAGGCAGTTTAACAAAAGACATCACTAGTCCAAATATTTATTTTTTTCTATATGTAAAAGACAAGGCAAAAGTTGTAGAAATCCTAAAAGTAGAATGAAATAAAATTTGTTTTTTTCTATATGTAAAAGACAAGGCAAAAGAGTTTAGAATCTCTGTAGAAATTCTAAAAGTAGAGGTTTTCTTTTTCTATATTTTACAAAAAATATTACAGAAAATGTTACAAAAAATTTAAGTCAAAGAAGATTTAAAGCCCAAAAATCTAATCAAGCAAGGTGTAAAAAACTCTATTTCTTCACTTCAAATGCAAATATCTTGCAATCTGTGTGGTTAAAATTCTTGGAATTTCTTCCATGCATTTTTATACTAATCTAGTATAAGATTCTATTGTTAGATATGAAAAAAAATTTAAGTTTTTTTGCTTTGAATGTGCAATAGAAATCACAATTTTGAGTGGTTTTTGATGGAAAAAGGAATGACTTAAGGGATTAAGAAATTCTTTCATCATTCTATAGCATGTACCATTGTGGCATGTGATCAACAAAAAGATGTTGCAAAATTGCAGAAGAAGAGTTTAAAATCTCTGTAGAAATTCTAAAAATAGAATAAATGTCTATAACATTCTCATCACTAGTCCAAATAGAATGAATTAACCCCTAAAGGCCCAAGGCCTTTTTTCTGCCAAAAAACAGTCAAAATTGCCATTTCTAAAGCAAGGAGTAAAAAAAAATTTAATGTTTTTTTTTTGCACATCTAACCATAGGATCTTACACCTAACTAGTATGAAAATGTGTGAAAAAAATTTCAAAATTTTTGACCGCTTAGATTGCAAGATATTTGTGTTTAAAGTGGAAAAAACAAGCTTTTCAGCACATTGCGGGACTAGATTTTTTGACTTTAAACACTTTAAACTTAAACTTTTTGCACTACAGAGTTTTGAGTTTTAAATTTTAAAAGTGGAGAATTGATTTGAGAGTCTACGAAAAAAAAAAACTCAGAAAAACTTAATTTTCATTCTTAAGAAAATTGTTAAGTAGAAGTAGATACAAGATAGAAGGAAAATCTAAAATATTCATATATTTTAGATGGAATTAAAATGCACTAATCCCAATGGTGAGATTGTTCTAGCAAGTAAACTAAACCATGAAAAAAAAAAGATTGAAAAATTTGAAAAATTGCATTCAGAATTGAATCCTACAAGTTATTTTTTTCAAGAAGATGCTCTAATTGCCCAAAAAACAAGAATGTCCATAACTTTCTCATAACAAATCCAAATGAAATGAATCAAATCTTTTGAGATAGGAAAAAATATAATCTATGAGAAAAATATTTTTTTTTTAAAAATCAAATTTTTGCAAATTTTTTTTTGTTGCCCAAGTTGCCCCCGTCCCCTGTTTTGAGCTTATTTGGTCATAATTGTTTTTCCCGGGCATTGATTGTGAAAAAAATTATATTCCCATGAAGCTCATCAGCTTTTCTACCTCCAAAAAAAGTTTCAAAAAATCAGAAGAAAATTTTAGCCTGTAAGTAAGTGCCCAAAAATGCATTTGTCCCCCAAAGGGACAACGGTCCTTTAGGGGTTAAAGCTTTATAAGTAGACAAAAATTCAATCTTTGAGAAAAAAAAATTTTAATTAAATTGTTTTTTGGGCTTGCCCTTGAGCTTCTTTTTGAACTGAGGGTGGCATAACTTTTGCTTCTAAGCACTGATTGAAATAAAAATTATATTCCTAGAAAGCTAATCTAATTACCTATTTTTTTTTTAAAGTTTCAAAAAGTAATGTCAAAAATTGAGATCACACAAGCTTATCCAAAATCCCAACAATCCCCTTGCAAGGATTTTGGAACTCCAAGGATTAATTAATGTCTAGAATTGTGCATGAAAAAGAGCCTTAAAGGAATCAAGTTGACATTATGGCTACAATGTTGAATGGGTGAAGATAATACCTTGAACAATATATGAGACCAAGATTTGCCATTTTTGTCTTGGAATAAATGGTTGTTTGTGGTCTACCAAGGGTTACCATTGGTTGCTCAATATCCCCCCTTTCTTATTGGCCTTGGATGCCATTGATCGCCTAGGAAAACGTTGTGTACAATGGATTTTTCCTTAACAACATTAGTCGTGGCCCCTTGTGTGAAGCCAAGTGTTGCTATTGGTGGATGTTTGGATGGATGCCTTTTGGCGGATGGTTGACCATATGGCCTTTGGTAGATACCTTGATGGACACTTGGACGTCTGTCCCTTTGGCATTTGCCTTAAGGGTAGTTGCAAGAAACACTTCACGTTTTTTCGTCTAAACTATGTTTTTTGGCCATAGGACAGGCAGTATTATGCAATACTACCAATACTACGTTTTAGAAGCGCCCCAACAAATCTGAACCGTTGATTCAAGGCGCTTGTAGATCTAAACCGTTTATTTAGTAATATGTTGTACTATGCAGTACTACGGACTACTACAAAGTACTGCAGAAGCCACTAGGAGCAAAAAATAGCAAAAAAGGGGTCTATGGAGATTTTCATTTTTAGTAATTCAAAAAAAATTCAAAAAAAATTCATAAAAGAAATCCATTTTGCTAGAAAAGACTGCGCTTGCATTGCACCAAAAAATTCATGAAGGAAAATTTTTCCCTCTTTGTAGCTTTCGCGCAAAGGAAGGTCACTTTGACCCCATGTGTACAACTGACATGTTACTATTTTCATAAAAATTCATTGTCAGCCCTTGTAATGTTAGTAGACCTCCAATATTTCCAATTTGTGGCTTCAAATTCTCATTTTTGGATCAAAAATAGGACTAAAAATCCCCGAAATGGCCAAGGTAGACACCCAATCGGGGATAGGTTAAAAATAGTAAAAAAATTTAAAAAAATTTAAAAATTACTCAATGTTTGAAACTATAGCAGCTACCTTCATTCCAAATTTCATGCCAAATGGACAAACAATGCAAAAGTTATGAGCAAAAAGCCAATTTCCGAGGGCAAGGGGACAAGAAATAAACAAGTGTTTCTTGCAATCACCCTTAATGCTATTAGTTTCCTTTTGTTCGCTAAGCGTTACCCTTGGTAGGTACCAATTTTCTTTTGATTAATCCCTCTAGACGGTCCCTACAATTGGATGGTGATGTAATTTGCTTCCAAAAGACACTGTTTGCATTTTTTAGTCTCATGGTTGGATGGTTCTTGTGTAAAGAGAATGTTTGCATTTTTTAGCCTCATGGTTGGATGGTTCTTCTATAAAGAGAATGTTTAAAAAAAAATCTAGTTATCTACTCCACAATAAATGTAGACCTACTACAAGATTGTAAACTTGAGAAGGTGACCTCTAAATTCCTAATGTTAGATATTCAAAAGCCATAAAAACTAAGAAAATGGCAATGCAGTGAAGTAGCAAAATTGCCTTTGTACATTATATTAGGTTCTAATTTATTTGAAAACTACGGAATATAGATTGCATATGGTTGGAAATGAAAAATATACTTTCAATATTAATTTCAAGTACATTGGCACGAAACCTTGGAAAGATATGCCCACACTATTTGAACTAAACATGTAATATTATGTAATATTCTTGAAATACAAGAATTTCACCTATAGACCAATTTCCACAATACAAAAATATAAAGGCTATACATTGAGACAACTTTAGCGAGGATCTTGAATTGAAAGGTTTGGGTGATTACAAGAAAGACCAATACTATTTTGCGTCACATTTGAAGTGTCGGAGTTGTCATGGGCCATAACTTTTGGAGCTTGAAGCCAATGTACTTGAATTTTTTTTTTGAAGATGGCTACCTTAATAGTATTCAAATCCATTATTTTTTAGAAATTTTCAAAAATCATTTTATATTTAAATTTAAATTTATTAATTTATCATACTTTGTGATTTAGGGATTTTTAGTACGGGGAGTACCTCAAATTAATTATTTGGGGCTGAAATTTTGTGGTCTATTTCCATCGTAGGAAGTCATGTTTCTACCAAAGGGAATTTAAAAATGATTTATTTTATGTCCTCCACATGCGTACTAACACTTTGCGTGCGCACTTTTGAACATTGGAGATGGTTTTAAGATCATTCTTTTGGTGAAATCTCATCACCATCGATTCTTTGCTAGAAAATATATACTTTTAAAAAAAAATTCTATTCCTATTTTTTACAAATTAAAATGTAAAAGTACCTATTTTCATGAGATTTTCCACTTTTCCTAGTTCTCCTACTTAGAAAAAATTTCTATGCTTTTCCTTCCTTAGGTACCTTCTTATTAAAGGTGTACACATTAAAAAAAAATTACACTAAATTTTTTTTCCTAATTATATTGTACTCCTTCAAATAATGAATACTGTAGAATATGCTACAAAAAATGCATGGTCTTTCTTACAATGACTTGTTTGGCAATGCATTGAAATATATCATTTTTGAATTCTACAAACACCACCATGTGGTTCTAACAAAAGACAAAAGGATCATTCATTTATTGCAAAAGACTGAGGATAGTTTAAGATAACCCTTGCAATAGTGTAAGAAATTAAAATGGCAACATAGTTGATAGTTCTAGATTGCAAGGCATTACATAAGGTTGGAATATAGGTTCTAAGAAACTCTATAAATTCCCACTAGGAATTGGATGCTAGGTGTTTTATACCTCAGACAATTTGTGTTGGCATGTCTTGTGCCAAGGGCTCAAGCAATGGTCATTCAACAGTACATTGAAATCCAACAAAATAACCACAAAGTAAGAAGTTGGGAG
Organism: Pseudisothecium myosuroides; assembly: GCA_951799445.1. NCBI lineage: Eukaryota > Viridiplantae > Streptophyta > Bryopsida > Hypnales > Lembophyllaceae > Pseudisothecium > Pseudisothecium myosuroides. The sequence continues at coordinate 19,863,596 of OX637289.1, forward strand.
ATGTCTTTCAATGTCAATGTTTAATTGTCCATTTTAAGCCGTGCATGATTGCTTGCGGAATTTTGCACGTAGGGTTGGAATTCATGTTATTTATATACAATGAGTAATCATTGGCAAATTTTGCAAGTTTAAAGGAAAAAAACAAAAAAGGGATTGCAAATAAAAATAAAGAGAGCCCCTCTTGAAAGGTGTGCTCTACTTTGATTTCAATCTACTTTTTTTCTCTAGGCAAAGTATTTCAAAAGTTTAAGTAAAAATGAAAGAAAAGTGAAAAAGAGGAATGATCCATCATGGGTATAAAAAGGGCTTGGTAAAAAAAGATTGTCATACCTTTTTCAAAGGAGAGTAGCCTAGAATCTATAAGCCTAAGAACCTAGGAGTCTATGTTATAGATACCTTTTATGATTATAGGTGTTTATGTTATAGGTATCTATTTTATAGATTCTTTTCATGTTATAGTCTACTTATATTAAAGGTACATATATTATAAACACCTTCAAATAGTTGTAGGTATATACCCACAACTAGATTCAAGGCTGATAAGTTCATATTTGTGTGCTTATGCGTTAGCATTGTTGCTTTTTCAGCCTCTATAGCTAAGATCAAGTGTTTCTTCTAATTAATTTAACATCTTATTTGAAGTTCATAGGATTGCATAATATTAATCTAGTTTTTCTCATGGATGCGGGTCCATCTGGTGACTTGCTTCTAGAACTCATGTGTGTCACCTTGGCCTTGCACTAGCTTCTTGGCCGACACAATCTTCTTTCCTTCTTCTAAAGGACCCAATCTAAAATCCAAATATGATCCTTGTATCATGGTTGCACGCTTAAATGGATACAAGCCTTTGGGCAAAAGCAAACAATGGGCTATTTTTGCTTACAACAAGCACTTTGTATACCATCAACTTTGAGCATTCAAAACTCTTGCTCTTGTTTCTAGAAATTTCACTATTTAAATCATAGTGAAATTCTTGCAATATTCAAAGGACCTACAACTTCAAGCTTGCGTATAGTATGCATATAAAGTGTAAACCAATTGAAAAGAGGAGATTTTTGTTTGCTAATACAAAGCATCTTTGTTATCTCTAGAAGATGTCAAATCCTCTCATTTCATAATACTTCAAATGGAAAGATAATGATTGAAGATACTTTGATGCTAATGATGTATATTTTAACTATATATTTGGGTATTCATTAGTAAGCCAAAGGCTAGATGATTCTCATACAAAACATGTGATCATTAGCGTTGTTCCATTTTTTTAATAATAGAAGATTGGAACTATTTCAAGCAATACAAACAACAAAATTTTAATTGTTTGTCAATAATTAGACAATTTGATGCACTAACTATGTGATTTTTAGTTCACTTCTTTGCAAAGGCCCCAACTTCTAAAATAAATGGTTATGTTTTCAAAGAATCAAAAATTCTAGAAAATGATGAATATCCACACATTTGTGCATTGTGTCACACGAACACTAAGGTAACAAGCTCAAGAATTGCACAGGCAGTAACCCCATAATGACCTTAAGGACAGAATGTGTCCTCGACCAATTTTTGAAGTTAAATAAAACCTTACTAAATTATTATTTTTAGTAGTTTATATTTTTGAAACATTATTTATGAAGTTTAGTTTTAGTTTCAAAAAATTGATTTTGAAAATGATTGATTATGATTTTTCTATTCAAGATTTTGTGCACAGGTGTCCATTGCAATCTTGACTTTTTGTAGTGTTGAGGGCTCTTGGGAATGAGCCTCAAATACACTAGATCTTTGAGGAAAAATCACATTAGAAATTCATTTAAAAAAATTGTAGAGTAGATTTTGAGAAGTCATAAATTGATTGGGGTTATGCATGTTAGGCCCTTTAACCTCATATTTTTTTGGTGATTAACTTTTTAGATTTGACATGTGAAAAGAGGATTGAAAGACTTCAAATCACTTTCACAGTTTTAACACCCTCATGATCAAACATTATAATCTTTGAATCCGTAAGAGATATTGTTGTATTTTCTTTTCTAATGTGATCTCTAACATGTCTAGCTTGATTTTGTACGGTTACAATTCAAAAAGAATTGATACAAATGATCAAAATGTTAGTTTTTTGTTCAACTTAGAGCAAATTCCTAGAAGCTCAAGAAGTTCCAGGGTCATTTTGGGGTTAAGAACCGCCACTGTAAATGGCTATGAAATGGACACGAGGTGACTCTTAAATGACCTCCATAGTCATTGAATGAATCGAAGAAAAAAGAATTATTAATCCTAAGAGCCAATCATTCTCTTTGCTTTCCCATCTTTCTTTAAAAGTTGCAAGTGCATGGTTTATGGAAGACCTAGGATCATAAATAGGGGCCTACAACACAACTACTTTGAAAATTCATAAGTAATTCAATAATGCTTCAAAAAGTATGAAACTACTTGTGTTAGGTTCCTCATCTATTTCTCTATTTCCCATCCGGCCAACAAAACACATGAAAAGGACAAACCAGCCCTTTGATGAGTGGTTTTTGAGCCTATTAGCTTAGTCCATAGGACAATACAAGCTCCCCCTTATAATTGTAGACAACAATTGGCTATATTGCTGGCAAACAGTTGTGTCAGTGTTGAAACTAAAATTTTGGACATGACTAGGATGGGCTTGAGTAAGGTGTGTCCAACTGCTACTTAACAAGTGTTAAGGTAGAAGCACCTGTAACCGATCATTTAAGCAATTTTGGAGCAGATTGTATGCACTATGAGGTGATGGAAATTTTTCCCATGTAGGAAGATAAGAAATATGGGGATAGCAAAATTTTCAAAATTTTATTCCCAAAATTGAAATTACTGTGAATTTTGGGAGCCAAAAAGTACTCTTGACTAGTAGCCAATGTCTAAAGTCTTTCAATTCCGATCATAGTCAAACTACTTTCTTGCTCTCTACTTTGGGGGCATGTGTCATGAACTTATTAGCCCCTACCTTGAAAAGGACAAAAAACACACATTCCAATGCCTTGGTTGGAAATAGTGCACTCTATTGGTTGGGGACTGGGCGTGATCTGTTACTAGTGCTTCTAGTGCTTCTACCTTAGAATCCAAATGAATGACAACAATGCCCCTTAGGAACAACAATTGAACATTATATGTTTTTGCTTTGAGCAGTTGTTGCGTCATTTTGTATTCCTAAATGAGTTGACTGAAATACATGTGAAAAATTCTAAGATTTGCCAACTCACCTGGAAAAAATATTTGTAAATCAGATATGTCTGAATAACAGCAACAGCAACGACCCAAGGGAAGTGACAATCGAGAAGAGAATGAGTCCTACTTCTCATGGCTCACACAAATTTGCCAATCAAAAAATGAATAGAAAGTTCACTGGAATACACAAAAGAGAATTATATTTAAACATCAAAGTTTGCACCATGAGTACAATCTTTGAACTGATATCGAGAGCTCAAATCAGCCCTGCGTAGGAAGAGCCTGGAGAAAATCAGGACAGGAATTTCTCTGCGACTCAGTATCAAACTGGTTCGCAAAAGAGAGGGCACCAACTGAAGCACCTCAACATTCAACTACGGTACCTTAGATACATTTCAACTCAGAAATATTTAGCCCAACCCGCTAACACCACTGCTTCTGCAGCTGCGGTCTTTTTAAAGGAGTCTCGAGAAAACATGGCCTGCAACACACAATTATTCTGGTTAGGCGTTGAATTTCTTGGTGTTACAAATAGAAACAGAAAAGCGCATCACTGATCCCTAAGAGACCCACGCATCCATTGGGTGGATTGTGTGAATGTTTTCAAGAGCTTACTAATGGAGCTATGAGATCCTATACTGGGGGGAATTATCTATTCTTAGGGGTTAAAACAAACATCTATGTCCATGGAACTTCATCAGAGCTTTAAATCTCCCAATTGTTCAAGTGAATTGCGTTAGGTAAGGAATCACGACAACGTCCATGGCAATTCCAACATTCTAGGGCATTTAAATCTAGATAAAGTATTGCAAGCTACGGCTTGTAGTGGGTGCATGTCATAACAGGTCGCAGAGCAAGAAGTTAGAGACATCTGCCCACGACAAGTAGTAGCACACCTTACGCAATGTTCAACTTAGGATAGTCCAAGACAAAAGTAGCAACAAATGCAAATCAATATGCTACAGCGTTATATTTGTGGAGTCTAAAATGATTGATAATGTGTCGCATATGCTTCTAAAAAAGTGGAAATGGTAATAAAGAAGAGAAAATCTTTATGTCAAGTTATTAGTGCAAACCTTGATGTAGCTGAGCAGACTGGTGAATTCTTGCGGGATATTCCACTTTTTGTAATAAGGGAGAGCGACTGTCAAGTGATAGAGCTTGGGCGTCAGAGCCAAATCAACCCCTGTTACCTTTTCACCAGCAATGAAGGGTTTCTGCCAATCCCCCCCAAAACCCGCATTAGACTCAACTACTTTAATTGTTGATCATTCTGTGACAGTCCCTCCAAAACAAAGAAAAATGAGTGGCCATACGGGTAGGCAGTATTGCCAAAACAGAAACGCTGATTACATCCCAAAGGCTTCAATCCTCACGTTTGATTTGAGATGTTCATCGAGGGCTTTGAGCTCTGTGACCAATGCTTCCTCCGTGCCATCGCTGGAGTCTTTGCTTTTCAAGAATGCTGTGAATGCTGGAAAGATCTTTGCACCTCTGCACGAATGCGTAACACTAAGATTCAGGAAATATTCATTCCATCATTTAAACATAAAGTCTCTAAGGAGTCGATCAAACTAAAAAATTGAATAATTCTTAGGATTGTGGAAAAATGACGAGCAAAAGCCTGCGCATTTCAAAGTATTTCACTAGTGCAAGGTCCCTATTAAAACATGTTCAGAAACAAACATTGAAAAAGCAACACTGGGGTGTTCGTTCAACATCCCAGTTTGTTGGAAGATCCCAATTTTTCTTTCTTTTTTAATGGTGAGATCCTACAAGTGATATTCTTGCAAAATGCACAGGCTTTGGCTTCTCATTTGTCTTATGAGGCTTCCAACAACACCTACAATTTGAGGTTCACTTACACAGATGCCTTGTCCTCAGGAGTCTTCAAAGAAGGCTCTGGATACTTCTCCTCCAGAAGCTGTGTGATGACATCTGAGTCAGCCACATACTTTTCACCATCCTTGATGACAGGCACCTTCCCCGCAGGATTTACTTCCAAGAACCTATCCATATTCACACAGACGGCATATAAAAAAAGATTTGAAGTGCATTTTACTATCAAAAAAGCTTCAGTTTACATTAACATTTTCACACAATTTGGACCTACATGGTGAAAGGTATTGGATATTGAAATATTAGTCCAGTTCTCAACATTTACAAAATAGCTCCAAAATGAGATCTGATGTTTTGGGCCATCAGAGTTGTGGCAACGGCACATTCAACAGTAGTTGATTTATAGAAAAGGATGAGCGATCTGCACAGACCTATGTTGAAGACTTGAACAACTTACACCCTTGCAGTGCCTTTTCTTATTCTGCATCTTAAGTGACGGTCTTTCTGACTGCACGAGTTGGAGACATCAGCTGAGAAAGTTAGCAACATACCATTGAGGCTTGTTTGAAACGTCAATGTATTTGGCATCATATGGAATAGCCTTCTCCTCCAGAGTCAGCAGCACTCTTTGTGAGAAAGGGCCTGCCACAACGATTTGTTAGGAACAATTTTTCGAGGAAATTATCTTATTTAGGTGGCTAATAAACTTCAGGAACCTCAAACTCAAGAGACTCAATTGAACAGAGCTGTAATATCAACCCACTACATAACGTCTACACTAAAATAACCACACCTAATTGCAACGCCGCCTAAATACAACACTCCAAATCTTGCACAAGTAAAACATACAAATTTTGAGATGTACAGTACAGCACCTCAACATAAAACTCATGTCGCATTTAGATCATTACCAATAAATCTTTGAGCTTTAATAACTTTTGCACAAGCAATCCAAATAACCCATTCTTTCGTGCGTTGGAACCTCGGTCTTTGATTTGCTAACAACAATATTTTATAATCTAACCATTCTAATAAGAGCACCTACGTTCAACACTAAAAGTGTGGCAATTAGCACCCCAAACCCCAACTAAGCAAACAACAATCCGCACTCACATCCAAACATAAACAATTTCAAAAAAAAGAAACCCAGCTCAACCCAACCACCAGCGAGCTACTCACAATCACCGAGCTGGTCCGGATGCCCCACAGCAGCCTTGACGAGAACCTCCACCGGCGCAACCTTTGAGGTAGCCATAGCACCAACAAACTCAAATTGAAAATTAGCTTGCTGCAGCACTCAACTCCAAACTCCAGCTCCAATTCCTGAAAAACAGCATACAGCATACATAACAAGGCTCGTAACAACGACTTGGTCCTTCAAAAATCTCAAGTAAAGCTTACATTGCTGTGCACACGCAATAAGCATGTGCAACTTACCGCTTTTCAGCATGGGTTTTTGCAGGCTTTCCTGAGTGGCCACAACACAGCTTTTGATCTCAGCCAGCTATCAGAAGAGTTTGTGATGGGATAGGTGTCGGTCATGGTATCTTGCTGATATTGTTGATACAAAAGAAAAAATTCTTAACTCTGCAACCCTGCAGTGAGAGGACTCCAAGTGTGAGATGAATGACTTTCAGGGTTCATGTGGAAGTGAGGAATGAATTTCTTCATCATGGCCGAGGAGGATCAATGTTATGGTCTGTCATTTCAGGGCTCGGGTGGGCACTGTGCGTTGGTTTTGAAAGTACCCTACTGACGTGAAGGTCAGATTTGACATAAAATGAAGTCATTTAATGTAACAAAGTGCCATTGATGGAATCTAGTGATTGGTGCAAGGTGATGTGCTCTTGTCAAATTCAGACTTGGAAGTGATTGGTGCAAGGTGATGTACACTTGTCAAATTCAGACTTGGAAGTGATTGGTGCAAGGTGATGCATGTGCACTTCTCAAATTCGGACTTGGAAATTCTATTCTGACACCTCTCTGCCTTATCTGACCCTTGTGTAGGATAAAGGGTATTAAAATATATTTTATTCTTTGGGTACTTTTTATGATGTACATTTTATTCTTTGGAGGAAAAAATTTGAAAATTATTAAAAGCAATATAGATGGTGTTGCATGAGGAGATAAATATTAAAACCAAAATATGGGGTGCTTTAAGATGGAGTAGTATAAAAATATTAAGAGAAACTTCTGTTCTTTTTTATTCAATTATTGAGACAACTAATGATTTATTTAGGATTCATGTAAGTAGGCGAGAGATTTGAATGTCTTCATCTTCTACATAGGACATGTGGTTGATGGTAGAATGTATAAGAGACTGTGACATAGTTAGATAATTCCTTAATTGCTATGTTTTTTTTTCCTTGTCTATAGTATTGTTCACCCTTGTGTGTTGTTCTTCCTATTGGAGATACTATAAATTTTTGGCCCACTCTATAGTAAAACACTCAAATTTTTGTTAGTATGGGTTCATGATGGTGTTTGGTTATATCATCAATGTAGCATCCCTATGCATTTGAATGTTATACAAAATTTTGATGGTAGGTATTGAAGGTCAAATATATAAATAACATATCCTGCCAAATAAAAACTTATATGCAAATTAGAACTAAGTAAAGGATTTTTAGTACTGTGATGTTTTAGAATTTTATGTAATATAATAGTATAGGTATAAAAGATGATTTTGAGAATAATCCCCCCCAATATCACTTAACCCCTAAAGGACCAAGGCATTTTCTAGCTCCAAAACCATTGAAAACTGCCATTTCTGTTGCGATCACTCCCTTAACCAAAAAAAACTTTTATTTTAGAATCTAACCATAGGGTCTTGTACTTCACTTGTCTCAGATCATGTGATAAAAATTTCGTGAAGTTTGACCATATGGATTGGAAGATATTAGCATTTGAAGTTGGAAAAAGAAATTTTTTGAACTGTGGCCTACAATTTCAAATGACTTTGACGGCCATTTGTGGCTTTTTTTTGCATTACATACCATAAAGTTAAATTTTTTTTTATGTTGAACATTTGAGTTGAGAGTTGGGGGAAAAAATTCAAAATGTCAAAACTTGATTTTCACATATAAAAAAATTGTTAAATAGAAGTAGGTCCAAAATTGAACAAAACACTAAATTGTTAATAGCTCTTAGGTGGAATTAAAACACCGTAATTCCAACAGTGGGATTGTTCTTGCATACAAACTTAACCTTCTCAAAAAAAAAATGAAAAAAATTGAAAATTGCATTCAAAAATGAATTCTATAAGTTGTTTTTTGAAGAAGATGCTTAGATTGCCCAAAAAACAAGATTGCTCATAACTTTGGCTCATTCTGAGTCCAAATAGAACGAATTAAAGCTTCAAATATAGAAAAAAACATAATCTTTCAGAAAAAAAATTAAAAATTCAGAAAAAAAAAATTTTGTGGTTTTTTTTTCTACCCGGTGAACAACTTTTTTGACTTAGGGTGGCATAACTTTTGCTTCCAGGCACCAATTGGAAAAAAAATTATATTTTTAGAAAGCTAATAACATTTCCTATCTTCAAAAAAAGATTAAAAAAACCAGGTCAAAATTTGAGGTCACACAAGTCTGCCCGAAATCCCAAAAGTCTCTCGAGGGGACTTTGGTCCTTAAGGGGTTAACTGATGAAAACAAAGCATGGTACCCCATATTTCAAGGCTTATTCCTAAACGTACAAATAATAGGGAATCACTCCGCTTTGGTGTCTTTAGAAAATATACTAGAATATATTATTTTCCACTAGTGATCAAATTTTTAAAATTTGGATTCACAAATCCAAAATTAGCTTAGAGGTGCATAAAAATTTACAAAATTAAGCAATTGTAAAATAGGAGGGCAAATTGTTGCATATGTTCTTGAGAGGGTAGGAAAAGATGCATGAAGAGGTTGGTTCTCCATGGTCAAAGGCAAGGGCAGATTCACACAAACGGTGGGTGATGTGTGGCATGTGAAGATGTCATTTGCCATTGAGTGCAAATATTGGTAGAGGCGGGGAATTAGTTTGGAAGGCTTGGAGTGTGAAAGAGATTTATGAAAAACTTTTAGACTTGAGGATTTGGTTTTGGACCTTGGCCGTGTCTTTGATACCTCGTTTGAGCTCCCAAAGCCCATAGTTTCTGCATGTATGTTTGGAAACTCATGTTTTCTAAGTTGAGTCTCTCACGTGATGGAGTGAGGGACATTTACCTTGTAGCTTCATTCCAGCACGTAGGCATTTTTAAAAAACAATGTAGAGTTTACTTTGATAGTTAATGAATTTTTATAGCTTCTGTAAGAGCTTTTCTTCATTCTTATTACTTAGAAAAGATGCCACTTTGAGTATGGGTGTGATTGTAGTGAGTCCGCCACTACAAAAATTCTTTGTCGGTCAACGGTTGTTAGAGTCCACTAATACAAGGAGTCTTTATTGGTCAATGGTTGTGATCACATTGTGTCATATAGGATGATCAACCACTATAATTTTATGTCAAGTTTTTACAATTGGTGTTTTTAGGATCTCATACAGGGTTATTGTTTTTGCTAGCGTGAAAGGGCCTTCAATACTAGTAAAGGGAGCAAGTAAAGGGGTATTATTAAGCCACTTATTACATTTGTGTATACGTCATATGTGGCATTTATTTACTTTTGTTGCTATAAATGTTGTTACTGTCAAGTGTTAGTAGTGATGTAGGCGTTTTTTGCATTTGTGTCATTGCTTTAGAATCACTTGGTGGCTTTGACAAGTGTCGTAAGCCACCTAGTATGGTCCTAGGGACTCATAATGTCCATCGTGAATCCAAAACTATTAGATTGTGGCATAGGTTAGTATTATGACCATTTTCAAGCTTTGTGTTGCATTGAGGGTTGTGCATTGTCTTGCAAACCACCCAATAAAGTTCTATATATTAAAAAAGATTTGACGCCTCCGAAGGGCCGTTTCAGGGTTGTTCCGCTTCCTTGTTCCCTTGTTCTAAACCAACAGTAATGCTATCAAAATTTTAAAAAATTACCTAAAAGTGAAAACAAAATTTTTAATTTTTTCAAAAAAATCTGATGTGGCATTCTCTCGACCACGTCAAACTGTGCATGTAGCAAAGTTCCTAGGCTGGGAACGCCCTGGGAACTCACAGTCTTCTAATGGCCTCAAATCTCTTCTAATGCAAGGTATATTTACATCTTGTCACATCACTACAAGAGAAAGGGGTGTTTTAAGTGAGTTTTAAAGTATAGTCCTAGGCATAAGATTATAAGTACTGACCTTTAAGGAGATTTTCAACAAAATTTTACTAGAAACACATGTGTTTTTAGTAAAATTTTGCTGAAAATCTCCTTAAAGGTCAGTACTTATAATCTTATGCCTAGGACTATACTTTAAAACTCACTTAAAACACCCCTTCCTCTTGTAGTGCATTAGAGTTGATTGTAGCTGAGTTTCACCTCATTCAAGTATTTAGATGTAACAATGACGGTGCTTAGGGATTGTCTGAGTCACTGTTGCATCATTATTGTTGCTTATTCACGCTTGTCACATGTTGGCATGATATGATTTTGGCACAATGTATTTGTAGACAATAAGTGAAGGAATGGTAGATTATAAATTTTAAGCTCATAGGTTTGACAACATTTTAAAATCAAAGATCAATATCACTTTGAAGATTGATAGTTAGTTTTTTAGTTCTTACAAAAGGGGAGGCAATGTGACCCATATGAATTGAGCAAGGAACAAAAGCCCCCCCCTCCTCTCTCTATAGTGATTAAATAATGTCACTATTAGGGACCTTATAAAATCTAAATACTTTGAAGATTATGATCCCATGTAAGTAAATTATAACCTTCAAGAATTTAAGATATAACCACCCACCATGTCATATTGGATTAAGGTAAAGATTTGCCACAATAATAAACAAATTGTGTTTACTTCTAGATAGACACAATCAAACAATTCATTTTAATTTTGTAGAGTCGATTGCAGTCTTTTGCAGAGACAAAAAGCTTGGTGAGATAAATAAAAATTGTTGCAAACTTACAAACTTATAAAGAGATTTACTTGATTGATAACAATAGTGACTTGTACCTTTTTGCCAAGCTTCATAGTTTGCTCTATATTTTGTTATGAAAAGGTTGTATATAGTATGAGGGTTGCTATTATTGAGCATAGGAGTGTGAGCCTATGAGCTTAGAATACTAAACACCTATGTTATAGGCGTATATACTATAGAAACCATCTTTGATTATAGGATCTATATGTTACAAATACCCATATTATAGGTGTTTATAATTCACACACCTTCTATAGTGTGTGATATCTATATTATAGGTACCTATATTGGATGCTCAATATTCACAAGCTTGCATTCTTGGGCTCACGTACTAGTACCGTTGTATATAGTATTGTTGGACATGCTCGTAGAAAATTCAATTTTTCTGTTGTTTTGGTCGCGTTGATCCGGTCAAAATCTGATAGAAATCTGTCAGATTTTGACCGGATCAACGCGACCAAAACAACGGAATAATTGAATTTTCTACTAGTGAGCTCTAAAGCATCTCCATGAGTGTGTTGAAACTTCACCACTTCAAAAAAGTGGGTCATTTTTCTAGAGAGTAGGTCACTTATTTATCCCATGTATGCAAGTCGTTTTCTTGACTTCCAACTAATCACAAGTCTCTTAGTGTGCAAAAAAAAAATACCCATCATTTAATATGTCACCGTACTATTTGTGGGCAAAAAAAATAATATTTAAAGGAGTTGTCAATCCTACCAAAAAATTCCAACTAAGGTAGGTCCAAACATACATTGTGTAATTTTCATCCAAAATTTGTTGATGTTGAGGGTTTGGGCCTTCACTTTGCATGAAGGTCCTCTAATTCATCGTCTATTCATCAAATCCGAAATGCATCTCGACTAAAGATTTATTGTGCGGATGATTAAAATGAATTTCATGGCTACTTGTATCTAGGATGAACAATTGTTGTTCCATGAAGCAACAGAGTCCTAGTACGGAGGGCCTTAAAATTCAGACCCGCAATTAGGAGATGGCACCCGCTATTCAAAGACTTCATAGACTTCGCTAAATTTCAAAAAAAATCTTAGAAGTATGTAGGATTTCCAAGAAAAATTTTGCCACCAAAATAGAGCCAAGCCTGTAGTAGAGCTTCTTGTTGTTTGCAAGTTTTTGGAGTTCTTTTGGCAAGTTTTTTTTTACAGTTTTATTTATTGGTTCTATAGAGGCCCAATTGCAGCTGATTTTTTAGGGATTATTATTGCTACTCCGGAGAGCCCCTTGCATTTTCTTGAAGAGAGAGGACTATTCCATGTAGGAGTAGAACCAGTAGTGAAAACCTAATAAATCTCAAGTCTCCTATTTGAAATCTCACTAATTGCATTTTAGTTCCTTACTACCCGCTTATGTGAAGGGTTCATGACAGGGGTTTTTTTTTGGGCCTTATGAGGCCCAAATGCCTCAAAAAAAAATAGGCTGCACCAAGCCTTTAGAAAAAATTTGAAGAAAAATTGGATGATGATGCCAAATTGCTCCAATATTTTAAAAAAATTGGATGAAATTGTCAATTTTAAATGAAACTCATCCAAATATGTGGATGAAATGATAGTTCTATCCAAAATATAGATGAATACTAAAATATTTGGCTACATTATTTTCTCGTATGATGCCACTCCAGCACTACTCCAAAAACCAAAAAAAACACCCTGGTTCATGATCTGCCCACAGAGCTTATCCACTACCGTAACTTCGTCTCGCATCAAAGCTTTGGAAGCTCCCTAAATGGCAGCGCTGTTCGAATTTAGTAGTGTCTTCTTGTCTTCGCTCCACCATGTTAGTGTCTTCTGTTAGAAGCCCTGATGAAGTGATTTTTCCACGGCATCTAAATGTGACGCTCTTCTCAAGCTCTTTGCAAGCTATTGCTTCAAGAATTTGTAACAAATTTCAGCTCAAGTGACCGCAATTATGGTGCTAGGAATTTAGGGTTAGGGTTTATACCATGGACGATGGTGCTTTGAGTCATTGGTCCCGAGTCAATGGCCGTGACTTCGTTCATCTTTTCAATGGCTCGATCTCTTTGCCTCCGTCAATAACGTCCGCTGTCAATAAGCTCCAAGCATCGAGAAGCAACAGCAAGGATTGGGGAAGCCCCTTGTTGGCTACCATTCTGCCTCCTTGTGCTGCGTCTGTATCTTTCTTATGTAGCCTCGCCCTAGCTCAAGGAGCTGGGAAATTGCTTCGGGTTTCTTGCGCCATCCCAGTTGTCGCGCCAATCGTGGGAGGCGTTGGTGTAGCGGTCGCCTCAGCAATCTCAGCTCAAGTTTCCTTCACGGTTCGGAGAGTGTGTGAGAGCAATGGGAGGTTCGAGAATCTTGAGCTTATCTCACGAGAGAAAGCTCTGTTCTATGCTCTGTTTGGAGTTGTAGCGTATAAGGTCCTTGGTGGACGTCTTCGGAATGTGATGCCTAGCAATGTGATTCGACCTGGTGCACATGCGCATTCCTCGATTCCATCTCGAGGCATCCGGTATGCCAATGACGTGGAGTCGGGGTTGATTAAGGACCTGTTCAAGCGATTCGGGTGTCATCACTGTGGGCGGCGTCGGGGGGCTGCCATTGCAGATCACATGCCTGCGAATATGCTCGCGAAGGAGGCCATGGCTGGAAACTTCTTCACGAGGCTGCTGCGAATACAACCCACGGTGTCACAACGCTTGTATCCGCAGTGCCTGCCGTGTTCGAAGCTCCAGAGTGCGGTACTGCGACACGGGAAACACAAGTTGGTGTTTCATTACCACCGAGGCATTCCGCAGCCACCGGCCTGGACGGGGTTTTGCATTGGAGCATTGCAGATTCAGGAAGACGACCAGCCCCAATAGCCCCATTCATTCCAAGCTTCATCGAAGGACACTGCTAGCTGTCAGAGAGCCTAAATTGTTCCACTTTCTCAGGTTTCCAAGATGGTGAAGTCGATTCGCTTCCATCGCTTGTGAAGTCGGTCTTTTGAATCCTCAGTAGCTCAAATCTGTGTAATTCCTGGCCAGGTAATCACATCCCAGTCGATCCTTTTGAGGACTCAATTTCTAGGCGGCTATCTGAAATTCGCTTCTGCAAGAGGCCTTGTCTTAGAAAATGCTTATAATAGTGAAAATATGAATACTCGCTAGGTTGACCTGATCACATTTTTATCCTGATCGTCGGCGCCATTCTTTGCTACTGCACTGGATAGGAAAACGAATTCCAATTCCGTGTTCTATTTGGGGATTATTAGTCCCTCATATATTTGAAATAGAAATGACGATTTAAGCTTTCTTATTTTCTCTCCTTCAATTCTGTCTTCTTCAATCCAGTTTCTTCTTCTGGGAACGTCAAGGTATGCACCAAAGGTATGCCTTACAGGAATCTGGATGACATTGTTGGAATGCACGTTCTTGACTATCAAATTGTCGTCTTGTCACAGACTGTGACCCTGTCTGATCAAGTTAATGATCAGTTGCTTACTCTTGAAGGAAATCTACCTTTCTATTTCATTCTGCATAGAAACACTTAAGCCTGTATCCCAATGTCCAAATTGAATTAAGATTTTCCAGTGTTGAATTACATTTTCAACTTTTTTCTGAAAAGGCATGTAGCAATTTTACATTCAGTACTGTATATGAAAACAGTAAGCTTACTTGTATTTTTTCTTGCCAAAGAGATGATGACGAATGACGACGATTCCAAACACGACCAATTGACCCTCCTTCATGGTCATGGGAAGGCTCTAACTTTAGTCCACTCTTTGTTGCGAACTGGACTCTCCTTGCCTAGTGTCCTGCAGCACAAACAGTAGACCACCCTAATACTGTTGAATACCAGGTTGAATTGTTGAATTGTTGAAATTTTGTTGAACATTGATAGAATACTGTACGTTCATAGCAGATTCAGCGCTCAAGTGCCGAATATTTATTTAAAGTGCAAAAATAAAGCTTGGCAACCCTAAATTTGATTTACACTATTCCGTCAATGCTTGGAAAATTCAACACACCATAGAAGAGGTTTGAATTGGGGATCTTTGTGACCTAGAAGGGAATTTACTAGTAACCGCTAGAGGTTGCTTCAATCCTGCATCAAATCTCCATCAACAAATGTACTCATGCTCATCAATACCGATAGTCTGTTTAACTTAAGTCCAATTGTTTGCAAGAATTTTCTTGCAAGAATTTGTAAATCAACAAATAGTAACAATAATTTTCACAATTTTCTAGCTATAATTTTTTTTAATTAATTTGTGCCGAACCTACTATGAATGTAGAATACTTGAATGCATTTTAAGTGAATAATATTTGGATATTCCTTTACTAAGGTATCTGCAGCTAGAAGCAACATTTTTTGTTCTATGATAGCTATAAAATGGATATAAATGAGTACTTCCATGGCTCAAAACCACCAATTTTTTGTTGGCAATCAATGAGAGTTGAGACATTTTGTGCTTCAAGGGTGTTCATTCAATGTGGGTTTAGTACTATATATAGGCTATCTTATGTCTTCAACTTTGAAAATTGTAAAAATAATATTACATTGAATGTTAAACAATTATGAAACCACTTGAATTGCATTTATCTTGAGTTCACTAATAATCTCACCAAATTTTTTTTTCATTCAACCTTTCAAATAGTGGGCATAAAAGAGTGCAGCTTTTAGATGCGTTTATTTTATTGTTTTTTTGACTTTTTATACAATTGCTTAATCCAAGGACCACCCTTGTGGTGTATTTTGATCATTCCGTGTTATTTACTTTTGATGTAAATTTATGCCATAAAATTACATTTTTTTTGAATTTGAGCTCAATTAATGAAGATTATTAAGTCTAATATTTAATTGGAAAAATTCTTAAATTTTTTAAAATTCAATATTTTATTGGAATTTGGATTTTGGGCCTATAACCTTGGCTTGTTGGTTTTCTAATTTTTGGTTTTCTAATTTTAACTTTAGTCCATAGCATGATGCTATGCACTATAATATACGCTTGTGGTGAAGATTTTAGATTTTTGAGCATACTTTGGATTTGGTATGAATTTTCTTCATTTTTTTTTTAAGAATTTACAATAATTTCAAATTTTCACAAAAAATTTGAAATTATTATGACTCCTTGAAAACACGTGATTTCATTTCCAAAAAATAAACACAAAAAATTTCATTCATATATAGTTGCAAAATGGCATCAAACCAAGTGAAAGATTGTAAAATTGTGACGCTGGAATGAATCCTTGATCATGGGCCTGTGGCCTTTCGTGATTAATCCCCAAAATCCAACCTTATCTTTAGTTGGTTACATTTCTATGTCATTTGAAATTCGATAATTCTGTTTGGCACCAAATTATCATCCCTTTTGGGACAAAGTGCTATGTAATGAGAGGAATGAGTACATGTTCTAGAGCCTTGAAATCAATTTGTATTAGGGCATCCTCAATGTACTCATGAATTTGTCCCTCCAAATAAACATTTGACTTTTCTCTGATTTATGATTAGAACTTGAGATTTTTATCATTGGAAGTGCATCCCAAAATACTTGAACATGAGCAAGAACACTCAAATTTAGACATTGGGCAACAAAGATGAGCCGCTTCCAAAATTAGCTAAAAGACAAAAATTATAGTAGACTAGGCTAATTGTTGGGGCCAAACTCTAAAGCACATTACTCCAAATTGTGTGCAAGACATTGGGGTTCAATTTTAGTTGTCCAAAAATCCTCTTATACTTTTGAAATTTGGCAAGTGTGAAATCAGCATGATATAAGATGCAACTATGGGAAAAAAACCATGCATAGTGCAAAAATTTTACTCTAGAAGGAGTTAAAGAATATTGATCTTGTGAGGCAAGGTTAAAAAAAAATTCTCCGAACTTCATAAGCTATGATCTTTCAATCTTTGCAGTCAAAGTTTCAAATTTTTTTACCACACATTCCTATAGTAATCTAGTACAAATTTTGATAGTTGATACTTTTTTTTTAATCATTTTTTTTGTTGTCCTAAAAATGCAATTCTTGACAATTTTTGTCTCAAATGTACCTTGGTCTTTTAGGGGTGAAAATTTCATGTGGTTTGTTTGAAGTTATAACTAAAATAACATAATGAAGCTAGAACAAAAATAATAAAATTTTAAAGTCCTATGACTCAAATTAAAGCCTAGTGTCTATTCAAGTGGGGAATTTCAAAAGTTTTTTTGAAGGAAACAATGCAAACCTTTGGGGGGCACTAAGCATTAGTTTTAAAAATATATATGAGTCCAAACATAGGGTATTTC
Source organism: Pseudisothecium myosuroides (assembly GCA_951799445.1). Lineage (NCBI taxonomy): Eukaryota > Viridiplantae > Streptophyta > Bryopsida > Hypnales > Lembophyllaceae > Pseudisothecium > Pseudisothecium myosuroides. The sequence continues at coordinate 19,880,895 of OX637289.1, forward strand.
ATTAAAAAACTCAAGGACAAATTATTTTGAATTTTTTTACTTCTAATATACTAGGGTGCTAGTACATGAATTTATGGAGTTATAATAAACGTAGGATGTGATATTCATTCAAGTCTATCTTACATTGAATAGAAAATGCTCTATAAAAATAAAGTAGACCAAATATAGTATTGGATTCTTTTTGCACTTATTAGAAAAAATCTTGTCTAAGAAAAATCCATCATGTCTAGGAAGCAAGTTTTAAAAGTCTATGTAATTAAAAAGTTCTATTTGTAATTTGTAGTGAAAATAGAAATTCTATTGGTTTAGCAAATACATGTGTTTTCACTAAAATTTTACTAAAAATCCCCTTGAAAGGTCATTACAGGACTATACTACTAGGACTATATAGTTTAAAACATCCCTTTCTTTAATTTGTAGTGATATAATAGTGTATTTTTGATTGGAGGTCATTTCATTTGCAAAAACCTACTAGTATGTTGCTAAATTACATGCACCTCTTCCACTTGCAAATCCAACCTTTAAGTTCCAAACTTAAGGGTTATATTTGATTTTCCTACTTATATTCAATTAGCAGTTTAATGCAGCCATGACACAACATAAAGTACGATTGTATGCATTGGAGAAGGTATTGTCTCTGTTTGAGTTTGTGCCTTGTATAAATATTGAAGGTAGATCTTTTTTTTTGTTTTTTTTATTCTGCATTGGAGGGAGCAAGCTAGGTCATGGCATTGTAATGTACTTTTCAAGTATGGGAGTATGTTTTTTTTGCAAGATCTTAGTTTTGTTTTCCACTTTGTTATAAATTGATAACTACAAAAATTTACTTTTTTGCTTAGAACAACAAATGTGGTGGGCTATTTTTGTTGGATTTTTGCAAGGTTTTGTACTTCAATTTTGTTTTTTTCTCCATCATATATATTGTTGTTGTGCTATATGTTAATGAAGTCATATTACATTTAAAATTCTATAGTGAGTAACACACAATTCTAAACATTCATTCTTATATTTGCCAATGGCGCTAGTATGTGAGCCCAAGAATGCGAGGTTGTGAGCATTGAACCTACAATATAGGTACCTATAATATAGATATCACACACTACAGAAGGTGGGTGTATTATAAACACCTATAATATGGATATTTGTAACATATATAACCTATAATTATAGACAGTTTCTATAAAATATACACCTATAATATAGTTGTGTAGTATTCTAGGCTCATTGGCTCACACTCCTATGTTCACATAATAGCAACACTTGTATTGGCAAGAGTTCATTTTGTTATTGTTTATGTGCTTTTTTTGTTATTTGATGTTTAATTCCTAAAACTAAAAATTGTGAAGCAAAGACTAAAATTTTTAAAGTAACAAAGTTGTCTGAAATAAAATAAGAACGAAATTTAAACAAAAAGTTCCCATCTAAATATTCCATTTTAGAAAATTATATAACAATGAAGTATTATGAATTTGGAAAAAAAAATAATATCCTCCCATAAAATATCCCTTGGACACACATGTATAGGAAATACAACATATGGTGACCCCTTCAAGAAGCAACATATGTCTTTTGCTTTTGTTTTTATTTGGAAATCTTCAAAATTGAATTATGAAAACAACTATATTTATGCATTTTCTACCTTCACTGCTGCAAAATAAAAATCCTTGTAACTTTCATTTCATTATTCAAAATTGAGTGGTTCAAATACTTTTGTACAGGTATAAAGAATCAAATAAATAAATTAGTCCTTTTAAATTATAATTTAAAAAATCTTATAATTTTTGCACTATTTACTAAAATGATGTGAAGCAAACTTTACATATAGAGTACAATAATAAGCAATCTTTTTAGTAAAATTTTACTTAAAAACTTACTTAAAAGACGTTACTTTAAAGACGTGATGTCTAGGACACTACTTAAAACACCCCTTTCTCTTGTAGTGCATCCATTTTAAATATTTTATAAACAAAATCCAAATTATGAATTCAAAAGATTGTGATTGAGTTCTCCAATAATCCAAAATGGGCTCTTTAGTCCTTTAAGTAAAATTACAAGTAAATAGCCAAAGAGTATCAATGAAAATTTGAATAACAATAGATATTTAATAGAAATCTCAAATGCTATAAATCAAAATTCTAATTGACCATTCTTTTGAGGCTCCGATATCCATATAAAATTATTGTCTCCAAAGTCTTTGTAGTCAAAACAAAGATTAAAGCCTCTAGTGTTGCACTACTTGTAGTGCAGAGAGCAGCAAAGCTATAGTATATTTTTATAGGAAAGGCAACTTGCAATATGATTTCTTTTCAAATGATTGACCATCTTTTTGGTCTCCAAATCTCTAAAATTGTAGTTAAGATCACTTCTCTAAATGGCTCAATTGTAATTTTGAGGATTCAAATTTTGTATATTTTTTTTTTTGCCATGGAGGATAAATTTTTCCACATCATTCTCTTCCTTGTTTTTTTGTGGATTTAAAATTTTAATGTCAAGTTTCATTCCTTGGTCTTCTCAATTTTTGAAACCCTCATTTGCTCAAATTTTCTCTTATGACTTTTAGCCTCTACACTCATTTGTCCTATCAGTACAAGTTACAAAATAAACTTACATTTACATAACATTGTTAACCAATATTGGGGGGTACCTTTTTGCTCCCCCCAAACGTGGAGCTGACCTACAAATTGTATCTACTTGTTGGTAGAGTTTTGAGTTGCCAAGTAGCAATTTTGAATTGCTAAGTGGCTTCTAGTACATCCTCGTCAATAGCTTGCTTCCCTCCTATCAATAGTTTAATGGTATTGAGCCAATGGTATTGTTTCTATTTAAACTAAATTACATCCTAGGTATTCTTCCTCCAAGAGGGAAGGGATCAATGCTGTTAACAATGTTATGTTAACAAGGGAGGAATATTTTTTACTAATTGCATGTGCATGAGTGCTACGATATTCATGTTGAAGAATCATCCCAAATATCAATATTCCTTCCTTCTAAAAAAAAGTTTATAAACATACATAAGTTCATTTCTTAATGGGCACTAATAGGACAAATAAACGTAACGGTATTCTAATGAAGTCCCGTGGGAACCAACCCTTTTTTTACTTTTTGAGAAAGTGCCAAGATCACTAAAAATTTGATGAAGCCTTGCATTTCTACATTCATCCATCTTTTGGACCAAAAAATACTTTCCAATCATTTTCATACACTTTTTCATCCAAATTTGACGACTTCATCCACATTTTTAATAGAAATGAAAAATTTATGGCGAAAAAAGATTACTTTTATCTGGCGAAAAGTAAACATTTATTTTGAAATGGTGCAATCTGGCCCCATGGTGGAAAAAAAAAAAGGGCTGGTGGGAACTGAATACAGGTAGGGTAGAATCCGGGTATACCATCGTGTTCTCTCTCGTAACCATCCCACCACGGGTATATGCCCCCGCCCTGTCCTTCACTCCCGTCCTTTCCTGAAGGTTTCTGGTGTTTCGAATTTCCCATTCTAAAGCTTCCTTTCGTTTGCCTAACTTACTCTTGTTGTTGCCAATTCTTCATCAGTACTTGCGTGGAGGACACTAATGCAGATGCTTATTACCGGGATCGGCTGTGCTGGCGCTGGCGACGCTGCAGCATCAGTTTCAAATTCGAGTTTTTTCCACAGATTTGGCTTTTAATCCAGTGAATTGAGGCTCGGATGGAGATTGCTGCCAGCATTGGGACGGTTGGTTTAGGGTATGGTCGAAGGTGATGGAATTTGAATGAGAAGATGAGAGTGGCGGTGGCAAGGATGAGGAAGTATGTGCCTTTAGTTCTGCCGTGGTTTCTACCGACGGCTATGTTCTCCGTCGTCGTGGCCGCAGTTCATTCTTGGAAGACAGACTCTTTGCAATTTGCTTTACTATTTGTCGGTACGAGCTTCGAAATCACCTGTTTAGAAGATTTGCAAAATTTGGTTTCAATGTCTGCAATGTTCGTTACGACTGAGTGTGCATAAATCGTAGTGGTTTGGGATAAACCGGGTAGCTCTTCTTGTAACCTAATTGGTTTAACAGCTTGTGGTGAGCACCTATGCCAATCCGAAGCCGTTTCCGCAACCGTATCTGTCGTTGTTTATGTAATTGACTTGTTAGAAGGAAAATTCGATTTGTCAAAAATTGATACAATTTTTGCAGTTCTGTATTGCTTGTTACGACTAGATATGCATAAATCGTAGCGGTATTGAATAACTTGGACAGCTCGCCTTATACCCTAACTCAGCCGTTCCATTTTTCAGCAATCCGGTATTTATCGTTAGGAACAATCAGACGTTCAACCGAATGCCTATTGATACCGTTCACAGACTCCAATTAAATATACGACGACTGATACGGTTGCGGAAACGGCTTCCGAACAGAAGAGGAAGTGTCGGTTTAGCTTTTGCTGAGAACCTTTAGGGCCTAATTTCGTGTTCATGTCAACGAGGGAGCGTTCCTGAAGTATATTCATGTTTTGCAGTTTTGCCCCTGGCTGTTTGGACCGCCACTATTCGGAGCTGCTCGAAGGAGCTCCACGATCCTGTGTTTGCGCCGTCATTTGTAACAGCGGTGGTTTTCACAGACATAATCACATTTGGTGCAGTTCTTCGTCCAGGTGACGATTCAGAGTTTAGTTTATGTCATTTCATCATCCAACGGTGCCCGGCTCTTGCATGACCATTTAGCCAAACCTTTCGATGGAGTATCTGAATGGAAGTAAATAATTTGATCGAGTACTGTAACTCAAACATTTCGTTGCAGCTATCAGTGTAGGGTTGGAGGTGGCCTTCGTTCTTGGGACTGTCAACTTGCTGTTCCTGTATTGGAGGTTAGTTATATTTTTCTGCAATTTTTCAGGATCACTCATTTCTCCATCGAGTTTTGAATCAGTTTTCGTATGCTGTCATGGATTCCAACTCTTTGGCTCGTTATCTGCTGTTTCAATATTCTATAGCTTGGCCTATTTCCTGCTTATTGTTGTGTTTCCATGTCATCGCAGTCAAGTTTTGAACGTCATACAAATGTTACATATATGACGTGCAGACAGGATCTGAAGTTTCCGCCTAAGCGTTCTTTTATGGATGTTTCGCTTAGGTTTTGCGCTACGTTGATGACCCTATGACTGATTGCAGGGTAATCCAGAGCGACCCCGGTAGGTTCCCAGTTTTCACAGAATCTAGTGCATGGAATGGTGGCCAAGAAAGAGTATTCAATCCTCAATTGATCAGCAGTCCTCGTCTAGATGGATGGACCGCAGAGGACTTTGAAGGCGTGAGTTATTTTTCTTTCAGAGTTCAACTGCAATGTCATTAAGAAGCAAACGTTTGCTTCCATTCTTTACTGTCGAAGCATGGATGATGCCCAGTTATGATACTTCAAAGCGATGGTTCTCGCAGCATCTCAGAGGTTTTGTTGGGATATATCAGCCAGTCGTAAATGTTGGTCCGCCAAGGGCTTCCTTTTCTGTTTAATAGTTTGTCGCCTTGGGCGAATCTTGAACCCAATTGAGTAGGGTGCTTATCATAACTGAGAAGGTTTAGATTTTGCGCTCAGTTTTGAGATATTGCATGTAGTCTCTAAGATTAGCAAATGGGTCTTTGAGCAGGAGCCACTTAAAGCCAAGGGCCCGGACATTGAGAAAGGGGAGTCTCACCAAGTTCTAGAGAAGTCAGAAAACAATGAAGAGGAGGCTGAAGGTGTCGTTCAAGTCCCGAACGAGTATCCTGTCAAGAGATTAGTAAGTTTTCATAACCTGAGTTTCTGATATTGTGGACCAATGGTGACAATGATGGAATCAGTAGTACCTAAATTGTGTTGTACTTTTCAGCCAAATGAAGTAGCCCGAAGTATTTTGCAGAATAATTCCTGGGAATGACCGCATATTGTTATTCGTATGGCAGCCAATACGTACAAGATATTGTCGGAAGTGCAATGCATGGATTGACCTTTTTGACCATCATTGTCCCGCTATAAAGAATTGTGTCGGTAAGCCCTGGGTTTTGCTCTTGGAAGTTATTGGATTTGCTAATCCTGGAACATTTGAAGCATCAAAATTTCAATTGATCTCATTGTGAACACCTGCATAAGTAGGAGACGGAGTGGCTACCAAGGCCGGAGTGGATTTTAAGAGACGGAGGTTGTTGCCATTGCAAGTGTAATTTTCTGATCTTCTGAAAAAGGTACAGGGCTGGGGGATTGTTGCCAGGGCGTAAGAATCACGTACTATTTCTGGGCGCTCTTGCGGCTTTTATTGTGGCGGAGGTGCTGTATATCCGCTGCTGCTACAAATGTGTGCTCCTCGGTTACCATTGTCTTGTTGACTTTATTTCTCTATAGTAGATACAAGCATGTGTTTGCTGAGATTGTTTGATAAAACTGTACTGTTCTTTTCTGAAGTCTTTGTCCTTCCTTAGTTGTATACCACATTTGTATTGAGTATAACAGAATAATCAGATTTCCAAAGTTGAGTGTGACCCTCCTGTCTTATGGAATTATCGCAGATATTGAAAGTCTTAACCTCTTATCCCTCGCTGACGATACTGCATCCACAACACCTATTGGTGAGCGTGCCTTTGATCGTCATATTTTACCGTGCCTAGACCTTGCGTACTCTCCACTTATGTTGCAGTAGGAATCTTGCCCTTGGCATTTCTGATTAGTTTCACTAGAATATCTGCAACAGGTCCTTATACTCTCACAGCTGTTGGTTAAACACGTAACTTCTACCCAAATGTTGCTGTAACAGGTCTTCAAGGGCTGGAGGATTTTTGGGTTATTGTCTGTCAGGTAACCAATGTTCAGTCTTCTTGTATGGCAGAAATGCCCACAGAGAAAAAAATTCTGTTTATGTGTTCTTATTTATGATGCATATGAGTATATGACTTCGATTGATCTATCAAAGCTTAAGTGACCACTAGAAAATGGCTTGTTACAACGCAACAAACTCAAAGCAACATATGGTAAAAATTCACGCATCAGAGAGAACCTAGTGGCAAAGTATTATAACCCAAAAATAATTGTGACTGGGTTGCCTTGAACCTGCTCGTGACATTCTGCCCTTAGATGTCAGGATGGACCGTAAACCCTTATGTTAATTTGTTTCAGGTGATGAGCGCAGTTCCATGGGTGACCAGCACTGCTGTGTTTGCTGCATTTCAAGTCAGTTGGCAGGTACAGGACTTGTGTATTTGCCTTATGTTCCTAATTTGTTCTGTGAATGACTCTGCTTGTGCTCCTGTAGTTGTGGTTCTTCTGGCGACTTCCTAGAAATTGGTGGGCCAATGACATCTACATCTTTATTTGCTATTACAGGTACCTCTGCTGTTGTTTCACGTGTACTGTGCTTCGGTAAATCTCACCACAGCCGAATGGGTAAGATGTCTTTCAAATGCCAACAGTGTCGATTTCGGAAGTTATTTCATGCTTGAATTTGCACAGGATTTTAGATACCTTAAAACAGGAACATACTTTACCTTATGCTTTTTTGCTTTGGTCGTCGTATGTAGAGATATGTAGATTTTTCTGTGTGTGCTGATACGTGAGACCGTCTAACGCTCAATGTCTATTACAATCCTGCAGCATCATTAGATGCTGATTTTTGTGTGTAATTGAGTGCAGATCAAGTGGGAGAGATATCCAGACCTGCACATCGAGCTGCCGCTCAGTCCTGGTCAGCAAAATTACCAAACTGACTCATAGTTTCAATCCGCATAGATCTTGGTCTATATATCCTTTTGGCAATCGATACTCAAGATATTGTTGTGTCGAAGCAAGATTTTTAACAAGACCAGAGTAGCATTTTAATGGCTAGTTCAGTAGTTATTTGACCAGCGTTTTTTTGCAATTTGCAGATCGAACATTCAGGACCAAAAAGTTTGTGAACCCGTACGATCAAGGAGTACTCATCAACCTCAAGCAGTTCCTCCAATCACGTGTGTAATTTGGGTTCTAATGATTGGTTCGTTATTTTTTCAATCAAATTATTTAATTGAACAACTTTTCACCAAGGCTGATGACATAGTACAATGGTCACACTGATTTGGTCAGTAGTCCAGCCTTCACTGATTTTGAAGGCTAATCTTTGCTATCACCAGAAACAAGAACTGATTGCGGAGAAATAGAAGAATTCAACCATGGGAAAACAGACCATGTTCATTAATTTTCCCCTGGGCTCATGACCTAATTCAGTGTCTGTTTGAAGGTGGATGTGAACACTGGGTGCTTCGATTCAGAAGGGTAAGGAAATGGACTTGTTCCTCACTTGGGTATGCTGCCAGAGCTCAATGATGTCCATGCATTTAGCTCTTTTTCAAGGCTTTCCTGAGTGTGCCGAGGATTATGGCTTACTTTCCTGATTATGACTTCGTGGATATTTATGGTTCAAATGTGCACATAATCTGACTCAAAGATAGATCATTACCCTACCTATGGAGGACGAATTAACAGGCAGTTGTTGCGTTGTTGCTGTCTGTTTGGGAACCCAGGTTTATTGCAGGAAATGCTTCTAGGTCCATCTGACTTATACATTTTACCATGGACATGACATGCATGATAGATGATAACAAAATTTTCCTTTTTTATGTTCAACTTTGTAGTTTTCTATAAACTCCAAATTTTAGTGACATTGAAGATTTAATTGTGTTCATAGTCTATTTTGGCTGGCTTAAAAAAGAAGTACAAGCCCCTCATGAGTAGAGATAATAAAGATTTCAATACAAAGAGATTTAGCTTATCCTAAAACTTAGCCCTATTGTCAAGATAGTTGGCCAAAAATTATTACATTTTAGGATGAAGAGGTGCATTCTTTGTTTCAATAGTTTCTTTCAAAGTCATTCATCAAACAACATTAGTCCTTAGTCATTTTTGGGTTAATTTAAAAGTGAAGGTGGTTTCAAATTTAATTAGAACTGAAATAATTACAATGTTTGGTTTTATTCTTTTGTTTTTCATTTACCTTCCATCTATATTTTAATTATGGATTAAATTCAGTACTCATTATTTTGAATTTTGAATTGTCTAATACAATGATGATACAATTTCTATAAATTCCTTTGGAATTTGCAAGAAGAAGAATTCTTAGTCACTTTTTTTATACTAGCATGAATATTGAAAATGATAAAAAAAATTTAGGGTTAACCTTTGAATTTTTTAAGGGTTTAAAAATTAGGGTTTTCAAATTTGTAGTGATTCTTAGACTATAAATGTCTTTTCAAAAGTAAATTTGGAATTTGTATTATGTTTTGCATCTTCCAATAATTTTTTTATTGATACCTAGTCCTCTAATGTATAAAAGTGCTACATTAAAAAACTTGTATCACACCACTTTCTCATTAGTTAAAAATGATACTTTCAATTTCTAAATGCCAAAATGGAAAAAAATATTATTTTGGTATCTACAAGAGATGAAAGGACTTATTTAAAAAGTTTAAAAGAAGTTGACAAAAAATGTACCAACAAGAAGTTTGACCAAGATGCATCCTATACTTACATCCTATTTTAATTTTAATCCATATGGCCTATGCATAAGACAAATTTTCATCTACTTCCATGCTAGTGACAAGTATGGGTCAACTTAGTGGTCTTACAATTATAATAGGAACAATTTTGAAGGAGGGCAATTTTGTAGGTGACTTATGATTTAATTGTGAAGACTTTAGTAAGTTTATCCTTCATATGGATCCATATCAGTGGGTTTTCATTACCATTTGTTTCAAATATATTAATCTTTGATTTATGTGTTTTTCTTCAAGTCAAAAAAATTTAGCTCTTAGTTATAGAATAGGTTTACCTATATGTAAACTTCAATACCACCCTCCATCCCGATGCCATTGGCCAAATCAATTCATGAATACTTCTAAATATTACATTCCTTTTAATTTATGCCAACCACATATAATTATTACAATATAAGGACAGATTTCATTAAATGCAATGGTACCAAAAGAGGTTACATGAACTTGAAGGATTTCATTGAAAAATTGTGCAGATCTCATTAGAATATAGTAAATACAAATCGATGAAAAATTGTCGAGATGAAAATACAACAAAATTGTGACAATGCTGTATAGAAACATTACTAGAAGAAAACTACTACTCCTATTTAAATTAGATTTGGTGAATTTTATTTCTTAGAATTTTTTTTAGCCTTTTTTATTTAATTTTATTATAATCTAATAATACATGTTACATGTTAATACATGCTACTTTTGACAAATTTCAATACAAAATTTTAAAATTTTTTTTAAAAAAAAATTCTTATTTTCCATCTCAGTATATTTATGTTAGAATTTGTCAACTTCTAAACCCCTAAAGTATAAAGAGTTCCTTCAGGGAACTCTTGAAAATTTGATTAAGTACCTACGATCTTAATTTTTGGCAAGTTTTTCAAGGTAGGAAAATTGATTAACTTTTTGGAAATATAAATTTTATTTCAATCAGAGCCTAGGAGCAAAAGTTATGCTACAATAAGGTCAAAACAAGTGAGGGCCAGCAACAAAAATAAATAAAAATTGAAATAATTTTTTTTGAAAATTTATTTCTTATAGATTATAATTTTATCTATGTAGAAATAATTGATTCATTCCATTTGGATAAGTGTTGTGAAAGTTTTGAAGTTTCTTGTTTTGTAGGCAATCTTAGCAAATTCTTGAGAAAATAATCATATTTGATTTGTTTATGAACTCAATTTTAACAATTTTTCAAAAAAAAAATTGCACATGGTTTACTTTGCTTTCTAAAACAATCTTGATGTTGGAATGAGTGTATTTCAATTCCATCTTAATTAGTATGGGTCCCCTATTCAGTGTAGTAAACTTAATAGGTTTTAACAAATTTTTACAAAAAAATATCCAAAAAACGGTAAACACGGGTGGTGGTTTTTTACTAGTGTAAAACTAGAACAAACCCCATTGCAATCCAATGATACCAAAAAGGATTCATCAAACTATAACGTTTCATTTACAGGTTCATTAGGATTTAGCAAGAATTAATGAGAAATTATGCGGATAAAAACATGACAAAAATTGTGACACAACTTACATTTATGGTAAAATAACAGTTGATATAATAGATAGAAAATAGTCGCACTTATAAACGTGCAATAATCTGAATGCAGGGACTATTTTGCCCCTGCGTTTTACTATATATTGGAAAAAGCACAAGAACTTTTTATTTGCCATGTATGATAAAAGTTGCAAATTTTGAGTTCATATTTGCAATTAACCCCTAACTGCCTGAGGCACCAGATTCTAGTGTTTCGAAAACTTTGAAGTTAAGTAAAATCCAACCAAATTGCTATTTTTAGTAGTTTATATTTTTGGAGAACTCTTTTTGAAGTCTAGTTTTAGGATCAAAAAGCCGATCTTAAAAATGAAGGATTATGATTTTTTCATTTAAGATTTTGTGCAAGGATACCTGTTGCAATCTTGACTTCCCGTAGTGTTGAGGGCTCTTGGAAATGGGCCTCAAATACACTAGATCTTGGAGAAAAAATCACCTTAAAATTTCATTTAAAAAAATTGTAGAATAGATTTTGAAAAGCCGTAATTGATTGGAGTTGTGCATGCTAGGCCCTACAACCTCATATTTTTTTAGTGAACAACTTTTTAGAGTTGAAATGCAAAAAGAGAATTAAAAATTTTCATAGTTTTAACACCCTCGTGATCAAACATTATAATTTTTCAATCTATAAGTGATATTGTTATGTTTTCTTCTCCTATGTGATCTCTAACATGTCTAGTTTGAATTTGTACTGTTACAATTCAATAGAAATTGGTACAACTTATGAAAATGTTCACTTTTTGTTCAATTTAGAGCAAATTTCAAGAAGCTCCAAATAGGCCTTGGGCATTTAGGGGTTAAAGACTCCAATTTCACTAGCAAAGGTGTAGAAAATAGACTAATCAAACACAAAAGAAGGTGTCTTTTTTTTACATTAACCCTTGGCTAGACCCCTGCATTCAATTCATTACACAACTACCGTATGTTGAGGTCAAATTCGTTAGTCCCTATACAAAATCATTTCTTTTGGGGTTGGATTTCCTTTCGTTAATTGGATTTAGAATTTTTAGAATTTTGTTTTCTAAGTTTTGGAACCAAGGTTGCAACAATTTGCTACTGAATTTTCAAATGGCAGCTTGATCTAAAAACAATTATTTCATGCCCTTCCGTTATGTATTCTATGGATTTTTACATTTCTAAACCAGTTACCTTAATATATATATTATTTTTCATTTTTTTTTCATTTTTTTTATAGGAATCAAATTATTTTCATTAATATTTTCTACACTATTCAATTTATTTTCATTAATATTTTCTATACTATTCAATTATGCACGTTATAATATCTAAAAAATTTATTACATGCCATACTTGTTTATATTTTGAATTATTTTTTAACAAATCTGACCCAAGCGTAGGGTCTAGGCACAACCATAGACAATCACGTATTTCTATATAGTAGAACCTCTCTCAGTGCATAGTACCAGGACTATGCACTAAAAGAGGTTTATGCAGTTGGAGAGGTTCTGTACTGAACTTTGGCTAACGTAGCCTCTAACTATAGGGCCTCCAACCACTATTCACAAATAAATGCTTCAAAGTACGACCTCTCTTACTGCATATTATGCACTAAGAGAAGTTCTATTGTAGTCATAATAAAATAAAAAATTAACCTTATACGTTAAGAGCAGTCCCTACCGATTTGGGCATTTTGTAGAAAATTTCAACGCAAGAATAGCAATGCGGGGGTCCGAATTAGCCAGTGCCATGATGATTCTGCCATGAAAACGATAGAGGACTGCTCTTAACCCCCAAAATACCAAGGCATTTTCTGGCTCCGGAACCACTGAAAACTGCCATTTCTGCTGTGATCACTCCCTAAACCTAAAAAAACTTTTTTTTAGAATCTAACCATAGGATCTTGTACTTCACTTGTCTCAGATTATGTGGTAAAAATTTCAAGACATTTGACCGTTCCAATTGGAAGATATTAGCATTCAAAGTTGGAAAAAAAAGTTTTTTTGAACTGTTTCCTGCAATTTCGGATGACTTTGACGGCCATTTGTGGATTTTTTTGCACTACACAACAAAAAGTTGTAATTTTTTATGTTGAACATTTGAGTTGAGAGTCGGGGAAAAAAATTTCAGAATGTCAAACCTTGATTTTCACATATAAAAAAATTGGTAAATAGAAGTAGGTCCAAAATTGAACAAAACACTAAATTGTTAATAGCTCTTAGGTGGAATTAAAACAACATAATCCCAATGGTGGGATTGTTCTTGCAAACAAACTTGACCTTTTCAAAAAAAAAAAATTGAAAAAAATTGAAAATTGCATTCAAAAATAAATTCTATAAGTTAGTTTTTTTGAAGATGCTTAAATTGCCCGAAAAACAAGATCATTGTCCATAACTTTCTCATTATTAGTCCAAATAGAATGAATCAAAGCTTCAGATGTAGACAAAAACATGATCTTTGAGGAAAAAAAAAAAAATATATATATATATATATATTTTTTTTTTTCTGCCCGCCGAACTGCTTTTTTGCTTTAGGATGGCATAACTTTTGCTCCCGGGCACCGATTGAAAAAAAAATTATATTTTTAGAAAGCTAATGTGATTCCCTATCTTCAAAAAAAGTTTCAAAAAATCAGATCAAAATTTGAGGCCACACGGGCCTGCCCAAAATCTGAAGTGTCCCCCGAGGGGACTTTGGTACTTTAGGGGTTAACACTGAGGTAGGAGGCTCATAAATGGAGCATCTAAGGGCTGGTCCGCCTTTTTTGTGTATTTTCTTGAATGGGAATATGTTTAGCTCATTTTTCAGACAAAGAAAAATTGTTGTGGAATCTAACCCAAGTGGTTTTGTATTTTTCCGAGCATTTTTGAATTATTTATGAATTTTCAAAAGAGTTGGGTTGTAGGTCCCTATTTGTGACCCTAGGTCTTTCTTAAACGGTTCACTTGCAATTCTAAATAAAAGTGGGGAAAGCAAAGAGAATGGTTGGCTCTTACAATTAATAATATTTTTTTCCTTGATTCATTCAATGAATATATTAGTCAATTTCAAAACCAACTCATATTCATTTCACAACCATTTACAGGGTCCATTCTTAACCCAGAAGCGACGGATTGGTTGCCATGGAGGGAATGCCCAAAGTAGACCTAAAACTGTGCGGTTGCAGAGAAAGCATCGGTGAGAGAGATACTTGCGGCAATTACATTCAAGCAAACCGGGGGTCAGGAAACAGAGCTTCTGAGATCCCAGAAAGCAGGAGATGACAACAAAAACATCAATGCTGAGCAATTGGTGGATCGATTGAGCAGAAGGTGTCAATTTTTTATAAGTAGGGCAGGGGTACAAGAAATCCAAAAAAAAGGTCAGATGCATTGACACGGTACATCAGACAACGGATTTGGCTAATCAAACATCAAAGCAATCTGCACATGACACCCAATTGAGTACTTGCGCTGGAATAAGAAAAGCATACAACTTGCATTCGACGAGCGCATACAAAGTCCAAAAAAACTGAACAGTGAAAATGGCTTTCAAATCTGACTTGAACTGATGATCCAGGCTTATACCGCAAATGGGACTGTGCAATCAATTCTACAATAGTAGTGTTTGAAGAATTTCATGGCCAAAAACATATTGAATCCAATTCCAGTTCATTGATCAGCCTCTTGAAGCGCTGCTCCTGCTGGTCAGGCCGGGTTCCTCCGTCCTGTAGCAGCGTCACTGTGCGAGTAGTTGGGAGATGGCAGCCTGCGCTGCATTTCTTGCCGGCCCCATCGACTGCCCAGCCCCTCCCTCCCGACCTTCGCCGAATCCGCCTCGCCCACGCGTCTGTGTCTTCTGAGGCCCCCAACTGCCGCCCTGTTCCTGGGACTTGTCCTCCCTCCACCCCTCCTCAAGCCCCGTCCCCTAAGTGCTCTGTCCTTTCAAAAAATTCCCACTCCTGTCAATGCTCTGTATACTATTTCTGAACTTATAAATACGAAGACCACCTCATGAAAGAGGTACTCTATCCCTCACATAAGCAGAGAAGGGATTCTACAACACATGAAAATACACTTACATGAACTCAAAACAAGGGAATATGAACAACGGCTCCCTACAAAAAACTATAAAAGCAAAGAAATCAAAGCACATAACTATCTCACATTATTTCACCAATGATTGTCCCAATAACAAGGACCCTTGCAAACATGTCCTTGACATCCCGGACATGCTTGATTTGTTCTCCTTTTGCGTACAAGGCAATTAGCCCTCTTACTTCCCATACTCCTTGTTCTATGTGCCGATGCAACATGCGGTGAGAATGTAGAGTAGCCTTGAGTGCGGCCGGCCCAATTAGCGGTAACATCCTTCGCCAACTGCATTTGGAAAGCTAGGTGAGTCATGGGCTCCTCCAAGAAAAAGAAACTAATGTCACTGTGAATGATCCACGCATTGCATACAGTTGTGTCCAATAAATAAAAAAACAAACGATGCCCCCATTTGTGGCTTCTGGTAAGACTTGAATACACCCCCCTCAGTTGGTCAGCAATGTCAACGCCTGTCATATTCTCGGTGTATTGCAAATGCATGGTACCGGTCCTCACTTTTTTCTTTTTTCCTCGTATTCTACGATACACAAATGGCCTTCTCCCTAGAGGTGGCATTGGTTCTGCATGTGTGGACAAGAGAATGACAGCATTCTTGTCTTTCCACACTACGCAACAAATGTTGCCTTCCTCGTGCATTCTATAATCTATCCACCCATAGTCTTTTTTTTTGTTATCTCTCTTGCATACAAGGCCCTGGGGACATATTTTTGATTTACTTTTAGGGTGCCCGTAGCCATTATGCCATCCTCTAATAAATCCAAAAATAAAGGGACCGATGTAAAGAAGTTGTCCGTTGTTACTATGTGTCCTCTTCCACCTAAGTCCTTCAATAGGTGCTTCACGACATGCTTGCCTTGAAGGCCTTCACCTTTGCCACCCCGTACTGAGAGATTTTCCATGTCTACGGCTTCATCATGATCTTCGTTGCCTTCCACATCCTCATCATGAGGATTACCTTGTCTACCACAATATATTTGGAAATTCCACACGTACTTCGAAATTGCATCGGCCGCTACCTATACTTTAATGCCAAACTGTACAGGTTTATTTGGCATATACTATCGAATTGGATAGTATTTATCCTTATACATAACCATGCTCTCATCTACAGTGAGCTGCTGGTTAGGTGACCACATGGATTGGAATCTCTCACACACTTCGTCCACCATCCATCGAACCTTATGGAGCTTGTCATATGTGGGGCTTTTCCGATCCCTTACATGCTCTTCTGCTAGATTCACATGCAAGCACCGGGTTATGAGCTCAAACCTCTCCCGTTTCATAATTTGTGATATAACATGACAATGATAGAGTGGCTCTTCCTTGGACCAATATAAACGTTGGTTGGGCAATTTCTTGATTCCCATATAAAGACAAATAGAGAGATATGCTTGAAACTCTGCCACGTCCAAAGGTGTCCACTCCAATCCACCTCTCGTTCTGCCATCGTCATATATAACTTCTGACGCATATACATTAGTCTCTCTGACAATTCTCCTTTGCAATTTTTGAGTCCAAAACATCTCAAATAAGCCCAAGACAGTGGACAGTCGACCGTATGGATGGGTACACTCTACAGTAGGTCCAGTGAAAGGGAAAGGATTATTTAAATAATGTGGTACATTGGTTTTCCAAGTCCCTGGAGCAAATCAAGTGAGCAATGGGTCGACTACTTTACCCTTTCCTTTCTGTGATTTTGGTTTCAAGGACGGGCCAGCACCTGCTCTGGAATTCTCAACTGCGACTCTTGATGGCCGTTCTTCCGCCAACCTGTACCAAGAGTCAGAACTGCTACCTGACTCCTCGTCTCTGACAGGTTCAACGACTGCCTCCCCCGAAGCTAGAGGTGAGGTGGCCACGGTTGCATTATTAGCTGTTAAGGCATTATTATCGGGAACCCGGTTTTGAATTTGTCCCTAGTCTTTGCTCCCGCTCTCAGCGATGAAATCACGCAGCGGACGCCCGCAACGGCTCCTCCAAGTGCAGCCCCTTCCTATTGATGCGCCTCGTCCGGGTTGCCGTTCTCTGTCCACAGCCTGCGTTGCTCGTCGTCCAGAACGGAGGAACCCCGGCGCCCCTCTCTTATCCACGTTTGTTTTCATTTTCGGCGGACGAGGCCTCCCTGCTCGTCGAGTCGTCGGAATTCTTCTTCCAACATGGTGGAGTCGGAGGCGTAGTACGGCGTTCCAGTTTGTCGACTGCAGGAGGGCGCCCCTCCTAAGCCTGCATTGAAGTCGCTCTCCGTTCTCTCGGAAGACGAGGTGGAGGAGAAGTAGTCGCTGCAGGTCTCCTCCAGAAGTCTTCCGCCGACGAAGTGTGACCATCGTAGGGGGCCTCGGCGGTTGCTATCCTTCTTCGATCAGGTGAGGTTTCGTCATCTCTTGCTTTACCGTGATTGCTCTTAGCCACATCTTGTTTAACATGGGATCGGAGTTTTTGGAAACGGTGGACAACCCCCTCGCAGATGTCCTCTTTGTCTCCATTGTCATACCTCAGTTTCACGTATTTTTGCTTGGTTATAGGGTCCATCCTCTCGTCCAAAATGTGCGCCTCAGTCCATTGTTCTATGTCTTGGTGAGTCTCACTTAGGTTTTCGACGAGGATGTTCCTTTGCACCCGGACAACCTCTGGACTTTCTGGTGCAGGGACTCACCTACTTTTGCGACTATAAATTTTTGACTTCGTTTTGACGCTCATCTTCTTCTACGGGCTCCATCTGATTGGTTGATGCTTCGCAGCTCCACTCGAGGAGGCTGCCCACGCCTGTGTGCCCGCTGTCGGAGAGGAATCCCCTATTGTCGCTGCGACTGTCGGAGTTGCGCCCACTTGCTCCACCGCTGGCTCCTGCTGTTGGACATGAGTTTCTCTAACTGTGGCCAATGTGCCCGCCTGAGTGGTGTCCCCTTGTTGCTGCTGGGTTTGTTTGTCTGCGTGCGTGAGGGCATCTTGTAGCAGCAAAGAAGTACGGATGACTGGCCGCTGAAGTTTGGAGCGAGCTAGAAGCTTCAATCTCATGGTTGCTGCCTCTTTCAACTTTGGGGAATGGGAAGATGCTTTGCTTCGGTGCATTATGAATTTCGGAAGAGAAATCGCGTGAATGACCCTCAAGCCTTCTCTGAGACCAACCTAGCAACTTGGATGCCCAGGTGCACCACAACTAGCACAAGTGGTGTGGAGATGCATCAAAAGGTTCACTCTTGTCTCTTTTCAGTTTTGGTAGACTCAATACATAATTCTCATTTAGCATTCCTAGGATGTACTGGATTTGCCACTTCTTTGCTCTTTGTTTGGTAGTGAGGTGTACTGTTATGATCCCTGCCTCTAAGACAAAGCAGTCAGGATAGGGAGGGGGAGGAAGGAGAAAAGAATCATAGTCTGCCTTTCTTCTTGGCTTTGGCATTGTATCTTGTGCTTGCTACTTCTAAGTGTATCACAGTTTCAAGAGTCTTTCTTCTACTGTCCTAGTACTGGCATTGATACAAACTCTTCTTTCTGCTACAATTGGAAGACTATGGCAATTTGCATTTTCTCTTTTAGTGTTCATTGAATTCAGTCCTTGTTTTTTTCTTCAACCATTGCTGGGTGGGTCCTTCAGCTGTCTTTGGTTCATGCTGTAATGCTAGTTGTAGAGAAGGAATAGTGTAGGGCAGGATAGGCGCCGTCTGAAGCCATTATGAGTTCACGCTCCTCAGTCGTAGTAAAATGCAGATGCTGCTTCGATAGGAACAATGACAATTTGTCAACAACCAACTGCTGGCGTTCCCACCACAAGGAACTGCCCCGCTGTGACCTAGCAACTTGTCCGACTCTTGATTTCAATGGATTCTTTGGAGCATTTTCAGTTTGGGCTGTTCTATGTTGTTGACAAATTTCTACAGCTCTTGTACTACAATGCATTTGGTCATGTTGTGTGCCCGGAACAGTCTCCCAAGCCATACCGTTTTTATTGCGCTAATCAAAATTAGCTTCTGACAAACTCCTTTTCCGCTACACTCCCACTTCCTCACTGTTCATAAGTCAGCTTCCAATGTGCTCATTACAAATCCGGATGAAAAAAACATTAATCATTTCATCTATGAAGAAAATTTGTCATCCAAACGCCACAAAATGGCGTTGGCGTTGTTACAGGGTCAATGCCCATTCCATTTTACAGCCTCTTATCTTAACCCTTGAACAACGCGGCGGACGTTTTGAGGCCGATGAATGACAAGAGAATCTCCTGTGTAGGACAGAAGTGCAACTATTCAACCTCCAAATTTTGTGGAGAAAGGGAAGATAATCTACACTAACTTGACTTCCAATGAGTGCTTTTGCATTATTTTAATCCAACAATCCACACGGTGACAAAACAAATGATTTCCACGGTTATGAGCCCCTCGTTTAACCCCTAAAGGACCGAGGCCTTTTTTCTGCCAAAAAACAACGAAAACTGCCATTTCTATAACAAAGAGTAAAAAAAAATGAAAAATGTTTTTTTTGCAAATCTAACCGTAGGATCTTACACCTAACTAGTATGAGAATGTGTGGAAAAAAATTCAGAATTTTTGACCGCACAGATTGCAAGATATCTGCGTTTAAAGTGAAAAAAACAAGTTTAATTTTCAGCACATTGCGGGACTAGATTTTTTGAATTTAAACATTTTTAATTTAAAATTTTGCACTACAGAGTTTTGAGCTTTAAATCTTTATAGTGGAAAATTGAGTTGAGAGTCTAGGAAAAAAAAAGAAATTCAGAAAAACTTAATTATCATTGTTAAAAAAATTGTTAAGTAGAAGTAGGTACGAGATAGAAGGAAAATCTAAAATATTAATATCTCTTAGATGGAATTAAAATTCACTAATCCCAATGGTGAGATTGTTCTAGCAACTAAACTAAACCACGCAAAAAATAAAAAAATGAAAAATTTGAAAGATTGCATTCAGAAATGAATCCTACAAGTTATTTTTTTCAAAAAGATGCTCTAACTACCCGAAAAACAAGAATGTCCATAACTTTCTCATACCATATCCAAATGAAATGAATCAAAGCTTTCCGGATAGACAAAAATATAATCTATGAGAAAAAAAATATTTAAAAAAAAAATTCAAATTTTTGTTCATTTTTTTTTGCTGCCCTGGCTGCCCCCCGTCCCCTGTTTTGAGCTTATTTGGTCATAACTTTTTTTCCCGAGCACCAATTGTGAAAAAAATTATAATCTCACAAAGCTTATCAATTTTTCTATCTCCAAAAAAAATTTCAAAAAATCACAAGAAAATTTCAGCCCGTAGGTACCTGCCCGAAAACGCATTTGTCCCCCAAAGAGACAACGGTCCTTTAAGGGTTAAGGGTTAATGAATGTGCCCTCCAGAGCACATTCGACCCTCCTTGCCCATGAGCGGCTACTTGCACGGCAGAATGCGTCCTAGAGGTGCGTTTTATCGACCCACATGTCAGCAATTGCCCTTTCGGAGCAGCCGGGCTTTCAGGCAGACGAAACTTCGCGTCAGCAGTCCAGATCAGCAAGCCAAACCCGCCACGTCATCAACCTGAGCAGCAACGGTAACCACACACCTGGTGGCCCCGCACGCCAGCGGAGTCGACGTAAATAGGCGCTCTAACGGTCGCGCTCGAAAGCCTGAACCAAAACAATCGTCTCTTAACACCGCGCCCGGCCCGTTCCCCCCCCACGGCACCCGTGCTCCCCGCCTCACCCGTCCTCGCTCCATTTCCCATGCAACCTCCCAACGGGGGCCAAACCCAACGCCTTCATAGCCTTCCCTGCTGCGCCTCTGCCAATTCCGCTTCCACTTCCCTCAATCGCTGCATATTCTCTCAGCGTGCTTCAATTTTGTTCCTGAATCTCCCATCAAATCTTTTTTCTGGAGGATTAGGGTTTCGGGGATTCAGAGATGGCCTTCTGGGTCTCAGGATTTGAGAGTTGTTCAGAAATTGTCGCGGTCATGGCTCTTGATTCTGCGAGGTCGAGCGGGCGTGGTTAGTAGTGTTGGTTTTGCGGGGTGGAAGAAGAAGAAGAAGAAGAGGTGTCAGCGTGGTCAGGATGTTGGGAATCAGGAGAGGCGATTTGGGGACTTACTTCAGGAGGAGCCAGTTCGAGCCTCTCGTGTCTACGTTGCTGGATGATCCTGTCCTGGCTGATGTGCCGAAGAATGCAACCGTGTCGGATATCGACACTTTGATTGGGGTGGAGCTCGGAAGTGCCATGAAATTGTCCATTCTGAAGCTCGATGGCACTCACTTTGGTATGAATCTCCATTTTGGTGATGCTTTTTTTCAGTAGTTTACATTTGATAATATATCACCATGTCAAGGTTTGAGCATCCCGAAACCAATTCTGTTTTCAACGCATGCGCCAATTTTTAGATGCCAGTTGCGCGCTCATGTTAGTTCCATACTTGGTACACGGTCTTCGGAATTGATGCTTGTAATCACATGAGTATCTGTTTCAGTTTTAAGCAATCCGTGCACGACGTAATTCACATGGTTTTGGTGTCAAAAGAGTCATTGTAACTTTTGATAGATTGAATGGGGATGTGGAAGGCATAATAGGTGGAATATCCCGAAATTGTTGTATTCTCTGCTCAGTTTCATGTTGCTTTAGTGCAATCCCCTGTTGATCGTTTAAAGGTTGATCCTCAATTACTGAAGTCGACAGCTGTGTACATGTATTGAGATGCTTTTGGACTTCTTCCGTTGTGCAGATGTGGCGGTGCTAAATACTGCAAAGGTGAGGGATCTGAAGCAAGCAGTGATGAAGTATGTCGACTCCATGGAACAATCGCAACTGGGTCACAGACATATCTCATGGTGGGTACTCGAACCGTCTCTTGTTTGGAGTGGGATGGAGCAGGAAGAAAGTTCCTTGATCTTGCGCATTTTCTTGGATGCTTTCTTGCTCTTGGATTGACACTGAAATGTACATTTTTGGTACACTCTGCATAGAACATATGTTGGTTCACCTGAGCAGCACTCGGCCTGTCATTTCAAGCATTCGGTTAAGCTTCATAGGAGGCTGAGTTTTCTATTCGTTTGTATCGCAGGAAGCACGTCTGGGGCAACTTCTGTTTGAGTTTCGGAAATGAGAAGCTCGTGGATGATGAGTCTCGACTGACTGGTTTCGGCATAAGAAACAACGACGAGGTATATTATCAAACTTTGAATTGAACTCTCTGCATGGCTTCATTGATTTGTTCTATCAATGCTGTTATGAAATGAATGGACATTTGGTTATAACTTCTTAAAGCTGTCATCGTTAATTTATTTTATTCCCATTTTTGTGATCAATTCAACCCGCCTTCTGCATCCATGCAACTGCGAACTCTCCTCATGAGTTTTTTCTGTTTTCAAATGCATGTCACTGGAAAAAATTTCTGTGTGAACCAATTTATGCCTTCTAATTCGCTTGGTTGCTGATTGAGCAGTTGAAGTTCGAGCACCACGTGGCTATGAGAGAGAACGGTCGGCACTCCCGTGCCAAGAAACGCCGCTTCTTCCATGGCCTGAGGAAAAATTGAACTGCAGATATCCTCTTTGGCTCCAACTTGTGATTCACTACTTGTGAGGGTGCATGTTGGCTATGGAGAACAACGCTGGTACTCACAACAAAGATTGTGTCACTAGAGAAATGTAATCAGAGAACAAACTAGAGTTACTGTACATAGAATGTGAAACAAGTGTGGAATATTATGATAAGTGATTACTTACCAATGTCAGCGCCTGTTTAGCCTCCTAGAAACACATAATTGAAAGCTTCAATTGTCAAGATTCCTGTATTATAATTACCGAACGTGTTTCAATGCCGGTTCCTCGATGGGAGATGTACTGAGTAAAGCTTTGACTTATGCATGTCTAAATTGCTAAATTGCTAAATTGCATGCTGAGGAGGAGCATGGATCTTTCTACGGATTACGTATCTAGAATAACGTAGGGAACCCATTCTCGTCATTTCCAGCTACGAAGCGTTTCCTATTATTACTCCGTATTAGTAATTTAGCAATTTAGACATGTCAATTTATTTTGCATAACATTATCAGTTGGTAACTCTTTTCTTTGAGCATATTTTAGTGCAGTATCGATTGGCTAGCTGGAGGCTTGTTGTTCTGGACCACCGAGGGAATTTTATTCGTCATTGTTGATCCTTTGCTGTGCCTACTACTGTGGGAGGAAGCGGGTGCAGTATTTATTTTATTTTGTTTATTATCATTATTATTTTGTTTGTTTGTTTGTAGTTCAGAAAACAGAACATTCTTGAGCTCCAAGGCAGGGTACCTTTGCTTCAATGTAGAAAATTTTGAAAGGAAGGTTGTCATGCATTCTGAGCTAACGAGAATAAATTCCATTTGTGATACAAACAAGTGACACTGTAAACAGAGTCCCTAGCTTCAGTAGTCAAGAATGTTAGTTAAGAATGTTATGAAGGGAATTTGACTTCTAAGAATTGTGCAATACTTGTCCAGCACCCTCCCACCGTAGTTTACTTTCAAATGGAAAGAACTACTATGGGACAGGACCAGAACTAAAAAAAAGAGCAACTTCAATTTGGGGGATCTGGCACAAAGGCAGAGCTGTTCAACGCATGAAAGAAACTCATATTTGATGAGTTTGATGGGAAGTGTTGTTTTTACGTCCCAGTGCAGTTGTGGAGGAATCCATCCTGCATTGTTTTTGGCATTGCCCACATGCTCCAGGTATATAAGGTTGGGCAATATTTGCCTTTGAACAAGCTTTGAATGAGGTGGAGTCATCCAGGCCCATGGCAACCGTTTATATGGAAGCAAGTCATTTTCGATGAAAATTTTAATTACGAATCTGTGAAATTTAAACAAATTTGGTTCTTCTCAAGGGAATGTGCATGTGGACTATTTGGATCTAGATAAGCAATTGGATTTATAACAAACAGGTTCAGGATCGCCTAGTCATTGACACTACTTGGAGCTCGCTTTTTGACCATGGTGAAATTTCCTAAATGCATGTCTCACAAAATGCAAAGCAGAAATTAAAGGTGAGAGAACAACTCTTCAAGCAATTCAACCGCTCATGGTTCAATAGGTGGGGAGTTACAAAAAAGGTACGCAAACCATGTGCAAGAGAAGAC
Organism: Pseudisothecium myosuroides; assembly: GCA_951799445.1. Classification (NCBI taxonomy): domain Eukaryota; kingdom Viridiplantae; phylum Streptophyta; class Bryopsida; order Hypnales; family Lembophyllaceae; genus Pseudisothecium; species Pseudisothecium myosuroides. The sequence continues at coordinate 19,905,101 of OX637289.1, forward strand.
CACCAAATAGAAATCCTACTTTATAGATGGGATAATGGATTAGTTTTATTTTTGTTGCCTACCAATTAAGCCTTGGGTCCTAGGTGCAATGTTGTACATTATTCTTTTTAGCAATAGGTTGACCTTTTTTAGTTTCAAAAATCAAAACAAAATCAAAATTAAGTCTTCGGTTCCAGGTGCATTGTTGTACTTTACTTACTTTAGCAATGGGTTGATTTCTTTTGATTCAAAAATTAAAATAAAAATAAAACCTAGATTTTTATTTTGGGTTCTAGATGTACTATTGTACTTTATACACTTTAGCAAATGGGCTAACTTTTTTAGTTTCAAAAATAAAAAATAAAATCTAGATTTGTGTTTTGGGCTTTAGGTGCTTTGTTGAACTTTATTCACTTTAGCAATGGGCTTACTTTTTTTGTTTAAAAAATAAAAATAAAATTTGGATTCATGTTTGGACAAATCTCATTGACTTCTAGTGTTTCAATTTTTTTCAGTAATACCCCATTCTCAAAATATCAGAAATCTGCATTAAGAAAACCATATTGAACTATGGTTTACCCCCTAAGCACTAAAGCAACAATTTTTTTGTTGCTTCATGACTTCGGGCAGAACTTTTGGGTGGGAAAAAACATTTTTTCAATTTTTTTTTTCAATTTTAAAAAGATTGGGTTGTCTTTCAATATTTGTATTCAAAATTCAGATCGTTACGGTCAAACAGAAATTCAAAGATAAATAGGATAAAGCGTTTGGAATTCGGCTAGCCTAACAATGTTGAAAAATTTACTATATGGAGAAGGTTATGTTCACATTACTACATCTTATGCATTTTTTCACAAATCAATGAAAACCACAATTTTGACCAATAAAAATAAAATTCAAATGTTAAAAATAGAAATTGTATATTGGATGAATTTTTGAAGTTATATCTTCAAAATTCACTTGAAGAGAATCTAAAAATAGCCTTTTATAATTTTGACCATACGAATACTTTCTACTTTTTGTGCTTCACAATATCTTCTTTGATGCATTCAAAAAAATTATAGAATTTATATTTTATAACACATTTGTATTTTGTTCAAACCCCTTGGGCTTTTAGTTATTCATGGAAAATCTAGGCTAAAACAACTATCACAACTATGTTTAAGAATCCGTTGATTTAACCCCTAAAGTTCCTTTATTATGTTTTCACCAAAAACGTTCCAAAACTGCCATTTCTAGTACATTACCAAATTTTAGAAACAAAACATTTTTGGACACATGTAACCTTAGGATCTTATAGTATGCTAGTTTTAGAAGATGTAGAAAAAATTTTAGAATGTTTTACCATGCGGATTGGAAGATATCAGCATTTGAATTGGCTAAAATCCTTTTTTTTGCCCCTACGAAAAACAAGGCAGCTGCACTTCACAAGGTCACATTTGTATGAAAAAATGTTCAAAATGGTGGTGCGTCTTTGAATTCTTTGTCATAAGCAAGTTGGCTACATGCTTAAAAATTTTCAAATCATTTGGAATTGTACAGTAAGGTCTACTTCATTTACGAATTTTTGAAATCGCAGGGAAGGGAATTTCAGATCTGCCAACTTTGACAGCCTCCCGAGGGCTCAAAAATGGGACTTTGACCATGAAATTTTTACCACAACTTCATCTTTAAGTTAATTATATGTGTGCCAAATTTCAAGGCCAAATGATTTACAAAAAAAAAGATATTCAAAATCTCCCAACATGTGTAGCCGTGAAAAAAATTTCACTACTGCCAACTTTGACACCCTCTCAAGGACTGAATTTTTTTTCTTTTTTTATGAAATTTTTGGCATAGGACCATCTATATGTTGAATAAATGTGTGAAAAATTTCAAGTCCAAAAGCCCCCCACAAAAATAGATATTCAAAATCTCCCAACATGTATATTTGTGATACAATTTCACTACTACCAACTTTGACACTATTCCAAGGGTTGAAATTTTTTTTATTTACCATGATTTTTTATGATGAAATCATCTCTATGTTAATAGCATGTGTGCCAAATTTCAAGTTCAAAAGATTCACACAAAAAAAAATATGCCAATTCTACCAACATGTGTAGTTGTGATAAAAAAAATTTCAGCCCTTGGGATAGTGTAATTTTTTGGGTTAAAACTTTCACATAGATGTAGAAAGTCATTCTCACAACACATGTTGGTAGAATTAGAATATCTTTTTTTTGGTAAATCTTTTGACCTTGGAATTTGGCATACATTTTATCAATATAAAGATGATCTCATGCCAAAAAATTCATAGTAAAAGTGTGTTTTTTCCAGCCCTTGGGATAGTGTCAAAGTTGGTAGTAGTGAAATTTTTCTCACAACTACACATGTTGGTAGAATTGGCATATTTTTTTTTGTGTGAATTTTTTGAACTTGAAATTTGGCACACATGTTATTAACATAGAGATGATTTCATCATAAAAATTTCATGGTAAATAAAAAAAAATTCAACCCTTGGGATAGTGTCAAAGTTGGTAGTAGTGAAATTGTATCACAAATATACATGTTGGGAGATTTTGAATATCTATTTTTGTGGGGGGCTTTTGGACTTGAAATTTTTCACACATGTATTCAACATATATATGGTCATATGCCAAAAATTTCATAAAAAAAGAAAAAAAATTCAGTCCTTGGGAGGGTGTCAAAGTTGGCAGTAGTGAAATTTTTTTCACGGCTACACATGTTGGGAGATTTTGAATATCTTTTTTTTTGTAAATCATTTGGCCTTGAAATTTGGCACACATATAATTAACTTAAAGATAAAGTTGTGGTAAAAATTTCATGGTCAAAGTCCCATTTTTGAGCCCTCGGGAGGCTGTCAAAGTTGGCAGATCTGAAATTCCCTTCCCTGCGATTTCAAAAATTCGTAAATGAAGTAGACCTTACTGTACAACATTTAGGAAAAAAATAGTAAGTAGAAAGAAGAAGAGAATGATTCAAAATACAAAATTATTAAGTATTTAGTTATGGACTTGAAAAATGCCAATTTCAATGATTGTAATGTTATAATAAACAATCTACATCTAAAATTTTATTTTTTTCAAAAAATATTGAAAATTGAGTAAAATAAAGGATTTCAAAGTTTATTTTAGAGTAGAAAATCCATGACTGCTTGCAAATTAAAATTCTTCATAACTTTCATTTCATTAATCAAAATGGAATGATTCAAAGCTTTTCACGTATATTTAAATCTAAAAAAACAATTTCAAATTTGTGTTTATGAAAAAAGTGATTTTTTTAATCTGCTTGGACTGCTTGAATTGAGAAACAAACAACATATTAGGCCATAACCTTTTACTCATAATTTCAAATGTCATGAAATTTAGTGCATATGAAAGATATTCCTTGTTCCCACCTTCTATTAAAATTCAACCTAAAATATGCAAATTTCTAGTCATAGGTACCTGCCCAAAATTGCTATATTGCTAAAAATAGCAGGCTGATCCTTTATGATTTAACATAAAACCATGTTTTGAAATGGATTTTTTTACGTGGATTTGTACTAGTGAATGGTAGTTTTATTGATAAAATTATTCAATAATGGTAGTAGGGTGCTACTTTGATTTTTCTTATTAGTATATATTACAATATGAACTTGAGTAAGGTTATTTCCCCACTCATTAGAGGAGATTTGAGCCTCCGGAAGACCATTTTAGGGTTGTTCCCGATGTTGGGAATAACGCACTACTGTCAGAAAAAATTATTATTAAAAAAAAAAATTGTTAAAATGTTAAAAGAATACTAAAAAAAATTCAAAAAATTCAATTTGACGTGGCAGTTGCTTGGCCACGTCTGACTGATGATTTGGCAGCGTCCCAGCATTCTTGCAGAGTTCCCACAGTCCGGGAACTTGCAGTCTCTTAGAGGCCCAAATCTCCTCTAATGAGTTTATATACTTGTTGAATTTTCTTAGTTAAAGAATTTGAGAATATTTTGTCTCTGAATTTTGTCCATAATTTTTTATTGGAGGCTTTTAACCTCAAACGGATTTTTAGAGATGAAATTTAGCTTGATTTCCCACATTTATTTAGTTCAAAGTTTTTTGAAAAAAGTTAATCTACTATGCCTAAATGAGGTCTAAAATTCGACTTTGAACACAATTCCTGCATTTGACAATGAGTGTTCTATCTTCAAATTATCCCATAACCTTTGAGGATTCTTAATGGACAATCTATTTGTTTATAAAAACAACCTTGTCACCCTTTATTCTCACCAAATGTCAATGAAATAAATCTTTCTTATTGGTATAAAAAAAATCGATGGTAAATAGCCATTGGACTATTTTTGAACATTTGCTTATTTTTTCTACAATTTGGTTTGAGTGCAGGGTGCATCTGAGTACAAAGTATCCAATAATGAGGGTTAAGGTGCATTAGAGTAGTGTAACCCTAATAATTTAACACTTTATACTCGGATTTTGAGCTACTGATAAGCATCCAACATTGCGACACAAGGTGAGCGGCTAAAGGAAAAAACTAATGCTTAAGCAAAAAAAATTTTAATTTGCAAGGTCCTCGAAGGGCTACGGAGCGGCCGTCTGGAGGTCTCATTTTATCTTTAGTGTGATTGAAACCTACCATTGCAACTTTGATGACTCATTTTGATGAAAGAAATTAGAATCTATTCAATGTTTGCATCAATAGTATGACATCATAATAGAACCATTGAATTTGTAACATTGTCGTAGTTGAGTTATCTTGTCAATCCTTCATATTATTGTGGGAAAGTTGGTTACAACATCAATTTTGTTATTTTGGTGCAATTCAGAGTGGCAAAATTGTGGCATTCAATTACACAATGCTCAGAAAACTAGGATTGGAGTAGTTTTGCATTTATGCTACATTTAACTACTTCTAGACTTTCAAAGAGTCCAGAATTAGTAACGGGAGAAAAAATATCGGGAGATAATCATTGAGAGATAATACAAAACATTGGGGAATTGATGTAAAACATCGAGAGATCTATACAAAACATCCAGAGATTTATACAAACACCAAAAGATAATCATCTAGAGATTTCTGGATGTTTTGTCCAGAATTCACCCATTAGTCCAAAAGTAGTTAAATGTGACATATTTCCAAACACTTGAAGAGATGCCAATGTAGTGAATGTCCACCAATGCATTGAAATTGACTTTCCACTCATATTTTGGAATGGTATTAACTCAATTGAGAAGTAAGTTGCGAGAAGGGGTTAGCCACTTGGACTCCAAAAAAATTCTAAACTATGTCTTTCAACTGCAATCAACTGCTGACTCTACTATCCCAATCCTAGACAAGACACTGGGAAGGCGTTGCTTATCACCAGGGAAGAGTTGTTGGATTATGTGACCAAGCTTGCTAACTTCATTAGGTGACCAAGCATTTGTTTGGTGGACAAGGATTTTGTGCCCCATGAAAGGATCATTAGAAGAGATTTGAGGGCTGCGAGGGGCCGTTTCAGGCTGTTCCCGCAGCTGGGAACAGTCAGAATATAAAAATAATAATAAAAAATTAAAAAAATTAAAAAAAAATTAAAATATTATTTTAAAAAATAAAAAATATTAAAAAATTAATTTTCTGACGTGGCACTCTCTCACCCACGTCAGATTATTGTTCCCAAGCTGTTCCCAGGGCCAGATAACTCGTGGGCTCTTAGAACCCTCAAATCTCTTCTAATGCATTCTACAGTGTTTCCTGTGTTGAATGATGGCAATTTTGCAAGTGGCGGTTTCCACAACATCTTCGTCAGATCCACCTCCTCTCCTTCCCCCTTGCTTGCTTTGCCGGAGCAGAAGATTCAATTTCTTTTACTCTTGATAGTTTGTCAAGTACCAAGGGGAACAGATTGTCGATGTCATTTATGTTAGAATGCAGAAAGTCACGGCAATGGTACTTTTCAAGGTAGGCGCCCGAAATGCAAATGCACAGCAGTCCTAATTTTTAGAGCTTTGTGTAGTTTAAGGTCACAATTAGGGACGTCTGAATTGCAATTTGGTGTTATAGTTACAATCTGCCACTTAATTATGCTCTGGGTGTATGTCATCTTTGCAAACCCCGATCTGGTGCAGGCACCTTAGTAACCCAAGTCATTAGGCTTCAAAGAGTTGTTTTCTTGTAACAGAATTATTCCAAAGATCTAGACTGTGAATGAAAGTAGTTTAATTGCCAATCACGATACATTGGCATGATTTTGGGCTCCAAAAATTGAGGAATTCGTTTGCTCAAAGCTTTAAAAGCTAGGACTAGCATAGATTTAAGTTCCAAACCACATTAAAGTGCCAAAGTTGTAGAATTTTGGCAAATTAACTAAATTAGCTGCGCAAAATTCAGAATGCTAGGCGGCAAGATCATTTCAAGGTAATCACCATTGAGTAACCGCATGAAGGAGTTTGTTTTTGCTTCAACTTGACTCAATGTATCTTTGGCACCCCAATCCCTAGGAGATTTCAAGGCATTCGTACTATCTGAACACTTCTTAGAAGATCCTCTCTATGGTTGATTTGGATTTCTAGAAACAATAGAGTTTTTACTCAGTTTAGATGGACCCAAGATTTCGTCCAAAATGCCTTATGGAATGTTCTACTAGACTCTAGGCGGGTAGCGCAACTTAAAGCTCAACTTGGGGCTCGCCAACATCCTAACCATGCTACTAGAATTTGGGCTAAGTTTGACCTTAGTTGGATACACTTAGCTCATAGGTCTGGCTCCAACATTGTTTGGAGCAAGAAGGGTCCTCTTTTTTGCTTATTTTAGTAGCTTCTTGTCTCTTTGGTTTCTACTTGATTCTCTTCATTGTCTAGCCTCGCGGCTTGGTTGTCTTTGGTTCGGGTTTTTTTAATGCAATGGTTCTGCCATTTGTTCAAAAAAAAAAAGGGAGTTTTGTTTTGTTGGTAACATGAGCAGATTATAAAACGTATGTAGAATTCCAATTCAAAATCGATTGTTTGCCAGAGAATCTCAAATAGTCATATTCTCAAATTTTGGAGTGCAAAAAGTGTGATGTTCCAAGCGCACAAAGCTCAATATTATAGGACCACTAGTATTGATATGAGTTTCCACTCCATTGATTGAAGCTACACCAATTTCATTGAAATTTGTCCGTATAACTGAAATCATACATAGCATCCCTTTGCAGATGTGAGAATTCACCCTAGTTCTTTGTTATGGCAACCAAGAGAAATGACTCAAGAGTATGACAATCACTATAGAATCATGTAGAGGTGCTTTGGAACTTGTCACATCATGTCTCCTTGTTGTAGCTTTTAATGTTTGGGGAGTTCACATAGAGTGTCCATTGAAAACCACGTGCGAACAAAACTTTGGACCCCCTATATTATATCATAAAATTTAATTTAATTAAAACAAAACAAATATGAATAGACTTCCTTACTTTGAAAGTTTATATTTTGAATTATTGATATTTTTATTCATTAATAATAAATAGTTACAAATTTTTGAAGTAAAAAGATACACTGTAGAATTGAAAAATAACTTTCACACTCCTATATTATATAAAAAAAATTTGTTTAAAAAATGAACAAAAAATTTCTAAAAATAACTCTCTATTAAAAGCTCATTTTGAATTGAATATTGATGCAATGGTAATCTAAATGTGTTCTCTATAAATATTTGAGTTGAAAAACATGCCATTTTAGTTCATTTTCAACCTCTTTTAGAAATCATTTCATATTTTATTTGAGTTGGAAATTTCGGCAATGGAAACCTATATTCATTATTAAAAAATGCTCAAAATTTTAGGTTGATATTATAGTTTATTAGAAACCACTTGATCGCACGTGGTTTGTTGTAGTAGAACTAAGTGCACCCCCCGAGTTTTAATGTCACTATTGTTGAATTAGCAAAATTCCACCATTCTTGGCACTTTTTCAAGGTGTGCAAATTGAAACTTTAATCTATTTTAGTCCTAGTTGTTAGAGCTTTGTAAGATGAATGTGACAATTTAGGGGGCCAGAATTGTCCAAAATTAAGGATTGTGAAGATTTTCAACACAACCTTCTTGAAATAAGTTCAAGATTAAGCACAAAGAGAATATCTATTCTTTTTCTAAACATTGAGAATTTCAATTTCATCAAATTGGAAGAATCCACTACTTTGGCACTTTTTAGGATCCTTGATTTGAAATGTAGATTGTTAACACCTAAAAGGCCTTTGCAGTTTGAATCCAAATTAAAAATGCAAGAAGTAATCACTTTTGAATCAAGATCTTGGGATGGAAAAGTATCTTTCTAAAATGACAATTGTAACCATAGGATCTTAATTTTGCCTTCATTTAAAACACATACCAAAAGTTTCAATTTGAAATTCTTTACCATTTGCGTGATTAATGATAAAGTATTTTTCTTCCTACTATATGCCCGTGGGTATATTTCAATATCAAAATTTAAGAAATATTAGGTGGATGGAGAAAGAAAGATTTTGCATGCTCGAGAGATATATGTATGTATTCAACCGTTGTTCAAACATTTATTTCTACAAGGCTTAATATAATTATATTAATATTATTTTTAGTTGGACTCAATGGTTACTTGGTACCGAATGTTATTAACATTCAAGGTATATAAATTATCCAACTCTCTATTGAAATCCATTTAGTAATTCAACTTACATCCTTTACATATATTGCCACCCTCTTTATACTTTCAAGTAATAAATCCTAAAATGACGGGGGATTTTTATGATATAAGGAAGACAATATTTCTAAAAATACTTGTAAGTTTTAGACTACAAAGATTATATTACAACAAAACATGATTTGTCTCCATGTCATTGTAAATTTAGAAGTGACCTTTTGGCCATAAAGTGAAATTTTTATAAAAATAGTACAACAGAAAAAATGCAAATATTTTTATCATATGAATGAAGCCACAATTGGTGTCATAGATCATTGCAACTATACATATTGAAGAAAACATGCTACATTCTCAAAAACAAGAAATGTAAATTTTAACCCTTAAAACACCAAACATTCAAATTTCAAAATAAAAACACATATATTCCAAAACATACTAGTTTCTTGCTTATTCATCCATCTAATGTTGAAAACCACTTTCTCTACCTAAGCTTGTATGCCGTTAAGTCTTTGGAGACTTTTGTGAGTTTTTAATCTTTCTTTGTATATGTTGAAGTTGAAAGTTGGTCTTTTATTGATACTTGTAATAATAATATACAATGAGAAATAATCCCCTTTTATAGTTTCCCGCGGCTATAGGGAAGTTCTTAATTTCCTTAACCGCTTAGTTCAATGGCCATAGGTCCTCTTCTAAAAACCCTAACTTCCTAATTACTATGCAACTAATCCCTAACTACCTCTTAGTATCTTCTATGTAATTACTATGTACTAATTTAATTATAATGTCTTTTGGTTTCCTTGTTTTGTACAGAATTGCCTATCTTCCAAAATTAAAAACTCCTTATTGAAAGCTCCTTTTCTTTGATTTCTTGAGCATTTTTGTATATTAAAGTATATGCTTGGTATCTTTATTTCATTTTTCCAATATCTCAATAAATCATTGTGCTTAATTAATTTTCCAAAAGTGTCTAAAATATTAGATTAACATTACCCCCTCCCTTAAGGAAATCATGTCCGCATGATTTAAAGGAAAAACTTAAAATTCCTAAAATGATCGTAATGTGGTATATTTAAGTTTGGATATGGAGTGTATTAAAATCATATTCCTTGTATGTAAGAATTTGTTTTCTCGTATTATAGTCCATATGTTCCAAGGCTTGTATGAAGTCAACTTTTCTTAAAGTCATTGGGAAATTGGTATGTTGTTGGTGTAGAAAATTCAACCATCCATCTTTAACTTTGTGGTAAAATTTCTTGTCGAAGTCCATTAAGTCCAGGAGTGCTTTTTTAAATATGGATTTGTTTTTGGATATGAAATTGGCAATGGTTTCACTGTTTTCGTGGTTATTGTTCTTTCGTGGTTTTAATGGTTTATTTAATGATTCATTGCCAAAAATGCTTTGTGGTGGTTTATAATCATATAATATGATCGAACCATATATCGAATAACATAATATGTTGAAGTTGATGTATATATTTCTATTACTCCTTTTTCTATTGTAAGGTCTCCTATGTGGAGTATGTGCCACACTGCCACATAAACACTAGTAATTCTTTTAATTCAAGTATGGCATTTTTCCAAATGGTTTTGAAGTCTTGATTATTTATTATGTGTTTGTAAGTGAGATGTGGTAAACCATGTATGCCTAAAAAATGTCTACTGATTATTTCATAATGTTGTTTTAGAGATACTGGTGGAAATGCAAAATAACGAATATTTTGGAGTAAGTCTTGAAAAATCTTGTTTTCTTTTTCCTTATTATGGAAATTGAGTTTTAATGAATCCTTATTTATTCGTGATGATGCTTCATCTGTAGTTTTAGGTGTAATGAAGATTTTGTCTCTAGGTACCTCTTTTGAAGTTGTGTTTTGTACTTGTTCCAATAGGATGCATGTAACTTCGTGAGAAGCTTCCTTAGTACAAAGAGCCAATTTTAATCTTTTTATTTCGAGTTTAAGTTGTTCATTTTCTTTTTGTAAATTTTGATCTTGTTTTATATGAGATTTGTTTCCTTTTATATATACTGGGTTGTACTTTTGACATGCTTGAATATCTTTTACTTTCAATATTTTTGTTTCTTGTTCTATTGGGCTGGATGTCCATCTGAGTGTCATGTGTTGCCAGGTCATTTCCGTGGATTCTTGTGGCGTGGAAATTTCTTGATTGTTTTGCCCGTTGTGTGAACGTTGTATTAGGATTTTTTGCTGATGCTTTTGTGGCCTTACTATTGCGTGTGTCTGGTTTTGCAGCCACAGCCGCGACGTTTTTGTAATTGGTGGTGTGCTTCATAACCCCAGCTTTCAATTGTTGTTCCTTGGCTACTTCGGGGATTTTGCCGTTGCTGTTTTTGGTTTTCTCTTTGCTCCGATCATTGTTGCTGCCATCATCATTGAGTTCGTCAATGGAAGCTCTCAGGGGAAGCAGCTGCTGAGTTGTGATCCGCTTCTTGTTATACGGGGCCATTTCGTTGCCCTCTTCCTCGTGGACGGCCATGCCTTTTGAGTCGCTTTCCTCCTCGTCAGTGTCGCTGTCGACTCCATTGCCATCGCCATCGCGTTTGAGGTTGTCAACGTCGTCTTCCTCTTCCGACTCAACCTTGAGCTGGTCCTCTTCTTCCTCCCTGTTTCGATCGGTGTTCCTATTAGCGCTGTTGACGTCGCTTTTCTCCTCTAATTCAATGTCAAACTGCTCTTCTTCCTCCCTACTTAGATCGTTTTCACCTCGGTACTTCTCTGTTTTAGGGTTTTTGTTCTTTGTGTATTTTTCATCCTCTTTATGTTTCGCAGTTGTTGGCGCTGCTTTCTTTGCAGCCAGATTCTTTTCCCCACCACGACCACTACCAGCAATTTTTGGAGTATTCGGAATAGATTGTGTCGTGGTTGTAGCCGCAGCAGTAGGCGTGGCATCGTCCCCGATGGAATCTCTGTCTCCCGCGATCGCTGGTACGTTATCTTCCTATCGTCTAACTGAGTCGTTTGCCAGTTTCTTAGTCTCATTATCTTCGGTCAGACTATTAGTTGCGAGTAACGCTCGGGCTTCTTCGAGTTTGTTTTCTTTGCGGTTGTGGTTGACGTTGTGTTGTGTCGTTTCCTCAATTCCTGCATCTGCTGGGGCGCTGCATTTGATTCTTGTGATGTTCATCATTGGAGTTGTTTCTTGCGCTCTCCTCGTCCTTTGTTGTTTGGTTGCGGCGTTCCTCCTCGTCCTGTGTTGTTTCTCCGTTTGTATGGTGGTTTTGATTGTTTTGTTGTTGTTTTGATGCGTGTCGTTTGTCTTATCTTGTTTTCTGTTGCAAGTGGTCTCCTCCTCATCAGATTCTTTGAAGTTGGCTTCTTTCTTTGTATTGTCCAATTGGTGAGTATCTCATTTTAGTTCATTCACAGCCATGAAATTTTGTTTGATAATTTTGTTGTTACAATTGAGTGTGTGATTTGTTGTTTCTTCTTTATCATGGTTTTTTCTCTTTCGTATATTAGTTTGTGTTGTGCAACCTTCCTTGTCTCTGTGGTGTATGTTTTGTTTGCAGATTTCAGTTTCAAGTTCATGGGAATTCTTTGAAATTTCTATTGTTGGTTTGGGATTGGTGTATACAGCTGAATTCCTTGCCTTGATAGGTATGATGCATTTTTTCTTTTGTTTGATATGTTTGTTTCGTTGATGTGTTCCTTGGTCTCTAGTATTATTTGTTCATAAGCTGTATATATTTCATAGTCTTTGTTTTTTACATTCCCATAAGGTGTTATTAACTCAGAAATTGGTTGTGCAGGATTTAATTGAACTTCTATTGATCCAGTTGTTACTTCGTGAATTTTAGCTTGTTGTATAGAATGTGCTGCAATTTTAGCTTTTTCTAGAGCTTGTAGAGTTCCTGCAGATAATGGGGACAATAGTTGTCTCTTTTTGAATTTAGGAGTTACATGGATTTGAAACTTTTGTAGTGCTGTTAATGCCCTTGTTTTTGATAGTATGAGACTGATATGTATTCCTAATTTGGTGTTAATGGTAATTGGTTTTGGACCTTGTAATTCCAGCCTTATTCTTTGTAATTCCCAATGCAAATGTAGTTTAAATACTTGGTTTTTCTATATTTTGATCGTAATGTTTTACTCTTTGGACTGTTATATAAAATTCTTCTCTGTTGGAATTTATTAACTTCATTGTCTGATTAGGGTAGATTGTTTTTACTATGGCCGGTCCTAGCCATTTATCTTTGGTTTCATTTTCCATAACTTTTAACCATAACACTTTCTGGCCTTCTTGGTATTGGTTATTGTCTTTTACTGCAAAAATTTGTTGTAATATTTCTTTGAGTTGATTTGGGTTTGTATTCATGTTTGTAAGACATGCTTGTCCTTTATATGGGATATGGCAATACGTGCAACATTTCCGTTCTCCTAATGTTTTCTTGCCTGATTTTTCTATATCTTTTTTGACCTGATATTTTGTGTTGGTCTTTATTTGATTTGTTAAGTCTAAGTTCGGGTCTTTCTTGTTATTGTCTCGTACCATAGATAGGAAAACCCTTGGAATCTATTCGGTTGTTCCTTCCTCCATGGCATATGGTTGTAATTTATTGACATTCACTCGGACGCACAGTCCTGTGGTTTCATATAAGTCCACTATTCCATTAGGATAAACAATTTTAATTTCGTAAGGTCCAAACCATTTGTTTACAAACTTTCCTCTTTTCTTTTTAATGGTGGGTTTTAACCATAGAACATTTTGTCCTGTATGGTAACTACTTGTTAGTTCTGATAAGTATGGCCCAACGTTTTGCAATCTTTGGAAGGTATTCGGGATATATTTTTGGTTTTTGGTGATGATTTTTGGGAGTTAGGAGTTGGAACACTCTCCCCTTTCGTACGTGTTCTGAGGTGGATGTTGGTTCCTTTTTCTTTCCTGGTTATGTATTTGATTTAGATGGTTGGGATTGTCATGGCGGAATTTCCTCATTAGTTGTATTCTTATTATGTGATTTTCAGCTTCAACTCGTCACAAATCCATCTCTTCTAGCTGTTGTAAGCGGTGTGCCAACATTGCATATACTGATAGAATCCTCTGATGTCCTTGTGGTTGAGTTTCTAGGTACTTGATGGGAAGTAATGCCTCTGTCCCATATACTAGTGAGAAGGGTGTATGGTGGGTAGTTACTTTGTACGCTGTTCGATATGCCCATAGTGTAGAGAATAGTTTTTGATCCCAATTTGTCTGACTAGCATTTACTATTTTTGTGAGTATAGCTTTTAATACTTTGTTTGTCGACTCTGCTTGTCCATTGCCTTGGGGGTAATAGGGTGTTGATTTTTGATGCTGAATCATGAACTCTGTGGTCAGAAGTTGGATTGTCGTATTGAGGAAGTGAACATGTTTTTATCAATCTTTCCATTTCATCTAGATGATAAGGTCGACTTTGTATTGCTATTTGACAATGAATGTTGAGAGGTATGTCCATCGGTATTCTTTTTGTTTGGAGGTAATCAATTATTGGTCTTCTCCAATCATAAAATGGAAAATTTTTGTTTTGTTGGGGTGTAACTTGTACCATGAACAAGCTTGCATCTGGAAATGAGTCTGGTATTCCCATAGCTGCTTGACCATTGTTGATCCTTGAAAGATGGTCAACTACCACATGTTGTCTGCTTGGCTTATGTACAATTTCAAATCATACTCTTGGAGTAGCAACATCCATCTAGCTATTCTTCTAGATACAATGGTTCTGTTAACTAGGTATAGTAGGGCCTCATGGTCTACGTAAAATATAATATGATTAGCTAATAAGTAGTGACGGAACTTATGTAATGAATAAACCATGGCCAGGGCCTGCCATTCTGTCGTTGAAAAATTTCTTTAGGCTTGATTGAGTAACTGATTTGCGTAGAATATGGGTGAATCGGTTTTTCCATCAATATTTTGTGCCAAAACACTACCAATAGCCTCGTTGGATGCATCACAGTGTACGTGGAATTCTTTGTTCCAATAAGGAGTAATTAAAATTGGAGTTTTGGTTAATTTGCTTTTAATCAACTCGAATGCTTCTTGGCACTTCTTGTCCCAGTGAAACTTGACAGTCGATTGTGTGAGATTAGTCAAGGGTTGCGTAATTTTTGCAAAATCCTTGATGAACCTCCAGTGATAACTGGCTGATCCCAAAAACTGGTGTACCCCCTTCATATTGGTAGGTGGGGGAAGTGTCTGAATTGTTCAATCTTTGCAAGATCCACCAGTATTCCTTCCTTGCAAATTACATGTCCAAGTAATGTACTTGAACTTACTACAAACGTGCACTTTTCTAGGTTTAGGCTGATTCTGGCTTCTTGACACCTTTTCAAGCATTTCCGAAGATGCTCGAGGTGCATGGCTTTGCTACCATATACGGTGAAGTCATCTAAAATACTTGCATGAATATATTCAGAAATTCGGTAAACGTTTGCATGATTGCGCGTTGAAAAGTTGTCGGAGCACATTTTAATCCAAATGGCATTATGCAGTAGGCAAATGGTCCCCACTCTGTAATGAAGCAGGTTTTGAGTTGATCCTGTAAGGTCATGAGGATTTGGTTGTATCCGCTAAACCCGTCAAGCGTGGAGTACATTTCATGCCCTGCCACTGCTTCCAATACTTGGTCAGTGAATGGTAGTGGAAATGGATCCATTTTTGTGACCCTATTCAATTTTTGATAATCGACGCATACACGAAGTTTGCCATTTTTCTTTGGGACTATTACGATGGGTGATAACCATTCGGTTTCCTTGACTGGATAAATGAATCCTATTTTCAACAACTTATCAATTTCCTCTTTGACTTTGGCTGCATATTTTGGGTTCATCTTATACATGGCTTGTCTCACTGGATATGCATTAGGCGTTAGCTCAATGCGATGTTCACATACATGTGCTGGTATTCCTTTAAGGTCTTCGTAACTCCATGCAAACACATCCTTGAACTCTTGTAGGAGTTCAACAAGTTCTTTCTTGAATTTTGATTCAAGATTCTTGCAGATGCATACATTGTGGGGTTTCTCTGCCATGCCCACATTACAAGAAATTTCAGCCCCCAAAGGGGCCGCGAGTTTTGACCCCCCCGGGTGCAATTGAAGAAAAAATTCAAATAAAAAATTATTTGACTTCGGGTGCTGATGTGGCATCACTAGTGCCACGTCAGACTGTAATATTTTTTAAATATTTTTTATAAAAAAAATAATATTAAAAAAATAAAAAAATAAAATTTTAATTATTCTGTAATTGCACCGTAGGGGTACCGAAAATCATCTGTTAACAGCCTCTTCAAGGCCCGAAACTTCTTCTAATGAGTCACTACAAAAAAATGATGGAAAAAACGACTGCAAAAAACGACTGAAAAGCAGTCGTTGTGGACACAATGACTACAATACGACTCTGGGCCTTGGAGTCGTTGTGGACAAGTCGTTTAAGACAACGACTGTAGTCTATTATCACCATCCATTTCTACCTTGGATGTAGAAATGGATGAAGTGATAAAGAAAGTTGGGCTTAAGGAAATGTCTATAGAATTGCCATGTGGAAAGCATCTGACATGGACATCTAAAACATTTGACGTGGACCTCTGAAACATTTGACGTGGACATCTAAAATATCTTACGTGGACATCCACGTAGCCAGTCATTTTTTAGTCATTCTGAAGTTATGACTAACCCATGATGAATCTAACGTGGACCGCCATATAGGAAGTCGTTTTTGAGTCATTGAAAAGTCATTTTGCAGTCGTTTTGGAGTGACGCTTGTTTAGGGTTTAGGTGATGTTGCCGCTTGTCGTACGCGTAATCTAGGCGTAAGTATCTTTATCAACAAAAATGTGCTAAAATGACACAAGTTATCGTCCCAGGAGATTCCAGACGTTATCTCAATCTTAAATTCCTTAGACCTTTAAGTTTCCGGATTTTGACCACCTCGAGAGGGGTCCGTCCAACTCACAAATTCTCTTCCGGAACTACCTTCTTTCCGGATTCTCTTCCGGATCCGGCACTATCCGGTCTTCCGGTTCCGACTCTCTGACAAATTGGTTTTCTATACCTCTGTTTTACCCTCAGAGGGCTCCTCACTTGCTCTTTCCGAGGGGTAGGGAACTGCACCACTCCGTATCTGACATAAACTCTATTAACACAAACAAAACACAACCCAAGAATAGATCTAGTCGAGTAAAGAGGGTGGCATCCTCACAACATCCCGGATGGCCTATCCGGAAAGCTGGTCACACAGGGTAGCGTTAGGTCCTCCTTACTACAACGACGGATACCGGACTTCCGGAACTAAGGGAATGACATCCTAGCTCTTGACCGCTCATGAGGTTGACTAGCCTTCCGGGTGGGTGGAAATATTCCTCTGGCGGTCGCCGACCTCCGCACGGAACCGCCCTTGCGAATTTCGGACTAGCTTCCGGACTACTACTTGGTCTCCACCGGATTATTGTACCAGCGATTTAAAGGCGCCACTTTCTCACTGCGCAAGTCTAAAACTCATTCGGAAAATACACTCAGTCGAATCCGGCAGCCCAAGAATCCGGACTCCTCCCCTTGCACACTCTCACTTACACATCCACACAAGTGACTATAGACGCGATACGCAAGAGAATAATCCACAAGTGCTTTCCTGAATGCCTTAGATTAAATGAACAAGGAAAGGAATGACAGGCCAACAAGCTAGCTTGCCCTTAAAAATCCACAGAAAGGCAGCCCAAACGGCCACCAGAAACTCGGCCAACGGTCCTACTGAAAACCTGGCTAACGGTCCTACTGACTGTTCCGGAAAAACCGGGAAGCCGTTCAAATCCTAAAAGTCCAGAACTCAGCTAATCCCTAAAAATCCGGAACTTCCTAAAATTCCAGAAATCGACTAATTCCTACAATTTCGGAACTTTCCGGATTCCGGCTAGCAGTTGCATCCGGTTCCGGAAACCTAATTACAATTTTAGCCTGTCTAGAAAACACTTAATCTCTAATCCTAAACTTTTGTTCCTAATTTCCTATTTCTATACGAAAAGCGAAAAAACTTTTACTACTTTAACCCTATTCTACTCTACTTTCTTCATTTTTGAACTTCGCGTACTCTGACACCGCTGACATCTCCAATTATTTTAAAGTTAACATGATGTTTGCAAAAAGGAATGTGGGGCCCATTATTTGGGGAGTAGTCATTCTATAGTCGCATATCAATACATTCAAAGTTTCACAACAATATACCATACATAATACATCATATACCATGTACAATACACCATACACCATACATCATATACCATGTACAATATACCATACACCATGTACAATACACCATACATCATACATCATATATCATATACAATACACCATACATCGTATACCATACATTGTAGTTGGCATGTGTCACACGGCTTTCAAAGCCACTTAGTGTGTGAGTATGAAGAAATGAAATAACAAGCCTTTTATACAAGTGGGGTGGTAGGAGGTAAGACAAACCATGTGGGATATGTAAAACGCAAAAATTGCGTTACAAGTAATATTTCAAATCTCATTTAAGCATAGTAGATTAATTTTTTTCAAAAATCTTTGAACTAGAAAAAGTTGGGAAATCAACCTCACTTCCATCTCCAAAAATCCATTTTATATTTCAAGCCTCAAATCAAAAGTTATGGACAAATTTGAGAAAGGGATTGGAAAGGATATTTTCTTTTGACATTTTCTAACATCCTCTCTAAATTTTGTCTTGCCTTTTTGTATATGATCCATGATAAAAATGTGTTGTAGATGCAAAGGAAGTGTGATTAAAGGTACGCAGATATTTGAAAAGCGCACAATGCATTACAATGCACAAAGAAATGAAGCAGTAGTTGATTAGCTGCTCAGTAATCTGAGATGTTTCAACCCATTTTGCAGTCTCAAGAAGTCATTTTGCAGTCTCAAGAAGTCATTCTACAACTACACCAGAGAAGCAATGTTGTTGTCTATGTAAGAGGAAAACGGGACTTAACGATTGCTTTTAGGACTATGAAAACACCTTCCAGCCTTTATATTGGGACCTCAAGAATATCTATTTTGAATCATATGAAATGTCTAGAAATATTGCAAAGTTACCAATGCAAATGGACCAAAATCATAGTTGTTGTCCTAGTAGGAGTGTAAATGAATCTTAATGTGGACCCCGACAAAGAAAACAATAGACCCAACAAAACAAAAAGGCCATCGGGGATGCATGATTTATAAGAGAAGAGAAGAATAATTTTTTCTTTTTAAAGAAGGTCAAAGAAATAAACTTAAGAAGATAAACAAAGAGTAGAGAAAAGAGAAAGTAAAAGAAAAGTTTTAAAAAAATGAAGAAGAGAAGAGAAAAGGGAAAAATTGAATAACAAAAAAACAATGTGGCACATAGAAATTTGTTTTTGAAAAAGGGAAGAAAATGGGGTGAAAAAAATGGAGAAAAAAATGGGGCACAAAATAGAAAAGGTATTGGAAAAAAAGAGGGGGGGGGGAAAGGAAAATAAAATAGGAAAAAAAAGTAGACCCAAATTTGGGGAAAAAATAGGAGAAAAAAATGGGGGAAAAAAATGGGAACAAAATAAATAATTTCCAAAAAAAATTGACAACTAAAGAATACAACAACAATAGAAAAATAGAAGAAAAGAAGGAAATAGAAAACTAACTCTTTCTCTTTTTGGAAAAAGATTTACAAATCATTTTTGTAATTGAATTATTTTTTGGAAAAGGGAGAACAAGAGATGACACGACTGCAACCCATTTTTCCAAAAAATGGGAAGGAAGACAATTGAATTAAAGGGACAAAATTTTGGAGATTTTTTAAAAAGGGAATTTTGAAAATCAAAGTGAAATGAGTAAAGAATAGGACAAGAATATAAAGAAGAAGGCAAAACGGAAAGAGAGAACAATCTACAATTTTTTTAAATTGGGAATGAACTCGTCCATGCAAAAGACAATGTGAAGTGTCCGGTAAAGAAGGTGGCTTTTTCTTTCCAGCTCTTTCTGTGAAAACTGCAAATGACTTCAAATGACTCCTAAACAATCATTTGAAAGTCATTACAGAGTCATTCCTAAGTAGCACGAAGTCGCCCCTGCAGTCAACTCTTTACTCTGCTGCAACTAGGTCCCATTTGGTAGATTTTAGGGAGTCCACGTCAAAAGTTCAACGACGCAGTTGACGATAAGCTGCGGATGAAAAGTAGCGGTCGTCAACTCCTCATCCCACAGTCACGCCTGCAACTGCAGCACAACTCGGAGGCTGTGAAGCTAACGCCGCTGGTGCAATTAGGGAGCCGTAGTCGTTCTCTAGTCATTGTGGACATGAAGTCGTTCTTCCCCAGTCGCATATTGGCCCTTTTTCTTGTAGTGAGTTTACTTGGTCTTTATCTTCTATTGTCCACTTGGTAATGTCTTTGCTTTGAATTGATATTGCCAATGGAGTATCATCCATAGTGAGTGTATCCTCTTTTGGGTCATAGAAATGGGCTGGGTATTTGAGGGATGTATATGTTAGTTTGTCATCTTTTGGCCTCCTCTTTTTTCCTACTTTTGAGAGTGGATTTGCCGTGGATAGTAACTCTAGCTCAGCCACTTGACATTCATAAGAGAACATTTCTTTGAGCCCTGTAAGCTCAATGTCTGCAATAGGTTGGAAAGATGGTACGGCTTGGTATACTATTTGTTCTTCCTTATTCGTTAATCCCCCTGTCTAGTCATAGGATTCAATTTGAAGTGGTCTTGTTGAGGGTGATGGACAGGGTATTCGCCTAGTGCTGATTTTTTCTCTTTTGTCTTATATACCAATGTAATGGTATCCTTTGCCCAATCTTGCCTTGTGTTTACTTGTTTAAGCCAGGGTCTTTCAAGCAGCATGGTATAACTTCCAGATTTGGATTCCATTCTCATCACTGTAGCTATGATGTTGTATCGGAAACCTCTCACTTCAATTTGGAGATCTCGTATGATCCCTAAGGGTGTCACCTTCCTTTGATCCGCCATTTTAATAGTAAATGGTGTTGGTTCTAGTTTCCGTTAACCCAAATTCCGACAGAGTTCCTCAGTAATAATGTTTACTCCAGAACCTCCGTCTAATAGTACATTGTATATGGTGTAATGTTTGACGCGGGCTATTATCACTGGCATTTCTATATCAAAGTCTTGTATTTTGAGGTGGCATACCTCTGTTGGTTTATCTGGTGTCAAACTTGTTGATATGAAAGCCTCCATTACTTGTTGTTTACAATACGGAGCCAACTCTAAGAGTTGCCCAATGGTGATGTTTGCCTTGGTTTGCTTTAGTACTTCATGTACAATTTTTGTTTGCTTCATTTCTTTATCCCTATGGGATTTGTTCTTAGTATCGTTTGAAACTCCACTGCTTCTGACTGTCTTTCTTTAGCCTCGTTTCCACTGTCACTATTTTCATCATTGCTACTTGTAGCTTCTTCTTCATTTTCTATTTGCCGGTTTTGTGCCCTTATCATTATATAGACATCTGGGGCTACCATATTGGAGGCAATTGTTGGTTTTTCGACCCCTTGTACTCCTCCAACCTCCTCTTGGTGTCGTTTCCAGAGGAAACACTCCTTCTTCATATGCCCTTTCTTATGGCAATAATAACATTCGTTGGGATGACCTTTTTTTTGTTCCATACCTGAATAGGTATGTCTCGGCTCCTCTCTAAATCTCCTATCTTCATATCTGTGTCTATATCAATCCTCATTTTGGTTTGCTTGTCTATTATAGTCATTTCTTCCCCCATTATATGGGTTTCCTCTTCCTCCATATCCTCCCCGGTATGGGTAGCTTTCCGGTCTATAGTTTTGTGATTTATAATAACTGTTTCTAGGAGGCTCTTATTCTTGATCTCAATTCCCTGGTTTCCTTGCGTTCTCTACTCTTCTCATGTAGTTCCACTGGGGTTGGATTTGATTAACTGCCAGTTTTCCTTCCTGGTAACGACGATTGTAATTGCATTCATTGATGCGGTGTGTATTTGTATTGCAAATTGTACAATACTTTGTTTGACATTCCGTAGGCAAATGTCCCTCATTGTGGCAAATTTTGCAAAGTACTCCATTGCAAAATTTCCGTTGGCTTGCTGATAGCTGAGCCATCTCTTCTTGTAGTTCTTTCAAGATATCTTTTTCCTTGAATTTCTTATTTTTATGTTTCTTCTTTGTCCTCTTCTTCTCATCTTCTGAGTCACTACTTGATTTGTCTGATTTTGTATCGGAATCTTCTTTTCCTTTCGTATGGAAACCTAACTCTAATTTTCTTGCCGATGCCAATGCACCTTCTAAAGTATCTGTGGGTAACATAAGAATGTATTTTTCGTATTCCTTCCGTAAACGATTTAGAAACCAAGTTTTCTTGAATTGGTCGGGTGGTGGTGGATTCAGCTTACTTGAGGACAACATTACTCTCTCAAAGAATTCTTCTACATCTTCATACTTCTTCTGCTTGAGATGCAATAGACTATCAATCACTTCTCCGTCCGTTTTCTTCTCACGAAATCGGTAAATGAAAGCGGTCTTTAATCCCTCCCATGTCTTGAAGTGATCTGCCGGGAACTGGGTATACCATTCAAAGGCTTTCTTCTTCAAACATACCGGAAAAAGATCCAATCGTCCATTCTCATCTTGATTTGCAGAACAAATATGATCAAACTCCTTGATAAAGATGTCTGGGTCCCCCTTCCCCTTAAATTTGGGTAACTGGGTCTTAATCCTTCTCTCCATTGTCGTTTTGAAAAATCTTCTTGGTTTTGTATGTATTTCTTGCATAGCTGGTGTTGATACCGGCTGCGCTGCTCCTACTAGTTTTGGAACGTGTAGAGTTTTTAAGAGATTTTTGTATTTCGTCTGAGGAACCATGGTCTTGGTTACCTAGATGATGTTTAGCTTGATGTTTACTTATCGATGTTTCTGCCCCTTTTTGGTTTGATACCGTAATTTCTAATTTTTCACCTAACTCCTCATTTATTGTAACCCCTAAGCTCAATTCTTTTAATCCCTAAAGGACCGGCCTGCGTTTCTTGGCTGTATAGAAATTTTGGGCAAGTACGTGTGACTAAAGATTTCCATATTTTAAGCTGAAATTTTAATAGAAGGTCGGTGCAAGGAATATCTTTCATATGCACTAAATTTCAGGACATTTGGAAATAATGGCCAAATATGTTACTTTTCTTTGTAACTGGGCAGTCTGGGCAGCAAAACAAATTTGGCAAAAATTTGATTTTTTTTAATATTTTTTTTCTCGTAGATTATATTCTTGTCTATCTGGAAAGCTTTTATTCATTTCATTTGGATTTGTTATGAGAAAGTTATGGACATTCTCATTTTTCGGGCAATTAGAGCATCTTCTTGAAAAAAATAACTTGTAGGATTCATTTCTGAATGTTATTTTTGCAATTTTTCAAAAAAAATAAATTCTCATGGTTTAGTTTACTTGCTAGAACAATCTCACCATTGGAATTAGTGTATTTTAATTCCATCTAAAACATATTAATATTTTAGATTTTCCTTCTATCTCGTACCTACTTCAATTTAATAATTAAGTTTTTTTGAATATTTTTTTTCCCCTAGACTCTCAACTCAATTCTCCTCTATAAAGATTTAAAGCTCAAAACTCTGTAGTGCAAAAATTTTAAGTTAAAAATGTTTAAAGTCAAAAAATCTAGTCCCGCAATGTGCTGAAATACTTGTTTTTTCCACTTTAAACGCAGATATCTTGCAATCTGAGCCGTCAAAAATTCTGAAATTTTTTCCACTCATTCTCATACTAGTTAGGTGTAAAATCGTATAGTTAGATGTGCAAAAAAAACATTAAATTTTTTTTTACTCCTTGCTATAGAAATGGCAATTTTGAGTGTTTTTTGACAAAAAAGGCCTTGGGCCTTAAGGGGTTAACAATTCTCCTTTGTGATGTTGTTAGGATATCTGACTCCTCATTAGGGTTGGTTGAATTAGTTCCTTGTTCTCTTTCTATATCTTCATCGGTATCACTTGGGCCTTCTGATTCTTTGTAGTCACTATCCCTATAGGCTGCAAAAAACCTCTTCCATATACCAACTCTTTTCTTTTCTTGTTTTCTTTGCTCTTTTTGGAGTTCTTTGTCCTCTTTCAATTTTTGAAGTCGAGGAATGTGTTCCTTTTCTGCCTCTTTCTCTCTTCTCGTCCTTGGTATAATAGGTTCTTCGCTCATTATTGGAAGATATTCCAATCAATATTTACTTGAGGTATCTTCATGTCGTATTTTATATTGTTATATGTTGTGGTTTTGGATGACCAGTATGGTTGACCGTTGTCGGAATCCCCAGCATGGTTGCCAAATGAAAACCACTTTCTCTACCTAAGCTTGTATGCCGTTAACCCCTAAAGGACCAAGCTGCGTTTTTTGGCAACATAGCGATTTTGGGCAGCTCACTGCGAATGGAGTTTTTAATTATTTTCTTTGAAAATTTTACACAACATGTGCCCGAGGAGTAGCTTTAAGGCCCAACAATTTTCATAACTTTTGACTACATAGGTAAAAAGTTATTGCATAATATGTGATTTTCTTTGAACTTTGGGCAGCCCGGGCAGCTCTGAAAATTTCTTTAAAAATGACTTTTAAAAAAAATAAAAATTGGAAATTGGTTCTTTAGATTTATATAAGCTTGGGAAGCTTTGAATCATTCAATTCCAATAATTGAGTCAATAGTTATGAGGAATTTAAGTTTGCGGGTAGTTATGGTTTTCAAAGACTCCATGCCTACCCTCAAACTTAAACTCCTCATAACTTTTGACTCAATTATTGGAATTGAATGATTCAAAGCTTCCCAAGCTTATATAAATCTAAAGAACCAATTTCCAATTTTTATTTTTCTTAAAAGTCATTTTTAAAAAAAAATTCAGAGCTGCCCGGGCTGCCCAAAGTTCAAAGAAAATCACATATCATGCAATAACTTTTTACCTATGTAGTCAAAAGTTATGAAAATTGTTGGGCCTTAAAGCTACTCCTTGGGCATATGTTGTGTAAAATTTTCAAAGAAAATAATTAAAAACTCCATTCGTAGTGAGCTGCCCAAAATCGCTATGTTGCCAAAAAACGCAGCTTTTTCCTTTAGGGGTTAAGTCTTTGGAGACTTTTGTGAGTTTTTAATCTTTCTTTGTATATGTTGAAGTTGAAAGTTGGTCTTTTATTGATACTTGTAATAATAATATACAATGAGAAATAATCCCCTTTTATAGTTTCCCGCGGCTATAGGGAAGTTCTTAATTTCCTTAACCGCTTAGTTCAATGGCCATAGGTCCTCTTCTAAAAACCCTAACTTCCTAATTACTATGCAACTAATCCCTAACTACCTCTTAGTATCTTCTATGTAATTACTATGTACTAATTTAATTATAATGTCTTTTGGTTTCCTTGTTTTGTACAGAATTGCCTATCTTCCAAAATTAAAAACTCCTTATTGAAAGCTCCTTTTCTTTGATTTCTTGAGCATTTTTGTATATTAAAGTATATGCTTGGTATCTTTATTTCATTTTTCCAATATCTCAATAAACCATTGTGCTTAATTAATTTTCCAAAAGTGTCTAAAATATTAGGTTAACATTACCCCCTCCTTTAAGGTTAACCCATGTTATGGTTTCAATGCTGGGGACACTGCATGTTATGGTTTTTGAGGGTGATATTAACTATAGTTGGGGACAATAAATAATTTGATAAAATAGGTATTGATATGAAGGTGTACATTTTTGCCAATGAACTATTAATCAAACCATTTAGACCTCCAACAAACAATAGTCTTGGAAGTACTAAAACTATAGCCCAATTTTTATTAAAAAATCAATTCATATTCGAGGAAGCACTGATGGACTTGACAACCTTTGACAAAAGATTTTTCTATAAGATCAAGGATGCATGGTTGGAATTCCTTTGCAAGCAACATTCAAATTTTCCAATGACATTAAGAAAGGCAGATTTTATACAAGGATTGGAAAACATGTATCACAATACAACAACACAAATTCTTACTTACAAAGAATTTGACTTCACAGCCCAGTACCCAAATTTAAACATACCACAACATGATCCTAGAAAATTCAGGTTTTTCATATAAATCATGAGGACATGATTTCTCTCGAAGGGGGGAGTAAATGTTAACCCCATATTATACCTTTGGTAAAAGATAGGGAGAATAAATTGGCCTATTTTAACCCTCAATAAGTAATTATTAATACTTCAATATTAATCCAATAAATATTTTTAGAGTTACAATATATCATAATCTATTACATAGGAATATCAAAATATACAAAAGTATTGTAATAAGGAAGTTATTAATTTTTAGAAATGATCAAAATATGACTATACACTATGATTTTCTTGAGTACTTTTGGAACTCAATAAAAATAAGAGATTTATGAGTAATGTCGTATAATGATAACAAAACAAAAGGAATATACTTTAGTACACAAGAATATGCAAGAAGTAAGAGAAAATGAGTTTATATGGACAAGATATTAATTTTACAAAGTACAATTATTATAGGGGTATAAATGACGGAAGACCACTAAGGCATTGGAGTTAGATTAGTAAATAGCAATCACTTGGCTAGTTTCTAAGAAGGAACTAGCTAAG
The DNA here is from genome assembly GCA_951799445.1 of Pseudisothecium myosuroides. NCBI lineage: Eukaryota > Viridiplantae > Streptophyta > Bryopsida > Hypnales > Lembophyllaceae > Pseudisothecium > Pseudisothecium myosuroides. Next base: position 19,931,308 of record OX637289.1, read on the forward strand.
AGGAAAGTAGTTGTAACGTTTAGGAATATTTTCAATTAGAATATGCATAGACCTATAGCCATAGGGAAAACGGTTAGGTCAATAGGATTAGTTCTCCTATCACCGGGGAAAACTATAAAAGGGGAGGAATTCTCATGGTATTTATTATTATGAAGACAATCAAATTTGAAGACAAATATACAAGACAAAATAAATATTCAAGATCCATAAAGAAGACAATGAAAGACCATTCCAAGAAATCAAAGACGAATTCTCCAAGATAAAAGAAAGACTCAAGACTCATAAAAGAATTACATCTCCAACCAATGGTACAAAAGACAAATTTACATAAGAAGAAGTGAAGACAAAGACTCAATTTCATATCAAATCAACTCCAAATCAAATTGCTACATCCAAATTAGAATTTAAGACACATGAGATAGCCTACATAAAACATTATAAAGAATAGGATTCCACCTTAATAAAACAGAATTTACAAGAAGGGAAAAATTGTGTTTCCAAATGTAGTAATTCTTGTATAAGTTAAGACTCTACCTATATTACATAAAGTACAAGTATGGTTCACTTCAAAAAGTAACTTTTCTATTTAAAAAATGAACCTTCAAAATCAATATTAATAAACAAATTAAATAATTTTCTATAAGAATTATCATAATTAAAAATTATAATTTTGAACTTCAAAAAAATAAATCCATATGAACTATAGAATTATACATTCAATCAAGTATAAAAATTTTACGGATCGGCTTGACCAAGAAGTCGATGCTCTACTTAGATTGCATTCAAAGCAAACCAACACTAAATCACCACCAAGTTACAATAATGACAATGAGAATCATACTTACACATTGTATCCAAAATCATATTATCTTCATTACACAAAATGTCAAGTGAGGAACAAGCCTCCTCACTTGACTATTAAAGGGAAGGGAGAGGCCAACTAACCCTAACCGTTACAACCGTTCCCTTGTTACGAACGGGTTCGTAACATTACCCCCCTTCTAGGTTGGGGCCCCGGTGCCGTTGGATGGAGTTTATGAAAATCAGCAATCGCCTCCGGTGCATTTTCAAGATTGTCCGCTGGCTCCCACGAATTCTCCTCCGGGCCATAGCCCTCCCATGACACCAAGTAGTGGAGTTTTTTCCAACGACCGAATAAACATGAATCAATAACCTTGTGCACCTCCCACTCCACATCTCCAATTAGGGTAATAATCGGCGGAGGTGGTATGCGGCGACGTCCGGGAATGGTATCCTCACGGTATTTTTCAAGTAGAGAAACATGGAAAACATTGTGAATACGCAATGTCTTAGGTAGTTTTAACCGGTAAAACGAGATCGGAGAGTTTAGCTATTATTGAAAACGGTCCAAGAAACTTAGAAGCTAATTTATGAGAGGGCTCTGTAGTTGCAATATTTTCATGGCGCAAGAGGACTTTGTCACCTGGTTGAAAGGTCGGTTGTAGTTGTACCCCTCGGTCGTAATTTCGCTTAGCTTGTTCCCCCGCAATCAAAATCATAGTTTTGAGTTCCTCATGAACTTGTTGTAGATGTCGAACCCGGTCCTCGGCCGTTGGAACAGTGGATGTTGTAGGTATAGAAAACGATAATGCCGGGTGGTAACCATACGTGGCATAGAACGGAGAGAACCCTGTTGCCGAATGGCAGGCGTTGTTATAGGCAAATTCGGCTAATGGCAATAGATCCGCCCAATTATCTTGACGCTTTGTCGTGAACATTCGAAGAAATTGTTCAATTACTTGATTCACCCTCTCCGTTTGGCCATCCCCTTGGGGATGAAAAGCCGTCGTTGGTGATGGCTGGATCTTAAGGAGTTCACATAGTCTACGCATAAATTTTGACACAAAAACGGAGCCCTTGTCTGATATGACCTCCTCCGGCATGCCATGATATTTCCATACATTATTTAAATATAACGATACAGTGTCATTGGAGTCAATGGTCTCCTTTGTAGGTACAAAATGAGCTAGTTTAGTATTCTTATCAACAACCACTAGGATAGAGTCATACCCTTTGCTTTGGGGTAGTTTAACGATGAAGTCCGTAGAAACCCGCTTCCATGGAGCATGAGCGGCTGGAATCGGTTGTAGTAGGCCATATCGAGGATGACGTGTTGATTTTGACCTCTGGCACAAATCGCACTCATCAACATATTGATGCACATAACGACGAACAGTAGGCCAATAAAAAATTCTAGTCACCAATTCTAAAGTTTTAGCCCGGTTTTGATGTCCCACGGCGGGAGCGTCATGCCTCGATCGCAATATTTGTCGCCGAAGTTTGTCATTGTTTGGCACATATATCATGTCTTTGAACTGAAGAATTCCATCTGTGAGGTTATATTCTTGAAACCGTCGACGGATGTCATGCGGGCTCTTTTTTAATCCCCCTTTTAGAATTGCCAATAGTGGTTGCAATGCAGGGTCTTCGTCAATGCATAGTTTTATTTGTTTTAGAATTTGAGCATCGCTCCAAACGAGGTCATAGTCCTCCAATGATGCCAAACGTAGAAGGGGGCGATTCTCTTCATGTCGGCCTTCCATGAGATCAACCCTTCTTGAGAGGGCATCTGCACGCCCATTTAATGAACCCGGCCGATGTTGGATATCAAAGTCAAACGCGGATAAGAATTCTGACCATCGAGCTTGTCTTCTATTTAATTGCTTCGTAGTCATAAAGTACTCCAAATTTTTATGATCCGAAATTACACGGACTTGATGAGGTGACCCCTCTAAATACACCCGCCAATCCTGGAAAGCTAAAATAATACTTAGGAGTTCTTTGTCATAAATGTCGTAGTTCTGTTCAGCGGGAGACATTTTAGAACTCATGTATGTACACGGATGTAAGTGACCATCATCCCCGTGCTGCGAAAGAATTGCACCTGTTGCCATGTCTGACGCATCCGTTTCAACTATAAAAGGCCGTGCAAAGTCAGGATGGAGTAGTACCGGTGCTTGAAGAAATCTTGATCGTAGGTCGATGAATGCTTGACTTGCTTGTAGGTCCCATTTAAATTGCTTGTTCTTTTGAGTTAGAATAGTGAGAGGAACGGTAATCTTGGAATAATCACATATAAACCGGCGGTAAAAATTCGCAAATCCAAGGAAGGCTTGAATTTCCTTAACCGAGGTTGGAACAGGCCAATCTTTAATAGTTTGCACCTTGTCTGGACACATTTCAAGTCCTTTAGCCGAGACAATCATTCCCAAAAATTCAACGGAATGCTGATGGAATTGACATTTGGATTCTTTAGCATATAGTCCATGTTCCTGTAGTCTTTGTAATACGTCCCTTACCACTTGCCGATGCTCTTCAAGATTCTTTGAAAAAATTAAGATGTCATCCAAGTATATAACAACAGATATGTCCAAAAGGTCCTTAAAAATATCTTGCATTAACGATTGAAATTGTGCAGGGGCATTAGTCAACCCAAACGGCATAACTAAATATTCAAATAATCCGTACCGCGTTTTAAAAGTCGTTTTGAATTCGTGGCCCGCAGCCATACGAAGTCAATGATAGGCTTGTCGAATGTCCAATTTGGAGAAAATCGTAGCCCCTACCAACCGGTCAGTGAGCTCTGGGATAAGGGGTAGGGGATAGCGGTTCCGCACGGTAACCTTGTTGAGATTCCGGTAATCTATACAAACCCGAATTGAACAGTCCTTTTTCCGAGCGAACACAATAGGTACTGAAACAAGAGACTTGGATCTTCGAATCCAGCCCTTGCCTAAATTCTCGTCTAAATACCTCCGTAGCTCCTCCAGCTCCACCGGGGACATTGGCCGCAACCCAGTGTTACGGGGCTCTTGTCCTTCTTTAAATTCAATCTTCATATCGCAAGTCCTATGGGCTGGCAACTCATTGGATGCCACCTCACTGAAAGTTGCTTTTAAATCATAATATTCTTCTGGAATAGAAGAAGATAGTGGAGTATCCACCTCGGAAATCTCGAGTGCATAAATTTCTGCCTCCTTTGCCGAAAGACGAAAAGCTGCCTCAGAAACCAATGCATGCTTTGGAGCAATTAATTTTGAAAGTTGTTTTTCTGCCTTGAAATTCAACTCATGTTGTCCTTGAGCTCGCACCAAAAAATTCGGTCCTTGATTGGAATCCCCCGGTCCGGTAGGCTGGGATGCCGGCCCGGCCTTGGAGGAATTTCCTCCAAATGGATTCTCCTCCGAATTTGTGAATTGGGAACTTCCGTGGCACTCCATAGCTTTGCAATTTTCTTTTTCTCCTTGCACCCCATGCCCCATGCACCAAGCCCGACAATATGGGGAATCAAATACCACACTTCGTTGAGACCACCGAATAGTCGGGTCATGACGGATTAACCATGGAATGCCTAAAATGCATGGATACTTGCCTGTATTCATGACATCTGCTACCAATCTTTCACAATGATCTCCAATGATAACCTCCACAATAGCCTCGTGGGTTATAAGCCCGGAGCTGATCATTCGGCCATCAGTCACCCTAACTTCACGCGGCACCGGCTTTAGTTGCAACTCCGCATTACATTGTTCCGCAAACTTGGGATGCATGAATATTCCTGTGGCTCCCGAATCCACTAACGTGAGACCTGGGACGGAATTGAGCTGTGCATCCAACGTCACATGTGCACTAGGGTCAATAGTGGCACGTAAGCACAACGGATCTAATCCGCAATTTACCTCCTTCGAAACCTCGACATTCGTATTCGACCATATGTTACTCCATTGTAAATTCTCCCAAGCGGCCGACTCAAGAGGCCGCTCCACCATATTGCCCACCTTCCTTGTTGCGTCCAGCGTGGGTGTCTTGTGGATGATGGCAGCGGCAATTTGCACAGTGTCCGGGTACTGAAAATTTTTCTTCAGTCCCGGGCTTTCTCTTTTCCCGAAGAGGTGCCTTCCGCTTCAATGGTGGCAGAGATCGACAAGGGCTTTGAGGGATTCGTGGGGCAACGCGATCGAATATGACCTACTCCACCGCAACCCCAACAACGTCCTTGGCGTTGATATTCTTGCCGTTCCACCGCCGTTTTTGCCAAGGCTGTAGAAGGAGTACGCACCGCTCCAAGCTCCATCGGCACCGGCCGGAGGTATTCGAGTTAGATTGTACCTTCCCCAGTGCATCTCGTGGCAAAGTTGTTGGGGAGCGGAAACTTGAAGTCTCAAAAGGTGAACGGCGGTTTTGATGCCGACCCCATAATCTCTCATCGATTCGGGATGACATTGCCATCCAATCTTGTAGCCGGCGTGGTTGAGTCTCCGCCGTTGCCACCGAATCCAAAATCTCATCCTTGAGTCTTCCACGAAAGCGAGCTACCAAACTGGATTCATTCCAATCGAGTAGCGCCGCGCATTCGTTAAACATAGAAATATAATTTGCGACTGACCCAGTTTGTCGAAGCTTCCCAATGTGATCCTCCGCATTGCTCCGACGGTCAATATCCCCATATACGGAAATCACGGACTCCCGAAAAGCTTGGTAATCGCCCAATAACTCGTGATCACGCTCCTCGTCCAAAGCTTGGAGAAGAGGCATAGCCCAATTTTGTGCCGCTCCAGTCATATACGAAAGCGCATAAGCTACCTTATCTGCATCAGAGCTATAAGTGCGCGGTTTACCTCGAAATACAAGACGGAGTTGTGCAAACCACGGGTTAACTTCATTTCCCTTCTTTCCGGAAAATTTTTCCGGTTCCGCTACCTTCGATTCTTTGAGTTCCACATTGGATTCCGTACACCTCCCTCCTAACACCCCCCCGCTATTGGAGACGGGAGAGACCACCGGTCGTGGTCCTTGCGCTGCTCGACTCGAAATCTCTTGTATCAATTGAGGAAGTGTGGCTTGGAACACACTTTGGATTTGTTGTTGGATGAAGGCCACCCACTCCGACCCCATCCCATCCGGCATCAATTCTTCCCCCGGTTGGATCACCGGTGGTACTTGATCCATCGAAGGAGATTAGGGTTCCGAATTAAATAATCCTACAAAATCTCTCATGGTAACGGCCGTTGTCCAAAGCCATCAATGCACCTTCAACGTGGAAATCCGAATTAGAGCATGGACTTTGCATGACTTGACATTATGTTACGGATCGGCTTGACCAAGAAGTCGATGCTCTACTTAGATTGCATTCAAAGCAAACCAACACTAAATCACCACCAAGTTACAATAATGACAATGAGAATCACACTTACACATTGTATCCAAAATCATATTATCTTCATTACACAAAATGTCAAGTGAGGAACAAGCCTCCTCACTTGACTATTAAAGGGAAGGGAGAGGCCAACTAACCCTAACCGTTACAACCGTTCCCTTGTTACGAACGGGTTCGTAACAAAAAAGAATTTTCAACTTTTGGTTAAAATTTTCATTGATAAATATTGATTAGTATGTCAACATTTGCAATTACAAAAATATGACCTATGGATAAATCATATTTGATAAACATAATCTTTGGGGTCAATATTGTCTTTCTTACAATCAATAATCCATCATTCAATACAACAAAAAAGTGATTTTCAATTTTTGTCCACACTCAATGTTCACATTTTATATAATACAATATGAAGAGAAATTTATACTCCAAATTTATATGTTTCATTAAAATAGGCCAACTCTTGAGGCCTATGCATGGCACAACAATCATAAATAAAAATATCTATGTATCATAAAACATTACTTCAATTACAAACTCGATCAAAGAAGATACTAGTGAAAGAAAAGGAGACAAATCATGTCTATAATTTGAAAACATGCTCCAATTGGCCTTCAAATGCTACCATACCATATTACAAAGTTCAATATCAAGAGATAATACTCTTAGTACATATGACAACGTAGAATCAATTATCTCTAACAATATCATATCCTGGATTATAAAACTTGGAGGGATACGATTCAACTATTCAAGTGTGCCTACTTCAAGGCCAGAGTTTAGATGGTCATCACATAGCCAAGCCACCTTACCTCGTGTGTAACAAGGAACTTTGCTCTCATCACTCACTACATAGCGAATAAGCCGCAAGCCAAATAACTTGAAAATGTCAACTCCATGATCATCCAAATAGCTCAAAAATAGCTCTATTGCAGAGTCCTCAGCTACCTTCAAAGCTTCTACATCCTCTTTGCCTTCAAATGCCTTCATGTTTTGTAGGTTATATGTTTCAAGATCAATAGGGTGCACATTCAATTTCCACTTCCCTGAGATTGGTAAAGTAACACAATTTGTTGAGGGCTCAACCGGCAATGCTTTTATGGCCCTTGTCACAATCTGTAGACCAAATTTAAGCAAAGATTGCAATTGGTGGAATTCCCCTAAAATATTCCGACTTAATGTAACATTTGCAATATGTTCATGACCTGGCTCTTCGCATAAATAAAAGTATCGTATAAACTCAAACTTAGATGGGAGACTAGTCAACAAATCACCAAGCAAATGGTATGAATAAGAAAACTTGCCATTACAAAACAAAACGATACGTGGTACATGTTGGCTCACTTGCCCTTCACCTTGCCCTTGCAAAGCGTTTGCTTCATATTCAAGAGCGCAACATCTCTCCTTAAGCTTCTTGAGCCTCTTGGATAGAATATCTTTGTCAATTTCGGATAAGGTCCTTGAATTTTGCAAATCTTCAACATTTTTCTTCAAATTTCCATTGAAGTTAAGCAAGTTTACCTTCAATTTTTGCCTTGCTTCTTTCACTCGAGCCATGTCCTCCACCTTCCTTTTTTCATTATTAGCTCTAATCTTGATGAGAAATTTTCTCACTAACAACTGCACCCAAGATTGTTTCCTGTCCCCTTGTAGGTCTCACAATTGATGGTCGTAACTCCATCATTGCTTCAACATAACATGGATTACAACAAGAAAACGTGTCAACAAGGCAATCAACAATTGATAAAGTTAAAAAGATAGACAATACTTAATTTGATGATGCAAATGCTAATTTCACCTGAATAATTGGTTAAACAGGGTAAATAAGACTAGAGTTCAGTCAAATGAGGCACATCATATTCAATTTCTAAGCTTCTCAAATTCAAGTGAATCCTAAGAGATTGGATCTCACATAGACTTTTTGAAACATGGTTGTCTAGAAGTGGTGTGTTCCATATCAATTGAAGAAGAAAGTTGGTTACTTGCTAAACAAATATGATATGTCACATCATTCTCATAGGGTTGAAGGGGGTAATAATTGGCCACTATAAAGGTACAAATCTTGTCAATTTTCATGTTGCCATACCTTGCAGTGTGCTTGAGCCTGATGATGAGTGTGATAATAAAGTTGGTGATGAACTCCCTTTTGAAGGTGTGTGTTCTAGTGTCTTGTCCATGAGCTTTGAAATCATTTCCATTTTTGTATGATCATCAGTGGTCATGTCATACTCAATCGTAAATTTCGCATAAGCACCAATTTGATCATGCATTTCTTCATTCATATCGTCAAGGCAATCCAAATGTAGTTCCACTTTACATTGCCGGCATCAATAAAACCATGAATATCCCAGTAAGCCACATCTTCCGCAATGAAATAGAACTTGATCAATCTCTAGATCAAGTCGATGTGAATGGTCAAATGTACACAACGGATTCCATGGCCAAGGGAGACTTGAGCATACTAGATGTACATGAAATGGACAAGACCTTTGCATACACTTATAATGCCAACCTTGCCCTCTTATTTCACCATTGCAACACTGTGTGTTCAACACAATCTTCTGAGGATGACATTGTACCATGGTGAGAGGGTGTTGATGTATAGTTCTCTTAGCCAATTCTTGAGGATACTTGGTGCAAAGAGCATGAATATCAAAATCACACTCTTCACAACGGTAAACCCATTCACATTGTTGCATTGATTCTCCACAAAGACGACATATAGCATCCAAATTGTTATGGTACAAATGTTGGATCAAAAGATAAAGAGGATGGTGATGGAAAAAGACTTCCACCATATCCTCAAGTTCTATACATTCTTGGTGTGTATCAAATTGGCATGTCACACAATGATATGTGTTGCCATGCACTTCGGAATGACATATATTACATCGAGTGGATACACATGCATATGGCCCTTCACTAAGAAATTCTAGTGTGCGACCACATAGACATGGAAGGATTGCCACCTTATCAATTTGGTGGTCATCAAGGTTGTCAAAAACCTAATTGTCATCACCCATCCACAAAGTCTTATGTTAAGCACTTCACAATATAATAGACACCCTTTCTAATTATGATTTTGATTCAAATTACTCAACATGCATTATAACCTACTAAACTTGCCGAACAACAATTTAAAACATTAAAAATGAATAAAGTTCGTAATTCATTACCAGCACTGCTTGGTTAATGCCATCATTGTGTTGCCTTTGAACAAAAGATTGTATATTCACCATGGTTTTGCAAAAGCCAACACCCACTTCCAAATTCATCTCCTTGGCAACCCAATTTTGATTTTGAACAAAATAACCTCTCCAAATTTTGTGCCTCAAGATTTCCAATCTCTCACAAACTTGCAAAAAAGAAGGTCTTTCGAGAAGAATGGTGTTCCAACAATCCCTAATAAGGGCCAACAACTCATCAGGATAACCATAAGGAAGATTTGGCCTTGCACCATTCATCACCGCGTTGTACAATTCTTTTGGTGTGTATAAGACTTGAAAAGGTTTTTTGAGAGTCATAAGATGTACACAAGTCATTGCAAAGCTAAAAATGTTAGCTTGGAACCAATTCACTTTTCCACGAAAATCCTTCTTGGCTTTGGGATGAGCTTCCGGATGAACCTCGGGAGCTCTATAAATTGTAGTACCAACTCCACAATACGTCATAGTGTTGGATTTTGAGGCTTCCACTTTGGTCTTGGATGTCCCAAAATCAACCAACTTCAAGTAAAAATGGTCCTCAAGATGGGGGTGGGTCAATCTATTGAACACCACATTTTGGGATTTGAGGTCCTGATGCGCAATACCTTGGTCGTGCAAATACCACATTCTACAAGCTATTTGCATGATCATATCCACTACCATAGGTAGTGAGAAAGCAATATCCTTTTGATCTTGGATCAAATCAAAGAGTTTTTTCTCCATAAGCTCTATGGCAATGAAACGGTCACCTTTGGCTTGGCCATTGCCACAACAAATGAAATTGATGATGCAAGGGTGCTTCAAATAGGCCATGATGCTCGCTTCCTTCAAGAATAAACTCTCGAATTCTTTCACATGGAATTCTTTCTTTGCACATGGTGTACCTAACCATTTGGTGCTACAAACACCACCTTCATTTGCTCTAGTTTAAGAAGGGGCATTGGCGCTCGTCCCTTGCTAGACCGTCGAACCTGCTGATATGCTAACGAGGCGGCTAGTTTAAGAAGGGGCACTAGATACTAGACCGTTGTAATAATGCAGAAGGCTTAAAAAACGGCTAGTTTAGGACTGACACCTTACATCATGTTCCCCACGTTAGGGTATAAGAATGGGGGGCAGCCCTCGTACTTTTAAGCTACTGGCAGCGTCATGTGCAGGTACCGCTCGAGTAATACATGGACCATGGATGGTTCAACCCGCCAACAGTTTTACCAGCCGCGCTTTAGATCAAAATTCTCTGTGTTGAGAAACGCAGCTTCTCCCATTTCCTCATCTCTCGCTTTGGTTTTAATTTCTTCCTCCGTGTGCTTCAGCATCCTTGGCCTATGCAGATTCTCGTTGTTAACTATGGAGAGATCTGGGAAAGCATCATCTATGTCCGAGTCTAGCATTCTCTCGAACAGCGGAGTGATTTCACAGTCTCCGGGCGTCGACGCCCTTCTATCTCCCCCCTGCCTGTCTTCGTTATCTTCTCTTCACATTTGATCTCTACCTGTTTTCCTTGATTACCATTGTTCCTCGTTGTTCAGTCTCTTCAAGACTTCTTCTTTTTCAAAATCTGCTCTGGCAGATAGATACATCAAACCCTCACGTTGCAGGTCCAAACCAACTCCATTTGGGGAGGACGAGGGGGATAGGGTAGTGTAGATGTCATGTCGATCAAAGACAACGGGTCCCCGGGGACCTCACCAGCGGCTCTGCCGTCCTCGCCCTCTTCTTTATCTTCACCAGCCACCCCCACGGGCGCCAGGTCGTTGTCACTGACCCCAACCTCGGTGGACAAGGCGGCGAGAGACGTCCTCATGTTACCAACCACGTTATCTACATCAACAGACGAACCATCCACACCGATTGAGGAGCTTCCGCTCCAACTTCCGGAAGAATTTGCACTCGATCCAACGGCTGACCCTGTTGGAGACGGACTTGCAATTCCGGGCAGGTTGCCTAACTCACGACGGCGATTACGTGACGAGGAGGAGCAACCAGGTCGCGAGATTCCACTGGCAAAAAACCGTCTAGCCATGGACATCAGGCAACCTAGGCCAAACGGGATCCGCTCACTTATGATTCTCGTGGAGGATCACGACATCTTGTTGGGCCACCACCTTATGGTGACGGGCCAATTTTCAAGTGAGCGCCCCGCCATCAGCATCACAAGAAACTCCGTGGCCGGCGGCCACTTGCTGGCAGTCCGCGGGCTAGAGCTCCAGCCTATCAGTCAAGGCCAGTATTCTTGCTACATCTTTGAGGTCTTGGACCAACTGCGCGTATTCTTTGGAATATGAGCTGGTCCAGCCTCTTTGTACATAGCATTAATTCTGGACAAGATATAAACCCTACCGCCCCTGTATATACTTATTCAAAAAAAAAAAAAAAAAATCCTTGCCACTGTGCAACAGGGGAGGGACCGGTCCAGCACCGGCACCGACATATATATCACCAAAGCAGCCGACGGACGTCTTCCGCTGCGGCAGCCGGCAGCCTGTAGACCGCAGCCTCATCGCGGTCAAGATACCTCAATTTTCCCGTGGCGACGCAAGTTCAAACCTCGAGCCAGGCACCGGGGCGCCCCCTATCTGAGCTAGTGACAAGATGGCAAGAAATGCTGCGGCCTCCACGACGGAAGACACTTTTACAAGTGAAGCTCCCGAGCATTGAGGTCTCAGACCACTTGCCTTTTCGTTTATGCTTTTCCTTTCTGTTTTTTTTTTTTTTTTCTTTTATTTCATCTCATTAGTCCAAACTCACTCCATTGAGGGAGGAAGGCGGGTTTGAAATATTTTTTATCTATAGTGTCCCGATTTGCTGTATCAAAGGAGGACAGGGGTTTCCCTCTCTACTTCTATCTCCCCCTTAGGTCTAAACTCACTCCATTGAGGGCGGATGGCGGGTTTTTCTTATATTTTTTCTCTGTAGATCCAAGTCGACTCCGTTCGAGGCGGATGGGGAAACAACAAGAAAATTAAAAACTAGGATAAATAGAAAATGAACAAAAATATGAGTGATAAGTCTACGGGGGTCAAACTTCCTTTGACCACCCCTAGCCCTTCCACTTGGAAGGTGGACTATTTCCTCTGCTCTCTTCCCCCCCTGTCAGTTGATCCATCAAGAGTCTCTTGATGGGATTAACGTCCTTTTAGATAGAGTCGCATCTTGGTTTTTAGTCTGTCATTAGTTTTGATCTCGAAATTGACCGTGTACCCAAATAGTCGTAGCAAGAGATGCTGGATCCTCATGATTTTGCAAATCATACCGCAGATGGCCGCCATATGTGAGCGCCCAATTTGTCACTTGGGACTCGTCGAATTATTTTTTTGGAAATTTGCAATTTAAAGTTGATTTCAAGTCACACAGCTCCAAAAGGGCTAAATCCCACCATGAATGTGGCGATTCATGGCTAGGTTGGTCCGAGGGATCCACAGCGAGGCCACTAGGTCGGGTCCTAGAGTTAGATTTAGAATTCTCCATTAGATCGACGAATTCCCAAAATCCCGATTGTTAGCATGCAGGAGCCACTCACGCAAGACCGGGCCCGTACAGGAATCTACAGCCCAAGGATGGTGTTCTAGGGTGAATCCCATGCCAGGAGTCCAACGGCAAAATCGATTTGCCAAGATTCCTCCACCTGCAGAAGATTCCTGCACCATCGCTAATTCGAGGAGATGGCCAGTTTTAACCTTGATTGACCAATCGTGCCAGGTACGGAAACACACCCGCACGTCTTTCATGCGACTCCCTGAGAGGTCATGTAAAAAATCCCGGCATCTTCCGACTTGCAGAAGAACCTTTTCCAAGTGGTCAACCCTCCTAACCTCCAACGGGAATTTCATGGAAATTACCCAGGTTACAATAAAATCTCACTAAAAATTAGACTAGCTTGTTTTATGTTAATAATGCGCTCCGTGAAGTTTCACAACATTCCGATAGCGGCAAGTACCCGAACCGGCGAGATTCCTTGGAAATTAACCACGTAGCGGGGTCCCCGCCACGTTGACCGGCATTCCGGGACCATACGATGGCAAAACGAAGTCAACCAAAAGTCCTTCCCGACTCTCTCGCACCTACTAGAGACCCTAGGCTATTCACATTTCTCAAAATAGGAGACCCCCAAGATCTAGGATTTTACCACGATTTGTTTTTTAAACTAAATTAGCCTACGATGGATTTTTGGCCTCCATACGGGGGGTAGAGGAGTCTAGGACTAAACGCGGCGATCTAGATCTAACGGCGCAATCCGTTCGGCGATTGGAGCTAATCTCCAAAAGTTAGGATGTTGGTCCAGCATAGATGGTAGAAGTAGATTTTTAGGATGTAGGATGAAAATCTTTGAGGATGAGGATGAAAATCCTCGTTGATAAGGTTACCTTAGAGCTTTAGAGAGAGGGGTGAGCCTTTGGAAACCTATATAAGGGCCCCATTTCTCTCTCTAAAACACCCCCTCACTTTTGTTTGAGTTCGTGGGTCCAATTTGCTTTGGATATTTTGGCGTTTGAAGCCAAAAACCTCTACGGTGTTTTTGGAGCACTTTTTGCTCCATTGTTGCTAGATTTCAAGCTTTGAAGGTCCTTAGGGGTCCTTTTATCTTGCTTTGTATACTTCTCGTGCGTTTGTTATACCCTTATTACGAGTTAAGAGTCCTTGTTTCTCTCTTGTTGTACCTTTGTGAGCTAACTTGTGAGTTTAGGAGTCTTTTGGAGTCTTGTCCTAATCCTAAAGTCACCCCCCACCGTACCTTGGCGATGCCGCTTTGGGGGGCCTTTAGCTTGTGAAGTTGTGTGTCTTTACGTGTACTAAAACGCGTGTTTTCCTCACTTATGTGTCCTCACCCTCTTCTAATCTTTCCCTTGTTGCGTGGACCCCCCTTGGGGACGGCGAAGCTTTGGCTTTGTCACATGTGTTTCTAAGTTTGTCTTTTCTATCTTCTTCTAATATCCCCCTTGTTGCGTGGATCCCCCCTCGGGACGGCAAAGCTTTGGCTTTGTCACGTGTGTTTCTTAAGTTTGTCTTTTCTACCTTCTTCTAATATTCCCCTTGTTGTGTGGACCCCCCCTCACGGCGGCGAAGCTTTGAACTAGTGACAACGTCAAGTCCTACAGTGTGTGTTAAAATACTCTTAGACGGCGGAGCTTTGAACCCGTGGAGCGTCACAAGTTCTAAAGTTGGTGTTAAATCCAATTTTACGGCGAAGCTTTGAACCTCCATAGCCTTAGATTCCAAAGTCTAGTTTCCAAGACCTTCGTGGGAAAGTCCAGAGTTTAGCTTCCAAGATATGTAGGTTGTCAACAATTTCCGGGCTGTTGGCAAAACTAGCTTGCCTTAGTTTTTTAAGTACCTTAGAGTTAGGGTGCAAAAAGTCCAGCTACCTTAGTTTTTTGCAAAGTACAGCTACCTAGTGATGGTGCAAAAAATCCAGTTACCTTAAGTTTTTTGCAAAGTCCAGCTACCTTAGTTTCATTTTACAAGAATAGTTTCTTTTTTTTTAGCCCAAGCACCAGTCCAGGCCATCAAAACCAGCATCAGTCCAGGCCATCAAAACCAGCATCAGTCCAGGCCATCAAAACCAGCATCAGTCCAGGCCATCAAAACCAGCATCAGTCCAGGCCATCAAACCAACATCAATCCGGCCATCCAAACCAGCGTTGGTTTGTTTGTTTATTTTTTTTATTTAAAAAATATAAATAAATAAATAAATAATAAAGATTCAGACCCTCGACCCCCCAGCTAGCCCCTGCCGACCAGCCGGGAGGCCAGGCCGTGGTAGGCAGGCCGTTGGGGCCCCAACACCGGAACTCTCCTTTTTTTTGACTGCGTTTTTTTTTTGGTTTTTGATTTTCTAAAAATCAAAACAAAACCAAGAAGGTTGGACGGATTATTTGCTAAACTAGGAGTTGGAGTAGGATTAGAGTTGATACAAAAAACACAAGGGAAGAGGGAGGAAAAAGTGGAGAACCCTTGCACCTGCACACACTCTCACCAAGCACACCTGCACACACTCTCACCAAACACACCTGCACACAATGGAAGGAGATTAGGAAAAGAGGAGATGAAGTAGGCAAGCAAAGGTGGGAGACGATAAATAGTAGCCTAGGTTAGGAGTAGGTAGGCTTAGGAAAGGAAATCTTGAGAATTCATAGTGACCGATGGGAGGAGGATTAGGATGACCCAAAGCAAAGTTGTATAAGAGGGTAGGAGGACCATTTAAACCCTTCTCGTAGTTTGAAACCATAGTGTAAGACTCATAAAAGCTTAGGTGGAATAGTGCTAGTGTAGAAGAAAGAGGAAGAAAGAAAAGAAAGGAGGAAGGGAAAGAGGGAGTTTAGATCATCAAAAATTGTAATATTTTCTAAAATAAGCGGTGAGCTTGGAAAAAATTCAAAACAAAGCCAAAGACTACCATGGAGCGTGAGGATGTACACGTGGATGTGGATGAAGTTATTTCCGACACCGGTAGTGAAGAGGTGAGTTTTTAATTTAATCTTTGATGTTTCTCCCTAATTAGCATTTATTTTCCTAATCAGCCCTTAGAGCGTGATTAGCATCTGAGATTAGTGCAAATTAGAATTTTAGATTCAAAAGTTGATAGATTAGGACTAGAGGTTTCCAAAAACATATTACACTTAGGATTTGGCTTTAAATCGACCGCATTAGGCTAAGTTAAGCGGTAGGGGGTAGGACGGAGGAATTTTGAGTAAAATTCATCCAAAAAGGATCATGGACAGAACTTAGGGGTTTAAATTAGAAAGAAAATTTAGGATTAAAATTAGGGATTAATTAGCGGTTAGAATTAGAATCAATTTACATTTTTATTTCTTAAAAGTTAAAATTCTAAGGGCAAAAATCTAGAGTTAACTTTGGAAAGTTAAAAAGTAGAATTAGTTTGGAAGTTTAACTTAGGGGATTAAAATTTCCAGTGAAACCTTAGGGTAGTTTAGAAAAGGAAGTTAGGGTTAATTAGGAGTAAAAAATCCGAATAAGAAGTAGAAATTAAAAGTAAAAAACTTTAGACTAAATTTAGGAGGTAGAAATTACGAGTAGAAATAGGAGTTAGATCTTGAAGTTAGAAATTCGAAATTAGAGTGAATGTTAGAGGTCAAAAGCTAGGGTAAAATTTAGAAGTAAAACTTGGAGTAACAATTAGAGTTAATCTAGGATTAAAACGATAGGATTAAATTTGGAAGTAGAAAGTCAAAAGCCTAAAGTCAAAAGTTTAGATTAAATTTAAAGGTTAAATTTTAGAGTCAATTGGGGAGGAAAAAGTTAGAGTGAAAAGCTAAAAGTAGAAGTTAAAAGTTAGAGGTAGAAGTTAAATTTTAGAGTTAGTTGGAAGTAGAGAAAATCTAGAGTCAAAGTGAAAACGTAGAGTCAAACCTAGAGGTTAAAAGTGGGGATTAATTTTAGAAGTAAAAATTTAGAGTTAAAAGTCAAAAACCTAGAGTTAAATTAGGAGTAAAGATCTACAGTAAAAAGTGAAAAATTAGAGTCAACTTTAGAGGGTAAATCTTAGAGTAGTTTAGAAGTAAAAACCTAGAGTCAAAAGTCAAAACATAGAATAGAAGTCGGTAGTTAATATCTAGAACCAAGTTGAAGAAGTAAAATCTAAAGTTACATTCAGAATTTGGAACTTTAGGGGTAGCTTTTAAAAGTAGAACTTCTAGGTGGAGTCTTAGAAACTCAAATAGCCTTAGAGGTTCATGGAAGGAACATAGGGGTTCCCCTTTTTACGTAGTTAGGAACGTTAGAAATGACGCCAACTATCCAATCTACCCTCAACATAAGATAGATAGTTAGGGAGTTAGAATTTTACCATTACCCCTGAGCATTGCAGTTACCTTATGAGTTATTACATGCATTCTAATTATTCGCTGCCATCCACGACACTTAGGAAACGTTAGCAAAAAAGATCCATTGCTTGGAAGGCACAGTGGACCGCGCTCACATCACCCCCATATATTAAAAATGTGGATAAGGCATAGAACCTGGTCGATGTTCGCTCTATTACCAAGGGTGGGTAATCTAGCGCCCACACTTGGAGATGGGTGTTTTTGATGTTACTGTTCAGAGAAATTCCAACGTACAATGGCCATTTCCGGTGTGTGACGATGAAATAGGCAGTGAATAGGGGAATCAAATTCGATGGAGAAGCCGCGGAGTAAATCAGGACAATAGACAATACTGTGGTGTCGACCACTGAATTTTGCTGTGCATGGTGTGGAATTTTGTTGTGCATGGTGTGGAAACTGTGCAGAACTTTTCTTTTTGTAAGTACTAAGAGATACGTTTTATATAATTTCATACTCTTTGTACACAATTGTACTCGTTATTATTGTCCATTTGTTGAATCTACCATTTTAGCTCTTAATGTGGCTTCTCATTTGTATTACAAGGGCGTCCAAAGCAACATGTATACGGTTTCAATTCAGCTTATGGTCCTCTCCGACTCTCCGTCCACAGTTCTGTACTTTTTGTACAATTGTATACTCTTTCTACAAATGTGTACTCTGTTGTTCTTGTCCATGCGGTGTGGTGACCCGCCGTATCGAACCGAATCATCTTGAAAGCCGCAGTAACGATATTTTGGATTGACTTTTACATCGTGAAATCTGGACTGATCATATTCCCTGGAAAGGGCTCCCGAAATAGAGCAGCTTGTCAGCCTTATGAAATCGGGGCCATTGGGTTCCGTGCTCACCTTCGTCGCTACTTTCGATAGCTCATTTGCTTTGGTGCCTGAGAGACTTAGGGGTGTTTGCCTTCTCGTTTCATGCTGACCTTTGTCGCTGCTTACAAAATCTCATTAGCTTTGGTGCCTGAGAGACTTACGGGTGTTTGCCTTCTTGTTTCCAGTCTTGTACTCGTGTTTGGCTTCTTATTTTCAATCTTGCACTAGTTGAATTTGCGGTGTGGAGATGGCTAACCGTAATTATACACTTGTTCAACAATGCATCACGACTTACTTCCCATTTTGTAGTACTAGAGAGTTTGATTCCTTGATTACTTCGACAGAAGGATCGTATGTTTCAGAAACACCGACGTCCAAGCAAGGCAACATTGCGTACTACCTAGGACTTTGTAGTACTAGACATATGTCTAGTACTACTGTTGTCAGGAGCAGCGAGGCACTGTTTAAGCAAGCAGTGGTGACTGATGCCCCTACAGTCTCGTGTGACTCAATTAATCAGAGTATGTGAAGGTTTGTATACACAATTCCTATTAGTTTCATTCCACTTAAATTTCAACTTATGTACTGTACTCATTATTATCTTGCTATGTTATACCCTTTGTAGTTGTTCATTGCATTGACCTTGATTGAGCTTGAGTGTAGGATGATCATACAGACTTATACTCTTCCAAGAAATTGCAAGGTTGAGGGTGTTGTAAGTGGTAGCAAACTTCACATTTCAGTCGATGCATGGAATGAAGGTCTATTTCTCTGTAGAAATGAGCGTATTGTCTGGATTTAGGCGCATCTTTCAAGTTTGACAGTGGACTCTTTGTATTTCAAGTGCTCACACACTGTACATTGGCAGGAATGGAGGTGCAATTCAGGAAGTACTACTTGTATAATCACTATGTCAATTCCCTCATCTCCTTGTATTGTACATCATCAATTTCTATATCGGTTCATGTACTAGTTTTATATGTGTGGTACCTGTTGTACTCTGACTACTGCATTTGTGCCGTAGTGGTGAGTGAAAGGAATGTTCTTAGAGTGTTGCACTACCATCCTATGGTTCCAACAGTAAGGAATGTACTAATTGTAACCGAGGTGCAGGATTTAGAATTGTTGGAATACATTCAATTATGAAATTGTAATGTTCGTAGTGTTTGTATTAGGATTCATAATTATTGGAATACAATCAATTCTAAAATTGTAGTGTTTGTAGTATTTGTAGTGTTTGTAGTAGGGCAATTGCATTTGTACCAATAGTGGTGATTGAAAGGAATGTTTGTAGTTCCTGCACTACCATTCTATGCTTTCAATAGTACGTTCTGTACAAATTGTAATGTCTGTAGTGTTTGTACTTGCATTATGTACTTCTGATACTTACATTAGTACTAATCAATCTTCATGGAACAATGAGATTATGAAAATTGTACATGTACGTTTTAGTGTACGTTTGGTGTACGTTTGGTGTACGTTTAGTATATGTTTAGTGTATGTGTACGTCTGCCTCAACGCCGCCTTTGCAAAATCACTTAGTTCAACTTCACACTCGACACCTACTCTTGTTCAAGCCTGTTTTGGCGCATCGTTCACCTCATACTTGCCTCCGGTGCCCCCGTCCATGTTCTGTCGCCGCATGTCTTGGTTCATGGTTTGTGGTTCTGGTTTTTTTTTTTCCTGCTCCGATACCTTTTTTTCTTCTGTCTTTCCTTCCGAATTGCGAGGCTAACCTTGTTTTGTCTTCTTTTTGTCTACTGTTGGACAAATCGCGGTGGGGTTATGATGTCTTCCCTTCCCAACTGTAAAGCTGAGCTGCATTGGTACCTTGCGAAGGTGGATAGGGAGGTGGAGAGGCGTAAAGGAAAGCTTCCCATTTTTTGTTCTGATGAGTTGCAGGCGCTTCTATTGAGAGAAGACGGCAAGGAATTGGAGTGGACAGCAACTGCGATTAACGAGTTCAGGGCTATCAAATTATGTACTGAAGTTTTGTACGATGATAAAACCGCACCAAGCTATGAGGACAGGGTGGGCGAGCTCGGGGAATCGACGTACTATTTCACCGACGACATGGTGCCAGAACGGTACCTCCCCATCACTTGGGATCCTTATACACCTAAACAACAACAATTGGTAGACGCTGTAGTACGGGATGCAAAAGCAAGAGGATCAAAATGCCCCTCACTATGACTCATAGGGTAGGGTGGTTTTGTTTTTCCAAAGTACAATCTTAAAGAAGTTGTTGCAGACTTAGTTTGTACAATGCATGTATGTTTGTAATACATATAAGTAAATTTCCTTCCCTTCATAAAATAGATACTCAGAGTATGTGAATACACGTTGTTCATAGGTCTGTGTTCTGACGGTAGTTTGCAAAACATGCATATGCCATACGCTATGTACAATTCTATACAAAATGTACAAATTGTACAACAAGGATGTACCCCTGGCTGTTAACTAGCTTCTTGCTGCCCCATTCCAAAGTACGATCTTTCAATGTTGATGCCTTCAGCACTAATATTAACGTGTATTTGGCGTACAATTCTAAACAAAATGTCCCAAATCCATCACCGATATGGGGTGCTGTTGTGATGAAAACGGCAACACCAAGCATTACCACATTACTATGAATCCTGTATCAGCTATACAGAAACAGAAAATGGAGGCTATAATACGGGATGCCCGGGCTAACAAGACGAGAGCGAACAATCGATTGTAGGGTGGTTTTGTTTTGTTTAAGTACATTCTTAAGGAAGTTGTTGCAAAGTTAGTTTGTAGAGTGCATGTATGTTTGTAATTCATCAGTAAACTTGCTTCGCTTCTAAAAATATTTACTCGGAGTACGTGAATACACTTTGTCCACAGGTCTGTGTTGTCACGGTACTTTGCAACGCATGCATATACCATATACTACGTACAATTCTATACAAAATCTACAAACTCTGCAAAGATGTACAAAACTAAACATGATGCCTTCTGTAAGCACCCCTTGTTATTAACTGGCTTATTGTTGGTATAGAACGTCTTGTCTTTCAACGTTGATGCCTTCCAAAAGTACCATGAATATTAACATGTGTTGGGCAGTTACCCAGACATATGAGACTGCTGTGAACATTACATTGCAACAGTAGTTTCAAAAATGTCAGATAGCCACCCAACATTGTTTAATTCATTCAGAAATCCACCAAAGTAGATACTCCACTATGCAGCCTACGGCATCAATTTGCAAGCGACGGAAAGCGACTGGTGATGGGATGAATTGAGTGATCGTCAATTACTGTGTCATGGCAGTGAGTGCTACCACATTTACAATGGAAGGGAATTACAGCATCTACAGCCTTGACTTCTGGCATTTTGAAGCTACAGCTATAATCCCAAGTCAATTCTTCCAACGGTGGAATGTCTACTTGTGCAAATAATGCAACACGGTAGAGTCTTGGGTCCGAGCAGCTCATTTTGACGGGCACATCAATGAGGTTGGCGTCTTCACATCTTGGAGACAAGCGACTACATATAATGAGATTCGCAGCAACACAAGTACAATCAACCCTCAATTTGTACAATATGCGTCACAACAACAAAAGCAGTTCGGAATCACAAAGTACGATTTCTGGCAAATACCTGTGGTTTAGAAATCTACTGACACTTCCACAAAAAGTGTTGTCTATGCACAATGCCACATCATCGGTCGCCGCTTGCTCAAATTTCCAATCAGCGTCAAGTGCTAGCGTGAAAGCCTCCGATTTCCCCAATCTTGAAAAAGCCCTACGTTGCATGAGCTCAGCATTTGTAACGATCTCTCCTGCATATTCAAAGAGAAAAGTCCCCTTGCAGATTTTCTTCTTCGTCCGCAGTCCCAGCCCTTCTCTCCAGCCCAGAAAACCTCAATGGGAATGCGCAATCCCTTCTGAACTACTCTGTTGCCACAGGAAGTACCGCAGCTGCAAGAGTCGTTGCATTCTTGAATATAAACCCTTTTGGTATGACCAGGGCAAGCAGAACCCTGCTCCTCACAACATTGTAAATTGCAAAATGACTTCTCTTCCGACGATACCTGTACAAATCAGTACACTGTCAATACCAATTGAAAAAATTAGTAC
Source organism: Pseudisothecium myosuroides (assembly GCA_951799445.1). Taxonomy (NCBI): domain Eukaryota; kingdom Viridiplantae; phylum Streptophyta; class Bryopsida; order Hypnales; family Lembophyllaceae; genus Pseudisothecium; species Pseudisothecium myosuroides. The sequence continues at coordinate 19,953,454 of OX637289.1, forward strand.
ACAGTCAATATCAATTGTACAAATCAGTACAATAACAGTACACAAGATACATTGTATGACTGTAAAGGCAGAGAAAAAACATGTATAGTGCGACGAAATTAGCAGCGCCCTTTCAATTCAAGAAAAACTTACATGTTGGTTTAGGATGGATCTTTGTAAACGACCTCGTTTGTCGTACGCCAAACAAAAAAGGTCTTTCACCCCACAACAGCATGCATGCCCATGACAAGTACGCTCACTACATTGGCAAGAAGCGGAGAAATCGGCTTTCACTTCAACCAGATTCAGAGATGCAACTGCAGATAGTGTGGACTGAGGACAGTAAGTAAATTCTTCTAAAGCACGGAATTCCACACTTGGCACACATACCGCGATTGGAACTCTTTCTAGTCCGTTGGACAAGTCGCGTGCATCATACCAAAATTGTTCCTAGGATAGAAATACACCCTCAAAAACATTTTAGCTCGTAATAACAGATCTAATATTCTAGAGTAAAGGAAATGTAAATTAAACATTATAAGGGGTGGGGAGGTGGCCTTAAGGCCCAATTGACTGGTGCTGATTTGCTCACTTTGGGTCTATTGGATTTCGGCTTCTTGGATTTCGACTTCTTAGCCGGTGGTTTAGGGTTTAAGTCTTCAGATGTACCTTTAGGTCTCTGCCTCTTCGCCCTACATTGCACACAAAACACATATTTGTAATACTTGTACATTGTGCTTGTATGTTGTAGACATAAAAAGACTAGACAGAATGACAAAGGTCTCAAAGGATAGAATACCTGGATTTTTTTTTCGGTGTTGATTTAGCAGCCTCAGCTTCGCCTTCTCCTCTGCTGGCTTCTGCATTTACTCCTTGTCCGATATTAGTGTCCTCGCCCTCCCCAACTCCACCCGTGGTTTTGCCCTCCACCGCCCCTGTAGTGGCCTTTTCCCCCAAGGTCCCAACACCGGCTTCAGCTGCAGCAGTTACCATCAGATGAGCTTCATCAGCAGTGGCCTCCACCATCCCCTCTCCGCTAGGGTGTTCATCCACAGCAGTGGCCTCCACCATCCCCTCTCCGCTAAGGTGTTCTTCCACAGCGGTGGCCTCCACCATCCCCTCTCCGCTAGGGTGTTCTTCCACAGCGGTGGCCTCCACCATCCCCTCTCCGCTAGGGTGTTCTTCCACAGCGGAGGCCTCCACCATCCCCTCTTCGCTAGGGTGTTCTTCCACAGCGGTAGCCTCAGCCAGACACTCGCCGTCGTAAGCCCCTTCCACAGCGGTGGACTTAACCCTCCCCTCTCTGCCAGGGTGTTCTTCATTCCCGCAGCGTCCACCATCACCATCTTGATTCTTATTTCGAAATTCTATCCGGAAGCTAGACCGGCTTACACAATCCGAACACAACGAATTGTACAAATTTGTACACAAAATACATTTTCCTGATTTGGTTCTACATTCCAAAACGAGCACATTTCAAAAATGCAATTATCCTTGCATACAATAGAATATATACAAACTCTGTACACAAAATATAGTTTACCTCTATGCCTCTGCATTCCAAACAGAGAACATTCACAAATTTGTACACATGATGCAAATTTGACACGTATTTGTTAAAAAATGTAATATCTAGCAAATATGACCTAAATCTATAAAGCTTTATCTGGGGATCTTGACCTACGTCTCTTCCTTGGACCTTCCCTACATCCGAAAAACACACATCAAATATTCGTAGAAAACAAAACGCACATTGCAATATATCCAGTAAGTTGTGAAAATACAAAGACCTTGCAGGAAAGGATCGAAAGGACCTAAATAAGGTAAGGTTCAGGGATTATACCCAGATGAGTGCAGTCCGAATTTCTGAGTTGCCGTTGTGCATACCTCACAGCCCATACAAAAAATATCATGACAACCCGAGACCACCAAACCCTCCCCTCCATCTCCGCCAGTGTCTACAGTGGATGGGAGTGCCTCCGTCCTACATTCCGACACAGCATATTGTAAACCCGGTAGGCAACGTGCTTTGGTGGGTACACAATAAAAAAAACCAGCAAATGGACTGAAAGAAACGAAATTAATACCCTCTTGTTGTTGCTTCTGTTGCTGATAATGTAGCCTGTGCTCGTTCTTGGAGCTTAGACGCAGGACCACCTACTCCGCTGCCACCCCAAAATATGCTGGTGTGTTCCACAGTAATCCCCTCTTCATCGCCACCTGCTACAAAATTTTCTCTCCCTCCTTCTCCATTGGACGAACCAAGCGCTGCACAGAAAGACCATCTTCAATACCCTATAAACCAAGTTCTGTATCTAAATTGGGTACAAACATACGATCATGTTACATGTCATAGTACGAAAGGTACAATTTTGTACACGTTGTACATACAAGTTGTACAAATTGTACAATCTGGAATAACACAACGACCTAATAATACTGCCTAAGTACTAACAACATGGAAACCTGTACACACTCTCCTAAATATATTACAATAGGTACAACAACAAGGACCACACTAAACATGAAGTACAAATGAAGTACAAATAAAGAACGATGTATCCGAAACTTTACCCCAACAGTACAAACCTGAAATACAAAAATACAGACAATACAATCGGAAGGGCAATAGTAAACATCAGATACAACAAGGTACAACAAGAAGGACGACAGTAAACATGAAGTACAAATCAAGGAACCCAGGTCAGTTGCGAGTAATGATGTTTCCAACATCTTACCCAACTGTACAAACCTAAGATACAAAAATACAGACAATACAACCGGAAGGGCAACCACAAACATCAGGTACAAATCAGTTATCTCCAAACACCTTTTCGGTAATGATGTACACGAAACTTAATAGAACTGTACGAAATTGACATAGCATGATACAAACAATACAACCAGTATTACAGAAACCACCTTTCTCCCAATCCCCCCAATCCCAAGAAAACCAGGGGAATCTAACAAAACTGTACTATATGTACCAATCAATACAAAGTTGTACCAATAATAATGCAGTTTTTCGATATCACCTTCTTCATCCTCGATGGTTGTTCTACACTGTTGGATGGCTGTGCGAATTTCCGTTGCTGCATCGCTCCTCGCTGCTAATCCTCCAGTGATGGTGGTGACACATGTTGCCTTCAATTTCGTCCACTCTTCACTCCCACCTCCAGGGCGACCACAACCGCGAACACCCCTCCAACCAAAACTCATAATCCACTCAATGGGCTGAACTTGCTCGCAATTCAAAGCAGAGCATTTTGTGCCCTCGGTGAAATTCACTAATGCACACCATGGGTGATAGAGATGTTTACATGCAGAGACAACCATCTCAAAATGTGGGAATGGGAAACCGTACAAGGCGCACATGGAATCTCCTCCTCCACTGCCTATTCCTCTCCCGACGTACACCATCGGTAATGGCCTCAAATGAAATCCGCATGATGCACAACCCAAATAAGCATGCTCCTCCTGCAACGCACGAACTTGCATTCGCATCTTCAGAACTCGGTGGCGTTGGAGCTTCACAGTCTCTTCAAAAGTAGCAACTTCGCCCTTCAACTTGTTCACTTTCTTGAGTTCGCCGCGTACCAAATCGTTGTACGCATCCACCTTCTCCCTTAGCTTCGAATCCACCACCCCATCCGTGGTCGCTGCCTGCAACTGCTTCTCGTATGCTTTTTGTTTCACCTTCATGATCTTCACCACCCCCTTGTGATGATTCAAAGCTTCTGTGCGCCTCTCCTTGGCTGTAGTTGACTCCTGCTCAGCCTCCACCCTAGCCTCCAGCTCCAAGTTCTGCACAGCCAACAATCGTCCCAAGTACTCCAACCTGGCGTTACATTCCTCCTCCTCCAACACCAATCTACCCATGGAACTCCCTCTGCCCTCGCAAATTTCAGATTGCAACTCCCATTTGTCGACATGAAGTTTCCGCCAAGCCCCCACCATCCCTATCTGCTTCACCTTCCCCTTCATCTTCTGCAGCTTGATAACATTGCGTGCATGCAACCTACGTTGGGTCTTATTAGTAGCCTCCCCGTAAGCGGCCCAATTAACTGGGATGTTTTCCTGCTCCAAAACGATCCCCCGCGCCATCTTATGAGGAAGCAGGTTACGGGACACTCCTCGCTGATAAAGAGCTCGTAAGAGCTCTTTTATCCTCTTCTGCAACTCCAGTGACTTCACGTCCTTCCAGCTGTATCCATAACGTCCATGTTTACCCACCGGCTGTCCAAATATCTTGACACACTTCTTGTTATCAAATTTCTTCCCTTTCCACTTTGTCAAGCGATTCGGCAAGCACCCTTCATCCTTGAAGCCGTACTTCTCCACAAAATCAGCTTTGGTCAGTATGGGTGGTGGATCGGTGAGCCTCTGGAGCTCTTCATCCACATCATCGGCATTGAACTCCTTGCCCTCCTCCTCCTTGTTGCTCTCCTCCTCCTCCTCACCTTCCTCGTCGTCCTCCTCCTCTCCTTTGCTGACAGAGCTCTCCTTGCTGCGGGACCTCTCCTCGCTGCTAGAGCTCTCGTCGCCCTTCTCGACGTCCTGTTCTACCTGTTGGACTTGGGATTCACCGAGTGCCTGTGCCTGCAGCACCGAGGCAGCGCCTCTGCCTCTGACCCGTGTCATATCTTGCTTAGCTGCAGCAAAGAACAAAAATTTGATGTAACCCCTAGTACTCAGCCGACATATACAATTTTGAAACAAATGAGATGGACTGCCAGAGGTAGAGGTGGGACTGACCGCACACATTCCTATACGCATAGTACAATTGGGAAGTGGGGTTTGCTCCTTGACAACTTGAAACTGAATTCACAAATGATTAAAGCATACAAATTCAAGAATAAACCAATGCAGGAGACCCACCAACTTGATTGAGAACAATTCTACTCAGATCGAGCTCCACAACACGTAGCATTGTCACCTAAAGAAGCAGTAACAACTCCTAAACCCTAAACCCTAAGCCAACTAAAACAAGTAGAAAACCTCCAAAAACAGTACGTTTAGTATAGAATTGTACGCAAGCAGTCCGGACAAATCACACATTCCGATACAATCAATTCTAAAATTGTACGCACAGTACAACTGCGAAGTAAGGCTTGCTCATCGCCTGTCTTCTACACCCTGAAACGGGATTCACTCCACCGATTTGGCCATAAGGGCTGTGACAGAAAACAATGTCGTCGATATTTAAAACCTAAGCGCGCAGATTATTGTCTTCAAAGAGTAAAGCAATGCAAGAGACGACCTACTGCAACAATAAAATCAAAGGTAAGGGGAAAAGGAAACAAGTGAAGGCGCACCGTAATCCATCGAAACTAAGTATGAGACCTTGCAAGACAGCAAACCAAAATTCTTACGCACAACACATACAATGGCTTTACCAGGAGGGACAGCCTTGACGCAGTTCACCTTCTCCCTTTCCAATCCGTTGTAACTGACAACAATGCTTCGCGCCCTCCTCGCCAAACTGAATTTCTCCTTAAACCGCCAGCATGAGATCCACAATTCACCAACCACCAAAGTTGCTCAAAGGCTTTGGAATCAAACACATTTCAACAAATGGAATTGGGGTTTTCACGGAAATCCACCGTAAATCAAAGATTGAGAACAGTACTAAAATGTAAAACACAACGACGCTAAACCGAACACACAACGTCGCTAAACAAGCGGGGTGAGAATTGAGAACTGGAGTCAGCGGGAGAGAAACAACTCCAAACCGCTGTCAATCACAGGTGTCGCCGGAACTCCAACCGGGTACCACCAGTCACCGCGGGAGTTGACATGACCGCTTGCCTTAACCCCTAAAGGACCATTGTCCCTACGGGGGACAAATGCGTTTTCGGGCAAGTACCTACGGGCTGAAATTTTCTCCTAATTTTTTGAAACTTTTTTTGGAGGTAGAAAAACTGATTAGCTTCAAGGGAATATAATTTTTTTCACAATCGGTGCCCGGGAAAAAAAGTTATGACCATATAAGCTCAAAACAGGCTACGGGGGGCAGCTCGGGCAGCAAAAAAAAAAGGGACAAAAATTTGAATTTTTTTTTTTAATATTTTTTTTCTCATAGATTATATTTTTGGCTTTCCGGAAAGCTTTGATTCATTTCATTTGGATATGTTATGAGAAAGTTATGGACATTCTTGTTTTTCGGGCAGTTAAAGCATCTTCTTGAAAAAAATAACTTTGGGATTCATTTCTGAATGCAATTTTTCAAATTTTTCAAATTTTTTTTTTTTGGATGGTCCGATTTACTTGTTAGAACAATCTCACCATTGGAATTAGTGCATTTTAATTCCATCTAAAATATATGAATGTTTTAGATTTTCCTTCTATTTTGTACCTACATCTACTTAACAATTTTTTTAAGAATGATAATTAAGTTTTTTTTTAATATTATTTTTTTTCTAGACTCTCAACTCAATTCTCCACTATAAAAAATAAAAGCTCAAAACTTTGTAGTGCAAAAATTTTAAGTTAAAAATGTTTAAAGTCAAAAAATCTAGTCCCGCAATGTGCTGAAAAACTTGTTTTTTTCACTTTAAATGCAAATATCTTGCAATTTGTGTGGTCAAAAATTCTAAAAAAAATTCCACACATTCTTATACTAGTTAGGTGTAAGATCCTACGGTTGGATGTGAAAAAAAAACATTTTTCAATTTTTTTTATTCTTTGCTATAGAAATGGCAATTTTCAATGTTTTTTGGCAGAAAAAAGGCCTCGGTCCTTTAGGGGTTAAGAAACCGGTTATATTCATGAATGCAAGGAATTATTGTAAATAATATGCATTTCAACTTATCATAATTTCACCAAATGATGTATTGGAAGTTATAAAAATATTGAATTCTTGGTTTTCAATTGGTTCCACATTTAATAAAATTATCAATTGTGTCCTTATTCAAAAAAAAATACTGAATCATAGTACGTGTAAAAAAAATGAAAGTTTTACTCTTATAAAACAAACATTCTTTCAACCTAGACCAGAGTAGCTATTTCTTTATTTTTCTAAAACAGATATTCACCCGTAGTAATGAAAAAGAAGGGTGTTATGGATAATCTACAATCACAAATCAAATTGTAGGTTACCCATAACACCCTTCTTTTTCAAGTATTGGAAGTTCAAATTAAGTGGTCATCCGGAACCCCCCCCCCCCCGTTTTTTGTTTCCATTTTATATACATAGGAATTGTCCCTAGTCTTTAAGTTGGGTGGAGTTTGTTTAAATTTTATTTATATACTGCCCTAAGCCTTCAAATATACATGTATCAAAAATTAACAAGATATTCCCTAAATCCTTGGAAATTAAATGGAGGAGCAACAAAATATATTGTCTATTATTTTTACAGCCTCCTGATTATTTTATTTATTTGATTATATTACTTATCAAAAAAATTTAAGTATTCATGAACTAATAAAATAGGAATCCACAATATTTGAGATTCAACTAGTGTTGGATGATTTTATTATTTTGAATTCAATCCCTTACTTACCAAAAAAGTTTAAAGTATGCATGAACTAACAAAATAGGAATCCACAATATTTGAGATTCACCTAGTTTTGTTTGATTTTATTATTTTGAATTCAATCCCTTATTTACCAAGAGAATTTAAAGCATCCATGGGCTAACAAAATAGGAATCCACAATATTTTAGATTCACCTCACTTTGGATGATTTTATTATTTTGAATTCAATCCCTTACTTACCAAAAGAATTTAAAGCATCCACAAAAAACAAAATAGGAATCCACAATATTTGAAATACACCTAGTGTTGGATGATTTTGTTATTTTGAATTCAATCCCTTACTTACCAAAAGAATTTAAAGTATCCATCCAGGTTAACAAAATAGGAATCCACAATATTTGAGGTACACCTAGTGTTGGATGATTTTATTATTTTGGATTCAATCAAGGCCCAGAAAAAATTGAATTATCCATGGACTAACATTGTAATGGGTATTCTTACAAAATAAAAACTCAACCATAAGAAGGATGCATATGCATATTTTAATTATATAAAAAAAACATTCAAGCATGTAGTAATAAAAAAAATGGGTGTTCTTACGAAATAAATACTCCACCATAATAAGATACATATGGATATTCTTATACTTGTAATTTAAAAAATATTAAACCATAATAATGTAAGGGAGGGTGTTCCTTATTCTTATAAAGGAAAAATTTAACAATAATATGAAATCATAACGGGCGTTTCTATTTTTACTAAAGAAAGATCCACCAATATTAAAATATTATGTGTTTTCTTATTTTTTAATACCCTAAAACCTAAACCCTATACCCTAAACCCTAAACCCTAAGCCCTAAGACCTTCAAGTGACGATATTAAGAGAAGGTTGTTGTTTTCCTTATAAAAGAGAACATGGAATTATAAATATACAGGAGCTAGTATTATTGTACACATGTTCTCTGCCTTTGTCAGGGATTTTATTTTGGCCGCGTGTATGCTTGGTGGCCTTGCTCTACAGGCTAATTTATAGAGGGACTTGTCGTCGGAGGCCAATTTTTGGCGGGCTGAGCGAAATTTCGCTCGAAACAGAAACCCTGCCTTTGAGTGCACATCGGATTCCAATCTTTTCCTTGGATAAATGACAGGATAAGAGTTCCACCTTTTTTTGAATTGTGGAAAAGGGAATGCACCTGAAAAGCACACCCCATAACCTGGACGTAGTTGCAGGTGAACCGTAATTTACACAGCACGTGGTGGACGTTCATTGGTCCCCTACATACAACATGTACACATTGTATTCCTTCATACATTCTTGAAGTCAACTGAAGCTTCCAACCCAGAAGACACATTTGCAAGAATATGTATATATTTTTTGAAACCCATGGACAATTTCCATTGATAAAAGGGAAACAGTACACAGGGAAAAAAACCCGGCGAAAATCTTTACATTTATTTGCAAAAATATCTGGTTACAAAGATATGGATATATACCAATGCAGCTGCACAATATTTCATTAACTGAAGCCTAAAAACCTAATGCAACTGTGTAACAATATACTCAGTAACTAATATTCGATGTCTACCTAACTACAAGCTGATACACTAAGTACAACCCGGAATGCAGTCTGTATGCACACCAGAACTTTTTTTATTTTTGGTCTATTTGTTGCTGCTGTGAGACAATTCCAGCCTAGTCAAGACAATCCCTCCAAAAATGCACCAACGTCGTGAGGGCATGATTGATTCTACTATTCCAAAAAAACACTGGGAATAGAATGCTGGAATTTCAGATTCGAAATACAATGCTGCTATTTCAGAGTCGGAATACAATAAGGCCTTCACTCGCTCGTTCAAGTGGCCCAGCATACAACATGACGTACTGAGATGTACAATACGTACCGAATGCATCCCTAACTCTAGCCAAGTGGGGTAACTCTGTGATTTTTCTTGGTTTTCTTCGGTTTCTTCTTTGCTTCCTATACCTCTTTTATTGCTTCCTCCGCAGCGATCTCACTTCTCGTTTTCCGCTTGGATATTGCAATGTCATTGTCAAGTGGAGGCAGTGGTGGGGGTTGAGGCACCTTCACCACCACCCTAGTCACCCCATCTGAGATGGAAGCTTGCTCTCTTATTTTTTTTCGACGCTCTAAGTCTGCAGCTTCTTGTCTTAACTTTTCTACTCTTTCAAATTCTGCATCTTCTTCTTTCAACTTTCTAATATGCTCCTGTAGCTCTGCCTCAACTCCTACCTTGCAAGACATACTAGAAAAAACAGCAAGAGGCTCTGTGATAGCATCAGGCTGAATTTCAACTAGAACCTCTAGGCTGTTCTTAATAGGATCTACGACTTCATTTATAGACGGTAGGTGGGAACGTTCGACAGAGTTTCCCCTACCAACGGCACTGCCGTTGTCCAAACTTTGTGACAAATTAGTCCCACCAGTCAAGCCATCGATCCCAACGGTCCCACTGAGGCTCATTACAGGAAGTGTGCTTTCTGTATAAATCGCAGTTTTAGAGTTGTCCAAATCTCAAGTCCGTGTGGACACCGTGTATCTTTTCAATTGCTCTTGGTATAGTTTCTCTGGATCTGAACAACAAAAAAAAACAGGTAACTTAGTAAGTTTGTAAATCAATAGATGGGGACCGGAAATCAATAGACAACCCTTTGTTGTACAGAGGTTTGTACTTGACATTAGATTTTCGTGTACCAATATCTATCTCACGTACTAAATATTTACTGTTTGTACTAAATAGTATAAAATTTGTGACTATTTGCATAAGGTTGTATTCAACATGACAGAATTGCATACCAATATGTAGATGGGAGTCCAAAACTGTCAATGTCAAGCTTGCGAGGAGCCTCTCTTGCTCCTCCTCTAACTTCAAAGACTGTACCAGTTGTTGAAGAGTTGCGTGTAATTTGCCGAATCCGAAACTAGTAAACCAAGAGGGATGCACTGTTGTATCGCAAGATGTATCTGCGCAGTGGCTAGAAACTCCAAACCAGACCCCCGCACACCATGGATTATATAAGTGGCCGCATGTGCACACTATAATGTCCTTGCGGGGAAATCCGCTGAAGCAAAGTGCCCAGTCTTTCAAAGAAATGGTGTCAAAGTTGGAAACGATGTTGGGTTCGAATTGAGAGCACAAAGGTCGTGGTCTCAAATCTATTCCAACTTCACCTCTCTTCATTTTAACAATTTGAGATGACAAGGCATCAAATTGCCTCTTCAAACATTTCTCCCGGGCTGCGAGATCTTCGTAACTCAAAGTACATTGGTCCAACTCTAGTACAGCTGCGTCGTAATTGTACACAGCATCCTTTACCATCTCATTGTACGCTTCCAATTTATCCGTGGCAACCTCCACGTACTCCGCTTCATGCTGTAACTTCAAAACTTTACCTTTAGTTCTCCGCAACACTCCTTCTTGTGAGGCCTTGGATTGCAATTCCGTTCTCTCTTTTCCAACATTGCCATAGTCTTCTGTTACAGCATGCAACTGTAAACCTACCAACTTCGTCAAGTCGATGAGGTATGTGATGTTTTTTTCACTTTCTGTACCGTCTCGTACAACACTGTCCATCTTGTACTGAGTCTTTCGAAGTTCTGCCGTAGGGTAATTGAAAAGGTCGTTGATGCCTTCTGCCTTGTATAATTCCTTCTTGTTGGAGCCGGTGATGTCGGCAATGGCCGCCAAACACAACGTAATCTTCTTGAACCATTTGCTCCGCTGATTTTTATTGGAAGTTCCTGCAAACTCTTCCCAACTTACAGGTTTTTTTCTGCGCTTTTCTATGATGATCCCCCTAGCAAATTGTTTTGCTATCACCTTGGACCTTGGAAGATCTCGTAAATACACAAGTGGCAAAATTTGAAGAATACGATGAAGAACTTCTTCATCCTTGCATTCCGCATAACCGTACCCATATCTTCCATTTCTCCCCTTCGCTAGTCCAAAAACATCGCTCACATCTTTCTCAGCAAGATCGTGTGGAATTTTAAGTTTATGTGGGTTTTTACCGTGTTTGGGTAAGCCATACTTGGTCTCAAACTCCTCCGTAGTAACAGCTCAAGGAGGAGGATGCTTCTTCAGAGAAGCCAACTTCTCTAATTCCTTCTCCAAAGGACTCTACTCCACCTTCGCGTCTACAGTGTTGTCGGCCTCTGGCGAGGTAGCGAGAATATCCTCCATAGTGAATTTGTCGTTGCTAAAAACACTAATGCTGCAGTGCTCATCTTCCCCTGAAAAAGACGGCTCCGAACCACCCACTCATCGTTGGACGCCATCGTCTTCAACGACTACCAAAAAAAGGTCAAAAAAAGTCGTTGTAAACAAATATGTCCGCAAACTCGTAAAAAATGTATCTAAAAAGTACAAAATGTACTTAAACAATGTATGTATTGTTCAATGACTTTACTATTGAACTCTCTCGTCTTGTTTCAAGGAAAACCATGTACCCTGGTCATGACAATGTAGACTCTCGAAACTGTATGAAAACCATTGCGTACCTAACGACAGAAATGTTGTACTGAAACATTGTACATATTGCACAGTGATTGCTATGCAATATGTTGCAAAGGAACACCGTAGGTTCATTCGCAATGATTGCAAATGAACACCGTAGGTGAGCCTTGCACTGAGCATAAATCTAATATCGCATATCGTAAACAAAGGCAGTCGTTCTAAACAAGACAAGCGTTCTATTCTAAAGTACCGTAAACAAGAAATGCGTTTTCAAACAAACTGGGCAGAAATCAACCTTTGCGGAAATCGAACTCAATGTGTTCAGCGTCCCTCCTTGCTACGCTCCCACAAATCTGCAAACTGTGAGGTCGATTTCTTCAACTTCCGTTCACTGCAAATTCAAAGCAACTAGACACAACTAGACACAACTAGACAAGATTAGGATACCGCTCCATTTTTTCAAATGTGCACCTGGGAGAGAATGTCGCTGCAAAAGCACAGCGTAAAACTTGGAAGTTGCAGGTGAATCCCGATTTAGATGATACGTGGTGGACGGCTATTGGTATATGCTGTACAACAAGTACGCACAGTACGTTCCATGTATGATGGGCGAACCCTAGAGGCTGTCACGGGGTTCAAGCTAAAAAATCCCCGATAGAGAAAACTGGAACCAAAACATCATTTACACCAAAATGAAATGTTGGCCCATATCAATGAAAAGGTCTTCTCATAGATTTTGAAATTTAAAATGAAAAAAACACATTTTAAAGTCAAAATTTGGGCCTCGTACCAAAATCATACATTTGTAAGGATATTTTCTTATTCTCTTACCCAAATCCTAATGAAATGCCAAAACATTGTACCTAAACATTAGAACATTGAATGTAGCTCTTTGCATTGCAAGAATGAACCCCTAAACTTAACACAATAAGTACAACAATGCTAAAGCTGAATCTGTGACAGTACAAACATTTTATGTTTGTACTCCTTATATTGAATTAATAGATGAAAGTCACTTTTTGTTATGCAATTTTCAATGTACCCGAGATGTAAGACTTCACCTTATTTTTTTTTTCTCAAAAAAACGACCATAACTATAGTAAAATTGATTCTAAACTTTCATCCTATGCAGAAATTCTGCCGTGACTACGATTTTGGACAACCGTAGTGTGCTTTCATCCTAGTGCGCTAAACATTGGGATGCAACTTATTCCGTGGATCCAGCCTTCATTGTCAAAATGCAGAGCTCCTCCGATGCTGTAGCCGTGGTCCCTCCACTGATCCTGTGCGCCAACATCAGAAGAAGTGACCTCCAGCAATGCATTTGGCTGCTCGGTCGGACTTGCTCCCGGTCAGGCCGAGGTCCGACTTCCGGAAGGCCTGCATTGTTGAGGGCAAGCCAATGTCAGCAGCCCGTCCAGGGAGTTTGACTGCCCCCGCTCGCTGCCCTGCCCCTCCCTCGCAGGTTCCTTGGCTCCCCCGTCTGCCATGTGCCCTCCCTTATCCAGCGGAGCAATTGCCGCCCCTGTTCCTGCCTATCTCGAGACTCCTCCGGCCACAGAATCCTCCATCCCCCCCTCCTCAATTCCACACCCTCTCCAACAGCTGCTCAACTCTTTTTTTTTGCACTCGCAGTTATAAATCTGTATACTACTCTCAAACTTCACCCTACAAAGAGTAGTTTCTGTAGGTTGCTTCATAACCATTACATACACGAAAAATGACAACAACTGCATATGATAAACTATATATGTACATGAATAGCAGAAGAGAAAACATAGACAAGTACATGCTATGCTAAGCTAGCACACAAAGAAACATGAGCACACAACTCTCAACCCCCCTTTCACCAGTGATTGTCCCAATAACAAGGAACCCTGCAAATATGTCCTTGGCATCCAGGACATGCTTGGTTCGTTCTTCTACCACAAATACGGCAGTTAGCCCTTTTATTGCCCATGCTCCTACATCCATGAGCCGATGCAACGAGCGGCGACAACGTGGAGTAGCCTTCTGTGCACCCCGGCCATTTAGCGATCAACTCCTTCGCCAACTGCATTTGGAAACCTAAATGAGTCATAGGTTCCTCAAAGTGAAGGAAACTAGTGTCACTGTGAATTATCCATGCATTGCAGATGGTAGTGTCCTACAAATAAAAGAATACACGATGCCACCATTTGTGGCTTCTAGTGAGACAACTATATTCCCCCCTAAGTTGGTCTGCAGTGTCAACCCCCCGCATGTTCTCTGTGTACTGTAGGTGCATAGGTCCCGTTCTAACTTTTTTCTTTTTGCCCCGTATTTTCCGGTATAAAAATTGTTTTACTCCTAGAGGTGAGAGTGCTTCTACATGTGTGGACAAGAGCACTACAGCGTTCTTGTCCTTCCAAACGGCACAACAAACAGTGCCTTCTTCATGCATACGGTAGTCTATCCACCCATAGTCTTTCTTTTTTGTTGCCTCTTTTGCATACAAGCTTCTAGGAACATATTTGCGATTTGCCTTCAAAGTCTCCGTGGCCATTATTTCTTCCTCTAACAAATCCAAAAATAAAGGAACGGACGTGAAGAAGTTGTCTGTGGTCACAATGTGACCTTTTCCGCCTAGATCCTTCAATAAATGCTTGACAACATGACGACCTTGAAGGCCCTCCCCTTTGCCACTATGTGGTGGACAAATTATCATGTCCAAATCCTCTTCTTGACCATCATCACATGGCACACCTTCATCATGAGGATTCCCTTGCTTTCCACAATAAATTTGAAAGTTCCACATATATTTAGAGAGGGCATCAGCAGCTGCCCACACTTTAATGCCAAAACGAACAGGTTTTTTTGGCATATACTGTCTAATAGGACAATATTTTCCTTTATACATGACCATGCTCTCATCCATAGTGAGTTGTTGGTTTAATGCCCACATGGCTTTAAATTTGTCACACACTTCATCAACCATCCACCGAACCTTGTGGAGCTTGTCATATGTAGGGCTTTTGCGGTCCCTCACATGCTCCTCCGCTAGTGCCACATGCAAGCATCGAGTAATTAGTTTGAAGCGGTCCCTCTTCATAATTTGTGAAATGACATGGCAATGATAGAGGGGGTCATTTCTAGACTAATAAAGCCGTCGATTTGGCAATTCTTTGATGCCTATATATAGACAAATGGAAAGATATACTTGGAACTTGCGTAGCCCCAAAGGTGTCCACTCTAGTCCCCCTCTTGTTCTACCATCGTTGTATATAACTTCCAAAGCATATACGTTTGTCTCCCTCACGATTCTCCTTTGCAATTTTTGTGACCAGAACTTCTCAAATAATCCTAAAACCGATGGCAAACGCCCATATGGATGTGTGCATCCTGGAATAGGACCAGTAAAAGGCAAGGCATTATTTATGTAATGGGGGACATTAGCTTTCCAAGTGTCTGGGCCAAAACGACTGAGTAGAGGGTCCACGAGTTTATCCTTGCCTTTTCCTTTTTTTGATCTGGAAGTGGACGCTCCAGCATCTCTGGCTCAACACCCGGATCGTATTTCCTCCATTGGCCTGTACTAGGAGTCTGAGCTGCTGGCTGACTCTTCAGCTTTGGTAGACTCAGCGTCAGACTCCTAGCCTGCGGAGTCTGATTCGGCAGGCTCGTCATCCCAAATTTCTAGGGTTGGGCCCCCGCTGTTGTCTTCGCGTCCACCGGTTCCGCCCTGGTTAATTAGAATTGCTTCCCCGTGCCTCGAACGGCTCCTTCCGCCAGCTGCTCCTCTCTTTCCTGCTTGCGTAGCACAGCGTCCCTTGCGCCCTCCCCGTTGCCCTCTCTTCTTCTCTACATTCGCCCTCGCCAGAGGCGGACGAGGCCTCCCAACTCGCTCATAGTCTTCCTCGGACATGGTGCAGTCCGAATCAATTTCCGCCGCTGCTTTTCCCTGTTTTCTCAATCGTGCGCTTGCCAAGTTGTTCTGGAGCTCGTCGTCAGTGTCTGTAGAAGACGATGACGATGTGAGGGAGTCGCTGGCGCTGCTCCAGCAAAAGTCCTCTACAAAAGATGGATGTCCATCATACGGGGCTTGCGGCGAGGCTTCTCTGCACCTGCAATAAGGTAAAGTTGTCGACGTCCCTGCTTCTCCGTTTTCCTCTTCAGTCGGTCGTTGTCTCTGATGTGATCGTGGCAGGTGCAGGCGATGAATAGCTCCATCACAAACCTCTTGCTCTTCCCCATCCTCATATCTAAGTCTCAGAAATTTCTGCTTTGTTTGTGGCTCTATTCTTTCGTTCAGGATTTGAGCATTAGACTATTGCTCTATGTCTTGTACACTATCGGGTACGTTGTCCACTAGCAAGTACTTCTGAACCCTAACTACTTCGGCGCTCTCTAGCGGGGGGGCAGAACTCATTTTGCGAACGTAGGGTTTTTTTTGGGTTCGGACTCTCACCTTCTCTTTTTCGGTCTGTGTGTTTTGTTGACCCTCCGCAGCTCCGTTGGAAGTCGTTGTCCACGTCTGGGCGGCCGGCGTTGCCGAAGGTCTCCAAGCGCCTTCTGATCTCGTCGTCGTTGTGACATCTGTCTTCTCCACCGGTGTGAACTCCCAATTCGTCACTTGGAACTCATAGTCTTCTTTTTTCTTAGATGGTGCAATTTATGTCGTAATTATATACAAAAAGCCCTAAAAAGAGTGTAAAACCAGAATGGGCATGTTACATACCAATATGCCCTTTGGTCCTAAATAGCCTTTTCTTCTTAGAATAGCCCTAAAATCCACTTGCAAATAGGTTAGAACCACAGAAGTAGTGGGAACTAGAAGGTTTGAGGGTTCTTACCCGAAATAGCCTAAAATCACGGTGCATGTGACCCGGCTTGGCTAAATTGGTCTGAAGGAAGTCTAGGAAGATTCCTAGATAGATTCTCCAAGAGAGGTTTCAGTTTTCCCATCCCATCGACAAATAGTAGAAACCCCAATTGTTAGCTTGCAGGTGTCACTTTCTCAAGACAGGCCAGTGGAGGAATCTACGGTCACCGGATTGTGATCTTGGGTCGGAACCATACCGGAAAGTCGGAAGTGAAATCCATTCACCAAGATTCCCTCGTATGCGGAAGATTCCCTGACTGCCGATAAACCAACGGAGGTATCTTTTTGCCTCCGTATCAAGACATGCAAGATCAAGATGTGAACTTGAAAATCTCTTGGGAAAACTCCATGAGAGGTTCCCCAAGAAGTTTCGGAATTTTCTGGATTGAAGAAATACTCCTTCCGGACTGTCAACCGCCTAAAACCACGATGGGAAAATTCACGATAATTACCCAAGTGGCGGTAAAATCTCACTAAAAATTAGGTTAGTTTCTTTTATGCTAATAACGCGCCCCAACAAGTTTCATGGTGTTTCGATAGCGGGAGACGGCCGAACCACCGACATTCCTCCGAATTATCCACGTGGCGGGATTTACGTAGAGTTGACCGGCGTCCCGGGAGCACACGAAGTCGGAACGAAGTCAACGAAGGGTCTTTTCTTACTCCCTAAGACCTCCCAGACCACCCTGGCTAGTCCCCTTTGTCAGAAAAGGTAACCTCCAAAAAGTAGATTTTTACCTCTTTTACTGACTTCAGTTGGCGATAGTTTACGGTGGGATTTGGGGGTTGGAATAGGGGGTAGGAGGATCTCAGGACTAAAAATGGCCTTCTGAAGCCAATGGCGCAATTGGTTTTTGATTTGGAGTTGATCTCCAATAGTTAGAGTATTGGACCAGCGTAAAACCCAAACTACGTGAAAATCCTAAAGATAAGGATGAAAATCCAAGTTGATAGGGTTACCTAGGTTAAACGAGAGGGGGTGAGGGCCTTGGGAAATCTATAAAAGGGCCCTCATTTCTCTCTCAAACCACCCCCATTCATGTTTTGGGTCCGTGGGTCCAACTTATGTTGGATTTTTTGGCGATTTTAGCCAAAGGCACTTCCACGGTGTTTTGAGCACATGGTGCTCCGTTGTTGTTCTATTTTCAGCTTTTGAAGGTCTTGGGGGTCCTTCTTCCTTTGTGTTTATGAGCTTTGAGTGGTCTTGGGTCACGGGGGGGTAGTGAACGGGCGGAGTAGCAATATAGGTGCGAACAAATGATAGGGTATTTTAAAATCATTTGGTCAAAAAATTATAAAAGAGTTTAGAGTAATATAGGGTATAGAAAATGGCTTTGGACGTCTTTAAAGTACTATAGGGTATGGAATAATAGGCGCATTAGAAAATGCAGTAGTACTAAAATAGCCCCCTTTATATTAAATTTTTTGGCCAGAAGTCTGAAAGTGCTACTTTCTTGGCTACTTTGAAAGTGGCATATTGGTGAGGATAAAAAAATTAAATTTGCTATTACTAAGAGCATAGTATTGTACTATAGGAAATATACTTTAGTTCATTTACTTCTCTCGGATTCCTACAATAACTTAACTACTCTTACAACTAAGTTATACACTGTATACAGCACAGAATTTAATGTCTGACTACTGTAAATACTTTTTTTTACAATATACACTGCACGTCCTGCTGGATTGAACTTAGGGTTAGTTGAATTGGGCAATCTGGATGCTGTATGGTTCAGGGTTTCCACGGTTCAGTCTGCCTCACCTAAACCCGACCGTTGCTGGAGTTCGTTGTATGTGCATCGTTGAGTTTGCTTTGGCCAAGGTGTTTAGGATTTAGGATTGGTTCGGTGGGGGCGTCCCAGAACAGCCCTCGTTGCAGTTTGGGGCGAATCTGTGTTTTGCGTGTAGGGTTTTAGCTTTCAGGGTTTAGATTGCCTTTCTCTTGCGTATTGGATCCAGATGTGGTTTTGGGTGTAACGACAAATTCTTTGTGTTCAAGGTAGGGTTTATGATGGCGCTCAATTTCAAAATTAGGCTCTACTCAGTGCTCTAAAATTAGATTTAATTTTGTGAGATATTAGGTGAAGCTTGACTCGAAAAACATTTTACAATAAAAGCTTTCTTCCGGCAAATTTGGTTGTAACTTGAATTGTCATTGGCCATGCTGCATTATATATTTTGAGAAAATTTTTGATACCAAACCAGCCCATTTGATGAAAGCCAAAAACTATAGTAGAATTTTTTTTCAATCTAATTTACCATATCATTTATTCATAGAAAATTGGAATTATAAGTAATGCAAGCCCCTTCTCTATTAACCCAAAGTAGAAAATTACATAATTATAGCATGTCCAAAAAAAAAAAATATATATATATATATATATATATATATATATATATATATATATATATATATATATATATACCCCCCTATAAAATAATGGTTGGTCGCACCTATATCCTTATTTTTTAAGGCACTGACCCCCCCGAGTCTTGGGTATTATTTGGCTTATTTTTTAGTCACTTTGGTCATTAACTAGTCAATTGAAGCTCTTTGCTTGAAAGTACTAACTTGCTTAGGAGTTCTTTGAGTTTGTCCTAATCCTAAAGCTCCCCCCTCCGTGCCTTGGCTCTGCCACCCATTGGGGGGTCTTTAGTGTTTAAGGACTATGTTCTTCCAAACCGCGTGTTCGTATTAACTTCCGAGTGCTTCTCCCTTAGTGGGGGACCTCTTTTGTTCTCTCTAAGGACCCTTGGTGTGTGGTCCTCCCCCCCGTACGGTGGAGTTGTGGGCCCCCCTAAGGTCGTTATGTTCTAACGATCTGGGTCCTTCTTTGAAGTTGGTTGTTGACGTGTGGCTTCCCCCTTAGACGGCGAAGCTTTGATTCCACCGGTACCTAAGTCTTAGAGGAAGTGTTAAAAAACCGGTTAGACGGCGAAGCTTCGAACTACCTCGTGTTCTCAAAGTCTTAGAGTTGGTGTTAAAACCAACTCGACGGCGAAGCTTTGACCCCCCCCCGGAAGTTACGTACAAGGTTTAGTTTCCAAAACCTCTTGGAACTAATTCAAGGTTTAGCCTCCAAAATCCCCCTACGGGCTTAGATCGAGTTACTTTTTAATCCAGTTTAACTTTGCCTTATGGGGAGCCCGGCTAGCACGCCTGGGCCCTCCCTAAAACCCCAGCCAGCCAAGCCCCAGCTAGCCGGCTACCCCAACCAGTCGAAATCGCAGCAACCAGCCACCGCAGCGACTGGGTACTGCAGCAACCGGGTACTGTAGCCCCGGGTACCACAGCAGCTGGGCCACCGCAGCCCGGGTACCGCAGCAGCCAGCCACCTCAGCGCTGGGCTCCGCAGCAGCCAGGCCACCGCAGTCAAAATTTTAGTCTTTTTCTCGTTCTTTCTTTATTGTCCTTTTTTTTTGGTAATTTAGGTTCTAGGGAAAAAAAGGAAAAAAGAGTGATAAAGAAGGAGGGGGGTTAAGGCTAGAAATTAGCATAGTAGAAGGAGGAATTAGCATAGTAGAAGTAGGGAAGCAAAATAGTAGAGGTAGAGGTTGAGCAAACGGACGTGTAAGATAAGATATTGTAGGGTTGGGGGAGAAACTCGTGTTGAAGCACCAAGTAACCTGCAAACTCACACAATCACTCCACGCACAACTCACCCAAGCTCTCCACACACCATAACCCAAAAACCTTGAGCATTACGAACAAGGAGGAAGATGAAATAGGAGAGAAGCATGCTAGTGGATGGATTAGGGAAAATTTCAACTAACAAATTTGGACCATTGGGAGAGTGAGCGTAAGAGTAAAAAAGAGCGTGCCTTTAGGGCGTAAGAGAAAGGTCAACGCGTAAGCACTTGGGAAGGCAAAGGCGTAAGAGGCGTAAGAACGAAGTCAACGTGTAAGAACTTTGGAAGACAAAGTCGGTTGGTGTAAGAAGGGGAGGAAAGAAGGAGAAGAAAGAAATCCCACCGCATCTACCACTTTGTTCTAAAATCTTCTCCGATTCAAGAATCACTCAAGGAGCCAAGAATCCAAGAGGAAGGGACATGGCCGAGGGGGGGAACCTCGACCGTTTGATCCAGGACCTCCAGTATGAGGTGGGCCTCTAAAAACCCCAGTCTTCCGTGTTTAACTTTGTTTGATCAAAATAATTAGAATGGGGCCGAGAGCTAGAGTAGGGAAAAACCAAAGTCAGGGTTAAACTAAGCTTAGAACTTTATATTAGAGGTTCACAGGATTCCAAAAAGTCATCATTCATCCAAATCCGAGCTAAAACGAAGGAGTTATGGGCGGATGAAGTTAGGGAGTCACGTCGGATGAAACTTAGCAAATTTCATCCAAAAGGAACCATGAGTAGAATGTAGAAAGGGGGATTAATTGGGAACCCAAAAGTTAAATTAGAAGTTAGTTTTGGAATTAGGGCTAGCCATAATTAGCGGATGAAGTTTGAAGGACCGATTAACGGTCAAACTTCATCCATGGATAACCTTTGATAGGAAATCCCAAATCTAATGTGATTAGTCAAACTAGAAAGCTAAAATCAGGATCTCTTCGAAGCCAGTCTTAAGTTTTTTTAAGATTAGTACATTAGTAACCACACTTAAAATCTTTAAGCACGGTTAGAAGGCGGATTAGGAACTTTTAGGATTAAGTTAGGATAATTATAAAATTAGAACCTCTTAAGCCAAGCTTAAGGTAACCCAAAACTAAACCCAACTTAAGGAAAGACCTAAATCCAGAGCAGTTATGAAGTTTGGAACAAGTAATGGATGAACCCTAGAAGATTTCATCCATTTGAGTCAAGACTTGGTAATTAGGTTAACTTTAGGGGATCAGGCTCATAGCCCAAATCCCAAGTCAAATCGAAATTCGTAGTCCATAGGAAAGCATGGATGAAGTTTGAGGAACCGAGTAGCGGTCAAACTTCATCCGTCCATAACTTTCTCTAGGAGAGTTCAAATCAAACAAGCTTTATACTTTTAGAAATGGAATGAGGTACTCTTTCATTTAGAATAGATAAGTTTGGACTAAGATTAACTCTTCTCCCAAACCACCAAGCCCTCTTAGGCTTTGATTCAGACTTAGCAATTATAGCAATTTCCATTAGGGTTTTGTTTTGTTTTCTTCATTATCCGAATTAGCAAGTCTTAGGAGCATAGAAAAGATCCATTGCTTGAAAGGCACAATGGATTGGCGCTAGACACCCATAGATCGAGTCAGAACGGTTAATTACCGAGAGCCTGGTTGTGCTCGCTTCTTTACCAAGGGTGGGTAAACAAGCGCTCACAACCGACGACTGCTGTCCGAGCGAGAGAGCGGTGTCTTTGAACTGCGGACCAGACGGCACGGCCACCGGGAGTGTCGAAGAAGTAAGGGTGGCTGGCCGCTGAGCTCTGCAACGAGCCTAATCCTTCAGCCTCATTGTCTGCATGGCGTTCAACTTTCGGAAATGGGAAGATTTGTTGCTTCAGTGCGTTGTGGACTTCGTTTGAAAACCCTCGTGGATGAGCCTGTGCTCTTGTTTTAGACCACCCTAGCAGCTTAGACGCCCAAGAACACCACAGCCATCGCAAGTGCTGTGGTGATGTATCGAAAGGTTCGCTCCTGTCTCTCTTAAGTTTTGGTAAACTCAACAAATAACTTTCATCTAGCATTCCTAGAATAAACTGCACTTGCCATTTTCTAGCCCTCTGCTTCGTTTTCAGGTGTGTTGCAATTATCTCTACCTCTAAGTTGCACCACTCTGGAGAGGGAAGAGGAGGAGGAAGTAGACGGTCATACTTAGCCTTTCTTCTAGCTTTTGGCATTGTAACTAGTCGTTGCTATTCAGAAGTGGTGCACGCTGGGGAAAAATCGCTCTTGTATTTTCTAGCTATTGGCATTTTCTGAATAACTATGAATTGCAGAGAATGGATCAGTTCAGCAGCTTCTTGTGTTTATTTCGGTATTTGTTGAATTCAGCTAAGGTCTTTTCAGTCACAATAGAGTGGATCTTGCAGGTTGCATGTGCAGATGCCTTCATGCCTGTTTTAGTGAATGCGTAGAGGGAAGTTGTAGAAGCGCCGTTCTCAGCAATTATGAGAATTGAGCTGCTCTGTTGGTCTAGCTTGCATACGTTGCTTCACTGGGAACAGTGACAAACCGTCAAGAGCCAACGGCAGTTGTTCCCGCCACAAGGAACTGCCCAAAGCGTGACCTGGCAGCATGCCCGTCTTTTCTTTTCACATTATTTCACGAAACATTTTCGTCTCGGGCTGGTTTCCAGCTGTTGACAAATTTCTAGTGTTCTACTAGCACAGTGCATGTGGTCAGATTGTGTGCCTGGACTTGGCTTGCAACCCATACCGTTTTAATTGCGATAATCATAATTAGCTTCGGACAAAACTCCGCTTGACTGCGCTGATCCTTCAGTACTGTTCATAAGCCGGCTCCCTCTCTGGTGATTAAAAATATGGATGAAAAAAGCTTTAATTTTCTCATCTATCACGGGAAGTTGTCATCCAAACGTCTCGAAATGGCGTTGGTGTCGCTCCAGGGTTAAAATGACTTCAAGGCACTTGTAGCCTTGCCTCAATGGCTTTAGCCTTGGCACTCACAAGGTGGTCAGGAGTTCAAACCCGAGGATGGACGAGTTCTTACCACTATAGTCCACCTAACTATGGGTAGGGTCAAATGAGAATTTCTTAGAGGAAAGAACATCTCGGTTCTTTACAATGTTATCTCCCAACAAAGACATCAAGGATGGAATTCACCATCTATAAATCCATGAGGCTTAGATAGATGAGCCATTTCCAATAGATGCTTCATTCACGCCGTTTTCTCAAACGAGAGTTAAACCTTCTTCTTTGTTTCACATGACTTGCGCATATATCTACATCATATTTGTATTGCTTTAAGATCAGCTTGATGCATTTCCAACACAATGTAAATGTAATTGTGATATCAAATTGTGATGAGTATTAAATATGCCTAAAACCAATTGCCTCAGGAATTTTGGAACAAGGTCGCTCCCCCACCCTTCTGTCAGAAACTGATCACTTCCATCATGCAACCAGTGTATAGATATGCATCCAAGTGGTAGTGTATATCCGAGGCTGGTGGCACTGAATGATACAGTAGAATTGGTACAGCACACACCTGACTGACTGCACTCTGAGCCTATTCTATTGCTATTGGTTTGGTGTTTGAAGCTCGTCAGAGCAAGGCATGCACATGCAAAACCGGTTTGCACAGGCAAGCTCTGATTGCACATTATGAAGCAACAACACACCATTCTAGATCTCCCTCATCAATATTTGTCCCACCCACATCAAGGAACTGCTTCAGCATTCGGTCAGTCGTGACACTCATTGTTCACCATTGATTAATAACATGAAACAAAAGAAAAGTGTAACCTTATGTACAAGGACTTAAAAGATGCATCCAAGTGTTATTCTGATCCTCTTCAATTGCGGTCATCCACTTGAAGGAACAGATTCTGAAGATCATGTTCCAGAAAGCAGAACAAACACCATTCAGAACAGAGATTTTGAACAGGAAATAGAGGGAACTACAATCTTGCAGGTCTACAAAAAACTAAATCGCAAAACTGCACTCGGCCAGTAGTAACACTCATTGTGTACAGGGCACCATTGATAATAACATGAAACAAAAAGTGTAACCGTATGTACAAGGACATCCTTACAAGATGCATCCAAGTGCAAAATGAAGTACCATACTGATCCTCATCAACTCCGGCCATCAACTCTCAAGGGAACAGATGCTTACCATCATGTTCCAGTAAGCAGAACACACACCATTCAGAACAGAGTTTTTGAACAGGAAATAGAGGAAACTACAATCTTGCAGACCTACGAAAACCAAATCGCAAAACCGCCCTTGCGTTGAGAAAAACCGTCCTTCGAAAAAGCTTGCTGTTGGTGTTGCAAATCCACTACTAAAACCACCGCAAAAGTGGCAAAAAAGGTTCCATGGGACAACCAACAATGTACGATATGACGGGAAGTACTCCTGTAAACCTTCGTAAACCTGGAACGTCACCTGGAATCACCGCGTGCTGAGATTCTCTGATTATATTACACGACGTCCGCGCATCTAGTTCGGCAAAATTGGACTGCTCTCATCTCACTGACGATGATGATTTCAACACTATGTTCTCTTGAAACCTTTACTTATTACCTGAATCAAAATCTTAGCTACCGAAAGCTTGAAGATGTGGCGTCGACAGATTATGGATAGAGCGCGTGACTACGACGCCGTGAGCGGGACTCTCTTCACGAATCGGCCTTTCATGCGCGGGCGCCGCTCCGCATTCAGCTTGCGCACCTCGTAACGGATCTTCTTCGAGAACAAGCGCGTGCGTCGCTTCTCCTTGTAGCGCATCACGCGCGCGTCGCGGTCGGCGCCGCTGTGACTGTCGTCGCCTGCGGGCGTCGCGTCCAAGTCAGGCACCACGCCGACGTCGCTAGCGTTGCTACTTCCTGAGGATTTCGAATCTGAGGTGGTGGTGGTGGGGAGGATCCAAAGGTCGCCGCGGTCGCACCAGGCGGCCAGGACACCCTGCAAGTTGAGCTGGAGTGATGGGACGCAGGGTTGCGCGTCGTCGTCGCGACAGCACTTGAGAATCTCACGAGCTTGGGATGCGATGAGTGCTGGAGTGAGCGGTTGTGTGAGCTCGGGGTTTGATTTCGTTGCGAAGAACTTCGCGAATGGGCCAGTTGTGAATTGATCCCGGTGGGACTGATCATCCTCGACCTTCTTGCATGGCGCAAGCGAACATTCTCCCTCAAAAGCCTCCACTACTTCGTTGTTTTGAAGCGCGAGGTCGAAGCTCAAGCTGAAGTCGTCGCTGAGATCGACTTCCGGGACGAAGCTGTCGAATCCGCCGAGTCCGGGGATGTCCCCCGGGAAGAAGAACGCGTCACCGGGGAGATTCTCATCTGGGGCTGTCGCGTCCGTCGTCACGAGCAGTCCGTCGGGGACGAGGAACTGGTCGCCATCGTCAGAAGCTTCATGTGAATGCGCGGCCTTGCTCTTGAAAAAGGCCGCGAACGAATCTGCTGAAGCAGAGTGGTCGCCTTCTTGAAACTCGCCGTCGGGTGACAGAAACTCGAGCTCGGAGGAGGAGCTTTCATGCTGCGCGGGGAGCAAGCAAGGCACCTCCTGGTTGTCGTCGCGGACGATAAAATCGTCCCCGTCGAAAATCTCGAGCTCGGATTGACGATCTTCCGACTTCACCACCTGGGTGAGCTTCTTCAAGTGCTGCGAGTAGGGTCGTGCCGTGCGTGAGCGCTTCCGGACTGGCGCCACAAGAGGTGGGGAGGCATGCAGCTTCTTCGCAGTGTGGCATGGCTCCTCCACCTTGGGCACTTTGGGCACTTTCGAAAAGGTTTTGGACGAGGAGGCTTTCATGGGCGTGCCGGTCGCAGACAATCGCACGCGCTCGTGACGAAGCGAGAGCGCGTTCGCGCAGTGCACTTGGGTGTCGCAGCCCGTGCACAGGTATGCGTCGTCCGCGGCGCAGAACCAGTGCGCGCTCTTGCTGGCGCACACGTCGCACGCGCGCGCGCTGCGGCCTACGATTGCCATGGCGATGGCCACCGAGCTCGTCGCAACCTCGGCTGCCATCTTCACCACCTCCGCGTCACGCAACGCGAATCTCCTCAAAACGAATTCCGCACAACGTCCACCACCAACGCTCCGCACTGAACCCACAAATGCTCTGTCAACTGTACTCTTCCTAATGCATCTTCATGACGCTCGGAACTCCTTGATCTGCTCCTCGAGGGATCCAGTCCCAATCAATTCGAGATACTGTATATACCAGCCCCTGTACCCTCTGAAACCGCGAACGGTCAGCGTCGACAAATTTAGTAACAAACACACACAGTCTCCCAACAAACCTGCTAGATCCTTGCCAATCTTCTTCCCCGCGCAATCAATCCGTCACCGAGATAACTCGACACTCTATTATAACTCGCCACCGCCACCACCACTTCGATCAACCACTTCAAATTCGCAGCCCGGAACACCACCAGTGCGACAATATCAGCTAAAAATCTACGCTCATCGACACCAGTGGCGTCACAACATAAGAATGACCGAACTGTAAATTCAGCAATCTGAACACAAACATAACCAGCACAAGATTCTTCGATGTCTTTATGGTACAGTGGATCGCAGTACAGTACCCTCGAAACCCAAGGTGAGAATCTAGCAATGCGACAGGCAGTAACGATAGATAGATAGATGGGGAGCAAAGCAAAAGAGACAGGGTCCCAGCGCAGGCAGAGCTGGTGGGGCAAGGGCCCTGTGCGGAGGTTATGTAGCGAGGGAAGGGGCAGCGATCGCAAAGTGGGGCGGACTTGAAAAGGCAGGGGGGGACTGGGGGAGCTAAGTTACAACACTGGCTATGATTTTTATGCGAAAAGGACCAAACAAAACGATGCACCAAAAAAAAGAAAAAGGAAAGGGTTGTGAGTGGCACCCTCGAATGCGGATGCTCTCTGTGCACACAAGCCTGGCCTGACCTGGCCCGACCTGGCTCGACCTGGCCCAAGTGAAGGTTCGATCTGATGTGAGAGTTATCACCAGCGATCCACACCAACGCGGCGTATTTGGAAAGCATCGTTTGATTTTATTGCGCGCCTGCTTTTTAGTCTCTTCTTAGTGACTCTGGCTCACTGGGCTCCACTGGTTTGCAGAATTCACACATGAGTCAGCCATGTGCAAATTGCCAATGTGTCTCCGTTTTCATGTCTCCAAGTAAGTTAAGTTCTGACAGGTTACTTGAAGCGGCGGGTTGCAAACAGACTGAAAAAGCTCAGTAACTTCAGTTAACTCAATTAGTTGCTGGCAATTTGCAGTGACTGGGACACGTGAGGCATTATCATAGGTTAAGTTACATGGCGACAGATTGTTCTGGGTGGCACTGCAAGTAGGCAAGTACCTAAGTGGCGTGTTGATCGCGGGGAAGGTGTCGTTATGCTTGGGGTCAACGTACTTACATTCTACCCTAGGGTGATGTGTGTCCAATAAGAGGGAGTCACAGTTGTGCCTGTCTCGGAACTCGATGAAACTCATGGCGTGGAACGTTGTGAATGGATCGTACCCGCTCCTTCAACGAATTCAGTGAATGTTTCTTATGCGTCTCAAAGGACGATTAAAGTTTCAACAAACTCAGTGAAGTGCTGTATTGTCCACCACTATCTAGCTTAACCCAGTAAGGACGCCGCGGACCATAAGTGTCCGATGAATGACAAGGGATTCTCCAATGTAGGACAGAACTGCAACTATTCATCCTTGGAGTTTTTTGTGGAAAGTGGAGAACATCTACAGTAGCTTGACTTCCAATGAGTACTTTTGGAATTTTTTATTCCAATGACTCTCACGGTTATACAATGCATGATTTCCAGGGTCACCCCCCGCGTCCTTACAGGGTTAAACGTGACTGCCTTGGTATCTCCAGGTAAACTACTACAATGGTTGAAAAGGTGATGTTAGAACATCCTCAATACACAACCTCAATGCATTCTTCAATAACTTGTTGAGTTTTCACCGGTTTATAATTTGAACATTTTTTTTTTTTATCATTAGAAGCGCATTCTAAAGTACTTTGAAAAGGTACAAGAAAACTCAAATCTAGACATTTGACAATGAAAACAATTGCTTCAAATGAAAGACAGAAATCATAGCGGAGTTGGCAAATCACAATTACCAAACCATGTTCACTTCCAATTGCTACCGCTTTGTTGAGGCATGACTAGTCAAACAACCTCAACCAACTTTCATTCACGATGGTTGTTATTGTTATTATTATCTCAAATTTAAGCTTCTTGGGTAATGTTTTGATCCACAATACTGTACTAGACAGTCTGGCAATTACCTCGTTAATCAATGATCATGAGTTAACATGGACATCTACAGTATTGTGATGTAGGTTGTGGGTTTGGAGTACAGTAATATAGTCAGTATAAAGATAGTCTTTGCCTGGAGAACTTGAGGTCTTGAGCCTGATCCGCCTAAGCCTAATTTGAAAGCTTTTTCAGGTGATTGTACTCTGTCCAGCAAGATCTCTTGAATGCTCCCTCCTTTTGTTGGTGGAAAGGATGATTGCATTCGGAATGGAAAGGACCTCAATCCCGATGCCCAGCAAGTCGATGATTGTTTCGGACTTTGGGCTGTAGGTGTGCAGGAAACATATACTCCCTGCAGCCTGCTGGGGAAGCAAAAAAGTCCATACTCAAGGTGGGTACCCCCCACACCGTCACTTTTTTGGTACTGTGCCTAGTTACTATTATTAGACTGGTCATGATTTCATAACTAGTTCCAACGCACTAAAGAATGCAACATTTGGATACCCTATGCAAAAGTTATCAAGGAACAAAGTTTGGTTCTAAAGCAATGTTTTCCACATTGATAGGTATAGAATTGGTTTTGGAGATGTACATAGGGTATAGATTGCGGTTTAGGGTTAGTGGAGCATTTTTTTTGGGGGGGGGAGGGGGTGCTACTTTACTTCCCATGAGCATCTCCGACATTGAAGAGGTATATTCCAGGGTCTTTTTCATTTTTTGAGAAAGTGTTAGGATGAAGATCACTTACAATTCAGCCATCCATCTTTTGGACAAAAATAACACTTTTCAATTACATTCATACACTTTTTCATTCAAGTTTGGTGACTTCATCCACATTCTAAATGGAAATGAAACATTTATGGCAAAAAAAAAGACTACTTTTATTGGTGAAAAGTAGAGATTTATTTTGAAATGGTGGAATTTGGCCCCATGGTGCCTTACAAAAAGGTCTAATATTTTCTCCTTCTATGATAAAGAGAGACTTCAATATGCAAGTGAAGTTGGAGAAGGTCCAAGCCAATTACAAGAGTCCGTGTTAATGCCTTTGCTCACATCGGCAATCAAAATAATTGTCATTCACTTCTACATATGTAGATGACATAATTGAAGAAGCAGGGCTGCCATGTTGTCAAAGTAATCTCAATTGTAATGATTTTTTAACAATGAAGTTGTCAATTCTTTAATAAAGTAGCATGAGCATAGTTTTAACCCAAATTGAATGTATGATATACTATTGGAAAGCTCTTTGCGATGCCCTACCAATCGAACATTGTGAGCCCTATTTGGAGTACCACATATCAAGTCACAATTGCTATCATCTACACTGGATATATCATGTAGCAAAATAGTGGTGATGTTCTATTGCATGCCAAAGTCAATGACCAAATTCAATCAATTTCCTAGCCAACTGTAACTCCTTGATTTGTGTGCGCCTTCTTGAAATCATACTGGCCAAGTTGAAATATTTTTCTTTCCTTCATTTCTTTGAAGGGTAAGTGTAGCCCAATTGTGGTGGTAGTAATAGTCTTAGCACAAAATTTAGATACACTTTGGAATTGGATTCACTTTGCTAACATTAGCCCTAATGTGGAAGCACTTGTAGCCAAAACTTTAAGCAATTTTACATACTTTGGGATAAGGTCAATACATAAAACTATTTTTAACAAATTCACAACCAAAAATCATTCATGTTTAAAAAAAAATTATACTTTTTAAATTTGTATGAACATGATATAAAGTTTTCAATTTCAAATACATGGAACACCACATATTAGTTTTGCATTTATAATTGGACTATATGTAACTAAATATTTTCAAGACTAATTTAGGGTACAATATTAGCAAATGGTGCTTGTACCTATACTTTCAACCCACTATATACTACCCGCTTGTCAAAAAATTACAAAACAATTTGGGTTAAATTTCTCTTGAAGTTACTAATATCTTCATTTAACCCCTAAAGGACCAGCCTGCTAATTTTAGCAACATAGCAATTTCGGGCAGGTACGTGTGATTAGAGATTTTCATATTTTAAGCTGAAATTTTAATAGAAGGTGGGAACAAGGAATATCTTTCATGTGCACTAAATTTCATGACATTTCAAAATAGGAGTCAAAAATTATGGCCTAATATTTTACTTTTTCACCAGGCGGGCAATTCGGGTAGATCTAAAAAAATCACTTTTTTCGAAAATAAAAATTTGAAATTGGTTTCTAGAGTTATATATACGTGGAAAGCTTTAATTCATTCCATTTCGACCAATGAATAAAAAGTTATGAGGTTTTTTAGTTTGCGGGCAGTTATAGTTTGAAGTTGTTTATTTAACTCAATTTTTAATATTTTTTGAAAAAAACAACAACATAGGATTCAGGTTGTTTATTACAACATTACAACCATTTGGATTGACATTTTTCAATTCCATAATTAAATTCTTAATAATTTAGTACTTTGGATCATTCTCTACTTCTTTCTACTTACTATTTTTTTTGTATATGTTGTAGAATTCCAAATGATTTGAAATTTTTTAAGCATGTAGCCAACTTGTTTAGGAAAAATAATTCAAAGGAGCACCACCATTTTGGACATTTTTTCATATACATGTGACCTTGTGAAGTGCAGCTGCCCTGTTTTTTGCAGGAACAAAAAAAGGATTTTTGCCAATTCAAATGCTAATATCTTCCAATCCGCATGGTGGAAATAGCTGAAATTTTTCCCACATCTTCTAAAACTAGTTTACTATAAGATCCTACGGTTACATGTGTCAAAAAAGTTTTTTTCCAAAAGTTTGGTACTTGTACTAAAAATGGCAATTTTTGAATGTTTTCGGTGAAAACATAGTCATGGAACTTTAGGGGTTAAAAATAAAATACAATTTGACTACAAAAAATTGCACGACCATAACAAACACCACTACCTTACATAGGACTCTTGAAGGAGTCTTGGAGCAATTTTTGTGTGCTGGCAATGAGACTTGCCGGTTTTGGATCAAAACTGAAGTATTGGTTTTAAGGTAGTCTGCTCTTAATAGCAACCTTTCAAAAGCTGATTGCATTTTGGAAGAAGCTAAGTTTGGAAACTCCTTGAAGTAATTTCTAGTCCATTTTTGTAGGAAGAAAGGCATCTAACCTAAGTCGTTTCCTATTTTTTGGACCTTTGTAGAGTTAGTTAGGAATTTTTGAAGTTGAAACAAAGTGATCACTAAAAGTGACCACCTCCTGAAATGTACACTTCGGGTACATTGAAGAAAGCAAAATGTACCTTTACGTGAGTAGTCACTTTTAGAGCACCTACAGTACCTTACTGGACCCCAAGGCAAGAGGTCCCCCGATTCTGTTGGAAATGGATGGAATGTCTCCATGACTCTGCCGTTCTTCATCCATCAGGGGTGCAACCCCAACGAAAAGCATCCCCGGTATTGACGGCTTTCTTTGCGGGCTCTCCATGAGTGCAACCCTGCAGGCCGCTCTGTAAAGGCCCCGGTTTTCCGTCTTTTGCCAAGCGGAACGTTATCTTTCAGTCCCCGATGGATAGAACTTCGCACGGTAGTTATGGCTTGGATCCTCCGGAGCATCGGGAAATCGGGAATCAGCTGTATATACAGTGCACACTAATTTGAAGGTGCCACAGATTGTCAGTAAGGGAAAAAATAACTAAAGTGCCTCACTCAGAATTCTTTTTTTGCTGCTGGATATGAAACATTCTATCGAAGTACCCACTTACTATTCAAGGGGCTGCTTTCTATCCAAAACAAGCAGACAATGGAACAGTATTTTTAGTTGGAGAGTTGGCCAGGTTTTGGCTAATATTTGAACGTTTGACGGGGTCCCAAGGGAACTGAACGAAACACGTTAAATCCTGCATTCAAACTGGGACTCGCAGGATGAAAACGCAGAAATTGTGTGTGGGGGGTAAAAGTAAAATCTTGCCCCTATTTTGAGCCGTGTCTAGGGTTAGATGTTAATCTCTCCTTACTAATTTGGGGCCTGTGATTGCAAATATGAATTCAGAATTCAAAAAAATAATAATATGTGAAAAAAAAAAATTCTTGCGTTTTTTCACGGGGTAAAATTCCTACATTTTTACCCTACATGTCCCAGTTCGACTGGAGGATTTAACGTCCTGCGAATTGAACAAGATTGCAGGATGTTTTTTTTTTTTTTTCTCCTCTTGAAACACATGGACAAATTCCATTGATAAAATTGCAGGATGTTTTTGGTTTGCACCTTATTAGGTTCCCAAGTTCAGTGAGATTGGAATCAGTAGCTGGTAAGGTAGAGCCAACTTTCATGTATAAAAATCGCCCACACCTCATAGAGAAGACAATAGTTTTTTTGAGATTTCTACACGGAAATGTGGAAGTGTGCAATATATTTGCAAGAGGAGAATTGAAATTGTTGTCCACCAAAATTAGAAGGAGGAGACTTGTGAAAATTATCATTTCAAATGAACAATGCACCATCAATGAACCAACTATGTACATTTCAGGAGGTAAAACAATTTTAGTAACCACACCGTCTAAACTTCAGAAATTTGTAACTAATTTTACAAAGCTACAAATCCTTTCTATGAAAAACATTTCCAAGAATTTAGCTTCCCCAAAATGCAATCACCTCTAAAAGCCACGTTTTCAGGTCCTACTTTACTGAAGATACTTTCACATTTTCACATCAGCAACTTATTACAGTGACAAGGACTCAATGGGTCGCCCCAGCTATAATCAAATACAGTATCCTAAGTGTGACTCTTTGTTGTTTTCTCAACAATGATTGAATTGGTCCTTTCTTTCTTTCAAAAAAATTGCATCCTAAAAATTATTGCAAAGGGTGGGGCTCAATTCCAAGTTACTTTCCTTTCTGAATAAATAGAAAAACTTGCCATTATTATGTGACTATGTGAAATCTAGGGTGACCTGCCTCTTGCTAGCTTCAGTTGTGCATGTAAGCTTAACCCCTAAAGGCCCAAGGCCTTTTTTCTGCCAAAAAACACTGAAAACTGCCATTTCTATAGCAAAGTATTAAAAAAAATTTAAAAATGTTTTTTTTGAACATCTAACCGTAGGATCTTACACCTAACTAGTATGAGAATGTATGGAAAAAATTTCAAAATTTTTGACCGCACAGATTGCAAGATATCTGCGTTTAAAGTGAAAAAAACAAGTTTTTCAGCACATTGCGGGGCTAGATTTTTGGCTTTAAACATTTTTAACTTAAAATTTTTGCACTACAGCGTTTTGAGCTTTTAATCTTTACTGTAGAGAATTGAGTTGAGAGTCTAGGAAAAATAAAAAAAATAAAAAAAACTTAATTATCATTCTTAAAAAAATTGTTAAGTAGAAGTAGGTCCAAGATAGAAGGAAAATCTAAAATATTCATATATTTTAGATGGAATTAAAATGCACTAATCCCAATGGTGAGATTTTTCTAGCAAGTAAATTACACCATGACAAAAAAAAATGAAAAATTTGAAAAATTGCATTCAGAAATGAATCCTACAAGTTATTTTTTTCAAGAAGATGCTCTTACTGCCCGAAAAACAAGAATATCCATAATTTTCTCATAACATATCCAAATGAAATGAATCAAAGCTTTCTAGATAGGCAAAAATATAATTTATCAGAGAAAAAAAATATTAAAAAAAAAAATTCAAATTTTTGTCCATTTTTTTTTGCTGCCCGGACTGCCCGCCGTCCCTTGTTTTGAGCTTATTTGGTCATAACTATTGTTCCCGGGCACCGATTGTGGAAAAAATTATATTCCCACAAAGCTTATCAGTTTTTCTATCTTCAAAAAAAGTTTCAAAAAATCAGGACAAAATTTCAGCCCGTAGGTACCTGCCCAAAATCCCATTTGTCCCCCAAGGGGACAATGGGCCTTTTAGGGGTTAACTCGATCTGTTCCATGTTAATCCCCCTTGTTTCAGTCTTTGGCGAACTAAACTTTAATTAACTTTCAGTTCACCCCATATTAGCTCCGTCAATTTTGAATAATCCTTGAGTTGGAAATCAATAGCTTGTCTTTAAAAGGCAAGTGAAGGTGCTCATCTTCACCAATCCCCCTATTTTGGGCCTGTCCCCCAATAATGAAATGGGCCACATCTGGCCAGTCATCATGGCCGAGGAATTGAGGACTGACACTGACTTTGAGTATGGCATGTCCAATAAAGAGAAAGCTCACATGCAGGGCTAAATAAACTGAATCAGGCAAATGAATCTGGCTAGGCACTCCAGGCCGGGATTTCACGTTCACTGGTAAGTTATTATTAGTCAAAAAATTGTAGATAAATTAAGTATTTTTTTTATATGTCTGAATATTTGGAATATTACAAGTGAAATGTCCAAAATGAGTGTTGCAGAAATATTTCATCCATATTGCATGAATTTTTGAATATTTCTGAAAACCTACATCATGCCAATAGAAAAATGCCTTGCATGACACATTTTCCAAAACAAGAAAACTTGGAAGTTACCGAATGCGAAATAATTTTGATGTTGCCTTTGCCAAATCAGACCTTCACGTACGGTACTCTGCAATGAAATCCCGTTTCATATATGTAAGGAAAAAAATTAAAATTAAAAATTGTAGGTATATGCCAATTTCTTTTGTTTTATTGAGTAGGGTGGAGTGAGACCCACCTCCGAATACACGCATACAACAAAAAAAATGGATGGAATTATCCACTGATGTCCGTTCATCCAAAACTTAATCTGTTATTTATATATTTCCTCCAAATGTTGGCTATCCGATTTGGTCATTTTTAGTCAATGTAGAGAATGATTTGGTCATTTCATCCAATTTTTTCCCTCAATATTTGAAATTTACAATAGTCAGTGCCAAATGAAGAAAGATTTGGGATACCAATCGTCCGAAAGAAGTAATTGGGTAACAAAAATTAATACCAACTACTAAATTTTGACAATAAAAATCTATTGGTGAACAACATATACAAATTTGTATTCTACAGGTTAAACAAATATGAAAAGGATAATGACTTGGATTCAAATGTTAGAGCAAATATAGTTTTCAATTGGATAGTAGTATAATTTTGCTACCTAGACCTAAAACCATGGGGGTCTTAAAGCACACATTTAGGGAATAAGGAAATATAAATTATGTTTTCAATTTTTTTGATGAAGTTTGTATTAATAAGAATTATGTTTAGCTTTGAATTTTTAGTATTTTTATAAGGTCTCAATTTTAATGTACGCACATTGTATTGGTCTTTAAAAAAGAATTCTGAAGTAATCATTTAGGCATTTAATATAGCTATATTCTAATATTTTCAAATTTGATTAAAAAATTTGACCTTTGAGTTTAGTTCCATGTTGTATGCATTCTTTAATAATTTTAACACTCATTTCCATGATAATTGAAGATGCCATATATTCTTTTGTCTCTTTCACTATATACATCAAACTGCAAGATATCAATAAAATGTTGAACTTTGACTTGGCATCCCATGCATTTGTTCACATCCTTGTTATAATCACCCATTATAACAATTTAACTTTTAGTTCAAAATAAAATTCAATATTTCATGTATGGCAATGATGAAAGATGTTTATTAATTTATGCGTACTACTCAACTTAATTCAGTTTGAGTGAGATTTAGAGTAATGCAAGACCTTGTTACACTAATTGAATAAATTTTTAGTGAATTTGAATTGATTAGTTTGAGCATTTAGATAAATGAAAATAAAAATTAGAATAAAAGTGAGCAAAAGTTTAGGTGACAATCATATTATTTGAGATAGTATGAACATTATGTAGACCACATTATATTGCCTTTATCAAAAAATTTAAAACTTCTATATTTTGATTATTATATATAGTTTTAAAACTAATATAAGTTATTTTTTATTAATAAAAAATCACTAATTTGATTATAGTAACTAGAAAACCATATCCAACGGTTATCATTAGCCAAAAATGCTTCTAAAAATATATAACATGACATGTTATATGAAAATAAATGAGCTTAAATTTTTTTTAAGCATACGCCAAATTACATATCACTACTTCAATCAATTGTTTGGTTGGAAATGCTGACCTTAACTACATGTATACAACTTACATTTTTCTTTACCGCAACATGCCAACAATGACATAATTCCAAGTCCAATTTTCGAGGCAAATTTGTCACCAATCCGTTGGACAATAAAAAAAGAGCATTATCCAATTCGTATCTAACATTCTTGAGCTTCAAGGGAGGTATTTCTTTACTTCTCTAACATTGTTTATCAATGAGGCAAAGGTTCCTTTTGCATCCTTGAAAAGAAAACCCCTACAATGAACAAAATTATTTTACATGTCTCTTCAACTATTACTAACCCTTCAATGAATTAACTAATAAGTCCCTCCTAGGTATCTAACAAAATATACTACTTTCCCAATATGGGGAAGCCCATTGTGTGCCTCATTATACAATATTAATTCACTCTAGAAAATCTTGAAGGTTCTCATGAGTTGCGAGCCAATGGAAAAGAATAATTTCCACTACAACACTTCCAAGCGGCCAATGTACAAAAAGGAGCCCCACCTTCATTAGTCAAGAATGTTATGCACTTTTTGACTACCGGTAAATAAAATAATACATACAGTTGCAAAATGGAATATTTTTTTCCTCCTCTTGTTTTCAAACCAAATAATAATGGACCTTTTTATTTGAATGGAAAAAAGAAGGAGCCCCCACCGAATATTTCCACCAGGAAAAAGCACCCAATGGCTGAAGTGGATAACATGGAGCATCATTTTTTTCTTTTGGAAATTGACAAGCCAAGCCTGGGATTCGCTGAGCAGGGTCGGCAGGCCGATCCGGGTCCAATCCAATCCCTGGGAAAGCAGAATGACTGTATGAGGTCTTCCCATTGGTCCAACTTGACCAGTCCACCTGTGTCGGTCCAGCGCGC
This sequence comes from Pseudisothecium myosuroides, assembly GCA_951799445.1. NCBI lineage: Eukaryota > Viridiplantae > Streptophyta > Bryopsida > Hypnales > Lembophyllaceae > Pseudisothecium > Pseudisothecium myosuroides. The sequence goes on from OX637289.1 coordinate 19,990,989, forward strand.
TGTTCACACTGTCAGCGCCTTCAATTTGTTCTAGTTGAGCCTTTTCTACTCGTTGAACTGCTTTGTCGGCGTTCACACTGGTTGCGCAACTGTTAATATTCGGTATTTTTTTATTTTTTTTAAACAAATGGGAAACCCACTGCATTAAAAAAAAGAGGAACCAAGTACAAGACGGCCAAATCAGAAGGCTAGACAATGAAGAGATAATGAGCAAAAAAAGGAAAGGAAAAAACAAAATAAACCTAACTAAAGAGGCAAGGAAGGGGACCCTCCTTGTGCCAACTATTATGACTGTCAAAACGAATAGCAATAACCGGGGACTGAAGCCACACTTGGTCAAATTTATGCCAGATGGTATAAGTTTGCTGAGGGCGTTTCTTTGATATTTTTTTTCATTTTCATTTTTTTTTTTCCATTTCTTATAAAGTGCCAAAGTGGTGATATGAAATGTTATAGTGGTTCGTGTACCAACCCACTTAGATTTATAGCCCCTCTGTGGTGTGGCTAATGCCGCACCCCACTGGCACTCACCACTACTAATTGGTTGCTTGCTAATCCTACTAACATGCTTACTTTCAGGCCCAGGCCGCGAAGCAGCTGGGCCCTTGTATTTTACTTCTTGTAGTAAAGGTTCCCTTTATTTGTGTCAAAAAAATAAAATGTTATAGAGGTGCTCCACATAACAACATTCATCCACATATTGGATAGAAAATATCACATTAATACTGAGTAAATATCACATGTCCATGATTTTGTTTTCATTTACAATCTAGCAATTTCATTAAAGAAGTTTTTTTAACTTGAATTTTTCTGGGAAAAAACTTCACGGTTTAATTCCATTTTTTTAGCCAAATTGTTTTTTTCTGGTGCAATCTGGCACTGTAATTGCCCCCCCCCCGAAAAAAAAACCAAAAAAACAACTGGTCCACACTTCACACCTCATTGGCCAGAGCTGGTTGAATCTCAAGAAAATGAGGGGGATTCCTGAATCGTGACTAGGACCTTTATATTTATAAAAATGTTTCATGATTGAACATGGAATCAAATTTGTGGCTGTTCTTCTGCATTGGAGGGGCTATGAATTAATTAGAAAATAAAATTTTGTGGCTACGATTGAAATATCTTGGGAGGGCTGCTTGTGTGAGTCACAACTTGTGACTCAGGAAGCATGCTGATCAACCGTCCAGATGAAGAGAGCGGAATTACTAACATTTCAGCCACAAAAACAAATGAGCATGACGTGGAGACCGCCCACGTCCCAATTTTTATTTTTATTTTTCGAAAGTTTCAATTTGGGTCATGGGAATTTCAAAATCTTGAAAAAGACAGTCAAATTTTAGTTTAGTTTTTTTCTTGTAAAATGTAAACAAGTGAGAAAATGTTGTGTATTGATCCTTCTAGACATGCATTGGTTTGGAGACCATTTGGTGGTTGTTCTCAGTTTTTAGTGGTGGAAATATAATGGATCCTACGTGCAAAGCGTAAAACCATGAATCCACATGTTGGCTATATCAAGCAGATCTGGTTGCACTAGGCAAAGGTTGACGACGTGTTTTCGACAATGTTAAGTGTTTTAGCATATGTCTAAATGGGGACATTTTTTTTTCTAGATAAGGAATAAAAATAATGAAGATTGCACTATTTTTTGTTTATTTTCCATCAAGTTTGGAATTAGAAAAAATTAAGGGGGGTGTAGATTATAGTCAAACTTGTTCTTGATCTGATAGGCAAACTTGTTTCCGAGAAGTGCAAAACTAAAAATTGGTCTTAGCAACTTCACTAGGTGTCAATGTGTTATTTATCACTCAATAATGAAGGCCTTGGTTGACATCATATCCCTTCATTCATGAAAATAGATCACCTTATCTTGCGCAAATGGAGTCGTGGTTGGAAATACGTTGTATACCTTAAATTACGTTTGAGAGAACCAATGAATTCACCAATGCATCTAATTCCATCAAGTGGTGTTGAACTCCATTGGTTATCTTACGGGTGGTTTCTACAATAGTTAGTAGTGTTGCTTTTGATAAACTAAGTTATGTGAATCCATGGAATGACTCTTGATTCAAGAATATAATTACTTGATCATTTTTTGCCTACAAGATTGTGCTAAGGCAAGTGTAATTAAAACCATGACTAATTAGTAACTCTTTTGTTTAGATTCTTGTTTAGAATTAAGATATTACCCATGAAGATGAACATTGACTAAACATGCAAGTATTGTGTCAATTTATGGTACATTTATGTTTAGCACTTTAACCTCCAAATGTCTGAAACAGCAAATTCTGGTGTTGACAATATTTTGAAGTTAAGAAAAAACCAAGTAAGTTAATATTTTTAATAATTTGTATTTTGGGAAAAAACTTTTTGAAGTCTATTTATAGCATTAAAACTTGATTTTGAAAATGAATGATTTTGATTTTTCTCCTCAAGATTTTATGCAAGGGGGGCCATCTTGATTTTTTAGTATTGAAGGCTCTAGGAAATGAGCCTCAAATACACTAAATCTTGAAGAAAAAATCCCTTCATAAGTTCATTTATAAAATTGTAGAGTAGATTTTGAAAAGTTGTAAATTGACTAGGATTATGCATGTTATGGCCTTTAACCTCAAATTTTTTTGGTGACCAATTTTTTTGATTTGACATGTAAAAAGAGGATCCACAGACTTCATAGTTATAATATTCTTGTAATCAAACATTATAATCTTTCAATCCATAAGTGATAAATTATTATTTCCATGTGATTTCTAACATGTCTAGTTTGAATTTGTATAATTACAATTGAAAATATAATAATAAAACTTATCAAAATGTTGGCTTTTTGTTCAATATAGAACAAATTCCATGGAGCACAAAAAAGGCCTCGGGCATTTAGGGGTTAAAATTTTATAAGTTATTTGTATTGCATCTACATAATGTATGCTAAATTAGATTAGAATCTTATTTCACTTGCCGTTAAGATCCAATAAAAATGAAATTATCAAAATAATAGTACAGACAGTGCTCAAGTGCAATTCCTGGCAATTATTATTAGAGATACCTTGATGAAGTAGTCATACTAAGATTGTCATTGATGTCTATGGCAATTGAGCTCATTAGTAAGGTAGAAATACTATAAGTAGTTAACCCCTAAATGTAAAAATTGCATTTTTTTTGCAACATAGTGATTTTAGGCAGCTCACTACGAGTGGAGTTTTTAATTTTTTTCTTTAAAAATTTCACACAATATGTGCCCGAGGAGTAGCTTTAAGGCCCAACAATTTTCATAACTTTTGACTTCATGGTTAAAAAGTTATTGTATGATATGTGATTTTCAATGCTCGGCGGGCAGCTCAAAAATTTCTTTAAAGATCACTTTTTAAAAAAATAACAATTTGAAAATGGTTTTCTAGATTTATATATACAAAGAAAGCTTTTATTCATTTCATTTTGATTAATGAGATGAAAATTATGAGGAGTTTTAGTTTGCGGGTAGGTACGGAGTCTTTAAAAGCCATAACTAGAGGAGTAGAGATTCCATAACTATGTGTCAGTATAAAAATCCCAAAAGATGCTCCAAATATTGGGTAGCCTAAATCGGACCTAAAGGTTGTCACTCGAATTTCTTACAAATTGAATTATAATTCAATACTTGTGATGCTTATACTATAGAGACAATGTATTTTGAATAGGCTCCTACAATCTCAATTTTTGTTGCAATTTTCTGAAATGTTTTTTGAAGATAGAAGAACACATTAGCTTCATGGGAAATATCATTTTTATTTCAATTGGTACTTGAGAGCAAAAAATTATGCCATCCTAAGTCCAAATGGGATTCATTGGGCAACACAAATAAATCACTAAAATTCTAAATAGAAAGAATTTTTTTGTACTTGGAAAGATTTGATTCATTATGGCCAATCTTGTTTTTCAGACAATCTAAGCATCTTTTTGAAGAAACAACTCACAAGATTCATTTTTGAATGCAATTTTCACAATTTTTTATGAATAAAGTTTAATAGGGTTTTGTTCATATTTAATTGTTTTTTTTATGAATAAAGTTTAATTCTTACTTTTGGAATTATTGTGTTTCAATTTCATCTTAGAACTATCAACAATTTAATTTTTCCTACTTCTATTCAACAAATTTTAAAGAATGAAAATCAAATGTTTAAAAAAAAATCTCAAACTTTCAACTCAATTCTTCAACATAAAATATTTTAAATTCAATATTAGTGGGGCAAAATTCTTAAGCTAATAAGATTCAAAGCCTTAAAATCTAGTCAATTAAGGTACAAAATAATTCAATTTTCTTCACCAAAAACGCAAATATCTTGCAATCCATGCGGTCTAGGTTTCCAAAATTTCTTCCACATGTTTGTGTACTAGTTTAGTACAAGATCTTATAGTCACATATGCAATACAAACACACTTTATTCACTCCGGCCTTCTTTGAAGACCGGAGTTTTTATCTATCTATCACATATGTAAAAAAAGAATTTCTAAATTTTTTTGCAATTTACAATAGAAATGGCAATTTTGATTGGAACTTGATAAAAAAAAAAAGGCCTTTAAACTTTAGGGGATACACGGTGGATCACACAATTGCTTCTTCCTCCGCATGACTTCATTCTTTTAAGAAATTAGTACCTTCAATAATTTCTAAATTTCTATTCTTCCCTTTTTTCAACATGAATCCAGGCATCGAAGGATTAACCCCAGAAGGACGGTTTGATCACCATGGAAATAATCTTTTTTGGTACCATGTGAATCATTTGCTTAAGAAAACACCAAGAGCACTTGTTGGAGGTCAAACTACTGTGCAAGACCTCCCCTTTCTACCCCAAATTCCAAAGATGAACATCTCCATTTTTGTCTTCTATAGAAGGATTATTTGTCATCCATCGGATACTTAGTGTCTGCGGCGTCCTTGTAAGCTTCACATTGCATTACAATCAATACTCCCTCTATCTCAAAATAAATTCAGGGTTTCTTAGGAATGGCTAGATTAATGCGTGAGCTGTTCCTATTTTCAACGGATTGTGGAGATGTTGTAGCTTCTACTAAATCCCACTAGATGTGAAAGAATGGAAGTCCAAAGTGAAGGGGTGCATATCGAAAACAAGCAGCGAAAGTGATAAATTTTTGTCTTTTTTGGAACTGCTCCTGTGGTATTAATTTTGATCATTCTTCGAGCAACGTAGGTACAAAGACGTTCATTGACGTCCTTTGTATTCAATTCCAACAATGTCTTGTGATTCAACTCCAAAAAATTCTCAATAGGAGATTTGTTAGTAGCAATTTCTATACAATTTTGGTTTGAACTCTTTGCCTTTGTTTGGTTAGAGGTTGTGTTTCAATTCCCTTTGTAAAGATCAAATTGCTATATAGTCTTTGGAATGTGACATCTTCAAATTCTTTTGCTTCAACGTGTTTGAACTAGCTTCAATTGTTGTCCATCAAGTTGTGGAGAACCAATTTCGAATTTGATTTGAGACAAGTATATTTGGAAACCCTGAATTTACAGTATTTTAAGACTGAGGGGAAGAGGTTTGAGAAAAAAAAAATCCCCAATGATTTTTATGCCAAATCTGCTGCTCTCCGTCCGTCAACACTTGTGGCCTTGCCGTGTGGAGTAACTAGCCAGCCGCAGACTCGCGCGCATATGGTAAACCAACACTTGTGCATGGCATCCATTGCCGGAGCACTGGAGCAGGGATTCCCTCGCTTTGCCAGCCAAGAGTCCCAAGCTGCATGGAACTGTTCCTCTTTTGCAGTTTGCACCTCCGTCAGTTGATTGGATCCTCATCCACAGCCAATGGCCCGAGATGGCATTGCAACTTTCTTATAATTTTCAGTCACCTTGCATTTCAGCTTGGGATTCAAAATCTGGCAACGCAGCCAATGAAGGTGCAGTGGCATGACCTTTTTGTGTTGGTGGCTCCACTCACTGGATGAGGAGTTTCTTCAAAAGGACGTCAACTGAACCAGCATTTGCGGAAAAAAAACTGAAAAACATCCAGTGGCCAGACAAAGGTTGGGAAATATCAGACATACAATCTACTGAAAAGAGGTTGTCAAGCAGTTTTTTTGTGTTTCACATGTCACAAGTTTTGATCCTCCGGTATCCCCCCTTCCTTCTGGAAAATCATGAACCGTTGGATTCTTTTAAAAAAAAATCCTACCCCCCTCAACAGAAAATCAAGAGCCGTTGGATGGGGGGGGGGGAAAAATTCCAAACCCCCTCAACAAAAAATCAGGAGCCATTGGATCTGGATTCAGATATGGATATGGATACGAGCACACATACAAATACATATACATATATGGGTGGCAGAATACATATACGTAAGAATGCATATACAGCAGAATACAGATTTATCCCATAATGTTTGCATCTCCCCACCACCCCTGAAAATTACAAGAGGGGAGGAGGAGGGCTGGGGGATGGGCTGGAAAAAAAATTAATTTTTAATTCACCCCCCCTCCCCTCTAAAATTAAAATTTTAAATTTTTTTGGGAGGGGGGGTGAATTAAAAACTAATTTTTTTGAAAATTAAGTTTCTTTGTCATGGTGCATAGTTTGTCACTATGCACCATGAAGTGGCTGTAACAGCCAGTATATTTTGACATATCAGGTTGGGAAATATCAGGTTGGGAAATATCAGACATACAGTACATACATAGGAGAGAAGCATCCTCACTACTGATAGTTTATTAAAATGAAATGCTTTGAATATGTGAAAAGAAATGGACAAAGCATAGCTGCATAGAAAATCAGAAAAGAAGGTGATCTGAGTCAATTCAGTCGTTGTTTTCAGTCATAACATTACTAACTGGGCTCCTGACTACCCTGACACATGAGGTATAATTCCCCCCCGAGATGCCTAGGGGGTTGAATTCAGTTAAAATGCAGAATTCTGATTGGCTTCCGGAACAGTGTTGGCTATAGCACCATGTGAACTCTCACCACGTAGCTCTTTCAAGAAGCTTCCTTGCTGGGGGGTTCCAGAAGCAAAAGGGTACCCCCCAGCATTGGTGAATAATGTTATGAGTTGCATCGTAATAATATTTGTTGGAAGGAAGGAAAAAAACGAAAAGGAAGAAAGCGGAAAGATAGTTTTCCCATGTCTAAGGTAGCAACACCCATAAGCGATAGTGTATCCTAACACCAACTCTAGAGTTCCCTTAAAGTGCTCCCAAAAGTTTCTTGAAACCGTGTCCATTCTTAATTGTGGTTGGTGGTCTCTGATTTTTTTAGATTTGGTGTTAGAATCGAGGCAGATTTATTAGAGTGCGGTATAGGGTGACCTAGTGAGTTCTACTTTGAAAATTTGTAGAAATTAGATGCCTTATCCAAAAATTCTATTTTTTTTTTAAATTCATGATTTTCAATTGCTAACATTGAAAAAAAAAATTTAAAGAAAAATTTGCCTGCAACTATACTGAATTCCTTATTTTGACGGTTATGGGTGTTCCTACCTTATGAGGCTTGGCTTTCATCTTCTTCCAATGATTGTTAAGTTCATCCTACATTTTTGCAACTTAGTACGAATGAAGATCTTAGAATGATGATTTCGAGGCAAATGGAAGGTAGGCTATTTACAAGGTACAACCAACAAAAAAAAAGAATGATTCCGGTCTGAAATGGCTCAACTATCTAAGCCTCGTGGACTTAGATGGCACACTCCATCCTTGATGCCTGGATTAAGAGGGAGACCCTCTAATAAAAAATTGACATGTTCTTTCTCTGAGACATTATGAGGTCCCCATATGATGACAAGGTAATTATTGTACGCTTCACCACAGTTGGAGTGAACTATTGTGGTAAACACCCCACCAACGCCCGGGTTTGAACTCATGACCACCTCACCGGTGTACCAAGGCCGATGCCACTAAGTTAAGGCTTTAGGTGCCTTGTACAACCAACATATAAGGGCCAACAAACAATTTGGGAGGCAAGTCTTCACAAATAGTTGGTGGCAACAACTAATCCCAAATTGCATATTTGCTCTTCCACCAATGTTGATTTGCAAGATTTCTTTGGAAAGAAATAACTTTGAATTGTGACTTGAGTGTTTTTGCATTGCGTAGTATACAAACTTTACTTTTTAATGATTCTTTTGTTCATACATCTTTAGTATAGATTTTGGCTTTACAAATAAAGAAATTTACTAATTGCTTGTACAAAAAAAAATTTGAGTTGCGAACAAATTTACAACTTCAAACGGAATGCCATATTTAGATTCATTAGTAAAATTGATCTCTTTTTTTACATTTGGATTGAGGTTTATCTAAATAGTAAATCCTATTGTTACTTTAGTCTCAAATATCAAAATGGGGTTTCAGATATTGTTTACAATCTAATTACAATGAAGAATATTTAATTTTCAAAATTTGGACATTGTCAGCTCAACTTTTGAAACCTTTGTGAGGAAGTTCTAAAACTTTTTGGAGATGCTTATTGAAGGAAAGATGTGCGTATGGATGTTTCCTACATATTGCTGCAATCGAATTACAAAAATTCATCTCCAATGGTTTTCAATCAATTATCATGTAAAACTACGAATTTTAAATGAAGTAATTCTTAAAAAATGGAGTTTTACTTTTTTAACCCCTAAAGGACCAAGTCCTTTTTTCTGCCAAAAAACACTCAAAACTACCATATCTATAGCAAAGAGTAAAAAAAAAGGATTTTTTTTCCATATCTAACCGTAGGATCTTACACCTATCTAGTGTGAGAGTATGTGGAAAAAATTTCAGAATTTTGGACCGCACAGATTGCAAGATATCTGCGTTTAAAGTGAAAAAAACAAGTTTTTCAGCACATTGCGGGACCTGATTTTTTGACTTTGAACATTTTTAACATAAAATTTTTGCACTACATAGTTTTAAGCTTTAAATCTTTACAGTGGAGACTTGAATTGAGAGTCTACGGGAAAAAAAAATTCAAAAAAACTGAATTATCATTCTTAAAAAAATTGTTAAGTAGAAGTAGGTACAAGATAGAAGGAAAATCTAAAATATTCATATATTTTAGATGGAATTAAAATGCACTAATCCCAATGGTGAGATTGTTCTAACAAGTAAACTAAACCATGCAAAAAAAAAATTTGAAAAATTTGAAAAATTGCATTCAGAAATGCATCCTACAAGTTTGTTTTTTCAAGAAGATGCTCTAACTGCCCAAAAAACAAGAATGTCCATAACTTTCTCACAACATATCCAAATGAAATGAATCCAAGCTTTCCAGATAGACAAAAATATAATCTACAAGAAAAAAAATATTTAAAAAAAAATTCAAATTTTTGTCCATTTTTTTTGCTGCCCAAGCTGCCCGCCGTCCCCTATTTTGAGCTTATTTGGTCATAACTTTGTTCCCGGGCACCGATTGTGAAAAAAATTATTTTCCCACAAAGTTTATCAGTTTTTTCTATCTCCAAAAAAAGTTTCAAAAAATCCCCACAAAATTTCAGCTCGTAGGTACCTACCCGAAAACGCATTTGTCCCCCGAACGGACAATGGTCCTTTAGGGGTTAAAACCCAAATTTGGTATGCTTGATCGGAATTGCGTAAGAATTGAATGATATTTATGCGAGACAAAAAATTGTCAATCAAGTAATATATTATACAAAATTCTTTTGAATGGTAGAATGGGGTGGACGATTGAGAGTTGCCGGGTACTGTACAGTATTCAACAAAGAGTCAAACAGTCTCCACCAAAAGAATTCTTCATTTGTGTCCCCAAAACAAAACAAAACAAGAGGAAAGAAAAAACTATCCAAGTTCAGTTACATTGATTCCCCCATTGGCTTCTTCAGTCCCAGATTCTAATAACTTGATTTCTCATGAGTGCTGCAAGGCTGCACGCAACTGAAGGAGGCTGCTATTTCAACTGGAAACTGCAAACTCATCCACATGGAACCCAAAAGCTGGACTGCCAAGCAAGTAAGCAGGAGCCGGACTTGAGAGGAAACCAGCGGCAAAGGCAAAGCAAAGGCAAGCCAAAGCAGAGGAAGAGACAACTGAATGGACCCTTTCTCCCAGCATTCAGTTCAAAGGCGGGGCATTCATCATGCATCTCCCACATTTCAGCTTCTTTTGCAATGGAAATGATCCAGTATTGGACCAGGCCGGGGAGCATCTTCAGGTCGGCTGAAAAATACAGTTCTTAAAATAGATGGAGGATTGGAAAGGAAAAAAACACATTCAAATGTACGGAATTAACTGCTCTATAGTAAGGGGAGAGATTTTTACATTTCTTTGCTTGGTGGAAATTCAAAAGTTCAAGTATCTTGGGTAGATGTGACAAGGGAAAAGAAATCTTGTGAAATATATCTAGTTTTTTTTTGCATATGTTGAGCTTTATATTTTGGATAATTAACCCTTAGAGGCCCGAGGCCATTTTTCTGTCAGAAATCACTCAAAACTGTCAATTCTATTGCATTCACCTAAGAAGGCAGAAAAAGTTTTTTTTTTAAGAATCTAATCGTAAGATCTTGTACTACACTTGTCTGAGATTATGTGGTAGAAATTTCATGAAGTTTGATTGTATAGATTGGAAGATATTGGCATTCAAAGTTGAAAAAAAATAATTTTGAACACTAGCTTACAATTTTAGATGATTTTTACTACCATTTGTGGATTTTTTTTACACTACAGACTTTGAATTAAAAAAAAAATTGTGTTGAAGAATCTAGTCAAAAAAATTTCAAATTTTTTTTCAATAAAACACACACTTGATTTTCATTCTTTAAAATTTTTTTAAGCAAAAGTAAGTCCAAGATTGAAAGAATAACTAAATCATCAATAGCTCTAAGATGGGATTGAAGTACAATAATTCCAATGGTGAGATTGTTTTAGCAAGCAAACTTAACCTTGTAAGACAAGTTTTTTTTTGAAAAATTGTGAAAATTGCATTTAGAAATGAATTCTATAAGTTATTTTTTCAAGAAAATGCTTAGATTGCCCAAAAAACAAGATTGTCCTTAACTTTTTCATGACTAGTCCAAATAGAATGAATCAAAGTTTCACATGTAGACAAAAATATAATATTGTAGGAAAATTATTTTAATTTTTTTTTCGATTTTTTTTGTGTTGCCCACCAAGTTCAGTTCTAGGCTTTTTGTAGTACAACTTTTACTTCAGGGCACCCAATGCTAATCAATTTTTTCATTTTATAATAAAGTTTTAAAAAGTTTCACCAAAAGTTGAGGTCATAGGAACCTTCCCAAAATCCATTTTGTCTCCCAAGAGGACAATGGTCCTTTAGGAGTTAATAACAGTGAAAAAGTGCCAAAGTTGCTACTTGAGCATGGTAATAAGTTTCTCCAACCAATTTTTTTATTCTTGATAGGAGTGGAGGCTTTGCCCCAACATAAGCTACCTTGAAGAAGTTTGAATAGCTATCTTATTCAAAAAGCAATCAAGTGCTACATGGATGAAGCCTTTTGTAATGTACGTAGTTGCTTCTTTTTTTCATTTCATTTGTCAATGTTGGACCAAAACAAAAGAGGCTTTGCATCCCTCAACATGAAGTATTTTGAAAGAAATTGAATAGCTAAGTTATTTGAAAGGAATCGAATGTTCTTGGGACTGAGCCTCTCATAATGTAGTTGGTTGTTTCATTTATATTGGGTAGTGCAAAAATTATTTTTTATAGATGTGATGAAATTGTTTACATCTATGGACGTAGATGAAATTTAAAAAATGAGGATGAAAACTTACATTTTAATTCAATAATGCATGAAGGTCCGTTTAAAAAGAGTGACACCATCTTGTAGGAATTTAGAGGTTTATCCACAGTTAAAAGGAAAATATACATCATTTAATATTTCCTTAAAACTTTTTATAATGATTTTTGAGCAAATTACGCTAAAGTAAAGAATGTGTACAGTCCACACTTAGGGATGAAGATAAAATGGTATTTAAGGTGTGCCTCTCTATAATGTAGGTGAAGTGTGATTGAAATGTATGATGCTCTAATGTAGGAGCAACCCTTTGGGGGATGCAATACGATGCCAAAAAGCACCAAAGAAAAACACCAAGCAAAAAAACTTTTGTTAAATTTTTAATTGAATTTTTAATTGCCACCTTGGCCATGTCATAGCGGCTACAGTGGCTTGATAGTCATGATTGGATAGTCATAGGCCGGTTTCGCTAACAATTTCTAGACATAGGCTCCAAGTGTGCCATGGGAATAGTCAGAAGGGATTATTGCCATGTCTACATTGACTAAATTTCTGTTAAAAATTAGAGTTAGGCGCCCCCAAAGCACTCTGCCAATGAACTCTTCAATTTTCTACTTTTCTCCCTATTTTATTATTGTGGATTCGTCACTCCCCTCTTTAGTTTTATGGAGCATATTATTTGCAATCTCTCCATTCACTACCACTTCCTCGTCATTTGCTCCTCCACTTTCTAGTTCCGAGTTGCCTTAGATTTGTTGCAATACATCCTAGAATGCTTTAGTCATCTTGTTGTGAGAGTAATGGTGCCTGGAAGACTGTTGTTGTGCGTGAGATTCAAATTGGTGTTGCATTTGATGCACAAATGCAAAGACAAGTTCCGAAGTGATGGTCGGTTTACGGAGAGCAACAACTAAGGTGAGAATATATTACAACATCAATTCCGCCAGTTATTCGCGTCATTCTTCTCTGTCAGCTGCATTGCTCGTGCCATGGTTTGATTCGTCATTTGCCAAAAGCAGCGTCCAGTATTTCATTTTCGTGCTTGAAATTCCGGAGTTCTGGTTTGTAGTTGCTAATTCTTTCGCTGATGTTGGAGTGGATGTTTCATGATGGGCAGGGGCAAAGAACTTTGAAGAATTTGGGACTTAAAAAAAATGTTGTTGGTTTATACAATGCAGCAATGCAGGTCTAAAGGGACAAGCCTGAGAACGGGTTGCATGACGGTAACCCATTACGTATAGCCTCGGACACAACCACAACTTAAGGCCGACTTCAGAAGACGGCGGCGAAGAGGGTGGTTGAAAGGCTGAGGCAACTCGACAATGCAAAATGCAGGGCACAGCGGTGTGCACGGGGGACTACAGGGTGAGAAAAAACGCTCAAGAGGCCCAGACAATTGGGTGCTACTTTGCAAGCTCTCGGAATGTCGGCAATGCCCAACCACTTTTCTCGGTACGGGATTCCATGCTAGAGAGATTAGATCCAAAGACACTGAGCTTTGGCAGTGGGGGAGATGAAGACATGCAAGGCAATGTGTCTATAGACACAGTGATGCTTGGATCAAATCCTCCACCTTGTACTCCTGCATTCCAAAGGGACAACAATGGAGGAGGTCAATCTTCCATCGCAAGGTCATCGCACTTATCTGCTGAGGAGGTTAAGGCAACCGTGAGGGCATACTTGCTGCACATCTCTAACGATGAAGACGAAGAAATCAAATCCGGTGACAACTTCCAAGTCATCCCTCCCCCGAAGAACATGAAGGCAAACTACGACTGGTCCTGCAAGTTTTAGGAGGAATGGTCAGCTAAACTCGTATAGTCGAAGCCAATCAGAGGAGTAGATGGCAATGTACATCTTCTGGAATGCACGGTTTGTTCTACATTTGAGAAAACCCCCAAGATTCTTGGTTCCAAATGGGACAATCTTAGTGAAGCTTAAAGACATTTGAAATCTAGAACTATGCAGAATTCATGTTTGACTTTTTACCATGCCTCTCGGGCTTGGTTTGTCCTTTAAGGGTTAACATAGTCCCTTTGGATGAACTAGTTACACTAGATTTTGAAAGCATACAGTATTTGGCGATGACTCAAGGGTATTATGAGATGGAGATGTTCATTCAACAGTTTTACAGTAATACCAACGTGGCTGCAGACAACACAAAACCAAGTTCAAGAAAAACATTTGTGCAACTTTTAAAAGCTAAAATTCTTTCAACAAATTGCATTCAGGACTTGTATTGCTAAGCAATGTTTGTCAAATGAGATGAGATGGAAAACATGTGATAACAGAAAATTATAGCAAGCAACGTACGTCAAACTGGCTAGTAGTGGACACATGGAAATCAAACTTCTAAACCATATAGGTCCATGAAAACACAAGTAAGCTCAGACAAGTGTAATAACAGGAAGAGATAAAGCGAAGTTGTGACACTAAAATTTCTAGTACTGTACTGTAGTGTCATAAACAAATTGTTAATCTGTACGCTGCTCAATCACATTTCAACTTTTTTCATAAAATTGAAAAGTCAAAATCATTCTGGAGAACATGTACCATTCTACACAGTGAGTTTGCTCAACTTCGTTGGAATTTGTCATTTAATTATGATCTAGTCCACCCAACTTGAATGGAATTTGTAATTAGTGACTGAATCAAACCACGTTGGGTGGACTCACTTGCTGGAATTGGACCTGTTTTCGGGTGTGAAGAATATGGAAATACAAAAAGAAAGATCATCGTTTCAAATCTTTCTGCAAATTGTCTGGAAGCGAAGGACTTGTTAACTATCAGTGGAATTGAACAAAGAGAAAGAACTTCAATGACTGCAACACTCCTTTATATTACATTAAATGTTCATATCACCTTATATTTTCAAGCACTGCATAGCAACTCATCCTGAATACACTTCGTTGAAATGGAAGCTTCACAGATCCCTTCCAAGAGTTTTATTTTCAGTTGCCCATGCTCACATTGATGAAAGTGATAGAGATGTGGCAGGATGGGCATCTCTACCTGATTTTGTTGAGTCAGTGCCACAAACAAAACCAAGTGTAACTTAAAAAAACACGTCACTAAGCTAAGTTGAGGTGGAGGGAATGATAGGTTGCATGTAATGTCGAATTGTGGAGCCCTAGGAATCTTGCACAGAGAAAGCTGACCGAGTCTCAACAACAATTTCATTCACGTGGTTAGTGTGGACATTTTCAAAGCATTACAGCATTGAAGTGATGAAATCAGATGTTTCGTTGCTTTGAAGATCATGTTAAATGTACGGAATGCTGGCAATATGGTTGCCTTTTAAGCTGCAGGTGCTGTTAATCAAGCTCCTTACTCTTTGATATACCCACATTGATTGCATTGTGCACAGGGAGCTTAATAACTTGCACATTGTTAACAAGGATCGGACAAATGGCTCCGGAGAAGAACAATCTGTGAGGAAATTTTCCACTGAAGCTGCCACTATTTTTGGTACTGAACTGCCACAACCTTACACGGTGAGCCAATTTCTGTGCCAGAAACCTGGATTAGAGAGAGCTCTCGCAAGTTTAAAATGGGCGAAAAATTACCTTCGTTTCCTGTAGAAACATACTGACACAAGACATTGCCTAGAAACAAGTCATCTTTCCGAAATCGATTTAAATTTGTGCATAGTTCATGGTCGTGCAATGCTTCGATATTGATCATTTCAGCTAACGTGCACTGTAAGGTTCAAGTGATTTTGGCGCTGCCAGTTTGTGCGATCTAGAGGATTGGGATTAGTGGAAAAAACGGTGAGCATCCTTTGTAATGCACAATCAAGATTGCATTCTTGTGCAGTCACCATCAATCATACCAAATTCCACTTTTAAAAACCAAAACTCCATTACTGGTGAATTTCTTCATTTTTTTTTCAAGGTTTTATATGATGATTGAAAGATGAGTTTTTTAATTCAATTGCACAATATATAGGAAACATCTCTATGGACAACTTTCATTCTTATAAATCACAAAAAAATTTACACTATAAGAGAGTTTGATGACTGTATTTGAAAGCGTTCTTGGCAAACAAATTGCACCATCATGCTACAACTGAAACTATAGTGCGTAGTAGATGAGACTATGTACCTGTGCATATTATCGTGAGCTAGGATCATGGCTCCCTACTCTGCGTTCTATTCTCTGTTATACAGCTTCATGCATCCCTCTGCAAACAGAAAGTGAACCATTGTTTGTTTTTTAACTTTGCTAGCTCGTATTTCTAATCGACACTTAATGATCCTGGCCAACACTTTCTTCACCAAAACGATAGAGTACCGATTTCAAATTGCTCAGACGAAAATTGGTAGACCTTGCAAGAGGCCTACTTTCAATCAAACAGTGCAACTATATATGCAAATTTCTGACATTTTAGTCAACTCATGAGCAAATTATACCTAAAGGCACTTGAAGTCCAGAAAATGGCGTACGAAAAAAAACAGGTTCAAATTCAATTGACAGATTTTTCAAATCCGTGCACTAATTACAATCTCCTCGCACTGCTAGGAAAGTCTAGGGGCAGCAATCCTGGGAGATTTCAAGGTGGTGCTTCAGCCGATTTACAAGAACTATCAGAAAACATTGCTTCAGCAAATTTGTGATGTTTATAGCAAACAAAAATCATGCTGCAGCAGATTGGTAACATCTTCGTTAAGTCGAAGTGAAAGACGTCCAAATGTTCTGTGATACCCAAACATATTCAAATAAAGTTACAGTCCAACACAAAGCTAGCAAACCTAACAGACGTCCTGATCAGCAATTCCTTCGGTAGAAAACAGGTTCATATACTGTATGTGACACAAAGATATTGGATTCCTGTTAGCAATCTCTCAAATTTCCACTCTGAGAAATGCAGAAGTCTACTCGACATTGGGGAATTTGCTCAGACAAGTGAAGTGCTACAGAATTGTTTTCATATGGTTACATCAACTGCGTTCCAATATTGACTCGAGTACAACGCTCTGGGAGAATGGTGTC
Source organism: Pseudisothecium myosuroides (assembly GCA_951799445.1). Classification (NCBI taxonomy): domain Eukaryota; kingdom Viridiplantae; phylum Streptophyta; class Bryopsida; order Hypnales; family Lembophyllaceae; genus Pseudisothecium; species Pseudisothecium myosuroides. Next base: position 20,007,650 of record OX637289.1, read on the forward strand.
ACTTCTCACCAAGCACTGTAGTGATAGGACAACAATAGAATTGGGGTTGCCCAAAACTCCCCAAACTTCATGAAAAGTCATATAATCCAAAAAAATTCAAAAAAATTTAGGCATGTCAATGGTGAGAAGCAACACACTTGCCTTCACTGATGGTTGCAACATTTGTGAAAATTTGAAATTACTATGAATTATTGGATGAATAGTGAAAAATAATTTATATAAAATACAAAATATGCTTAAAAAGTCTGAAATTTTCTCCATAGATGACATTATAGAGTAGAACATTGTGGTGCAAATCAATTGACCATATCACTCTTAAAATAGAAAATCAGTACTCCTTGGTCATATACCAAAAGTTCAAATTGCAATAAAAATCTGATTTTTAGAAAATTTTGAAATTGGCACTGAAACTAAACTTGATAAGCTTCACTTCATTAGTTGAATCAAATTCAAAAAAAGATCATTTTAATGACTAAAATTCTACTCAAGAGAAAAGAGCAAGAGTTGCCAAAATACACTACTAACATGGTTTGATATGTGGATTTGTCATTTTCTTATGTTGGAAAGTCAAAAAATATTATAAGAAAGGAATATTCAAAATCTTTTATTGAAATTGGATTAAAGCAATTCCCCCAAAAGATATTGGATGAATTTTTTTCCCCATCATTGAGGCTTTTTTGAAATCATTCAAAAGACAAGGAATGTTGTCTTATGCATTTCAGAGCTAACTTCTATCAGACCAATTCTACTGCCATATGGTCAAACTTCTTTAAGCTAGCCCTTTAAAGTATATTGATAAATATAGCAAAAAAATTAATTAATTTGAATTTTTTAGAGGTAAAAGCAACCATGAAGAACAGTCTATAAACTTTTCAAGTAATTGTTTTCATTTTTATACCCAAAATACACTTGGTAATGACCTTTGTTTAAATGACCTTCTTTTAAATGACCACTATGAAGCTATAAAAGATTCATTTTCTAGAATTTTGGGTCTAAAAATCAATTCATTGTGATTTTTTAACATGTAATACATACATAAAATTATATTAATTAAAAAATAAAAAAGAATAATTTGAGATTTTGACCAAAAATGAATGATATTGTGAAATTTTTTATTTTTTAAATCAAAACTTGAGAGTCAATTTTAAAGAAGAAGACACGAATGAAATGCATACAATGTAAAAAGTTTTATTTAACACAGAGCTTTCAATTGCAATACAGTGAAACCTCCCTTATTGCATGGGAACGGTGGAAGAAATTTTTAGCTATATGCACATAAAAAAGCTTAAGTGCCCAAATCCAATTAATTAAACATGCTCATGAAGTATAGAAATTGTATTTGATTGGTTCAAATTGGTTGTTCAACTAAATAAATTAGTGAGGTATGACACAATCACCTCCATTAATGCTTTGTGTAGTAGACTTTATGCACATAAGGAGTATGCAAATATAGAACTACAATTAGTTATGCAAGTAGGGAATTTGTATTATGAGAGGTTTCACTGTACTTCATTGAATTTTTGTATTGATTCAAATTTTTGAAATGTAATAGAAATACTATACACCTTATTAAGATTCACTTTTATTAGTTTAAGTCAAACCCCAAAAATAAATGCTTTGAAAGTTAAAATCAAATTTGACCAAATGCACGCTTAATTTTTGGATGCATGAAACCTTAATTAATTCCTAAAATATTGCATTGTTTTGAAGCCCAAAGCCGCTTCAAAATACTCATACCTAAAGCAAGGCTAAATCTTCACCTATATTTGTTCGTTAACAAATTCAATTGTAAGATCCTTTAGTTGATTTGTTCAAAAACATCTTCTCCAAATTTTAAAGTGAAAATCCCCACTAATTGCAAGTTCAATGTGCCTATTCAAAAAGTAGAAATTTTTAGCCTTAAAGTTTAGTCTTTCAAAAGTTTTAGAATAAAATACTTTTATTCAAAATATGCGCAATTTAGCCAATACATTCAAATATAGGTTGAAAATATGTGTAAAAAACTTTAACAGAAAAAATTCTTATGTTCATCTTTAAAAAATTATAAAATAAAAAGTATCATACAATGAACAAAAAAAATAGACCACTAATCAATTTTACACTGTAGAAGGGATTTAAAGCCAAGAAAGGGCCGTTTCAGGCTTGCTCCCCAATCTGTTCCCATGTTGTGAATAGTGGTATGGGCTGTCAGAAAAATATATTTTCAATTTTTTTTTCTTCCAAATCTCATTAAAAATTGAAAAAATTGAAAAATCTGATGTGGCCGAAGTTCGGCCATGTCACCCTACTATAGTGGCGCAATTCCAACATTTGAGAACTCACCAAAACTTGTGGGAGAACTCGTGGGAACTCGTGGCCCTTTAGAGGGTCCAAATTCTCTCTAATGAAGAATTCAAAATCATTAATCTCAATATTGAGAATATTTTAGCAAAAAATGGATATCCTTTATTTTTTTTAATTTGTAAATTCTGAAAATTGAGCTAAAAAACCGACTTTGTATATTTTTCTACCTTTATTGCTTGCATAATAAAATTCCTCGTAACTTTCATTTCATTATTTAAATGAATGGTTCAAATTTTTTTGAGTAGGTATCAATCTACAATTTTTTTTGAAATATATTTTTAGCTATCCAATTTGACATTGAAATTTTAAAAAGATCATAACTTTTGCAATATTTATCAAAATGGTGTAAAACAAAGCTTCACATGTAGATTAGGATGATTAGCATCCATTCTAAAAATTTCATGCTCTCAAATCAACAAAGCTTGCTTCAAATGACCAAAATGTCTGAAGTGGTCCCTTTAGAAAAAGCCCCATTCCATATTGTATTGGGAAACAAAAAATGCAAACGAAAGAAAAAATTGCTTGCTTAAAGAAGTTGATTGCACAAAATGGAGATAGCATATATCTATAATGGGTAGTATCTATGCCTTAATTACACAGTGTCATCATTTCAATAAGAGTTATCTTCAAATCAATGCAAATCAGTTTATTTTGGCAATAGAATTATGCAATTAGTATTGACATCATTTTGGGCATGGATTCCTGTATGGGTTGGTAGAAGCCCTACAATAGCTATTTTTTTGAATTTGATAGGTATGTATGGGCTTTCATAGGATGCCCAAGGCAACACCCTTCTATAAATTAAAAACTACAATTTGAAGTGCAAAAATTATTTTTTCAAATGTAACGTTGTTTCTTATTATTTGTCTACCATTGAAATTTATTTCTACATTTTTGGAATAGTAGTATCATATTACACTAGTCATTCTACCCATAATGGGATAATTTACCTTATGTAAAGTACGCCGATTACGTCTAATATTAACCTACCACATCATTCAAATCAATGCATCTCTAAAATCCAAATTAAATATCATCAGCAAGAGCAATTGTATAGTATAAAATTACTTAACCTATAAAGGATGGAGTTCATGACTATGTAGTCAAACTTGAAAGTCTTTTATTGTGTATATTCCATTTTTTTTCTATTTATGAGTAATTTATTTGGTTTTATTTTTTAGAAATGAAATCACGTGTCTAATATCTGTCATTAAATTTCCAATTTTTTTTGTCAAAAATTCAAATTGCTATGAATTTTTTAAGAAAAATTGAAGAAAATTTATATTAAGTACAAAATGTGCTTAAAAAGTCTGAAATTTTTTGTGTGACTTCATATTTAGAAATTGGGTTAAAGATTCTCAACTTAAAACTTTAGTGAAATGCTTATTTTTCAAAAAAATTCAAAATTTCCAAGTGCACTAAAAACCAAACCTGAGAATCTTTGATTTATTAGTTTTGAGAAGCCAAAGAATTTGTCTAGAATGTCAAAAAAAATTCTTTTAGAAAACAAGATCAAAGGTTTTGGAATACACTATATGGTATTCTAGTTCTTTGATAAATTATCCCTTATAAAATAAAGAACAACTAAAATGGTGTTGACTTTTAATTCAATGTAATGATGTAAATATAGCATAAATAAAGTTGTACACAAAAATGAATAAAAATCATTCATTGCTCAATATGCACCAAACTTGTTTGACCATCTAAAGGACATTTTTTGTCAACAATGTCCATCCAATGTTTAATTTGGAAGGATAGGTCCATGACCATGGATTTCAAGTATGAGAGTCCACCACTGATCACTTTGTTTATTGCTAGCTTACAATTATATACAAATGAAAATTTTATATTTATTTTTAAAAGTATTAGTTATAGGAAATCAACAAGCTCTTGGTTGTAGGCTCAAATTCCAATAAAATATTTAATTTAAAACTTTTCAATGGAAACAAAAACTAAATTTGATAAACTTCATTTCAATAGTTGGGTTCAAATTGAATCCAAAAAATATCATATTCATGCCTAAAATTCACATCAAGGACAAAGCGGAAGAAGTAGCCAAAGTACTCTACAAAGGTAATCCATGGATTGCGCTTCTTCTTTTGAAAGGTCAATAATACCATAATGAGAGAATATTGAAAATGTGTACCAGCAACTTCCCTCCAAAAAATTGAATGAAAAAAATAAGTTTTTCCATCCTACAACTGTAGTTGAAGTCACCCAAAGAATATAGAACATCCTCAATGGCATTTAAGGATTAAGGTAATGCACTCATAATTGTCATTAACAACAATTGAATATAGTTATTATTTCTAATTATAAATGATTTGGTTAGACTTAATTGTCAATTAGAAACAATTTCAATGTACTTAACCCCTAATGGACCAAGGCCTTTTTTTTTTCCAAAAAAACACTCAAAACTGTTCATTTTTTTAGCAAAGACTAAAAAAAATTGAATTTTTTTTCCCTCTATATCTAACCATAGGATCTTACACCTAACTAGTACAAAAATGTGTGGAAAAAATCTCAAAATTTTTGACCTCACAAATTGCAAGATATTTGCGTTTAAAGTGAAAAAACAAGTTTTCAGCACATTGTAGGATTAGAGTATTTGACTTTGACCCTTCTTAACTTTAATTCTTTGCACTACAAAATTTTGAGCTTCAAATCTTTATAGTGGAGAATTGAGTTGAGATTCTAGCTAGGAATTTTTTTTTCTCAAAAGAACTTAATTTTTATTCTTTAACTAATTCCAATGGTGAGATTGTTCTAGCAAAAAAACTAAACCATGTGGAACTTTTCTTTTTTAAATTGTAAAAATTGCATTCAAAAATGAATCCTACGAATTATTTTTTTAAGAAGATACTCTAATTGCCCCCAAAACAAGGTTGTCCATAACTTTCTCATAAGAAATCCAAATGGAATGAATCAAAGCTTTAAATGAAGAAAAAAAAATATATAATCTATGAGAAAAAAAAATTTGATTATTTTTTGAAATTTTTGGATTCTTTTTTTGCTATTCCTTCTCCCTTGTTTTGAGCTTATTTGGGCATAACTTTGTTCCCAAGCACCAATTGAAAAAAAATTATATTTTTACAAAGCTAATTAATTTTTCTATCTTCAAAAAATATTTCAAAAAATCAGGAAAAAAATTCAACACGTAGGTACCTGCCTAAAATCCCATTTGTCCCCTGAAGGGACAATGGACACTTTATGAATAAGTTATGAAATTTCAAATTGTTGTTTGTAAGTATATCAAAAATTGATAGTACGCTCTTCTAGACTCTCCTCGTTTAACTGTGTACAGTAGGGTACAATAATCTTACAAACTACCTTATTGTATTATTCAAAGAATTTTTACAATATAAACTTAGAATATAAACGACATTTTTTTGTCTTGCATACACTACAAGAGAAAGGGGTGTTTTAAGTAGTGTCCTAGACATCATGTCTTTTAAGTAACGTCTTTTAAGTAAGTTTTTAAGTAAAATTTTACTAAAAAGATTGTCTTTTTAGTAAAAATTTACTTAAAAACTTACTTAAAAGACGTTACTTAAAAGACATGATGTCTAGGACACTACTTAAAACACTCCTTTCTCTTGTAGTGATAATTAACCCCTAAAAGACCATAAGGCCACCACTTGGCTTCTACAACTACATTTGTAAGAAAATTGATATAAACCTCACTAATAGTTTGTAAGCAACAAAGAGACCCTACATGATTTTCTTTGCTGAATTCATTGGTGCAATCCGATCGAGAAATGATTGAGTGTGCAATTTTTGGTGAATTTTTTGAGAATGGATAAGGCATTGTGGGCCGTTACTTCACATTCTCATATCTTTTTTTCTACAACTCAAAATGACTTGAAAAAAATTACACATCAATATTATAATGATATACCTGTGTGGAAAAAAAATCAGAATTTTTGGAAGACTTTTGAGCATTCTGATTTCAACATTTTAATTTCAGCGTAGAAAGTACTACCTAACTGAACATCTTTCATCAATCTTATCAACAGTGGCATTTTCTCAAAAATTGTGCAATCAACAGTGGCAATTTTGTTGATTTTTTTCCCATAGAAAAGCTAAGTAGGTCTTATTTCATTTCAATGGTGGCGATTGTCAAAATTATTCTACACAAATGAGAAATTATACTTGTTACAAGAGCTAGTCAAAAAAACAAGGACTATGCTCAAACACCCCCGGTCCTTCAGGGGTTAACATTCAATTTTCATGCAATGCCAATCAAGTATACCAAATTTTAGTTTCAAAAACTCAGACTCCATTTTTGATGAATCATTTCATTTAATATTCATATTCCACATAATAATTGATTGAAAAATATTAGTGGTGAATTTTTTTAATTTGATTGCATAAATATGTAAAAAAACATTCATATGCACATCTTTCATGTTAAAAAAGTCCCAGTAGATAACAAAAATCGTTAGAGGAAATTTTGGCCCTCAAAGGGGCCGCGAGTTTTGACTCCCCCGGTGCAAATAGGAAAAAAATAAAAATAAAAAACTATTTTTTATTTTGAAACATTTGGATGCTGATGTGGCACTACTTGTGCCACATCAGCGCCACATCAGATTTTTACTTTTTTTAGTAATTTTTACTTTTTTTAATAGTTTAAAAAAAATATTAAAAAAATAAATATTTAGTTTTTTAGTTTTACTGTAATTGCACTGGAGGGGTGCCAAAAATGAACTATTAGCGGTCTCTTTGAAGGTTGAAACTTCTTCTATTGATGATTTATGAAGTGTTCAATGTGAGGTGTTGTATGTCCAAACTTTGTAAAATAAATATCTCTATGTTAAAACTAGGTTTTGCTAGTTGACCTTCACATTGTGATTGATTTTGTACCTTTGAGCATGATAGAACAATTGCTTTGCCAAAATCTAGTTGTAGTATAGAGATATCTATTAATTTAACAACATTTGTTATTTGACATCTCACATTGAACTCTTTATAGATCATATTTTGTTACTAAAATGGGGTGTTTTTTAACATGAAAGATGTGAGTGTAAATGTTTCCTACGTTACTATACAATCAAATTAAAAAATTCATCACCAGTGTTTTTCAATCAATTATCATGTGAAACCATTAATTTTTAATAAAATAATTCACCAAAATTAGAATTTTGATTTTTTGAAATGAAAATTTGGCATGCTTGATTGGAATTGCATAAAAATTGAATGTTAACTATGCAAGACCAAAAGTGCTATTCATATTCTATCGATATAGCATAATAGGTAGTTTATTAGATTATTGTATCCTATCTTATGTCATCAATATCTACACCGAATAGTAAAATTGGGTTGCCTTCACAATTAGGTTGCCTTATTGAGAAAAGTAACCTCATGACTCACTGCTTGTCCACATGGAAGTGCATGCAATTCTCTAAACCCTGGCCATGAACTAGTGCACCAACCCATACAACACACATAGTGTAGTCATGAGGTTATATTACTGCATCCTTCTCTCTCTCTATATTTATATACTTTAGAATATCGAGAAATTAGTGAGGGGCAAATTAATTTTACTATTTTGTGTAGATTATAGTAGATTTCAGTTTCAAAAGTTCAAATGTATAAAGCCGGTGGTGGTTTTTTTTTCCTTGTGGAATAAATTCCGTTTCATTTGTTAAAAGAAAAAAGTAGAAGAAGTATATAAGGTAGATTCGCCCATTACCAACCATTGCCCCATCGGCAATCAATAGGGTGTCTTGACCCCTATAGGACCAAGGGGTGTTCAAATTTGCAAAATTCTGAAGATCTATTATAAAATACAACTTAAAATAATATTAAAGTAATAAAGTATGATTTATAGACCACATCTATACGGTTAGATCAACAATTACACAAACCAATATTTTACAATAAAATTTGAAACCAAAAATTGAAAATTCCTTCTAAAATCAATTGTACAATGGGGTCCCAATCAAAATGGTGTTTTCGAAATCGCAGGGAAGGAAATTTTGCATCTGCCAACTTTGATAGCCTCCCGAGGACTCAAAAATTGATCTTTGACTATGAAATTTTTATCATAGCATCATCTTTAAGTTAATTATATGTGTATCAAATTTGAAGGCCAGATGATTTACAAAAAAAAAGATATTCGAAATCTCCCAACATGTGTAGCCGTGAATTTTTTTTCACTATTGCCAACTTTGACACCCTCCCAAGAACTGAATTTTTTTTTCTTTTTCTATGAAATTTTTGGCATAGGACCACATATATGTTGATTACATGTGTGAAAAATCTCAAGTCCAAAAGACCCCACAAAAATATATATTCAAAATCTCCCAACATGTATAGTTGTAAGAAACAATTTCACTACTACCAACTTTGACACTATCCCAAGGGTTGAAAAATTGTTTATTTATCATGAAATTTTTATGATGAAATAATATCTATGTCAATAACATGTGTGCCAAATTTCAAATTCAAAAAAATCATACAAAAAGATATATGCTAATTCTAAATCACAAAGTTTAGACCCTACAGTTTGTCAATAGTTATCATGTGGTTATTGTTGTTTCGTGGGTTTGCACGTTAATTACAATTTATCGCGTCATTACGATGCATTACTTTGCATCGTTATTGCATCGTTACAATGCATTACTTGCAACTACATTGTAACAATGCAAGGTAATGCATCATAATGATGCGATAAATTGTAATTAACGTGCGAACCCACGAAACAACAATAACCACATTGTAAATGTTGACAAACCGTAGGGTCTAAACTTTGTGATCTACCAACATGTGTAGTTGTGAGAACAATTTTTTCAACCCTTGGGATAGTGTCATTTTTTGGGTAAAATTTCACACGGATGTAGAAAGTCATTCTCACAACTACACATGTTGGTAGAATTAGAATATATTTTTTTTGGTAAACCTTTTGACCTTGAAATTTGCCATACATTTTAACAATATAGAGATGGTCTCACGCCAAAAATTTCATGGTAAAATGTTTTTTTTTCAGCCCTTGGGATAGTGTCAAAGTTGGATGTAGTGAAATTTTTCTCACAGCTGTACACATTGGTAGAACTAGCATATATTTTTTTGTATGATTCTTTTGAATTTGAAATTTGGCACACATGTTATTGACATAGATATTATTTCATCATAAAAATTTCATGGTAAATAAACAATTTTTTAACCCTTGGGATAGTGTCAAAGTTGGTAGTAGTGAAATTGTTTCTCACAACTATACATGTTGGGAGACTTTGAATATATAATTTTGTGGGGGTCTTTTGGACTTGAGATTTTTCACACATGTAATCAACATATATATAGTCCTATGTCAAAAATTTCATAGAAAAAGAAAAAAATTCCAGTTCTTGGGAGGGTGTCAAAGTTGGCAGTAGTGAAAAAAGTTTCATGGCTACACATGTTGGGAGATTTTGAATATCTTTTATTTTGTAAATCATCTAGCCTTCACTACAAGAGAAAGGGGTGTTTTAAGTAGTCTCCTAGACATCACGTCTTTTAAGTAAGCTTTTAAGTAAAACTTTACTAAAAAGACAATCTTTTTAGTAAAATTTTACTTAAAAACTTACTTAAAAGACGTTACTTAAAAGACGTGATGTCTAGGACACTACTTAAAACACCCCTTTCTCTTGTAGTGCTTGAAATTTAGTGCACATATAATTAACTTAAAGATGATGCTATGGTAAAAATATCATAGTCAAAGATCAATTTTTGAGTCCTCGGGAGGCTGTTAAAGTTGGCAGATGCAAAATTTCCTTCCCTGCGATTTCAAAAACGCCATTTTGATTGGGACCCCACTGTACATTGAATATTTATGATTTTTACAAGATTTTTTTTTCTATTAGTTCAAAATGCTAAGTTCTAATCATAGTGATATTTTGAAGAATTTTATTTTATTTTTTGATTCAAGTCATTTTTGAAGGGTCATTTTTTGAACTAAAAAAGTTACGTTTTCAGGCTAGACCTATCGACACCCTTTTAATTATAGAATATTTGCAAAGCAAAGTCTTCATAATTTGAATTGTACAAATGTTAAAGAACTAATACAAGAATCTTCAAGGAAAATTTGATGGATGAAAAAACGCATTTTGGTGAGTTTAGGATGTGTTTCCATTCATTGATTGTTCAAAATCTGCACTCATGGTCCTTCAGGGGTTAAATTCAAGAGAGGCATTGACTAATTTCCAACCATCAATTCTTGGTTTCCCATCATCAATTCCTCCATTCCCGTCACGACACATCTACTTGGTTTGGAGTGCCAAAGTGAACAAGAAATAGTCTCTTGAATGAGCGGTTTTGGAATAGTCTAGACATTGGATATAGGTCCAGACTAACTTTTGGTTTTCAAAATTCATAGTAATTTCAGTTTAAGCGATAAAATTACCAATTTTTTTGCAATCCCCAATGTTTTTGTCAATGCACCTCTGAAAATAATTGCTTTGCCTTGCACTACTCCAGATCATGTCCAGAATTGCTTATTTGGTTGGTTACGGGCGGCTCAACCGTCCAACCGTTCAACCTTAGGTGTCCTATTTTGGGCAGTGATGATATCCATACCTTATCTGAATCTAGTCGATCTACCTCGATGAGAATCATTCACCTCTTCCTTGCAATTCCTTGAAGCCCGCCCGGCTTCTTCACTCTTCAGTCAGTATTCACACATGAAGTTACTCAGAAGCTTCATGCTCTCATCGAGACTTCCAGAGCGTTCCACTGCAACTAAAATATCTGGACTAATGGAATTTCCACAACCAACTGTACCGTGGATATTGCTCCTATGACGTGTCTCCTCTTGGATGGACTCAACCACATTATTATTTAGTTTCAGTGGGTCTGTGTCGATGCACCCACGGAATTATTTTCAATGATTTATTTCGGGAACTTGCTGACTTGACTGCAGTAATGGAGCTATCATTTGCATCCAAAAATCATAAAGCCTACAAATGACTGATACATCATTTAATATGCATCCAAATCGATCTACATTCATTGAAATGTGGCTATATTGTCATCCTTCGAGTTTCTAGGGGTAATATTAAAGGTTATTTTTTTAGACCTGGGTCCCTTCCTTTGGCTGCGCTACACATGCCAGTTTTTGGAGGGACAGAGCTGCAATGTCCAGATTTGTCAAAATCTGGCGAAATTTCGCCAGATTAAAAAAGCCTTGGTAATATCTATTGTAGAGATTTCATCAATTTGATTTTGGAGAATGTTTAACTAATTTAACTAGTATATATTTTAGTTGTTTTTATTTTTGGAACATATAGCTTTGTAAGTTTATGATTGGAATCCTACGTCTAAACCAAAATTTTGGTATTCCAAATATTATATAGCAACCATGTTCCATTTTTGCTACTTATATAGCTTATTCACACATAAAATAGTATTTTCAAATTATAGATTTACCATCCCTACAAAGAATATGTGATCAATTTATAAATATTTTTTTTCACTCTTACAAGTTTTCTTCCGTTGTCTTTTCAATCATTTCATATACTCACCATTTCCTCCATCAATGATCATCCTCCACTTCGTATCTCCCCCCAAAGATTGCCCATCCAATTGGCCAAGAAAGTAATGACAAACACCCGTATAAACTTTTCCTCCCAATGAAACTTATTTTTTAAATAAAAAAACACCAACACATCGTCTTTCGGTAGGAGATTCATTCCACGAATCCACCCCCCCAAGCCTCCAAGCAACCCCAAGTCGCCACGTGGTAGGACACGCGGCATCCACCGGCGCCGTCCAATTGGTCGTGGCGACTCTGTCTTCACCCTTTCGCAAGCTCCGTCCTCCATTCTGTTTGCTCAGCTTGTTGTTCTTTCGACGCCATTTCCAGAGCTCCCATCGCATTTCACCTCTTTACTGCAGTTCCCACCGGCCTCTCCGATCACGTAAAACTCCGCATCCGCTTCTCATTTCTCTCATTCAATTCTCTTCGACGCATCAATTCTCTTTCAGTTTGTTTTCTGCTTTCATAAGTTTCTAGAAATTCGAATTCATCTTAACTTTGGGCCTTCGTTTGGAGCTTCGCACTCTCGTGAGGTCCGATTTTGTGTATCTGAACAGGTGAGACTTCTCTCCAAACTCTGACTTTGTTGAGAAGTTGCTGTAGGAGAGCTTGTTTCTAAGCGCTCTTAATTAGTTTCAGTTTGGGATTCGTTGTTCGTGGTTTGAGGAGTTAACGCTTTGGTAGTTTTTGTGGTTTGGGTGGTGTTGGACTGAGTTAAGAGAGTAATTGAGAGTGCAGGAAGTGGGTGTGTAGAGTTTAATAGCTTTGGTTACTATTTATTGGTTTTGAACACTTTTGTGCACAGACAATATAATAACTGTGTCCCGAGACTTTGTGCCGATGGCGTGATTGACTTTGTGCCGATGGCGTGATTGATCGGTCTTATGTAGATGGCTGTTGGAAGAGAGTTTGGGAGTTAGTTTCTTAGCGGTCGGAAGTAGAGTCTGTTTCGGAGTCGTTGTCCAAGGGGTTATAGAGTTGCACTGTGGTGTTTTTTTGTGGTTTTATGAGGTGTTGGACTGAGTTAGTAAACGAATTGAGAGGTTTAGTTGATTTTTTTTTTGACTCGTGCGATTTAAGCTCTGAATAGAGATCTTGTCTCGGGACACAATTATTATTTTTAGTGTCTTTGTGCTGATGACATGATGCGGTTTGCACTGCAGTAGGTGATTGAAAATAAGTGATTGCTCTGCGCAGGCATCTGAAGGATTAGAAACCAGAAACCATGAGTTCGGGAAATCCCAACCAGGGGCCACCCCCGACATACGACGCTACGCGCACTGGTAATGAGCCGCACATTGATGATGAGCCTCTCTTCTCGACGCCACCGGAGGAGCGGAATCCCAGCATGAAGCGACCTACTGAGCAGGAGCAACCCACGAGCTCGTTTGGTGCACCTCCGATGGGCGAGCCATCGGAGCCAAGCGCTCACCCTGACAACCAAACGGCTGCAACGCACACTTTAGGCACTGCTTCCCCTGATGGCACGGGGGGCCTAAACCGAAGCCAGTCGTCGGTGCCATCGTCTGCAACCGCGGCTGGTGCAAGCGGCCCTGGTTTGCACAGACATTCCAGTGGTGCTTATGATACGTCAACTGCGTCCAAGGGATTCTTCAGTGGTGGAGCTCCTCAGAAAACCACCACGCCTGGCACCGTCCCGGAGCAGACGGCTTCACAGCCCGGCGCCACTCCGGAGGGAAAGCAGCCTGGAAGTCCTTACGTTCAGACGCAAGAAGTTCCGTCTACAGGAACCAGTAAGTAATTGCGCAATTTATTGCAACAATTCTGTGTCGCTTGCACCTGAAGATAAATGGATCGGAATTTTGGTTTCTTTTGTGAAGTGGAGCTGATTCGCCCCCCATCCCCTACCTCACCCCACCTTACGTTAGAATGCGATTTGCAGTGACTTGTTTGCATGCTGGCTTGCAACTTGGATGGTGACGTTGTGCATAGGGCTTCTGCAATTTATTTTATTGACACACACGATTCTTTCGTTGCTTCCAGGTCCAATGAACATGCTTGTGGGGAACTTTAACAAGTACATGGCGAAAGCAGAAGGGCTTGCAGGAAACATTTGGTCCAACCGTAAGTCACATTCGACAACCTTCACAAAATAATCAAATGCCCTTGAATGATTTAATTGCTTTCGATAAGAATATACAGGAGATTATTCATTGCTACTGCTTGTCTGAAGTTTTAAGACACTAACATTGTCAATTTGGGTGAATTGCAGTGAAGACGGGTCCCTCTGTGACAGATGCAGCGCGGGGTAGGGTGAGTCAAGGAATCAGGATGGTACAAGAAGGTGGTTTTGAAGGACTGTATAAATCTACTTTTGGAATGGCCGAAGGGGAGCAGCTTCGCAAGACGTACGCTTGTTACCTATCGACTTCTACTGGTCCCGTGGCTGGCACTCTTTACATCTCGAACTTGCAGTACTCTTTCTGCAGTGATAGACCCCTCTCTTATGCACCCACTCCCGGTCAGCAAGCCTGGAGCTACTACAAGGTTAGAAAACCTGCTCATGCAAGCCCATACCCGTCCTGGTCGCAATCCTGTTCTGCCTTCCGAGTTGAGGGATATCTTTGGCCGTGAATGGTGTTTTCATTTTTGTTTTAGAAACGCTAAATGTGTATTAAATTTGGTATTTGTAGATGGTGTTGCCCCTGCGCAAAGTGAAGGAAGTGATTCCATCATTCAACGAAAACAAGCCTCAGGAGAAATACATTCAAGTGATGGCACAAGACGAACATGACTTTTGGTTCATGGGATTTGTCAACTACGACAAAGGTGTTAAGAACATGCAACTGGCTCTTCAGCATATTGGAGAAATTGATCCCAGCGGTGGACTCAAGGCCCCGTGGGCAGGATTGGCAGTGCCCGGAATGTCGAAGATGGGGTCGAAGAGGACTGCTGGTCAACAGTCCCCAACGAGTGCTCAGCCATCCCCAACGGGTGCTCAGCCATCTCCAACATCGCAACAGGCCGGCCATGTCCCAACCACCGGTGGTCCTTCTCCCAACTACCCGACCGCTCAAGCTCCCAATTCTACCTCAGGTAACCCTCAACCAACGGTTTGAGGAGCCTGCGGTAATGTGCTCTTAGGCCGAGTTTCGAAGGAAGGTGGTTAATTGTTGATACAGGTGGTATTGTTTTGTATAATTATACTGTGAAGTAGTCAAGAGTTCGGCAGAATTATCCTACTTTGTAGCCCCCTAGAATGTACAGTAATTGCTTCCAGAGTATTGTGCTTTTCTGCCAATTTTGAGCCTGACATGGGTTTCGAAGAGTTATAGATTGTACTGTGATTCGAGCATCGCTGTATTATGTAACCTGATTTATGGCCTAGTATCATGGTCTGACATAATATATTTTTCATTAAATAGCATCACATTTCTATAAGATGGAAATGTACAGTCTAGCAGAGCAGCGTCGTTTATGCTTACTTGTCCTAGTGGCTCTATTGCACTCATTATACCGTGATGCTACTTGCTCCGACAGAGTCTTGCTAGTAATCGGAGCGGTCTGTGCCACTACGAGTGGGGCATTTTTCTTTTCATAGCGTGGTATAGCTGCATTGTACTGTACATGTAGCTTGTTTCATGTAAGGGTCGTAGAGGGCTCAATTTTCCAGTAGCAATAATTGTTGTACATAATGACGAACTCAAATTTTGTCTCTCCTCTGTGCATGTAGCTTGTAAGTTATTGATGCGATGTCTCTCCCTTCAGTCCAGAGTTAGCAAAAGATAATGAAAAAGGAAGAAGTTGAAGAATAGCGTTTTCCAAAATGCCATTTTAAGGTGGGACTGCCAATCCCACCTAAGCTTAATGAGGCTTGACGAACAAATTTTCATCACTTCAGAGATCTTCCGTCTCTGAAGAGATTACTGTGGAGACATATAATGAATAGGTTGTTTCAACTTCCTGGCTGTCACGTCACAAAGGTCAGATATCAACTCATAACAGCTTTTGAAACCATTTTCAAAGGCATGCCTTGAGGAGAATTTCATGGCAGGTTTTCAGATTGCAGCCACCTCCATGTAAACACGACATTTTCAGTTATGGAGGTTCATTTGAGACTGAAAAGCCACATACTCATATATTGCTTTGTCAAGCAGGAATAGTGCTTTGTCACATGGTCTGGACTCTGAAGGGACAACGGTATCAATATTGACGGCCAGTGAGAGTAGCGCATACAGAGATGTGATTCCCAGAGGAGGAAGTGAATCCTCTTATAAGTTGAGGATAACCCATACAGATAAGCTGAAATTTGCTTGAGATGAGATCCTAAATTGAACATTCAGTTCCTTGAGTCCATTCGAAGTCAGCTGTTTGTTGCATCTCTGAGTTTCTGTGCATAATATATTGAATGACCTCGACGACATTACAAATTTCTCGTGTCCCGGCTTACTCAAACCCCATTATTGTCAACCCTAGGCGCCTAAAATGCACGATATTAAATGAAATTCTGTCATAGTAGTGTGGCGAGCTTGGTAAGTTTTTTAGTGTCGATCAGGGAGTTGGAGAATGGAGAGGGCCTAGGATCGGGGAGAGAAGACTATAATTTCATCCTGAGGAAGCTTTGAAAAGGATCTTCCAAATCTGAAACCCTAAGTTACAAATTAGCAACTCAACAACCCAATCTACAGAAGTTGCGACGGAGGACTGAATTCTTGACGTCAGAAAAATCTTCGAGATGATGGTGAGATTCGACAAAATTTTGGATTGAGTATTGTAAACAATGTGAATCGAGACTTGCAAGAGATATTTGCTTCCTTGTTATGTACTGTACTGTGCTTGCAAGTGATAGAGATAATTCCCATCAAGGATAAGTTAGTACAGTACCACACACGTAATCAATCAGTTGCAACAAAAATTGTATACAAGAACTGACTTCACTTCATTGTAGCCTGATGCAAATCATGCAATGCTTCCTCTCTTGTGGTCCAGAGTCAACAAAGTATGATGAAAAAATTAGACAATGAATCTCTTCTATATGTATTCTTTCTCTGATGTTCACATGCATGGGTGTTATTTTGGCAGTAAAGCTCTACCCTAGAAGGGTTTCTCCCTGATGTTTACATGCTTGCCAGCTTTGCCGTTGGGCCATGGGAGACAAGCTGACAAGGCCTGCACAACCACAAAGGGAGGACAAGTCTCACACAGTGGATCCCATTTGTACTTTGAAAGTACAGATGTAAAACAACCATCCACAACAAATGGCTGGATGTCCAATGACACCCACTGTGATCGTGACTAAGGTAGAAACACCCAAAAGCGTCCCTGTTCTCAACTTGTACCTTAGATTACCACTAAATATGTCCCTAGACTTTCATCAGTGTGTCCTACAAATGCTTAATTTTCATTCGCTGACGCATTTGAAGGACACATATTTAACTTTGATTTAACTGTACTGATTTTTGCAGATTTCAGTTTAGGTAGCCAGCACTCTAAAAAATCATAAAAATTACGGACCACATCCAAAAAATCTATTTTTTTTTTAATATTCATGATTTTCAGTTGCTAATACTACTAAAGGAAAAGGTGCCTCCAACTATGCTGAATTGCTTAATATTGACAGTTTTTGGGTGTTTCCACCGTACTCACTGCCGCGATGGACTAGGATTATGCATAGTCATGGACAAGACGTCAATGGAAATGTTTGTGGGGAAATCGAGGAAAAATCATACGGTTCTGGAAAGAATTTGCATTCTCCCTATTAAAGAGTCATGTGAATTTTTTTCGTTGTGCTAAAAGTTGACTGTTTACAAAAAAAATTATTCAATGAAAAATCCATTTTTGGCATGGTGTGCCATTTGTACTACAAAATGCCCTAATTCCATGGAACAATTCCAAATTTTCAATTAGTTATGACAATTTTTGAGGTGTGCAAGAACTATTTGAGAACCGCTGTAGAAAAAAAGCGCTGGAAGGAGAGAAGGCCACGCACCCTTGGGAGTCAACGTAAAGAGCTTTGGCACTTTCATTTCGTTTTGGTAGATTCAATGTTCATGATCCTCCAGCATCATACCTGCTGTGAGATTCACGTACACAGTGAACGTGATTGATATCAAACTATTGAGGATACAGCCGTATAGAAATCTATTTCAGAACAATACTCATGAAAATTAACAGGCCACTATCACCAGGCCATACACTCATTTCTGTCCACTGGAATGTAAGATTGTAAGCCATTAGCAACTCTTAGTTTCCAGTAGTGTATTCTGCATATCTCTAGAAGAACTCTCGTCCAACCAAGGCCTCCTCATTGTTTGTCGCATTTAAGTTGTTGCAGTCAATTTTCAGTAAGTGTACTCCCGATTTGAATACCCTGAAATTTCACACCGAGTTGTACAACTACATTTCTGTGATGTAGTACTAACATGGAACTGATTTTTCTCTATTACACTGTTCCATGACAGCTAGAATCACTTATGACGCATGACGCATTGGCAAATTGAAACTTCACTAGGAGATTGTCAAAAAAACTGCAAGCTGCAGATGTGCCCCCACAGATCATCGAACTTGAATCTTCAGTTACCACGGCTCCATCTTCAGCAGTAAAGAGTCTGAACTGCTGTATACCTGATATTGTGATCAATGTTGAAACGCATCAAACTAGGCTCACCAAAGTATGCAAGACAGCCAAGGAAATCAATAACAGAAAGGCATGCTTGATTCTAAAAACAGCAGATGGAATTTAATAACGATTCAAATTTGTCCTGAGACAGTAAAAAAGTTACGCCTACAATTGCATTCCTTGAAATTCCACAACTCTACGGGTTTTGATTACTCCTTGTAAAGGACACAAGTACTCACCTGTAGCGTAAAATCAGAAATCAACGATTTTATTCAACCACGGCTCACTTCTGTGACACGCTGTCATTTCCATGCTTTTGATTTAGAGTAGGCTTCTATCCACATAGAGAATCCTCATCAGTCAGAGTTTAAAGTTCTCCATATCTCCCCGTCATGTCTTGGCCACTCCACTTTGACAGCATTAATAACTGAATTTGGTGGAACACTTTCAGGCATGGGATGTTCCTCATGAAGTACTTCTGTAATATCTGATAACGCAGCCCTCAGCCTATCCAAAATGCTTGAAGGTCCTCCGGCAGTAGCATAACCCAATGACCTATTCTCCAGAAACCCCTTTTCAAAGGCAGGCTTTGTAGTCTTTGAGCTCGTTTGACGCTCGCTGTTGTGGGTTGCTGCACATGCACAAGGGATTCAAGTTAAGTGATGTACTCAACTAGTATTGATGAGTTGCTACTAACTATAAAGATTGAATTAGGCAACCATTGATCAAGTGTTGGGCGAAACCAAAACAGAATCTATGTGCCAAAGATATATGGTTGCAATTTGAAATTAGCACCAATTTTACATGAAATCAGAAGAAAGATATCATCAGGTAAGAGCGTCAATGCAACTTACCTCCTCCAGCGGATTGTATTTCGGCAGAATAATGAGATGCTCCTCCTTGTTTAGCCTGCTTAAACTTAGATACACTACGTGCAGGTTCTAATAAAACCTTCAACGACATAAGAGCTTCAGTTATTGGTTCGATGTGCGGCACAAGAAATTGTCGCACAGTATCGGCACCATCATGACCTGAAGTCAAGAAGACATGCGTGCCAATCACCGCATTTACAATTGACGATTCCATCTTTTCTTCTGACGCCCCATGACCTTCGTCCATATTGATCCCTCGAGGGTCAGAGTGATTAGAGGAACATTTCTCAGTGACGCTCTTTTCATCAGGCTCAAGCTTTCTCTCTGTTTGAGTTCGTATCCCCCAACATAACAAAGGTCTCAGCAAAGGCGTGAATAAATATGTTCCACAGAGCTTTATATCACGAGAAGCCAGCCTGCAGGCCATTATAATTGCTGTATGATGCATGTTCACAACCAGACGTGCAGCTGAAGTGCCTTCCTTAAGACCACCCTCTTGTCCCGGTAGAGGACCCAGAAACAAGGGTGGCAGTTGTGGGCATACTGCTTCATAGTATGCCTGTGTCGTGGTAATATACTTTGGCACTTTAGCCAGGTGTGAAGCAATATGGTCATACGCCTTCACATTTCCCTGAAAGAACAAAGTTTGCATTATACTCACGAAGTGGACCGTGATGTCCTTAATGAGCTTCTTCAACATCATCGGGCTTACCTACACGATGAGAACAAAAGATGTATACCAACGATACATATAGATCTCTTATACTGCACAAAGAAAGCATCGCAACAAGAGCTTTAGATTCCATTCACTCACCTCTTGTATGCCCCCCACAAGCCTCTCCATAGAAGCCGCTACCCCTCCTCGCAGCAATAATCTCGATAACATCCGTCCTGCTTTTTCTTTCAACCACGTCGGAGGCTCAGGTTTGCTCTGCCCAAGCAATGTCAAGAGAGCTTCAACCATATGGGCAACAGGAAGAGCTCTGACCATTTCGTTCATTCTTTCTGTAGCGACCTTCTTCCATTCGTCTTTGCCTGAGACAAAAAAATAATAAGATCAAGCAATTCAACACAAGGCTTCTTCTGCAAACAACCACATGGCAAGGCCAATAATGCAAAGCTAAGGATCATTTGACTGGCAGCTGCAAACCCCCGAGGTCCAACTGTTCAGACTATCGATGTAATGCATCAAAGGCAGCACCTCAGCAGAGACTCCCAAATATCTGCTCATAAGATTCGAAACAAGAGCCATCTCTACCTGAAACTGAGAGTTGGATAAAAGCTGCGCAGAGATCAGGAAGATGGTGAAATATAACGAGCTCACTCAGAGCTGCTGCTGGTAATTGGGTCGCCTGAGTGAGTGATTCTCCTCCTTCCCCCACAGGATTGTTAGCCTTGTCTTCATCCATTTCAGGATTCTGAGGACTGTCTAAAATGAGCCCTGCTAATAGCTCTGCTGACTGAAGGAGAGACGTTGGTGCGCCATTGAAAAGCTTTGCAGAGGGTTGTGGAGGCTCTCCAGAGGATCCAGAGCCTTCACCTGAAACGTGCTCCTTCAACGCAGCTGCAGCAGAGGCTGCTGATTTTTCCCCAAACCGTTTCTCCAAAGGGATGCCCACGCCAGGGCTCAAATGAGGATAGATGCCCCACCTCACCACCAGCTCTAAGATCGCCTTTACGACAGTCGAGTCCGAGGAGCTGAGAATCACGCTCTTGCCACTGCCAATGGTTGTGTAAACACTCTCCAGAAGTCGGAAGGCACATTCCAGCACTCGTTCCGCGGCTCCACTACCTTGAGTTGCATCTGAAAGCAGAATCAGAGAAACTTCAGAGGCAATGAATCCCTAAACCCTAATTCTTTTTGTTTGAGAAACCCAAACCTGAAATCCTTTTGTTTGTTTCCCAAGCAATGAATGCAACACTGGCAGAAGGAATGCGACAAGTGTGATTATAAACCAAAAACACTTGGTAGTGAGTGGTACACCCTCAAGAATTGCGAAACACAAGACAGGGACCACGCTGCAAAATCTCTGGTCAGTTGTAGGAGAAACCTAATCATCGTACCTGGGCTGTTAACGGAAGACAGAAGTTCACGGGCTTGAAGCAATGCATCCCGCACTCCAGGCTCGTACTCAGTTGCCATCCTCGCTCGCACAGCGGGTTTCGAACGTTGACGAAATTTGCGATGCTTAGGATTTCATCGATTGTGCAGATGCCATCACCCTCAGTCAGAATTGCCCTCTGTCTGAATTGTGCGCGACCGTGAGCTTCTTAACCCTAACTTCAACGAGTGTCTATCACAAAAAAACGAGTGATTTGGCAGCAGCCAAGAGTACACTTGGTAAAATCCTGCGAGGATGATGCACGCGAGTCCAAGTCCTGAACTCTTGGTCCTGTTACAGAAACGTTTACTGAAGATGAGTCGAATTCTGAATTGCCTGCAATCCAAAGGGAGTCCCAACTCTCAAGAGGCTGCAATATCCTTTCTTGGTGGACTATATTTGGGGTATGAAAACTTCTGATATTTTAGGGCTTCCGCATACTTCCATGTCCTTTTGTACCTTTCTTGGTTATTTCATATTTTGCTTCTTTCTCCTCGTAAGCTCAGGTTTCACATGATTTCTTGCAGAAAGATGGGTCTTCCAACTGGCTCAAGAAAGGAGAGTTGTCAAAGTGCAAGCTTCCGCTGTAAGAGGCCATACTCAAACGCCGTTCTCAAAAGCTTTACGCATGGGCTCAGCATGCACAAGAAAGTGAGATCCTGACACCCTCTGTGGACTAGCGCTGGCAGGTAATAAGCTCTGTTCCCAGATGAAAACTCATGTAACTGTTGCCTTAGTGGATGAAAATCGTGGGGTTACGAACGAACTATCCTGCTCGTGGATGAAACGCCGTCAAGCAGACAGATGGCAAACAGATGCACAAGTCAGAGCTGGTTACGGAGTGTTGCCCAAGATGCTGCTAACTTAGTTCTAGTGTGTTCACTCTCCCGAGCTCGCAGCAAACGGAAAGACTGTAAGTTCGAAAATTGCGGTTTCTGTGTGAGTCTGCTGTGGTGTTTGTACGTAGCCTCAACTGTCTTTTCTGCTCCGATCAATCTCGGCTGAAGTTGCTGTTTGGGATTCGGTACATTTTCTTCTTCTCTCGCGACTTCTTAATTCTGTAATGGTGTGTCAGGGACTCTTATTTTGGCTTCTGCTCATGCACATTGCAGTTTTGACGGTGTTTGTAGTCGAAATTACTTGTCATCTGACCATACTTATGCTTCAACCTGTTTTCATTGTTCGAAGAACAGTCGAATATTCCGCATGCAAGTGTTTTGTAATGCGGTAATGCAGATTGTACACACTGTGCTCTGCGGAGTTTGTTTTGTAAAGCGGTTTTTCATTTTTGTCTATTTTTTTTCAACTTCATGTTTTCTTGGGCATGTAGAACAGCAGACCCTCATAAACCTTGAACCCCACGGAGCACAGCGAGTACGATTTGTGATAAGTCGGTCCGCTTCTCCTTGTACGGAAAGGGTCCCTAGATTTGGTCACATTGACCTTCAGTTTTTATAAATGCACTATGTCCTCTGTTTCACATGTCATTCTGCTCTTCTTCGTATGCCTGTTTCCTGTTGCATCATATCTTGGTAGACTATTCATCCCTTGTTTTCGATGAGGTGGTTGCCAATTCAAAAACCGGTTTATGTTGCGTACAATGTCACTAGAAGAATTTGCTCTCCTAGGGTATGCTCAAGCAATCCAGTCGTTTTGATTCCCTGTCCTGTCTCTGTATTCATATTGATCAACTTTTGTTCAAAACAACCTGCAATCTTCATATCTGAATACAGCACCGTGATCACAGCTGGGATGGCGCCAAAGCAAACGGAAGAGTTGTTCGTGAAGCAAGCTGAAGTTTACAAGAGAGCTCGGCCGCGTTGTCCAGAGGAGTTGTATGCATTCGTGGCCTCGTTAACCCCATCGCATGAACTGGCCTGGGATGTAGGCACAGGCAACGGCCAAGCTGCAGCTGCGGTATGTGCTTTCTTGTAGTGAATCTGCAACTGCTAAATTCACCATATCCGCCATATTCGCCATATTCATCTTTATATTCATATCCATATTTGTGCCATTGTGTCTTGCGTTTTCTTCTCGAAACAGATTTCCAAGCATTTCCAGAAGGTAGTAGCTACTGATGTGGCTGAGGAGCAGCTCAAGTACGCAGAGCAGAGGCCCAACATCACATATGCCGTGACTCCATCCACCCTTTCGAAGGAAGAACTCACCCGCATTGTCGGCCCGGAAGGTTCTGTGGACTTGGTACTGATTGTGGAGGCCTTGCACTGGTTCGACTTCGACAAATTCTACAACGACGTGAAGCATGTGCTTCGGAAGCCGGGTGGGGTGATTGCTGCAACGGTGTATCCATCCAGACCCAAAGTAGAGGCCTCAGTCGACAAAGTTACGGACGAGTTTTATGCAACTATTCAGCATCACTGGGCTCCACGGATGCTTGAGTATGTGGAGACTGGCTACAGGACAATTCCCTTCCCTTTTGCGCCCGCTGTGGAGGAAAATGGTTGTCCTCAGTTTGAAGCGACTGTGGATGCGAATCTAGACCAATTTCTGGCTTATTTGGAGTCATGGTCGGCAGTGCAAACTGCTATTGATCATGGAGAGGAGCCTCTCGGTGCGCATCAGAGGAAGCTCTTTGCTGACGCTTGGGGTCCTCCAGAGACTGTCCGTTGCTTGAAGTGGCCTTTGGATGTTCTTCTAGGGACAGCATGAGAGAAATACTAGGTGGTTGAAATTTCTATTGTCATTTTGTGACATTCTATGTTTCTGATTGGACTATTTGACATGCTTTGGGTTGGATGTCATGTTTGTGAATCAGATATGCACAATTTCATTAATTTTGTATGAGTAATATCTTCTCAAATTTAATGAAATTACCTACTTCTGCAACTATCATTGTAAGTTAGATCTTGCTAAGACCTTGGACGTATCTGCTAGATCTCCTTTTTGGAGATTCTGTAATTGTTCTGTTGTCTTTTAGTCTCTTTTATCCTTCTTTGATGACTGAATTGAACCGAGTTTTAGACAGTTCTGTTCTCTTTGGATTTCGTTGTTTTTGTGAAACGTTTTTCAGTCACATTCAGTCTCCACTGGACTTAAAAAATATCAGGATTATCCTCCTCAGACTTCCAAATACTCCGTGATTGCATCTGAATGTACAAGCGGAGTTACAGGTCCAGATGGCCATCTATCCTACGGTTATGGGTCCGTCCTTGCAGGATTCCTCCTGCAAGATCGCTGGAGCCGAAAACCTCTTGAAATTCCCTTTATGATTGAGCTCATTTGATGAAGATTTATAGATTTTACTGAAGATTGAAATTTGCCTGTATTCAGTGTTTTTTCTTTGAAGCAGAACTTCAAATGTTCAATGCGTGCAAAGGATGCTTGGATTTTTCAGATAATTCTTTAAATTTTCTTCAGGACTGAATACTTACTTGCTGAATTTGATGAACATTTATTGGTAAAATGCTAATACTTAGGATCACATATATCCCGAATTATCGAGTATTAGGATTCTTGAAGATTGAACTTAACCCTTAACCCCTAAAGGACCAAGGCCTTTTTTCTGCCAAAAAACACTCAAAACTGCCATATCTATAGCAAAGAGTAAAAAAAATTGAAAATTGTTTGTTTTTTCACATCTGACCGTAGGATCTTACACCTAACTAGTATGAGAGTGTGTGGAAAAAATTTCAGAATTTTTGACCGCACAAATTGCAAGATATCTGCGTTTAAAGTGAAAAAAACAAGTTTTTCAGCACATATCGGGCCTAGATTTTTTGACTTTGAACATTTTTAACTTAAAATTTTTGCACTATAGAGTTTTGGGCTTTAAATCTTTATAGTGGAGAATTGAGTTGAGAGTCTAGGGAAAAAAAAGAAATTCAAAAAAACTTAATTTTCATTCTTAAAAAAATTGTTAAGTAGAAGTAGGTATGAGATAGAAGGAAAATCTAAAATATTCATATATTTTAGATGGAATTAAAATGCACTAATCCCAATGGAGAGATTGTTCTAGCAAGTAAAATAAACCATTTAAAAAAAAATTGAAAAATTTGAAAAATTGCATTCAGAAATGAATCGTACAAGTTATTTTTTTCAAGAAGATGCTCTAACTGCCCGAAAAACAAGAATGTCCATAACTTTCTCATAACATATCCAAATGAAATGAATCAAAGCTTTCTAGATAGGCAAAAATATAATCTATGAGAAAAAAAATATTAAAAAAAAAATTCAAATTTTTGTCCATTTTTTTTTTGCTGCCCGGGTTGCCCCTCGTCCCCTGTTTTGAGCTTATTTGGTCATAACTTTTGTTCCCGGGCACCGATTGTGAAAAAAATTATATTCCCACAAAGCTTATCAGTTTTTCTATCTCCAAAAAAAGTTTCAAAAAATAACAACAACATTTCAGCTTGTAGGTACCTGCCCAAAAACACATTTGTCCAAGGGACAATGAGTGGTCCTTTAGGGGCTAAAAGGACATTTTTGTTCCTCGAGGGGCAGCCTAATGAATCTGCCAGTGTGCAGTGGATTTTGTGGCAAGTTGAGGAACTAGGTAGAACCGTTGGGATCATGTAGGAAACAAAGCTGCAGAGGTGACTTTCAACGTTGCTTGGCTTGCATTGCAATTTCACTCTCCCAAATTTGTCTCTAAAGATGACAATTAGCCAACTCAGAGTTCAAACTTAGTACTCGATTGTGGTCCAACTTCCCCCCTTATGCTTACACTAAAGGAAAATTACAAATCACATTCACTAAAAAATAGTAGGAAATACTAATCAATGTCACAATACAAGAATTAACACATTACAAAATTCTATTACTCACATTCCATAACAAAATCAGAGATTCTTGCATATACTTTGAGAGTGGTGAATTACAAAGCATTTGCCCATGCAAACGGTTTCTCAATATATAGAACAATATCGTTGTCTTTACCTTCTTACAAATGACACATTGTCAATACTTTCTCTTTCCATGTCCAGACTATACCAATGTATAGTAAATCTTGTCTAGATTCTTCACCTAGCCTTTGGCATGCAAGTCTTCTTTGACCCTTGTACCTTTGTTAAATTGTATGCTATACTAACATTGAAGGCCAAATGAGATATTGGTTTCAAGCCTCTATCTACAATTGCACTCTTGTACAAGATATAGGCATTCAAAAAGGATTGATTAAGTATATGGAAGAAAATTTCATATCACCACTTGTGGTCCCATCTCTGCAATGAATAGTAACCATGGAGTTGATCATGCACATCAACTTCACATATGTGCTTCTAGTAAAGGATTAGAATAGGTGAGGCAAGAATTTCTATGTGGCCATAATGATGCCATCTTTTAATAATTAATAACTTCAATGGATCAACATGACTACAAGTAGTTGAAAGTAAAGCAACAAGTTTATTGTCAAACCATGTAATAGCCACCATGCGTCCACTTAATTGCATAGACGCCATACCAAAGGTGATCACATTCCCTTGTCAATAGTAATATCATTAGAGCATCAGACCAACCTTTCAGATTGATCTTGCAAGTACATGTGGCATATATGCCATTTTCAAACAATTGCCAAAATAAAGTAGGGCTATTGAAAAACTTATCACACGTTAAAATATGATCCAAAATTCCAAGACCTTCCATTAGTAACAAAATTGTGCAATTGCCAACACTTACTTCTTTCTTATTGTTACTAGCATTGTAGTAGATATCAATTTTCAACACATACTTATAAATACTATTAGCTAAATACCAGGTTTTCAATCCATATTGAGTTGATTTACTTTCTAGATATTGCCGGATTGGAGCATACTCACCAGTGTGCTTCATCATCATTTCATCTATGTATACATATAAATTTTGCTCAAGATTCTAGATGTGCACCACACAATGCATTATGAGCATCAACCGGCCACAATGTCTTCACTAACTTGTTGTAATCAAGATGTGACTTATCCATGCACACATTGTTGTTGTCAACTGAATGCAAGCATTTGATTATGTCTTCAAAATGACTACGACTCATGACACTATGGATATAAGGGATTTGAAACAACTCAATTAAAACATTTTTTAGACAAAAGTGTAAGCGCAAGTAGGGAACCTCCTTCAAATTCTTCAATGCCATAAGCATCAAGACACCAAAAAAATTTAGCAGCTCTGTACCAGTCAGTCTATACCATTTTGTATCCCTGCATATGCTTCCATCATCTTAACTCTTGAGTAGAGGTAGCATACAAATTAGTCATTTGGACTATGGTACACAATATGTCAATTGGCTACAACAACTTGAAGAAGTGAAGATTCTTCAATCATCCAATAAACTTTGCAAAATCATATAAAATTTATTTTTTGTAGAAATGTCTTGATTCTACTTGCAAATGACTTCTCTCAAATTTCTCAATCTTTACAAACTACAATATGGGAGGCAACCCATTTCTAATCACTTAAACAATTATATGTATCTATAAAGTAAGTTTCTTTATTGGAGAAATTTTCTCGTGTGCAGAAATACAGTTTGGAAGGGTTCCATAATTCTCCAATTTTATTTTTTTCCAAAACAAAATTACCGCAAATTTTTCAGCGGAAGATTATATTCCTCCCATATCAGTGAAACAAGACTTATTATTTCCAACCATGGGCTGAAAACAAAATCAACCAAGGGTTGATTGCAATATTGTGAGGCTTGTAGCCAAGCATAATGCACCACAACTACACCAAGAACTTTGCCATAATTGATTACAATAGAACCTCTCTTAGTGCATAGTGTTGGGACTATGCACTAAGAGAGGTTTATACATTTGGAGAGGTGTAGTAATGTTCACTGTCTAATGTGGCTTCTAACTACAGGGCCTCCAACCACATGGCTTCTAATTACAAGGCCTCCAACCACATGGCTTCTAATTACAAGGCCTCCAACCACTGTTCAGCAATAAAGCCTTCAAAGTACAATCTCTCTTATTATGCACTAACAAAATATGCACTAAGAGAGGTTCTACTATACTACTCATCTGAAGTGCACAAAAAGATGAAGGGCACCCTACACTAGTAGAATGGGGGTGATCAAGAATGGGTTCACCCATATGCGAGTTGACAAATAGCTTCTCCAAGGTACGTACTGTAGATAGCAAATCTGCTTGGAAATAGGCATGTTTACCGTAGCTAGGCCCACAACCAGGTGCAGTTCCCTTATGTTGCCAACTCATACCTTGAAATTCCCTCCGAGGTCAACAGGTTGCCAACTCATAAACAATACGGAGTACTCTACCAACACCGAACAGTAAGTTTCACTCACTGACGCAGTGATCGAAGTGTATCGTAAAGCATCTAAGTTTATAACTTACTAATGTAGCCTTGTGACGTTGCCACATCCAAAACAAAAATAAAAATCATTTTAAGAAACCAAAAGAACTCAAAAATCCATAACTTTCCCTATGTAGGTCCAAACGCCATGAAACAAAGCTCATGCACCCCTCCTCGCCCAGGGCTTTCCAACAGTACCAAAAACGTGACAAATTGACACATGATTCAAAAGATACATGATTTACTAATTTTTAAGATCCAAAAATAACTCAAAAATCCATAACCTTCGCACCATAGGTCCAAACGCCACGAAACCAAGCCCGTGCACCCCTTCTCGCCGAGAGCTTTCCAACGGTACCAAGAGCGCAACAAAAAATCAAAGTAAAAATAATTTCCTAATTTTTTGACCCATAAATGCTTCGAAATTCAATAACTTCCGTAACTTAACTCCAAACGCAACGAAACCAAGCCCGTGCACCCCTCCTTGCCGAGGGCTTTCCGACAGTACCAAGCACGCCACCAGGGGACGCACGGTCCGGGAGATCTTGACGTGACAAACAAACAAACAAAACAAACAAAACAAAACAAAACAACATGTCTTAAGGTATAGACTAGTGTAGCCCTGTGCCGTTGCCACACCCAAAACAAAAGTAAAAGTCATTTTTAAAACCAGAAATAACTCAAAAATCCAGAACTTTCCCACCGTCGATCCAAAACCCACGTAACAAAGCCCGTGCACCCCTCCTTGCCAAGGGCTTTCCAACGGTACCAAGGACGTGACAAATTGACTCACGGTTCAAAAGATACATGATTTAGCATAATTTAGTAATTTTTAAGAATAAAAAATAACTCAAAAATCGATAACTTTCCCACCATAGGTCCAAACGCCACGAAACCAAGCCCGTGCACCCCTCCCCAGTGAGGGCTTTCCGACGGTACCAAGCACGCCCCCCGGGGACGCACGGGCCGGGAGATCCTGACGTGACAAACAAAACAAAACAAAACAAAACAAACAAACAAACAAACAAACAAACAAACAAACAACCTGTCTTAAGGTATGGACTAGTGTAGCCCTATGCCATTGCCACACCCAAAACAAAAGTAAAAGTCACTTTTGAAACCAAAAATAACTCAAAAATCCCACCGCAGGTCCAAATGCCACAAAACAAAGCCTATGCACCCCTCGTCGCCGAGGGCTTTCCAACAGTACCAAGAATGTGACAAATTGATACACGATTCAAAAGATATATAGTTTTGCATCATTTAGTATTTTTAAGAACAAAAAATAACTCAAAAATTCATAACTTCTACACCGTAGGTCGGAACACCATGAAACAAAGCCCGTGCACTCCTCCTCGCCGAGGGCTTTCCGACGGCACCAAACACACCACCGAGGGACACACGGTCCGGGAGATCTCACCGTGACAAACAAAACAAACAAAACAAAAAATAAAAAAATAGTGTAGCCTTGTGCCGTTGCCACACCCAAAACAAAAGTAAAAGTCATTTTAAAAACCAAAAAGAACTCAAAAATCCATAACTTTCCCACCGTAGGTCCAAATGCCACAAAACAAAGCCCATGCACCCCTCCTCGCCGAGGGCTTTCCAACGGTACCAAGAATGTGATAATTTGACACATGGTTCAAAAGATACATAATTTAGTTATTTTTAAGAACAAAAAATAACTCAAAAATCAATAACTTCCGTTCCGTAACTCCAAACGCCACAGAACCAAGCCTGTGCACCCCTCCTCCCCGAGGGCTTTCCAACAGTACCAAGCACGCCCCCGGGGGACGCACGGTCCGGGAGATCCCGACGTGACAAACAAAACAAAACAAAACAAACAAACAAACAAACAACCTGTCTTAAGGTATGGATTCCATTTCTGCGTACCCAAAGATCAACGCAGGGCGGAAGAATGTGGAGTTTCGATGGTGCTGTCCGATTGGCTTGCAATTGATGGCATCCTCCTGGAACGCCAAGTTGTAGGATCTTATTATCAGTATCAGTTGTTTAAAAAAGAAGAAGTTGTAGGATCTTTGTTCTCCGCTGCACTGACTGCAGTCAAGTGACACAGGTGTCGCTCGGGGAACAAAAAGAAACCCACGCCCTGGCCTCCCATCCAAAAAATCTGCTACAGGAAGTTATTGTCCTGGAATGGGATAACTACAAACGCAGGCCAGGTGACACCATGACAGGATGACGTCAGTTGCCTGTGTCAAACATATTTAATTTTAACCCTTACAGTGCTCTATTCGGAATGAACAGAATGCTTCAAGTCTTGTATGTTTAACCATTTGACATTTGCTTTCTTTGTAGAGTTCATAACATTCAGTAGCAGTCTGAGAGGCTTTCCGCGGACAGAATGATGTAGAATATTTCACATTATTTCATCCGAGGGATGATTTGACATGTTGGAATATTCCACATCCAACATTAGCTAACTATCCACGCGTCAACAATTGTCAATATTCAACTAGATGGCTAGGTTGCCATTGCACACTTCGTACACTAAAAAATCAAATACTTTCAATTAAAACTACACAAAATAGTGAAATTAGGTTGTCCCATACTAATTTCTCGACATTTGACACTAAATAAATATTTACTCTACTGTACACAAGAATACACTACTTTTGAATTGGGTATTGCTATAATTGGGAGTCATGAACCTCCACGTGTAGAAATAGAAATATTTGAAGAAGTATTTGTTGACTTTGATGGCTTGGAAAGTGACTTTCTTGGGATAAGGCAACCTAATTGTTAAGGCAACCTAATTTCACTATTTTGTGTATATACAAAATAGCAGTTTTAAACAAAGTGGCTATCAATTCATTGAGGTTCTATAATTTCAAAGTTCAAATTCCTTCAGATGCTTTGTAAGCCTTTCATGTTTTGTAATTTGGAGAGAAAAGACAACTTTATATATACTTATGGGGTGGTAGGAGGTTAAGCAAACAATGTGGGATATGTAAATTAGAATGAAGAGAAGCTTAACCGCTCATAGTTTAGTAAAAAGCAGAAATTGTATTTAACCCCTAAAGGCCCAGGGCCTTTTTCCTACCAAAAAACATTCAAAACTGCCATTTCTGTAGCAAAGAGTAAAAAAAATTGAAAAATGTTTTTTTAGCACATTTTACCGTAGCATCTTACACCTAACTAGTATGAGAGTGTATGGAAAAAATTTCAGAATTTTTGACCGCACAGATTGCGAGATATCTGCATTTAAAGTAAAAAAATAAGTTTTTCAGCACATTGCGGGACTGGATTTTTTACCTTTGAACATTTTTCACTTAAAATTTTTTGCACTATAGAATTTTGAGATTTAAATCTTTACAGTGGAGAATTGAGTTGAGATTCTAGGAAAAAAGAAAAATTCAAAAAAACTTAATTTTCATTCTTAAAAAAATTGTTAAGTAGAAGTAGGTACAAGATGGAAGGAAAATCTAAAATATTAATATTTTTTTGATGGAATTAAAATACACTAATCCCAATGGTGAAATTGTTCTAGCCAGTAAACTAAACCATGAAAAAAAAAATTCTTTTGAAAAGTTGCAAAAAGTGCATTCACAAATGAATCCTACAAATTATTTTTTTCAAGAAGATACTCTAACCTCCCAGAAAACAAGAATGTCCATAACTTTCTCATAACAAATCTAAATGAGATGAATCAAAGCTTTCTAGATAGACAAAAATATAGTCTATGAGAAAAAAAATTCAAAAAAAAAATTCAAATTTTTGCAAATTTTTTTTTTGCCCCCATCTCCTATTTTGAGCTTATTTGGTCATAACTTTTGTTCCCCGGCACTGATTGTGAAAAAAATGATATTTCCACAAAACTTATCAATTTTTCTATCTTCAAAAAAAATTCAAAAAATCAAGAGAAAATTTCAACCTGTAGGTACCTGCCCGAAAACGCATTTTTCTCCCGAAAGGACAACAGTCCTTTGGAGTTAAAGTAGAAGTTCAGACTTCATTTAGGCATAGTAGAATAAGTTTTTTCAAAAAACTTTGAACTAATAAAAGTTGGGAAATTAAGTTAACCCCTAAAGGACCATTGTTCCTACGGGGGACAAATGCGTTTTCGGGCAGGTACCTACGGGCTGACATTTTCTCTTGATTTTTTGAAACTTTTTCTGGAGGTAGAAAAGCTGATTAGCTTCAAGGGAATATAATTTTTTTCACAATCGGTGCCCGGGAAAAAAAGTTATGACCATATAAGCTCAAAACAAGGGACGGGGGGCAGCTCGGGCAACAAAAAAGAAAATGGACAAAAATCTGAATTAAAATTTTTTTTTTCTCATAGATTATATTTTTGGCTATCTGGAAAGCTTTGATTCATTTCATTTGGATATGTTATGAGAAAGTTATGGACATTCTTGTTTTTCGGGCAGGTAAAGCATCTTCTTGAAAAAAATAACTTTAGGATTCATTTCTGAATGCAATTTTTCAAATTTTTCAATTTTTTTTTTTGCATGGTCTGATTTACTTGTTAGAACAATCTCACCATTGGGATTAGTGAATTTTAATTCCATCTAAAATATATGAATATTTTAGATTTTCCTTCTATTTTGTACCTACATCTACTTAACAATTTTTTTAGGAATGATAATTAAGGATTTTTTTGGATTTTTTTTTTCCCTAGACTCTCAACTCAATTCTCCACTATAATAATTAAAACCTCAAAACTTTGTAGTGCAAAAAATTTAAGTTAAAAATGTTTAAAGTCAAAAAATCTAGTCCAGCAATGTGCTGAAAAACTTGTTTTTTTCACTTTAAATGCAAATATCTTGCAATCTGTGCGGTCAAAAATTCTTAAAAAATTCCACACATTCTTATACTAGTTATGTGTAAGATCATACGGTTGGATGTGAAAAAAAAACATTTTTCAAATATTTTTACTCTTTGCTATAGAAATGGCAGTTTTCAGTGTTTTTTGGCAAAAAAAAGGCCTCGGTCCTTTAGGGGTTAAGTTTTATCTCCAAATAGTTGTTTGGGATTTTAATCCTGCAATCAAAAGTTATGGACAAATTTCAGAGAAGGGTTGGAAGGGAATTTTTTTTTGACATTTTTAAACATCCTCTCTAAAAATTGTCCATAACTTTTGATTGGAGGATTGAAATACCAAACGGATTTTTGGAGATAAAACTTAACTTAATTTCTCAACTTTTATTAATTAAAGTTTTTTGAAAAAAATTATTCTACTATGCCTAAAACAAGGTTTAAACTTCTACTTTAAATACAATTTTTGCTTTTGACTTAATTATCAGTGGTTGAGAAACTACAAATTCTAATTTCTATATCCCACATAGATGTTCTACCTTCTATCACCCCAAGTATACACAAAGAGCTTCTCTTCTCACTCAAAAATGCAAATAAGTTATTGAAGGCCACACGGTAGAGGCATTGGTAAGTTACACAATGGATTCTAGCTTGGGGTTTTTAGAAACCATTTTTTTTTACAATTATTTGATGAATTGTATGTTCAGTCCAAGAATTAGCAAAAAAAGAATGGTATACACCATAAATATATTGCTACTATCCTGGCATTGAACCTTAAATTAATGATGTATGCATGAATTTGGTGGATGAGGATTCCAGAGAGGAAAAGGCAACCTCTCTGAAGACTATTGAATGTTATGTTTCTTTGGCATAGTTTTGATGAGATTTCAGGAGGTTAAAGGGCCATTTCAGGCCTATCCCCCAAGTTGTGAAGCAACCATTGCTGGACAAAATAAATAAATAAATTAAAATAATAAAATAAAATAATTATATATATATATATATATATATATATATATATATATATATATATATATTAAAAATATTTTAATAAAAATATTATTATGTGATGTGGTAGTAGTTTTGCCACATCAGATTGCGATGTAGCATAGTTCCCATAGTCCGGGAACTCGAGGAAACTTGCGGCTTTTTGGACCCCCAAAATCTCATCTAATGATTTCTTTGAATTAATATATTATTTCTTTTAATTTTATCAATTGGTCACAGGGAGTGGTCATCTCTTAATTCTTGAAGGAGCATCATGTTTAGAGGCCCAAAATTACTTCATAATACTCATCTCCAAAACAAGGTCAATATCTTCATCAATAATTATTTTTTAACAAATCCAATTGTAGGATCTTTTAGTTGACTTGTTCAAATACATTGTCCTAAAATTTGAAAGCAAATATCCCTATCGATTGCAAGTTCAATGTGCCTAAACTTCAAAATGTAGGCTTTTCTAGCCCTTCCACAAGGTGAAGTTTTGTCTCTCAATAATTTTAGAAAAAACATGTATGTTTTATAACTTGTGCATTTTAGTCAATATGTTGGAAAATGGATTGACAACATATACAAAAACATTTAACCCCTAAAGGACCAAACAATTATTTTTGCAACATAGCAACTCACTGCGAATACATTTTTTTATTTTTTTCCTTGGTAATTGTCACACAACATGTGCCCCAAGGAGTAGCTTTAAGGCACAACAATTTTCTTAACTTTTGGTTAAAAATTTATTGTAGAATATGTAATTTTTATTACTCAGCTGGCAATTCAATTTTTTTTTAAAAACACTTTTTTGAGAATCAAAAATTTGCAATTGGTTTTCTAGATTTATATTTACGTGGAAAGCTTTGAATCATTTCATTTGATCAATGAGTCAAAAGTTATGAGGAGTTTTAGTTTGCAGGCAGTTATGGATTCTCTACTTTAAAATGAACTTTGAAGTCCTTTATCTAGCTCAATTTTCAATGTTTCTTGAAAAAAAAAATCATAAGATGCAGATTGTTTATAACAACATTGCAACCATTGTAATTGGCATTTTTCAATTCCATAACTAAATTCTTAGCAATTTAGTATTTTGGATCATTCTCTACTTCTTTCTATTTACCAAATTTTCCTATATGTTGTACAATTCCAAATGATTTGAAATTTTTCAAGCATGTAGCCAACTTGCCTTGAAGAATGACTCCATAGAAGCACCACCATTCTGGACATTTGTTCATACAAATGTGACCTTGTGAAGTATAGCTGCCCGGATTTTCGCAAGGCCAAAAAAAAAGATTCCTATCAATTCAAACGCTAAATAATATCTTGCAATCTATATGGTGGAAATTTCTAAATTTTTTTCACATCTTCTCAAACCAGCGTACTACAAGATCCTACACTTATATGTGTCTACAAATGTTTAAAAAAAAATTGGTACTTTGGTAGGAGGCTCTAGAATCCCCTGCGCATTAAGAGCCGCCCCTATAAATGGTTGTGAAATGGACATGAGATGGTTCTAAAATTGACCTCTTTAGTCATTGAATGAACCCAAAACCTAAACCATGAGGGTTTTATTCACATGATAAAAGCATTATCAATTGCAAGAGCCATTCATTTTCTTTGCTTTCTCCATGTTTCTTTAGAATTGCAAGTGAATGGTTTATGGAAGACCTAGGATCACTAATAGGGACCTACGACCCAGTTCGTTTGAAAATTCATAAATAATTCAAAAATGCTTGGAAAATACAAAACCACTTGTGTTAGATTCCTCATCTGTTTCCCTTTGTATGAAAAATGAGCTAAAAATGTTCCCGTCCAAGGAAATATATGAAAAAGGAGGACCAGCCCTTAGATGTGTGGTTTCTGAGCCTCCCAGTTTCGAAGCTTTTCTGGTGAAAACATACTCAAAAATCTTTAAGGGTTAAGGTAGGAGGCTCGAACTCCGATAGGGCATTTTGAACCGAACATGCCACGGAGGTACATTTTGCTTTCTTCAATTTACCAAAATGTACAAACGATGCACATTCTAGGAGGTGGTCGCTTTTAGAGCCCTATGGCATTTCAACTTCGAAATTTCATAACTAATTCCATAAAGCTCCAAAAAATATGAAACAACTTGGGTTAAATGCCATTTCCTCTTGTCTTTCAAGGAAAATTAAATAAAAACCATTTCAAGATGTTTTACCTCCCCAAAATTCAGTTTCAGCGCTTAGATGATCGTTTTATGGACCTCCTACCTTAACGCAAATCCATGCCTGGAGAGCGAGCCAACTGAGAATTTGCAGGCCAGAAAAGCCCAGTTGCGACTGTGTGGTCGAACAGGCAGCAGGGACGGAATCAACGCTGGACGGAACCAAGGGCGGACCGACGTAGGGACCAACGTAGGGACCAAGGACCGGCGGGGAAAGCCGGTGTGGACAGGGAGTCAGGGATCCGGACCACCCAAGGCATTGGCACTCATCAAGCATGGTCCACGCCTCGCTCGCTCCCTCGCTCGCTCGCTCAGACACAAACCTCCCAACACCCCTAGCACAACAGAGACCGAGCTTCTGACGCCATAATAGCCTCCCGATTGCCCAACACCACTACAGACTCCTTATTACAGTACCTCATTCTGCTTCACTTGCCACCCACAATCGCCATCGCTTAGTAGTGTCACTGCGGTGATTTCCAAGACAGAGCATAGTTTAGTGGAATGTGAGCTTTTGCTGCGAATTTCGGTGGCTTGGGTCGAAGTTGGATTGCAGGGGATCGGGCCAGGGGCCGCACAGAAGGTGGGGCGGAGCGTGGCCATGGCGATGCTGGAGTGCGCTGCCGCGTCCACGTTGCCGTCGTCGTCCCTTACACCGCGCGCGCGGTTGGAGTCCAGTTGGAGAGGAGGGGGCCGGGCGTGGTTTCCGATGCAGCGCAGTGGCAGGCAATGTGAGCAGAGCATGCGAGTCGGAGGTTTGGGGCCGTTTCGGAGACGGGCGGTGGTCAGGAGAGCGGAAGGAGAGAAGAGGGGCTCCAGCAACGGCAACGCCAACACCAGCAGCAGCAGCAGCAGCCCCAAGGATAGGTCGGTGGTGTTGGAGGAGAGCAAGAGGTTGCTGGCAATGCAGAAGGAGTTGCTGGATCAGGTGCGGAAATTCGAAAGCAATGTTGGGCTTGGGTCAATTTTCTAATCTTGGGAATATTCTGGAGTCTTCCCTTTGGAGAACCCCAATCGCAGAATTGAATTTTAGCTCGAGTTTTGGAGTTTCTTGGTTAGGGGTTCAGTCTGAATATGTTCGAATCCAGGCCTTCTTTGGACTCGAGGGGAATATTTCTGTACTTGATTTCTGTGTTGGAGGCGTTTTTTATTTATTTACTGCAATTAAGGGTTACGGGACTGTCCCCTGCAGTCGATGGTAGTTTCCAATTTTCCATCGTTAGCTAAGATGTCCTTGCAATCCGTCAGTAAACGCCAGAGCTCCTAGTTCAATTTTGATTATGGTCAATTTCAGCTGCTGTAACGCCGAAGAGTAGTCCACATTGTGTAGTGAAGTGCGTTGGGAGACAGAGCCTGGCTCTTGGGGCACTGCTGGATTGCTAGAGTTTTTCAAGTGAGTTTGTATGAAGTTTATTGTGGTTTCCACCTGCAAACATGTTATAAGACTCCATGGCGTTTATGGATTCGGAAGGCAGCAGCAGTTGTAATTTTTGCCATTATCGTGAGCTGTGAACTTGTTGGTATGATTATCATTTACAAACCCTGTTTTTGATTTGAATTCAGTCGAAAATCATGAGTATAAGGTGGAGGATACTGTTTGTGTCACTTTAAACTTTTTAACTTATGGAGGAGTGTGATTTTCAGGAGAGGCATAGGGCTGTGGAGAGATCTTTAGGTACAAGAGCCAAATCTGTTAAGACCAAATTTTTATCAATATGTGTGATTTTCGCATGCAATTTCAAAGTGGGAGGTTGTAGACCACTGTAAGTGACAGTAGACAATCCCATTTCGATTCGGAAATCAGTGGCGATAGACATTGAGCCAAGTCATGCTTACTGCACTTCGTAATGAGTCCAACCAAGTACATAAATAATCGAGTTGCTGTTGGTAACAGGGGTCAGTGTAGGCGGCGCTAACAGTTTTAGTATCCTCTACCCTAGTGTGTTAAGATTTTTGGGTGCTTGCTGCCTTGGCATTTATTTCAAGGCCAGCAATTCATAGTGATTCTTTT
Organism: Pseudisothecium myosuroides; assembly: GCA_951799445.1. NCBI lineage: Eukaryota > Viridiplantae > Streptophyta > Bryopsida > Hypnales > Lembophyllaceae > Pseudisothecium > Pseudisothecium myosuroides. The sequence continues at coordinate 20,046,289 of OX637289.1, forward strand.
GTGTCAATTGTCCATTCTTCATTGCAGGTGAGAAGTTTGAGCTTGTTGAGTTTTGACATTTAGTTATGAAATTGGGGCTCAAACCTCCGAGGTTACACATTCTGCCCCAATCAACCGTACCTAAACTGTGAGCAATGTTTTGATCTATGCTGCAGATTGAAGAAAGGCAGAAGTTGTACTCGTCTTCAAATCCCAACCCAGAGCCGCCACCACCCAGCATTGAAGTGGAGCAACCAAGCGAACCACAACCTCAGCCAACTGTAGAGATTGCTGAAGCTTCCACGAGCTCCCAGACGGCCCCTTCCTCGTCAGGGAGGCCTCTGGCAGCCGCTTGGCCTTCGTCACCTCCTTCGAAAAGGACTGCAAGGTCTGGCCGGGGTGTTGTTCAGCCATTTTCACCGCCAGGTGCAAATCGGACCGTGTCTGCTCCTGAAGCAGAAAGCAAGCGAGATTTTCATAGCGATCATAGTCGTGAGGGCACTGGTGGGATTCCCTCACAAGCGCCGCAGCAGCAAGCTGAGGCCAATGCTGCAGTTCCGAGTGCTGCTGAGAAGCCACCCCCGTTGGCTGGACCAAATGTAATGAACGTCGTTGTTGTGGCTGCAGAATGTGCGCCTTGGTCTAAAACAGGTAAAGTAGAGACTCCATTAACCATACCATACATTGAATTATCCATTGACCATATAGATGAACTTTGATTTGTGTTAAGTGTGTGCATACACTTAATCTATAGACATTGAGCGTTTTGCAATTGATATTTAACTTAACACGTACCAAATGCGCGAAACTTTAGATGAAACAAGTTTGTAGATTGTTGGAGGGAAAGGCTCAAAGTTCACCTGTATGGTCAAAGGAAACTCTTCCTTGCTGTATGGTGAATGGAAACTTTACATTGGGGCCTTTCGGAAAATCCTCTGTTAAGCAAGTTGGAGCACCAGAATAGGAGTTCAGAAAGGGTTTTTTGGCTCTTTTCTGTGAATTTTTTTTCACAGGAGCGTTTGATATATGAACGCGTTTGCTGTTTAGAGCGTAAGTTGCAGCTACTTTCTTGCTCTTTGTGTTGGAAGTTCACTGACGTATCTCATTGCTTGCATTTTCTAAGGCGGTTTGGGAGACGTTGTGGGCGCGCTTCCAAAGGCGTTAGCTCGGAGAGGTCATCGTACAATGGTAATTATCTCTTTTCCTCGCCCAGTTGCAGTTGTTTCTTATTGCAGTGCACGTGGACTAAAAACATTCTGTTCTTCATCTGATTTGCGAAGGTCCAATAGCCACTGATGATTGCTGAAATTGTACTTATATGTCAATCCAATCAGAAAACCAGAGGTTCTTTGATTGTAAATGTTATTTTGCATCGCCTGCAGGTTGTAGCACCTCGGTACAGTAATTATGCTGAGGCTTGGGAAACTGGTGTGCGAAGGATTTACACTCTTTCTGGACAGGTTACTCATCACCTTCTAGTGACTATTTCGTTTTCGGTCTTTGGGTGGGCTAAGCTTAGCTAATCTTTTTTGTCGAACGCAGATTGTAAGAGACTGGCGTTATTTCTGGGTCTTTGGTTTCTTAGAGTTGAACGTTGGTTTATGACAGTTAATATCTTGGAAGTCTCTGGAATTTACAACCTCTCACTTCTTTGTGAATCTATCTGTTTCAACCATTTCAAGCAGTGTGTGGCCTTTACTTGTTGGCTGTTTCAGGACTTCGAGGTTGGATATTTCCACAGTTTCCTCGACGGTGTCGATTTTATTTTTGTCGACAATGCTATTTACCATGCATGTGCAAACAACATATATGGCGGATCTCGAGAGGTATGGATGCTTCAAATACTTCGAAGGTGCCGCAATAATGAATGACAGACGAAGTCTTTTGGGTCATCGCTGATGAATCAATCATTTAAGTTCCAGAGATCTAATCGCCCGAAGTTTGAGCATCTTTTGGCGATTCAGAGTTCTTGTTTAGAACATGTTACTTCGAGGCGCACTGTCGCAATTGGATACTGACGATTCCTAATTCGTTTGCAGGAAGTGCTGACTCGCATGATCCTGCTCTGCAGAGCTGCTGTCGAGGTCAGTAGCTGGGTTAAACTTTTGACAATCTCGTGCATCTAATAGCGCTCGAAAAATTGCAGACTTCAGTTCTGGGGCTGAACTTCCAATTTCATGAAGTTGAACCGCATGTCTGGATTCTAAATTTCGACGAGACTGGGAGATCTTGCTGACGCTTGCATATACTTTTTTGTGCAGATTCCTTGGCATGTTCCTTGCGGTGGTGTTAGCTATGGTGACGGAAACCTAGTGTTCATTGCCAACGATTGGCATACAGCATTGGTGCCAGTTTATCTGCAGGCATATTATCGGGACAATGGCTTTATGAAATACGCTCGATCGGTGCTGGTCATTCATAATATGGCTCATCAGGTAGCGTCTTGTTCCACCTTGCTTTGTCTGTCGACTGGTTTGAAATTGAGAGGAATGTTACTAGTGTTCAGTGAATGAATTGAACAAGTCACTTCCAGCTCAGCCCAGACATCTTTAGCGTTGAAAACTGGAGTCAGCTTTCGGACATTCCCTCTAAACGGAAATTTTCAAGAAATCCTTATCTAAGAATTCTTGATGAATCCCTGGAATCGGTCAACATATTCGACAATAATCTGACTTAGGCCTAAGTTTGCCTAAAGTAGTCTATCGTAAACCTTGTTCAGCGTCTACTCAATCTCGTCCCACGTCTATTAGCATATTAGTTTATGTTGATTGCACTCATGTGGGATTAATGCTCTGTCTCTTCTGCAGGGCCGGGGCCCGTTGTCTGATTACCACAAACTGGGCCTGCCCGACAACTACCTCAACAAGTTTCGCCTGTTCGATCCTGTAGGAGGGGAGCACAACAACGTCTTCATGGCTGGTCTCATAACAGCACACCGCATTGTGACTGTAAGCCATGGCTATGCATGGGAAGTACAAACTCAAGAAGGAGGCTGGGGTTTGGATGGCGTTATTAGGGACCACAATTGGAAGCTAAGGGGTGTTGTGAACGGAATTGACGACAAAGAGTGGAATCCAGAGCTCGATGTGCATCTTCAGAGGGATGGATACACCAACTTTAGTAAGGAGACTTTAGATTCTGGAAAAGCACAATGTAAAGCTGCCCTACAGAGAGAGCTGGGTTTTCCAGTGCGGGCGGACGTGCCATTGCTGGGATTCATTGGGCGACTGGATCACCAAAAGGGGATTGATATTATAGGACAGGCTATGCCCTGGATGATGGACCAAGATATCCAAGTGGTATTGCTGGGGACTGGCCGCAAAGATTATGAGGATATGCTGCGCCATTTTGAGGGCCATCATCATGATAAAGTCCGGGGTTGGGTTGGTTTTTCGGTGGCAACAGCCCACCGAATTACTGCAGGCGTTGATATTTTATTAATGCCTTCGCGGTTTGAACCTTGTGGACTAAACCAGTTGTATGCCATGCGCTACGGGACGGTGCCGGTGGTGCATGCTGTTGGGGGTCTGAAGGATACAGTGCAGTCGTTCAATCCCTTCAATGAATCTGGCCTTGGATGGACCTTTGACGATCTACATGTGGATAATTTCATTCATGCTCTTGGGAATGCCATGTGGACCTTCCGGGACTTCAAGAATAGTTGGAAAGGCATCCAGCACCGAGGTATGTCGCAGGATTTGAGCTGGGACCACGCAGCGCAGCAGTACGAGGAAGTGCTTCTTGCAGCTAAGTACACTTGGTAACCATCTTGTTGTGAAGCTCCACTTTTGTGTATCTCATTTTTATGGCTTCTTCCCAGCTCCAGATCGCATTTTTATATGAACTTGTAGAAAAATTTTACGTTGCAAATGTTGATGATCTACATTAGGGGCCACCCCAAAACTGAGCTGGGTTTATGAGCTGGGAATGAATACGCATAGAGTTGTGGTTGGAGTTGGTAAATCTTTTTGACTTGAGATGTCTATTATTAGAGGACCTGTTAAGAGGTTCTTAGATGGCTCCATCCTCCATGAAAGGCCATCTTTGAATTCCGAAGATTATCCTTCAATTGTAACACACTAGAGGTTGAAGGTTCGTTCGAGGCTGTTGTTGGGAATGATCAAGCGGAGCTCATGAGACTGTACCGTAGTTTTATATTGATGCGCTGCATTTGATAATAAACAAGTCGTGGCTACTATTGCAAAGGTTTTGGGATGTGTTACCCATGGTGGCGACTCTGGATTCTTGTTATTATGCAAGTTTGACTCTGCTTCTCTTGTAACTAGCTTTCTGAAGCACTCCCGTGGCATTGGACCTTGCTCTTCTTGCGTTCCTCTTTGATGGCACATCGCTGGAAACTTCCATGGCACTGATTGTGGCAGGATTAACTCTTCGAGACCTGAACTTAATTAATTAACCCTGTAATCTGTCTCAAATTGTTTTGCTTTGTTTCCTATATTTGCAACTAAGTTTGAGGGAAATTTATTTTGTTTTATTTTTCAGAGATGAAATCACATGTCTTCTATAAGTGAAATTATCGTGATTTTTTGAATCATATCTAATACTCCGTACAAAATTAGCTTAAAAAATCTGAAATTTTCACCATAAGTATATACTATAGTGAAGACTACAATAGAACCTCTCTTAGTGTATGGTACTGGGACTATGCACTAGGAGAGGTTTATGCATTTAGAAAGGTGTGATAATGGCCACTAACTAATGTGGCTTCTAATTACACTAATTTTTGGAAAAGTGCTTCAAATTGAGTCCATCTATTAACTCTCTTATTGCATATTATGCACTAAGAGAGGTTCTACTATATTATGATGTAATCCAATTTTTCATGTCATTCTATAAATCAAAATTTAGTATATCATGTTATAGTAGAACCTCTCTAAATTCGTAGGTCTGGGATTGGTTTAACAAAATTGCATTAGGGAGGTTTATTTAATTGTGGAGGGTCATTTTTAGTTATAACCTTTGTTATGGGAACAAATCCGGGACTGGTCTGACAAGATTTGCTTACAAAGGTTTATTTGCTTATGGGGGCTGACTGAGGAGGTTCTACAGTAATAGTTCTAATATTCAAATTGTAATAAAATGTTCTTTTTTTAGAATTTTGGAAAAATCTAAATTGGAGTAAGAACTAGACTTGATTTGCTTCATTTCTTTGGTTGGAATTGAATTCAAGAAAAATCATTTTCTTGGGTGAATTCAAATCTAGTATGAGGAGTTAAAAGATGTCAAGTACACTAAAAGGTCACATGTGGCACATATATCCAAATTTGTGTAAAATTATACCCATGATGATATTTTCAACACATGACTAGTGGAAAGAAAAAAATTGTTCTTTCTACTTTCCACAAGAAGAAATACGAGGAGAAACATTTGATTTGCATCTTTAAACAAGCTTCCATTATCATCCAAAAGCCATGATCTTATTTTTTTTGTGTCCTATGGTTAAAGAATGTAGTGAAGTACGGGTAGTGAAGTTTAAAGCATAAAAGTTTTATGTAAGCTTTGGATGACCTTTTTGCATTATACTTTCAATTGATTGAAACTTGTTGTTGGAAGTTACTATATTCAAAATGATTTTTTTCAATGAGTCACAACATATGTTTTATTTATGCTTAGCATATACAACACTTGAAGTATCTTAAGGTAAGTGGCTCAAAAAGAAACCCTTTAATTGCATCTTCCTGATGTTTTTTAGATGCCCGAAAATATTTTCCCTTATTTTTCAATTAAGGAAAAACTGATGCGGAATCTAACACAAGTAATTTCATATTTTTTTGGAGCATGTATGAATTACTTATGAATTTCCAAAGAATTATGCGGTAGGCACCTATTTTTTACTCATAGGTCTTGCAAAACTCACTCGCGTGCAATCTAAAAAAAGATAGGCTTGACCAAAAACAAACACTGCCGCATTCAAAAAGTAATACACAAGGTTCCTAAATGTCACCTTTACTAAACTTAAAAGGATCCTACATTCTTTTAACATTTGTAAGAAGGCAATTGAGCAATCAATTTTCATTTTGAAAAATTAAGTAGACACACCATGGCTTTGAAATGGACCCTCCCTGGCTCTTATTCCATCCATTGACGAAGTATGAAGCAATATATGACAAGTCTTAATTATGCTCACATTGTTGGCACTCCATTTTAGAACCACTTATTTCCCATTTCAGAGCTCTCTACAAGGCAGTTTGAAGAACAAGGTCGCTTTTTGAGCCACCTACCTTAATCCATTTTCTGGTGCACTCTTCTTAGATTGTCTCACAATCATAGATAGAATATGTTTTTTTTTAATAGTCTTCCCCATAAGTCAGGTTAGCATGCGGAGGCAATAACAATGTATTCTTGAGTAAATTTTCCTTTGAAAAATTGTGAACTTTTACAATAGATTTTTTTGAGATTTTCAGTGAAGTAGAGAAACATTTTGCAATTTTTGAAGAATGTGTGAGCTATAAAGACTTGTACTTGTTTTCTAAAGTATCAAATTATAGGTTTTGCTACAAAATATATGACAAGTTAAAAAGTGTATATTACAAAAAATGTCACTTTTTAACCCCTAAAGGACCAAGGTGTGTTTTTTGGCAACATAGCAATTTTGGGCAGCTCACTACAAATGGAGTTTTTATTTTTTTTCTTTGAAAATTTAACACAATGTGTGCCCAAGGAGTAGCTTTAAGGCCCAACAATTTTCATAACTTTTGACTTCATGGTTAAAAAGTTATTGCATGATATGTGATTTTCATTACTCGGCGGGCAGCCCAGGCAGCCCAAAAAACTTCTTTAAAAATCACTTTTTTTTAAAATAAAAATTTGAAATTGGTTCTTTAGGTTTATATCTACGCGGGAAGCTTTGAATCATTCCATTTGGATTAACGAGTCAAAAGTTATGAGGAGTTTTAGTTTGCGGGTAGGTATGGCTTTCAAAGACTCCATACCTACCCGCAAACTAAAACTCCTCATAACTTTTGACTCGTTAATCCAAATGGAATGATTCAAAGCTTCCCATGTAGATATAAACCTAAAGAACCAATTTCAAATTTTTATTTTTTTAAAAAGTGATTTTTAAAGAATTTTTTTGGGCTGCCCAAGCTGCCCGCCGAGCAATGAAAATCACATATCATGCAATAACTTTTTAACCATGAAGTCAAAAGTTATGAAAATTATTGGGCCTTAAAGCTACTCCTCGGGCACATATTGTGTGAAATTTTTAAAGAAAAAAAATAAAAATTCCATTCGTAGTGAGCTGCCCAAAATTGCTATGTTGCCAAAAAATGCACCTTGGTCTTTTAGGGGTTAACTTGTAAATGTGTATGTAAACTTGCAATTGATTTTCAACAAATCTTGAAATGTCAAAGTCTATAAATTCTTTTTTTTTATTGTGTTTGCCAATTGCTAAGCAAGATAGGAAATGTCATTACATATGCTTTGCATACTTCTGTCTATCTCAATCTTTGTTGTCAATTTTTTATTTTTTTTATTTTTTTTCCTAATTATAATGCTTACAAGTTTTGAAGTATGCAAGTTTCATAGTATTAGTCCATGTGATAAAGCTCCCATGACAATAGTTGTGCAAGTTCAAAAATATTTTGTTACAGTTGTTACTATTACTTTTACATTGTTCTATTGGGACCCTAAATTAGAACTTTCAAAATAAGAAAGCCTAAAGACCAAAAAGTATGAATGAAATTTAAACAAATAATCGACCCACTTATAATTCTCTCCTTTAGAAAATTAGGTCCCATAGGGTGCACTAAATTGATGGAAGTAAATATAATACCCTTCCTATAAAATACTTGTCACACACTTAAAATAAGAAATTTATTGAATAGTGAACTCAAAGCAAGAGAGTAGCATCTTAGTCTTCACTAATTTAACCCCTAAAGGACCAAGATCATTTTTCTGCCAAAAAACACTCAAAACTGCCATATCTATAGCAAAGAGTAAACAAAATTGAAAATTGTTTTTTTCCCACATCTAACCGTAGGATCTTACACCTAACTAGTATGAGAGTGTGTGGAAAAAATTTCAGAATTTTTGACCGCACAGATTGCAAGATATCTGCGTTTAAAGTGGAAAAAACAAGTTTTTCAGCACATTGCGGGACTAGATTTTTTGACTTTGAACATTTTTAACTTAAAATTTTTGCACTACAGAGTTTTGAGCTTTTAATCTTTATTGTGGAGAATTGAGTTGAGAGTCTAGGAAAAAAAAAGAAATTCAAAAAAACTTAATTATCATTCTTAAAAAAATTGTTAAGTAGAAGTAGGTGTGAGATAGAAGGAAAATCTAAAACATTAATATATTTTAGATGGAATTAAAATACACTAATCCCAATGGTGAGAATGTTCTAACAAGTAAATCAGACCATGAAAAAAAAAAAAAAATTGAAAAATTTGAAAAATTGCATTCAGAAATGAATCATACAAGTTATTTTTTTCAAGGAGATGCTTTAACTGCCCGCAAAACAAGAATGTCCATAACTTTCTCATAACATATCCAAATGAAATGAATCAAAGCTTTCCAAATAGACAAAAATATAATCTATGAGAAAAAAAATATTTAAAAAAAAAATTCAAATTTTTTTCCATATTTTTTTGGCTGCCCGGGCTGCCCGCCGTCCCCTTGTTTGAGCTTATTTGGTCATAATTTTTTTTCCTGGCACCGAGTGTGAAAAAAATTATATTCCCACGAAGCTAATCAGATTTTCTACCTCCAGAAAAAATTTCAAAAAATCAGGAGAAAATTTCAGCCCGTAGGTACCTGCCCGAAAACGCATTTGTCCCCCGAAGGGACAACGGTTCTTTAGGGGTTAAGTGTATAATAAATAGTGTAAATTTGATAAAAAAATTTATTATAAAAATCAATACATCACACACTAATACAATACATTAGTATAGGTCAAGGCCAATGTCTATAAGAAGCCAAGTTAGTTATTTGTACATTTCTTAACCCCTAAAGTTCTTTGACTATGTTTTCACCAAAACAAAGGCCGTTCAAAACTGGCATTTCTATTACAAGCACCAAATTTTAGAAAGAAAATATTTTTGGATACATATAACCATAGGATCTTGTAGTACGTTGGTTTGGAAAGATGTGGAAAAAATTTCAAAAATTTTCACCTTATGGATTGCAAGATATTAGCGTTTCAATTGACAATAACCCTTTTTTTGGCTTTGGAAAAATAGGGCAGTTGTACTTCACAAGGTCACATTTGTATGAAAAAATGTCCAAAATGGTGGTGCTTCTATGAATTCATTCTTAAAAGCAAGTTGGCTACATGCTTGAAAAATTTCAGATCATTTGGAATTGTACAACATATAGGAAAAAAATAGCAAGTAGAAAAAAGTAGAGAATGATTCAAAATACGATAAATTGTTAAGAATATAGTTATGGAATTGAAAATGCTAATCCCAATGGTTGTAATGTTGTAATAAACAATCTACATCCTATGATTTTATTTTTTTCAAAAATGATTGAAAATTGAGTAAAGTAAAGGGCTTCAAACTTTATTTTAGAATAGAAAATCCATAATTGCCCACAAACTAAAATTCCTCATAACTTTCATTTCATTGATCAAAATGAAATGATTCAAAGCTTTATACGTATATATAAATCTAGAAAACCATTTTCAAATTTTTGTTTCTGAAAAAAGTGATTTTTTCTGATCTGCTCAAACTGCTTGGCTGAGAAAAAAAACTACATATCATACAATAACTTTTTAAGCATGTTACTAGTAAAAAATTATGAAAATTGTTGAGCCTTAAAAAGAAAAATCTTGTCCCCATGTTGTGTGAAAATTCCAAAGGAAAAAAATAAAAATTCCATTTGTAGTGAGTTGCCCAAAATCACTATGTTGCCAAATAATGAAGCTTGGTCCTTTAGGGGTTAATGGATTTAATTTTTAACTTTCATCCATTCAGCGTTGGCCACTGGAGTGCATTGTACTTTTCTTGCTAGTAATTCTTACATTTTGTCATCCATGGACTTTTACTTTTACTTTTACAACCATTGGTTGTAGAATGTCTTTTACTTTTACCTCAATTACCTTTTACATTATGCTATTTGCAAGTTCTATACTATAAAATACAATTGATAAGCATAGTAAAAGCATGTGCAGGCTTTGTATTCTTCGGCCAACTCACTCACAACATTTCTATGCCTTCAACTTGTGTTAAGGAGTTCTGACATCATCGTAAGGTGGGTACAGCCAAAATTTCGCATCCTGTCTAAAACCGTCATCCACTCTACATCTCCAAAATCAATGTGGAAGAAATTATTTTAGAACATCTACCAAAACAAACTTGGTTCCTTCATAACTTTTGCATACGGTATTCAAATGTCCTATTCTTTGGTGTGTTGAAACCTGAGCTTGCACTTGTCAACAAGAATATTTGAAATTTTGACCAGTCTAATAATAGCAACTAGGCACACTAGCAAAGAGTGGCAGTTTGGGGGTACCACCTTATATATAGTAAGTTTTCTAGCAACCCAAAAGAACAAGTTTTGAAAGTGTCAATTGTGGTACTAGCTAGAGGTCTTCCAAGGCGTACAACACCTTCAAGCAACGAACGTCTCACCACCCCCGAGACAACATCATGTATAAGAATCAGCTTCAAGAGCGAGCCCAGAAGGAACATGTTGATCCACCAGCATACACATCCATACAAACGGGCCCTCAACATGCACCGCACTTCAAGGCAACGGTGCGCTTCAATGGTGCGGAGTTTCATAGCCCTGACGACAACGACTATCCGACGTTAAAACAAGCGGAGCTTGCTGCAGCCCAAGTGGCTCTAAATCAACTCGGCCCATCTTGTATCCATCCCGTGGCCTCACCCCTTCTCATGGATGAAAAAAACGTGTACAAAAACTTGCTGCAAGAGCTCGCTCAAAAAGCAGGGGTGGCGCTTCCCAAGTATACGACCACGCAATCGGGACCTTCCCACCAACGTTTGTTCACGTGTACAGTGGAGGTTGGGTCCGTGAGTCTTCAGGGGCAGTATGCTTTGACCATAAAAAATGCGGAGAAGAACGCAGCTATGTTTGCATGGTCTGTTATTAAGGAATGTGTGAGTGAAGCGGATTTTCATAGCTTAGCCCCAAATGTGAAGTGATTTGTAAGGAGGAATGACCATCAAGCATCCTTTTGTTTGTTACTCCCCCTTTGGAATGAGTAGACTTTTGAAAATATTTTTATAGTAAATTTTCTTAGAAAGATAATTGAAACTACCTTGAACCCACTCTTGTGTATGATTTTGGAGTCTTGTGGAATTAATGATGAATTTTTTAAAGTTGAAAATTTTAGTTCATGAAACTTGCCAAATTCTAAATTGTCACATTTGCATGTTAAAGGGTGACCACTTCAATAACTCACTCTTAAAAACCAAAATTCACAAATATAGTGATTGTTGACAACCAAGATACAATTGCCCTTGTTAATTTTGAAAGTTCTTATAACATGTCAAGTTTCAATAGGTGTGTACAAACTAATAACTTTTCCATATCATGTTTTGTATAAATTTAGGGGTTCATATAGATTCTATATGAAGAATACTTTGGAATCATATAAACTAGGCACATAATTTGCTTGAAAAACATTACTTAAAGAAGTTTATATTTCTGTCACATCCAAATTGAAATGGCACCTCTCAATTTCAACCAGGGCGTAAGAATGGTGAACTAAACTTTGGAATTTATTTCCAATGGCTACAAAGAAAATCAAAGTAAAAAAAGGCCCACCTTAAGACACAACATTGTGTTCCTTACCTAATTTGAACAAATATATATAAATATATAAGTGCACAAAAACATAGGAGACAAAACACATGAATTATCCAAAACCACCTCCACCTCCACCTCATTGATAAGGGAAGTTGCAATAGCCGGAGAGTAGATGCCGAAGCGAACATGAACGTGGAGTCCCAAAATGATAAACATGGTGCACGAGAACGTTTTCATCCTTAAAACGAATACCACGGTTTCTTCTTCTTCTTCGTGAAGCTCACATCTGGCGTAACACAGAATGCAACACAGCCATGTTCGGGGTGTGAGTTCAGCAGGCACTTGGCTCGACCTCATTTTTATTTCAGTTTATGCATGCAAGTCACCTCCAAATAAATTTCAAATGAGGTGCAATAAATATAGGGTGCAGTACGATTTTGAATGTGAAATTTAGAAACAATTCAAGATAATAGAGAGTAATAATAAATGGAAACGAGAATCTCCTTGAAATATTCTTAAGAACTATAGAAAACTATTCCAAGTATTATGTAGTTCTTTATAGAGTGTCTCAAAATACCCTGCTGCTAGTGCAAATGTTTTCTGAAACCTTCGAAAGAGTGACTTCCCAGTGAGATCAGCTTGCAGAATAATAAAATTCTAGGATGAAAGAGCATACCTTCAATTGCATAAATTGAATTATAGTGAATTTCAGACCAAAAGCTCAGATAGACACCTGCAAACAGAGCCCACAGCACCACACAATAAATAGATGTGATCTATGGAACAATACAGCCACGTCAACTTTAGCCAACTGGACGTGTACTCAACACCAAAATGGGATATACTCAGCAGACAAGAATATCTATTTTCGCACACGGATTGAATGCAGAGGATATGCAGAAGGTTAGAACCTCGATTCGACTTCTCCTGAGCAGGTGAAATCTCAATGAAGCCGGATTCTTTAAAGGTGGTTATCAAAGAAATCTTCACTCCATACTGCACTCACCGATAACGCGATCAGTCGAGAAGCAAAGCAAAGTTCTACACAGTACACTGATTTGTCCTATTAGTGCAAATAACAAAAATAAACTTATAACTTCTTGCAAGGGGGGAATACTTTTATCAGTAATATTTGTGATGATATCATTGATAAAAATATTCCGCCTGTAAAAAGGTGTGACCAAGTGTAAGCTCATTCGCAACACGCACTATTAGGACAAATCAGTGTGGTTGCGCTCCACAGCAAAAATCTCAACAGGAGGAGAAGCTTTACAAAGTCAGCAGCAGCTTGCAATGTGACGTGATCGCCCCACTCGCCATATCTGCAGTAAAATTTGCCATATCAGTCTCTAGAAAAATGTCGGGATTGAGCTGCTTATTAACAAGGCTACCTGCTATTAAACATGCGTCAAGTAAATCACTGATTCATGACAATAACCTCCATGGCAGAGCTGAGGGGTTGGAAAAGCTACTTGGACATGTTCTTGAGGTACTTGTTGTATTCCATTGGGACATAGCCAGAGTATGAGTCCCGTACCCTTGCAAGCTGCAACAGGCCCCCGGAACACACATCAATAGTGTGCTCAAGAGAGCCAGAATAGTAGCAGAATCAAGACTTTTCATTTCTCCACATGTGATTCCACGTTTAGAGTAACAAGGTTTAGGGTTACGAGAAATGTAACCTGTTCTACCACCTTCCTCCTGACAAACATGTGATGATCTGGTGTACGATATAGCTGGTCTGATAATGCTCGAAACTGTCATCCAAACCTCCCATCAAGAATATTAGAACAGCAACCTACTGGTCGAAAGCTTGATCTGTCCCTCCTACTCAGTATGAGAAGTTTGGTACATCCGTCAAGAAACTAAGGCGAGTAAATCTTGACTTTCAAGAGGGCACAAAAATAGGTTCCATCACATTTTCAACCAAGCCATAAGTAATCTAAGTTTTGCTAATAAGAAAATTTCACGAAGATGCGACAAGGGAAAGGAACAACCTGGCAATTTCCGTCGCCTGCAATTTGTTTCTCAGCCAATCCATAGTAACTTAATCTGAAAAGCCACCCAACCCAGTCAAGCACTGTCCTGGAGTAAATATTCAGACAGTTAGGACAGCCCCATCGTCCTCGTAAAAATTACGAGCTTCAGCTATGAAGGTGAGAGAGGTTGCATGCATTTGAAACTCAGAAATCGCTATCATAATTCTAAAAATAAACTGTAGAATTATTTCCTAATCACCTGTCTTGCAAGCGCTGTTTATCACTCGACGCTTCTACGAGGGGAATCTCCGCATTCACTTTCGGCACATGCTGCACATATGAAGTTCAAAATGAAGAATAGCTGTACAGGGAAAAAATCAGAAATCTCCAATTAGAAACAGTACACATACACAAGTGACATGAAATAAAAACTGCGGTATGAGCTGTGACACTCTTGCACCCCATCTGGTGAAAAAAAACAGTACCACCTCTTGCAATTCTTCAGCATACTGTCAATGGAAAATGGTAATCTGCTACTGAGAACCAATATTCATTTTACACATCTGATTCTAAACCTTCAAAGCAAAGCTTAAATTTCAATCTCATCGTTTTCCAACAATTATACAGAAACGAAGGTTGAGCATGTGCTTACAGGTACTGAATCGAGCTCACTAAGACGCTTTGCCAGCTCTCCGTCCATCCGAGGATCCTCCTCGGACATCGCCAATGCAATCTGAAGATCCTGATCGTCCACTTCATAGTCTGGGTGGGGAGAATTGGAGCTTGATGTCATCCATTCTTGAACTTCGTCATAAGTTCCCTCTCCCACAACTTCACACTGCTCTCCGTCCCAATACTTGGTCTCGCCATCTTTTCCTAGAGTAAATGAGACTCGATTCTCTTCCATAATCGCAGCTGAATTGTGGAAGCGATCCACACAAGCTGCAGCCTATCATCCACAACAAAATCTCATCTAAAATGGAAAAATCCATGGCTGAAAACCCTACCCCCTGCTGGACCAAAAATTCATGGTCTTAAAACGACCAGTTCAATGGGTTATATTGTGAATACAAAAGAATTCATTTGGGACCAAATTCTATATCATCAGAGTCCATGAAAGAACATTTTATGTAATAGTCCAAAATAAAACAAAATTGGACAAAAGAAGATCTCCATCTGACCTACTCAAACCTGCTACAAAAGCACGAATCCCAAATTAGGGTTTAAACCTCGAAACAAAGGATCCAAAGATGGATAAAAGAGAGCACGCAGCTTACTTGGGAATGACCCATACTGGCCTCCATCCAACGACGTCAATCCTTCAGTGCTCCATTCCTGAAAACACAATCCATAACCGCGTCTAATCTCAAAACAGCAACACAGTACAATAGCGAGTAAGAAATCATTCAAGACCTAATATCGTCAAACAGATTGCACATAGCGTCTCCACAACGCTAAGTAGCCAGTTCGTGATTAGTACGCTAACAAGCTAGTGTAGTGCCCAATTCACCACGTTTCATCAAACCCCTCCAGGAATTCTCCACCAATTGCAAAGAATACATAGCTTTGCATCACAAGAATCATACAGCAAACATAACCCAATTATAAAACACGAAGATGCAAAATTTTACCCTCAAAATGCTCCAATTCTGACCTGAAAGAAACGATCGAGGTTCAGTTGCACATCAATGTTGCAAGAACTGGCAAAAGTGTGAGTTTGGGAGATCACCGTCTGGAGCCCAGTGGCCAGGTTCGCCGAAGAATTGGGGGTGTCAGACTTTGTGCTTCGTATTGTTCGTAATGATTTTGAAATCATTGTAGTAATGAAATTGTCCATTGATTGTTATAAAAAAAAAAAAAAAAAAAATTGTCCACTGATGTGTTTCCAAAAAAAAAGAAAAACATTTTAAGGTAGAAGGCTCATAAACCGACCATTTAAGGTCTGGTCCGCCTTTTTCATGTATTTCCTTGGATGGAAATATTTTTAGCTCATTTTTCAGACATAGAGAAGTTGATGAGGAATGTAACCCAAGTCGTTTCATATTTTTCTGAGTATTTTTGAATTACTTATGAATTTTCAAATGAGTTGGGTCATAGGTCCCTATTTGTGACCCTAGGTCTTTCATAAATGGTTCACTTGCAATTCTAAATAAAAATGGGGAAAGCAAAGAGAGTGATTGGCTCTTGCAATTAATAAGTCTTTTTTCTTGGGTTCATTCAATGATTATAGTAGTCGGAACCAACTCATGTCCATTTCAGAGCCCTTTGTAGGGGCCATTCTTAATGCCCGAACTGTTCTTGAACCTTCTACCTTAGTAATTCCTACAAACTGAAGGACATTTGTACATGTGGGGTACTCACTGCAGTTTTTGCTTCGTACATCATAATATATTGATTATGATAATTCCTTCCAAATACAAACTGAACTGAAGGTACTGTAGTTTTGGTCTCATACGTCATAACCTCATAATACAGTAGAACCTCTCTCAGTGCATACTCTGTTAGTGCATAATATGCACTAAAAGAGATTGTTCCTTGAAGCCTTTATTGCTGAACAATGGTTGGAAACCTTGTAGTTAGAAGCCACGTTAGGCAGTGAACATTACTGCACCTCTCCAAATGCATAAACCTCTCTTAGTGCATAGTCCCAACACTATGTATTAAGAGAGGTTCTATTGTATATTGATTAGGATTACAGTATACGGTAATCATCATGATGGTGATGGAAATCTAATAGACCCCAGGAGTATTATTAATCCTAGAAGGACGAGTTGGTCACCATGGAAATCATCCTTTTTGGTACCGTATGAATCATCGGCTTAAATAAATCCAAGAGCATTCATTGGAGGTCAAAACCACTTTGCAAGACCTTTCCTTTCAACACAAAATTTCGAGGATGAACATCTACACTTCTGTCTTACATAGGAAGATTTTCTATAATCCATCGGATACTAAGGTAACTACATATAATTTCAACTACTTTCTAAAACCACATATTCTAGATTCTTGCCTAAAATGTACTTTCACTATTTATGAGAGTCTATGGTTGGTTGCCTTAAATCCTATTTTCAACACTTTGAAAAATCATAGTTTATTCACACAATGTCAAAGAAAATGCATTCTTAGAGAATCTAGAATCTCTTTTTGACTACCAACAAGACCCCACTAAAAAAATTCAATATAATAATGGGAACCATACTAAATTGTTTAATACATAAATGCCCAAACACTGTTTTTTGGCAATAGAGCAATTTTGGGTAGCTCACTACAAATGGAAATTTATTTTTTCTTTTAATCTTTCACACAACATGTACCTAAGGAGTAGCTTTAAGGCCCAAAAAATTTCATAACTTTTGACTACATGGTTAAAACATTATTGTATGATATGTAATTTTCATTGCTTGGGAGGCAACTCAAAAAATTCTTTAAAAATCACTCTTTTTAGAAACAAAAATTTGAAAATAGTTTTCTAGATTTATATACAAGTGGAAAGCTTTTAATCATTCCATTTTGATTAACCCCTAAAGGACTAGCTTGCTATTTTTAGCAACATACAAATTTTGGACAGGTGCGTGTGACTAGAGATTTGCATATTTTAGACTGAAATTTTAATAGAAGGTGGGGACAAAGAATATCTTTCATATGCACAAATTTTTATGACATTTGGAAATAGGGGTCAAAAGTTATGGCTTAATATATGGTTTGTTTTTCAACTCAGGCAGTCCAGGCAGATAAAAAAAAATAATTTTTTCAAAAATAAAAATTTGAAACTGGTTTATAAAATTTATATATACATAGAAAGCTTTGAATCATTCCATTTCAATCAATGAGTCAAAAGTTATGAAGAGTTTTTGTTTCTGGGCAATTATGAATTTTCTACTCTAAAATAAACTTTGAAGTCCTTTATCTTACTCAATTTTCAATATTTTTTGAAAAAAATAAAATCATAGGATGTAGATTGTTTATTACAACAATGCAACCTTTGGGATTGGCATTTTTAAATTCCATAATTAAATTCTTAATAATTTTGTATTTTGAATCATTCTCTACTTTTTCTACTCACTATTTTTTTCCTATGTGTTCTACAACTCCAAATGATCTGAAATTTTTTAAGCATGTAGCCAACATGTTTAAGAAAAAGAATCCAAAGAAGTACCACCATTTTGGACATTTTTGCAAGTGCAGCTGCCCTGTTTTTTGCAAGGCCAAAAAAATGATTTCAATGACTTTGAATGCTTATATCTTGCAATCCACAAGGTGGAAATTTCTGAAATTTTTACCACATGTTCTCAAGTCAGCATACTAAAAGATCCTACGGCTAGATGTGTCAAAAAAAATTCAAAAATTTGGTACTTGTACTCAAAATAGCAGTTTTTGAGAGTTTTTGATGAAAACATAGTCATGCAACTTTAAGGGTTAATGAGTCGATGAAAGTTACAAAGTGTTTTAGATTGCAGGCAATTACGGATTCTCTACTCTAGAATAAACTTTGAAGTCCTTTATTTTACTCGATTTTCAATATTTTTGGAAAAAAATAAAATCATAGGATGTAGATTATTTATTCCAACAGTAAAAACCATTGGGATTGGCATTTTTCAACTCTATAACTAAACTCTTAACAATTTAATATGTAGTATTTTGAATCATTTTCTACTTCTTTCTATTTACTTTTTGTTTCCTATAAGTTGTACATTTCTACATGATCTAAAAAATTTCAAGCATGTAGCCAATTTGCCTTGAAGAATGAATCCAAAGAAGCACCACCATTTTGGACATTTTTTCATACAAATGTGATCTTGTGAAGTGCAGCAGCCCAATTTTTTGCAGGGCCAAAAAAAAAATTCTGTCAATTCAAACACTAATATCTTGCAATCTACACGGTGGAACGGATCTAGAGAATTTTTTATTTTGACAATACTCCTAAGAGTGGCGAGAAAAGGCTACAACTATGGCTTTTGATCCACACCACCAAAGCGACCTAGAAGAGATACAATCAAAGTTGTTCAATTGGAGTTTGGGTTAGTAAAGTTGGAGTTGCCTTATTGTGGATGAAATTTGTAGATGACAAATCAAGAGAGCAAAAGGTAACCTCTCTGAATGTTCTTGAATGTTAGAACATCCTCAATCCATCCTCTATGGATGTATCGCAACATCAAGTTTTGCATGGGTTATAGAAAAACACCAAAACCTTGACCCAATGCTAATGGCACCTTCCACGATACCTTCACAAGCTTGGCATTTCCTTGCATAAGCACGGCAAGAACTGGTCCTTTGTTGAGCCCTCTAAATTCTTTTGCACTCCTTGGTCAATAAGAATAATTGTGACAATTGAGTGCATATTCAAGATTGTGCCGAAGTGCAGGAGCTAAGGTAGGAGGCTCATGAACCAACCATTTAAGGGCTGGTCCGCCTTTTTCATGTATTTCCTTGGACAGGAATATTTTTAGCTCATTTTTCAGACATAGAGAAGTTGATGAGGAATCTAACCCAAGTCGTTTCGTATTTTTCCGAGCATTTTTGAATTACTTATGAATTTTCAAACAAGTTGGGTCATAGGTCCCTATTTGTGACCCTAGGTCTTTCATAAATGGTTCACTTGCAATTCTAAATAAAAATGGTGAAAGCAAAGAGAGTGATTGGCTCTTGCAATTAATAAGTCTTTTTTCCTTGGTTCATTCAATGACTATAGTAGTCAATTTCAGAACCAACTCATGTCCATTTCACAGCCATTTATAGGGTCCATTCTTAATGCCGGAACTGTTCTTGAGCCTTCTACCTTACTACCTTTCCCACCACCTGCTTCACTTTCCGCTTTTGTGTCTGCGCCTTTCAGGGTTTAGAGTACGGTCGTTGCATTGAAACGCCTGTGACGGGAAAAGGCACAATGAAGAAAAGGGACAGGAAAGAGTACAAACTGCATGTACTGTTCCAATATCTTTCTGTGAGCATAGCATTGACGATGCTCTTTTGGCTTCAAAAGCTTCAATTCAATTCAAATTCAAAAATAGAAACCTAGCTTTATTTTTCCAAAAAAAATTGAAAATCACAAATGAATGGCTCGTATTGTACAGTACTGTACAATGAATAACCTTCGGATGTAATCGGAGTACAACACAACATCAAGTGGGATGGAGAGCCATGAAATACATGACAGGAGCAGTGTACTGTACCTATTATCTAATGTTTCAAGGTCCAACAATGTCACTTTACAGCAAGAGCCCATTCATGTTGAAACACAACTGAAGACAAAAGAATCCCCGAGTGCTTGGGGCATTAAAAAATTTCATTGATTGATGAATCATGCTTACACGCAAGTCCGTCACTGTCCATTTTGTATTGTGAACTTGGCTTTCTTTTTTGTTTTCTGTGTATGTAATCCAAATGCAAGGGCCACACACATGTAGACAGAAAGGGACAACCAACTTATAATTTTCTTTCAAAAGATTCAAAAGAAGGCACCCTAGCTTGGTGAGATCTCACCTTTTCTTGGTGACGCACAATCCCCCAAAAGTGAGAGTTCATTGTTTTGTGGAACAAGAGGATCTAATCTTGAAGGCTCCAATGGTTGGATCTTTGCCCATACTTCTTAATTGTATATTCCTATTGTCTCAACTTAACACTGGTGTTTCTTTTATATTTACAAAGGAAACATCAAAATTATTTTGAAATAGAGGGAGTATATAGTAACTAAAGCATATCCATTATGGAACTTTCTAGGGAATCTCTTCCCAATTCACTAGTAGAAATGTAAAATTGTAGCACCAGACTAGAATGTCTTAGTTTGGTACTCCATGACCACATTGGAACCAAGCTAGTTGGTGCCAATATGTGGTTTGGGAGCAACAAGCTCTGACAATGTAGTTTGGTGCTTCAAGGTCATATTTCTACCAGTGATTGTATTCCTATTGATATTTATTCAATAATTCAATCAAAGGCTTGTAAGTCAAAATCATGTGCTCCTATGCATTTTAACTTTCAATTCTATATTAACAAGCTTGTTGAGAGTTTGAATAAAAAATTTCAGCCCAAATCAACCTATCTATCATGGCTACTTAGAAACTGCCCAATACTTCCAAAAAAAAGGACTTTTTGAAGCATAACTTTTGAATTGCAATTTGAATTGGTCTAAAATATACTAGGCATCAAGTTAATAGTGAAACACACCTTTGGTAAAAATTCCACAAGAATTCAACAAATATTGCACCGGAAGGGTTTGCCCAAAAGTGGAAAATGGCTTAACTTGAAATCATGCCTCAGTGCTTTAAAGATTGATTCCCATATTGAACCGTTTTTTCAAGTGTTGAGTCCAATTTTTTTCTACTTTTTACTCCAAATAGAAATTTTACAGATTTTTTCACTAGTGTTTTTCCAATGTTTTCAAGTTGCAATCGGATTTTTCCCCAATTCCACCAGCAATTAATCCCTAAAATACCAACCCATTTCCTAGCTCCGGAACCACTGAAAATTGCCATTTCAACTGCAATCACTGCCTAAACCAAAAAAAACTTTTTTTTTAGAATCTAACCATAGGATCTTGTACTTAACTTGTCTCAGATTATGTGGTAAAATTTTTAAGAAAATTGACCGTTCCAATTGGAAGATATTAGCATTCAAAGTTGGAAAAAAAAGTTTTTTTGAACTGTTTTCTACAATTTCAGATGACTTTGATGGCCATTTGTGTATTTTTTTTGTATTACACAACATAAAGTTATAATTTTTTATGTTGAACATTTGAGTTGAGAGTCGGGGAATTTTTTTTCAGAATATTAAAAAAAAAAAAAAAAAAAATTGTTTTTTTTTCTACTCGGCAAACTTCTTTTTTGCTTTTAGATGCCATAATTTTTGCTCTCATGCACCGATTGAAAAAAAATGATATTTTTAGAAAGCTCATGTGATTCCCTATCTTCAAATTTAAAAAAAAAAAATCAGGTCAAAATTCCAAGTCACACGAGCCTGCCCGAAATCTCAAGTGTCCCCCGAGGGGACTTTGGTACTTTAGGGGTTAATTAAATTAACTAACCAACAATTATCCCTGAACATTGGACCCCCTCCAAACCAATCAATATCCAATATTTTCCATTGAAACCGAGGACAACCGTACACTAAGGGTCTAGAAGTCAAACTTGAGCCCCTTCCGGAAGGGTCTGCCCAAAAGTAGAAAATGGCTTGAAATCATGCCTCAGGGCTTTAAAGGTTGATTCCCATATTGAACCGTTTTCTCAAGTGCTAAGTCCGATTTATTTTATTCTAATTTATCACTAGTGTTTTCAAGTTGCATCTGAACTTATTTCCCAATTTCACCAGCTGTTAATTTATGAACTAACTGGCAGTTCTCCCCAAATATTGGACCCCCTACAAACCAGTCAGTGTCCAATTTTTTTCCATTGAAATGAGGACAGCTGTACCCTGAGGGTCTAGAAGTCATGCATAAGTTATGCATGACTTATGCATACTGACTTTCCAGTAAGTTATGCATAATGTATGTACAAGTCTACAAGATAAAACACAATACCATACCACCGCCAACTCAAGGCGTACCAAGATGCTTCCAACTGTATCTAAAATGTGGACAAAAAAACCTGTCCATAACTCACTTGCACCTCTCCGAGAGAATCAATTCTCCAACCAAATTTAAAACTAATTGCAGTGTATATACAAGTATTTTGAAAGCTGAGAAAGAGGAAAGAAATGTATTAAAATTTAACCCTTAAATGTCGACAAGGACAATAGTTTGACTTCCAATGAGTGCTTTTGCAGGTTTTTTCAAGGGAATGATTCTCCTAGTAGCCAAAGGGATGATTTTCACGGTCACCTTGTTTGTCATGTAAGGGTTAAGGTGTAGGCAATCGCCCTACCATCCTTTTAATTCCGCCATGGCACAATTTGCACCTAAAATTCCCAAGGATGTGCCATGCTCATCAACATCCAAAAACATAGTTTTGGCTCTGAAAAGTGCTTCAAATCGAGCAAGCATCTTATACATTGAGAATGGATTAGTGTCAAATGGATTGATGGTAGATTGGTGGTGGATTTTAAACAACTTTGAGAGCCTTCTAACTGTGAATTTTATTTATTATATTTCTATTCTTTTACTATTCTTTTTTGTTTGTTTGATACACTTCAAAATTTGATACCTTTCGTCTCTCTTTCATAGCTTTCAGAATAAAGAGATAGTTGTATTATTTGGTGAAGTACTGGCTTTTTTAAGAAGCGCTTCAATAAGGAATGGATTTTTTGGTGCATTCACAAAGGACACAAGCTTGTCTAGCAAAATTAGGAGCCCTCCTCCATGCCATCAACAATATTTGCCAAGTGCGTACAGACTACAGAGGGTTTTCATGCTCTTCCTAGCAATCACATCCTAATTGTCTCCGACTTCAAATCTTCCAAACGAGCGGACACACAGCTTATTATCCAATTTCCAGTGACAAGCACTACATTTAAGTAAACAAAGGCAAAGCATTCAGAAGGAAAAAAACTCCCAATTAATTCCAACCTCTCAAAAAAAATAAAAATAAAGAGGTTGGAAAATCTGCTGGAAAATCAATCCACAGCTTACATTCAGAAACCAAGACAATTTGTCAACACAGTCCTCAGTGCCAAGACTTCGCAAACATGCACAACAATATGTTGCACGCAGATCTATGCTAACCTACTGTCCCCTATTTCTACCCTTCTGAAAAAGAAAAAAAGTAAGAACTTACAGTTCTCAATTCATCAAATTACAACCCAGGAATACCAATGCATTGCATCTCCTCTTCCCCTCTTCTTTCTGTGTCACAAAACCCCCTCCACTGACGCGATTCTCATGGTTGAAGCAAATTCTCAGCTTCTCCAAGTCTGAAAAACTTGCGAACCAACCATCGGATACTGATCAACAGGCTTCAGATGTTGGTTTTCACATCTGCAGGTCCGTTTTGGTTCCAACAATTTAACCGAGATGGAAACCCAGCTATCGATCTCCATAGCCCAGCTTGGCACCTCCTACTACCCAAGGCTCAAACCACATCTCGTGTGCCAACCTGTATGCGTCCCCACCCGTCTCAGCACCATTCAGTGTCGGTGCAGTCACCACTCGTCTCAAACAGTGGATCATCCTGCACATTCTCAAAATCCTGGTCCGCTTCTTCTAGATTATTAGCAACACCAATCGCTTCACTGAAAAGTGGCGCACAATACGCGTCGTGCACAAAATCAACGTTATCCGGGAGATCTGCACGAGGGTCGCAAGCCGACGAGTACGCAATGAACTGCCAGTCTGAGAAATCCGTACTCGTCTGTTTCACAACCTCCACGATCATGTCTGGTCGCTGCGCCAGCACCCGCAGCCCCGCGAGCTCCACCAGACAACCTTGCGCCCACAGGAGCTTCAAACTGGGCGCGAACAACGCGAAGGCTGCCATGCTGGCGTCGCCGAAGGGGCAGCAGCGAAGCTCGATCTTGCGGAGCTTTGAGCAGCCGTAGGCGATGGCGGCGAGGCCGTCGTCCGTGGTGCCGCTCACGTGGTCCAGGGTGATGATTTCCAGAGATTGGCCGTACTGACCGATGTAGCTCATGCCTTCGTCGCTGACGACGATGTTAGTGCCGTTGCGGTGCCAGGCGTCGAAGCCGAGGGAGAAGCGGCGGAGGCCCGGGCAGTTCAGGAGGAGCATCTTCACGCCAATGTTCAAGGTGGCGTCGGGAGCTTCCAGTTCGATGATCTGCAAGTCACAGCCAGAGCAAGAAATAGACACTATCAGAAGGTTTCATCCATTGCGAGAGCAAGACAATAGACACTATCAGAAGGTTTCATCCACAGCAAGCGCAAGGAAATAGACGCTGTCAGAAGGTTTCATCCACTTCAAGAGCAAGGAAATAGACACTATCAGAAGGTATCATTCACAGCAAGAGCAAGGACATAGACACTACCAGAAGGTATCATTCACAGCAAGAGCAAGGACATAGACACTACCAGAAGGTTTGATCTGCATGAATTATATAACTTGGTTCCAACTAAGAACATTTTGTAATCAGGGCATTCTATCATTTGCTAGAAGTCATCACTGATGATTTCATTTCATAGAATCTGCCTCCTTTAGTGGGTAGAATGACGCACTGCATCTACAACTGTGACACTGTAATAGCTACTAGATCAGAAGGGCCAGCACTGTTTACGTAATTCGGTTTCATAACTAGGCACATTCTGTGGTCGTGGGATTTATCACTTGCTATAAGTCATAACTGGTGCCTTCATTTCATAACATCTGCCTGCTTCAGCAATAGGTGGGTAGAATGTCACACGACATCTTGAACTTTGACACTAAACTAACACTTAATTGATCCGTGATTGCTGTGTAACTGAGCACTACTATTGACATAGAGATTACGCTTAGAGGACAATGATGAGAAAAGTTTGGAATCGTGTTCGGTAACTCAAATTTTTAGATTTTTTAGAAACGGAAGGGCCAGTTCATTTGCAAGGTAACTCAAATTTGGAGGAGAATTATGAAAAAAGTTGTTGGACAGCACCTACTTGCCACTCCCACAATTCAATAGATACCGTCAAACATCTTTCCATAACGCCAAGTTCAAGTTTAAAATCAACAGTGTCTCTCTGGTTGGATAGTGAGATCAAAATTATAACCCATTTACCCTTTTGCTAAATGTGAACCCTTAATCAACCAAAAGTACAAATGCTGACATCTGAAATTCAAAGCCTAGGAATTATGTCCAATGAACTTCTCAAGGCTCCCAACTCTCGAAGGTTATCTAGTCGAAAACCCTCCTGCAGATTTCGGATACCTAGTACATCACCCTCGAGATCTCAACCAAAGAAAACTTGACACATCTGCATTGACTAGTCAACTTAGCATTGTGAATTGCAGTAGGCACAAGGAGAGGGGGCAGGGGGACGCACAGGGTGGGAGTCATTGTATTTCTGAACGAGGCAGATGCGGACATCGTAGAGATTTGGGCAATTGTGGGCGAGAATTTCCAGAGCTTCGTTGGTCATGTCGGCCGCGAAGAACGTGAGCTTCTCCAGGTTCAAGCACCGCTTCGCCACTGCCATCAACCCATGTTGTGTTACAAAACCATCTTGGTAGGCTTCACACAGGAGTCTCTTTAAGTTTTTGCAATGAGTGGCCACCTGCCGCAGTCCTCTGTCCCCTATGATATCAGTGCACTGATCACCAACAACACACACCAAATATCACCCTACTGCACATCATCTCATCCACTGGGCACTCGGACAACACACACATTGAAAATAAAAATAAAGAGCAAACAAGATTTGTCCTCACAAGCCAATCATAACAGTACTAATGGGCTCCCTCTGCCTCCATGAAAATAGGTACCAGTGGACAGGACAATTCAACTCGAATCCCAGGGAATGGCCAAAGAGAGAATTTAATCCTGGATTATAAAATGCTCATACATATGATTACTGAAGCCAGAGACCATGCTTAGAGTAAGTTGCTGAGTTTACTTGGCGACACACACCTGAAGAATCTCCAAATTCACACAGGCCCCAAGCAGGTTCGCCAGCTGTGCTTGCCCCAGCAAGCAGTAGGTCAGGTCTAAATTTTTGATGCGCGGCGCAATGGACATCACAATACTCAACGATCTTTCATCCAGATCCAGTCTCAAACACTCTAGTCCCTTGCACCTACCGAGTGCCTCCGTAATTTGGTCAATGTTATCAAAATTAGCGAAATACAACCTGCACAGAATCAGCCACACTTGTAGCTCAAGACAGTCAAATGTAGTCACAGTGAAAAGGGTGGGCATGTTATGAATCTTAACCATCAGATTCAGAGGTGGCTTTCTAAGCGATGAGAAGGATTACCCAATGCCCAAGTGACGCACAGTCTTCTGAGCCGCTTCCAGAATAGGCAGCAAGTAGTCGATTCGCAGGGCTTCGCACAATCTTAGGGTGTGGCAGCGGCCAGCCAACGCGATCACGGCGTTCTGTTCCACATTCTGCAGTTCCGTAAGTGAGAGATCCAACACTTGCAGCGACAGGGCTGTGTTGGCAACCGTGGTTAGCCATAGCGGCGCCCCTTCATTCTTGATGTCTGCCTCACACAAATTCAACACCACGAGGTTGCGGCATCCGCGCGCAATGGTTTCCAATCCGTTGGTGCTGAATCCCGAGCACTTGGGCAGCTCCAGGCGCTGCAAGGACTCCCCGCACCCGCTGATCAGTCGCTCAATGTCGGCGTCGGTTATGCGCATGCGCTTCATCTTGATGTGTCGGATGGGTTGGTAGAACTTCGCCAGGAGGTCCACCCAGGGCGTGGCGAACGCGCCCCACACCTCTGCGTGCGGGATGAAGGAATAGTCCACCATGCGCGGCTTGCCCTTGATGGTGATGGACCTGGCGTTCGGGAAACGCGCCACGAGAGTCGCCGGCTGAATGGCGTAGCAATTCGAGATGAAGACGGACTCGCGGGAAGAGCCCTCGATGGCGCGGAAGCGCTTGCAGACGCGGGAGACCGCATTTCGGTCCTTGGGATCGGACAGCCAGTCAGTGATGCGCTTCAGAATCTCGTCCGGGAATTGAAGCACGCCGCTGGAGGAGTCGTCATCGTCGTCGTGGTGACGCGCGCCGCGCCCGCGGCCTCGCACGCCCATCATGGAACCCCAACCAGCAACGGCATAACCACACCTCGCACTACCCTCACTACCCTCACTACCCTAACACTTCCATGCTCTCCACACCACCTTCCGCAGATCTATAATAACTAAACTCACTCCTGATAGCAAAACGCGAAGATTCTCACACAAGCTAAGCTAGCGCTCGTCGTCAAGGTCTCGCCACCATAGCCGACGACGACCTTCCGCCTGCCACATAAACTCCAAAAGCTCCAAGCATCTCCCCACTCGCTTATCACTTTTCCATTCATTGCCCTCCTGCTCGCGTCTTGCTCACTCCAGGAATAGCTACAGCTGACAACCGGCACTGCCCAGATCCGACCAGTTTAGTAAACCCCGGCCCATCAGTAACTTACCATCACTACTACCCCGCTTCTCCTGCTCGTCAACATTCCACCACGGCGCAGAATGCCGGCTGCGAACGCCCTGTTACCATAGCCAAACGCTCTCCAAATCGATCAATAGTCCAACCCTGTACAACAACACTAAACCTCCCCATCACCACTCTCACGCTCATCACCACTCCAGGGACTCAAGTCACTCAACCACAACACAGCCCCAAGTCTCAAATTCCCTGTTCCAAACCATAGCCGCGCCAGCAGCACCACTCCTAAAAGCGATCGATATTCCAAGCAAGTAATAAAATGCATGCAGCCAGCACCGGGTTTTTTTTTGGAGGGGGGGGCGATATTTCGCACTCTGTGACAGGTTTGAGTCCGTCTGTCAGACTCCGTCCCTCCAGAATTGCGCCAGTGCTTTCAATTGAAGGCTTGTGGCAGGCACTGTTCAAGCTGGCAACCAGTGTAAGAGCTAAAACTCTGCAGTCATCACCATGCCGAGAAACCCAAACCCAGTGGACGGACGCGGTGAAGCTAACTTCACAGCTTAACTAAATTAAGTTAGCGACGATTCCGTATTTCTAGCACCGGGATGCTGGAAACGGTCGAGGCAGTATTCTCGCTCGCTCCCTCCCTGAAGCTTCCCTCCCTCTCTGCAGGAGCTTCAGGCTAGCTTACGGCTCGCTTTACGAAGTTTCCACTACTAGCCCAACTGTAGCTCTGTCTGACGCGAATGACTGGAATCTGCGGGCTGGGGCTGTACCAGACAATATATTATGGAGAAATATGCCGGTTTGCTCACTTTGGTGACTCTAGGATGACAGAGAGTCAACCTGAAGCCAGCAAAGGATGGTTGTCGGTAAGCGGTGACCACGTATGTGCACATCGGTCGCGGTCTCCGCTCCAACTCAATGATGAGTACGGCGCTGTGAGTGCGCATCAGATGCAATCTCGAGGTGGCCCCCCAAGATTTTCTGTTTTCGGACGCAAATGCAACTGCAAGGTGGCCCGCAAGGATTGATTGGTGGCATCCATGGACTCGGGTTTTTGTTGTTGTTGCAGGAAACGAAAGAAGGGCAGAAAAGCCGAAAATCAGTCCTGACAGCATCAAGCAGCTCCGGCACTGGGGCCCAAGGTCACATGGCAGGATTGACGAAAAGAAAAAAGGCTTTGCTTCGGGCCTTGTTTTGAGGTCGGTCACGCTAGGAGTGGATATGGGAGGCGATCCGGAAGTGGGGAAAATAACGTGAGGAGAGGGCCCTAGCTCAAAGTAGATGCCAAAGTTTTAGGATACTAGAGTTATTCGTAAAGTACCCAAAACCGGGGTTTAAACCCTGCAGTTTTGTGAAAAAGCAGGTTTTGGGCAAAAAGTCAATACAAAAGTGGGTATCAAACTTTCTTAAGCACCCAAATCGACCAAAAAGAAGTTTGGTCCGGACTTTGCTTGCGGTTTAGTGATCGCCTACGGTGTCGTGGTCGCCTACGGTGTCGTGGTCGCCTTCGGGGTCGTCCGTCAGAGGAAATTTGTCGGAAAAAGTCCCCTCCAAACTAGGGGGGACTTTACGAATAACTCTAGTGAACTTGTTATTTTTTTATTTATTTTTAAATGTTCAATGGAAAAAATGATATTGAATAATTTTTTATTTTTAGCATTTGTCAAACCTTAATTCTGGGATATTTTTATTTTTATTTCTAAAATTAGCCAAGAAGTGTCGACCCTGCCCTACATTTATTATAGCAATGTACAAGGCATTGATTTATTGGTTCTATCCTTTGGACATTTATTACAGCACATGGCATAGGGCACTAGTTTATTAGTTTTGTCCTTTGGACAATGACTTTAGCATCAACTCTCTTGGTTTATCAATCCAAGTTTTCAAATCCTATTTAAAATCGCATTCACATTGCACAATGCGGTTAGGGTTTGGTTAGAGTGGACAGAGCCTCGTAGTCATAATCACACCGCTTTTGTTGAAGTCACTGTAATTGTGAAATACTTGAATTAGTATATGGCAAAATATAACAACGTCATATTGTTTCCCACATAAATAACATTTCTGTTGTAATACAAATTTTATAGATGACAATAATTTTGCACTTTTACTAATAGAATAATTTTTTTTAAAGCACTATTAATGGAGATTTGGAGGGATTCTATTATGTTGTAAATCTTTATTATTCTTATGTGCCTAAGCCTTTCTAAGTGTGTTTTTCCTATAAAAAAGAGCATAGGCTCATGCAATAGAATTTTCCTAAAATGAACATCTCTAAAGCAATGACCAGTCTAAAGTAATGGTGTATTGATTGCCCAGTCTTGCATTAGGCCCAATCCTAGACATAGACGTCAGAGAAGTTCTTTGAGATTCTTGAGTATGGGGACTTGAGCCCAATTCCGAGGCTATTACCTTTGAGAAGTCCTACTGTAGTTATCCCCAATGAAGCAAAAAATTTGAATACAAAATCTAACCATATAAATGTTTAGGGAGCTTGCTTATTAGTATGTATACCAATTTTGTGTGAAACTACATAGAAGTTGTGAGATTATAACAAGAAAAATGCATATATATATATATATATATATATATATATATATAATTTTTAGTATGTTGTTTCTCTCCCACAATGTTTGAGAAATTTGCAGGTAATAGTTTGGGGGCATTGTAGGTGATATGAACAACTAGAAATTTGTGTTAGCAAACAAAAATGTACTTCTTAAAACCATAAGTTCAAATGAAGAGCTATCAAACTCATTACACAATGAAGCCTTGCAATTGTTGAAATGCAATTATTTTATAAGTAAAAATCACAAATAACCTCAAATGAACACTTGCATGTTTAAATTTTATTCTTTCCATTGGAACCATTTTCAAATCAAATGGGTAAGTTGAATTTTTAAATCTCAAATCAAGTGAAATTGGCAAGCTTTGTTCAAAGCCGTGAAATAAATAAAAACTCACAAACTTTACCCTTCCACTAATGGTACATATATGCTTTGAGGGATCTCTCAAAATTCAAATCTTTACCTTTTTCTATAGCTTCCAATAGTTAACAATGAAGATTGCTTGAGAAAAAAAATTTAAAACACTCAAAGGAATTTCACTGCCCACACCAAAACGAGCCTGAAATTTTGGATCGACTATATATGGTCAGTTAGGCATTTAAGGGCTAAGAATCTATGGGAGAAAGAAAATCCAAATTACCTTTATTTTCCTTTTTTTTAAGAAAATATTAAGTAGGAAGAAGTTTAGGAAGAAGTTTTTTATTTTTTTTGAAAAACTAAATTACTAGTAATTTTGATATGGAATTGAAAAATGTCAATTCAAATGGTGACAACCTTGTTGCAAGTAATCTAATCTAAGTTTAACTTTAGCTTTTTTAGCTATGATGCAAAAATTGAATTCTCGGGTATGCAACTCCCATATTATATGGCCCTA
Source organism: Pseudisothecium myosuroides (assembly GCA_951799445.1). Lineage (NCBI taxonomy): Eukaryota > Viridiplantae > Streptophyta > Bryopsida > Hypnales > Lembophyllaceae > Pseudisothecium > Pseudisothecium myosuroides. The sequence continues at coordinate 20,077,393 of OX637289.1, forward strand.
ATTATAATCACTTATAATGCATTTTAGTCCAATTTCAAGGGATGCAATTTGTTTTAATATAGAAAATTCTTGTAGCCTTTTTAACAAGGAATCCAAAAACGTAATTATATGTATGAAATGCTATTTCTTAGATGACAATAATAGCATTAAAAAACTAATTATATGAGTTTTATTAATACATGTATTATGGGACAAGCTACCCAACTTTTTGGACTTTTTAATAAAAATTTAATTTTGATTGAAGAGAACTTCTTGTAAAGAAATTTTAAAACTATGCACAAGTGTTTTAATTCTTTATATAAATTGTGAGTTTTTTTTCTCATATGAATGCAATTCAACATTTTTACATTTAATTATCTTTTAATTTGGTCTTCATCCAACTTTTTGATCTTTTTAATTTGATAGAATTTTTACAAAAGCCATTCTCTGAACCGTTTTAATGCCGATGACCCCTATATATAATACATGAGTTGCGTACCTAGGATTGAATTAAAGATTAAAAAATCATATTTATATTTTTACAAAATACTATAATTGTTCACAAAACAAGAGTCTTTATATTTATCAATTTATCAATTGAACAGTGAATCAAAGCTCCTCTTGTAGATATTTACTTATTCAATTAATTAATTAATTAATTAATTATATATATATATATATATATATATATATATATATATATATATATATATATATATATATAATTTTCAACCAAATTTTTCTCATTTTCATGTTGCCAAAAGTCCCATGTTTGATTTTCTAGGAGCACTTGGCCCCCGAACCTCATACAAGACAAGTTGTGGAGTTTCCTACAGGACTCCGGCAGGGCAGCACAACTCAAAGCGCAAATCACTATTCAGCAGCACCCCCATCGTCAGGAAGCTATTTGGTCCAAGTTTGATAGTATTTGGCTCCAATCTCCTGTGTTAGCTTTCCGGAGTGGTTCCACCATTGTTTGGAGTAATCAAGGTCCTACCATTTGCTCCTTCTTTTAGGTCCTTGGCTGTGTTTTCGTCTTGTTTTGTCTTTCTATTTTTGCTCTTATCTCTTCATTCGCCAGCTTCAGCTTGGCTTTTGTTTCCGGGTTCCTTTTTAATGCAATAATAATTTCCATTTGTTCAAAAAAAAAAAATCCCATGTTTTATGCTTAGGGTAAGATAACTTTCATTTACAATTTTCTACTAGGGAAAATCGTATTCCCCTACGTATAAATTCCTATACCTTCAAAAAAAATTTTTTAAGAAATCATAATAAAAATTTACATTAAAGAACTATTCAAAATTCCAAAATATCCTTCAAGTACTTTGGACCTTTAGTAATTAAGAGTTATATGCATCAAGAATCTTAATAACCAACAACATTTTTAGTTATAATCTTTACCCTCAAACAACATTCTCTTGTTTGGAACGCAACCCATGAGAGAATCAGAAATCTCCTTGAAGCAGGGAACGTGTCTTATTGCTTGCCCAAAACTTGTTTGGTTTGGACAAACAAAAGTGAATAGTAAATATTGCATTAGACTTTGCATATTGTGCAGTCTAACGGTGCTTGGCAAGCCATATGCATTGTAGAAGTGGGTCTAATAGGCTCTAGTCTTCAAACAAAAAATCTGATCCTAGAAACGCATTACATAGTTGTAAAATATATATTGAATTGTATTGCCCTATTCAACAAATATTTCAAATGCAAGGGCATTAACCCTGTAATGCTGGTGAGGCCATTTTGTGGCTTTTGGATGATAATAATGTTGTATGTGTACAAAGATTAGAAGCATTTTTTCATCCATGTCTTTCTTGTTGACCTTTCATCATAGGTTATGAAGAGTATCCAATTGAGTTTGTAGTCTTGCCAGTGTTTGTCTTCACATAAAGTGAGAAGTTAGTAAAAATAACGGATCACAAAAATATGCTATTTTAGTCTATTTTGGGAAGTTGTTGTTCCTTGCTCTAAATCTAAAATTTCTCCACAAAATGATACTTTTTGAGTTTGAGTCCAGCTAACAACATGAAAGTCATCTACTCTAGTTTCTGCTCCAATTTGAATTTTGAAAAAAAATCCTAACACTGAATATTTTATTGCAATTTGAACTTTGGATGTATTTTCAATGTCTATTATTTTCTAATTATAGAATAACACGGACATTGAGTTTACACCATGATATTTGTCACTATAATATACACACATGGTGAAATTTTCTAATTTTTTGAAATAATTTTCTATTTGATATGATTTTTCTTCACGTTTTCTTCAAAAATTCTCAAAAAAATCTAAACTTTTTATGAAGTAATGAAGACATGTAATTCCATCTTTGAAAAATAAATTAATATTTTTTCATTCATATCTAGTTGCAAAATAGTAATAAACTGAGTGATGAGCAATGAGGCTTGAAATCAAGGGTCATGGATCTGTCCTTTAAGGGTTAAAATATAGGGGAAGCAACCCATTTCCGATCAAATTAACATTTCCACGTACCTGGAGGGTGTAGTCAATTTATCAATGTGTAGAAATAGATAGAGGAAGTTTTCCATAATTTTCTAGATTTTTATATCGCAAAATGGAATTACCATGAATTTTTGAGCGGTGGACCATGTTCTTTCCATTCTAGTGAGATGGCTTCTCCAATTCTGACCAAGCACTGGATATAAAATGGACAATGCTTCATTCTTGTGATAGTTAATTGTTGACCAATCAAAGATTGTCAGAATCGATCATTTATTCTTCTGGTCATTCACAGAAACAGACCACTCTGCACTGCCACAATGGGGGGGTGATCAGGAATGGGTTGTCTCCCCTAACAATGGTCCATGTTGCAACCTATACTCTTTCTTCAATGGCTATTGCAATCCCATGCTCACAATTCCAAAAGAAATTCAAATATTGTGAGAACCAAAACCATTTGCATGTTTGTGAAATTGTTGATATTTTAAATTCTATGACTGCCAATTTCCTTCAACTTTTGTGTACATCAATTTGAAATGATGTATACCAACATGCCAAGGCACAAAAAAAAATTTGGAGTTCTAAGTGGAAATGACAAAAGATAAAGTAATTCCAAATCATGGTGAACAAAACCAAATTTTAGACATGGCTAACTTTGAAATTAATGTTCTTTCAAATCACAACTAATTTTTTCTTCAAACTTCCATGATAACCTGTAGTATGTTGCACACTACAACTTTTCTATATGCACTTTTGGACTTTGTCCACTAATGCTTGGGGTATGGTTGTTTGAATGAAAACATTTCAAATTTGTCCTCAGTTTTGTTAGTGGCTTGTAAAATTGAAAATTCCTTCAGTCATGAACATCATTCTAAATATTGAAAATTTTAGAGTCTAATGGATTTATTTTGAAAAATTCTAACATAATCATTTGCAAAAAAATAAAATAAAATAAAATTGAGGATCTTGCTTTTGGCGGTCACTTTAAAAAATATAAAAGGCATAATTTTTTTACTTGGCATTTTTCTAATCTACTACTTATATACAATATTAGGATTGTGTTTGTCTCTAGCACTAGGAATGATGACCGATTAAAATTTTGAAATGTTTACATGTTAAACTTATAAATTCCAAAAGCTATGAACTGGTAATTTTTTAATATATGTTTTATAAATGTGTAGATTATTTATTTATAAATATAAAAAAAACAATAGATTTGAATCTTTCATTTTCCAAATTACGCAAATTCTAAACTCAAAGAATAAATATTGAGGAGTCCAAATGGCTAATCAAATTTTTACAATGGAGTGAAATACATACTCTTGACTTTATCCAATGTTGAAGCCCTTATTTTAAGTATCTATGTAAATTTTGATAGTCAAAAGTTGTAAGAAAAATTATGATCTGTTGAACATGATCTTACATTCCATTATCAATTAGGAGCAAAATTAGATGAAAACAAAGTGTAAAGTGATAGATTTTACTTTCTTACAACTTCCTCCAAAGACAATGATTATCCTTGTACCTTCTTTATGTTTAGTTTTTCAATATTCATATGAACTATTCATAAAAAATTTAGCCATGAAATTGATCACTTTGGGATATGAGATCTGTTAATGAAATGAAGCTTACAAAGTGTTATTTCTACTCTTATTTGAAGTTTAAAAAAATTCTTGGACTTGAATAGTTTTTTGGTGATTTGAACTTTGGTTCCATAGGCATGATCTGTTGGTTTTAAAAAATTGATAGAATGAGTGAAGATTTAAATTACATTGTAATATTCTTCACTATATAATGTATAGAGAAACTTTTAGATTTCTAAAGTATAATAGAGTTAATTGCAAAATGTGTCAAAATTGATGGATTAGGAGTGAGAGTTTGAAAAAAATATATGACGAAACTCCTTGAAGCACCAAAATTGGGGTCTGATGGAGTTTGGTGTTTTGTTTCTCTTGTATATTCTTCGTTAAACCTTACTCTGACACCTTTGTTACAAATTAGGGGGACCTTCACGACAAACTCTAATGTGTAATAAATATGAATTTATTTTCATTTTTTTATTCAAAAATTCAAGATTATTTCAAATCTTTATGAAAAAAACATGAATATTCCATGACCGTAATAGAAGTAATGTAATTTCAGCTATCAAAACCAAAATAAAATATTTTTCACTCGTATACTCTGGAAAAAAATAGAAAAAACAAAGTAAAAGACATTTTGTTAATTTGACTACATGGTCATAGGCTCTGGTATTTAGAGGTTAAGGGCCACTTCACACTATGACCAAAGGTCGAGAGGCCGTGGGTTTCCACCAATCACATTGCAAGAAATCAAGAGTTTGGCCTCTCGACCCTTCACACTAGAAGGCACAAGTCCAAAGGCCATGGCCCTCCAACTACCTATGTGGCAATGAATTGCCTACATGGCGACGGACTCTTAACAAAAGTTTGGGCTAGCTAGAAAGTTTGGAGATCCAAACTATGGTTAAGAATTTAAACTATGGCCATGGGAGTTCATTTAACCCCTAAAGATCCATGACTATGTTTTCACCGAAAACACTCAAAAACTGCCATTTTTAGTACAAGTACCAAATTTTTGAAAAAAAAACTTTTTTGACACATATAACCATAGGATCTTATAGTAAACTAGTTTTAGAAGATGTGGAAAAAATTTCAGAATTTTCCACCATGTGGATTAGAAGATATTAGCATTTGAATTGGCAAAAATCCTTTTTTTTTTCCTGCAAAAAACAGGGCAGCTGCACTTCACAAGGTCACATTTGTATGAAAAAATATCCAAAATGGTGGTGCTTTTTTGAATTATTTTTCCTAAGCAAGTTGGCTACATGCTTAAAAAATTTCAAATCATTTGGAATTGTACAACATATACAAAAAAAATGGTAAGTAGAAAGAAGTAGAGAATGACCCAAAATACCAAATTGTTAAGAATTTAATTATGGAATTGAAAAATTTCAATCCCATTGGTTGTAATGTTGTAATAAACAACCTTCATCTTATGAATTTTTTTTCAAAAAATATTAAAAATTGAGTTAAATAAACAACTTCAAAATTTATTTCAGAGTAGAGAATCTGTACCTGCCCGCAAACTAAAAAACCTCATAATTTTTTACTCATTGGTCGAAATGGAATGATTCAAAGCTTTCCACGTATATATAACTCTAGAAAACCAATTTCAAATTTTTATTTTTGAAAAAAGTGATTTTTTTAATCTGCCCAGACTGCCTGCCCGGTGAAAAAAGTAACATATTAGGCCATAACTTTTGACTCCTATTTCGAAATGTCATGAAATTTAGTGCACATGAAAGATGTTCCTCGTCCCCACCTTCTACTAAAATTTCAGCTTAAAATATGAAAATCTCTAGTCACACGTATCTGCCCAAAATTGCTATGCTGCTAAAAATAGCAGGCTGGTCCTTTAGGGGTTAATAACTTACAAGATCTCATCCATTAGATTGGTATGGATTTGGACTTTGGACTTGGCCTTTGGAGACTTCACACTATGGGCATTCAAATCGAGAGGCCGTGGGAGTTCATTGCTAAGAGTTTGGACTTTCAACTTGGACTTTGGAGGCTTTACACTATGGCCGGTCAAGTTGAGGCCGTGGAAGTTCATTGCCAAGAGTTTGGATTTTGGACTTGGCCCTAAAGGCTTCACACTATGGCTGGCGGTCGAGCTTATAGTTGTGCAACAAGCCTCCTACGGACACCATTTTGACCCCCCGTTTTACCCTTGGGAAAAATGTTGGAACTGTTTATTTGCGAGGCATGATAAAATTTGCAAATTCTGAGTTCATATTTGCAATCTGAAGCCCCAAATTAGGTAGGAGACATCTAGAACATACCCTAAGGACGGCACGAAATAGGGGATCTTTTTTTTTACATAGACCCTTGGCTTTACCTCCGCGAGAGGCTCGTTGCACAACTATAAGCTCAACCATGGCTGGCCGAAGGCTCCAATTCCTATTTTTTATTGCCTATTTATTGCCCATTTCTAAATCAGGCAAACCTCAACGAGGACCTCTCATTCTTCTCCCTGAAAGTTCGGTGCGAAATAGTCTGGTGCGTGACCTTTTTGCAGAATTATTGGAAAGGCTCCCCAGGCAAGGCCCATGAAACTGAATCTTTGGGCATTGTCCCCAAGAAGGCCATGGAAAGAAGTGCGCCGTGCAAATCTCTACTGTAGGCATGCCCCAAAAGCTGGATTCAAGGCTATCCTCAACAATGAAAAGTTACACTCTGACTCTGATGACTCTTGAGCAGTGGATGGAGCTTCAATTGCAATTTTCAATTTAAGCTTACAACACTTGAGCAGGCAAAGGAAACCAATAAGGCTTCCATTGACCCCAAAGCCTGGGATGGAGTAAATTTTGCACGCAACTTGTTCACAATCAATCCACATAGGCTTGAGTCACTAAGGTAGAACAGCTCAATGCCATCAGTCAACTACTATTTCGACATCTACAGTACAGGATCCTCCCATTTGTACCAGTCTTCCATCCATTTTCGGAGAGTGTGTAAGAGCATCTGTAGTGGTCTCAGCAAACATGATGGTATCAACATTGTGCCAAGTGCCGAGTGATTTGGACTTAAATATGTGCCCCAATGCAACAGTTATGGAGGCCTTCACTTCCATGGCCTTGATATGCGACCCCCCGGAATCGGCAAATTTGGAAAATGTGAAGGGCCTGCAAGTTGGCTCCTCATAGAAATAACCATTATTGCAAACCCTTATCTGCATTGATAAATGTGCCAATCAATTAAACCTTTCCTTGTTTATAGGGAATGGCTTTTTTTAGTGTAGATTTTTTTTTTCTTTCTTTTTATAATGCAGAAAAGTCCATTTGACGTTTGGATTGTTGGCTTACCATTGAATCAATTTGTTTAAAAAAAAAACTGACACTACGCAGGCCTTCTAGAATGTTGTAACATTTGCCAATATAAGGATGGTTTGCCGAGACACCACTAATGCTCCAAGTCATTTTCTCCGGGCAAGCAATTAGATGTTATTGTCAAAGAATGACATCAATTGCACATCTCTTTATGAGCGGTATAAGGTTGATAAAGATGTGGTTCAGTAAATGTTGGGTTAGGTGGGTTTTATTGTGAGTAAACGCTTTTAAAAAATAATTTGTAACTTCAACCAATAAAAGAGGTGCTTTAAGAATGTTGAACTTGTGTTTTTAAAATACTTGTCAAACCAAATTAGGGTGGCAAGTCATTAATTTGAACCCTTTTGCAATGGTCATGATCCCCACCTACAAAACGTTTTTTTTTACTTTTGCACCAAACAAGTTAAAAATTTATATATCAATTTTAGTTCTTATCAAATTAATATGATTCCACTTGCATTTCAGTCAATTCAACTAATTCTTTCTTTGAATAATACTAACAATAATAACCACATTGCACAAGAAACCTAGATTGCAAATTTGGGTGGTTATAGGATGTTCTACCATCCCTACCCTCTCGACTGAATTAAAAATAAAATAAAATAAAATGCTTGAATTGCCTACTCACCTCCAAAACTAAAACCAATAAAACTTTGATATGGATACGATATATATAGAATATGTATGGAATACACATGAATATGATATATGAATATAAATATAGGACATAGAATACTAATACAAGACAACATCTGGATACATGTACATGTATTGGATACAAGATATGGAATTATATAATAAATGGATGTATTGAATGGAATATTGATATGATATGGCATATGCATATATATATACGAAATATGGGATATATATATATGGGATATATATATATATATATGGGATATATATATATATATATATATATATATATATATATATATATATATATATATATATATATATATATATATATATATATATATATATATATATATATATATATAGTTGTTAATCTCATATCGATTGCAATCTAACACGTTCAAAAAATATTCATATGAGGCCAGCCCTTTTTTTCACTGTAGCTCTAGTGTTTTATTTATTATTTATTTATTTATTATTTTTTAAACAAGTGGCCCATTTCCATTGAAAGGGGAATAAGTACATTGAACGAAGGGAATGAGTCCCCAACGGAACTTTTTTAGCTTCTGAACAACCAACACAATATCTACCTTAAATATTTATTTATTTATTTATTTTTTAATCAAAAACAAAACAAGCCACAAATAGGGCTCCAAGTAGTTCGCAAGAGATTAAATTCATATCACAAAGTGGGACCAATAGGGTAAGTTTTGTGTTTTCCGGTTTAAAATTAAAAAAAAGCCCCCAATTTTGTGTTGTGTCTAGGGTATGGTATAGACTTTCCTAACTAACTTGGGGTCTTTGATTGTAAATATGAATTCAGATTTTTCATTTTTTTACATATGTGGCAAATAAATAATTCCTGCATTTTCCCCTAGGATAAATCCACCCTACTAGTTCCACTTTGTGAGACGGGTTTAACCCCTAAAGGACCAAGGCATTTTCTGGCTCCAAAATCATTGAAAACTGCCATTTCTGCTGCGATCACTCCCTAAAACAAAAAAAAACTTTTTTTTAGAATCTAACCGTAGGATCTTATACTTCACTTGTCTCAGATCATGTGGTAAAAATTTCAAGAAATTTGACCGTTCCGATTGGAAGATATTAGCATTCAAAGTTGGGAAGTGTTTTTTTTGAATTGTTTCCTGCAATTTCAGATGACTTTGACGGCCATTTGTGGATTTTTTTGCACTACACAACTTAAAGTTGTAATTTTTTATGTTGAACATTTGAGTTGAGAGTCGGGGAAAAAAATTTCAAAATGTCAAACCTTGATTTTCACATATAAAAAAATTGTTAAATAGAAGTAGGTCCAAAATTGAACGAAACACTAAATTGTTAATAGCTCTTAGGTGGAATTAAAACAACACAATCCCAACAATGGGATCGTTCTTGCAAACAAACTTGACCTCGTCAGAAAAAAAAATTTGAAAAAATCTGAAAATTGCATTCAAAAATGAATTCTATAAGGTTTTTTTTTTTAAGATGCTTAAATTGCCCGAAAAACAAGATTGCCCATAACTTTCTCATTCTGAGTCCAAATAGAATGAATCAAAGCTTCAAATGTAGACATAAACATGATCTTTGAGAAAAAAAAAAAAAAATTTAAAATTATTTTTCTGTTTTTTTTTTCTGCCCGCCGAACTGCTTTTTTGCTTTAGGATGGCATGACGTTTGCTCCCAGGCACCGATTGAAAAAAAAATTATATTTTAAGAAAGCTAATGTGATTTCCTATCTTCAAAAAAAGTTTCAAAAAATCAGGTCAAAATTTCAGGTCGCATGAGCCTACCCGAAGTCCCAAGTGTCCCCCGAGGGGACTTTGGTCCTTTAGGGGTTAACATCCTGCAGGTAGCTTTAGTATTCTTGGCAGCATGCCATTGAATTAAATTTGGAAGGATGCAAGCATATTAGCTCCTTTTTGTCATAGCTGACAAAATTCCCCCCCCCCAAAAAAAAAAAAAAATAGTACTAATGGGGGTAATGAAATTACAGGTGTGTGGGTAATGAAAATTCACTCACATATCCTTGGTGACTTTCTACCACTGAGTTATCCTCTCAATCGTGGCCATGTCACATCTGCAGTTCAACACCAAAGTGACCAACTGAAACCTCATTGTAAAATGGACAGCTCATTTAATCCACATCAGTTGAAATCCAACAACCCAATTTATCAGTCCACAGCTAGGCTGACAAGAACTAAAGGACTGAACAATCTTAATTTTATAATTTGAGAAAGGGACTCGACAATCTTAATTCTATTATTCCATCATTCTCCCACAGAGTTCACAACTACTGTAGACTTAGAGCACCTGTAATGGGAACGGTATATTGGCCCTCTAAATGTATTTCTAACTTTTGAATGGTATGTAATTAGAACTTGAAATTTTTATCATTGGAAGCACATCCAAAAGCATTTCGAGTAGGTACAAGAAAATTTAAATTTAGGCATTGAACAACCACTTCAAAAGCAAGGTAAAAGTCTGAAATAGTATAGAGGTCTTGGCATATCTCGATTACCAATGCAAAATGTGACCATTGACCCTATATTCATTTCAAGCCATAATTTATTTTGCGTCAAAAACTTCAAATCTACATTCTTGTAATACACTCTCTCATAAAGCAAAATTTACTCCATTCATGGCTTGTCCCAATTTGCCCAATTCTCCAACAAGTGTACGCATAGGTCAATTTTAGCACTTTGCTGCCAAAATAGATTACTTTTTGTAATTCGACAGTTCAGCACCTTGATTTAGATTCCTTGACATTCGGCACTTTTCTTTTTTTAATTTCCAACACTTCTAATTTTGGATCCATTTTTTCTATTCATGTGGAAATGTATTCTTTTTTCTAAATTTTCTCGAGAATAATTTTTGGATATTCAGAATTAGCAACAATGAAAATTTTTAGATTTTCAAAAGTAGTTGTACATTTTAAAATTTTTTCAACATTTCCCAAATTTTCCTGAGTTATTTACGAAACTGACCTACACGTACGGCACTGCCAATAACAACTACACTAAATAGTGAAATTAGGTTGCCCCACACTAATTTCTTGACATTCTACAATATATCAATGTACATAGTTACTTGAGATGAATGCAGTAAAGTAAGTACTATGTGTATGGCATGGTTTGGTGCACTGATTTGTAGCTTGGGAATAGAGATTGGCATGTACCTCCATCTGGACAAGCATTAGTCATGAGGTAACCTATCTGGGATAAGGCAATCCAATTTCACTATTCAGTGTAGTGGACATCATAACATGGACTACCAACCTAATTTTTTTTATTAAAACTTTTTCCAAGAATCTTGCCTCCTTTGCCTCCTTTTGGCATGACTAAGGGAGGAGGTCCAGAAATGGAGCATCTAAGCGCTAAAACTGAATTTTGGGGAGGTAAAACATCTTGAAATATTTTTCAGTAAATTTTCCTTGAAAGACAGGTGGAATTGAAATCTAACCCAAGTCATTTCATACTTTTTGGACCTTTTTGGAATTAGTTACAAATTTTTGAAGTTGGGAAAAAGTGATCATTTGTGGTCATCAAAATGGACCACCTCCTGAAATGTGCATAGTTGGTACATTGAAGAAAGCAAAATGTACCTCAGAGTCATGTTCCATTTTAAATGCCCACTCCATTTTACAACCTCCTCCCTTACTTCAAGACTAAGAAAAATGGGTGAAAAAATCACCAAATCCCTCTCAAACAAGTTATTAGATTCACCGAAACTTGGCTGAAAGTTACTACTAATACATAATATTATGGATGAACGTACACACATGGATAAATCTATCCATTTCCCCTTCCATGCCGCATTTCAGGGTGCACGTCGCTCTGCCAACGAAAAGAAACTGGCTATGAAGTGTGAACCTCCGTCTATTCCACCGACCTTATCCAATCGATCACCAGCCTGTCTAACCGGATCAAAAAACAAACGATTTGCAACTGCTACCTCCGTCCAACAATGGCAGGACGAACAGTTGTGCAGACACGGAATCCAGCAAAACCAATGAACTCAGTACCATCCACAGAACTCAGCAGCTCAGTGTATGTGTGTATGTGTGTGTATGTACAAAAAAACCAGGTGAATGAGATCAACCCCAAGGAAACCTCTTTGATGCAAATTTTTGATCGGGCCATAAATTGGATAGCCCACACAACGCGCACTCCTTCTCACCTTCCTCACAAACCTAAGTTACTCACTGCACTCCATAGGATCCGTGACTTTCGATCTCGTCGTTGAAGAACACATGGAAGTTAGAGATTCCGGGGTTCATCATTTGTGGGCGTCTTCAAGGTCTGGAAGAAGCACCCAACCGAGTTTCCTTTCTCCAGGATCTCTATAGTACAAACTAGCTAACAGTGGTGTGCAATCTAAAACTCTCAACCGGCTATGGCCAAGACCTAGACATGTGAGCGTGACTGTGCCAGCACTCGAGTTCAGTATAGTACAGTCAAGGCTCAAGGACTTCGTCCCAAGCCGTATTCCACCGTGCTAGGACACAGGTAGTATTCACTATAAAGAGGCGTACAATACTTGTCGTTGACGAGGTTGATGTTGTCCGGGAGATCTGTCCGAGGCGGGGCAGCCGAAGAATAGGCAATGAGTTGCCATGGCGTGATCACCCCGCTGGAGCTGATGCTCTCTTTCACGACCTCCACGATTAAGCCGGGCCGCTGAGCCAACCTCCGCACCCCGGCGAGCTCCACTTGGCAGGCTTGCACCCACAGGAACTTCAAGCGTGGGCAACCGTAGGCCAAGGCTCCCATACCTGACAGGGGGCACATGCCATGGGATAGCAGTTAGCACTAGAATATCATTAAATGAAGTTCCCGTTCATGAACAGCATCCACAGGTCAACGGTGCGATAGCACTGGCTAGGGTTCCACTTCAAGCACATGCCAGAGGTTAGGACTATAATATCAATAACAAGGGTTCCACTTTATGCACATCTTAGAGGTCAGCACTACAATATCACTAACAAGGGTTCCACTTTATGCACATCTTAGAGGTCAGCACTACAATATCACTAACAAGGGTTCTAACTTATTTCTCTCCTCATGTTACCAGTGACGCGATACTAGTTATTACCGACACAGGATTTTAGAATTTTTGTTGTTCAAAAAAATTCTGAAATAGTTTTGGGAAATGGAAGTTGTTTGGAAACCTAGATGGCCACTAGGAACTTATCAAAAAGACCGTAAGTATGTCAAAGACATCAACCAAGTCTGACCAAAAATGCCACCACAGGAACAACCGGTTGTTTTACACGCTCAATAACAGTGTCACTTTCTCACCAAGTAAGAGAGGGTTATATCATGATATAAAGTAATTACTAGTTGCGGACCCTCTGAGTGACCATAAAATGAGATCTCAATGTCCAAAATTTTATGCATGCCAAACCCGGGAAGATTAATAGCCATACCCCGTCATCTAACCTATACTACCAACCCACTGCAGAACTTCAGCACGAATGACATAAGGTAGACATACCATTACCATCCACTTAACGATTCCCCACTCTGAGTACCAGAGGTATACATTTGTGTTCTAGAATGTACTCCACTATTTACAAGAGGGTGGAATTGAATGCTGCGTGTGTCAATCTTAGTCCAAAAGAAAGGCAAGCTGTGTTAGTATGGACTTACTTGTATCCCCAAATGGGCAATGGCGAAGCTCCAGTTTCCGCAGCCTCACACAACCGGCAGCTAAACGGGCAAGCCCTACGTCGCTGCTTCCACAATTGGTGAGCGTGATGATGTGCAGATTGCCACCATATCGTCCAATATAGCCCATTCCCTCATCAGTAATCACCACATTAGACAGCCCAAATCTGCTGAAGCACAGGGCTAATCTCCGGGCCTTGGTACACTTCATCAGAAGCGCTTTCACTCCCAGGTTCAACGTGGAGCTTCCTTCCAACTCTATGATCTGCAAATGCCCAGTCAAGAGTGACATAAGAATTTATCACATGCGCAAGTTGCATCATAAACTATACATCCTGCTTTGAGCAACAAATAAGGAAGGAAGAGAAGGGCATGACACGTACCGGGTGGGAATCGTGGTATTTTTGAACCAGGCATATGCGAATATCCGACAGACCAGGGCAATTATTTGCAAGAGTCTCCAATGCTTTGTTCGTCATATCCGCTGCATAAATAATGATCTTCTCTAATAAGAAGCAGCCTTTGGCCACGGCAGTCAATCCATGCTGGGTCACAAACCCTTGTTCATCTTGTTGCACGATTAGCCTTTTTAATTTTGTACAATGGGTGCCCACCTCCCGTAACCCTCTGTCACCTATGATATCAGTGCACTGCAACAGAAACATTGCGGTCATTGAGCGAATGTATAGCTTGTCGAAAACAGTCAAAGGTATAATCATACCACAACACCGCATACACTCCACCAACTTTACAAGTTGGGGTGAAAATTTCAGCATGTATGAAGTTTTTAGCACCTAAGGCATAATAGGGCTTTAGTACTATATTACAAAACTAATACACAACACACTAAATCATTTGCAATAAGGTATGACAACATTCCATTGCAAATGCTACTAATTTTAACATGTTTGTGATACTCTGGACAGATTTCCAAAGCAAATCTCAACGTGGCTCTAAGGAATTTGGAAGGTTGTGACCTCATTGACAAGTTAATGAGATAGTATCCCACTAAGAGGTCACTATTCTCAAATTCTTCAACTACCACCTGTCATCTATCACGTTCTTGTAAGTAAATCACTAAAGAACTTTGAAAGAATTTGTCAACTTCTATTTTCAAATTTCTAAATATAAGCTTCTCGGATCAAGATAGATGAGATCTTAACAATTACAGGAGGAACATATTCGAGAGGGTGAACTGCTGGACAGGACTGAGCATCAATCAATTTGCAGAATTGAAAAATTCTCGGGAGGCCTACCTGCAGATCTTCCAAATTTACACAAGTGCACAGCAAGTCCGTGAGCTCCGGTTGCAAGAGCTGTGCATACGTGAGGTCCAAAATCGTCAACCTCGCCGCCACGGGCATCACCATCATCATGGATCCATCGTCCAGATCCCAGAGCGCAGACAGCCCTTGCAACCCCTTGCAACTCTGAAACGCCTCCGCAATCTGGTCCGGATTCTCCAAGTTCAGCGAGTAGAGCCCAATCCCCAAGTGATGCATTGCCGAGTTCGCCGCTTTCACCACCGGTAACACATGGTCGATCTTCAACGCGTCACACAACCGCAAATCCCGACACCGCGAGGCGAGGTCCACCAGCACATGCTCCTCCACGAACTCCACTTCTGTCAACGACAGATTCAAAACCTCCAGCGACCTCGCCGTGGCTGCGAGAGTGGTGAGCCAGAACGGCGCCCCTTCGTTCCGAATATCAGACTCGGAGAGGTTCAACACAACAAGGTTCCGGCACTTCCGCGCAATAATCTCCAACCCCCGAGTTGAGAATCCGGAACACTTCTCGAGCTCCAGACGCTGCAAGCTCGCCCCGCAAACACTCACCAGCAGCTCGATGTCGGAATCCGACACCGTCATGCGCTTCATCTTGAGGTGCCGGATGGGGCGGCGAAACTGCACAAGAACTGGTATCCATAGGCCGGCGTACGCGCCCCAAACCTCCGCTCGAGGAATGAGATCAAAATCCACAATCCGCGGCTTGCCTTTAATGGTCACCGACTGCGCGTTGGGAAACCGCGACACTACCTTCCACGGACGAATCGCGTAGCAGTTGGAAATCAAAACCGACTCCCGGGCTTGTCCCTCGATGGCGTGCAAGCGCTTGCAAACGCGCGAGACGGCGTTGCGGTCGGAGGCAGTGGAGAGAGAGTTGATGATGTTCTCCAGAATTTCGTCCGGGAATTGGAGGATCGCGCTGAAATCGTCCTCCCGTCGCACCCGAACACCCATCGCGACGGGGACCCTGTGTGAGCGAATTCGAGCTCTTTCTCTCAATTCACACGAGCTTCCATCGCTCGTCACCCTCCATAGCTCACACTGTTCGCGACGAAATGGACAAAAACTAAAACACTCGACCTGGTCCTCGCCCTGGCGACCTGGTCCGATGATAGAGCACCATAGCCATGCACTTACCCTGCTGTTTCTAAACCGCCTCCGGCAAGATCAACACCTACTTTCGCCATAAACTACTCCAACTGGTGCGCCATCCGCGTCACGGCGGAGCATCGAAACTTCAAGAACGAGCTTCCGTCACGACGGCCTCGTACTCTTTGGCCCCTGGCATTTAGGAGCCAGTTGATCTCCGGACGTTCCCAAAGTTCCCAAAGTTCCCAAATAATAAGTCGGGCAGCACCGGGCAGCGGTAGCCAGGCAGGTCTCGGCGATTCGTGGCCCACTCACGTCAAAATCACGAGGCCGTCGTGACGAAGGCTCCGCCTGTTTCGATGCCACACAGGCAGTGACGAGGCACATCCGCTTGGCCCACTCCTTTCTCCTCTTCCATTGCCCTAATTAACGGACCCGAAACAGAATCCCAGAATTTCATACCCTTCACGTTCACCACGAGAACAGAAAATGGGTCATTTCCGGCCGAAACGGTGCAAAGGACTTCAATCCCTCACTGCCAAGTTGAATTTATCAACCTTCGCCATTTCCAGCCCCTGCAGTCCGCCAGACCGCCACCATCATTCTCTTCACAACTACTTGCGGAAAAAAGTCAACTTTCTGCTGCAAATGGAGGTGGCCATCACTGTCCATCACCGCCACCGCGTGCCCAAGGTCCAAACTTAAATTCACACCCCACTTTCAACTTTCGATGCGGACGAATTGCAACTGGCACAACTCTTGTTATTAGTTCTACACCACTTACCAATTCAGTCATTTGGAGTTTTTGGCCATTTCAGTTGCGGCCTTGGTGTCCATCGCTTGACTATTCACGACCCCACCACGTGGACCGGAAAGGTCTCCGCGTTCGTCGACGACGGGGAACCCCATTGTCGGTTCTTCTGAACCTGCGCAGTGCCATTGAACCCATGATCGATGTACCTAGTCTAGAATTGATAGGGTGGGAACTGTTCACGTTCTATGAAGTTCCAGTCCAGTGACTCCGGTCGATATATCCTCCGCTGTGTTCGGACTTCGGAGCCTGTTGGAGCGAGCGAGGAGTGGGCCTGAGATGACGACGGCTGGAGCCGCCTACGCGCTGGCATTAGTACTTGTTGCCCTGTTGCGAGAGGTGGTGGTCGAAACTCTTCCGGTTTAGAGATTTTGCAGAGTTCTTGTGACGTGGGGGTCCATTGGACCATTACTGTATTGATTTCTGTGTGGGGGGGGTTATTAGTTATGGGCCGTACCACGTGGGCCTCCTGCTTTGGTGATGTCAGCTTTCGCTCCTTTCGGCAAATGGGAGGTTGCTAGAGGTCTAGACTGGCGAGGTGGAGCACTGTCGGTATTGGTTTTATTGTTGATTATTATTTCGAATTATTTTATCGGGAGAGGCCACTTTTGTTGCCGCTGAAAAGGGAGGCATACTTGCAGGATTGAGGAGAGTCTTTGGACGTTGTGGCTGGACATGAATGGTGGAGGGGGGATGTTTCCTGTTGCAGTCTCCCTCCTTCGAAACTGATTGGTTGGGCTGGGATCTGGCCTCGTTCTTGCAGTTGGATTCCTTCTATGTTACTGTATGTCAAAATAATGAATATAAAAAAGAGAGGTGCAGGATACAGCCAGACTTCAGTTCAGTCGGAGGTTCTAAATAATATTTTAGTTACTCCGTATTTCCGACACAAATTTCGGAGATTTCATCGCGAACGGGACGGACGGATTCCTCACCCATCTCGGTTCTGCGTATCCACATCCAAAAGCAACTCTAGAAAGTAGATATATCCTTTTCCATTAGCCTGTACCTAACAGGGGTCTACTCTATAGTAGTGCAACGAAGCCTCTTGTTTTACCCCCGTTTTATCCTTGGGAAACAGCAGGAGCTTTTAACCCCTAAATGCCTAAGGCTTGTTTTGAGCTTCCTGGAATTTGCTCTAAATTGAACAAAATGACAACATTTTGATAAGTTGTATCAATTTTTTTGGAATTGTAATCGTACAAATTCAAACTAGACATGTTAAAGATCTCGTAGGAAAAGAAAACACTACAATATCACTTATGGAATGAAAGATTATAACGTTTGACCATGATGGTGCTTAAATTGCAAAAATCTTTCAATCTTCTTTACACAAGTCAAATCTAAAAAGTTGGTGACCAAAAAAATATAAGGTTAAAGGGCCTAACATGTATAACCCCAATCAATTTATGGTTTCTCAAAATCTACTCTAAAACTTTTTTAAATGAATTTTGAATCTGATTTTTTCTCCAAGTACTAGTGTATTTGAGGCTCATTTCTAAGAGCTCTCAACACTACGGAAAGTCAAGATTGCACTAGGTACCCTTGCACATAATCGTGAATAGAAAAATCACTATCATTTATTTTCAAGATCGGATTTGCTATGCTAGAACTAGACTTCAAGAAGAACTTTCTAAAAATATAAACTACTAAAAATAGCAACTTGGTTAGGCTTTATTTAACCTCAAAGTTTTGCAAACACCAGATTTTGGTGCTTTGGGCAGTTAGGGGTTAATTTGCGACGCATGACAAAATTTGCAAATCCTCAGTTCCTATTTGCAATCAAAGGCCTTGAATTTGCTAGGGCGAGGTGATAACAATTGAATAGACACGGCACAAAATAAGGGATCATTTTTTTTGACATTCACCCTTGGCTACACCTCCATAAGAGGCTCATTGTTCTACTATAGACTTGACCCCTAACAAGGTGCCCTTAAAAATCTTGAAAATATGTAGATATTGAATTCGAGATGTAAGGTAGATATACCCATTTCTATCCCTTTAAGAATTTCTCCTTCATGTACAAGTGGTGCCCATTTTTTCCCCTGAAATGTATTCTATTGGTACATAAGGACAAAATTTACAATTTTTTTATAATGGGAGTCTATCTCTAAATGGCTTAAGAGCTTGGCTAGTCATAGAGTCTATTTTAAGAGTTTATTTCCATGTAAAATCACTAGCTTGCACTCATGTCAAATATGGGCACAAAGTAGTTGAAAGTGCTCTAGGACTATTTTTGCTTTAAAAAAACTCTAAAACAATCATATCTAGTGCAAAGAGATACAATGGAAAAAAAACAATTTTTTTTGGCATGTCTAATTGTAGGATCTTGATTTAGACTTGTATAAAAAAATGTGTGGTTAAAATTCAAAACTTTGACCAAGTAGATGGTAAGATATTAGTGTTTGAAGTGGGGAAAAAATATTTTGTACCTTGCCAAACTAAATTTATAGACTTTGAATCTTTATAGTTTTGAATTGAATTGATGTTTAGAAAAAAATAAGAAAAATAAGAAAAATAGTTTTTTATTCTTTAAAAAATTATTATGTAAAAATTGATACAATGTGGAAGGAAAAATTAAATCCTTAATAGTTATCAAATGGAATTGAACATGTCAATCCTAACAATATGATTGTTTTAACACACGATCTGTACCCTATCAACATAATTGTTTCGGAAAATTGAGTGAGAATTGGGTTTAGAAACAAATCCTATACATTGTATTTTAAAAGCAATTGTTTGATCACATATAGAATAAGACTCTTTGTAACTTTCATGTAATTAATTCAAATTGAATGAATCAAAAAATTGCAAAAAGATATAAATATATTTCTATTTCAAAAAATATTTCAAATTTAATTTCAAATTTTTTCATTTTTTTGACTGCTTATGCTCAAACATATGTGTTTAAGAAGCATAATTTTTTCTCCTAGGCACCAATTGAACTATTGAAGTAAAAATAATATTTCCAAAAAAATATAGTACAGTCTCTTAACTAATTTGAGTATTTGATGTGATAAGAACCTACCAAAAATCTTAGAAAATTAATTGTAGGACTGTGAACCTTCTGAGGGTAAATTATTTCCATTCATAGGATGAAATATTCTTGTGATATATTATTTCTCCATATATTATATAATTAATCATGAGTACTTGAAAGTTTTCTTGCACATAGAATAAAGTTAAACTCAAGTAGTTAAAATTTCTCAAGCAGGTTATAAGTACTCTAATATTCTTTAAAAATCTTCACATAGTTAAAAAGACACTTTGTAGTTTCAAATTTTTCTATGTTCGTGTTTGAAAATATTTCCTTGGCTAAAGCTCTGACTCATATGCATAGGATTAAAAATACTCTTGTGGTTAACTCTTAAAGCACAGATACAAAAGTTGTCATATCTTTTTGGATAAATAATAAAAATTATAAGGTGCAAACGCTTCGGCATCACATCATTGCCTTTAACTAAAAAAATAATAATTGTTTCTTTTTAATCTTATGAATGAAATCATTGAATTGCTATAAAATCTTGACCCCTAAAGGACAAAAGAACCCACTTTGGTTCTTTTGAAAACTTGGGCATGCTCTATTGACTTCATAATCTAAATATTTTGCATGAATTTTTTCAAAGTGGATGCTAATCATCCCAATGTACATGTGAAGCTTTGTTTCACATCATTCCAATAAAAATTGCAAGAATTACAAATAAAAAATTTAGTGCTGAATCAAGTAGCTAAAAATATATTCAAGAAATAAATAAATAAACTTTATTGGTTTGTGTAGATTGATTTGTACTTAAAAGCATCTAAACCATTCAATTTTGAATAGTGAAGTAAAAGTTATGAGTATTTTTATTTTGCTAAGCAATGAATGTAGAAAAAACATGTTTTTTTTATCTCAATTTTGAAAATTTCCAAATTAAAAAAATAATGGATCCCAATTATTTACTAGAACATACTTGCCATTGGAATTAACAATTCTCAATTTCATGTAAAAATTATTAGCAATTTCAATTTTTTTTCAATTCAGTACAACCTTCTACTTTATAAATTTTTAAAGATGAATATGAAGTTTGTTTGTTTGAATTTAAAAAAATATAATTTCAATCCATCTTCCAAAATATTGGCTAAATTGGCTAAATTTTGGACATAAGGTTTTTTTTCTAAAAATGTTGAAAGACAAAAGTTCACCTTTTGGAAGGATTAGAAAGACCTACATTTTGAAGTTTAGGCACATTGAACTTGCAATGAATGGGGATATGCGCTCTAAAATTTTGGGAGGATGTACTTAAACAAGTTACTATAAGATCCTATGGGGTGATTTATTAGAGAATAAACATAGATGGAGATTTTACCTTTGCTTTGGAGACAAGTATTTTGAAGCACTTTTTGGCCTCTAAACAACAAAGAGTTTAGGGATTAAGACAATACCATTCTTTTGGGATGAATGTATACACTTTGGAACGAACAATTAAATATTCTTCCATATTTTACATGTGTCATCCATACCATTTGATGTACATAGGTTCATCAAGTCAAGAGAGTATTGTTCTTTGTGATGCTTAAATAAATGAAACAAAAAAGAATAAAAAATCAACATAGTTTTCATTGATTTGTCCTATTAGTGAGGGTGCAAATTAGTATGATTCAAAAAATCAATATAGCTCATTTTTATATTTTGTAGGAATTTCATACAATATAGTGATATTTTAACTGATGCCAATTTTATCATCTTACAAAAATAGATTACAGCAGTAAATTAGTAGATCACACACACAAATGAGACAAATCAACATTCTTATACTACATTAAACATTATTATTAGTACATGTGACATTAATTTATCAAAATCACAATATTTATAAAAAAAAATTCAATTAGTAAAGTTCTTCTATTATTGTATTGTATGAATTTCTACAAAAATTAAAATTTTGTAGTTCCACTAATTTTCCAGGTGATGTTAATCTCCACCTTCATTAAATATACACATATGAAGGTACAATGTTTTTGTTCAATGTCAGATTCGCTCATGTTAAGCTAGCATTTACTATGTGTTGTTCACCTCTCCCATCAAAATTCTCATCCAATGTTGAACAACTTGGTATGTCCACATGAAATGACCGCAGTGAAAACTTCAACGGAAGAAGGCAAATGGGCAAGAAAAACGGTGAAGCCTTTGGCTGACCTTGCAAATGAAGTAAGCAATTCATCTTTCCAATTGGTTTTTTGCATAGGTGCTCCAGAAAGTCACTCTAAGAGTCCATTAGCTTTATGTTAAGTTTACTCCATTAAGGGTTTTAGGTGTTCTTGATTTATTTAAAAAATAAATTATGATGGAGATTCCATTCTCACAACAAGTGGAAGGAAATGAAGGCACAATATACAGAAGAGGAGACAAAGCAAGTAGAAATTGGAGCTCAATCTTCAACTTGGATACCATAGCATGTACACTTTGACAACATTTATGCTAAAGTAGAGTAGTACTTTGATGCGATAGGTATCTAAAATAAACACCTATTTTTGCCTCATAGTAAATCAATCTTGCACGTGAAACAACCAATTCTCCTACTTAATACTAAATTAGATTAGTAATTGGCTATTTATGGTTGCTTCTATTCATGCATCACTCTTTATTGCTTCAAGGTTCTAAATATATATTTTTATTTAGTCTATGACACATTGTAGGACCTATAGTGTGTTGCTTTTGAAAATTTATGACATATTCTCTAAGTAGCAAGTAAATTTAATTATAACTCATGTATCATTGAAGATTCACTTTTAGGATCATCTTTTTAATTATAGTGGAAAGATAAGAGAAGACATTCATAGTACAGTGCGTAAGGTTAAACCCGTGTATGATTGTCATTTTTGTGTCCAGAGTTAGGTCGTATTAAAAAAACTTGTCCTGAGTATTAACTAGTAATCTTGATTACTTAGATTAATAATTAAGAGGTGCAACATTTTACCTTATGAAAGGATGCAAGCATTACATTTATAATTATATGCAATTATTTCATCTCTCATTATTATTATGATGAATATATTTCTTCAACATGGTATCAGAGCATAAACTTTTGCATTAAACTAAAAGAAATAATGTTTGAATCAAATGTACCAACGTTCAAACTTAATTGAAATTTTATGTCCAATGACATAGATTTCAATTATTGCAAATTTAACATCATTGAATTCCTCTTTCCAAGCATATTTGGTAGAAAAGTCAAATAGCACTAATTATAATTCATTGTCAGAGCGTAAAAATTGAATTACTTCTCATCTTGAATGATTATTCATTTTTACAATTGTGGACAATAGTGAACATGATCGTAGAACTATAGATCTTGCTATTCAATGCACTTGGAAATAAAAGGATGGTAAAGCACATACCACTATAATGTTATATTGAGGTGAAAAACAATTTTAGTGTTGTTAAAATCTTTAAACATCCAAAGGCTGTATGGGACAAATTTAAAAAATTATTAACAAAGTGATATTGCTACACAAATAACTACTCAAAAGTCATTATTATAATTTACTATGACAAAAATATTCCGATTATTTAATTTATTAAAGAATTTTGAGGTGTAATTGATGAAATATAAATTTCAAATCTCACCATTTTTTAAAATCAACAATATGCGTATTTATTAGGAGCTTTTCCTCCTTCATGGAAACCCTTTGTATCATTACAAGGTACACATGTTAATAGAATTGTTTCTAATCTAATTTTCAAATATTAGAAGAAAGAGCTATGAGAAATTACAAAGATTCTCAACAAAATTCAAATACTAATACTAAACCTAGAGCGTTCTCAAGAAAATATAAAAATAAAAGTAATAATTGAAAATTAAAAAAATATTAAAAAATAATCCAAAAATTAAAAAAAAATTAAATTTAGTAATTATCAAATTTGACATCATACAAGAAAATAATAAATTTAATTACACATATTCATTATGTTGTCATTATTATGGTAAACTAGGCCATCTAATACCTAATTGTAGCTAGAAAATTAGCATGAGATAAAGTAAATAAGACATATATAATCCATGCCAATCAAGAAAATTTAATATCATATGAATTGTCTCATTCAAATTCTATAAAAAATGAACCATTACATTTATTTGTGGTTACAATTAAAGATCAATTAATGGATTCACAAACATGGTATTTTGACTTGGATGCCATACAATATATGATATATGTAAAAGATTGTATTGTAAGCTATAAAAATTGACATCCTCTTTTAATAGTCTAGTTTTGTGATGATGAGATCCATGAAGCCATAGGTTTAGGTATGGTTCAAATACACCTTAGCAATGGAGACACTACCACCGTGTTTGATGTATTAGATGTACCGACATTAGCAAAAAGTTTAATTTCAATATATAAAGCAACTTTGTAATGCCAAAGTATTGAATTCTTTCACAATCACTACATCTTAAAGCATAAATATATTAATGGTGAGTTAATAGAAAATTTGAAATCAAATTTAATCAAATCGGTAACTTATATCCACTTACTCACGAACCGGTTACTATATACAAAATTCTCCCTCAATGGCCATCACAAAAATATCACCTCATGATGTTATGAAATGACATCATAGACTTCGGAATTTGAGCAATTTTTCATTGTAAGAAATGACAAAACACGACATGGTTAAAGGTATTCCCAATCATTTTTCTACATTATATTTTTGTAAAGGCTGTATTTTAGGGAAACAACATAAACTGTCTTTTCCTAAGAGCATCAATTTTTGTGCTTTTAGTGTGTTGGACATTAGAGAAAATTTCAGGCCTCCGAAGGGCTGCTCCACAGCCCTCCGAGGTACCCTGAAGTTTGTTTGTTTTTGTTGAAAAATTCATTTTTCCCCTATTCCCGCCCACCTGAAACTGTAGTGGCAGTGGCGCGGGAACCAAGTTTTACGAGTAAATTTTTTTTTTTAATCTTAAAAAAATTATTTAAAAAATAAAAAAATAAAAAAATCGCGAAAACTGATTGATTCGGCGAGCAGTCAGCTGGAGTGACAGACCAAGTTTTTTAATAGCTTGGTTTGTCACTCCGGAGCAGCCCTCCGGAGGGGCTGAAAATTCCTCTAATGAATTGGTACATTTAGACATTTGTAGGCCCATGCAAATGCCATCAATTAGTGGTTATTATGATTTTGCTACATTCATTGATGATTATTCTCGCTTTATGGTGATTTATTTTCTCAAAATGAAGTTAATTTTGAATTTTTTTCTAAATTTAAACTTCATAAAGCATTAGTTGAAAATCAAACAAATAAGAATATCTAAATTTCATGATTTGATAATGCAGGAGAATACAAGTCTAATACTTTTATGGATTTTTGTGGAAAACATGGCTTAACCCCTAAAGGTTTTTGACTATGTTTTCACCAAAAATGCTCCAAAACTGCCATTTTTAATACAAGTGCCAAATTTTAGAAAAAAAAACATTTTTGGACACATGTAACCGTAGGATCTTGTAGTAAACTTATTTGAGAAGATGTGGGAAAATTTTCAGAATTTTCTAGTGTGTGGATTGCAAGATAATAGCGTTTGAATAGACAAAAATCATTTTTTTGTCCTTGCGAAAAAACGGGCAGCTGCCCTTCACAAGGTCACATTTGTATGAAAAAATGTCCAAAATGGTGGTTACTCTTTGCATTCATTCTTCTAGGCAAGTTGGCTACATGCTTGAAAAGTTTCAGATCATTTGGAATTGTACAACATATAGGAAAAAAATAATAAGTAGGAAGAGGTAGAGAATGATTCAAAACACTAAACTGTTAAGAATTTATTTATGGAATTGAAAAATGCCAATCCCAATGGTTGTAATGTTGTAGTAAACAATCTACATCCCAGGTTTTTATTTTTTTCAAAAATATTTAAAATTGAGTTAAATAAAGGACTTCAAAATTTATTTTAGATTAGAGATTCCATAATTACTCTCAAACTAAGAATCCTCATAACTTTTAACTCACTGATCCAAATGGAATAATTCAAAGCTTTCAACGTACATGTAAATCTAAAGAACCAATTTCAAATTTTTATTTTTAAAAAAAGTGATTTTTAAAGAAGTTTTTTGGGCTGCCCGGGCTGCCCGTCAACCAATGAAAATTACATATCATGCAATAACTTTTTAACCATGTAGTCAAAAGTTATGAAAATTGTTGGGCCTTAAAGCTACTCCTTAAGAAAATGTTGTGTGAAAATTTCAAAGAAAAAAAATAAAAACTCTACTCGTAGTGAGCTGTCCAATAAAGCTATGTTCTCAAAAAAGTATGTTTAGTGCTTTAGGGGTTAACTCATCAATTGACAAACTCTTATACTCTAGAACAAAACGATGTGCCTGAAAAGAAAAACACATTTTTGTTGAGTCAATTAGATCTATGCTTCAAGCAGCTAAGCTTCCTAATTATTTTGAGCAGATGCTATTGCTATCGCTTGCCATATCCAGAATTGTTCATTTACATCTAGATTGAAAAACAAAACCCTTTAAACTATGTGGTGTGGTAAAGTATCCAACTTTAATTATTTGAAAATATTTTGATCACCTAATTATGCCATGTAGTCTAGATTTTGCCTACCTCGCAAACACCCAATTCTAATTGTATATAGGGGTTCAAGACCTAAGGAATGGTCAAATCATCTATCATATTGTGACTAAAGTCATTCATATTATAGAAAAATATAGAATATATGCTTGTATAGTTTACAATTTTACAACTTATATAAATAATTCAATTCCACTTTTATTCCCAAAGATAATAATTTGGTTGCCAATCCGTTACTTATGCTATATACACATGAGTGCAATCCTACTCTTACCATGAGTGTGGGCTCAAACTTTTAGGCAAATTGTCCAAGAGAAACCACAATTTGTCATGCACGTGCACTATTGAAAGTAATCAAAATGCCAAAATAGATATTTTATATATAGTGCATGTTCTTTAATCACTAGTTATATTTTTATCATAGGCAAACTCTGCCAATAACTAATTATTATATAGCTTAATTACTAGTTAGGATGTAGTCCTACAACAAATTGTCTCTATCTAATATTAGTACAATGCAGGTTGTGTACGTTATACAAGTTCCTTCGAAAAAACATTAATTGTACAAATCTACAATAATTTTAAATTCATGCTGACATAATGTTTATATTCTCTTGTACAAATAATTTAATGACTACTTGACATTGTCATGTTTACACACTCTCACCCCATCCATCAACTAGAAATATTCAATTGACAAATTGTCATATATATACCAAGATTTTTCATAAATGTATGACCAACAATTTACTAGTTTCAATCCAATTCCATTATCCAACCCAAAATCATCAATAACTTTATTGGTGCACTCAAATTGTTACCAAAACAACTAGTAGTTTTGTATATTACGAACACTGTAAATAGACACTCAAATACGCATCTTTGCACTATGAAATTTATCTCATGCAATTTATAAGATTAATCTCTCCTATCAACTATTTTCCAACTTCAGTCAAATTGTTTAATATGCAAAGATTCACATCTATTCCATACTACTTCAATATTCAATTTACATTCTACATTTAAACTCAACAATTTATCACTCATAGACTAAACAATAGTAGGAAAAATTCCAGGTCTGTTGTGGGTTGTTTGACTACATGTAGTGATGCGATTATAGCCAAAAAATTATTATTTGAAAAAATAAATTAGGAACCCATGTTGTGCTTCTTTAGATTGATGATTAATATTTTTTAATTTTTTAATTTTTTTTTTAAATTCAATTTTTTTTATTGTATTTGCACCACAACCAAAAGTCAAACGGCCCTCTACAAGGCCCATATTTTTTCTAATGACAATGGCAATTGGTTCTCACAACGCCAATAATACAAGGACACACATTAGATGAGATTTCAGGTCTACAAAAGGTCGCAAATTCCTAACCAATGGAGAATGTAGGATCTGCACCAAATTAGCCATTTGACGTGGTCAGGAGACTTCCAAGTCAAATAATATTATTTAATTAATTATTTTGAATTTTAAAAAATAAAATTTTTTAAGAAATTTTTAAATTTTTAATGATTTAAATTTTTAAATTTTTTTTATTCTGGCTAGTAGTGGTTGGTTTATAGCATAGGAAATGGCCCTAAAACAGCCCTCCAATGCCCCCCCAAAGCATCTAATGCACAGTTGCAAATAACAATTCAATAGTAGAATTCACATACACATTGCCATTACACAATTCAAATGCAATATTTCTTCTATGAATTATTCCTTAATAGACTTAATGCTTCTCCAATCTTCTAGTCAGCTTCAACAACCTCCATCTTCTCTTCACATCAATTTGTCAGGTTCACTTCTACTCCAAGAGTGGACAATCCAAATTTCTTCCTCCACAATGTAACTCAATTCAATCTCACTCAATATAGTAAGACAACAAATAGCTCAATTCATACATAACAAAAATAAATCCATACACTCAACATGTTTTAATTACAACACCCATAGCACAAGGGTTAATACCAATTAGAACAATTTTTTTAGGATTAATACTCAATATATAAACAATTTGCCTCTCAATCATGCAATATACAATGCACTCACTAAGAGCATCCCCACTGCTCCCACGGCCAATAGGGACGCCAAGTAGGGGTTTAGCTCCTTGGCCCATGTCTATTGCATGCGCCTTATGGCAGTTCAAGATGCAAAGTCAGGAAGGGGGTAGAGGATAGTATGCACAGGGCCTAAGAGCTCCCAGTCTCTCTCTACGCATTCCTTTGTGCCTTCCAATGCACACTTTCATGCCTCTCAACGTTCAACATTCAAAGCATACCTTTAGTAACTACATTGAAAGGACAAAAAGAGCCGATATTGAGCCACTCTCAAAACTCTTCATTTGGCCGTCTGCTCATCAAATTTGGCCGCGGCTAGCCACTTTTTTTTCTCCCCGTGCCTACTGTGAAGCACTTCACCCGCCTTGGCTCAATAGCTTACCAAGTTTGTGCTACTCCTTGAGCTGCCATGGGGATGCTTTAAGCCACTTCAATTTACCTTAACTCACATTCACTCAAAAGATCCAATTAAACAATTCACTAGTACACATACAACATAATTGCCCTAGATAATTATCCCCTTCAATTCAACTTGGCACGTTAGTCCACCAACTACATTAGAGAGAATTTGGGCCCTCTAAAGGGCCACGAGTTCCCATGAGTTCTCCACAAGTTTTGAATAAATCCTAACTGCTGAAACTGCGCCACCGCAGCAAGGTGACATGGCCGGGACTCGACCACATCAGATTTATATATATATATATATATATATATATATATATATATATATATATATATATATATATATATATATATATATATATATATATATATATATATATATATATATATATATAATTTTTTTTCTTAAAATGAAATTTGGTAAAAAAAATAAATAAATAAATTCGGACAGCCCATACCACTATTCACAGCATGGGGACAGATTGGGGAACGGGCCTAAAACGGCCCTTTCTTGGCCTCAAATGCCTTCTAATGATTCACCATACATGACAACAAAGAGAGTCCAATCATTGGATTTACTTACAATTGCAACCTCAATTTGTTTGATACTTTTACAACATAGTAGATTGATTTATCACAACTTTCCAGCCAATTCTAGTTTTCACAGACAAGTAGCCAAATCCACTTACAAAACCACAACCATCAGACAAGTTGTTCGCTTCACTCACGCAATCACAAGGCCAATTTTTGGACTAACACTTAAATTTGTCATATCTCACTACACAAATATACTTAAGAAATAAATAGACAAGCTGTCCACTGCACTTCTAGCAATTACAAATCCAATCACTGGATTTCTCGTTGCTGTAATTACAAATTGTCATCTCATAGACATACAAAAGTTATAACAGACAAATTGTTGCATTCACACCAAAACAATCACACAAAATTATACAATATCAAATTGTCACACAGAGGCTGGAAACAAATTAATACTATGAAGGAGTTCACTATACAAAGATTGACAATTTGTTTTTAAAAACCGAAAGAAGTAGAAAAGAATTCAAATTGTCAAATTATATCCTCAAACCGAAGACAACTATTCACCTTGAAAAGATTCCAAGACAATTTGTCATTCTGAAATCCGTGCTATCTAGGATGTTTTGAATCTAACCCAATTACCAAGACAATAAGCCTGAAATACTCTAATAATGTGAAAATAGTTCGGCAACTTGTCATTAGATGGGATTCGGGGGTCTTAGAGGGCTGCGAGTTCCTTTGCGTTCCCAAACTGCAAGAATGTTGCGGGAACGTGCTGCAGCAGCTGTGGCTAATGTGGCACAACAATTGCTACATCATTTTTGAGGAAAAAAATTCTAATTTTAAGTTTTTGCTCAAAATGATATTTGAATTTTTTTGAATTTTTTGAATTTTTTAATAAATATTTTCTGACAACTATACTGTTGTTCACAGAATTAGGCCAGATTAGAGAACGCCCCTGAAACAATTCTCCAAAGACCCCCAAACACATCTAATGCTTCCTTTACACTGCAAAAGACAATTAGTCAAAATTTTAAAAATTAAGTTGTCTACATAGCCCCCTACTTAACTTATTGACGCTCTAATAAACCTATAGAAATTGAAGCTATGAAGGATAATACCACATTGCAATGTATTAGGCAACTAACACTAGCTTTGATTGCAATGTATAAGGCAACTCACACTAATTGAAAATGACAACAACAAAAAACGATTTAACATATTCTAAAGGAATTTTGGATTTCAAAATAAATTATAAATATGAAATTGGATTCCAAGTGTATCCACATCAAATTAAAGGTTGGTCTAATTCAGATTGGGTTGGTGATGAAGACTCAAAAAAGTCAATATCAAGTTATGATTTTACTTTAGATGGTGGCCCTGTCTCTTGGCAATATCATTGTCAAATAACCATTGCTTTATCATCAACGGAGGCCAAGTATATCTCATGCGCATTTACAACAAATGAGGCAATGGAATCCAACAATTAATGAAGGAAATTGGATTTACTCAAATGGAACCATTATATATATTTTTTTATTTATTATTTATTATTTTTTTATTTTTTTATTTTTTGTGACAACCAATCTTGCATAGCCTTAACAAAAAATCATCATCATCATGACCGCTCTAAACACATAGACATAAGACATCATTACCTTTGTGAAAGAATTGAACGGGGTGACATTCAAATATTATTTTGTCCAACAAAATAATGTTTGCAGATGTATTAACCAAGTCTTTATCCAAGCCCAAACATTTATAAGTGTTTAGATTTAATGGATCTTAAGTAATAAAAAAAATTTAATCTAGATCTAGGTTAAAATGGGCATTAATTAATAATTTAGATTTCTTGATTAGTAATTAAGAGGTGCAACGCTTCACCTTATAAAAGGATGAAAGTATTACATTTATATATGTAATTTTTTCACCTCCCATCATTATTTTTATGAATTTATTTCTTCAATATTAAGAAGCAAGTCTTTATAAATTCCACCTAAAATCCTATACAATTATTAGGATTTGAACCAAGATTCCGTAATGCTATCAGATTTTTAAATATATTACAAATGCAAACAATAACAATTTCCAAATTGTGTCAGTTTAGAACCATAATTGATACCCTAATTTATTTTCATCAAGCTTTCCCACCATCAAGGTTGTAAACTTCCTCGCCAGAAACCTATAGATTTCTAGGAAATTATTAGTTTACCAAATTATTCATTTTTATGAATGAAAGTTTTGGTAAAGATGCTTCAAAGTATGTATTGTTATACTATAATGCTTTTTAGATTCTATTTAGATCAAAATTTTGAAATTAAAGAAAATCAAAATTTTATTGGTGATTTTATATAATTAAAAATGAATAATTATGTATTCTTTATCTCCATGGGAAGATCCAAAAATACTAGAAGATTTATTTTTTGGGCCTTGTTTTTTTATGGCTTTACATAGATTTTTACAAAAGTGCCTATTTTGGACAAGGGTTTCATTTAAGGGGAAATATCTCAAGGATAAGGAACTTAAAAAATAAATTGACCAATTATCTTTAGATATTAAGAAAATAATTTTTACTAAAATTTGAAACGATGGAATACTTTGTGAAGGTGTAATAATAAAGAAAAGAAACTTGCTTTTTAATTTGATTTTATATTATTTAATTGTTCAATATGAGAAATTGAAAGCAATTTGTAAACATAGAGTTCCTAGAGTATATGCAAGTTGGAATGGAATATGAGTAGCTAGGAAAGTATATAAATATATATATATATTTATTTGTGGTTCCATTAATCCAAATTCTATATCTTTAATTCCAAAAAAATTTGGTAGCGAAAAAAAAATCTGCTTAGTGTTTTGTTTGAAGTGATATAGTTTTTTGTGGTTGATAGTCTCTATTGTTTGTCAAGGATTTGTTCAAAAAACATTTATTTTTATAATTGATTTTGCCTTTTTTTTATCTATGGCAACATTAAATGTCAAAAACTCCTTCAACAATCTTTATAAAAAGCCAAAAATTGAGGTCATAGATTTCTACCTAAAGTCTCAAGAGTACCCTTAGGAGACTCTTTAATTGTAGAAGTTAATATCTAGGTCTAGACATGTTGAGCAATTGTAAAACACATTTCTTCACCCTTTCAAATCATAATTCTTTGGTAGAGCTTATGTCAACCACGACTTTGCAAGTGAAGATACAATTTAGTTGAAATTTATGGTGAAAGTGTATATGACCATATTAAACCATATGCCAATTTTTGATTATTGATTTTTGAAAATAAGTTCTACTTGCATTATTAGGAGTTGAAATTATTATTGATTATCAATTATCAAGAATATGAAGCTGAAATTTTGTGAAGATGTTTTTTAATAGGTGATTACAAAAAGCATTTGTTGCTTTTGTTTTGTTGCATTTGAGATTAGTATTAGGAATATTACGAGCTTTTGTATAAAAAAAATACAAAAATACAAAAATAAATAAATTAGGAAAACACTAGAAAATATTGAAAATAATGTATTTCCAAAACTTTAGTACTAAATTTTATTTCTCAACAATTTATTCATTAAGGAACTTTAAGATAGAAAATAGACACTCAAATGTTTAAATTACTAAAAGATTGAAAAAACAATCAAAAAATTAAATCAATTAGTGCACATTCTTAAGACCTTTCCAAAGATAAGATTCCACCATGATAATGATAGAAGAGTGTTTCTAACTATATATAAATGTGAGCGCAAAGACTGTTATTTGTACTTAAATAGAAGACATAAAGTTTGTTATTTCCTTGCAAGCAATATAAATATACACATATGATAGAAATATACGTTCAAAAATAGACTTCTAAATTCTTAATTTTAGGCATTCAAAAGTTTTAAAAAATAAATGCATGAATTCACAAAATTGAATTTGAAATAGAAAAAAAAATTAATTAAAAAAATATTAGAATTAAAAATGTAACATTCACCTTCAATAAAATAGAAAAATCATCTAGCGTATTACCTCATAAATTATGACACAGGAGACATTTGATGAGCTCAAGACTCAAGAGCTATGTGTGACATCAAAATACTATATTAAATGTTTCTTGCAAGTATCCTATTATTTTTGTTAATAGATAAATGTTTAGTAAATAGCCATTGTGTTAGTGAAAAAACAGTATTGAAATCAATATTGTAGTTAAATTATTTTAGTGAAGATTATATTCACTTAATTTCAACTTTAAAATAGAGTTCAAATACCTTTTGTTTTTGTGCTAAAATAACGGCTTCATAATACGTGTTTATTGATTAATTAACTAAAACAACACAATATTTATTAAATCAACTTTGAAATTATTGGTAATTAACAAATAGAGACTTAGGCGATGATAGACCTAAATTGACAACTTCAATCCAATTCTAAATACCTCAACAATAGACAAACATCTATGCATCTATAGAACAATGAATGTCTGAGTTGATTCACCTAAAATAGGCTTGCATTGTCCTCCCCCCAATTGAATTGGTAAAGGGCCCGCTTGAGCCTTAACCTTTATATTTTTTGAAAATCCTAACTTTGGCATGGACATACAACAAAGTTGAAATCACAAGTTAACCGTTGTCTAATGTAATTGAATTGAGTTCTATACAGGTTCCATGCACCAGTTGAAGGTCCTACCATAATTTTGAATGTTACTTTTGGAACCAATTACAATGAATTTGACTTTGTCACAGAATGGTGACTTAAGGTTATTAAGGCTCATTATCTTTTCCACTCCAATTTTCCAATTCAATTAAAGCTTGTAGAATACTCAACTTGATTGTATCACATTTATATAGGGTAAGTTTTCTAAATTCAACTTAATTTTCAATTGAACAATGTGCACTCAAGGGGAAATATCTAATAGAATACAAATGATCTTATATGAATATGGAAAAAGAAAAAATATGTCTCTTTATGCAAATTTTTGATGATTATACTTCATTTTTCCATTTTACTTTGAATCCTTGCCATATATTATAGAAAATGAATGAAAAATTTGAAGAAAAGTAGCTAAAACCTATTCATTAACTATAACACTAGTATTGCCATTTTTAATTTTATCTACATAGCACATATTTGTTTTAGTATATAGATGTCTATTTTATAAAACTTGGGCATGCAATACCATGGCTTTAAATTCTTGCAAATGAGATTTTTGAGATTTTTTTGAGATTTTTTCCAAACAAAAGATGTTCTTATTAAGTTTTTCAACGCAAATATGAAATTGAATTATGAAAATTCATCTTTGATAGTTTTCAATCAATTAACATGTAAAATCATGAATTTTAATTAAAAAAAGTTATCAATAATAAAACTTTGTTCTTTTTTAATTCAATTTTGGTATATTTGATTGAAATTATATTAGAAAGCAATTGTGTAAGAATTGTAGAAGAATTTTTTAACGTGTAAAGATTCGAAGGCTAGAAAAATGGTTGATAAATGAGTTTTCAAATCCCTATAGAAATGAGAAATCCATCCATTTGTCCAAAAATGAAATTATTTTTGGTGAATTATCTTAAAGGACTACATTGCCACAAAGTAGAATTTAAATGATTTCAAATGAGCAAAATACAAAGAAGGATTGTATTTTTTTCATCCAATTTTAAAACTTTTTTTGAATGTATTTGCACTAGATGTTGGTCAAAATTTCTTCATTGAGGTATTATTGACTTCTCTATAGCATGATGATGCTAAAAAATGAATCACAACAGATTTTTTTTTAGCATAATTTAGCAATTTGTACCTCCTTGCTCTAAATCGGAATCTTAGTCAAAATAATAATCATTTTTGAGTTTGAGCCCAATTAATGAACTAAAATTAAATAAATCTACTTTCTAATTTAAATGAAATTTTGAAAAAATTGCAAATTAAAATATTTATAACTATTTTAATTTCTACCATGCAACCACGATATATTAATGCTCTTACAATAGAATGACATAGAAATTTGGATTACATCATAGTATTTCATATTAAAATATATAACAGTGGTGAAAATTTCAAAATTTTCAAGTATATATTGTATTTCATATGAATTTTCTTCACTCTTATGTGGAAAAGACATCAGAGATTTCAAAATTTTCACCAAATTTCAAGTTTTATAATTAAAAATTATTTAAATTATTTAAATAATAATAATAATAATTTTCAATTATACTGAGTGGAAAAATAGAGCACACTAAGTAAGGGATATTGAGGTTATTCACACGGTCATAGGCTTTGTCTTTTAATCCTTAAAGTTCCATGACAATTTAACACTTGAAATTACTGAAACTTCGGTTTTCAATGCATTCAATACAAATTGATTTTGTTCATATCTAACATAGGATCTTATACCAAGCTTGTCCACAAGTGTGTAGTAAAAATTTTGGTTAGTTTAACCACACGGATTGAAAGATATTAGCCTTTGAAGTGAGACAAAAAAAATTTGGGGGGTCCTTCCCAAGAACTTTAGTTGACTTTGACAGCCTTGAACGTCATTTTTTTGTACTATGGATTGTGATTTTATAAATTTAACTGAATAAAGATTATATTAGGTGCATTTGTACTAAATTTGAGAGGTAGAAAAGGGGTGGAAGATGTCCCTAAAAACTTTACAATGCAACTACGTGGTAGAAGTTGAAATTACACTAGCGAATTTTCCAAAATAATACCCTTTTCATATTTTGGAATCTCAAAAATCCATGTAGAACATACAAAGATTTTCATTTTTTCTACTAATAAAAAATAATCGGCCTAAATCTCTAAATTCCATTGAATATAGTATTAATCATAGTCTTAATGCCCTCAAGAACCCTTCAAATAATGGGTAACAGTTGTTCTCAACCTGTTTCCATTCTATTTCTAGTCTTGTTCTCCAATCTTTTTTTCCTTATCTGCTTCTTAGAAAACCAATCATATTTGTGGCAATTTTGGTAGATTGATATCGACATTGATTAGCTTCAATGGTAGTTTATCTATCTATACTATTAACCTCTAAAGGATTGAGGATTCCACTTTGAATTTTTTGAGAACTCTGGTAGGCCTAGCTACCTTCATAATTTGGAGTTTTTGCATGAATTTTTTAGTGTGGATGCTAATCTGCATGTAAAGCTTTGTTTTACATTATTCAAATAGTAATGCAAAAATTATAAGTTAAAAAAAAAAATTCAATGTGAAACAAGTCAGCTAAAAATATATTCTAAAAAAATATCAATAAATTTCATTGGATATCTACTCAAAAACATTTGAACCATTCAATTACAAATTTTGAGGTGAAAGTTATGAGTTTTTTTTTGCATACACTATGGGTAGAAAAAACATATGGAATTAACAATTTTCAATTTCTTGTAAATGTTATTAACAATTTAGTTTTTTCTTTCATTCAATACCACCTTCTACTTTATAATTATTTTAAAGGTGGATACAAAATATTTTTTAGTTAAAATTTTTTGCATATATTTTCAATCCATTTCTTAGCATATTGACTAAAATGCATAAGTTTTGGGACATATCAGTGTTTTTCTTAAAATGTTGAAAGATAAAACTTCACCTTTTAGAAGAGCTAGAAAATCCTACATTTTGTAGTTTATGCACACTAAACTTGCAATCAGTGTGGGTATTTGCTCTAAAATTTTGGGAAGATGTACTTGGAACAAATTAATCAAAGATACTATGATTGGATTTGATAAAAGAAAATATAGATGAAGATTTTAGCCTTGCCTTGGGAACTAGTATTTTGAAGCAGTTTTTGGCCTCTAAAAGTGAAAAAAACTTTAGATGTTAAGATAGATGATTGTTTGTGATGATTTTGGAATTTCAGCAACCATTAGGCCACTGAGGTGCGCTTGGTGCCTTGGTGTTATCGTAAAGCCCTTGGTGAGTATGTGTGCCCAGAAGAGTTAATGAAGTTTCAATAGAAAATGCAAAAGATATTGAATTTTCAAGTTTTAATCTCATTGGAAATTAGAAAATTGGTTGTCGAGAGCCATTGGCCATTGGGCTGCAGTTGTCAAACTATAAAACACTTGGATCACCTTGATATTGAGCATATAGTTTTAGTTTTAGTTTTTAAAATGATTGTTGATACTTTATTTATACCTTTATTTTGTTTTTAATTTTTAATTTCAAAATTGATTTGCCAATATTTTTTTTAAATTTTCATTAGCAAAACAAATTTAAAAAGTAATATATAGTATAAAAATTGATAGAGCATAAGATATTAAATTTCAGTGCTTCAAATGATTCATTATTTAAAATATTGTAAAATGATTATGAAAGGAAATTGAGGAGGGTTTAGTGGTCACTTTTAGAGCAATTACAAATGACAAACCAATGGTTGTAGCAACAACACAAACTACACTAGTATGGCCATTAAAATTTGACATGTCTAATGCAATTTTACGTTATAAATTATCGATGCAATTTGACCTAGACTCATGGTCCATTGATCCTCATGTCACTATTAAACCCTAATTGCCTGACCAACCATATATGGTGCTCCAAAATCTTAACTTGTTTGTGTCTAGGCAATTAAATTCCTTTGATGGTTCTGAGACTTTTTAAAAGCACTATTGATGGTTAACTATTGGAAGCTTTATTTTTCACTAAAAAAATTAAAATATTTGATTTTTGAAAGGTCCTCAAAGGCATATATGTACAATTAGTATAATAACAAAGCTTGTTAGTTTCACATAATTTGAGATTTAAAAAATTGTACTTATCCATTTACTTTTAAAATGGTCATAATGGAAAGAATAAAGTGATTTTCACTGTTGAAAATTTGAACATGCAAGTGTTGATTTGGAGTTATTTGTGATTTCTACTTATAAAAATAATTGCATAAATTCAACGATTGCAAGGTTGATTGTGTAATGTGTTTAATAGCTCTTCATTTGAACTTAAGGTTTTGAAAGTGCATTTTGGTGTGCTAACAAAATTTCTAATTGTTCATATCACCTCCAATCCCCCAAAACTCTTATATGCAAATTCCTCAAACATTGTGGGGACAAAAAATATACTAAAAATAGGATACATACATTTCTTTTGTTATAATCTCATAATTCCTATGCAATTTCACACTCAAAAAAAGTATGCACACTACTAAGCAAGCTCTTTAAACATCTATACGGCTAGATTTTGAAAAAAAAAAACAATTTGCTTCATTGTGGATAACTATAACTATAAGGCCATGCCCTTTTTTTATTTATTTTTTATTTTAAGGAAAAGCACACTCTTAGAAAGACTTAGCCACCTAGGAGTTAACCCCTAAATGCCCAAGGCTTCTAGGAATTTCCTCAAAATTGAATAAAAAGTCAACATTTTGATAAGTTGTATCATTTTCTTTTGGAATTGCAACCGTATAAATTTAAGCTAGACATGTTAGAGATCACATAGGAAAAGAAAACACAATAATATCACTTATAGATTGAAAGATTATAATGTTTGATCATGAGGGTGTTAAATTAGTGAAATTCTTTCAATCCATTTTTTACATGTCAAATCTAAAAAGTTGGTCACCAAAAAATATGAGGTTAAAGGGCCTAAGATGCATTACTACAATCAATTTATGGCTTCTCAAAATCTACTCTACAATTTTTTTATATGAATTTTTAATGTGATTTTTTCTCCAAGATTTAGTGTATTTGAGGCTCATTTCCAAGAGCCCTCAACACTACGGAAAGTCAAGATTACAATGGGTACCCTTGCACAAAATCTTGAATAGAAAAATCATAATCAATAATTTTCAAAATCAAATTTTTGATGCTAAAACTAGACTTTGAAAAGAATTTTACAAAAATATAAACTACTAAAAGTAGCAACTTGGTTAGGTTTTATTTAACTTCCGAGTATTGTGGACACCAAAATTTGGTCCCTTGGGCATTTAGGGGTTAATTGAATGCTAATATCACATGTTCTACATTAATGCTTGTATTCATTTGAATTTTGAAGGCAAGAGCACAGGACTAAAGGGCAAAAGTACAGGACTCTAGGGTTTGCCTGCATTTTTCCTCTC
The DNA here is from genome assembly GCA_951799445.1 of Pseudisothecium myosuroides. Classification (NCBI taxonomy): domain Eukaryota; kingdom Viridiplantae; phylum Streptophyta; class Bryopsida; order Hypnales; family Lembophyllaceae; genus Pseudisothecium; species Pseudisothecium myosuroides. The sequence goes on from OX637289.1 coordinate 20,116,794, forward strand.
CAAATTTTCCATGTCCTTCACTACGATCATAATTCTGAATTTTTTAACCCCTAAAGGACCAGCTTTGCTACTTTTAGTAACATAGCAATTTTGGGCAGGTACGTGTGACTAGAGATTTTTATATTTTAGGCTGAAATTTTAGTAGAAGTGTGGGACGAGGAATATCTTTCATATGCACTAGATTTCATGACATTTGGAAATAGGAGTCAAAAGCTATGGCCTGATATGTTGTTTGTTTCTCAACTCAAGCAGTTTGGGCAGATCAGAAAAAAGAACCTTTTTAAAAAATAAAAATTTGAAATTGGTTTTCTAGATTTATATATGTGTGGAAAGCTTTGAATCATTCCATTTAGATGGGTCAAAAATCAATGGGTCAAAAATTATGAAGAATTTTAGTTTGCGGGCAGTTATGGATTCTCTACTCTAAATTAAACCTTGAAGTCGTTTATTTCACTCAATTTTCAATATTTTTTGAAAAAAATAAAATCATAGGATATAGATTGTTTATAACAACATTACAACCATTGGGATTGACATTTTTCAATTCCATAATTAAATTCTAAACAATTTAGTGTTTCAATTCATTCTCTACTCCTTTTCACTTACTATTTTTTTCCTATATGTTGTACAATTCCAAATGATTTGAAATTTTTTAAGCATGTACTCAACTTGTTTAGGAAAAAGAATTCAAAGATGGACCACTATTTTGGACATTTTTTCATACAAATGTGACCTTGTGAAGTGCAGCTGCCCTGTTTTTTGCAAGGACAAAATAAGTATTTCTGCAAATTCAAACGCTAATATCTTCCAATCCGCACGGTGGAAAATTCTGAGATGTTTTCCACATCTTCTAAAACTAGCATACTATAAGATCCTATGGTTACATGTGTCCAAATTTTTTTTTTCTAAAATTTGGTACTTGTACTAGAAATGACAGTTTTGGAGCATTTTTGGTGAAAACATAGCCAAGGAACTTTAGGGGTTAAATGAACTTTGCTCTGCTTTTGCACTATAAACTTAGCAGTAATTTCCTATGTACTTCCATACTCATGACAAAAAAACTAGTAAATAAATGAGTTCCCTCTAATAAATTCAACAAGTCTCCCTGACATTTATTATACATGCCATACTTGTGAATTACATTGATTTCTATTTGACTGGCATTTGAAGAGAAAACCATAGCAACAAAGGAAAAATACTCACAGTATTGAAGACAAACCAAATCTAATACTGTCTTCACTTTATATGCCTAAAACACCTCCAAAACCATTTCGGATTTAAAGGAGCTGTAGGGGTTAAAGTACTTTGGTCTCATAGTGAATCAAAGATAGTTCTTTCTTGTGGCCACTTCACAGAACATTGTTAACTAGCCGGAGCCATTCCCCCTTGGAAATTGAGACATTCCCTCTTGGGATCCCTTGGGATGAGTTTAGTTTAATTTGACGATTGTCATTGGCTAGTAGGGTTTAGAACTGGTGGTTGGGTGTGTGAACACAATATTGTAACTAGGCTTCTACACTGACAATGAAGTCAACAATGCCAATATTTTTTCAATCATATTTCTCTTGATTGCAATGTTGGAGAGTTCCCGCTTTTTAGGGGAGCAAAAATGACCTCTTTGTGTTAGTTAACCTTAAAATATTGCTAAGGATGCAAAATGTCCTTTGGATGACTTCACCTAAGTTGTAGGATGAATTTTTTTGTTTTTCATCCAATTTTTTTGGAAGTTGCTTGAGTATATTTTCAATGAATAGTATTGCAAATTCTCTTATTGTGATATTATTGACTTCCTAAAGAAGAAGATGCTTAATTCACGGAAGTGCATTTTGGCCATTTATTGCTATTTTTTAATGTGAATTTTAGCCATTAAAATGATATTTTTATGAAGTTGAGTTCAAGCAATGAAATGAAGCCTATCAAGTGAAGTTTCTACTCCAATTAGAAACTTTAAAACATTTGTGAATTTCAATATTTTGTAGCAATATGAACTTTAGATGTATAACTATAGTTGTTGATTTTTTTAATTTTAGAATGACATGTTAACTTTGGTTTATACCATGATATTGTATACTATAATATACATCTATGGTAAAAATTTCAAATTTTTTGAGTATATTTTGTATTGTATATGAATTTTCTTCTCGATTTTCTTCATTTTTTTCTTCAAAAATTCACAATAATTTCAAATTTTTTCCAAAATTTTATGATTTTTAGTAGACATATGATTTCATCCCTAAATAATACATATCAAAATTTCCATTCATACCTAGTTGCAAAATGGCAATGAATGTAATAATGGACACAGAGGCTTGAAATCAGAGGTTATGGGCCTGTCCTTCCAAGGTTAATCCTAAATGTCTTTGTGGAAATTAAATGTCTGATGGATGATAGAGAATCCTTTTATGTAAGATAGAAATGAAAATGTTATCTTTGAAATTTTGTGTAAAAAAGGGAGGTTTTCACACAAATAGTTTGACCTCCAATGAATGCTCTTGGACTCTTTTAAGCAAATGATTTACGTGGTATAAAAAAGGATGATTTCTATGGTGACCAGCCTGTCTTTCAGGGGTTAACTCTTAACCCCTAAAGGACCATTGTCTCCTCGAAGGACATAATGGACTTTAGGTAGGTTCCTATGACCTCAATTTCTGGTGAAATTTTATGAAATTTTCTCCTGAAATAAAAAAACTTATTAGCTTTATGGAAATATAATTTTTATTTCAATTAGTGCCCAAGAAAAAAAGCCATGCCATCTTAAATATAATTTTCACATCACCACCCTAAAAAAAATCTACAAAAACTTGAAATAATTTTAAAATTGTTTCTTATAGATATTTTTTTGTCTACATGTGAAGCTTTGATTCGTTCAATTTGGATAAGTGATGTGAAAGTTATGAACAATCTTGTTTTTTGGGCAATCTAAGCATCTTTTGAAAAAATAACTTATAGGATTCATTTCTGAATGCAATTTTCACATTTTTTCAAAAAAATTGTTTAACAAAGTTAAGTTTGCTTGCTAGAACAATCTCACTATTGGGATTATTGTGTTTCAATCCTACCTTAGAGCTATTAATAATTTAGTTTTCTTTCAATTTTGGACCTATTTCTATTTAAGAACTTTTTAAAGAATTAAAATCAAGTGTGTTTCTTAAAAATTGTTTTCCTAAACTTTCAACTCAATTCTTCAACACAAATTTTTTTAAATTCAAAGTCTGCAGTGCAAAAAAATTCTACAAATGGCGGTCAAAGTCATCTGAAATTGCAGGCCAGTGTTCAAATTTTTATATTTTTTCCAACTTTGAATGCTAATATTTTGCTAATCTATACAATCAAACTTCATGAAAATCTGACCACATGATCTCAAACAAGTGAAGTACAAGATCCTATGGTTAGATTCCAAAAAAAATATTTCTTTTATTTTTATATCTGGATGCAACAAAAATGGCAGTTTTGAGTGGTTTTTGACAGAAAATAGCCTTGGTCCCTCACAGGTTCAAAAACGCCATGGCCGTTTGTTGTCCGATGAATGACAAAGATCCTTCTCCCTAGGACAAAAGTGCAACTATTCTTCCTCAGATTTTTGTGTGAAAAGGGGAAGTCTTGCAGAGTAATTTGACTTCCAAGGTCTTGCTTTTGGGTTTTTTGAAGTCAATGATTCACACTGTATAGAAAAGGATGATTTTTATGGTGACCAGTCCGTCCTTTAAGGGTTACTAATGTCATGCAGTTTGAAACTGACATAACAGAGTCTCATGGACAGCGTCTCATGAAGCAAACACCGACTCTATGGAAACACCACTTGGAATGTTTTGTTTGGGCAGGTGCTCTCAGACACCCTCAAAATCTACATGAACAGAAGAGCCCTCGCCTGCTAAATCTACGAATCACAACAACCAATCACAACACAGATGTCCTGTGTCCCGGGCAGGTAAACAGATGGGACGACCCGGCCCGCTGAAAACCAAGACTTGGGCTTGTGGCAGGCGCAGTCAGCCTTCTCTGCTCCTCCGTATAAGTCATTGATCTCTCCTGGCGTCGTCTTCGTCGTGGTCGTCAGCCCCATCCCCCTGGCTAGTGCAGACCTTGTCCAGAACTTGGTCTTCTTTTTCGGGATCTGTGAGGACGTGCAGCAGCCGCAGGAGCAGCAGCAGCAGCTATGGCGTCCGAGAACAAGCTGTTCAGTCTTGCGGAAGTCGGGCAGCACTTAGTTCGGGAAGATTGCTGGTTTATCGTCAATGGGAAGGTGCGCTTGCGCTTACTTTGCTTCGTTTGCTTAGAATGTGCAGTGCTTGGTGTTAATGGGTCGAGTTTGGTTTGGAGTTGAAGACCCTTATTGAGGAGCTTTGTGGCGATCGATGGTCGGTGTTGGTTGGATGATGGGCTGGTAATCGAGGGCTGATGGTATTGAGGAGGTTCTTGTTTTGTTGGTGTTTCAGTGATCTGACTATTTCTGTTCAGGTGTACAATTTGACACCGTTTATGGATGATCACCCGGGAGGCGATGACGTGCTGTTGAATGTTGCTGGTAAGTATGCTTGTTCTGGGTATTTGGAATTAGTTTGATTAATTTAATGGTGTACTAACGAAATGAAATGTCCATGGGAATGTGACTTCAGCGATGGACATAGCCAATGGACATGAAATTGATCTTGGAGTTGTGTATCGTTTGTTTTTCTGTAGAAGTGATTCTGAAAGTGTGTTTTTGTGCGGTTTGCTGAACATGTCGTAGAGGCGAGGATTTGTTGGCAAAGGGGAGAGATTAAGCGAATTTTTGAGAGCGTAGAAAGTTATGGTGTCCATGAGAATGAGATATGTGTTGAAAGCAGTAGTAGTATGTTGGGTCCCATCGCTTCAATGGATGAATACTAGTATAATTGTGTCTTGGTTTTGTAAGAAGAGTGTCTTTCTAAGTTTGTTGAACATATTTTTTCAAATTATCCACGGACTGCGTTAAGAATTGCATTGAGGATGATATGGAAATACACATACGACATTAAGCATTTCTATTTGGGTGTAGAGACATAGCTTGCTATTAGCCGATTGTCAATATGGTTGTGGAAAAACTAATTAGAAGGATGATAGTTATTGGCGTCACTCCAGGAGCATCTGACTTGAGTTGGGGATTCCATTTAGGGTTCCTGATTTGGTGTGCATGTCTGGGTTGTTGGACTTTGCTCAGGACGAGATGCCACCGAAGAATTCGAGGACGTTGGCCACAGCAAGGAAGCCATTCAGAAAATGAATGACTTCTACGTTGGGGAGTGTCCCGAACTGTTGGAAAAGAAGCAAGCAGCTGCCGCCGCCGCCGCAGCAGCAACGGACTTAAAGTTTGCTGGACGTGCAGCTCCGGCGTCTACCAACAGCGTGGGCATCTTTAGCAAGATCTTGCAGTTTTTGGTGCCTCTTCTGTTCCTAGGGCTTGCGTTTGCACTCAGGAAGCATGGCAAGACGGAGGACATCAAAGTGTGAATCATGCATGCTTTTTTTACGCTATTGCTAGCCGTGGTAAGGCGCATTGCCTAGAGCATTGAAACCGACTACCGCACTTTTTTGAGTCACAAGTATAGTCCATCCAAGAGATTACTCAATTCTTGGATTTGTACAGACATTATCGGGACGCAATAATTTTACACTGTTTTGGTATGGTCGTAGCGATCAAGTATTCTGAGTTGGAGACTTGTGAGTGGTACTGTACAGTACATCTAAGAGAGAAACGATTTTATAATTAAATTGGAACAGGACCATATTGTGTCTGTTGGTTATTATTGGTGCTCTGTTTCTTCTTTTATGTTTTTTGTGGTATGGTGTGTTGGGCACACATCGAAATTTTGTTCAACGGCGAACTTCTTTTATGTTTTCAATTCTCTACTGAGGTTGCAGAGGTAGCCTTTTCCGTCACCTAACCATGCCATCTGGCCGCGATTCTGGTCATTGCTTACATTGCTTACATTGCTTTGCTTTAGAATCGTGTGTTGATTGACTATGCAAAGTATCATAGAATCGCCATCAGTAGTAGCACTCCATTTGACCATGGCATCAAGAAGTGGTGAGGCACTTACTGCCTTGTGAGATGTGGTGGTGCACTCGAGAACTGATGTTTCGCACCAACCACCCCTTAAAAGTACTTGCTAAAGTTCTTCCCCTTCTTCTTACACCTTTCATTAGCTTTTACGTCTTCTACTGAGTTATAGTCAAAGTTGACCAAGTTTGCGTGTGTACAATTGCCCACTACAATTGGCCTTCCATTGCCAAGTAGATGTGGAAGTGAAAAGAGGAACTACACAACTTATACCGTGAAGAAATGTTGGTTTGGAGTTATTTTTCTTTGGACAAGTGCAACAAGCCTGGAGTTATGTTGCGGAGGTTGTTGGCAAGGCTTGGTGGTGATGCTCTCAATACTTTTGTACACTAAGAGTCTAACACTCTTAACTCCTAAAGGACCGTTGTCCCTTCGGGGACAAATGCGTTTTCGGGTAGGTACCTACGGGCTGAAATTTTGTTGTGATTTTTTGAAACTTTTTTTGGAGATAGAAAAACTGATAAGCTTCGTGGGAATATGATTTTTTTCACAATCGGTGCCCGGGAACAAAAGTCATGACCAAATAAGCTCAAAACAGGGGACGGGGGGCAGCCCGGGCAGCAAAAAAAATGGACAAAATTTTTTATTTTTATTTTAATATTTTTTTTCTCAAAGATTATTTTTTTGTCTATTTGGAAAGCTTTGATTCATTTCATTTGGATTTGTTATGAGAAAGTTATGGACATTCTTGTTTTTCGAGCAGTTAGAGCATCTTCTTGAAAAAAATAACTTGTAGGATGCATTTCTGAATGCAATTTTTCAAATTTTTCAATTTATTTTTATTTTTACATGGTCTGATTTACTTGCTAGAACAATCTCACCATTGGGATTAGTGCATTTTAATTCCATCTAAAATATATTAATATTTTAGATTTTCCTTCTTTCTCACGTACCTACTTCTATTTAACAATTTTTTTAAGAATGATGATTAATTTTTTTTGAATTTTTTTTTTCCCTAGACTCTCAACTCAATTCTCCACTATAAAGATTTAAAGCTCAAAACTCTGTAGTGCAAAAAATTTAAGTTAAAAATGTTCAAAGTACAAAAATCTAGTCCCGCAATGTCCTGAAAAACTTGTTTTTTTCACTTTAAACGCAGATATCTTGCAATCTGTGCGGCCAAAAATTCTGAAATTTTTTCCACGCACTCTCATACTAGTTAGGTGTAAGATCCTACGGTTAGATGTGAAAAAAAAAACAATTTTCAATTTTTTTTACTTTTTGCTATAGATATGGCAGTTTTGAGTGTTTTTTGGCAGAAAAAAGGCCTTGGTCCTTCAGGGGTTAAACGTGGATGATAAGTGATCCAAGTCCATTACAATATTCTCTTTACTCTTAAGTTTTAGCTTGTCAAGCAATGGCCGTTGAAATCACTCTCCATCCTAAGTTTAGTGACTTATCCTTTATTCTATCTGACTATTTGTAAGTCGTATTTGGTGAAAAGGTTAGGGAACAAGAATTACAAGGGTTCTTCATCTCTTAAAAAAATAAATGTAAACTTGTAGTGCATTAGATTTAGCGTGCATGGATATAGATGCTCTAAGGTAGGATGTTTCATTGCTTCTTGTTTAGTCGCTGCACATATTACATATCTAAGCTTATTCTATTCAATATTTTGTTTTTTTGCAATAGAACTACAAATCAAAGAATTTTTTATATGTATTTGATTAACTCGTTTTTGAAAAAAAAATGATGCATTGTAGATGGCAATTTTGTTTTTTTAGCAAAACTTTGCCACATCCTACAAAAAGTAACTTGTTTTGTGATGACCCTCAAAATATTCTTGAATGAAGTGATGACAACAAAAGGATTATTGTTCTTTAGAAAATATGTTGGTAGTTGGTCAAAAAGATCCATTCTTCATTGAGATGCTTTCCCACAAAGTCAATACTTCACCAAATTTTACAATTAACTACATATTCTAAAAGAGAGACAAAAGGTATTAAATTTTTTAAGGCAAATCAAATAAGGAAAAGTAATAGTAAATTTTTTTAGAATTAATGGATTAAAATCACAATTAGAAAATTGTAAAAATTATTCTAAATCCATCACCAATCTACCACTAATTTAATACTAATCCATTTTCAATTACAAGATGCTAGAGTCAAAGAATGAACTAGAGCCAAAACAATGTTGTTAGATGTTGATGAGCATGGCACCATTAGATGGATTTTGGGGGGTCGGGAGGGCCGTTTCAGGCCCGTTCCCGACGCTGGTCCCCTCGCAGTTTCAGGGAACGACTGTTCCCGACAAAAAAAATTTCAAAAAAAAAAAAAAATATTTTTTTTAGTCTTGAAATGAAAAAAAAAACAGAAAAAAAAATTATTTTTCCGACGTGGCAGTCGCTCGGCCACGTTAGCGAGCTGCCGCGGCCCTAAATTCGGCAGTTCCCACAGGTTGGGAACACGCAGCCCTCCACAGGGCTGAAATCTCATCTAATGATTCCTTGGGATTTATAGATGCAAAATTGTGCTTGGAAGGGATTAAAAGGATGGCTAGTGGCACAATTGCCTACAACTCAAATTTTAATGCATTTTTTTTTTCTTTCATAGCTTTTAGAATATGTAGTTAGTTTTAGATTTGGAGGAAAATTGACTTTGAGGGAAAGGTCCAAGTGAAGAATGAATTTTTTTGCCCACATTTCTAGCTTTCATTGCGTTTTTTTGAGGGTATTGTTTTGAACTCTAATGTAGATCTCTTATATGCCTACAAGGTTGTAATCCCAAAGAGCCCCTCAAAGTTGTGGAATAATGAATGAACCTTTTGTCATGGGTAGAAACATGGCATGTTCATTGAAATTCATAAAATCATGACTTTTCAACCCAATTCCAACTCTTTCAACAAAATTTTCCGTATTCATTGAGATTCTTAAAATCATGACTTTTCAATTCAATTCCAACACTTTTGACACAATTTTCCATTGAAGTGTCATAATCCAAATTATATTTTAATTTTTACAACATGATGTAGCAATTAGGTGTGATTATGGATCCACCTACCTTATATTCCAAACCATCATTATTAACCCTGCAACACTACCTCAGATTCTAAGTGCCCAATGGATGACAAAGAATACTTTCATGTAAGACAAAAGTTTCATTGTTCATCTTTGGAATTTTTGTGCAAAAAGTAGACGCTTTGCACAGTAGTTTGACCTCAAATGAGTGTTTTTTTGGTTTTCTTAAAGTTAGTAGATATAATTCATACTATTTCAGAAAGGATGATATCTGCGGAGACTCCTTACAGGGTTAAGATTTGGTTTAAATCTACTCAATCTTTTGGTAGTAAGTTTACTTTTTTCTCCTTTTTACTTAATACTAACCTAAGGTCACTACATTGTTTTGTCCATTGATGAGGGTGCAAAATTACTGTCAATTGCAAAATTAGGGCTACTACAAAACTTTTTTTTGAAATTATTATAATACTGAAATATCTAAATCTGCACTAAAACATACTGCCTCTGTCTCAAAATAAAACCAATGTTTCCTTTGTGAAATACAAAGGAAACACCGGTTTTATTTTGAGACAGAGGGAGTATCAAATAGTGTGATTTAGTAAATAGTATCACACATACTAAAAGGATACTGAAATCAGTGTACGCCTACTTGCAACCCTTACTAAAACGTGGTCTAAAATGTATACGTCTTGAATCTATGATCAACATTAACAAATACTCAGTATACAGGTTTTCCATAGCATTCAAATAATGCATACGAACATGCATTCGAATTGCCTTTTAATCCGCTACCAAGGCTCAACAAGAAGTAAGGCAATTTAATCAATGCCCCCAAATAGTTTACGCAGGTTAGCAAGATGCCAACACTTCACATTGCTGTACTGTACACGTATTGATGTAAAGCTTCTGGTCTACTAAAGGGATGCTACATCTCAAAAGGAATGTGTCTGCTTGATGCAGACTTGTATTTACCGACTCTGTCTACTCAAAACACGGTTCTTGTACATGGCATTCTAAAATACACCGAGGAGACCCCGAAGCACTGTTCTGTTGCACAACATATGGAAAGTATTAGATCTCCAAACAGCACTCTACATGGTTTCATTGCTGATTACTACCATAGTGCTAATTCCTGACAAGAAGTAGCATGAAAATCAACAACAGATCCGCTTCCATACTCGACAACATAAGTAATTAGAAAAACAGCAAAGACCAGTAGTTTGAAACTTGCCTTGAATATCTGGGGTTCACTAAACTTCTCCACGTTTCGGCGGCATGTTTTTTTTTGTTTTTTTTAATGTTCATCTGTAATGATTGGGTCTGAGATTCCCAATAATAATTTATACATGTTGCTTTGCACGTCTCTGCTGAAAACGTTACAGAAACGGGTCAGGACATCCATATTCTGGTTTATATCCTCAGGAAGAGCGGGTTGTAGTAATTCCACGTTCTTTTGAAATATGATGCGTTATATAATTCATGAAAAGGGGAACAGGTTCAATTGAGAATTGACACGAGGAAGAAGATACCTTCTCAACGTCTAAGTGAGGTGAGAGGATTCTGCGATCATTGGCGCCGGACACGATGATTTCAGATGTGAAACCGATCTTCGTTCACTGTCAAGCTAAAGAAATGTGGAGAGCGTTGATTTCAGTGCCCTTCTGATCACATCTGTATTGCACACCGTGTTAGTATCACTTCAAATGGCGCGAATTAAAACCATACCATCGGTTTAAGGTATTCACACAAGAAGAAAACACATCTTGACAAGAAATATTTCTGCAAAAACATATGCAACTGACAGAGAAATGTAGAATTCTGCTCAGGAAGACATGACCATAACTTGGACTACATTGATGTATACTACTTTCATGAGCAGAATTCTATCATTATCCCCAGATCAAAAACAGATAAAATTGCACGAAAAAAAGTAGTCAAATGGCCTGCTAAAAACTGCTAAAAACCATGAGTTCCTTCAGGGGCTAATCCGGAAGGGTATTAAGCTCACATAAGGCTGATTATTTTCGTACCACTAGAGGCGTCCTTGGACGTGGAGTCAACAATCTCTTGGAACGCAATCACTTCCTTGGTAACAACCTTGCGCACCTCCCGCACATCAGCGTGAGCCCCCTGGACAGAATCCAGCCTCAGCAGAAGCGCCATGGCACACTCGCTCCATCGCAAGCGTTCCTTGGGATCGGAGCACAGCTTCTCAAACTGTGCAGACCCGGCCAACACTTGCAAATGCGCCTTGAGATCCTGTCGCACTTGGTAAATCACTTGCAGCTTCTCCAAGGGACGCGTTCTGCGCACCATCAACCCTCGCCACTGCGCCTGGATTCGAGTGGCAGCTTCCTGCTCACTTGGTGGAGGTCCCCTCAGCATCAGGCGTCCGGGATTCATTCTAATGTAAATGAACTCAAATGTCGGGCGCCGGACCTGTCTGGTATACATGCAAGCAACAAATTTAGCTCCGGAATTGGGTTCACTTGATAACCCTAATTAAGATACTAAGAGGTGTTGTACGGTTTGTCATCTCAACCTCTACAGCTTCTGCCTGTTCAACACTCTGGAATCCCTAATCAGAGCGTCAACAACTTGCCTCCAAACGCACCAGTAGAGCAAACTTAAGCATGAGGAATACCAATTCTGAAAGTGGTACCAATGCAATCAAGGCCTTCCAAAGGGAGAATCAGACCTCTAAACGTAAAAGTGCACCATGCAAAGCTCAAGATGTAATCAGGAGAGCGTAATGTCAAGGTCAGCTAAAACACGAAACAGCCTGAAGGGTATGTATAGGTAATGGGATAATTTAAACAACCTAGTCTTGCTGTTCAACACTCTTGAACCCCTAATCAGAGCATCAACAACTTGCCTCCCAACACACCATTAGAGCAAACTGAAGCATGAAGAAAGTAGTACCAATGCAATCAAGGGCTTCCAACGGCACAAGTGCACCATGCAAAGCTCAAGATGTAATCAGGAGAGCGTAATTTCAAGATTAGCTAAAACGTGAGACAACCTGAAGGGTATGTACAGGTAATGTAAAACAACCTAGGCTTGAGAGAGTTTGTAGCAGCCATACCAGAAGCACGTATATATCATCCTTACGCATGCAAGCTTAACTTCCACAAACAGTACGTCCACTCGATCAAAGAAATACGACAAAGTCTGAAACAGAAAAAGTCTGAAAGTCGCCCACTTGGATGGAGCTCCTGGAATAGGTCAAAAGCAAATGGCGTGCAAGTGTGGAAGATCAAAATACAGTAACTTACATACACCAGGAGTACCAAAAAACTGACTTTCAAAACCACAAGAAAATCATTGAAAAGGTGGTGCTTTTCTTCAAAGAATGAGCTCCGGGATGAGCTTCCAGGGCCGGCTATGGATGGTCGGTGATGGCAGGGAGGGGTACCTCTGTCACCACGCAACGGGCTAATTCGCTTGCATCCCCTCGGAGTGCCGTTTCGTGTGACGTCCTGTGCACGTCCGCTCTTTGTAAATTTTCTCAGGAGTCAAGCTAAGCTTAGTTTTCTCAGACTCGTCAAGCTGTGTATTCTATGGAATCATACTGAGCTGCTCAGAGTGACCCACTCTGAGCAAAAGGAAAAGCAGCAACATGGAAAAGAGATGCGAAAGGGAAAGGGAGAGAATGAAAGTGAGGTGCTGGGCCACAGCACCAGCCCCGGACGTTGGTAGACGTGGTTGTGTATGTACCGAGTACTGGACGTCAATCAGTACCATGTCACACTATCATGTCTGTGACAGAAATCCTTTGTGACCTAATTGTTGAACACCAAAATTGAGCGTTTTTTCGAGAGGAGTAATCCGTTCGGTATCCTCACTTGACTGAAGTAAAATTTGGAGGGCCGTGACAATAAATGTGTCCCTTTTTTTTTCGGTCAAAGTTTGCAAAATTTTGCCAGCGAAAGAATTGTTGCTCAAATTCTTAGTTGCATTAATCCTTGATTACCGAACATTTGTAAGGTAGTTTTGAATTTCTGCTATTGCCCTCTTGATCTTGGTGTGTGGGACTGTGGGGTTAGAACAATCAAACAATGGCTTCTTCTTTCGGTAGCATTTGTTCACTTTCAAGTAAGGTTTTACTCAAATTTTCTCACATATTTTTGTAAAGGCCCTTCAACAATAAAACAATTTAACTCTTGTTTCACATTAAAGTCAATGTAATAGTTGTTTTTGTTGTGCTTTTGTGTGTTGAGAATATAGAAGAACGGTGCATTTTCATTTTATGATTCTCGAGCTATGAGTGGCATTGTTTTCAAGGCAAACTTTTAGTGTAAATGGACAATTTGATGGTAAGAGTTGAGAGAAGAAACAAGGAATCATGTGGAGTTGTTGACTCTTGTTCAATTTGATTGTTCAAATAGACTTCCATATAAAACATAGTTAGCAATGTTTTAATTGACAAGGTTCATGTAAATCTATTAATTAATTTGCTCATTTACAACATAGAGCTCAAAGGAAGTGTCGGCTATTGGAATGTCCCTTCATCTCTCTTGAATTCACATTCTTCTTCAAATCTTAATCAAATTTTAGGAATGAGAAAGTAAAATTTGGAAAGTACTATCAATGGTGAATTTGTTACAAACTAACAAGATAGAGAAGAACATTAAAATATACACTACTAAACTAATTACAACCTTGCAAATTCAAATGTATAGTACCCGGAAATATTGTTACGTAATTTGTTAATGACTTTCCTTGTTCACGTTTTTAGCTTGAGTAACTTTAGCCAATATTGCAAACCACGTATCATGACCATTCGTGATGCAAGTGTCACTTCTTTAATGAACCGTGAGTTGTGTTGTTAGAGGAAAATTCCATGTGGAGAATTTCGCCAAAAAATCCTTGAACTCTCATGATTTTTCTTGCTCTCCGTAAAGTGTGTCAACATCTTTTGCCAATATACTCCCATTGTGGCACAAGAGTGCTTTACTTCATTAGCCATATTCATGAGATCTAAATACTCAAAATTGCTCTATTAAGACACTATAAGCTGCAAACAAAACTTGTCATACAATTAGAGGTGAATTTGTGTCATAGAAGATGAGTGAGGTGCATTGCTTTTCTACAGGGGAGTGTGTTAGATGTTGTGAGAAGCTTGAGTGGTGTCACTTGTTGAGAGAGATGAAGACTAGCTAGAAGATTAACAGATGTTGAGAAAGGACTAATGGTTGGAATGCACAAAGCTAGAATGAGAGGTGCGCACATAACAAAAGAATTGGAGATGTTGCCTTCAATTGTGTATGCTATTCTGCAAAACTTTAGGCTTTGAGGAATTGTAGTTTCTCCAAAAGTTACTTGGTAGGCCTCAAAAACTTACAAATCGCAACATGAAGCATTTAGAGTGCATACTTCATGATTTGTGCTTTTCACTATGAAAAGTTTTTTTTATTACAACACAATTTCTATACCTGAGGTCATTCAAAGCATTTTTTACAGTACGACAACTAACCTTTGCAACATTGTTGATATTGTCTATAAAGGGACTTTGAGTGGGTTTTATTTCTCCACGATCATCCACAAGACCTTATACTTATGGAAGATGGCACTCCACTTCACCATAGTCAATTGCCAGATTTGTAGTGACAAGCTCATAGCATAAAAAAATTGAATTGGCTAGTCAACTCTCAAGACTTGAACCCAATAGAAAATTTATAGAAGATAGTGAAAGATGGAGTTCATAATACATTTGGTTCACATAACAAAGAAGAATGGTTGAATTTCTTCATAAAGTATGGGAAAAGGTGTCTTTAGAGATTTTCCAAACTCTTATTGCTAGCATGCCTACTCAAATAAAGCAAGTAATCGATGCGAAAGGTGATACTACTAGATTCTAAATGACAAATAGCAAGAAGAAAAATTGTTGATTGATGTGAAATTTTAATTGTGTAAATACATAACACCTTCAAAATAGAATGCTAAGGCCTTGCAATGCAATTTTTTGTTCACAATTTGATGAATTTTTGACCCTCTAGGAGCTCAGTGAAATGGCTTTTGCATGCTCTGTTTCAGCAAGGAAATTAGGAAAACAATACGTAACATGCAACTTTGAATCCCTCCAAAGAATTAAATATTCCATTGATTTGTGGTTGCCACTTAATGTGACAATTTGATATTCATAAAATCTTAAAACTAGCCCTCCCATAAACATCCAATAGAAGCATATTCTCTTCTAGAACACAATAGTTGAATGGATCATTTTCTAGCCTTCAAGAATGTTATGAATGATTATAACTAATGTCATCTCAAACTTAAAGAAGGACAATTTTTTAATAGATATCTTACTGAAGTCGTGAATTCATGCCTACGTACCATTATTGCACATATTACGTGTATTTCTATGCACTAAATTAGTATGTAAACAATGCCTATCAATAACATAAGATTATTGTATCGATATCAATACAGTTTAGGTGCATTTTGGATAGCACATTTGTATAATTAAAGTACATAAATTGTACACTTTTAATAAAGATTTTAACGACACTGATTCAGTGCATAGAAATACACGTAATATGTGCGATAATGGTACGTAGGTATGAATTCATGTAAATTGTGTTGTATTTGTATGAACCTATGAACCTTATAAATTAGAAATGGTGATATACTCCCTCTGTCTTGAAATATAAATCCAGGGTTTCCAAATATATTTGTCTCAAATTAAATTTAAAATTGGTTCTCTACAACTTGATGGACAACAACCAAAGCTAGTTCAAACACCTTGAAGCAAAAGAATCTATAGATGTCACACTCCAAAGACTATATAGCAATTCAATCCTTACAAAGGGAATCGAAACGCAATCTCTAATAAGCCAAAGGAGAAGAATTCAACCCAAAACTATACAAAAACTGCTACTAACAAATTTCTCGGAGTTGAATCAAAAGACACTGTCGGAATTGAATACAGAGGACATCAATGAACGTCATTGCGCCGACATTGCTCGAAGAATGATCAAAATTAATACCACTAAAGCAATTCCAAAAAGGGCAAAAATTTGTCACTTTCGCTACTTGTCTTTAGCATGCTCCGCTTTACTTTTGACTTCCATTTTTTCACACCTAGTGGGGTTTAGTAGAAGCTACAATATCTCTGCAATCCCTTGAAAATAGGAACAACTCACGCAATAATCTAGCCATTTCTAGGAACCCCCGGAGTTATTTCGGATATATGTCTACTAGAGGGAGTATCATTTATGCCAGTTATCTAGCCAAAATGGCTAAATCAAAATTTACATTTACCCCTCTAGTAGACATATATACTAACCCATTTAGAAACTTTCAGAGTAGACATACTCATTTAAAAACTTTCCAAGGGGATAATTGTACATGACTACCAAAAAAACTGTGCTTTTTGAGATATCCTACCTGATGTAATGGCCTCCCAAACTCCCTGAGATGCACCCTATACATTCCATCCTTTGAACGCATGACAGTTATATACGTAGTACAAAGCAAACAACCGCGACGACAGCCAAGGTGAGCGAGACGCAAATATTGTGAAATCAAATGCAGGCCCAAAAGAATTTATTTCATGGGCCCATGTCAAATCTGTACACTTGAGAAAGTCTGGACTGAGCCTCTATAAGTTAAAATCCCTTAAATTAGATTTCTCTTTACTTCCCACACAGCATTTCGACCTTCCACGCCATGTCACAGGAGAAATCCAGAAATGTCCATCTATGGAATTTTTCAAAAATTCCATAGTCAATGTCCAGTGATCACTGATGATAGAACAGGATACACTAGGAATGGATTCCTCCTCTATGTGTGGCAGAATTGAAGCAAGCTAGCCGCTGCCCATGCATCAAGCGCCCATGGATCAGAGTGAATCGTCGATCACATCCCAATCACGTCGACAGGAGCACCCAAACCGCAACGCTCGGCACGGCTTGATTCACCGCAAACAGCATATAATACCCCGGCGGCGCCAACGTCGGCCCTTGCGGCGCCGTGGCCCCAATCTGATACACACTCGCCTGCGCCACTTGCACCGGCCCTCCCACCGCCAAGCTCACGACCCTCTGCCCTTGCTGAAACGAATGCGTGGAGTACGGCGCACTCACCAAGTTCACCTCGACTGCGCCCGGCACCACCGCCGCCACGGCGATCGTCACCGTGAACGGCGCCCCGTAGGTGATTTGTAACGGTGATGCAGTTACTGTGGGACGGAGGGTGTCGTGGGCGGCACTGAGATAAGGAGGGGAGAAGCTCTCCACGCGAAGCTCAGTGGGGAAGTCTGAGTCAAAATTGTAGAATTGGTGGGGGTTGCTGCCGGCTATGAAGATGCGACCGTCTTGCATCAAGTTCGCGGTGGAGTGGTACATTCGAGCTATGGTTGAGGGGGTCATTGACACCATTCGGTAGCCGGGACTGGCGTAGGTGTAGTACAATACTGGGCTGAAAGCCGGGTTCATCGCGTTCGTCCAACCCTAAAGGAAACAGAGTTTAATTAGGGTGCCTGGGTAGTAAGATTATTATACTTGGGCTACATTGGAACCTACACGTAACACTTATCTAAGCTATACAGAACAGTAAATCGTACTCATTAGGATATGTTATATTGTCGTGGATACGTACATTAAAACTTACAGTTGACATTTTTCTAATCTATACAGAACAGTAAATCATTCTCATTTTATATACTCCGTATGTTATAATGACTACATTAAAACAGTTATGTTATCGTGGATACGTGCTTCAAAACCTGCAGTTACCCTTTATCTTAGCTATACGGAACAGAAAATCACTCATTTGGTGTAAACACTAAAGTGAAGTGATTTCACATCTTCTCCCACATCACAATGAGGGCGAAGAGGAGAAATACGACTTGCAGAATTTTAGAGCAATGAGACCAATCCCATAGGCCATGTTGCTCCTCTTCGTAGCCATTTCAAATTGGTCACAATTGGTCACAACAAGAAATCCACACAACTGACGCACTCCGAATTCCGAATTGATTTCTACAGGCTCTTAGGGTTTGAGATTTTGTGATTCAGATGCACTGATACTAAAACCAACAGTCTGGTGCAAGCATGTTCACGATTTTCAATACCTGGGATCCCTGTTGCGCGCCATTGATGATCATCACGTCCCTCGTCGGCAGCAAAATCATATCCCCCATGCACCTCGGAAACGGCATGACATCGTCCATCGCCCAAACCGGATTCACATCCGACAGCACCATGCGTCCACACGTCGACGAGCACGGCATCTGCGCCGCAGAGTTCAAATACGCCCCATACTGCGCTCCTCCACACACCAGAATCTCCACCAAGGAGAAGTTGTTGGATGCAAGCAACGGCAGCATCACGGAGCTTCCTGCCGACGGGTAGTTCCTTGGCTCCCCTGCGATTTGAGGGAACGTCCGGACGACCGTGTCGGTATTATAATTGTACTCGATGGAGTCGCGGTTGGCGAAGACGAAGAGGTTGCCATTAGGAAGGAGGTGGACGTACGGGTAGAGGTTGTCGTTCTGGTCGTCGTTCGTGGCGTTCAGGAAAGGGAAGTACAGAGGCCCATTAAGGTTCGAGGGGATGAATTCGAGGTTGAAAGCGGCCCTGCCGCCGAAGATGATTTGACGGCCGTCAGGGAGGATTTGATTCGTGGAGTACCAGCGACCGGATTGAAGCTGGGTGGTGTTAGATTCTGCCCAGTCGCAGGTACCGGAAGGGGGGCAGGGCACAAAGGTCCTGCAGCATGGGACGCATAGTCGATCAGGGTGTGTATACATGTGCAGGAGACCATGGCGGTTACATTCGTGATTCAGAGCACCAGAATTGTAAACAAGCATTCAAGCGCACATATTCCGACAGACTAGGACCAGTGTAGATCTAAGGTTTCAGATTGACGCTCCAGACGGGGCTACAGAAAAAGTGCGAATTCTTTGAAACTTGGCCATTAGAATGAATATGACGACCATGGCTTTTGACCAACGTTGGCATTAACCATATAGTCCAATAGAGGTTCCATTGACCATACAGGTGAGCTTGGAATTATGCTAATTGTGAAAATCTATTGAGATTAACGTCAATTTCGCAAAGTAGCGCGATTCCGGCGCCAAGAATTGTGACATACATGTATGTGAGGGTCTAAAACCTAGAACTGGTATGGATTTATGTTTCAGAACACCTGTTCTGAAACGTGCAAAGTATTGGAATACCGTCATTTTAACGAATTGGACGATCATTTGCTTTTTTGCAATCATTTTGTAGCTTAATTAACATAAAATAAATATGCAATAAATATTCATAGGCTCAGATGTTCAGAGGCTCAGAGGCTCAGATTTCATTAAAATTGGCGTGACCAGATTTGGAATTTTTTTTCCATTTTAAACAATTTTTATGAATATGATGACCATGGCATTTGATCACTGTAGTTACGAATGGTTTTAGGGTTTAAGGAAAGTTCATTTTCATAGATTTCATTGAAATTGGCGGAGCCTGATTGAAACCTCAGATCTACCCAAGTCCTAGTTTAGAATGCTCTCCACACGTGAATTTTGGCGCTCTGAATCTCACAATCGTCACGAACATGACAACGGGAGGCATGTAGACGTAGAAGTGCGTGGACATACCTAATTTTGCGAACGCCATCGAAGTCGCCTCCCGTTTGCATTAACGTGCCATCTGCCATGAACTGGCCCGAAGAGCACCAGGGATCCGTCTGCAGAAAGAGGGGTCGGACGCTGTTGGTACCAGGGTCGAACAGAACCGAATGCGCCGTGCAATCGTGCGGGAGGACTAAGTCGTCGCTGTCTCTGCAAACGCCGGCTGCAGGGCAACATTATTTACATCAGGTGCACAATTCTGGTCAGACGATCGAAAGAAGACACCATTCAAGTGGTTGGAAAGACATTTGAATCCTCCCGTGCGGCATATCCAGAGAATCCTTAATGAACCATACAGCAGTGACCGCAAGTGATGATTTCTCTGGTCTCGAAAACGAGGAGCTAGTTCTCTGTAGTACGATATTCAAGAAACCCTTTGATCGCTGTTATCGAATTGTTTGCTATTTACAAGGTAATCTCCCCGGTAATCTTAAGTATGGAGCTTAGGAAATGGAGTGTTAAAATAGAAATTGGAAAGAAAATGAGTAGTGGTTAGGGTTTTATTGCAACGATCCTCTTGAATGTCTGCTTACAACGTGTGGATTAGGGCAATAAAATATGTAGTATTTTCTCACTGTGTCAACAAGTGACTTACAAGTCCTATGTAAAGAAAGAAGGAAATTGCACCACTTGGCACCTAAAGCTTGGTTTACAATGATTTCAACTGGTTGTAGTGTCCTACACTCCAGCTTACGTTCTCACTTTTGTGAGCAAACTTACTCGAGGCAAGATCACTCAAAATACACTAGCGAGGGATTCATAGTTCATAAAGGCTCAGAAAATCATATTTCTTGTCACCTTGAAACAATCTGCCCAATCTGGAGTCAGCACGGGGAGTGATTTCTGTGACAGCAAACAAAGATCTCTAACAAGATTTTCACTCATCTCGTGTTAATTTCAAGAAAATCTAGGTTCTAGCTATTGACCATGCGCAATTCATTCGAGTCAAGAGATAGCAATCCTACCATTAGACTCTGTCACGATCCACGAAATCCTAACCAGCCCTAAGACCAAAGTACTACGAGTGGTAAGAGAATCAAAGTTCGTGGCGAAGATCGAGAATCATAACTCACGTGGCAAATTTATTTGGGAGGCTCCAATGTCCGTCCTGTCGATCATCACCAGAGTGCCGTAGTGAGTCAGCGCTGTGTGCATCGCGGCGATTCCGGCGTTGGCCAGCAGCAACTGCCATGTCCCCAAATCTTGTCCATGCACTCCAGCTTGAGAGGACAGCCAGCAGGTTAGAATCACAAGCGCCGCGGCTGCTCTCCTCCAGTGCCATTTATATACAATCCTCGTCGTCCCCATCCCTTGGCACACGATCAATTGCAGCAGGATTGCTAAGAACCCGCTTGCAAGCCCTTCGACTAACTAGATCTCGACATACGCACAAGCGTGAACTCCGAATAGAATCTAACATAAAAACTAGTCAATCGTGGAAAGTTTCCACATAACAAACTAGTCAATCTTGGAGAGCTTGAGGAGCCTCCATAGCTAGCCCTGCTCATTCAATCACCCACTCCAGTTTCTTGATCAAAGCCTGTCGATAAAGCTCGCAATCAATGTCCTGTACGAAGGCAAGGAGAAAAGTGAGGAGTGACGAAAACCCCTAAAGCAAACGCTGGCCATACCAGACCCCGAAAAGAAGCTCAGCTTTGAGCTAATTCAAGTCCCAGACACGTGATGTCAACGAGAAAATCCCTCTAAAACGACGACGAAAACTGTTAAGGCCGGGTGTACCGAAGTTCACGGTCACGTACAATTCCTTGAATAGAATTCAAGCTTTAGCATCCGTCTTGAAGGAAGGGCTAGTGTAAGTCTGTGTCAAGGTTATACTAGAACTCAATTGCAAACCGAAAAGCACTAGGACCCAGTTCTAGAACCCGGAAGCTTGCTGCTTCCGGCCATCCCCGGCAGCAGAGGTTTACAAGTGTCACTCACGTTGGTTGATGTGCAATCGACCAGAAGTTCGGTTCTCCAAGAAATGCAGTCGAAGCTTTTGTAAAATATCATGGACTCACTGTTTCATTGCTACTCTGTTTCATTTTTGACACTCACAAAGATGGCTACGAAATGAACAATTAACTTACAGATCTGAGAGGAGCTTTGAGTGAAGCTGGCTCTGAGAAAATTGCACTGCCTGGGGTATGGTAAGCTTAGGCAGAAAAGGGCCGGCACAAGGCTCGAAGATGAGCTGAGCTGGACTTTGTTACCATGATTCGCAAGCAATTCCGGGGTACTGTTTATTCTTAGTTCGGGGACTCGGACACGTTTGCAATTGCTTCACAGTCACCGTTTTCCTTTCTCAAACGCCACGTACACGAAACCGATGTGGTATTATTGGGTGTGGCCGTTTGCGACTATTGACAGAAAATTTCAAAATTTGTGATAAAAGAAATACTTTGCTGCGAAGTTGACTAGTCTACGCACACTGTCGAGTTTGGTTGGTGGGTGGGTGAGTTGCGAACTGAGAGGAAGATAGAAGCACCTCTAACTTAACTGACACTTTAGAGCAGCCGCAGCCCCACAGCAACACGCTGAAGCAGACCTCTAAAGGTGCTGCACCATTGATCTTCTAAAAATGAGGAATGTCCTCCATTGATTTGCTTCAGCGTGTTGCTGCTCTTAACCCCTAAGAGCAACCCCACCAGTCAGTTCTGTATCCCTAAAAATTTAGGGAGAGGATCTCAGATGAGATGGGGATACAGAAGCTTGCGCGCACCAGTCTCGAAACAAGATCTCTACCCCAAATTTATATAGAACTCGATAAAAGTTGGGCCCAATTCTCTATATTCAAGCTCATATAGAGAACACGCGAGGTTTCATCCCTATAAAGTCAAGGTTGACTGGATTGAGGTCCCGAGTTTAGGGAAAGAGAACTCCCTGGTGGGAATGCTCTAAGTCCCTAACTACTTGAGCGACCTTGCCTGAGCGACCATAAGCTTAGAATTGCTTTCCATGAGCAGTAGGAAGATGGGCAACAAGGACATCTTTTATTGTGATTGGTTGCTTATGGTAGTGGGATTTCACACTAGAGAGGTAGGAAGGAAATACATGAATGATAAAGTTTTTGATGTGTCCTACCACTAGCAACAAAACTCTTCTATTGTTTTTGTTGACATGAGACTCACGGAGTCGAGTGTATAGAAGCAAAAATGGTTGCATGTTTGGATTAACTCAGATAATGATACAGTTCCCAATGTGGGAATAAATACCCAAGAGGTTGGGTGATGAATGAATTAATTAATGCTAACGAACTATTAACAACTAAGGTAACAATAATTTGTACAAGCATGCCGATAACTGTCCCACTCACTAAACTACTTATCATGAGTAACAATCTATGCTTAAGTAATGTACTAACTACAGTAGTATATGAACGTATGAGCTATAGGTATGGAGCGTATACTCCAACAGTTTTTGGCTAGAAGGTGCTTATAAAGCGGCACTTCTCAAGGACGCCTACTTTTTGAGTCTAGAGAGGTCGAAGGAATAGTTGCCACTCCTACTTCCTATCGGTCTATAATGTGAAGAGGCTCTTATGGTCGCTCCAATTTCAACTCACTTGTGTTTGGGCAGTATAATTCCTTTGAACGTTCTAAAAATCTTTACGGAGAGTATTGAAGGTTAACTATTGGAAGATTTTATTTTTCATTGAAAAAAATTAATATTTGATTTTTGAGAGGTCCTCAAATGTATATATGTTACCATTAGTGGCCAAAAAAGTAAAGCTTGCCAATTTCACTTGATTGAGACCTAAAAAATTGTACTTATTCATTTGCTTTGAAAATGAAGTGCATTTTAGTTTGCTAACACAATTTTGAGTAGTTCATGTCACCTCCAATCTCAAACAACTCTTATGTGCAAATTTCTCAAACATTGTGGGGAGGGACAATATAATAAAAATAAAATGCATACATTTCTCTTGTTATAGTAGAACTTTCTCTTGTTATAGTAGACCATCAAACAATATTACTTTAGAAGAGGTTTATTACTTTGGAGAGTGTTACTTGTTAGAAGTTCTATTGTATTATCTCACAATTCCTATGCAATTTCACACTCAGAATTGGTATATACACTAGTAAGCAAGCTCTTTAAACATCTATACGGTTAGATTTGGAAGGGGAAAAAATTGCTTAATTGGGGATAACTAGAAGCCCATGCTCTTTTTCATAGGAAAAACACACTTGAAAAGGCTTAAGCACTTAGGGATTAAGCAATCCTGCCTTTAATCCCTAAAAGCCTAAGGAGTTTGAACAAAATACAAATGTATTATAAAATATAAGTTCTATAATTTTTTTGAAGTTTGCATCAAAGAAGATAATGTGAATCACAAAAAATAAAAAGTATCCATACAGTCAAAATTATAAAACTATTTTTAGATTCTCTTCAAATGAATTTTGAAGATATAGCTTCAAAAATTCATCAAAAATATAATTTCTATGTTTAGCATTTGAATTTTTTGATTGGTCAAAATTGTGGTTTCTATTGATTTATGAAAATATGCATAAGATTTAGTAATGAAAACATCAACACTCTCTTCAAATAGTAAATTTTCCAACACTAGGCAAATTTTAAATATTTTGTGCTATTATTCTTATAATTTTTGTTTGACCATAGCAATCTTAGTTTTGAACATAAAAAATGACATACAACCCAATCTAGTTTATCCAAAAAAAAATTGAAAAACTTTTTTTCTGCCCAAAAATGCTACTCAAAGTCGGGTAGCGACAAAAAAATGGTTCCTTAAGCACTTAGGGGTTAAGTAAGCTGCTGAAGCAAATTTATTTTCATTATCAAATGTTTGAGTTTGAATTTTTTTAGCACCTTATCAAAATACTTTGGAATGCGCTTTCAATCATAAAAATTTCATGTTTTGATAATAAAATGGTGAAAAGTTAGCAATTTATGAGGAGTGAATTGAGGTTGTGCACTAAGGATGCCCAAAAAGTTTGGTTGTTCAAAATCCTACATTAAGCCCTAAATGCCCAAAGGCGCTATATTTTGGCATTGACTAAACTTTGAAGTTAATTGAAATCTGTTGGATCGTGGTTCTGCATGTTCTGTATTTTTGACCTCATATTTTTTTCATGACTTCGATTTTAGACTTTACATGTAAATAAAGGATTGAAGGACATTAAGTCACTTTCAAAGTTTTGACACCGTCTTGATCAAACATTATAATCTTTCAATTTATATATAATATTGTTGTATTTTCTTTGCCTGTGAAACTCATAACACGTTTAGTCTGAATTTATACATTCTTAATTTAAAAAACTGATAATACTTATCAAAACTAGGCTTTTTGGTTAGTTTGAACAATATTCAAGAAGCTCAAAAAAGGTCTTGGAGGTATT
Source organism: Pseudisothecium myosuroides (assembly GCA_951799445.1). Lineage (NCBI taxonomy): Eukaryota > Viridiplantae > Streptophyta > Bryopsida > Hypnales > Lembophyllaceae > Pseudisothecium > Pseudisothecium myosuroides. The sequence goes on from OX637289.1 coordinate 20,141,816, forward strand.
TAGGAGATAAAACCCAGGTCTTGAGAAAAAAATTTCCTTCCTTCAAAATAAATGACACACAAAACTAGTTTTAGTACGTTCAAGCAAGATTCAATTTGTAGGGTCAGCTTCACTATCCCACCTTTGCACACAAATGAGGCCCAAGATTGGACATGTGTTGCTTCTATGTCTCCCTTGTAGGAGCATATGCCCTACAACGAAGAGAGAGCTAATTTATGAGCCAATTATCTTTGTGTATATGACAAATTCTCCTAAATCTAAGCTCTATATAGCAACTAAAGGGCCCGCTTACTTTTTGATTGATGTATAACATTGTTTACCAATGACGAAGGGGTCCCTTTTGCATCCTTGAAAAGGGAACCCCTATAGTGAACAAAATTGTCTTCTATGTCTCCTTAGCCAACCCCAATCCTTGAATTAACTAAAAGTCCCTCCTAAACATCTACACAAAATAGTGAAATTAGGTTGCCTTAACAATTAGGTTGCCTTATCCAGAGAAGTTACCTCATGACTCACTACTTGTCCACATAGAGACATATGTGACTCTCTAAACCCCGGCCAAGAACTAGTGCACCAACCCATGCAAGACATATGGTTCTTGCAGTATTCCATTGTTCTACAATAGCAATTTATCTTTATGTAGTGTAGAATGTCAAGAAATTAGTGGAGGGCAACCTAATTTCACTATTTTGTGTAGGGAGGCAGAAAACCTTCCTAGCATAGAGAGGACCATCGCCCTGATTATACAACGTTATGTGCGAGGTCATGGGTGGGGACCAGGGCTTCTTTTTTCGGCAAAATTTCACCAGATTCCAACTCTCTCTGACACATTTCCGCCACTATGCTTGGCTCCCTCCAAATATTCACCAGCAAACGGAGGGCACACAGGAGCTCCATTGTTCATCTACACTGCGAAAGAAAAAGCCATGGTGGGGACCTCGACTTGTCTGGCTCCCTCCAAATATTCACCAGCAAACGAAGGGCACACAGGGGGCTCCACTATTCATCTACACTGCGAAAGAAAAAGCCATGGTGGGGACCTCGACTTGTTTGGCCCCTCAGATTGATTATCCAAACTCCAGGTTTGGAGCATGGGTGTGGATGCTCTGACCATTTGCACCTTTCCGTCCTCACATGAGAGAAGTATATAATTGCAGATTCCACTTTCGCTGGTGCTATCATGAGTAAAATAGTCCACCTTCCCCAGTCCAAATGCGGGAGCTCCTCTCCTCCTTCAATCTCCAGGCGACCGATGCACGAATCTGTGAGAAGCGTACCTCGAATGATGCACTGCTTTTGGAGTGTCGTTTGTACTTGGAATTCACCGTTGAAATAAGGTGCAATATGTGCAGAAAATATTGAAAATGGCCGCTTTTGCCTCAAGTTTGAGGGCTTTCTGGAGAGCCCCACTGGGAGTGATAAGTGACGCTCTCGTGGGCTCACCCTCGCGGACGGTGGGCTTTGGATTCAGGTCGGCCTCAAAAGAGACCGGACTGTTCTTCTTGGGCCGGGAGTGGAGACTCAAATGAATGAGCTCTTGATTCAGGTCGAGGCTCTTGTGGTGGTGGAATCTCAAGCAAATGGACGTGCTTTTGATGGAGGTAAGGGACGAGATTCTGTGGGTGGAGCCTCAAATGAATGAACTCTTGATCAAACGTGGTCTCTAAAGGGGTAACGTATGCATACTCACACTATTGTAAACCTTGTTGCTTTTCATTCCCTGAAATAGTGACAAAACGTGGGGTGAGTGAAAAAAGTCACAAATGACAATACGTGGGGACCGACTTGGCTACTAACGTTAGATTATTTTCGTTCTTAGATGGATGAGAAGTGACAGAGGTTCGAATCTCTAGAATGAAAAACGACAAGGTTTGCCGTAGTACCATTATGGATCGTCAATTCAATTGCTCCCTTGTCTATAGAAGTTCAAGATTTTAGCTTATGAAATACTTGACAACTACAAAAAAAGGGACATAATTGGGTTGAAGATCCATAATGAGTACGCAAACCTTATTATTAGGAACACTTCTAATCTTGGATGGGGTCTTGAACAAATAAACTCCACCAGATTCCACCAGATTCAGGGTTAAGAGTTAGAGTTAGAAGGGACAAGAGTTCTTGGATGGATTCTTGAATGAATGAACTCTTGATTCAAGCCGGTCTCCGAGCTGAAATCCAAGCCGACCTCAAAAGAGGCAGGAGCAAATTTGAAGTAAGGTGCAACCCCAATTGAGTAGTCAGTGCAAGAAATCAATGAGTAAGTGTAGGTTTCTTCATTACAAATATATATGACCATGGCTGAGGGTTTCCTATGTATACTTCTTCATTCTCGACAAGAAGGCTGAAGAAGAAAATCAAGGTGTTACGCTAAAAAAGAGTGTCTTTCCTTTGTACATCTGTATTGCAACGGCTTGCTTTTTGAGTAAGGGTTAGCTTTAATTTCCTCTTGTTGGTGAAAGCATGAAGCATTTGTACTATAATTTTGTGTCACATGTTCTGCAACCAATAAAAAATTTAATGTAACTTCTATGGATTTTGCTCATTATACTTGAAATTTTATATTGAAGGTGAATAGTACATTGCCTAAGTCACTCAATACTTTTGTGTTATGTTTAAAAAAATGTATTCTTTATTATTGAATTTTTCTAACTTGTCAGATTTCAAATTTTAAAGTTTTTTAGTACTATAATGAGTCTGAAATGATGATTTTCACTTCAAAATTTGGACACTGTGTTCCACTACTAAAGTTGCAAGAATTTGCCAAAGGAAATTAAATAAAAGTAAAATTTATTGCCTTCCACATAGATGCAAAGAAGACTCTATTGTACATAAATTTCTAAACATCCAAAAGTGCACTTCTATAAATTTTTTGGTGAAATCTTATCTCCATTGAGTTGTTGAAAGTGGATTACTTTTGTTATATATTTTTTTGAATGTTTTCATTCTTTTCTAGCAATTTAAACAAAAAAAACGTGACTTTGTCATTGATTTTTTTTACATATTGTACGTGTCGTTCAATTTTGGAAATAAGTCAAGAAAATTTGGCCATAGTAGAGTTATTCGTAAAGTACCCTAAACTGGGTTTTAAACCCGTGAGTTTTGTGAAAAAGCCGGTTGAGTTTAAAAAGTCAGAATAAAAGTGGGTATGAAACTTATTTTTCCATCAAAATGGTGCCTAAAAAAGTTTGGTCCCCACTTTTGAGGTTGTGTGTCATAAGTATCTTGCAAAATTTTTTGACACTTCAACTATAGTTGCCTTCTCAATTTCAGAAAAAGTTCTGCCCAAACTAGGGAGGACTTTACGAATAACTCTAGTGTCTAAAATTTTAAAAATTGTACAACTATTTCTAAAAAATCTGAAAAAATTTCATTGTTGTTAATTTTGAATATTCAAAAATTATTCTTGAGAAAATTTAGAAAAAAGAACACATTTATGCATGAATAGAAAAAATCAATCCAAAATTAGGAATGTCTAAAAATTAGAAAAAGAAAAGTGTCGAAAATCAAGAAATCCAAATCAAGCTGCCTAACTGTCTGAACTCTGAAACGTAAACTATTTTGGCAAGGTGCCGAAACTGACCTATGTGTATGGTAATTTTAGGTGTAAAGTTTTTCTAGTTTTTAATTTTGGAAATATGTTATTTGTAATGTTATTCTATCTATCTATCTATCTATCTATCTTATTTTTTTTCAAAAGCTAGATTTTCAAAAGCTCTAGTATTCCTAGAATTACCCTCCAAATGCAACATAATCAACAAATGTTTCTTGCTTTCACTCTTGTTGTTTGTAGATGTAGCTTTTGTCTAGGCAAAGCTAAGACTTCTCTTTTGTTCCAAAGCCAATACTTTTACAATACATGCAAAAATAACATAGGTAGTCTAGCAACTGTATTTGTACTTTTTTAATTCCTTGTTAACACATTTGCAGGCATTTTTTTATGACATAATAATGTAATAGTGAGATAGCCTGAATTGAATAGTGAGTAAAGTTTTTTTAGGTCTCAATTTCACAACATTTTACACTATATAAATATTAAATGTTATTGTACAAGGATGCAATAATTTTCATCAATCCAGAACCATGTGTGCTTCATGGGTTGGTGCACTGGTTCCAACCTAGTTCAAAGAGTTGCGTGTGCCTCCACATGGACAAGCAATGAGTCATGAACTGTATATTTTTGGATAAGGCAGCCTAATTGTCAAGGCAACCTAATTTTGCAATTCTACGGAGTGAGTTGTGAACTAGATAAGAGAAGCCTGTTTGTATTCAACAAGAAATGAAACCCCAAAATTTTCCTGAAATCATTCAGCAGCTAACTTAGTTCCATCTGGATTACGTCGATTACGTCGATACGCATTTCAAGACTTGTATGGCTTGCCTACTGACCTGCCTGCTAAGGACAGCAGAAGTCTTTTTGTCAGATGTCTCTGTTCTGGACCTTCTGGCTGGACTTGTCCTTGCAAGTGTGACAAAATGTTGTGACCTAAAGAAGGAAGTTAGTGTTCTATTCTATCGCTACAAAAAAACCCACCTACAATCAGCATGTGGTCCTCAACCAATATCAGACTGACAGATGCTTCTAACCGATCACGTACAAAACTGCTGGCAGGTGAGGTCAATTTCAGCACTTTACCTCAAACAGCTCGTCCAGCTCTCGTTTAAGTATTCCATTTTTTTCTGTTGCTGTTGTTGCGGTTGAGGTAGATGAGGCCTCACCATGAGGCCATAAAGTCTGAATCGCACCGTAAGTTGTGCCTTCTTCAGACAAATATGTGGAATTTACCACTTTGATTCTATGATAATATTGAATTCTGTAGTTGTCAACATTCAACGTTCACTGGCATGGGACTTGTAAGTGATGCATCAGTAACGTAGGTGACTCTCAATATCATTGTTAATGTAGTCATTCTGTGGACATTGCTTTCAAAAGTCTCAAGAAGGATATGAGAATGAAGTCTCCTTCCAAGAGTTAGCAATCAGTGCAATAGACCTCCAAAGAAGTTGCAGAACAAATTTAGATGTTAGACAATGTGCTCACATCACAACTGACAGATCCAACTGTGCTAATGAAAGAGCAATCACTAAAGGCATGAGAGAGTAAAAGAAGCAAGTTCGATTCAAATTTAAATCATCAATGAGAGGCTGTAGGATTTTCACTAGTTTAAGGATGATTTCATCTCCCTACCTAAAATGAAAGGAATGCAAGGATGTGACCCTCTGCCCTATTCCTTGATTTCATTCTTGCAGTTTGGATGCCTGAAAGGTCCATTTGGAGAAAAGAGTACCCACTTTGGAAAACTCAGTCCTCCACTACAAGCCTTCAGAACATAACACTTGATTTCAGATATGCCATCACCTCTAGTAAGCTCACAAAGGAAAGGAAGGGCAAGTTCATTGCTCAGATGCCTTCATACTGAAGAGGAGAAGAAAGATCAGGTCTTGAGACCAGTGTAAATGAAGAGTCTGTTGGAGGTAGTTCCATCAAATTGTCACATGGATGTAGGTAGCAAGTTCTATGCATGGTCATCATTTGTGATATTTTCTACAAATAGAGGTGGATAGTATTGCCCTGCTTTGTTGCTTGGCCTACTCAAGACACACTGGTTATGGTGATTGTAAGAAAACAGTCACTTGTTCTATTTCTATCTAAGAAGGGTGTTCCTTTTGCCATAATTTTTGCTTTGGGTTCACATGATAGGACTATTTTGTACCTTGTATTATTTTTCCACATTCTCTGAAAATAACCTACTATTCACATATAGCCATTTTGAGAGTTTTTGTATTATCTTGGTGATAGGCCTTGTCCTTCTCAGGTTAAGGCTACAACTATAAATCCAACACTATTTATGTACACCAACCTCTTGCATGTGTCTATTATCCTCAAAATTGGCCAATGCAATGATGACAACTCATTTGTCTAGTAACTCAAAAAATGCTATAGGGATAAAAGGTTCATCAAAGTGTGTCAAGACTAAAATAACTACACCTAAAATTGCATAGTTAAGCAATTCAGCATGGTTTCCATTATTATGTTGAAAAACTTTTCGTCACGGGGGCTAGTTGGTAGTACAACGGAGATTCTAGATTCTCTTAGAATGCATATTTAGAACACCGTGTGAATAAACTACAAATTTTCAAAGTGCTAAAAATAGGATTTAGGGCAACCAACCATAAACTCTCATGAATAGTGGAAGCACATTTTAGGCAAGAATCTAGACTGAACGGTTTTAGAAAACGGTCAAAATTAGGTGTAGTTACCTTATGCTTTGGCACATCCAGGTAAATAGATTTACTTGAATGGCAGGAAGGAGCAGTAGATGTTTGAAGAAAACCGCACAGGATCCTTGCCCTTCCTAGAGTCCATCCGTCCATTTATCATGGAGTACATTTCTTGCAGCCTTGCGGACATGGAACAATGGCCCCTAATTTATATTTCAAATAAGTGCAGCTTGACACTCAAGCTAGATATTAGATCATTCATTTATTTGGACGCTAATCCTAAAAACCCATCAATCTCTTTAACCTGGCAGTATTCCATGTGCCAAAACTTGTGACATGTGTTCACAGAGCTCTAGTTTCAAGCCAACAACTAGGACATGTATACATTTGGGGTTCAGGGTGTGCATCCTAAAGAGCATCAAAGTAATGGAATATCCCCAATTTAACTCCTAAAGGATCAATTTGTTGATTTTGGCAACATAATTTTTTTGGGTAGGTACGTGTGAGTGGAGATTTGCATTTTTTAGGCTGAAATTTTAATACAAGGTGTGGGCGAGGAATATCTTCCATGTCCACTAATTTTTATTGAATTTGAGCATACAAATAAAAAATTATGATAAAAAAGTTGTTTCAATCTCATTTGGGGCAGGACGGGCAGGGATACTTACACTACACTCAAAATTTTCAGAAAGTGCCCACATCTGTAAGGGCAATGGAGAAGGCAGGGTTCTACAACATATGATGGTTGGATCCAAAATTGGGTTTGGGTTGACATATTGCAGATCAAGTAAATGCTTAAAGGCATTTTCATTTACAATAAAGTCTCCTTTACTTGAGTCAAAAATATTTAAATAAATATTCTCAACTTGGTTTGCGTTCCCAAGTGTGAAGAGGAGCTCCTTATGTACATTTGGGGTAGTAGGAGGAGTCCCAACCCATGTGGGACATATGTGAGCTTGAATGAGGAGGAGCTCCAGTTGAGCTTCTCACTTGGGAACACAAATCAAGTTACATACACTTAGGAACACATAGCTCACTACATACACTTGGAGTGGTAGGAGTTAGAACAACCCATGTGGGATATTTAAATTAGAATTAGTAGAAGCTTCTACTAATTCTAATTTAGATATCCCACATGGGTTGTTCTAAGTCCTACCACCCCATTTGTGTATAATGAGCTTCTTTTCTTCATTTTAATTCAAAACAACTTCAATACATTTCAAGCAAATTGAAGTAGTTCACAAAGAATTGAAGATTAAATGCTAATAATATAAAGTCTGGTCAATGGAGGTGGAAGCCATCTCCCTCGAAGAAGGAACCTCACCACCTGCCATGCACAAGCTCTTCATTACCAAAGTGCTTGGTGGCAATGGTGGGTTGGGATTTGGCCGAGTTTTAGGTTAGAACAGTGATTTCGGAAGGAGGAGTCCCTAATTTACCAATAGCCCTAGCTTACAATGCAACCCAACCTCAATCTAGCCTCTCAAATGTTGAGATTCAAAAATTTTGGTGGTCCAAAAATATTTTGTGGTAGAAAAGAGGCTCATGAAGTTTTCCACCGTTCACTTTTCTTGGAAAAATTTCCATGAAAAAGATATAAAATTCCCAAAAGTTGCCCATGTTAGGCTTTTTTGTCTACGTAGTGAGCACATTGCAATTTTTTCTTACATGTTGTACAATTTGAAATGATTTGAAAATTTTCAGACATGTTGCCAACTTAGTGTGAAGAGTGAATCCAAAGAAGAACCCCCATTTTGGACATTTTTTTATACAAATTTGACCTCATGAAGTGCAGCTGCCCGGAATTTTGCAGGGACAAAAAAAGGATTGTTGTCTATTCAAATGCTAATATCTTCCAATCCACACGGTGAAAATTTCTGAATTTTTCACATCTTCTCAAACCAACTTACTACAAGATCCTACGGTTACATGTGTACAATTTTATTTTATTTTCTAAAATTTGGTACTTGTACTAGACATGGCAGTTTTGGAGCCTTTTTGGTGAAAACATAGTTAAAGAACTTTAGGGGTTAACGAAATTGACGTTCAAAGAGGGTGCCCATTATGACAAAGTACAAATTGCAGCAAGAGACAAAGTACAAGAACTTTCAGGTACAAAACTAAAGCTCTCCCTTGTATTGAGAAGCTGGGAAAACATATCCCAACAATGGGCAGCTTGTTTATGCAACTCATCCCCCAAAATAGGGAGTTATTTCATATGTACTGGTGATAGCAGAAGCAGATCAAAGATCACCATGTGTACAAGTATCAGTTTCCTCCAACTGATACTACATATATCCACATATTTTGAAGTGCACTGCTGTACCCCCGAAGGATCTAAGGTACAGGCACCCAAAAGCATCTCTGGACCCAATGACGTCCCTTTCTAGGAAGGGGGGTCATTTTAGAACCTAAATGTAGACATACCATACATAGCTTATTATTTGTTGACCAAAATGATAAGCCATGTATGGTCCACCTAGATTTATGTTTCAGAATTACCCCCCTTCCTAGAAAGGGATGCCATTGGATGCCTCTAACTTAAACCTAAACTGAAACAACTTCATACTCAAAGCACTTATCGAAAACTCCAGAGGACTGATGCAAAGAACTTCACTGTTCCTCAAGCCACTTGTGATTCATAAGCTGTCACTTTGTGGTTTGCCAAATGGATGCCTAATGAACTGAGCTAAGCACGTCCCTGCCGAGCTGAAGAAGTGCCTTCCCAATAATATTCCTTATGTTTATAGATGATTTCGATTCTTGAGAACTCTCTTAAGTCGCCTGAACTCACCCATCCTTGAGGTGACAACTCCTATATAATACACAGGGGGCAACGATTTAAGAAGAGCAAAAAAGCTACACACTTTAAATTTGATAATTTAAGATAACATTATAATAAAGCTTTTACGAGAGGAGTTAGGGCTGAGGCTTCTTCTAAATTCCAATAACTTGTTTAGAAAAGCCCAAATGCCCAATTTTACTATTCTGGGAGTATGTGTTTCACTTTAAGTTACATTAAAATCTTGAAAGTGAGATCTTTTCTATTAAAGTTTGATTCTACAAACTATTTTTTATGATAAAGTATCAAGCAATGTTGATGAATAGCAAATATTGTAGGAATGACAATGTGATCAAGGTTTGCAATTTCCATGCTTGTGCCCATGATATTATTCTTGTCCAATATTAACTTTTTGAAGGTAAATCAATCAGTTTAGTTCTTGCAACACATAGGTAATCCTACTATCAATTGATTGAATGCTCCATTAAAGTAGTTTGGTGGCAAACGGTCATGAATACTAAGACATGAATTCTAAGGCACAAATGGTTGAATGCATTGAATGCAATAATGAAGTCTAATAACTAATATTATTAGAAGGATCTCTTTAGAAGATAATTAAGAAATAAGAAAATCTAATAAATAAATAAAACACTTGGAGGGTCTAATTGCTCCCCTATGTTTGAAAAAATTCTCTTATTCACTTGGAACGGTTCACTTATAATTCTCTTATTGTAAGTTCTTAAAATGACTTTTGAGTGTTCCAAACTATTATGATAGATATAAAAAAGTAAACCATTTGATTCTTCTCAATGTCTCCTTTTCTACTATGATATCACTTCCTCCATCTAAAAATGAACATTCGGTTCTTCTTAATTTTATTGCAATAAGCTTCATATTACACTTTGAAAAGGGCTTTACTTAACAGCTCAAAACAAGTTGAAATAACATTATTTTTAGAAAAAGGTCCCGAACATTGTTATATTGGTTATACTCACAATTTTTGGGACCGAGGGAGTAAAATTTACATAATAAAAAGTGTGTCCCCCTTCTTGTGGATTAGAAAAGTTAAGAAAGCACCTGCCTCGGTATGGACTGCCTCGGTATGGACTGCCTCGGTTTGGACTGCCTCGGTTTGGACTGCCTCGGTTTGGACTGCCTCGGTATGGACTGCCTCGGTTTGGACTGCCTCGGTTTGGACTGCCTCGGTTTGGACTGCCTCCGTATTGCGAGTTGCCCCCCGAGGCACCAGTCCCGGTTCTCCAATATTAAGTGTTGTTAAACGATAGTAACGGTCCATAACACTTGGAAGTCGAAACGTATCGCCAGGGCCAAGATCTGCGATAGTTTGATCTGCTTCTGCAGTTTGCATCACAAGCGTAACGCGCTGGTTTGTCAACCTGTTGACAATTGGTAATGCATCGCTCGACCCGAGGGTGCCTCCACGGTTGGAATTCCTATCCCGATTCCAAAATGTGGAGGGTACCTCCTGTTTCTGCACGGTTGGAATTCCAATCCAAACAGGATCGAATCCGATCTCCTCGATTTCAATCTTTGAATGCCTTGCAAAGTCATCAAGAGTCAAAGTTGGTCGTACATGTAAATTTTCCGGTTCCGTTGATAGTATAAACTCACGGTATGTCGCATTCAAATCCACTTTAAGTAAAAAAGTTTTCCCCGGATCAATCGAACCCTTCAAGTAAAATACTCCACCAGTCCCCTCCGTAATGGTTACTCGGACTGTCGTATTGTTGACGATTTTACCATACATCCTGAAGCCTCGCCTGCACACAAACGTGCATGAGAGCATGTGAATACTTTGAATATGTTTGCCATACAGGAAAAACAAATTTATCTTTGAAACTAATTGACAGTCTAGACATCGCTGCATCCATTCAAATTTCAGTGAATCGTTCAAACGTAATCACTAGCAGAAAGCACCGGAGGTATTCTGTCAACCTTGTTGCAGTGAACCCTGCCATTGTAGCAATTTAAGGCAGTTTCTAACCTCACCCCTAAGCGCCCCAGGGGACCAGAAGTGTCGTCACATAGTACAGAAGTCCAATTCAAAATGCTGTAAGTTTTGCATCTAATGTCCGAATTTAATAAAACTTGTTGGGAATAATCAACAAGATTTAAGGTTGATACAATACTGGCTGTTGAGTAAAAAATGTAGCTGTTTTACCTCCTTGAAAACCATAGTTTAGTTTATGTGATAAAATTTTCAGATCAATCCAAGAAGTACTAATTTTTTGGAAACCATTTGAAGTTCACGGCTTCAATTTGAGTTCACCAAATTGCATATTGATGGCTGCAACTTTGGGGGCTTGTATCTCCTTCATCTAATGTATGTTTTTAATAAACTTTGTTAAATTATGTTCCCCTTGAAACCTATGGTAAAATTTTCATATCAATCCAAGTTGTTTTAGATGTTTGGGAGCAATTCAAAATTTAAAATCTAAACATTTAGGTGTCTTGTTTCTTCTTTGTACAATGTCCATTTTCAATCACTTTTGAGAGAAAGTTGCACATACTAGTTTAGTTTGTGTGGTTCAAATTTTATATCAATTCAAGAAGTTGTGAGTGATTGAGAAGCATTTTAGTAGAAGGAGGTTCAACTATAGATGTGTTATTTGCAATTTTTCTTGCTATTTTTTGACATTTCAAAGCCATTTTGCAGACTCAATGAGTCAATTGAATGATATTTTCTTTCACAAATGTCTTTGTATGCTAGTTATGAATTACTTTATAGTTTAAAGTTTTTTCATTTGAGTAGGTTTAGAAATCAAATTTCACCTCCAAATGTGTGGCTACGAAAATTTCAGCATCCTTTTTCAACACTAAAACATTATAATCTTGCAATCCATGTGGCCAAATGACTCCAAAATTTGTTTCATGTCATCTACAACACATACACTACAAGATTGTACAATTCAAATTTCTATACCTTAATGACATTTGAACCTAAAACACTTCAAAAGCAACGATGTTTTAAACCAAAAAAGGCCCTACGCATTTAGGGGTTAAATCCTACTAATTGTAACGCAGATAGGCTTTCTAGAATATCTCTGGGATGCGTTTCTCTACTGCTGCGTAGAAATACCACTCCAGAGTGCGTATCACGGAATATTTTCCATGGTTGGTAAATAGGAGATTATCGAGATCTGGTAGGTAGATGATTGAGAGCTCAGAAGAAAAGAGGCTCCTAGACACAAGATCTGCATCTTTCAATCAGAATAGAAACCAGACTCTTGAACTTCCACGTATGAAATGAAGGTCCGCAACATAAGGATTTGAAAATCAAGGTTAAGATACCCCCAAACGAATCAAACCAAATACTAATGACCTTGCTTAAGAGAACTTGCCTTTGAGCAGCTTGAATTTTCGTGTTTACTCCAGCACAGGATCCAGCTGATGCAAACAATGACTGCTGCTGAGAAGATGGGAATCGCAACGACAAGAAGAACGCGGATTATCCAAACCCCAAATCGAGTCCAAAATGTCGTTGGCTCAGATTCCACTAACGTCGGTTTATCAAACCGAAACTCGAGGTTTAGCTCTCTCAGTCTTTTGATCTGAGATTTTCTATGCTGTAAAACAAACAAACATGCCTGAGTGTACTGTCTGATCAATAGCTATGCATAGGATATGACTAGTAATGTAGCCAGGAAAACTACAGGCACACCACTGCCCTTAACACAAACAGTATTCAACATAGATGAGCAAGATTCACTGCAACTACGTTGACAAAATACAAGGTATATCTCATAACAACAAAGAGCTCACTGCAACTAGGTTGACAGAATACATTGACAGTGAACACTGGAGGTATTCTGTCAACCTAGTTGCAGTGAACCCTGCCATTGTATTGGTATACTGTATCTCATAAAAACAAGGAGCTTAGAAATTAACATTGCAACATTGCTTGGCCACAGTCCTTCTGGAAACCTATATATTCCAGTATAATGAATATTATTTGACAGAATAGTTGCAGTGAACCCTGCCTTAGTTAGGTATATCTCATAACAAGGACCTTAAAACTAAAGTGACAACATGAACAGGCTAGCCCAAAGTCGACGTGCCATCTACAGTCTTAACGTCATAAACACGAGGAAGAAGTTACTTACATTGCGTTCTCGTTGTTGCTTCTCTTCCTTTTCCTTCTTTTCGTGAAAATCTCGATACTTCAGAAAAAAAGCAACTAGTGCATACACGGTTATGATCGCACACAAACCACAAAGAGGACCCCGTTGTCCGCAAGAGAACGTCTTGGATTGGCAAGCGGCTCCGACAAGAAGGCCTTGGAAAACACTGTAGAATCCCAAAATATGGTATAACTCGTTGTTAGTGGATGAAACGTCGTCCTTAGCGCGGTCCAACCGTGAAGTAATTTCAGTGAGCTCTTCCTTCCAAAACTTCTCCGCAAGCTTAAGCAGCTTCCACCAATTGGCCTCGTCGCGCCTGCTAGGGCAAGCCTGCTTTCTGTAAGTAAATTTCCAAAGGGCTTCAATTTCTGTATCAAGGAAGCTCACTTCTACAGGAGCTCGAGGGTTCTGGTGGCCACTAGTACTTGCATCCGCAGCATCTCGGCGATGCTTCGTCAAAGGAAAGATCTGCAGTTCGTTCACCTGTGATCCCGATTCTATATCAGCACGAGGACGAGGCAAACTCATATTCCTCGAGATGGACGGTAACTTACGGGAGGTTACGCACCTAACATAAGAATCTCCACGATGCAATCATTTTGCAAACACACAAGAGTAGTTCAGGTGCCTCCACAAAGAGAGATGGCGTGTAACAACAGCCACAAGAGGAGGCACCCACCCAGTTCCCCACTCAAGGCCGCTTCACATGAGAGGCAGGAAGACGGCCGGCAACCAACTTTCTATAATGTGATTGGCAGCATATGGAAGTGGAACTTCACGGTCGAGTTTATAGTTGTGCAACGAGCCTCCTGCGGAGCCCGTTTTGCCCCCCGCTTTACCCTGGGAAAACGCAGGAACTTTTTATTTGCGAGGCACGATAAAATTTGCAAATTCTGAGTTCATATTTGCAATCAGAGGTCCCAAATTAGATAGGAGGGGTCTACAACATATCCTAGAAACGGCACAAAATAGGGGCTCTTTTTTTTAACATTGACCCCTGGCTTTACCTCCGCAAGAGGCTCGTTGCACAACTATCGAACTTCACACTAGAGAAAGGAAGGACGAACATGGATGAAAAAATGGCTGATATGTCCTGCCACTGGCAACAAAAGTTTTTCGGAGGTTTTTGGCCGGAAGATGCTGCAAGGGCGGCACTTCACTCAGTTCTCCTGGAGTGATTTGGAATCTAGCTGTGTTTATTTTATCGGAGAGAGTTGCAAGAGGGTGGAAGTAAAAAGTTTGCTCCGCATCCTGGCCGCTTTCACGCGGAACCAGGAAGCACCCGGGTTGCTCGACGAATCTCCCGGGAATCAAATAAATTTTTCAAACACCATTTCCGCTAAAGTTTGACTCAAACAATGACCTCAAATACGGAGTAATACAAAAGGGCACCTCAGCGAAAATGATGTCTTTCCTTTCAGTGAGGCCTCCCGCACTCCATGCTCATCCTGAACACGTTCGGTGTTTTTTAATGCACGATTTTTCGCCATTTGGCTTCGCCCAAAAGACGTTGGCCATAACATTATATACCAAGCTTGGGGGGCTCCCTTTTGCTCCCCTGAAAAGAGGGACCCCCCAGAGTGAAAACTTTAATAGTTTAGAGTAACAGTGTGTGCTATTTTTGATATCTGTCCCCCAAAAGTCAATTGCACCATGCCACACACACCATGCCCCACATTGTACAGTGAATCCAGTTCAGATGTGAGTGGCACGTAGCACTTGTTAGTGCCTAACCAAGCCAATGACGTTTATGGAGATTATAACTTAATTCCCCCAGGCATCTAGGGGGAATTATCCCTCCACCTGGGGGGTCGGATTCCAGGGCGTTAACAATGTTATGGGCTTTGTTTTTTAAGGAAATCTTCATTTATTTTGGTCAACATAGCCAGATTACTGTTGTATTTTACTGAAATATCACCGAGTTTTGATATTGGTGTCACCAAGTATCACCCAAGTATCACACGAATATTGAAGAAATAGATGGCTACTTCTCCAAAATGATAAAGAAAAACACTGAACACGTCTTCTGTACCAACACTGTATCGCAGAGCACGAGGTGGATGCCCCCTGCAAAGCTGCAACGTGCAACCAATGGAAACACATAACTTACCGTCGATTCGGCGCAATTACGAAAGAGGTTACATTATTATGCTGTCTTACCATATTATATTGCTGTACCATATACTCTGTCTGCAGTAGCTCTCTGCCAATCTGTTTTCCCTGCACGTATTGCCCACTCGTCAACGCCAATGTCCACTTGCGAGATTCGTTCCGTGATTTGGACCGGCGTTAAGGACCAGGGCCCAGGGGTAAGAGCAACTCCACCGCATGCACGTAATAGCAACCGTGATATGCTTTTTGAAGACTGTAGTCGCGTGGCTGGTTGAGGAAGCTCCTCGCTTCTCACGGCACCTTCCCCGCATGCACGCTTCATGCCTCTTCAAAACCTTATCTAATTCTTGTTTCCATCATCGGTGATGTCCCGTGGAAATGTTCAGTTATAAATAGTACCTGGCATTTTTCATTTGAGAGCATCGCCACCCTTTCGCAAAATAGAAGCCCGGCACGGTGGTTACTGAGCCCGGAAGAAGTGTCGCGCCCCACCGCAAACTTAGGGATGGTGATTACTGAGCCAACCGATTGAAAAAAATGGTTTGGCACGGCATCTTCCCGTGCCGTTTCTTGTTGTACTAAGCTACTATTCCGGGGTATCCTCGATGAATAGTTGTCAGCTTTTTGTCAAGACGGCCCGCAAACACAACACGTCCATAAACAATAATTGATGCCATGGTGCCATGGTGCGGAAGAGTGCGGACCAACTTCACACCGGGTGCAAAAGCTTTTTGTCAACACAGCAGAGCTCCAGTGTTGAGTCTCATTTCATGCGAAACGGTGGCGATGCTCTGATGTTGGGGGAAGATATCGTGGTGATGTAAAGATCAGCTTGGCAGCATCGTAGAAACTGAACTGGGGCGGCTGCAGAAATCCAAACATAAAGAAAACATGGATTTCACGCAACAGTAAGGTTTTCGCTAATGCTCCATGGCCACTAGGCAATGGGCAACAAGCTTTATGGGATGCTCTTTTAGATGCGGGTCGGGCGGCGCAGATTAAGGCTCAGTATGATGCGCGTCATCACCCTCATCTGTTTGATAGATTCCACACTAGGTTCGAGAGTATTTGGCTTCAATCACCTGTCCTAGCTAGTAGGAGTGGTGATAAGGAAGTGTTCTGGAATAGGAAGCGCCCTCCAGAGTGCTCCTTCATTTAGTGGGTTTCTTTGAGTTCTCTTTCTGAGCTTACTTTGTTTTGCTCTCTTGTCCAGCCTTCGTGGCTTGGCTGTTGTTCCTTGGTTTTTTTAATGCATTTCTCCCATTTTTAATGCATTTCTCCCATTGGTTTTTTTAATGCATGTCTCCCATTTCTCCCATTTTTAATGCATTTCTCCCATTGGTTTTTTTAATGCATGTCTCCCATTTGTTAAAAAAAAAAAAAAAACATAGAGAAAACCATTTTAGGACCAACATAAGAATCTAAACTTCAGAAAAAATAAAAAATAAACAGAAAGTCGGAAATTCTTGGTTGAAGGTGAAGCACATGGATACTTTTTGTCTAAATCAAACCAGACTCCTCTCAACATTGACACTGTCAAAGCATTTGGACTCAACTGCAAGACTCATTGAAAATTTGATAGAATTCGCATATCCCAAAACTCTTGCTCTCTGAACAGCTTCAGGTTCAATAAGAGAATTTCTGTTTTACTTAAAATCGAAGTACACTAAATAGGGTATTTAGTGTTGGCAACACTATTTGCGAACCATGACACTAAATATCATTAAGCCTACTAAAGTAAGTAACATTAAATGTAATTTCTAACATTAAATATACTCTATGGTAAATCTGAAATCTGAAAATGTTTACATTTAGTGTTAGAACTTATTAAAGGAAGGTAGAAGGGAAGAGAAGGCAAAGGCGGCGCATTGAAGTTTAGCACTACACTAATCGTCCTAAAATTGACATTTAGTGTAGGGTCAAGTAGGATGGTAATTACACTAAATGTAATCCAACACTAAATACCCTATTTAGTGTAGTTGTCATCGAAGACTATGTCATTACACCCACAAAATAGCTGGATAGATGTAATACACACAGCGCTTTGTCAGAAAGCAAGACTTCTGATTGTGCACACAGGGGGTCATACTTGAGAAGTGAGAGCTAAATTTGCATCAAAGAAAGACTTGATGGTTCCAATGACAGTGAGCAGCCACAGAATTTTGCAGCGTCGTGTTTAATGATTCCCAGAATGCAACCAAACTACGAAGAGCACGTAGAAGGACCAAGTAGAAGGACAATTCCGATTGTATATTACACGTCCCAAAATTCAAAACATTGAGGTCAAAAATCCAAAAAGAAGATTCTGGCACTCTGCAGTCGTTTTAGGACTGCGCAGAACGGTGGCAAAAAGAACCGCACTCGATTTTAAGTGCGGTTTTTTTTACCATGTTTTGTTATAGTGTAGATCAATCTCCACCAGTGGG
This sequence comes from Pseudisothecium myosuroides, assembly GCA_951799445.1. NCBI lineage: Eukaryota > Viridiplantae > Streptophyta > Bryopsida > Hypnales > Lembophyllaceae > Pseudisothecium > Pseudisothecium myosuroides. The sequence goes on from OX637289.1 coordinate 20,159,497, forward strand.
GTTGTCACCAATGATTGGTGAAACATGAATTCCTCCTTTTCCGCTCACCGAGGCTGGTAAGACAATTGGTGGGATCTTTCTGACTTGTCTTCTAGTGCTTCTTTTGATGGCCCGCCTCACATGGGAGGAGGCCCTAAAATACGAGGCTTTAAAAATCGCACGGGCATTAAAAACCGCCCTTATAAGTTATAAATGGCTTTGAAATGGACATGAGGTGGTTCTAAGTTTGATCTCTATAGTCATTGAATGAATCGAGGAAAAAAACATTATTAATTGCAACAGCCAATCATTATCTTTGTTTTCCCCATCTTTCTTTAGAATTGCAAGTGAATGGTTTATGAAAGATCTAGAGTCATAAATAGGAACCAACAACCAAACTCGTTTGAAAATTCATAAGTAATTCAACAATGCTTGGAAAAATACGAAACCACTTGTGCTAGATTCTTCATCTATTTCTCTTTGTCTAAAAAATGAGCTAAAAATATTCCTATCCAAGGAAATACATAAAAAAGGTGGACCAGACCATAGATGTGCAATTTTTGAGCCTCCTACCTTAGTCTAGATTTCCAAAATTAGGGTTTGTCACACCTTCTCTAAGAATGAAACTCCTATAAAAAATGAGAAGGTATGGAGTGAAAAAAGGAGTAAAAAAAAAACCTTCTCCATAAAGAACTCAAGATGTGATTCCCCTTTTCACCTTGTAAAGATTAAAAATTGCAATGACTTGTTAATTTTCTCTATGGCTTTTCAATCTTTATGGTTTTTTAATCTTTACACCCATTCTTTGCTTCAAAAGGACAAAAAAAAAACTTTTCAATCTTTAAGAATGGGCCTTCTACAATTCAAAGAGAGACCGTGAGAGTACCACGTTTGCATTCTCTAAAGATTGAGAATGGCAAGAAAAAAGGTGTGACAATCCATACCATTAACCCCTAAAGGCCCAAGGCTTTTTTTCTGCCAAAAATCCATCAAAACTGCCATTTCTATAGCAAGGAGTAAAAAAAAATGAAAAATGTTTTTTTTTCCACATCTAACCGTAGGATCTTACACCTAAATAATATGAGAATGTGTGGAAAAAATTTCAGAATTTTTGACCGCTCAGATTGCAAGATATCTGCGTTTAAAGTGGAAAAAATAAGTATTTCAGCACATTGCGGGACTAGATTTTTTGACTTTAAACATTTTTCACTTAAAATTTTTACACTATAGAGTTTTGTGCTTCAAATCTTTATAGTGGAGAATTGAGTTGAGAGTCTAGGGGAAAAAAAAACATTCAAAAAAACTTAATTATCATTCCTAAAAAATTTATTAAATAGAAGTAGGTACAAGATAGAAGGAAAATCTAAAACATTAATATATTTTAGATGGAATTAAAATACACTAATCCCAATGGTGAGATTGTTCTAGCAAGTAAACTAAACCATGAGAATTTTTATTTTTTTTAAATTGCAAAAATAGCACTTAGAAATGAATCCTACAAGTTATTTTTTTCAAGAAGATGCTCTAACTGCCCGAAAAACAAGAATGTCCATAACTTTTTCATAACAAATCCAAATGAAATGAATCAAAGCTTTCCAGATAGACAAAAATATAATCTACAAGAAAAAAAATATTTAAAAAAAAAAATTAAATTTTTGCCAAATTTTTCTTGCTGCCCGGACTGCCCAGTTACAAAAAAAAGTAACATATTTGGCCATAACTTTTGACTCCTATTTCCAAATGTCCTGAAATTTTGTGTATATGAAAGATATTCCTCGCGCCCACCTTCTATTAAAATATAAAAATCTCTAGTCACACGGACCTGCCCAAAATTTCTATACGGCCAAAAAACGCATGCCGGTCCTTTAGGGGTTAACCCCTACAGGACCGAGGCCTTTTTTCTGCCCAAAAAAAATGAAAACTGCCATTTCTATAGCAAAGAGTAAAAAAAATTAGTTTTTTTTTTCTTTTTTCACATCTAACGTAGGATATTACACCTAACTAGTATAAGAAACTATGGAAAAAATTTTAGAAAAAAAGATATATGTGTTTAAAGTGAAAAAAACAAGTTTTTTCAGCACATTGCGGGACTATATTTTTTGACTTTAAACATTTTTAAATTAAAATTTTTGCACTACAAAGTTTTGAGCTTTAAATATTTACAGTGGAAAATTGAGTTGAGAGTCTAGGAAAAAAAATTAATTAAAAAAAACTTAATTTTCATTCTTAAAAAAATTGTTAAGTAGAAGTAGGTATAAGATAGAAGGAAAATCTAAAATATTAATATATTTTAGATGGAATTAAAATGCACTAATCCAAATGGTGATTGTTCTAGCAAGTAAACTCAACCATGCAGTTTGTTTGTTTTTGAAAAATTGCAAAAATTGCATTTAGAAATGAATCCTACATGTTATTTTTTTCAAGAAGATGCTCTAACTACCCAAAAAACAAGAATGTCTATAACTTTCTCATAACAAATCCAAATGAAATGAATCAAAGCTTTCTAGATAGACAAAAATATAATTTATAAGAAAAAAAATTCAAAAAAAAAAATTCAAATTTTTGCAAATTTTTTTTTGCTGCCCCCTGTCCCTTGTTTTGAATTTATTTGGTCATAACTTTTGTTTCCGGGCCCCAATTGAGAAAAAAAAAAATTTCCACAAAGCTTATCAGCTTTTCTATCTTCAACAAAAGTTTCAAAAAATCACAACAAAAATTCAGCCCGTAGGTACTTGCCCAAATCTCATTTGTCCTTCGAAGGGACAACGGTCCATTAGAAAAAATTTGAGCCCTCAGGAGGGCTCCTTCCCTTTGCAAAGGGGTTGTGAGTTCCCCACAATGGAACTCATAGTCCTTTTGAGGGACAATGGCCACTATTCATCATTGGCCACAATGATGAATAGTGGCCACAATAAAAAAACATTAAAAAATATTTATAAAATTAAAATATTAATTAAAATATTAATTAAATAATCATTCAAGCGGACGAGGATAATTTCGGCCACTTTAGATTTGAGAATTTTGAAATTCCGTATTTATTTTAATATTAATATTATATTAATATTTTTTAAATTATTTTATTGACTAGCCCGTGCAGATCAAGCCCTCTAGTTCGCTGGCCAAAAAGAAAAAAACATATTTTGTTTTTTGTTTTGTTTTCAAATTTTTTTCGGCCAGCAATCCTTGCTGTCTGGGAACTCTCAGTCCTTCCGAGGGCTCATATTTCTTCTAATGTTTTAGGGGTTAAGATAGGCTATTTGTTTTGTTTTGTTTTGTTTCGTTGAGATCTCTTGGATCATGCATCTCCGGTCGCATATTTGGTACCGTTGAAAATCCCTTGGTGGGGAGGGGTGCATGAGCTTTGTTTTGCGGTGTTCCAGCTCATGGTATGAAAGTTACTAAATTTTAAAGTTTTTATTAGTTAAAAATTAGAAAATCATTTTTATTTTTATTTTTATTGTGATAATTAACGGCACATGGCACTCTAGTCCCTATTATAAAATGCAATTGAGAAGAAGAATTTATCCCTTCAATGCTCAAAGCACCATATTTTGGTGTCGCCAAAATTTTGAAGTTAAATAAAATATTACCAAATTACTATGTTTAGTAGGTTTTTCTAGACCAGTTTTATTCAAGTCTAGTTTGACATTTGAAAAGCAGATTGAAAGGCTTCATATTATTTTCATAGTTTTAACACCTTCATAATCAAACATTATAATCTTTCAATCCATAAGTGATATTGTTGTATTTTCTTTTTCTATGTAATCTCTAAAATGTCTACTTTGAATTTGCACAATTACAATTAAAAAAAACTTGATGAAACTTATCAAAATAATAGTTTTTTGTTTAATTCAGAAAAAAAACTCAAAAAGCTCAAAAAAGACTTTGGGCATTTAGGGATTAATGATGACTCTCAAACAATAGTTGTAAAATATGAATTATACGGTTAGATTGACTAATACACAAAGCAGTATTTTTCAATAAAATCTGGAGCCAAAAATTGAAAATTCCTATTAAAATCAATTGTAGATTGAATATTTGTGATTTTTACAAGAATTCTTTTGCTTTAAGTTCAAAATATTAAATTCTAATCATAGTGATTTTTTTAATTTATTATTTATTTTTTTATTCAAGTCATTTATGAAGGGTCATGTTTTGAACTTAAAAAGTTACTTTTTGATACTAGAATTTTTTGTTACCTATTGTACAATGACAATAAAAGATGTTGAGTCCAAATTTGAAATGTTTTCATTCAAACCGAGATTCAAACAACCATACCACAAGCATCAATGACACCACAAGCTTCAATGGACAAAGTTCAAAAGTTTTGCACATTATCATAGAAGTTTGAAGAAAAAATTAGTTGTGATTTGAAAAAAAATTAATTTCCAAGTTAGCCATGTCTAAAACTCAGTTTTGTTCACTATGATTTGGAATTACTTTATTTTTTTGTCAATTTTCTCTTAGAACTCTAGAAAATACTATTTGTACCTTGGCATGTTGGTATACATCATTTTAGATTGTTGTACAATGGGGTACCATTCAAAATGGCGTTTTTGCATTCACAACGAAGGAAATTTCACATTTGCCAACTTTGATAGACTCCCGAGGGCTGAAAAATTGCTTTTTTACTATGAAAGTTTGGGCACGGGAACATCTTTATGTTCATAACATGTGTACCAAATTCCAAGGTCAAAATATTCACCAAAAAAAAGATATTCAAAGTCTACCAACATGTGTAGTGGTGAGAAAATTTTCACTATTGGCAACTTTGACACCTTCCCGAGGGCTGAATTTTTTTTTTACCATGAAATTTTTGGCATGAGATTATCTCTATGTTGATAATATGTGTGCCAAATTTCAAGGTCAAAAGATTTACACAAAAAAAGATATTTAAAATCTACCAACATGTGTAGTTGTGAGAAACAATTTCACTACTACCAACTTTGACACTCTCCTAAGGGTTGAAAAATTGTTTATTTACCATGAAATTTTTATTATAGAATCATTGCTATGTTAATAAAATGCATGCCAAATTTCAAGGTCAAAAGAATCACACAAAAAAAGATATTCAAAATCTGCGAATGTTTATAGCTGTGAGAAAAATTTCATTACTGCCTACTTTGACACTATCCCAAGGGCTGAAAAATAAAAACATTTTACCATAAAATTTTTGGCATGAAATCATATCTATATTGATAACAAGTGCAACAAATTTCAAGGTCAAAAGATTTACCAAAAAAAAGATATGCTAATTTTACCAGCATGTGTAGTTGTGAGAATGATTTTTTACATCTATGTGAAAATTTACCTCTAAAATGACACTATTCCAAGGGCTAAAAAAATCATTCTTACAACTACACATGTTGATAGAAGTAGTATATCTTTTCTTTTGGTAAATCTTTTGGCCTTGAAGTTTGGCACACATATTATCAACATAGAGATAATCTCATGCCAAAAATTTCATGGTAAAAAAAAAATTCAGCCCTCGGGAAGGTGTCAAAGTTGCTAGCAGTGAAAATTTTCTCACCGCTACACATGTTGGTAGAATTTTAATATCTTTTTTTTGTGAATATTTTGACCTTGAAATTTGGTACACATACTATCAACATAAAGTTGTACCCATGCCAAAATTTTCATGGTAAAAAAGCAATTTTTTAGCCCTCATGAGGCTTTTAAAGTTGGCAGATGTGAAATTTCCTTCTTTGCGAATGCAAAAAAGCCATTTGAATGGTACCCCACTATACACAAAAATTGAAGGAAGTTGTCATTATATAACTTAAAATATCAACAATTTGGCAAACATGCAAATGATGTTGATTCTCACAATATTTGAATTTTTTTTTGGAATTGAGATCATAGGATTGCATTAGCCATTGTAGAAGGAGTATAGGTTTGCAACATGGACCATTGTTATATCCTAATGCCCTTGCATTTGAAATATTTGTTGAATAGGATAATGTGTTCAATTTATATTTTACAGTTGTATAATGCATTTGTACTGTAGGTTCAATTTTTTTGTCCAAAGACTAGAGTTCATGATGCACATAATTGATCCAACAAATCCAAAAAAATTAAATTAGCATTGTCAATATTGTGTACTAGAAGTTGCAAAGAGTAGGAACAGACGTTTTCTACCCAGTTTTCTATCCACTTAGATTTCCTCTAGAGTTTGGCTCAAACAGTGATCTCAAACAAGGTAGGACCACCTATACCTGATCAAATAAGCGATTTCAGAACACATGAGGAGCAGCGTGAGGCAATGGAGATTTTTCTCATGTAGAGAGATAAGAAATATTAGGATTGTGATTTTTTCGTAATTTTATCGTCAAAATTGAAATTACTATGAATTTTGGGAGGCAAAAAGTGCTCCAAACCCATTGCCACTCTCTACAGTCTTCCAATTCCGATCACAGTCGAACTACTTTCCCTCTCACTACTTCCTACTATCTTGCTCACTACTTATTGCACACTTTGGGACATGTGGCATGATCTTAATTGTCCCAAGCTTAAAAAGGAGAAAAACACACATTCCAAGGAGAAAAAAAACACATTCCACGCTTGGGCACCCTTCCTGATCAGAAATAGCGCCATGGCTCCGTGATCTGGAATGGGTGGTTCTACCTTAATCCGAATCCGAAGGGGACCTCAGTGAAAATGATGTCAATCCTTTCGATGAGTCCTCCCGCACTCCGTGCTCATCGTGAACACGTCTTTCCTGCCATCACTGCAATGCAGAAGCAAGACGACGAAAAGCAACAAAGAGGGATGCTACCTAAAATGGTGCAATGTTCAGACATTGAATGAACATAATTTATCCCTGGGAGAGATTACAGTATCTTATTGTCTTCTACCATATTTAAGGCTTATTTGCATACCATATATCACAACACTGTGCAGGCGGCGCTGCTGTAAGCTTAGCTCCAGCAAATCACACGCAAGTAAGTTATTGCCCTGGCGTCAACGACAAGTCGGCACTACAGCTTGCGAGATTCGTTCCGTGATCTGACCGGCTGATACTCCGGATCAAATGACGCTCCCGTCCAAATGAAGATCTGAAATAAGGGCTCGACGAAGACTTCGGCAGGTTTTTGTTCAACTGAAGTTCAAAGTTTGGCGAGCCTAGGCTCGTCTGTTCACTTGGCAAGCAAACTGTGGTAAAAAAGACAGCCTGGCCTTGGCCATCTGCCATTCCGGCCAACTCTTCCGTGAGACAGTGCGGTTTTAGTTAAAAACGCCAAAGGTGCCATAGTTTTTTAGCAACTTGGTCAACAAAATAAAAATAAAAAGGTGCCTGAATTTTTGGGAATTTACTTATCTAGTTTGCCTTTATATATCCATACCTTAAGACAGGTGGTTTGTTTGTTTTGTTTTGTTTTGTTTGTCACGTTGGGATCTCCCGGACCGTGCGTCCCACGGGGGCGAGCTTGGTACCGTCGGAAAGCCCTCGGTGGGGAGGGGTGCACGGGCTTGGTTTCGTCGCGTTTGGAGTTACGGTGCGGAAGTTATTGAATTTCCAAGCATTTATGGATCAAAAAAATTAGGAAATTACTTTTACTTTGATTTTCGTCGCGTTCTTGGTACCGTTGGAAAGCTCTCAACGAGGAGGGGTGCAGGGGCTTGGTTTTGTGGCTCTTGGACCTACGGTGCGAAAGTTATGGATTTTTGAGTTATTTTTGGATCTTAAAATCTACTAAATTATGCTAAATTATGTATCTTTTGAACCGTGTGTCAATTTGTCACATTCATGGTACCGTTGGAGAGCCCTCGGCAAGGAGGGGTGCATGGGTTTTACTTTGTGGCGTTTGGACTTTGGAGCTACGGTGGAAAAGTTTTGGGTTTTTCAGTTATTTTTGGTTTTTTAAATGACTTTTACTTTTGTTTTGGTTGTGGCAACGGCACAGGGCTACACTAGTCCATACCTTAAGACAGGTTGTTTATTTGTTTTGTTTTGTTTTGTTTGTCACGTTGGGATCTCCCGGACCGTGCGTCCCCCGGGGGCGTGCTTGGTACCGTCGGAAAGCCCTCGGCAAGGAGGGGTGCACGGGCTTGGTTCCATGGCATTTGGCCCCGCGATAGGAAAGTTATTGAATTTTGAGTTATTTTTGGATCTTAAAAATTACTAAATTATGTATCTTTTGAACGGTGTGTCAATTTGTCAAGTTCTTGGTACCGTTGGAAAGCCCTCAACGACAAGGGGTGCACGGGCTTTGTTTTGTGGCATATGGACCTACAATGGGAAAGTTATAGATTTTTGAGTTATTTTTGGTTTTTTAAATGACTTTTACTTTTATTTTGGTTGTGGCAACGGCACAGGGCTACACTAGTCCATACCTTAAGACAAGTTGTTTGTTTGCTTTGCTTTGTTTTGTTTTGTTTGTCACGTCGAGATTTCCCGGACCGTGCGTCCCCCGGTCACGTGCTCGGTACCAACGGAAAGCCCTCGGCGAGGAGGGGTGCAAGGGCTTGGTTTTGTGGCATTCCGACCTATGGGGGGGAAGTTATGTATTTTTGAGTTATTTTTTGTTCTTAAAAATTACTAAATTATGCTAAATTATGTATCTTTTGAACCGTGTGCCAATTTGTCACGTTTTTGGTACCATTGGGAAGCGCTCAACGAGGAGGGGTGCACGGGCTTTGTTTTGTGGTGTTTGGACCTACAGTGGAGAAGTTATGGATATTTGAGTTATTTTTGGTTTTAAAAATGACTTCTACTTTTGTTTTGGTTGTGGCAACGACACAAGGCTACACTAGTATACCTTAAGACAGGTTGTTTGTTTGTTTGTTTGTTTGTTTTGTTTTATTTGTCACGTCGAGATCTCCCGGACTGTGCGTCCCTCGGAGGCGTGCTTGGTACTGTCGGAAAGCCCTCGGCGGGGAAGGGTGCACAGGGCTTGGTTTCGTGGCGTTTGGACCCGCGGTGGAAAAGTTATAGATTTTTGAGTTATTTTTGGTTCTTAAAAATCACTAAATTATGCTAAATTATGTATTTTTTGAACCGTGTGCCAATTGGTCACGTTTTTGGTATTTTTGGGAAGGGCTCATCGAGGAGGGGTGCACGGGCTTTGTTTTGTGGCGTTTGGAGCTACGGTAGGATAGTTATGGATTTTTGAGTTATTTTCATTTTAAAAATGACTTTTACTTTTGTTTTGGTTGTGGCAATGGCACAGGGCTACACTAAATTATGTATCTTTTGAACCGTGTGTCAAATTGCTACGTTCTTGGTACCGTTGGAAAGCCCTCAACTAGGAGGGGTGCACAGGCTTTATTTTGTGGTGTTTGAACCTATGGTGGGGAGGTTATGGATTTTTGAGTTTTTTTTAATTTTTAAAATGACTTTTACTTTTGATTTGGTTGTGGCAATGGCACAGGGCTACACTAATATACCTTAAGACAAGTTGTTTGTTTGTTTGTTTGTTTGTTTGTTTGTTTGTTTGTTTGTTTGTTTGTTTGTTTTGTTTTGTTTTGTTTTGTTTGTCACGTCAAGATCTCCCGGACCATGCGTCCTCCGGGGGCGTGCTTGGTACCGTTGGAAAGCCCTCGGCAGGGAGGGGTGCACGGGCTTGGTTTCGTGGTGTTTGGAGTTACGGTGCGGAAGTTATTGAATTTCAAAGCATTTATGGGTCAAAAAATTAGGAAATTACTTTTACTTTGATTTTGGTCGCGTTCTTGGTATTGTTAGAAAGCCCTCGGCGAGGAGGGGTGCACGGGTTTGGTTTCGTGGCGTTTGGACCCGCCATGGGAAAGTTATTGAATTTCAAGTTATTTTTGGATCTTAAAAATTATTAAATTATGTATCTTTTGAACCGTGTGTCAATTCGCCACGTTCTTGGTACCTTCGGAAAGCCCTCGGTAAGGAGGGGTGTACGGGCTTGGTTTTGTGGCATTTGAACCCGCGATGGAAAAGTTATGGATTTTTGAGTTATTTTGGGTTCTTAAAAATTACTAAAGTATGCTAAATTATGTATCTTTTGAACCTTGTGTTAATTGGTCATGTTCTCAATACCACTGGAAAGCCCTTGGCGAGGAAGCGTGCACGGCCTTTGGTTTGTGGTGTTTAGACCTACGGTGAAGAAGTTATGGATTTTTGAGTTATTTTTCGTTTTAAAAATGACTTTTACTTTTGTTTTGGTTGTGGCAACAGCACAGGGCTACACTAGTACATACCTTAACCCCTAAAGGACCAAAGTCCCCTCGGGGGACACTTGGGATTTCGGGCAGGCTCGTGCGACCTGAAATTTTAACCTGATTTTTTGAAACTTTTTTTGAAGATAGGGAATCACAGTAGCTTTCTAAAAATATAATTTTTTTTTTCAATTGGTGCCCGGGAGCAAAAGTTATGGCATCCTAAAGCAAAAAAACAATTCGCCGGGCAGAAAAAAAAAAAACCAGAAAAATGATTTTTTAAATAAAAAAACTTCTTTCTCAAAGATCATGTTTTTGTGTACATTTGAAGCTTTGATTCATTCTATTTGGACTCAGAATGAGAAAGTTATGGACAATCTTGTTTTTCGGGCAATTTAAGCATCTTCAGAAAAAAACACTTATAGAATGCAATTTTGAATACAATTTTGAATTTTTTTGAATTTTTTTTTTTTGAAAAGGTCAAGTTCGTTTGTAAGAACAATCCCACCGTTGAAATTATGTTTTTTTAATTCCACATAAGAGCTATTAACAATTTAGTGTTTTGTTCAATTTTGGACCTACTTCTACTTAACAATTTTTTTATATGTGAAAATCAAGGTTTGACATTCTGAAAAAAATTTCCCCGACTCTCAACTCAAATGTTCAACATATAAAATTACAAATTTTTGTTGTGTAGTGCAAAAAAAATCCACAAATGGCCGTCAAAGTCATCTGAAATTGCAGGAAACAGTTCAAAAAAAAAAAATTTTCCAACTTTGAATGCTAATATCTTCCAATCAAAACGGTCTAATGTCTTGAAATTTTTACCACATAATCTGAGACAAGTGAAGTACAAGATCCTACGGTTAGATTGTAAAAAAAAAGTTTTTTTTGGTTTAGGGAGTGATCGCAGCAGAAATGGCAGTTTTCAGTGGTTTTGGAGCCTGAAAATGGCTTGGTACTTTAGGGGTTAAGACAAGGTGTTTGTTTGTTTGTTTGTTTGTTTGTTTGTTTTGTTTTGTTTTGTTTGTCACGTTGGAATCTCCCGGACCGTGCGTCCCCCGGGGGCGTGCTTGGTTTTGTTGGAAAGCCCTCGGCGAGGAGGGGTGCACAGGCTTGGTTTGGTGGCGTTCCGACTCACGGTGGGGAAGTTATCGAATTTTGAGTTTTTTCTGGATCTTAAAAATGATTAAATTATGCTAAATTATGTACCTTTAGAACTATCTGTCAGTTTGTCAAATTTTTGGTATCCTTGGAAAGCCCTTGGTGAGGAGGGGTGCATGGGCTTTAATTTGTGGCGTTTGGACCTACGATGGGAAAGTTATAGATTTTTGAGTTATTTTTGGTTTTAAAAATGACTTCTACTTTTGTTTTGGTTGTGGCAACGGCACAGGGCCACACTAGTATACCTTAAGAAAATTTGTTTGTTTGTTTTGTTTTGTTTTGTTTGTCACGTCAAAATCTCCCGGACTGTGCGTCCTCCGGGGGCGTGCTTGGTACCGTCGGAAAGCCCTCGGCGAGGAGGGGTGCACGGGCTTGGTTTGGTGGCGTTTGGACTGACGGTGGAGAAGTTATAGATTTTTGAATTATTTTTGGATCTTAAAAATTACTAAATTATGCTAAATTATGTATCTTTTGAACCGTGTGTCAATCTGTTACATTTTTGGTACAATTGGAAAGCCCTCAGTGAATTGGGGTGCACGGGCTTTGTTTCGTGGCGTTTGGACATGCCATGGGAAAGTTATGGATTTTTGAGTTCTTTTGGGTTCTAAAAAATAAAGAAAATAATTTTACTTTTGTTTTGTTTGTTTTGTTTGTCACATTGGGATCTCCTGGACCGTGCGTCCCCCGGTGGCTGGTTTGGTACTGTCGGAAAGCCCTCGGTGGGGAGGGGTGCATGGACTTGGTTTCGTGGCGTTTGGACCGATAGTGGGAAAGTTATGGAATTTCGAAGTATTTATGGATCAAAAAATTAGAAAATTATTCTTACTTTGATTTTGATCGCGTTCTTGGTACCATCGAAAAGCTCTCAGCAAGGAGGGGTGCACGGGCTTTGTTTCATGGCGTTTGGACCTACCATGTGAAAGTTATGGATTTTTGAGTTATTTTGGGTTCTTAAAAATTACTAAATTATCCTAAATTATATATCTTTTGAACCATGTGTCAAATTATCACGTTCTTGGTACCTTTGGAGCCCTTGGCGTGGAGGGATGCACGGGCTTTGCTTCGTGGCATTTGGAGCTATGATGGAAAAGTTATGGATTTTTGAGTTATTTTTGGTTTTTTAAATGACTTTTACTTTTGTTTTGGTTGTGGCAACGACACAGGGCTACACCAATGGTAGGAAAGTTGTTGAATTTCAAAATTTTTATGGAATCTAAAAATTAGAAAATTACTTTTACTTTTGTTTTGGTCGCATTCTTAGTATGTTCAGAAAGCTCTCGGTGAGGAGGGATGTACGGGCTTTGTGTCGTGGCATTCCAACCTACGGTGGGAAAGTTATGGATTTTTGAGTTATTTTTTGTTCTTAAAAATTACTAAATTATGCTAAATTATGTATCTTTTGAACGATGTGTCAAATTCTCACGTTCTTGGTACCGTTGGAAAGCCCTCGGCAAGGAGGGATGCACGGGCTTTGTTTTGTGACATTTGGACCTCTGGTGGGAAAGTTATGGTTTTTTGAGTTATTTTTTGTTTTTAAAATGACTTTTACTTTTGTTTTGGGTGTGAACGGCACAGGGCTACCTTAAGACAGGCTGTTTGTTTGTTTTGTTTTGTTTGTCACGTCGAGATCTCCTGGACCGTGCGTCCCCCGGCGGCGTGCTTGGTACTGTTGGAAAGCCCTCGGCGAGGAGGGGTGCACAGGCTTGGTTTCGTGGCATTTGGACATGCGGTGGGAAAGTTATGGAATTTTGAGTTATTTTTGGATCTTAAAAATTACTAAATTATGTATCTTTTGAACGGTGTGTCAATTTGTCACGTTTTTGGTACCAATGGAAAGCTCTTGGTGAGGAGGGGTGCTTAGGCTTTGTTTTGTGGCGTTTGGACCTATAGTAGGAAAGTTATGGGTTGTTGAGTTATATTTGATTTTTTAAATGACTTTTACTTTTGTTTTGGATGTGGCAACGGCACAGAGCTACACTAGTATACCTTAAGATTGGGTGTTTGTTTTGTTTGTTACATTGAGATCTCCTGGACTGTGCGTCCCCCGGTGGCATGCTTGGTACTGTCAAAAAGCCCTCGGCAAGGAGGGTTGCATGGGCTTGGTTTCATGGTGTTTGGACCCCGCCATGTGAAAGTTATGGATTTCTGAGTTATTTTTGGATCTTGAAAATGACTAAATTATGCTAAATTACGTATTTTGAATCGTGTGCCAATTTGTTACGTTCTTCGTAACATTGGAAAGCCCTCAACGAGGAGGGGTGTACGGGCTTGGTTTCATGGTGTTTGAACCTACGGTGGGAAAATTATGAATTTTTGAATTATTTTTTACTTTAAAAATGATTTTTATTTTTGTTTTGGCTGTGGCAACAGCACAAGGCACACTAGTATACCTTAAGTTTGTTTGTTTGTTTCGTTGAGATCTTGTGTCCCTCGGGGGCATGCTTGGTATTGTCGGAAAGCCCTCGACGAGGAGGGGTGCATGGACTTTGTTTTGTGGTGTTCCGAATCAGAGTGGAAAAGTTATGGATTTTTGAGTTATTTTTGGATCTTAAAAATTACTAATTATGTTAAATTATGTATCTTTTGAACCGTGTCTCAATTTGTCACGTTCTTGGTACCATTGGAAACCCCTCGGCGAGGAGGGGTGCACAGGCTTTGTTTTGTGGTTTTCGGATCTACAGTGGAAAAGTTATTGAATTTTGAAGTTTTTTATGAGTCAAAAAATTAGAAAATTATTCACTTTTATTTTGGTGTGGCAATGGCAAAAAGCACACTAGTATATATAAAGATTGTCTAATTTGTAGTAATTTAACTTGCTCCACATAATCTTGCATCTCTTCTTTGTCAAAAACTATAAGTTTCATACATTGTAAAGTTTTTTGTCTCACCATTTTGACCATTCTAAAGCACAATCTCTCACAAAAAAAATATACCTTTCACACACAAGGAAAAGAGTTTAAGGTTTAGAGGTCAAGACAAGGGTTTAGGTAAATGCAGCCACTTCAAATGAAAGTAGCAACAACCATCCAAAAATTGTAAGAACAACTTGGATGAATGCTTAACTTATTTTAATTATATTTTAAAACTATCTAATTTTAATATATTAGTATTTAGTTTGCCTAACTGTTTTTTGTACTTTAATTAGTTATAAGGTGAAAAGTTGCCTAAGCTACTAGGAGTTACAATATTCTAGATTTCTAAAATTGTAAAGACATGTTGTAAAATAAATAATATTATATATATATATATATATATATATGGGTAGATCAAAAAGTACACAAATCAATATTTTTCAATAAAATTTGGAGTCAAAAATTGAAAATTCCTTTTAAAATTGATTGGAAATTGAATATTATTAAATATTATTATTGGATATTAAATTATTTGTGATTTTTACAAGAATTTTTTCCTTTAAGTTCAAAATAATAAGTTCTAATCATAGTGATTTTTGAAGATTTTTATTTACTTTTTTATTCAAGCTGTTTCGAGGGTCATTTCTTGAATTGAAAAAGTTACTTTCTAAGGCCAGACTTATCTATTACCTATTGAATATTAGAATATATGCAAAGCAAAGTCTTCAAAATCTATATTGTACAAATGTTAAAGAACTAACAAAAGAATCTTCAAAAATATAGATGGATAAAAAAATGCATTTTTGTATGCTTGGGATGGGTTTGTGTTCATCCATTGTTCAAATTCAAAATTTGAACGTCTAGTCCTTAAGGGGTTAATGCTCTTCGAAAGCAAACCGTAACCCTTTAAGCGTCAGTGCGGCCCATGGATTTCACTGCTGGGCGCTTCTGTAGCCTTAATGAGAAAGTAGAATTCGTTCGATTGCACATACCTGTACTGGCTTCAGAAGCAGAGCAACAAGACTGTCCGTCACTTGCAACCGCAACACACTCAGTTCCAATCAGAATCCGTCTTCCACTCTGTTGCTTGGGCCACCTCCTGTTTTGGTTGCAATGATATAAGTAAATCCAATCCAATCAGTGCATAACTGATTGCCAGAATCCCCTCTAGTCCCTTCATAGTGCTCCCCTTACGCTCTTCCCCTCGCATAACTGAGTAGCAAAAATCGATACTGAGAAACTTTCAGTCGGAATCATTGCCCCGGATGCCCCAAATATCTAATTGCTCCAAATTCCTTGCAAAAGTTAGTTGGATTTAGGAAATTAAAATTACAAGTCTTGCAGAAGCAAAGGCTCATTGAGGGGAACTAGTAAGCCGTGGTGCTCTAGATGCAGCTTAAGGGACGACACTGCATCACCTGACGTTTATGAGATGATAATGTGGGTCAAACTTTGAACGAATACCAGAATATCGGTGGATAGGAAAGTAAGTTAACCACAGAGAATCTCAACAGTTTAGTACCCAAGATGCATAGCATCAGGACCATGTCATCGGAGTTCATGTCAGATAAACAGTCCGTGTTGATTACACTTCTGATAACCTGCAAGCAATACAGCAAATGCGTATTAGCAAAATCTAACATCCATCACTTTATTCTTTTCCCAGCACTCCGACAGTTCATTTTCAAATTATAAGCAAATCTTCATCACAGAAATGCTGGGACATAAGCTTACTAAGAATCCAGAAGCTCGACAGGACAGAAAAAAGTTGAGATGGGACTTCGTGGTCACAGAAAACAGAAGTTATCGAAGTCCCAATAGATGCAATTCAACTTAACTTACTCAGCATGACAGGCTCATCCATTGCGGCAACCCGCATTAAATTTACACGAAGTAAACCCTCCCTCCATGCACGCTCTGCGCACAAGGTCACAAGTACCACAAGTATCCACACAACAATCATAGTCGGGAATATGGCGCTTGTTTTCACAAGCAACAGAATTCTCGAGACCGTTGGATTCCATCAGATTCTCACTAACAACAAACACCAGTTTTCACTTTTGATCAACTTCACCAAATTTTCAGTATGCGATTTCCGAACTGGGGGAGAAAGAGGTTGCAGGAGCAAAGCCAGGACAAAAAGCTGATTTCAGGGAATAGTTACAACGAGGCCTTAATGAGGCCCTCATGGAAATTTGTAATCATACTCTCGAAAGGTCTATGACCATCATGTTTCCCATATTTCTGTGATGCAGAAGTCGCTGCACAAGGACAGCATATCCTCAACGCTGACACATCCAAATGTGCTGAGAGAAAGAGAAACAAATAAGGAAGCAAAGGACGAACCAAATTGTAATCAAATTTAGATTATCGATGGGAATCAATGAGTGCTGCAGGATCCTCTCAAGTGTAAGAATGATTTCACCTACTGAATGTAAGGGATGTAAACTATGCCTTCTCCCTTCAGCTCATTCTCGCACCTTGAATGACAGAAAAGTTTACAATTCATCTGGCGGAAAGAGTTCCCAGACTAAAATGACTGTCTACAAGCCTTCAACTCATAGCTTCTGCATTCGAGTGTGCATTACACTGGAATCAGAAGAGCCATCGCTTCTTAAAGGCTCGAAAAGCAAAGATTAGGCCTTCAAGAAGAAAGCGCAAGCTCATCACTTAGACGCCTTCATCATGCGTGATATTCTCTGTAGGTGGTAGTTGATTGTGCTGCTCTGCTTCGGTTGCTTAGCCTGCACCATCCCAACCCACACAACCCACACATTGCTTTAAAACCAATATTCAACAGCCTTCCGTAAATAGTAAAACCAAAACCCAAGCGGAATTTAAAAGCCCTCTGGCAGAAAATCCATGATACAGAACACACGATTCGATCTTTAACGAGATTCTCTGTATGAACGTCAAGCCACTACAGTGAAACAGAAGGAGCCGGACAGGAATTCTTTGCTCTTTGTGGCAAGATGAGATCCACAGTCAAGCAAACATGCAATATCGTTTCACAAAATGCTACATTAGGGGTGGTCCCGGACTCTTTCTCGAAGGAATCAAAAGTCGCACACTACCTATTGCAAATTCGTAATATCATAAACGACACAGTCGAATGTACACGAAAATTCATTGACAAAAAGAAAACAGCGAAGCGATCCAAAAATTCCTAAACCCTAAACCCTGACACCCACCAGAATTGCGCAGGCTCAACAACCTAAATGGTATTCCAAAGAACTCAAAAAGCCTCACCTGAAGCTCCATGCACATATTGAGGGCACGCTTCTCCGTGGCGCACTTGTCATCGTCGTAATTGAACTTCTGAATGCACGACAGGAAGATGAGCATCTCCTGGAAACAGGGCAGAGTCTTCCGCGTCAGCGTCTTGGGGTTGACGCGCATCACTCCGGCCTTGCGCCCCATGACTCTCACGCCTTCTTGCACACCCTGAGAATGCAATGGAGCCTCTGGCCTCAAAATGGCCGTGGCTGGGGCGATCGGTGAAGCTCGCTCTGCCAAAGCAGTGGAGACGAGAAGCTCACTGAAGATCCGAGCACCAAACCCTAATGTGTTTGGGAACGCGTCAGTCCCCACGTTCTCAGTCATGCTTCAGTAGGAAATTTTTTTGCCCTCCAGACATGTCGCTCATGTAAACTTATTTAGTGATTAGTCGTCCGTAAGATTAAAACGCCAGCTATGCTATTCTTAACTATATATTTTTTTTAATCTATTTTAATTTTTTTCCTGCGGTTATTGCCAACCAAAGTTTCATATTTCAATTTAGGTATACCCTCTCTAATATAAATATCACTGACGGAATAAGAAAGATTTGGTATAGCGATCGTTTATAAGCCATAAAAATGCTAGCTTATACTATTTGTGTTTCACATTTTATTATTATGAGAAAGATTTGGCGAATCCCTGTCCTCACTTTGATGGATTTGGTAAAATGCAATAAAAAATTAAACAAATTCATATACTTTTGACGCAAAGGCTTGAGTCAAGTTGGATTTTTGTGGTAGATTGCCTAGAAAATCCATTGGTGAGCATACCTCAACACTATTCATATTTCCCTACCGAATGGTGGGAGGAAGTCTGGCTACCAATGCCAAGCTTGTCCACTATTCAAAGTTGATGGGGAGGACTCCATCAACCTCAAGACTTGCAAGCTGCTAGCATTAGGTAGGTAGATTTTCTCCCACCATCCAAGTGGAAGATAGTGTCAAAAGTAGGCACATTAGAAAAAATTCCCCCTAAGATTTAATATTGATGCAATTTATACCAACGATGCCATTAAAGAAATCCATAATTGAATAAATATCCAATACCATTATAAATTTAACACTGAAAATAATTCAATATGTCTGGTTTTATATATATATATATATAAAATATAGAGTTTAGAAGTGATACAAAAAATTCAACTTTTGAAAACTATTAATGAATTATTCCATAATAAATAAGGAGATCTAACTTATACTTACACCAACAACCCCCCACTCTATCAAGAATACTATTATATACTGATACTAAGTTCAATCATTACTTTGTTTTCAATGTTTAATTTCATCCTACATTTGCTTTGCTATACTTTCCAATGCTCCAATCAATAATGTGACTTGTGACATTTCCAAGAAAAAAGTGAATATGTATTTAATTAAGTAAAAAAATGTAATGTTTAATGTTTAAGAATTTATACAAAAGGCACATTTATTACCAAAGTCAAAAAATAAAATTGATCAAGGTCATTGATAGGTCCAATTAGTGAAGGTGCAAATCTAGCATAACCTGCAAAATTGATATCAATACAAAGTTTCAAATTTGTGGAAATTTGTACAATACAACAATATTTCAACCCACATTCATTCAAGTATTCTACAAATAGTGTAACTTTGGCAAATTAGTGTCACATGCACGAATAGATTTGAGGACTCACGCTTGTTACACACTTCGTAAATAGGCATGCCTTCTAATCACAAGGACAACCGAGATCCTCGAGTTTTATAATTTACTGAAATTGTTTCCTTACATCGGTAGTAACTTACAATCCACCACTCTAGGACTCGTTGACAGTTTCGGCATCAACAATGACAGCAGAACATGCACTAAATACGAACCACGAGATGTATACCCTGAAAGTAATGGATAATGGTCATATTGAACAAATTGAAACACGAGTATAAAAGTACATTCTACAATGCAATGCAATAGATCTAAAGAATTGAAACTTAATTCAAGCTGTACAGATCTTCTTCTGAAGCTCGCAGAACGGGCACTTTCACCGTAATTGGCGGTGGAAGTTGCAGCTCCGGATTCAAAGTTGACATTTCTGAGCGTTGCTGCAAGTACTCGATATGCAGTTCTTTCTTGTCACCGTGGGCACTCACTCTGTACAAGGCCTTGCCAGCTCCGAAGTCGCCTAGCAACTGGTATGACTGTTCCGATCCATCCATTCTTGTGCATACATCGTCGACACCTGGCACAGACCCCAATGAGATCGACATTTTTCTTTGAAACAAACGCAGTCCGAAAGAGAATTACAATTGACACACAAGTGCAACCAACAGCCTTGGCTTTCAATCAATAGTTGATACTTAAACGGATTGCAGTGACAGGAAATTTGGACTGATAGTAATCTTGGACCGACATTACTAGGATTTTTTTGACTACATGCACTAAGGCTCTTGACTTAGCATTGAAATCACCCGGCACCCGCGCTGGTATTTTATTAGTATTCTGAAGAGCCACATAAAAAAGAGCATAAATTTCCGAACCTTCTAGATTGGATTCTCCATAACATTCTTAATTTGTTCTATGAGTACACCCATCTTACTCTTCACCTGCCTACATATTGAAAAGCAGGATGTGATTTGAATTCAATCGATGTGGATGAGAATGGTGTGTAATGGCATGCTACTATTGCTTATTTACAAATCTCAATGCAGGGGCTATTGCCAAGGAGATATGGAAGTGACTGATGCCATGGGCGTCCTTCTCCAAAATTCTTGAACTCAAAATGAAAGAAGATATGTGTCAAAGAAAAGAAGAAAACACTAACATAGTATTTGAGCAGAAGTGATAGAAACAAACTCACAAGCAGCATGTTCAAGCTGTGCATTGTAAATAAACTCCAAAACTGCGGATGCCTCTCTTTCAAAATCATGCAGTGGCCCTTCTTGAAAGTCTGCTCGTCTCAGCTTAGTCAGACCTTCCCCTAATTCCACCATTGCTCCCCTGTGATTCTGTTTCCACATGCCACCACATGAGTTTAGTTATACGCAATTCATAAGCATTCGATAAGAAGGAAAATAATAAAACCATAAGGGACCAATTCCCATCTCCCATACTAACCCCTGTTACCGACAGAAACTCATCATTAAATTGACACGCTAGGTCAGCCTTCAATTAGCAAGTTGAGTATATCCAATGTATGGAGAGAACCAGCTGCTAATGTAAGATGAACCATCATTTTCCGAAATTCTCAGTTCTAAATCAAAACTTCAAACAAATTGCCGTTCTATATTTTGAATTTCTTTTTATTTGAAGAAAAATTACAAGGAATAGTCAAAGAGTACCAACAAAAACCTGATTCCTATTAGAAAACTACGGACATTGGTTGCTTTGGCTCAAATTTCTCCCCAGTCACTGTAAGCATGAATTGGCTAAATGTCTATGGCCACTAATCTTTGCATGGAAATGGGGGTTGTGTAATGTCACTTCCAGTAGTCTGCAACCTCCAGCCTTTTGACCAATTGCATAACAAATTCATGTATAGTGATAAAATTTTGATCTCAACAGCTTGCACTCTTGCAATAAGGTATAGGCTCCATTCACCATACATGAAATTAGAGTTCCATTGACCATACACGTGCTTTGATTTGTGCTAAGTGTGAAACTAATTGATCTATAGATATTTAATTTATTCAATTGATTGCAATTGATTTTTAGCTTAACACAAAGCGCAAAATTAAGATGGCGCAGGTTTATATATTGCTGTAGGAAAAGGTTCAAAGTTAACATGTATGGTGAATGGAACCTCTCCCTTGCTGTATGGTGAACGGAGGCTTTACATTATCCGAAGTGATCTCTCCACAGCTCTACCGCGATTACCAATGAAATCGTACACGTTTTGCTTAAAAATGCTTCAAGTGACGCAAATAGTGTCTAACTTATTCTGCAGAGGTTTGCACCAAATCTTTTAACTCGCAACTCCAATTTCCCATACAGACCGTTTCAAACGAAAGCCAATTGAAGAAGGTAAAAAACCTAATCCGACCTGATTGAGGAGGTGGTACAACCCCACCGCGCACTGCAGAATCCCGTGCAAAATGCTCCGCTGCGGCTCCGGCGCATTGTTCCACAATCCTTCCAGAATGTCGTGACACTCGTAATAATCCCCTGCATTGAAATGCGTCACGCCCTCCGCAAATGTGGCCCGCGAGTCCGCCACAATCTCCTCATCGTCCCATCGCCACGCTCGTCGGCGCAAGGTGCTACGGCCGCTCTGCACCCCGAAACAAAAGAAGCGTCCCTTCGTCGCAGCGAATTTCGATCCCGTGCAGGTAAACGAACCGGGTGACAGCTTGGAATGGGTGGATTGGGATACACTGGCCGAGGGAGAGCTGCAGAGATAGAATGGGCGAAGCTCGGCTGTGGATGTCATCTTGACAATGGTTGAAGATCCCGCTCAAAATCAGACCAGGAAGAAATTAAAACAAACCCTAAAGAGCCTTGCCATTTTCCTTCACAGCTCGTGGATCACTCCCGACGCTACATCGAAGGACATCGAAGACACGGAGAAGCAAATCGACGAAGAAGAAGTTTGTGGACCTTCGAAACCTTCGCAAGCTTGCAAGCCCATCTTTGGTTCCAAAAGCATCTACAGTACTGTAGTGGAAAGCCATACACGGTAAATACAGTCGAACTTGGTTAGAGCATCTGCAGTGCGCCCTGCAACATTGCCGGTATCGGCACTGTGCCGAGTGAAAAGTGGTTTGTAAGGGCAACTCCAATGCGACACTTGAGCAAGCACTGGAACGGCGCCAACGGGATTTGTAACGTCCTTCTCGAAATAATCGGTCCCCAATGCGGTCACTCTAGTCAAGTGCATTTTCCAGAGCTTGGCAAATGAGAGGCCGTGCTCTACATTTTGAGGCAATTTGCTAAGCCCGGAACATCACACAAAAGCTCAGATTCTCTAACGTGCCGACAAAGGCTGAACCACCTAAATCACCCATGCTAGAAAAGTGCAGAGAATCCTGGTTCAAAATTGAAAAAGAACAAATACTGGGGTGACTTGCCAAGCCTCAGCTCATCCCTGCATTAAGGTAGGCAGACCCATAACCGGACGGTCCCCAATCTCGTATCCTATATGAGTCCCTTTCAGCGTTCGTTTCTAAGCTTTTAACTATGCCTCTAATATTTTGAACGGTTTAAAGAACAAGTGGCGGTTGATTTCGGAATTAAAGGGACGGATTTGGGCATCGACCAGTAGGTCGACAATCAATGTGATTTGCTCTGAAGCTCTTAATTTGGTGTTTCAAGCTTTATTAAGGGGATTGGTTGCATGTTCAAAGGTGACAAATGCGTCAGCGTCAGGGCCAAGATAGGGGTCGAGATACGGTCACTTACTGGTCACTTTTCATTGCAATAGCGCTTAGGCAAAGGAAGACTTCGACTAGCCATACTGGTGGTCTACAAACAATTTTCGGGAGCTAGTTGTCTTCACTTTGACCTTGAATAAAAGCTTTTCTATTACATTTTTTTAAAGATTTCTTGATGCCTTCAGAATGGCCTTCAAAAGGCTAATTGCATGCATGTTGTGCTCTGTTTCCTTGAGTCCTCGCAGTACCCATTCCCCTTAAACAGACAGGTATGGATCTGCCTACCCTAGAGCTGATGCACGTTGGCCTATCCCCTCACTTTGTATGGGGCCCGAGCCTGCCAACTTCCAACGTCTTATGCACAGTGAGCATTAGGCTTGCTCTAATAAAAATTGTATTCCAATGCAACCATTATGAGATTCTTCGCTTCCACGGCCTCAATATGCGACCCCTTGGAATCAGCAAATTTGCAAAATGTAAAAGGCTTGCAAGTTGGCTACCAATAGAAATAATCATTATTGTCAACCCTTTTTCCGCATTGCTAAGCGTGCCAATCAATTCAGCTTTCCCTTGATTCCATGAAAAATCCATTTTTAACCCCTAAAGTTCCATGACTATGTTTTCACCAAAAGCACTCAATAATTGCCATTTTTAGTACAAATACCAAATTCTTGAAAAAAAAACTTTTTTGACACACGTAACCGTAGGATCTTATAGTAAACTAGTTTTAGAAGATGTGGAAGAAATTTCAGAATTTTCCACCATGTGGATTGGAAGATATTAGCCATTTGAATTGGCAAAAATCCATTTTTTGTCCTTGCGAAAAACAGGGCAGCTGCACCTCACAAGGTCACATTTGTATGAAAAAATGTCCAAAATGGTGGTGCTTCTTTGAATTCTTTTTCCTAAACAAGTTGGCTACAAGCTTAAAAAATTTCAAATCATTTGGAATTGTACAACATATACAAAAAAAATACTACGTAGTAAGTAGAAAGAAATAGAGAATGATCCAAAATACTAAATTGTTAAGAATTTAATTATGGAATTGAAAAATGTCAATACCAATGGTTGTAATGTTGTAGTAAACAACCTACATCCTATGAATTTATTCTTTTCAAAAAATACTGAAAGTTAAGTGAAATAAATGACTTCAAAGTTTATTTTAGAGTAGAGAATCCATAACTGCCCGCAAACTAAAACTCCTCCTAATTTTTGACTCATTAGTCGAAATGGAATGATTCAAAGCTTTCCACGTATATATAACTCTAGAAAACCAATTTCAAATTTTTATTTTTGAAAAAAATGATTTTTTCTAATCTGCCCGGACTGCCCAGTTACAAAAAAAAGTAACATATTTGGCCATAACTTTTGACTCCTATTTCCAAATGTCATGAAATTTAGTGCATATGAAAGATATTCCTCACATCCACCTTCCACTAAAATTTCAGCTTAAAATATGGAAATCTCTAGTCACACGTACCTACCCAAAATTTCTATACAGCCAAAAAATGCATGTTGGTCTTTTAGTGGATAATGTAGATTCTTTTCTTTCTTTCTTTTTATAATGCGGAAAAATCTATTTGACGTTTGGATTGTTGGCTTTGCATTGATCAATTTGTCCTAAAAAAAAACTGGCACTATGCGGGCCTCATGGAATGCCCTTCCATTTGCCAATACAGGGATTGTTTGCCAAAAGTGCACTGGAAATGCTCTTAATGGTTACCAAAATATAGGTTAAAATTCACTATTAGTTAAGTATCTTTTTTGTACTCTCCACAAAACAATGGAGATAGTGAAGTAGTTATTGGTTATCTTTTTGTACTTTCTTCAGTGGTAATTGCGGATCAATAATGGTTAATTTCCACTTTTTGGTTGAAAATAGTTGTGAACATCACTTTTGAAAACATTAATATATAACAAAAACTGACAAGCTTTTCAAACAACTTTCTAATTTATCAGTGATTGATGGGACTATTCCAACCATGACAACTCAAGAATATGTGGAATTTGAGAGTGAATTTGACCTCGATGTTATTCCTAAAGTTTGTCTTGAAGATGACAAATGGAACACTATATTAATTACCTACATCTAGCAAATAAGAAGAAAGAAATGAAGAAATTATATCAGAAATTGAACACCCTTTGCCTCCTACTTGCATATAGTTTGGTTTATGCAACTCTAACAAATATCAAGTTGTACTTAGAATAACAACGTAGTGATACTAGTGCTTTGGTTAGTAAGCTTGATGTGATTGAGAAGGATATTGCAAGTCTTCATTATCAATTTGGGCTCATCAATCCATTTAGACTTGAAACTTTCGCTAAATTTTATTGTCCTTAGTTAATTATATAGAATATTTTTATAATAGTTAAATTATAATGACCTAGATTGGATATTCGTTACTTATTTATAAGTGATGTGAGCATACCTTCTACATGTATAAAAATTATTTGGTAATTTGTATGTACTAGTTGTATTTTTCTTACTTCCAATGCATAATCTTAACCAAATTTAATTGTAGTTATATATGGTAAATAGGGGATGAAAATCTTTTGAATTCTAAGAATCATATTATTTATATGTATCGCCGTTTTCCTAAAGCGGGATCAAAATTAGATTTAGGGCTCCCCCTTTAAAACTAGTAGTTTTGACACGGTGATGACCCAAGATAATGAGTGTCAAAATAGAAAGATGACAATGGGATTAGTGAATCCTATAGAGATGGAAAAGAAACCTATAAAAAAGATGATGGAGCTAGGTTCTCTTGATCACCAAGTATGCTCTTATTCTTGTAATGAAGTGGATAAACAACATTCAATGGAAATTCTTGAGGTGGAACTAGCCATTGATGAAATAAATGATAAAGTCTCTGATACAAATGACCTCTAATGTCAATGTAGGATTTTGAAATTAATGTATTTAAGTCTCAAAGGGTCAAATACACTAGAGACCTGGAGATACTGGAGGGTGAGTAAAGTTAGACAACACTAAACTGAGAGATTGATTTTTTCATCCACTAGTGATATCTGATAATATAAATTGAATTCAAACATCTGGAAAGGAGATTAGATTTTTTAATGCATTTCTAAAAAAAGGTGGTAATTTGATATGTATGTTTAGTTGTAAAATTATGGAGGGGAACCACAAATAAAATGTCAAAAAATGATCCATAGCTATGAAATTGGCTCTTGAAAAAGTAAAAAACACATGGAGTATGTAGACGAAACGATTTTAGAACCTTTACCAATTTTTTTGAGCCTTTGTAACTTTTGCATACGGTATCCAAATGTCACGTTCTTTGGTGCATTGGAACCTACTTTCACCTGCCAACAAGAAAATATGAAAAATTTGTCGAGTCTTATTATAGAAAATAGGCATAGTAGCAAAAAGTGACCGTTTTCGTTGTATCCACCTGGAGTTACTGGAGGGTGAGTAAAGTTAGACATTCATTCCGTCTTTGGAAATGCCCGATTTGATTTGATTGTCCGAATCATGGAGTGCACAACAGGCAAAACCCAAGCTGCACAAGAATTTATGAATTCTCAAAGAAGCATACGCAGATCTGCAGCAAATTTATAAATCTGTGAAAATTTGAGATAAACTCCGCTGAAGCAGGATCATCGATGCTAGACTGATGCTTCGATGAAATCAACTGGATCGATCCTGAACCGAATGTCAACCAAGGAACTTGTTCAAGGATGCAACATCAATGACTGTAATTAGTACTATCCTGACTATGAAAACACAGGAGAAATGAGTATGAGAACTTCACTAGGTTGGACAGTTCGAAGGCACCTGAACTCCTGAAGTTATGATTTATTAGAAGTGGAGTACGAGGCTTAACTAAACCCAAGTAGGGACTTGGGACTTGGAATGATATCATACCCCAGGTAGTATGATATTTTCTTATATTTTTTTGGCGGGAGCAACTGGCGCCAAACAAAACACCGCCAAAAACTGAAAATACCCCGTCCTTAGTAGAGCAGCAGCGCGGTGTGAACAAGAATCCCGGAGACGAACCGTCGCCTTTCCCGTGGCCACTTCCATCCCCTGCACGCCGGCCTCACGTACAATCAAGGTACAAACTGCTCCCAGCGAGAAATTCCATGGCGGCAAAGAATGTTGTCGAATCTCAGTGTGTGTTATCATGTGTCCTTCATTCTTCCCAGAATTTGTCAGATTTTTCTTAGAATTTGTCTTACGAGCTCCAAGGATTTGAGACATACTGGAGCTCACGACTCGTTGGTGTAAGAACTCTCCACTCTGGATTTCAATTTTGTCATGAACATGAGTTGCCATTGCTCCATGAAGTTTCGATCTCCAGTGAGTTTGGGCTCTGTTTTGATGTTTCATCCTTAAACCCTGGTTTGGGTTTAAGTGGGCGAGAATTTGCTTGTGACAGGGGCTGGTGATCGAGAGGTTGCATTGCGTGATTCGGTTTCCAGTTGGTTGTTGTGAAATGGAGGTAAAAGATTCGGTTTTGACTCTTTCTAATTTTGCATTTCTGAGTCGTAATCAGAGTCGTGTGTGTGCTCATCGTGTGTAAGATAATGGTCTACAATTCGAACATCCTTTGAGCTGCAGAGTATATTATGGAAGGATGAGTCGATTTCTCGCAGTTGTGTGTAGTTTTACCGCTTCTAGATTTAGCAGAAACATGAGATGCTGTGGAGTCTTTTTTCACAATCTTTGTGTCTGTCGTAGATGATTCATTGGTAGGACTTCAGTTGCATTGTTGTGTTGTCGATGATTCATTGATTGGGTAGTGGAGAGTTGATTGAGCTTCTGGATCGATTTATGAAGATTCTTCCTTTACCGATCTCTCCTGTACTCTCAATCGTTTATTACGATCATCTCTGGAATGACATTCTAGGGTATCCTGCATACATGCGCTACACTTGCCACACATTCAAAAGTTGGGATACTAGGTGGTAAGATGAACGAGGTTGTAGTGTATGTTCGATACGAAGCTTGCTTGGTGATTTGCTTGTGTCGTAAATGATTAATTAGTAGGACTCAGTTGCATGGTTGTATTATAGATGATCCATTGATCGGGTGCTTGAGGGTTCATTTAGCTTCTGAGTCGATTTATGGAGATTCTTCTTTCACCTTTGTACAAGCGACCTCTTTTTTGTGACGTTCTCTAAAATGATATTCTAGAATATCCTGCGCATTTGCTACAATTGTCACACATTGAAAAGTTGGGACGCTAGGTGGTAGATCAACGAGGTTTGAGTAGCTCTGATTCAAAGTTTGATTGTATGTCCGGGCCAGTTCCATTGCTATGTTCGATTCGAAGCTTGCGTGGTGACCATGTTTGTTGGTATTGCAGATAGAAAACCCGGAAAACAACGGCAATGGAGATGAACTGAAAGCCAAGCGGCGAGTATTCTTTGACACTCTCCTGGCTGCAACGAGAGAGACTCCCTCGGATAGAAAGCCTTTCGCCACATATGCAGTAAATGACGGCTACCTTCTTGGATCCCTCGTCGTCGAAGGTCTCCCAGTCGAGTTACGTCTCCCACTCTATCCTCGCGGCGCTGCAGCACTACGCAGCGTGAGCAATCCGCTCTCTTCCGACGGGCAACGCTTGCCATCGCCAGGTTTTCAAAGAGCTTGGCAACTGGATGCCTCCAAGGTGAGCTTCCCGAACGACCCCAATTTTCTCACACGAATCCAAGAGATTGCTACCCACGCAGGGAAGGAACTGGAGCCCGAGAATCGCCTCCCAGTCGAAGCGCATCTCTACGAAATGCTTTATCTAGAGCCTGGTCGCCATTTTAAGGCTCATCATGATACAAAGAAAGAGCCTGGGACGTTTGGGACTTTGCTTGTGCAGTTGCCGACTCGTGGGGGCTTCCAAGGTGGTGATCTAGTTGTCAGTCATAGAAGAGAAATGGAGGTCTTCAACTGTACTGAGGAAGCCTCAACGCGATGTTACTTTATTGCGTTCCTAGCGGATTGTGAGCATTTTCTAGAGCCTGTGGAGGAAGGGAGGCGGCTATTTTTGAGTTTCAACTTGGTTCGACGGAATGCAAGGAATATGGTGCTAGATAGTAATTTTGAGACTCCCTTGTTTAAAAAGGTCGAAGATGTGTTGCGTCCCTGGTTGGAGGAAGTTGACAAGGAAGAGTCGATTTCGAAGCTCTACCCTACCATACTGGCCGTCCCCCTCCAGCACAAGTACACGTCAGCGAATCTTTCTTTCGCTGGACTGAAGGGAGAAGACGCGGACTTGTGCCAAGTGCTTGTGAATTGCTTAGAGCGACGCCTGGATGTTCATCTGTTCACGATGACGCTGAAAAAAATGGGCACACCTGCAGGTCCTTGCTTCCTGAAAAACTTAAATATTTACCCTTGCGTGCTTCTCAAAGATTTAGTTTTCGTGTGATGTACTCTTTTCAATTACCATGCAGATGAACTTTGATTTGTGTCAAGTGTGTAAACACAAAAACTGTCGACAATATATTTCGTTTTTTGCATTTCATTTTTAGCTTAACGATGTGCCAAAATTTTAGGTGACACAAGTTTCTAGATTGTTGTAGGCAAAGGCTCAAAGTTCACGATGGTGAGTGGAACCTCTCCCTTGCTATATGTTGAATGTTGAATGTTGAATGGAGACTTCACATTATTGGTTCAAGGATTCTTATCATGAACTTTGTGCAAAATTATGTATATCTTCAGGGCCAGGAGAGTTTTCGCGTAGGGAATTTAGGGCGCCGTGGTCAGATGTGGCATTCAGGATGGTTGATGTCCACGATAGGCGAATAGCCACGTCCGTTTGGGTTGGCATCGACGATCAGAAACTCCCAATTTCTCGTCGGTACGTCGACACTAAGACGGAGGTTGTGCTCGGCAGTGACGAAAAGTTGTTCTATAAATACCCAGATGAATTCGAATACAACGAACGGACGGGGAGCAAAGGTCCTTCCCTCTGTTACTTCTACCACCGAGCTCTGGTCGGGATTTGGCCCAAAAGCAAAGCAGTTGCGACCATTACTGAATCTCCAGTTCCCGACAACTTCTACTTCACGAGCAGCGTTCCAGTAGATGCCGAGGTTTTCAGTCTCCTGAACATGGTGGAGCGTCTGCACAAAGAGAAAGACCGACATGCTCCTTTAGTGCTGCGTCAGTTGTTGGCGCAGTGTGAGAAGAAGTATGAAGGAATTTGGGAAAACAAGGGCCGTGATAGTGGAAAGGCAAGTTGCGTTAGTTCTCGATTGTTGGACTTGTGTATTGTGGCTGGCGATTTGACAGACACCTTGAGGGTCCTCAAATTGCATTCAGAGGTCTTTCAAGTGCAGAAGTATGATTTGGATGGGAATCTTTCTCATAAATCCCCGTGGTTCATTGGACTGCGAAATGAGTTCATGTGTAAGTCCATCTTGGGTGCTGTGCAATCCCATGGTTGGACAGCGTGTGGAGAGGCTGTATTACTATTGTTGCAAGAGGATCGAATTGTAGCAGAGGGAAAATTTTATGCGCAGCTTGCTGTGGAGCTTCAGCAATTGGGGCACCCAGACGAAGCTCTGTTGATAGCTACGAAGACAATGAAGCTGGTGATAGAGATTTTGACCAATCATGGCTTCTACCTTCGGTGGTCAGGATGCTGTGTATCTCCGAGAAGTGCCTGCAGGAACTCAGCATTCAGTTTACAATGTGGGTGGAAGTAATGAATATCGATCAGATTATCAAAGTGCTAAACGAATTGTCCACTTCAATGTTGAAGGGATTGGTAGATGAGCAGAGGATTGCAGTGAAACAGGATTCGGGTATTTTTCTCTTGTTTCTTACATTCTTCGATATACTCGTTGCACGAGACTTCCAGAACTTGCCACGTTATCTTATAGTAGACCTAGTCCACAGGTTCATTTCGCTTGGTGACTGCAAGGTCTTGAACAGTCTTATGCGACCGCTACTGCGTCAAGCGGACCTTCACCCAGAGCAGCCCTGTCTGAAGGAGTTGCTCGCTTCAGATCTTTTTTGGAATGCATTGGTGGTTGACGCGCAAGGCAAGGACACTTTGAGAGCTCTTTTGAAACCCCGTCTTGCATGGCTGACCAGTTCTCGAACGCCGGAGTTCAATTGGTGTCAGCCTTTTGCATTCCTTCCACAGCATCCAACTATTGAAGAATTCCTCAAGGGCCCTGAGAGATCTTTAACTTACGAGTGTGTGAGCAGCCTCCCTGAGGCCAGAAGACTTGCTCTCTTGTTTGATGGTCAGTACCATGATGGTTATTCTGCTATTGGAGCTGAGGGCGGGCGGGGTGCTGGAGCATACTGTGTGATTGAAAAGTCCCGCTTTGCTTTTGAACACGTTTTGAAACTTTGGGAGCAAGAACAACTAGAGACAAAGAAATTGGAGGATAAACTTCAGATAATCCGTGAATTGTGTGATGGACCAGGAGCAACAGTCAAACAAGAGAGTGAAAGAGCGGGATGAAGTACAAACTGCAGAAGAAGCTGGAGTCAAAAGACAGAGAGTAAATGAAGAAAAGGAATGAAATTTAAGCTGTAGAAGGAGCTGCAAAAGAAGGAAAGAAGCCTCGCTGTTCTGGGGTTCCAAGTACTCCTCGATTTCTGTTTGTTCACCTGTATATTACTCATATCTTCTGTCTAGAAACTTGAATTGGTGTGAGACTTGCTCGATAATGCCCCGCTATTTTGATATGATTACCGGTACTCACCGCTATCTTACGTAATGGGACACGATTTGTGTGGATACGATGATATCATCTCGAAACCGCGGAATTTTTTTTTAATCTGAGACCTACGTCACGTTGGTTTCCTGGGACTTTGATCTCTTCTCAGTCGATTTCCATGTGAATTTGCAAAACTACCAAGGACGTAAAACAGCGATTTATTGCATTGTCGTCATCTTAAAATGTATTGAGTCTTTTGAAATCACACTACTGTTAGCAGGTACTTCTGCTGATAGTGCTTCTGATGACTGTCCATCTCCCTATTGTTTACAGGGCCTCTGCTTCGTGGTTTTCATTTCATTGCACTGTCATTGTGAGGATGTGCCTGAAGGAATTCTTGCTGTCATCGAACACGTTGTTACTGTAAAGATATTTGGGCTCGCTTTAAGTTAAAAAGAGAGCCTTCTATAATTAGGCAGATTCCCGTACACTACGTTATGATAACGGCAGGATCCTTGTCGATACCCATAATCCTAATTCCACTTTTTTGATTGAGATGCTCAGACTGTCAGACATATTGGTTAATTTTCTCTCTTCGATAAACTCAAACCAAACGGTGTTGGAGGGTATAAAACCTCATGATTCCTATCACAAGTTTATTACCAAATTCGGCACAGCACGATTCTTCGAAGTTCTGGCCTTGAGGACGAGAGCAGAAGGTAGAGGTACTTGAGGGTCTTTGCCAAGAAGAAACTCTGCATCTTGTCATCATTTTCATCAAGATTGACCTCTGAGCACAAATGAAACGAATCACACAGTACCAACCTAGTTTTGTTATATATGCAAACTCGGATGGAGTCACAAAATAAGCAGAACAAAAAAAAAAGACATGTTGAATGTTGTAGATCTGGGGTCATGAAGTTTGACATTCAGTTGACTGTATATATATTTGAACATACAGTACATTATGAAACCAAATCATCACAAGTGTATGTTGTAGAAGAGACAAAAACGTGTCACGAGCTTCTTACATCTTTTAAGCCAACATAACCCATAGGTATTCGCGATTGAGCTTCAGAGGCTTGAAATATGAACGACTCCCATCCCCAGTCCCGGTACTTCTAGATACCTGTCTTGCACCACAGATACATGAACGACTCTATAATTTCTAGTCTCAATATGTACCATAATACCCCAACGTTCATTGATTTCACTGTGAGTGAGTCCCCTCGTCAATGTTAGTACAAGAATTTCCCCACGTAGGCATAAAAGGAAATTCAAGTTCCAAACTATTGACCTGGACCACTAGAACGTTGACTTCTTGACAATTTGGAGTTGGACTGAGAGACATGCGGAGGGATTAGGGCTCCTCATAGCATCTTCAAAGTTGTAGTATTTCCCTGCCAGCTTTGTTGGTAATGACATGTACATATTGTAACATGTCTTGGCAAGCTGTAGAGTGTAGAACAAAATGTCATGCCATTAACAGTGAGCTACAGATGGGATTCACTTGAGCACGAGGTCGTGATCATACAATTTCCCCCAACATCTATGGGTTCAGAAAAATCTAACTCCAAAAATTTCTCACAATGTCAACTGCGAGTTCATTACCTCCTCAGCAAGGTTCACCTACTCCTAGACTTTTCAGGTCAAGCTCCCTGCATCCCTGGCGCAAAGCACCCCAACTCGTCCATCTACACCACCCACTCACATTTGTCAGTAATGCAGGCTGACGAAAACTCTTTTAGGGTGCACATTGTAACAGAGTTCGAATTGGAAAAAAATTATATTACAGGAGAGTTGGAAGCTCATTTTACTTGAGAAAAAGTATTCACTCAATGTTAGATTTGGTAAATCACCTTCTTTATCAACTGAATACCAGATTTTTCTGCAAGGTAAGTGTAACCATTTGCCATGATTCTAAACACAAGACTCTTCATGCCTTCCATAGATTGCTCCCACATCTCTCAGCAAAAGAGAAAAATTCGACCCAAGTCCGACATAAGTATGTTGCTTAAGCCGCATAATTATCCATATGTTCACTTTAGCAGCTTCCAAGTTCTTTGGAAATGTCAATGGAAGTTTCCAGAATTCTTTTGAATACCTGTAATGCTTTACAACCTCTGTTCTGTTATCCTGGATCCAAACCTTCAGGAGATATTCATAGAAACTGGCACATGCGAACAAAGCAGATAAAGATCAATACTTTGTATTCGACAAAGACCTTATGCGACTTCAAAACACATTTGTTAAATTCTGATACTAACTCAACTTGGTTGATCACTGGAAGGAATACTCATAAATCAATTCGAACACTGGTCCAAATCCACAGGAAAGTAAACATTCACGTACTGAAGATACTTGTACCTGTCCCCCATGCCTCCAAAGTTTATTATGCCATCCGAATTCGGCTGGCCAGAGTCAGGATTTATATAATAAGGTAAAAGACCATCGCTTGGAAATACCTTCCTTAGCTGCTTGATCACCTTCTCAGCCTGTCAACGAAAAGGCATACAAATAAAATTGGCGTACTGTAACCAGATCCAACAGAAAAGTGACCACATGACTCCTTGAGACATGTATCTTCTCTTCAGCTAATCCTCAAAGCCTCCAACTATTATACAACTTGCGCAGGTTATTAATGTATGTTGTTTTTGAGTGATCGTAAGAGTACAAAACTAACTCACCCAAGTCTGAAACCCTAGGTGAAAGCAAAGAGGTCCTTAAAACTATTTCCATAAAATAGTTGTTAAGTTCATCAACATCAGTAGGAGATCAAACTGCAAGTAATCCTCTGTTATTCATAATGATCTGAATTTTATTAGGAATACAGGTGCACTCCCAAACACTATAATCGGGTATTAATTCAAGTCCAAGACAATTGGCTCCATGAATTGTAGACGGTTCAACGATGTGAACCATGAAAATGATGATGGAATTGTGTTGATAGTGCCAGTCCTAGCTAAGCACAATGGCTATCATAGGGATTGAGAAATTCACCAAGACAACAAGGTGCAAGAACAATTAACCCTTTCTTTGTATTTTGGCACGCCTGTTCATTGCTATAATGCAATGAGCTCTACTTGCTCAGTCCATCCGGCCATTATGCTTGCACTCTGAATGGAGGTTGCAGCTTCTATTAGATCATTTGCAAAACAAGGAAAGAATTCATTTAAAGATCACATCCTTGAATACTGATCTTGCTATCCAACGACATTAGCTAGTAGATAAAAACTGCGTTGTTTGTGCTCTGCAAATGCATTAATGTACAGTACATCAGTGTAGACAGTTTTGTAATTTCGCAAGCAGTGCTTGCTATAGAAGGGACTTAATCATCTTCAAAATCATTTTTTTTTCTTCTTGAAACACATGGACAATTTCCATTGATAAAGGAAACAGTACACAGAACCAGAGGAAGCACCCTCAACGGAATTTTTATCATTTTCTAAGACATTTTCAGCACTATTTTCATCATTTTTTTAGCATAGAGGCAAGAGAAGCAGAGTGAGAACCAGCTAGACGGTAGAGACAAATCAAAAAATCATCTTTTTTAGACCATGTGAATCATTTGCTTAAAAAAACCCAAGAGCACTCATTGGAGGTCAAAATATTGTGCAAGACCTCCCCTTTTTCACACAAAATTTCAAGGATGAATATTTGTACTTCTATCTTACATAGAAGGATTCTCTGTCATTCATCGAACACTTTTAGGCTCTCGTGTCACTATAGGGTTAACATCAAAGCAATAGAATATCTAGCAGTAGCTCTTCCTTGGTGATGGTCTAGAATAACATTGTGTCAGAGGGGAAGATGGATCTCCTTATGCTTGTGAAAACTATAACCTATTATATAGGTAGTATTATAGACAACATGCCATGTAGGCCCAACATTCTAGCCTTGGAAGGACACGGCCCCCAATGACCAAGGTAGTCACCAAAAAGCTCCAATCGAGTTGGACCAATAGGTACATTCTTTGTTTCTACAATGAACAATGAAGTCACTTATTGGATACTTTTGGTCCTCAACATCATTCTAAGGCTAGAGGGTACTAAAATGACCAAGTCCCAATCCTAGTACATAATAAAAAAAATATTAACCCCTAAAGGTTCGTGCATTCTCAAAGTGGAAAGTGGATCACAAGGGGCTTTTTGTGTTTCTATGTCTCACTTTTCCTTGTGTGATTGACAACTTTGTGACTTTCCCCTACGTCACAATCTTCTGAAAGAGGGGAAAGTCATAGGATTGTTGTTTACATAAGGGGAAAGTGAGAGAGGGGAACGCAAAAAAACCCTTGTAGATATGCCTTAGTCAACCTTGATTATAACTTTTAAAGGAAAAAAATCAAATACTTTGAACCAAAAAAAATGAAGCTTGACAAGTTTAACTTCTACTCCAATTTAAAAGTTTGAAAAAATTGAAAAATTGAAAGAATTATTGCACTTGCAAGCAATATCTGCTAGAATCCAAATTATACAATATTGTATGTATTTCATTCATATTTTTTAAAATAGTTTTAAAATTTAAATTACAAAATTATATTTTTCATTCTAATCTTCATTTATGGTAACGAATTTAAATCATTTTAATAAATATTCTAATTGAGATCATTTTATTTTTACTCTTCACTTTAAGAAATCACAATAATTTTCATTTTTCATCAAAAATTGTAAAAAAAATAAGTATTCTTTTACTAGAGAAAAATAGTAGAAAATATATTCTTTCACTAGTGAAAAATAAAAATAAAAATTATATATCAATTATTCAAAAGGATAAATTTAGCTTGATACAATAGAACCTCTCTAGGCTGATCAGTTTTGGACCGGTGTGACAGATAGGTTTATTGACTTCTGGAGGGTCATTTTTAGTCACAGCCTTTGTTACATGTAGCCCAGTCTAGGACCGGTTTGACATGATTGGTTTACGGAGGTTTATCTACTTACAGAGGTTCATCTACTTACAGAGGTTCGACTTAGGGAGGTTCTACTGTAGTAACATTTGCCTTGAAGGTCATTGTGAAGAGTATTTTGGGTTTCAAATATTAAACAATTAATTAGTAAATCTTTACACCAATCTCCATCGCTACTTGTATCTTTTGAAAAATATTCAAATTAATTGAATTTTTTTGCTATATTTATGAAATTATTTTTTGCAACAAAACTATAACAATGAAAATTTTCACAAAATTAATTGAATGTTTTTACAATGACAAACAATCCATAATATCATGTTCTAAAAATATATCACTAGTAATTGAATACAATATAAGAGACTAAATTTAGCTCAAATATGATGTTTGACCATTTTGCAATGGATCACGTGATCAGGTCCTTTAGGGGTTAAACACAAATGGTCACTTTTTACTACTGTAATTACTAAGATGGAATTTCAACACAATAATCTCAATGGTGAGATTGTTCTAACTAGCAAAATGTGAAAATTGCATTAAAAAATGAATCTTATAAATTATTTCTTCAAGAAGATTCTTAGATTACCCTAAAAACAAGATTGTCCATAATTTTCTCATTCACTAGTCCAAATAACTTAGAATGAATTAAATCTTCTCATATAGACAAAAATGCTTTCTATGAGAAACAAATTTTTGAGAATTTTATTTTTGACTTTTTGTGGGGGGGGGTTGTGCTGCCCTATGGCCCTCATTTGTGGCATAACTTTTGCTTAATTGGGCACCGATTGAAATACTCCCTCTGTCCCACTAAAAACCTCCAAATCAAGCAAAAATTTTGTCCCACTAAAAAGCTCCTTTTTGTGTTTTTGATTGTTTAGTGAGTGTTTGTTACATTGAACAACCTTGTGGGGGCAAGTGAGACAATCAAAAAGCATTCCCGTGGCCTTGCAAGCTTGGCCTTGGTGATATGAGACACCTTGTACTAATTTCTTTGTCAAATAGTAGTGTTGACAGCCTATTTAGTGACTACTTTGGTGCTATTAAAATTTGATCATAAAGTGGGATAGTTTTTTATTTTTTGGATATTTAGGTTGGAGAACATGTCATTACAATCCCATTGCAGCCACCACCCTTTAAATCATCTAAAATGACAGAGCTGGCAACAATTATAAAATATGTTCAAATATCACACTTTTGACATGAATTTTGGGTGCCTAAATGATAGTGTCTAAGCTTGAGATTTTGCATAGCTCTAAGGGATGGGTTATTTATTCTTGAATGAATGTATTTTTGGCACTTTGATTGAAAATATATTTAATTTCGTAACGGGAAGCATTTTGGAGGTTTTTAGTGCGACAGAGGGAGTAATATACTCCTAGGAGCCTACCTAAAATCTATTTGTCCCTTAAAGGGATAATGGGACTTTAGGGGTTAAGAGCCTAAAATGAATTTAAAGCGGTTTTAAAATATTTCTTCTTATTTAGGCCTAAATTTTCGGAAATAAATCTAGTTTTATTATTTTTATTCTTAATTTTATTTATTTCATTTCACCTCAAAGTTCGAATTGATCACTACAAGCATTTAGTCCAAATTCAACAAATTTTTACTACAATAATCTTTCAAGTAATCTTGAATTGTTATTTATACTAAAAACAAATTTGAACTTTTTTGAGGGCATGATATAAATTCTCATGAGTTTCTATATTAGAGAATATTTCAATGTAGTTAGAAACAATAGACATCAATATGACGATCATTGTTGTCCCAAAAGAATCATAGGCAATTATATTTTTTAAAGTTACAAAATCAAAAAATTATTGCTTGTCTAGGCTTACTCAAATTTTAATGATTCAAGTATACCTTTAGATGAATAAGAACATATTTGAACAAAACATTGGTATGATGAACTTTGTTCATCCTTTAGAATATGAATGCCTTGAAATTACAATTCATATCGTAATTAGTCCAAGTAGGGGTTATGAATTTATTTATATAGTAAAATTTTACTTGTGTCAACATTGAATTACTTAAAATTTGAGTCTTGTAGAATTATAACTTTGTAGGATCCTAAATCTAATTTAATTGGTTTTGCACCACAGACTACTAAGATATGTTATTCCAACTTCCAATTGGCTAATTAGAAAAATGAGCTAATAAAGATAATATTCACTTATTGCACAATCATAATGTAATTTCATATTCATTGTATATTTTAACCGTTATCATTTTAGAATTCATTATAGAACACATGCAACAAGATTTGAAGGTTTGATAACTCTACTACTTTAACTGCTATGAGTTGATGGTATTTGGCACAGATCAAGCTATCAAATGCATGAAAAAGTTTTTTAATACATGAATAAATTGTGTTGTTGTGTAATAATATTGTTGTCTAATATTGTGTGTTAGTGTCTAATATGTAATCAAGCTGTCATGTGTACATAAAACTTTTTAATCCTAGAAGTATTTCACCTCGGTAATAGGTACTCAATAAAAAATTATTTAATTTTTGAACCAATAGGTGCATTTTGTATTTCTACAATAACAAAGAAAGTCATCCATCGGACATTTATTGTCCTTGGCATCCTTCCAAGGATGATATCTGAGTTAGTTTTTTGCTATATATGGAAGCACTACTATTGGTGGGGCTTCAAGTTGGTGTGTAGTACAATAAAATGAAAATTGCCCAACCATAATTTATATTTAGCTTGTTGTCAATCCAAGTACTAAAATTAACCCTATAAGGACACTGCGGACACTAAGTTTGCAATGGATGACAAAGAATCCTTCTGTGTAAGAAAGAAGTGCAGATGTTCATCCTTGAAATTTTGAGTGAAAATGGGAGGTCTTGCATAGTTGTTTGACATTGAAACAACATTGAGGACACAAAGTGTATGATGGATGACTTTCTCTGTTATTGTAGAAATATAAAATGCACCTATTGGTTCAAAAATTGGACCATATAATTTGAGTGAGAACCTATCATTGACGCAGTGTCCTTCTAGGGTTAAGCAAATGGTTTACACGGTACTCAAAAAGATATAATTTCCAGGGTGACCAGACCATCCCTCTAGGATTAATCCCAGAAGGACGCCACGAACATTAAATATCTAATGGATAATACAGAATCTTTTTGTGTAAGATAGAAGTGTAGATGTTCATCCTTGGAATTTTGTGCGAAAAGGGGAAATCATGTACAGTAGTTTAACCTCCAATGAGTGCTCTTGGTGTTTTTTCAAGCAAATGATTCATGGGGTACCAAAAAAGGATGATTTCCACGGTGACCAGAACCGTCCTTCCAGGGTAAAAAGGGAACCACCTCGTTCCATGATGAATTGCATGACACCAACATCCTAATCATACCAGGTTTCTGAAAAGCACCACCTTCTCCATGTTCTTCAAGTGTGTGAGAGTACATGAGCCAGCCTGCTTGCCAATCTGGAGCCTCCTCCAGCCCTACTTTGCATCACCGTGCCAAGCAGTATGACCAATGAACTGGCTGTGAGTTACTCCCACAGTCTGAACACTGTTCTCAAGTGATGAGTCTTACAAAGCTCGAGACTGTACGGTGCTGTACATTACTGAGGAACACGGAAGCATATCCAAAGAGCATCGTGCAAAAGCAGCAGCAATGCATGCCAAAGCCTTGTCTTCCACATTGCATCCAAATGAGCCCACAGTGATGTCATTATGGATTATTCAAAGACTCCCTCCAAAAGAGAGCATATTCATCAGTATGGCACATGTGTTTCAGAGTGCCAAACGAAGTGGAACAAGCTTTAGAAACAAGGATCGGTACATGATAGGTCTTGGATTTCAGTTTGGGGACTAATAGAACAGGGTGAACTCTCAGTTCTAGCCTCCCATGAAAATATGACTCTTTGCCTCTCCTCTTAATTTCCTAGAAATTCTCTAATATGGTCAATTCTGAAGCTTCTACCAAACTTGCGCATGCGATGTTGCCAAGACGCGTATCAACCCCTTGGTGATGCAAACTGGCGTCACGAGGAGCTTGTGGTGAGCATTGAGATTTTTCTGAAATGGATCACGGAGGCGTCGAAGCTGGTTTTGAAGCTCATGCCGCAATGCGAAGTGCAACGTGTCCTACGAAGGTTGTAGCTAAGGCTACTGGTGATTTTCTCCATAGCTGATTACAAGCTTCGCACCGATGCTTCGTCCTGCCACCTGAGCACCGAGATGTGACCAGCACGGGCGGTGCTGGCGAGATTAACATTGCGACTGTAACTTGAACCTGCAAAGCTAAAGGCCGCCACGTGAATCGCAGTTTATCGTCACTTCTAATAGTACTGAGTACACTTCAGAAGGAGTACAGCCTCTGTAACCCACCCATCATCTCCCCTCGACCATCCGTAACGCATCTCCACACACAGGGCGTTTATCCTTGTTCTCTAAGGGGAAAACAGAAGTTTCTAGCTAGATGATTTTGCAGTAACGGGGGCAAGCAGGGAAATGCAAAATCAGTGACTCAAACAGTACTCGAATTCACCCCATACAACGCAACGTTTGAACGTTGAACACAAAAACTTGATTCCACAACTGGCATTCAACATTGATACGGGAACAACGTTCTTGCACATGCATGTTTGCTGAAAAATGTTGCGTGTTGCGTCCCAATATTTTCATTCTTGCTGAAAAAACGTAATTTGCAGCTATAGCTGGAACATCTTCCAAAACGTTGCTACAAATGTAATTTCAAACTTTGCGAAACCTTTGCTACAAATGCTTTAACGTTGCTAAAACATTGTCCACCCTCCAAATTCTCGTAGTGAAATTATCCCTGTTGCAATACTCTAAACCGTAAATGGCAATCCATGAACATGAGGCAAGAGAGCCCCGATCGATACATGCTTACAATGCCCTCGAAACTGACCTCGGAAGCAGGTGCAGCAGGAGTTTCTCCACCAAAATGCTCCCTTTCAATTTCGCTGCAGCACCTCGTCACCGCTGTGTCTCTTCCAACCATTGTTGCACCACCAGCACCGCCTCCGAATTGCCGGGAGTTTTGACTATGCCCACAGACTGAGTCCCCGTTTAGCTTTCTCTTCGTTCGACTCCGAGCCTCCTTGCACGACCACACGGGCACTGTCTGATCCCAGTACTCCGGCACCTGTTGGTCATCACTGCCGTTGCGTTGCCGCGGTCGCACTTTCGGAACCACGCAGCGTCGTCGTGGTGTGTCAGTGGGATCTTCTGCCGAACCTAGTTCCGTCGTTAATGTGGATTGTGAGTCACTCCAGGAGCTTTCCACCATGGTGCACCTCCGGAAGGTGTCTCACGAAGGTGAGATGTATTCTCTGATCAAACACTTAAGAACAATGGATTGGTTTCTTTCAATTCTAGAGCAGAATCGATCTAATCTTTCTCACATACACAATTTGTGTATCCCTGTGTGTGTTCAAACTCTGGCCTACCCAAAACAGACGGTTTTGACTCGGTGGAAACTAGAATGATCAGCTTCAGTTAATTGACAGATCAGCACCCCAAGAAATTCAACGGACCTACATAACAAACCAAAGCATGATGACATCGTCCTCACTCGATCAAGTTTCTAGAACGTACACAACTGTGCAAGAAGTCGGCATCACATCACGGTCTCAAACAATTCTTCCCTATCGCGCGCTCTTCCTCTGTTGCTACCTGCATTTTCCATGCCTTGACGACGTACCCCAATTCATTGCATCACCAAATATCACAACGATTTCTCAAGGTCACGAGTAAGCCGATCAGAGAAAGAAGCAGAGGGCATTGATAACACTAGATTGCAGAAACGGCTCCATCGATTCTAAGCAATGGATTCTAGTCGTTCTACAATTTCAGTAAGCTAGCAACCCGACCTTGCTCTTCAAGAGCGAGGCATGGGTCCTGGCTAATAAGCTTCTTATAAGCAAGCTCTAGGTAGCTCGCCATGAGCGCGTGAGATCTTTTACGGGGGATTGGATTCTGACTTCAATCGTTTCTGTTGTACGTCGTGGTCATCATCAGAAATGATTAGTGAAGGGGACACATCGACTGAATTTAGAAGCAGAGCTCGTGCCTTTCCCAGTCCTGCTAACTCCTGATTTGGGGGTCTTGGGAAGCTGCTAATCTGGCCTTCCAGTCATGGCGGGCCATCGAAATGTTGGAATGTCTGCGGGACTGCCCAATGGGCGTCAAGGCCAGGATTAGTACAGTAGTGAGCCTATTTAGAATAAGCTACAGTAGTGGAATTTCTTCTTGACCTTGGAATCTTGGATGATTTCATTGATTTCATAATAGGAAATCCGATTCCATACTTGGAAATCAGAGAGTCACGAATTAGATTGTTTCGAATTAGATGTCAGTGGTCCCAAGTCAGGAATTACGAGTTCAACCCACCACAAATGTATATGATAAGCTTAGGGGACAGGCTACTACATTTATTCCAATGACTGGTGTGCTAAGGGAATATCCTTACTTCGAAAGTTTCGCAGCAACACTTTAGATGCCTCTAAGCTAAGCACACCTCGGCATTGAGAGCATCCCCACAGCACCTCATAATTTGACACAAACCCGGGAGGTGGCCGGGCCGGCCATTTTAATTGCCCCACGGCGACTCAAAAAGTGGCTCAAAAATGGTCAAGCACTATCAAATTTGATGAAGACTCGGCCAAATGGTGAAGCTTGCCCGTGGCTCAATTTGGGCTCCTTTTGCAATTTTCGAGGTACTTTTGGAATGTTGGAAGCTTTTGTCTTCCCCGCATTGATTAAAAGATGCAAGGTGGCGCTATGGTGTTGCAAATTTAGAACTATGGGACTTGTGCCAAGCCATGTAGCCGTGTAGCCATGGGGCACACACCGGACACATGGGCCGGGCTCAAGCAATTGCAAGTCAAAATGCGTGCTTTCCCGAGTCTAGCTGTGGGGATGCTCTGAGAAAGTTTGGTAGCTCACCACATTCTCGAGTACAGTTGATGTACTGTTAATGTTATGCTTTGGGAGAAACATTCTTCTATCGATAAGCCTATTGGGTATGGCTAAAAGGAAAAGACTCTTTGCAGAGACAGAAAGGTATATATAGGAAGTATGACCATATCCCAAAGCAAATGGCTACATAGATAATTGAAGCCTCTTGTAGTGTAGTAATTTATTTACTTTGAGGTTTAAATCCTAAGACTATTATATATTGTGTCACAAATAGGTTGAGGTTTGAATGGGATATTTCCTATCTCAATGTATTAAAATTTAACAAATAAACTTTTGAATGTAATTACACTAGAACCTCCCTAAGTCGAACCTCTATAAGCAGAAAAACCTCTGTAAACCAATCTTGTCAGACCGGTCCCGGACTAAGCCACATAACAAAGGATGTGACCCTCCACAAGCCAATAAACCTCTATAAACCAATCTGCCAGCGTGGGCCAGGACCTATCAGTGTGGAGAGGTTCTACTATATAACACATTTACAGATTTGTAATTTGTTGTCTAGTAATGCTAATCCAATCATTCATGTGGACCATTATTTAAATGTATTAAAGAATCATTTTTTATTTAATTGGCCAGGAGGCCAGGACGGACGGTTTTGAACGATTTCAGGCGAAAGTTACATGCACCACCCGGCCCAAGTGAGTCATCGACATGTGCACCCATCCCTCCTTGTTGATTGTTTCCATTTCTACAGTAGACCATTTCCGTTGATTGGAAACTGACTTCCCTACAAATCAGCAACTTCCACGGCAACACTGAAGTGATAACTGTTCACTTGACAATTCATGAACTCATCACAACGCCACATGGACGATTCTAAGTGCCTTTCCATGCCGGTTGTGACAACGGAGCCCAAGCAGAACTGCAGGAGATTGAAGGAATGCGGCTGACCAGTCAGTGGCAGACTTGCAGCAGCCAGAAAGATTCGTTGGTTTGAGGTCTGCAGAGGGAGCACTCAAGGTAAAACAGACCAGTTGTGGTCAGAATCAGGAGTTTGCCCTCATGCCATTGTTGAAATTTTCCAATTTTTTTTCCCACTTAAACCTTAAAGGACGAAGGGGTGACCCTTGAAATCATTCTTTTGTATTACTGTGTGAATCATTGGGTTAAAACATTGCAAAAGCACTAATTGGAAGTCAAGCTATTGTAGAAGATTCACAAGAAATTTCGAGGATGAATAGTTGCACTTATGTCCTATACAGTTTGATTCTCTATCATTCATCGGCCACAAAATGGCCTCCTCGTCGTTTAAGAGTTAAAGACAAGTGTGAAAAACAACGAGAGCAATTGAAATTATAATTTTTCGACAAAGTACGAATTTGCTATGAATTTTTGAAGTGTTCTGCCCATCATGGCTCAAAAGAGTCTCTAGACTACCCCAAGACCAACTAAAACTATATCCATAAAGCCCATCTTATCCATCTGAAGCAGTTACAATATTTTTTAACTTGGAAGGCTTTAAAAAGTCAGATCCTACAATGATTGATTCACATTGAAAAGTTGGAAGTTTCTAATGAGGTCACTAATCAGATAAGACATTGATTGTGGTCCAAAGCTTGCTTATTGA
The DNA here is from genome assembly GCA_951799445.1 of Pseudisothecium myosuroides. Classification (NCBI taxonomy): domain Eukaryota; kingdom Viridiplantae; phylum Streptophyta; class Bryopsida; order Hypnales; family Lembophyllaceae; genus Pseudisothecium; species Pseudisothecium myosuroides. The sequence continues at coordinate 20,204,296 of OX637289.1, forward strand.
AAAACCCCGTAATGGGATCATTCCCTAGGTGTCTACTATGGGGTCATTTGATAGCAACGGTTTGTTCTACCTTAAGTTAATAATGCTTGAAAAATTCAAGCCGAGTGGACTTTTTCTTAACTTTAGTTCTAAGTTCCAACAATAAAAAATGAGAGGCTAGGAAGTTGGTAGGTTTTGGGATACACATGTTGTCTGTAGGAATAAACGTTCTTTGCAAGGAAAGTATCCAGAGTTCCTTACCTAAAAGAGAGATTGGTTTGAGCTTCAAGATGTTTGCTATTGGTGTACATTTGGTTTGAAGATTTTCATAGATAATATGAACAAATTGTAAAATTGCAAAGTTGAGGTTATAGGAATACATACTACTTCGACAATAGATCTAGTACTAGACTAGCCATAACATTCTTCATTGGCATGCTTACAACTCCCCTAACTTGAATCTTGCAAAAGGAGGTAGCTTTTGCAATGTACTTAAGGGGCTTGCATAAATAAAGACGAAGGCTAGTCAGCTCTAGTTAGGATTTGGAAACCACCCTATATTTCAAGGCCCCTCATAGTTTCAGTTAACCCTAAAGGACCAAGTGACCGTTCAACGTATACAAGAAATTTTGGGTAATTGCATACAAAGTCAATTTGGTTTGGATGTTTGCAAAATTTTGACATGGTGTCAACATGTATCCCCTTGGTGGGAATAATTTTTTTGTTGATCGGGTGTCCAAATCAAAAATTATATTGCCCTATACTTTTTTGGCAATCCGGATAGCTTTAGGCAACATGTACAAAATTCCTTCCCTACTTTTGAAATTTTGCAAGTGTAAAACTAACATGGTAGAGGATGCAAATGTCAAAAAAATAACCATGTGTAGTGCAAAAATCTTACACTAGAAGATGTTAAAGTCTATTGACACTTTTAGATAAGGTTGGAAAAAAAAATTCTAGCTTCGAACATTATAATCTTTCAATCTATACGGTCAAAGTTTTTAAATTTTTTTCCACACATTTCCATAGTACTCTAATACAAATTTGTACGCTCAATTTCAAAAAAGACTTTTTTTTTCCTTTTTTTCTCATTGACCTAAAAAGTGGCAATTTTTGACAATTATTGCCTGAAATGTGCCTCAATACTTTCTAGGGGTTAAGGGTGTGGTGCCTTAATTCGACATACTTGAAAAACAATATGTTTCAACAATGATTTCATTGATTCCTTCAAAGAACTCTTCAACTCTCATTGATTTCTTATCGAAACTTAAGTTGAATTTCAGAATGCCTTTTTTTGATATTGGGTCACTAGTTTGGATATGAAGAACCCTCAACCAATCTACAAGTGTCTACAAATAAAATATGCTAGTGAAGGGTGCTTTCAGTAGCTTAGAATTTCTAAGACTAAAAAGAACTCCAACATCCTTTTTGAAGTTGGTGTAAATTAATTGTTGGACTGAACGGTTTTTTGTCTTTTGCACGAATTACGTTGATAAAGTTTGAGATGTGAAAGTACCCTACACTCGGGTCAGATTTGTTAAAAAATAATTATATATGGCATGTATTGAAATTTTCATAAATTATAACGTGGCATAATTGAAATGTGTAGAAAATATTAATGAGAATAATTTGAAATGAAAAAATGAAAAATGAAAAATGAAAAATAATATACATACCATGGCAATCGCTTCATAAATGTAAAAAATTTATAGAATACATAAGCTACTTATTTTTTCCCCCTTGAAGAGTGATCGTATTCATTGAAAGGGATTGGAACTTAACTAGTCTTTTTGCTAATTTAATAAGTTGTGAGGACCCTACTACTAAAGGTCATGAAATATTCCAAATCTTGTGAAATAAAATTCTAAATTTTTTTAATCCATTTAATGAAAGATAATTCAACCCCAAAAGAAATGATTTTGTATGGGGATTAATGAATCTGATCCTAATGTACGGTAGTATAGACGGATGGTTATTTAGTGGTTTAATGTAAATGGAGATGCATTAACAATAGCAACATGTTAAATTTAGCTAAAATTAATTTTTTTTACTAAGAGCAGAAGGTCAATTTTTGGATAGATCTATGAACAACATTTCAAAAATTCATAGGTTACTCAAACAATGTCTAAAATATATATATATATACATATATATACACACACACACACACACACACACACACACAGATATATATATATATATATCATGACAATCTGAAATCTACTTTCAATTATCAACAACATTTAATAAAACTAAAATAGTTTGTAATTAAGAATCATGCTCACATGCTCCTTATTACGTTGTTAGATGTAGTTATCTAATACTCCCTCTGTCCCACTAGAAACCTCCAAAAAGCTTCCCCACGAGGGATTAACTACAGTTTTAGTCTTTCGGATAGGGATACATGCATTCGAAAACTAGCAACCCATCCTTTAGATCTTTGCAAAATCTCCAACTTAGGCACCATCGTTTAGGCACCCAAAATCCATGCGGAAAGTACCATTTTTGACAAAATTTGTAAATGCTGCCAACTCCATCATTCTTGATGATTTAAATGTTGGTAGCAACATTGGATTCTAGAAACATCTACTGCAACCTAAATACCCACAACAAAGATCCCTACACCACTTCAAGAACAACTCTTCAAAGTGTCGAAGTAGTCATCAAATCCATTGTCAATAGTACTGTCTAAGGAAGCACAACAAGTCCAAGGTGTCTCATGTGGGCAAAGCCAAGCTTTCTTGGCGAAGAATGCTCCCTAATCACTTGACTTGCCCCCACGAGGTCGTTCAATACGACCAACACTTATTCAACAATCGAAATCTAAAAACGGAGCTTTTTAGTGGGACAGAAATTGTGCTTGATTTGGAGGTTTTTAGTGGGACAGAAATTGTGCTTGATTCGGAGGTTTTTAGTGGGACAGAGGGAGTATAAGGTAGGAGGTCCGTAAGGCACTCATTAAGAGTAATAAATTTATTAGGGGAGAATAAACTTCTTGAAATGTTTTTCAGTAGATTTTTTTTTAAAGACAAATGGAATTGACATCTAACCTAAGTTGTTTCATATATTTTGGAGCTTTCATGGAATTGGTTACATTATGAATTTTTGAAGTTGAAACCCAATGGTCACTAAAAGTGTTCTTCTCCTGAAATATACACTATTTGTATATTGTTGGTGCAATGAAAAAGCAAAATGTACCTGTGCATTAGAAAACCCTGTTAAGGCAGAAAACTTTATTAGTGGATATCCTACCTGACTACCAATAAGGTAGGAAGACCATAAAGCGCTTAGGCTCTAAAAGCACTCACCTCCTCAAATGTGCACTATTTGTTTATGTTGCTTTTTCATTGTACATACCAGTAGTGTACAAATAGCCTACATTTTAGGAGGTGGACGCTTTTGTGACCATTGCTTTTCAACTTCAAAAATTCATAACTAAATCCACAAAGCTCCATAAAATATAAAACAACTTGGATTAAATGTCAATTCCATTTATCTTCGAAGGAAAATTTACTAAGAAATATTTCAAGTAGTTTAACTTCCCAAATTAAGGCTGGATTCACACTATGGTCGAAGTCCAAAAAACTTTGAAATCAAGCAATCCTATTGGTTAAGAGCTGGAAATTGGATCCAAAGTGTTTACATCATGGTCCAACATGACGTGGTGCTCACATGGTGCAAATTTAGAGGGATACTTCCAGATCCAAATTTGGTCTCAATGGACTCCAAGGAGAGCACCAATTTTGTGGAACCAATTTCTTGTCGCAAGTCCAATTCCACTTGAATTATTTATTTATTTATTTCCTTCTGTGAGCATTTCTATTGGACAACACATTTCTATCCTCTAAACTCCATTTTCTCACATTGGATTCACTATTGGACCTATTGCGCTTACATTTAGTGGATCCGGGTCTAGATCCAAGAAAAATTCCCCTTACTGAAAAAAAAAAATTGAACCTAAATTGTTTACACTTGGGTCCATATCCAATTTCCAACAAAAAAATTTATTGCGCTACTTGGATCCGATTTGAAGTTTGTTGAGTGCAAAATCGATTCTTTTGGAACCATGACCTCTTGGTTTTAGATTGTAGTGTAAACCCACCCTAAGTTTCAGTTCTTAAATGGACACTTCACAGACCTCCTAAGGTAGGAGGCTCATAAACCAATCGGGCTGTAAAACCAATCATGGCCCAGAAGTACATTTTGCTTTCTTCCATATACCAAGAGCGTACATTTCAGAGGGTGGTCCACGTACCAGAGTGTACATTTCAGAGGGTGGTCGCTTTTAGTGACCACTGCCTTTCAACTTCAAAAATTCATAACTAATTCCACGAAGGTCCAAAAAATATGAAACGACTTGGGTTAGATGTGAATTCCATTTTTCTTCCTACTAAAATTTACTGAAAATTGTTTCAAGGAGTTTAGCTTCCCCGAAATGGCAAACAGCTCTTAGATGGTTGATTTATGAGCCTCCTACCTTACCTTATCTTTGGATCTCTTTGCTGTAGTAAGTGCCCCTCTGGACATAATTTCTTAATTTCTTAATTTCTTTTTTGAAACATATGGACCTCTGGACATTATTTAAGTTACATGATGGTGCACCTTATGCATCATGTATTTCAGAGTATGCATTGAGTAGAGGCACATGGGAGCTCCTTCAATCTTGAATTGACCAAGTGGCCTATCCTCATGTTCTCAAGAGCCTGTCACTAGTGAGTCACTAGTGGTGACAAAGGCAATGATCGTTTTTCTGAGACGCATTATTTTACTTGTTTGCACTACTTTTGGTATTTTTGCCAACACAAAGCATGCAACATAACTACACCCACAATTTTCCAAGTAAGCATTTGAGCATGTTTGATATTATTAATCCTTAAAGGATGTTGCAGCCATTTTTTGGCCAATGAATTGATGACAAAAAATCCATCTATATAGGACAAAAATGTGATTGTTCATTTTTGAAATTGTGTGTAAAAAGGAGAGGTCTTGCACATTAGATTGACCTCGATGAGTATGTTTGGTTTTTTCAAAATAGAAGATTCACAAGGTACCAAAAGAGACCATTTCTATAGTCACTAGTCCGTCCTTTGAATGTTAATCCTTAAACATCAAGCTGGTGACCGTGGAAATCATCCCTTTTGGTAATGTATGACATCATCGACTTTAAAAAAACCAAAAATATTCATTGTAGGTCAAACTACTGTACAAGATCTCACCTTTTATCACAAAATTGTAGTTATATCCTGAATAGAAGGATTCATCAGCCAAAAAATGATTGTGGTGTCATTTAACCCCTAAAGGACCAAACTGTATTTTTTGGCAACATAGCAATTTTGGGCAGCTCACTGAGAATGGAATTTTTATTTTTTTTCTTTGAAATTTTCACACAACATAGGGACAAAGTTTTTCTTTTAGGCCCAATAGTTTTCATAACTTTTGACTACATAGTTTAAAGATTATTGCATGATATGTAGTTTGTTTTTCAACTCAGCCAGTCCAGACAGATTAGAAAAAATTACTTTTTTCATAAATAAAAATTTAAAATTGATTTTCTAAATTTATATAAATATAGAAAGCTTTGAATCATTCTATTTTGATTAATGAGATGAAAGTTATTAAGAGGTTTAGTTTGCAAGTAATTATGGATTCTCTACTCTAAAATGAACTTCGAAATCCTTTATTTTTTTCAATTTTCAATATTTTTTGAAAACAATAAATTCATAAGATGTAGATTGTTTGTTACAACATTACAACCATTGGAATTGGCATTTTTCAATTCTATAACTAAATTCTTAACAATTTTGTATTTTTAATCAATCTCTACTTCTTTCTACTTACTATTTTTTTCCTATATGTTGTACAATTCCAAACGATCTAAAATTTTCAAACATGTAGCCAACTTGCCTTCAAGAATGATTTCAAAGAAGCACCACCATTTTGGACATTTTTTCATACAAATGTGACCTTGTGAAGTGCAACTGCCTTGTCTTTTGTAGGGCCCAGAAAAGGATTTCTGCCAATTCAAACAATAATATCTTGCAATGCACACGCCGAAAATTTCTGAAATTTTTTCCACATCTTTTCAAACAAGCATACTACAAGTTAGATCCTACAATAAAATGTGTCCAAAAATGTTCGTTATTCTAAAATTTGGTACTTGTATTAGAATTGACAATTTTGGAGCAATTTTGGTGAAAATATAGTCAAGGAACTTTAGGAATTAAGGATTAAACTGTCTTAGAGCATGTACAATACACATTAGAAGAGATTTGGGGGCATTGGAGGGCCATTTCAGGCCCGTTCCCAGATCTATTCTTGATGTAGGAAGGGAGCGTCGGGCTGCTGTCAGACTTTAAAAAAAACAGTAAGAAAAAAAAAAAAAAAAATCGAAAAATCGAAAAATCCGATGTGGCACTCTCTCGACCATGTCAGCCTGCACGCGTGGCAGAGTTCCCAGGTAGGGAACTGCCTGATAACTCGCGGGCTCTTAGAGCCCTCAAATCTCTTCTAATGATGGAACCAATTTTTATGATGGTAACAATATCTTTTTGGGCATTTATAAATTGGACCTTCTCTTTTTTTGCATGAAAAATCTTTTCTTCTTCTTCTTTTTACAAGGTGAGAAAGTGCATTTGAAGTTTGAATTGTCAGCTTTGCATTGGTTCAATTTTTTTTCAAATCACTAGAATAGAAGGAGGTCTGCATCCTTCTATTTGAAAATTTTGATACTATCCCTATTCTTGGTCATGCATTGTGGTTGCTCTTAGTTTTTGTCATATTGTTGTGAATTAAAAAAAGATTCTAATTTTTTTAGAATGTCCTTTTTTGGACATTATATGAATAAACTACTTTGTATTTATTTTCAATGTGTTGATATAGATTTGCTCACCTAACTTTACAACAATAGAAATGTTAATATGTAGAATTTATTATCTATATCTATAGGGAGAGCTAGATATAGCAGTGGCGCACAATGGTGTGGAAGTTCAAAAGTTATTTAGGCAAATGAAAATGAAACATGTGCCAAAACCAATGGTAGCATGTTGGGACCCATCATTCTTAACCCTTAACTGCCTGAGCGACCATATATGGTCGATCTAAAATTTCAAGCTCATTTTGGTACGGGCAGTTAAATTCGTTTGATTGTTTTAAAAAAAATTCGGGCAATTTTTAGGGTTAACTATTGAAAACTTTCATTTTTCACTGCAAAAGGTAAACATTTGATCTTTGAGAGGTCTTCAAAGCCATATATGTCCATTAGTAGAAGAGTAAAGCTTCCTAATTTTACTTCATTTCCCAACTTTTGCCAATTTCACTTGATTTCAGATCTAAAAATTTGTACTTATCTATTTGCTTTGAAAATGATCCCAATGGAAAGTATAAAGTGTTTTCATGATTTTCACCATTGAAAATTTAAACATGCAAGTGTTCATTTGGAGTTGTTTGCGATTTATACTTATATAAAAAAAATTGCATTTCACCAATTGCAAGGTGGATTGTGTAATAAGTTTGATAGCTTTTCATGTGAAATTAAGTTTTTTGAAAGTGCATTTTAGTGTGCTAACATTATTTGTAGTCGTTCATGTCACTTCCCATCCCAAAAACTTTTATATGCAAATTTCTAAAACATTGTGGGGAAGGCAGCATACTAAAAATAGAAAGCATACATTTCTCTTGTTATAATCTCACAACTCCTATGCAATTTTGCACTCAAAATTAGTTTGTATACTAATAATCAAGCTCTTTAAACATCTATACGGTTAGATTTTGAAAAAAATACAATTTGCTTCATTGGGGTTAACTATAAGCCCATGCTCTTTTTTCATAATCAAAACACACTTAAAAAGGCTTGGGCATTTAGGGGTTAAGAATCACTTCTTATAGATAGTAGAGCTTTGACCAATAGACATACAAGTAATAGCAATTTAAGATTGTCACATGGGGATTTTAATATCTTCAATCAATAAAAATCTATAGAGGATTGTACAAAATATCATATGAAAAGAGAAATGCAAAACTAACACATTTTATTTGGTTAGAAATACTTGTGATTAGCCACTTGTTCTATTACAATAATGTGATGTAGAAAAGCAACTTTACTATGTAGGCTACAAAAAAATTTGCACAAGAATTTACTTTGTATTTTATTTTGTAGTGTAAGTTTTGACTATTGTAATTTTTTGATGTTTTAAGGATTACATCATATATGACTTTATACTAATCCATTTTGATTTAAAATGTAAAAGAAGTAATACTCTTAATGCCTAAAGAACCTATGTCATTTAGAAGGGCAAATGAAAGTTTGAACAAGCTTCTATAATCTAAAATTTTGGTTTGATTTTTGAATTAAAAATAAAATTAATTGATTTTCTAATAATAGAATTAGTTTCTATTCAATTGATATCAAAAATCAAGTTGAACGCCAAAAACTAATAAAAATATAAAAATTCATTATAGAAGACATATGATTATAAAGAACTCCCCATTGTTAATTCCTAAAGGACAGGGGTGTTTGAGAATAGCTCTTGTTTTTTTTACTAGCTCTTGTAACAAGCATAATTCCTCATTTGTGTAGAGTAATTTTGATGATTGACACTGTTGAAATGAAAGAAGACTTATATAACCTTCCTATGAAAAAAAAATCAACAAGATTGCACAATTTTTGAGAAAATGCCACCATTGACAAGATTGATGAAAGATGTTCGGTAAGGCAGTATTTTGTACGTATATTGAAATGGAAATGTTGAAATCGGAATGCCCAAAAGTGCTCCAAAAACTTTGATTTTTTTCCACAAGTACATATCATCGTGATATTGATGTGTAATTTTTTTCAAATAATTCTGAAGTGTAGAAAAAAAGAGATGAGGATGTGAAGTGACAGCCAGAGTGTCTTCTCTAATCTAAAAAAACTCACCAAAAATTGCACACTCAATCATTTTTCAATCAGATTGCACCAACAAAATTTAGCAAAAAAAAATCATCTAGGGTCTCTTTGTTGTTCACGAAATGTTAGTGAGGTTAACATATCAAATTTTCTACAAATATAATTGCAAAAGCCACGTGGTGGCTTTATGGTTCTTTAGAGGTTAACATAGGCATGTAATTCCATAATGTTAGCAAAAAATTGTGTAAATGTAGAAGTAAAATAATTGCAAACCTTGAAATTTTGTAATATAATATTTAATTAAAAATATAAAATAAAATACTATTAGCATAATATTAATATTAATATTTAAAATCATGTTAATAAAATAAATTTATTCTAATTATATTTTAGTATTCAATTGATATCTAATATAATTATATTGAATATGATTATTATCCCCTAAAATTTAATAAACTCCCAAGGAGTTTTTTCAACCCTTGGGTACTAGGATGTTTTAAAGTCAATTTTCAACATTATGTATTTATTTTTCTCCAAAGTAGAGCAATGGTAATAATTTTATTTTATCAGTGCTTATTGTACAAAGTTATGCTATCCAAAACAAGACAGGCAACTCGAGCAATGGCTTTGTCCATTGACTAAGTTTGAAAAATGTCTACCTAAAAGGTTGGAGAGATGGCCAAAAGATAGGGCCGAGAACATTAGGTAGCGAGCGTCGGTGTTCAGAGTCTAGGGTTCATGGATGGTAGGAGGTCTTCTATTGAAGACATCCAAGCTCGCTTGCGTGAGGATTAGGAAGGGGTTGGGTGATGGGGTCTAATAGGGAGCTAATTATTATGGAAGTGCCAAAACTAAAATAGTCACTTATTTTTCCAAATCAACTTAATTTTTTTGGAATTTCTCCCCATTGTAGTATAAAAGTCTTCATGACCAATTTTTCAACAAGATTATCAAATAACACAAAGATCATGGCTAAAAAATTTTGCAAAAATTGTGGCTCAATTTTTTGTATTCAAACTCTAATTAGAATGAAAATTGAATGTTGAGCACCATTTGGTGCTATCATTTGCAAATTCCAATCATCACCTTCTTCTAGTCAATGCAATGTGCCAAACTTTATACAAATCAACATGATTTGGAGTGTAATAATTTCTTCTACTATTTCAAACATTCAAAAAATGGTGTCTATTCAATGCAAGCGCAACTACAATCCATCAACACACCATAGCACTATCTACCTCCTCTACTTGTCATGTAATAGTTTTCTACTTCTATAAATGCAACTACATTGATAGAAAGAGACTCAAACTTCTAGCTATGCATTTTCTAGTGAAGGTTTTATGAAGAGCTCCTTGGAGGTTTCAATATGGGTGATGCAAGTGACCCCAAGTTGCACGTGAAATCTGTCGTTGGTAAGAAAAAATTGGGATTCTTCATTGCCACTTGAAGACAAGTGCAATTCCTCAGTGCCTTGTTGTAATCAAACTTTCTACAATTTGTATGTATTCCTACAAGTGCATTTCTTTGGCCCAAGGACCCAATCCTAACACATATAGTCACCATTACTACCAGCAATTGGCCCCGGATACTTCACTATACCTTGTAATCCATATATGCATTTGTCGAAACTTTTCATTTTGGGGACTTTTTAGCTATTATTTTATAATAGATATGTCCCTATTTTTTTCTACTTCTACTTTTCACCCATTTCCTACATCCTATAGTAGTTCAGACTAAAATTTGAGGCATTTAAATATGTTTCTATTATAATTCAAAAATTTATACTCAGTTTTAGGATTGATTAGTACAATATGTACACGATAATTATTGTTGAATACAACCTGTACAAATAATAAGTATATAGACATTATATATCAAACTATTCATACAAATGAATTGTATATGTGCAATAGAGGAAAAAACCACAAAAATTGACCCCCCCCCCCACGTAGTATGATATTGGCTAAGCTTGAATTATGCAACATGTCCTCAAAAATCGTTTGCCACATATATGAGTTGGAGCAAACAAATAGATAACAAGTCCAAAAGTGGTGTATTTTGGACCTTCTAGATGCTATCTTGAAAGTGTCACAAAAATTATAATTTCAACAATTTTGAAAAAATTCAAATAGTATATGATGTAGATTATAGGTGCTACATTTTCCTAGTTAAGCTTAAAAACATTTGAACTATGTGAAAATTCAAATTTTGACTTTCAAAATGCCTGTAGGGCGTACAATGTCCTTTAACCCTTAAAACGCTGATAAGGATGTTTTTTGTCTGATAGATGACAGAGAATCCTTCTAGTAGGACAGAAGTGCAACCATTCATCCTCGGAATTTTGTTGTGAAATAGTTTGACTTCTAATGAGTGCTTTTGCAAAAAAATTTAGCAAATGATCCACACGGTTATCAAAGGGATGGTTTCCATGATCACTAGTCCGTGTGTTAAGGGTTAAGGGTTAACCCTTAAACGTTGAGGCGGACGTTTTGCGGCCGATGAATGACAAGATAATCTCTTGTGTAGGACAGAAGTGCAACTATTCATCCTCCATATTTTGTGTGGAAAGGGAAGATCATGAATAGTAGTTTGATCTCCGGTGAACATTTTTGTTTTTTTCAAAGAAGATGTCAACCAATGCCAAAAGGGCTGATTTCCACGGTCACTGGCCCGGCGTAGGTGATCTTATTGTTATGTTGGAAAGTGAGATTGTGTGCACTTCACAGTGTCCCCGTAAGCTATATCCGCGCCTGCAACATAACAACGTGGTATATCTATTGATAACCGTATACGGGAAGATACCCGCGAAAGTAAGTTTTCGGCTCTCTGGCCCTCTCCAACGACCGAAGCTCTGAGCTTGTTTGAATCGTCGACGGCAGGATCGATCGACCTCGCGGAGTGGGTGTTTCGGATCTTTGCCGGTCAATTCGTCGATAAGTGTTTCTGGAATTGGTGTCCGAATTCTTTTTTTTCGAGTGACTTGTCTGCGGTGAGGTTTTCTCTCTTTTGAATCTTCAGAAGAAGGCGATGGAGAGAGGAAGTGGAAAATTTGCGCGCAAGTGGGCCGTCGAGCTTCATGATGCTTCAAACACGTCCTCATCCCGGGATCTTCCGCCGGATCCTCTCGGTTTCTCGCGTTCCACTGTTGATCCGGTTCGTGAAAATTATTTTGCAACTATTAGGGTTAGGTTTCCTGTTCAAATTTGTCAAGCAATGAGGGTTACGGTGGGTGCTGGGGTATCGCTGTAGCTTTGATGTAATGCATTTGTGGATTTCTCAGGAAGAGACCACTTCGGGGAAGCAGAAGAAGGAGAATGAGGCTTCTTGGAAGCAGCAGGTACGGGTTTCCCGTTCATCTTGGTGCTTTTTTAGTTTCTTGTTTTGCTTTCGCAAGTCGGGTGGTTGATCGCATTGGTTGCGGTGCGGGAGGAGGAATTAATGTGTTGACTCGTTTTGGTATGCAGAAAGCTTGGGAGGCAGCACAAGCTCCCGTGAAAAACTTGCTGATGATGGGGTTTATGATGTGGATGGCTGGGAGCACCGTACATCTGTTCAGTATTGGCATAACGTTCTCTGCGTTGTGGCAGCCAGTTAGCTCTCTTCAGAGCATTGGAAAAGGTACACTCTTCGACACAACATTGAATGGTATCTGCTTCCGCTAGTGGCTTTGGTTCCCAAATTATTCGAGGAATTGAGATGTTTCTGAGGATAGGGAGTGTTAGACTTCGTCATTATTACTGGAAATACATGAAGTTCCTGTAATGTTTGGCTACATCAGCAGTGTCCCCTCTGGAAACTGTGTATTGGGCGTTTTGTCATGGAGTACATGGATTCCATAAAATGAAGGAAACGTTTTGGCGACCACGCCTCGGCCCTTGCGAATCCAGAATGATAGCCTTAGTTCGAATTGTTTTCTGCAACACGAGAACATGAAGTTGCAATCGCTAGGAATCGCTAGGAATTGCTTCTCTACGGGGAAGGTAGAGTTTTGAGAGGATAGAAAGTGAGGATTACGAAGTCTGACACCCCTAATCGGGAATTAGTTACTTAAGGCCTTAGTGCAGGTGTTTACTTAGTTTTATGCTGTAGTAGTGACCCTGTCTTGATTGTTGTGAAAAATTGTAGTCAGTAAGAATTCATTTCTTGCTTAGGTGAATTGAACGTATTCGAGGATTATTAGTGTTGACCGTCGTGGTTAAATTGAAGAACTTAAAATTGTCTCTGGACATGATTCCTGTAACCTCACTACTCCGTCAACATAGGTTTGATGTTTGAATTCCTGTTCATTCGGTCTTGACTACAAAAATTTGATCCACGTATTCCGTCTTTATGTCATATCTTGTAGACATTTTTCCTTTATTTTCTTAGATGTAGTACGATTCCAGCATTTGTGCGTTAGTGCAGCATCTCAGGCTGAGGTTATGAAATACTAAATTCAGGAGTCAAATCCTGTTCTCAAGAGTGGGCAATGATACTGAATCGACAGATTGTGTTCAGTGTTTGAGCCTTTTCAGGATCCCAAAACCAATACGTTATTGCCAAAGGTTGCATTTGTTGCGCTTAACCTTGCAGCTATGGGACTTGGACTATGGAAGGTGAGGGTTCCTACTCTTTCTCCTTGTGTTTGTTGATGTGATCACAAAAATTCTTATTCTTAATGAATCTTTCTGCAGAAGGTCTCTGTTTGTAGGAAAGGATTTCCATGTGCAGATAGGTTGTTACTTATTTGTTGAATAGAGCATAGACTTCTAAATGATGGTTTTTTGTTGGCAGTTGAATACATTGGGACTATTACCTACTCACGCTTCGGATTGGTTATCTAATCTAGCGCCCCCTCAGGTACCTCCTGATCTGGAACCATTTTCTCTAGCTCTGAATTAGCGTATATCTAATGCATAATTGTATATCTAGAAGCATCTCTTTGAAACCATGCGTTGGCAGTTTTATGATCATTCAATTTCCACTTATTTTTAAAATGGTTACTGGTGCTTAAGTTTCTGCTTACCGGGGTCGTTTCACAAGAGGCAGTCCCAATTTTGACACAATCGGAATGATTGCGACAAAGCCCCATGAGCAATACCAAATACCTTGTTTAACTCTTTCGCCCGGTGTTTCAAATCTCTTCCCTCGAGAGCCGAATTTGTCGTTTGGGCTTGAAAGAGTTAATCTGCAATATTTGAATTCTTAGATTGGTCGCATAGGTGTTCATCGTGCTCTCTTGTAACCTTGGATTCTTCAAAAATCACCTCAAGTTCCTAATTGTTATGTTTGATTTTTTGCATGTACAGTCGGTGGAGTTTTCAGGAGGTGGACTATCTATGCTCTTGTAGCCTAGCTTTGTTGTTTCTGGTTATAGTAACTATTCACAGTGTAGATTAAGTTCTTGATAAATTGCTTGAAATTCATATGTCATCTGTCATCACTTGGTCGTGTGACGGTATCATGCAAGAGAAATGTTGCTTTCTACTTCTGAGTGGTAGAACGCTTTTCAAATCAACGTATGGAAGACTTCGTTAATGACCTTTATTTGTTCTGCCTTCAAGTTGTTGAGGTGTGCACTGTCGTTTGGGGGGGTCAATAGACCTTTTGACAGCAGAGTCAATTTGACCATTGAGAAGTGCCCCATTCTTGATTGACGATGACTTGTGGTCGGAAAATTTTCTTCAGGTTTTGGATTTCGAAGTACTAACTGCTCAAACTACTGATGCATAGTCTAGTCCCATGCTTGTGACAATCTCGTGTGATCATTTTGGGAAAGATTTTTTTGCAATGATCTGTGGAATTTATCTGGGAATGTTGTAAATCATCTGTTTCTGGACTGAGTAAATATAGGAGTTCTTTATTCGAACTGCACGGAGCTTCATAAAGTGGTTTGGTGGTCCATATGATACTTGTCAAATGACACCTTTCTGAGCTGGATGATCAGGTCATATTCGTGGACCCAGAATGTGACTTCTACAGTAGGGGGTTATGTTGCAATCTTATTTACTACTTTATGTGCTGCAACTGAAGGCAGTGGGGAACTGAAGTGTGACCAACTAATCTATGTGAACAAATGCCTATCATGGATATAAAATAGCCTTTCTTTTGCGTGGTACTGTAGTGATGTGGTTGATGCTTGTGCCTTCCTCAGGACAAATAGCGGACATGGGGTGTATTTTGGATGATTGAATCAGGACCAAGTGGACCCAAATTTATCGTAGGCATGACATGAGGAGCTGTCATCCCTGATTTTATCAGGTTGGTCACTTGATGATAGTCAACCTGCATGCTTGATATTGACACTTAATCCACATTATATAAGTACCCACCCTAGAAGAAATAGCGTAGCAAGAGTAGGTAATGTGATGAGTACACTACCTCTCAAGGTCAAGGCACCTACACCTTTGGTTTAGTGGTTTTGGCTTTAGCTTTAGCATACACCCCAAGTAGAGTAGGGGGTGCCTCAGACTCCTTCAAAGAAGAAATATGTCAAATCCTTATCATAGGGTCTACTTTGTAATGGAGGCATTAAGGATGGAATTCACACTTTGTTCATGCTAGTCTTTTAGACCGGAGTTATCCTTCTTTTTCACTACTTCATTTTTGAAACTAAGGCACAACGTACTAAACTTGTGTTTGCTCCATGCCCACTTCGATGCTCTTTAAGACAAGTTAGATGTTGGAGTTTATAATTTAAGGATGCTTTTAGAGTTCTTCTATCAAAAATTCATGACTAATCCTAATAGAATACAAAAAGATATGAATTAGAGTAGATTAGATATAATTCTACTTGTCTTCAAAGGAAAATTGACTAAAAAATGTTCTAAAGTATGTAACTTTTTTGAGAAGTTGAATCAACACGTCATGTTGGATGACCCAATTTCAAGTTCAACCCAATGTGCGCCCCCTATTGTTAGATCTAATCTTACTATGTTTCATCCTAATGTCATGAAGATTGTATTCTAATGGCATATTGAATGAAAAATAGGGTTAAATGGATTTTCTTAGATTCCAAAATGACAATTTCATATACACACAAGTTGACCAAATACACATGAAATATTTTGAGATATATTATATTTTTTCAATTTTGTTTTTGTTAATTCAACAAGTCTAAATATATATAACAACAAAAAGGACAATAATGAACTATCTTTCCTTAGGACTCGTTTTGGAGACGCTGTTCTATTGATACATACATAGTTATTTCTGGTGGTCTTTTTTTTGCCTTGCAGATTTAGGGATTAATTCCTAAAGGACTAGGCGTTCTAATTTTGAACAACAAATGACTGCAAATACATTCCAAGCACACAAAAATGCATTTTTTCATCCACCATTTAAAAAAAAGATTTGTGTGTTAGTTCTTTAACATTTGTATGAAATAGATTCTGAAGACCTTGTTTTGCAAATATTCTATTATTCAATAGCTATTGGTAGGTCTAGCTTCAAAAAGTAACCTTTTCAA
The DNA here is from genome assembly GCA_951799445.1 of Pseudisothecium myosuroides. Classification (NCBI taxonomy): domain Eukaryota; kingdom Viridiplantae; phylum Streptophyta; class Bryopsida; order Hypnales; family Lembophyllaceae; genus Pseudisothecium; species Pseudisothecium myosuroides. Next base: position 20,220,606 of record OX637289.1, read on the forward strand.
TGACTTGAATAAAAAAGTAAAATTAAAATCTTCAAAAATTACTATAACTAGTGTGCCCTAAGCCATTGCTACGACCAAAATTAATAAAAATAAAAATTATTTTAAAAATTATAAAATTATAAAAACTTCAAGTTTAATATCTTTCACACTAGAGGTTCAAATGCCACAAAACAAAGCCTATGCACCTTTCCTTGCAAAGAACTTTCTAATGATACTAAGAACACAAATGGGGGGATGCATGGTCTAGAGATCTCACCATAACAAAAAAAACAAAAATAGCCTAACCTAAGGTGTAGATTTTAATTTCAAGGAAAAAAATTCTTGTGAAAATTACAAGTGTTCAATCTACAATCAATTTTAGAGGGAGTTTTTTATTTTTTATTTCAAATTTTATTAAAGAATATTAGTTTGTGTACTTGATGATCTAACTGCATAGCTATGATCTACGGATCATATTTTACAACTATTGTTTGAGAGTCATCATTAAATTACTCTTCCAAGTTGTATTTTATAATACATCTTTACAATTTTAAAATCTAGACTCTCTTATAGTCCTCAAATGGTTAAGGGAAAACAATCCAATACCATGAGTCACCCAATTCTAACATCCATTAGATCCTCCCATTTGCTTTAGTCACCCGTCCAATATTCCAATCCTAGCAATTTTGTACAGAATATCATCTATTTCCAACAATAGTACTATTTGTACAATATAAGCGGTGACCTATTTTTGTGAATAAGGGAAATATGATGTGGTTTAGCAACTCCATTGCTGTGTGACAAATAACATATTGACACCTTTTAATAACACCTTTTAGTTTTGTACTTCTCAGAAATAGGTTTGCTTATTCATCAAGAAAAAATTGGACTGTATTCCAAACTGGATGAAAAATTAGCAAAAAAATAGTGCAGTCTTTTATTATTTATGTTCCCTAAGCGGAGAAAATTATCCCCCCACCATCGCTCAATTGGACATATGCTAAAACACTTAACATTATCGGAAATAGGTGATACACTTTAATATCATGACAATGCACTTGGGGAAGGGACACGTCAACGTGTGGTTTAGCATGGATTTGCTCATGCTTTACTAATTAATTAAATTCTAGCAAACTTTGAAAAATCATTTCTTGTGGTAATATCTTGATTCTACTTGCAAATGGCTTCTCTCAAATTTCTCAATCTCTGAAAAATATGTAAATAGACAAATGCCACATTTAACTACTTCTGGACTTTTGAAAGTCCAGAATTAACATTGAGAGATAATCATCTGGAGATCTCTTGATGCATCAGGAGATCTATATAAATATTAAGAGATATATACAAACATCAAGAGATAATCATCTGGAGATCTTAGATGCATTGTCCTGAATTCACTGAATAGTCCATAAGTAGTTAAATATAGCATATAAATAGCTTCTCTAAGGTATCTAAAAACAATAGAACTTTTCTTAGTGAATCCTCTTTTATTGCATTACTGTCAAGTATGCAGACACTAGGTGGACCCAATTTCAAGTACATTTTCATTAAAAGTGGCTTTAAGTCCTACATATAGAATGTTAACTTTGAACCCCTATGTATACTAGGGAGCTATCTAGATATCCTATATAGGATGGAAAAGAAATTGGCTTTTGTACCAATTGATCCAATTAGAATAAGTGTCTTCCTATCTAGCTTGCCTATCTAGATGGGGTAGCTTTTCCTAAAATCGCAATTAATTTCTTCATATGCTTATAGTCACTTTTTCCATCAAACTTTATCTTTTGAGAGCATGATCACAAGTGAATTGGTCCTCCAATAATACTCCAAATTTTGAATAAGAGAAGTACTCCAAATGAACTTAGCCTCTCTAAATGCATATCCTTTCTATGTACATACCTAATCGCCAATGGCTCGGCACTATACACTATGAGTCCATTTCCATTGATTGATTGGACCTCCAAACTGGAACCATCCAACCAATTTCCATTGCAACAATTTGGATGGCAAGGCATCCGCCCACCCTTCTCGTCTCTACCCCGTGTATAAGTAAAATCGAGACGTGGAGGGATTGAGGGTCAACTAGAGGTCTATTTTAACCAACAAAACAAAAGGTCTATGCTACAGTTGTGTGCAGTTTAATGAGCTATGCACGACTTTATGAATTACGAGCACAAAAGTTACCAAGCCTTATTAACTACAATAAATCGAGAAGTGCAACATCAAAACTAACATTAAGATGGTAATTCATAGGCCCTCGTCAATCCGTCCAATGGCCAATGTGCAAAAGGTCCATGCTGCAAGTTCTACACTATACTATAGGTTCAAATGTTGCAGGTGCTAAATCGCTAATGGAAAACACCCTTCCATTGTTCAACTCCGCTAGACCTTCCAGGCCCCTCCAATTGCTGGAGGTCCGGCCTCTCAAATGAAAACTGGCTATGAGAGCTGGTTGCCATTGGGGAGCTGGAATGGTCCAAGCCTAGACCTCCAACCTCCAGATCTGCAAAATTAGAAAACGGAATTGGACCTTCCAGAGCCTCCGTCGGACCTTGTTTTTGGAATTGTACGTGAGGCGGAAATTTCAGATTTTTTTACACGCTCTACCCGTGGTCAACCTGGATGGGCCTCCAGTTCCTGCTTCCAATGGCAACTAGCTATGAAACGAGTTCTACTGTAGCGAATCTGGGTGGCAATAGGCTAATCTACAGTCACATCTAAAGAACTACAACGAGCCTCCTGCGGAGGCCATTTTGCCCCTCCCGTTTTACCCTTGGGGAAAACGCAGGAACTTTTTATTTGCAAGGCATGATAAAATTAGCAAATTCTGAGTTCATATTTGCAACCAGAGGCCCCAAATTACGTAGGAGGGGTCTAGAACATACCCTAGCGACAGCACCAAATAGGGGGGTAGGTTTTTTAACATTGACCCCTGGCTTTACCTCCGCAAGAGGCTCGTTGCACTACTTTAGACACTTCCCTGATCTACCTTCCGTACCAACTACCAACCTCTGCCTGTAGTGCTCCAAGTGGCAGCCAATCCTGCCTTGCTTTGCCAAACCTCCATTTCTTTGAAATTCCTTGAAATCATCAACGCCCAATCTGTGGACGGATTGGTACAGGAGCAGGCCTGTCCACTACTACAGTATACAAACATAATATTACTCCGTATTATATTAAATGATCCCATTCAATGATTTCACATGTAATTTCATCCTACTTATTATAAGCTGCATGGGTACTCTACGAGTGTACAGTACTGTACTGCGAAAGGGCGGAGAAACCAACTCAACTCAACTCGGATGACAACTGAACTGAACATTTCATCAGCTCATCCATCGTGTGAACAACTGAAAGACTCCGCAGTGCCGAGTGGATCCCTGCAGCAAAATATTGTACATGAAGGTCTGATTTGGCACCCACGTGCCCAAATCGAATTTCCACGTCAGATTCTCAAAGGTCCACGTCACCTTACACCATTCACATGAAGACACGTGGCACTCCCCCCCTAAAAATGTCTGACCTTCATATAGGGTAAGTAGGGCTGGCCCACTGTGGCTGAACTTTATCCCATTCACGTCCATCCTTGGGTCTATCCCTTCCGCATATTCCACTCAAGGCCTCCGTCCGTTAGTCAAGCATTCAGTTCCTTTCCAGTTCATCAGTTCTTCTCCCCAGCTGGCTTTATGCCGCCGTCATATGAGAATGCTACCAACTCCAATACTTCAAACTTTCCAAGGGCCCTTGCCACTTGGAATCAGGCTTCTGAATGGCTTTGTAACTTACAGGACCAGTGAAAGGCACTCGAAACTTTAAGCTTATTATCTTACCAAACTCAAGCACCCCCACTGCCTAGGCTTCTGAAGTGACATGTTAACCCTTGAACGACGCAGCGGACGTTTTGAGGCCGATGAATGACAAGGATAGAAGTGCAACTATTCATCCTCCAAATTTTGTGGGGAAAGGGAGGATAATCTACAGTAGTTTGACTTCCAATGAGTGCTTTTGCATTATTTTAATCCAACAATCCACACGGTGACATGTTTTCCACGGTTATGAGCCCGTCGTTTAAGGGTTAAGTGACATGCAAGTTTGTGCTCTTAACTTATGAGCTGCTGCCAAGTCACCAAGTGGGAATGTCAATTGATTACTGGCACTAAGGTAGGAGTCTGTAAAACGGAGCGGGCATTAAGAATGGATCATATAGATCCCTATGAAATGGACATGAGTTGGTTCTGAAATTGACTAGTATAGTCATTGAATGAATCAAGGAAAAAAACATTATTAATTGCAAGAGTCAATCATTCTCTTTGCTTTCCCCGTTTTTTATTCTGAATTGCAAGTGAACTATTTATGAAAGACCTAGGGTCACAAATAGGGACCTATGACCCAACTCATTTGAAAATTCATAAGTAATTCAAAAATGCTCAGAAAAATATGAAACCACTTGGGTTAGATTCTTCATCAATTTCTCTATGTCTGAAAAATGAGCTACAAAAATTCCCGTCCAAAGAAATACATGAAAAAGGTGGACCAACCCTTAGATGCTCCATTTCTGAGCCTCCTACCTTAAAAGGTAACCACACCTAAAATCCACTACTCTTGAAAACTGACCCCTAAGCTTACTTTTGAAGGAAAATTGAACACGAAGGATATCCCAAATGGTGAGCGTCAGAAAAACAAGTGTAAGATGGAGTTGGGGACCATTTGGGGTAGTGAGGAGCTCTGTTATAGTACTGTGGAGGTGGCAACCTTACAAGTCAAGTCAGTTTTGGGTACGCTTTCTTTTGTTTTAACTTCTTCTGCATGGGTCATTTCTTAATCCTTGATTGAAGGATGTTGAGGCTGAAAATGGTTGATGGATGACTTTTGATTGTTCATTGTAGAAACAAAGAATGCACCTATTGGTCTAATAATTGGAGGAGTTTTAGTGACTACCTTGGTTATGGAGGTCGTGTCCTTTGAGGGTTAATGTGCATCAAATGGATTTTGGCATCACTACTACATTACACTTTTAGCTTCTTATACCTTGCATCTTTGAAAATTTGTAACTAATTGACAATGATTCCGAAACTTCTGCGGACCTTCTTGTATTTCGATTCACAGTCCTTCACCACTATTCGAAAATTATTATTAATTTTCTAGAGCTTATTGGTTATGCTACACATTTTATTTGTGTGATTTTAGGTGTAGTCACTTTAGTAGAAACGTAGGCCATGTTAGCGTCTAGGAGTTTTTTGGAGTTACCTCACTAATTTGCGTCCTCTTTGCAAAAGAAGAGAGGATTTTTTCTGAGGGTACTAATTACATCTTCTCCTTACAGGTCTCCTTATTAAAATTTCCCAATTCATTTTCTCTAATATCAAATTTTTACCAATCACTTTCTTTCAACTTCAAATTTGCAAAGGCTACAATCCTCGTCTTTCAAAGACATGCCAAATTTGAAACTAAACTCCAAATTTCATTAGATAAAGCAGACATAGACAATAGAATAGGAATTGCCTACCACTATCAATCCTAAAGCTATATCTACTTCCACCCTGTTTAAGCACTCCAAGCCCCTCCAGCCCCTCAACGGCCAACCGTGAAGTGATACTTGCCTTGTCCGAGAACATACCTACTTCCAATAACTTGGATATTATCCTTGCATTTAAAAATGGCAAGTAGCTAAAATTTGACAATTTCATAAAAATAGTTGCTACATATCTACCTTTTATTTTTGAACACTAACTGGTTGTTAGTCTTGCCAATTTTTTGTCTGGTTTTGAATCTTCCAGTTTCACACTCTAGCTAGTTATTTTTCTAAAGGCACTAGCTAACAATGAACTAACTAGCAATTTTCCTTGAACATTGAGTCGCATAGACTTACGAAACATGCTCCAAAAGTCCCACAAGTAGTCAACTAATTATTCATGTGGGCCTTCTTGGGGATCTTTTCTCCAATCTATACATTCCATGTTTCTATTAGTATGGTATAGTATTTTGGTAATTGATAGTAAATACTACATTCTTTGGCCGAATTCAATATTTTTGGTAAAAAATACAATTAGGCATTACAAAATTATTAAATAATGTATAAAAGGCTACAAAACACTGCTATAGATTCATGATCGTAGTTCCAAAGCAAAGGGTTCTTATTTATGTGAGCAAATTGCAAAGACACTAGTAGAAGCATGGTTTATATAGGGTAAGCTTTAAAACTTGTGTTTGGTCGAACTTATCAATTTATAACAAAACAGATCAAGTGCGGGTTTTAAATCTTTGTTTACATGAACCATATTTCTACTAGTCAGAAGTTAAGTCATCTTTTGAGAGAGCATTCCTTTCTAGATATTTAGGTTTGCTTCAAGTTTAGTGAACCCTCTCTTATAAGTTTACTGTAGAAACGAAGAAAGCACCTATAGGTCCAAAAATTGGATCATTTTTGGCAAAGTACCTTGGTGATACGTCTTAGCCTTCTAGGATTAATCCCTTTGTAGAACAACAAAACAACTCAAGTAGTTGGGATATTTTCCAAGGGAAAATGCAATTGCAGGTGTGGATCGTGCGAGTGCATAATGCAAAAGCTGCCCTTGTATATGGGTCGAGGTAAACTCACCTCCTTGCTCGCTCCCCAAGTCATTCTAAAGGTGCGTCTAAAAAAAAGACCACCTATTTTGTGCCCAATTAATTTACCTTCTACACTTCTCCCAGCTAATTCGGGATCTCTAATTGCAAAAAATGAATTCAAAACTTGCAAATTTTATCATGCGTGAAAAAATAAAAAATTTCAGCATTTTCCCAAGGGAACAAGCAAGGGATTAGTTGACTAAATTCACCTTGGCCTGTCAATATTGGGCATTCATAACATTGTTAATGGATCTGATTCTTTCCTCTTCTTCTGAGAGATAATACCTCCCGGGATTTGTGGGAGGAAATTGAGTTAAAATTTGAATGAGGCTATTGGTTGCCTACTGTTAGTGCTTTGCAAGTATTTGTGCAAACAAATGCCCAAGTATTGGTTTTAGAAATAGTGGCTACGGTTTATAGATTGTGAGTGGTTACACTGGCAACGGTGCTAGTATGTGAGCCCAAGAATGTGAGCTTATGAACATTGAGCCTGCAATATAGGTACCTATAATATAGATACCACACACTATAGGAGGTGTATATATCATAAACACCTATAATATGAATATTTGTAATACATATACCTTATAATCATAGACGGTTTCTCTAGTATATACACCTATAACATAGGTGTGTAGTATTCTAGGCTCATGGGCTCACACTCCTATGCTCACATAATAGCAACCCTCGTTACACTGGTGGACTGTGAGTGGGTGCATGCTCTTATTCAACAGTAATTATGTGAATTTCAATGCTGGAGGGCTCCCACTTTCCGGGAGAACAAAAGGGACCCCCTAGCGTTTGTTAACAATGTTATGTTGAGTAGGCCTTGAAATTCCAAGGCCAATCACAACCCCGACACACCCACACGCACCTCCCAAGTATACACCCTCTTCCCCAACTTGAGTAACTGTAAGTATCTTCTCCAGAAGGAGTTCCGTGTTGCCCGACATACAGTAGTAGGTAGTGCTCTTTCAATGAAACGTGGGCGTCATAGGCGTATCGTGTTGACGAGGTTTACGACGCTCCTGCTTGAAGCTCTGGCTTTCGCGGCATTTGCGTTCTGGTCTTCAGCTTGCTCTCATAAGGAACTTCAGTAGTGTACGTGTAGCTTTATTAGGTCGACTTCCGGCCAGTTATGCACTTCTTTTAAGTTATTAGTTTGGCGAAGAATGATTTACTTCTGGTCGGTGATGGAACGGGCACCTGCCGCGTTCGGCTCACCACTTGCCAAGCGCTTTATGAAATGGATTCGATTATAATACGATTCAAGATGAGTCAGATAATGAGGAATTATAGGTTTTCTTAGCATTGCAGAATTTCTTATACGATTGAGGATTGGTTTTGAGGAAGCTCTTTCTTTTCTGGCGTCTTTTTTGTCCTGTTTTGGTGATCATGTTTGAATTTAATTTCTTGACGAGCTTCGTGAGATGGTGAGGTACTTGAGTCCGCGTTTCCGTTTTTTTAGCGAAGCAGCTCCAGTGCTACTTGATTCAAATTACACGAAGTGCGGATTCATGGAAGCGGAAGTTTGTAGACAGACAGAAGCAACTGGCAGGTGGCAGCCTCTTTTTTTGTTTGACATTGGAAGGTATCAGCGCTTGGAAGACGCGGTTGCTTAGCTTATAGCAAGAGCAAGAGAGCCTTGTGGAGAAGTCGACTTCACTGTGATCACAAGTTTGTTTTAAGCGAGTGAAAGCTGGAGTTCTGGTGCTCTGTTTTGGCGATTATATGTTCGTTTTCCTCGCGAAAAAACTCTATGAAGTTGAACTGGAGGTTGAGGGAGTGATTATGCGTTAGAAAATGGTCAATCCGTCGGAGAAAGTTGAGGTTCCGCCGCAGCGACCGTTGGGAGGGAAGATTGTAGATTTTCTGGTGGAATGGAGTTTCATGTGCCATGCGGGGTTGGTACTACTGGTCGCCTGGATTGTTTCCTACATGCACCTCAACGTTGCCCTCGTCTGCACTTTGGGCTTCATTTACCTGTATCAGGTTGATCTTTTGTATCCATTTCAATTCTGTATGCGGATCGTTGTCTGGGAGAGTCTAATGGACATCGCATTTTGAGAGGGGTCAAAGAGTTTGTTGTAGTTGTGGTTTTGAGGGGAGGGATACTTGATTTCTAGAAATTGGAAGCCTATTCGGCAAATTGGTTCCTTAGTAAGAAGGCATTCACTTTAGTAGCTCCATCGCGGCTTATTTACGAAGTGTCTTGTTGAATATTTTCTTCACTTTCGTAATCTTGCTAGGGCTTTACAAATTTTGACTAATATTCATTGACCTAGTTTCCATCTCTCTCTGGGTTTCGATACCATTTTTAGGTAGAAATTGACCATTCAATGCCGAGCTTTTGTGAAATATTGTCGATCTAAGAGCTGTGGACGCACTTTCTCCTCAATTTTGTTTAAATTTCGTAACTGTGAAACTGGTGTCCGCTCCTCTTTTCTTCCTGACTGCAGTCGTGTGTTTCTCGTTGGCAGATCGAGAGTCGACAACGGCGGAAATTAAACTGGAAGATACGCCATGAAGAGAAAAAGAAGGCTAGCAAATTGAGGGTATCTTCTTCTAGAGCGACCCATTTCGCTTATTGACACAGTGCTTATGTTACATCTCGACGGTTCCACACACTTGAAGCAATACTCATACGTACTAAATTGTGCTGAAAGTACTATGGCTTGTTACTTTGTCCTATTTGTTAAACGGCAGTCAGTCACTACACATAAATATGGACTTTAGTGGTCATATAGGTCAATGGTTCCTGGTACATTACATAATTACCTTCTGTTGGCGATTGTTACATAAGTTTGGAAATTGTTTTATTACGTACCAATCCTTGTGGATACTCTGCTAATTGACGATTTATTTGCACGTTTGCCTACAGCTTGCTGAAGGGGAAACTGTTCGATGGATGAATGAAGCGGTAGAAAGAGTCTGGCCAATTTTCTTAGAGAACTTTGCTTCTAAAATACTTTTGGTGCCCCTCACCTCGTTTTTCGAGCGCTTTAAGCCCTGGAGTGCGGTATGAGTTTCCATTTTCATTGATCCACTAATTTTTTTTATCGTCCTTAATTTTTTGCCACTATCTAGATAACCTAGTTGTTGATTTTGGAGCTGATGTGCAGGCATGTTTCTGTGGGCTTATGGTTGTAGAAAAAAATGGTTCTTCAAAACCTCTCTCTCGGGAAGACTCCACCAACTGTGACAATGATCCGCGTATTGGACGCGCCTGTGGAGGGCGATGACTTGGTATGCATATCCTCATCACTTGTCTGCTTCGATCTATCTGTGATGATAACGATGCATATCGTGAGTTGTTGACAATTACTTTCGAATAGAACCTTTTAGAAGTCAAGGAATTTCAATTGTGCTTTGTTATGCAGGCTTTTGCTAGGGATGTTCATCTTTAAATAATTTATAATCCATCTCGTCTTGAAACATAGGGTTAGATATAACTGTTTTGGGTGTGTTTAAGGTGAGGGGCTGCACAGAAGGGTATATGCACTACCAAATTGTTGTGACTTCTTCGTTGGAGTAACTCTCGCAAAGAATGTCTGTGGATAGAAAGGCTGATTTGGAAAGATTGTCAGGCAGTTGAAGCGTCGATGGAGTGGTTGGCAGCCAAAGACATGGCTGCTGTCGTGGCAGTGCAAGTTCGACGTCGCCTTGGCTTGGGAATTTGGGCTACTTTTCACGTCAGCAAGCTGCGCCTTGAAGGCAAGGTAGTTGTTAATTTGTGATTGAACCGGGAGCCGAAAACCTGTGCAGAGGAACTTAAATGACTTACTGCTTTGGCATAAAATGGGACCATTCAATTTCATTTTGGACTCTAGGGTGCATGCAGATAGGAGTACTAGTCTACCGGTATTAGGGGTTGCTCCTAATGCTCTTATTTTTTAGACGAAATGCATGGATATGCTCAACATGTCGTTTATTTTCAATCTTTTCGGTTCGAGGTTCTGAACTACGTGGTGTATTCTGGGATGGATAGTCTGGTGTTTGGTTAATCATATATTACGAGCATGATTGTAATTGTGCGTTTGAAGCCCTCTAATACTTACGAGCAGTGTTTTCAGAATGATTACACGAGTCTTGATTTTTCTGGGTATGAAGCTCTGAAGGTTTTCTGAGATTCAGGCCCCTCTCACTTCTATTTGTTTTCTGGTGCTTCCTCAGATTAAGGTTGGTTTGAAGTTTAAGGATGGATGGCCAGTGATAGAGCGAGCACGTTTCTCTTTTGCTACGGTGCCTTATTTAGAGTTGGCTGCCTATCCTATATATAATTCTGGAGTTGATGTAACGGAACTTCCTGGACTTGCAAGCTGGTTGGTACGTTGATTCGATCGTTCTATTTGTTAGCTCAATTTCTCTTTTTGATGTGCTCAGGGTAGTGGTAGTGGATTATTTTGGGGATTCTCAAAATTGTTCAGCTTTTCCGAATATGTTCAGCTTTGGTCCTTGTGACTACTGTTGTCGTCAGGTATTCTGCGTGGCTTGGTTACAGCAGGGTATGTAGACGAAAGCTTCTGATTACCTTTAATATTTCACATAGTTAACATTTCTGTGAATATGCCTTTCCAGGATCGTCTAGTGACAGATGCCTTGACACAGGCCCTGGTCGAGGTACGCATGCGCTATATACTGAAGTTGTGGCTTTAGGCAACTTGACATTGTGATTATTCTAGAAGTTCACTTCCTTGATCATTTGAAGTTCCAATAAATTAGTAGACTGGGAATACAGTATTAGAGAAGGAAGAGTAGATTTTAATATTGTGAACTTGGTGAATGGTGATATTGGACTTCTGAAGTCGTCGAATTTTTTGGGTAAAATTCTGTGAAATTGATAAGACGTGTGAAATAGGAATAAGGCATTCTTCGGTCATGGACATTATTGTGAAGTTGGTGCAAGTTAAGAATCATTGAAGACCTGTTGAGTCATGGAACATATTTCACTAGGGGTGAGTTCCCCTTGTGGAGAGGGCCTAGCATCTGCATATTCTGATACGTGGGTATGATTGCAGCCGAACATGATAGAAATTGACATGGAGAAGCTCATGAAGGATGTTATGCGACCTCAAGGACCCGCTCAGCAGCCAAGAGGTAATACTATGAGAAAGTAATTATATTATTTTTATACCTGAGATAGTTGACAAGATAATATGTAAGATAGGGGTTTCGTGGATGGTCAACAAAGAAGTCTTTCTCTTAATTTCGTTCAATCGTAGTTTATGCCTGAACTTATTACTTGGCAGAACCATTTTGCTTTCTTTCATGACCATATAATGGTGATGGCTTGCAGGTGAGTGGTTTTCGATGCGGGGGAACCCTCCTGCAGCGGATGTCACTGTGGAAATCCTGGAAGCTACAGATCTTCGAGTGGGAGATTTGAACGGTATTCTTTTCGTTTCTTTAAAAATAATTTCGTTTAATGCAGGTCTTGCTTGTGTTAATCGTCTTCGTATGTCGCTGTCTGGTCTTTACTGAATATCGAAATCCGGACGTTGCTTGCAACTAATTGCGCTCTTGTACTTCTTGGAGTGTTCAGCATAATTCTATATTTTAACACCCCAATTTTTGGAAAATCATGATAATGAAAAAATTAGATGTTGGTCGAGAGTGATCCAAACTGTGTAATACTGCAATATTTACAGTACCCGGGGGGTTATCAAGCTTGACGTCTTCCGTCAATTGGATCTTAATTGATTTATCATTGCGTCTTAATGTTCACACGCTTCAGGGTACATATGAGGCACTGTGTAAACAAATGATTATCTTATTGATACGCACGCATGGCTCATATTGAGATTGCAATTTCTAGTCGAGCTTTTCAGTTGGATTGTAGAATCGAGTAATTGGCGGCAATGTACTGAGATTTAATGTGTTCTTTGTAGGCTTCTCTGATCCTTTTGTGAGAGTTATATTCGGGTTTCAGCAGGCTGAAACATCCGTGAAGTGGAAGACATTGAATCCAAAATGGAACGAAACCCTCAGGTTCTCCATTCCAAGTTGGGATCAACCGAACACAATGCTTATCAAAGTGCGCGATAAAGACCACATTTTCGATGACCAGCTGGGGTAGATCTTTCCCCTTACTCAGTACTGATCAAAATTGACTTTGTCAATAGTGGACACGTGAATTGTAGAAATCATCTCTTCATTTGAAATACGTTTGCTCTGAGTTGGTTTTTGAGAATGTATGGGACGATGCTAATTTGACTCCACATCCGATTGCTGAACTTTTTCACTACTTAGGATATAACTTCTCAAGCCTGTGACTTCCTCTGCGTAAAGACAAACGCTGAAGTCTTCGTCCTAGTAGTGTTCAAGAGTCTGTGCTGTAAGGAAGGTTGAATCGAAGTTTGAGTGATCGCATTCAACGCTTTGCGGCCCTTGGTTGTCAATCTTCATTTGCTCTAATAGTTTTTGGCGCGCTCTTCAACTTGAAATTTCCGAGATCGTCTTAGCAAATTCCATGGGCGCCGCAAACACTCACTGGATACCCTACTCGATATACCTTAATTTTTCTTACATTTATATTCGGGAGTTAATAAACTATTTCTTAGCCCCTTGTTTCGTGATGGTATGCAGGTACAATATAGTAGACATTACTCAATTCCGAGATGGAAAACGGCATGATTTTTGGCTTGTACTCAAAGGAGTGGAAACTGGTAAAATTAATGTGGCAATTACGGTTGTCGATAAGCAGGCTGACTCCCATAGTTCGGAGGATACATCTACGACCCTTGAGGTACTTCATTAGTTCGCTTTCTTTACTCCTGATTTTCGTGGCTTTTCGGTTTCGGGTACTAGTCTTGTATTGAGAGTGCTTCTTAGGATATCTGCTAGCTTCATTTTGCATATATCACATTTAGAAAAGTCAGATATATAGCCTTCATTATCCTTGAAAACCTAAGTGGGTACACGGACACTTTTAATGTTGTCCACGCAGATGGCTGATCAGCCATTCAATCGATCCGTCGCTCCCGAAGGTCTGACAGTGCCCATGTCTACTGGAGATGCACTATCTCAACCACTAGCAGCTTCTCCTAAGGATCGTGTATCAACTCGCCAGAAGCTGAAGAACTTGAAATCCGGGAAATCTTTTTCGAACGATCCTGCACAAATCGACAGTCCCGGCAAAAAAGTTGGACGTCAGGGTTCTGGATTTTTCAGTTCCAGATCGTCCCGAAAACTTGAGACGACTGAGCTTGGATCTGGTCGAAAGAAATCCTCAATCCGACGTGGAGAATATCCAACCATGACGTCCGACGGACTTACGTTAGCAAGTCCTTCCATTGCAAAGGAAGCAGAAGTTGCAGGTCAATCTTCTGATGACACGACAGCAGTTTTAGATGTAGGGTTTGGGGAACTTGGCGCTGTAAAAGTCTGCCAGCTCGGTGATGTACAGCCCACAAAATTGCCTAGCCAAATGGCTGCTCAGACAATGGGGCCTGAGGACATCTCCAACTCTGAGGGAGGGCATAGTAGACCCTTGACCCAACCATCTTTGGAAGGAAAAGCCTTGACAAACATTGAGGAGGATGGAGGTCCTACTCGGAAGCTTCGATCCGCTAAACAGAAACTGAACTGCAAGTATCATGACTATAGGTGTGTAATGCTGATCATCGAAAGAACTTTGCAACCTGAGATATTCTATGGCTTACGAGGCCTTGGTCCAATTAATTTTGTACTGCATATTTTTTCCAGTCTGGTTTTATGACAATTCTTGCACTATTTTTTCCATACTTTGCCGTTGGTAAATGCTTTTTTTTTCGTTTGTTTTCCCTCTTTTTTCCGGGGGTGTTTTCGTGTGACAGGCTTGTCCTCTCATTTATGGTAAGCCTTGCGTACTAACGTGGATCTGATAACAAATTGGAATTTGTAGGGCAAGGAGAGAAGCAGAGAAGGAGGCAGAGTCCGAGGAGTTGCAATCGCACACAAATTTTAATAGCAATGCTAATGGTAGAAGAGTGCATCTGACTCTTGATCCATCTGAAGATCTTTCGATGATTGGCTTACCATTAGGCCACCACCCAACAGATACTACCTCATTGAGTGGGGACCAGGATGATAATGTAATGGATGGAGGTACTACTGGGGATCATGACTCAGATAAGCATCATATGCGAAACAAAGCGAAGGGCTTCTTTGGTAAGGCTGCAGGGCAATTTGGCCATCAACTTAGCAAAAAACTGATACGACGGAAAAATAAAGATAAGGAGGGACCCTCAAGTTCAGAGGAGGTCACCACCTCTGGTGAAGTGACACCCATGGAAGAAAGCGGGCGGCTAGAACCTGCTGTCAAGGAGCTGAGACCGAAGACTGAGGTTCCTCTTCCAGGTGTTGCTAAGCAACCGCCTCCTTCAGGAATTAAACAATCTAAAACTTCTCACCTCTCTCCTCTAATTCCTTCAGAGCCTCCCAATAGACCACCTCCAGGATTGCCCCAACCCGGTGTTCCGATGGATGCGCAGGCACGGGATGATAAGATTCACTCTCCAGAACCTGTGCGGCCTGTTCCCACTTACAGTGCGGATGCTCAGCAAAGTTCTACCGAAGGACGCGAGGTTCTGCAAACTGAAGGACGATCCATACCTGTCCGTCCCGATGTGTGAAATTCTTCTCTTTGATCGCGGAAAGGTGCGAGATTGAAGTTTATCTTGTAATGACGATCTTTGCGCGACAAGGCTTCGGGAATTTCTGACTTCGTTTCCAGGAATTATTTACTATTTGTATAAATGTTAGTGCAAGTCGAAGTGACGGTGTTCAGAAACTCACACCCCAAGTGCTAGATGGTCAAAATGAATTTTCATTAGCTTGCAAAAAGGGAGTTGAAGTATTGAAACACATAGAAGCGGATTAGGTTGTGTACATTGGTGAGCCTGGTGAACTCTGCGGTATTCCTGAGCGATAATGTAGCTTACTTGAGTAGGTACTTCCCAACAAGTTTTCTTGTAGTTGACAGTTTGTGTTTAAAGATTTGTTGAGCAAACTTGTAGCTGTGTATGTGGATAGTTTTAGGACTGCTAGATCAGAGAGTAAGGAATATTTCACTTTGGACGTCGTGGACTCTTTTGGGTCTAGGTGATTTGAATTGAAGGCAGGGTTTAAGTGATATCGATGATAGATCTCTCTTGTATGACGCTGATGAAGTTGTATCATGGAATAATGATTCTCACATTTGCTGGTCAACTGTCCACAACCTTGTAGGCAATATGAACAGTCAAACATTACTGATATCACAGTCACTTTCTACAGTGTTATTAAACATCTCTTGAATGTCAGTGTTCTTAGTACAAATCAAGAAAATGAGCATACCAATGTATTATGCATTCATTTGAGAATGTGTATTGATTTTTTTGTTGCTAAATTGAAAGGATATTTCAATGTACGTAAGTATGCATAATCTGAATACCGTATGCAGAAATTATGAGGGTTTGATTTGATTTGAAAATGACTACTACAAAACTTGATGTCTAGGTGGTGTACCTTCTCATATATCATATATCCAAATGTATTCAATGTTCAAGAGTTCAGGACATCAAAGTAAGGATAGTATTGGAACCTTGCCTATGAAGTCTATTCTCTGTCACTTATCTGGGGAGAAAAATCAATAATCGGTTCTCCTATAGTCACCACTCCTATCCCATATTCCATAGGAACTGTATAAGTCTATCTCTTTAACAATTTTTCAAAGCGGTCTGACCAGTCCTACCCCACCTTTTCAATTTGCAATCGCTGCAGAAAACCAGATCTAAATCAAGAATCCATCAATGGATTTACTTCATCTAACCTTTGTAGATAATAAGTCTACTACCAACTCCAAATTGCAATGAATCGTCGCACTCACGTCGAGGAAGAACGCTCACTTGTTGCTCTCTGTTTTTTCATCGTAAACATTGTATGAAATAATTTGATGATATTTTTTCGGGATGAAAATGTGATGGATTTTGACACTGCGTACTTAATATAGTATAATAGATTTCTTTGACATCTGATATTACCACATCATCAGCTGCAATCCTGTGATAATTATAACAATTACGTATCTGCACTCCAAATATTGAGCACCTTCTGGAATGGGATGGGATTCATTCATTCAAGCGATGGGACTGAAGCCATGTTTCATGGCAGCTGCCCAGACGACGTCAATCCGGTTCACCGGAATGGCACCCACCTCGTGGTGAGTCCATCCCTCCAAGGCATGGATGAGTCCACCAGCATGGCAAGCGTGCACCGCTCCCCTCTCCATCGTAATCTCGCAAGTGCGCATCCCTCTCACTTTCTCTATTGGCAGCTTCATCCCGGCAAGGCGCCCGTAGGTGCAATCTCTCCGGGACTCGCTGATGGGAGGTACCACAAACTGGTGGAAGTGCGTGCCGGGGGGTGCCCATTGTTGGTCCTTTCCCCAGGTCCATTTGCCCACTATCCATGTCTGTAAAGTCACAGCAATATTGAAACACATCAGTATCATTCTGGACCAGTGTTTTTGAACCTACAATTTTTGCATTGTCAATAGGATTTACAAAGCTAAGGTGTCACAATGGAATTCTAATTAATCACTGACCTTGCAGTCCTGCCCAGCTTGATATTTTGTGACTTGGATGAGATTGTTTTTGAACTCCGCTGGGGCCTCTTTTTGAATGCTTTCAAAGCGCTCCTTAGACAAGGTGAGCATCTGCACAATAGACGCACACACACACATGTGAATGGACGAAAATTTTCATTCTGCATTTCATCTTTTCCAACCGTATATATGAAGCTTGCGTACATTGGTTTATGTATTCAATTTTGCGATTTCTATTTTAGATTGAGTATTGAAGTCTAACTCCATCCTATTAGGTTGCTGGCAAGGATTTTTCAGCTCATATTAAGCAGTGTAATTAATTACCAGGACTCTGATACCACGAGAGCAGAGGTAAAGAGCAATGACTCGGCCCAATTTGGAGGTGGCCCCATTCATGAACACTTCTTTCACATCTGATGGCAGAGTTTTGATGATCACTGCCGCGGTGAGCGTGTTTCCATGCACCACTCGCACTCGCAAATTGGGGTGCTTTTGCACAAACAACAATCCTCCTCCATTCAGAGCCTCATTCTACACGTTCATAACACAAATATCCCACGGACCCCATCAATCTATGAATTAGAGAATGGAGAAATGTCAGTACTTGCATTGTTTTCTGCAGCCTCATTGCACAAATAAATTCCTATAAACATCAATAACTGCATAAGATAGGAATACTTGCCAAAAAATAAGGAATTAGGGACAAGTTAGGCTGTTGCAGTTGTGGAGTCTTTACAAGGAAATATTCAAATTCATATTACGAAAAAAGTTACCTTGTTGAGAGCTGCGAGGCTAAGAACCTTGACCCCTTTTTCATCAGCGTCAAGAATAGCTCTCTCGATATAATTGTTGATTTGATCCAATCCAAAAGGGAGGAAATACTGCATTCACCAGTAACACAATCATCACGTGAATCAAACGTGAATCCACCAGAGTTCAAACCATTAGGAGTTCAATCCATGCAAGAGCTGACATAAATCAAACAGGCACTGGTTGTCTTGAATGTTGTACAATCACGAAATTAGGGTTGGGGAGTGTGCAAGGGAGTGACCTGGAAGCCGTGGCGAGGGACCACCCACGCCATGCATTTAAGGTTGCTGAGGCAATACTTGTGAAGGGCAAAAGTATCAGCAAACCTCCAGAAGATAGGAAGGCCCATCATGACGGGCAGCCCTAATGGCCAGATGAACCAAAGAGGCTCAAAAGGGTGGGCTGAGTAGGTGCGCAATCCAGGGCTGATTTGCATTGACGACAGCACGTCAATGCAATGCGCTAGAAACACGAAATCCGGGATTTCTTCACTCTTCCCTGCCAGAGAATTCAACACACCACATTTATTAATTCAGGGTAGAATGTCCTGAACGTGTTATTGCCTCAACTAGAGCTAAATAATCCACTCAGGCTCAAATAGTACTTTAAACTACTCCGGAGTAAAATTTGTGAGGGTACCTTTTCGTAACTCAGCATACAAGGAATCTGATTTAGGGTCGACAGTGCCTCCCAAGTAGTCGTAGAGTGGCATGAACAGACAGAAGTTGCTGTTCTGCTCGGTGTGGTGGAGGGCATGGTACCTACAGAAATAGAATTCAAAAGCAACTCTTTCAAACATCTTGCACCAAATGAATGATATTTCACATCCATCTTCCTAGAAAAAGACTGCTATCCTAAAAATCATGAATGCCACCTCTCCTTGTTCCCTAGTAATTTTCTGATTCTGGATTGCATTTGAATTCTAAATTCAACTCGTATTTATTTAAAATTGACAACAATGCAGGATTGCATCTAATCTAATCACACTAGGTTCAACCGTCTTTGTACTAAAGTCAGGTTTAGATTCCACTCTTTCAAAAAGAGGGGATCAAACACAAATTTGCACCCCATTTGGCACAAAAGCAGCAAGTGTTTTCTTGCAATAATTCACCAGGAAATAGCAGGGCCAGTAGATGGAAAATACTTACGAGGGTGTGTAGATCAGGTACTTGACACCCGGCAGGTTTCGGAACCAAGTGGGCATCAATTCCACATTCGAGTGACCCCAGCACTTGAGGAAGTCGAAAGTGAGGACATACAAAAATACCAACCCCACGGAGCCCGTCCCTGTCGCTGCTGCTCCGAGGATTGGAACACACACTAAAAGGGACTGCAGCACCTGCTCCAACATGGTGGTCACAAACCCTGCATACGTAATTAATTAGCGATCAGGATTTGTAACCGTAGTAAGATCTACATTGTAGGGAATTCTGAACTTTCAACTTGGCATTCAATTTTCAAATGTAGGAAACTAGAAACTTAGCTCAGGTAGACGACACTAAATAAATACCACTATTACCAACTGCAACGTACTCATGAATGAATTCTGTCGTACACTTGGTTGGCCTTCTTCTAGAAATCAATACCTTCAGCAACCTTTTTCAGAAACGTTTTGTAGCAACATGTAAATGTTATTGAAAACACTCGAACGTGATTGAAAGGTTGACATTCAAGGTTTCTCCTAAACTAAACGACCCTAAGGTGAACTACGTTATGGAAATATTGCCTGAAAACTTTGCATTTATGCTTAAGCATGTTCTAAAATTTGCACTTTTGCTGAGAAACGTTGCTCCAAGCGTGTTCCAAAACGTGGCATGTAGCTAAAAACGTTGCTGAAAAAGGTTGCAAGATCCTTCGAATTTTAGCACTATAGCAAGTCGGGTGTAAGCATGACAAGGTTTAAAAACGTATATATGGCCACTGACCTTTGCATAAAATTAAAATGGGGTTGTCAGCTATCCCCTCAATAGTGATCTACAATATTTCACTTAGATCTTGTAGTACGCACGTAACTACCCAAAGTGAGCTCTCCAGTGAGCTCTATAGTGAGCTCTCAGTGAAAGCACACTCCTCGCTACACTTAAAATGCTTAGGTTGGACTCAAATTATAGTTCATCTACCTAAGCAGTTTGAGAGCTGGATCAGAGCAGGAAGAAGGGTTAACTTTCTATGTATGTATGTACCTGTTGGTGGCTCAGGAACAACAGACAGATGGTGAAACGAGTGGTAGCTGTTGTAAAGAGCTTCAGTGTGAAAAGCTCGGTGCATCCAGTAATACAAAGATTCGGTAACACCGGCGTGGAATAGGAATGCCCAGAGAAGTCCTTCAGTATTCCACCCGGGCAGATTGCGAAAACCTGGAAACCATGCTTGAGCCGATATAATGAAGAGAAACTGCAACATAATAGGGTTGTCTCTGCATATAATCCCAGTCCACATTCATTGCATCAGAGTTTTTCAGGGCAGGGGGCTAGCTGCATTCTGTGTATGTAATACAAATTAATTATATATACTAACCCCATTCAAAATCGAATCAGTCATCAGTCTAGCCTTAACGAAATCTGATCATACAGCTTGCGAATATGAATTCAGCAGGCCATAGAGTTCAACTTACGAATGATACTCGCGATCCACCTGCTCAAACTCAACTGCATACGGATGGATTTCATATTTTTTGATGACACCGTGGAGCCGAGTGAATGTATTCCATAGTTGTTGTACTATATACCGCGCGAAAACCAGAGCGAACATATAGAAATACCAGTCATCACCCTTGGAACGAACGCCCAGGACGGCGCTCTGCACCAATTTGAAGAAAAACGGTGCATATACCCAATACTGCAGCACGTATCAGAATTATCAGTCTAAAAAAATGAGCTAACAAAGGAACAATTTCAAGAGCATTACATTAGCAAATAATGCAAATAATGGCCGACAGTAGGGGTTCCTTGAGCATCAACAAGAGCGGCAGTTTTAGGAATTGGCAATCCACTTGGGTTGGCCACACTTTGCATGAAAATGAATTGGAAATGTATTGGTTTTTGCCCTGCTAACCTTGTAGTTGCCGAGCCTCTCCCATGGCCATTCCGCTAAGAGAGCTGTCTCATGACTAGCTTGACTGACCATGTTGAGAAATTGATAACTCTCGCCCAAAAACAGAATGCTTGATCTGGAGAATGCCTCGAAATCTGAACACTACTGTATTATAAACCCGGTCTACACGTTAGCCTGAGGTACATCGAATTGAAGCCAAACTTCGATGGTAAGTGGCCAGCTAGCTAGCAAGTCATGTCCAGTCTATGCATGTCGATCTCTTCACCCGAATTAATTACTTAATATCATGAGCTTCTGGGTCACCCCATATCCGGCCACTGATCCAGGAGAACTGAAAGCTAGCTAGCCCCACACCCGTGTTTGAATGACTCCCCTACAAATTACGAGAAGTGACGTGCACCAGCTGCACTTGCTTGAGTCTGTAAATTTACAGATAGCTCCTCTTCCTGACAGAATGCGAAATATATGGAAGTTGTACCAACGAAACTCAGACGATCTATTCAATGCAATCCATGCCCTGCAGCTGACTGTTGAAAATAATCTCCGCCCTAATTTGTGCGTGATCTGTGTGATCTGTCAACAATGGCGAGTTCAATGCAAAAAAATTCATGCACTACACCACCAAGTCACTTATTATCTCAAATCGCTAGGTCACATCTCCAAGTCCATTCATGAAAGAAAAAAAAAGGTACTAGAGGTTCATCTACGCTGTGCTTGAGCAGTGGCTGGATTTGGACTAGAGGACTTCAAGAGCTGATTGAAACTCTGGAGAGCTCCCCGCCGCTTCGGGAAACATCAGCACGTATGCTTATTGAGTGATTGTTTTGAGCTTGAATTGCAGTTGCATGTACACGCAGTCAGTTACTGATAGATTGGAGCCTGGCATGCAGGAGTAAGGCTACAGCAAGTGAAGGCGCGTTCTGTAATTATGAGCCAGAGCTCCAACTGTGATGACCTGTTCACAACTCTGCACTGTCTGGAGAATTTGTGGAATTAAGAGTAAGTTAACTTACTGGTTACCAGAGAGGGTACAACTTACTCCTAATCTCTAACTTTTGTACTACGGAAATGCTGAAATTACGAAATTAATTACCAAATTCGAGCCTGGAAGTCACAGTTACCATGATGAGTACGGGTGCTTGTAAGGACACAGTTAACATTTAATTGAGTTTATTTCCCTGGGCCAAGATGTCACTTTTCGGTCAGCGTTGAGTGGGGTCAGATATTTCGACAGACTTTAAGAGCTGCTGCAAATGCTGCAAGTAATCCCGGTGGAATTGGTCGACATACGTCGCAAAGAGCCTGGACGTCTAAGTTACAAGTTAGCTAAGCTTAAAGCCCTTCTGATTACTTACAAATCTAAGTAATTGACCAGTACCATAACCGACCAATTTGAACTGGAACTATTCATAGTGCTTGTAAAAAACAATGCAGACATGAAGTATTAGTGGTCGTCTACTAGCTTCACATGTTTACTTGATCGAGTGGCAACTTGACTATAATTATCCCCAGCTGTTCAAGTGAAGCTTGGTCTCGATGTGAAGGGAATGAGTGCTCTAATTTTCCTTTGTATTGATACCGGAGCCGGCCAGATGGCTAGAAGTCAGTTCTTGCACCAGATAATTCACGTTGTAACAAGAGCCAAGTCTTAAATTTGAAAAGGGCCGCTGTGTGCAGTGACAGCGTTATATTGAAGCAGGTGGGATGCGTTGCCAGGTTCCTATTGGGTGAATACGGACTTTCATTTCTAAAGTAATAATGGCCAGGTACTAACTCTCGATTGCTCGCTAGCTGTGCAGTGTGGACATCTTCAATAGAAACTAGCTGTCTGGCTTGTGTGAGTTCACTATGTTGTGTCAATTTCAATCATGCGAACCTCACTCCATGCCAGTACGTCACTGACATGAAGATTGAAACTAAGTCAGTAGTACTTGCTGACCCCTCCAGGCCGTATTCGGTTGAGTTTTTTTGTATTTTACTCTTTTTTTTCTTTTTTTTTGACACAAATGAAACCGAATTTCATTGCATAAGAAAAGAGTACAACCACACCAGCCGCGTTGTATTTTACTCTTGAAATGAAATCTATTTTCATTTGTGTAAAAAAAGAAAAAGAAAAACTTAAGTCAGAAAATTAACTGCTCACTAGGTCAGTAGTACTAGTGTTGACGAAGTTTTAACTAACTACTTTATAATTACAGCATTACCGTAGATTGAAACTAACTCAGTAGTACTAGTAACAGAAATCGGGAGTACGAAAAGACGTATGGCTGACTGATTCGGTCAGTAAATGCGTTCCCACCTGAATTTCGATCCATTGTCGGTTCAAGTTGCTTGACAGACTGCTCATGCACATGCAACGAATGCTGTGGCAGCTTGATCGATTCTCTCTGCCGAATGATATCATTCTAAGTTACTTTTTTTTTTTCCGAAACCAAAGAGGCCAGACCATTGCTATAAAGAAATGTCATTCTAAGTTACGACCTTGCTTGATCTTAATTGCAGAACTACCAACTGGACCCCATAGCCGTTCCCTGGCTCCTTGACGTCGACGAAATCCAGTCAAGTGCATACAAGTGGCGTTGACAAGATATATGACTGGTAGTATGACTGTATGGCAATAGTTTGAATGGGACAGACTGCCAATTACCTTAATTGCCTCGATACTATTTACTAGCAGATCCACTGCTTACTCTAGAACGTAACTAATTATTAATTCAGCACTGACTTGCATTCTGTCCAAATTGGCAAGCAGTGAGTCTTACATACTATACCATACACAGATCGATAGAGGCACCAATTCTCCATTAAGGAACAAGTCTTTGAAGCTCGCAGCTAATCATGCACACGGGAGAAAGTGAGACAGGGGAATTCATATACACAACCCCACTCAGTCTCTGCAAAACAGGGGATTACAGGGTAATACATAATTATATACCGCCTGCATGTAGATCACCTGTATTTTTACTTTTATTTCCCACCAGGGGGATCAAGGAAATGTTGCAAACTAAATCAAATCCTCTGAGTTTATGCGGGAAATGCTGAGATTACCACACGGGGAAGTGGCATAACCTTCATGAGACTGGGCCGGGAAGTTAGTTAGTTTTTTCGTGTTCAAACGTTAATGATTATTTCTGAAGTTTGCATGCATATATGCACAATCATGAGGAATGCTGTCTCTCTGGCAGTGGGAAAGTCACTACAGGGAATTGGCTTCTATCACTATGGCAGAGCCATTGAACTCAACGTAATTCCCAGGGGTCATCTAATAGTCCGATCGCCCAGTGCCAGGGCCGGACCTTCCTCAGTTACTAGTAATTGCACGTCAGAAAATTTGGCAGAAATTAAGTCCCTTGATTCTCGGAAATATCAGTAAGTTCCCATCACGTTGCATAATGTAAGTGAGCTTGAAGCTTGTGGTAATCTCAGCATTTATAATTGAACGACTCCCCACTTGTGACATATAGCTTATGTCAACAGGTCGGCGAACCTTGCTCACTAGCTAGCTGCGCAGAGTCGATGCAAGTGCATGTGCAGATAATGCATCATGGATTTATGGTCTTAACTTCCACGAATATAGAATCGACTTTTTTCTTTTATTTTTTGACAAAAATGAAATTTTCATTGCAAAGAGTAAAATTAAATTAAGACATATACCCGGCCGGTAATGCAGACCGACTTTTGAATTGTTGGGTGCTTGTGGGTAATGACAGTACTGAGGCTTGTTTTGATTGGAAAATTGAAGTGCATTGTGTGCTTAAGTTTATACTGTTCTGTGGTAACTATGATGCTTCTGTTCTTCAGTTCTGGAAGCGGGTGCATAGGACGAGCGAGGGTGCCAGTACACTCTGAACTGAATGTTAACTGAAGTGTCGGAGACACCTCTTGAAAAATCTCAAAAGTGCCTGCCGGGACTCTGCTTGTCCCTTCAACACCACAGCGCAGGCTCCGAATTGAAATCCGTATTAATTCTGGACGATGAACAGATTGCTTCAAAGCTGTGTTTTGTTTTGTACAGAGTAATACTTGAAACATTAAAAGACAACATTTCCCAAGACTAATTTGAAGAATTTGAGGTAAATAATACATTTGTAAAGACATACAACCTCAGAAAATGAGTCTATATATATGTGCTTGTGTTTGTCAACTTTGGAGAAGTGCAAATGGAAGAAGAGTAACCAAACAAATTATGAAACAAAAAACATGTACATGGTCTAATGAATTGTAGATTCACACCGCTTTAGCAGTTTTTCAACAAAAACATCTAGGGTTCAAGTTGGGATTTAATAAGAGAGTCCACTAGAGGCTTATTTATTTTGTAGGATGATTAGTGAAATTTTGGAGGGTAGAATTGGTATGAGGAAGCCAATTTTGACAAAGATTTAGGGAAGTAGACATTTTTTGCTCTTTTTGATATATGATAAGAGTATAAGACTACGAGATAGGTTGCAAAGTCTCTCAAGTGGTTTTGTACAAAGCACATTGAATAAAGTTGGAAAGAAACCTTACTATCTTGAGAATTGCCAAGACAAGCTCGTAGCTATAGAGAAATGATATGTAATACAATTGGTCATTTTTGGAGGATTGTAAACAACAATTGACTGAATTGAGGAAGCAAAGGTGTCGAAAGGGGACAAGGAAGTAAAATTTTGTGATTACAAATTGCAAATGCTTTGAGAGATGCTAAAAGATGATAGGATAGTTCGAAGAGGGGTTATACATATTTCTTTACAATATTATTTGAATATGAAATTTTTCTCAAAATATTCCATATTCAAAGAATATTTTTTATCCCATTTTAATTGCATTAGCAAGACCCTTTCTTTATACTTAAGTGATTTTAAAGATTTTTGCATAGTAAGCCCTCTAGAGTTTGTAATGCTATAGAATGCTTGACAGCAAAGAGTCTAGTTAATTTGCTAGAGGTGGAACTAGGGGGTGATTGTAAGAAACACTTGTCCTTTTTTTTGGTTACCTTGCCCTTGGACGGGTGTTTTTTTGCTCATAACTTTTACATCGTTTGTCTGTTTGGCATAAAATTTGGACTAAAGATAGATGCGGTTGTTACAAACATTGAATATTTTTTTCAAATTTTTTCAAGTTTTTTTTACTATTTTTAACCTGCCCCCAATTAGGTGTCTACCTTGACCATTTTGGGGGATTTTAGTCCTATTCTTGATCCCAAAAACGCAAATTTGAAGCCATAAATTGGACATGTTGGAGGTCTACTAACACTACAAGGGCTGACGATGAGTTTTTATGAAAATAGCAACATATCAGTTGTGCACACAGATGGGATTAAAGTGACTTTCCTTTGAGCAAAGGCTACGAAGGTAGAAAACATTTCCTTCATAAATTTTTTGGTGCAATGCGAGCGCAATCTTCTCTAGCAAAATTATTTTTTGAATTGAATTTTTTGAATTTTTTTTGAATCACTAAAAATGAAAAACTCCACAGACCCCTTTTTTGCTATTTTTTGTTGCATGTAGCTTCTGTAGTACTCCATAGTAGTTCATAGTATTGAATCAACGGTCCAAATATGCAGGCGCCCTGAATGGATGACTTAGATTTGTCGAGGCGCTGCTAATATTTCGTATTGGTAGTATCGCATAGTATTGCCAGTGCAATGGCCAAAAACTGCGTCCTTTGACGGAAACACGTGAAGTGTTTCTTGCAACCACCCAAGGCATAATAATTCCTAATGATTATATTGCTATCTTACATAGAAATCAACATTTTAGTTTAGAAAAATTAACAAACTTCAATCTCGACAAAGTTGTTTTAAGCATAACGATATTTTCAAATATAAAATGAATATTGTTTAGAGATGGTTTGGAAAGAAACCATTCACCATTCCAGAATATGCAACAAACTCTATCCCTCACTCTATCTCTAAGCCTCAAATTCATTGAATATATTTGGATGATTTTTAAACATTGATTAAATTCTTGTCAAACTCCTCCTATTAGTTGTTTTTAATTATGCAAATATGTGGAGGAGAGTTTTCATACCATCACTATAAAGTAGTCTAAGAGATTGTATGAAAGCATATCTAGAAGTGAAAATTAACTTGGATGTCCGGTCCATTTGTTCACTAGGAATTCATTTGTCCAATGTAGTCATAGGCATGTTGACTGTATGGCTAGGTCACTTATTTAAACATGAACTTATTTAATCAACATATTATGCATTTGGTCAAAGTCTGAGGTTGTGAGCCTTACGCAGGTGTAAGAGGGCATATATAGAGGCATATATATAGGGTAGAGGTGCATGTATGTGAGAATTAGGCACCTCCTATTAAGCTTGGGGCTTTGGCTATGCCATTAGAGTTTGCACCTAAACTAGCTTTGGTGCTTAAATTTCAAAATGTAACTGCATATATATTATAGTGCCTCTGCACCACAAAACTAGTCCACTACACCATGCAAATACACTCTTGTGGTTGTAGACAACAATTGACAATTGATATTGTGAGCAAACAACTTTGGTAGTGTGTGAAATTTAAAATTTTAGACATGATTGGGATGGTTTTGGATACAGTGTGAGCAAGTACAACAAGTATGTATATGGTTGTTTCATAGTGCAAAGCGTCTATACTAAGTTAGAATTTAGGGTCCATCGGTTATTCCATGATTGAATTTGTAGTAGACATTGGGTGCGAGTGATTTGTACTTGTGATGTTTGAGTTGTCATGTCAAACACAAGCTCTTAAGCAATGGTTGCTGGACACTAACTAATTTTTTATAAGTAAGAAGCTAGAACACATTTTTCAACATCAATGCTTGTTGTTTATTTTAAGTTGTGCTTGAATGCTTACAAGATTTGGCTAGATCTTAAAATAATTATACAAAGCAGACACAATGTTTCATTGTTGGCAAATTTTGCAATAAAAAAAAGAAGGGATCTTGAAGCTAGGTTATTTATATGCTTTGGTTTCAACCTACCTAATTTTTGTAGTAAGAAATACAACTAAAAGTACAACAAAAATAAAAAGAGGATCTATTATAGGTATAAAGGGCTTTGTAAGGAAAGGTTGGCCTACCTTTCTCAATCTTCATGTTCAAGATCAAGTATAGTATTTGTTCTAATCAAGTTAACTGGTTAAAGGCTAGGGGATAGTCTAGAGTTCCAAAATTATAAAGATGTATTATAAAATGCAATTTAGAATAATAATGTAATGATGATTCAAGTAATGATTGTAAAATATGATTTATAGACCATATCCATATGGTTGAATCAACTAGTACACAAATTAATATTTTTCAATAAAATTTGAAGTCAAACAGCATTGAAAATTCCTTCTGAAATCGACTGTAGATTAAACATTTGTGGTTTCACAAGTTTTTTCTTTTAAGTTTAAAATGTCAAGCTCTAATTAAAAAGATTTATTTTTTATTTTTTATTTTTTTTCAAGTTATTTTTGAAGGGTCATTTAATGAATTGAAAAAATTATTTTTTGAGGTCAAACCTTTAAATTATATTTGATATTTTCAAAGCAAAGTCTTTAGAATCTATACCTTGCAAATTTTAAAGAACTAACTATATAATCTTCAAAAAAATTGATGGATGAAACAACTCATTTTTATGTCCTTGGCATGTGTTTGTGATCATCTATTGTTTAAAACTCGGGGGGGTCACACCCCTAAAATTTTAATAACCACGTGCGATAACGGGGTATTTAATGGGGGGGTATTTATCTCCCTTCCGTCTTTTTTTCCCTCCCTATTGGTAGATAAAAAGCTACCGGCATGTATTTATGAGCACCCTATTTTTTTATAGATGGATGGAGAGTCTATTTTTGGCACGCTATTTTTTTTCTACATTTTAAAACTACAGAATACTGAAAGGAATGTGAACACATTGCAAAACCAATAACATGAGCAAATTTTTTTCCATAACATTGGAAATAGTATCAATGCAACACACAATACCAACAATGTACCATTGAAACTCTCAACTTGAACCAAAGTTGTTTATCACCTAAAACCACCAAATTAAGTTAAGTTAAAGCGCTTAATTGAAAATTAATTCAAGTTCAGGACAACTCATCCATCGAACCTCCCAAATGTTCAAGTTGTTTCCCACCTAAACCACCAAATTAAATTAAGTTAAAGCGTTTAATTAAAAGTTAATTCAAATCCAGGATAGCTCACCCATCCAACCCCCCAAACCATTAATTAGAAAACTGAACCTACTAAGGAATTTCAGGGGTATCCAATGTTTGACACCCTATTTTTTTTCTACTAAACTAAAAAATGAAGGCTTTTTTTATACCCTATTTTTTTTTATAAATGCACTAAGCACATATTACCAATGCTATGGTAGATCTACCCAAAGTATAAATTTTTCCTTCAACAAATTAAACTGACCCTATTTTTTATCTCACGCCATTTTCTACTGCACCGATGGTCACCCCCCGAGGTTTAAAATTTGAACATCTGATCTTCAAGAGTTAATATCTGATTTGAGGCTCACAAGATCTTGTAGTATTATCCTCATTTTGGAGTATGTGAGTCTATTGTATAGCTTGCTACCAAGCCTCACTTGTCACCTTGGTCTCACACTAGCTCCTTCGTTGGCGCAACCCTCTTCCCCTTGAAATCCAAAACTCAAACATGTTCATTGATTCATGATGTCACATATAGATGTAAGACCATGAGTAGTTGCAAGGGTTGTAAGCCATTGTTAGGAAATTTACACTTCATTTTGGAAACAAATTATATTATGTAATTAGGGTTTCAAGTGGGATTATGCAAGTTTGCCTGCGTAATTGGGTATTATGACTTCTTCATCCAAATTATATTCCGTTAGTTCTAAAGACTCTTTACCAACTGTTTTATTGAATAGAGACTATGGCATTGACTCTTTGCTTTCCAAATCCTATCTACAACTGCATTCACACTGCACAATATGGTTAGGGTTTGGTTGGAGTGGACAAAGCCTCATGGTTACACCGATCTTATTTCGGAAATTCTTTTATCACCTACATATTGTTTGCTTCTATCAAGTCCTCTATTGATGCAAGCTCTTTGAGATCAATCGGTAGTTTGGATTAATGAATCGAATTGGATTAAGCAGTTTTCAATATGCAATAATTGACATTCTTAGGGTGTCATAGACTTAACTCCTAAATGCTTAAGGCCTTTTTTGAGCTTCTTAGAGTTTGCTCTAAATTGAACAAAAGCCAACATTTTGATAAGTTTTATCAATTTTTTGGAATTGTAATTGTACAAATTCAAACTAGACATGTTAGAGATCACATTAAAAATAAAAAATAAAAAATATCACTCATGGATTGAAAGATTATAATGTTTGACCATGACGGTGTTAAAACTATGAAAGTGGTTTGAAGTCTTTCAATTTCCTTTTCACAAGTCAAATTTAAAAAATTGGTCACTTAAAAAATATGAGGTTAAAGGGCATAATATGCACAACCCCAATCAATTTATAGCTTTTCAAAATCTACTCTGCAATTTTCTTAAATGAATTTCTAATGAGATTTTTTCTCCAAGATCTAGTGTTTTTAAAGCTCATTTCTGAAAGCACTCAATACTAAAAAATCAAGATTTACAATGGATTTCCTTGCACAAAATCTTGAATAGAAAAATCATAATCATTGATTTCTAGAATCATATTTTTGAAGCTAAATCTAGAATTTGTAAAGAATTTTCCAAAAATATAACTACTAAAAGTAGTAACTTGGTAAAATTTTATTTAACTTTGAAGTTTTTTCAACACCAGAATTTGGTGCCTCAGGCATTTAAGGGTTAGGGGTTAAGCTATGAAGACCGTGTCTGGAACAATGCTTTGAAAGCACATATTCTCAGATGTCTCAATCTCTTTCTGTAAAGACCAGGTTCGTAAAATGCTTTGAGAGCACACACTCTCAGTTGCAAATATCTCAACCTTCATCATTTAAGCTTGAGGTCTACATATTGCTTGAGCACTCACCCTTTCGGAGCATCTTGATGCTCTATTTAGAATTGTTGATAAAATTCATGTCAGGGCAAGCATAATCTGATTTTTAATTTCGTTTTGCATACCGTATTCTTATATTCCTTCCAGCCATTCATCTCCATCATTGAGCCACCTCATCAGTCAACATACTTGAGGAAATCAATTCATAGTCTTTTGGATATGACAAAGATGTTTGGCAGAGACAATTTATGTCATACCAAGAAACAGCAGCGAGAAAATATTATCAAGATTTTAAAGAATTTTTGACAAGGATGACAACCTTAAGAACCTCATTCTAAATCTAAAAGTCCCATCTTCGGAAAGGATCGCACCACCAATACCTAAGGTGCATTTGACTAAAGAAAGATTGGTTAGGAAAATAAACAATTTTTAGAAGGCACAGATGACAGTGATAAAATTGCAAAAATGGAAGATGATACTAACAAAATCTCAAAATCACATACTCCGAGTACGAGATACTTAGGCATGTTCGTCACAAACGTAACCTTAGCACAACGTTAGGCAATCAACGACAAAGTCATGCAGTTCTGCAACTAAGTCATATCCTATATAATTTGGCATTTCAATTTGCATTTGTACATAGATGACTGTGAAGCAAAACTCAATCAGCAAATTTGGCAGTGGTTAGCCTTCGAGTGCCTTGTTCATTTTGAAAGGCCTTGTACCCGTAGTGGGGAGAGCGGTATCCCAGTGTGGGAGCATTGTGGCGTGGAAAGAGTCTTTGAGAAGTTTAAGTGTTCTGCTTGGTGTTTCTGCTTATTGCTTTGCTCTCTTCGTCGGGAATTGGGGGAAAAAGTGGGCTGATAAGGACGGACGCAATGCCTGATAAGGAGGGAATTGCAGGAAAAAGTGGTCCTAATTTTGTTGTAGTGATGTCTCAAATTTTCTGTGCATATAAGATTTTTCCAGCACTTTCAGTTATCTGCGAAATGGCTGATCATTTTGAACAACTGGATACTGAGAGGAAGTGATGTACGTAGGCCGGGCTGCGCGCAAGACTTAATTGATCAAGATTTGACCGAGGATTGTAGGAGAGCATTACCAGAACTGGAGAAGGCTGAGAGACTCCTGATGCTGGCGATGAAGTCTCAGGTTAGTAGCTTTGTCAAGCTTACAGTTTTGAATGCCAAGGTTACCGTTAATCTGAACAGGGGAACAACCTTCTACATTCAATGTGGGTCAAGATTATCTCCCTGCACCATATACCAGGCTGAGTTACAGTATCAGAATATATACCTAATCTATGCTCTGGTCTTGGCAGTAATTTTTTAGTCCCAGCATATCGTTGTTGTGAGCCCGGGTTGATTCGAGAAGCTCAATGTCTATTGCGCTGGTCAAGTGATCGATGGATGGGATGAAGGTGTTATGACAATGTTGAAGTGCAAGCAAGCTGCGTTTACATGTGCTTTGTTAAAAAAAGTGAATGTAAGGTCGTCCTTTTGTTGATTGTGATTCGCATTGATTTGCACTTGTTGCTATTGCTTGTGTGTTAACTTATTTGTCTTCATGTTTGTAGGCTTTGCACGTTGTTCTTGTGGTGTCCTTATATTTGTGGTAAATCTGCAAATGATGTTGAAGTCCATTGAATCAGTTGTCATTATTGGTATGGATGCATGTGTTATAGATTGTGCTTGTATAGTTTGAAGTTTGTGTAAGATGACCCCACATTCATTGAGAAATATGGAGTAAGTCTCAAGCTAAACCTCCATTCACTATTAAAAAAAACATTCACTATAAAAAAACATAACATGAGGCAGGGGGCCCTTTTGCATCCTTGAAAATGGGACCTCTAGGATAAATAAAATTGTCTTCTATGGCTCCTTAGCCAACCCAAATCCTTGAATTATTTGATAAGGTAGATGCACCCATAGTCGATCACAACCCATAGCCAACCTATAGGGGGCACTATTTCCAACCAAGGTTGAAAAGCTTGGAATGTTTTTTTTCAAAGTTGGGACTAATAAGGTTATGACACATGTCCAAAGTAGTAAGGAAGAAAGTAGAAAATAGTGAGCGGGAAAGCAATTTTTTAGATGATCAGAATAAGATGACTCTAGACATTGGTTATAAGTCCGGACAACTTTTTGATTCCCAAAATTCGTAGGATATTCAATTTTGCAAATAAAATTAAAAAAATTCGGGAGTCCCCATATTTCTACATGTAAAAAATTTCATGTGCCTTAAACTGTTCATCATTTGCTAGGTAATTCCTTAAGTGACCGGGTATGGGTACATTCACCTTAAATCCCTCCCAATATACAATGTTATGAATAGTATCACAAGTAATTCAGTTACTCATAAATGTAAGTTATTTAATCCCTAAAGTCCCATTTTTTTAATAGGGACAAAATGGATTCAAGTAGGCTCGTGTAATTATAATTTTTGTCTTAATTTTTTGAAACTTTTACTTAAGATAGAAAAATACATTAGCTTTTGGGGAATATAATTTTTTTTCAATTGGTGCTTTAAAGCAAAAGTTATGCCACAATAAGTTCAAAATGGAAGGATAGGACAACAAAAAAATTGAAACTAAATTTTTTTTCCTCATAGATTATCTTTTTGTCTACATAAAAAGCTTTGATTCAATCCGTTTGGATTAGAGATGTGAAAATTATTGAGCTTTTTGTTTAGGATCATAAGGATCCCCCCCATCATTGATGAACAATCTTATGATTATAAAATTGTATAATATAAGGTGCCCAAAAAATAGGACTACTGAAAGCAATACCTCTTATTTAAATACCCTTCAAACTCATGTGGTCAAAACTTTCTTCAATAAATGACTTTCCCGAGACCTTTCTATACACTATTTATAACCATATTATAAAATAAAAAATTTATCAATAAAATTTTAAACTCCTTCCAAAATGAAATGTAGACTGATTTTTTGTAATTTTCACAAGATATTTTTTACATTAGCATCAAAGTTTCAATTCTAGCTACAGAGATTTCTTAAGATTTTTATTTTATTTATTTATTCAAGTGGGATTGTGAATTTTTTTAAACTTAAAACCTACTTTTGAGAATGTATACCAATCAAATTTTAGAGAATTAATCCTTAAAATTCCTTGCAACCAGATTGTGGTTTTAAAGGTTTTAATCAATTGTTGCACTTTGACCTTTAATTTTTTGTACACAAACTTTATACTTTTGGATGCTCATTTTCAATACAAATCCAGTAATATAATTAGCATGCAAAGGTGAGTTCAAATGCATTTTCTATGAATTTTTGAATACTTTGACTTTAATTTCTATAATTATCAAAGGATATGAAAGGAATTGCCATTTGCAGTTTTTTGACATTAAAGGGCATTCTTCCTTGAAAAGGATGGCATGAAAAATCATCTTTTGGACCATGAAAATTGCGTTTTTATTTATTTTTCAATTTTTCCTTATACTTTATATTATTATAATACAAAAATCTACCATTTGGATTGGAAAAAAAGACATTTTGAATTTTTGGTGAAATTATTGTTGTATTACAGTATCATAATCTTTTCAATGAATTATTTTTCCGCAAATTGCATTCAAGTTCAAATCTTTTGAATTCTAGTTTCCAACCCTAGCATGTACATCATAATAAAAGAAGTACAAATTGAATTCTCCATTTTCCAATTTTCATTGAATTTTGATGTTGTAATACCCCAATAGGCACGTTGTACACAGATGTTACAAATGATAAGGAATTTGCGTTTAGAACTCTTTTGTATGTGTTCAATATGAAGGCAAGATTAAAGGTTAAACATTTTAACCTTTACATGAATAGAGTTTTTAAAGCTCAAAATTGCTTCAAATTTTCATACCTATGGTGAGGCTAAAATTTTCATCTATCTTATAGTTTAACGAATTCGATCGTATGATCTTTTAGTTAACTTGTTCAAATATAGCCTTCCAAAATTTTAGAGTAAACATCCCCACCCACTGCAAGTTCAAGGTGCCTAAGCTTCAAGAAATGTTTTTTTCTAGCCTCATTTCTGGCCCTTCAGTCTTTCAACATTCTTAGAAAAAAATATGTATGCTTTAAAACTTGCATATTTTAATCAATATGTTGGAAAATGATTTGAGAACTCATAGAAAAAAATTAGTCAAAAAAACTTCATATTCTTTTCAAAATTATTCAAAAATACAAATTGATATTTGATGAAAGAAAACTCTAAATCCAAATAATCAAAGGATGAATCAAGTAACTTTGACAAGCATTGGGGGCAAAATGAGGCCTAAAAAAAGCCTTATCTTTTGTGCTCAAGGAAACATTTCTAACAAAAATTTATGGATGCCCATAAGCAAAAGAAGATCATCCTACGTGGCCGATCATTAGTCATGTAGACTAAACATGTAGACATCTTTAATTTTCTACCGTTGACTTCAAAGAACGGATGTTGTTCAAATGTTCAATGTATTATAGGTTAATTTGAGTTGTGGAAAGTTTTTTGAGGTTTAGGGTTTTGGGTGAGCCACCACATTGGCTCACAACTGGGTCATTGCAAGAAACACCGGTACTGGGTATGTGTCACAAATGGAGTTTCGAATCTTTCTTTTGCAATAACTTTTTAAGCTTGACTCGCATGAATTTGAGATTTTTATTGGAGATGTATATCTTGAGTGTATTTATATCTCATATTTTTCAAAAATTAAAAAAAATTATCTTACATTTAAAAATCAATTAAACTAATATGTCACGTTTTGCGTTTTAGGGGTTTTGAGTACTATGGAGTCCCCAAATTTAATGATTTAGAGCTGAAATTTCTATGGTCTATTTGTGTAGTAGGAACTCATGTTTCTACCAAGGGGAATTAAAAAATAATTTATTTTATGTCCTCCCCGTCCTTGCAAAGAGGGCTCCCTTGCGCACGCAGTTTTGAACAATGAAGATGGTTTCAAGATAAATTTTTCATACAAATCTCGTCATCATGAAGTCTTTCCAAATGGCCTATTTTTAGTTTCTTTGAAAATGGTTTTTCCTATTTTTTACAAATTTAAACGTCAGAATATGTATTTTCTTCAAATTTTCAGCTTTTTTCTTTTGTGAATAACTATTGACTCAGATTTTTTTTTGGTCTGAAATTTTGGTGATATGCTATTTATTGTATTATACTAATTATCCTTCTTTTATTTTATTTTTAAAAATTAATATGCAAAAAACTCATAGAATTGGCAAAAACGCCAAAGTGGAACAAAAACTGATAGTGTTTCTTGCAACAACCCAATTTAGAATTAGGAAAATTTAAAGAATTTAGATGAAATTGCAAGTTAGGAATTATTAGTTGGATAAATTTAATCCATAATCATAAACTAATGAATTTTTCAATATGTAGGATTGAAAATTTTATGACAATGGTGTGAATTTTAGGAAATGCGATTATGTGAAAATGATGAGGAAATGATGAGGAAAAAACAATGGTGCTAGTATGTGAGCCCAAGAATGTGAGCTTGTGAGCATTGAGCCTACAATATAGATACCTATAATATAGATACCATGCACTATAGAAGGTGTATGTATCATAAACACCTATAATATAGGTATTTGTAACATATATATTCTATAATCATAAAAGGTTTCTATAGTATATACACCTATAACATAGGTGTATAGTATTTTAGGCCTATGGGCTCACACTCCTATGGTCACATAATAGCAACCCTCAAGAAAAACTAGGACTCTTAATCAAAAAGATATAAAGTAAGAATTGAAAAAATAATTAAATTAGGTAGACGGGTTGACGGGGAAATGTAGAGAAATTAGAAATTGAATATAATATGTAAAAAAGCGCATTAGAAATTAATCGGAGATCAAAAACACAAATATAAATAAATATAAAACTAATTAATAGAGTTAGAACATCTATTAGAACAGTAAAATTGTGAAAGACACTCTTAAATAGGAAAAAAATAGTAAAATAGTGCGATTTACAATAAATTAGGAAGGTTCATAATAAAGTAGCGTGTTTTATAGTAAATTAATGTGGTTTTCCGCAAATTAATACATTTTTCAATAAATTAGGGTAGCAATGAAATTTCACTAGATGAATCATTAGATTAAAAATACCTAGTGTAGGAGATTAGCTTTTGAACCTCATTCTTCTCTCTTCCCTTCTTTCTTTCTTCCATGTGTGTGTTATGTGTGTGTTGCATGTATGTATATGTATTATGCTTAGAAATGAGAATGAATATTAAACCTCTTTCTTCTCTCTTCTCTTCTCTCTCTTTAGTGTATCTGAACATTATGCTTAGAAATCAGACTAAGATTACAAACAAATTCAACTAGATTGTTTTGGAAACTTTTGGACGTCACTATGAAGAAAATAATCAATGTTGATGAATTTTTAATTTGAATATATAAATGTGAAATGTCCTTGGCTAGAGCAAAATGTCAACTACATTGCATAGTTACACAAGTGAAGTTTCATGATAAACCAATGGTGCCTAAGCCTACACCAAAGATGGAAGAAAAGTTGATAGAGCAATTTGCTAATCAAGAAAGATGAGGGAAATACGCATCGAAAAAAAAAATATTGGTCAAGCAATTACATTCTAATTAATCCCTTGTTGGATAATATACTATATCCAAAATGATTGCAATATTTTGTTCAATTTTCAGATTGCCTGCCTATAGCTTTGCGTATTTTATTTTGTGAAGAAGAAGTGGCCTTTTTGAAGCCTCACTTTGCTCCTATTGAAATTGAGAATTGTCAATTCCAATGGTGAAAATGTTCTAGAAATCAATACATATCCTATATTTTTTTTATCATTTGAAATTTTTTAGAATTGAATCCCAAAAAACCCGTAACGTATTTTTTTCTATTTTCATTGTCTATGATGGAAGAATCCTTATAAGTTTCATCTCATTATTTGGTATTGAATGGTTCAAATGTTTTTGTGTAGGTATCAATGTCTATAACTAATTTTTTCTTAAAGTACATTTTCTACTATCTAACTTGATATTGTAATTTTTGCAATTTATATTTGAATGGCATGAAATAAAGTTTCACATGTAGATTAGAATGATTAGCATCCATTCTAAAGATTTCATGCAATAATTCTAAATTGTCATAGATGTTATCTAAGTTCACAAAAAATCCAAAGTGGGTTCAATAGTCATTTAGGTACTAATCCCTAAAGTCTTATTGTCTCCTTGAGGGACAAATTGGAATTTAGGCATGCTCTTGTGGTTTCAATATTTGTCATAATTTTTTGAAATTTTTAGTGAAGATACAAAAACATATAAGCTTTCTGGAAGTATAATTTTTATTTCAATCTGTACCTGGGGGCAAAAGTTATGGCATCAAAAGTCCAATTTTTAGTTTGGCGGGCAAAAAAAAACCTCACAAAAACTTTAAGTAAAAATATTTAAAAATTTATTTCTTATAGATTTATATTATACCTACATGTAAAGCTTTGGTTCATTCCATTTGGATTTGTTATGAGAAAGTTCAAGTGTAGACAATTTTGTTTTTTGAGACATCAAAGTATCTCCTTGAAAAAATAACTTGTAGGATTCATTTTTGAATTCAATTTTCACCATATTTCAAAAAAAAGAAGTTTCACAAGGTTAAGATCTCTTGCTAGAACAATCTCACCTTTGAAATTAGTGAAATCCAATTCCACCTTAACCCCTAAAGGACCGAGGCCTTTTTTCTGCCAAAAAACACTGAAAACTGCCATTTCTATAGCAAAGAGTAAAAAAATTTGAAAAATGTTTTTTTTTCACATCCAACCGTAGGATCTTACACCTAACTAGTATAATAATGTGTGAAATTTTTTTTGAGAATTTTTGACTGCACAGATTGCAAGATATTTGCATTTAAAGTGAAAAAAACAAGTTTTTCAGTACATTGCGGGACTAGATTTTTTGACTTTAAACATTTTTAACTTAAA
The DNA here is from genome assembly GCA_951799445.1 of Pseudisothecium myosuroides. Classification (NCBI taxonomy): domain Eukaryota; kingdom Viridiplantae; phylum Streptophyta; class Bryopsida; order Hypnales; family Lembophyllaceae; genus Pseudisothecium; species Pseudisothecium myosuroides. The sequence goes on from OX637289.1 coordinate 20,259,472, forward strand.
ATTTTTGCACTACAGAGTTTTGAGCTTTTATTTTATATAGTGAAGAATTGAGTTGAGAGTCTAGAAAAAAAATAATATTAAAAAAAAACTTAATTATCATTCTTAAAAAAATTGTTAAGTAGATGTAGGTACAAGATAGAAGGAAAATCTAAAACATTCATATATTTTAGATGGAATTAAAATGCACTAATCCCAATGGTGAGATTGTTCTAACAAGTAAATCAGACCATCCCAAAAAAAAAAATTGAAAAATTTGAAAAATTGCATTCAGAAATGAATCCCAAAGTTATTTTTTTCAAGAAGATGCTTTAACTGCCCGAAAAACAAGAATGTCCATAACTTTCTCATAACATATCCAAATGAAATGAATCAAAGCTTTCTGGAAAGCCAAAAATATAATCTATGAGAAAAAAAATATTAAAAAAAAAAATTCAAATTTTTGTCCCTTTTTTTTTTGCTGCCCGAGCTGCCCCCCGTAGCCTATTTTGAGCTTATATGGTCATAACTTTTTTTCCCCGGCACCGATTGTGAAATAAATTATATTTCCTTGAAGCTAATCAGTTTTTCTACCTCCAAAAAAAGTTTCAAAAAATCAGGAGAAAATTTCAGCCCGTAGGTATCTGCCCGAAAACGCATTTGTCCCCTGTAGGGACAATGGTCCTTTAGGGGTTAAGGTAATTGCAAAAAACACCTGTTCTATTTTCCGTCACATATTCAATGCAAAAGTTGTTTTGTGCCATAAGCATTGCAAAATCGATTGAATGAATATGAAATTCAAAAGCAAGCTTCCTATAGCAATAGAAATGCACTTGAATTATTTCAATTATTTCAAAATTAATTCAATAGGTGAGACAAAATTTTGAATATATGTAACACATGCAATTTGGGTGGTTTTTAGTATTGTCAAGTACCTTTTTGGAAGGTACTACGTCGTCAAATTTTGTAGGCTAGCTCTTCTATTAGAAATATACCTTCTTAAGAGAGGGATTTCCAAAAACATGTTCCAAGTGTGTTTTACATTGGCCTAAAATGTGCTATATTTAGGTTGAATTTATGTTGAATAAAAAATGGTTTTTTAGTTCTAGCTTTAATCTTCCTACTTTCTTCTTAGTTGACAACAATGGCCACACTTAAAATAAAATTTTCAAGTGCATTTTCTAATTTAGAAAAATAGAAATGTGGAAGTCTCATTTTCTAGCGTAAATTGCAACATGTGGCTCAAAATAGTATTTTAGGGTACACAAAAGTACTCAATAGACTGGTGGAGGCCCGTAGCACCTCAAATATGTCAATAAGAACTATTTATATGAATTAAGTATTGCCATCCAAGGTGATTGCAAGAAACACCTATACTATTTTTCGTCACATGTTCAATGCAGAAGTTGTTTTGTCACTTTGTACCATAAGTATTGCAAAAATAATTGAATGAATTTAATAGGTGAAATTGAATTTTGAATATATGTCACACATGCAATTTTGGTGGTTTTTAGTACTATCGAGTATCTTTTTTGAAGAGCTACGTTGTCAAATTTGGTAGGCTAGCTCTTCTAATAAAAATACACCTTTCAGAAGAGGGATTTCCAAAAACATTTGTCAAGTGTGTTTTATATTGGCTTAAAGTGAGCTATATTCAGGTTGAATTTATGTTGAATTGAAAATGTTTTTTTTTAGTTCTAACTTTGATCTTCCTATTTTGCTCTTAGTCGGCAACAATGGTCATTTTTAAAATAAAATTTTCAAACTCATTTCCTAATTTTCAAGAATAGAAACATGAAAGTCTCATTTTCTAGGATAAATTGTAGCATGTGGCTTAATATAGTACTTCAGGGTACAAAAAAAGACTCAATAGTACTGTTGGGGCTCGTAATACCTTCTATTTGCCAAATTAAATTGATTTTTAATGGCAAATTAAGTATTTTCATCCATTTTTGTCATCCAATGATTAACATCACATGTTGTTAGAATAGTAAATTTGAAATCCAATTGACCATTCAAATTTTATGTTCCATACCTTCAATAGTACCGAAGGTGACTCATAATACAAAAAGTACTAGAAGTCCACAAATGCAAAACGCAACAAATAGTACAAGTGTTTTTTGCAATCACCCTCCATCCTTGCCATTTAGTAATAAACATCATATATTGTCAGAATAGTAGATCTAAAATCCAACTGTCCGTTCAATTTTGATGTTCCACACCCACAATAGTATTGAAGGTGACTTGTAGTACAAAAAAGTACTAAGAGGTCAAAAATAAAAAACGCAACAAATAGTACAAGTATTTCTTGCAATCATCCTTCATATTCTTTTAAATATTTTTATAATTACTATGATTTTTACAAAGAAATTACTTCAAAAAATCATATAAATTTCATTTTAATGTTTTTAATTATGATAAAAATGAAGTTAAATTTTGGATATATATCACTACATGAGAAAAATATCAAATTTTTGAAAGGTATGTTTTATATAGAAAACTAATGAAGTTTGACCAAACAGGAACATAACAACAAGGAATGTTCTTTAAGGATTCAGTCAAGAGTTTATACGTGTATTGATCGGGAATTAACCGAACCCCTAAAGTTCTGTTGTTATAGCTGGAGAGGATTAAAAAAAATAAAGAGAAATTGGGTTGAAACTGCTCAGAGCATAGGATTCAAGAATTTCCCTTCATGTAGAATGTTTCAACTTTCAAACCTCAAACTATATAATAAGATAGGAAATCACAAAGCTATTTCATTTCTAATTTTGCTACTGGCAAAGTGGCAATAAGCGGCATATATAACTCCTTATACCAATAATTGGACTTTTGACGATTAAAAATTTGCTCACTTTCCAAGACCCTGTTTAAAATTCTAAGTATTCTTCAATTGGATAATTGCCGGTATGTGACACACAAAACAGCCGTGCGCATGTTTCCTATTTTAGTAACCCAAAAGGGCATCCGAATCAAGTCAAATATTCTTCCCTGGCCATCCAAATTGCTTCAAAACCGCGACCCAAGGCTGTCGTAAGACGGATCCCACTCCCTCCCTCTCGGGATTCGGGAAGGATGAGTGTCGACAACGAATCCGTTCCTTAAACTAAACTAAAAGAACTTAAAATACACCCAATTTTTCCACGCCAGTTCCAAAATTTTCCACGCCAGTTCCAAATTTTTCAATCCTTGGGGGAGTGAGAGAGTTTCACCTTGACCCGTTTGAAAGGTCAATGCTAAAGACTGGTCTCCAAGAGGCAAGTTAGGGCTCATTCCTTCAAGCAAGAATTCAATAGTCTTATTACGATGTTCCATTATTTTATTTCAATGAGGGAATTGATGAATTGAGTGAGAACCGACTGACTGAATGAATGACTGACTGCCTGGACTGGACTGTCCGTCGTCGTCCATGCATCGCCAACCCCAACTAAATAATAAATCGATGATCGAGTGACTTGAAAAAGCTCAGATGAAAAGGGCCCTAGAGTCAAGGAGGAGTCTTGGGTAGTTGGGTTTGACCATCCAAACCGCGTATAGTAGAAAAACAGCACCCCGGATATAAAACTAAGTGCAGCCGCGTCCAGGTTGACTTGGGGGTACTATTAATACCATCCGCCCCGCTGTCTCCGCCACTCACTCTATCTTCACTCTCCTGCTTTCACTCCCATCGAATTCGCAGATTCTCGGGTACAGTAAAACTTTTTTATGTTACATGCAAGGAGATCACTGCCGTGGGACTGGCGTTGTCGATCGACCAGATCTGTCCAATATCTGCAGTCGATCGAGCTTTTCTGTGAAGTTGCAAACCGGCTCTATATATAGTGCTGTCTAGATCGAGGGAGGAGCTGACAGAGGCTAAGTAGCTAGGGTCGAAGCACTTCTTCGTTCTCTGACTATCAATTTGATCGTAAGTTGGTGCAAGTTTGATATATTCTGTGTTCAGTTGTGCCGTCCTGGAATTTTGGATAGATCGCTCAGAAGCTTCGATTACATATGAGCTGCCTGGATGTGCGCATTTGAGCTGGGAAATTGATTATTCAGTTTGCACGCAGGTGACTAAAATGTGCGATTTTGGGATTTGGTGAGGTGACTACCAGTGTACCGGTACTACTATGTCACTATGTGATTGAAATGATCGAGCTAGTGATGCGTTTTAAAATTATTGTGTGGGAGTTGAGTGGCGAATCATGAAGTGTCACGAGAAGAGTCATTCTAGCTGCATTGCTGTCGTTGTAGATTACTTGTAATTGCATTTTTTTAAGAGCTGCGATAGTCTTGGTTTCGGAATCGATTGATTTAATGTAATTCGTGATGTGCTTAAAGTTAAGTGATGACAGGAATCACAGAATGAAAGAGAAGGGTATGTAATTCTGAAAGTCGGTAGGAAAACAATGATAGGGCATTCTTGGATTATAGTTCATTGCAGTGGCTAGAATTATACTAGAATGCCTGAATGCTCTTTATAATAATTAGTTAATTTGCGTGTCGAAAATAGTCCTAAACGTTGAATGAATTCCAATAAGTAACTAGCTAGTACCGACTGTCGATTGCTATATCAAATCTGTCAATCGTCAAACGATCGATCGATGCCGGAGCTAGACCCGCAATTCGATCTTTCTCATTTGCTTTTTCTCATGTGCCAGGTACTTCAATCCATGTTTCATCAACGACTACCAGGACAAGCAGTAAGCATTTTCCCAACGTCAGCGATTACGAATTTCCTCATCAGCAAACGACCAGGATACTATTACTCATTTCATAGCAGAACGTAGCTAGCTTCATTGCGCGCGATCGGGATCGAGCAGTACATTCAACCAAGCTAGCTACATCATTTCAATTCCCCCAAGCAGGGTTCCATTAGCATCGATCGACTAGCTACAGTCAACCATTCTCATTGACTGCACTACTAGCTAGCTAGCTAGTACGACATTAATTAATTCGTTCCGATCGAATCACCTCACATTTCGCCATGGCAGACAACAACGATCACATCTCCAACACGTCCAAACCAGTCAAGGCCCCCACGGAGAAGAAGAAGCGCAAGCGTCCGTCCAAGAAGGTCCCCACCACCGTCCTCCAGGCCAACAACTCGGGTTTCATGCACTTGGTGCAGAAGCTCACTGGCTCCGCTGAAGAGCTTGCCGCCGCAACACCGTCTCCTTACTCCCCCTTCAACCAACTGGAGCCCATGACAACGTACCAGAGCACCGCCACCCCCGACGTCGACACGTACCCCAGTTACTCCAGTGCTACTGCGCCGTATTCCAATGCGCCAGGCTCGTATAGCATGGGGAGCTACATCCAGGAGCAGTATCAGCCGTATCAGGACCCTGCGCCGTCGAACTATGGGGGGTCGAACTATGGGTACGGTGGCGGATATGGTGGCACGGGCGGATATGGTAGTGGCGGGTATGGAGGGAGTGGCTCACAGAATTACGGGGACGAAGATGAGAATTCTACGTATGGGTATCGAGGTGGGAGTGGGGATCCGAGTGATCGGTATAATAACAATAATAACGGGTCGTCGCCGTCGAGCTCGAGGCATGAGGGGTCGCCGAATGAGTTCGGGAACCATAATTCAAGTTCGGGTTATTACTGGTGATCGATCGAAGAGAATGGACGTACGTCCGACGTACCAAGGCGTGCCATGCATGCACATGGCATAATTTTTGCATTGGTTACTTCCAATGGTCAGTTTAGTCAAGTCCAGATTGTGATTAGTTACAAGTGTGATATACTGTATTTTTGTGGTAAGCTTCTGTCTAGGAGTTAGAAGAGCAGAATTGGCGGATTCCCTCACTCAGAAACTTTTCGTGGCGCACTTACGGCCGTTCTGTAAGGTGCATTTATGCCAGTCGATCTTAGTTTTTTAGAGCTCTTAGTTTTTTAGAGCTTTGTGCAAATGGATGATCAAATGTCACAATTTTGGGCTCCCCGACTGAATCGATCGGGCCTCTTAATGCAACTGAGAGTATCAACTAGCTGGCCTCAGGCATGGTTCCATGCATGCTCTACTCTCACTCAACACTTTTGAACAAGCCTCCTGCGCACCCCCTGATTCAGCTCATATCTGTCAGTGATTAATTCCCTCACAAACTTGATCCAGTTCATGTCAGGATTAAGAAGCATTAAAATTTCTATTACTTGCTTCTCACGGTGCTCTCTACTCGATCTGTCAGTGGCTGCTGTAAATGTAGTCAAATAACTAATTAAGACACTCTGATAGAAATTGAAATGAAGGCACTCGTGTTACTGCCGTTCTGGAATTCGAAGTTATTTACATAATACGATACGTAGTGGACATATGTATTGATCAAATTAACAATTTGTGGTGAATAGGCTACTACTATATATATATATATATATATATATATATATATATATAGTTATTAACTTATTAAGTGAACCGTTTGACGAAAATCTTGTGTGTCTTAAGTGTAACTTAACTATAGTTAGTCCCTCAGCTAGCTGGTATGCCTCAGTGCTATGCCGGGAACTAGCTAGGCACTGCGATAGTGCGATGGTATATGCCGTTGTGTTCATGTCTCCTTTTTAACTGTCTCTTCCTGCTGCACACGCCTCAACCTGAACAGTACTTGAAATCCTAAACGACTTGGCAACAATTTGGATGTGGTGGCTGGAGGTGAAATGCAATGGAGTGATGGTGGAACGAACTCTTTTGTGCCCTCAGAGATTCCATTGTTGCTATTATACCTATTGACCAAGGAAACTAAGGAGTGCCAAGTCCCTTGGAGGGCACAACAAAAGACCAATTCTTGTCATATGAGAGCCAAGAAGTGCCGTACTTGGAAAGGTAATGTGAAAAGTGCCTTAGCATTGGAGTGAATTTTTGTTGCTATTTTGGGATCCACATATAACCGGACATATACCTATATAACTTACCATACTAACACATTGCTTTAAGCTCAAAGGAGTCTAAAGTATAATAAGTTAAGTATTTGAATGCATAGTTTTAGTTGGAAATGTTTCAAGCATAAAAGTACTATTGACATATATGAGTAGATTGTGGCCATATCAATGAGGCTTGAAGCCAACTACGCCACTAGCTGAAAGTTAGATATGGTGGTACTAATAGAATGCCCAAGAAAATTAAATGATGATAACCTAATTGACATTATCATCAAGTTAAGGAAGAGGGCCTTAAACAAAGATCTCCATTGGCCTTGATTTTTTTTGACCACTTCTATTTTTTAGAGCTTTGCTGAGGTGAATGTCACAATTTTTGACACCCAAAATTGTACCAATTTTAACAAAATATATGTATGGGGACGTTCTCATCCTCAACAACTTAGTCTTTAACTTAAGCTTGTGTGCACCTCATTTCTTGAGAGTGGCAATCATTCTTAGGTAGTAGAAGTAATGGAAAAGAGTGGTCTTTAACTTGAGCTTGTGGGCTCTTCATTTTTTAAAATGGTAGTCATTCTCATGGTAGTAGAAGTAATGGAGAAGTAGACTTAGATATATTGGAGTGCAAAATTTTAGAGATGAAAGTGATTGCAAGAAACATTTGTATTATTTTTAGGCCAAGGACTCAAAGAGACAAGGTTCATTAGTACATAGGGCTATTGCACACCTCAATGCATAAAGTCTTTGTATATTCCAAATTGATTCTATTTTTTATAAAAATTCAATTGGATGTCTATTTTTGAACCCTAAATCCTAAAAGCCTCAAAAGAAAATATAGGATCAAAAATTGGAATTTGAAGTCATGAACTTGGATAACAAAAAATGAAGCCTCATGCAAAAAAAATGTGCCACTTTGAATACTTCACAATACTCAAAAAAAATCTTGTGCACCACATTTGGGTTGACAATGAGTACTAGGTATGACTTCACTATGTTGGAGAGTACTTTTTTGGAAATAGAGATTGAGAAGTTCACAAAAAACATATGTTTTTGTTTGAAATTAGACTATAAATGGGAAGCTTGTAAAAATGCAAATAATAAAATAAACCATTTTTTAGAATGAAGTAGGGATTGATGTAGGAAAAAGAGGAAAATGAAAAACTTTCTAGAATATAAGAAAAATTAGCATATAGGGGACCTTGTAATGAAAGTTTGGAGTGCAAAACTTTTTTTTTTTAGAAATCCTTCTACCAAAAGGTAAAATGAGGGATGGGTATATGAGTCCTCAGAAGATAAATCCCAAATTTCTAGTTTATGGATCATTATAGTACTCAAAACCTCTTGAACTCAAAGTGCAATAAATTCATTAAATTTAGGGAAATGGAAAAGAATAGCATTAAAAAAAATCGGAAAAAAGTAAAATATTTACTCTCAATCTCTAATACGAGCCTAAACCTTGAAAATTATGGTCACTTTTGTCTTTGGTGTGCACCGTGTGTAATTCTAAAAGTACAACTCTATGTTCGCGGGAAGAACCGGTGGCTAAATCGAAGTTAGCTGGCCGGTGGAATTGGGAAAAACCGCGGTTGCAATTTGGATACTTCAGCAAAAAATCCGGGTGAAAAAATCTGTAAAATTTCTATTTTGAGTAAAAATTAGAGAAAATAACTGGTTTCCGTTCTTAAAAACCGCTTCAATTTGCGAATTGAAGGAAAATAGCGGCTGTAGAACTCAAAAAAACTTCTTCCCAAATGCTGGTGCAAGTGTATCGTGCTTCCCCGCCAGGCCACCTGTGGCTAGTGGTCTGTATTTTTTCCTTTGCAATGAAAGTCAGTTTCATTTGCTTCAAATAAAATAAAATAAGTGTTTCTTGCTTGGACCCGAAATGGGCTGTAACTTGCTTGGAAGCTAGTCCGAGAGTGTCGGTGATTGACCTGAGAGTCTGCGACATGCTGCCACAACGACCAAACGAATTACTCGGTTCATTTCCGCAACAGGTTGTTACACCGCCTACTGAATCAATGTAATAACTTAAGTTAAACTGATTGGTTTCCATTCCTTGGTGCCGTAGCTAGTGCCAGAGTCCCAACTCCCAACTTCTACCGAAATAGAAAGCTTTGCCAGTGCGTAATAATTGCACAAATAGACTTTTAACGACATGAATTCTGTCTCTGGCACCTCGGTGCTTGCTGGCAGCTTTCCGAATTCAGTGATGGACAGATCGAAGACTTCGAGACCCCGTTTCCAGCTCACTGGGGGCACAAGTTCGATCACTAGTCAACTCATGGCCGGAATTGGTACTGTAATTTAATTTTCATCAAGTGATGGATGCATTCATCCAGTGAAGCCCCGAGTGGGTTGATGAGTACCAAAGTAATTCATCCCGAGTGATGGATTCATCAATCAGGCTGTGGCTGTGGCTGCAGAAGTCTTCAGGCAGTGAGGGTTTCTGTGGTTTCAGAAGTCAACCAGTAGTGCCGAACAGAAACGCCTGATTGTTAGACAGACCGACAGTCTGTGTGCACTCATGAGTGATGAGTCCGTGGGCCTCAAATCCGAATTCTGGAAATAGAACTTCGGTTGTCGCACTGGCTGGAGAGCTGGGAACAGACTGTACGATACCATACTGTACAGTACAGCTCTTTGACATTTGGACCTCGTTAGGTAGGGTGTTAGGGGTTTAGAATTGGGGAAAAAAGAAATGGAGTTAAGGTAGGAGGCTCAAACTCCAACCAGGCATTAAAAGCGAACATGAATTAGAGGTACATTTTGCTTTCTTCAATGTACCAACTATGCACATTTCAGGAGGTGGTCACTTTTGATGACCACAAATGACCACTTTTTTCCAACTTCAAATTTTTTTAACTAATTTCACAAAGGTCCAAAAACTATGAAACAACTTGGGATAGATGTCAATTCCACTTGTCTTTCAAGGAAAATTTACTGAAAAATATTTCAAGATGTTTTACCTCTCCAAAATTTAGTTTCAGCGCTTAGATGGTCGCTTTATGGACCTCCTACCTAATTAGCCAATTGAATGATTTGAATCTCTTTAGGAAGGAAAAAAAAGTCTTTGGGTCATGGCAAAGCTCAAAGTACATCAACCCCTAGATGACCAAGGCTTTTTTGAGCTTCTTGGAATTTGCTCTAAATTGTACAAAAAGTCAACATTTTGATTAGTTTTGTCAATTTTTTTTGAATTGTAACCATACAAATTCAAATTAGACATGTTAGAGATCACATGGGAAAAGAAAACACAACAATATCACTTGAGGATAGTAAAAGATTATAATATTTGATCATGAAGGTGTTAAAATTGTGAAAATGATTTCAAGTCTTCCACTCCTCTTTTCACACGTAAAATCTAAAACTAAGGTCACAAAAAAAATATGAGGCTAAAGGACGTAACATGAAAAAACATAATTGATTCATGGCTCTTCAAAAATCTCCTCTACAATTTTCTTAAATGAATTTTTAATGTGATATCCCCCAAAATTTAGTATATTTGAGGCTCATCTCCAAGAGCCTCTTAATACTAAGAAATCAAGGTTTGCAATGGACACCCTTGCACAAAATCTTCAATAGAAAGATCATAAACACTTTTTTCAAAATTAGATTCTTGATGCTTGATATGGACTTCAAAGGGTATTCAACAAAGAAGGAAAATATCAAAAATAACATTTTGGTAAGATTTTATTTAACTTCAAGTCAACACCAAACTGATATTATGCGTTGGGCATTTATGGGTTAATGTTTTCTTTTTCTGTTGATGCACTGGGTACTTATTTTGAAGCATTACCACAGTTTCATTTAGAATCATGGAAAAGATTACCTTAATGGTTTGATGGCTTGATGTGTTCATCGAATCCCAAACCTTTCTGCAGTTTCCTTTAGACCAATGCAGCGTTAACATCATCACCAGGTCAAATTTGTCTATAAAGAGAGAATTCAAAGAACACTTTAGTATAAGAATTTTGCAAGTTGCAAGAATAAAAAGGGAATTACTGGCACGGAGGGGATGGCGGGATTTCGTACTATTCACCTCACAGAGTACAGTACCATGTCTCCAAGAATCTCGAATCTCAGGCACTCCAGGCAAGGATCAAAGTCCTGCTTTTAGGTTGAAACGTTGAAACATGGACTCGCAGAGTCGTAGGTAACAGCTCTAAGAATTCATTGACGAATTATCTTACGCCAATCAATAGAACATATCTGAATAAACATTGACACACACGGCAGTACCTCACGAGCACTTAGAGATGCATCAAATGTACAGTATAGTGCAGTTCTCTTTGAACTGTTTGGAATGTCCAATAAATAGTGCAATTTGTTCCAGGCTCTACGTCACAGCATTTTGAAAAACGAGACCACAGAGTAACAGTAAACCTCTAAAGGAATATACTAATCAATCTTCACTTTGTGAAGACAGATGGTAAAACTAAAACTCCAAAGTACATATGGTCAAAGCAGGCCATTTGGGAACTTGATAATGGCTTTCCTGACAATCCTAGCCACCGAAAATTTTATGCTGCCAGCCGAGTTGGGGAGAAAAAACGAAACGTCTCTCTTAAGAGATGGATGTACCGAATTACCTATAGCCCACAGAGCATTCCACCCAACGCGCTTTCTAAATGTAGATGGAGGAACAGTCTTCAATGATAAAAGATTATGATCGTCGCACAAATGCACATTGGTACAGGAACTTGAGAAAGGATTATGGTGGCGATCTATCAGCAGCATTAGGCCCAGATATGTGAAGACGAACCGGTTGGTGCAGTACCGAAGCAAAAGCAGACTCCAAGGTAACGAAGTGTTCTGGCTGCTGAAACTTTCTTACAAACAGAGACGATGCACTTACACATACCTCGAGCTCACCCAACCTGGAAGAAACTGATACCAACGATCCCTGCATGGAATAAACACCAGTATCAATATACTGTGAATATTTGCCAAAAAAATTGGGACTCAGCATAAACAATTACTATCTTCTTTTCGAGACTCACAATCTGAAAAAAAGAAAAGGAAACAGGATAGTAAATGACATGCGAATAGGAATAGTGATCATCCGATGTATTTGCAAAAAACAGAGGATCGAGGTCTTAGACAACTCAAAAGAACAGATTCACAATCCGTTCCACCTATTGAGTTAGTGTTGCACCTTCTGCCTCAGAAGTGCCTGAGTAGCTGGCTGGTTCTGCAAGGCCATGTAAACTCGCTCCCATACCTCATCCAGCTGCTCTCTTGAATACCCACTTTCTTCATGTACCTTTGATTGCTCTGATGGTTCCAGTTGCGCATAAACACTCACTTCGTTGTCTTTTGAGGGGTCAAATCCGATGTCGTCAAACTCTTTTGATGCCGTTGAGCTCATGACAGAACTCACTTCCTCCAAGGAACTCGACTCTTGTATAATATCAGGAACCACGCTTCTCACAGGAATTTCCGACGCTAGGGGGATTAATAAGTCTCTATTTACATTTCCCGCTTCAGTATTGAGGTTCGAAAAATTATCCAAGACGTCTCCAAACAAGTACACCAGACTTCTCCAAACCAATAATAGTTCCATTTCTCCAAGTCCTCCCAGATTCGGGTCAGGACTACCCTTTAGTAAGTCCAGTTCCAAGCCGTTATTTGGAGCGTCAGTCTCCACATTGCAATTTGCATTCTCAATAACCTCGTCAAGTAAAATCTCGAATTTCGTGTCCTGTACTTCGCTGATTCCGCAATCCTCATCCAATTCATTCTCCAGAGCACTCGTCTGCAACGCTGGTATTACAAATTGCTCCCCTTCTTCAAGGGCAAGGAGTTCAGAAGCTCTGTTACACACCCAATCCGGTAATCCAGCACCTCTACCAATGGCAATAGCATAAGACCTCACAGCATTGCCTGGCATCACAGCATGGTCGAACATCACTTCACCGTTTTCCAGTTCAGTTGCCTGGAAGTGGTAATTCGCAATGTTGGGATAATCTTGATCCAATATGTGAAGGTCATGATAGTGAGTTGAAAAAACGGTCCGAGCACGCACTATCTGGGACAAGTACTCGATTATTGCTCGGGCAATAACACCTCCCTCCTGAGAGCTGGTTCCTCTACCAACTTCATCCAGAAGAACTAATGAATGAGCAGTTGCACGGTTGAGGATGTTAGCAGACTCTAACATCTCAACTCGGAAAGTACTCTGGCCAGCAGCCAAATCATCTACTGCACCAACACGAGTATAAAGTCCGTCTGCTAGTGATAACTGGGCAAATTTAGCAGGAACAAAACTGCCACCCTGAGCCATCAGTTGAATGAGACCTATTTGCCTCAGATAACAACTCTTCCCGCTGGCATTTGGGCCTGTTAACAAAACAAGATCAGCACGTGGCCACCACTTCTCACTTTCATCCGTTAATTCCTCCATCGATTCTGCCACACTCGACTTCTCGTCACGTTCCGCACCTCCAATAACGGAATCCTTCTCCGAGGCCGTATCAAACCCTAAGTAAGCAGAATTTGCTACAAAACACAAATCCTCTGATAGCGACAATTCTACCACAGGATGTCGACCCCCAATTATAGTTATCTCTCGACCTGTTTCCATCATATGCGGACGGCAATAGTCCCTCTTCACAGCCAGATCTGCAACAAATTTAGTCATCAGGTTACAGCACGGGAGCGAAGGAGACTTTCCAAGGTCCAAACATCATATCAATTGAAGGCACAAACCTGAAGCCCTCTTGACAAATCAGCCATGCCTATATCATTAATAAACTCTAAACAAAACACACCCAGAGCTAAATCGTACACTTCCTTTTCTCTGCAGATCTTCTACTACGTGTACATAAACCAAACAAGATACCGGTATACAAGAGAATAATTCACAAGAAGCAGAGAACATGAACCGAGTCAATGCAGAAGAATACAATGTACCTGCAAATGTGCACAGCACATCAAGAGTAGCCACTGCTTGACTGTATTCTCGAACAGACTCCAACAAGGATACTATCTCTTCCTTCAAGGCTCTCAGAAGCTCTTCCTCACGCTCGTAAACCCTTGCCTCAGCAGCCAGTCTTCTCGACTCACAATTCAAAAGGAGTGCAGTGATAAACCTCTCCTCCGCTTTCAAGCTCTGAAGTCTCTGATAGTCATCGGGAATGGAACCCTCTTTAAGCTTGTTCTTGCGGATGCTAATATAGTGGCCACTGTTCTTATTGTACCCAACCTGAAATTACAAGTTACACATATGCTCATGAAACATTGAGTTTTTTAACGACAGGAAGACACTGTAGCCCAAATCCCCGTAAAGTCAAAATCAAAAAAGTGAAAACCAACTAGCAACTCTGTCGTAACCACCAACATCCGGGAGGAGAAATCTACGAACATCTACCAGGTCCCTCCAACAGTAAGACAATAGACTTACTTAAAGGGGTCACAACAATTTGCAGCAGATTCACTCAAACAAATCAATGGTATATCTAACCTCCAACGAAGGAATGCCCAGGCGTAAGCGCTCTTGCTTCTCATACTCTTCAAGCCAAATCATCGTCACCTGCACTTCTTGCCGAAGGACATCTAAGGTCGGATCGGCACCTGCTTTCACCACTTTCCCTGCTTGTATACTATTCCCAAGCTCCTCCGTCACCATATTCTACTCATCCAAAAACCAATCCACTCAATCAATCACTCATCCACTCAATCAATCAAGTCATAACTGCACATCCAATACGATATAGCCCTTCACGATCCCTTGAAATGAGATGTTCTGGCAAAGTTACTTTCTGTGTTTCTAACGGTCACCCAGGTTGGATGGAAAATTATTCTTACTTCAACTTTGTTGGCCCATTGCACAGCAGATGCGGGAGTATGAGAGGCAGCAACAAAATAAAAATTGGCTGATGCTCCCTCTATAAGCTCAGCCAAGCTCGGCAAACCCTTGATTGATTGGGCCAAAGTCAATAAATCCCTAGAAGAAAGCCACACCAGATGTGCTCAACCAGATGTGCAAATTCACCCAATACGTGCACTAGACAGAGATAAATCATTACTACTTGTCTACAGTCACTCTACACAATGGGTAAAGTTCATCCTGGACGAATCACGAAGATGAATAAGCTCAACTGTCAACGTATAAACTGCCTGCAATCAATAGAATCTCCTTCTCAAGTATTCCAGTCATGAAAAAACATGTCTACATAAGTTGACATGTTCAATGTTTAATCGACACCAAAAATCCTTGAATTCATGTCAATACCTTGAATCAGCACGCTTCCATGCAATGCGAGAAGCTAAACGCTCAATGTCTGATATACTCTCCAGTTTGCAGCGGAACTGTGAGCGCAATACATGATTCTTGACAAATACCTGAAATGAACATGAGATGATCAATTTTGATATTATTTCTAAAATGGTTTATATCACAGGAACCACACAAAATATCTAGTAATAAGAAGAACAATTTCTTAGTCCAACCTCATTCCTAGTCCATCCAACCCCATCAATATTTCTAACCATCCACAATACAACCTCTATACAAGGAACTGATTTCCAAGGAAAATGAAAGAGCGGTTTATTACCATAGGAATTAAGAATCGTGAGAAAATAGAATTAGAAAGGGCAAGTCCCCAGGATCAATGCATTCTGAAATAAGAAAATCACCTCAACGGCATCGTGTCTTCTACAAATCAGCTCATGATTAATGAGAGGCCAGAGCAACCAACGACGGAGTAATCTGCCCCCCATTGCTGTCTGCGTGTGGCCCAAAGCCCACACAAGAGAACCCTCCACCTTACCCCAGCGCGATGTCTTCAGTAACTGACATAGAAATGCAAGAGCCCAGAAGCAATATGTCAGTAACGCATTTGCTTAACCCATGCACTCTAGAGCAACAAATGACACTGCATACTCTTTCTCCAAACACGTAGAAACTTGAGCGCTCATTTGCAAATTACCTCTAAATGATTTCGAACAGTGTCATCCATATGCATTGTATCTAATGTGGAATAATAGCTGGGTTTTTGAAGAGGAATCTCTTCGTTACTCAGCCTCTGTGTTTCCTGAACATATCTGTAAGCACAATGCACATCAGAGGGAATTAAGATCGAATTGGATGGTCATACAAAATTCAGTCAGAGGACAAGATAAACAGGGCCAAGCTTCTTAAACCCAAGACAAATGTGACCCATGAGGTGCAACTAGCAGTACAATGTAAGAAACGAGCAAGGTCACTGAGGCGAAATGTGAAAAAACCTTAATAAGATTCTCAGGGAATTGCATAGTGCTTCTAAAACATGTGTGTGGACCTGCAAACTAGTGAAGATCCCAAGAAAATACAATCCCTCATACAGGAATCTTGACTCCTGAAAATATTTCTGACAAGATGCAAACTTTGATAGACCGAACGTCAAATACTATGAACTGGAGAATTTTAAAAAAACCTAATAAGAAGGCAGACTCGCATGATGAGATATAATCACCTTGAGTGACATAAGTGAAAGTCCGTGCGTCAAAATTCGTCCCTAATCCAGTTTATGAAGATCCATGTGTTATCAAGAGGAAACGGCCTGAACTCGATGAAAATGAAGGATAAGAGATTAAACGCGGCGCTTACCCCAACAGGCCTCCTGCTGCCCGAATAGCATGCGGCGATCGAAGCAGACCAAAAGCCTCCAAGGCGTCCTCCCCAAAACTAGCGTGTAATCTCTGGAAACCCACATAGAAAACATAAAAAGTTAGCCAGCTAAAAAATCACAAAATATAGATATGCACAATGCACATCTAGACTAGCCGCTCCAGAGTAGGCTCGTATGTGATGTATGCATCACATGCTTGAGGCCACAAAACATATACACACTTCACATCAACCAGAATCCCCATTCTTCAGCCAAATGACAGGTAATATTTCAAGAGGTAGTATGCAAGTCTTTCTTAAAAATGTACTGATGATGCAGCGCAGATATATCGAGCTAACTTGAAGAAATGAGACATGTTCGCAGCATGACATAATTCATCTCTAAATGAAATTTGGACTCGAAGAGGCAGCTCTTACAGTACCTTCTCAGCAGCCGCTGGGAAGAATTCCGAAGTTGGGCGGCTGGAATAGCACAGTTCACTTGGCATTCCAAATGGTCGTAGTACCTCGGTCTTCTTGTCGATAGTGCAGACGACCTGCAATCGAATAAGATGTTGTCATACACAAGCAACCAACTCAGACTCTCAAGTTCACTTAGCCTTGAAAATTCTTCCAAGTGTACTGTTGTTCAATATTCTAAAACCTTCTTTACTTCAAGACATGAACGCTGAGACCATCTAGCACTGTTATATTAAATGCATCATCATCTCTGCAACTACATGCTATCTGGATCGGACGGTAAAATCCAAAGATAGCAAAAAGAAACATCATTTTCCAGATGCCTCTGCATACTCGTGAATTGTTTAATCCTTCAAATGCATCAGGTCGTATCACATAAAGATATGCATTGCAGAAGGGGCAACAAGCTTACATTTGCAGGAAAGATGACCTCCGAAGGTTGTAAACGTTGGAGCTCGTGTAGCAAGGAAGATCTACCCTGTCCTTGTGTTGCCTGAAACTCTCCTGCCACACCCAACATAGTTAAAGTCTACAACCTGATCAACAACCAAGGCGTATTATGTCTGTGACTATATCTGTGACTATATGTAGTGCGTGCGTGCATGTGTGTATAAAACTTACACACCATCACCACTTAGAAAGGAGCAAAGGAAGCCTAGTGGACACCTAAAACTCAATAAAATTGAAACAGCGTTTCCAATTTTCTAAAAGATCATAGGAGCAGTACCTGTTGAAATATCGGAATAAGCAAGACCCCAAATTCCATTTTCATCCGCATGAGGAAAGATAGCAACCAAGAAATTGTTGCAAGACTCTTCCAGCATGCCCTCGTCCAAAAGGGTGCCAGGAGTGAGCACAGCAGTGACTTGACGATCGATTATCGTCCCTCCTTTAGAATCTGCGGTACTGACCTGCAAAATTTGACCCTTGTGCTCTTTAGAAAAATACGTAAGTCCAGCTTCTTCGAACTAGATAATAGACTCCAGGCAACAGATGAAAGATGTCTACGAAGAATGCAGCTTGCATTTAAGGATGAAGTGAAAAAATCTGTGTTTTCAAAATCAAGAAAATACAAAGCAATGCATGAGGCAGCAAGGAAATTACCTGATCTTGCTTGACAACAGCAATGCCTTTCTTCATCAGAGTGCGAAGGTAAATATCAATTCTATGGTAAGGAACTCCCGCCATGGGCACCTTCCGTTCCAGCATCTGCCACGAAAGGGCACATGACCAATTTAGACATAAAAGTACTGGTGAGCGGTGGTCACAGCAGCGTAAGATCAGCCACAGCATGCAAGGCTATCACGAAATTTGCAAAAGTTTGCATACAGCTATGAATATGGAATACAAGATGCTCCTTCCAAACATGCTGAATATCAAGCATCACCTTGACTGCCAAAAAAAGCCCTGCACTCTGAGCCATTCGATCTTCGATTGAAATTTCCAAAAATTGAGAGCACAAAGACAGTAATGATTCACATAACGATGAGACGATCAACTTCGTACCTTCCCTCCATCCACGCCCGACAATCGAATGTTACAAGCATGCGCCAAAATTTCTGCATCTTCAAAAAATGCCTGCATATATAATCTTTCGGTAAAGACTGAGAAGTGGCCAACCTATTGAAGGATTAAAACACGCCAAACCAAATAAGCTCTACTTATATGCAGCCCACTGTTAGAAAATTTCGAGTACCTCATAAAAATCCCCAACTCTTGAGAGCAGAAGGAATTTAGGTCTTTGCCGTTTTGTCTCCACATACTGTTTCATCATGGGACTCAAAAGAGACAGATTAACAGAACTTGTAAGCAACTGCTCCGGTGTAACTATCTGCTTCTGATCCTCAACAGTTTGTAAAGAGCCATTTAATTCCTGGTCTATAGCTGGTTGAACAGGTTGTATGCTTTGTCTATCATTAATAGTAGCCTCAGCAAAGAATAGGTGCTCCTCAGAGTCAGCCACAGTATGCGCTATATTCCGTGTAGCTGTTGTTTGTACGTCACCTGTCCCTCGCCTCCTACCTCTCTTTTTACTCAACAATGTACCGCCAATATTCAAAGGCTGAAGCATTCCATCCCCTACAGCTGGGGTCAAAGGCCTACTCTGCCGAGCTAATTCCGAACCCTCTAGGTCTCCATTTTTCATCAAATCTTCCATGCGACTAACTTCGGTAGGAAGCAGACTACTAAACCTCAGTTCTTCATCACATGTACTAGGTGACAAGCTAGAGATTGAGGATTCTTCTGGAAGTGATTCTTGCAAGTCATCTAATGACGCCATGTCTCCAGGAACAGGAGGACTAGTCATGGCAGAGTCCTTTTCGAGCTGATTAATAATGGAGGGTACAAATGTACTGGTAGGCATACCTTCTTCATTGCCCAGTACTAAACCCAAAGCATCTTCAAATTCAAATACTTTATTGTCTTGTGCATTATCCAAAACAAACTTGTCTTCCCAGGAGGACATAGTTTCAGTTTTCGGAGCAGAAGGTTCCCTTGACAATCCTAAAAGATCTTCAACAGCAGTAGCGGGGGAGGGCGCTTCAGGGACATTGACTGCCTTCACATCTGATTGGATAACCCCAAGAACAACATCTTCAGCCCCGGTAGTCAAGCCCTCATTCGACAAGTCCTCAGAATGACTAGGATGTCCATCTCCCAGTGACTGAGCAGCACAAGCAGGAAGGGGTATTGTCAAACCGTCATCCTCCTTCAAAACCGGTTGATGAGTTTCCTCCGAACAAGCAGAAGAATTCTTGCTCATAAGGCTTCTGCTGAGAGACACCATGCTTGCAGAAGAGTCCCAAAGCTCTTCAGTCTCGAAGTAAGATGAACTGGCTTCTTCAGCTTCAAAGTCCTGTCCTTGGCCAGATCGCTCTGATAGAGTGTCCAACTTGCTATCTAATTGTATATCTACGTTCCGTTCATAAATTATAAGCTCCGACATAGATTGCTCTATGAGGGTCTCGTCTAATTCTTTTGATAGAGATGTGTACCTGTCATTATTTTCTTTTAAGAGAAGGCCTGGTTTCAGCTCTATATCACTCGCATTAAACGCTTGATCCAGAAGCTCAGAGACAGGCATCTCAAGGTCCATTAACAATTTTCCGAACACGCTGGCCAGCATATCCACATCCACACCCGCACGATGAGCATCCGCAAGGCGTGGTAGATTGTAACAATCATAGTACAGATATTGCAGATTATATAATTTCGTCTTTCCTGCAGAGAAAGTACGTAAGAATAGGATGGCAACAGAATGATAAGTACATTGGGCGAAGAAGTGTATACGACATGGTAAGCAGCCCACATACCCAAAAATTGCACGGCACACCTTCTACAAAACAATCAAACAGATGCAACCATCGAATTGGCTTAAACCTTAAACTTAACGAGCTATAATAGGCGAAGCACCAGAGTGAAAGTTCATCGTACCAAATCTCCTCTTCAGCATTATCTTGGCGAGGTCAATAGTGTCCAGGAAATACCAATGAGCAGGAATTTCCATGGAACATTCATAGCACTCCTTCATAATAAATGGCACGTCGAATCTTCTCCCGTTGTGAGCAACTAAGATAACTTTCTCGTCTCCCTTTCGCCGACCCTCAACAAAGTCGACAAACGCAGTCATAACTTCTGTCCAGCTGCCATGCAAAGGTCACTTAACTTGACGGCCTTCATAATTTCTAATGTATATTTGTAACCAAATAAGTACTTTGAACGGCATTCAAAAACGCACCATGAAAGTAAAACAAAGCAAGGACTACTGCAACAATATTCTAGACGCACAAACAGCATCATACCATGTACAAAGAATACCTTGGAATGTCATCCCGATTTACCATTTCAGAGGTAATCTTGTGAACAGCTGTGGATGCTAATGGCACGGGTTGATATGGATTCACCAAAGTTTCCAGTGTACTGCGGTCTCCTCCAGCAAGATCCCGACATGCCAGCTCCACGATCTTATTCCCAGAACTTAGAAACCCTGTTGTTTCTATGTCAAACACTATGATTGTTGGATCAGCTTGCGATTCGATTGGCACCTTCTGTTCTCCCTCGGTGAAGGACCCTTCTTTTAACTCTTCAAAACTTAAATCAGATACAGAAGCTCTTTCACTAGCACACTCTGCCTCATCTGATAAACTTCCAGCAGAGGCAATTGTTCCTTCCCAGACAATCTCCTCTGCAAAATTGGCCGTCAAAGCTACTTTCGATGATCCGTCTTCTTCAACAGAGGCTTGATCACGCGATGGAGTCGCGCATTCTGCCAAAGATCCTGAATTTTGAATCTTCACTATGCTTCGTGAGTTTAATTCCCGCACGAGGGAACTACATCCGGATAGACTAGGCCAACCATGAAAGGAGAATGGCCGCAGATGTTTTATATGTACATTTCTGGTATCAATAAAATAACGGAAACCTAAACTAGATTTACTTTCAACTTTTCTGTTTACTGCATCGAGGTTTAGTCTGCTACTCCTGCCTCCAACTCTGTGACACCTGCGCCAAGAGTCATAAAGGAAATTAGAAACACAGCACTTCAAAGAATATACATAAAGGCACTAAGGTAATAGAACCTGCCCTAATCTAAGATCTAAATCGATACAAAGGCTCATTAATTCCATAACTTACCTCAAATGGTGCCTTGACAAGGAGTAAAGCCCTAAAGAAGGTCGATCACTATATCCCGGACTGATGCCGCAAAATCCTAACTTTCTACCAGTTCCCACGCATGGTATAGGTCCTAAGCGCTCCAAGACGCAAGGCATTGTAGACAACTTCGTCGTCGGTTTAATTCTTCCTGGCGCTCGCAGGGAAGTGTCGAATTCGCCTCTTATCGAGCTTCCATCAACCTTGCCCGAGCGCTTCCCAGCCAGCCCTGTGTGTCTGAAAGCTGTCATGCTCCCGAAAACAGAAGCCCGTCGATGCAGAACTGGCCATCGTTGGCTCATCCTGCCCGCTCATCGTCTCTACTCATAGTCGATTAGCTGCGCTCACAATGAACACAATATTCAAACATAGTTCAACTATGAATTATCCCCTTCAAATCCATATGATAAATAAAAGCATACTTGCCACACGAACATTGACCTAATACACAATAAAGAAGATGACAAATATAGAATAACAAGTAAAATCAGAAGGACGCATTCCTTAACGCGGAATGGCGTATATCGACAATCTGACTCTAACTGGTTAGAAAGAAACGCAGCTCATACACCTAAATACTGTAGATTACGAAACTAGAAACTACAGTGCGACCTCATAGACTTGCACTCAAACAAATCTGGTAATAATTAACACAACTAGTATCGAGTGCCAAAATACTTTGCTCAGAAAATTCTCGGTTTCTACTGGACTATGCTCCTCGATTAAGAACAATGCACCAGAGTCGAACTGATAAGTAGGCAGAATGTCAAATGGAACGAATTCTACCTCGAACGGACGTACAATCTCCTCTCAAGAAAGGATCTCGCCATCTACTAAATCTAAAAAGGACTAAACCATTCAGGAATCTCACCAGACTACGAACCTCAACAGTGTAGATGACGAAATAGAACAACAGAGCGATTCCATAGGCTTACGAAAGCTGGTAATCAGAAACACAAGTGATACCAGGTACCACAACACCCTGCCCGAGAATTTTCGGGCTTCTCCTAAACTACGCTCTTCAATTAAGATTGACAATGCACCAGCGTCGACCTGATAAACAGGTAAAAACAGAGTGCAAACGCAAATGCACGTTATAATACCTCAAACCAGTGTCAAATCTCTCGCCAATCCAAAAATTTACAAATAACGACAGGACATAACTAAGAATCTCACCGCACCAATTTGGTCAATCAAAACCGCCCTTCAACCGCACACGCTCAACCCTAAGCGAACAAATTCAGCTCCACAAATGTAGCTCCACAAATGTAGCTCCACAAATTGAGGTCCGCAAGAAAAAGCTACGACGAAACGCGATAGCGACAGCGCAAGTGCGGAGCAGCTGATAAGGTTTGCAAGCACACGCGACCTAATTCCCGTAGCCAAAATGTGACTGAGCTTGAAGAAAGAGCTCGACAGTGTGAATGAGCTCCGTCGACAGGGCGAGAGAGACAGTACAGTACCGTGCCCGGAGCAAAAATTTTGGAGCCTGCCCGAACCTGAAATATCGGACCGTTGTCTTCCCCGACTCAAACCTTTAGGGTCTTTCTCTATTTGCTTCTACATCTTCGTTCTAAGCTTCCCAGGCGGTGTTTTCTCGTGTAGCGCTTCTCGTGTTGTGTCGTGTTCCTGTGAGCCCGAGGTTCGATTGCACATTGTTATGCGGGATGGCAGGCCGCAATCGTTCGGCAGAATGAGTTTGCGCTTCAATACTGCGAGGGCGTTGTTGTGAGGGGGGAGGGGTGAAAGGCGAAAGCGGAGATCGGAAGGGTTTTGGTAGGGGTGGGGGGCGGGGGAGGGTAACCAGCCCGGTGGGAAGACATATGGTCATGGGAAGTTCGGGTTCGAAGCTGGAGAAGGCATTGGGCGACCAATTTCCAGAGGGGGAACGCTACTTTGGTCTGGAGAATTTCGGCAACACGTGCTATTGCAATAGTGTTTTACAGGTATCCATCGCTTGGTTTCCTTCTTCAGGGTTTGATAGCCGACGTTCGCTTTTCCGACTTCCGATGTTCCGCCGATGTGCGCCGATGGCGTACTGCTACCCCCTCTGGTTTCAATCCCTAAATGAGTACTCTGTCGGGAGGATTGATTGTGTGTGTCGCCTAATCAATTCAACTTTCTTATTGTTTGTAGGCTCTCTACTTCTGTGTACCATTTAGGGATCAATTGTTGGAGTACTGCGGTCAAAATAAAAGCGTTGCCGAAACAGAGGAGAATCTTTTGACCTGTTTATCCGAACTATTTACGCAGGTAAGCGATAACTCGGTAACCTGCTCGTCGTTAGGTTTTTGTACCAGCTTTAGCAGGTGTTCTATAGAGAGGGATCTTCCTCTTTAAATTCATTTCTAACCCTCGTCTTTTAGGTTTTCCGTTTTGTTTTTTGTCTTCCTGCATGACAAATTAAATTAGTAGAGCGTTTCGAGGTTTAACTGTCGTACGAATTTCTGTGCGTAGATTAATTCTCAGAAAAAGAAGACAGGTGTGATTGCCCCAAAGCGTTTTGTCCAAAGGGTTAAGAAGCAGAATGAGCTTTTCCGGAGTTACATGCATCAGGTGATAACAACCACGCCTTATTCAATCTTGTTTACTTCTCCTGTCTGCATGCTTGAAATTCTCATTGTCTATGTCTAAATGCTTTTTGGTAAGGATGTCCGATTTGGCAGTACAGCAGCGGCTCTAAAACCCCTGTTCTTGTTTGGACAGGATGCCCACGAGTTTCTGAACTTTCTCCTGAATGAGCTGGTCGACATTCTTGAAAAGGAGGCGAAAGCAGTCAAGTCTGATTCAGGCCCTCAGTCTTCTCCTGAGAAAGTGGCGAATGGGTCGATCAATGGATTGGCGAACGGGAACCATAAGGCACCGGTTGTTACCTGGGTGCACAAGATCTTTCAGGTATGATTCTGAATTTTATCTGTTAGTAGGACCAATTTTGGACTTGGACAATGATCTGACGTTTCTAGGGAAATTTACTAGCAGACCTCCGCTTGTGTCCCGTTTTTTGAGAAGTCTGTCCATTTTGTGCAGGGCACTTTGACAAATGAAACCAGATGTTTGCGATGTGAAACTATTACTGCCCGTGATGAGACCTTCTTAGATCTCAGCCTCGATATTGAGCAGAACAGCTCTATCACTAGTTGCCTCCGCAATTTCAGTTCGACGGAAACATTGAACGCTGAAGACAAGTTCTTTTGTGACAAATGTTGCAGGTGGGTTTGCTACCAACTGTCCCATATTGAGGGTCTTGGACACGGTGTTTTTTTGTAGTAATGCTTGTTTCCTTAGATATTACACCAGAGTACGAATGAATGGCCTGTTTTCATCAGAGAGTAGTAAGGGCTTTTAGCTGTTCACGCAGAAACAGAATGAATGATGAGGCGGAGTTTCATTTCAGAACGGGTTATTTTTGTCTAATAGCGTCTTATTATTATTTGACGAGTGAATGGATCATGCTCCTCCGTTAACATGGACAAATGCAAGTCTAGAATTGTCGATCGTTCATTTTACTATGTCTCTGTAAGTGATTGAAGTCGTGCCATCAACGTTTTTTTCTTATCAGTTTGCAGGAGGCTCAAAAGAGGATGAAGATTAAGTCACCACCTCGCATTCTTGCGCTACACCTCAAGCGGTTCAAGTACATTGAGCAGTTGGGTCGTTACAAGAAGTTGTCTTACCGTGTAGTGTTCCCGCTGGAACTGAAGCTCTGTAACACAACTGATGATGCACCTGGCTCGGAGGCAGAGTACTCGTTATTTGCTGTGGTGGTGCATGTTGGGAGTGGCCCAAATCATGGTCACTATGTGAGTCTGGTGAAGAGCCATAACCACTGGCTGTTTTTCGACGATGAGAACGTTGAGATTATTGACGAGTCAGTCGTACAGACATTTTTTGGGTCCACTCAAGAATATTCTAACAACACCGACCATGGCTACATTCTCTTTTACGAGAGCTTGGAGCAGAAGAACTAACATCCGGAACCTAACAAAACTTAGTTCCTTCTCAAGGAAATGTTGCTATCGGCCACTTATTCCCTTGTGCTGGGCAGGCAGGGGGATGCGTAGTAATGGTAGCAGGTACGTGACAGGGGTTGCGAAGGAATGTGCGGGACGAATTGTGCTCGTGGAGTTTTTACTTTGTAGAGTTGATGATGATGATGATGATGATGATGGTGAAGAGAGTAATTTGGGAGTGTTGTCGTGTCCAATCGTTGTGGTAGGCAATGGTTCATGTCTCCTTCTCAGACGCACTGATTCACAAGCAAGTGAGAGTGCTACAGGTGTAGTAATAGGTGGAGCAACTCGGACCCTCTTGTTGCTGTACACATCTGCGACAGACGACAACAACCGTCACGAGAACAATCTCTATCATAGCTTGTGTTAAATTGTAGGAGTTGCTTTCTGTAAATGTTGAGGACCCTTGCCTGAATGGGTCTTGGATTATTGACTTTATTATCATTCTGTTTAGAAATTTACATCCGCGTATGTGGCCCTCATTCATGCATGTTCTTTTGATCATCAAAGCCTCTTAATCTGGCCCCTTGGAGATGCTGTTCGGAATATGCTTGCGGGGCTTTTGCGGCAATCGAGTTTGGAAGCATCCTCTGCAGTCCTCAGTACTGACATTCCCTAATTGGTGGTATACAGTGACTCACGAAACCGAATCAGTGTCAGGGTGTGTTCGCACTTGGTCCAGTACTTGATGTTTGATGTGAATCTGGTCCAGAAGTAGATCTAAATTAAGACCTTCGGTAACACCACCAGCGAATTTTTTAGTGGCGAATTGTTGTAAGCTCTGACAAGTTTGCACTACTCACACTCCATCCCTCCAAATTTGCACCAGTGCTGTAACAATGCGTGGCAACAATTCGCCACATATCTTTAGAGACATTTGTGTTCACGAAGTCATAGTACAAGAATGAGTGGTGGAAGAAGCAGAACTGTGAATACAGAAGTCTGACAGATTGGTTTATAGAGGCTTATTGATTTAGAGAGGGTCATTTTCAGTCATAGCCTTTGTTATGTGGCCTGATTAGTTTACAGAGATTTATCAACTTAGAGAGGATCAACTTAGAGAGGTTCTACTGTAGTATTGTATGTGAGGGACTCTAGACTTCTACAAAAATTTGAAGCAAATTGTAATCATGATTTAGAAGTTAATGAATCTCAAAGTTTTGCAAATTTACTTAGTTTTGGCCTTCTTTTTTAAAAGCACTAAAACAAATTTAATTTAATTTTTTTAATACCACTAAATGAGTCACATACCTTGGCTTAATCCCTTAAGTTCCTTAACAATGTTTTCACCAAAAATGCTCAAAAACTGCCATTTTGAGCACAACTACTAAATTTTGGAAAAAAAAACATTTTTGGACACATCTAATCGTAGGATCTTGTAGTTTGTTGGATTGAAAGGACGTGGAAAAAATTTCAGAATTTTCCACCATGTGGATTGCAAAATATTAGCATTTGAATTGACAAAAATCCTTTTTTTGGCCCTGTGAAAAATCAAGCAACTGCACTTCACAAGGTCACATTTCTATGAAAAATGTCAAAAATGGTGGTTACTCTTTGGATTCATTCTTTAACTCTTTGGATTCATTCTTTAAGGCAAGTTGGCTACATGTTTAAAAAATTTCAAATCATTTGGAATTGTACAACATATAGGGAAAAATAGTAAGTAGAAAGAAGTAAAGAGTGATTCACAATACTAAATTGTTAAGAATTTAGTTATGGAATTGTAAAACGTCAATTCCAATGATTGTAATGTTGTAATTATAAACAATCTACATCCTATAATTTTATTTTTTTCCAAAAATATTGAAAATTGAGTTAAATAAAGGACTTCAAAGTTTATTTTAGAATAGAAAATCCATAACTGCCCACAAACTAAAACTCATTACAACTTTTGACTCATTGATCAAAATGGAATGATTCAAAGCTTTCCACGTATATATAAAGCTAGAAAAACAATTTCAAATTTGTTTTTGAAAAAAACGATTTTTTTTATCTGCCTAGACTACCTAGCCGATAAAATATATATATATATATATATATATATATATATATATATATATATATATATATATATATTAGGCCATAACTTCTTACTTGTATTTCCAAATGTCAAAAAATTTAGTTTATATGAAAGATATTCCTTGTCCACAACTTCTGTAAAAGTTTCAGCCTAAAATATGCAAATTTCTAGTCACAAGTACCTGTCCAAAATTGCTATGTTGCTAAAAATAGCATACTGGTCCTTTAAAGGTTAATACCCACCTTCAATAAAATTATCAAAAATTAACCTTTACACATTTGAAAATTATTTAGAACTTTTAAAATGCATATAATACTTGTCTAAATGAAATTTGAAGAGTTTTGATTGAATCTATGGTACAAAATAGTTTTGCCAATTTTATATTACGGACGGACTTAGAGATTGAAGGCCGTGTGCTTTACACCTAGAAGCCGGGCTAGTTCCCCTTGAGGTTGATTGCAAAAAATTTTAGCCCCTTTTGACCTGGAGGCCATCCTCAACTACCCATTAAAATAAGATTATAGCAGGGGCCAATTCTCCCATATGTAAAGGCCTTGAGGTCAAGAAATCCAGCCCATTCAATAAAACCTAGAAAAGAGAGAGAGAGAAGGGCTGAAATTTTTAGGGCTGCTTTACATCTAGAAGCCAAGCCAATTACCCTTGAGGCCAATTGTATAAAATCCAACAAATGTGATTTGTTGAAAAAATAATATTTTATAATTTTTTTTTAATGAATTTGACATTGATCCTAAGGAGAAGAATTGACCTTCCACTTTTGGTGCACCCAATTTAGTGAGCTTGGGCCATGTAAGATCATGTCTTTTTTGAATAAAAAATTCATTCCACCGAATTGGCCCAGCCTCTAGGTGCAAAGGAATTGGGACCAATTTCAACATTTTGTCTAATTATATTTTACAATTTTGGGCCTTTGACAAATCAAACTAGCTTGGCCTCTAAGTGCAAAGCAGCCCTGAGCTTGGAAGGTGCTTGAGAAGCTTCTACGAGTTCAGAAACTGCTTGAGTTGCTTATACCAGATAAAAAGCTTTTTGAGAAGCTTCCAAAAATTTCTATAGCCTTCTACAACCATCTAGAATCTTTTAGGACTTTCTAGACTTTGACAATGGCCAACTTTTTGCATCCATGACTTCCTAAAGAATCTATGAGTTGTCTATAAGTTGTTGCTAGATTTAAATTAAATTTTTTTGATTAAAATTTCATATTAAAAAACCTCTAATATTTAGTTAAATATATGTTTTTCAATCATGCTTCCACTTTTCACTATTGACACTCAAAAATGATGCTAGTGCCCCAAAATTTCAACTCCCTTGACACATTGGTTTGTATCTAGCAATCTTCAATCATCTTGTACTTGTATCAAAAACACTAAAAGAAAAAAGGGTGTGTTAAATATAGTCTTAGTAGTGTAATCCTATAAATAATGATCTTTTAAGGAGATTTTTAATAAAATTTTACCAAAAACATATGTTACTTTGAGACTAGGATTTAAGTGACTTATTCATCAAATTTGGTTGTTGGCTATGAGATGCGAACCTAAATCACCAATATATTCAAGAATCAAAGTATGGCCCAAAATATAGTGGACCTTGTAGGTTGATGTTCATGACTTCATAATTCAAGAGTATTTTTTGTCATCTTGTTGGTGTGGCTATGGTAGATTGTTTGCAAAGGCCTATTCTATTGTGCCTTATTGTACCAAGAAAATATTAAGTTTGAAAGCAATGATACTCTAATATCTTTTTATGTCCTACATGGGCAATTTAATGGACAATTTATCATTGGAATTGACATCTTTCAAAAAAAAAGTGAAAGAAAAAAGTATAGAAGTTTTCGCCAAGGCATGTTACATAAAAGAGAAAATGAAATGTTTATCTTTCACATAAAAAAATGAAGTAAAGATGACATGTAACTTGAAAGAAAAAAATTCTTAATTTAAATGTCACTTTGAACCTATTTCCAATCTGGAAGAATATCACTTTCAATATAGCATATAAGGCACGTGGTGCAACGACAATACGTGGCTTTCCACGTGATTAGAATTACTGTATTACTTGTATTGTTGTAAAATCACTTGAGGTTATTGACTTGTTGTGACCAAGAACCTTTAAAATTCAACTGTTCACCAATTCTCTGAATTTGTCATATTCTTCTACAATGGCACATACTATTGCATCTTGCAACTTTGCAATTGAACTCCACTAGAATGATCACATGTTCTTGATTCGTTAGAAGTGATACCATATATAAAAAATAGAGTAAGTTGCTCCTTCCTCGTGAGTAATCATCATAGACAATTCTTGTAAGAAATGTTCACTTGTTTTTCAAGATTTTATATTGTGCAACAAAAATTAACTGTCCTATTTTTGATGATGTGGTCATATATCTTTGTTGACTTCAAGCTATTCTTAAGCTCAATTTTTGAATCTTCATGTTTTTTTCAACCCTTGTCTTTATCTCTTCAACTGCTCATTTCATTGACTTCTTCAACAATTTCACTATTCAAAGATTTTGAAACTTTATGTCTCTTCAACCCTACCAATTTCTACCCTAGCCTCCTCGTACTGAGTCTAATGTGTGACAACAATGTTTGTTAAATTCCAACATTTATCTTCCGTAGTTGTGCTTTGCATAAAAGTGCGTTAGAGTGCAAGAATTATAATTGACTATGAGAATTGACATGCACAACTTCAATGCATGAGAGTGCACCCTTGGAAAGCTCACCCACGATTGCAACTCCCAATGGGCACAATTCCTAACATTTTTTTAAATTTTAATTTGATCCAAATGAACCATCAATGGATACACATTCATGTGAAGTGAAGCAAGCCGTGATACCCGGAGAAGAAACGAAGGCGGGTAAGAAGGCCCGATGTTGTCACTCTCCTCACGAAGTTCATGGCTATGGCGGATTCGTCGAAACCCTAAAATTGTCTCTCCGTTTCCATTTCCATTTCAGGCGCATTGAGCAATCGCAGTTTCGATTATGGACATGATGGACATGGCCTCGCCGTCGGAGACTACAGGTAGCAGCAGCGCCCCTGCGTCGTCCCTGGTGCTAATCACTCGACCGGCTGCTTTCGGGCTTCCCACGGCATGTCCGGCCTGTTTGCCCGCGTTTCTGTATCTGCGCTTGGCTGCGGTTTCATTTCAGGTGCAGGTGACTGCCGTGGAGCCAGATAGCGAGGATCTTCCCTCGTTGGAGTACGGGGACAATGTGGGATTCGCCAGTGAGAATGGCGGACTAGTGGAGTTTCTGCGGCAGGAGCATGTGGTGGATTTGGATGCGGAGTTGTCCGACAGTGAGAAAGCGGAGCTGGAGACTTGTAAGGCGATGATGGAGTCTTGGGTGGCGCACGCTAGTGCGTATGAGGTGTGGCTGCGGGATAACGATCGGCAGTGTAAGGTCGTCTATTTCTCGGAGCTTCCGTGGCTTCTGGTTCAGGCGTTGGATTGGAAGCAGCGGTTCGCGGTGATGCAACGGTTGGGCGTTACTCCGGAGAATGCCGCCTCGAGGGCGGAGGAGCTCTATAGGAAGGCCAGTCAGGCGTACTCGGCGCTCTCGGTGCTTCTTGGGGACCAGAAGTTTTTTTTTCATAATCGGCCGTCGAGTCTTGATGCGCTCGTGCTTGGTCACCTCCTGTTCCACTTGAAGGTGCCATTCGAGGTTTCGACTTTGAAGGGAGAGATTCTGAAGTACCAGAATTTGGTGAATTATGCGGAACATTGGTCGAAGCAGCTGCTTGGAGAAGAAGAAGAGGATGCTGCCTTTCGTCCGAAGGCACCACCACCGCCCCCTGCGAAGCCAGTGCCGAAAGAGAGAGAGAAACCAGCGAAGAAGCCTCGGAACGAGAAGGATATTACATTCAAGAAGCGGGCGAAGTATTTCATGATTGTGCAGTTCGTGGCGGTGTTGGTGTATGTTTTGCTTGCGGGGATTGAAGTTGATGATGGCGATGAAGACAACGGCGGAGAGGATGATGAATGAGAGCAGTGACCTTACTCTTGCTGTAAGTTTTCGTAATGCAGGGATCGCAATCGATGTTCACCCTTTTAAGAAGACCACTCTTCTCCGTTCCAATTTTGACCTAATTCCTCCTCATGCCTTTGAAGATTCAAGACCCAGGGGCCGCCCAAGCAAAGTTCTGGGGTTAATAAATCATTGGCTTCTGTTTAGATACATCAAACAAGGTATCTTCCTTTGCTGTGGTACTACATCCAATGGAAGTAGTTGCGGATCTTTTGTCTTCAAGTGCATGACATTAGGTGTTCTAGTCATTAGGTGCTGCTTTAGCAGACAGTTGTTGAAGATAGCGCTGTGAAGAGGCCATGCCCAGTCTCACTTGTGAATCTCTTTGAACACTTTCAAAGGTTTTTGACGGGCGTGAAAGACACTTTGCTTAATCCTGGGTGATCGCCGTGTGGTTAATTCAATGATGGTACAGTTTAATTCAGATTGAGGTACAGGTTTCTTCAGGGTGTAGGCTGTAGGCTTGTGAAGAGAATCATTTTGGAGCGGCAAACTCGTGTATTATCAGCTTTGAAAACATTTCTCTGTAAGTATCACTTGTAAGACAGGGTTTCAGATGATTAAAGGACGACTATTTGCATTGATTCATACTGGTTGGAGTTTAGGGTAAGCATACCCTTGCAGGTTCGTGCCTGCTGAATTGCGCAAACTGTTATGCACAGTCAGTTGTCAAAATTGGTTTTGATGTCTCAAGTTCTCAATTATTCTGCATACTTTTTTGTTGTGGCATTCTGTTTAAGGGAAATTTTCTTACTCGGGAATCGTAATTTTGTGGGTTTAGTTCTGTCTTCTTTTGTTCCATCTACTCTTGGAACTCGTTTATATCACTGGCTCAAAGACCAAAAGAACTCATGTCATATGTGTTCAGAATTTGACATGTGGATGTTCTCCTTCATTTGTGTACACCTCAAGATAGAATGAATTGTGAAATTAGAGTGTGGTAACCAGGAGATTGGGGTGAAGGGTTTCTTATAGCATTTTGGGCTATGCAGAAATTGACATTGACTCCATATGGAAGTTGCCCCTTCATCCACCTAGTTTACAATTTATCTTTAGACCTTCTAATAATCCCTAAAGGATTGAGGGGCTTATTTTAGATTCTAATTTTGGGCAAGTAATTGCAATGCTAAATATGTGATCTTTCAGCGCTTTGTCTCATATTTTGTAACTCCAATGCTTGAATAGATTGAATCATCTTCATTCTCAACTTCATTGAATTATCAATGGTATTCATTTCTAAGGGTGAAAGTGAAAACACAAGATGTAATTGGGGCTTTAACTTATTTTTATCTTTTATCCTATAATATCTCTTGTTTCATAACTCAAGTAATAGATCTAATTGAAGATGTAGGTCTTTAGAGGTGTAATCATTGTGAAGGTATAAACATTTATTAAATTTTCAAACACAATATAGAAAAATCAGTCCTTTGGGGAAAGCTCTTATCCTTTAACCCCTGAACGTTTGGATTCATCTCTAAAATTGACGATTTGAGAAAAACCATTATAAACTACAATTTGGAAGAATATTTTGGATTTGGTATACAAATGAAAGCTATAGATTTTGATTTTTAAATTCTATCCGTACGGTTAGATCTACTAATGCTATCACCAATCTTTTTCTATAAATTTTGAAAAGAAAATTTCAGAATTCCTTCTAAATTCAATTGAAATCTTAATTGAAATCTAATTTAAAATTCCTTAGAATATATCAAGAGAATTCAAATTTAGACATTGGTTGACCACAAAAACCATAGACATTTTTGTGGCAAGATTGTGGCAAGATTATAACGATTAAGGACACAATAATCTAATGTCACATAAAAACCAAAGTCGGGGTTAGAAAAAGAAAATACTAGAGGAAGGGTTGGCTATGGCCAATTTTACCTTGTAAGCGGTCATGGAGTGAGCCTTGTTAAACTAGGTAAAGATACATTCGTGGTTGCTTTTCTTTTGCTTGTAGAATCACAAGAGCAACCCTTTAGGCAGAATTAGCACTTGAGACAGATTCTGCCAATAAAAAAGTTGTGTTTAAACACCCGAATGTGCCTTACCTAATTTTAATTTATAAAAAAAAAATTGTATAAAAAAAATTGAATCGTGATGAACAATTCTATTTTATGAGACTAATTATCCAGAATTTTTTTTATTATAAGTGCCCGTCCTGCCCGTCACTTACGGTATCTGGATCTCGCTGTGCGCGCGGGTGACCGAAGGGAGCCACTGACCCGCCCCGTCCAACCAGCGGGTGACCCGCTGCGATGGGCTTGGCCATTCTCCAACTGCGTTCTTTGGCGGGCCAGCAAGCCTCAGAGATGATTTGCGAGAAATCGCAGGCATACGAAGTGGATATGGCCATGACAACGCCGATGCTGTTGCAAGGCTATCGAAATCACTCAGACTAATCCCCCGGTTTTACTCCTTCCAATTTCGTCGCACTTTCCTTCCAAATCCTGCTTCCCAACAAACAGACGCCCTTACTCAATCCGCCCTCAGTTCTTGCAACTCCCCATCCGCTGCAATTTGCAACTGCAACGCAGCAACCTAGCCATCGAATACACCTTGAGAGTTTTGAACTTTTGTAAGATTTTGTGAGATTTTGTGAGCTTTCTTTGGAGGTTTGGAAGCTCGAGACCTTGCAATTTTCGAGCTCGTGAGTGGCGAGCAAGATGGGTTCGATGGCTAGGTTGAATCCTGGCCCGTTGGGCTCGACATTGGGCTCCACTCCGGCTTCAAGATCACCACAGTGCTGCTATCTCAGAAGCTCGGTCGCGGCGAGGCAATGTGGGGGTGTGATTGGGGAGAGAGGGAAGCAGCTGCTGTACAAGGGGCAGTTCATGGGCGATGCGAAGGGTTTCTTCAATGTCGCCCCGCGTGGGGGCTTGAGGATGCAAAATAGGAGGCGGAGTAATAGTGTGGTGGTGGCCATGAGTGGCGCTAAAATCAAGGTCATTGGTGTGGGCGGCGGGGGTAACAATGCCGTCAACCGCATGATTGGGAGTGGTATTCAGGTATGCCCCGTTTTCGTCCCCTTCTCGGTGATTACTTGAAGTTTCAATCTAAGCCGTGAAGTCAAACATTCAGCCAGGAAACATGTAGCAAGGTTTCTGGTTCATTCATGGATGGCATCATCGCTTTCAAAAGATTTCTCTGAATGGCGAATTCCAAGACTTTCTGTAGCTCCTTTCCTGTCGAAACGGCTCGTCAAGGTTGAATATAAGGGCAATCTCGTTACGCAAGAATCTGTGTAAATTTTCCAAGGTGGTTGTCCGGTGCAATTTTTTTCTCCCCACTCCAAGATATCGTACCGGGCAGAAGGAGGATCCAAAATGTGGGGTAGGGTTTAGTAATACTGATTATCGACACAAATCATTTTAGGGTTGATGGTTCTGTCACTGAATGAACAGTGAATCGATGGTTTAGCTGCATTATGCATTTATCCAGGTGTTGCTATGGCTTTATGTTCCAGAGACGGTAGTGTAGAGGACCTACCGTGCAGACCCGGCGTTCTATAGGGTATCGAACGCAACGAAGTCCTTTCGAAGTATGGAGGACTTCTCACATCTCTGAGTATGGAGGACATAATGCCAGTTCGTCCTGCTAAATCAAGAATGTCTCTTTATGTATTTTCTAAGTCGATCAAAGGATTCATATTGAGACGGTAGAGCAGTTCAACCCTCTTCTGACTCACCTATGAGAGAGCAACATAGTTACCTTGAAACTAGAATCGGCATTAACTATTATTAAAACTACAGTTCCTTGAAAGCAACCCATAGGGATCCCTTTTGCTGAAATTTAATCCGACTCTAAGCAGGATGGCCGGCTCGACCTTACAACCATTCCGATTTTAACACAAACCCTACTCTGAGGGTTTGTGTTTTATGAGGTTCCCTGAAGCCATTGTTAGGGTCTTTATCAGCAGGGTCAAAGCATCGGGCTTGGAGGAATAGTATTCTGGGTTTCCTCGTCAGGTTCCTCTGCAGTACAATGTGGCCCTCAATTTTTTTAACATCACTCACTGACTTTAGGAGTCCTGTATTAAGTTTGATGACCTGAAGATTATTCTCTACAGTAATGAAATGTCTATTTAGAGTGGCAGTGCGCAGTGCTATTGCCATGATGCATTTGATGGGCTCTGAGTATCCATTTGCTTGAACATGACTTGGTTTGAAGAGAACTCAATTCTGTCCTGCAGGGTGTGGATTTTTGGGCCATCAACACGGATGTCCAAGCTTTGCGGAAATCCCAAGCGGAGCATCGCGTTCAAATTGGGGAAGCATTGACCCGAGGACTTGGAACGGGTGGAAAACCCTACCTGGGAGAGCAGGCAGCCGAGGAGTCGATTGAGATCATTGCAGAGGCCGTGGTGGACGCTGATCTCGTCTTCATCACTGCAGGAATGGGAGGTGGGACAGGTTCCGGTGCTGCCCCGGTTGTAGCCCGCGTGGCCAAAGAGGCTGGACAACTCACTGTGGGCGTCGTCACCTATCCGTTTACATTTGAAGGGCGACGCAGAAGCCAGCAGGTAATGTAAAGTCTCCATTCACCATACAGAAAAGGAGAGGTGCCATGAAACTTGAACCTTTCCCTACAACAATCTAGAAACTTGCACCATCTAAAACTATGCACATTTATTTTGTGATAAGCTAAAAATCAATTGCAAAAAAAGAAATGTCAATAGGTTAAGTAATTTCAAAGTTGGCACAAATCATGTTCCCGTGTTTGGTCAATGGAGCTCTCCCTTACTGTATGGTTAATGGAGTCTCTACCAAATGTGTTTAGATTGTGTTGGTGTTCATGAAAGAAAGATCGTCAAAGGTGGTGATACTTTTGAGAACCATGAATCAGATGGGTGGATTGTGGTGCAGGCAGTTGAGGCCATAGAGAACCTGCGGAAGTCTGTGGATAGTCTCATTGTCATCCCCAATGACCGTTTACTTGATGTATCTGAAGAGAAAACGCTTCTCCAGGATGCCTTTTCTCTTGCAGATGATGTTCTTCGGCAGGGAGTGCAAGGCATTTCAGACATAATCACTGTACGTGTTCAACTTTGTGATAGTCTGGATGATGTCATACTCTGCTGTCTTTCCTAACAGCACAATCCACAATCCTGATCAGTTCATTAGGACCAGAAGACTACGAAACTGTCTCTTGTCTGTTACACTGTTTTTTCGTCGCATACATTATTTGGTGTATACGTAGTGTTTCATGATTATTTTGTATCTTTGGCAACAAAGGGATCAAAAGTTCTGAGATCCTGTGCTTGGTGGGGCAGACACCAGGGCTGGTGAATGTCGATTTTGCAGATGTAAGAGCTGTGATGAGCAACTCCGGGACAGCTATGCTTGGTGTTGGTTCATCAAGTGGCAAGAATCGTGCTGAGGAAGCTGCCATTCAAGCTGCCTCGGCTCCCCTTATTGAACGCTCCATTGAACAAGCAACTGGCATAGTGTACAATATAACGGGCGGCTCAGATCTCACATTGCAGGAAGTGAACACTGTGTCTCAGGTTTGCACTCGGGCCCTTTTTTATGCTGTCAAAGTGTTGAAGCAAATGCTACAAATAATTAATGACATCTGCTTAGATGGGATTTTTGGATATGTTAACCCCCAAGTGCCCAAGCTAGAAATGGAAAGTTCACTTTGGAAGCTAATAGTCGATTTCAGTTACTTTCAAATTGCTCAAAAATGCAGGGTATGATTACTTCTTTCTATTACTGCATTGTGTTCTATTAGTGCATTTTGAAGCTTCCTAAATAGTTAATTAAACTTTCCATCATTATAGAACTCGCCACTTTCAGCCATTAGGCACCTAGGGTTGAAGGCGTGAGTTGAGAAAACAGAGGATACTCTTACGAAATAATTAATTGTGCGCCTCATTAGTTAAAAGAAACAATCCTTGGAATTGTGGGCTGACAGCTTTACTGAGATGAGATATGGTGGGTTGTGTTGCTGTAGATTGTTACAGGCTTAGCAGATCCATCCGCAAACATCATTTTTGGAGCGGTTGTGGATGACAAGTATGCAGGTGAAGTCCATGTAACAATTATTGCCACGGGCTTTTCTCACACTTTTCAGAAAGCATTAGTGGATCCGAAAGCTGGGAGGGCAGAGCCACAGGAAGCTCCAAGGAAGTCACGGGAGGTCCCTTGGAATCAACCAACTCCCACCTTGTCAAGATTTCGCCAAGGTCTTGGTGGCAAAGGCTTTTTGTAGACAGAGAGTGTTGCACACTATGATCGGTGCTTGTAGAGTTACAAATAATAAGATAAACTTCGGACTTTTCATTACCGACTGTGATTTCTCTCTGGACGTGGATTGTTTGTTGATCGTAGGGATTGCTCCCATTCAAGTCATGCTATCTCTCCTATGCACCATATGCTGGCTTAGACGAAAGTGAATCAAATGTCGACTGTACTTTACAAATAGACCAGATAGGTGATATGCATTGTCCTGTCGTGCTAAGAATTCTCCTCAACATTCGCTCAGAATTGTATCAGGAATGATGAGGTGGAATCATTCATTTCCGTCCTTGTATGAAGTTAAGCATAGTTCCCACTCTTTGATATGGGGCATTATTTTTTCTATATTAGCATCATAAAGGGATAAATTATTTCAAGTATTGAAATAAATTTTGCACCACTATGTACTTGTAAATTTCCCACCTAATCATGTTGCAAGGTAGGGACTTAACTCTCACCAAGATTCAAAACAAGTAAGGCTACTTAACCCTGAAACGCTGGGCTGGTCACTGTGGAAAACATCCTTTTTGGTACTGTGTGATTCATTTGCTAAGAAAAATCCAAGAGCAGTCACTGGAGGTGAAACTATTGTGTAAGACTTGTCCTTTCCACACAAAAGTTGGCTCACTAAAAGTATCCACCTCCTAATATGTGCATTGCTGATACATTGAAGAAAGTGAAATGTATTTCAATGTTAGAGAACACTTTTAGAGCCTAGTCACTTTATGGACCTCCTGCTTTACCAAATGATATGGTTAAACCTCTATAGAGATTGGAGAGAGTCCATTGTCCACTCGTTGCATGCTTTGAAGATGAAGTCAAAGGAAATTAACCTTGAAATGCTACCAACACCAAAAAGATGATTGCAAAGCATTTTTCATCCGATTCCTATTTGGGGAGTTGTTTGAATGGAAGTTGTTATAGTGGATATTGGAAATTGCCTCATGAAAGTGTTTATGACCTTTCAACACAAGAAGATCACCAAATACGCTATTCTCTTGCATTTGGAGAACTTGTTGCTCCTTCTTCCAAATCTGAAATTTCTCCATAAAAATGATATTTTTTAAATTTGAGCCCAACTAATGAAATGAAAGTCATATATTTTAGTCTCTACTCCAATTTGAAATTTTGAATATTCCTAAAATTAAATGTTTGCATTGCGATGTTCTTCACTATAATATACATTTATGGTGTAAATTTCAGATTTTTTGAGATAATTTTCTATTTGGTATGATTTTCCTTCACTTTTTCTTCAAAAGTTCTCAAAAAATTCAAATTTTCACACAAAAATAAAAAATAATTATGAGGTGAAGAAAACATCTAATTGCTAAATGGGAGCATACAGGTGATTTGCAAGAGAAAAAATTTGTCTTGCAACTCCATTACCATGGTCATAAGTCCGGCGTTTCAAGTAGGTTTTTTTTTTTGACTTTCTGGTGCCAGATTGCACCAAAAAAAATAATCTGGCTAAAAAATGCCAAAAAAAATGCCAAAAAACTTGGATGAAATTGCCAAAAAACCTTCAAATTAAAAAAAATCTTTGATGAAGTCACCAAATTTTTGATGAAAACCATGTTATAGACATGTGATATGTGCTATTGTGATATTTTCTATCCAATATGTGGATGAATGTTGAAATTTGGAGTACCACTATAACATTTTAAATCGCCACTTTGGCACTTCTTAAAAAATGAAATAAAAAGCCCTGGTCTCAGGGTTGAACAACTTTACTACCGATATTAGGATAACTCCAATATCATTTTCAAGTCCAATCAGCTGCACTTATTCGTCCTGCTACATCTCTTACAGTTCAACTACAGTATTCATTTTTGTACGACGACCTCACCTGCTGTCATGTCCAAGGCAGAACGAGACAATACCCACCATGAAAGTTTTAATTAATGGGGGAGAAAAACATTGTAAGTGACTAATAGTTAAGAGTAATTGAGTCGGTCAAGGACCACAGGCAGGTGCAAATGAAACCATCAGCAAAAGGTGTTTGGAAAACCACCGTAAGCAGTGGATAGTGATCCTCTATTGAACGGGATTCAGGTTTGAGACCAAGTGCACCGCAAACAACACCAGGCAGAAACAGATATTCTTGCCGTAGCGACAGTACGTATGTGCACTCTCAAAATTTTCTGCTCACAATAATTTTGAGCAACCTTGAACTACCGAAGATACCGCTGCCTTCTAGAACGTTCAATGCGTCAATATTCAATGTTGGTATTGACCTTATTTGTAAATACAGTGGTCCACACTACCTGGTGCAATGGGTGCAGTACTACTATCCGTCATCTGACTACATAAAATAACCACAATCTTTCACTTTAACAGTACCTTCCTCCTACCCATCCCGTCGTGAAAGCCAATTGCTGGTGCCTGCAGAAACGTTCAGGATCAAAAAATCGCTTTATCTCTTCACAGCCTTCACTGCCTTCTTCGCTGCATCATCAAGATCATCAGCGGTAATGATGGTCATCCCACTTTCCTGCACCAAGTAATACAGCATTCCACAAGTTGATTAGTAATCCCACAGAGCTGAGAATCAAAATTTGAAACAAGGAATTCCGGTAGAGAAACAGGACGCTGAGAACAGAGTTTTCGTACCTTTAGAATGGTTTTCCCAACATCCACATTCGTACCCTCCAAACGTACTACAAGGGGAACCTTCAGATTCACCTGCAGATTCAATCTCTTTCCATATTAGGGGAAACTCACAAAAAACTTAATCAACTCTGGGGTAGTTCTCCATGACAGACTATCTAATGAATACTAGATAAAAAATGTCTCACCTGCTTGGCAGCCGCCACGATTCCAGCAGCAATGACATCACACTTCATAATCCCACCAAATATGTTCACCAGAATAGCTTTTACTCTTGCGTCAGAAGTCAGAATTTTGAAAGCTTCCACCACCTACATACCCAAAGAGAGGTTAATCAACCACCAATAAATCTATCATTCCGTGGTTCACAATAGCGACAACTACTATCCTAAACCAAATAGCTGCTCTTTTATGCACTAAGAAATGGAAAATTACATGAATCCACTGAACTGATCCCCTAATTATCAAAACCCGTGTACTTCGGTCTCTAAATCCATGAGAACTCAACACATGCGAGAGCGAGAAACTGGATCCGAGAAGCCGAACCGTGGGCAACTGCGAGTATAAAGCACATGAAGTGAGTCTAGAATCATACCTGTTGCTCCGTAGCGTTGCCACCGACATCCAAGAAATTGGCGGGAGTGCCTCCACTAATCTTGATAATATCCATCGTTGCCATCGCAAGTCCAGCTCCATTCACCATGCATCCGATCTCACCATCCAATCCAATATAATTCAGGTCCACTTTCGCAGCTGCAACCTGACGAATATGCCAGAGTGGTGAGCGTATTGGCAAAGAGTGAAAAAATGCAGTTCATAAAAGCAAAAGAATCTAATCAACCAACAATTATATTTTCAGGTTAAGCAAGTTTGAACAGTTTTCGAGATATTTCTGCAAATGCAGCGACATGCCAATAGAGATTACTCATTTTTCCCACACGTTCAGCAGAGAACCGCCAGCTATCATTATATCGTAGAAGACGGATTTCTGATAAGTTCACAACATACCTCACGAGGGTCTTCTTGAGTTGTGTCGCGCATGGCAAAAATCTCTTTCTGGCGGAATGCGGCATTGTCATCGAAATTGAGCTTCGCATCAGCAGCCATCATAATTCCTGACGACGTTTCTGCCAAGGGGTTGATCTACGGACAATTCATGATACACAAAAAGTTTAAAGAGTGATCAAATCACTGAGAGATACCAATACTTCAAAACAAACCCCATAATGACCACAAAATAAACTCATCGGTATCATAATTTGCCTGAAAAGGAGACGATACCAAAAGAAAAAACCATTTCTTACGTCGTAATCTCCAATAATAGAGAGAGAGAGAAACCAAAACGACTAAGCTTTAGACCTTGTCGGAGAATCGTACAACTCAGATGGATCAGGATCTGACCCGAGGAGTTCCGAACTTGTGCCCCAAACATATTGTGGTTTTGAACCTTAACAATGAATACGATATACTGTAGCATGCTAGTCACAGATTCTCTCCGAGGACAAATGAGATACCTCGACTTGAGTGCAATCTGTCTCTGTGAACAGCTTGTAAAACTTCTTAATTTGATCGATTCCTTGCTTCATGTCGACCTTCTTCGGGGACAAACCTTTAACAACCTTTTCAGCTTCGGCATCTGAAATACCGTTATTGATGTTTATTGGTACCTGCGTATTAAAGACCGCAACATCATCTCAACCGATTAGGTCAAAAAAATCAAATTCTAGAACATGTATGTCATTGAATATAGAGGTGCCTCGTTTTGTTCTGACAAAAAACAAACAGAAAGCAAACCTTGATGATCATATCTGGGTACTTCTCAGCAAGATCCTCTATGCTGGTTCCTCCCTTGGCGCACGCAATCATGACCTGTCTTTACACAACTTTCAAGTTCAGTCCTAACATGACCCATAGTAATTCAAAAGTGCAATCCAACAAGACTCAAACTAGAATTGCATGCATTTTAAGTAAAAACTGAGAACACAGTAAAACAGTTTCCATCATTCCGGTGAAGGAGAAGATGGTTTCAATACTGGAGGAGAGGAAGCAGGAAAATAACGCACTAATAACAACGGTGGATTAGAATCGTCCCCAGAAATTTTCTTGGGACTGAAGACAAAAAACATAGGAGACGGTGCACTTACCGGACCAGCACTAGCCCGATCTAAAGCAATGGCAAAATACATCTCGTTGATCAGATTCAGCTTTTGACACAAAAACAACTGCACCAAACGTAAACAACTTACAATTTTAGTAATTCCAGAATGAAACTAAAGCATGTCGCCACAGAAAAATGCAGAAAACATAAATCTCTGCATGCAATGATCAATTTCTATGGAATCTGAAAAAGCAGTTCCTGATCTTCGTCAGAAAACGATAGACTTGCACGATGCAGCAATAGAAACCTGATAAAAGGACGCAAAAATTTCAGTAGGCAACATTTATAAGTCACCATCAATTGGCCAAAACCGTCACCTTATTCACTGGCTTTCCCTCCGCTCCAGTCTGCTTGGTCACCAATACCT
Source organism: Pseudisothecium myosuroides (assembly GCA_951799445.1). Taxonomy (NCBI): domain Eukaryota; kingdom Viridiplantae; phylum Streptophyta; class Bryopsida; order Hypnales; family Lembophyllaceae; genus Pseudisothecium; species Pseudisothecium myosuroides. Next base: position 20,302,487 of record OX637289.1, read on the forward strand.
GCCCTAGCATTTTCCCTGCAAAAACAACACCCGTCAACTCTGAAACCCCTAATCGCAAGAATCGCAAATAATAATGGCACTCCAACATTCACAGAGAACCATAATTATATGCACCCTGTTCTGCACATTCATAAATCGCTGCCGATTCAAAGCCTAGTAACACAAAACTACAAACCATCCTAAGAATGGTCAACCTCTCTGTTACGAATTCGTAAGAAGAATAGGTACCTGCGATCTCCTCCACCTGGTCCCTCTTCACAATATGCACGCCCCCCTTGAATCCATTCTTAAAAGTCCCCAACCCTCGACCTCCCGCCAGCACTTGGCTCTTCACCACCACCTGCAAACACACTCACTCGATCGCTTATTGACCAAACTGAAACCCATTCGATCACCCCCAAACCCTAATCCAAACCCTTACTGAAACCTCCCCAAGGCGTCATTCCGGTGCAAACACACTCGATCACTTATTAACCAAACTTAAACCAGTGGATCACCCCCAACCCTAATCCAAACCCTTCCTGAAACCTCCTGAAACCTCCCCAAGACTCACCTCGGCGTCATTCGGGAATTGCTCCTTGAGCACCTCGGGGATCTCCGCTGTCGAAGACACCACCACGCCCTTGGGCACATTGACTCCGAATTTGCTCATCAGTGCAGCGCCCTGAATGAGAAAATGAGCATTAGAGATGGCGTAAAATCGGGAAGGGAAAGAAAAATACAGAGTCAGAGAGGGAAGCAGTGGTACCGACCTGATATTCATGGATGTTCAAGGAGCGTGACTGCTGGTGTTGGCAGGGCGAGGAGCGAGGGACGAGTCGCGCCAGAAGGCGGGAGGCCGCGTGGCGCGACATGGCGATGGACGAAGAGGAAACGAGGCGAGGCGAGGCGAGGCGATGGAATGGAGCGAGGGGAAGGGAAACAGGAATCAAAGAAAGTGAAGACGAAGGCCAAAGTTAGGGTTTAGGGGACGCAAGGTGGGCTTGTGCGAGTTCCCATGGGTTCCCCAACCGGGTCAGTTTCGGAAATAAGTAGGGAAAATTTGGATCGTGTTTAGAAATTTAAAAATTGTACAACTATTTCTGAAAATCTGTAAAAATTTCGTTTGTTGCTAATTTTGAATCTCCAAAAAATATTCTTTAGAAAATTTAGAAAAAGGAACACATTTATGCAATAATAGAATAGTTCAATCCAAAATTAAGAGTGTCTAAAAATTAGAAAAAACAGAGTGCCGACAAAAGTCAAAAAATCCAAATCAAGCTACCAAACTATCGTACTACAAAAAGTAAACTATTTTGGCAAGCAAGGTATTGAAATTGACCTACATGTATGATATTTTTCCCTTAGTTTACCCTTAACCCCTCATCGCCTGAGGGGACGAAAAGTGACCTCATGTATAATTCAAAGTGTTGTAACTTTTGCATCTGATATCCGAATTCAATAAAACTTATTGGTAAAGTTGCGCTCTCTCTTCTAGTTTGTGTGGTAAAATTTTCAGATCAATCCAAGATTTACAAATTAAATGGGAGCCAATCAAAGTTCACAGGTTCAATTTGAATTCACCAAACTGCATTTGATGGCTGAAACTTCGGGGGGATGTATCTCCTTCATACAATGTTTGTTTTCAATAAAATTTGTTGGGTTGTGTTTCCCTTTTAGTCTAGTTATTGTGGTAAAATTTTCATGTCAATACAAGCTTCTTTGAATGTTTGGGAGCAATTCAAAATTTAAAATCCAGCCATTTTCAGATTACAGTGAAATTCGGCGGTTTGTAACTTCTTCATACAATGTCCATTTTCAATAATTTCTTTTGTGAAAGTTGCGCATACTAGTCTAGTTTGTGTGGCTAAAATTTCACTTGAATCCAAAAAGTAATGAATGACTGAGATGCTTTTTAGTGGAGGAGGTTTAGCCTTACATGGTGTTTTTTGCAACTTTTCATGCTATTTTTTGACATTTCAAATCTATTTTGCAGACACATTGAGTCAATTGAATGATGTTTTTTTTCACCAATGTGTTTGTATGTTGATTTTGAATCACTTTATAGTCTCAAGTTTTTTCATTTGAGTAGGTTTAGAAGTCGAATTTCACCTCCAAATGTGCTTTTTGGAAAATTTCAGCATCTTTTTTTAACACTAAAACATTATAATCTTTCAATCCATGCGGTCAAATGGCTTCAGATTTTGTCTGTGTCATCTACAACATGTTCACTACAATATTGTACGGTTAAGATTTCTATAACTTAGCGACATCTAAATTTACAACACTTCAAAAGCAACGCTGTTTTTGACCTCGTTTGGACTTCAGGCGATGAGGGGTTAACCCCTAGTTGGATAGAAAAAAAAGTTTTTTCATCTAATTCCTTTTTTGGAGTTGCTTGAGTACATTTTCAAGGAATAGTATTGCAAATTCCCTCATTATGGTATCATTGACTTCTCTGAAGAAGAAGATGCTTAATCCCCGGATCACCCTTGTAGTGTATTTTGGCCATTTCTTGCTATTTATTCTCGGTGTGAATTTTAGCCATAAAAATTGATTTTTGAGGCCAACTAATGAAATGAAGTTTATCAAGTTTGGTTTTGAATTGGAAAATTTGAAAAATCTCAATTGTCAATGTTTTATTGCAATTTGAATTTTGGGCCTATTCCCATGTTTTGTTAATTTTCTAATTGAAAAATGATATAATATTTTTGTCTTTATACGTTGATGTTCCTCCACTACAAAATACAACCATGCTAAAAAATTTAGATTTTTTGAAAATATTTTGTATTTGATATCAATTTTCTTCCCTACATTCTTTAAAAGTTTAATGATAATTTCAAATTTTTACAAAGAAGTCTGAAATTTTTAGCACTTATAGAAGACATCAAATTTCATCTCTAAAAAATAAATATTAAAAATTTCTTTCATATTTAGTTGCAAAATGGCAACAAATAAAAAGAAGGATTGCAAAGCTTGAATCTGTAGGCCCATCTTTTAAAGGTTAAATGACAAGCTAAGCCCCTAGGCTTGGTTTTAGAAGAGTTCATTAAAAGAAAGTGTTTTTTGAATGTTTCCACCTACTAGACCCACTTCAATGGTGAATATGGCTTGTTAAGCACCACATTTATGCAATAGTGCAAAGTTGGAGCACTATTTATTATTCACTTTTACAAGCCTTGATTGAATAAACTTTGGGCAAGAAATAGGACTCATAACTTCTTTCAAGGAGATTTTTGAATCCCCTTTTGACTACCCTTTAAATAAGTGAATGTTGTTTAAGAGTTAATCCCTTGGCCTCCGAGTCATTTTTAAAAAAATTGTGTACTTTTACTTATATTTTTATAAATATATATTATATATGTACTTCAGTTTCATCAAATTCATCATACAAAAAGTGTAATCTTTTAGAAGTCAAACATTGTCTTGGATGAATTGGAAGTTTTGTGGTCAAAAAAGCTCTTAGAATGTCTTTGGTCATCATCCATAATTGGGACATCGGACCCCTTAGAGGTTAAATACTACACCATATAAGTAGAATATGTAACTACTTTGAAGCTTCTTAGACATATAGGAGGTGCAATAATGATTCAAATTGGGAGTGTCAAATATCATTAGTGGGCATAAAGGTTGGGAATTTGAAGCAAATGATTGGACTATAATTATTACTTATCGCATGTCAAGAATGAAAACTCAGAAAGAAACTTTGATGTTTCTTCATCATGTGAGAAAAAGTAGGAAGGAACAAAGGAGCTTCAAGGAGAGAGCAAGAAAAAGACACTCTCAAAATGCATCCCCTCTACTTGCATTTTGAAAAAATTTAAAATAGTCACTATTCATGATGATTTAGGTAGCTAGCCTCAAATATAGGAAAGATGAGAAGTTCAAAAATTGCTCTTGTATACAATTTTCATTAGAAAGGAAAGGAAGGTGTAGAAGGGCCGTAAATTCCTTTCACGTTCTCAAGGTCACTAGTTCTATTCTCATGAAGGAGATCCAATCCACGCAATCAGCTGACATGATGAGGAACCTTGGACATTGTGTGTGTTACCTTCCAAGGATTGCTACATGTGATGAAGTCAAAACACGTCACATATGCTCATGAGCTAGTATGAAATAACTAGCCCAAAATATAATAGCTACCAAAAATTGAACTTATTCCCTAATGCTGACTGCAATTGAAAACATTGTAATCGCAAAAAGAGCCCGATTTGGGAACAACAATTAGACGGCCCTTTCAGGCTTTAGTTTTTTTCTAATGAATGCCCCCTAATTTAGATTTGGCAACAAACTTTTGTCACTAGTACACAATTGAGGATTTTGATTGGTATTCCATATTGTTATAGGCGTACAAGCAAGTATGCTAATGCCTCTAGATGTCAGTTGTACTTGCACGAATAGATGATTTGTAGTTTAATCCAATAACGCCGCCAGAGCCATTTCGTGGCTTCTGGATGACAATGTTGTCGTCTACATAGAGATTGGAAGCATTTTTTCATCCATTTTTTTTTATTGACCTTTCATGGTGGGTTATGAAAAGTCTTCAATTGAATTTGTAGTCTTGCCAGTGTTTGTCTTCAAAGAAATGAGAAGTTAGTAAAAAAAATGGATCACAAAATATGCTATTTTAATTAGGGTATTTTGGAAAGTTGTTTCTCCTTGCTCTAAATCTAAAAAATTTCCACAAAAATGATATTTTTTGAGTTCAAACCAAACAAACAAAATGAAGGTTATCTACTCTAGTTTCTAGTCCAATTTGAATTTTGAAATAATTCCTAATATTGAATATTTTATTACAATTTGAACTTTGGATGCATTTTCTATGTCTATTATTTTCTAATTATAGAATGATACGGAAATTGAGATTACACCATGATGTTTGTTACCGTAATATATACATATGGTGAAATTTCTGATTTTTTGAAATATTTTTCTATTTGATATGATTTTTCTTCACTTTCTCTTCCAAAATTCTCAAAAAAATCAATTTTTCACAAAAAAAATCTAAAATTTTTGTGAAGTATAGAAGACATGTAGTTCCATCTCTAAAAAAATAAATATAAAATTTTTCATTCATATCTAGTTGCAAAATTGTCGTGTAATTATAGATCGTCATACACAACACATTGTGTAACTATAACCGTCAATCAAAACATCAATCAAAATCAACACAAGAGAGTGTCAAAAACACCTTCTCAAGGAGAAACTTAGCAATCTACACACACACAAAGTCAAGTGGCTCTCACTCCACAAAGGGAGAATCTAAGAGTGCAAGTGTGAGAGAAGAAGAGAAGACTTTACTAAATGATAAACCACCATCTCCAAGCAAAGCCAAGAACTCACAATCTTCTCCAAAAACACTCACAAAACTTAACTTGACAACAATGTCAAGTCAAGGAGCTCTCTCCACTTAAACACTCAAATCCTAAGATGGATGAACTCTAACATTTAGATGAAACTCATCTAAAACTAAGATGAACTCCTATGGGAGTTCATCTAATACTATAATATGATGTAAAATGAGCCCGATGTCACCTCACGTGACAGCTGTCGTGTAATTACAGATCGTCATACACAACACATCGTGTAACTATAACCATCAATCAAAACATCAATCAAAATCAACACAAGAGAGTGTCAAAAACACCCTCTTAAATGCCCCCCCTAGTTGACAATGTTGCCTCGACAAGTAGCTAGGACTAAACAACAAATGTAGTTGGATTCAAATGCCATGATGAAATATTTGTACAACAGCTCTTCACATCTAAGTTGAGGTTGTAGGTCGGCCGACGTGTGCAAAAGTGAGTTCAAAATGGAGTGACAAGAGACTGTAGGCTGGGTGCAATAGTGAGCCCCATCCTTAATCGCCTTCAACAAGTTTTTGATGCTGAATCTCTATGCCAATCTCTAATCCAAACCACAATCTTTTGCACCGTGTATCTGGCGCCTAATCAACTCAAATGGCATTGCTGTCATCTTGAGCATAAGTGGTTTTGCTCTTTAGACATCTTCAGTGCCTGTCCACAGACGTAGCATGATTTGAAGATCTCCGACAACGAGGGCAAATCCAATCTCTTGAAGGCAAAGTTGATAAAGGCGGCGTCAAGCATGCCATATGCCAACCACGTTGGCACTGGTCACACAATAACATTGTAACCGCACTTTTCTTCTCTCCACAAACAAAACAAGGAAGACCTTTTGGCACCACTGCTAATTCAGGATGCACAATGCCATCAATGGGCAAGTGACAAGGGGCACAATTTTTTGAATGCTCCTGACATTCTTGCCCATCTTTGCCTTCCAACAACAAAATGCCACTAGGCAAAATATCCTTCACTCGAAGAATAGTACATCCAGCCTTAACATCTAGGGTTGTAGGTGCCTCACGCTGCAAATATACATAATCTCCTTTGGAGAATCTCTCCAACTGAGGTCGATAAGCACCGCTACGAATGCGGGCATAACGCAAAGTATCACGATGTTGAGCAATAGATAAGTTCTCCATGGCCATTGGCATGGCTCTTTTGAAGAACTCTGCTTGATCATGTAGACATTGAGCCCAAATATCAGGGTCATCCAAGTCCACAACTGAAGCCATCTTCTCTCGTATCGAGCTGGGCAAAATTGGCTCTCGACCATACAACAATTGGTAAGGGCTGTAAGATGCCAGTAACGCCTGTCTACTGAAACGGTAGCCCATAGCAATCCACGGCAACATCAGGTCCCAATCACGATGGTTGCCACGAAGCAATCCATATTTTCGTAAATCACGCTTGACTATTTAGACAACCCGCTCGCCCAAGCCATCCGCCTCAGGATGATCCTAAGAAGTGGTACGGTGATCTATCAGGGCCTTAGTATACAATTCCTCAAATGAATCAAGGAATTCCCGCCCTTGATCTGTCAATACCTCAGCAGGTGCTCCAAAATGTGCTAAAACACGATCAAGAAAAGTCATAGCTGCCAACTCTGAAGGATTTTGTGGTAGAGCCAGAAGTTCGATCCACTTGCTAAAATGCTCTACCATCACCAACACATATTTAGCTCTACGTGAGGTGACCATAAGCAGCCTAGCAAGTTCAAAGACCAACGGTAGCCCAAACCCATGATAGGTAAAGGCCTTAACTTAGGTGATAAGGTGTTAAAACTTGACCTAACCCGGTCACACACCTCACATCGAGAAACATAAGTGGTAACAGATTGATACATGCTAATCCGCCAATATTGGTTGCGCAACATGGAATGTGTCCTGCGCACTCCAAAATGTCCAAGGTCTTCGTGCACTTGTCATATCAAAGAAGCTCTCTGATCTGGTGTGAGCTCCCAATTTGTCACATGGGACTCGTAGAATTATTTTATTGAAAATTTGTAATTTAAAGTTGATAAAAGTATACAAAAAGCCATAAAAAGAGTGTAGAATCAAAATAGGGTTGTGTCATACCCATTATAGTATTTGGTCTAGATTTGTGTTTTTACTTAGAATCCCCCCAATTCTTGCTTAAAAATAGTATAGAAATAACAAAGTGGCTAGATTTGGAGGATTTGAGCCACACAACCCCAAAAGGGCTAAATCCCACCATGAATGTGGCGATTTATGGCTAGGTCGGTTCGAGGGATCTACAGTGAGGCCACTAGGTCGGGTCCTAGAGTTAGATTTAGAATTCCCCATTAGATCGACGAATTCCCAAAATCCCAATTATTAGCATGCAGGAACCATTAATGCAAGACCGGGCCCGTGGAGGAATCTATAGTCCAAGGATGGTGTTTCAGGGTAAATCCCATGCCAGGAGTCCAATGGCGACATCGATTCACCAAGATTCCTCTACCTGCAGAAGATTCCCGCACCGTCGCTAATTCGAGGAGATGACCAGTTTTAATCTTTATTGACCAATCGTGCTAGGTACGGAAACGTACCTGCACGTCTTTTATGCGACTCCCTGAGAGGTCACGTGAAAAGTCTCGGCATCTTTCGACTTGCAGAAGAACCTTTTCCGAGTGGTCAACCCTTCTAACTTCCAACGGGAATTTCATGGAAATTACCCAGATTACAATAAAATCTCACTAAAAATTAGACTAGCTTATTTTATGTTAATAATGCGCTCCGTGAAGTTTCACGACATTCTGATAGCGGCAAGTACCCGAACCGGCGAGATTCCTCGGGAATTAACCACATGGCAAGGTCCCCGCGATGTTGACCGGCATTCCGGGACCATATAATAGCAAAACGAAGTCAACCAAAAGTCCTTCCCGACTCTCTCGCGCCTACCGGAGACCCTAGGCTATTCACATTTCTCAAAAGAGACCCTCAAGATCTAGGATTTTACCACGATTTGGTTTTAAACTAAATTAGCCTACGATGGGTTTTTGGCCTCGGTATGGGGGGTAGAGGCAATTTGAACTAAATACGGCGATTTGGAGCCAACGGCGCAATCCGTTTGGTGATTGGAGTTAATCTCCAAAAGTTAGGATGTTGGTCCAGCATAGATGGTAGAAGTAAATTTTTAGGATTTAGGATGAAAATCTTTGAAGATGAGGATGAAAATCCTCGTTGATAAGGTTACCTTAGAACTCTAGAGGGAGGGGTGAGCCCTTGGAAACCTATATAAGGGCCCCATTTCTCTCTCTAGAACACTCTTAATTCTTGTTTTGGGTCCGTGGGTCCAAGTTATTTTGGATATTTTGACGTTTTAAGCCAAAAACCTCTATGGTGTTTTTGGAGTACTTTTGGCTCCATTGTTGTTGTTTTTCAAGCTTTGAAGGTCCTTGGGGGTCCTTCTATCTTGCTTTGTTTACTCTTCGTGTACTCTTAGTACTCTTATTGCGAGTTGAGAGACCCTCTCTTTTCGTGTGTATCTTTTTTGTGTCCTTGAGAGCTAGCTTCTGAGGTTTGGAGGCCTTTTGGTGTCTTGCACTAACCCTAAAGTAACCCCTCACCGTACCTTGGCGATGCCGCTTTGGGGGGCTTTTAGCGTGTAAGATTGTTGTGTGTCACGTGTTCCTAACTTGTGGGGTCTCTAAGTGCGCTCTTACCTTTGCTCTAGCGTTTTCCCTTGTTGAGTGGATCCCCCTCTTTCGGGATGGCGAAGCTTTGACTTTGTGGGTGTTTTCTTTTAAGTGTTTTGTCCACCTTCTTCTAACTTCTCTCTTGTTGAGTGGACCCCCCTCCGGGACGGCGAAGCTTTGACCCCATGTGTTTCTTTTCTTTAAAATTTTTGTTTTTCCTCTTCTAAAGTCTCTCTCATTGTGTGGATCCCCCTTGGAGACGGCAAAGCTTTGAACTTATTACTAAGGTTGAGTCCTAAAGAGTGTGTTAAACGGATTCGGACGGCAGAGCTTTAAACCCTCGGGATACCGTTAAGTCCTAAAGTTGGTGTTAAACCCAACTGAACGGCGAAGCTTTGAACCTCCCCGGTGTTTAGTTCCAAAGTATAGTTTTCAAGACCTTTGTGGAAACGTCCAAAGTTTAACTTCCAAGATAGGTAGTTGTTTAAGAAAGGTTTTAGCAAGTTCCGTGTTTACCGCAGGCTTTAGCAAGTCTATTTTCTTCCAAGTCTAAAGTTTCTCCTAAGTTTTAGCAAGTCTATTTTTTCCCAGATCTAAAGTTTTTACCCAAGTTTTAGCAAGTCTATTTTTTTTTTGGGAACCTAGCCCCCCAATATGTGAACAAAAAACCTGTCTAATTCAGAATCGGGAAAAAACCAGTCAGTTCAGAATCGGGAAAAAATCTAGTCCAGTTCAGAATCGGAAAAAACCAGTTCAGTTCAGAATCGGGAAAAATCCAGTCCTGTTCAGATCGGGAAAAACCAGCCAGTTCAGATCGGGAGAGCCAGCCAGTTAACAGTACAAAATTATTTATTTATTTATTTATTTGATTAATAAAAAATTAAAAAAAAAAAATATCCGACCCCCCCAGCCACCAGCCAAAGCCGGTAGCCGAGGGAGCTAGGCAGCCGGCAGTTGCTGGGTCCAGAGTCCCGGTTCACAAAACTCTCATTTTTTTTTATTTTTGGTTTTTTGCTTTCCTAAACAAAAAAATATTGGACTAGAAATTAAACAACTAGGGGTAGAGTAGAAGAGTGGGAGCTCTAGAAGACAAAAAGGGAAGGGGAAGAATAGAAGTAGCATCTCCACGCATAAACCTACAAACAAGCCTCTCAACTCTCTCACCATCAAGACGACAAAACAAGAATGGAAGGAGATTAGAGAAGGAGGAGAAGAAGTAGGCAAGAGAAGGTGAGAGACGATAAATAGTGACCTAGGCTTAGGCTAGATAGGCTTAGGAAGAAATCTTGAGAATTTGTGGTGACCGTTGAGAGAAGGATTAGGATGACACAAAGGCAAAACTGTGTAAGAGGATAGTTGGCATCTTAAAAACTTCCTTGGAGTTTGAGACCATGGTGTAAGACTCATAAAAGCTTAGGTGGAATAGTACTAGTGTAGAAGGAGAAAGGAAGAAGGAAAAAAAAGGGGGAAGGGAAAGAAGAAGTTTAGATTGCAAAGGTGTAATATTTTCTCCATTTAAGCGGTGAGCTTGGAAAAAATCAAACAAAACAAAGAATTGCCATGGAGCATGAGGATGTATACGTAGACGTGGACGAAGTGATTTCTGAAACCGGCAGTGAAGAGGTGAGTTTTTGAATTAACCCTTGGTAATTTTTCCTAATTAGTGTTGATTTCCTTGATCAACCCTTAAAGCATGATTAGCAAGCTGAGATTAGTGCAAAGTAAAAGTTTAGATTCAAAAATTTATAGATTAGGGATAGAGGTATCCGAAAACATATTACACTTAAGATTTGGCTTTAATTTGACCGTGGTAGGATAAGTTAAGTAGTAGGGGGTTGGACAAAAGAATTTGAGTAAAGTTTCATCCAAAAGGAACCATGGACGGAACTTAGGGATTTAGAGCAGAAATAAAATTTAGGATTAAAATTAGGAAGCAACTAGCAGTTAGAACTAGAGTCAGGTTACAGTTAATTGTGAAAATTAAAACTCTAAGGTCAAAATCTAGAGTTAACTATGGGAAGTTAAAAAGTAGGATTAATTTGGAAGTTTAACTTAGGGGGGTAAATCCTTTCATTGAAATCTTAGGGTAAGTTAGAAAAGAAAGTTTAGATTTAACTAGGAATCAAAAATCCGAGTAGAAAGTAGAAATCAAAAGTAAAAACTTTAGAATAAATTTATGAGATAGAAATTACGAGTAGAAGTAGGAGTTAAATCTTGAAGTTAGAAATTCAAAGGTAGAGTGAATATTAGAGGTCAAAAGCTGGGGTAAAATTTAGGAGTTAATACTTGGAGTAAAGATTAGATAGTAAAATCAAAGCTAAGAGTAGAAATAAAAACCTAGAGTAAAAGGTTAAAAGATAGAGTTAAACCTCGAGGGTAAAATTTAGAGTTAATCTAGGAGTGACCCGATAAGATTAAATTTGGAAGTAGAAGTCAAAATTCTAAAGGCAAAAAGTAGAATTAAATTTAGAAGTTAAATTTTAGAGTCAATTGAGGAGTAAAAAGTTAGAGTAAAAAGCTAAAAGTAGAAGTTGAAGGTTGGAGGCAGAAGTTAGAACTTAGAGTTAGGTTAGAAAGTAAAAATTTAGAGTAAAAATCAAAGTATAGAGTTAAATTCCGAGGGTAAATTTTAGAGTTAGTTTAGGAGTAAAAACCTAGAGTCAAAAGTCAAAATATAGAGTCAAAGTTGGGAGTTAATATTTAGAGCCAAGTTAAAGGAGTAAAATCTAGAGTTACATTTAGAGGTTGGAAATTAGAATAAAAGTTGAACTTTAGGATCAGTCTTTAGAAGTAGAACTTCCAGGAGGAGTGTCGAAACACAAAGATAGTCTTAGGGGTTCATGGAAGGAACATAGGGGTTCCCCTTTTTATGTAGTTAGGGACGTTAGAAATGACGCCAACTACCCAGTCAACCCTAGATATAGGATAGATAGTTAGGGAGTTAGAATTTTACCATCACCCTCATCATTGTAGTTAGCTTGCGAGTCACCACATGCATTTCTAGTTATTTGCTGCCATCCACGACACTTAGGAAACGTTAGCAAAAAAGATCCATTGCTTGGAAGGCACAGTGGACCGCGCTCACAACACCCCCATATATTAAAAAAGTGGATAAAGGCATTGAACCTGGTCGGTGTTCGCTTTATTACCAAGGGTAGGTAATCTAGCGCCCACATCTGGTTGTGGAACTATGCGCCTAGTTCCATTTGGCTACACACGAAATAACAAACCGTTATCCCAACAAAACCTTGCTACTTGGTGATTAACTCTATCTTGCTCCATAGCAGAGATAGCTAAAGGAAACGTCCCTTGTTGAGGTTTGTACAAGACAGCATGATCTTCTGATACATCCTTCACAACTAGAGACTTGTCACACTCTTCATCTTGGTCCTCAATAAAGGCCTCAGAAGCTGATCCTGACATCAATGTAAGATAAGTGGTTGCATGCCAACTTGGAACTACCTCTCTATCACAGTCCCCATGCCACCTAGCCCCGGTCAAATCCTCATCTGAAGGACTTGGATTGCGAGAGAGTCCAGCCGCATCCAAATTGGTGATGCTTGCCCGATGCACGGCCTCAAAGTCATATTCTTGGAACAACAACGCCCATCTAGCAAGCTTGCCAGTGAGTTTGTCTGACTCCATAAGCCATTTCAAAGGCTGGTGATCAGTCATCAAAGTAAATCTTTGCCCATACAAGTAAGGTCGAAAATGTGCAATGGCCCAAAGTGCTGCTAGGGTTTCTCCTTCATATGAAGAATAGTTGGATTCTACACTATTATTGCTTCTAGATGCATAAGCCACAACATATTCTTTTCCCTCTTCATCTTTTTGTGTCAATACTTCTCCTAGACCTACAGCACTCCAATCCGTGTGCAATTAAAAGGATCTAGAAACATCAGGGCGTCGAAGCACTGGCGCTGAACCAAGCCTCTACTTCAAGGTATCAAACGCTTGTTGTTGCTCACGACCCCAAGTCCATGGTTGATCTTTACCCGTAAGAATAGTGAGAGGCTTGGCAATCAAGCTAAAGTTCTTAACAAATTGGCGATAATAATTTGTCAGGCCAGGAAATGCACGAAGCCGTGGTACGTCACTAGGTGCTGGGATCTTTTGTAAAGCATCCACCTTGGCTTGTTGTACACCAAGACCTCCTGGAACAATCATGTGGCCCAAGTATGGCAACCGATCATGAAAGAACTTACACTTGCCATGATGCAAGCGTAGTCCCCACCGTTGCAATCGTTCAAATACCGCTTGTAATTGTCTCACATGATCCTGTAGACTACTACTAAAGATGATAACATCATCAATGTAGCATCTAGCAAATGGCAAGCCAGCCAACACTTCGTCCATCACCCTCTGGAATTCAACTAGTGCATTTTTAAGACCAAATGGCAAAAACTTCCAATGATAGAGTTGATCTTTGTCATCTTCATCAACTTCCCAAAATGCTGTCTTTACTTGATCTCCTAGAAGTAGAGGCAGCTGGTGATAACCAGATCTCAAATCTAAAGTACTAAAGACTCAAGAAAATTCCACCGCATCAAATAACTCTTTTGGCATTGGCATTGGATATCGATCCGACTTGGTCTTACGATTAACTGGACGATAATCACCACACATCCATTTTTCTGTCCAGTTGCCAAAGATGTCCTTCTTTGAGGGCATAACTGTAGCACAAGCGTACTCTCCATTGGACAGCTCAATCAATCATGCCGCTAATAATTCATAGCATTGAATTTGAACACCCATTCTTTCAGATGCACTAAGCCTGTAAGGCCGTCTAAAAATTGGGTGGTCGTCTTCAAGATGAATGTGAACGGGTTTGCCTTTGTAGCCCTCAAGATCTTGGAGGCTAAAGGCAAAACAACTACGATACGAGCGAATAAATGCCCGTACTCTTCGTGCTTCGGCACCAGAAAGTTTTGGCCCCAATTCTAATGGCCAGTTGTCAAACTCTGTGGTCTCCTTCTTTACAAAAGGATTGCCAGTTGGTACCGACACGGCCTGTGATTGCTAATCCATGGAAGGGGCAACTTCTTTGCTCCCAACCTCTTCATTTGAGGGTCATTGCACGAAACACTTGTACTATTTTCTGTCACATGATGCATGCTGATTAGTTTTTTGGCTATAAATTTTGCGATCTAGCTCCAAATGATTTGAAATTTATATACAAGGTACTGATGACTATTATACACCTTGCATGATTTTTTGGAAATTTTAAAAAATATTTTACTATTTAAAAATAGCCCCCGGTAATATGTCACACTTGCCAATTTGGAGTTTTTTAGTACTATTTAGTACCCATAAAAACGAATTTGGAGCTGAAATTTGGTAGAGATGGTCTTCTAGTAGACTTGTAGCTATTTTCCAAAGGAATTCTAAAAATAATTAATTTTGTGCCATGTGGAAGTCCACAAAGTGAGCTTCTTTCTGCTTGCATTTTAAAATACATAAACATTATTTTGGTGTTTTTTGGTGAATGACCATCTCCATAAAGTTGTTACAAATGGCCTATTTTTTTATTTTTTTATTTAATTTTATTTCCTATTTTTAACTAATTAAAAGATCAAAGTATCTATTTTCTTGAGATTTGGCACTTTTCCAGTTCTCCAACTTAGAGAATTTTTCTATGCATTTCCTTTGGTGGTTACCTTCATCTTAAAGTTGTATACATTAGTCATATTTTTTAAATTTTTTAGAAATTATTTTTCTATTTTTAAAGTACTCCAGAAAAAAGTCATGAGTACTGTTCAAAACGCAACAAAACTAACAGGTGTTTTGTGCAATCACCCATGAAACCGAATGAGAAGTTTTTCCACTATAACCAGTCCGTGAAGCTAAATAACCATCAAAAGGTGTAATGTCACGAAGAAATAATTGTAGAAGAAACCTCTGAGCCTCCAACTTTCCAAAATCTTGGGCCAAAGCAGCAAAAACACGTTGAACTCCAAGCTCTTCTTCAGCATGCTGTTTCAAACGAAAAAATGCCTTAGATTCTTCAACCTCCATGTGAAATTTGGATTGTGACTCCACTGCCCCCTGACCATTGCCTTCTGTCCTCAGAGTAAGCAATCGGTCATCATGATGTTCTTGAACAGCAAGACAAGTGCCAACAGTCCACACTAGAGTGTTGAGATCCATAGCTTGGCCCAAAAGAAAACGTCTTTGACCTTCTCTGAGGTCATGAGCAGCTGTGGTGCCTGTAAGAAAGCCCATGGCACGTTCACGTTCATCTGCAGTGGGCTCTTCATGAGTTTGAGATTGTGAATCCCAAACCATGCCAGGTCCAGGAGATTGAAATGCAAAAGACCTCGGGTATGTCATAAAAGTAGGCAATGTGCCTCTAGGGGCTCCCACCTTGTTAACTAATGCAAGTGGCAATGCATCATCCTTGAAAACAGCTAAGGAAGTACGATGATCATCTAAAATATCATCCACCTTGCAATCCACAAGCTGAGAAACTCGAGCAAGTGCTGTTGAGAGTATGTGAGGTGGTGCCAAATTGGTCCAAAACCAATGAGGCCGATGAGCATGAGAACCCAAGGCTGCAACATCTACAAAGGTTGGAGAACCAAAAAATTGACAAGTGTATTGCCCATCTTCTACAACTTTTTGCCGTATATCACCCAATGATGGTACATTCTCAAAAATGTATCCTGGCAGAGTTGATTGGTGTGTAAACCACCACTGTGTGAGTCGCATCAAGTCTGCAAATAGACTAGACCGAGGATCATCCAAACCTCGTCCTGCTCCGGCACGTGAATGACCTTGACAAGGCCATCCGGCCATGATTAAATCAACATGGTCCAACCTCCTCAAATTTTCATTACTAATGAGAGTGACATCTCGAGGAAGTTGGCCAAAACAACCGTGAATGGCCGAAGGAGGTAATTGATTAGGATACAAAGCCAATAACCTCAGGAGATGATGTCGTGCTGTGCGGTTAGCCACAAATTCGGTATCCACATGAACGTACCGCCTAACCTTGAGTCCAGCCTTCAATACTGCTGCCAAACCAGTACTAATGCCCACAAATAGCTCCACAAGGGTAATACCCTCTGCCGGTGGATGCCAATGGATAGGTTGAGCAAAGATAGATAAAGATGAAGAAATGGGTGTCTCCACCAAGTCCAGTGAAGATACAATCTTTCGACATTGTCAAGACAAGTTTGCACACGTGCTCCAAGGTGGAAATGGATCCTTGGGATGTTGTAGAAGAGCCTCTAATGGTGGAGAATTGTGTTGTTCTATCTCACTGCTCATTAAAGCAAAGGTTTCTTCTAGTAGAACTTGTGTACAAGGCAAGTTTGCTGTTAAGCCCCTACAACCAAACATAGTCTCTGCTAACATAGTCATGGCAGCCATTGCAAACATTACGGAAATCAATTGCTTTCTACCATCATCCGCAGACCAACCTGGTCTAATCTATGCCTCTTCAGTCCAGTTATCCAAACCAAAACCAAGAGGGTAAAGAGCTTGTTGACCAACTAATATATCATAGTTGATAGCTCCTGTAACTGCACATCTCACAGAGATATGTGAATAAGTGGGTCCTGCCCTCACATGAAACATCAAATGCAAAGGCTCCTTGGTGTAACCTGTGGCACATTTTGTGCCTCCCACCGAAGTCACAATAGTAAATGGACAAGGCTCTAAGTCTGCAGCTGTCAAACCAAGAGCCTCAACAAGTTGCTTGCCAATCATAACTAGTTGTGCCCCTGAGTCCATCATAACTCTTAGTGGCGTAGTACAAGTAGTGTGACTACTCGTGCGTGAAACAACAAAAATAGAATTGTCATTCACCAAACGAACAACTCCAAGTCGCAAACTCTGACGCTCTCGAGCAGGTCTTGTAGAAACGGCTGCAAGATAAGCTATTTCTGCTGCAAAAGATGCATCTAAAGATGAATATATTGAAGATTGGATGTCATTGTACCCCTCAAAACTAAGAACAGCCTCAGCTGCAAGCTTAGACCATAATTTGGCTAATTTATCGACATCCTCAATCAAAGGCACTTCAGTAACGGCTTGAGAGACTTGTAGAGATGGCAAATCCGCCGTACCCTCTAACATAGTCGTAGCCAAATGAAAAACTCCTGCAGGCTTAAAGCCTAATGCCATTAACTCTAAACCAAAGAAGATTAGCATTTACAAAACCTTGTAAGCTAAGGATTGTGTAACATCCTTAGAAATGGAATCACCATCTCTTGAAAGTAAAGGACTGTAGATCCTAGCTGTAGTAGCAGTATCTGCCAAACCAAACGATAAAGGCAATCGTGCTTGGCCAATTTGATCAGTTGGACCACTGTGACAAACTTGTGAATGTCTACTGCCATCACTATTGTGGAAGCCATAGACTTCCCCGTTGTTTGAGCACAAGTGGCAACCGCCGCTACCATCTCTCCAGATGCTCCAAACATATACATATCAGAAACTAAAGCATCAGAAACTATTCTTGGCTCAGAGATTTGAGCAAGAGATGCAGAAGTTTTGAGTTTCTGCTCAAACTCTGCAACCTTAGCATCAAGAGTCTTTTTCCGCTGTGACTTAGCTGATACATAACTTACGGGTCGTAGTTCGGGATGAAGCTGAAAGCAATGATCATCATCATGATTGGTACGCCCACAATTATTGCATTTTAGCTTCTTTTTTGTAGGCTTTGCTTCAACCTTCACTTCTACCTTGATCTCTTTTTTCTTCTTAGACTTTGAAGGCTGAGGCGAATCTTTAGGAAACAATGAACATTGTGGATCTTTTTTGGTGTGACCATCTTCACCACAACGCCAGCAATGCAAGTGGCGACCAGGCGTAGTGTCAGCCAAACTACTTATAGCTGTAGTAGTCTTCTTAGGCTTAGTACTATCCGCCATCCAAGAAACCATATCGGTAGCATCATGTTGGCATAGAGATCTATCACATCTTTCAACCTCAGCAAACGCTTGTGCCAACATTGCTCGACCTTCATAGTTGATGATTATCCTCGGTGTGACCAAATCCAGAAGTCTTTTGTCAATTTTGGATAAAAAGATCTTCACAAGTTGGCTCTCTGCAAATACACCTCCAGATTCAACTGCAAACCGTGTCAGTCTGGTATACATCGTGCGTGGAGTGTCTTCTTTTTCACGTCGAAAGTCTTGAATGCGCTGCATCTGATCACGTCGAAAACCTTCATGCTCAACCTCTAAATGAGCAATGAAAAGATGTAGTGGCTCAAATAATGGTAGATTGCCAACCGCAGCTAATGTCGCCTGCGTGGCCTGTGCCATCCGAGACAAGGTAATGGGAGGTTGGACTGGTGCCAAGACCTTCCCTTTGCTGTCCTCAAGAGATGAACCACCTTTTTTTTTCTGAGCTTCCTTCTCCTTTCTCCGTGGTAATCAAACTTGCCACAGCGCCTTCCTTAAGAGCAGAAACAAGCTCTATACAAGCCTGCCAATAGTACTCTACTTGGCGCAATTGGAGCGTATGCTCCTCGATCCATCGTTCATATGTCTGGAGCGCCTTATACTCCAAATGTTGTGGTAACAGCTCAAAAGCGTACCAATCGTTGAAACTTGGAGACTATTGACGTTTCTCTTTCATCCAAGTCCGGAATCGGAGCTTCCAGTCAGGAAGAGAAATACTTCCAATCCTTCTAAAGAATCGATCCCTCACTATGCTGCGAGGATCGTCGTCCATATCGTCAAATGTATCCACACTCAAAACCCGAAGCCTACTAGTGGTATCCAACGCTGAAATAGGCTCAAAAGCCTCGTTGGTATCCACCGCTGGCTCAAAGTCTTCGGTGTGAGTATCCTCCAAGTAGTCTGGTGATGGAGATCGGTAATATCGACTCCTGGTCTGCACCATAAAATGACTACTTGGGTACTTGCAACTATCTAAAGGCTTAAGGCAACCTGAACCTGCAAAAACACCAAACTATGCAGTACACCGGTCATCACTTCCGGATTACTATAGGTTCAACAGCCCACAACAAAAGAGTCTCGTCGGTCATTAATTCGACCTCACTCTTATAGTATGTCTATGAAAATGAAAGTCTAATCACAAACACAAAGTGGGACAAAACCGGAAACCGCCGGCAACAATGTCTGCCACGACGGAAGGTACCATAACAAAATCCAAGAAATCCAAATTGGATCTTCTTCCCCAAACAACGAATTGCAAAAACACAAGAAAAATGTGAATCAGAGCCACTGGCACACGCCTGCGATAGATGATCACGAGTGGCAATTCCTGTGACAAACTAAGTGGAAGACACTTACAAGTGTCTAATTAGGCTCCAAACCTAAAATTCTTGGAAATTTTGGAAAATTGGTGTTCAAAAACACCATTCAGCCCATGAAAAACATCATTTCAGGCTGAAAATCAAGTGCAAATGCCAAACCAACTACACTATTGGATTCCTTGGCAAATTTCACATAAAATAGGCACAAATTTTACTCAAATCCAAGCTAAAATGCTCCTAGAATTGAATTTCAAAGTTTGCACCTCACTCTTTTTTTTTTTTTTTTTTTTTTTTCCTCAAAGAGAATCTGAATCTACCCTAAATCCAAGATTCTGGGTTTTGCAAAATATACCTTACATGTACATTTCAGAAATCTTCTAGAATAATAGATTCCAGAATCTTCAAATTTTCTAGATTCCAGAAATCTTCCAAATTCTTAGATTTCGACAGAAAATCTTCAAAATTTCTAGATTTCAGAAAAAATCTTCAGAAAAATCTAGATTTTAGAAAATTTTAAAAAATCCTAGATTCTAGAAACGGAGCGCTCAGTCCAGGAACTCATCTCAAAAAAACTAACAAACTTCAAAACCCTCTAACTTCCTCAAAAATCACTCAAATCCTACGATTTTTGAAGCGTCGGGTTCGTATGCAACTCCTCTATCACTACCACAAGGGTAAGCAACAATCTAGAAGTTGAAATTTTTCAATCCACTCAAAATTGTTACCACAAGGAAGAAAATTGAAAATTTTGGGGAAAAACTCTCACAATTTTCTAAGTTCTCTCCTCCACTTCCAATCACTCTAAAAACAATCTAAAATTGCTAGAAAACGCTTGAGAGTACCTTCAAACCCGTGCCACACTCAAGAAATTGGTTTAGCCTCCTCCCAACGATTTGCTATACCACAAAGTTGAAGAAGAGGATTGTTGTCAAGTGAGAAACTTAGCAATCTACACACACACAAAGTCAAGCGGCTCTCACTCCACAAAGGGAGAATCTAAGAGTGCAAGTGTGAGAGAAGAAGTGAAGACTTTACTAAATGATAAACCACCATCTCTAAGCAAAGCCAAGAACTCACAATCTTCTCCAAAAACACTCACAAAACTTGACTTGACAACAATGTCAAGTCAAAGAGCTCTCCCCACCTAAACACTCAAACCCTAAGATGGATGAACTCGAACATTTAGATGAAACTCATCTAAAACTAAAATGAACTCCTATGGGAGTTCATCTAATACTATGATATGATGTAGAATGGATCCGATGTCACCTCACGTGACAAAATGAAAAACTGAGTGATACTGCAGTAAGGCTTGAAATCAGTGGTCATGGGTCTGTCCTTTAAGAGTTAACCCATAAACACCACGGAGGACGTTTCCCGGCTGATGAATGACAAAAAATCTCTCCATACAAGTCAAAAGTGCAACTATTCATCCTCCAAATTTTGTGAGAAAAGAGAAGATCATCTATAATAGTTTGACTTCCAATGAGTGCTTTTGCATTATTTCAATCAAACAATTCACACGGTGACAAAACAAATGATTTCCACGATTATGAGTCCATTGTTTAAGGGTTAATTAAGGCTTACCACACCACAAGTGAAGGGCAGGGTCAGCACATACATCCATTTCAAATATTTATTTATTTTTAAATGTAAACATTCTATAAGATTCCTTTTTATCCATATATAAATAATTTATTTTTCAAAAATAAAATTCTAGACATTTGGACATAGTATTACATTTTTACAAAATTATTTCCCGCAAAACTTTAGCAAACTTGCAACTTTTTCAGCAACCATGTTCTAAGACATTGCTCACTCTGGTCAGAGTTTAGTACTGGAGAAAGGTTGATTGTCAACTTTGTAAGCACGATTAAAGGTATGTTCGCACTTGGTGTTAAAGAGTGTTATCATACCTTAATGTTATCATCAACGTTACAACATTAGAAGGGATTTGGGGCCAAGAAAGGGCCGTTTCAGGCCCTTTCCCCAATTTGTCCCCATGCTGTGAATAGTGGTATGGGCTGTCCGAAAAATATATTTAAAATTTAAAAAAAAAAAAAAAAAAAAAATTACCAAATTTCATTTTAAGAATTTTTTATTTTTTATTTTTAAAATCTGATGTGGCTGAGTCCCGACCACATCACCCTGCTGTGGTGGCGCAGTTTCAACAGTCAGGAACTATTCAAAATTTGTGGAGAACTCATGGGAACTCGCGGCCCTTTAGAGGGCCCAAATTCTCTCTAATGAGTTGCTACAAACGTTTGGAATGTTGCTACAAACGTTGCTGTAGGGGTGAATTCAAATGTTGCTACAAACATTGCTAAAACAGGTCCTTTCAGAAACTTACATCTGCGAAGACGAGCTTGTAGTTATACCTTCTTGCCATTGCTTCAAGTTTTTGACAAATTGGTCGCAGATGCGATAGTTCATGCTCAACAAATAACGAGAATGAGTTTTGGGTTGCATTCCATCAAGCAGGCAACACATTGATCACAAGATCAATGGAAGAGGATCACTTCAAGGATACCTGAGGTCGAGGCTTTATGTCGGAGTGTGATTTTTGGGAGATTGCCACAGAGCTGTGGAGAGATCACTTTGGGTAAAAGAGCCACATCTGTCGAGTTCAAACTTTTGCATTTCTTGGATGAATTCATCATGCAATTTCAAAGTAGGAGGTTGCAGACTACTGTAACAACAGGCAGCCCCATTTACATTGAAAGATGAGTGACCATGGGCATTTAGCCAAGTCATGCTTACTAAAAAGTCCAACCATGTGTTTAATTAGATGAGTTGATGGTGGTGTAAGAGATGGAATCATGAATGTCCCAAATGAATTTATTACCTTCCATCTTAGATGCAACTAAATGTTAGTCACGAAGCTAATTAGTAACCCAAATCAACCTATGCAAATCAAAGAAGAAGAATCCTAGCACAAGGCTGGTGTAAATGAAGAGTCCACTGGCCCCAAGTTCTACAAATTGCGCAAATGAAGAGTCACTTGGCGAACTTCTACTAATTCCAACTAGTACTACAAATTGCACCACATGAACGCCTCCCTTGTTGCTTCATTTTGGAGATGGACGTATCTTAAACCCTAAACCCCTGGCAATCGCTGCTGCAGTACGTTCAGGCTTCAACAGAAGTCGAGTCTTGCCTTGCGGGCTACTTCGAGTTGAAGGATTTCTCTAAGGGGGTTGCCATCTTATGAGCTGCAGAGTCATGCTTCTCGGAGCCAAGCTTGACCATCAATCCAGCTGAGCTGCAAGAAATACTGTGCTTCCGCATCGCTGAGTTCATGCGACCAGACCACTCGTTGCGAGACGTCAGAGCCTGGCCCGGAGCATTGGTATTGCCCGTAGTACACAGTTCTGCACACCAAAAATGATCCATTCATATTTCCAAAGTTAGATCCTGTGTACCAAAATAGTAGATGCCAAGATAGGAAGATGGCTTGGTGAATGGAAGTAGTGAATCTTATGATGAAACTTAGAAAGGAACCCCGACTACGTGAAAGTCACATCCTCTTAATCGGGTAATGGAATTCTCTTCATCCTCTTCACCTACTCAACCACTTGGGCAATGGAATTCTCTATTTGTTTAGTAAATCTTGCAAGCTATTGATTCATTCTCTCAATGCACTAGAGCTTCATTCACTGACTCTCACACTCACGAATGGTCATATTCGTTATTTTGACCAAATTTCCAGAGATTGGCGCTTATCCACATATGCCCTTCTAGGCTGATAGAATTCTAGGAAACATAGTCTCTTACAGCACCTGTTCCACATTTTGAAACTTGCCAAACTAGCAAATACGACTATTCACCTGAAATTAAAACACATCATGAATGTAATTTGGTTTGCTTCTTTGTGTTGAATTAAGAGGAGGGTCGAAAAGAGAGGGTTGTACCGTTCTTGAGAGGGGTTAGACCAATCTGCCCACCCTGCAGGTATGATGGTGCTTTCCATGAATGTGTACAGGAAGACGACTCGCGAATATGGCCCCCAAGGTCGGCCTAAGAGCACCTGCCCTGTTCCTGATCCCGTGATCTTGCAATTGATGAACACAAAGCCTGTGTTCTCGTCTAAACTCGACCTCTTTTGAGCTGTCAGCGACCCAGAAATGTAGGCTTGTGTGGCGATCTCATGAACCTCACAGCTCTGCATCCGGTCCATAACCAAGTTCACAAGATCAGAACATGCATTACACTGCAGATAGATTGAGTGGAGTTTAGGGTACAACAAGACATAATTTTTTTTATGTTTTTTATATGTATGATCAATTTGTCTGAATTTCATAATGTCAAGTTTGTCTTCTGCTGGTGCGCTAGAGTCTCCAGGAGTTGAGATTGACCATGGGAATTGGCAGGCCTACACAACTCCAATGCATGGGGCACTGTATGCTCTATGCACCTGTAGAGCGCACCCGCTACTGCAACCCCCACAATGTCAAGTTTTGAGGCAACATTGTTACTCTCTCGTTGCCTGGTCAGAAGAGTTTGTAACCCATATTTAGTATGCATCAACAATTGTCTTTCAATTCAGAGGTGTCCACATTCTATAGGATACATATCTAAGTACTCTTGAGTTAAAGATCAATACCAGTCACGCATCTGGATGAAATACATGTTAGTACTGACTATTTCTAGTAGCCTGGCTGCTTAGTTAAACTAGCTATTGCCCTTTTAATCAATGTGAGCTCTTTGATCATCCAAAGAGTGCAAATCCAAACTTTCGAGCTGCAACAAAGCAACGGCCTTGGCATAATGTCGAATACTGCCTAACAGTGCAAAAATGAAGATTGTTTTTTGTCAGGAGTTAGCTGCAATCAAGCAATCTGGAAACAGGGTCTATACGTAGAGTGAAACACCGATACTGTACCTTGAAGACGGATTGAGCGTTTCCAGAAATAATGTCAATGTTGCCCTCGAAGTAACAGTCCTTGAAATAATGACGACCAGCAAAATCAAACAGTGTGTCTTGCCCTCCATAAAATCCACACGAGTAAAAAGCTGCCATATCTGCAGCTAACAAAACGGCGACTGCTTGGCCATCGACTTGTCCTGGTTCTGCTGGTGGCGCATCATTCTGCAGTGATCAATTTTTCAGAGGCACATCTAAGATAGAGACTCCAATAACCATAACTTACATGTACATTGGAGACTCCATTGACCATACAGGTGAGCTCAAATTTTTGCTTAAGTGTGAAAATACTTAATCTACTGACATTTAGAATTTTACAATTGATTTTGAGCTTACCACAAAATCAATCAATGTGCAAACTTTGAGAAGGTCCAGTGCGTAGGAAAGGTTCCAGGTTCACCTGTTTGGTGAATGGAACCTCTCCCTTCTGGTAAAGTGAATGAAGACTTTATATTAGTTACTCAGATTACCATTCTCTTCTCCACACAATCGAAATGCACAAAAAAAAAATATATATATTTTAGGTATTGGTTGCGAGATGGCAGTCGTAGACACTCCAGCTCCTGTCTACTTCTGTGTGGGTTCCGAAATAAGATGTGTGCCCTACCTCTCACTAAATAAGCATAGGAAATGTGAATAGTATCGTCGCTAAATAGGTGGAAGCATGATTTCTGAAATTTTAAATTTGCTTGACATGAAGTAGCCCACAGCTGATAGACTTAGAAGTGTAGCTAGCTAACCTGGAATCCAATGCCTTTGGCGACAAAGTTCTGTGCCCACACAGTCACAGTTGCACTGTCCGCAGTCCCGCTCGTGCTGGCAGCCTCGCAGTGAGCGATGATCGTGGAGGATCTTCCTTCCCCTTGAAGAATCAAAAAGGGCTTATTGGACGGAATAAGAATCTTTTCACTGCAAGAAGCAACAAGCTTTGTCATAGGTAAGAAACTCTTGTACATTCTTCAAGGACTAAAACTAGAATGGCTTAGCATGAAATCGACATAAACATACCGGTAGACACCAGCTCGAATGGAGATTTCCACCCAGTCTGCATTGTTATCCGGAACGGCGTTTACAGCATCCTGAACTGAACTGAAATCCGTGTTGCCTTGCTGCCCAACGGTAATATAATTGGTGTTGCTGGGGAGAGTCTAGGCATGGCCAGGAGCTGCCCATAGCCCAAGGAAGAGCAAGACACTCAGCTGTCTCAAATTGAGTTTCTTCTGATCAGTCATGGTGCGCAGCTACGCCTTACTATTCCTCCCCGATTTGTGGAGTTTTGTTCGACCTAGAACGATCCTTCAAACTCAAAGAATGGCCACCAATGTCGAAATTCTCCAAGTGGAGTCTATTAGGTCATCCTTCAAAGATTAGATTAATTAAATAGACGTATCTCATGAATCCTAAATGACAATGTATGCATCAAGCAAAGCTAATCAGTGCTACATTCTCTCCCTTAAGAAAATCTAGCCAGGTAAACATAACAACAGAACTGAAGAACTCCGGTCCCTACAAATCAAGAGTTTGCAGTTGGTCAAGATTCCACCTGAAAATCCGCAAGACAGTGATCGAGAGCTCGAGAGGGTACAAGAATCACTATTATCCCTCTCAGGAAGTGGACTCTAGCCTACACTATATTCAACGTCAAGGCAGCTCAGACTTCTACAAAAGAAATGTCATGATTCCACTCTTTCCATCGTTGCATCAGCACCAAAACTCCCACCATGGGCATGAGTGAGGACTGTACCGTAAAGTCTTGTGACACACGATGTGCACCCAATTACTGACAAGGTGATGGTGAATGTGAAAGCAGCAAGTCAACATTGTGCAGGAGAGAGATCTATTCAAGAATGCTTTCGCAGACCCTGAGAAGGGTGTTGAATCCCAGTTCTGCTTGGCAGGGCGTCTGATCTGACAACTGAACTCTTACAAAGGTCAGATCAGGCTAACCGCAGTGATCAGTGGTATCAAATGTGATCAAGTTGCTAATCTAAACACTACTAACTTAAACTCTAATCTAAATGACAGCTAAATTTTTTCGATTAGGCACGAGTTTTGCGTAAACTCACTAGCCGCGTTTGAGAACACTGACCGCAGTAATCAAACTAGCTGATCGACTGGTACATCCTGGCTGATTAACTTACAGTAGTTACGTTCGACATTGAGACAGCACAGCTGTGGAATGCACTAATGACAGACAGCACCTGACAAGCTCCACATGAAACTGATCATCTGATTCATGCTTACTGATGTAAATTACTGGTACCAGGAATATTTTGAAGTTCCCATCCTACGTTCTTAGAGTATAAACTTGGATCCTCTAGATTCTATAAGTGAGAATTTTTTTAATCAGGACCCCCCAAAAAAACTCCTCTTAGAACCATGTGAAAGTGGTTCAATCATATGTTCTAAGAATATATATATAATTAAATTAATGTGATTACCTTTGAGAAGATTTGGGTACGTATAACTCATTGGAGCTCACCGTCACCACTTAAGGTATGTGCATCCAAAATCACCACTTGAAATGAATGTGCCGTGTACATTTCATAGTTATAAACCTCCCGCGGCTTGCAACTTCAAATCACAATCGAATCTAAATAAGAACACAGAATATACTTATCAACAAGAAAGTTTCACAAGGAGCTCAAACCATTCAACCATAGGGAGAGACCAATCTCCAAAGAAAGTCTCTTCACCCCAAGTTCCATCTTATATAATAAAGAGTATCTATTAGTCCTTAAGATAGACTAGGACTTTTTTCTTCGTTTAGCTTTCTAACCTTGGTTCTATCCATAATCATCCACTAAAGTAAAAGTCCTAGTTATACTTCTCCAACACACTTGTCTTTATCTTGGAGTTGTCTGACTCCACTGCATAAATCCATCATTTGGAGATATTTATCTCCAAAGCACTCCAATGCCCTACATATAATAAGAGTTGTCTAACACTAGTGTACAAATCCACCATTTGGAGATATCTAGTCTCCAAGCAACCTCTTCTTGTCCACCAATGTATATTTCATCATGAATTAGTTCATCCATTAATGCATTCATCCATCAAAGGTCATGATACAATCATCATAAATTCTTTCATCTATCAATGTATTCATTCATTAAATGTGACAAGGGTCATGACATTTCAGGTAGCAATCTTGGTCACAACCAGAACCTATACCATACTACCATCCAGCAACAATAGAATACTATGAAAACGGACTAGGGAATTGCAAAGCAAGCCAAGTTCTCAAACATAATTGCCGGCTAGGACCTACTGAGCCATAGGTAGGAAGGTTGGTATTGACCTTCAATTATTTTTGATGACTTGGCCTATTTTGCAATTATCGGACATAATTAATCTCAATGTAGGAGAGTTGAGCCATTTGACTTCTTTGATTGCTTAACCAATCAAAACATGCCACAACAACAAAACTCTCTTGTATTTAGATTATGTTAGGTGGATCCACACTCACTAAATTAATACCGATTGATAACAATAGAGAATTCTCTTAGATTTCCCTCACTACCAATCCAATGAAACTTCTACTTCATACCCACCCTGTTGAAAATTTACACAAGGCAAGCAACGAGCATTATTAGTTTTAATCAACCTCTCCACTAAATTCAAACATACCATGACCACAAAACTCTACTCCATTGAGAATATGAAGTTTTAATTGTGTTTCCATATGAGCGTGTTTCGCTAGACACACCACAATCTCCATATTCCAACTCGATCTATAGATGGATATCCACATTATTGATCAAAATCACATGTGTGCTGATAAATAGAATCCGAAGTAATGCAGTAAGGAGAAAAATGAGACAGGAAGCTAAGAGTGGTTAGCAAACCTGAAATGTTTGGTGGTAACGTGATAACGTTAAATTGCACAATGCTGCTAGCTGTACTCCATCTTGACAACAATTTTCAGCCGATAAGGTGTGAGTAGGAACAATTGTTCTCAATGTAAACATCACAGTTTACTAAAAGTACGTTCGCACCTGGCGTTTGCCTAAACCAGCTTAAGCGAGGTAATATAGTCAACCCGCGGAGACCTGGGTTTTGCATGTCGCCTTGGGTTCCAGGCTTGAGCTGTGGGAGAGTCATAGTGAGTGGTTTAGATGCTAATGCGACACCTGTTCGCACATGGCGTTAACTTGTCATTTAGAGAGGGTTGTTAGCGACGAAACAGGGCAGGGAATAGTACGTGTCTGCACCAAGTGCAAGGTACTAACTAAGTAGTGGACCCGGTCTTAGAATTCTGGCGCACTGCCCGGGAGAGAAAGTGAGAAGGACTCCGGCACAATGTTTTTTTTTGGGCGATTTGGTGCTAAATAGTACCAAAATTTTTTAGCCATCACCAAGCCTATAGGAAAAAAATAGGGGAAAAATGCCATAAATCGCCCATGGCCGCGCGCGGTTGAAGGTCCTGGTGCAAATTCAAGGTAAAACAATCCTGGAAATGACCTTCACGTCGCCAGCGCCGCCCACGTCATCGTGCTCCACTTTTCCGTTGCACAGCTTGTTTCGCATCAGAACGTCTGGTTTTCAAGTTTTCCATCGCCACCTTCTCTCCCACTCTCAGCTTCTTGAAAGCCACCTCTTAGCTGCATTGAAGTCCTGGAGCGCCTGCCACCATTGTTGTGTCTTCTTTGTTGTTGTAGCCCACTCCGCGATGGCTTAGGCTTCCAGAGCGCCAGCGCCCATTTTCTGAAAATGCATTCACAGCCAGTTAGGTTTTTCTTAAAATGCGAGGACGCCACATTGAATTCCACTCCGCATAGGGTGCAACCAAATTACTCGAGTTTCTCTGCAATTATGTCTCCCTTTGAATTGCGCGATCGTGGAGGGCGTCTGCACAGGGTGCAATGCAAGGTTTTAGGCGCTGTGTTCAATTTCAAAATTCACCCCATATCCTCCTGCTCAACTCCATTGAACTTACTTGGTGTTGGTGCAATCTTCTTGGGGTTTAGGAATTGTGTTTTTCTCTGTACAATTTGCATCGGGTTGTGGGGATTTGTTTGTGTCGAGTGCTGTAGGGTTCAGGGTGATGGCGGACTCCCTTTCCGCTCCTACATTGGTGTTGCTACCTTGGCGAAGGCGAAGGTAATGGCCGACACGAAGATGGCGGAGAGGCGTCAACGCAAATTGAACCGGTTGCAGCAGCAGGCAAAGGTAGTTGAGCAGAAGGCAGTAGCTTCCAAGCGAGCGCTTGAGGTGGAGGCAAGAAAGAGAGCGAGGTCTGGTGCGACGATGCGAAGTTACTTCTCGTCGAGCAGGAACTCAATGAATCGCGGTCCTCTTCAATGTAGTGATGTGGGAGGGATTGGTACGGGGTCTTCTAGTCCACAACTGAACAATACGGACTTGGGGACTTCCCAGTCCATGGACACTGAGATCCTTCTCTCGTGCCTTGCAGTTGTCCCTCTCTCAGACGAAGAGGCTACTTCGAATTCCGAGTTAGATCTAGACTTGAGCGATGAGGAAATGCTGGATTCGGACGATGAGGCTTTCGTGGACCCTCCACCGCGTGCTGGGAAGAAGAGGAAGAGCAAAAAGTGCAAATTGAAGGGTGCAAGTGCTGCGGGAACATCTTCTGCTAGCACTATGACAAAACTGAAGAAAAATTATGACCTCCACCGTAAATTTCACACTGAGTGGGCGGCAAAGGAGCCTTGGAGCGAGGCAGTCTTAGCGGAGGATGGAGTGATGCACTTGGTGCGGTGTCGACCATGCTCCGTAGTGCGTGGAAAAGCCATACAAATGGCTCCTAAA
This sequence comes from Pseudisothecium myosuroides, assembly GCA_951799445.1. NCBI lineage: Eukaryota > Viridiplantae > Streptophyta > Bryopsida > Hypnales > Lembophyllaceae > Pseudisothecium > Pseudisothecium myosuroides. The sequence continues at coordinate 20,332,396 of OX637289.1, forward strand.
TGGGACACGGTTTCCAAACATGGTCAGCGTGAGATTCACAAAAAATGCATGTTGCTTTATGCAGCTCGGGGTCCTATATCTGTGACTAAACTCATCCAAGGGTGTAGCACATTTGAGTCTCGCAGGAAACGTATGCAATTTGCCACGTTGTTCCAATTGCTTGCAAGTGGAAGGCCAATGACTGAGTTTGAGGCGAGATTTGAGCTCTACGAGTTCCTTGAAGTCCCTGAACTTCCTCGTAAACACTGGGCTGACGGCTCGGGGTGGGTCATGGCGGAGCATCTCTATGACTTCGTCAAGCAGAAGATTAAAACATTAGTTTCCAATGCCACCTACTTTGCTTTGTCCGCAGATGAGACGACTGCTTGCGACAATACCGGTTGATTCGCAATTCGTGCCTACGTCATGGTGAACTGGTGCCGTGTACCCTTACTTCTGTCAATCCAGAAGATGGATTCCGACGGGGCTACAGCTAACAAATTGACAAAGTGTGATTACGAATGCTGTGACTGCTAGGGGTGGGGTCACAAGTGCGGAACTAGCAAAGAAGCTGCTTTGCTTTGGAGCTGACGGGGTCAGCACTTTCCAAGGGTTGAAGTCGGGTGTCACCACGCAAATTAAGGAAAAGTTCGCTCCTTTTGCAACAGGTATTCACTGTTGTGCCTATCATCTCAATTTAGCTGCCCAGTCACTCTCTTCATTGACCGTGATGCACGCTGTGGAAGAAGTTCTCCGAATGACTCACGCCTACTTTGCACATTCTCCCAAGAAAGCTGCCGAATTCCGCAATTTGGCAAAGCAGCTTGAGTCCAAAGGCCTAAAGATGCTAAAGAATGTCAAAACACGGTGGATGAGCTGCCTTGGACCAATTAGGAGGCTCTTGGCAGAGTATAAAGGTGTTATTGCTATGATGCTTGCAGACAAGGATGACAAGAAGTGGGGTCCAAAGGCTAGGGTAAGTTTCCTTGTCTTCTTCCTATTCACGTGGCTTTCTTTGCATTCTCTCTTTTCAATTCCATATTTTATTGCTTTCTGTAAGTTCGTCATTCACTTCCTTGGAATTCTATCCCGAATTGTATTTGTCTGCTTCCTTGTTTTTTTTTTGACTGTTACTGTTTGTTCATTTCGGGGGTGGATTCTGGTTGCAGGCAAACCTAGCTCTCCTGGTAGACCCCTACGTGTTGCTTGGAATGTTGGCAATGTTGTTGATGCTAGAGGCAGTTGATACTTTGATTCAGTGGGCGCAAAAATGAGACGCATTCATCTGTGATTTTGTGGGGGCACTTGGCACATGTCAGAGCAGCCTCTTCACTTATTACTTGAATGTCGACACAGCTTTCCGCAAGGATGAATTCCATCAGTTTAACCAGGTGGTGTAATGCTCTCACGAGCAAATCCTCATGAAGTGGAAGGCTAACTTGAACTTGCCGTATGAGAGTCTCACCTTCGTGGTAGGTGGAGAGTCTTTGTATGCCCTTCATGATGGCAACATGGTGAATCGGGAGGGTTATGCAGCAATTGTTGCTACGGTGCAGAATGATTGCAAAGGTAAGTTTTTTGCTTTGTTTGTTTGCTTTATTTGCTTTGTTACTTGCTTTGTTTGTTAGTTGTTTCTTGTCTTTGCTTTGTTTGCTGGAGTACTTCTCTGTTTGTGCTGTCTTACTAATTTTTTCCTGTTTTTGGAGGCAGAGGCTGCACGTAAGCTCATGGATGAGATGGCCGGCAGGTTCCCTGACCATGGCTTAATGGATGCTCTGGGAGTTGTATACCCACAGTACTGGCTACAAGGGGATTGCACAACCAGCTTCCACAAGCACCTGGACATCATACGGAACTTTTATTGTGAACCTAAGTGGATTGGTGAGGGAGAGAACAAACGACTTGTTCCTGCTGTGTTGGACAAATTCCTATTGGAATCGAAGCAGCCCCTTTTCAAAATTGCAATGATAGTCAACGCACACGCAGCCATGGAGATGCCGCTGCTGAATGCTCTTGCGCATCAGCTGGTGAACCCTCTCACGAAGCTTTGGAGAACTTTGGATGCCAATCCCGCATTGGGGAAGCACTTCGGAGAGTACATCAAGTTGGCACAAATTGCCATGGTTCACGTTCTTGGCGCCGTGGAGGATGAGCGCACTTTTTCAGCGTTGGCCTTTCTGAAGGATAGGCTGCGCAATCGGCTTGATCAACACCTTGGTGTCGTTGTGGGCATGCATTGCCAAAGTGTATATAGCTTGAAGAACTTTCCCTACGATGACACTACAAGAAAAGGGGCCAATATGCGACTGGGGAAAAACGACTTCCTGTCCACAATGACTAGAGAACGACTATGGCTCCCTAATTGCACCAACGGCGTTAGCTTCACAGCCTCCGAGTTGTGCTGCAGTCGCAGGCGTGACTGTGGGATGAGAAGTTGACAACCGCTATCCTTCATCCGCAGCTTGTCGTCAACTGCGTTGTCGAACTTTTGACGTGGACTCTCTGAAATCTACTAAATGGGACCTAGTTGTAGCAGAGTAAAGAGTTGACTGCAGGGGCGACTGCGTGCTATTTAGGAATGACTTCGTAACGACTTTCAAGTGACTGCGCAGGAGTCATTTGAAGTCATTCGCAGTTTTCACAAAAAGAGCTGGAAAGAAAAAGCCACCTTCTTTACCGGACACTTCACATTGTTTTTTGCATGGACAAGTTCATTCCCAATTTTAAAAAAATTGTAGATCATTCTCTCTTTCTGTTTTGCCTTCTTCTTTATATTCTTTTGCTATTCTTTACTCATTTCACTTTGATTTTAAAAATTCCCTTTTTAAAAATTTTCCAAAATTTTGTCCCTTTAATTCAATTGTCTTCCTTCCCATTTTTGGGAAAAATGGTTTGCAGTTATGTCATCTCTTGTTCTCCCTTTTCCAAAATATAATTCAATTACAAAAATGATTTGTAAATCTTTTTCCAAAAAGAGAAAGAGTTAGTTTTCTATTTCCTTCTTTTCTTCTATTTTTCTATTGTTGTTGTATTCTTCAGCTGTCAAATTTTTTGGAAATTATTTATTTCGTTCCCATTTTTTTCCCCCATTTTTTCCTCCTATTTTTTCCCCAATTTTGGGTCCACTTTTATTTCCTATTTTATTTTCCTTTCCCCCCCTCTTTTCGAATACCTTTTCTATTTTGTGCCCCATTTTTTTTCCCATTTTTTCACCCCATTTTCTTCCCTTTTTCAAAAACAAATTTCTATGTGCCACATTGTTTTTTTGTTATTCAATTTTTCCCTTTTCTCTTCTCTTCATTTTTTTAAATTTTTTTTTTTTTTTTTTTCTTTTTTGATAATAAATGGAAACCATTGTATTAAGTGAAAAAAGTAACCGCCAAGCCCAAGTTTTAAAACTTTTCTTTTACTTTCTCTTTTCTCTACTCTTTGTTTATCTTTTTAAGTTTATTTCTTTGACCTTCTTTAAAAAGAAAAAATTATTCTTTTCTTCTCTTATAAATCATGCATCTCCAATGGCCTTTTTGTTTTGTTGGGGTCTATTGTTTTCTTTGTTGGGGTCCACATTAAGATTCATTTACACTCTTATTAGGACAATAGCTATGATTTTGGTCCATTTGTGTTGGTAACTTCGCAATATTTCTAGACATTTCATATGATTCAAAATAGATATTCCTGAGGTCCCAACATAAAGACTGGAAGGTGTTCTCATGGTCCTAAAAGCAATCGTTAAGTCCCGTTCTCCTCTTACATGGACAACAACATTGCTTCTTTGGTGTCGTTGTAGAATGACTTCTTGAGACTGCAGAATGACTTTCTACAACTGCAAAATGACTTCTTGCGACTGCAGAACAACTTCCTGCGACTACAAAATGACTTCTTGAGACTGCAAAATGGACTGAAACATCTCAAATTACTTAGCAGCTAATCAACTACTGCTTCGTTGCTTTGTGCAATGTAATGCATTGTGTGCTTTTCAAACATCTGCGTACCTTTAATCACACTTCCTTTGCATCTACAACACATTTTCATCATGGGTTATATACAAAAAGGCAAGACAAAATTTAGAGAGGATGTTAGAAAATGTCAAAAGAAAATATCCTTTCCAATCTCTTTCTCAAATTTGTCCATAATTTTTTATTTGAGGCTTGAAATATAAAATGGATTTTTGGAAATGAAAGTGGGGTTGATTTTCCAACTTTTTTTAGTTCAAAGGTTTTTGAAAAAAATTAATCTACTATGCTTAAATGAGATTTGAAATATTACTTGTAACACAATTCCTGCATTTTACATATCCCACATGGTTTGTCTTGCCTCCTACCACCCCACTTGTATAAAAGGCTTGTCATTTCATTTCTTCATGCTCCCACATTAAGTGGCTTTGAAAGCCATGTGACACATGCCAATTACAATGTATGGTATATGATGTACGGTGTATTGTACATAGTATATGATGTATTGTATATGGTGTATTATGTATGGTATATTGTTGTGAAACTTTGAATGTATTGATATGCGACTACAGAATGACTACTCCCCAAATAATGGGCCCCACATTCCTTTTTGCAAACGTCATGTTAATTTTAAAATGATTGGAGACATCAGCGACAACATCACCTACATCCTAAACAAACGTCACTCAAAATGACTTTTCAATGACTCAAAAGCGACTTCCTACTTGGCCGTCCACGTCAGATTCATCAGGGGTTAGTCATAACTTTAGAATGACTAAAAAATGACTGGCCACGTGGATGTCCATGTCAGATATTCTAAATGTCCACGTCAGATGTTTTAGAGGTCCACGTCAGATGTTTTAGAGGTTCATGTCAAATGCTTTCCACATGGCAGCTCTACAGACATTTCCTTAAGCCCAACTTTCTTTATCACTTCATCCATTTTTACATCCAAGGTAGAAATGGATGGTTATAATAGATTGTAGTCGTTGTCCTAAACGACTTGTCCACAACGACTCCAAGGCCTTAAGTCGTATTGCAGTCATTGTGTCCACAACGACTGTTTTTTAGTCGTTTATTGAAGTCGTTTTTTCCCCCATTTTCTTGTAGTGTGACTACTTCAAGCAGTGGTTGATAGCCACTGAGCATCAACGTTACAGTGTTTTAGCGTGACAGAATGAGTGCATTGTGGATTGAGGGGAATTTGCAGGTCCTGCTTGACAAACTTACAGATGGCGGAGATAGTGCAGGGTAGCCAGTTACGGCCAGTACTCGGTAGTTGTTCGATTCAGGAGGCAGGTGATAGTCTTTTAGTTGCGGCTGATTCATTTTTCTTCTAGTTGCAGCTGATTCGTTGTTGCACCTCAGTTTCAGTGGTGATTTCATGGAATGTCCAGACTACATTGTAGTGCTTTTATGGAACACGTTTAGTATTCTTTCCTTGTTGTGAAAGTTTCAATTTAGATGGTGGTCCTGGTTGGCTGCAGATGTATAGCGCAGGATGTTCTTGCTCACCGAAATTGTTACGTCTTCTTGTGACTTGTGATTGACAGCTTGTTAGCAGGGACGATCGGCCTAAACTAAGCTTCATCTCTGGGAGTCTTTCTGCATATGAGGTGAAGCACACTAAACCTTCTGACTCCCTTGTGAATTTCTTGAGCATTGCACTAATTCAGGCATTGGAGCCTGTGTGTTTGTTTTGCAGGTCCTGTTTTGTTACATGTACAGCGAAGGGAGCCAAGAGGAAGTCTTTCATTTGCTGAAATCGCCATTTACATGTTTGATGTTTGAATTCTGTCGCTAAATTCTCTTCAAAATTTCCTTTAGAAAAATGATTTGCAACCTAAAGCAATTCAACAAGGTGCACTGTGTAGCCCGAAATTGCACACACTGGAATCCTCCGTGGCCACATCGTGCGACAACCCAAAATAAGAAGTGGCCAGTGACATAAAATTTGAAGGCCCACAAAAAAATCTGAAGCCAATGCCTTCAATCACAAAATGCCAAATTAAGTTTTCAAAAAGCCAGTTGGCCTGTCCACAGTCAGTCCCTGCAGAGAAATCAGCACCCACCCCTAAACGGAAAAAACAACACTGATTGACAGTAATCTTTGATCTTTTAATTTCAAAAACAATGAGTAGACTACGGTACATTGTCGGCAAAGTAAGTTACACTCCCTCTGTTTTAAAATAAATCTGGATTTTTTTGCAATTGGCTAAAATAACATGCAAGCTGCTCCTATTTTCAAGGGATTGCATAGTTATTGTAGCTTCTAGTCAACCCTACTAGGTGTGAAAGAATGGAAGTCAACTATGAAGTGACGCATGTTGAAAACAGGCGATGAAATTGACAAATTTCCTCCCTTTTTGGAATTGCTCCAGTGCTGTTAATTTGAATCATTCTCCAAGAAGCGTTGGTGTGGGGAAGTTCGTTAATGTCCTCTGTATTCAATTGTCACGATGTCTTGTGATTCAATTATAGAAAATTTTCAACAAGAAACTTGTTAGTTGTAGGTTTTTGTACAATTGTGGGTTAAATTCATCACCTTTGGTTGATTAGAGGTTGCGTTTCAATTCCCTTTGTAGGGATCAAATTGCTATTTAGACTTTGAAGTGTTGGATCTGCGGATTTTATTGCTTCAGGGTATTCAAACTAGCTTCAATTGTTGTTGATCAAGTTGTGGAGAGCAATTTCGAGTTTAATTTGGAACAAGTATATTTTAAAAACCCAGATTCATGTTGGGTATTAGTTACTAACCAATTGGACGATTTTGGGCATATGAAACTGTGTTGGGTTGTCATCGATGATTTCCCTTTAACTCTACATATTTTCAAGAAAGTCCTTGCAATTGAATATTATTGTTAGTGTAATTTGAGTTTGTAGCATTATTTACCTACATTAAAATTTGAGGATGAGGGAACTTGAATAATCAGAGTGCATTGATGGAATAGTTTTTTTTACTTTTAAAAAAAAAGGACTACATGTGTACCCCTTTGAGAATTTTGAATGTAAATGTTTTACAACTAATAGAAAAATGACTTGTGTATCCCTTCCAATTTTTTTACAAAAGCTTTACAACCAACGAGAAAATGGCACAAGCAACCCCTTTTGTTATTCATGTGTGGTTCTCACAAAAAGGTCCATGACAATGGCAATGAGGTAAAAAGATGCAAGTAGCCTTACCCCTGTCACCCCCCTGATTGAAAATCCCTAGCCATTGATATAATCTTCGAAAAATGGCCCCCTCCCATGCTGTTGATTTGATTTTTTCACTGGAAAATTTTGTTGATGAATTGTTTCCATTGATATTGGCCAAAAATTTTAGAAGACTCACAATGTCATGCCGTCAATCTTGAATGGTAGCTAAAAAAATTTCATCCGTTGATGATCTATCGCTACCCAATGCTTACGGTTTTCTTTATAAAGCTATCATGTCTATCTGCATGAAACTTTTGCATAGATTTTGCTTTAGAATGTGTTTGACATGTTTTTAATCTTGTTGTTTGGTGTCATTGTCAGTTAGTTGGGGAATGGCAGTTACTGCCACTCTACAGTACATTGTGTGACACCTCCCCTGCCCTCCCCTCCATTTCATTTAAAGAAAAAAAATTTCAACAAAAAAATTTCAACTTTCCCTCAACCCCTCCCACCCTTTGTAATTTCCAGGTGGGGGTGGGGCTGGCAATTGATATGGAATATATCAACTATATCCTTGTATCCGTATCCTTGTACAATATCCATATCCGTACAGTATTTATATACATATGGTATTCATATCCACATCCATACCTATACTATATCTGTACATTATCCATATTGTATCTGCATTAGTATTGTATCCTAAGTATTGAGATCAACAACATTGGAAGGGGAATTGGATTTTTTTAAAGAAAAATCAACTGTTGAGAATTTTTCAGAGGAAGGGGGTAGTGGGGAGGAAATGAGGTGGACCAACATGTTTGGCTCTTTTCAGTGCATTGTCATTGTGAGAGGTCTTACTCTTTTGCTTTGTGATCCTCAACGATAGAGCTCTGGGCTCTAGGTTTGATAGATGTACAATTAGGAATTTGTTTCCATTGTTTGAATTGAATTTATTGCAGGTGAAAATGAACTGTCAAAATTTTGTATAGTCTCTGCTCAAGGACATGTTTGACACATTTTTTAGATCACCTTGTTTGGTGTGATTGTGAGATTTCTTTTTTTTTGGTTCCATGTGATGGAGGGGTTGCTTCCGGGATAGATTAAGGTCCAGTTAGAGTTTTGATTTTCGACCTTTCCAAAGTATTGATTGACTTTGTTTTTTCTAATTTTGATGTGTTCATGTGAAAAGTGCAAAGCTCACTTGGGACAATGGAAGTGTGGTTCAGCCTTGTCTTGATAATGTGACCCTGTAGTTGGCAAGGTACCGTTTCTACCTAATTTCAAGAGATTGATGTAATTTTGTAGAGAAGTTTGAGCTATATCCTACATGAAGGTCTAATAGACGTAAATTAAGTATTTTTTGCAATGTTTGAATGTTTGGAATATTACAAGTTAAATGTCTAAAAATGTTATAGAAATTTTTCATCCATATTGCCTAATTTTTTGAATACCTAGAAGTCACCAAATATGAGAAAATGTAGACGTAAGAGAGTTTTAACCTTAAAATGAGGTGTTTCACCTACATAAACCCTGGGTGAATGCAAGAAAGACCGGCCGGAAAACGTAGTGTTTTTCATAATACTCATTTTTTTTCCGGGAGTACTGTATAATTAGAAAAATAATTTTAAAAAAATCAAAAAAATAAGTTTAATGTATACACTTTTAAGAAGAAGGTACCATAGGAAGGAAAAGTATAGAAAAATTCTCCAAGTAGGAGAACTAGAAAAGTGCAAAATCTCAGGAAAATAGGCACTTTCACATTTTTATTTGTAAAAGATAGGAAAAACAATTTTTAAAGAAACTAAAAATTGGCCATTTGGGAAGACTTTATAAGGAAGAGATTTTACCAAAAAAAAGATCTTGAAACCATTTTGAATGTTCAACATTGAGCGAGCAAGGGACCCCTGTTAGCACACATGTGGAGGACATAAATTAAAATATTTTTAAATTTACTTTGGTAGAAACATGATTTCCTACTCTGGGAATAGACCATAGAAATTTCATCTCTAGATCATTAATTTTGGGTACTCCCCAACAGTACTAAAACCCCCTAAATCGCAAAGTGTGACAAATTAGCTAAATTTAAATATAAATATAAAATGATTTTTGAAAATTTCTGAAAAATAAGGGATTTGAATACTATTAAGTTAGTCATCTTCAAAAACAAATTCAAGTACATTGGCTTCAACTGCCAAAAGTTATGGATAATGCCAACTCCAGCACTTGAAGTGTGACGCCAAATAGGACTGGTCTTTCTTGCATTCACCCCCCTTTGCACGCAAAAACTAAAATCTTTTGGCACTCAAGTGCTACATCAGACCTTCACGTATAGTAGGTCTTTGTATTTGCTACTTAGACTCCGGCAGTACTCAATTTACTAGAATTATGTGGGAATGTCCTTTTGGTTCCCCTCTTGGATGTGAGAAAGTAACATTTGTCAAGCTTTGCAATTTAATCAACACTACCGTTCATTCTACAATTTTGCATTGCATCTCTCTATAAGTTTTTTAGGTATCTCAAGCCAAATGAATGGTGGATTCAGCTGTATTGTCTTCTCATTTGAAATTGTTGCAAAGCTCATCTATAGTATGGTTTAGGATTTAGGAGCTAGTTAATGATCAAAATGATCAAGTTGCTCGCTTTGCTATCACACTATGGCAAATTTGATTACAACAGTGTAATCTATTTTTACAAAACTTGGCTTTTGACCATGTACTAGGTTCCTTCAATTTGATACACAACAATCAAGAAATCTAGTAACGTAGAGAGGTTTTGTGAAGCTCTTTGTTGTTGTGATGTGGGTTGTCTACTAGTTAAAAATAGACATCTATATTTTTATATTAGTTCTGTAATTGTGGGTGATTTAATTCAAAGTTTGATTGATAGTTATTTTTAAGTTAGCTTTTACATTAGTTTTTAACAATTGAAAGACAATTGAAAATTAGAGCAAATTCCTATAAAGTCAATTTGGTTGGATGCTTACAAAATTTTGACGCAAGATATGAAATATACCACCTCATTGAAAATCTATTTTTTTAATTGGATGCTTGAATCAAAAGTTATATTGCCCCTAAATTTTTTTGGTAGCCCGGGCAATTTAGAAATCGTTTGGAAATTTTAGTCCTAAAATCACATTCTAAGAGGAGTCAAACTTTGTGAGCAATATAGGGGTGGCGGTTTTAAGAAAATACATTTTTTCTAAATTCAAGTCCTATTATCTTGCAATCTATGAAATCAAAGTTCTTGAAATTTTTCCCACATATTCCAAATGCTTCTCTCTAACTTTTCACCATTTGGAATTCAAATAAAAATTTTCCTCATTGCACAAGAAATCATCAAAAAATGACTAGTGTATTGCAAATTCACTTAATGTCTTTGTTTTGCAAGGTGATTTAGAGTAAGCTAGATTCCGTATTTACTTCTAAAATTTTTCATGATGAACCTAACATCATATACTTATGAATGGTTAAAATCCTCATTTTTGTGTAGAACAAAAAATTTATACCAAAAGGGCTCACAGTCTACTGACCTTATTTCTTAGGGATAAAAAAAAGGTTTTTTTCTCTCTTCATATGTTATAATCTTTCAATCCACGCAATCAAATGGGCTAAATTTTTTTCCACACATTGTGTTACTTGTTTATTACACTTTTGTGTGGTTGAAATTAAATAAAAAAGTTTTAATTTTTGATTTTGAACAAATCATCAAAAAGTGGCAGATTTGGACTTTTTCTCTTCCAAAACATCCTCTAACCTTTAGGGGTTAAAATTTCTAATTGCTTTTACTTCATTTATTATTTTATAGTGGGCTAAAAAAACAGTGTGTAAAGGCAGCATATATAAGTTAAGCAACAGTTTGTCATACACAATGTGCTCAAAAGACACAAACACATGGCGCCGCCTCTCAGCGAAGGTGTGTTTGCAGAGGTTCTCTTCTGGTTCAAATGCTGAATGAAGCTCGCAGGAGGACTATCATGGTGGCCGACGGTGATGTGTGAAGTCTGGGAGCCTAAACCCTAATTCACAAATGCTGGATCACTTTGTCGATCGCAAGCAGAGCTTCGTCAGTTTGTTTGAAATCCGCATCAATCCCGCATTGTCTACTCTTTTCGGGACTCTTTGCAATTACTGGCGTGGTGTCCATATCTGCATTCAGACCAGGATTGGAAAATCGATTCTTGCTGCAGCATGGAGTGACTGGTTTGTACGATTGAGGGCCTGGAACTCTAAACCCGAGGAATTTCACAGTTCCACGATTTGCACCCCCGAAATTCAGCTTTTGCGCAATTATATATGAGTCCGGGAATCTTCCTCAAAGTAATGGACGAAACTCGTGACGGGCGCTGCTTTCGCTAACGACGTAAGTGAACGATCTCATTTCTTTCGAACCTTGCTTGCTTTCGAAAGTTGCTTTAGTGTCTCGGGGATTCTAGAAATCTATGTTTCAGGGTTTAGGGTTTAGGGTTTAGGGTTTAGAGAATTTTAGAGTTTAGGATTAGAAGACGGGCAGCTGCGAAGTGAAGCCCGCAAGACATGACTTCTCGGTGATGGTTTTATGAAGATTAGTATTTGTAGCAGTACTCCGAGAAAACTGTTTTAGAAGAAAATGTTCCGTTTTAAATTGCGTTTTTGAATGTTGTTTGATTGCGTGTTTTTGATGCACATTTGTATTGCTGATAACATTTGTAGAAGATTTGGCTCTGAACATTTACTCTAAGATTTGTTTTTTTGGATTTTGTGAATTCGTGCATTTTTGTTGTTGGAAAGTTTCTGAGGAGTTTTTTTTTGGTCGTTTACGTGGTTTACAGGGGTGTGACGTTGAGGAGCTGAGTCAGGGTAGTTAATCTCTAGGGCTTTAGGGTACGTGGTTCGATTGGAGGTTCGTTTTCGCCCACTTGTCTCCGAAATTTGTCTACCGTGACGAGAGAATCTCGCACTTGGAAGAATTCTAACTTCTGAAGAATTTTGCATTCAAACTATCAAGCAATGTTAAGAATTTTCAGAAATTTTAGGGTTTTTTGAGCGCTGTCTCATTTTTCAATATTGTCAATTGGCCAAACTACGAGTTTAAGAACAAATCCTGTGAAGGGGTCCCGTCAAGCCATGTCACGCAGTCTCTTGAAGGGGTTCGTTCTCTAATTTCTAGATGGGAAACTCTATTGTATTCTGTTCCTGTTATGATTCAAACTTTCTTCGATCCAATTAGTATTTGGGGCATAATTCTGTTGCGTACCTGCGGCATTACCTTATCCTTCAGTGCGCTGTTCCTCCATGAGCATTCGTCTAGTTCTCGTTATTTTTTCAGCGACTTTTTTTAGTCAGATCGCTATGATTCAGGGTTTGGGTTTGCGATGCTGGTGCTGGATATCTGCTTGTATTTCTCCTTATTCTGTCAACTGAAATTGTAGCTGCAGTGATGCTACACAAAAAGCTTACTGTTGGAAATTTACTTGAGGGTTTACTCCTTTAGGGGTGGTCAATTTCTCTATTAGTTGCGCGGGTCAGAAGGTTTCTCCTAACACTTCATGAGACGGTCCTACCAAGGTTGTACAGAACTGCAGACGACCGGGATTTGCTGATGGAATCGTTGGTGCAGGGCAAGGGTTTCGACCCCGGAATCGCTTGTTGAGGAGGAATCTTCGTCTCGCGACTGCGTCCGAGGCTATGGCGATGGAGGATATCCAGGAGCAGCAGAGGAACTTCGGCGGTTTGGGCGTCCCCGTCCAAGCCGTCGCGGTGGTCGGCTCTCCGGCTTTCCCGAACTCCATCAAGTGGTCGCAGGAGAATCTTCTCGCCATCGCGTCTGGGCACCTCGTCACCATCCTGGTTCGCTGCCCAATTATCTATCTTTTCTTTTGAAATGTTTTTCTTCAGGAGCACTTGGTATTGTAACTCTTTACAATGTGCATTTTTTTTTTAGTCAGCTTGATTGGACGATGTCATTCGTATGATTTTGGTTAAATGTCAGGAGTTGAAGGTCAACATTGTGTTGTGGTTACTCATTGTCATTGTGTGCAGAATCCTGCTGAGTTGACAGGTCCAAAAGGTTTTGTCCCAATTTCGCAAAGCCCAATTTTCGATATTGGAAAAGTGCAGCCTGCAGGTTTGTAGCTTCTGTTGAATCAGGATTGTAATTTCGAATGTTGTAAAAGCAGGAAGTAAGGAAAGTCTTTAATGCGTTCTCTGTCAAATTGGCTGTCAATGCAGATTTACATGATTCTGAGCTCTTTGAATTTCGGCTTGCTAGAGAGGGGCGAACAGCGGTACGATCAATTGATTGGTCTCCACAGGGCGTAGCTTCTCATGGAGGGTAAGTTGAACGTTCTATCGAACCAGACTGTGTCATTCTCTTTCCAATATTTGTGTAGGTCCAAGAATCCGATAGTTCGCTGCCATGTTATATCCAGTTTTATGTTTTTAGTTCTTCGTGTTCCCATTTGGAATCTTATCAAAGCTGATAATGCCTCTTGCAGGTGCTTATTGGCTGTCTGCACGACGGATTCAAGAGTGAAGCTTTATCGTGCACCATTTTGCGACTACACACCTGAATGGGTGGAGGTTTGCTAACTTTCGACATTTTTCGTACTTGAATGCAACCTAGGGAGGGATCATCAGCTTCCGTTTGGTAAAGGGTGCGTAGTGGACTAGCATGTACTATGTGCTTTTTTCGCTGTGCGAAATATTCATTTGATCGACACTTTTACAGGTGGTGGATTTAACTGAACTTATGTACGCGTGCTGCGTTGAGAATAAGTTTCAACTGGCGGAAGTAGCATATGACTTAATTGCTAAGGTATCTCCACTAGTTTCTTAAGTTATGTTTTGACAGTCCAAGTTCGTGTCATTCATTGCATCAAGAGATTATCTTGCGCATTATGACGACGTAATTAAGTCTTGTTTTTGAGGCGCCAGACTTTGTATTCAACGTGAGCATTCTTTTGAACAGATTTTGAGTGATTCATCTGGATTCTTGGAAGTTGTTTAGCCTTACTAAAAGTGTTGTGCCATTTTAGGACGATGAAAGCAACCTGCCCTCGAAATCCAAGAAGCGACGAGCTCAAACGCAGGAACCTCAACATAGAAAAGTGCAGAGGACAGAGAAAATGTGAGCAAGTTTGTAAGTAGCTCTTTTCTTGAGACATGGTTGTAAGTAGCTCTTTTATTGAGATATTGTTATCTTGTCATTTACTTTTGCCTTCCACTCTTAACATATTAATTTGATTTAGTCAAATTCTCTTAATATAGTCATAGATTGTTTCATAGGACAGTTTTATTTTTCTGCATCTGATAAGTTATGCCGTTTTGTTTGCAGTACTGAGAATACATCAGAGGGTGCAGCTGGTATGGACAATGAATGTACAAAGCCGATACTGGCGTATAGAAGAAAGAAGTTTTTTGGAGCTCCACTTGTTTCCAATCATGTGTCGACCGTGGTAATTCGCAATATTTCCTCGAATCTTCATGCCAAATATGTACTGAGATTTGTAAAGGATGTGATGCATTTACACTATCAACGCAATTTAGTATGGGCAGCTTCATAAAGTGGCCAAAAACCACGTATCACCGAAGTATTTGGACTGAGGCAGTGATGTCGTTGATTGATTAGATCCTAAATTTGTTCAAAATATTAGAACCGACACATAGAGTAGTGATTCAATTGATGTGATGCTGGACTTTTGCGAGCTACAACTGCAAGAACCTTATTAAGTTCTGAAAGCATGGTAGCTCTCTTGAGAAGCAAGCGACATGACATTTATGCCTTGGTTCAATGTGGACAAGGGGTGTTAAAGTTACAAGTTGGTTTTTGGTGAAGGTAGCGGAGGACAAGATTGTTCAAGAGAAATTCACTTCAGGTAGTTCATATTTGGTTTCTGTATTTTGTGCTGTGCTGATGTGTCCGCTGTCCAAGGTCAGTATTTCTGGTCAGTTTGGCAACTCATGAATGGAAGTTGAATGGATGATATCAAGACGGGGAGGACTTATAAGGGTTCTGCTTGTTCAGAGACTCCTGGGAACCGCGTTACTTCAACAACGAGACGGTTAAATGGAGTCGGAAACCTTGAGATTCAGTTACCTCCTCAAAGGATGACGAGGAATCCAAACCCACTTCCTTGTGATGATGATGCCGATGATGCCGTTTCACCAAGTGGAGTGCACTCTGGTTCAAGTCGTCCTTCTAAATTCATCTCACCTACGGATTATGCGGCACGGAGTCACTCTCTTGCTCCCCTAGTGGTTGCCTGGTCTCCAACGTGTTATGTGAACGGTCAGGGTTTTGTATTTTGTGCTGTAGGGACGAAGGCAGGCAGTGTTTGGCTCTTGCGAATTGGACTTCCAGAGTATTACTCAGTTGAAATACCTGTGTTCCCAGAAACTTCTCTGCTTGGGGAAATTATGGTTCACAAATCTTGGATAAGTACATTAAGTTGGGGCATAAGCTCTAGTTTAAGGGACACAACCGAAGATACTGTAGTGTTGGCAACTGGGAGTTCTGATGGGAGGTATACTTCCTTTTTCGTTTCAAACCGCCATGATCATCAATATTTTGTTGACTTATCTTTTATAAATTCCTTGAAATTTTTCCTTTTTCATTGCTTTTTCTGCAATCGTTTTTCAATCAATGAGAATTGTTTTGAACGTTTGTGACAATTTCTAGTCATGAGATTTCGTCAGTTTTCATTTTTTTAAGATCATTTCCAGTCTAAAGGTTTGCTTCATTGACTCTTATTATGGCAGTGTCAAGCTGTGGTCGGGGAACTTGCACACGCTGGCGCTTTTGCCGTCTGGCAGCAGGACGTTTCCATTGTCTCTACTGAGAGAGGTAATCGATGCAAATGTTTCTGATCTCGTATGTTGTCAAGTTTACTATGCTGAGTACGTACCAGTAGATGCCTAGTAATAATTCTGTATATCTGTAGATTAGTGTTCTATATCTTATATTCTCCGTTTTTGTTCGAAGATGTATTTTGTTGTGAATATTGCAGCTTGACAGCCTGTGTGGAATTTTGTAGTTTAATATCAGGTTTGCTTTGTTCTGTTAAGATTCACCTGGCTGTGTCTGTGGTGACAAGGTGATGGCAGCAGATAATGTTACTGTGAGTTCTCTTGCTCTGCTAGTTCCGAATGGAAACTCCTCAAGGCCACTTTTGGCGCTTGGAAAAGGATGTGGCCAAGTCTCTGTATGCCAATTCGATTCCTTATGGGCTTGCACCCGAAGAGTTGACAAATGCACGGCGCACGATCAAGTTGTGAGTAACTTTGGTGTTTAAGCATTTCCAAAGCGTCACGTGAAATGGAGGACTTGCTCGAGTTAAGTAGGGTCATCTTTGGCAATTGTAATACCTCGTAAGCTTGGCGTTGTCGAAATGTGGGTGCAGGTAACCGGATTGGTGTGGACAACAGATGGGCAATTCTTGTATAGTTGTAGTCAGGTTTTCCATTCTCCACCTTGTTTGGCGTTTTCCTTTTCTAGTGAATGAGAGGTGGAAATTCTATGAATTTTAATAGATATAAGTTTGATTTTTGAACAAACGCACCATCTTAGCTTACGGAATGTTGCTTCAAAGCTCATTACTTCGCTGGTTTACAAGTAGTGGAAGAGATGTGCAGGGAGCATTTTCGGACTCTATGTTTGTAATTGGTGAGTTGTAATTGCTAATTCCTTATCTTCTGGCAGGACAATATGCTGCATATGTGGGAGTTGTCCGAAAGGGATCTATTTACTCTTCCTGTTACAGACTGCTCGTCGCTGCTTAAAGCAGAAACTCCTCAAATTGCAACGGATGTATGGTTTCTCATCGTTTGCAGCTCATGCGATTATCCATTGTTATTGCTGTTGTTATCATCAAATTTGCTTATCAGCTCGATTGGGATGACTGCTATACTTTTTAATTTTGTGTTTGTAAATGCGCACCTGAAGAAATGGGTTGTCCTCTTATTGCAGTTACCTGCCTCGGTGCTAGACCTGTATTATGGGATAGCACTGTCCCCCGGTATGCTTAGTATGGCTGTGGTGCGTAACCTTCCGCCTGTTGATGCCGTTGTGTTGGTACATTGACACTGGAAACGAATCTAACATTTACCAGGAATAGGAATCTCACATGACTCGAGTTGCTGCTTGTATTTTTGAATGACCTCTTGTAATTCTCCCGAAAACAATCGTAACGATTTTCTCTGTAATGAGTACCATCTCATCGTTATAATGTGTTTGACAATCCTGCAAGCATAAAATATGAGGTTGTTACTCTACTGAATAGTGCTATGATATAGGTGCGTGGTGTGACGGCTGATATGGTGGATCAGATGTATCAATCCAGGTAAGCCACCAGAACCTAAGAGACGTATGCTCTTTATTTTGTTTTATGGGAAATTCATATTCTGCTTGCTCTCATCTGCTGTGTCCACTGATAAAGCCGTGTGGGGGGATGAACGTTTTACCTCAATTGCCGTCCACACCTCTGTTCAGCATGGCGGATGTTGATCTAACGAAGTAATATGAATTGGTACCAGGTCGAATATTGTGCGTCAACCAATTCATTCTCTGATCCTTGCTTTTTACATCCTTTTCTATGTTTTGGTCTCAGGGCGCAGAAGGGTGTGGTTCACCTATTTTGGAGAGGTTGCCAGAATTCTAAACCCTCGTTGGACGGAGTACTGGATTTAGTGCCGTTCGATCAAAGCATGCAGTCTTACAACTTCGAGAATTGGAAATCGCAAATTCTTTTTTCTCTTCATGAAATGGAAGACCCCACTCGGCCGTTAGTGTTGTGGGAAATAGTTGCAGCCATCGCTTCTATTAAAACTGTAACTTCCGCAGAGTTTGTCATTTCAGTTATCTTGGACTGGCTGTCTACATGGTGCGAAGGCTTGAATCCCAGGGACACTGATACATTGTATACATACGTGGATAGTTTACATGCCAGTGTGGCTTCCGCTTCCTGTCGCCAACTGCAAATAGCCTGCGTGCTTTATAGGCAGCTATTACTAGCTCACTGTAGAGCTGAAGTTCTTAGTGGACGAACTTCTCTAGAGCAATTTGAAGCACTTGGAGAGAGGGCACCTATTTGGGGCAAAATCTCAGGCCCTCCTCTTCACTCTGATGAACAGGAGGATCAATTAAAGAAACAGCTGTGGAGAGTTGAGCACGAGCTGAGGCAAAGGTTGTATTTAGGTACGCTCTCTTTGGCGAGTTTCTTGGAGACAGCAGAGCAGCTGGAGAACCGACTTGGAGACATGGAAGTAGTGAAACCTCTCGTTGTGAATTGGGTCATTGCCAACAGGTCAGAGTGTTTTCCTCGCTTGGTGCAATTGGCTGACGAGATTTCTTCAACTTCAAATGACATGTAAGTGAAATGCAAAGTCTTCCTTTGCTTTCTGAAAGATAGGATTGTGAAGGGAAACTAGTTCGATCTCCCTTCTGTCCGGTTGTAGTTTTATAAATGAGCAATAGAACTCCAGCACATCCGCCAGGCATAATCTGAGCATATGTGGCTTGTTGTGTGCAGGTCGTCGTCATCTTGGGAAAACCAAGTATCAGAGCATTGCAGCTTTTGTGACGCTGACGTACGTCTGGAATCTCCAGAGGTAGCCAAATGCAGAGGTGTTGAGTCGGAGAATGGATTTTCGAAGCACAAGCTTCAGCGTTGTTCTGTTTCATTGCAGGTTTGTAGTATCTGATGGTTTCTTCTTCATGCAGCTTGCATTTTCTCTTAGAAAGAATAGGCATGAATCATGTGAGTACGAAACGTGATTCATTTAATCATTGACCTTTAATCATTTATGGTCATTGCCGATAAATCTACAATGATTGATAACCAAGTTGTATTCTTGAAGCAGCCAGTAATTGATTTCTTTGTTATTTCCTTGACTGCAGGTGTGTCCAGGGAATCCTCTGTGGTATTGCAGCTGCTGTGCGCGTTGGGCTTCTGCTCTTGCTCCTGCATCGTTTTTCTCTCTTCCTTCTCGAGCACTCTTAGAGCCTTCATCCTCGCCCCCTACCCAGCAAACCCCGTTACCAGCTTGCCCATTTTGTGGCATTTTGATGCACAGATACTTGCCAGATTTTTTGCTCTCGCCGAAGCTAGTTTAGAGGTGTAATCCTCGAGTAGAGTGGCTAAAAAAGTCACCAACAGAGTTATTCTTTAAGTAAGGCAAACGGGGGTTGCTGGCTTAGTAATTTGGAGAGGCAGAGTCTAAGGGAGGAAATCACTCGATTCATACTACAATGAATTAGAGGATAAATTTACTTTCATTACGCGAAAGACTTTGGCAGTGGATCACTACATTTGAAGCTCATTCGGGACTGAGGACATCTTACGAGAAGACTCCATTTTTCCCAGGAGTCGGTCAGTGGAAGCATGCGTTGAGCATGAAAATCCTTGTACTCTGCCAAATCTGTTCATGTAAGATGGACAGTTTGATGCCATTTATTTTCTAAGGCCGAATTGGACTCGTTTTTCAGTGAAACCTCTTGAAGTGGAAATCATATTTTCATTGCAGCCTTCTGTGTTATTTCCTCCACTCTAATTGACAACATGAGCTAACTGTACCTAGAATGGTCTTAAATAAGCAATAGGTATGGTGATGATGATTAGCGTCAGTCTTTGCTGAATCAAGGAATTCTAGATCCTCTTAGCTTGCATTTTTGGGATTTTGGGGGGACTTTTCTTCTAAAAATAGGATATTCAAAATCGTCAATGAATAGAGACTGCACATTTTAGTCAAGAATTCGTAGGGGTCAACTCTAAAATCGAATCACGAGTAGATGCAGTACCTCAGTATATTCATGGAAAGGAAGGGTCATTCCATTCTCATTCTTTGCTTACCTAGAAGAGAAGGAAAAGAAATGATGTAGTTTACAAACCGTTGTTTGTGGGGCCATTAAAAAAAAGTCCAGCATCTTTACCTCTTCAGTTTCACAATGTCCTACCCTAGTTGTCCAAAATGCATGGGATTATATGGAGTTCTCTAACAATGTGCCAATATGGTATTTCATGTAAAGTGAAATTCAACAAGTACCATAACTCTCTATAGTTGTTGAAACATTGAATGTATTCTTTCTACCAAGATAACACACAAACAAATATTTGTTAAAACATTGGATTGTTTTTGCTTGGATGTACAAACCACTCATTTGCAATTGCATGCATCTATGTAACATCATATATTTTTATGCACAAGTAAATTTTTCTTTAATTAATATATATGTCTTTCTATATAAAATGTATTACAAACATCAAAGAAGCTTGAGTTTTAAAGCATCCCTAAAGAATACCACACTTTGAATAAGAAAAGTCAACATTATTGTAAGAATTTTTTTCATAATTATCAAATTCCTTATCACATTTATATGCAACTTCTTATGACATAACAAAAGGTGACAATAAGAGTTTTAAATAAGGGTTGCATTGGATACATTGATTTCCTTGGACTTTGTGAGAAAAGATACATATATTGAAGAAATTAGAATGTAGTGAAATGTTGAGAGTTTACCTTCTGTTACAAGTACATATTTTGTTTTTATCTATTCTTCTTCAATGAGACTTTTGAATTGCATATTTCCTCAAGATCTTCAAAATCTCTCATATTGTCATGTGTGCAATAATGTGTCATTAACTATATATTAGGGTCTAAGCTCAACTCAGAGTTGGTCCAAATTACAATCCATTGATCTATTAATGTTAGGCTTAAGTTTTAGAATTGAACCAAGGATAATAGCAATTCAAATATTTGTGCCAAAAAACACATTGTAACTTGTGAGCACTTTCTTAGTGCCACATAAATATACATATCATTAAAAAGGCAAATTAAACGATAAAGTCTTCAAGTCTAATGATGGCCAATACAAGAACTTGAATGATTATATTAAATTGATTTCCAAAGCTTTGAAATTTAGCAAACAATTGGACTTTAATATAAAATGTCATTAAGTACTAAACACCTAAGGTAACTGTATTTAAAATTGCTCCTATAAACTCTATGGCACTGTGGGCATGCAAAAAAAAATGATAAAGATTTTTATACATTGGAAGTATTACACTTCATAAAATATTTTTCAATAAAATGCTTGCCAAAAAAAACAGAAGCTGAATCTACTACAAGTTGTTTCATACTTTTCAGATATCTAGGGATTTATTTATGAATTTTCAAAGTTTATAGCCAAAGGATTCTAAATGCTTTGTCCCCTTCTTAAAATATAAAATTTGTAAATAGTGAAGAATTCAATATCACCTCATATATTGGATTCAATTAGAACTTGGTTTAAGAGTGTAAGAAATTTATGCAAACCCAGCCACAAGGCATTATAAGTTTATTGTTATAAGAAAGACTGCATATGTGAAGAATGTGCTTTGCATGCGCATTTTTCATATATACAATCTTTTTGACAATAATGGATTACTTTTAATTTATGTAAGAAACAATATTTTTTTTTACAAAATTTTGTCACATCCCAAGAAAAACAATTTGTTTAGTGGCATTCTTCCAAATAATTTTTAGTAAAATGATAATAACAAAGGGATTATTCTTCTTAAAAAAAATATTGAGGAGAAACCCATTTGCTATCAATGAAAGAGGGTTGAATATATCCACTAGATGATGTTTTGGGAATTTAGAACTTAGTATATGCACAAGACTTTGTATTATATATGTACAAGACTCTATATTAGTTATATGCACAAGAAGCTGTATTGAGTATATGCATAAAGGTCTTATTTCTACTAGGCTCTAGATAGCAGTAGTCTTAATTACTTCAAACATCTTTTGAAACGTTTTTTTTTTTTTTTTTTTAAGAATAGAATTAGGATAAGTTACTTTGTCAGATGGAGTACTTATAACTGCTTGGAGGATTCATGGTGAGGTTTTCTTATGCATCTTTTTAGTCTTCATCAACTTTCGTTGTTTAATTTTGCTTGGTAAGTAACAACTACTTATGAATATAATTTTTGATTGTTTTTTGTCTTATTTTCCTATTTATATTGAAGCTATTTTAGATTTTTTAGTTTTCATGTTTTGTAGTAATACAAAGATAAAATGTAATCATTGTGTAATAACACTTATTCATTTGGTATTTAGTTTTTTTCCCCTCATTACGATACAAGTTTGTTTAAGGTTTTTAATCAATGTTCTTATACTATATTTCATTAGTTTGGTTCTTTACTTTGTTCTTTAACAAAACTAATTGCTTGGTGCATAGTAGATTTCTTCTTTAACCCCTAAAGGCCCAAGGTCTTTTTTCTGCCAAAAAACACTGAAAACTGCCATTTCTATAGCAAAAAGTTTAAAAAAATTAAAGTTTTTTTTTTTCACATCTAACCGTAGGATCTTACACCTAATTGGTATGAGAATGTGTGGAAAAAATTTCAGAATTTTTGACCGCACAGATTGCAAGATATCTGCGTTTAAAGTGGAAAAAACAAGTTTTTCAGCACATTGCGGGACCAGATTTTTTGTCTTTAAACATTTTTAACTTAAAATTTTTGCACTACAACGTTTTGAGCTTTAAATCTTTATAGTAGAGAATTGAATTGAGAGTCTAGGAAAAAAAAAGAAACTCAAAAAAACTTAATTTTCATCCTTAAAAAAATTGTTAAGTAGAAGTAGGTATGAGATAGAAGGAAAACCTAAAATATTAATATCTCTTAGATGGAATTAAAATGCACTAATCCCAATGTTGAGATTGTTCTAGCAAGTAAACTAAACCATGCCAAAAAAAAAAATTTGAAAAATTTGAAAAATTGCATTCAGAAATGAGTCCTATAGTTATTTTTTTCAAAAAGATGCTCAAACTCCCCGAAAAACAAGAATGTCCATAACTTTCTCATAACATATCCAAATGAAATGAATAAAAGCTTTTTAGATAGACAAAAATATAATCTATGAGAAAAAAAATATTAAAAAAAAAAATTCAAATTTTTGTCCATTTTTTTTTTGCTGCCCGGGCTGCCCTCCGTCCCTTGTTTTGAGCTTATTTGGTCATAACTTTTTTTCCCAGGCACCGATTGAGAAAAAAATTATATTCCCACAAAGCTTATCAGTTTTTATCTCCAAAAAAAATTTCAAAAAATCAGAACACAATTTCAGCCCGTAGGTACCTGCCCAAAAACGCATTTGTCCCCCAAAGGGACAACGGGCTTTTAGGGGTTAAAATTCATCAATGATTTTATAAGCAAATTCAGTTTTTTTGAGTACTTTGTCACATTCACATCTTGATTACTCCAAAATGTTAAACGATAGGACATTTAGTTGCTTGAAGTAGAGGATTATTTTAAAAAATTCTTTTATGCTATTCAACAAAGTGTGTAGGAACTTGTTATTGAGACAATTTTGCTATTAGAAAACACTTTGTGCAACTAATATTTTTGTGTATTTTTTAATGTGTTTCAAGTTGACATCATTTTTTAAACTAAGCTTTGCTCTACAATTTGATTATATAGATTTCTTTACGAATAGTATAAAAGCATTCGCTACGTGACTATGTTAAAAAAATATTTGTGATAATTTTCTATGATATTAAGGGCTGAATTTGTGATCTTTCACATAAAAAAAGGCCATTTAGAAGAGTTTAGAAGGCTTATAGTTGATTTTAAATTAATTATTTGTAATTGTAATGTTATAGCCTATTTTAGAGATTTTTTTATGTTTTATAGATCACTGTTATTGCGTGTGATGTGGATCATATCATTACTCAGTTCCATTTTTTGTTGTGGTAATGAATTGAAAATTTTGACCTACATGGTCAAGAAAAATGTGGAAGCAAATTCTAAAATAAATATAGAAGACAGTGTTCAATCCAAATTTGGAGAATGAATATCTATTTTTTCCTCCTATTATTATGAGTAAAGATGTGAAATCCTCTCCTTTAATGAAGGCTATAGAGAGTAAAATTTTTGATGACTTGAAAATGCTTCTTGTGAAAGATCACAAATTTTTAGTTTCAACTTTCATGAATTCGTTTAATATACTTGTTTCATATATCATACATATCCTTCAAGGATATATTGATTTTATTATAAGTGATGTGATGAAAAAATCAAGTATAGAAAGAGTATTCACCTATTTTAAAGGTAATTTTATATTTTTTAATATTTTATTTTATTTTATTTTAATGAATTATATTTTAGGATGTATTTGATGCAATGTCCATTGTTTTACATGTCTATCTTTTCTAATTTATTTTCTTGTTTTCGACATACTTTTAAATTTTAATATATATTCTTGAGGCTTAAATTTTTTTAACATGAAATTGTATAGATGATGGTTGGAAGAAATTTGAATTTTTGTAATAAGCAACTTGTCTCATTCACTTATTTGAAGCTAATGTCTTTTGCAAATTTTTTTGTGGGGGAATGAAAATGCATTAAAAAAAAATCAGAAAACTAAGCGCAAGCTATTAAAAATATGATTATTAAAAAATTTAAACCTTTGACAATAGGAAAAAAGAAGTATAGTTTCATCTATAACTATAAGCACTAAAAAAAACAAATTTAAATTAAAGCCCAAATCATCAAACAAAGAAAAAAGTAAAAGCAAAGATAAAGACAAGAAATAGATAATTGACATTCAAAAGAATATATTTTTACTACTATGACTTTTTTCTTAATGATGCATTCTAATTGTATTATTTATATATGTAATATGTTCTTTGATTCTATGTGGTTGTACAATTTATGTAGTATGTTTGAGTTAATATTCATATTTTTGAATATAAACATAGGAATTTGTATATTCTAATTTTGTTTCTCATTCAATATTTAGGAATATATATATAAATATGTAAATATCAAATGCATTGTCTTTTATGAAGTATATTATCCTCTATCAAATATTTTCAAATGCCTATGACAATTATGACAAGGTACTATTGTGTTCTTCTTTTCTATTATACACAACCTTTAAAATTTTAGAAAAAAAACTATTTTTTTTTTGAAGTTGACACCAATTTGTGAAGTAAAGATGTCATTATAGGTCCAACTTACTCTAAAAGTGAGCTCTTCTCTTATTTCATTTTGACATTCTATTTTCAAATCTTGCCATGTTTTATTTTACTTTTGTGCACATTTTTTTGAATAGATACTATAAAATTTTTGCTTGAAAATATAATACAAGAGGGTTTTTCAACGTAAAAAGCTCTGTGATGGAATGCATACATCCTTCTAATACTATTGAAATAGTCTCCGTGCACTTGATAAACGTCAATGTGGTTTACCATTTACTTTTCTTGAGAACCTTATAAATATAAAAGTATGCATTTAGACAAAAGACAAAAAGATAAACACCATTAAATATGATGGAGTATGATAGTTGTTCAATTTTATTTGCGATAAGAAAAAATTGATATATTGTATATTCTATGTCTAAAATCATAACTTATATTTTTGTTTTTTTTAATACAAATAATAACGTAACAATAAATATAAAAATCCAATGTTTCAAATTCTCTATTGCAAAAGAAAAAACCAATTGATATATTAGTGAAAACATTGTACTAAATTTTGTACACAACGGATGTCTATTGTACTTTTAATGTACAAATATGTTTTTATTGTTGATTATTGTCTACTTTTTATCAACACTCTACACTAAAATGAGCTTCCAAATTTAATTGTAGAGTCAAAACATCCAAATATCATTATATTTTATAAATTTTTGAAAATCCATAATTTTCTTCACTTTTTTAGACATATCAACACTCTCTTATAGTGTGAATGAGTTTAACATACAAACATTTTGAAATGAATTGACTACAAAAAAACTCTATTATTTATCAGCACTCTACACTCAAATGGGCTTTCAATTGCAATTGTTGAGTCAAAGCATTCAAATTTCATTATGTTTCAAGTTTTCAAAAACTCCTTATTCTATTCATTTTTTTAGATATATCAACACCCTTTTATAGTATGGATGAGTACAAATGGTGAAAATTTCAAAATAGATTGACGTTCAAAAAACTCTACTATTTATCAACACTTTATTTTAAAATGGGCCTTCAAATGCAAATGTGGAGTTAAAGCATCCAAATTTCATTAGATTTCAAGTTTTCAAAAAAATCATATTCGATTCAATTTTTTAAACACATCAACATCCTCTTATATTGTAAATGAGTTGCAAATATGGAAAATTTGAAAATGAATTGACATTAAAAAAACTCAACTTTTTATCAACACTCTATACTAAAATGGGCCTCAAATTGCAAATGTGGTGTCAAAGCATCTAAATTTCATTAAATTTCAAGTTTTCAATTTTTTTTTATTCTATTCAATTTGTTAGACATACCAACACCCTCTTATACTGTAGATGAGTTCAGAGAACGGATATATGAAAATGAATTGATATTAAAAAAACTCTATTTTTTATCAACGTTTTAAACTAAAAAAAGCATGCAATAACAAATGTGAAGTCAAAGCATCTAAATTTCATTATGTTTCAAATTTTCAAAAACTCATTATTTTTTTCACTTTCTTAAACAAATCAACACTCTCTTATAATATACATAATGTTTAATCATTTACTTGTATAGGCTTTTCTGTCATTTGGAGAAGCCTTGGATTGGAATAAGGTTCTCAAAGTTCGGTCGTACTGCATCCTTTTGCAGAGGCCCTAGGTTAGAACTAAGGCTCTCAAAGCTTAGTCATAGTGCATCCTTTTGGAGAGGCCTTGGATTGGAACTAAGATTCTTAAGTCCTCGCCATTGTTTGTTCCGTTGGGACGGCGAAGCTTTGAACCTCGATAAATCCACGAGTCTCAAGTCTACATGTTTTATTTTTGTTGTTGTGTTTTTGTTTTTAGTTTCAACTTCTTGTCGCTTTAATCCGAAACCGTAACAAGTAAGTTTGAAAATTAAGAAACTTAAGATAAATAGAAAAGATTCATTATTTGGAAGGCACAATGGATTGATGCTATACGTTCATTGATATAATCGAACCTGCATTACTAAGTGTCTGGTTATGCTCGTTTGTTTGCCAAGGGTGGATAAATAAGCGTTTACACTACTGCAGTTGGAGTCAAGATAGTTGCATCCGACTTTTAAAGCATAAATCGATGATTTCCATCGCTGTTACTATGTTACAAATGTCGAACCATCAATCTCTCTTTTATGTTTTTTTACTCTGTTTATCAATTGTTGAAGTAATTGAAGGTTTGTTATATGTAACAAATAAAGACTAAAAGATTAAAATGAGAGTATTGAGATGGGATGTGATAGGGAGCCTTGATGGGAGGGGAAGAAGGTGGCAAGTGTTGATGCCAGTATCACCATTATCATGACTGGTAGTGAAGTATGAAAACCATCTTACATCTTATGATAAGTTAAGTGAATAGTAAATCACATTTGTAGAAACTTCATTTGAATAGAACAAAAACTAGAATGTTATATTGTTCTTTGGAGGCACAGTTTTTTGAAAGCACAGTTTTTTGGAGGCTCAGTTTTTTGAAGGCTCAACTCTTTGAAGGCTTAGCTCTTTAGAGGCACAACTTTTTAGAGGCTCAGTTCTTTGGAGGCACAATTCTTTGAATGCTTAGCTCTTTGGAGACACAGCTCTTAAGAGGCACAACTCTTTGGAGGCTCAACTCTTTGGAGGCCCAATTCTTTGAAGGCCAAATTCTTTGAAGACTCAATTCTTTGGAGACTCAACTCTTTGGAGACTCAACTCTTTGGAGACTCAACTCTTTGAAAACTCAACTCTTTGAAGACTCAACTCTTTCGAGACTCAACTCTTTCGAGACTTAGCTATTTCGAGGTTCAACTCTTTGAAGACTCAATTCTTTCGAGGCTAAATTCATTTCTTATATTTTTTATATATCTCCTAAAAATATTAATTATGTTTTCATATGATGAATCTTTTAGTGTACATTTGTAAAGTAACTAAAATATTTATTCTATGTAGGACCTTGTAATATATATGTCGTCATAGAATTTTATATATATATTGAAGTGTAAGTAATACATTTAATATAAAATTATTTTTCCAAAAAATTAAAAAAAAATTATATTTTTTAAAAATTTTAAAAATTTTAATAAAATATATTAATAAAAATAAACTTTTAATATAGATTATTTTGAAAGTAGAATGTCAATTCTTTTTAAAATGTTTAGATAAGAATTTAAAATTTTTTAAAGTTTTTTTGAATGAAATATTACTGACTAAAATATGCTTTCATTTCTATGTTTTGTGGTCTTTTTACTTCATATTATGCCTCCAAAAAATCTTGATAATCTAATTTACTACCCTCCAAAAATAAACACTTTTTCTACAATTTAAACACTTTGAAGCTATGGCAATTAGTTTTATACATTGGACTCCACCATTGCTTTTGATGCTTAGGTATGTATACTCTATTAATTTGTTGACCTAATTACTATACAAAATATGAAGGTACAAAGATTGAGAACTCAAATGAAAATGACTTTTAAATGTATTTCTATTAGACTAATAAATCTTAAAGTGGTCTTAAAGAATTCACAACAAGGTAACTATAGTCAGTTTGATTTGAAGACCCCTTACGATTTCATGACTTTGTAGATATCTAAGCCATGTTTTAATTCCTCTTACTTTCTTAATGATTCTATTTCAATCATTATTATATTTAAGAGATATTTGTCTTTTGTTTCTTCTGATTGAAGCTTTATAAAGTAGGAATTAGGTTTCATATCCAATTCTCTATTCTTTTAGTTTTAAATGAGGCATTTAACTTCAAAACCAAAATAAATTAATTGCAAATATCATTGCAGATAACCTTCTTATTAATAAAAAAAATTTAGATATAACTTTTGAAAATCCATGAGGGGAAAAGATCTAAATCTTCAATTGAATGAACCTAATTTATATTAAGGTAAATTATTAAAAGTATTTCTATTTAATTCTGAAAAAAATAATTTAATAATGAAGGTTCCTACAGGATAAAATACTCTATGAAATAAAATAATATCAAACTTTCATTGGGAAATGAAATTAGTGTTATTGGACTTTGGTTATAATATGTAATACATTTATGTGTGTACAAAAACTGCAACTTGTTTTAAGGCAGTGCCTACAAAAATTTGAATTTTTACTTCAAAATGGAATGAACCTCACTATCGTCAACACTTGCAAGGAACAAAATCACTAACAATATTTAGTACTTGCAAAGTCATTTCTGATTCGATGAAATTAGTGCTTGTAAAGTTACTGTTGATTTGGTGAAATTAGTAAAATTACTTTTTAGATATTATGTTTTAGAAATTGCTATTGCTATTATCTTTTAAAAAGCGCTGTAAATTAATTTGTAATACCATCAAAGTATTAGTTTAAGACCATTGCAAATTTCCATCTAGAAACTATTGCTTAAATTTTTTCAAATCGAATGAATTTGTTAAGGCAAGCACAGAAATGATTGTGTGAGCTCCTCTGAGCGCTTATTTACCCACCTTTTGTAAATAAATGAGCACAACCAAGCTCTTGAGTTTTAGGTTCAATTTTGTCCTATGCGTACCTAGCGTCAATCCATTGTACATTATAAACAATGAATCTTTTCTAACTTCTAAACATACACAACTTGCAAAAAAATTAAGAAAACTAATTCAATTTGCAATATTTATCCTAATCGGGGTACATTAATTAGGCCGCTGTGGTTTTTGAGTAAAAGTTGAGAGAGTTTAAATTTAGCCACATAAAGTGAATGTTTCATACCATTTCTAAAACTATAAAATTCGAAATCGTACGACTTTCTTAGCAAAAATTATGGATGAATGAAGATTTAGCTTTTATAAGCCTATTTAAATTTCATCCATGGATTTCTTAATTTAATTTACTTTGAATTTTGGACTCTGACTTTAGAATATCATCTTCTACCTAAGTTCTAAGTTTGAACTTGGATGGATGATTTTTTGTCCTATCTCATCCATATCTTAACCTAAAGTTCATCCGTTAATATCTCTCTCAATTTAATTCCAAATCCTAAGTATGAGATGGTTTTGGAATCCTCTAACTAGGATCTTCAACACTAACTCCTTGATTCTTGGGATAATCCTAGTCTAAACACTCTAAATTGATGTGAGAGTTCGGCCCTACTTTTAAATATCTCATTTTGAAAATTTAAAACGGAAGGTTTGTAGTTAGGAACTTACTTCAGAGTTGATGTTGTTGTTGAGGTAGTCATATATCCCTTCAAATTCTCCGTCATTTGCCATTATAGTGGTCTTTATTGAATTGTACTCACCGCTTAAAGAGGGAGTTTTAATACAAGTTTGTCAAAGTTTTGGACTTCTTCTTTCTCTTTTTCTACTAATCTTTTTTTTCTTTTTCTAATATTTAAACTTCATTATGGCACTCCAAAGGTCGACTTGAATATTTTACAATAATGCTTTAGAATAATAATTGACTACTATTCCTATCCAAGTCAATTATTAATTTATCCTAACTTTTAATGGTCTAAATTGTATTTCTAAGATCTCTTCCTAATCTCCCTTTATCTCCAATGCTATCCTTCAACCTTATATAATACTTTTAATCACTTCATTCTATCATTCAAGAGTCTTGGAATTCTAATGCTTCTTCTATGATAGTCTAAATTAATGAGAGAAAGAGTGATGAGATTAGAGGTGGCTAAATTTTCAACTTCCTCTTAATAATTTGCACTTCTTGATGCTAATTTCCTCCTCCAAATGCTAATTTTTGTTTCTAAATTCCTTACTTCTCTCTTTCTACTTACTCTATTTTCTCTTCTAGTTCTCCTCCTTTTCTTCCCTCCTATTTATCATTTTCTAATATAAGAGAAAGAACAAAAAAATTTATTTCAAAAAGAGGAAGAAAAAAATCAAAATTTTCGTTTTTTAAGGTGTGTATGATGTTTTGAGGTGTGTGTGATGAAATCTCCCTCCCTGACCGGTGGCTGACTGTTTGGTCAACAGCCTAATTGCGGGTTGGGGTTTGGCCACCCAGTCCCTGCTAGGCACCCTATTGAAGGCTTAACTATCCTAGCGGAGGCTTAGCTTGCCTGCCGGAGGTTTGGCTGTCCTAGCAGGGGGAATTTGGGGCTGACCCTGATTAATACTATTTTGAATTTTTTGGGGAGAAAATTTTCACGACAAATTGTTGTTTTTTGGAGAGGCAATCATTAGAATGGGAATCTAGATGCTAACTATTATCTTGAAAGACACATCAATTGTTTTTTATGGGGATTTTAAAGGTTTGCTGTATTTATAGATACGATAGAGGTTATTTTATACCTTTGTGAAGGTTCCTCTATTAGACAAAGGATGGCTTCCTAGTCCTCACAATCTCCTAGATACTAGTTCAAAGCTTTAAAGACTTCAAGAAAGTAGGTGTTTCTAAACTAAAGCTTCGCCATGTCTTGGAAAATCACTATAACTTTACACTAATCAAAGTCAAAGCTCCGCCGTCTCTTGGAAAATCACTAAAAAAGTTATAACTTCACACTAATCAAAATTAAAGCTCCGCCGCCTTGTCTAGTAGTACTATCACTCCATTCACATCTACACCAAGTTTACTTTCACCAACACTCTATACCAACATGTTAGAATAGAAAAATTAGTACAAACACCACACTACAACATTTATTAGTGTAAAAATTAATACAAGCTAGATAAATAATCAATTATAAGAATAAGTATATTAGTATAAAATACTCAAAAATCAAATATTAGAGGGCCCTCTAAGCGACATCGCCAAGGTACGGAGAGGATATACTCTAGAATTAGTACAAATATCAATAACCACCAACAAAAATATACAATAATTACAACAAGGCAAGTAGGAGCAACTTTGAAGAGACCTCAATGTCCTTCAAAGAAAGCTTCAAAAACACCAACAACGAAACTAAAATGCTCAAAAAATACACAATTTTGGCATTGTAGTCTAAAATGGCCAAAATCCAATTAAATGGACCCAAATGAGTAATATGAGCCAAAATATGGTTACAAGGGGTGTTTGTGAGAGGAAAATGAGCCTTCTTATATACATTTCTAAGGGCACTCATCCCCTTTTTTTTTTTTAGTAGTAATCTTATCATCTAAGATTTTCATATAAAATTTTCATGTAAAATTTTCATGTAAGATTTTCATGTAGGATTTTCATCCTAAATAATCAATTTTGACTTTCTATGCTAATTCAAACATCTAACTTTTGGAAATAAACTCCAAATTGAAAACTAAATGTGCCATTGACTTCAAAAGACCATTTTCAATCTAAAGAAACCCTGCACTCTTTTACCAAACTCCGAAAAATTCAATATATCCTATCGCTAACTGAACACCAAAATGGGATAAAAATCCAAATCTTGGAGATTGACTTTTTTGATAAAAGTAATTAGCTTAGGTTCTTTAATAGGTATGGGAGAGTAAGAAAAGACTTAATTTTGACCTCATTCTAATTTTGTATGTTCCCGGTGTCGCGTAGAGAGGAGCGTGCTTAAAAAACATATAGAGTGTCTGGCTGCAAATTGGTCAGTGTAGATGGAGAATTTTAAAACTCGAATCTTCACTCCGTCTTCAAAGTCTTCAAACTCGAATCTTCACCCGATCTCTAATTATCCTATCCTGTAGTGGCTCTATAGGGCCAAAAATAATGGTGTGTAATAAGAAACAAGGTCTCGGACGGATAAAATGGGACGGCTAAACTTCGAGCTGACCGTCCAAAAGATTGGCTCTTACATTTTAAATCTACGGTGACCAGGAAGTGTCTTTTATCAATGGGAACAATATAAAAAATCGACCATGTGGATGATCAATCCCACTTTGTCGCTACAAACATAAAATGGGGCTATTACTGGATACCTACAGAGCCCGCAACAATGTTTACAATGCAAAAAAAATGAGAACATCAAGCCTCCAAAACCGGCTAGGAATAACAATAAAAACATAATGAGTCTCCAAAACTGGTTAGGAATAACAAGCCATAAGCCACAACACATGAATCTTCACTCTTCTTTTCTTCAAATCTCTTCAAATCTCCTCCAACTCCAATTCCTTCTCCTTGGCCGAACTTTGGTGTGATGCTACGGTTACTCTACAAACTCAAATGAGATGTGTAATAGTTTTTTGGAAAACTTACACAAATCTCTGCTTCTCCTCTAAAACTCAACTCAAACTAACACTCTGTCCATATTTTATGGCCACTCAAAATTTCGGCCTCCAAGTTTGAGGGCAGCATACCCTCCTTCACTTTCACACTCATAAATCATTTATACATGCTTTAAATACAACGAATGATAGCTTTAAGAAAAGCTAACAAAAATCTCCACATTTTGTCCAAATTTCATTGCAAACTAAAGATATGCCCATCTTTTAAGGTTGGTCGAAATCTCTACCCCTTCAATTGGGAGGCAGTAGACCTTCCTCCACTCAAATTAATACAAATCTCAACTCACAACTTTAATTCAAGGAAGAGAGGACTTTTTTGAAAGACGACAATATGATATCAAAACCTATCAATTTTCCTTTCAAAATTTGTAAAACTCTACACACCATAGTCCTCCAAACATTCGGGTACTGTCAACTACAACGAGAAAGAAGATGAATAGTGTCTACCTTTTTTCACACCTTATGAACAACTCTCTACCTTCAAAGCAAGTGGCAATTAGGACTTAACTTACTCTTAAGGCTAACTATCAACTATTTATCTTCCTATTTGGCCTACAACTATATATATCTTTATCTTTAACTTAGAAGGAAAATCACATCAAAGTTCACCTAGAAGACTAACATTTTCATCCTTTCTTCTACAATTATAATCATACAAAGCCATTTCTATAAAATACTCCAAACATGGATATAAACACTAACATCAAACCAATGCCTCTTAAAGATAAAAACTAGAATTTCAAGACAAACTTCACTTCATCTGCAAGAACTTGAGAATGTGCTTGAAAGTTCGAGAGACATATTCAGCACGATCTGCTTTCGTAAGTGGCTACAACTCCCCTTGATTGGTTTGACTATAAAATAATATTGGTCGTCGTTTAAATCCTCAAAACACCCTTCAAATGTCACTTCACGGCTACCGAGTTCAACACGTTCAACTTGTAACAAAAATATCAACGCACGAACATTCCGCTAAAGGTTTTCGTACCACCACTGCTCAATACGAGGCTGCTTTGGCGGTTGAGAAGGCCTAGCTTTATCTCGTGAATGTACAAATGGCAATGACAATTCCCGTGACAGAAGCGGCTCATCCGGCAATTATGACAATGAAAATTCAAATTCAGCCTCTGGTTGAGGCTTTACATCTTGAGACTGAGAAAAATCCCCCTAATTCGACATTTTAAATTTAAAGTAGGAACCAAAAACCATTACTAGAATTCAATGAAGCTCTAAGGCAAAGTCGCCCTCTTATATAGATGTCATACACCTCTCGGAACGGCGTCACCTTGAAGCTACTCAATAAAACATATTATAATATATTTTTACACTATATAAAAATCTACAACAGGACCCCAGTACGCAACTCAACTCC
The DNA here is from genome assembly GCA_951799445.1 of Pseudisothecium myosuroides. Taxonomy (NCBI): domain Eukaryota; kingdom Viridiplantae; phylum Streptophyta; class Bryopsida; order Hypnales; family Lembophyllaceae; genus Pseudisothecium; species Pseudisothecium myosuroides. The sequence continues at coordinate 20,366,914 of OX637289.1, forward strand.
ACCGTAAACTTCAAATTTGTTAATTATCAGGGATTCTCGCCGGTTCGGGCACTTCTGGCTATCGGAATGTCTTGAAACTTGGTGGGTCATATTATTAACATAAAAGAAGCTAATATAATTTTTAGTGAAATTTTACCGCAACTTGGATAATTTCAAGAAATTTTTCGATGTAGGTTTTGGCGGTTGACCGTCCGAAAAGGCATCTTCTGCAAGTTAGAAAATTCTGAAACTTTCTATGGAACCTCTCATGGAATTCTACAGAGGATGTGCAAGCTCATATTTTTACTTTGTACAATGGTTAGAGGAGAATCAAATTCTGTCTTCTCTTTTTAAATTCGGCAACTAGGGAATCTTTCACATATAAGGAAATCTTGGCAAGCCGACTTCGCCATTGAGTCCCAAATATGATTTGTACCTCTAAAACATCATACTCTATCTATAGATTCTTCTTATGGGTCCATCTTGAGTTTGTAACTTCTGCGGGCCAACAATTAGGGTTTTCGCTATTTCTTCGATGCTTTGGAGAAAGTAAAACCTATCTCTGGAAATGGACTTTAGACCTTAACGGTGTTTTCTCGGACCAATTTTAACCACAAGATATCACATATACCGGCTGTTTGGGCTGTTTGGGCTATTTAGGCTGTTTTGCCATGTTAGCTTTAATTCTACTATTTACTTACATTTCCACGTTTTATTTTATGTACAAGTAAAAATGGGATTTATTTGGGGAAAAACAATCTATAAAGGATCAAATGCTATATTGATACATGATATATCTATTTTGGTTTTATACTCTTTTGGGATTTTTTTATATATAAAACTATATTTAAACTTGTGAAAACGAAAAAGGAAAATTATAAGTTCCAAGTGGCGAATTGAGGGCTCACAATTCTCAATTTGTCACTTGGGACTTGTAGATTTTTTTTTTTTGAAATTTGCAATTTAAAGTCTATAAAAATATACAAAAAGTCATTAAAAGAGTGTAGAACCAGAATAGAGTTGCGTCATATCCATTATAGTATTTGGTCTAGATTTTAGTTTATACCTAAAACTTCTCCAAATCTTGTTTAAAAATAGAATAGAAATAACAAAATAGCAGAATTTCGAGGATTTGAGTCACATAGCCCTAAAAAGGCTAAATCTCACTTTGAATGTGGCAATTCACGGCTAAGCCGGTCTTAGGAATTCACAACGAGGGCACTAGATCGGATTCTAAAGTTAGATTTTGAATTTCCTATTAGATTGATAGACGCACGGACAAGAGGACCGGGACCTGACATTTCGACCATAGATCCAATGATACTGCCACAAGATTTACCTATATAAGTTCCTCAGGGATTAAGAAAAATTCCTATCCCACACCAGTTACCACAGTTTTTAGATTTGAAAGTCGAAGACCTATCAGCCCACATAGAGAAATTTTTAAAATCCTTACTTCCAATTTGGTTACGAACCTAGGTTATTATTTGATTTGGTTTCCAAATACCTTAGTAGGAATTACTTATGCGTGGTTTAGATCACACGTGGTTGAGTTATTTTTCACGTGGCGCCATATAGATCAAACCTGGCTGACTATATTGGGCATTTTTACGATATTTTCGACTCGAAATTAGTCAACAACAAGCATTGACAACTTTGAATAATTTATGAAGAAGATCGAAGGAAGACATCACAGCGTATATACGGTGATTTCAAATAATACAGATCCGTTTTGTGGGAGATCTCCTCAACAATGAAACCATCTGACATTACTTCATCCAAGGAATTAACTCACAATCAACTATTAGAGACATTTTTTTTAGAATGCCCAAGACTTTAGAAGATTCGATTAAAGCAGCTTTGGAAGTGAAGAAAATTGGCAAAAAAAATGATCGGATGGTCAGAAGGGTAAAAGAAACAATACTGGCATTCAATCCAATACATCATTATCAAATCACCAATCCAGTAACATACCAGCACTTGTCACTTAAGAATGACTTTAAAGGCGTTCATCCAACACCATTGGCCACGAGAGATCCTAATGCTGTATTAATGTTACCGGACTCACAAGATAGGATAGATCAATTACACTCCAAAATGCAACACGCCACTACCGACATGGCTAAGTTAGTATGAGAACTAACGGAGCATATGACAAATTTAGTTCAAAGGCGGGAAAAATAAGCACCCATCTACCACAAGTCGGGATTACATACAACTGGTGTATGATATAACAATTGCGAGCAGCCTAACCATACGCCTCCATTTTGTCCGTTGTTGAAAGACCAACAACAACATTAAGAATTACGACCACGAGCACCGCAACAACCGCAATCATATCGCCATCCAAATTCAAATCAGATTAGACTCAACAACGGTTTTTATCCATAATGCCCTACTTGTAAAAATAGTCACGTAATTGAAAACTGTTGGGTAATGAAAAACATCATCTGTGAACGATGTGGAGAGCATCATCCAACTTCTTGATGCAGGACACTAGACAAGGTCATTCCCTTAGAATTTCCACGAGTTGACTACCCAAAACAAACTCAAAACAACATAAAGGGGGCTCGATTTACACAACCTAGAAAGAAGAATGCGCCATCCAACTAATACTATGATCATACAAACATTAAGCAAACTCAAAATGCACCTGAAGCTGTGCAAACTGCTCAAGGAATTATACCCTTGAATGTTGAGCCTATAATTTAAGATGTACAGTTTATAGACTCGAGACTTGACAGCAATCAAGCCTCGTTACGTGTTAAGATTGAACTAGCAGACGATCAACAAATGCGAACCTCACTACCAACATTAGTAGTGATTTGGTGGCACGAAGTGTTATTGGTCCCTAGACTATTATGCCGGCGACAACGGTTCGAACTTTGGGCCGTCACTAGAGCGCCTTCCAACCCTGAACTAGTGACAAGGCAAGAAAAAATCACCAATTACTACGACTGGAGACACTTTTCTAAGTGAGCTCTTAGCATTGAAATCTAAACCACTTGCCTTTATATTTTATTTGCTTTTGTTTTTCTCATCTATTAACATCCAAATCAACTCCAATTGAAGTGGATATAACAAGAAAATTACAAGATAAATTAATAAACCATGCTTAGAGTCATAGAGCTTGATGTTAAAAATCTTTTAAGGTCCACATCAACAGTCCAATTAGAGAAATGGGTCTATAGACATTTCTTAAACCCATAAATCATGTGTCAATGAATTTTCTTTTGGAATCTTCACAGTGATATACATTATTTATGGTATACCAACTCAAAATAGTGTTCACTATTTTTGATATCCATATTTATATTTAAGTATACTCTATTCAAGATTTTGATACATTCTACTTGCAATTTGGTAGAAGCATGTCTCAAAAATGATTTCCTCCTCGGGTGGAATGTATAAACAACCTTATTCGCATTTTGGAATATCATAATCTAGAACCAAAATGGATAGCCACTACCCTAAAATTTGGCTATTGCAAAATTCTAGCTAGTTGTTAGTCTAGTTAGTTGCAAACATTTTGATGCGTCATGTCAAAATCAAATATTTGAGCGAGATTTTGACCATGTTATTCAATGGATAAGCGTTAGCAAGTCTAGGGTTCTCACGATTTACAATCGTACTGCAGATGGTTGCCATGTAAGAATCCTGAGATTAGCACTTGGAACTTTGGATTTATTTTTCGCAATTTATTGATAATTTTCATTGTCAATTCATGCAAAATAGCATGAAGTAGTAGTTGAGAGTAGTTTGGTAGAAGTTCCTATCAGATTAGTGAGGAGTCTTTCTAAAATCATGGAAAGTACAAGATACTCTATTTTTCTATGTTTAGGCCTTAGTTTAGTGTCTTAGAGTTTAGATTAATATTTTAGAGAGAAGCGAGGTTGTGAGAGTTAGCTAGTTCTACTGTCTTGTCTATGTATAATTCGATATGTATAGTGCATGTGACAGCTTGGCTAAATTATAAGAGTCTATGTTTCGGTTTAGAAGTGTCTAGATCCAATTCATGTGGTATTTGGACTAGTTATGTAAAGACCTGTAGGTGTTTAAAAATATGAACCAGAATGCAAAGTAGAAGAAGGGCGAGGTGATTGGAGCTTCTAGAAAGGTGCTTTTAGAATAAAAGCATGCCAAGAGGTCAAAAATTGGAGCTAATCTTTCACAACAAACCCCTGTACTAGAATAAATTCTCCCTCGGGCGGAAATTATTAAAGAATTGTTAAATTTAGCATCTTTATTAGAAGTTTGATTTTGTCTTTAGCTTTTGAACACTTCCTAGAAGCTTGCCCAAAAGTTTTGAGATTTTAGAAAACTCCACAATGATTCCATGGAAAGTCAACCGCCTTCAAAACTGATGGTAATTTCATATAAATTATCTAGAGTGCGATAAAATCTCACTAGAAATTAGATCAGAGTTTTGTGTGCCAAATAAGCGACCTGTCAAGTTTGAAAACTTTCTAATAATCAAAAGTACCAGAATTGGCAACGACGTCGAATTTAATAAGAATTTACAACATGGCGGTGGGTTGATCGACAAACCAAGAGCTAGCGGTGTCCGAATGTCGCAAACAAGGAATGTTTTCTTACTCTTACAAACTTTCCAGGCAACCTTAGCTAATTAATTTCTTTGAAAATTGCAAATTCCATTAGTTAGAATTTTGTTTTTTCTTTGGAATTATCGTTAGTGGTTTTACGAGTATTTATAGCCTGAAAGAAGGGGGATGGAAACTTTCAAGATTAATTGGGGTCTTCTGATCGCAATGGCACAATTGGTTTCTAATTTGAAGTTGTTCTCAAGAAGATAGGAAGAGTACAGCTATAAATTTGACTTTTTAAGAGTAATTACTGATAATTTGAGGTTAATTTGCAAAATATCTTGGTAAAAAATTGAAGATTGGATTTCGTTAAGATTTCAAATCTTTCCTTTAAAAGCCAATTTAGATTAAACTAAGAATAATTGAAAATATCCTAGAATTATTCACGAATTATCTCAAGGTCAAATAAGTTAATTTCCTTAATATCTTTAAAAAAAATTTAGATTTTATTTGGACAAGATTTCCTTGCTAATTAAGGCTTGTTCTAGAAAATTCTAAAGATTAAACAAAGATTATTTAGCAAATATCTTAGGATAGATTAGGATTTAGCTTTGGATAGTTTTTGAATAAAAAGAATTAGTATCTCATAGTAAACTAAGGTGGTAGGGCCTTCTAGCAAGTATATAAGGCCTCTCTCCGAAGCATACCCCATTTTCTACTCACCAACATTTTGTCGAAATGTGGAGACTCTCCTTTGTTTAAATTGCTTACCGACTTTATCAGAAGCATTTAGTTATGCCATGATTTGGCCATCTTTTGCTTGAATTTGCTTTTATTTAGTAGAGGAATTGGTTAAAGGACAAGAGGTTGCCTTTAAACCATCAAGTCACACTAAAATCACACTTTTGGGAGATTTAGTTCCCCAAAACTTAGATACTTCTGCTCACGTACTAATTTTATGTTTTGAAACAACATTTGAGTCATAATTCTTAAGGTGGTGAAGCTAGTCTTTATCAAAAGGTTCTAATACTCAAAACCGCCAAACCTTGTTGTATAACAAAGTTTGGTTTGACTTAATTCCTAAATTTCCGTTTAAACACTGTCATGTGTACCTCATTTAGGAATTAAACTATTTGTTACCTTGAAAACTCTTTTGATCCTTAATTTTTGATTTAAGCACTGTCATATGTACCTCAATTAAGGGTTAGAACATTTTTAGAACAATTTGGGACCACATTGCACGAGTTTAGCCTAGGGTTGTCCCCTCATGGCGAAGCTTTCAACTCAACAAAATTTACCTTGAAACAATTTGAAGGAGAAAGAATAATTGGGAAAATACCTTTGGCTTGTTGGCTGCTTAAGCCAAGAAACCACACCAAGTGGCTTCCTTTCTTCCGCCAGAATTTGCTCATTTTGCCTTTTGCTTCCATTGCCAAAGTTATGAATTTTTAGATAGCTTGATAGTCTAGTTTTAATTTAGTTTAGTTTACTTGCTTAGTTATTATCCAAAAATCCAAAAATATTTAGCTATACAAATTTTTCTTTATTTTAGTTAAATCCTTTTGCTTTCGAAAATATCCGAAAAACTCTCAAAAATCTTTGTTTAGTTGAGTCCTTTCTCTTTGTTTTAATCTAGTGGGTTAGTCAGTTTTCTCTTAAATCAGTTACTCTTTTGATTAAGGGCCAGAGTTTAAGACTAGTTTAGCCAGTAAACCAAAATACCAGATCAGAACCAGCAGTCACTAGCTAGTTAGCAGTAAGCCAAATACCAAATTAGAATCGGCAAGGGAAAACTGGTCCCCCGGAAGGCGAGTATTGGAGCCACGGGAATGGGCGAAGGTCCAACAAATAACTGTCTACCACATGTTACTATAAGGGCGACTGGGCGGAGAGGCTCCAAAGGCTCTGGTGAGAGTCCAGGCTCTGTTCGAAGTTCAAACTTTGGTCTGAGAGAGTCCAGGCTGCTTCAAGTATCCAACACTCACAACTCACTCAAAGTTTAAGGTTCTCTCTCCTAAAAACTTGATCTAAATTAGTTTCTCATTTCCAAAATTCAACAATCAAACAGTATAAACTAAGTTCCTCTTCAACTAAGCTCTAATTTCAAGACAATTCATGCACCACTTTACAATTACGTTCAATTTGAGTGGAGAAATAAGGAGAGAGGAGTCAATGCATGCAAAGTTGAAGGAAGTAACTAACAACCAAAAATTGGGAATGAATTGAAGTGGGAGAAGAAGAAAGGGAAGTTGGCGACTTTAGGAAGAAATTAGGATTAAAAAACTAATAATTCTCAAGCATCTCACTATTGAAAAAAGAATTGTTCTCGATTTTTATTCGTTTTTCCTATTCATTTAACTATTCACGTGGGCCTTAGTGGCTTGGTTGTTGTTTTTTGTGCTTTTCTTATTCAATTTCTATTCATTTTGGATTGTTTTGGTTTTTTATTCCTTTTATTATTCATTTACTATTCATTTCAGGACTATTTTTTATTTTTTATTCTTTGTTTCCTATTCATTTACTATTCATTTGGAATAATTCTTTGGTTTTATTCCTTTTACTATTGAAGGAATTTGGTCTTTTCCATCAATTAGGATTTTGGAAGAAATTAGTTGGTTGAATGTTGATTTAGGTTTTGTTTTATTAGGCCTAATAAGCCAAATAGAAAAAGACAAAAAGTCTACAAAAATATTAAATTAATCCAACAAAATTAATAAACTAATGAATAAAAAAAAAATTTAACTATTCATTGGAATATTTATTAGAATTGGATAATATTAATCTTTAAAATTAATTCTTGAATAAAATAAATCTTCAAGGTAGTTGAAAATAGGGCCTTGAAGTTTATTTTTTTCAAAAGATTGTTTTAACAATCAATTAAAAACCACTAGAGATTTAACATAAACTCCTAAACTCAAAGGAATTAAGTTAAATACTTTAAACTAACAACATTTTGTAGGAAGTTAGTTAGGAAGAATGTAGAAAAGAATATTTTTCAAACATTCTGACACCCGAATTTTCATCAAATAGATGAAGCACCTATGATGGAAAACGAAGGGTATTACGAATCCATTATGTTGGTAATTTGCGATGATGGGACCATGGCTACGATGGACACAAAGGTATGTTAGTCTTCCCTTTTCTTTTACTTTGTTTTTTCCTTTAAATTAAAGTTAGAATTGTTGCTTTTAGAAGTTAGTTTTTAGATTAGAGTTTTAGAATTTAAGTTAGAATTTAGAATCTAATAGGTAAAATTTAGAGGTTTCCAAAATCAAATCTCACTTAAAAAATAACCAAAAAACGAAGAAGTTACTAACAATTGAATTTAACCATAAAGTTGGGTGAAAATTTAAGATTTTCATTTAAAAAAATCTTTAAGGAATCTTTTCAGATAGGAATCAAACAAAAAATCTATGAAGCTTCCAAAATCTCTTTTACTTTTAAAAATACTTTATTTTTAAAGGATAAAAGTTTGGATGAAGTTTGAGACTAATTTTGGATGAAAAAAATCCAAATAGGTTGAAATTCCAATAAATCTTAAAGAATCCAGAACTTAAGAGAACTAATAATTTAAACCTAGAATTTAGAATTATTTTGCTATTTTAGATTAGTGGATGAAGTTTTTAGCACAAATAAAGGGCCGAAATTCGATCCGTGGAAACTTTTGCTAGGAATCTCGGAATCTAACTTTCTTTACTATTCTAGAAAGGGGAAGTTATATTTTATTAATTTTCTTGATACAATTTTAGTTAGATTAGAGTGTTTTTTTTTCCTACTTGACTTAACTATAACGTTTAACCAATTAACTATTAGTTTTTCTTAGAAGTAGTGAAATTTTACAGGATTATCAGTCACAAAAAGTATCCATTGCTTGGAGGCAAATACTTAACTAGTACTCACCAAACTAGGATTAAATCTCCATCAAAATAGCCGCTAAAGCCCGTGTGTAACTTTCTAATTTAAAGGTGAAGTTAGAAACACTCACAAGAGGCCGTTGGTCACAGTATTATCGAAGAAAAGGATATCCAAGCAGAGGCTATCGAGGCCGTGGATATCCTGATTGTGGGTTCCATAGATATCTTGGATATCCTAGGTATCCTAGACCACCAACTTACAAAGTCAGACCGCCACTTACAAACAAGCTATCGATTATATGTTACAACTGCGATAAGCCCGGACATATAGCACAAGACTGTCAACTTCCTTGGAACCAACAACAGGACAGGAACTCACAAGGAAATACAAGCTATGCAAATTCTGTTGAATTCTTCGACTCCCATTTAGCACAGTCATATTATGATCCTTGGTATAATACACTTTGGGACAATGGCCCTTGGTATTTAGATAGTGAGGCATCAGGGCATATAGCCGCCAATTATCACAAGTTTGATCAGCAACCAAGTGCTTCAAGTGTAGAAATCAATGAAATAAAAATAGGAAGGGGGGAGTTTCATCATGTCAAAGAATCGGGCAATGCAACTGTGCAAACTGAGTCCAGTCCAATAAAATTGAAGTCAGTTTTTTATATCCCTAGTATGACAAAGAATTTAATTTTTGTTGGTGCCATTGCTAATTGAGGTTACAAAATAGTTTTTTCAGATCGATAGTGTTGGATACTTGATCAGTAGGGATGCATTATAGGCTCGAAACATAGAGATTCTTCAAATGGTTTGTATTGTTTCAAGAATGTTGCCAATGCATTATCAGTTATTCACCCAAACGTCGCCACATTATGGCATCGACATCTAGGGCATCTTAGCTAGACATGCTTGCACTTACTATCCAATTTTAGAAATGTTGAAGGCTTTCTATGCATTGATTGACAAAGTCGCATTTGTAAATGCTTCCTCACTAGCAGACAACACAGGGAGCGCTTTCCTTGCGCTAGTATGACAAAAGTGGACAAACCCGGAATTCATGTGCATACAAACCTCATTGGACCCATGCAAAAAGAATCATAGGGAAGATTGAGGTATGTACTAGGTTTTATTGATGATTTTTCAAGGAAAAGTTGGGTGTATTTTCTTAAACAAAAGAGTGAGACATTTTCAAAATTCTGCCAGTTCAAAACTAAGATCAAAATTGAAACAGGAAATAAACTGCAAATATTGTGCTCTGATAGGGGAGGAGAATATCTTTCATTAGACTTCATCAACTTTTGCACCACGCACGGTGTTCAAAGAGAACTTACCCAAGCCCACACTCCCCAGCAAAACAGAGTCTCTGAACGGTGAAATCGAACAATAATGGAACGTGCTAGGAGCATCTCCTATGACTGCCAACTACTTGTATATTTATGGATGGAAGTTGTATCGACTGCAATATACTTGATAAATCGCAGTCCTACAAGAGCTAACAATGGACAGACTCCTGAAGTCAAATATTCTAATAAAACAACCGATATCTCCCACTTACACATTTTTGGCTGTATCGCCTATGTTCATGTGCCTAAAGAGCACTGTCAAAAACTTGACAGCAAGACTCAGACGTGTCTTTTCGTGGGTTATGATAATGAATCTAAGGCCTATAGATTATATGACAATATTAGCAAGAAGGTGATTATCAATCGCGATGCTATATTTGACGAATCTAAGGTTGGCTATCACTTTTTACAAAGCGTCCTACCAATGAAGGATATTTTCCAAATTTCTTTGATAAAAGAATTTGATACTTCTCATAAGCACTCTTCAAGAGCAAGTGGACAGATCCAGGACGGTAAGTACATCAATATACCAAACTTTCAGGACATAAATTCAGGAGCAAATCAAGAACAACCTACATCTTCACTTCATGACAATTCTACTACTTTACAGCTGCCAATTCCACCAAGCTCAGAGCCTACTTTATCATCTTCAAGTTTTCGACCTCTACCTGCAGATCCTAGAGTTAGACATCCTGTTTGTCGTTATCCAACTCGAAACAGGTTGCCATCTGTAAAGCTTCGAGACTTCTAGACATTGGTATCGAAACTGAACGGTGAACAACTTGACTTTGGGACGGCGGCCGAAAATCAAAATTGGCGCAACGCTATCAAAAGTGAAATTGACTCTATATTAAAAAAACAAGACGTGGGAGGTTGTTGAAAGGCCAAGATACAAAAAGCCCATCGCCGCAAAATGGATTTTTAAACTCAAGAAAAATATGAATGGCGAGATCGACACATATAAAGCCAGACTCGTTGCACGAGGATTTCAACAACAGGAAGGTATCGATTACCAGGACATTTTTGCACCAATTGTTTGCTAGTCGACCATTTGTCTTATTTTAGCCTTAGCAGCAAAGAACAATCGGCTGCTATTCCAAATGGACATTATAACAGCCTTTTTGAATGGAACACTTACTGAGGACATATATATGGAAATCCTAGAAGGTTTTCCAAGTGCAAGGGATATTACGAAAGTATGCAAGATTAACAAAGTCTTGTATGGTCTAAAACAAGCTCTAAAAGCTTGGTATGAGACGATAAATTCTTAGCTTATCACTCAAGGACTTTGTTGCAGAACTAGTGATCCAAATCTCTATTATGGAAAAAAGGATGGAAAAATGATCATTTTATTACTTTATGTCGATGATTTATTAATTATAGGTGATAACTTGTTAGAAATTGCCAGACTAAAAATCGACCTACAACAAGAGTTCAAAATGACAGACTTGGGACATGCAAGCATATATGTAGGTGCAGAAATTCACAGGAACTCACGTGGAATATTCAGATGCCAAAAGAATTATATCAAGAAGCTCCTTGATAAATTCAACCTTCAAGATTGTAATTCAGCACGACTTCTTATTGACCCGAATATGCAATTGCGCAAAAATATGGGCACGGCACTCACAGACCCTGAAACGTACAGATCATTGGTTGGTAGTTTACTCTACCTTATCAACCCAAGGTCAGATATTTCATTTGCAGTAGGTTGCGTATTGCAATACATGAAGCAACTTGAAGTAGCTCATTTTCAAGCTGCGAAGAAAATTCTCAGATATTTGTCTGGAACGAGCGACTATGGCCTTTTTCTACCATCAAAAAATCACAATGAATACCACACTTACGTTGACGCCGACTGGGGGCGCGAATTGGATTCAAGACGATTGACATCTAGAATTGTTCACAAACTAGGCAAATCATGCATCTACTGGACAAGCAAACTACAACCTATTGTATCACTATCAAGCACGAAATCAGAATATTGCGTGCTTATTGATGCCGCAAAAGACATTGTTTATTTTAGAAGACTCTTAGATGAATTTGGGTTACAATGTGCCCAACCCACAGTTCTACTTAGTGAAAACCAGTCGTGTATAAAGCTGGTTGATAACCCTGTCATGCATGCGCAAACCAAGCACACATTGAAATATACCACCACTTTATTCATGAGGTTTCCAAATCAGGTCAGATACAGGTATGTTATGTTCCAACTACAAAATAAGAAGCTGATTTTCTTACAAAGCCTCTAACCTACAATAGCTTCATCACTAGCAGAGACAGACTAGGAATTCTTCTTTTGAGTTTAGCTCTTGAATCTCGATCTCACCCACTTTGGCGTTAACCAATTATCAATCCATAGGGCTTTCTTCGACATCTTATGCTTGAAGTCAGGAGCCTTTGGGTTCTTTCTGGACAGACGATTATCCCACTAGTACTCTAGGTTCTAAAAAAGATCCTTCTAGTAACCCTCGTTAGATCCATCCTCACTGCTGCTAGCTAGATCTCTCTCTACAGAAACCCTAGCTTCACTAGCACAACACTCAGTTGCACTTGCAATTGTTTCTCCATTCTTCCTTTGCAGCAAGTGAAATACTGAGAAACAAAATTCTAGCATACAGTCGCATACTCGTCGAATGATAATAGCCACCCAACAGAACAACACCAGTATGAGCTGAACCTGCACACAAATTTGTTTTCTTAGCCAATCCACTCTACATCAAAACGTGTACAAAATCAAAAGAGAAGTATCTTGTCACTCACCAACGACAATCCCTCATCCAACTCTCATATAATCCTCAGGGCATTCGACGGGAGGAGACCGTAATGAGACATCTTGAAGAAGACAAATCGCTAGGAGCGAGGGTGTGTGTTGAAGTAACGCTCCTTGTGATACTCATTGGTCACTGTTCATTTTTAGTCACTGTAGATACAGATTCACTATAGTCAGCAACACTACTCATATATAAATCGGCTTTGTGCCAAACCTTAATTCATTCTTTGTACACAGCAACCAGCTCATACTGTCAAGCTTGTGAAGCTTACTTTTCAACAGAGTTTTATTTGGTGTTCAATAGCTAACCTTCTCAAACGCTCATCATGGTGTTGTTGTAATATTTCAATTTAATGTTGCAAACCTTGCTTTATATTGCTTTCAGTGCTGAGACTGAGGATCAAATTTTGCGATTCACATTGCAATGAACTCATGTGACATTCAATAGAACACAAGTCCTCTTTTAATGTAGCTATTTGTTTTTTGTAATCTGTTGACTCCAACCCTGAGGTATGAATCAAGTAATCAATTCAATCTCATAGAATCTCAATCTCAATTTCCTTCTCTATCGATCCTGTTGACATACTCTGCAATCTTTGCACATAACCTAGCAAACCGCACTCTCCATCACTTGCAAATTCTAATAATTCACTAGGTGAGTTGATCTTCAGATGTTGACCGGATGAAGGATCAACGAGGTACAGTGCTTTATTCAACCATAAATGGATGTTCTTCTCTCCAGCTCTTCTTCTCTCCCCAAACGACAACTTACTAGCTTGACTGTACAGAGGATGTCCTCGAATTATTAGAGGCTTGTTTTTTTCTTTTCAATCCAAGCTTATACCTTGTAAGGATTCTCACTCATAATTCCAGCAAGAGCCATCTTGGGCAATTCTTAGATTACCGAATGAATGATTTGGATTTGACACAATTGCTACTGTACGATGCAATAAGGCTCAAGTCTGATTGAATCTGTCCAGCATGAAAGGCATTATTCTTACTCTCTTGTTATTGATTAAAAAGATTTTGCATGCTGCTATCATCCTTGCTCATTCATTGCCTCATTGGATACATACATATCTTGCCTCTAGGTGTTTTATATAAAAATACTCCACCTAAGTTGATATGCAAAGGAACATTGTAGACACAAAGAAGCAAAGGACAAGCACATGCAAATACAAAGAAGAAAAAAATTTCAACTATAGCAAGAAACAGTAGGAGGGGAACAACTGTAGAAGGAAATGAGCCCAAGAAAATCATCCCGCCAGTGCTTTTCCGCCACCAGCACCCAATTCATCCCGTAACCAACCAGGACAAACAGCATGCAAACCTGTCCTAATTTTGAAACGAGGCGGCCCTCCCAAGGCCCCAACTTCTTTCTAATGCCTACTGACAGTGTCACTTATCGATATGACGATTGACGTTGTTGCAAATGCTTGAATCAAAAATACAATTTTAGGTCATCTTTCCTCTTCTCCCACACGATGACACATTTGTCCTTATAGGGTTAAATGTCAACGTGGATGTTTTTTCTGTGATGGATGACAGAGAATCCCTCTAATATGGACAGAAGTACAACTATCTATCCTCCGAATTTTGTATGTAAAAAGGAGAGGTCTTCTAGATTAGTTTGACTTCCAATGAGTGCTTCCTTGCATTGTTTTATGCCAATAATTCACACAATAATCAAAGGGATGATTTCCACAGTCACCAGCCCGTCCTTTAACCTGAAAGTGACAAAGAAGACAAAAAGTATCCTCACAGAGTTTCAAGTCTAGTTCAAAGTGCTGTAACTTTTGCATTCAAGGTCCAAATTCAATAAGACTTGTTGAAAAAGTTGCATTTTCCTTTTTAGTTTGTATAGTAAAATTTTCAGATTAATCCAAAATGTATTGATTTTTTGGAAGCCAATCGAAGTTCACAACTTCAATTTGAGTTCACCAAACTGCATTTTAGGGCTGCAACTTCGGGGCCTTATATCTCCTTCATCTATTGCTCATTTTCAATAAAATTTGTTGTATTTTGTTCCCTTTGAAGTATAATTATTGTGGTAAAGTTTTCATGTCAATCCAAGTTGTTTTGAATGTTTGGGAGCAATTCGAAGTTCAAAACCTTGCCATTTTTGGAGTGTAGTGAACTTTGGCGGCTTGTTTCCTTCTTCATACAGAGTCCATTTTCAATAATTCTTTTTGGAAAAGTTGCGCATACTAGTCTAGTTTTTGTGCCTAAAATTTCATGTTAATCCAAGAATTAATGAGTGACTGAGAAGCATTCTAGTAGAAGGAGGTTCAGCTTTAGATGTGTTTTTTGCAATTTTTCTTGCTGATTTTTGACATTTCAAAGCCGTTTTGTAGACACAATGATTCAATTGAATGAATTTTTTTTCACCAATGTGTTTGTATACTAGTTTTGAATCTTTTTGTAGTGTAAAGTTTTTTCATTTGAGTAGGTTTAGAAATCAAACTTCACCTCCAAATGTGTTTTTGGGAAATTTCAGCATCCATTTTCAACACTAAAACATTATGATCTTGCAATCTATGTGGCCAAATGACTTCAAATTTTGTACATGTCATCTACAACATGTACAATACAAGATTGTACGGTTGGGATTTGTATAACTTGAAGACATTTAGATCCATAAAGCTTCAAAGCAATGATGTTTTTGAACCCCAGAAATTGAATGTCACTTTGGGGTTAAGGGTTAAAGACGCTGCATTGGGTATGTGCACTAGACGCTATTTTAGGGACTTAGGCTTCAGATTAGGGTTTGGGGATGCTTCGGGACCGCCTCCCCGATTGCATTTCCGCAATCAGCAGCGATGTTGTGAACAGTCGAACTTTCTGATGGCGAAGAACGATCTCGCCGTTCGACATTTCCCTCACCCGCCATCGCCCGCCGAGTTTGCAACCTTAGAGGACTCCAGCGTGCCCGCAGTTTTTGCAGGATGCGTGAAAACCTGGCCTGCATTTCATCTCTGGAACCCTTCCACCGGCGGTTTACAGCGTCTCAGGACCTTGGCAGGCTCTGCCGCAGTGCAAGTGATGGCCACAACCTCAGGCGCCAATTTCTATGGCGACATTCGAGGTCACGACCGCGTGCCGCTCCCGTTCCATTCCTTCCTCGACCTCGCCGACGGTGGACGAGTCGAGCGTTCTTCGAACGATGATGAGGACTTTGCGTTCTTGGAATCGCCCCAAGTGCAGCTGTATTTGGCGCAGGCGGGGATTGAGGACAATGGAAGCCCTGCGCCGTTGTGTGGATTGAAAGAGGATCTTGCCATTCCGAGTTTCTTGCGATCGCCTGTGTCGGTGATCAATCTCTGGATGAGTGTGAACGGCTCGAGGTCGAGCATACACTACGATCCGTTCCATAACCTTCTGTGCGTCGTGGCGGGTTGCAAAGAGGTGAAGCTGTGGCCTCCCTCCGCCGCGCCTGAACTTTACCCGCTCCCGATCTTTGGAGAAGCTTCCAACCATAGCGGAGTCGACTTCGCGAACCCTAATTTGATGAAGTATCCTCGGTTCCGTTCGGCAATGGAGAGCTTTCAGAGCGTCACGCTTCGAGCTGGCGATTCTCTTTTTTTACCTGAGGGTTGGTATCATCAAGTGGACAGTGAGGCGGTCACCATCGGGGTCAATCTGTGGTGGCCGTCGAAATTTTCGTTGAAACTCGGGACGCACATGGATGCGTACCTGCTTCGTAGGTTACTGGCCAATCTCCTCGATGCCGAGAAAGAAAAAATCGTGGAGAATTTTCGAAGTGTCTCTGGGGATGTGAACGTGGTTGAACCAAATTCGCAGCAGCCTGTGACGGAAGTGGTTGTTGAAAAAACTCCTGCTCGAAAATATTGTGCTGCCAATCTTTCGAAAACTGAGATGCAAGCGTTGAGGACTCTAATTTTGTGTGTATCAGAGTTGATGATGAGCCCATCAAATGTGGGGGCTATTACGGGTGATGAGTCGAACCAAGGCACTATAGCTCGAGTGTTTGCATCATTAAATCCGCCTTCGCTGCAGCGTACTTTGCTTGTAATGTCGATCGAGTATCCGAGGACTTTAGAAGCTTTAATTTTGCATAAGCTCTCTCCAATAGCGTCCGAAATCTTGACTCGAAAATTTGAGGAGATGGATGCAGCGTCGGAGCTGGAATGTCCCCAGGAGGAGTTTTATGCTCAGATCTACAGCGTTTTTGACGAACCTCGCCTGGCGATGGCGTCTTTGGTAGATGGAAAGGAGGCTTTGGCAGCTATGGCTTTGGAGCGTGTACTCGATGGCAATTTGGGACTTTCTTCTGTCCAGGTTCACGCAGGGTCACTTTGAGGTGATGTATTTCGGTGCCATAGATGAGTGGCTTCCACTGTGACAGAATTTTGCTCCGATGCAATGAATCGATGGATTCAGGTGTCTGGTCGCGCTGACCCAATTTAAACTACCCCTGAGGTTCACAGCAAGCAAGCCATTGAATGGAGGGTGAAGAGAAAATTAGGGTCCGGTTTGATTGCTCGGAAAGTGGTCGATAAGATTAGTTGGACTTCTGGAGGGTTCCCGTGCTGCCAGTTGGGAGTTAGCGCAATATGAATCGATTGGATTCTTTCGATATACGCTGAAAGACCGACATCTGTCTTAGGCAGTGGAGTATGAACTGCCACTTTCTCGTTGCAAACATCGGGGAGTGTCCATTGGCAGAATATCTCTACATCTTGGCTGGCGATGCCTGGGGCTAGTATCTGGCTGAGACAAGTTGATCAAATAGTCGGCCTCAACCTGCCCTTGTCATATCTCTCACCAAGCTCTGGTAAGACCGCCTGCCAATGAATCACATGAGCATTTTGCTTTTGCAGTTGAATTTGTTTGTTCAATTACATATGTATTTACTGCCAATTATGAGTTATCCTAATTTGTGAATCCTAAATTAAATTTACTGCCAATTATGAGTTATCCTAATTTGTGAATGTTTCCACTCTTTGCTGAGGATCATCAAAATTGAGACATTCAAGTTCGTAGATTCTAATTATCCTGGGAGGGCATTTCCTTATATCACGAATGTGCACATGTTATCAAGTTTATCGACAAGAGGCTAAATAGTTTAAGTACAACAGTCCGCTAAACTCTTGAAATCACTGGGATGCTCATCTTCAGCTCCCGTTAAAACTTGACAGTGCAGATGACCCTTGAAACCTAAAGATTAGTGCATAAAAGTAGTTGTTCTGACTTCTGAAAACTCTACCAATGATTTCCGCGGACAGTGGCCACGAAGGTCTCGGAGAGTTGAACTAAAGCTGATCTTCCAGGCGCAAGACCAGTCACAGTATTGTCCCGGATGGTAGCGGAGCCGGAGGAGGCTTGGAAGGCCGTGCCAGGACCTGGACCGATGACAATCCCATCAAGCCCGGGGGAGTTGATAGTGTTGCTTATCAGCATGGTGCTATCGCTTGTGGAGAAGCTTACTCCGTAGAACAAGGCATTGTTAATGGTGTTTTCAGAAACACGAGCATTGGCAACCGTTCCTACGTTTTGACCGTCGCCGCCATTGCCTATGTGAAGAGCAGCCTGTTGTTGCAGATAGCCGTTTCCTCCGCTTCTCTCGATAACGTTTCCCGTCACGGTTGCTGACGTGAGGTTGCACCCATTCACGCCGAACTTGCCTACGCCCAAGCCGATGTACCTGGCGGAGTCGCTGATGTAATTACCCCGCACGAGATGTCCACTCCCACCATAGATCGCCACGCCCTTCCCTCCCCAGCTGGCCTTGGATGTGTTGTTGAGGATTTTGATGTTTGTCATGAAGGTGTAATGTGTGTCCCCGTTGTGGTCGACGCAGTTGATGGCGATGGCGTCGTCTCCCGAGCCCCTGACGAAGTTGTTGCGCGCTACAAGAGTATCCCCTACGGCGCCATCCAGGGCGCCATTGTTCAAGTTGATGCCGTCCCCCCATACGCTTGCGATCCGGCAATTCTGAACTATCCCTCCAGTTCCCGACGCCCAGAACCCGGACAAGGTGTGCTGCGTCCAGATTCCGTCCGCGAGCCAATTGTTGCCCGTAGTGTCCATGGCACCGCCGGCACCGTCAACGGAATCCCGGCCCTTTGCATTCGAATCGAGAGCGAAGTTGCGCACCGTGCATGAGGTGAGCTTGAAGATTGCTGCCAAGGGGGGTCCATTGGGAAGCGGGACGTTGCGATAGATGGTGCTGTACCACATCCCCGCCCCTTCGATCGTGATGCTGGACGCCGAAATGCCGCCCAGAGTTTGCACGTAGAAAGTCCCCACGGGGATCCATACGCTCTTCCCCTGCGTCTTCGCCGCGTTCACGCAACGTTGGATGGCAGCCGAGTTGTCGACTGTGGCATCGTTAGGTACTGCTCCGAAATTGGCGATGGAAAGGGACCGTGCTCGTTGGCTCGACGGCGGTGGAGGTGCTTCAAGGTCGATCACGTCAATGTAGTAGAACGTTGCTGTGTTGGCGTCACTCTTCTGCAACCGGATTGTTTGACCAGAAGTCACAGGGGCACCGGATATGAAGGCGTGCGCTTCGTCGAAGAAAATCCGAGAGTTGCCATCTGCTGGGTTCTGGCTTGGACTGCCGTAGTGATCATCACCTCCTTCGTACCCCCAGCTCTGCTTCGAGCTCAGATTCAACGCCTGCCGAAACTCGCCGTTCACGAGCAGATCCAAAGTGGTAGTCAAACCTCCGCCTGTGGGTGCGTCTGGAATTGATGCACGAACATTCACGAAAGTGATGCCCTGGTGGCCGTTCAAGGTGAATTCCACGTACTGTCCCGTTGCAGTAAGTTGAACATACGCGTGGCCCGAGGCCTCAAGCTCAGGACTCGAGTATTGCGTATTAGGCGATGAAGTGAGCGCGACAATGGTCGCTCCACCACCGATGGTTCCATCCTCGGCCTCGATGCTTGTGAACTTCACTGACGCTCCAATTGCCTCGACCCTGAGAATGTTGCTGTCAACGATCAGGCAAGTGAGAGCCAATGCGTAGGTGCTCCACCACTTGTAACCTGCCATTGTAGCGGCACAGTTACAATTCAATTTACAAGCTTAAAGAAATCTGAACTTCCAACTCCATGGTCGGATTTGACGTGGACGTCTGCTTATTGCTCTCCAAGTACTCTACTACTGTAGGCATTTTGGACGAACGAGAGGAAGAGCTCTGAGCGCACTTGAGACATGCGCCTGCAGAATTAATTCTAAGTTTCAAGGTCAAAGTTATCAGCAAAGCTTTAAGTTAATGTGCCGATTTATTTACTGATTAAAGGCCCTTGCATTTCAAGTGCAGCGGAATCTTCACATTGATGCCAACAGCACGTAGTGTGCAACCATGTGAGACTAATTCAGTCCTAACCGCTTGTTTTATGGCCCAGAGAGTCAAGAGTTTCCACCAAGTCCAGTAAGCGGTTATGACTGGATTAACTTAGTCTCAATTAGGCTGCACTTGAATGAATGAGAATGGGCCCTAACAACGCACAGGAAATTTTCTTAAATGGCTAGCTCTAAAATCCATGGGTGGAATGTAATACCAGCAAATATAAATTGGAATGAGAGAAAAAAATTAAAACATGAAGACCACAATTTCATGGCATATAAGTTGGAGTTTGTGCCATAGCCTTCAAGTAGCAATTGGACTGTCATGGCTTTGAAGAAGCAGTCCCTCATCGCTCCTTCACAAATTACAAAAATTGACCAAAACACTTAGTAATTCATAGAAATCACAATTTGCATATGTGCATGAAATATACACTTGGATTCATAATGAAAATCAGCATCAAAAATATTTATTTGGATATATGAACAAGTCAAAAGTCAAACCATAATAATTGACCAAACCTCAAAAATCACAAGAACCATAATTTGTTTGAACTTTGGAAAGGAGTAGCCTATTACTAAGTTAGTTAGCTAGAAATTATGAGATTTTAAGATGAATAGGTACATTCTTCATTTCTATAGTTTCTTTGAAAATCATTGGACACTTTCAATCTTCAATGTCTTCAATGTCCTTAACAACTTAAGGAATTTTTGAGGTCAATATTTTATAAATAATAGATTTGACCTATATTAAGATAAGAAATATGCATCTTTTGTTGAAAGTGACTTTTCAAAATGAATCCCACAAATCAATGTAATTTTGAAGATATGATAACCATATTTAGAAAAGTATAAATGTCTATTATTTGTTGAAAATAGAATTCAAAAATTGTAGCCAACTTTCTTTTTTACACAATGTATATTTAGACCAAACTGTATTTTGTTAATCGTCTTCCAATATGTTTGGCCTACTTTCAAATTGCTTAAGATTGGACATGTTGGTGTGCTTAACACATTATACAACATTCTTCATCAAGTTCAAGAAAAACTATGAGCTCACTAGGATGGGCAATGAAACCCTCTTGAAACTTATTTATAGTTTGTCTTTTGATATTTCTACATGTTATTCTCAAATTTAAGAAGTTATGTGTATTCCATGGTTCAATTCTATTTATATTATCATTTTGTCAAGGTACAATCTGTGAAAGAAAGGACCAAATCCCTTGCCAATTTTTGTATTGCATGAATCAGGTGACTATGCATTTTGTTTTGTAAGAATTTTTTTATGAAAATTTAGCAAAATGTTTAAACAACTTTGCTATCATACACTTGGTCCATACAAGGAGAATGGTATGTGCATACAAGCATGTATTGATCATGTGTGAGAATAGTGACCTCACAACACTTGAATTTAACCCACATACTCTAAGTGTGACATGAATTTGACCTTCAATCTTCATTCCTTAAAGAAAGACATTTGTTCTTTGTAGGATGTGACGACAATGAATGAATTTGGGAGTGAGATTAGTTTATAGGTGAAAAATTATAGAATAGTTACAATCTACAACAATCATCCTTCATTCAAAATACTTGTCCAAATGAATTAGTGGAGTGCCAACCATCATTGACCTTGTTCTTCCACAAAGAATTCCACGGAACTTCATGTCTCAATTTGCCTTCACCACTCTATATTGGTCTCATGCTGGTATATATTGTAATTACTTAGGGGTGAAAAAAAAATCCAACCTGTCATGCAAGACATAAATTTTGGAAAGGAATTTCCCCTCACTAAACCAAAGGTGCACAATTGTATTCAATAAAATCTTGAAACTTGAATTCAAAGGTTTGGGCTATTGTAATCAACAAATTTTTTGGGAGCAATATAGTGCTTTGTCTAATATGTCTATGCAAGTCCCTCCAAATATTAACCAATTGGTAGTGAAGGCAATTCACAATTACTATTCCCCCCAAAAGCGATGCTATAGATTACAACAACTTTGAAAATGGAAGCCCTTGCACTAACTAGGTATGCATGCCCATTGGCAACGCTTATTTTAATTTTGTCCCTATCTAAAATAGCCCAATATTTCAAGGATGTATACCTTTATATATATGCAACTATTAATAAATGCTTTATTACTTAATATTGCTATGAGAACACTTTCTCATATTAGCACATAATGGACGTGAAGTCCTCAAAGTTTGTTCCATACCTCAACACACATCAAGAACTTTAAGGCTTATCAATATGGTGTTTTGGAACACTAACAAGATAATTTGGTGCCAACCTTTGTGCCAACTCAATATCAAAGTGATTAGAAAAATGACACTTAAATGGCCTCTGCTATAAAATGGCATCATATGACTTTTCTAATGTTGTGTTTTATAGATGCAAGAATAGAAGCTATATTGTCTACATCTTCCAACCACCTTGACCTCTATATTATTCATTTCCTTATACTTTTGAATACCACCCTCAAGCCCTACATGCTTGGCATTATAATTGTAATGTATTTTTAATATAATATATCAATGTACTACCTTTTATAATACTGTAGAATACATGTCAAAATACTTTATTTTTTTTCTAATAATTGAATTTTTTTTTGCCAATTCATTGCGTAAATATTTTAAGTTTGGGTCGATATCCAATATGGTCATTTAGCTTGTCAAATTTAGGTTTCTACACAAATCAAGGACTCCATTGATTTTCAATTCTGTTTAGGAATTAAGTGCTTAGTGTCACGACCTTTACCATGAAATTTTGGATGATCACATATTCAAACTCAAACAAATCCATCCAATGTTCATCCAAAGTTCTTGAGCTCAAAATCCACATTTAGAAACCTCCAAAAAAACCCTTTGCCGTTCCATATGCAAGCGGGTGATATTAGAGAATACAAATGCAAATTTTGCAACTGCTATACAGTACTGTAGTACTGCTAGTATTCTCTAATATCACATCATTCCAGGGAGCTCAGCCTGGTGTAGTGTCGGATTTTTGGATCTCGTGTGCGCGCCCGTCGTCACCCATTCAAGAGATCGACGCTTGATTCTTGCGAATTGTTAGCATTTCTTCGATTGGCAACAATAAAACTAAAGTTATGAGCATTTCTGCGCTCCTCCAACGCATCTGAAGACGCCATGAGGAGCGTCAAATCCCCTGCGCTGCGTTTGTTTCGAACTCTCTGCGCAAATCCTGTTGCGAGCAGGACTCCCCAGGAGGCGATTCACGTTCTTCATAGCGGAGGCAATGGCTGGTGGCTCACTGCGGGAGCCAGACGTTTCTCCACGACCGGTAAGCCGGACGATCGGAGTCCATGGAAGTCTTTTTGTCGAACTTTTCGCCAAACAACTATTAGACGACAGATGGGATTAAGGGTTTAAGGTGCTCAATAATACTTCTCTGAGTCTAATGTTGGATGGGTTGGAAGCGCAAAATTTTGAAGCAGGGCTTAGGGTTTAGGGTTTAAGGCCTGAGAGCTGAAGAATGTGGAGGTTATTCAAGGAACTCGAATTTTGGTTTCTCATGGGAAAGGGAATTCAGGTTTTAGATTTTTCTAAGCAGATGCGAGTGGAAGCATTCTGGTGGTGTGAAATGCCGGCGATCTGTGAAACAGGAAACAGGAAAAAATGTCTTAGAAATGTCGAATGATTTGTGACGCAGAGTTGCAGAGTTTAGAGTTTTAGGGTTTGGGGTTTAAGGGTCTAGTATCTGAAGAATGTGAACGTTATGTTAGGAACTTGAATTTTGGTTACCGATCGGAATGCAAGTTAAGTTGTAGAATGTTCTAAGCGAACAAAAGTGGATGCATTCTGGTGCTTTGAAATTCCGTCGATCTGTGCAATCAGAAAGAAATGTCTTACAAAATGAAGAGCATTCAGAAATCGAATTATGTGAGCTCGATATGAGGTGCTGATAGTGTTATGATTTTGTGATGCAGAAGGACAACTTCCTTTTTCTCAAGACATGTTGACCATAGTAGAGCGGGGGATGCTGACGATAGAGCATCGGCATTCCCGCTTGAATCAGGCTCTCTCTGAGGTAGGCGACCTCTTGTTGAAACTCAGAAGATGACTTGATCTTGATTGTCTTTAACGTGTTGACTGCAAAACGCCGTTGCTATCTCTTTGTTACTGAATGGGTCTGTGAACTGACCAAAGTTTGAGTGGTATGAAGACAGCCTGCTGCACCTCCCGATGAGATTGTACGCTTGAGTAAAGAGTTGAGCAAGCTGGAGGACTTTATGGCCTGTATAGCTTCCTTGAAATCTAAGCGCAAGGTATTCTTCATTCTAAACCTCACTTTGTGTGCAAATCTGCATGATTGCGGTGGTTATTACCACATGCTAGGTGCAACACGACATATTAGAATTACAGGGCCCTCCAAGTCATAGTCGCTTACTTTTTGCCACAAATCTTGTCTTTTAGTGCATTCATATCTCCTCTCCCGTACTTACATGCCATTAGTCTGGTCAATTTGTGCCATAAATCATGTCAAGTTATTTCATGCTGATTACTTGATAATATTTACTGTGTAAATATTTGGCTATTGGGTACTGAGTTGACTTGTGCTGAGTATTGGCAGGAGATGGAAGGCTTGAAATCGCTGATAGAGGAAGCAGCAGAAGATGAGGAGATGAAACAGGCAGCAGCAGAGGAACTTCGGTCTGTGTCAAGGCTAGAATCTGAGGACCTTCAACGAATGCTATCGCTTATGCTTCCCAAAGATGAAGCTGACAGTCGCGGCTGCATTCTTGAGGTCAGAGCTGGTATGTAATCTGATTCTTAGCGATGATGATCGATTCAACTTTTTGTTCTGATTTTTTGTGATGCATAAGCTTGGGGCTTACCATTTGAAGAGACAATTTAAGAAGCAGCACATCTTTTCATTCCTCGGTATTGGTTTCATCTTTTTACCAGGCACAGGCGGAGAGGAGGCTTCATTATTTGCCTTGGACATTTTCAGAATGTATGTCCAGTGACCTTTTCTTCTCCCCTTGCTTTCACATAGCTTTCATGTCTCTGATTCTATGTTACTTCTTCAGTAATAGCTATCACGGGTTCTGGTTTACGTTCGTTATGAAGGAACTCTGTTTAGGTTGTAACCAATAGATAGATGATTCGTTTGTATGTTGTTTTGTCACTAATATACAACGTCGTGATTTCTATTCTACAGGTACGAGAGATTTGCCCAGAAAAAGTTCTGGGGTTTTGAGGTTTTGAGCATAACTCAAACAGACAGCAAGGGATGCAAGGTCTGGTTCTCTTTGGAGCAAGCTTCCTTTCGCAGAGTCTGAACTTCCTATTGGGTTCCAGGAAGCGTACTGAAGTGAGCATATTATGATGCAGGAAGCTAGCGCCTCCATTACTGGAGATGGTGTTTATGGAAAACTCAAGTTTGAGAGTGGGGTGCACAGGGTTCAGGTACACTGATGTTCAAGTGATCGATTCTTCTTCTTTTCGTTCTTCTGAGCAAGGGTCTAGTGCTGCAAATGGGGCTATTAATACCTTTCTCTCATGTGCTGGTACTTATTATCTTCTGGGTCGAAGTAATCTATTATGTGACTTCTAGAGTCTCCTCTCTCTGTCTTCTATCACCCAATTTTGAGTTGTGACAAGTCTGGACCCTATTCGACTAATAGCTACTATATGTTTCATCTTGCAGAGGGTTCCAGTGACTGAAAAAAGTGGGCGAGTTCACACAAGCGCGGCCTCAGTGGCTGTTCTTCCACAAGCAGACGAGGTGAAAATTTTCACCATTCAATTCAACATTTGAATTTCGAAATGCTTACATTGTATAGATTGTGCCTTATCTATGTTGTCTACCTTATTAAATCCACATTTCTATTTAGTTCAGCTGTCCGTGCTCATTCACGGTATTTAAGATGGGCTTCGTTGTTGTTAGATCTTTCTCCCATGCAACGAAAGTAGAGTCTAGAAGATGTTCTTGAGATATAAGAGTGATTTAAGTGTTGAGAATGACGAAAATACAGGTTGATGTTCAAATGAGGAATGAGGATCTGAGAATAGACACCTATCGAGCAGGCGGCGCCGGTGGTCAACATGCTAACACTACCAGCAGTGCTGTTCGCGTTACCCACTTACCCACGGGCATTGTTATTGCCATCCAAGACGAGCGTTCTCAACACATGGTATGAAATACTTACGAGGGCCAGAACAGGGTATGATTTCTCATGGTCCTTGGATGTTCCCACATTAATTTATTAGATCTCAACATGATGAGTATTAAGCAATATTTTACAACGTGTCATTGTGTACAGAATAGAGCCAAAGCACTCAAGTTGCTACGTGCAAAGCTGTTTGAGAGAGAGAGGGTGCAGCAGGCGATGACACGGTCGAGTCTTCGCCTTGAGCAGGTACACAATTGAATTTATGAAATTTCCTTGGGTGTCAGCATAGCTAGCTCATGATCTCGTTGACTCTCGCAACATATGCAGGCTCTGGATATGTAAGGTAGAGAGTACTATTTGCTTCACTTTTAGCTTTTTAACATGAATAGGAGTGTGATTTTCGGGAAATGTATAGGTCTACAAAGAGACCACTTTGGGTACACGAACTAAATCTGTTGAGATCAGAAAATTTATCAATATGTACGAATTTCTTGTGCAATTACAATGCTGGACGTTGTAGAACACTAGAAGTGACAACAAGTGACCCCGTTTCCATCGAAAGATGGGTGACCACAGACATTAAGCCGAGTCATTCTTAAACTACTTGCTAATTGGATGCCCGATTGAAAGCCGACTATCGTAAGAATAAATGCGTTGCTGTTGGCAATGGGTCTGTGTAGGTCCCTAACGATTTTAGTATTCTTGTTCTGGCGCTTAATCTTATTACGAATTATGTCTGAACTAGGTGTATCATTGTGCAGATCGGAAGTGGTGACCGGTCAGAGCGGATACGAACGTACAACTTCCCTCAAGGAAGAGTCACCGATCATCGCATTAATATTACTCAGCATTCCATCGACCAAATTATGCAAGGGGAAGGACTGGAGGGTTTTATAGATGCTTTGACTATGAAGCAAGAAATTGCGGCTCTGGCGTCCCTGAAAGCTGCTTCGTAATTCGCCATGTCTTACAATTCATTTTTCCATTCTTTCTCGAGTGATGAGTTTCTTCCTTTTTCATTTTCGTGGATGAGTTTCACTGCGAGCTTGAGAGTTGCAGCTGTGGCGTTTTGCAAGCAGATTTGTATTGTACTGTACAGTACAGCATGGCCACCCAGCGTTGTCATTTTGTCTTCCTAGTTAGTAGTGTCGCTTTACACTTGGGCCCAGTCCAGGAAATGCTGGGGCTCAAAATTATGCAAGTTGGACCCAAACTTTAGCCTCCAACTCCACCTAATTGTGACCCCTTTCTAGAACCGACCACTAGAGATTCTTTCCCTAAAATGTTTTGTCCTATTCATGAGAGCCAAGGTCACTTTTGGTTACACTTATTTTTGACACTTTGAAAATTAACCCTTTAACTCACGAGGTAATTTTTTTCATCAAAAATCACTTAAAACTGCCATTTCTATTGCAAAGCGCAAAAAAAATGAAGAAATTGTTTTTTTTGCATATCTAACTATAGGGTCTTGCATATCTAACTGTAGGGTCTTGCACTAAAGTAGTATAAGTATGTGTGAAAGAAATTTCAAAACTTTGACCGTGTGGATTGCAAGATATTTGCATTTCAAGTGAATTAAATTGTTATTTTTTGCACCTTGCATAGTTAGATTTTAAGGCTTTGAATCTTCTCAGCTTAAAATTTTCATACTATATATTTTGAATTTCTAATTCTTTATGTTGAAGAATTTAGTTAAAAGTCTAGGAAAAAAAATTAAAATTAAAACATATTTGATTTTCAGTCTTTTATAAAATGGTTAAATAGAAGTAAGTATGAAATTGAAGAAAAAACTAAATTGTGAATAGCTCTAAGATGGAATTGAAAATCACTAATTCTAAAATGAATGAGATAGTGCTAGCAAGCTAATAAAACCCTATTGAATTTATTTTTTTGAAAAATTGTAAAAATTGCATTAAAAAATGAATCCTATTAGTTATTTTTTCAAAGAAATGCTTAGATTGCCCCCCAAACAAGATTGTCTATAACTTTCACAGTACTAATCCAAATAGAATGAATCAAGTCTTTCCATGTAAACAAAAAACAATTTCTATGAGAAACAAAATTTTGAATTTTAGTTTGAATATTTGTGATTTTTTTGTGTTGCCTGATGAACTCTGTTTTGGGCTTACGGCGGCATAACTTTTGCTCTTGGGCATTGATTGAAATAATAATTTTATATCTAAAAAGCAAATTTATATTTTTCTATCTACAATTATTATTTTTTTAAATAACAACAAAAATTGAGATTGTAGGAACCTACTTAAAATCCATTTTGTCCCCAAAAGAAACAATGGGAGTTTAGAAGTTTATAGTTTATTCATATGTTGTCCTTGAAATATATGAAAAGATAAATTTTTAATATTCTTTTGACTTCCAACAAGATCAAATAAAAAATTAAGCAATTTAGTATTGTGAACATTGCTCAATTGTTTATTCAAACGGAATGAGGTATAAGGTAGGGACACCTAAAAGTGTTGTTTTTTCAATTTTGTATATTTTTTGATATTAGATTGATCTACAAAGATATGTTCTAATTGACAAATGAAAAAAAAATTCAATGCACTAAAGAATGCATAATTTAGAAACTATGTACAAAAGTTGTGACAATCAAAGTTTTTTGATAAATGTTCTATAATTGTTTCTTCAACAATACATACATATTCATATGAAAACATTTGTTCAAGTAGCACTTTTAGGCACTTGGAACATTTGGGTGTCCTAACCTTAGTTGCCTTATGTTACGTTGAAGCGGAGTAAAAATGTCATACAAAATAAATGATTCATAATTCACCAATCAAATCCTTAATTGAAGTCATATTTAGTCATGTGATTTTAATCCGAAGTTCAATTCTTGGGTCATTAGACTAGAATGATTATTTTTTGAGGTTTGAAATTGTCAAAATTTTCCTCCACATTATAATCATGTCAAAGAAGTATCAGTTCCACTTCTAATGTCAACCAACAAAAGTGCACAAATATTTTTATTTCATTAAATTGGCCTCAAGTATACAATGCCCCATTTTTTGGTATTGTAGATTATATTTAAACTTTATTCTCATGCAATGTTGTCATAAAATTCTTTAGTTAGTGTATTTCACTTTGAGGTTTTACAATTACAAAAATAAAAGCATTTCTAGGAGCTTTGATGTAAGATCTCAAATTGATGGCCAATTACAGCTCATTCATTATCACAAATTTTGAAGTCCCCACAAGCCCAAATTACTTCAAAAGACTTGCTCTCAAAGCAAGGCTAAAATCATTTATCTTTTAAATTTTATTAAAGTCAACTATAGTTTTCTTTAAGCTTGTTTGATTAAGAGATCCTACTTTTTGAGATAAAATCTCTAATAATTGCAAAATTGTAATTATATCTGAATTTTTAAAAAAATTGCTTTAATTTTGATATTTCTAATGGCTAAAAAAGTTTATTTACAAAGCACATCCAACAAATACATACTCCTTTCAATTAATGTTATCCATCTACCTTCATTACTTAAACCCTGTAAGGACCCAGTCAACAAAAGTGTCCTATGAATGATCTTCAAGGTTTCTATGATATGAAAGAATGCACCTTGAATCCAATAATTGAATCATTTTGGGGCTAATTATCTAATTGATAAATCTTTTTATTTTAAAGATAACTTTGAAAATTCTATGGAAGACAAAAGATGTTCAACAAATGACTTTCCAAATTATTGTAGAAACAAAGATTGCATCTATTCATCCAAAAAATTAATTTTTATAACTTTTGACAAATTATTAGTTGACTACATCAATGATAGACTCTGTCCTTCTAAAATATCACCCTATTTTTAAAAAAAGACACTTAAGATAAAAAATGATATAAAAAATGGCACAAAAAAAACTATGGATAGATTTCGAATAGGTGAAGCATGGGTCTTTAAAACACTAATGAATATTGATGCATCCAAGAAGATAGTCAATAAATGATAATCTTCCTACCTATCAGTTAAAGAAGTACAGTCACCTTATCCTCTTGTAGTCACATTCTTCCTAGAAAATACCTAGATTTTACTGCATACTTTAGCTCATAAATCCTTTCTTGAATTTTTATATTTTTTTATTTATATCTTCATAAAAATATATGAAAAAAAAATCAAGCATTATTTAGAATGAATGAAAAGTTATGTGGTCAAAAGAGCCCTAGAACCTCTCTTGTCATAAAACCTCTTTGTTCATTGTCTAGATTTGGGACGACAAGGGTTGAGGTTAAGGTAACTACACGTAAAATGGAGTACTCCTCAAAATCAACCCCTATTTTTGAAGGAAAATTGAATAGGGAAGATACCCAAAATGGTGTGCATGACAAGGATAAGTTTAAGGTGGAGTTGGGGGCCATTTTGAGTAGTGCGCAACTCCATTTATAGTACTGTGGAGGTGGCAACCATACAAGTGGTCGATTTTGGGTGTATTTTTTGTTGTTTTACCTTCTTTTCTATGACAAGTTTTGATAAAACTAGTGTCAATTCTTCATGAGCATCAAATGGATTTTTGCATCACCTACATGACACTTTCAACACCCTATACCTTGTATCCTTAAAAATATGTAACTCATTTACAATGTGTCCTAAAATTATGAAGCCACTTCCATTTTGATTCATGTTCCTTCACCAATATATTAAAAATTGTTGTTCATTTTCTAAGGTATATTACTTATGCCAAATGGGCTTATTCATGCAATTTTAGGTGTAAGGTAGGAGGTTCTAAAAGCGCTCAAGCTCTAAAATTGCCTACTTCCTCAAATGTATACTACTTGAACATGTTGTTTTTTTGTAGCCTTCAACAATGTACAAACAATACACATTTTAGAAGGTGGGCGATTTCAAAGCCGTCAACTTCAAAATTTCATAGCTAATTCCACAAAGCTCCAAAAAATATGAAATGACTTGGGTTACATGTCCATTCCACCTGTCTTTTAAGGAAAAAAAATTACTGGAAAAATTTCAAGACGTTTCACCTTCCCAAAATTCAGTTTTAGCTCTTAACCTTTAATCAACAAGGAGGTTGTTTTTGTGGCCGATGGATGAGAGAAAATCAAACTATATAGGATAGAAGTGCAACTATTCATCATCGGAATTTGTTGTGGAAAGCGGAAATCTTCTACAATAGCTTGACTTCTAATGAGTGTTTTTGCAATTTTTTAAGCCAATGATTCACACAATAATGCAAAAGGATGATTTCAAGGATCACCCCTTCGTCCTTTAAGGGTTAAATGAGCGATTTTTGGACCTCCTATCTTACTTACCTTAACCCTTTAGGACCGAGCATGCCAATTTTGGTCTTTTTAAACTGAATTTTGAGAATTGGAATACTTTTCTAGCCGTAGTTGCTTGTGAGGTGTGAACGAGATGTGAGGGCATGGGAATTCCGCTTCCAATGAGCCATTGGCCATCAAATTTGGAGCAATAATGATTTGTCTATGGCAATTTGAAGTTGGGATTTCTAAAGTTTCAAAATGCACCGTGGAACATGTTATTCTATTGAATTTATTTGTGTATAACTAAAGAGAGAATGCCAACTTCACCATAATGTTCATTATAATTTCTTGAAAATTAAAATTTCATGGTAAAGTGAGCTTTTTTGTAATTACTATGATTTTTCAAAGATAGAAACTCTAAAAAATCTTATAAATTTTATTTTTTTTCCAAAAAATATTTAAAAATCAGATCAAATAGAAGATATGCATGGTTATTTGTGGAAAAATATTAATTTAAATTAAATTATAAAATTTTAATATGCAAATTTGATTCCAAAAGAATTCAAGAGGTTGCTTGGGGCTCCTTAGGCCCTAAAGGGTTAAATGGGAGATTCTCGGCTTGGTTACGAATGAATCTCAACCCCTCTGACTAGATCCTGACGTGGCACATCCCCACCGCTGGTACGTGCCAGGTGCAATCCCACAGGGACTGCGGCGATACGCACAAGGAAGTGAGTCTCAGCCAACGATACCATTCGATCTCTCTCCTCGCAAATTTTCAGACCCATATTCCATCTGCACCTGAATCTCTTCACCCGATCCGACCCGAACCTTCTTCCCCTTCAACAGGTTTGCGCAATTCTTACGAACTGTCCACTGTTGTTGCGCTTGCATTGATGAAATCCATTTCGGACAATCAATCCATTCACGTTTCGCTTGCATTTACTTTCGCTTGCATTGCTCGGGCTTGTGCGATCGCAAGAGTATTGATCGCAAGAGTCTTTGTTGGTGTGGCAGATTGCGTCGGTGGCGATGGTGGAGGGTTACCCTAACGGATTGGGAGGATGGGGCGTGCCGGCCATTTTCAAGGAGGCCGGTCGACTCATGGGCAAGTATGGGCCTTTGCTGGCGCCTTTTGTTGCTGCGTTTCTGCTGCCTACCGCGCTGGTGCAGATTGCTGAGGTTCTTGGAATCGCGTGGTGGGTCAAAGGGCAGGATCCGTTTCTTCCTCCCGGGCCGCACCGCCACCATCACGCCTTTCTTCATGGCTCCTGGAAGGTAAGGTAGAGGCTCCAGTAACCATACAGTACATTAGAGGCTCCATTGACCATACAGGTGTGCTTGGAATTGCGCTAATTGTGAAAATTCTTGATCTATTGATATTTCTTTTTTGCAATTGTTTTGTACATGAACACAAAAGAAAATGTACAAAATTTTTAGATGGGGCCAAGTTTGTAAATTTTTGTAGGGAAAGGTTCAAAGTTCGCCTGTATGGTGAATGGAACCTCTCCCTTGTTGTATGGTGAATGGAGACCTTACATTACCGCTGTGGTTGAAAGTCATTCAGTTGGGGTCGTGGATGCTCTGTTTTTATGAATTAGGGTTTCGGGGTTCTTGAATTTTGAGGGTTTGAATGTGTAGGTGCGGGATGAAGTGGATCCACCGAGTCCGTCAGGGCGTGCTCTTCTCGTGATGCTGGCTTTTGGAATATTGTTGTGGCTACTTGCCAGCCTTGCTGTGGCGTCCTTTGCAAAGACAGTGCAGTACATCTACGCGGACGAGGAAGATCCTGCCGTAATCAAGTCGATTTTCAAGTCTCTTCCGAAAGCGCTCTATCGGTTGTTCATGACATCGCTGTGGATCTTTCTGCTCACGCTCGCGGCTGTTTTCATTGTCTCCCTGCCGTTCTACATCTTGACTCGCCTCTTCCACCACGCAGAGCTTTTCGCTACTCTGCAACAGATTTTCCTGTCCGTGGCTTTGACGGGTTTGGGATTCTTGTTCCTGTTGTCGCAAGAAGTGGCGGTGTTGGAGCCTGAGAATTATGGCCTTGCTGCGTTGAAAAAATCCTCCAAGCTCGTGCAGGAGAAGGTTTGGCCATCGCTGGTGCTCTTCTTTGTGAGCGTCGGTGTCGGGGCATTGCTCTCCAAGCTTTCCACCGCAGCTGGAAATTTTCCTGGCAAGCTGCCGCAATGGACGACCTACCTTCTTGCTGTGCTGCTTGCCATTCTTTATCTTGCGTACATGGTGTACATGCTCCTGGTTACCATTGTGTTGTACTTCTCAAGCAAGTTCCAGTTCGATGCCGACGATGAGTCGCTCCCTGAGTTCCGTCACTCGAACGGCGATAATCCTTACTCGCGCCTTGTTGTGGTGAGCTACTTTGTCCAATTCCTCAATGCTTCGTCCTCTCAGAAGTGTATTCAGTTCCGTTTATGTTCACACTTCTGTGTCGAATTTGTTTGTCCATAGATAAGTGAATCTAAGCATATTGGACCGTGTCTTTTCACATACTAGCGTTTTGAAACAACGGAATATTCTGTTCGGTTGCATTGTTATGACTGGTTATTGTGGTGATTGCAGCAAGCGGAGACTTGAAGGGACCGTCTGCTACAACGATGATCTCAACTTTTGTCCGACTAATTTCTAAGGTTCAACGCTTAGCAACTCCTTTCCGCGACTTGGTTTTGGAGCAAATAGACTCATATTTTCAGTCTACCAAGATGCTGTTTATAGAGGTGTGCGTTACAGAAAGCGAATAATCTTAGAGATCTCTGGAATGGCACTGTGGGGGTTGCCAGGCTGACTCCATTACAGACGACGTATCTGCAACGAGATTGTAAAAAATGAAATCCGAATGGGATTTTGAATGTGAAATGGTTCTAGGGCAGAATTTCCTACATGATTATTCTTTGAAAGTGTGATTGCCGCATTGAAGTTACCTATGGTTGCGTGAAGTTTCCCATCATAGTGATCTCATTGCTGAAGTTATCAAACGATGTCCTTGTTCGTTAGTGGAGGGTCGATTATTTTTATCCCAGGTCTTCACGAACACAGTGCCTCTAGCAGGCGCTAGTCTGAGTACAATCAAACGATTGCTTGC
This sequence comes from Pseudisothecium myosuroides, assembly GCA_951799445.1. NCBI lineage: Eukaryota > Viridiplantae > Streptophyta > Bryopsida > Hypnales > Lembophyllaceae > Pseudisothecium > Pseudisothecium myosuroides. The sequence continues at coordinate 20,401,185 of OX637289.1, forward strand.
TCACCGGTTGTTCCAAACCACGTGATTCACATTCCTGTGCTTGGGCACAACTCTCTTTCTCGCTTTCCAGGAAACCGGCCGTGGATATTTTAGCTACAGTAGATAGTTTGATGCTTCATCATGGGATGACAAAAACATGCGAGGCACACAGGAGGTTATTTTACGGGACCCAACTGAGTATTAATACTTTGCATGGGCAAGATGGAAGCGATGACGGAACTGAAGTTTTTTGCATTACAAAAAAATTTTGCAATGAAAAATTGGAACTGAGATGTCAGGGAATCATTTTTGTCCCCAATGAGTATTAATTTTGTAAACTGCGAGTGAACGTTGCAAAGCATGATGCTACGTGATTGTACTCGTCGAAACATACAAGGACTAAGACGGAGCCACGGAGGCATAAGTTGCCAAAAAACTGCTATGTTGGTCCTGCATACCAAAACTTGTTTTTGTTGTGGTTTCAAACGTAGTGGGCTACAAACATATTATGCTTTGAATAATCTTCTATTTACAAAGATTACTTATTTATATTCAGAATTGTTTTGTAGAGGATGCAACTATTATGATTATTTAACCCCTAAATGCCCAAGGCTTGTTTTGAGCCTCTTGGAATTTGCTCTAAATTGAACAAAAAGCCAATATTTTGATAAGTTGAATCAATTTTTTTTGAATTGTAACCGTACAAATTCAAACTAGACATGTTAGAGATCACATTAGAAAAGAAAACACAACAATATCATTTAAGGATTGAAAGATTATAATGTTTGATCATCAGGGTGTTAAAACTATGAAAATCTTTGAGCTCTCTTTTTGCATCTCAAATCTAAAAAAGTTCAAGACCAAAAATATACGAGGTTGAAGGGCCTAACATATATAACCTCAATCAATTTATGACTTCTCAAAATCTACTCTACAATTTTTTTAAATGAATTTCTAGTGTGATTTTTTTTCCAAGATCTAGTGTATTTGAGGCTCATTTCCAAGAGCCCTCAACACTACAAAAAGTCAAGATTGCAATGGGTACCTCTGCACAAAACCTTGAATAGAAAAATCATAATCATTCATTTTCAAAATCGGATTTTTGATGGTAAAACTAGACTTCAAAAAGAATATTTCAAAAATATAAACTACTAAAAATAGCAATTTGGTAAGGTTTTATTTAACTTCAAAGTATTGACAACACCAAAATTTGGTGCCTCGGGCATTTAGGGGTTAATGGACTATCACAAGTAACTACACCTAATTTTGACCCCTTTCTAAAACCAACCACTATAGATTTTTGCCTAAAATGTAATCTCACTATTCACAAGAGTCTAGGGTTGATTTTAGAAACACTTATCTCTAGCACTATGAACATTTATAGTTTATTTGCATGGTGTCCAAAAATGCATTCTAAGAGAAGCTAGAATCCACTTGTGACTACCAATAAGACCCCACAAAAGGTTTTTCAATATCATAATTATAAAGGTCGTCTTGAGTTGTAACAATGGTGTCAGAGGAAGGTTAAACTAAGAATAGTACAAAAAAAACACAACACCAAACTCCATTAAACCATAGTTTTGGTGCTCGGGGGGGTCACTTAGAGTGTCCATTAGAAAACACGTGCGAACAAAACTTTGGACCCCCTATATTATATCCTAAAATTTAAATAAAATGAAATAAAAAAAATATGACTAGATTTTCCTACTTCAAAAGTTTATGTTTTGAATTATTGATATTTTTATTTGTTAATGATAATTAGTTACAAATTTTTGAAGTAATTAGATACACTGTACAACTGAAAAATAACTTTCACACCCCTATATTATATCCTAAAAAATTGTCTAAAAAATGAACAAAAAATTCCTAAAAATAGCTCTCTATTGAAAGTTCATTTTGAGTTGAGTATTGATGCAATGGTCATCTAAATGTGATCTCTATAAATATTTGAGTTGAAAAACATGCCGTTTTAGGCCATTTTCAACCTCTTGTACAAATCATTTCAACTATTATTTTAGTTTGAAATTTTGGCAATAGAAACCTATAGTCATTATTAAGCAACCCTCAAAATTTTAAGTTGAAATTATAGTTCATTAGAAACCACTTGTTTGCACATGGTTTGTAGTAAAATACTAGGTGCCCCCCCCGAGTTTTGGTGTTCTGTGTTTTTCTTGAACTCCGACTCTTGGTGTCACACTCCCACATTGCATACACTTTACGATTAACTGTAATAATGGGAACCTTGCTAAATTGCTTATTTGGTCGATTTTAGGTAATTGTAGTTACCTTTCATCCAAGCAGGATAGTCTGTGCGGTGAGCTCGTCCTTACTGATGTAGATGGGTAGGTTTCCAACAGCTTGCTCTTCAGCCAAGAACTTGCTTATTAGGCCTTAAAATCACCCCGGGTACGCAACTCATGTATTATACACAGGGGTCATCGGCATTAAAACAGCTTAGAGGACAGCTTTTGTAAAAATTATATCAAATTAAAAAGGCCAAATAGTTAGATGAAGACCAAATTAAAATAAAATAAAATGTAGAAAGTGTTGAAATGCATACATACTAGAAAAAAACTCACAATATATATGAAGATTTGAAGCACCTATGTATAGTTTTAAAAATTCCATACAAGAAGTTCCCTCCAATTAAAATTAAATTTTTATTAAAAAGCCCCAAAAGTTGGGTAGCTTGTCCCATGATACATGTATTAAAAAAATTCATATAATTAGGTTTTCAATGCTATTATTGTCCCCAAAAAATATTCATTTCATATATATAATTACATTTTTGGATTCCTTATTGAAAGGGCTACAAGAGTTTTCTACATTAAAACAAATTACATCCCTTGAGATTGGACTAAAACGCATTATAAGTGATTATAGTTAGGGGCATATAATATGGGAGTTGCGTACCCGGGAAAATCACATAGTTACCCATATACCAGTGGGTGATTAATCGCAAAATTAAGTCGAATTGACTTATTTGCATTCATGGTTTAATCAAGAAGTCCGTACTAACAAAAATCAATGTAATGAAGTAGATTCATGCAGGGACTCATGCAGGTTCAGAGTCATATGTGGTTAGTCGCCCATGGAAATCTTGCCCAATGGGCTTTCGTCTTTCAGTCGGCTGAAAAATGCCTCAACACTCAGCGTCAACCTCTGCATCCATGTACACAAACTAGACACTCTCAGAATTACGCTCTAACTGCTGTCTTTGAGGGACAAATGGCCTTCTAGATGCGCTCGCATGTGTTTTCAACTTGTCGTAGTTCGATCATATGTTCACACAACATCACACAAGGAATGTTCAATTACAGGTGTCAGAGGAGAGGGTTAAGAGTTGATAGCGTTGCCAACGGTGCATCATTTGGACCATGTTATGTGATGTATACTAGAGAAAGTGATTTTAAAGAGGTCTGGGTGTGGGGTACCTTTCGGGTATGGAACGCTCGTCTAACCTCTGTATTAATTATCTTGTTCTTTATTTATTTAGGTGTACTGAGTTTTCAACAGTTTTCCACGACATCACCTCTATTTTTATCCGTATAGGGTCAATCAATATACCAAGAATTAAAATTTCTGTAATTGGTGGAATATATTGCATCAACCTTGCAGCATTAGCCAATTTGGTACTTCAATACATATTTCTATGCTCATTTTAATCCTGTTAATCCTTATTAATCAAAATCTTCAGCTCTATGTGCAGGGACATGCTTGGATCGGTCTTCGATTTCAGGAGTGCTCGGTCTTGGCATCTGGCAAATACAAAGACCAGTGAGTTAGCCCATCGAATTAGACCCGAAGTCTATGGCGGGATTGGCAAGTAGCTAAGCAAGTCATCAAGTTCGTCTGAATATGAAGGAAATTTATTAAGCTTTACAATGAACAGATATGGATTGCAAGTAGAGGAATTGTAGACACCACCTTGCGGCCAATCTCTCGGTCATGTGAGTGCCTGCAATCGCAGTACGCAATACTCCGAATATAATTAGCAATGCCTAGGTGCCAAACAGTCTTTCAATCGTATTTGCATAGAGGATTAATAAAAAGTACATTTCGGCAAGATGAGGCACTGTGTCTACAACTTACATCAGAAGTGCTAGCAAGAATGAGGAAATTGAGAAACCTAGGGTATGTTGCACATTCAACTGTGCAAATCACTTTGGGTGGGACCAAAATACGAAAAGGTAATCATTAATTCGATCGTTTTAGGAATAAATCTAAAGAGAAGCAAGAGAAAGCTCATAGGATTACCAATGTGGAGCCACCTTCCTCCAAGCTTTGGTTCTCTGCAGCACCAGTTTTACAATACAGTAAAAGTTAGCTTTTGGAGGTACCGATCGCTTTGAACATCACAGTTCATTCATTGTATCTTGATTCAGTTCAATGCTATTTAGCTTATCACGGATGACTGTCCCAAAGATTTATTCTAAGCAGCATGCGCTCAAAAAAGTCAATTGAGAAAAAGATAATGAACATCTAGCTCGTGATCTGGCATGGCTTTCCTCACCCGAGCGGCCCATCGGCCCGAATAGAGCAAGTATTGCATGTGAAAATGTATGCTCAACCCCATTTCCATCCTGGATTGCTGACACTCTCTAATTCACTTCCACAGATGAGACCACGGATTCAAATAATTCGATCTGCTCTCGACGACCTAGCTTGTAAGAGACAAATTGGTTGTCTAGCTTGAATCGAAGAAAAAACTTCAGAATTGGCTGCTTGCCGACCATTTTTCACGTTGCATGCTTCAAGCCAGGGTTGGTTCAGCAGAGCGATGAGCAGTCTCTAGAATGGTCTCGGTGGTAGAACGATGAGCAGCTGATGCATTCGTGTCGGTAGTAGGGAAGACCGGGCCATATTTCAAACAGGTTAACCTTCACATTGACAATCTAATGTCAATGACAACTCGCCAACTCCCGAGGCCATGCCATCAACTTAGTGACTTGGCTGCACTTGTTCTCGGTGGTCTGCCATCTGATCGACATAAAAAGTTCAATTGTCACAAGACTCTTCACATTTTAGATTGTCCAGATTCAAGTCTAGCTCGACTAGTTAGCTCACGGAAATGATCGTCGCCGCGCGCAGCTCGTTTGCTGCACATCCTTACGGTCAATATATCTAGTTTGCTTACAATCGTCTCGTTGCACCCGATCGTCCGAAACTCTAGCTAGCTAGCAAGCAAGATGGGCAACGTATCGACGAAGCCAGAGAACACCAGTGACGCTCCAGAAGAACTGAGCGACCAGGGCCAGGAGTTACAGGACTTACAGCCCGGACGACTATCCCAAAATGCACAGCCGAACACTGTCCCCACTGTGCCCCTGAAGAGCGCACTGAAGGAAAAGAAAGCGTGGTTTATGGTCAGAGACGAGGTGGGAAAGAAAGAAGTGCGATTTAATTTGGCACATTTGGAGATGAGAGACGAGGATACCACGTCGCCTCCGGCACCAGGCTATGGCGTCAAGTTTCTGGAATCGCAGGTTTGGCCGGGCCGTGGTGTCGATCAAGCCGAAGTGGCTGATGACGCACCTGTTCTTCCGGACTCCGCTAACACTCCAGACGCGGCTAATACTCCAGACACCACTAACTCAGAGTTCAAGGACTGAGCCTTCAATGAAGGAGCTTAGCTTTGTCTTGAGTTAATTGCTGAACATTTTTCGCAGAGCTGGGCATTTCCAACCTGAAACTTCAGTGTCGTTAAATTGGTGAAACTCCACTTCGTCATGTGAAACTTCGCTAGTCTGGAACGTTTTAATTCTGTTATACCAGTCCTAGTTTTTATAACTTCATTTGTGTAGATGTATGTCACAATTTTGGTGCCTAGAATGGCGTTAATTTAACGAAATTGAGTACCTGAACTAATGATATTTTGTTCAGGCTACAAGAACTGAATGGTGCTGGTTATCATAGAAGTTTTGTGAACAAATAGCCGTGTGCATATAGACAACTACTGGTGCAGTATTGCGGCAAGTTGGTGATGATTTTCATTTTCAATAAAATAGCAAATGAATCATATTGTTTCGGCTATTTTTGTACAATTTATTGTGCTAGAAGTGAATCAATATAGTATATAGCTGCTGTAGTTATTGAAGGAAAAAAAAAGACTTGTGCAATTCACTTTTGACAATAAAGAAATTACAAATTTAGTTTAAAAAATTGTATTATATTGTAAAGAAGACCATTTGCAACTTGTCTCAAATGTTCTTGCATTGTAGATAGTTACTTGTTTGACATACTCCTTTACTTCACGAGCTTGGTGTATCTTTTCTAATTTAACTATTTTTAAAGTTTTCATTTCTAACAACTAGACAATATTGTGTCTCCATAGCCTTTTATTAATTAACCCCTAAATGTCCAAACACCATTTTTTGGTAACATAGTGATTTTGGGCAGCTCACTACAAGTGAAGTTTCTATTTTTTTTCGTTGAAAATTTCACACAATATGTGCCTGAGGAGTAGATTTGAGGCCCAACAGTTTTTTCAACTTTTGACTTCACGGTTAAAAAGTTATTGCATGATATGTCATTTTCATTGCTTGGCGGGTAGCTCAGGCATGTAGCTCAAAAAACTTCTTTAAAAATCACTTTGAAAAAAAATAAAACATTGAAAATTGTGTTTGATCCAATCTTTTTGCAAAGGTGGTACCAAATCCTCTATTCAGGAACAATCCAACTCAACATGATTTGATTGCATGCCACATTCCTTGTTGGCATTTCCAAAAAAATCTAGTAAATTAAGTCATACCTTATTGTCATTCCTAAAAGCATACAAGTAGCTAGGTAAGAATTCAAATGCTTTCTAGAATAAGTAGTGAAGAAAGCACAACAAAAACGGGAGTTTGCATGACTTTACAAACACGAACACATTAGTGATCACCACTTTCAGTTGGCACTTCTTCAAAACTGAATTGATCACTGATTTGAAGAAGAAAAGAAGAATAGTAACGTTGGTCCGTTTTGACTAGTTTGAATGAAAAGTTTGTTGGGGACAGTTCTACTATCTAAGCCATGGAATAAGAGAACAGATAAGTGAAAAACATCATAGTGCTTAAGCTCACACTTAGTGCCTCTTTTGAAGTGATAGTGAAACAGGCTCACAGCATCTTGACTCAGCTCCACATCACTCCAGCCCGTCCCAAAATACCTTCATTTTCTTTTTCTCTGCATCAGAACGCTCTTGCCTGTACTTCCGGTGTCAATGCAGGCTCTCATACCACTCGCTCTCCGTTGTGGCTGTGGCGTAATCACATGCATGGCCCAAGTCTTGTGACGACGGACGACGGACTCTTCTTCTCCCACCCAATTGTCGTCCTCTCCCCCCGCAACGCACTTAGAATTTTGCGACTGAATCCATCTCTGGTGCTTTTGATTAGCAGTCCTTGTGTGGTGTTCAAATTGGGGCTAGATTTGGGCTGTGTTATCTGCTGCGATATCGATGGTAGGTTTGGTCGCTGGTGCGAGGATGCTCTTGTTGCCCAAATGGCAGGCGATCTCCACCTGCCGTCGCGGCTTGTCCTTGGCTGCTGATGCGAGCAGGAAGGAGGCTGCTGATGCAAGCAGGAAGGAGGTGGCGCCCGAGATGCCTTCGTTTGATTTCACGCCACCCAAAGCCGACGAGATTCTGGCGAAGCGGAAGAAGTTTCTCAACCCTGCTGTGAGTTGTGAGTTGTGGTGCTCGGCTGGAGAGTGTAGTGCGTGTGTATTTTATTTTCCTCTGTTGGAATAGTGGATGGGGTGTCGCAAATTAGGGTTTGCAATGCGTCTTGATTATGGATCTGTTAGTCCTTTTGTTGGGATCTTAATCATGGACTTGTTGTCTGGATGTGGTTTTGGACTGGGCAGATTCGCGTGGACTCTATGTACATTGTTCATATGGACAATTCTCAGCTTCCTGGCTCGAAGAATGCCTTACAACACCGTTCTCAATGTACAGCAATTTGTTACGGGATATGAAGTTTGAGATCAACACCATTTTAAAGGATGATATGTCAACAGCGCAGCCGGTGCATGTCTACTACCATGCCGTCCGTGGATTTTCAGCCCGACTTACGGATGAGGAGGTTAAGGTCCTTCAAAACATGAAGGGAGTGCTTGGGGTGCACCCTGATCGAATGAAGAAGTTAAGGTCCTTCAAAACATGAAGGGAGTGCTTGGGGTGCACCCTGATCGAATGAGGAGGTTAAGGTCCTTCAAAACATGAAGGGAGTGCTTGGGGTGCACCTTGATCGAGTAAGAACAACTACATATCACCCACACTTCCGAGTTTCTCAGCTTCAGTGACAGGAAGGGCCTTTGGCCAACGAGTGACTTTGGAAACAATGTCATTGTCATTGTTGGCGTTTTGGATACGGGAATATGGCCAGAGAGTGCCAGCTTTCATGACAAAGGCATGGGTCCCATTCTATCTTGCTGGAAAGAAATATGTAAGGCTGATGAGAATTTTAACGCCTCTCATTGCAAAGAGAAGCTGATTGGCGCTAGGTTCTACTCCATCGGACGTGAACAAGCTTATGGAAAATTGAAGGAGCTGAGGTTGCTCAGAGATGTACAAGGACGTGGTAGGCTAATGTCGTCGGCAGCGTTTAAACTTTTGTGTTTTGCTCAATGTGATTTTGAGTGATTTGTAAGGCGGTTTTTGATGTTCAAGATTTGACATTTCTCAATGAGGCAATGGCAATGCGTTACAAGGTGCCAATCTATTGTCCTTGTGTTCTTGTGCAGTTGTTGAGGCAATCCGAGGTTTGATGTTTCATAGTCTTGAGGTTTAGGATGTGTTTGTGGCCTTGACAATTTGGAGTTCAAAGTTTGACAACTTTGGTATTGCCAAGACCAATTTTTTGTTTAAAAAGTTTTGGTTTTCAAGGGCCTCACATGCACTTGGTTTTGGTTTTCAAGGTTTAGAGTGTGCATTGCTTGTTGTCTGAAGTTTACTAGGGTTTAGGGGGGGTGATATGTTGTTTAGATGTTTGTGTTAACTTTTTTTTTTGGTGATCCATTGCTTATGGTATAGGTCTCGACAATTCCTTATGTTCTTGTGTGTTCATTGAGGTGCTCCGACGTTTTGGGTTTCAGTGTTTGGAGGTTTAGATTGTATTTAGGAATGCAGTGATTTGGTCTTTGGGTTTAGGTTTTTTTTTTGCTAAAGCATATTGTTGTTCAAGGTTTTAGTTTGAAGTTTAGGGTATGTATGTCTATTGTTTATGTATGTTTTGGGGTTTAAGGTGTGTTTTACCTGTTGTCTAAAGTGTAGCATAGAGGTTTAGTTAGTATTTGTGCCTTTGAGCATTGCCACCAGTTGCTCTCCAAATGACCACGGCACCAATAAGTGGCGTGTGAATGTTACTCTGTTAGATGTGGTGGTGTCAGGGCCACCCACCTCTCCCCACCAACAACCTGCTAAAATTGGATTGACCATCACTTTTCAATTGCCACCAAGGTGCCAAGTTAGAGGAAATGCCACCATAGTGCATTGTGAAGTCAACAATTAAAGGCTATTTCTTAAAATGAAGGAGAGAATTTTTAGATAGAGAAGTATTGGCTTGTTCTAGGGAGCTAGAAGGTTGATGGGTTTCATTTAGTTAGAAGGTTGATGTTTTGAATAATTTATGGTTCTTTTATCAATTTGATGAGATTGCTTTGAGAACATATTGCTATCAAACTTTCACATCAATTATGTATGTGGCAATAATCAAATGTTTGTGCATTATATTTAAAATGCAAATTTTTTATTAATTAAATCTATTTTCCAATTTTTTTTCCAAATGGTCTTACAATCTATGGAGGTTAGAATCTTGAATTTTATATTTTTATATTTATAAGAAAAAAATCCTAGAAGAATAAAATGTACTTGCTTTGAAGTTGAATTTTGAATAATTTTAGACCCGTAAAAACACATTACTGAGGGGTTATGAATAAAAGCTTTGTCTTTTACATTATATTTATCTATTACATATACATGCATTTATTAATATTTTTAGGATCTTTAAGTTTATTTTTATATAAATATCTTGTATATCATATATATATCTATTACATATATATGTACTTATTAATATTTATAGGATCTTTATATTTATTTTTATATAAATATCTTATATATCATATATATCTATTACATATATATGTACTTATTAATATTTATAGGATTTTTAATTTAATTTTATATGAATTCTTATATAATCTTATACTCTTATGTATATGATGAGGTGTTTAGTGGCCATAGTTTACATTGACTAAGTTAGCATGAGTGTAAATTTGTCTTCTACAAAGGCCCTCCAATGCCAAGCAAATGTGAAAGTGAGGGGAAGAACGGCAAAAATTATACCATAACAAGGTGTTGGTATAGAGCCTTTTGGCATTAGACAAGCGTGGCAAGCACTAAGTGCAGTTGCTAAGACCTTTGGAAAGAATTAGTGGCAATGTTCCTAGGTGATTTGATCTTCAAGATTTTACAAACTTTCTACTACTAAGACTAATCATTTTAGTTCACGGTTTTGGGATCTCTAGAGTTTAGGGTTTAACAGTAATGTCTATAGTTATATACCCTAAACATTTAGGCTTATATATGGACCATATGGCAACTATTTTGTGATTCTATAGTGACATAAATCTTGATGCTAATTTTGTATTTATGCACACATTTGAATTGTGAAGGATATACCAGGAGTAATTTGTTTCATTAGAAGAGATTTGAAGGCAAAGGAGGGTCCTTTCAGGTCTGTTTTCTTTATTGGAAACTACAATACGCTATCAAAATATTTTTATAATTTAAAATTAAATTTAAAAAATTAATTAAAAAATTAATTAAAAAATTAATTAAATATCAATTTTTGATATGGCACGCTCTGTGCCACATCATACTACGGATGTGGCAAAGTTCCCAAAGTTCCCACAATCCAAAAACTAGTGGTCTTCAGAAGCCCTCAAATCTCTTCTAATGCCAAAAATATATGTTTGTAAACACATGTAAAGGAAACAATTTTATGCAAACATAATGAATGTTGTCCCATTGTTTCTATTGTATATGCTTTCATTAAAGAAAATTTCAACCCTTCGGAGGGCTGTTCCAAAGTGACAAACCAAGCTATTTGAAAGTTTAGTCTGTCACTCTAGAAAAGTGCCGTAGTGAGCAATTAGCCAAGCTGACTGCTTGCCAAAATAGTCAGATTTTGCGATTTTATATATATAATTTTTAATATTATTTATTTATTTATTTTAAATAAATTTTAAATTCTTAAAACTCAGTTCTTGGGCCATTGCCCCTGCAATTTCAGGTGGGCAAAAATAGGGGAAAATTTATTTTTTCAGCCCAAAAAAAGCAAATTTCAGGGTACCTTGGAGGATTGTGGAGTAACCTTCCGGAGGCCTGAAATTTTAATGAATGCTTATTTCATGCTCGTTATTCTCTTGTATATGTTGCTCAACCTTCGTAATGCTTCCTGTTTTTTTCTATACACATAACTGTGTTGAACTGTGATCACATATTGTTTGAAAACACACCTAAATAGATGCATGAAAATTAATTGAATTCCATGCTTGTTTTCTTTGTACCTTTTTTCTAACACTTTTTTTTTCACCTTCCTTTTTAATTAACTTTTTTTCTTTATAAAGAATATAGCCTATACTAAAAATTTGCATTGACATGGGTAATATATGTAATGATGCAGTGCCATAATATAAGCCATTTTTGAAAATTAATTACAATCAAATTTTTATTTCTATCTTGGAGGTAAATACCCCCCTAAAAAATATCCCATAGCTGCACGTGGTACACAAAATCCCCGTAGATTGTCCCATTAGAGACCAAATGTCAACTCCTATAATTTTTGAATGAGATTATAAACAAAGAAGCAAAATATTCAAAATGGTTAGTAGACACTATAAGAAATCTATGTTTTATGTGATATTTTATAATTTTTGCAGACGGATTTTAGGTGATGTCTAATGAATGTTATATTGGACATTATTTTTGACATAAAAACATCATGATGTTCTATTCAATGTCACCTAAAATCCGTTTGCAAAAATTATAAAAGGTCACATAAAATACGGGGTTCTTATAGTGAGAAGAAGAATGAGGTTAGTGAGCTTAGAAAACATTTTAGGTAATGACAAGGTTCATTTATAATAATGTAGGAGTGACAACTTTGTAATGGGATGGTTATTGGTTAGGTTTCTTTTAATTTAATCTATTTCTTGGATAATGTTTTGAATATTATTACTATCTCTTTTTAGTGTACATGAGATTGATTTTTGATTCTTTTTGTCTAAATTACAATTGTAGACTTTTAAACCTTTTCCTTGCCTCCCCAATTTATACTACCATTGCATTTGTCTTCAAAAAGATTTTCAATGTGGAAAAATATTCATTGTATTTTGTAGCGTCATTAGAAGTGAAATGAGGCCCCGAAAGAACCACAAGTTATCTAGACAATTCCAAGCTTAGGAGCTCCATTCCAGTGAAAAAAATGCAGCACATTTAGGCTACTAAAGTGGCAGGGACATTGCCCCGTCATATAATATTATTAATTTTTTAAAATTTTAATTAATTTTAATTATTTGACCCCTAAAGTCCCAAGGCCTCTTTTCCATCCAAAAACACTCAAAACTGTCATTTCTATAGCAAAGAGCAAAAAATTTAAAAATAATATTTTTTTGCATATCGAACTATAGGATCTTATACTAGACTAGTGTAAAAATGTATAGAAGAAATTTCAAAAACTTTGACTATGCAGATTGCAAGATATTTGTATTTAAAGTGAAGGAAACAAGTTTTCTTGCACCTTGCTCAATTATATTTTTTGGCTTTGAACCTTCATAACTTAAAATTTTTGTTCTATTAATTTTGAATTTCTAATTTCATATGATAAAGAATTGAAATGAGAGTTTAGAAAAAATTTAAAAAAAAAATACTCTTAGTTTTCACTCATTAAAAATTTATTAAGTAGACATAGGCTCAAGACTAAAGGAAAATCTAAATTGTTAATAGCTCTAAGATGGAATTGAAACACACTAATCTCAACAGTGAGATTGCTCTAGCAAAAGATCTTAACCTTGTGAAACTTTTTTTTGAAAAATTGTGAAAATTGAGGTTAGAAATGAATTCTACAAGTTATTTTTTTGAGAAGTTGCTCTAATTGCCCAAACAACAAGGTTGTCCATAACTTTCACTATACGAATCTAAATGGAATAAATCAAAGTTTTCCATGTAGATAAAAATATAATCTATATGAAATAAATATTTAAAATTTAAATTTTTTTTGAGGGTTTTTTTTTGCCCGCCAAACTAAAAAAAGGGCTTTTATGCCATAACTTTTGCTCTTGGGCTTCGATCGATTGAAGTAAAAACTATATTTTTGGAAAGCTAATGTGTTTTACAATCTTCTCAAAAAAATCAGATGATCACAAAAAATATTGAGACTATAGGAGCTTGCCTAAAATCCATTTTGTCCCCTGAGGGAACAATGGGACTTTAGGGGTTAAATATTCAAACTAGCGCTGCACAGTTCTGGGCATAGAAAACAACTTTGACATAAACCTCTCTTGGCTTCATTTTGCTTCTAATGTGTCACTTTGCAAAGAACGGGGGGACAAAATTTTGGGACACTATTGATGAATGGGCAAAAAAAAATAGACGTTATCACATAACTTGTAGCAATTAGAAAACTATATTTTGATTGGATGAAAGAATGGCTTAATATCTCTTTCTCCTCAATGTTAAGGAACTTAGATGATCCCGAAAATTTGTAAAGATTCTGCAAAGACTACATTTATAAAACCTATGGTTGGATTTAAATAGCATATACTTTTGAATATTTTGTAGGGTATAGTTGGTTCAATTTTGGCCATTTCACACCTTGAAGTTAGCTAATATTTGAAAATGTATAATTTTACTCTCAATATATGAATAATTTCAATGAATTGTATTTAGTATCACATCTCAAATTGGAAGGCAATAGATTGGAATTTGGAAAGTAATTTGTTTCGACTTTATTTTACATAGATAGAATTTTTATATCTATTCTATATGAAAATATACTAAAATTTTACAAATTAGTTACATATTATGTATTAGAAGTTTGGTGTTCATTTAAAAAAAAATTCAAAATAGAGTATTTTGATAATGTTGTTGTACAATATTCAAAAGGTTCATTTATGTGCCCTTTAATGTACACCTAGCCTAGATTAATATGGCTTCCAAACTTTGATGGAATGAGCTCTAATGAGTGGGCACGTGAAAGATTGTCAATATACCACAAGGCAACATACTTGTTATCCCGCAATACTCAATTTGCCCTAGTAGTTCATGTAATGGTGGTGTACATTCTTGGTGATACAAATTCTAGAATACAAACGTATACTTCTCATATGCTTGTTACCTGACAACACTCAATTCTACCCTAGTAGTTCATATAATGGTGGTGTACATTTTTGGTGGCACAAATTCTGGATCACAAATGTATACCTCTCATACATAAGAAGTATACATTATATCAAAACTCCAAACAAATAAGGGTTCTACCTTACTCTAAATCTTGCAATCAATGCTATCAAAGTTTTTGAATTTTTTTACATATTCTAAATGTTTAGCTCAATATTTGACTCTATGCTTGGCTCTATGTTTGAAATCCCAAACTACTTGAATTTGGGGGTGCAACACAACTTTTAATTTGAACCCTTGATTTCATTTTTTTCTTATTTCCACAAAGATAATACTTCTTTATGCCTTTTGTCAAAACTTCAAAAACTCCATGAGGATTGATTTCTACAAGTAGCTGGAAAGTCTTTAGATATTCACCATGGCTACATCAAACATCAAATTTAGTGATTGATTGAAAAAAAGACCTTTTTCATAACATCAATTTTGTTATTCCCTAAAACACCAAGTATCATTTTTTGGCAACATTGATAGTGTTTTGGGTCATCCATTTATGAATGGAATTTCATTTTTTTTCTTTGAAATTTTTGCAAAACTTGGAATCTAGAAGCTACATATCATACAATAGTTTTTTAACCTATAAACGCGGCGGCAGACGTTTGGCATCCGATGGATGACAAAGAATCCTTTTAATGGACGGAAGTGTAACTACTCATCCTCGGAATTTTGTTATAAAAAAGGGAGGTCTTCTACAGTAGTTTGACTTCCAATGAGTGCTCTTCCATTTTTCTAAGCCAATGATTCCCACGGTATCCAAAGGGATGATTTTCACTATCACCAGTCCGTCTTTTAAGGGTTAACTATGTAGTTGAACCGCCATATAAATGTAGACCACTTTTGATGAATTTTTTTTTTTTTTCGTTATTGCAAAGACGAAGGCCAGGTCACACTATGGTATTGCAATGCGGCTGCCCCCTTTATTTGCCCCCCCCAAAAAACGAAAAAAACAACCGAAGCAGGTGACAATTCGAAACTGGAAAGAAGCGAAGCGAAAAAGAAAACGACACCAGGAAAGAGACGATACGCAAAAGAAACCAACATCTCACTGGGAAGAAGCCAAAAAAGAGATCCTGTGCCGTTACATCCCGCTGGTCCGGTCCGGTCGGCGGTCCGGTTATTTGTGCCAAGTCCGGGTACCAATAGCTCGTGGCCACAGCTATGGCAATCAGCTTCTGCGACCTTCGCGACTTGTGCGACTTGAGCTCCCGGCGACTCGCTGGACTCGAGCACGCCTGAAATTTTTTTCAACGCTGCGCATTTTCGAAGAACGGCGTCTCGATTGCACAAGCCCATCCCATTGGCCATCTTTTCATTGTTCTTGTGCATTTGACGTCATCTCCGATGCAGGTGAGTGGAAGTTGGATTTTGGAATTGAATGGTTGCCCAAGATCTTCCCATTTAAGTTCTCAATCGCATTGAGTCTTGGTGTCTTATTTCGGGCGACGGTGATGCTTTTCGGGATCGTGTAGGTCGGCAGTAGGCAAGATGCGTGCGAGAGAGAAAGATTGCTGCTGCTTGTGAGTGAACGGTGGGACTCTGTGATTTGAAGGTCGAGAGATTAGGGCGGGAGTGGCGATGGAGTGCACAGAGGATGTGCGAGGGGTCAGCGGAGAGATGAAGAAGAGTCTGTAAAGTTTTGGTGGTGGTGGTGAGATCGGGGAGTTGACGGGCATGGGCCGATCTACGCAAAACCCTAGTATGAGCATGGAGGGAGTGGGAGTGGGGGCGGGGGCGGGGGCAGGGATGGAGGGATACAACAGGCGGAGCGGCGGGGCGTTGGCGTGCATGGTGAACGCGGAGGTCTGTTCGGTGCTGGCCGTGATGCGGCGGAATGCGCGATGGGCGGGGCGGTACATGGCGAGTGACGATCAAATGGAGCATCCGCTCATCAGGTCGCTCAAGAGCCTCCGGCGTCGCGTGTTCTCCTGGCAGCAGCAGTCGTGGCAGAGCATCAACCCGGACTACTATCTCACTCCTTTTCTCGATGTCATTCGGTCGGATGAAACCGGGGCTCAGATCACCGGAATCGCTCTCTCGGCCGTCTACAAGATTATCACTCTGGAGGTTTTTAATGTCAAAACCGCTCACGTTGAGATGGCCATGCATAAGATTGTCGATGCTGTCACGAGCTGCAGGTTTGAGGTCACCGATCCTGCCTCAGAGGAGGTCGTTCTCATGAAGATTTTACAGGTAATGTAGTTTCCCGTTCTCCGTTCCTAGTTCAGAACCCTAGACATTGGCATATGAGTGATATCGCAGTTCCGGATCTTGCAGATCATTCTGCGCTATCTGCATTGTACATTTTCGTCATGTATTCCTTCGCACAGGGGATGGTTTCGAGGTATTCAAATAATTTCATCTAATGGTGGTTAGCGCAGATGAGAAAATCATAGTATTGTTATCTGATGGGAGTGAGGGAGTCATCAATGAACTCTTGCCTGAACGTTTTCAAGGGCCTAGCCTAAAGATCAGTCATTTATGCTGAAAGTGTTCAGGGACTAGTAGCATACAGACAGTGTTTCTCTGACAGGATTCAATCGGTTATAAAAGCCTCCACTCGCTTTCTGTCATCAACTCCTAAGTTTTGGTTGAGTAGTCCTTACTTTCTGGCGTACATTAACAAATATAACTTGATCAGAGGTGGACGAATTTGACCTATTTGAGTCTCTTTTCATGTCGATACGAGCCTATGCTATTGTTGTGCACGGAACCTATATTTTCCGGGTTTCAACGTATTATTTGACCTGCAGTACGACGTTGGGATTTTGCCTACAAGTCGCCTGAATTAGACCGTCTTTACATAGCTTTTCAACAAGTTCATCACGCTACGTCGACTTGTTTCCATGTAATCTATTGTGCTCTCGCTTACACCTGGTCGTCTCGTCCTATCAACTCAGGTACTGCAAGCATGCATGAAAAGCAGAGCAGGTGCCGTTTTGAGCAACCGTGATGTGTGCACTGTTTTGAACACGACTTTCCGGGTGGTTCACCAAGCTGGCAGCAAGGGAGAGCTTTTGCAACGCACAGCACGCCATTCAATGCATGAGCTTGTCCGCGCTGTCTTTTCTCACCTCTCATCTTTGGAAGCAACCACTGCTCTTATTGCTCTTCCCGGCATCAGCCCTGAGTCTACATCTAATGGTGCAGTCTATGTAAGTGTTTGTTCGCCAATCATTTTCAACATGGAACTCAAAGGGGCTGAACCTGTGAGTCATATCACATTCTATGCATGGATAGTTATATAGGCATCAAGCTTGCTTCTTTTTTAACCTACTTGAGAGTTCCTAAGGGCTTTGAATTCTTGCTGAGGTGGTTTTCGTATTATTGACTGTTGTTTTAACAGGACAAGTCTGCATTCATCGCGGGAAATCAAGTAGCTGGTAACGGAGATCTGTCGGACTTTGAAGGGGTTGAGCCTCCAAGTGTAGATGCTTCTGAAGAGGGAGCTAGCAGGCATTCTTTCTCTGGAAAAAGGGATGAAGGAAATTCTAGAAGTGTTGTGGTCACTGAACATACTACGATTATTGAACCCTACGGTATACCGGCCATGGTTGAGATATTCAGTTTCTTATGTTCACTCTTGAACATAGTGGACCCCCAGAGCCCTGGTCAAGCTTTACTGGCCAGTGATGAAGACGTGCCTCACTTTGCTCTTCTGCTTATTAACTCCTCAATAGAGCTTGGAGGAGAGTCCTTCGGCCGCCACCCCAAGCTGCTTGCCTTGATCCAAGATGAACTGTTCAGGAATCTGATGTTGATGGGGCTATCACCTAACCCTTTGGTTCTGTCAATGGTTTGTGGAATTGTTTTGAATCTGTATCATCATCTCCGTAGCGCCGTGAAGCTTCAATTGGAGGCTTTTTTCTCCTATGTCTTGATTCGACTTGCATCAGGCAAGCATGGGGCAACTCATCAGCAACAAGAAGTGGCCATGGAGGCGCTTGTTGACTTCTGTCGGCAGCCCGCTTTTATGCCCGAGATGTATTCAAACTTTGACTGTGATATCACTCTTGGCAACACTTTTGAGGATCTGGGGAACTTGCTTTCAAAGAGTGCCTTCCCGGTTAATTGCCCTTTATCAGCGATGCATGTACTAGCGCTGGAAGGCATTCTTGCAGTTGTCCACAGCATGGCTGACAGGGTTGACTCTGCATCTCCAGCACTTACATCCAGCACTCTATCAGGAATTATGGTAGCGGAGAACCAGGACTACATCCCATTCTGGACATTGAAGTGTGAGAGTTACCAAGATCCAGCCAGCTGGATTGAGTATGTGAAGCATCAGAAATATATCAAACGCCGACTCATGATTGGCGCCGACCACTTCAACAGAGATCCAAAGAAGGGACTGGAGTTTCTTCAAGGCATTCGATTGCTTCCTGCGAAACTGGACCCCAAGAGCGTAGCTTGCTTCTTCAGGTAATTCAGCCTTCTTTAATGTAATAGCTTTCTTTAGCAAATTGCACTTGATGAGCTACTTATCTGACTCGATTGAATGCTAGTTAATTTGGAAGATGAGGTTGTATACGATCAATGTTAATTCATATTAGGAGAACACTCTTGCCTTCTGCAGATTTTGGCCACTTACATAGGATATCTCAGCAGTTCTTAGAACACTTGCAGCCTAACTGCAACTTGATGGAGGATGTTCTGTTAATATGACATTTTTAGCTCTGCAAGCTGAGTCCCAGCTGACCTATTTGTTATTCTATGTTTATATAGTGGGTTCGATTATCTACATTATCAATATAATCATTTCCCTATGTGTAGGTGATTGGAGGGTTGATGTGGACTTCGGGCACCCTGTCACTGAAATGCATTCTGTGGTTTTGTACTTTCAGGTATACGACAGGTCTAAATAAGGACCTTCTGGGAGATTTTCTTGGTGATCCGGACGAGTTTTGTCTCCAAGTGCTGGAGGAATTTGCTCGCACTTTTGACTTCAGTGATATGAGCATTGATGGTGCTTTGCGGACCTTCCTGGAGAGCTTTCGGTTACCGGGAGAAGCACAAAAGATCCATAGGGTGTTGGAAGCCTTTTCAGATAGGTTTTATCAGCAATCGAAGGGCATCCTTGCCCACAAAGATGCAGCTTTTGTGCTGTCTTACTCGGTTATTATGCTCAACACCGATCAACACAACGTGCAGGTGAGATATTTAACTAGGATCTACTTTTTATAGGTTCTTTTGCATTGAGTTTTACATTTTCAGTGCATTGATACACAACACGTAATCCCAGGTTTAGGGACATTCCCTGGCTGTAACTTATTCACTATGGGACTTAATAGGAACTTATTAATTCCGAGGATTCGTTTTGGGGGGTGACTAAATTGCTTCTTAGTAACATAGTATGCGCAAGTCAGTTTTCACTTTTTTCTGCCATCTAAGCTCCTCCTTGGAGTGCAAAATTAAGTGTCTGCAGGTTGTGTTCCATTGCTTCTTTGAATGTGTAGTATGTGCGGGTTGCACTAATAATACCTTCCCCCAATTAATTGCCTACCTACGTTGGCCTGTTACTAGGTCCGAAAGAAAATGACGGAGGACGATTTCATCAAAAATCTTCGGAATATCAATGATGGCCAGGACTTGCCTCGTTCCATGCTGTCTGAACTCTACCATTCGATCGTGAGAAGTGAGATTCGGATAAATTATGATAGTGGGGCTGGTGTTTCTGAGATGACGCACAGTCGGTGGGTTGACTTGATGCGCCGATCTATGACAACTACGCCTTTCATCATCTGCGATTCACGACCCTTGCTAGACCATGACATGTTTGCTATCATTTCTGGACCAACTATTGCTGCTATTTCTGTGGTATTCGATCACGCTGAAGACGAAGAGGTATATAAGAGACTGTTTAAATTATGTTTGGAACGTAAATATGATGATTCAGTCACAGGTGGACATCATTTGTGAATATAGACTGCAGTTATTCGTCAGATTACTTGGATATAGTGTTGAAGGTCATTCAATGTTGCTGAGCAGAGATTCTCCAAGTAGTATTTGATTAGTGACTAAGTTTGTGTAGTTAGTGTTTTCAACCTCTGATGGAGTGCGATAGAGCAGTCTTACAGCAGAGCAGACTAAGTTTGTGTAGTTAGTGTCTTTATGTATTGTAACAGTTATTCATACTTCAGGTCGAGATAGTTTGTTAATAGTAATTTGAGAACTAGAGGTAGAGTTCATTATTCTTTTCCTGTTTATTAATTTCTGTTTTTTACTTGTCAAGGTTGTCTGCGGCTACCGAATTTTTTAGGTGTTGGTTTAGGGTCATTTTTCCACATGGAACGTGTAGGAATTCGATTGATCAGTTCTCCTGATTATTCGGCTTTTGTTTTGGGTGACACTAATTGGCTGCAGCTAATGGAATCTGTTTTTGTTGACTAGGTTCTGCGATCCTGCGTCGAGGGTTTCCTTGCGGTGGCCAAGATTTCTGCAAGTCATCGATTGCAAGATGTTTTGGACGACCTTGTGGTTTCTCTATGCAAGTTCACAACTTTGCTTAACCCTATGGCTTCTGCTGAAGAACCAGTGGTTGCTTTTGGGGACGATACCAAAGCACGTATGGCCGCTATCACTGTTTTTTCAATAGCAAATAAATTTGGAGATTTTATACGCACCGCGTGGCGCAACATCCTGGATTGTATTTTGCGGCTTCATAAGTTAGGCCTTTTGCCTTCCCGGATTGCCAGTGATGCAACAGAAGACACTGATCTAACCGGTGAGCAGCATATCTTTGTCCACAGTTAACGACATCATCTAGGCCTTCTTAAATTGCAAAGTAATGATTAGATGATTAGCCTCCATTGAGCTAATTAATTTTTAAGGATATAGTATGTAGAGATGAGATGTTTGGTTTATTTTGGGGTTTTGTGTCAACATATTAGAGACCCCTTGAATTGAACTAATAAATTTTGCAGGTGATTCAGCTCAAGGTAAACTTGCAGGGGGGTCCTTGGGAATGGCCTCAATGCCTCTTTCAGGGAACAGGCGGCGCTCCACTGGCTTGATGTCCCGCTTTAGCCAGTTACTCTCTCTAGATGCTGATGAGCCGCGATCTGCTCCAACAGAACACCAACTAGCTGCTCAACAACGAACTTTGCGCACTATTGAGTCTTGCCACATTGATCAAATTTTTACGGACAGTAAATTTTTGCAATCTGAGTCACTTCTACAATTAGCAAGGGCACTTGTCTGGGCTGCTGGGAGACCCCAGAAGAATGGGGGTTCAAGTGAGGATGAGGACACTGCTGTTTTTTGCTTAGAGCTGCTGTTTGCCATTACTTTAAACAACCGAGACCGCATTATGCTGCTTTGGCAAGGCGTTTACGAGCACATGGCTGGGATTGTCCAAACAACTGTAGTTCCCGGTCTGTTGGTTGAGAAGGCAGTATTCGGTCTCTTGAAAATATGTCAACGTTTGCTCCCATATAAGGAGGACTTGGCTGAGGAGCTTCTGAGGTCGCTACAGCTCATTTTGAAGCTTGATGCACGGGTGGCAGATGCATTTTGTGAAAGAATAACACAGGAAGTGATGGTGCTGGTGAAGGCAAATGCTGGGCACATCAAGTCACCTATGGGCTGGCGCACTGTCTCATCCCTTCTCTCCATTACAGCTCGTCATCCAGAAGCCTCAGATCCTGGATTTGAGGCACTCACGTTTATCATGCATGACGGGGCTCATCTTACCCCTGCAAATTATGTCCTTTGCCTAGATGCGGCTCGTGCATTTGCTGAAGCCAGAGTTGGGGGAAGCGAAAGGTCGATCAGGGCACTAGATCTTCTTTCAGACTCTGTGGGCTGTCTCACAAGATGGTCCAAAGCCAGATCTGCGAGTTCAGAAGTATCTCCTGAGGGTACCGAAGTGTACCCCCGTTTCTCACAAGAGTTGGCTGAAATGTGGCTAAGGTTGGCACAAGGATTGAGGAGAGTTTGCCTCGAGCAGAGAGAGGAAGTGCGAAACTATGCAATCGTATGCTTGCAGCGTTGTCTTGCTGCCGCTGACAGCATTACGTTGACTCCGACAATGTGGATACAGTCCTTCGAACAGGTCTGGCATCATCGCATCAATCTCAGCAGCAGTTGTGTTTTCAAAATCCTTCGCTTGTTGAGTAGTTATTGCTGCAGCGATATACTGGAAGTTGTCCTGAATGTCTGGTGTAACTGTTAATAGTCGTCGTTGTGGGATTTCAGCTTTTTTGAAATGAGACTTGACTCATCAGATGTGATATATTTTTCCCTGCATTTTCTTCGCATTTAAGCCTTGGACTCACATCTGAAGCAGAGTTTGTCCTCGCTCTAATTTTCACATCTTGTTCTCTGAATTTGTCATCAGGTGGTGCTGACGTTACTGGATGAGCTCTTGGATATTGCTGTGAGATACCCACAAAAGGAATACAGAGGCATGGAGATTACACTAATGCATGCTCTAAAATTCCTCTCCAAGTTTTACCTACAATTTCTTGATCAGCTTGCACAGCTGCCTACATTCCGAACCACTTGGTCTCAGGTTCTGAATCGCATGGAGATGTATACGAAGGCAAAACTCCGCAGCAGGAATACTGAAAAACTCCAGGAACTCGTACCTGAGCTTCTTCAGGAAATGTTGCAGGTGAGGCATACTGCGTTGTTCTTCAGTTTTCAAAATTCTTCTGCCATTTAAGAGGGCTTTGAAAGAGCATTTCTTGCTTGAGTGAGTTCTCCCGTTCTTATGTAAGGTTGCCATCGGAGAGCTGTCATACAGCATAGTAATAACTGAAAACAAGGGTTGAAGTGCTGGTTGATGAATCTACTTATCGTAGTCCTCATACATGGTTTGAATTTCGATCTTTTCAGCTTGGTTTGAGGCTGTTGCTCTCACCCTATCTGACAACGCTGTGGCCCTCTTATTTTCGAATATTTTCTGTTCTTTTCTTTTCTTTTCTTTAAAATACGTGTCCTTGCAATTCTTCCCCTCGCACCATATTCATAGTTGATTGCTTCTTCGACTGATGTTCGTGTCAAATATATGCTTTGCAGGTTATGTATTCTCGCAAGTTCTTGGTGCAGACAAGCACTCCAGGTGGAGACAGCCTGTGGGAGCTAACTTGGCAACATGTGCAAATCATTTCCCCTTCCTTGACACCGGACTCATTGAAAGAACCTGTATCAGAACAAGAGACTAAAGCAGATCTTAAAGATTCTGCTACGGCTGAACCAGGTACTGAGGTTGGCACTGCAGCTACTTCACCCTCTGGAGATCGAGATACAGAAGATCATGAATCGTCCGAGGAAAGGCAGTGATACAAGTCGATAAATGTGAGGATCTCCCTTCGTTATCCTTGCTACGGTAATCATAAAAATTCGATGTTCCAATCTTTTATGAAACATTTGAATCATCATCAATTTGAACGTCTTTTAGACCTTTTCAAGATCAATGTGTGGGTCCTTGCCATAGTAACATGCTGTCGAGGCTATATTAGTATTTGATTAATCCATTTCGGATCTGACGAAAAAGCTTTTCTGAAGATCGGCCTATTGCTCAATTTAGGTTTTGCCAACTAGTGGATCTGATTTTTACCCTGAAAACTAGCTGAGTATTAACGGAATACTCTTTCCTGCAGATTTAGACTTCCTCTTGTATAGAATTAGTCTGTATAGAGTTAGAACTACTAAGTTAGCCGAAAGTATCGCAATTTTCTTTGTCTACAACTGGAGCTTTCCAGCATTTAAGGAGCTATTGTAGGCTCATTACGAAGGATAAGTCTGATTGATCTGAACTGGCAATGGCATGGATCAAGTTTTCATCTGTTCATTTCAAGATCAATAATGGTATCAGTTTCAAACCGTTGTCATATCTGAGAGATTGCGCTTGATGGGTGTCATGTGCCCGACCAAGTGATCTTGTGTTACCCACGGGTCCACTTCATACTCGATCCATATTCATGCTGGGCGTTGATTTTTAAAGACTCGTTGTGATATCAGTTGTCTAGAAGTCGTGAGCTGACCACATTCTATGAACGTAGCACTCCTGCCCAGGCACTGTCTGTGGACTAGAATACTTCAGTCATTGTATCGCTTGCACTTGGCACGTACCCCGCATGTAATTGACGCTCGAGTGCTTTACTAATCGGCAATTTCTCTCGGCTCCTTGGTTACATGAACGAGACCAACTCTCACGTAATTTTGCTGCAGGTCGTAATTGTTACTGCAATGGGCTTAGATTTCTTCGAAGTCATGTACGCGATTTAGTGCACAGTAGGTTTAAGGAGGTCCTCTGCAGGTTCAGATTTGATCCGGTTCCGATTCGAAATCGTTGTAGTGTGGGAATGTCTTGTTCAATTTTTTAATAATTTTGGGTTTCGTGTTTGAATACTTGAATAAGCAAGGGTGTCGGGGCAGGCCTGCAGAAGCTGATTTCAGAACTGCGATCCAAATTCTCCGAAGGGGCGTGTACTTTGACGTTCTGCTTAAATCATGCCGTTGTGCCTAATTCTTTGAGGTAAGAAGAATTGCTTTATATGCCCAATTTGCTAACGAACCTGTAATCACGGAGCAAATGTGAAGGTCTTATCCCTAACTAGTGCGCAACATGTCAACCTGTTGGAGTGCCATTTGTGGGAGACAAGATGGAGGATACTGCTCACTCCTACTGGAGCAAACTACGAATCTACAGCTTCAGAATTCCTTCGTCTTCGAGGTGATACCATTTTTAAGGTTGACCATGTGTTTCGTTTTGAGCAACGTGACACATATCTGTTTCGAGCTCGTCCGCACGTTGTCATCTGATGGCGTTATTTCAATTGGACGAGAGTCAGTTACATTCGTGACAAGGTAATCTCGTGGAATGGTCCTGCCGACCTGGTTGGGGCCACTACAGTGGTTTGCGTCGCTGGCCCAGAGCTTGAAAAACTGGCACCAAGTTCCATTCTTGTCAAGCAGGAGAACGCGTGCAATGCACTGACAGTGTGTTGACTTTTATTCCTTCAAAAAACGAAGATTTGGCCAAGGATAGGCGCTTGAGAACTTCACGATCTTTTCGAGCCGTTCGCTAAGGGAGGTGTACATCGTTGAATCATCCCCGCCAAGTGAGCCACCAGACAGCTAGGGTGTGGATAGGCCAAGGATTCATTACCGTAGACCTACTAAGTTCCATGGTAAAAACGTAGAATGACATCCTACACTCTATTTTTAGAAATTTTGATTTTAAATTTGGGTTCATAGGATCCTAATCATTGTAAAAGTATGATAATCTTCCTCTCACTCTCTCAGTAGTAATTGTGATAAACCTCCAGGCATGCGGGAATGGGTAACTTCCCCATCGGAGATAGGGTCCCCACTTTCTAGAAAGTGCGTGGATATTACACCACACTATTAAAATATTGTTTTAATATACTAATATTTGCAGCATCCAAAGGAGTCGGCACCGAAGTGGGAAGCCAGAGAAGTGCTGCGCTCGACAGCCTTGAGAAGGACGAACGCGTCATTTTTTCACCTCTTCCTTCAGTTTTTTGCACCTGCCTGGGTTCGTTGCTTGGCGTCGCTGCAGCACACATGGGGCACTTCTCCATCCGCTTCTAGCAGACGTGCTGGACATTCTTCCAGGTTGGTATGTGTTTCCCTACATGAATGGCGTCTAGGTTCAGGCGTTGCAACAGGGTTGAATCGAGATAGTGACAGTTTTTTAATCTTCCGGGACGGGTGGTGTTTGGGGGTTCATTGAGATGATGAGATTTTGAGGGATGGCTCTTTTGAAGGGTGCAAGAATGGTAGGGAGTGGAATCCGAGATGAAACCCCATTTTTTAAAGTGCTGTGTGAGATGGCCAAAGTCTGCAACTGAGGTCTGGAATTTTTTTTAAGCGACCGGGGATCTTTTCATTCAATCCGTGCTTCCCGTCGAAATTGTTCGGCGGCCGACAGTTCTTTACTGAAACTGGGACGTAGTTCTACTGTTCTTCTGGAGTCACCCTCTTTACCTTTTGGCCATCGCTTTCTGCTTTTGATTCAACCCTGATTTGTCGTCCATGTCTGCTTGAACGCCGTTTTACCGACAGGTGTTGGCTTGTTACTGCACTCTGGGTATCAGGCTTAGAAACCCGTGAGAGTTCGCTCTTTTGGAGGTCAGTGAGAATCTAGATTCATCAGAGGACCGAGGTACCTGGTCACTCTGTTTTTTGGCATTTCAGAGAAACACCATTTGTTGCGGAGTGAAAAAGATTGAGATTACCTTTTCCTGTCAGTATTTTGTCCTATCAATCGAAACCGGATCATGAATGACCGATTTTGGAAACACGTCCCCTAGATCTGCAACCGTCAGAAATTTTCTGATATTAGGTCAAGATTTTTCCTTTCAGAACCGTCGCGAAGGTGCAATGGTGATGGACCACTACTTTTCCAAACCCCAGCGTATCCGAGTGCGAAGTGGTCGGTGTAAGCATTATATTTAGGATTTTTCAGAACCGGTCGCATGTATTACGGTGGAGAATACTATAGGGATTTCAACATATGTAGGAGTGTGATCTTTGGGAGGTCCCTGTAGAGCTGTGGAGAGATTACTTTGGGTGCTAGAGCCAGAAACGATGAGATCAAATTTATATCACTATGTATGAATTTCTTATGCAATTTCAAAGTGGAGGCTGTAGACCACTATTAGTGGCAGTAGACAACCCCATTTCCATTCAAAGATGAGTGGCCATAGACAGGTATCCAACTCGTGTTTACACCCAACTTGAATGCTAAGCAAGTGTATGAATAGAGTTACTGTTGCTACCAGGAGTCAGACGGGATCAGTCCCCTAACGGTTTCAGAATCCTCTCCCTTAGCGCAACAGTAGTATGCCCGAGGAGAATTTGAATTGCATTGTCGGTATTTCTTCAACCGACTAAAGGGTGTGGTAAGATCTAGGCCGACCAGGCATCATCTTATATGTGTCCAATTGTGTGTAGGATGCAGCAGCCCACAGCTGGATCTCTTCGGGAGGACCTCATCAGCAAGCTGTCCGCGACCTGCAAAGCTGCCCGGGATGTTCAGGTGGAGCGCCACAACTTCGACCAGTGCGCGGATTACTTGGAGCAGCTTCACACGGTGGTGTCCTGCTTGACTGAAACGAAGGAGCTTGAGAGCGAGGTTCTGGAGCCTCTTCTCCGTGAGGTTCAAATCACACAGAACTTCATTGCCTCCTGCAGCTGCAAGTGCCGGTTGTACATCGTCACGCATTCTCGCACTATTGCCAAGCATCTGCAGGATATCACTCACAGCATCGGCGTCTACGTGCGTCTCATTCCCTCGTCGGCCGTGCACGAGGATGCGAAAGGGTCGGTGGAAACTTTGGCCCGGGGCATGCAGCAAGCGCACTACGAGGTCGAGGATTTGAACTCCCAGATCTGCGGGATTCTGGAGCTTGATATCGAGACGTTGAACCGGGATTTGATATTACAAAGGGACTTATTGACAGGCCTTGCACGAGCAGCAGGGTTGGCTGACCTAGACCGAGAAAGCTCCAGGTTGAAAACCGAGATTGAGTTTCTGAAGCGCGACATGCAAGACGCCAAGGACCCGTATGATCTGCACATGATGGACGTCGTGGGGAATGTGTACAACAACCTGGTGCAGCAAAACAACACTAACCACGCCAGCCCCTCCGAGGATCCGACTGCCATACCCAACCACCGGGAGTACCGTCGCCTGGAGCCTCTCTACGAGGCGTTCATATGTCCTTTGACGAAGCAGATCATGCGGGAGCCTGTTTCTTTGGAAAATGGCGTGACGTATGAGCAGTCGGCTATCGAGCGATGGTTTCAGGACTGTCGAGATGCGGGGAAGGAAACCACCTGCCCGGTGACAGGGCAAGTGATCACCTCACCGCCGAAGCCCAGCATCGCCTTTCGGAACACCATCGAGGAATGGACGGCACGAAATGAACAGGCGCGCATTGGCATCGCCAAGGTTCTACTCACAGCCGAAGCTTCCGAGAGTGATGTGCTGTATGGGCTCAAAGACTTGCAAGTGCTGTGTAGGAAGAGGACGAATAAGTACAAAATCCGGAATGCGGGACTGATTCCGCAGATTGCGGACCGCCTGAAGAATGAAAAGGATGTTCGAGTTCGAGCTCTTGTTACTCTTCGAATGATCGCGGAAGAGGACGAGGAGGCGAAGGTCTCTCCAACTCTAAGACTCCTATCCCTTCTATTCTTTCATTGCATTGCACTTGGAGTGTTTCTCTTTGTAAACAAGGTAGAGGATACCATTTGCGTCACTTTAAGCATTTTAACATTTTAACACATGTAGGAGTGCTATCATTGGGAGATCGGTATAGAGCTGTGGAAAGACCTTTGGGTACAAGAGCCAGTTCTGTTGAAGGCAATTTTTTTAATCGATGTTTATTAGTTTCTTTTGCAATTTCAAAGTGGGGGAGGTTGTAGACCTCTTGCTAATGAGTGCAACTAAGTGTGTGAAAAGATGAGTTCCCGTGGTTACAGGGTCAGTACAGGAGACGGGTAAGGTTTTAAGTATACTCTACCTTAAGTAGCCAAGAGTTTTGAATGAAATTAGTTGTGTGTGTGTGTGTGTGTTTGCAGGCTGTACTCGGGGAAACGGACATAATTCGACAGGCCGTGAAGTGTTTGGCAAGAGACGAACCCGATGAGCGGGAGGAGGCAGTGAAGCTGCTTTACGAACTATCAAAGTCGTATCCCATGTGCGAGAAGATTGGTGCAACCAATGGCGCCATCCTCTTCCTCGTGGGACTCACCAGCAATAACCCGGAGAGTACGGAGGCTAGCATTTTAGCTGAACGAGTTTTGGCCAATCTGTCACAATGTGACAAAAACGTCATGCAAATGGCAGAGAATGGTCGCCTGCAACCTCTCCTCGATCGCCTTACTCAAGGTCCATCCCAAATTCTCTCAACTAACTTTGCAATGAACATATTTTGGGGATCCTGTGTCTAACTTTTCTTTTCCAGTGTGCTGTCGTCGAGGTATCCCGTGCAGGTGATACAGATTCGTGCATGCTTGCATCTCGTAGTACTTACGATAATGAGTCTTTGGCGGGATATATATCGAGTCAAAAGCATAACCCACTTAATGCCCAAATCCTTTCTTGAATTTATTCATATTTTTGCTTATATCTTTGAGTACCAATATAGTATTCACCTCGTTGTCATCAAATTGGTCATAATGGAAGGATTCATTTTGAATATTGAAGCTGCATCAAATTGGATGAATTAGAAGTTATTTGGACAATACATCACCCAAAGCACTGTGGCCTTTGGAGCACTTTGGGGTTAATTGGGTGACAGTGACTCTATGATGGGAGATATACTGTTGTGCTTGTCGCTGATCAGACATGACTATACTACATCTGGGAAACATATTACTACATGGGACTAACATTTGCACACCATCTGGTTGCAGGGGACGCGGAAGTGCGAGTCGAGATGGCCGACGCGCTCGCCAGCCTCACCCTCACGACCGAAGGCAAGGCCCGTGCTGGGGAGAATGTGTCCCGGACGTTAGTAGAGATGCTGGGCGCCTCCAGCAGCTCCTCGGAGAAAGCCGCGGCTCTGCGAGCGCTCAGCGGGATCTCCACCCTGGAGAGTAACGGCAGCAAGCTCATGGAAGCCGGGGTGTTGGTCCCTTTGATGCGCGACCTCTTCGTCGTGGGCCCGAACATGGTCCCCATGAAGCTCAAAGAGGTCGCAGCCACCATCCTTGCCAATGTGGTCAACGCCAGTGGCATGTGGGAGAGCATCCCCATCGACGTGGATGGCAACACGCTCACCTCCGAGGTCATCGTGCACAACTTCCTCCACTTGATCAGCAACACGGGACCCGCTATCGAAGCCAAACTTCTGCTTGTTTTAGCAGGTAAGCCAATTTCAATTAAATCGCCAAGTCTCCAATCACCGAACACGAGAGGCACAAAGCAGTTTTTCCTCTCATAACTTGGACATATATAGGTTTCAGCTTTGTATAATTGATGTACCTATTTTTCCATTTTGCCTGAGGATCACCAATCGCTATTGAAGCCAAGCTTCTGCTTGTAGTAGCATGTAGGCCAATTTCAATTAAATCTCTAATTTGCCAAAAATGAGAGACACAAGCTCGAATTTTTCCTTTGATAACCATGACATTTATAGATTTCACTTCAGTACAATTGTACGTCATTTTCTATTTTAACTGGGAATTGTCACTTGAATGGAACCTCCTTTCAGGGTTAGCGTCGAAGCCTCGAGCTGTGAGCCGAGTGGTGGCTGCCATCAAGAGTGCCGGCGCAATGGTGAGCTTAATCCAGTTCCTAGAGGCTCCTCAACCCGACTTACGTGTAGTCTCAGTCCGCCTCCTTTATATGCTCTCTTTCTACATGGGCCAGGAGCTTGCCGACGGCTTGCGCGTCACCACACGCCAATTAAGCACCTTAGTGAAGCTCATCGGTGCTTCTGGCGTAACTGAGGAGCAAGCCTTCGCAACTGGCTTACTCGCCAACCTCCCCTTACAAGACTCCTACCTCACCCGGGCTTTACTCGAACAGAACGCACTTCCCATGATAGTCGACCGCATCAACGAAGTGAAGAAGGGCGTGGTGAAGATCGGCGGGGGGCGCCATATTGCTGCTTTTCAGAAAGGCTTGGTGGGCGTGCTACTACGGTTCACATTCCAACTGGACGACCTTGAAGTCTTGCAAATGGCCCAGGATTATGACTTGGCTAGCTTGTTCACGGAGCTGTTGCAAACTTCGAATTTAGACGAGGTGCAACAATCGTCGGCGCAAGGGTTGGAGAGCTTGTCTACGAAGTCTAAGCAGTTGTCGGTGGCGCCGGTGGCGCCAGTGCCGGAGCCATATTTCGCCTGCTTCCCGTGTTGGACTAAACCTCCACCGCCGAAGGTGCCCACTTGTGTGCTGCATGGGGGATTGTGCTCAGCGAAGTCTAGTTTTTGCTTGATCGAAGCGGATGCCATTGGGCCGCTCGTTGCGTGCCTGGACCACCGCAATACCAGCCTGGTGGAGGCCGCCATGGGAGCGCTGTCGACGGTGCTGATGGATGGGGTGAACATTGATCAAGGCGTGGGGGTAAGGGATGCTGACTTTGCCGTTTCTATGAGCGCTTTGTACGATGAATTTGTTGGTGACAAAATAATCG
Source organism: Pseudisothecium myosuroides (assembly GCA_951799445.1). Taxonomy (NCBI): domain Eukaryota; kingdom Viridiplantae; phylum Streptophyta; class Bryopsida; order Hypnales; family Lembophyllaceae; genus Pseudisothecium; species Pseudisothecium myosuroides. The sequence goes on from OX637289.1 coordinate 20,432,727, forward strand.
TTTATGTCTTCACGAGGATGAGGATTATGTCTTCCTGAGAGTAGGAGAAAGAACGGATTGTTGTTGCTGTTTGCAATAATATCGATTACCAATTATACAGTCTTTGGAGCTAGTCATATAATCGTCGCGGCTGTAGTTGGTTGCTCCGCTTCCATTCTAAAGTAATCCATGTATTAGATAACTGAAAAAGGGCATTAGGCTTGAGTCTGTTATCGGACATAACCCTCTCTCCAGACTAGACCAAGACCGTCAAATCCTGGAGATGTACTGCTCTCTCCAAGAGTGTGAGGAGGATGGGGTTATGACTCTAAATCACCCTCCCGCTTACCGAACCCAAGTGATACGAGAGGCTTATGACATTTGCAATTAGCAATTAGCAGAGTGAAGGTTCAATGAGATGTTCCTGAGTTCCAATTGGTTGCTAGTAGAATAATTCAATTGAGGCTTTGCCCAAAGTGGTTTTATAACCCCTGTTGTGTGTGTTCGGGATGATCTGCAGGTTCTCCATGAAGCTGATGCGATCCACCCCATTTTGACCATCATGCAAGAGCATCGCACTGAGGTTCTGCGGCAGCGAGCGGTCTGGATGGTGGAACGAATCTTACGCAACACAGAGATGGCGCAAGCCATTTCCATCGATTCAGGGGTCCACACTTCCCTGGTGGATGCTTTCCGGTATGGTAATTTTCACGCGAAGCAGCTAGCTGAGAAGGCATTGAAAACTTTGAACAAAATACCGCAGTTTTCGATGGTGATGCCTCTTCCACGGAAACGGTGAGCAGCATTTTGATCTCTTTTCCAGATAAATCATGTTTTGAAGATATCAAATAGATTCCACATGTAGGTTTAGGAGATTTCTAGAGCTTGAAGATTTCAAACTTGGTAGAGTAGGAGGTGGAGTCTGCATTGATGGCAGGTTTCCACACAGCGTGGGGCATTGGGGCGTCCTGGTCCTTCTGTATCATAGGTGAATGTGTGCTTAGACTCCTTGCTATTATACATGCACGGGTGTGTGTTTTCTAGGATGCAAGGTGAACAATATGTAGTATAAGGTAATTCAAGTATACAGGTAGCTTATTCATTCTTTTCATCCCATGGATTTTTTCAATAACTGACTCCTGTTCAAAGTCCCATAATGCCATTCAAGCCGAAGGTTTTTGAGCTGTCTAATAATTTCAGATGCTTCGTTGGTTTGTCTCTGTGTGGCACTTGTTTTTGTTTTCGGCATTGAATGAATGCCTGATATCTGGTTGTGCAAAGCTGCTTTACTGTATTTAAATCACGGGCTTGGATAGATGTGCTTGGATTGCCTAGTTGTGCTTAGATGCTTAGTGTATTTTGCAGAGTCTCTTGCAAGTTTTGCAAGAACTATCTGTTCGAATTTTAACCCCTAAGCTGACATCCACTGGGTGGATTATGAATGTTGCCTTGGGAGCTATAACAAACAGATAAAGTATATCCAAGCATGTTGAAGAAGCAATTTTCCTCTATTCTTCAACAGTTTGACTAGCTTGGTCACAGGGTGCTTCATGATTATTGTGGAAGATTTTGAGTGAGATCATGTAGGGATGGGACAAAAAGAAAAACTTGCCAAAATGAAGATATGATGTCTAGATGCTACTCATGCCATAACTTATTTTGCCTAACATGCTCCAAATCTATATTCGCCTACCTACCAAGGACCCCTTAGGGATTAAAGAAATTACAAATTGCCAAAATAGCGTGCCTTCACTTTATTTGTTTCTTTTCCTTTTAAGATTGTTTAAAAATTTTAATTTAATAATAAAATTAGATGGGTGCTATTGGCTTCATTCCACTGATGATAGAAGTATTGTTTGGGACTATGCCTTTAGTTTATATAACATTGTAGACAATTGACTTGATTAATCATGAAGTGTTGTACAAGCCAAAAAGTGGTCAATGGATTACGGCAAAAATAAAAAATGCATCTAAAATCAAATCATTTTTTAACAAAGTACAGTAGAATCTTTCTTAGTGCATAGTGCCGAGACTATATACTAAGAGAGGTTTATGAAGTTGGAGAGGTTTTCTACAGTAGTTTGGCTAATGTGGCCTCTTATTATGGGACCTCTAACTATTGTTCACAAATATCACGACCTCTCTTACTACATATATGCACTAAGAGAGGTTCTATTGTACCTTGCTGATAGGTGAGGAGAGACTTTCATGTCTTAGGAAAGTTAGCGAAGGCCTAAAGTAGGTACATCCAAAACGGACACTTTTTGCTATTGAGACTATTTACTATTATTATACTCTTCAGATTTTTATATATTCTTGTTGGCAAGTGAAAGGAGGTTCCAATGCACTAGCGAACGTGGCATTTGGATACAGTATGCAAAAGTTATTAACCCCTAAAGGACCAAAGTTCCCTCGAAAGACACTTGGGATTTCGGGCAGGCTCATGTGACCTGAAATTTTGACCTGATTTTTTTAACCTTTTTTTTAAGATAGGAAATCACATTAGCTTTCTAAAAATATAATTTTTTTTCAATCGGTGCCCGGGAACAAAAGTTATGCCATCCTAAGTCAAAAAAGTTGTTTGTCAGGCAGAACAAAAAAGAATTCAAAATTTAAATTTTTTTAATTTTTAATTTTTTTCTCGAAGATCATGTTTTTGTCTACATTTGAAGCTTTGATTCATTCTATTTGGACTAATAATGAGAAAGTTATGAACAATCTTGTTTTTCAGGCAATCTAAGCATTTTCTTCGAAAAACAACTTATAGAATTCATTTTTGAATCAAATTTTCAAATTTTTATCAATTTTTTTTAACAGGGTTAAGTTTGTTGACAAGAACAATCTCACTATTGGGATTACGGTGTTTCAATTCCATCTTAAAGATATTAACGATGTAGTGTTTTGTTCAATTTTGGACCTACTTCTACTTCACAATTTTTTAATGAATGAAAATCAAGTGTGTATTTTTCAAAAAAAAATTCTCAGCTCTTAACTCAAATTTATGGTCCATAGTGCAAAAAGTTTCCTCAAATGGTGATCAAAGTCATCTGAAATTGCAGACTAGCACTCAAAAAAACTTTTTTTTTCAACTTTGAATGCTAATATCTTCCAATCCATAAAGTCAAAATTCAAGAAATTTTTACCACATGATCTGAGACAAGTGAAGTACAAGATCCTATGGTTAAATTCTAAAAAAAAAATTGATTTCTTGAGTGATCACAGCAGAAATGGCAGTTTTCAGTGGTTTTGGAGCCAGAAAATGCCTTGGTCCTTTAGAGGTTATGGAACAATATTTGGTTCTAAAAGAGTTTCTTTGGCACATAGGTACAGAACTGATTTTGGAGATGTACACATAATAAAGATGGCAGTTTAACCCCTAAAGGACCGTTGTTCCTTCGGGGGACAAATGCGTTTTCGGGCAGGTACCTACGGGCTGAAATTTTCTCCTGATTTTTTGAAACTTTTTCTGGAGCTTGAAAATTTGATTAACTTCGTGGGAATATAATTTTTTTCACAATCGGTGCCTGGGAACAATAGTTATGACCAAATAAGCTCAAAACAGGGGACGGTGGGCAGCCCGGGCAGCCAGAAAAAAATGGACAAAATTTTGAAATTTTTTTTTTAATAATTTTTTTCTCGTAGATTATATTTTTGTCTATCTAGAAAGCTTTGATTCATTTCATTTGGATTTGTTATGAGAAAGTTATGGACATTCTTGTTTTTCAGGCAGTTAGAGTATCTTCTTGAAAAAAATAACTTGTAGGAATCATTTTTGAATGCTATTTTTGCAATTTTGCAAAAAAAAAAAATTCTCATGGTTTAGTTTACTTGTTAGAACAATCTCACCATTGGGATTAGAGAATTTTAATTCCATCTAAAATATATGAATATTTTAGATTTTCCTTCCATCTCGTACCTACTTCTACTTAACAATTTTTTTAGAACTGATAATTAAGTTTTTTTGAATAATTTTTTTTTCCCCTAGACTCTCAACTCAATTCTCCACTATAAAGATTTAAAGCTCAAAACTCTGTAGTGCAAAAATTTTAAGTTAAAAATGTTCAAAGTCAAAAAATCTAGTCCCGCAATGTGCTGAAATACTTGTTTTTTCCACTTTAAACGCAGATATCTTGCAATCTGTGCGGTCAAAAATTCTGAAATTTTTTCCACACACTCTCATACTAGTTAGGTGTAAGATCCTATGGTTAGATGTGCAAAAAAAACATTTTTCAATTTTTTTACTGTTTGCTATAGAAATGGCAGTTTTTAGTGTTTTTAGGCAGAAAAAAGGCCTCGGTCCTTTAGGGGTTAAGGTCAGTGTCACATTTGGGTGTACCTATCTTAAATCAACTTTTGGAGTAGGTAATGCTTTTACCTTCATGGCAATTAAAACAATTGTTGTTCTATTTCTATATGAGTAATTGAGTAGAAGGGAAGCATGTGAAGGAGTGTAATTGCTTTCTTGTCAAAATATTCTCTAGTTTGTTGATAATGAAAATGTGATGTTGTCACTTCCTTAACCCTAAAGTGATAGGCATATTTCTAAGATCATCAAACACAAATTATCCTAAAAGAAAATGAATATGTTCAAAACTCAAAAATAGTGAATCTCTCATCATGTAGGTACATGTACATTCATGAAAGTGGTACCAAACCCACTTGAAGCATTAGAAATTGATACCCACTTGAAAAATTATAAGAATTGGTGCCTACAATCTACAAAGCCTTGAAGAGTTGAATATTGTGTCTTGCTTGGCCACAAATGAGCTTTCGGTTATATTATTTTGCATTAGAGTTTCTTAATAGTATAAATGATGTAATTATTATTGTATTCAAATAAATATCTTCTACATTTTGAAACAAAATATCTTCTATAAAAATTTGCATTTGCATTTTTGTATTTTTATCCAATAATCCTAAAATTTTATAACATTAAAAACACTAGATTTGATAGCCTGTGTTATCTTTTCAAATTTTTTTCAAAAGTTCTCTTGTATATAATCTTTACATATTTATTTCACAATGCATTTCCAAGATCTATGTATATGAAAATTTATTTTATTTTCCAAATTTGAATTTTATATACTTTAAGAAATATATAAGAAAGTGCATAATGTAACAACATGCATGTGTGGGAAAAATAAGCTAATAGTAGTATCTTTAAAATAGATCTAATAGTCATAAAAGACATAATCCTACTATCTTCAAAAATAAAAATTGAATATGGTATAGAATTCTATCATATTAGAAGAATATAAAATGACGCTTTTAAATATTAAAGGAAAAAAGGCAATATTCCTTCAATAAATAGTATTGTAGTAAAAATAGTTATAAGCGCTAATGCTATTTTATTTCTTTTCCTTTTGTAACAATTAGTTTTTAGCAACAACTTCTGCATTATATAGATATATAAACCTTATAGAATAGACACACATGTTTATTAGAATTGAAAATTTTGTAACCATTTTGGTTATATATTAAAATTGGATATTTTATTTCCTAAAATGCTTTGATGTTACATTTGTCACAAAGGCAAAACAACAAATTTTAATGCTTTTTGTATCACTATTTTCACCCAAAAAGATGAATCTATTATTGAAAAGAGCCCTTTACCTTACAAACATTTGCACACTATGGTATACAAATTTTCAAGATTCACAATGCATTATTTTGTATTCTTGTGAAAACTTTGAAAATTCCCATAGCAAAATGCATATTGAATTTTAGAGAGTCGAAAGTTTTTTGCAAACCTACACTATTCAAGGCATACAATTACATTGACAAAATCTATAAAAAATCTCTATTTGTTATAGATGAAAAATCCTAAAAATAAATTGTGTGCTTTGTCAAATTGCATAAAGTACACTAAATTTAGAAAATCTTTGATAACAATTTGGATCATGTCTATAATTCTTTATATGAGTATTTATTATCATATTTTTTGTATGCATACTATTTAGAAACTTTTATATCAATTTTATGTGTAGCTTTGATATTTTGAATCTTAGATCGGTTTAATGGATTTGAAAAGCATATTTTTCATATTATCTTCTTTTGAATGTACATTTTATACAAATTATATAATAGGAATCCTTTCACTAGTAGAAAGGTGATTTGGAGGAACAAAACTACAATGTGAAAGCATGGTTTCAGAGGCCCATTTGGGCACTAGCTTGATGTCCAAATGGACCTTTGGAACCATACTCTCGCATTGTAGCTTAATTCTCCAAGACCTCCTTTCTACTAATATTTTGAATTTTTGATGTATAAATAAGTTGTGGAAAAATGAAGCAAAATTTCTAGTATAAAACAAGTGCAAATCCAATGCAAAACTAGTATATATTAACATTAAAGTTTGTGCTTGTGTTTGTGCAAATATCTATGTACAAAAGCAGTTCGGATATTAAAAAATGTTTGTACTTATATATCCAGCTACATAAATATTTATATATATCCCATGTATACATATTACCTAGATTGTCACCTCAATACATAGTCAACATTGGATTAATTAAGAGTTGGAAATTAGACCTTTAAATTAAATATGAAATTTAGATTAAAACAAGATGATTAAAAATGCTTACAAAATTAGAGTTATAAATACTACCTCTGTTTTTGAATAATTTTAGTGTAAGATGAACTCCCAAAGGTGTTTACCTTAGTTTTGGACAAGTTTCATCCAAATGTTAGAGTTCATCCATCTTAGGGATTGAATGTTTAAGTAGAGAGAGTTCCATGGCTTGACATTCTTATCATGAGAAACTTAGCAATCTACACACACAAAGTCAAGCAGCTCTCACTCTACAAAGGGAGAATCCAAAAGTACAAGTGCAAGAGAAAAAGTGAAGACTTTAGTAAACTTTTTGAGGGTATATTTGTTATGCATTCCTGCTTAGTTTTTGATTGCATATTTGATGATGGTTGTGGTATACAATCTACTGTATGCTACAATTTTTGTTTACATGACAATACTGGTATAATTCAGAAACAAAAGGGAATAGTATTTAACCTTGAAGCTCTCCGATGGACGGATGAATTTTGCCTCTTGTATTGGACATTGGGGAGCCATCAATGATGTTGTTGTTTTCATGCAAAGATAGGATAGAACAATCTAATGCCATCAGTCAATCAATACCAACATCTACTACACTTTCCTATTTGTGTCACTTACTCACCCATTACTACAATCTTAGCAACACTTTAACATCATGACAATACACTTGGGGAGGAGCCACATCAACGTGTGGTTTAGCATGGGTCTACCCACACTTTATTAATTCAATCCCAACAAACCTTTGAAAAATCATAAAATATTCATTCCTTGTCAAAATGTCTTGATTCTACCCTAGAATACTTATTATTTACCAAGTAATTACCATCATTGGGTGATTGCATGAAAGACTGGTACTAAAACTTTGTCACACAGGGAGTGCCATAGCTTTTTTTTGCAATAACTTTTGAAGCATGACTCGCATGAACTTGAAATTTTTATTGGAAATGCCTCTCTTGAATTTAATCATTTGTTATATTTTTCTCAGAAATTTTCAAAAATCATTTTATATTTAAAAATCATTTAAACTAAAATGTCACATTTTGAGTTTAGAGGGTATTTAGTACTATGGAGTCTCCAAATTTAATGATTTGGAGCTGAAATTTCTACTGTCTACTTCTATAGAAGGAAGTCATGTTCCTATTAAGGGGCATTAAAAAATGTTTTATTTTATGTCCTCTACATCCATGCAAAGAAGGCTCCCTTGCGTGCGCAATTTTGAATGTTGAAGATGATTTCAAGATCATTATTTTGGTGAAATATCTTCAACATAAAGTCTTTCCAAATGGACAATTTTTAATTTCTTTGAAATTTTTCTTTCCTATTTTGTACAAATTAAAACATCAAACTATGTATTTTCTTCAGAATTTCAGCTTACACTTTTTTGTGAATAACTTTTCACCTAGATTTTTTTTAGGTCTGAAATTTTGGTGATATGATATTTTTAGTGTCATACTAATAATTCTTATTTTATTTTATTTTTAAAAATTTGTGAACGAAAGCTCATAGTATTGGGAGTACTAGCCAAAATGGAACAAAAACAGCTAGTCATTCATGCAATCACCCCATTGCTAATTGATTAAAAGATAGATAAGGTAACTGAGCCCATGATAGACACAACTCTGTACAAGCCTCTTTCAATCATAATTCTTCTAGTGAAGTGCATTTCACAAGACACATGTACACCGCAAGAGTTTTTTGACATGCATTAGGCTTATCCAGACGGTTGTATTTGTCACAGGATCAATTACTTTAAACTCACTTATATAAATTTAATCATTTTGAAAAAAAATCCAAAAACTATTCAAAATTTAATTTAATTTGAATGCTTGAATATTTAACTTTTAATTGATTTCTACACATAGACAAGTTGTTGGAAATTAGATGCTTTGGCAATAGATTTCTTTGTAAATTTGAAGCTTGAAATATAAAAAGTTGAGCTAAAAGGTTATTTGATATTATGAAATAAAAATTGAAGAGATTTTTAAAAATGTAACCAACTTTCTTTAGATGATAATGACAAAGACATCAGTGTATTATTTGATACATTCAACATTTGAGAGGCGCAATTTGAGGATGCGGTTAGTAGTAAAGATGGAGATGAAGGGATTGTAAAGTCATACGAGTGCTCGAAGCTCCAAACCCTAGAGCTTAACAAGTTGTGAGAAGCAATGAAAATGCTAGTTGTCGTCGGTAATCATCAATCACAATTGTTGGGATTTCTATAGTCTCTTGCACCTAAACAACCAACAAAGGTTTTGGAATCTCAAATAGGGCCCTTGGTTTCATCTCAAAATAGATCTCATACGGTTTACCAAAAGTACATCCATTTGATATTTTTAAAAGTATACAGATAAAGTTTTTGAGAGAGACCTTTGAAATGTATTGACTTTTGTAGTCAACTTTTGCTTTTACTTTTACTTTAACACTTTCTTTCTTTCTTTTAATCTTCTTTCATTTTTCTTGAATTGTACCAACTTTTTCATTCGGTAATGTAGTAGATATATTAGGTCAACCCGATAAGATTTATATTGATCATTTTGTTTCGAGTTTTATATTTAAATCATATTTAAATCATTAAAATCCAATAAGATTGATTAATTCTTTCAATATAATGATTATTTTAAGATTGAAAAGTCGAGATGGAATGGAACTAGTAACTATAGATAGACATGCAACTATTGGCCAATTCAAAGAAGCTATTGCTATACAAATTGGTATTCCAATACTTGAACAATATCTATTTGTTGATTGTGATGTCTTACTTTTCAAAAAATGTAATGATTTTTAATTTTTCATGATTGATGAAAAAATTAGATTACAATCACTTAACATCTCTCATGGTGACGTAGTCTATCTTTATTACCAATGTAAAGAAAGAAAGGTTAGTAAAACTTACAAAAAGCTTAAATTCAATGTTGAAAATCAAACGACTAAGTCATTGACAAAGTTATTAATGAAAAGGCCAAAACAAGAAATTACATTTGAAGAAAATAACATTAAGCAATTGAAGCCATATTCAGATTCAAATCAAAATGTTAGTACAATTGATATGAATACAAAAATCCAATTGGTTGAACGATCAAATAAATCTTCTTTAAAGAGGATGAGAAAAGAGATGACATTTCAAGAAAATAAGAGAAGATATTTGTAAGTCGAATTTAGTTCAAATCAAATGAATGAAGTAGTAAATACTTCTCGGGTACTTCACTAGCAGTTACTTTAGAAACAACGTGAGACCTACTACAAGGTACATTTTAAATGTTGAAACTAATCATTTAAAAAATATTCAAGTTACTATAGCATCACTTTATTGAACCATATTGTATTACAACTGTTGTATAGTACATAATAATGATCCACAATATGTAATTTGTAAATCTATCCAAATGGTAGTCTAAAAGGGAGAAAAAGAACCTGCATGAGGAGCTTCCATTTTTGTGTGCAAATAGACAAATTAATGAATATCGTTTCATTTTATATTTCTATTTATTCATCTGCTCCAACTCAGATCTATAGTAGATAGTTTTCAAAGACACGTTGCATAAGTCAAGCTTAGCCTGAGTACAATACTACTTGTGGGATTTTCAATTTTTGTGGTTTTTTCTCCTATTGTACACGTATGATTCATTTGTATGAATTGTTTGATATATGATGTCTATATATGTAGGTTGTGTTCAACAGTAGTTAGAATGTACGCTGTACTAATCAACCCTAAAATTGCAGATTAATTTTTTAATTACAATAGGGACATGTTTAAATGCTTCAAATTTCAGTTTGATCTGTCATAAGGTGTAGGAAAATGTGCAAAAAGTAGAAGTAGAAAAAAGGGGCATATTTATTGTGAAATAGTAGCTAAATAGTCCCTCCAAATAAAAAAATTCAATCCTCATATATATGGATTATAAGGTATAGTAAAGTAACCAGAGATTTTACTTGCAAATGAGTCCTTTCAAACTTCTCAATTGCTAAAAACTATGTGAATTGACAAATAGCTTTTTTGAGGTACCTAGATAGCAAATCTTCTTGATAATAGGCATGTTTACCTTATCATGATGAACTTAACTTAATATAGACAAGCATATTACCAACCTAATTTGTAATTTGAATATCTTGGAATTAACTCCAAAAGGGGAACATATTTTTTAGAGGTGTGTGCTTGTTTTATAAATCAAACACAAGTGGAAATTTAATTTTTCAATTAAAATTGTAATTTTAGTAAATTTTTGAAGTGGTCAACGCTGCTAGTGTGTGAGCCCAAGAATGCGAGCTTGTGAACATTGAGCCTACAATATAGGGACCTATAATATAGATACCACACACTGTAGAAGATGTGTGTATCATAAACACCTATAATATGGATATTTGTAACATATATATCCTATAACTAAAGATGGTTTCCATAGTATATATACCTATAACATAGGTGTATGGTATTCTAGGCTCATGGGCTCACACTCCTATGCTCACATAATAGCAACCCTCCCTTTCCATGTATCTAATGGCACTTAATCCTTCAAGGCCTAACAACTTTTTGACAATGGAAGTTTTCAATGAATTGTCCCACTTTGATATTATTTTGTACACAGATGTACTTGAAATTTTAATTTTAGCCTTACAAAAATAGAGATTACTTTCTCTATTATGCATGGAATTAATTGTGGAAAATATTGACCATTAGATTTTTAGATTATAATAATTTTGGATGATTAACTTTATAGGTAAAAACACATTTTTGGGAAAAGGAAAATTATATGAAGATGAATAATGCTTTTTTTACCCACCCCACCCCACCCACAAAAAAAATTGAATAAGAATCAAAGGCAAATGTAGTATTTTTAATTTAAAAAATAAAAAATAAAAAACTCTTCAAATTTATACACATTTTCAAATAGAAGGAGTAGAAAGCCAAAATTGACCAAATTGAATCCTACAAAAATTTAAATATTTATATGCCTACCAATTTTTTTAATTTGGCATTTGATATTATTAGCATATTATTTGGACCATTCAAAACATTTGGAATCATTCTAATTATTTTGTATTCTTACTGTAATTATACGAAATTGAACCTTGTATTTTTAAAATTGCTAAAAATAAAATTTTGAATTTTTTTTCACTAGACCCAATTTTTTTGTGTAGAGTAAAGAATAGAAATTTCCAAGAATTTTTTTTTTCCATCCCTACTATTCCTTTTATTGGAAAAAAATTGTGTTTGCTCCCTTTTTCTATTAGACTACATTTCCTGAATAAGTTTCTAAATACTTCCTACATTGAAATTTTTGAAAATCAAAAAATGCAACAAGTATGTCAATTTGTTACTCTACAAGATCCTACTCTATAAAATATTGAGATTTGTTTCACCCTACCGAGAATTTGCCATTGAAAATTTGAAGAAGATACATTGTGTCCTCTTAGTCCTTGAGGGGTTAAGTACTCACGAATAAAGGATTGATGAGTTACTCCTTGTTGACATTAATGCACTAATTTTGTCAAAAAAACAAATGGATTTGGATGTTTTTCTAAACGGAATTGGAGCCAAAAGTAGGAGTTGGAATTGGACAGTGAACGAAATTGGGTTGGTCTACCTTAGCAAGGCAACTGAAAAGCAACAACTTGAGTTCTCTATTGAATGCCCACACAATTGCCAAAGAAGAAACAAACTGTTTTTATTATAATTCCATTTCATCATACAAATGAGGTTCTACAATAAGTAAACCCAAGTCATAATACGTAGGACGTTAAATCCTACATTTGAAGTGGGACTAGCAGGGTAGATTTTGTGTTTCCCAGGGTAAAAGTTAAAAAAAAAGCCCCCTATTTTGTGCCGTGTATAGGGCACATTCTAGACCTCTCATAGCCCAGTTGCAGTCTTTGATTGCAAATAGGAATTCAGAATTTGCAAATTTTATCATGTGTGGCAAACAAAAAATTCCTATGTTTTCCCCTGGTGTAAATCCACCCTGCTAGTCCCACTTTGAATGCAAGATTTACCGTCCTACATAACTTAAGGTAGGAGGCTGTAAAACGGAGCGGGCATTAAAATGGAACATGACTCAAAAGTACATTTTGTTTTCTTCAATGTACCACCTATGCACATTTCAGGAGGTGGTCCATTTTGATGACCACAAATGACCACTTTTTTCCAACTTCAATTTTTTTTTAACTAATTCCACAAAAGTCCAAAAAATATGAAACAACTTGGGTTAGATTTCAATTCCACTTGCCTTTCAAGGGAAATTTACTGAAAAATATTTCAAGATGTTTTACCTCCCCAAAATTCAGTTTCATCGCTTAGATGCTCCATTTCTGCACCTCCTACCTTACATCTCACTGTGAGCAAGGTTTTGGGTTTCGTCACGGAACAGTATTTTATAGTGTTTAGTTCTGGTTTGGTATGGTAGACTTCATTATTTAGTCAAGATGGACAAGGAAATATTCTCTCTCAAGCTGATTGGGCACTTGTTTCCTCCATGTGGCTGAAGTAATTCCCGTAGAAACTAATATTGTACGTAGACCAAGGAACTATCTCACTGACACCTAATCTTTTTTGGATAAGTGGATCTTTTCAAAAGTCATTTTCCTAGTTTGTGTAGACCATTTTTTCAATAGTATGTGAAGTTAACTCCTAAGGTCCCAAGGTCTCATTTCCATCAAATCCCACTCAAAATTCCCATTTCTATTGCAAATTGCAAAAAAAATAAAATTTGATTTTTTTTGCATATCTAACCATAGGATCTTTTATTAGACTAGTCTATAAACGTGTAGAAGAAATTTCAAGAAACTTTGACTGCAAAGATTGCAAGACAATTGCATTTAAAGTAAAGAATAAAAGCTTTTTTGTACCCTGCTTGACTAGATTTTTGGACTTTGAATCATCTTAACTTAGAATTTTTGCACTAGTGATTTTGAAATTTTAATTTTTTATGTTGAAGTATTGAGTTGAGAGTCTAGGAAAAAAAATTTAAAAAACACACTTAATCTTTCCTCATTAAAAAATTACTAAGTAGAAGTAGGTTTAAAATTAAAGGAAAAACTAAATTGTTAACAGCTCTAAGATGGAATTGAAACACACTAATCTCAACGGTGAGATTTTTCTAGCGAGAGATCTCAACCTTGTGAAACTTTTTTCTTTGAAATATTGAGAAAAATTGAATTCAAATATGATTCCTACAAGTTATTTTTCAATAAGATGTTATGATTGCGTGAAAAATAAAATTGTCCATAACTTTTACATAACAAATTCAAATGGAATGAATAAAAGCTTCCTATGTAGATAAAATTACATTCTATGAGAAGCAAAAATATTTAATTTTAAGAAAATAAAAATTGGAGGGGGATTGCCTACCAAACCTAAAAAGGGGCTTTTTGTGCCATAATTTTTGTTCCCGGGCACCAATTGAAATAAAAATTATATTCCCAAAAGCTCACGTGTTTTTCTATCTTTAAAAAAAGTTTCAAAAAATCACGACAAATAATGAGACCGTAGGAGCTTGCTCAAAATCCATTTTGTCCTCTGAGGGTACAATGAGACTTCAAGGATTAAGCTACAAACTATGAATAAGGTAGAATGCTCTAAAAGCAACCACTAACACAAAGGTGCATTTTGCTTTCTTCAATGTACCCATGGTGTACATTTCAAGAGGTCGATGCTTTTAGTGACCACTGCATTTCAACTTCAGATATTTGTAACTAATTCCAGAAAGGTCCAAAAAAGAAGAAACGGCTTGGGTTAGATGCCAATTCCATTTTTCTTCCTAAAATAATTACTGATAATTGTTTCCAGGAGTCTAGCTTCCCCAAATGCAATCAGCTCTTAAAAGGTCGCACACTACCTCATGCAATAAAACGAAACAGAACTCGAATTCAAACTCGAATTCAAACCCGAATTCTATTTCAATGACTTCTTACCAAAGTATACTCAAAAGTGGTACTTCTGAAAACGACTGATCTCCACATTCACGCTACTGATGAGATGCTCACATTCATATATAATTTCACACTATTATTGTGTATCTCTTTGTAAATCATTTGGGAAGATATATCAGCTTCCGACAACAAAACATAACTCGAATTCTATTTCAATGACTTCCTATCGAAGTATATTCAAAGTGTACTAACTTCTGAATACGATCTACAGTAGGCTCTACATTCACGCTATTGATGAGATGAGATGAGATGACATTCATAACTTCACACTTTTATTGTGTGTCACATTGTAAATCATTTAGAAAGATCAGCTTGCGATAAAACAAAACATAACTCGAATTCTATTTCAATGACTTCTTATCGAAGTACATTCGAAGTGTACTAACTTCTGAATACGTACGATCTACAGTAGGCTCCACATTCACGCTATTGATGAGATGAGATGATATTCATAACTCGATCGAATTCTATTTCAATGACTTCGTATCGAAGTGTATTCAAAGTGTACTAACTTCTGAATACGTACGACTGATCTAGGCTCCACGTACATTCACGCTACTGATGAGATGAGATGAGATGACATTCCTAACTTCACACGATTATTGTGTGTCACATTGTAAATCATTTTGAAAGATCAGCTTGAGGGAGGGAGAGACTGAGATGGTTGGTTGGGTTGGGTTGAATACTTGAATTGAATACTTCAAGAACTTCGGCAGTGGTCGGTGCATGCGGAAAGAAAAGTGTGATGAGTCTGTGTCTCTGCACTTGTGCAGTGACATGCTTCTCGGCTTTTGCTCTTTTGGAGTACAAAAGGTGTACGTGATCAATCACGTGACAACTCTCTGCACCAAACTGAAATGCTCACTGAATCACTGGTCCATGCACTGGAGTTCAGTCTGGGCTGAAGTCACGACGGGCGCTGGGAATCTTTGAGCTTAGCAGGGCTAGAATAGTTAGTGCAAAATCAAGACGATAGTTCAAACGTTTGGGGCTTTGCGCCCATTATGGGAGGTCGTGGATCCTGTCGTACCTGGCTACCTGCTGCTGCTCACAGTGGCAGCATCTCAGTTCTGTCAAAGAGTTATTAAAAAAATGTTGACGAGGAAAATGAGGTCGCACAGATGCTCAAAATAGACATATGAAATAGTTTAAGTTTTGACGGAAAACGAGGTTGGATGGATGCTAAAATAGACATATGAAATAATTAAAAGTTTTGATGGAAAACAAGGTTGGACAAATGCTAAAAATAGACATGTTTAGTAAGATTCTGTTTTTTTCCATACAAAAATGATGGAAAGAAATGTGGTTTCCCAAAAAAATTGGCACCTAGTTTTAGAAATAATATCAAAGATGCTAGCATGTGAGCATAGAAATGCGAGCATATGAACCTTTAGTATATGTATAAGTACATATCCTACAACCATTGAAGGTGCTTATAACATAAATACTATAATATAGGTATCTATAACATAGATAATCTATAATTATGGAAGGTTTTTATAATATAGACACCTATAAGATAGGTATGTTCAATTGCTCATGTGCTCACATAATAGCAACCATGGCTTTTACCATTGATATTTTGCCAAGTCAAGCTTTTACCTCACTCTCTAACAATTCTACCCAATGTATGAAAAAATGACTTTCGTGTAGGACAAATAGTGTCTTTTCCCAATGAAATTGAGCCAAGACCTTATGAGGAATGAAAAGATGTGTCACTTACTAAATACATGAACAGATGCGATTTTGTTGATATAAAGTCACTAACTTGTTTTAGTATCCTCTACCTTATTACTACTAACTAAATGTCTATGCTTGGCATTAGGAGCAGTATCAACAAAGTGAATGTAATCCAAAGGTGTGCCTAAATTCTTTTCTAATACATTTCTAACAATACACTTAACGCCTTAACTCCTAAAATCCCATTGTTTCTTTAAGGGACAAAATAGATTTTGGATAGGCTCCTATGGTCTCCATTTTTTATGTGATTTTTTGAAGATAAGAGAACACATTAGGTTTTGGAAAATTTATCATTTTCATTTCAATTGGTGCCCGGGAGCAAATGTTATGCCACCTTAATACAAAGTTAGTTGGGTAGCAGAAAAAAGTCACAAGAAGTCAAAATGAAATTTTCTAAATTTTGTTTCTCATAGACAATATTTTTATCTACATGAAAAGATTTGAGTCATTCTATTTGCACAAGTAGTGAGAAGTTTTTTCAAGGTAGTTTAAGCATCTTTTTGAAAAAATTACTTGTAGAATTTTTTTTAATGCAATTTTCACAATTTTACAAAGAAAAAAATTCAACAAGGTTCAAATCATTTGCTAGAACAATTTCACTGTTGAAATTATTGTATTCCAATTCCATCTTAGACCTATTAATAATTTAGTTTTTTCTTCAATCTTATATCTAATTCTACTCTAAAATTAAAAAATTAAAAAAATCCTTCTAACTTCAAACTTTATAATCTTTCAATCTATGTGGTCAACGTTTTTGGAATTTTTTCCACACATTTCCATGGTAGTCTGATACAAATTTGTATTGTGGCAATTTTTTACAATTTTTGCCCAAAATATGCCTCTAGGTTTTAGGATTTAAGCTACAAAGATTCAAAGCCTTTAAATCTCAGTAGGCAAGGTGCCAAAAACCAGTTTTATTTGCTAAAAATGCAAATATCTTGCAATCCACGCAGTCAAAATTCTGAAATTTCTTTCACGCATTCTTACATTAGTTTAGTGTAAGATCCTATGGATAAATATGCAAATAAAACAACATATATAAGGTTTTTTACACTTTGCAAAAGAAATGGTAGTTTTAGGTGGTATTTGATGAACAAAAGGCCTTGAGACTTTAGAGAAGAACCCCTAAAGTTCAAAGAATTACCTTGGGCACTATACTAGTATAAAGGGGACTCTTGGCATATAGGCAAGTACTTGTGATCTCATTTTTGGCAAGATTTTTTTATTTTTGTTTCAAGATATTACAACTAATTAGCTTTCTAGAAGTATACTCCGTAGCTTTTATTTCAATCAATGCATGGGAGTAAAAGTTATGCCACAATAAGCCCCAAAAGAGATATTGTGGGTAGCGAAAAAAAAAGATAAAATATTTTTTTTTTCAGTTTTTTTGTATATATTATATTTTTATTTATTTAAATTTTTTTTATTCATTCTGTTTAGATAGGTGATGTGAAAGTTATGAAGCTTTTTGTTTTGCGGGCAATGTTAGCAAATTCTTATGAAAATAATGTATTGGATCTGTATATGAATTCAACTTTAACAATCTAAAAAAACAAAAAAACTACACATGGTTTAGTTGGCTTTCCAAGACAATCTCACTGTTGGGATTAGACTTTAGTTAAGCCCTAAATGCCCAAGGTCTGTTTTGAGTGACTTGAAATTTGCTCTAAATTGAACAAAATGCCAACATTTTGATAAGTTGTATCAATTTTTTTTTAATTGTAACCGTACCAATTCAAACTAGACATGTTAGAGATCTCATAGGAAAAGAAAACACAACAATATCACTTATAGAGTGAAAGATTATAATGTTTGACCATGAGGGTGTTAAAATTGCAAAAAACTTTCAACCCTCTTTTCACAAGTCCAATCTAAAAAAATGGTGACCAAAAAAATATGAGGTTAAAGAGCCTAATATGTATAACCCCAATCAACTTATGGCTTCTTAAAATCTACTCTATAGTTTTTTTAAATGAATTTTGAATGTGATTTTTGATCCAAGATCTAGTGTATTTGAGGCTCATTTCCAAGAGCTCTCAACACTACGGGAAGTCAAGATTGCAATGGGTACCCTTGCACAAAATCTTCAATAGAAAAATCACTATTGATTATTTTCAAGATCGGATTTTTGATGCTAAAACTAGACTTCACAATGAACTTTCCAAAAATATTAAACTACTAAAAATAGCAACTTGGTTGAGTTTTGTTTGACTTCAAAGTTTTGCAAACACCAGATTTTGGTGCCTCGGGCATTTAGGGGTTAAGTTCAAAAGATTCAAAGCCTTGTAATCTAACTTAATCAGACTAGGAGCAAAAAGACTCAAATTTCTTCACTTTTAAATGCTTATATCTTGTGATTGACATGGTCAAAGGTTCTGAAATTTCTTATTTCTTCCAGACATTCTCATACCAATCTAGTGCAAGATCGTGCAAGATCCTACAGTTGGATACACAAAAGTTACAAATGTTTAAAATTTTGTAGTTAGCATGGCAAATGACAAATTCTTGAGTGTTTTTTAAGAAAAAATGACCCCGGGACTTCACAGAGTGACCAGTCCACAACATACCAACTCAAAACATACGAGCATAATTGGAGCCAAAGGAGTGGAAAATAAAATAAGGAGCGACTCTACTGACATACAGAAAGTGACATCGTGTCTTTGACGAA
Organism: Pseudisothecium myosuroides; assembly: GCA_951799445.1. NCBI lineage: Eukaryota > Viridiplantae > Streptophyta > Bryopsida > Hypnales > Lembophyllaceae > Pseudisothecium > Pseudisothecium myosuroides. Next base: position 20,451,593 of record OX637289.1, read on the forward strand.
TTCTGCCGCAGGATTCAATAACTTAATATTACCTCGAGTATGTGAGTTTTTTTCATCAGGTTTTCGGTACTGATACAAAGGGCGTGAAACTGGGTCTAGTTACAGTCACCAAAAGGACTGAAGTCACTGAACCCAACCACCGAATGGTCCGTCTTACATCAAGATGCTTTCAAAAAAAATGTTACTAGCATGATTCTACATCTACCAGGATCACACTCGTAGACATGACTAGCTCAACAACGACGAAGCATTGCACTTGGTAGCGCAACCTAGTCGTAATGGAGAAACCCAGCCAAAGCTGTGAGTCTCTTAGTACCATCACAAGCCATTACCCACACAAATCATAAGCTTGATGGCATGGCGACCCGAGGCACACATCAACTCAATGCTTTCCTGGAGGTCAGCAGCACACGCCAGCAGCATCCACTCTTCATCGTCGTCCAGATACTTGAGGTTGAAGTTCTGCCCACTCAGTTTCAACCGTCGCCCAATCTCATCCTTCAACACTACAAACGAAGTGTTCCTCGAGAATTTGAACCGCACGGTGTCCAGACCATACGTGACCTTCACTGTAACTGCTGCAACATCGTCCTGCATGGGCCACATCTTCTTGTTGGAGGTTCCCCCAATTCCTGAAGAAGGAGAACTGCAATCACTTGCTGCGTTCGCAGGCGAAGATCCAAACTGTGGAGAGCCTTGGCCTCCCAAACCAATGCCCTCGTCATCGTGGTTACAGGACGACACCGGGTCTTCCACCGCGCCATAGGAAACGTACTCCCCCTTCAAAGCAGCTAACACACCACCCCCGCCATGGTGACGGGAATCGTTCCAACCCCGTGAGCTTGCCGCTTTGATAAACTCGGAGAGCCTCCCTTGGCCAGGTCTGGGCGGAACTAAATGCTCCAGCGACCTGCCCAGGGAAGCAGCAGGGTTTCCTTTACCGCCATCTTCTGCAGTAGCAGGCGCGAAGTGACTCATCCGGTGGGGAGTGTTGGAGCCGTAGCCCAGATTGGGGCTACTGCCAGAGTTAGTACTCCGGCAGACTTCACCTTCCTGCAGTCTGTGGGTACCGTTACTCATGACGCTCCCTTCCAAGGACGAAACAATGCTGTCCTCTTCAGGGTGAAAATGCAGGGCGGGTTTGGAGAGCATCGACATTAGTACCTTTTGAGGAGAGCAGGGATCGTGATGTTGTCGTCTGTGAACCTCCTCTTTCGGCATTAGAAGCGACTCCGGTCCTCCCATTTTGGCATCTGCAATGTTGTAAGAAGAAGGGGTAGACCATGACACGGACAAGCTGCCTTGGCAAGGGGACGAGTCCTTGTTCATGTGCCCCGTCACTGCAGCCGCGGCTACCGCCGCGGACGAGATGTCACCAGTCAAGGCATTGATGCGCAGTGCGCCCTCTGCTCCTTGCACTGAATCAATGACACCCTGTAGCTTTTTCAAGGATCGACTTACTTTGTTGATTTTGCGAGACGGCCATCTTGAGATACCGTGCTGCCGGCAGATCCTTTTCAGAGTCGTTGGGCATACTGCACAGTCAATCAAGGAGTATCAGGGAGTGTGACTATTCTCAATTGAATATTGAATATTGAAAATTGTGGCTATGAGCTATGATCTTCGCACACGATAGTACTTAAGCCAACAGTGTTCACTACATACTATATGCAATTTCTATGGATCTCCGAGTCCAGATCCAAGCTGCCGCTACTACACCCAGACTCCTGCACTATCTTATAAAGTCCTTCCGATTAGTAACACTTACCACCAATGCTCTTGGCAGCATCCTTAAGGCTGCCAGCGAAGTACTGCTGAAGCACATTCAGACCAATAGTCTTCTCGGTCGTGCCCCGCCGCCTTTCAAACCTACGTCTATGGTTAGCCACATCGTGACCCAACATGTTCGAGTATCCAAAACCACCCATACCAAGCCCATGATCCAAAGGAACGTGGTCCAAATGATACGCAGGATGAACATGCGACCCAGGTATAAGAAGAGGCTCATCAGACAGTCGGCTTGAAAAGTGATGAGAAAGAGGCTGTAGCGGAGGACGTTGCATCTGATAGCGGGGGGGTGGCTGGTGTGGAAGACCGTTAGAAAACACAGGTTGACTCGCAGCAGGTGGGTATCTGTTCAAACCATAAGCATTCAGCAAATCCTCCTTATACTGCTCCTTGGCTTCCACTTTGACCGAAGACATTGAGGCCAATGCCTTGGCTTGCATTTCCATGCTTTCCACCATGGCCACCCTTCGCTCGTCCTCCAGTTCCTTCTCACTGAGAGTTCGCAAGCTCTGGCAAACGCGTTGCATGGTGAGGGAGAGGGAATTCAGCAGCAGCTGCTGCTCCTTGCTGTCGACACAATTTGTGGGAAGTAAAAACTCTAAAATGAAGTCGTCATTCCCCGTGTGGACACTGCGCAAGCGAATGGCAACAGCTGAGACCAGGCCAAAGAGCTTGGCGTAGTGGCCAAGAGGGTACTCGTCCTTGTTGTAGCTTTTCACGTCGGAGTCGAACACCGGGAGGTTGGTTTGAATGGCCTTCCCGGGCACCCCTTGCCCCTTCTCTAAGCCATGTTCCAGACAGGCTCGGCGGAAGCCCCACATGCGGCCGTCACTAACGTAGCATGGACCGTCGCCGTCTCGTGTACGAAGCACGGCCTTCCCACTAGAGCACTCGCCGACTTGCTCCGTGATAGCGTGGGTTCGCATGTCGTTACCACTATGGCTGCATGTAGGAATCCACGTCTGGGCAAGGGGCAGATTGTGGGCCTCACACACGGCTTTTAGCACTGCCGAGATTTCGGTTAGAGCCGCTTGCCTACTCTGGGACAACCTCTGCAACGCATCCCACACCAAACAAAACGCGGTTGATTTCAGCAAAGTAAAACGGGACACGCTTGCTTGCCCTGCAAAACCACCCAACCCTTAAATGTACTAAGTGACCCCGTCTCCCATAGTGTTTCCAACAGTAACTCGTCTATTAACATACTCGATTGGGCTTAATAGCAAGTCGTGCATGTATCTCACACCATGTGATCATAACTGGTGATAGGAAAACTCTGTTATTCTCGGCAAGAAGAAGGAAACACTCACTTTCCCTACAAAATTACCAAGACTTCGAGTAAAGTAAGATAGAATTTTCAGTTGAGACGTCTACAACCTTCCACTCTGATTGATCGCATAAGAAATTCAATGATTTAATACATTGATAGAGAAAATTTCGATTCCGAGAATCTAGCTCATGGGTAAAACCACGGTGACTTTCCATTAAGCTCTCATTGATCTCCCAATCCTAAATATTGGTTACAGTTAAAGTTGGATGCAAACAGCATTCCCTACCTTCAAAACACCAACAATAGGAACGTTCTACTGACTAAGGAATTGGGTGTACCTCGAGTGGCGGAGGCTCCAAACCAACCGGACAAGTTAAATTCACAGCCTGCAGACAATACCATAAGCTTCCTAGATCAGAAGCGTCACAAGCTTTGATACTCAAGAGAAGTAGGGAAAGCTAGCTCACGACGACAGCGTTCTCCACATGAAGAAGGCAAGAAAGATGTGCACACACACCCGCACACGCGCACACACCTGCAGAGCTCGAGCGATGATTTCCACATCAGGACCGTACTGGACCTTCTCCCCGCGCCCCACCAGCTCAATAACCGCCAAACACTGACGAGACACCAAGTCCAGCACGGGCACAGCCAAGGAGCCCCGCATATCGCACCGCTGCGCCTCCTTCACCCGCAAATACTCCAAGCTGGTGTAAAACTGCACATTCGGCGTCCACTCGGGCTGCTTGAGGGAGAAGACACGCCCCGGCAGCCCCAGCACGTTCCCTTCCGTCTTCTCCGTGGGAAATTCATACGTTTCCGACACGCTGCGGTAGAAGCAGAGCTGGGCGTTCTGGCGCTCCACCACATACGGCTGCTCTCGCGTCAACAGAAACCGACGGTTGCCTTGCATTACCGGCATCCACGCCTGCACGAGCACATCCGTGCGGGAGCGCGCGATGAAGCGAAGCGCATGGAAGATTCGATCACGAAGAGTCCATGGTAAGGGGCGTCTCACTCCCCCGCCACCCGCTTCTAAGTTGCCGCTGCTCACGGGCTTCCCCTCCACCGTCGACAAAGACGATTTCTCGTCTTCGTTGTTCCCAAATTCCAATGCGAAGTTGCTACGATTCGGGGGCATTATCATGTACTGTGGAACAGAAACGCCTGGGGCGGGGGTGGTGCTAGGGCGAGAAGCGAAAGGGGTAGCGGACATGGGCAAGGAGCTCACAGGGGAAGGAATGGCGGAGTCGAGGAAATACTCATGCTGCTGGAAAGCTTGGACTGTATTAGCAAAAGCGTATGCGGAGGGAAAGAGAGGCGCGCTGCAGGAAGACGCCGGCGGGAGGTAACTGGGCTGATGCTCGTTGTTGCTGGTGGTGGTGCTGGAACCCCCCATCCACGGCTCCCCCAGCAATTGCTCATTCAAGGGATCCAAGTCGAGCAGATCCGTCAACACACTCTCGTCTACCATAAACTTGGACTCGCCAGGAGGTGGTTGTCCAGGTCCTACTGATGGTACTGGTCCTCCTATTCCTCCCATTCCGGCTGGTTGTTGCGAAACCTGCTGGACGTGCCCCATGTACTCCGTCGTCGGCCGCCACCGCGGCGGCAAACCACCTTGGAACCGTTCACCCGATTGCAGCTCCATCACATCTCTCAATCGCTGCAACACAATACTATTACCACTACCACTCCCGCACCTCTCATCCTGCAACACACGCAACCCCAGAAACAGAAAAAGAAACGCTCGGAAAAGTTTCTCCCAATTCGGCAAAACAGAGGAACGCCAAGGCTACGACTTGCCCCCGACAGCCATCATCGTGGTGGTCGCCGCCCTCCGTCCCACCTCATGGCGCCTCTACCCACCCCGCTCGTTTCCAAAACCTCTGCGAGCATTCACCCTCCGGCTGGCCACCCAAAGTAAGCATCGAAGACGATGAACAAGGCACTCAAGGTGTTGCCTTGCCGATTGGGCTCAAACAGGTTTCTAAATGCGCTTGTTGTGGCGAGGCTGTGGTGGTTTTGTGGGGGTGGAGTGTCTGCGCGATGACAGAGCGCGAGCCCGTGCATCCCTCCTCACCTGACAACCACTCTCACTTGCGTACCTTCGTCACTCAAGGCCCCAGTTCCTCGCCACACTCTGTATGCAGCTTCTCTCTCCCACGATGAAGGCGACGACGAAGACAAACGAAGAAGACGAAGACGACGGAGACGGTGACGGAGATGGTGAAGGAGACGACGGAGACGACGACTGGATGCAGAACCATGACGGAAGGAGACGGGTATCGAGACGGGTGTCAATCCAGTCGTACATGCGAATACCCTGGTCCCGACATGAAGTTCGGTTGCAGCCCCCGTGCCCGTTCTCTGCGGCTCTGTCCGATAATTGAGGTCACTTTTTGCTGACTAATGTTAACTAACTTACCCGGCCATATGTGTCGAGAATCTACACTGCAAGTAGCCAAAGCAAAAAGGGGCGGAAATTGGACCTATTGTAGACTAATCATGATATTTAGTGGGAGTCATCTTTGGGTACATTTACATCAAGGGGAAATATTTTAATCACTCATTCATTGTAAGGTCAAATCTTGAACAATGAATGAATATGAGCGTGTTCCAATCACACTCTATCCCTGAGCAATGGGAGGCCCCCTAGAGCACAGCCTTATGTAAATCTATCCCTTTCATATATTCTCTGTAGCTTTCCATCTTCACACGTCACAAAATTGAACCTACTCTAGACTAATTTGATGATGTTTAGTGTGCGTCATCTTTGGATACATTTACATCAAAGGAGAATATCTTAATCACTCATTCACTACGAGGTCAAACCTTGAACAATGAATGAATACGGACATGTTCCAATCACATTCTACCCTTAAGCAATGGGAGGCCCTTTAGAGTACAATCTTATCTAAATCTGTCTCCATCGTATTCTCTGTAGCTTCCCATCTTGACCTATTACAAAATCAAACCTACTCTAGACTAATCATGACATTTAGTGTGACATTTAGTCGTCTTTGGACACATTCACATTAAGGGGGAATATTTTATCCACTCGTTCATTATAAGGTCAAATCTTAAACAACGAATGAACATGAACGTGTTCCAATCACAATCCACCTCTGAGCAATGGGAGGTCCCCTAGAGTACAACCTCATGTAAATCCGCCCGTCATATTCTTTGTCCCTTCCCATCTTGACCCGTCACAAAATTAGAGCTACTCTAGACTAATCATGACATTTAGTGTGAGTCGTCTTTGAGTACATTTACATCAAGGGAGAATATCTTATCCACTCATTCATTATGAGGTCAAATCTTGAACAATAAATGAACATGAACGTGTTCCAATTACAGTCCACCTCTGAGCAATGGGAGGTCTCCTAGAGTACAACCTCATATAAATCTATCCACGTTGTATTCTTTGTAGCTTCCCATCTTGACACATCACAAAATTGGACCTACCTTAGACTAATCAGTCATTCACTATAAGGTCAAATCTTAAACAATGAATGCACATGAACACATGCCACTTACATCCTATCCTTGAGCAATAAGAGGCCCCTTAGAGTACAACTTCATATAAATTTGTCCCCACCATATTCTCTGTAGCTTCCCATCTTGACACGTCACAGAATTTGATGGAAATTCTCAAATGGTCTGTTCCCATGTCTCAAGCATGTCATCTAATTTTAACCCTTAAATATCCAAGTGTCCCTGTTGGAGACAATTTGGATTTGGAGCAAGTCCTTATCATTTCAATCTTTGGCCTAATCTTTTGAAACTTTTTATGAAAATGTGCATTTTCAAGAGCTTTTTGGGGACACAATTTTCACTAAATCAGACACACAATCCAAAAGTCATAAACATTTCAGATCAAATTTTGCAAGAAAGATCAATTGAGTATGGAAATTTATGGGAATTTCACTTGATTTATGGAAAGACAATAATTAGGGCAATGAACAAGGGACCAAAATTCTCAATAATGGAAACATATGAGAACAATCATTTCAATTTGGAGAACATATGGGAACAAATTTTTCAATGATGGAAATAGATGGGAACAAATGCAAGGAACAAAAGAAGACGTTTTTGTAGTGGAGCTTAATGTATTAGGAACTTGGTTGATTACATTCCACTTCTTATTTCTATAGAAAACAGGAAAAAAAAAATTGTACTTGTGAAGTCAAAATACATATTGGCATCCACCATTGTAGTTCTTCAAATTTGAAAATGTGAGGTGGGAACTTTGTTTGCAAAAAGGTCCAATGTTTTGTCATTTTTTCACACATTGATGCATTGCAGAATTTTTTGGGATATATTCCACTTCTTTATTACCTTTGAAATTTGGTAGAGATATGCTTGACATGTTCTTCAATGTGGTAGATTTTTAAATTCAAAGTCGAGAGTGCTAAAATTTCCCACAAAGAGCAGTCAAAGCCATTTAAAATTGTTGGACATGGTCCAAATAAACTTTTTTTTCTCACTTCAAATGCAAATATCTTACAATCCATACAATCAAATTGGACGAATTTTTGACCACATGTTTGCATACAAGTTATGTACAAGATCCTACAATTTATCAATCAAAATATAATTTTTCCATCTGTTGGGGTCAATGCATTAGAAATGACAATTTTCAATCGGTTTTGATGAAAAAAAGGCCTTGGATATTTAGGAGTGAATCCATGAATTGTTGCATTAGGGAGGGTCATTGCATTGAAATTCTATTTCATTTGAGTGGATCCTTCCAAATTTATACCACACATCACTCTTTAAAAAGTATCCCCTAAAGTTCTTTAATTGTTAAAATTTTAAGTCATTTTCAAGGTGCTTTGGATCTTGATTTTATAAGTTACAATGAGTTGAAGCTTAGAGTATGATGAATTATTTCTAAGCAAAATTAACTGTAGGATCTTGTAGAAAGTCAAGTTCTTATCATTTCTACAAAGTTTGATTTCAATCCAAGTCATAGATTGTAATATTATAACGTAAAAGTGAAGGGTACTTTAAGGAAGTCAATGTTTTGGCGTAGTTGAAATTGTGCTTTGACCTTGATTTTTACTAGCTCTTTTGGACACATAGTACTTTAAAAAGTTGGCATCCTATGCTCATTTTCAATGTAACGAAGTTCCACATTCATGGAAATAACTCTTGTATTTTTAAGACCAAAAATGAGTGAAAATATGGTCTTGCATTAGCAACTACTTCATTACTAAATTTCAAAAATTATGAAATAAATGGAAGATTTGTCAAGAATTTGGAGCCAAAATTCAAGATCTAGCATTCATATAGAGAATGAAAGAACACAAAAAAAGACATACAATAAAGGGGGGAATTTTAAAACGGTTCAAATTCAAGTGCAAGATGTGTATTCTAATAGTTGTTTGTATCTAATAGTTGTTTGATGGAAGACTAATGCGGTTGGACAATGATGAAGCTTGGAATTCTAATAGGTTTCTAGCCTAGACCTTTTGTAGCCTTTTTTAATGAGCTATTCAATAGTAGATTAGACCTAAAGCGGTGCTTCTAATAGCGTGCCAAAGGTTTCCAACTGTCCCGCAACGTCGGGCGTCACAATTATGATCATGCGCCTCTAACCCATTGACCAAAGTTTCCAACCGCCCGCAACGTCGGGCGGCACAATTATGATCATGCGCCTCCAACTCATTGACCAAAGTTTCCAACCGCCCCGCAACGTCGGGCGGCACAATTATGATCACGCTGCCCATGAACACTTGCCTCCAACTCATTGGCCAAAGTTTCCACCGCCCTGCAACGTCAGGCAGTACACCCATGAACACATGCCTCCAGCTCATTGGCCAAAGTTCCCCCATCCAATGACTTTTTACTAGAGTCCACCCACCCATGCTTTGGAATTTTTTTTAATTCAATAGTTAATTTTTTTTTCTAAATTTGAATACACCACTTGGTATCTAACTTGATTCTCTTTATAATGAGCCCAACTGAAGTTCAAATGACTTTTCACATTCCTAAGCCCATAAATGGCCATTCTACAAATAAATCGATCCATTTTGGATCACTCAAAATTTTAAAGGTTAAGCTCCCGTGGAGCTTTTTGAAAGCTTGTGTAGGTTCACATAAAGTCAATTTGGAGTGAATGTGAGTAAAATTCTTACCAAAGATGCACATTTCTACAAGCTTTCTAAAAATATGATTTTTTTTCAATCAGGTGCTAAAGTCAAAAGTTACAGGGATTGAAAGTGTAGGGTAGTTAGGACAATGTGTTAATAATAGAGAGGGCAAGCAATCAAGTACCTAATCACACAAGTACTAACTTGTGAAGTTCTTCTTTTAAACTTTAAACGCTTATATCTCACAATTTATGAAGTTGAATAGATTAAAAAAAAGTTCACACATTTTCTTAGCAAAGCAAAGAAATAAAGTGTGGTTGAAATTTCTTTTAAATAAACTTTTTAATTTTCACTTAGTGCGCTAAAAACGGCAATTTTAGAACAATTTTGGAACCATAAGCCAAATTCTAGTGTAAATTCATGAATTTTTTTTAGATTTTTTTCCTTTTTGTGTTGGACATTAGGGATTTGATTTTTCCAAAACATTAGTTTTCCAAAAACAATTTGAAATCTTGTTCATGTAGTTGAGTTGTTTAAAACTTCAACTCTCTGCAAGATTTTTTCTTTATGTTAGACAATTCCATTTATTTCTTAAAATTAGCATGGAAATAAATATCATTTAACTACCTACCCAATGTTCCAAGTTTTCCAAGTTGGATACTGCCTCCTTCTCCCCAAAGTCAAGTCAAAGCATATTGAGTCTATGAAATAAGGCCCCAAGTTTGTTTTCTTCTAACTTCAAATGTTTTAATCTTATAATTTGCATTGTCAAATGTTCTAAATTCCTTTCCACAAACTTCTACAATAGTCTAGTACAAATTTATATGGTTGAAAGTTGAAAAATGTTTTTATCCTTCAATTATGGTCAATGTATCAATTTTGGACACTTTTTGTGAAAAATTGTAAAAGAACTTTAGAGTTGAAATTATTGTTTCGATAATGTTTTTTCTCTCACAAATTGACTAATTAAAATCCCCTTTAGACTTGATGTTTTATAATCAAAGTCATTACTCCCTAATATCCTAAATGTAAGAAAACCAGTTTTTGTTTACACTTAACTCCTAAAGGACCAAGGCCTTTTTTCTGCCAAAAAACACTCAAAACTGCCACTTCTAAAGCAAAAATTAAAAAAAAATTAAAATTGTTTTTTTTTCACATCTAACCATAGGATCTTACACATAATTGGTATAAGAATGTGTGGAAAAAATTTCAGAATTTTTGACCGCACAGATTGCAAGATATCTGCATTTAAAGTGGAAAAAACAAGTTTTTCAGCTCATTGCGGGACCAGATTTTTTGACTTTAAACATTTTTAACTTAAAAATTTTGCACTACAGCGTTTTGAGCTTTAAATCTTTATAGTGGAGAATTGAGTTGAGAGTCTAGGGGAAAAAAAAAATTCAAAAAAATTCAATTATCATTCTTAAAAAAATTGTTAAGTAGAAGTAGGTATGAGATAGAAGGAAAATCTAAAATATTAATATATTTTAGATGGAATTAAAATGCACTAATCCCAATGGTGAGATTGTTCTAGCAAGTAAACTAAACCATTACAAAAAAAAAATTGAAAAATTACAAAAATTGCATTCCGAAATGAATTCTACAAGTTATTTTTTTCAAGAAGATGCTCTAACTGCCCGAAAAACAAGAATGTCCATAACTTCCTCATAACAAATCCAAATGAAATGAATCAAAGCTTTCCAGATAGACAAAAATATAATCTATGAGAAAAAAAATATTTAAAAAAAAAATTAAAAATTTTGCAAATTTTTTTTGCTGCCCCGCGTCCCCACGGATTCCAAGAAATGGCATAACTTCTCGCTCGAAGGTCCAATTTCAAATTTTTTTTCCGCCACGTACCTCTTTCAATTCTTCACGTTCACAAAAAGTTTCAAAAAATTAGGCAAAGTAAAACACCAAAAAGGTACATGCCCAAATTCCCATTTGTCCCCTCAGGGGACAATGGTCCTTTAGGGGTTAAAATAGGGCCTTTTGGAATTTTCAAAATAAGTAATAGCAAATATTTTCAAATCTAAAGTGTTATGTATCTCATCTTTATTGTTATTAGCATCTTTGCCATTATGGTCCAAATGTTGCCAAAGATTGCTCCTCAAAACTTGGAGTACTTGCTAATGTATGCGATTGCCCGTACGTTCTACTAAATAGAAAATTTAGGCAGTTATTAAACACCTCTAATAACTATGCCCAAACTCTAGAGGTATAAGTCTCCAATATACAATCCATGTAAGATCGAGTACAATGTAGTACTAGAAGTGCAAATCCCTAAATTGGTAGTAAGGTTATTGTACCTAATTATTACCACTTTCTAAAATCGACCAATCTAGATTCTTGCCTAAAATGTACTCCCACTTTTCATGAGAGTCTATGGTCAATTTTAAAACCACCTATTTTCAGTATTTTGAAAATTTGTAGTTTATTCATATGGTGTCTAAAAATTGCATTCTGAAAGAATCTAGAATCTCCTTTTGACTACCAACAAGATTCCACAAAAAGTTTTTCAATATAATGATGGAACCATACTTAATTTCTTATTTTTGCAATTTTAGGTGTAATTACTTTACCAACTACCACCATAATAAGTTGCTTCATAGCACCAAGTGCGAAGGGGGCTTGATAGAGCTTCTTCCATAGCAAAGTAGTTTAAGGCAATTTGCTTTAAAATTAAGTGACCATGTTCTAAAAGCAATCATAACACAGAGGTACATTTTGCTTTCTTCAATGTACCAACAATTTACATTTTACAAGGTGGTCGTTTTAAGTGACCCTTGCGTTTCAACTTCAAAAATTTGTAACTTATTCTACAAAGGTCCAAAAAATACAAAATGACTTTAATTAGATGCCAATATTGTTTTTCTTCCTACAAAAATTTATTGAAAATTGTTTCAAGGATTTCAATTTAGCTTTCCCAAAAAGGAAATCAGCTCTTAAATAGTTGCTTTAAAAGTACACTATCTTATTTTTAAGGTAGAAACACCCAAAAGCATCCATGTTCCCATTCTTGTATCTTAGATTATCACTAAATGTGTCCCTAGACTTTCATCAATGTGTCCTACAAATGCTTAATTCTCATTTGTTGACACAATTGACGGACATATACTTAACTTTGATTTGCTACCTACTAAGTTTTGGAAATTTTAGTTTAGGGTCCACGTATGTGACAATTTCAGCAGTCTAGGGGGTCGACACTTTGAAAAATCATAGAAATTACATACCACATCCAAAAAATCTATTTTTTTTAATATTCATGATTTTTACTTGCTAGTACTACAATAATATTATTTTTAGGAAAAGGTGCCTCCAACTATATCGAATTGCTTAATATTGACGGTTTTGGGTGTTTCCACTGAGTTGTACAAGTCAAGGTACCACAGAAGAAGCTTTGTTTGTGATCATGGCATGAAACCAATAAATGTTGAAAAAATTATGCTAGAATGAAAAATTAATGCTGGAACTTGTTGCACTTGTTTGAACTAGTTGTAAGGTAGGAGGTTCTAAAATTGCACAGGCTCTAAAATTGCCCACGCTACTCAAATGTACACTGATTGTACATGTTACTATTTCATAGCCTTCAGCAATGTACAAAAAATGTACATTTTAGAGGGTGGGCAATTTTAGAGCCCTATGCCACTTCAACTTCAAATTTTCATAACTAATTCTAGAAAGCTCCAAAAAATATGAAACGACTTGGGTTAGATGCCAATTCCTCTTGTCTTTCAAGGAAAAAGTATTGAAAAATATTTCAAGAAGTTTCACCTCCCCAAAATTTAGTTTCAGCTCTTAACCCCTAAAGGACCGGCATGCATTTTTTGGCCGTATAGAAATTTTGGGCAGGTCCGTGTGACTAGAGATTTCTATATTTTAAGCTGAAATTTTAATAGAAGGTGGGCGCAAGGAATATCTTTCATATGCACTAAATTTCAGCACATTTGGAAATAGGAGTCAAAAGTTATGGCCAAATATGTTACTTTTTTTCGTAACTGGGCAGTCCGGGCAGCAAGAAAATTTTGGCAAAAATTTGATTTTTTTTTTTTAATATTTTTTTTCTTGTAGATTATATTTTTGTCTATCTAGAAAGCTTTGATTCATTTCGTTTGGATTTGTTATGAGAAAGTTATGGACATTCTTGTTTTTTGGGCAGTTAGAGCATCTTCTTGAAAAAAATAATTTGTAGGATGCATTTCTGAATGCTATTTTTGCAATTTAAAAAAAAAAAAAAATTCTCATGGTTTAGTTTACTTGCTAGAACAATCTCACCGTTGGGATTAGTGTATTTTAATTCCATCTAAAATATATTAATATTTTAGATTTTCCTTCTATCTCGTACCTACTTCTACTTAATAATTTTTTTAAGAATGATAATTAAGTTATTTTGAATTTTTTTTTTCCCCCTAGACTCTCAACTCAATTCTCCACTATAAAGATATAAAGCACAAAACTTTGTAGTGCAAAAATTTTAAGTGAAAAATGTTTGAAGTCAAAAAATCTAGTCCCGCAATGTGCTGAAATACTTGTTTTTTCCACCTTAAATGCAGATATCTTGCAATCTGAGCGGTCAAAAATTCTGAAATTTTTTCCACACATTCTCATACTAGTTAGGTGTAAGATCCTACGGTTAGATATGCAAAAAAAAACATTTTTCAGTTTTTTTAAATCCTTGCTATAGAAATGGCAGTTTTGATGGTTTTTTGGCAGAAACTGAAAGGCCTTGGGCCTTTAGGGGTTAAATGAGAGATTTGTGGACCTCCTACCTTAATGGCCGGGGTGAACCAACCCCCTCACTCGTCTCCAATTTTACCCTTTGGAAAACGCTGAAATTTTTTACTTGCCAAGCAATGCTTAAATTTGCAAATTATGTATTCATATTTGCAATCAGAGGCCCCAAATTAGCTTGGAGAAGGTAGAAGGTAAATTAATCAAGTATAAAATAGGGGGTCTTTTTTTTCTTACATGTGCCCCTAGAATGACTGAGGGAGGATGAGTGAGGGGGTTACTTCACCCCCTGCCCTTGTAATGTGGCTAAACTAAGCCTGATTTCATTGCTTTGGTCAGATTATGGTTTGGATTAAAATCAAGCTAAACCCTAAAATGTTGATGAGGATGCAAAACGTCCGTTGTCAAATTTTAGATGACTTCATCTAAGACTGTAAGATGAAAAAAGTGTTTTTTCATCTAATTTTTTTCTAGAAGTTGCTTGAGTATATTTTCAAGGAAAAGTATTGCAAATTCCTCCACTATGGGTATTTTATTGATTTCTTTTTATAGAAGAAGATGTTTAATCCATGAGTCACCCTTGTAGTGTATTTTGGCCATTTCTTGCTATTTACTCTTGGTGTGAATTTTAGTAATAAAATTGGTATTTCTTGAATTTGAATCCAACTAATAAAATGAAGCTTATCAAGCTTAGTTTCTACTCCAACTGGAAAATTTTGAAAAAAAATTAAATTTCTATATTTTATAGCTATATGAATTCTAGACCTATAACCATGGTTTGCTGATTTTCTAATTTTAGAGTGATACAATAACTTTATTTAATACCATGATGTTATACACTATTAATACTATACATCTATGGTGAAAATTTCAGATTTTTTTAGTGTATTTTGTGTTTGATATGAATTTACTTAACTTTTTTCTTAAAAAGTTTCAAAGTTTTTCCAAAAAAATTATATAATTTAGAAATTGTTGTAGACATATGACTACATCTCTAAAAAATAAATAAATAAGAATTCATTCATGAATATCTAGTTTCAAAATGGTACCAAAGAGAGCAAAGGACAATGAGGCTTTGAAATCAGTGGTTATAGGATAGCCGACCCATTTTTTATCACCCCCCATTTCCACACTGCAAATTGCTCTCTTTCTGTCAAGGCAATGTCCGGGGAGTACCAACCTTTAGTTACAAATTAGCGGGTTGAAATCTGAAATTGCCTAATTGAGTTCAAAATCTTCTGGAAAAAATCTATCATTTAAGAGGAAAATAAGAGAATATTCTTTATTTTCTTAAGGCCTAGCTAAGAGTATACTCTCAACAACCAGTTGGTCCGTGAAAATGTAGGATCTTAGCCGGTTAAGCTAAAATTTATCCCCGGACTGTGCGTTCAGGTAGAAATGAATAATTATTAATTATGGCACAATTCCCGGCGCAATTGCGGCGCATTATAATTGGCTATAAGACTCTCAATATTGCAATAAGCCCTTGGTTGATTTTGCAACCAACCTTTGGTTGGAAATAGGAAGGTCTATATGACCAATATAGGTTGAACAAAAAATTTAGCCAAAAAATTCAAGGTAATTATATTTTGAGTTATAAAATTCCAGAAAGTTATGGAATCCTTCCAAACTCTATTTTTATACACGGAAAAAATTCCGCACAAAAAATATACGCACTCTAGATTTGCGTAATTGCTTAAGTTGTTGGAAATGGGTATTACTACTTACCTTAGCAAGACGTTAAATCCGTCCTACAAAGTGGAACTTGCAGGGTGAAAAGGCAAAAATTGGGGGGATAAAAGTAAAATCTTGCCCCTATTTTGAACCATGTCTAAGGTTGGGTGTAGACTTGTCCTATCTAATTTGGAGCCTCTGATTGCAAATATAAATTCAAAATTTAAAAATAAAATAAAATATGAAAAATAAAAAATTCCTGCGTTTTCCCAGGGTTAAAATTCCTGCGTTTTTACCCTGCAGGTCCACTTCGTGGGACGGGTTTAAGGTCCTGCCTTACCTTACCTTAGGCCCGTCCTTCCAGGGTTACTGACTAAAAACTTGTGAAGCCCAATTTGGTCGGTTGGGTTTCAAAGCTGATTGCGACGGAGGTAACTCTCTCCTGACAGCAAATGTCAGTAATTTTAATAGGAATCAGTCATGAAACAATTTGCTCTGGAGTATTAATAATTTAAAAAGTACCCTGGAGTGATTTATCTTGCAAATCTAACTCTTGCTTACAGCCACTAACAAAACTGAGTACAAATGTTTCGAGGAAAAAAAAAGAAAAAAAAAGAAAAATTGAGTACAAATCTGAAATGTTTTCATTCAAACAATTAGACCATAAGCATCAATGGAGAAATTCCAAAAGTGGATACACAAAAGTTATAGTGTGCGACATACTCTGTACTACACATTACCATGGAAGTTTAAAGATTGCATTAGCATAACTCAATATGCATATAATTGGCCCAATTTATATATTTTGTAAATTATCATTCTTAATTGCATCAAAAAATTGCCAATTTCCAAAAATTACATTGACCTTCAAGAAATTGGCAGTTTTTTTGATGAAATTGAGAATGATAAATTTCAAAGTAATAGGATGATCCTCTCGATTCTTTTGAATGGAGAAATATAACCTTGCAAAATAATTATATTTTATAACACATAATGAGCATTATTTTTAAGTATTAATCCCTAAAGGACCGGCATACGTTTTTTGGCTATATATAAATTTTGGGCAGGTACGTGTGACTAGAGATTTCCATATTTTAAGCTGAAATTTTAGTAGAAGGTGGGCGCAAGGAATATCTTTCATATGCACTAAATTTCAGCACATTTGGAAATAGGAGTCAAAAGTTATGGCCAAATATGTTACTTTTTATCGTAACTGGGTAGTCCGGGCATCAAAAAAATTTGGCAAAAATTTGATTTTTTTTTTTAAATATATTTTTTTCCGTAGATTATATCTTTGTCTATTTGGAGAGCTTTGATTAATTTCATTTGGATTTGTTATGAGAAAGTTATGGACATTCTTGTTTTTCGGGCAGTTAGAGCATCTTCTTGAAAAAAATAACTTGTAGGATTCATTTCTGAATGCTATTTTTGCAATTTTTCAAAAAGAAAAAAATCTCATGGTTTAGTTTACTTTCCAAAACAATCTCACCATTGGGATTAGTGTATTTTAATTCCATCTAAAATATATTAATATTTTAGATTTTCCTTCTATCTCATATCTACTTCTGCTTAATAATTTTTTTAGGAATGATAATTAAGTTTTTTTGAATATTTTTTTCCCTAGACTCTCAACTCAATTCTCCATTATGTAGATTTGAATCTCAAAACTCTGTAGTGCAAAACTTTTAAGTTAAAAATGTTTAAAGTCAAAAAAGCTAGTCCCGCAGTGTGCTGAAATACTTGTTTTCTCCACTTTAAACGCAGATATCTTGCAATCTAAGCGGTCAAAAATTTTGAAATTTTTTCCACACATTCTCATACTAGTTAGGTGTAAGATCCTACGGTTAGATGTGCAAAAAAACATTTCTCAATTTTTTTACTCCTTGCTATAGAAATGGCAGTTTTGAGTGTTTTTTGGTAGAAAAAAGGCCCTGGGCCTTTAGGGGTTAAACAAATATTCCCCTCCAAATGTGCTTATCTTGTCCTTCACTTATGGTATTTGTTATTGATGTGTTAGAATTGGTGATTTCTTAGATTAACCTACAAAGGCCTCAAGTATGTTTTGGACAAAAATTATCAAAAATTGTCTTTTCTAGTGCATTGACCAAAATTATTTAAAAAAAGGTTTAGAAAGAAAACAACTTGTCAAAATGTATTATGATACTACAAAAATGTGTAAAAAATATTATAATATTTTGATCTTGTAAATCATGAGATCACAGGATGTAAAGTTAGAATAATTTTTTTCCAACCCTCCAAAACAAGGTCAACAAAATTTGAGTCCTTTTGGAGTCAAATCTTTGCACTAAATATAAAATATTTTGTATTGTTGCGCATATCTTATTAGTTGCTCTGGAGTACATATTTACCAATTTTGAGAACTAAGAACATCTAATATGTAATATTTACTTTTGCCTAGTAACAATATTGTACTATACTATTGAGTTTGAGTAGAAGGGTTTTTTAATGACTCCAATGCATCCACTAGTTCTTTGGATTCTTTGAGCTTTGGATTTTTCCTCTCCTCCGTGATACTTGTGCAGAGTCTACCAAGTCTAAAATGTGGCTTTGCACTCAAAGATTTAATGGTATTATACACTCTTTAAGCATTAAGGTACAAAAGGTTCCATCTCTTGCCTCTTTACCATTTAAACTAAATGAAATTATGAAAACCAAGAGAGGAGATTGAAGCCCAAAGTTGAACTATGCTCCAAGTGTCAATTTTAAAGTCATTTAAGATTGAGGTGTTGCTCCATGCTAAAGGGCTGCCTAGCAATACGACCCTTGGAATTATAGGTGACAAACATGCTTATCGGCATGTACAATGGATGCTCAATAAGGGAAGTTACACACCTAGCCTCTATAGTCTTAAGAGTATCTACTATGCAAACATTCAAAGAACATAGTAACAAAATAGTAGTGTGTCTAATCTACCCCCTAAAGGTTTGTTGACTATGTTTTATTAAAAAGCCACTTCAAAATTGCCATTTCTTCTGCAAAAAGTTGAAATGGAAAAGATTCATTTCTTTGTATATCCAACTACAAGATCTTGCATAAGACTTGTATGACAATGTGTAGAATTTTTGTTCAAAAACTTTGACCATTTTAGATTGTAATATACAGTACTAGTATTAAAAAGTAAAAAATCTTCTTAACTTAAATTTTTTGAACTACAAAGTTTTGAGGTTTAACTCCTAAATTACTGAGGCACCAAATTCTAGTGTCAACAATGATTTGAAGTTAAAAAAACCTTACCAAATTACTATTTTCATTCATTTATATTTTTCAAATTCTTTTTGAAGTTTAAATTTAGCATCAAAAATCCAATTTTGAAAATAAATGATTATGATTTTTCTGTTCAAGATTTTGAGCAAGGATGTCCATTGCAAATCTTGATTTTTTAGTGTTGATGGCACTTGGAAATGAGCCTCACATACAATAGATCTTGGAAGAAAAATCACATTAGAAATTCATTTACAAAAATTGTAGAGTAGATTTTGAGAAGTAGTAAATTGATTGAAGTTATGCATGTTATGTTCTTTAATCTCATATTTTTTGGATGATCATTTTTTGAGCTGACACATGAAAAGAAGATTGAAAGATTGCAAATCACTTTTACAATTTTAAAACCCTCATTATCAAGCATTACTGGTATTATCTTTCAATCCATGAGTAATATTTTTTTTCCCATGTGATCTATAACATGTTTAGTTTCAATTTGTATGGTTACAATCCAAAAAATATTAATAAATTTTATCAAAATGTTGTCTTTTTGTTCAATTTACAACAAATTCTAAAAAACTCAAAAAAGGCCTTGGACATTTAGGAGTTAATTCTTTATGGCAAAGAATTGAATTGAGAACTTATGAACTTTATAAAAAAAGATTTCACCCTTTAAAAAAATGTTAAATAGAAATAAATACAAGATGGAAGCAAAAATTGAATCACAAAAAATTCTAAAATGGAATTAAAAGATCTCAATCCTAATGGTGAGATTATTCTAACAAGCAATCTACATGCAATGGCATTTTTTGTTTTGAACATTGTGAAAATTGAACTTAGAAACAAATCCTATACTGTATGATAATTTCTAGGAAAATGCCTTGATTGCAAGCAAAACAAGACTCATGGTAACTTTCACATGACTAATTCAAATTGAATGAATCAAACTTTCCAAATAGACATGAATATGATCCGTAAGTTTTTTTTGTAGTTTTTAGTGGTTTTAGTTGTTTTAGTTGTTTTTTAATTGAACATTTGAGCTTAGGACTGGGCATAAGTTTTTTTCGAGGAAATGATTGAAATAAAATTATATTCCCCCAAAACAATTATATTCTCTTACCACCAAAAGAAGTTTCAAAAAATTATTGTCAAATTTGACACCATAGGTATATGCCCAAAATTCTCAAAATTTCATTTGAGGACTCATAACCGTTAGGGTTTTAAAAGGAATTAATTTCTACTTTCTCATTCAAATTTACAAGCTTCATTTTTCAACCCTTCATACCAATACTTTTGCAGTATGTAAAGAGCTTGCAACTCAGTGTTAGGTTTGCTTACTATGACCATGGAGATCCCAACATTCCATCCTTGAAAGGGCAAATCAAGAAGAAAAACAAGCTCAAAAGTTTCATATTTGTTTTAAAAAGAAATTCAAAATTCAAAGTGGTGTGCTTGTGTTGAGGAGAAATTGTCAATAAAACACCCGGATTGATTGCGATTCAATGTTCCATGCCCGGCATTTGGCGTTTGAGGGCCGATATCCCTTGTTTGAATTGTAGATCACACACACAAGGAGCTAAGGTAGGCGCACCCATTCATGTCCCTTTAAGAATTCCTCCCTCATGTACCAGTGGTGCACATTTTCTTTCTAGAATGCACACTATTGGTACACAAGGATGGAATTGGGTGCGCCTACCTTAATCTAAAATCAAGTAGGACCGATTCAATCTAGTTCTTCAGAGGAAAAATTTAATAAGTGGGCCTGATCCAAAACTTGAATTTTGAGTAGACTTTGCTAGCCACTAAAACGGATAAAGGTATTTTTTTTACATGTGTATGGTTTTCATGAGAAGGAGAGAATTATTCTAAGATGAGTACAGTAGAACCTCTTTTAGTGCATAATGTGCATTAAGAGAGGTTTGTGGGTGGGGCCTATGTGAAACATATTTTAATAAAGGTTCAATAAATTAAAGCCTAAAATTTAGGAAGTTGACCTCAATGACTCGGGCCATGCCTACAATGTTAGGTTGCTAGAAAGAGAAGATAAAATTGTCGTGCGAGTTCCCAATAGAACAGGTATTTTCATCTCTAGCTTGTTTGTCTGGACGGGCAATTACTTTCTTCATGTGCTACCACTTATCTTTGCTGTCAAATTTTATCGTAGGTGGGCCAATTTCAATCGAGTTGTCCTACAATAGTGCGCAAAGATATAGTTTTCTAATGGACATAAACAAATATAACCTCTCCAAATGCATAAACCTCTCTTAGTGCATAGTCCCAGCACTATGCATTAAGAGAGGTTCTATTGTAATTTACCTTCTTTAATGAGACGAAATCAACATTCAAACCCTTGTATAAATTAAAAATCATGAAGTTCTATGTCACCAAACTAGTTATTTTGCCAAAGAATAGAAGAAAATTGTTTTTTCAACATAGTTGGATGCACTTCATACATTTCATTAACCCCTAAAAGCCCATTGTCCCTTCGGGGGACAAATGCGATTTCAGTCATGTACCTTATTGCAACCACGTTTGTAATATTTTCTGAAAAATTTAATGGAGGTGGAGAAGGGGAAGACCTACGTGGGGACATAATTTTTTTCACAATCGGTGCCTGGGAACAACAGTTATGCCATTTCTTGGAATGCGTGGGGACGGGGGGCAGCAAAAAAAATTTATAAAATTTATAAAAAAAAATTAATTTTTTTTTTCTCATAGATTATATTTTTGTCTATGTGGAAAGCTTTGATTCATTTCATTTGGATTTGTTATGAGGAAGTTATGGACATTCTTGTTTTTCAGGCAGTTAGAGCATCTTCTTGAAAAAAATAACTAGTAGGATTCATTTCTGAATGCTATTTTTGCAATTTTTCAAAAAAATAAAAATCTCATGGTTTATTTTACTTGCTAGAACAATCTCACCATTGGGATTAGTGTATTTTAATTCCATCTAAAATATATCAATATTTTAGATTTTCCTTCTATCTCGTACCTACTTCTACTTAATAATTTTTTTAGGAATGATAATTAAGTTTTTTTGAATATTTTTTTTTCCCCTAGACTCTCAACTCAATTCTCCACCTTAAAGATTTAAAGCTCAAAACTCTGTAGTGCAAAAATTTTAAGTTAAAAATGTTCAAAGTCAAAAAATCCAGTCCCGCAATGTGCTGAAATACTTGTTTTCTCCACTTTAAACGCAGATATCTTGCAATCTGAGCGGTCAAAAATTCTGAAATTTTTTCCACACATTCTCATACTAGTTAGGTGTAAGATCCTATGGTTAGATGTGCAAAAAAAACATTTTTCAATTTTTTTTACTGTTTGCTAAAGAAATGGCAGTTTTCAGTGTTTTTTGGCAGAATAAAGGCCTTGGGCCTTTAGGGGTTAAGCTACCACAATAAACTCTTGAAAACATTCATAATCCACCTTGTAAGTGTTGTCTCTCCCAGGAGTTACATTGCATGCATTCCTTGTAAATGTGAGAAAATATCCTCTTCTTCTATTATAACTTTATTAGATTTGGATTTTAGGAGAGCAAGCTTTAGAGCATTTCCACCCCAAAGCGGCCAGTATTGGATCAAAAATGCTCTAGCCCCTCCCAAATTTTCTCCAAACACTCCATCTTACCATGTATATGATAGACATGCTAAATTTGATTTTAGTTTTTTTTACTCCATTTCACTTATAATTGGTCAGTTTACTACTTAAACACATTTGATGCTTTGGGGCCAAAGACAAGAAGTTGAAAGGCTTGCCAAATATAGATGTGAAATTGCAACAAATTGATTTGGTGGTGTTAGGATGGTGGTGCTCTTACATTGATAGAAGCTACACTTGAGGAAGTTTCAATGGGACCTTATATGAATAACGAATGAAATGCTAAAATGCTAAATGGACTCAGTCTGTTTGTAAAGCAATTGGATGTGTTAACAATTATATAGCATGGACATTGATATACCAGTGACCCAAATATCCATTATCATATTCAATTTTGACACAAATGAAACAATATACCATTGCGTAAAGAACTGCCACAAGGATGCCTTTGCAATTTCAAGGTGCCTTATTTGCGAAATACTAAGATTTTCAAATGGGCAAGTGCCTTATGAGGTTATCCCACGTAAGGACATATCACAAAAAAATCCCATGGGAACTAAAAAGAATCTTCTTGACTATTTTTCATGTCGTGTGTAAGGAGTGATGATTTGCAAAAGGCCCCTCTGCCCATTGTGCATTGGACTCTGCCTTCCGCCTCCAATGCAACGGGACCTTACACCCAAAAATTCCACATCACCATCTTTTATCATGTAAGGTAACTACACCTAATTTTGACTACTTTTTAAAACCAAACACTACATATTCTTGTCTGAAATGTGTTCCCACTATTCATGAGTCTACAGTTAGTTCTAAAAATACCTATTTTTAGCACTATGAAAAATCATAGTTTATCTCGTACGGTGGCCCAAAAATGCATTCTAAGAGAATCTAGAATTTTCTTTTGACTACCAATAGTAAGACCTCACAAACAATTTTTCAATACAATTGTGGCAATCAACTTTGAATTGCTTATTTGTTTGATTTTAGTTGTAGTTCCCTTAATGAGTGAGCCTTCTCCAAAGAAAATAGAATTTGAATCTCAATCCTTTTTGAATTTTGGCTCATTTTTGCTTATGTCTTTGTACAGAAATATCATTTACTGGAATTTCATGAATTTGGTTGTTAAGGAAGGTTGTCTTCTTTAGATTCAAGTATTACAGTGGATGAATGAGAAATTAGTTGGACTACAAAGTGCCTTGAAGCCCTTTGTTCATCGTCCAGAAAATGGACATCAAAACACTTCATGGTTAACCCCTGAAGGACCAAGGCTTTTTTTTTGCCAAAAAACACTCAAAACTGCCATTTCTATAGCAAAAAGTAAAAAAAATTGAAAATTGTTTTTTTTTCCACATCTAACCGTAGGATCTTACACCTAACTAGTATGAGAGTGTGTGGAAAAAATTTCAGAATTTTTGACCGCACAGATTGCAAGATATCTGCGTTTAAAGTGAAAAAAACAAGTTTTTCAGCACATTGCGGGACTGGATTTTTTGACTTTGAACATTTTTAACTTAAAATTTTTGCACTACAGCGTTTTGAGCTTTAAATCTTTATAGTGGAGAATTGAGTTGAGAGTCTAGGAAAAAAAAAATTCAAAAAAAATTTAATTATCATTCTTAAAAAAATTGTTAAGTAGAAGTAGGTATGAGATAGAAGGAAAATCTAAAATATTCATATATTTTAAATGGAATTAAATTGCACTAATCCCAATGGTGAGATTGTTCTAGCAAGTAATATAAACCACGCAAAAAAAAAAATTGAAAAATATGAAAAATTGCATTCAGAAATGAATCCTACAAGTTATTTTTTTCAAGAAGATGCTCTAACTTCCCGAAAAACAAGAATGTCCATAACTTTCTCATAAGTAACATATCCAAATGAAATGAATCAAAGCTTTCCAGATAGGAAAAAATATAATCTATGAGAAATAAAATATTAAAAAATAAAATTCAAATTTTTGTCCATTTTTTTTTTGCTGCCCGAGCTGCCCCGCGTCCCCTGTTTTGAGCTTATTTGGTCATAACTTTTGTTCCTGGGCACCAATTGTGAAAAAAATTATATTCCCACAAAGCTCATCAGTTTTTCTATCTCCTAAAAAAGTTTCAAAAAATCAGGAGAAAATTTCAGCCCGTAGGTACCTGCCCGAAAACGCATTTGTCCCCGGAAGGGACAACGGTCCTTTAGGGGTTAACCTTAGAGCATCCTCAATGCGACGTCTGTGAATGCATTGCAACGGGAAGTTATGTGTGGGTTACAAAGAAGCACCCAAAACGTGACCCAAACTTGACCCAATGCTGACGGCACCTTCCACGTTACCTTCACAAGCTCAGCATTTTCTGGCTTGGGCGCGGCAAAAACTCGTCTTTTGTTGTGCCCTCCAAACTCCTCTGCATTCTTTGGTCAACAACAATGATAGCAACGAATGAATGTAGATTCCAACATAGTTCTTCCTCCAAACCTTTCCAACCAGCCGCTTCACTTTGCTTCCGTGTTTGCGCCGATTGCAATTTTAAGAGTTGTTTGTCGCATTGAAGCGCCTAAGACGGGAAAAAGCCGCAGTGAAGAAAAGGGCCGCATGTACAGTACCGTTGCATTGTTTTTTCAGAAGCGAAGCATTGAGGATGCTCTTAGAGTTTTTCTTCTTCTTTTCTCTTTTTTTTAACAAACGAAACTGATTTAGATTTTTTTTGGAAACAAATGAAATGAAACGAAATTTCATTGCAAAGGTGAGATCCTTGCAAGAGCACACCAGCCGCAAGTGGCCTGACAGCCCTCTCAGAGGCCTTTTGACACCTTTGACTTGAAAGGGAGGGTATTAATATTGGCAATTGCACCAGGCAGCTCTCTTCTCTGTTCTGTTTCTCTGTTTCTCAGAACTGACTCCGCCAGAAGCACGAGTGGCAGGGATGTTTTGTCCTACAGTAATCCTCCCCTTTTTGTCTAATGCTTTGTCTGCAGCTGTCAGCCGCGAGTCTGCGGTTGCTTTGCGGAACTTTGCTGAACTTTGCTGCAGATTGCGGCCATGATGTTCCTCCAGCCTTGAGCAGCGGAAGGCTTTTGGACGTTTGCTTGTCACCGACTTGGCGATCAACTGGAGAAGGAGAAGGAGAAAGAGAAAGCCTAGTTGTTGGGCTAGTCAATTGGGAAAGGTGTCATGCATCGGAGTTATAAGAGTGATTTATCATAATAGAAAGATGGGGGGAATTCTCACAACATTGTTGACCCTAAAAGGAAAGATTAAGGTAGAGGCACCCGAAAGTGTCCTTGTACCCAATGGCGTTCCTTTCTACGAAGGAAAGCCATTTCAAAACCTAAATGTAGACATACCAAACATAGCTTATTATTTGTTGACCGAAATGATAAGTCATGTGTGGTCCGCCTAGATTTGCGTTTCAGAATTACTCCGCTTCCTAGAAAGGGACGCCATTGGGTACAGGGATGCTTTCGAGTGCCTCTACATTAGTGACCGTGGAAATCATCCCTTTGTGAGAATCATTGTTGTAAAAAATAAATGCAAAAGCACTTATTGGAAATCAAACTATTGTAGAAGACTCTCCTTTTCACAACAAAATTTTGAGGATGAATAGTTGCACTTTTGTCCCATACAGAAGGATTCTGTATCATTCATCAGACATTAAAATCCACATCGTTTATGGATTAACCAGCCTAAAGGATATCCCCTTGAAGGAGGGATAATGCCTTCCCACTACGTATGGAAACAAAAAGGGCCCCTGTAGTGTTGGTTAACAATGTTATGCTAGGGCCGGGATAGACCAACCCCCTTGCTCGTCCTCCCAAAGTCTCAAATTTTTTTCCTACAAGGGTGCATGTTTAACCCATAAAGGCCCAAGGCCTTTTTTCTGCCAAAAAACACTCAAAACTGCCATTTCTATAGCAAAGAGTAAAAAAAATTGAAAATTGTTTTTTTGCACATCTAATTATAGGATCTTACACCTAACTAGTATAAGAATGTGTGGAATTTTTTTTAGAATTTTTGACAACACAGATTGCAAGATATCTGCATTTAAAGTGAAAAAAACAAATTTTTCAACACATTGCGGGACTAGATTTTTTGACTTTGAACATTTTTAACTTAAAATTTTTGCACAACAGAGTTTTGAGCTTTAAATATTTATAGTGGAAAATTGAGTTGAGAGTCTAGGGGGAAAAAAAATCAAAAAAACTTAATTATCATTCTTAAAAAAATTGTTAAGTAGAAAAAGATACAAGATAGAAGGAAAATCTAAAATATTCATATATTTTAGATGGAAATAAAATGCACTAATCCCAATGGTGAGATTGTTCTAGCAAGTAAACTAAACCATGCAAAAAAAAAAGTGAAAAATTGCATTCAGAAATGAAGCCTACAAGTTATTTTTTTCTAGAAGATGCTCTAGCTGCCTGAAAAACAAGAATGTCCATAACTTTCTCATAACAAATCCAAATGAAATGAATCAAAGCTTTCTAGATAGACAAAAATATAATCTATGAGAAAAAAATATTCAATGAGAAAAAAAATACAAAAAGAAAAAATTCAAATTTTTGCAAATTTGTTTGCTACCCGGGTTGCCCTCCATCCCCTGTTTTGAGCTAATTTGGTCATAACTGTTGTTCCCAAGCACCAATTGTGAAAAAATTATGTTCCCACAAAGCTTATCAATTTTTCTATCTTCAAAAAAAGTTTTAAAAAATCACGACAAAAATTCAGCGCATAGGTACCTGCCCGAAATCCCATTTGTTCCCTGAAGGAACAACGGTCCTTTAAGGATTAAGAAAAGACCCCCTATTTTGTGCCTGATTAACCCCTAAAGGACCAAGCTGCGTTTTTTGGCAACATAGCTATTTTGGGCAGCTCACTACAAAAAGAGTTTTTATTTTTTTTCTTTGAAAATTTTACACATGTGCCCAAAGAGTAGCTTTAAGGCCCAACAATTTTCATAACTTTTGCAAGATATGTAATTTTCATTGGTCGGCGATCAACCGCTTTAGAAAACTTCTTTAAAATTTTATTTATTTTTAAATAAAAATTTGAAATTGGTACTTTAGATTCATATAGAAGTATGAAGCTTTGAATCATTCAATTTGGATCGATGAGTCAAAAGTTATGAGGAGTTTTAGTTTGTGGGTAGGTATGGAGTCTCTCAAAACCATACCTGTCCACAAACTAAAACTCCTCATAACTTTTGACTCATTGATCCAAATTGAATGATTCAAAGCTTCACAATTCTATAGAAATCTAATGAACCAATTTCAAATTTTATTTTAAAAAATAATAATTTATAAGAAGTTTTCTAAGCTGCCCGGGCTGACCTCCAACCAATGAAAATTACATATCTTGCAATAACTTTTTAACTATGTAGTCAAAAGTTATGAAAATTGTTGGGTCTTAAATGTACTCCTTGGGCACATGTTGTGTAAAATTTTCAATGAAATGAAATAAAAACTCCATTCATAGTGAACTGCCCAAAATAGCTATGTTGCCAAAAAATGTAGCTTGGTCTTTTAGGGGTTAATCTATTTTCTACACTACTCCTAGCAAGATCAAGACCTTTGATTGCAATATGAATTCAAAATTTCCAAATTTTATCATACGTGACAATAAAAAGTCGTATATTTTTTCCAAGGATTAAAACAGGGACAATGAGGGGGGCGGTTCACCCTGGCCAATTCTAGGTCCAAACTTAAAAAGGATGGGCCAAAATTTGTTTCAAAAACCTTAAATTTCCTATAGGCTTGTTGCTAGCCCTTAGAAGGTTGCTATTATGTGAGCTTAGAATCGTGAGCTCATAAGCCTGGAAGACTATACACCTATGTTATAGATGTTTATATTATAGAAACCTTTCATGATTATAGTGTAACTATGTTATAGGTGTTATAAGCACCTTCAATGGTTGTAGGATATGTACTTATAAATATGCTCAAAGTTCACATGCTCGCATTTCCATGCTTACACACTAGCATCATTGCTGGCCCTTGGAGTAAGTTGATTTTTGGCCACAAATCCCCAAAAAACGATTACACTAGCCTTAAGAGTTTGTTAGGAATCAACATATCCACATTCCACAGCACGCACACCTCATCACTGTTTGGGTAGAAATTGAGTTGAACCAACTAGTAAGGTTATAGGTCCTTATATCAACCATTTAAGCCCACCTACCTCATCAATGACAGTAGTAGATTTTTCAGAGAATATGTCATTCATTCCTAAATAGAGGACGCATTTAGAACCCGCTCAATTTAAGAACCTCCTACCTTATCTGAAGTTATTTGGAATTATTTGGATAATCACTGATGTGTTTTTGGTTTTCCTTGCATTCAACGTCAAATAATAATAATAAATTGAAGCACAAATTGGCAATTTATCTCAGATTGTCACTTTCAATTGTTTTTTTTGTTTTTTTTGAAACCCGGAGTTTATTCCAAGAATTGACAGAACAAACGGCGGAAACTGAGGGCAAAGCCCTGGAGAAATCGCACACAGCCGAAACACAACAAGAGCAAAAGAAACAATCCAAGCCTAACTGAAAGAGCCACAAGTCGGCTTCTTCAGTTCCCACGTTATCTCCCTACCCTTACGAGAGCCAAAAAACAGAGTGCGTAACCACGCGTTATCAAATCTTCGCATGAACTTATCGGACTTGGTTGAATTGGTTGTTTGGAAAAATGAACTACACTCATTTATAATTTGCTTTCAACTCTTTTTTAGAGTACTCGAGTGTAGTACACAAGCTTAAAATAATTGCACTTAAAATTGCCAAAACAAATTTTGTGGCACTATGGAGATGAAAAAGATAGTGATAAAGAGTTTTATCATATTAGTAAATGCTTACAAAGTGAAATGCAAGCGGTGGCTTGAATTTTGGAGGTACAATGAATTTGTAAAGTGTATCCCAGGTAAAGTTTCTCCATTGGAATTGATAATTCTCAATTTTTTGCAAAATTTATTAGCAGTTTAGATTTTTGTTTTATTGAGTATCACCTTTCACTTTATAATTTTTCATAAAGATGAAAGTTTTTTTGGCTAATTTTTTTCACATGTATTTTCAACCCATTTTCCAACATATTTCCTAGAACGTACAAGTTATTGGACATACATGCATGTTTTTTTTTCAAAAAATGTTGAAAGAGAAAAATTCACATTAGGGAAGAGTTGGGAGAACGTACTTTTTGAAGTTTAGGCACATTGAACTTATAATGGGTGGGAATTTTCACATAAATTTTATGAGAAGATGCACTTTAACAAGTTATCCCCTAAAGGACCAGTATGCTTTTTTTAGCAACATAGAAATTTTGGGTAGATACGTGTGACTAGAAATTTGCATTTTTTAGGCTGAATTTTTAATAGAAGGTAGAGACAAAGAATATCTTTCATATGCACTAAATTTCATGGCATTTGGAAATATGAGTAAAAAGTTTTGGCCTATATAATATGTTATTATTTTCCACGGCAAGCAGTTTGGGCAGATCAGAAAAAATCACTTTTTTCAACAACAAAAATTTGAAATTGGTTTTCTAGAGTTATATATACTTGGATTGCTTTGAATCATTGCATTTTGATCAATGAGTCAAAAGTTATGAAAGTTTTTTGTTTGCACGACAGTTATGGATTTTTTACTCTAAAATAAACTTTGAAGTCCTTTACCTTACTGAATTTTCAATAGTTTTTGAAAAAGATAAAATCATAGGATGTAGATTGTTTATTACAACATTGCAACCATTGGGATTGGCATTTTTCAATTCCATAGCTAAATTCTTAACAATTTAGTATTTTGAATCATTGTCTACTTCTTTCTGCTTACAATTTTTTTCCTATATTTTCCGCAACTCCAAATGATCTGGAAATTATAAAGCATGTAGCCAACCTGTCTAGGAGAAAGAATCTAAAGAAGCAAGTGCCACCATTTTGGACATTTTTTCATAGAAAAGTAAGCTTATCAAGTGCAGCTGCCCTATTTTTTGTAGGGCTAAAAAAATGATTTCAATGGATTTGAATGCTTTTAACTTGCAATCTACACGATAGAAATTTCTGAAATTTTTACCAATGAATGCAAAAAAAGAAAGACCCCCATTTTGTGCCATCTTGGACCTCTACCACCTAATTTGGGGTCTCTGATTGCAATATAAACTCAGAATTTGCAAATTTTATCATGCCTTGCAAATAAAAAGTTCTTGCGTTTTCCCAGGGATAAAATGTAGGGTGGGGTGGGGCAAAACTGCCTCTGCAAGAAGCTTGTAACTTAGCCAGCACTACTTTAGTTCCAACCTCATTCCCACAATTTTTGTTGTTTACCAAGCTGCACCGCAGGACATTAAATCCTGAATTCGAAGTGGGACCAGCAGGGTGAAAACGCAGAAATGGGGGGGGGATAAAAGTAAAATCTTGCCCCTATTTTGAGCCGTGTCAAGGGTTAGATGTTGATCTCTCCTAGCTAATTTGGGGCCTCTGATTGCAAATATGAATTCAGAATTCATAAAAATAATAATACATGAAAAATAAAAAAATCCTGCATTTCCTTTGGGGGTAAAATTCCTGCGTTTTCATCCTGCTGGTCCCACTTCGAATGCAGGATTCAACGTCCTGCAGCTGCACCTCCATAGGATAACTTCATGCCTTCTAACGAATTTCCCAAAATGAGCCAATCCAATTCACTTTCTATTTCAAGGAGTATGCCATGGAAGGATATCCATTGCTACCTGTAATATACCTTTGCGCAATTCATGGTGCCCAACTTGAGGTGCGCTCCCCAATCACTTGGTGACAGCCACTCCAGTTGGTTCAGTTTTTTTCCATATTGAATTTTATAAAAATTCTCTGTCCATTAGTTGTTTATATTCTGATATTGCCTGCTGCCCCCGTTTTTGTGGGTGAACAGTGAGCCAAGTAATGAATCCAATCATCAAATAGCGGTCCCTGAGCAATGGGGCCACATACGATGCCAGACTCGGACAAACAAAACGACGGTTGTCTGGCTATCCAGACGGAACGCTAGCGGAACCTTCGTGGTCGTGCCTCTGCAAACGGACTGGCATCCCCTTTTTCCCACCAATGGGAACTCGTTGGTATTGGAGGATCAATTCCTCGATCCCATTTGATGACACCTGATCATGCATTCAACTTTGGGATTCATCAATGGAATTTTTATTTGCGGCCTGCAACTGCTGCAGAGACCATTAGCAAGGGAAGGGAATGTGGTCGAGAAAAAACAGTTTCTGTTAAACGAGAACTCGCCGCAAGTCACCTCTGAAGGTTTTGTACCATTGATCTTCTATGATAGAGGAATGTCCTCCATTGATTTGCGTGTTACTTGAGTGTGTCGTTGTGGGGCTGCTCTTAGTGCATAGTGGACAACAATTCTTACAATTATTGTATGTAAATGTCTGATTATTTAGCATTCAAGTACCAAAATTAAATTTCCACGTCAAATTCTTAAGGGTCCATGTCACCTCACACCATTCATAAGATGACATGTAGCCCTTTTTTTAAAGCAAGAATGACTTAATTTATGCCAAATCTGACCTTCACATAAGATAAACAAGGTTAGAAAAAGCAAAGTGGTCAACGAACCCAACGATCGCATACATCTCGGATCTTGGTTGAGTCCTGCTGTGACTGCAGTTTATGTAACGGGAGGTGCAGTGCAGTCCGGCCTCCATCAAACGCCCATCGTGCAGAGTTTTTGTTTGGAGGCAGTATGGCAAGACTCGAGAGCATCTTGATAGACATAGCCGTGGATGAAAGATAACTCACCTATTCATCCAAATGTGCATAAAAATGGAGCAAACCTCGACAAAAGATTTTCTAGCATTTTAGCACTTTCAGCCATTACAAAACGGGTAATGTATTGTCAAATGTTCTTCCAAAAAATTGTATCACTTTTTAACAGTAAATTATCCAGAATTTTATTTTGAAGTCTTGTTTGTGTCGGTAGTGGAAATGAATTTCATGTTTTCCTGAGTTGGAATTGTCTTTTCCAAGCTTGGTAATGCTTCCACTTCTATATGAATTGGGAGATTTTTTTTTCTTATTGGCAAACTAATAGCAACCCAAAAAATGCAAGTCTATTGTTAAATTTGTTATTATGAAATCAGAAATTGGCTTCCTTTGTTACTTACTTACAAACTAAAACTCCTCATAACTTTCATCTCATTAATCAAAATTGAATGATTCAAAGCTTCTCGTGTATAAATAAATCTTGAAAACCAATTTCAAATTTTCATTTTTTTTAAAAGTAATTTTTAAAGAAGTTTATTGAGCTGCCCAGGCTGCCCTAAGATCAATGAAAATTACATATGATGTAATAACTTTCTAACTATGTAGTAAAAAATTATGAAAATTGTTGCGCCTTAAAGCTACTCCTTGGGCACATATTGTGTGAAATTTTCAAAGAAAAAAAAAAAAGTTCCATTCACAGTGGGTTGCCCAAAATTGTTGTATTGCCAATAAACGCAGCTTGGTCCTTTAGGGGTTAAAATACATCTCAGTTTTGCCCTTATCCCTTAGTCATTTATGTAAGGTTATTTAAAGAATAATATAAGAATATTCTAAAGGATTCTAAAAGATTCCAAAAAATATAAATAAGTTAAAAAGATTTTAATGATTTCCAAAAAATTCCATTTTAGTGTTTTAAAATATTTTTGATATTTTCCTTTGGTATAATTGGTGCTTTGTGTCGCTTCTTTAACATCTACAAAGTTGCTAGTCTGATTAAACTTGTTGGGTTCTTTCATTTTACAGTTGTTGCCATTTCCTAGTCGAATTCAACTTTTGAGCAATTGAAGTTGCAATCAATTTCTACTCTAGTTTAGTTTTTTGCAACTGCAAATTGATACGGTGGATTCCACATAGTATAGACTTGTCCACATCAACAAGTGTGATGAATTAATATAGTTCACATTAATTTTGAATTTGAACTTTGTTACACTGCAATAATCCTATGCTCCATTCTATGACTACTTTGAGACTAAAACAATACATAATTAAGATTTAGTTCTAATAATAATGGTTTTTGTTGCAAGACAATTGTATAAAGCACTCAATAGTTGTTGTTTATTCCCTAAAGAACCAAACTGTGTCTTTTGGCTACAAATTAATTTTGGGCAGGCTGGTATGATTGACAATTTGCATATTTTAGGTTTAAATTTAAAAGAAAAGGTATGGACGAGGAAAATCTTTTATGTGCACTAAATTTTGTGTTATTTGGAAATATGAGTCAAAAGTTATGGCCTAATATGTTACTTTTTTTGTAAATGGGCAGTTCGGGCCTATAAAAAAAAATCACTTTTTTTAGAAACAAAAATTTGAAATTGGTTTACTAGAATTATATCTATGTGGAAAGCTTTGAATCATTCCATTTTGATCAATGAGATGAAATTTATGAGGAGTTTTTGTTTGCGGGCAGTTATGAATTTTCTACTCTAAAATAAACTTCGAAGTCCTTTATTTTGCTCAATTTTCAATATCTTTTGAAAAAAATAAAATTATAGGATGCAAATTGTTTATTACAACATTACAACCATTAGGATTGGCATTTTTCAATTCTACAACTAAACTCTTGACAATTTAGAGTTTTGAATCATTATCTACTTCTTTCTATTTACAATTTTTTTCCTATATGTTGTACGATTCCAAATGATCTGAAAATTTTCAAGTATGTAGCCAACTTGCCTTGAAGAATGAATCCAAAGAAGCACCACCATTTTGGACATTTTTTCATACAAATGTGAGCTTGTCAAGTGCAACTGCCTTGTTTTTTGTAGGGCCCAAAAAAGGATTTTCGTCGATTCAAAAGCTCATATTTTGCAATCCACGTGTTTTCAAGTCAGCATACTATAAGATCCTATAGTTACATGTGTCCAATTTTTTTTTTTCAAAATTTGGTAGTTGTACTATAAAATCGTAGTTCTAGAGCGTTTTTAGTAAAAACATAGTGATAGAACTTTAGGGATTAACATATTGTGGCGGATAAGTTTTTCTTCAAGTACTAAGGTCCAAGATTTGGTAATCTCCCTGATTGATAGTGATAAATCACTAGCTAATGCAAAGATTCAATTCAATTGAAAATGCATGGATTATTATATAATTATTTTAATGAACTTTGAATTGGAATTGGTTTAGAGCTTGACTTGCATAGAATCTATTTGTTAAGTATGAGAGTGTTGAAGAGACTACTTTAGGCTTTTTACAAATTTTGTCACACTCTAGAGCCTTTAAACTTTTTAAACTTTATATATTGTTTTTAGGATAATTTTTATTGCCATATTTAGCAAACAAGGCTTTTATTTTATGCAATTCCAACAATTATTGCAAACTTTATTAATTTTTTTTAATATCTATTTCAATGTCAACATCTAAAAAGAAATCAGTAAAAATTTCATTAATTCTTCTATTTCATTGGATAGATTCATTTGATGTTTAATTGTAAACATTTGTTTCATTCTAATTTGAAAAATCCTTAAAGACCAAGGAAAGTTCTTTTTAAAATTGATTATAGGTTGAATATTTGTACTTTTCACAATTGTCACAAAGTTGTGTAAATAGATTTGGAATAGCATGAGGCCTTTTGATATGGAAATGTTTTGCGCTTAATCTCTTTATACCTTTACTTTCCTAAATAATCCTAAACCTATTCCCAAATTCTCATTTTGCAAATCCCTATCTTGTAATTTCCACAATAATCTAGAAATTGCCGGAGCTATTTTTGACCTAGTATAAATGATGGATAGTTATTATAAATGTCTTGAAACTTTGTTACAATGTACATCAATTAGTCAAATATTCACATATGAATTTTTACTTCAAATCTAAGATATTGTCTAACTTTGGTGGACATTCCTCTGTTACTAACTTCTATCAAGCCACGGCCTCTATACTCCAATTGTATTTTTTGTATAATTCGTAGGTTCCGTATTAATTTAAGGCAAGTATTTAATTCAAGGTAGTAGATATGTCAAGAAAAGTGCCCTTCAAGTTTTATAGCCATATCACTAAAACTCCAAATAATATTGAAGCTCCCAAAACACCCTTCTTTGTTGTTTTAGATTCCAAACACCTCTACTTTGAAGTCTCATATTTTATTTTCTATAATAAATTTAGATTTGAAAATTAGTATCAATAGTAGAATGGTTATTCCAAAACTTAG
This sequence comes from Pseudisothecium myosuroides, assembly GCA_951799445.1. Taxonomy (NCBI): domain Eukaryota; kingdom Viridiplantae; phylum Streptophyta; class Bryopsida; order Hypnales; family Lembophyllaceae; genus Pseudisothecium; species Pseudisothecium myosuroides. Next base: position 20,487,112 of record OX637289.1, read on the forward strand.
ATCCATCACTTTATCAAAATACAAATCCAATACTCCTCACATCAAAGCTTCCTTCAATAATAAACAAATATCCAAATAAACGTACTCCCTCAGTCTCGAAATAAATCCAGGGTTTCCAAGTATACTTGTCTCAAATTAAATTTAGAATCGACTCTCCACGACTTGATGGACAACAACTGAAGCTAGTTCAAACACCCTAAAGCAAAAGACCATGTAGATGTCACACTCCAAAGACTATTTAGCAATTCAATCCTTGCAAAGGGAATCAGAATGCAACCTCTAACTAACCAAAGGCAAAGAATTCAACCCAAAACTATACAGAAACTGCTACTAACAAATCTCTTGTTGAGAATTTCTTGGATTTGAATCACAAGACACTGCCGGAATTGAATATATAGGATATCAATGAATGTCACTGCACCAACATTGCTCAAAGAATGATCAAAACTATTACCACAAGAGCAGTTCCAAAAGGGCAAAAATCTATCACTTTCGCCATCTGTTTTCAACATACACCACTTTACTTTTGACTTCCATTCTTTCACACCTAGTAGGGTTTAGTAGAAGCTACAATATGTTTGCAATCCCTTGAAAAAAAGAACAGCTCATGCATTAATCTAGCCATTTATAAGAAACCCCGGATTTATTTCAAGACAGAGGGAGTACAATTTAGCTTCCAAATGCATTCTACACTTCAAATTCACCAAGAACCAAGAGAGAAATCAAACTAAGAACTAGCCTTTGCCGAACTAATAAGCCAACCAAAACCTTAGAACGCTAGTACTAAGAACCCTAACCTTGAGCCACCCTAATCCTAACATCAACTACTAACCTAACAAGAACAATTTATAATTAACAAAAATTTGTAATATTGCACACAATATGAAGATGCCTATTTCAACTTGTAGACAACCAAAATCATGACAATGTTTTTTGTTTCCTTTAAGCTCAAAATGTTAAAATGTTCTTTTAGGGCTTTGATATCCATGTTAAAATTTCCGTTGCCAAAATTTCTAGAATCTAATATAAACCTTATTTTTATCCTACATTCATCAATAAATATATATATATATATATATATATATACATATATACATATATACATATACATATATACATATATATATATATATATATATATATATATATATATATATATATATATATATATATATATATATATATATATATATACACACACACATCATCACTTTCAACCATGTTTCCAAAATTAAATTAAAACCTGTAGTTGAGTGTCATCAGTAGTGGAAAACAATAGAAATCTAATGAATTTTTTTTTAATCTTGTATTTTTATTCAACTATAATATTATGATAATGACCTTATAAAAGTCTATGTACAACTAAACCCCTTCAATGGATAATAGTCACATTAATCACACAATTATTCCTTACAAAACACAATTTGTGACTAACATGACTATTGCCTATCATAGGCATCCACATTCCCTTTGAATAAAAGTTAGTTTCTTTAGTCTCACATTAAATTATATTGGCAGTCTATTATTATAATTTTATAATTATAATTATAATTACAAAAATTAGTGTAAAATTATGCAAGGGTTGCTATTATGTGAGCCTAGGATCATGAGTCCATGGGTCTAGAAGACTATACACCTATATTATAGGTGTCTATATGATAGAAACCTTCCATTATTATAGTGTAATTATGTTATAGATACATGTGTTTATGTTATTAGCACCTTCAATGGGTTTAAGATATCTAGTTATACATATGCTTAAGGCTCATTTGCTTGCATTGTTGAAGACTATATATATGCTATGGTTCACCACTCTTATTATATGCTATGAAAAAAATTGTAGCTCAGACTTCTAAAATAATAGTTTTTGAGCATGCCAGAATTGGTTTGTAATATTTTTGACTTCTAAGAAAATTGACAACAAAAAGTTATATGAATCCTACAAAATCTAGTATTTACACCAATTTGGAAAGTTAAAAAATTCTAAAATTCAAATAATATTTTATCATCATTTTTTGTTTTATTAAAATTTTAATTTGGACCTATAACAAGAGAGTGTTGGAGGTTAAAATTCAATTCCCATCTCAATAAGGGCATTGAAATCAAATTTTATCTTTATTCTATTTTATTCATGTTTATTTAATCTATCTATTCAATGAGATGAAAATTATGAAGGTTCAAGACATTGAAGACAAAACAAAGTCAATTTAACATTTAAAAGACAATAAAAAAAATTCATCAATTTTATAGATGAAAAAATATAAAAATATAAAATATAAACAAAAACATTAGACATGAATTTTCCTTTCTAGACATTCTTGCCATCGGGGATAAAAAAATTTATAATAGAAGTTTGTTATAGTAGTAGTAGAAGCTCTTGAGTTTTGGATAAACAAATGCTTTAAAAAAACTATTCATCAACTCTCTTGTTATACATTAACCCCTAAAGGACCAAGGCCTTTTTTCTGCCAAAAAACAATCAAAACTGCCATTTCTATAGCAAACAATAAAAAAAATTGAAAAATGTTTTTTTTGCAAATCTAAACATAGTATCTTACACCTAACTAGTATGAGAATGTGTGGAAAAAATTTCAGAATTTTTGACCGCACAGATTGCAAGATATCTGCGTTTAAAGTGAAAAAAACAAGGTTTTCAGCACATTGCGGGACTAGATTTTTTGACTTTAATCATTTTTAATTTAAAATTTTTTCACTACAGAGTTTTGAGCTTTAAATCTTTACAGTGGAGAATTGAATTGAGAGTCTAGGAAAAAAAAAGAAATTAAAAAGAAATTAATTATCATTCTTAAAAAAATTGTTAAGTAGAAGTAGGTACGAGATAGAAGGAAAATCTAAAATATTAATCTCTCTTAGATGGAATTAAAATTCACTAATCCCAATGGTGAGATTGTTCTAGCAACTAAACTAAACCATGAAAGAAAAAAAAAATTGAAAAATTTGGAAGATTGCATTCAGAAATGAATCCTACAAGTTATTTTTTTCAAGAAGATGCTCTAACTGCCCGAAAAACAAGAATGTCCATAACTTTTTCATAACATATCCAAATGAAATGAATCAAAGCTTTCTAGATAGACAAAAATATAATCTATGAGAAAAAATATATTAAAAAAAATTCAAATTTTTGTCCATTTTTTTTTTGCTGCCCGGGCTGCCCGCCGTCCCCAGTTTTGAGCTTATTTGGTCATAACTTTTTTTACCGGGCACCGATTGTGAAAAAAATTATATTCCCACAAAGCTAATCAGTTTTTCTATCTCCAAAAAAAGTTTCAAAAAATCAGGAGAAAATTTCAGCCCGTAGGTACCTGCCCGAAAATGCATTTGTCCCCCGAAGGGACAACGGTCCTTTAGGGGTTAATTAAAATGATGATGCAATTATAGATGAAACAATACACAACAAATGGTACAAAAAGTATTGTAGTATATGAAAGGTCATACAAATAGTTTAATGCAACAATTATAGCTTCAAGTGCTATGTAGTATAGTTTTTTGTGCCATGGTTTTACTTTTTATAGTTTCATTTTATGGCTTTGATCGTATCTATTCACACCTAATGCATCCTATATTCATCAGAACAAATATATATAATTTAAACCTAGTGGTCATCATTGAAGTTTTTATTTTTTAGAAAAAACATGGTTTTTTATTTCTTTCAATTTTTAATAATTTACTCGGTGTTGCCTTCTCTTTGAGGAATGAAAATTCAACGCCCATTGAGGAATGAAAATTCCAGTGTCTCATTTCTAGCTTGGCTGTGGTGGGATCATTGCAAGAAAAGGCGTTCATTTTTTGTAACATTTTGCACAATATTCATTTTTTCTTTTGGAATTACTTTAAAATTTAAAAAAAAATTAAAATATATGTGAAAAATATGTTAAATGTGTATACCTTTAAGAAGAAGGTACCCTAGAAAGGAAAAGCATAGAAAAATTCTCTAAATAGGAGAACTAGAAAACTGCAAAATCTCATGAAATAGGACCGGTCACTCTAATTTCACATTTTAATTTGTAAAAGATATGAGAAGCAATTTTTAAAAAACTGAAAATTGGTCATTTGGGAAGAGTTCATAGTGATGAGATTTCACCAAAATATTGATCTTAAAACCATCTTCATTGTTCAGAAATTGCTCAAGAAATTGCACGCAATAAGAGTGTTGTTTGCACTCATGTGGAGGACACAAAATAATATATTTTACATTCCCTTTGGTAGGAATATGCTTTCCTAATATGAAAATAGACTTTGAAAATTTCAGCTCCAGATCATTAAATTTGGGGACTCCTAATGTAGTAAACCCCTCTAAACCGCACTGTGTGATAAATTAACAAAAATGATTTTAAAATATAAAATGATTTTTTTAAATTTCTAAAAAATATGGGATTTGATTACCATCAAGTTAGACACGTTCAATAGAAATTTCATGTTCATTGGACTTGTGCTTCAAAAGTTATAGAGGACAACAAGAGAAGGCACCTTCAATGTGATGGGAATAGGACCGTCCTTTCTTGCAATGACTTGGAGGCGGAAATTCCAATTTGTAGCCCTCACATTGATGTGGGAACCCACAAAGAGTGATTGTCGCTACCGACCTTTGGGAAACAATGTGAACCTCCCATCCTTAATGCACTTGAACCACTTGTGGGCCTTAATCATCAAGATAATGAAAATCAACATCTTTGAGGTGACAAATAATTTAATGTCTCTGGTGTATATTAAGGGAAGAGCCCACACAAGGATCCATCTATCTATTGCATGATGTAGAAGTACCAGTACGAGAGGTTATCATGGCTAGGCAACAAAATCTTCTAGTCAATCTTTGACTCCAAGAGGAAACCGCCTTGTATGTAGCATCAACGAGTCATAAATGGTGCATGACTCATAGGCGTCAATTCAATTAGATTGGCTCAAATAAGGATTGAGTACATTGATCCTATGGACATCTTAGACATTGTTGAATTGCAAGCATAGGTAATAGGTTGAGGAACACGTTGTATATAGCAAAGTCTACCGAGTACCAATGGTGCTCGTAGTCTACCTCTAAAAACTTTGAATGTAGTGTCCAAGTGTTGGAAAGTGAGCCACCAACCGCTCTACATCAAATCTTTTTTGTCTTTCTTGGAGAAGAGCTAATCCTCTTGCTAGATGATGTGCAATCGCTGTACAAAGGGGTGCTGACATTAATAGAGGTCAGTGGTCAGTGGTCAGTAGGCATCATTGTAAGGCTCATGAGTCATGGGAGACAATATTGCGATTGTGATTCTCATTCAACTTTGAAGGAATTTAGGGAGGACTTGGAAGAGTGTGTTCCCTTGCACGACCCCGCATCTCTTTTGTAACTACAAGGCCTCCTTGGATACGTCGGAAGATGGCACAAATTGTTGAATAGGATCAAGTGTTGTCATGTATGCAACATAATCCTTCTTAAAGTTGCAGCACGTCATATATTTATACATGATGTTTTTGAGGATGAAAAGGCCATTGAACAACCATAGTTGTGAGAAGGCAACATAAATATTCTCCATGCTTAGAGGGTGTCCATCTTAGCAAGCTCTGCATGTTAATGACCGAGCGGTCAACCTTCAATGGACGTCACTAGTAGCACAAAGATAGCATGCAAGGAAAAAAAAGGTTTTTGCATGGGCAAGGGTTTATGGTTTCAAAATAATAGATTCTCTTATGTATGATTAGTTAATATTTACCTAAATCTTGTTTGTGTATGTAAATTAAAAAAACTATTTTTATTATTGTCAATAATAAAATACAAAACAAAACAAGTTTATAAATATAAATAAATAAATTTGTGCACAAAACAATCCTTCATTTTCCAAAGGTCAATAGTTATATTTTTATTAAAATATCACAATTGTAGGTGATGTGGTTGATGGGATCCATAAATTAGATGAAGAAATAGTTGTGGATGCATTTGTCTCACTTTAATTTATGACTACTCATATGTGGCATCACAATTCTATAGCCATATTATAGCTTCATAATTATATGACGAAATCATGTCGAAGTGACTCTTCACATCTAATGCATCCTATATTCTTCAATATAAGGAATTTATATCACCAAAAAGTGGCTAATTAGTTCATACCTAAGAGTCATCACTTGAATAAAGTTTAAGGTTTTCAATAAACTAGGCCTATTTTGTGCTTTTGCTACTAACGATGTCTACGTAAATGTTTTAGGATCCGCAAGAGACCTGGGTGATGGAAATTTTTACATAAATATTAGAGTCTAGAAAGCATTAGGTTTCTATGAAAATATTTTTTTCATTAAAATTCTTCAACTATTCATTTGTAATTCTACTTAGAATATAGAAAGTTTTCTTAAGTATTGACTAATAATTTGGAAAAATAAAATTTTGACCATGGAGAGTTTATTTTCTGATTTTAAAATAATACAATAAAAAAAATTTGCTATGATGTCCTACATTTTCATTTAAATCTACAAAAAGAATTTTAGAGTTTTTAAATATCAATCGCATTTGTTTTACTTTTTAACCTCTAAAAGACCATCATAGCCTTTCTCCATTAAAAAAACACTCAAAATTGCTATTTCTATTGTAAAGAGTAAAAAACCTTAAAAGTTGGGTTTTTTGCACGTCTAACTAGAAGATCTTACACCTAGCTAGTATGAAAATGTGTGGAATAAATTTCAAAATTTTTGACCGCACAAATTGCAAGACATTTGCGTCTAAAGTAAAGAAAACAAGTTTTTTTGCACTTTGTGTGACCAGATTATCTGATTTTGAACCTTCATAACTATAATTTTTGATACTACAAAGATTTGAAGTTTAAAATTTCATAGTGGGGAATTGAATTGAGAGTCTTGGATTTTTTCATGTTTTTCAAAACTTAATTTTCATTCTTCAATGAATTTTTAAGTAGAAGCAGGTACGAGACCTCATACGAGATAGAATAAAAATTGAAATTATTAATATTTCTATAATGGAATTAAAATATACTAATTCCATTGGCAAGTTTGTTCTAGTGAGCAAACTAAATCATGTGAATTTTTATTTATTGAAAAATGATGAAAATTGAGATTAAAAACAAACCCGATACATTATTTTTTCAAAAAGTTGCTATGAATGCCTTGAAAACAAGATACCCTATAATTTTCACATCACTTATTTAAATAGAATGAATTAAAGCTTTCTATGTAGTCAAAAATATAATCTAGAAAAAAAAAAAATCTAGAAAACTCAAATTTTTGTAAATTTGTTTTGCTGCACGATTTCCCTTGTTTAAGCTTATTTGGTATACCTTTTGCTCCTGAGCACCAATTGAAATAAGAATAATATTTTCCAGAATATAATGTATCTTTCTATCTTAAAAAAAATTCAAAAATTCATAACAAAAAATTGAGACTATAATTACCTATCCAAAATCCAATTTATTCCTTGAGGGGACAACGGTCCTTTAGGGAATAATTAAAAATTCATGATAATTCAATTTTTTACAAAAATATGTGAAATTCTTACAAATAAAAAACAACATGTGATCATGTCTCTTAAAAATATAGAGCAAAATCACATCCATAGGTACTTGCAAAATTAAGTTTGAAAAAATAATATTAGACTCATATTATAAGGCTTATATGGTTGTAGACTTAAATTGATATGGAAGTCTTGGCATTTTTGAAGTTGTTATGATGGACTTTGGAGATGTATGGTGACCAATAGCTGGCATTGGATTCTATATTTTTGTAAACCTCAAAGATTTAGCCTCTATCGGTAGCTTCAAAAAACTTTTAACGCTCTCATTTTTCTTTTTGAAATTGCAAATTCTTCCGGACTTTATTTTGCAAAATTAATTATTTCCCAAAAGTACTCATTGATTCCTTCAAAAAACTTTTCAACTCCCCCAATTGAAAAGACACTGCATGCATCAATTTTAATAATGTGACTTCAAATTTTCATTATTTGGCTTTAAAAATAAATAAATAAAACCATGATTTTTGTCCCCACTTTATTTCACTAATTTAGTATTGGCTTCAATTTTAGTGGTGGCTTTAAATAGAGTCTATATTTTCAACACAAAAATCCCAAATGTCACTCCAAAACCAGCTAATCCAGTTCTTTTTATTTTTGAAGGTTGTTATTGGAATTTTTGAATAAAGTTGTGTTTCAAAAAACTATCCAACTTTTGGTTATTGCTCTTGAAACCCCTAATGCACATGAATGGATAGACAAAAATGACTCCTAAATGTCATGTGTTGCATTCAAGCATCTTCATTCTTCCTTGCCATGCCCTATAATCTTAGAAAATATGAATTAAAATGTCTTTAATCATAGTCATAAAATACTAATAATTATCAACAATTTGCCAAAAAAATGGATATTCCCATCTCCAAAAATTCCAAGGTCTGCAACCTTCATTTCGTCTATGATAGTGCAAAGAGCATTTCAACTATTGGAAACTACTTACAATCTAGAGATGAGTTTGTCATCAAATTAAATTTTGTAATGTCATCAAAATATCCCCCTTATTAAAGAACTAATGTGCAAATTTTGATTAATGAACAAACATGCTAAGAGAGAGATTTTTCATCCAATATCAAGTGTTTTGAGATAAATCATGACATACGGGTACATAATTTTACATGCATAGTAAGGCACATGCTTAGAATTTCTTGAACAATACAATGTACATAAATAGAATCATGTATTTGTGATTCATGATCTCGTTCATGATTTGTAATAGTGTGTCATAGCTCCAATGTATCACAACTTTGATTTTGACACATTTTCACAATACATCATGTCATTGCAAGTTGAAAAATATGAGACTTAAAACTTGGCCTACTTCTCCCCCTCCAAATTTCCTACTCTATGTCCATAAGACAAATTACTCTGTTCCATCTAAGTCACTATATTGTCTTTTGATGCTTTTATCATATAACTTAATGTACCTAGTCTATTTGACCCAAATCCATTGACATTGATTTCAATTTATGTTGCTATTCCTCCAAGCACACAAATGTTCTCACTATTTTATCCCTTAAAGGAAAATTAGAAATTTGCATAGGTTCCTTTGCATTCAATTTTAAATGTCTTTTTTGAATTTCTAAGGTAAAGTGTGGAAATATAACCACTTCAAAGGATATTCTTCCTAATTAGATGCTTTGATAAAAAAAATAGGCTTTGTAAATTTTTTAAAGCAAGAAGTAGTTTTGGACAACTTGCACAAATTCCTCTTCTACTTTTAAAAGTGGGCAAGTGTGAAACTAATATAGTTGTATTGAATAAGATAAACCTTTATATTTGCATTGCAATTCAGTTGTGGACTACTCATAGTCTATTAATACACATTTCAAAATTTGACATGTGCAATATTGTACATGCTGGCACAAATAAACTCAAAAAAAATATGGCACATTCAAACAAAATGGTCTAAATTAGTACAAGAATCTCACTTCAAGAGTAAAAGTTTGATGAATTTTTAAATGTCATCATTTTGTGATTCACTTAGTCAAAGTTTCGAAGAAAATTTATATACATTTCTATAATATTCAACTACAATTTAGAACAATTGAGTTCTAAGAAATATTTTTCTTTTCATTTGTTGAACACTAAAAAAATGATTGATTTTGACAATTTGTTTCTGAAATGTACCTTTGATCCTTTTGGAGTTAGTTTCATTGCCAAGTTTTTGAAATATCCTGTACTTTTATTCACAGCAAAACAATTCAATTTGTAGTAGTCTCCTCAAACATGTTTTACACTAGGAAGTTGGATCTTTTATTTTCCAAATATCAGGGAACCAAAAAGAAAAAGCATTTTGGAGGTGCATCCTACAATTGCAACTTTAAAATGTTTAATATTAGAACAATATGATTTCCAAAGTGTATCTTAACCCCTAAAGCATTAAAAATCCCACTTTGGATTTTTGAGAACTTGGACAGGCTCTAATGAATTCATGACTTAGATTCTTTGTATAAATTTTTAGAATGGATTCTAACCATCCTAATCTATATGTGAATCTTTATTTCCATGTCATCCTTGTAAATATTGCAAATGCTATAATTTATTTTTCAATTTCAATGTCAAACAATGCAACTAAAATACATTCTAAAAAAGGTTAATTAATTCTATCTAATCCTTAAAGGACGACATGGTGACCCTAGAAATCATTTCTTTTTATTACCATGTGAATCATTGGCTTAAGAAATAGCAAAAGCACTCATTGGAAGTCAAACTATTATAGAAGACCTCCCCTTTTTGCAACAAAAGTCTGAAGATGAATACTTGCAATTATGTCCTACATAGGAAAGCACTCATTGGACATGAAATGTCCCCCTTAACGTTTAAGGGTTTATTATACGGATTGATATCTATTAAAAAAAAAGAAACATTTATTCCAAATAATGAGGTGAAATTAATGAGGAGTTTCATTTTGTGGGCAATGAAGGTAGAAAAAACATGTAGTTTGTTTCTGAACTCAATTTTGAAAATTTTCAAATAAAAAATAAATATAGGACATATGTTGGCAACATAGCGATTTTAGGCAGCTCACTACGAATGGAAATTTTATTATTTTTCTTGAAATTTTCACACAAGATGTGCCCGAGGTGTAACTTCAAGGTCCAATAATTTTCATAACTTTTGACTACATGGTTAAAAAGTTATTGTATGATATGTAATTTTCCACGATCGGCAGGCAGCTCGGGCAACTCAAAAAAATTCTTTAAAAATTCTTTTTGTTGAAAAATAAAAATTTGAAATTGGTTCTATAGATTTATATATACATGGAAAGCTTTGAATCATTCCATTTGGATTAATGAGTCAAAAGTTATGAGGATTTCTAGTTTGAAGGTAGTTATAGAATCTCTACTCTAAAATAAACTTTGAAGTCCTTTATTTTACTCAATTTTCAATATTTTTGAAAAAAAATAAAATCATAGGATGTAGATTGTTTATTACTACAATACAGCTATTGGGATTGGCATTTTTTAATTCCATAATAAAATTCTTGACAATTCAGTATTTTGAGTCATTCTCTACCTCTTTCTACTTACTATTTTTTTCCTATATGTTGTACGATTCCAAATGATCTGATATTTTTCAAGCATGTAGCCAACTTGCCTTGAAGAATGAATCCAAAGTGTAACAAAATTTTGGACATTTTTTCATACAAATGTGAACTTGTGAAGGGCAACTACCCGTTTTTCTGCAGGGACAATAAAAGGATTTTTGTCAATTGAAACGCTAATATCTTGCAATCCACGTGGTGGAAAATTCTGAAATTTTTTCCACATCTTCTTTAACCAGTGTACTACAAGATCCTATGATTACATGTGTTCAAAAATGTTTTTTTTCTAAAATTTGGTACTTGTAATAGAAATGGCAGTTTTGGAGCGGTTTTGGTGAAAACATAGTCAAAAACCTTTAGGGGTTAATAAAAGCATTGGCATTTACAATTCTCAATTTTCGTCAAAGTTTTAGTGGACTAGTTTTTTCTTCCTTCCATTAACACCTTCTATTACATATATTTTTTAATAGATGAATCCCCAAAAATGTTGATTAAATTGTTTTACATACAGTCTTAGCCTATTTTCCAAAATATTGGCTAAATTGCACAAGTTTTGGACATATGTCTTTTCTACAAGACGTCAAAAGACAAAATTTCACCTTTATGAAAGGCTTGAAAAAATACTTTTTGAAGTTTAGGCACATTGGAGTCTTGTCATATTACCGCACTTCAATGGCCTTAGAACTAAGACAATATTTTTAGTGCACTTAGAGAAATAATCAGTGATTTATCATTTTAAAGCACTTTTTGTAATGAATTATTACAAAATTAAGAATACAAAAATTGATAAATAGAAATTTTAATGTAAAAAATAACTAGGCCTTTATAAAAAAAAAGGCATATTTAATATTTACATCATTAGAAAAGTTTTAAACAAGATTTAAAAAAATCTAAATATAGACTCAAAGAACCAAAAATATGGTTTGAAATTTTTTCATGTTTTAATCATATAAAAACTAAATAGAAAATCATTTTAATATTTTGAGATGAAAAAAATGTTTCATTTTATTTCAACTATGGATCAAATATGTATAAAAGCATAAAACTCATGGGCTCATGCTTTTAGGCTCACACAATAGCAACCCTTATATACACACACACAGATATATATATATATATATATATATATATATATATATATATATATATATATATATATATATATATATATATATATATATATATATATATATCTGTGTGTGTGTGTATATATACACAAACATATATGTGTGTGAGAGAGAGAGATACAAGCCATAATATGACTATATTTGGTAGGTTTTCAAATTCTAAAAACCAACTATCAAATTTTAAGAATATATATAAACCAACACCTAAATGTAGAATTTGAAAGAAATACAAATTTCATAAAATCTATAATTTATAAAAAAAAGTGTCAAAGTTGTGAAATTGTCAATTTATGACAAGCATTTTTAGAAAACTTGTGGCTTCAAACTACCCAATGAACTTAAAATGGATGAAGATTTTACTCTAAATTTTGGGAGGTTGTACTTGAACAAGTCAACTAAAGGACCATACATTTAGATTTGTATATAATTAACCTAGATGAAGATTTTAGCCTTGCTTTGGATATGAGTGTTTTGAAGCAATTTTTGGCATATATTTTAGGAATTAAGATAAAGAGATTTGGCAAAATATTGTAATACATTAAATAAATTTCAAAGTAATAACAAACAAAAACTTTATTAGACTTATTATAAAAGCATTTTTCATGGGATTCATTTTGTTATTAGAATGTCATGAGATTTTGATTTTGTCACTAGATTTTGTTTTTGCAATATTGACTTGAAAGGTTTTTGTCTCCATTGTTGAAGTCAACAAGATAGACACATCCAATTGTGCCATTTTCTAATTCTACAATTTATTTTTGAACTTTGAATGGCCATCTAGTTTAACCCAAAATAGCTACAAAGTTTCCAAAAGCATCAATTGGGAGTTGAAAAGTTTTTTGAGGCACCCAATGACAATTGAAACATTTCAAGCTTCAAGGTTGGTCGTCTTAGGGGAATCTAGTGGTATAAGTAGGTATCTTATGCTTTTAACTTTGAAATCTCATAGAATATTGTGCCAATGTCATAAAGTTACAAAATGACTTGAGGTTGATTTTTTCTCAAGAATTCTAATATTCTTACACAAAACAATCAATCATCATTTGGACCACCCACCTATTAGGTACCAAAAAAATGATAGATTTGAATCTTTCTACCTTAGCACATCCTAAGGGTTGGCTTCCATGTGGAGCTGAGGTTGGTGAAGATCAACAATAGAATGGGGACTCCACAAAAACCATGCTCGCATTCCACCACTGATCGGTGGGTTTCGCCAGCCCCGATTCCACATGGAAACCGGCTCTAATTCCTAGAGGTAAGTTTTTTATTGAGCAAAGTAGGGTGGGTTAGTGGGGGTGGTTTGGTGAACTGAGGTCTGTTTACCGTGAGACTGTGTGGGGATGCTCTCACAACTGAGTATCTGCAAAAGAGAATATGACAAATCCTTATCTCAAAAATACAAAAAACAAAACATAACATAAGATGTATGCTAATTGTTCCCTCAAAACAAAACAAAAACTTATAAATAGGGGATTGCAAAGAAAGTGAGAAGAAAATTCCTTGGCTCTGAATAGTGACTGACCATAGGCTGACAAATAAAGAGCATGGAATTTCTCATCAAGTGAAAAAACATAGGTTCATATCTGTCCCTGAAACATCTGTGTTGCTTCTCCTATTGAGCATAAAAGGATCTAACTTGTATATCCATTCCTCAAACTTCGCGTGCACCAAATATGGACATGGACGTGCTAAAATTATATGAGCGGAATTGAGAGACCTGCAGACCTGGGTTTCCAAACACCAAGAAATTGGGTGTTGCCAAGCTGACCTGAGCGGATCATGGGTTTGTTCAATCATGCATCCCTATAATTTTGCCTTTGTTCAAATATTGTTAGTTGTTTTCTTTTTTCCCATTTGGAATACTATGGGAGGATCCTTTTGAGGACATTAAATCCTCCATTCCAAGTGGGCCCTGCAGGCTGAATTTACCCCAGGGGAAAACGCAGGAATTTTTTATTTTCCACACATGATTTTTTTGCAAATTCTGAATTCATATTTGCAACATAACATTGTTAAGCAGTGCTAGGGGGTTCCCTTTTGCTCCCCAAAAACAAGGAGCCCCCCAGCAGTGCACCCAGCCAGTTAGCTGCGGGTGCATGGCCCCTTTCACTGCTCACTTTCTAAACAACCAATTGAATCATCAGAACACTGAGAAAGTGAGCATGCGCAAGCCAATGATGTCCATTCTAGTATAACTAAACATCCTCCCTGGTATCCACGAAGGGATTATCCCTCTGTCAGGGAGGAACACAAAAGCTCTGTTAACAATGTTATGCAAGTGGAGGTCTCAAATAAGCTGAGAAATGTCTACAACATTTTCTAGACACGGCTCTAAATAGGGACTTTTTTTACTCTTACCCCAGAAAAACATAAAATTCACCCTGTTGGTCCCACTTCAAATGGAGGATTTAGTACCCTGCGGATCCTTTCATTAACCCCTAAAGGACCGGACTGCGTTTTTTGGCCGTATAGAAATTTTGGGCAGGTCCGTGTGACTAGAGATTTCCATATTTTAAGCTGAAATTTTAATAGAAGGTGGGCGCGAGGAATATCTTTCATATGCACTAAATTTCAGCACATTTGGAAATAGGAGTCAAAAGTTACGGCCAAATATGTTACTTTTTTTCGTAACTGGGCAGTCTGGGCAGCAAGAAAAATTTGACAAAATTTTGATATTTTTTTTTTAATATTTTTTTTGTTGTAGATTATATTTTTGTCTATCTGGAAAGCTTTGATTCATTTCATTTGGATTTGTTATGAAAAAATTATAGACATTCTTGTTTTTCGGGCAATTAGAGCATCTTCTTGAAAAAAAATAACTTGTAGGATTCATTTCTAAATGCTATTTTTGCAATTTAAAAAAAATAAAAAATTCTCATGGTTTAGTTTACTTGCTAGAACAATCTCACCATTGGGATTAGTGTATTTTAATTCCATCTAAAATATATTAATGTTTTAGATTTTCCTTCTATCTCGTACCTACTTCTACTTAATAAATTTTTTAGGAATGATGATTAAGTTTTTTTTAATATATTTTTTTTCCCTGGACTCTCAACTCAATTCTCCACTATAATGATTTGAAGCACAAAACTCTGTAGTGCAAAAATTTTAAATCAAAAATGTTTAAAGTCAAAAAATCTAGTCCCGCAATGTGCTGAAATACTTGTTTTTTCCACTTTAAACGCAGATATCTTGCAATCTGAGCGGTCAAAAATTCTGAAATTTTTTCCACACATTCTCATACTAGTTAGGTGTAAGATCCTACGGTTAGATGTGAAAAAAAAACATTTTTTATTTTTTTTAACTCCTTGCTATAGAAATGGCAATTTTGAGTGTTTTTTGGCAGAAAAAAGGCCTTGGGCCTTTAGGGGTTAAGCTGAAGGCCACTAAAAAATGGAAACCGCATAAGGGTAAAAATATTGTTTTGATGCTGCAGTTGAAGGGGCCAATCCTAGACTATATCACATTTTTTACCAATGAGGCAGGGGGCCTTTTTGCATCCTTGAAAAGGGAACCTGGACAATAAACAAAATTGTCTTATATGATTCTTCAGTCAACCCCAATCCTTGAATTAACTGATAAATACCTCCTAAGCATCTAGCAAAGCATAATACCTTCCCAGCATTGAAGGGACCATTATCTACTATAGTTAGACAATGTCATGTAACTCAGCTAGAGGCATATTTTGTTTCACCCATAATACCTAACACCATCCATGCGTAGCATACATCCTCTTCAAAGTCAAATTTCATCCAATTAGAAATTTTTACAAAGGTGGTGATGCTATACATATACATGTACATATCATTCATTCACTTAACCCCTAAAGGACCAAGGCCTTTTTTTTTGTCAAAACTGCCATTTCTGTTGCAAAGAGTAAAAATAAAATAAAAATCGTTTTTATTAAATATGTAACCATAGGATCTTACAGCCAACTAATAAAAAAATGTGTGTAAAAATTTCAGAAATTTTGACTTCACAAATTGCAAGATGTTGGCGTTTAAAGTGAAAATAACAAGTTACAAGACTAAATTATTTGATTTTAAACCTTCTTAAGTTTAATTTTTGGCACTACAAAGTTTAGAGCTTTAAATCTTTATGGTGAAGAATTGAGTTAAGAGTCTAAGAAAAAAAATTTAGAACAATTTAAAAATTATTCTTTAAAAATATGTTAAGTTGAAATAGGTACAAGATAGAAAGAAAATCTAGATTATTAATATCTCTAAGATGGAATTAAAATGCATGAATCCCAATGGTGAGATTGTTCTAGCAAGTAAACTAAACCATGGAGAACTTCTTTTTTTAATTGTAAAAATTGCATTCATAATTGAATCCTACAAATTATTTTTTCAAAAAGATGCTCTAATTGCCCCTAAAACAAGATTTTCTGTAACTTTTTCCTAACAAATCCAAATGGAATGAATCAAAAGATTACATGTAAGGTAGACCCCCCCATTCCCAACCTTTGACCCATTCCCGACCTATAGGTGCATGTATTTTTGACCAAGCTTAGATTTTTTATTTTACCTTTTAAGGTTGGAACTAATAAATACATGACACATGTCCCAAGTTGTGAAGAAAAAAAATTAGGAAATAATGATTAGGTAAAAAGTTCTTCAATGATCGGAATTGGAAGAGTCTAAACATTGGCCATGGGTCCAGAGCACTTTTTGCCTCCCAAAATTCATAGTAATTCAAGTGATAAAATTACCAATTTTTTTGCAATCCATGTCATTTCTGTCGATGTACCTCTAAAAATATTTCTTTTGCCTTCACTACTCCAGATCATATTTGAATTCCTTATTCGATCGGTTATAGGGGGCTCTACCATAGAAAGATGTGATATGTGAGAGAAAAAATTAAGTTTTTTTCAAACTTTCAATTTTTTTTGCCCCCTTTCCCCTCTTTTGAGCTTATTTGGACATAACTTTTGTTTCTAGGAACCGATTGAAAAAATAAAAAAATAAAAAAATAAATCCCATGAAGCTAATCAATTTTTCTATCTTCAAAAAAAATTTTAAAAAATAAAGGGAAGAATTGAGAGCGCAGGGGCCTATCTAAAATCCCATTTGTTCGAAGGGACAATGGTCCTTTAACCCCAAAATGACCTTGGAATTTCTTGCGCTTCTAGGAATTTGCTCTAAATTGAACAAAAAGCCAACATTTTGATAAGTTGTATCAATTTTTTTTAAATTGTAACCGTATGAAATCAAACTAGACATGTCAGAGATCACATTAGAAAAGAAAACACAACAATGTCTCTTACGGATTGAAAAATTATAATGTTTGATCACGAGGGTGTTAAAACTATGAAAGTGATTTGAAGTCTTTCAATCCTCTTTTCACATGTCAAATCTAAGAAGTTGGTCACCCAAAAAATATGAGGTTAAAGGGCCTAACATGCATAACCCGAATCAATTTATGACTTCTCAAAATCTACTCTACAATTTTTTTAAATGAATTTCTAATATGATTTTTTCTCAAAGATCTAGTGTATTTGAGGCTCATTCCCAAGAGCCCTCATCATTACAGAAGTCAAGATTGCTATGGCCCCCGTGCACGAAATCTTGAATAGAAAAATCATAATCAATCATTTTCAAAATCAAATTTTTGAAGCTAAAACTAAACTTCAAAAAGAATTTTTCAAAAATATAAACTACTAAAAATAGTAATTTGGTAAGGTTTTATTTAACTTCAAAAATTGGTCAAGGACACATTCTGTCCACAAGGTCATTTTGGGGTTAAGGGTTAACAACCACTAGGAAAGTGGTGATGGACATTGTTGAATGTAAAAAAAATGATTTATTCTAGTGTTGATGGATTTTTATGGATTTGCATGATACATCAATAAAAAAAATATAAAATTGAAATAGTTTGTTTTTTTTAAATGCATAAAAAATATTATGTTATTAATTTGAATACACATATTAAAAATTCAATGTTCATATTACATCCAATATGACCTTAAATTTTGGATAATATTTGTAAATATATTTTAAAGCAATTTTGATTGTTTTTTTAAGGCATTATTTTTATTTCTATCATTTGAATATTTCTATGATTGAAAAACATAACTTCAATTGCTTTATGAAAAAACGTAAAATATTTAACGGTGATAATATCAAAAAAAACTTCCTCATAAATTTTTTAACATCAGGCAATTACTTAATGCTTTGTTGTTGTTTTTTCTAACAAAAAACTTTGCAAAATAAAATAAGAAGAAGAAAAAATGTTATAAAAAATGATTATAATCAAGCATTGACCATAAAATGGTTGATTGGGCATGTAAGGGTTCAAACCAAGGGAATAAGCTCTCGAACTTATAGTACTAAACAACCAACACTTTGTACAATACATACTTAATTATTTGGATTAGGGAGCATGAATTAATCTTCAATTTTTCATAGTAGTATGACTCACAATCTTGATTACAGTGATGAAGCTATTTTCATTTACAAATATGTATACAAAAGGGAAATATTTGAAATGAAAATGAATACTAAAGGTACTCCCTAAACCATCAGTAAGGACTTGGCCTAACAATGAATAATAGGTATGATTCTAAATTTCATTTTCCTTGCCAAATAATTATTTAACCCCTAAAGGATGGAGGGCGTTTTGAAAGAAAAAAAGTCCAAAACTGCCAATTTTCAATGCATTGTCCAAAATAAAAAAAGTATTTAAAAAAAATTTGAATTCCAACTATACAAAAGTTTATTAAACAATTAAGGCAATTTGTAGATTTTTTTGTCCCGTTTGACCTTGTGGAGTGAAAGATTATAACATTTGAAGTGGTAAAAAAAACTTTTTTTCATTCTTGCAAAATGGGTCAATAGACTTTGAGCCCTCTTAGAATAAATGTTTTGCTCTACTCAAAAATAAAGATTTTTACCATTCATAAGAATGTGATGTTAGTTTCGCTCGTTAAAATTTTCAACAACAAATATGGAGTCTAGCTTACTTTAAATCATCCTACAATGCAAGAAGGTTAAGTGAATTGACAATACACTAGTTATTTTTTATGTTTTTTTGTGCAATAAGGAATTTTTTATTTTATATCTTAACAATGAAAAGCTAGAAACAAAATTTGGAATATGTGGAAAAATTTTCAAGAACTTTTACTTCATAGATTACAAGATAATAGGGCTTGAAGTTAAAAGAAAATAATTTTTTTTCAAAACCGCCTTGACAAAGCTAACAAAGTTTGATTCCTCTTAGAATATGATTTGAGAACTAAAATTTGTTTTTTGGAACAATTGTATGCTAAATTTCAAATGTCAATGAAGGTTTTAGCAAAACATGTTCCACAGATGCCCAAATTGCTTAGGTTGCCTGAAAAATTCAAGGCAATATAACTTTGATCTATATATACAATTGGAAAAAAAAATTCCATTAAAGGATACATGTTTGCACCTTGTGTCAAAATTTCACAATCATCGGACCAAAATTGACTTTGTAGGAACCTACTAGATTTTCAATTGTCCTTTACGTTTTAAAATTGGAAGGATTGGTTCAACAATTCATTTTTATTAATAAGTTATTGACAATTATTAATCATTTAAAAAAATGTTCATCAACCCTTCAAATAATCTTGGAAGTTGAATGGTTTCTTTAGTGCAAAGGAAAGTAATAGGCATGGCTTTCAATGAGTTCATTCTTTTTCATAGTGTTCCAGCTCTGTGGTAAGGTTAAAAGAATGAATTTGGAATTTGCATTATTTTGTGAAGTCAACCTGTCATAGGATCAAGTTGTACAAGTATCTTTTCCAACATCTTGATTTTTTTATTTGTAATTTTTCTTGAATTTGGCAAATGGCTTATTAACTTCCAAAACTATTTGGCTCAAATTTTTTTCCGCCTAAGGCGACCTCATGCTATTATAGTCAATTCAAGGTTGTTAGGAACACAAATTTTTAGCTTTTTAGTCACTTTATCCCAAACACCATGGTAGAATTAGCAACTAACCGTAGTTGGACTGGCATCAAATTGGTGGCAACAAACCCAATGGCAGAGCTTGGATCAATACAGAGGCCCACCAATTGCCCATTGTTATTTAGTTTCCAAGGGACCTTCTTTTCAAAGTAGAGAATGTGTAATATAAGAGCATTTCCACCCTTTCACAAAGAAAATGCCTTGCATGCCAATTGGCTTTTTTGCAAGCTCAATTGTCTTTCCAGGCTTCACCAACAAAGTAATTCTCTACCCTTTCTCTTCATATTTCCTTAGTAGCTTTACATTCCTTATTGGTGGAAATTGCTATAGTTGTGAGGCGTTTCAAAAAGTGCTACAAAACATTGTCACATAAGCAAAGAGATGGAATGGCGTGTGGGAGGGTTGAAGGTTCATTTTAGAGAGATTGAGCTTTTTTGGGGGGGGGACATGTCTACAATGGGAGAGGTGGGAGGCCGGGCTCATTGTAAACCGGATCGGGCATGGTCTGAGTGAAAGAGCAGAGATGCTCTAAGTGATCATTTGAATGGATGGATGCCGCATAATTTTCTAAGTTACTCTTTGATAGGATGGATGCCGCTTAATTTTCTAAGTTACCATTTGAAGAGATGGATGTCGCATAAATTCTAAGTTACCGTTTGAAGGGATGGATATTGCATGATTTTCTAAGTTATCTTTTGATGGGATGAACGCTGCAAAATTTTCTAACTTTTCCTTTGAAGTGGTGGAAGTTGCATAACTTAATTTTCATAATAGTCTCTCTGCGTGCGCACGCCCAGCTGGCATCTCAGTTGGATTGGCTGCATCACTAGCTAGGACTCCAATTGGAAGACAACGATCTTCTTAATAAGTCCCATCCCATCCCATCCTGCTATGTGGTTTTGACACTTGTTGTGAAAATGGCTCTCCTAATTGCCCCTTGTTATTTAGTATCCAAAGGGTCTCCTTCCCAAAGTAGAGAGTGTATAATTTTAGAGCATTCCTACCCTTTCATAAAGAAATTACCTTGCCAAATGGTTTTCTTGCAAGCTCAATTGTCTTTCCGGGCTCCCCCAACAAAATAGTTCCCTACCCTTCCTTTCCATATCTCCTTGGTAGCTTTGCATTCTTACAATATTGATGGGAATTGCTATAGTTGTAAGGCATTTCAAAAAGTGTTGCAAAAACATTGTAGACAAGCAAAGAGATGGAATGGCCCATCAAGATGGAGGGTTGAAGGTTCATTTGACAAAGGCCGTTCAAATTTTTTTTTCTTTAGACATGTCTACGGTGGAGGAGGGGGGAGGCTTGATTCAGCATAGACTTGGTCGGGCCGGGCCTAAATTACCTTTCATTGGGATGGAAGCCGCCAAAAATGTTGAAAGTTATCCTTTCCTTTCAAGCAATGGATGTCTCATGATTTGGTCTTCTTGTGCACGCCCAGCTGCCAGTTTCGTTGGATTGGCTACATCACCAGCATGACCCCAACTAGTCCTGTCCCATCCTGCTATGTGGTTTTGACACTTGTTGTGAAAATGGCTCTCCTAATTGCCCCTTGTTATTTAGTATCCAAAAAGTCTCCTTTCCAAAGTAGAGTGTATAATTTTATAGCATTTCTACCCTTTCACAAAGAAACTACCTTGCCAAATGGTTTTCTTGCAAGCTCAATTGTCCTTCTGGGCTCCCCCAACAAAGTAGTTCCTTATCCTTCCTTTCCGTATCTCCTTGGTAGCTTTGCATTCTTACAATATTGGTGGGAACTGCTATAGTTGTAAGGCATTTCAAAAAGTGTTGCAAAAACATTGTAGATAAGCAAAGAGATGGAATGGCCCATCAAGATGGAGGGTTGAAGTTTCATTTGACAAAGGCCGAGTTTTTTTTTTCCCTTGGACATGTCTATGGTAGGGGAGGTGGCAGGTTGGGTTTGAGTGGAAGAATGGAGATGTTCAAATTTAACATTTGAAGGGATGTCACATAATTTTCCAAGTTACCATTTGAAAGAACCAATGCCGCATAATTTTCTAAGTTACTATTTGAAGGGATGGATGCCACTTAATTTTCTAAGTCACCATTTGAAGGGATGGATGCCGCTTAATTTTCTAAGTTACCATATGAAATGATGGATGCCGCTTAATTTTCTAAATTACCCTTCGATGGCATGGACGCCGCAAAAAAATTTCAAAGTTATCCTTTGAAGCGATGGGATGGACGCCGCTAAAAAAATTCAAAGTTATCCTTTGAAGCGATGGGATGGATGTCGCAAAAAAATTTCAAAGTTTATCCTTTGAAGCGAAGGATGTCGCATCTAAATTTTCTTGATTTGGTCTTTCTCTGCGCACGCCCAGCTGCCAGTTGCGCTGGATTGGCTGCATCACCAGCCAGGATGGAAGACAACGATCTCCTTAACTTAATCAGTCCCGTCCGGTCCCCTCCCCTCCCATCTGGCCCTGCAATTTCGACACTTGTATTGAAAATGGCTCTCCTAATAAGAGAGGCCGTGATCAGAGCTGGTTTGTGATAGCCCCTGGCCATCAATGGTGACACACTGCAAGCAAGTTAATAATACAAGCCTCGCCCAGTCGTCCACTGCATTGGTATCAAGTGTTGATGTTCAGTGATGTTCAGTGAGTGTGCCCCGGAGGTGCACCCCCACCACGGGATGCCACAGGACTCTGTGTGAAACTCACTTTTCAGCTGCTGTAAGTTACTAAGTCTTAAGCCTACCCAGCGAGGGTCATGTCTCGCCGGCAGCAGCGAGCAGCAAGCAGCAGGCGTACTGAGTCGTCTACTGACTGCCCTCGAGAGAAAAAAAAAACACAATTGACATGCTGCTGGGGTGATGGCCACATTCCCACCAATCCACACTCTTCCATTTTCTCAACGCCGGATGAAATGCTGCCGTGTGGCAAGGCCGGGCTCGTAGTACCAAGGCCACATCAAGATTATTAAACTGATGATGTGGATGCAGAGACGAGGTGAGACCAGCGCAGAATGCAGAAACCATCTCCTCACAAATCTTGGGTGGTTGTTGTGGCAGATTATTAACTTTTAAAGGTGTGTTTCAGTACTTGGTGTTAAAAACAAAATTGACATGCTGCTGGGGTGATGGCCACATTCCCACCAATCGACACCCTGCCATTTTGCAAACGCCGGATCAAATGCTGCCGTGTGGCAAGGTCGGGCCGTAGTACCGAGGCCACATCAAGATTATTAAACTTGTGATGTGGATGCAGAGACGAGACGAAGATGAGAATGCAGAGACCATCTCCTCACAAAATAATCTGGGGTGATTTTTGTGGCAGATTATTAACATTTAAAGGTATGTTTGTACTTGTTGGTGTTAAAGATTGTTGTTAACCCCTAAAGGACCAGTATGCGTTTTTTGGCCGTATAGAAATTTTGGGCAGGTCTGTGTGACTAGAGATTTCTATATTTTAAGCTGAAATTTTAATAGAAGGTGGGCGCAAGGAATATCTTTAATATGCAATAAATTTCAGGACATTTGGAAATAGGAGTCAAAAGTTATGGCCAAATATGTTACTTTTTTTCGTAACTGGGCAGTCCGGGCAGCAAGAAAAATTTGGCATTTTTTTTTTTTTTTTTTTTTAATATTTTTTTCTTATAGATTATATTTTTGTCTATCTGAAAAGCTTTGATTCATTTCATTTGGATTTGTTATGAAAAAGTTATGGACATTCTTGTTTTTTGGGCAATTAGAGCATCTTCTTGAAAAAAATAACTTGTAGGATTCATTTCTGAATGCTATTTTTGCAATTTAAAAAAAATAAAATATTCTCATGGTTTAGTTTACTTGCTAGAACAATCTCACCATTGGGATTAATGTATTTTAATTCCATCTAAAATATACTAATGTTTTAGATTTTCCTTCTATCTTGTACCTACTTCTAATTAATAAATTTTTTAGGAATGATAATTAAGTTTTTTTGAATATTTTTTTTTCCCTAGACTCTCAACTCAATTCTCCACTATAAAGATTTGAAGCACAAAACTCTGTAGTGCAAAAATTTTAAGTTAAAAATGTTTAAAGTAAAAAAATCTAGTCCCGCAATGTGCTGAAATACTTGTTTTTTCCACTTTAAACGCAGATATCTTGCAATCTGAGCGGTCAAAAATTCTGAAATTTTTTCCACACATTCTCATACTAGTTAAGTGTAAGATCCTACGGTTAGATGTGAAAAAAAAAACATTTTTCAAATTTTTTTACTCCTTGCTATAGAAATGGCAGTTTTGATGGTTTTTTGGTAGAAAAAAAACCTTGGGCCTTTAGTGGTTAAGGTAGGAGGCTTGAACTCCGACAGGGCATTTTGAACCGAACAGGACACAGAGGTACATTTTGCTTTTTTCAATTAATCAAAATGTACAAATGATGTACATTTTAGGAGGTGGTCGCTTTTGGAGCCCTATGGCATTTCAACTTCAAAATTTCATAACTAATTCCACAAAGCTCCAAAAAATATGAAACAACTTGTGCCACATGCCATTTCTTCTTGTCTTTCTAGGAAAATTTACTGAAAAATATTTCAAGATGTTTTACCTCCCCAAAATTCAGGTTCAGTGCTTAGACGGTCGCTTTATGGACCTCCTACCTTACTCAGGGTCTCAGGAATGAATTTAGACGTTTTCTGGAGTGGATTCACATTGCAAACATCACCCCTAACACCAAGTGTGAACATACGGATTTTACGGATTTCAGTTATTAAGTTTATTGGAGTGGCTGGGTTTTGTTCATCATGTTAAGCTTTAACTTAAGCTTAATTAGTTAGTCATTGGATAAGTCACAAGCTCCCTGACAATTTTGTCTCGAGACACCTGTCTCTCGGGACACTTGACCTGCTCCACCCATTGTTTTCAGTATCACTGTTGGGATGAAGTTGATATGCCCAGCCTGGATTCTGAGGTGATCTTGCGCTAAGCTTCACTTAACTTCAGTTGCCTGCACGCTCTTGGTACGACGGAGAAGTTCGTACTTGTGAACTGATTGAATCTGAAACAGTCTTCAGTTGTAATTTGTACAAGCCGGTTCGATTTGAAATGTGACCGTATATATCCGCTTATTTGAGAAAGGACATGAAGTTTGAAAGCTTGGCGGCGATGGCGGTGATGGCGGCGAAACCCATCGTTCACGAGCGTGCGGACAATTTCATGGCAAAGCAGCGGGAGCTTGTGGGTAAGGTGTGTAATCTCAAAAATGCCACTTTTGGCTACGGTGCTAACGCACCAAAGAACGTGACATTTGGATATTGTATGCAAAAGCTACGAAGGGACAAAGTTTTTTTTGGATAAGATGTTCTAAAATCCTTCCTTCAACATACATACATACATATAAAGTTGGTACCCCCCCAAAACCGCCACTAATTGCTACTATGCCTAATTACTATTATTAGCATGTTCAAAGTTTTACATTTTCTTATTGGTAAGTGAAACGAGGCTTCAACGCACCAAAGAACGCAACATTTGGATAATGTATGCAAAAGTTATGAAGGAACAAAGTTTGGTTCTAAAAGCGTTTCTTCCGCATAGGTACAGAACTAATTTTAGAGATGTACATTCAGTGAAAATGGTAGTTTAGGGTTAGTGGCACATTTGGGAGAACCTACCTTACATATTGATTTTGCAAGATGTAGATTTTTACCAAGTGATGACGGCGGTTTTAGAGGGTGTGAATTTGGATGTAAGGTAGTCTACTCCAAAAGCAATCATGCTCTACAAGCAAACATGACACAAAGGAACATTTTACTTTCTTCAATGTACCAATAGGTGTAAATTTTAGGAGGTGGTTGCTTTTAGTAACCATTGTGTTTCAACTTCAAAAATTTGTAACTAATTCCACAAAAGTCCCAAAAAATATGAAACGACTTGTGTTTGAGTGCCAATTTGATTTTTCTTCCTATAAAAATTTACTAAAAATTGTTTCAAGGAGTTTAGCTTCACCCCAAAGGCAATCATCTCTTCAATGGTTGCTTTGATATTGAGTTGATTTTTTTTTTAAAGTTATTCTTCAATTTTTCATTCTACTGCAAATAAAATCAATAATTGAATTGACCATGTATAATAACCGAAGTGACGACAACATGTATATCTATGTTACAAGAATGGGCAAATGGAGACTAACAATTGAATGAAGAATTTAGGTGAACACCCAATACTTCATCTAAGTGGAGGAAATTGACCATGAAATTATGGGACAAATTCTTAAATATGTTGTAGAAGGTGAGATTCAGGATTCACTAACTAGTGACTACAGAGAAGCCCTCCCTCAACATGCATAATTGACTTAGATCATGGAACGATGGGTGAGAGAGGGTCATGTTATCTTTCCTTCTTTTTGCTTTGAAGATTAGTAGACTGATTATTATTATTATTTCAATTTTTCTCTTGAAACACATGGGACAAATTCCATTGATTTTAGATTGATTACTTCACTCTTATAGTTTCTTCCTAGTACGTGTTCACAATAGGCCAAGCTTGATTTTCAAGATCTGATTTCTCATTTTATATTCCACCTAGGATCTCAACACCTTTGATCGGGTTTTTTTAAAACACATGGACTTGACTGTTGTTTTCATATCTTGGTTACAAATGTTTGGTGTCAGTTTTCCTCTCTCCACCCTATTGCTATTGTCAGTTGGGATGAAGTTGCTATGCTCAGCCTGGATTCTGAGGTGATCTTGGGCGAAGCTCAACTTAACTAAGTTTGCCTGCGCGCTTGGTACGACGGAGAAGTTCGTACTGAGCTGTGGCTTGAATCCGAAACAGCCTTTTGTAATTTATACAGTACAAGCCGGTTCTGGGATTTGAAATGCGACCATATATATCTTGTTATTTGATGAGAAAGGACGGGATGTTCAAAAGCTTGCCGGTGGTGGGGAAACTCATCATTCACCACCAGGCCATCTGGAAAAATTTAGTGACGAAGCAGTGGGAGCTTTTGGCTAAGAAGGTACTGGCCAAAAGTGCCACTTTGGGCTACTATGCCAACGCAGCAAAGAATGTGACGTTTGGATACAAAAGTGTCACTTTGGGCCACTGTGCCAATATAGCAAAGAACGCGACATTTGGATATTGTCTGCAAAAGTTACAAAGGGTCAAAGTTTGTATGGGTAGATTTTCTAAAATCTTTTCAACATACGTACATAATGATTTTGCAAGATGCAAATTTATGCCCCAGTGGTGATGGCAATTTTAGACAAGGTGTGAATTTGGATGTAAAATAGTTTGTTTTGAAAGCAATCGCACAAAGGTACATTTTGTTTTCTTCAATGTACAGATAGGTGTATATTTAAGGAGGTGGTCACTTTTAGTAACCATTGTGTTTCAACTTCAAAAAATTGTAACAAATTCCACAAAGGTCCAAAAAATATGAAATGCCAATTCCATTTTTCTTCCTACAAAAATTTACTGAAAACTATTTCAAGGAGTCAATAAGCTTTCCCGAAAAGGTAATTAGCTCTTAACTCCTAAAGTACCAAAGTCCCCTTGGGGGACACTTGAGATTTTGGGCAGGCCCGTGTGGCCTCAAATTTGGACTAGATTTTTTGAAACTTTTTTTGAAGATAGGGGATCACATTAGCTTTCTAAAAATATACATATTTTTTCAATCGATGCCCAGGAGCAAAAATTATGCCATCCTAAAGCAAAAAAGCTCAGTTCGTTGGGAAGGAAAAAAAAAATGATTTTTTTAAAATAAATTTTTCATCTCAAAGATCATGTTTTTGTCTACATCTCAAGCTTTGATTCATTCTATTTGGACTAATAATGAGAAAATGATGGACAATCTTGTTTTTCGGGCAATTTAAGCATCTTCTTAAAAAAAAAACTTATAGAATTCATTTTTGAATGCAATTTTCAATTTTTTTCAATTTTTTTTTTTTGGACAAGGTCAAGCTTGTTCGCAAGAACAATCCCACCGTTGGAATTATGGTGTTTTAATTCCATCTGAGAGCTATTAACAATTTAGTGTTTCAATCAATTTTGGACCTACTTCTACTTAACAATTTTTTTATATGAGAAAATCAAGGTTTGATATGCTGAAATTTTTTTTCCCCGATTCTCAACTCAAATGTTTAACATAAAAAAATTTAATTTTATATTGTGTAGTGCAAAAGAAATCTCCAAATGGCCATCAAAGTCATCTGAAATTGCAGGAAACAATTCAAAATTTTTTTTTTCCAACTTTGAATGCTAACATCTTCCAATCGGAACGGTCAAATTTCTTGAAATTTTTACCACATGATCTGAGAAAAGTGAAATACAAGATCCTACGGTTAGATTCTAAAAAAAATGTTTTTTTTGGTTTCTTGAGTGATCGCAGCAGAAATGGCAGTTTTCAGTGGTTCTAGAGCTAGAAAATGCCTCGGTCTTTTAGGGGTTAAATGGTCACTTCAAGAGTAGACTACCTTACCCACTTTATAAAGTGTGGGAATTGCAACTTTGTGTCCATATCACCCATATGGAGGCACATATACACAAGGCCATCCCTTTGTGACAAGACCTTTATGCTAACCAAGCATAGGAGACATCACATATTAACTCCTAAAGGACTAGCCTGCTATTTTTTTGCATCACAACGATTTTGGGCAGGTACCTGTGACTAAAAATTTGCATATTTTAGGCTTAAATTTTAATAGAAGGTGGGAACAAGGAATATCTTTCATGTACATTAAGTTTCATGACATTTGAAAATAGGAATAAAAAATTATTGCATAATATGTTGTTTCTTTCTCAACTTGGGTAGTCCATGCAGATAAAAAAATCACTTTTTTCTAAAACAAAAATTTGGAAATGGTTTTTTTAAGATTTATTTGCACGTGGAAAGCTTTGAATCAATATGTTTTGATCAATGAGTCAAAAGTTATGAGGAGTTTTAGTTTGCGGGCAGTTATGGATTCTCTACTCTAAAATAAACTTCGAAGTTGTTTATTTAACTCAATTTTCAATATTTTTGAAAAAAAATGAAACCACGAGATGAGATGCAGATTGTTTATTAAAACATTACAACCATTGGGATTGACATTTTTCAATTCCATAATTAAACTCTTAACAATTTTGTATTTTGAATCATTCTCTACTTCTTCCTACTTACTATTTTTTTCCTATATGTTGTACACTTCCAAATGATTTGAAATTTTTTAAGCATGTAGACAACTTGTTTAGGAAAAATAATTCAAAGAAGCACTACCATTTTGGACATTTTTTCATGCAAATATGAGCTTGTGAAGTGCAGCTGCCCTGTTTTTTGTAGGGCCCCCCAAAAGATTTTTGCCAATTCAAGTGCTAATATCTTCCAATCCACATGGTGAAAAATTCTGAAATTTTTTCCACATCTTCTAAAACTAGCATACTATAAGATCCTACGATTATAATAGCCAAAAATTTCTTTATTCTAAAATTTGGTACTTGTACTAGAAATGGTAGTTTTCGAACATTTTTGGTGAAATTATAGTCAAGGAACTTTAGGGGTTAACTTATAACATGGCCAAGTGCTAAATAAATCTTCCTCAAAATGTATTAGATTGAAGGTCTCACAAGGAAATGATAATGTTAACTAGGGAAGAAATGTCATTTTTTTTATTGGCATGATGTAAATCTAAAAATTGTGACATTCAATTAGACAAAGCTTTAAGAAATAGGACTTGCATAGATTTACATTCCGTAAGGCCTTCTTGAAAAGTGTCACTGGAGTAGATTTGTGCCGATGCTCAATTGACACTATAAGATTATGAAATATAGCTATGCTTTCTATATTCAACGCTTGATTACCTTGCTTCTCTATTAGATATCGATTCCTTGCCATTA
This sequence comes from Pseudisothecium myosuroides, assembly GCA_951799445.1. NCBI lineage: Eukaryota > Viridiplantae > Streptophyta > Bryopsida > Hypnales > Lembophyllaceae > Pseudisothecium > Pseudisothecium myosuroides. The sequence goes on from OX637289.1 coordinate 20,517,037, forward strand.
CTTTTCCAAATGGGAGACTATAGCTAGCAAATGAATGAACAATTTAGATGAACACACATTACTTCAAGTGGAGGAAATTGACCATGAAATTATGGAACAAATTCTTGAATACATTGTCTTGTAGAGGGTGAGATACAAGATTCACAAACTAGTGACTACAAAGCCAAGCCCTCCTTTGACATGCATACTTGATTTAGATCATAGATCAATGGATGAGAGAGGGTCATTTTATCTTTCCTTATTTTTGTCTCTAGGATTGCTTTGAGGGTTATTAGACTGATTCTTTTCTTTTCTTTTCTTTTTTCTTGAAGCACATGGGAAAAATTCCATTGATATTAGACTGACTATTTCACTCTCATAGTTTCTTCTAATACGTGTTCACACAATAAGCCAAGCTTGATTTCCCAGATTCGATTTCTCATTTTATGTTTCACTTGGGACAACGCCTTTCATCGTTGTTTTCATATCTTGATTACAAATGTTTGGTGTTTTTCCTCAAGCTCTCCTATTGTCAGGTGGGATGAAGTTGATATACCCAGCCTGGAATTCTGAGGTGATCTTGGGCTAAGCTCAACTTAACTTCGTTTGCCTGTGGAAGCTGGGTATGACGGAGAAGTTCGTACTTAGCTGCGGCTTGTATCCAAAACAGCCTCTTGTAAACAGCCAATTTGTACAGTACAAGCCGGTTCAGGGATTTGAAATGCGACCATAGATATCTTGTTATTTGATGAGAAAGGACAGGATGTTCAAAAGCTTGCTGGTGGTGGGGAAACTCATCATTCACCAGCATGTGGAAAAATTTAGTGACAAAGCAGTGGGAGCTTTTGGCTAAGAAGGTACTGGCCAAAAGTGCCACTTTGGGCTACTATGCCAACACAACAAAGAACACGACCTTTGGATACAAAACTACCACTTTGGGCCACTGTGCCAACACAGCAAAGAACGCGACATTTGGATATTGTTTGTAAAAGTTACAATGAATCAAAATTTGTTTTGGTAGATGTTCTAAAATCTTTTCAACATACAAGCATACATACATAATGATTTTGTAAGATGCAACTTTATACCCGGTGGTGGGGAAACTCATCATTCACCAGCATGTGGAAAAATTTATTGACAAAGCAGTGGGAGCTTTTGGGTAAGGTGGGTACTCTCCAAACTGCTACTTTGGGCTACTGTGACAACGCGCCAAAGAACGTGACATTTGGATATTGTATGTAAAAGTCGCATGCATTCATCCTGGAATGGGTTTCTCTCTCTCGTATGCAAAATTTATGAAGGGTCAAAGTTTTTTTTGGTAAGATGTTTTGAAAATCCTTTCTTCCACATACATACTCATATACACATAGATTTTGGAGATGTACATTGAATGGTGATGGCAGTTTTAGGCAAGGTGCAATTTGAACTATGATGTAGTTTGCTCTAAAAGCAATTGTGCTCAAAAAACAAACACGACACAAAAGTACGTTTTGCTTTCTTCAATTTTCTAATAGGTGTACATTTCAAGAGGTGGTCACTAGCTTTTAGCGACCATTGTGTTTCAACTTCAAAAACTCATAACCAATTCCACAAAGGTCCAAAAAATATGAAACAACTTGGGTTAGATGTCAATTCCAATTTTATTCCTATGCAAATTTACTTCCCCCCAAAAGACAATCAGCTCTTCAATGATCACTTTAAAGCAGACTACCTTACCCACCTTAGAGGTCGCCCATATGGAGGCAGATACACAGGGGGCATCCCCTCTTGGAACCACACCTTCATGCTAACCAAGCATACTGTATGAGACATCACATATTAACTTGCTAAGGTAGGAGGTCCATAAAGCGACCATCTAAGCGCTGAACCTGAATTTTGGGGAGGTAAAACATCTTGAAATATTTTTCAGTAAATTTTCCTTGAAAGACAAGAAGAAATGGCATGTGGCTCAAGTTGTTTCATATTTTTCGGAGCTTTGTGGAATTAGTTATGAAATTTTGAAGTTGAAAAGCCAAAGGGCTACAAAAGCGACCACCTCCTAGAATGTACATCGTTTGTACATTTTGGTAAATTGAAGAAAGAAAAATGTACCTCTGTGTCCTGTTCGGTTCAAAATGCCCGGTTGGAGTTCGAGCCTCCTACCTTACATGGTCGAGGGCGCCCTGTGATGGCCTTGCCTCAAGGGTGAGGGCAGAGCCTGAGCCCGAGGTAAAGCCATCACAGAGCGGAATGCACGAGATTCGTAGGTTTCCCACTGCGTTAAGCAATGGAGGGAGCCCATGAGTGTTTGAAAAAAATCGGCGGTTAGTTCAAAGTTAGCAGGTGGAATTGGGAAAAAACCTGGTTGTAATTTGAAAACATCAGCAAAAAAATGGTGGAAAAATCTGAAAAAATTCTAATTCCAGTAGAAAATAGAAAAAATAACCAGACTCAGTTCTTCAAAAACTAGTTCATTATGAGAATTGAAGGAAATTAGCTGGTAAAAGTTAAAAAAAATCCCGAACACTGGAGCCCACCCGCTTAAAAAAATAATAGTGCTAGGCACTATTATCATTGGGTATTGTGCCTTGGCCCCATATGTTGGGACTCCGTGAAAAATCGTGTATTATGTCGTATAATCGAAGTTCTTTTTATATTAGCATTCACACTCTAGTGCTTAATGTGATAGTATGTAGAGGCTTGTGATGAGAAATAATACGGCGGGTCATTGAGTGGCAATGGATGTTATTTCCAAAGGAGCGTTGTACTTTTAGGTTATCAAACATTAAATCAATGGTTGGACCTTGTTCAATCATACTCAATTGAAGGCCTTACAAGGATCCCATAATGCTATCTAAATGAGAAATGTCAATTTCATTTTATTGGCGTGATGTAAATCTCAAAATTGTGACATTCAATTTGACAAAGCTCAAAAATTTAGGACTTATTTAAATATACATTCCAAGGCCTTCTTAACCCCTAAAGGACCAAGCCATTTTCAGGCTCCAAAACCACTGAAAACTGCCATTTCTGCTGCGATCACTCCCTAAACCAAAAAAAAACTTTTTTTTTACAATCTAACCGTAGGATCTTGAACTTCACTTGTCTCAGATCATGTGGTAAAAATTTCAAGAAATTTGACCGTTCCGATTGGAAGATATTAGCATTCAAAGTTGGAAAAAGAAATTTTTTGGAACTGTTTCCTGCAATTTCAGATGACTTTGACGGCCATTTGTGGATTTCTTTTGCACTATGCACCAAAAAGTTAAATTTTTTTATGTTGAACATTTGAGTTGAGAGTCGGGGGAAAAAATTTCAGCATATCAAAACTTGATTTTCATGTATAAAAAAATTGTCAAGTAGAAGTAGGTCCAAAATTGAACGAAACACAAAATCGTTAATAGCTCTTAGGTGGAATTAAAACACCATAATCCCAACGGTGGGATTGTTCTTGCAAACAAACTAAACCTTGTCAAAAAAAAAAAAAATTGAAAATTGCATTCAAAAATGAATTCTATAAGTGTGTTTTTTTAAGATGCTTAGATTGCCCGAAAAACAAGAATGTCCATAACTTTTTCATTCTGAGTCCAAATTGAATGAATCAAAGCTTCAAATGTAGACAAAAACATGATCTTTGAGGAATTTAAAAAAAAAAAAAAAAATCATTTTTTGGGTTTTTTTTTTTCTGCCTGATGAACTGTTTTTTTGCTTTAGAATGGCATAACTTTTGCTCCCGGGCACCGATTGAAAAAAAAATTACATTTGTAGAAAGCTAATGTGATTTCCTATCTTCAAAAAAAGTTTCAAAAAATCAAGTTAAAATTTCAGGTTGCACGAGCCTGCCCGAAATCCCAAGTGTCCCCCGAAGGGACTTTGGTCCTTTAGGGGTTAAAAGTGCCAATAGAGTAGATTTGTGCCAATCTTAAATTGACCTTATAAGATTACAAGATATTACCCTATGCTCGGGTCAAATTTGTTAAAAAATAATTCAAAATATAATTATACATGGCATGCAATGAAATTTTCAAAAATTATAATGTGGCATAATTGAAATGTGTAGAAAATATTAATGAGAATAATTTGAATCCTCAAAAAAAATGACGATGAAAAATTAAAAATTAAAATTAATGTACATAACAAAGCGATCGCTATATAAATATTAAAAAAATCCATAGAATACATAAGCTTAGTCCCTTTTCTCCCCCCAAAGAGAGATTGTATTCTTTGAAAGGGATTGGAACTTAACTAGTCCTCTTGCTAACTTACTAAGTTGTCAAGATCCTACTACTAAAGGTTATGAAATATTCCAAATCTTGTGAAATACAATTCCAAAAATTCTAAATGCATTTAATGAAAGATAATTCAACCCCAAAAGAAATGATTTCATTTAGGGTCTGATGAATTTGACCCTAATATACAGTAACCCTTAACTCCCAAATCAACCAAATATGGTCGGTCCAAAATTTTAGGCTTCTTTTGGTGTGGGGCTGTGGGCAATTAAATTCCTTTTGACCGCTTTAAAATTTTTGATGGGTAGTTTTGAAGGTTAACTATTGAATTTTTATTTATTTATTACTAAAAAAGATAAGTATTTGATTTTTTTGAGAGGTCCTCAAAGGCATATATATCTCATTGTGGAAGAGTATAGCTTACAAATTTTACTTGATTTCTTGGCTTTAAGCAAAGCTTGTCAATTTCACTTGAATTGAGATCTAAAAATTTTTACTTATCCATTTGCTTTGAAAATGGTCCCAGTGGAAAGAATAAATGGTTTTCATGGTTTTCATCGTTGAGAATTTAAACATGCAAGTGTTGATTTGGAGTTTTTTGCAATTTCTACTTATAAAAAAAATTGCATTTCAACAATTGCAAGGTGGATTGTGTAATGAGTTTGATAGCTTTTCAGGTAAAATTATGTTTTTTGAAAGTGTATTTCAGTGTGCTAACATGATTTGTAGTTATTCATGTCACCTCCAATCCCAAAAAACTTTTACATGCAAATTTCTCAAACATTGTGGAGAGGGGCAACATACTAAAAATGGAAAGTATACATTTTTCTTGTTATAAATTCACAACTTCTATGCAATTTCACACTCAAATTGGTGTGCATACTAACAAGCAAGCTCTTTAAACATCTATCTAGTTAGATTTATACAAATTGGTGTGCACTTTTTACATAGGAAAAACACACTTGGAAAGGCTTAGGCACTTAGGATTAATAGCCATGCTTTCTATATTCAATGCTTGATTACCTCATTTCTATAGTAGATATATTCTTTGTCATTATCCTTCCAAATGGGAGACTTATTGGTTGTTCTAATAATGCTTCTTAGCATTTGAATGTAGTCAAAAGTGTAAAGTGATGCTATTACATACAAAACAATGGCATAATAACACAATGAAAGCTATTACATTGGAATAGAATGTGGTGATTATGAAATTGTCAATTGTCATTTGCCAAAATTCTAGGAAATGTTTCATATTTTAGAATAGCGTTTTTGAATATTGATGGTAGTGATACAAAGACTTAATTGAGCCAATGTAGGATCCCCTACATTGTCTACAATGGAAAGCTATAATTACGTCCTTTGACTCCCTACAATATACCTTTATTTTTTGATATTGAATTGATTGGAAAAATAAAATATTCTTCAATTTGTCATTCTACTACAAAAAAATCAATAATAGGATTGACCATGTGTAATGACCAAAGTAGCAACAAAAGGTATATCCAAGATACAAAAATAGGCAACCTATTCAAATGGAGGACTAACAAGAATGAATGAGCAAAATGGGTGAGCATGCATTACTTTAAACGAAGGAAATTGACCATGAAACTATAAGACAAATTCTTGAATATGTTGTAGAAGGTGGGATACAAGATTCACAAACTAGTGATTATATAGAAATCCTTTCTTGATATGAATGTTTGATTTAGATCATGGACCAAATGGATGAGGGAGGATCATGTTTTCTTTCCTTGTTTTTGTCTCTAGGACTACTTTAGAGATTATTAGGTTGATTATTTCACTCATAGTTTCTTCCTAATACATGTTTACAATGGGCCAAATTTGATTTTCAATATTTGTTTTTTTCATTTCATATTCCATCTAGGACAATGCCTTTGACTGTTGTTTTCATATCTTGTTTACCCTAGTGTGACTTGACTTTTGTTTTTTTATTAATTAATTAATGACAAAATCAAATTCTTATAAAAGGTTAAGAAACAAATAGTGAAATCTGTGGAAAAGGAGTAAGAACTACGCCTAAAAACTACACTAATAAAGGGTCAATGTTGGAAGGACTAGTGTTTGAATTGGTATCTAGTCATCAAAAGCAAATAAATGAACCACTACCTTGAACCGTTAACAACACAACTAAAACATGTTATACAAGCAAGTAAATGAACCACTGTCTTAATCCCTAAAGGACCAAACACCATTTTTTGACAACAAAGCGATTTTGGGCAGCTCAATACAAATGGAAAATTTATTTTTTTCTTTTGAAATTTTCACACAAGATGTGCCTAAGGTGTAGCTTCAAGGCCCAACAATTTTCATAACTTTTCACTACATGGTTAAAAAGTTATTGTATGATATGTAATTTTCCACATTCGGTGGGCAGTCCGGGTAGCTCAAAAAAATTCTTTAAAAATCACTTTTTTGAAAAATTAAAATTTGAAATTGGTTCTATAGATTTATATGTACATGGAAAGCTTTGAATCATTCCATTTGGATTAATGAGTCAAAAGTTATGAGGAGTTTTAGTTTGAGGGTAGTTATGGAATCTCTACTCTAAAATAAACTTTGAAGTCCTTTATTTTACTCAATTTTAAATGTTTTTGAAAAAAAATAAAAACTTTGAATGTAGATTTTTTATTACAACATTACAACCGTTGGGGTTGGCATTTTTCAATTCCATAATGAAATTCTTGAAAATTTAGTATTTTGAGTCATTCTCTACCTCTTTGTACTTACTATTTTTTTCCTATATGTTGTACAATTCCAAATGATCTGGAAATTTTCAATCATGTAGCCAACTTTCCTTGAAGAATGGATTCAAAGAGTAACCACCATTTCGGACATTTTTTCATACAAATGTGACCTTGTGAAGGGTAGCTGCGCATTTTTTTGCAGGGACAAAAAAAGTTTTTTTGTCAATTTAAACGCTAATATCTTGCAATCCACACGGTGAAAAATTCTGAAATTTTTTCCACATCTTTTCAACCCCTAAGGACCCAAGTGACCATTTTCTGGTCGCTGCCCCTGTTTTTTGAGCTGTCCGTTTCCATATTTTGAGTTTTTTGAAAAATAAAATTTGTTTCTAGAAAGTAGACTTTGTTACAAATCCAATGGCAGTGGTTTCATCAAATTCCAAGTTAAACTCCGCCTTGTGGAATTTTTCAAAGTTTAGCAGTGTAATTTAGTTTACAGCTCGTTTTTTTGTGTTCGGTTTGGGCATGGACTAAAAAGTCAGCCAACCAATGAGCTTCTTGCCCACCTCATAAAGGTCAGATCCACCTTGAAAAGGTCAGATCCAAGGAGCTCAAGGAGAAGACAAGTGTCCGGCATTCTTTTTTCTCTTGCAAACACTAAGGTAGGAGGTGCATAAAGCGACCCTTTAAGGGCTGATCCGCCTTTTTTGCAGGTTTCCATGGACAAAATGATTTTTAGTTCATTTTTCAGAGAAATAAAAATAGATTTGGAACACAACACAAGTGGTTTCATTTTTTTTTTAAGCTTTTTTGAATTACTTATGAATTTTCAAAGATTCAGGTCATAGGTACCTATTTGTGACCATAGGTGTCCCAAATTTTGTCCTCTTGTGACTTGTAAAGAGATGTGCGGAAACCAAAGACAATGATTGGCTCTTGCAATTAAATAAATAAATTTCCTTGAATTCATTAAGGGACCAAAAAAGTCCATTTAAGGATCACCTTGCATCCATTCTACAAGTACCTATAGGACAGTCTGAAGAAGAGGGTCGGAATTGGAGCCACCTACCTTACTCAAATTTCAGCGACCACCGTGCATTGCAAGCTTCACCATGAACTGTAAGATTCTTGGAATGTTATGAAATTTTACATGTACATTCTCAACTCTCTTATCTTTCACTGAGCTTTTAAAAAGGCATAATTTTGAAATATTCTCACAAAGATATGCTCCTTCAAAGTGAGCTGCCCTGTATTTCCATTGACCCAAATAAAACTTCAAAATTAAATATCTCCTAAACCATGTGGTCAGATAATCTAAAAATTTTTAAGACGCTCACTCTCAATGTTAAATCTGAGATCCTACGATTATATTATATCCGATCTCAAAAAAAATAGATAAAAAAAATTGCTCAAGTTGTTGGCAGTTTTGGCCCATTTCGAAAGAACACCCCCCTTGGGTCCTTAGGGGTTAAACAAGTGTACTGCAAGATCCTACGGTTACATATGTTCAAAAATGTTTTTTTTCTTAAATTTGGTACTTGTATTAGAAATGGCAGTTTTGGAGCGGTTTTGATGAAAACATAGTCAAAAACCTTTAGGGATTAAATTGTTAACAATACAATTAAAACACGTTACACAGAGAGTACTTCCATGCATGCATATTAAATAGAATTATAAAAATTAAATTGTTTCCACTTTTATGATCCTTTTAAATTTGAAAGGACATGACATTTTTTTCATTTGTGAAATAACTACATGATTACAAAACTAAAACCATCTTTAACCCCTCAAGGACTAAGAGAACACAATGTGTCTTCTTCAAATTTTCAATGGCAAATTCTCGGTAGGATGAAATAAATCTCAATATTTCATGAAGTAGGATCTTGTAGAATATCAAGTTGGCATTCTTGTTGCAATTTCCAATTTTCAAAATTTCAATGTGAGAAGTATTTAGAAATTTATTTAGGAAATGTAGTCTACCATAATAGAAAAATGGAGTAAATATAACTTTTTTACAATGAAAGGAATAGTAGGGATCGAAAAAAACATTTTCTTTGACATTTCTAGTCTTTACTTTGCACAAACAAAATGGATTTCAAGAAAAAAAATTCGAAATTTTATTTTCAGCAATCTTAAAAATACAAGATTCAATCTAGTGCAATTATTTTTTAAAATTTTATAGGATCCAATTTGATCAATTTTGGCTTTCTACTCCTTCTGTTTGAAAATGTGTATAAATTTGAGAGAGTTTTTTATTTTTTATTTTTTTAAAATTAAAAAATACTACATTTGCTTTAGATTCCAATATAGTTTTTTTTGGAAGGTGGGTGGATAAAAATGCATTTTTCATCTTCTTATAATTTTTCTTCTTCCAAAATTTCATTTTTTTGCTTATAAAGTTGATCATCCAAAATTGTTATAATCTAAAAATCCAATGGTCAATATTTTCCACAATTAATTGCATGCATACTAGACAAAGTAGTCTTTACTTTTTAAAAATAAAAATTTCAAGTGCATCCATGTGCAAAAAAATATGAAAGTAGGACACTTCATTGAAAATCTCGATTATCAAAAAGTAGTTAGGCTTTGAGGGGTTAATCCATATAATGGAAACAAACCACTTTGAATGAAAAAAATATTTTTTTTGTCATTCCAAAGACGAAGGCCAGGTCACACTACGGTACAAATGTTTGGTATTTTTCTTTTCATCTATTGTCTTGGACTTTGGTGTGAGGCCTTGATTAAAGAGACTCGTCATCCTTATTGGCCTTTGAAATAAGTAGGGATTTCCTCTTCTATGGTTTCTTTCATATCAATCCCATGTTCGATGTGTTCTTGCAATTCATATTCAGTATAAGAACAATTTCAGTTTTTTTAATTTTTTATAAGCTTTTAGGTGATTGCAAGAAACACTTATACTATCTGGTTGCGTTTTTTTTGGATCGCTATAACTTTTGCTATAACTTTTGATTTATAGGTTCAATGCCAAAACCAAAAAAACGCTTCCTAGATGTCATAATTGTAATTGTATCCCTTATTTTTAGAAATAAAAAAAAATCAATTTATATTTAAAATTCAATTTTGTTAATTTGTCACACTTTCACGTTTAGGGGTTTTTTGTAGTAAATTGAGCGTTTTAAATTAATGATTTTCAGTTGAAATTTTCTATGGTATATTTTCCTAGTAGGTAGACATATTCCTACCAAAGATCATTTAAAAATACATTATTTTATAACCTCCACAGTTGTGCAAATAGGCCTCCCTTGCGCGCGCACTTCTAAACATTAGAGATGGTTTTGACTTCATTTTTTCGCTCAAATCTCATCACCAAGTAGTCCTCCCAAATGGCCAATTTTTAGTTTTGTCCAAAATTATTTTTCCTATTTTCTACAAATTAAAATGTTGAAGGATGTATTTTTTGGGACAACTCTACACACTATTCTAGCGAAGAGGAAAATACATCCTTTGACATTTTAATTTGTAGAAAATAGGAAAAGCAATTTTTGACAAAACTAAAAATTGGTCATTTGGGAGGACTTCTTGGTGATGAGATTTGAGCAAAAAAATGAAGTCAAAACCATCTCTAATGTTTAGAAGTGTGCGTGCAAGGGAGGCCTATTTGCACAACTGTGGAGGATATAAAATAATGTATTTTTAAATGATCTTTGGTAGGAATATGTCTACCTACTAGGGAAATATACCATAGAAATTTCAACTGAAAATCATTAATTTAAACCGCTCAATAGTACTAAAAATCCCTAAACGTGAAAGTGTGACAAATTAACAAAATTGAATTTTAAATACAAATTGATTTTTTTTAATTTTTGAAAAATAAGGGATTACAATTAGGACATCTAGAAAGTGCTTTTTTTGGTTTTGGCATTGAACCTATAAATCAAAAGCTATAGCAAAAGTTATAGCGATCCCCCCAAAAACTCAACTAGATAGTACAGGTGTTTCTTGCAATCACCTTTTAGCTACTTTTTAGGCTTTGTGGCATTTTATAAATGATTCTTTACCTTTTAGGGGTCCTTGTCTCTTAATTCAAAAGGTGGCAACTTCAAAAATAAATTCAAACACTCGTAAGAAATTTAAAAACAAGAACTCTAGTTGGTATTCTTTCCATTCATAATATTAGTTTCTTGTATTTTTTCTTTTTGTCCCAAATTAATTAGTTTCCTTCTTTAGCAATATGCTTCAAAACCAATTCTTGGACAATCTTTCTTCGAAAAACATCATCACTTGTATCTTCTAGAAGTTGGAGATTGATGCCCCTCCAATCTTCGATAGACCTCAACCCTACCTTCCAGATATTCAAATCAATTTGAGGGTCTTTCTTAGCCCATTCTTTCCATTTAAGAAACCACAAAGCTTGCCGTTGTTTATACTTAAATTCACGCCGATTCAATACAACAACAATATTTTGGGCTCCAATATTTGTTTTGGTCGCGCAGTTGATACTTGCTTGTCCTGGGTCGCGTAAGATGCCACAAATGTCACGATCTGTATCATTGGCCACTTTGACTCTATGAAAAACTCCTTTGTCAGAAATAGTATCTCCAACGGACATTCTTGCGTGGCTTTCAGGGCTTGCGTCACAGAGTATTCATCTTTTGCGCTGGGACTCGAATCTTCGTCAGTAAATACAGAGTATCGTGCTGCTTCCAAGTCCCGGCGTAAATGATCAAGAATTGTCTTTGGCGCACTACCGTGGCTCATGAAGATCGCTTCTTTTGGTTGCTTTTCCAAGAACCTGCGTCACGTAGCAATAGTATGAGGTATCCTTTAGTTTTAATTCTGTGAATGTCACTTACAATTTGGAATCATAAAATACTTAATACATAGAGATCAGGCACACACGGAACAAAATTCTTTGATTCGAATACCACTACGGCTGACAATTTGCGTGCACGCGCATTTGAAAAAATAAGAGAGTATTGGGCACTTACTTCGTTCATTTAGAATTACAATGCCTACCAATATCATTTACTTTAGGGCTTTGATTTAACAAAGAAACACACCTTGAAGAACTAGGCTGTAGCTCCCAATCCTGAAATTTTCACTTCATGTTGATAGTCACAAATGTGGAGCTGAATCAATATCGTTGTTCGAAAAAGAAACCGCTATCGAGATCGATCTACACACCATAATACACCCACCAGCTTCTTGTCCCGTCTAGCAGGCGCTCGTCCTTAAGTTGTGCAAACGAAGAAACATTTTGCTATTGAAGCTGTATTTCTTTCAAAGAAGAGTTTCTAACAGGAAGCGTGGATTTCTCTATTGGCAAAAATTCATGGCGATTGCAAGACAATAATGCTTGAAAATAGTGGATAAGACAGGCAAGCTTCGTGGACAAGATAGGCAAGTTGTATTCAGGCAGTCACCAACTTAAGTTACAATGATCATGACTTTCTTTTTAGAGCCACTGCGAAGCTGGAGCTCTAGGAATTGGAGGCCAACGTCCAAGAGCCTACACATATAGGACGTAAAGTAGATGCACCCATTTGGTGCACAAGAATTCCTCCCTCATATTTTATTGGTGCACATTTTTTTTCTAAAATTGGTAGTGATTGGTAGTGGGTTAGGATTTGAGGCACAGTTTCTAAAAAAGTATGAATGTTTTACTTAATTATAAGAGAGTCATGCCGTAGTCATTTTTTATGCAAGAAAGGTTCAGGTAGTGTTATTTTATTTGGGGGTGTTGTGGATGGAGTTGGAATCTAGTCAATTTGTAGTGCTCTTTCAGTCACTTTAGCAATTCAATGGTAACGGGAAATGACTGCGGAGGTTAGTTTATAGTCATTCTGGAGCTTTTTAAGTATGCATAAATTACATAGTAATGTTTGATGCTTCTGGTCACTACATTGGAACAACCAACAAATGAACAAAACAGCACAACAACTTTTCTACAAAACTGTAGAATAACAATAAAATTGCAAAATAGTAATAAGACTGCAGAACAACTATAACGGACGTACGAGATGCAAGGCAAGACAAGACAAGGCAATATGATTTCTAGATAACAAGACTTGATATTAGAGTTCAAGAAGTACAAGACTAGAGCTAGAGTCAAGAACTAAGATCAAGAGAGGTGTTGTCGAGACTGAAGACTACCTCAGCCTCGACTCTTATATATACTACTAGCTAGGAGGTTCCTCTAGAAGCTTCTGCTACCTGAGAAGCTTCTCTCTAGCTTGGATGTCTTTCTAGAACGTTCATTCATTTAGAAAGCTTCTCAAGAAGCTTCCCTCCAGTTTGGACGTCCTTCCAGAAACTTTCAAAAGCTTCTCCTATTTGGATAGTTTCTCAAGAAGCTTACTCCAACTACAAGCTTCTCGGAGGAGGTTCTAACTATATTCGTGACATAACCTCCTTCTCTAGCGACGAATTCCAAGAGGAGCTCAAGTAGTCCTTATTCTACATCTGCAAGAAATCAAGAATGCGACGAATAGTATCTGCAACATAAGCTGTCCGCTAATCTCTAGACAAAGACTGCACATGGCCACTTAGTCAACAATTGTGATCCCGACTTCCTTCTACTGGAAGAAACCCAATGTACTGCTCCATGTTGAGGCCTTCAAAACATCCTTGGAAGGTAACTTCTGGTCCATCAGGCTCGAGTCATCCAACTTGCAGTAAAATCACTAAAGCACGAACGTCACGTTGAAAACTACCATACCATGGCTGCTCGATACGTGGTCATTTTTGTTGTGCTGAAGATTCACCTTCAGCTTGAAGTCGTGGTGGCGGAGAATCTGTAGGTTGCAAAGGTTGGTCCGGTAACTGTGACATAGAAAGCTCAAGTTCGGGCTTGGTAGTGTGCTCGGGATCTAAAGAGTCTCTAAAAATCCTCCAATTAGACATATTGAAGTTTCTGCAAAGGCTAACTAAAGACTAAAATGTTCTATGACTAGAATAGAGACTGTCTTGTTTGTATCAACTTTTCCTCTTTAAATCCAGCTTCATGTGGGGAGGCTTATCAAAGAAGCTATTGTTTAAATAGGCTCCGGTTTACCGAGATAGTGTTGACGAAACTCATGTATCTTTTGCGGCGCATTGACCAAATTCGCTGCTGATTTCCATGTACATTCATTAATGTCATATCCGCGTTAATGTATCAAGTACTCCAACTTGTCGTGTCTACGTCGTGAATCAAGTAATTTTTCCATCTCATATTCCTCATGATTATCTATTTCGATAGGAGGCGGTGGTGGTTGACTTCTTTTTGGCAAATTTGACTCTTTATACGGTTCAAGAAGAGAAATATGAAAATCCGAATGTACTTTTATAGATGACGGAAGCTCCAATCGATAAGCAACATGATTGATTTGCTTTTGATTGGGAAATGGACCTAGCCGAAGATAATCCAATTTGTCACATGGTCGAGTGGTCTTGATGTTGCGTTAAAGGAGCCAAACTTTGTCGCCAACTTGGAATGAAAGTGATTCTTTGCGCAACGTGTCTGTTGACGTTTTGTAACAATCTTGAGCTACTTGTAGATGAAGTTTCATCGTATCATGAAGCTCTGATAAATGCAAAGTCAAATCTTTGGCTGTTGGATTATCCGTTTGAAAAATGCCAAATAGATCAAACTTCGGATGATATCCATAATAGACATAAAATGGCGTTTGTTGAGTAAAAGTGTGGATAGTGTTGTTGTACGCAAACTCCGCCAATGTCAAATGTAAAGTCCAATCATCTTGTTGATGGTGCAATGTAAATACTGTTTTAATACTTGATTTACGCGTTATGTTTGTCCATCCGTTTGAAGGTGGAAGACAAAAGAAAGTTTGATATCCATCCTTAAAGTTTCAAAGAGGGATCTCCAAAACTTGGAAACAAATTGAGGTCCTCGGTTCGATACAATATTGTCTGACAGTCCATGATAACGATAAATATTATCCAAAAAAAGCTTCGTTGTTTTTTCGCTAGTAATTGTCTTCTTGCATGGTATAAAATGTGTCATTTTTGTAAGTCGATTTACAATCACACATATGGAATCAAAGGTCTTGGATGGAGGTAAGTCCATAATAAAATCCATAAAAATTGAAGACCATAGTTGCTTTGGAATGGATAATGGTTGGATTGTTGGAGAAGTCCATGTGGTCGATGTCAAAGATTTTTAGATCTTGAACAAGTGTTACAAGTGAGCACAAAGTTTTTGACAGCCTTATACATTTAAGGCCACCAGAAATCTCGAGACACGAGTTCTAATGTTTTGTTGAATCCAAAATGTCCAACAGCAAGAAAATCATGTTGAATTTGAAGAACTTGAAGGCGCAAAGGGCCTTCAAGAATGTATAAACATCCTTCAAAATACAAGAGGTTGTCCGAAAACTTGAAGTTGTCGCCATCACGGTGAGAGCGACACTTGATGTCAATAACTAGAAAATTCAAAGCCGATAATGTGCGGACTTGATTAAGGAACGAAGAATCAATTGACATTATCATAGTTATTGCACGAAGATGGAATTGCTCGGGCTTAAAAAAAGTTGTTTGTTGTTGGTCACATACAGCTTCTCCTTCTTTTGGTATTATATATGATCTCCGCGATAAGGCGTCTGACAATCCTTGTTCTTTCCCGGGACGGTACGTGATAATGAAGTTGAAGCAAGATAAAGACATATTCCAACGAGTTTGACGTCAATTCAAAATGCGAGTAGAGATGAAATATTTAAGATTTTTGTAATCTGTATATACAATCACCTGATGCGATGCACTTTCAAATAAGTGACGCCATTCTTGAAACGAGTCCACAGTAGCAAGGAGCTCCTTGTCATAGATCTCGTAGTTAATATCTGCAGTTGAAAATTTACTCGAATAGAACGCGATGGGATGAAGTTTCCCTTCTTCTCCCATTTGCAAAAGAACTGCTCCCAATGCAAAATCTGAAGCATCTGTTTCCATATAGAATGGTTTTGAAAAATTTGGATAGATCATGATCGGAGCTGTTATAAAAGTTGACTTCAAATGTTGAAAAACCTTCTCTACTTCAGGTCCCTAATCTAATTTATCTTTGTATGTTAGCCAGGTTAGTGGAATCGCTATTTGTGAGTAGTTTTTGATGAAGATCCGATAGAAATTGACAAATTCGAGAAAACACTACACATTACGTACTGTTCGAGGAATTGACCAGTCTGTGATAGCTTGAATTTTCTTTGGATCCATCAATAGGCTTTGGTTGGAGATGATGTATCCAAAAAATCTTGTGGTTGATGAAATACACATTTTTCTAATTTGGCGTATGATCTAGCGTCTCGTAGCTTCTGTAGTACAAGTTTTACGTGTCTCTCATTTTTTTCAATATTTTTGGAATAAATCAAGATGTCGTCAAGATAATATAATACAAATTAATCCAAAAACTTGTGGAAGATATCATTCATCAAGTGCTGAAAAATAGCTGGTGCATTTGTAAGTCCGAATGGCATGACATTATACTCAAAATGTCCATATCTTGTTTGAAATGTTGTCTTCCATTCATCTCCTTCTTTTATGCGCACCAAGTTATATGCTTCGCGAAGATCAATTTTCATATAGATTTTGGCTTGTCCAAGTTGATCAAGAAGTCCAGATATCAACAGCAAACTCGACGGCAAAGGATATCAATTTTTCACCGTTAAATTGTTCAAACCTCGATAGTCAACACACATTTGTAAAGAGCCGTCTTTCTTCTTCACAAAAAGTATCGCGGTGCCAGCTAGAAATTTAGAATGTCGAATGAAGTTCTTTGCAAGATTTTCGTCGATATACTCCTTCAATGTTGAAAATTCATTCTGCGACAGATTGCAGATTGCACCAAATGGTGGCTGAACTCTATCTTCAAGATCAATGGCGCAATCGTATAGCCGATGTTCTGGCAAAATGTTGGCGTTTTTCTTTTCAAAGACGTCTCCAAATTCTTCATTATGACTTGGTATACTTGATAAAATATTGTTGTTTTTGCGTATTGAGGTTGCGTAAATAATATAAGAATTGTTCTTTCTTACTGTTTTAAGAAAAGCTTTAACTCCAACAAGTACGGGCTTGGCACTTGAAGATGTTGAAAGAGATTTCGTTGTTGAAGTTTCTAGAGGAAATGATAAACTTCGTGACTTCTCGTCTACAGTTGGATTATATTTTTCAAGCCAAGAAAGTCCTAAAATCACGGGATTGGATGGAGTTTTGATCATATTGAATATAATTTGATTTTTATGTCATTGGAATGAAACTTCTAACGCTTTACTTTCATGAGTGACATTTTTCGAAGATAAGGCCCGACCGTCTATGGCTTCTACGTGTATAGGGTTTAATTTTCTGACTAGAGGAATCTTGTAACGTTTTGAAAATTCCTCATTCATAAAACAAGCTGAAGCTCCAGAATCTAAAAGGGCATGAATCTGTAACTTTTGGGGGGGGGCCCAAATGTAGAGGTATGATAAAACAATGAGAAGGTTGAGAAGAAATGTGAGGACCTAAGTTCGTCTGTAAATTCAAGGGCTCTAGCCGCACAGTACCTAGTGTAGTTGAGCGTCCTCGTTTTCCGATACATGTACGGCTCTTGTCTTGAAAGGATGTTGTTTGCGCTTCTTGTGGCAATTAGTGGCTTTGTGACCATGGCCTCCACAATATAAATACAAATCTTCATCAAGACGACATTTCTTTTCTTGCGCAGTTAACGGTCCAAATCATACAGCATCAATTTGTATGTCCTTAGGGCCTTCGAAATGTGTGCTTGTTATATGTGTTGCCTTAACCGTTGGTAAAGTATTCGTTTAGGTGGTTGATGTAGTTCAAGACTGTCGGCCTTAACGCCTTTGAAATAATCGATTGTCACATTTTACAATTTGACTTATGACTTCGTTGAGTGTCTAGGGATCAGGAAATGATAGTAATAAGTTCTTGACATCGTCTCTCAAGCCCCATTGAAATTGACTCATGAGTATTTTTTTGCCCCAATTGATGTCGTAAGTAAATTGTCGGAATTCCGATGCATATAGTGAAGTTCAGCGAGATAATTGTTATAAAGAACAAACTTTAGTTGTTGCTCAACGGATCTTGTCATGTTCTCCAAATGCTTCAGAAAATGCTGTTAGGAATGTCTCGAAGTTGCTTAAAATTGAAGATCTTTTCTCAAATAGCAGTGAAAACCAAGACAAAGCTTGTCCAGTGAGCAAGTTTTCAATCAAACCTATCTGTGATTCGTTTGTCGGGTACCATTGAGGTTGAAGAAAAATGATGAGTTGAACTTGATTTACAAATCTTCAAAATTTTGTTCTGGAACCATCAAACTTTTCGGGGAGACTAATTTGTGGCTCCATTGTAGTTGAGACATTTGAATCAAAGTGTTGAGCAGGTACACCAGTCCCTGAAATTGAAGCCGATGGAATGAATTGAGATGCTTCAACTACTCATACACTTATATTTACAACAAAGTCTTCAAGAATATTTATTCTCATAGACAAAAAATCAATGGCCTTCAAAAGGAGATCTAATTTGGTTGCTATTGAACTGGCGTCTTCGCTTCCTAACATCTTGATTCACTTAACAAGAGTATAAAAAAGATTAAGCTACTAATCAAGAACCAATTTAGAAATGGGTAATCTTCAATCTCTAAATATTAAAGTTGTATTCAAGAAGTGCGGTAGTCCACACGCAATCAAGAAAAAATTTGTTGAGAAAAATAATACTAGTTTAGAGAAGGGTAGTCCGCAACCTCTAAGCGCTTCAATATTTTCAAGAAGGGCGGTAGTCCGCACCCAATCAAGAAAAATCAAGCTCCAATATTAGTTTTGTCCTTGGTCCTCTCAATGACTAATACGACAAGATTTGAACTAAACTAACACTTTGTCCGTTTGCTAAAAAGTACGGAATCAAATTTTGCAAAGCAAAATTTGAAGAGTCAGTCTCAACAAACTGTAACGTATGTACGAGATGCAAGGCAAGACAAGGCAAGATGGTTTCTAGATAATAAGATTTGATATTAGAGCTCAAGAAGTACAAGACTAGAGCTAGAGTCAAGAGCTAAGATAAAGAGAGGTGTTGTCAAGACTAAGGACTACCTCAACCTCGACTCCTATATATACTATTAGCTAGGAGGTTCTTCTAGAAGCTTCCGCTACCTGAGAAGCTTCTCAAGAAGCTTCCCTCTAGCTTGGATGTCCTTCTAGAAAGTTCCTTCATTTGGAAAGCTTCTCAAGAAGCTTCCCTCTAGTTTGGATGTCCTTCCAGAAAGTCAGAAACTTCCAAAAGCTTCTCCTACTTGAGAAGCTTCTCAAAAAGTTTATTCCAACTACAAGCTTCTCGGAGGAGGTTCTAACTATGTTCGTGACGACAACAATAAACTAACAAACCACAAATGAACAAAACAGCACAACAACTTTCCTACAAAATTGAAAAATAGCAACAAAATTGCAGGACAGCAACAATACTACAGAATAGCAACAAATGAACAAACCCACAAATGAACAAATCACAAATGAGCAAAATAGCACAATACCTTTTCTACAAAATATCATAATAGCAACAAAACTAAACAACAAAACAACAACAATACTAAACAACAACACAAGAAAACAATAGAACAAGAACTAGAACAAAACAATAACATAACAACACAAGAAAACAACAATATAAGAAAACAATACAACAAAAAGAGGAATGTGAACTAAACAATCACTTAGGAAAATTGAAGCAAAAGCAAGAGGAAAAAATGAGAAGATGTTTATAAGGAAAATGAAAGAAGAAGATACACAAAGGTGGTGGCGGTTGACCTAAAATATGGCAGTTGACCTAAAATCTGAGCCTTCCGTTTGTTTTTGAGATGCAATCAAAGCCGTCCATTTGTTGCCAAGATGCAAAGTTATTCTAAGTTATTCATGTGTATGTATATAAAATTCCAAAATACCTTTGGATGCTAAAGCATTCCATCGGGGCATTATAGAAACTTAAACCTAGTGAATTGATTTTGATACAATTTGCTCATCTTTTACAATAGCCAATAGTGCTTCATTTGGTGATAATGTAGAATAAGGTAGTAGGCTCAAAAAGTGACCTTTTAAGGGCTGATCTGCCTTTTTTATAGGTGGACATGAACCAAAATATTTTTAGCTCATTTTTCAGAGAAAGAAAAATAGATGCAAAACATAACACAACTACACAAGTGGGTCCATATTTTTTTGAAGCATTTTTTAATTAGTTATGAATTTTCAAAGATTTTAGTAGTAGATACCTATTTGTGACACTAGGTCTCCTAAAATCCGTTCCCTTGCAATTTTGAAAGTGATTTGAGGAAATTAAGGCCAATGATTTTTTGGTTTCCAAGTTCAACTAATGAAATGAAGAATGTGAAGTGTAGTTTATTATGCTCTTCATATATGAACAAAATTCTAAAGATTGAAGTTTTCCCTTCAAATTGAAGTTGATTGAATCAAAGGCAAAAATGCATTATTAACATTTTTATCCTTGTAGTTTTGGAATATTGAAAATTAGAATTTTTTGGGCATTTTCAAGGAGCACCATTGTTCAATCAGTTGTTGAATGTGAGGTTGTCATTTTGTAGGCATTTAGCATATGCCCAAGACTATGTGTGGCCCTTTGTTCCGCCTCCAAGAGCTTCATCTCCTTCAATCAAGCAATATTCAAAGAGATGCAAAAAATAAGAATGAACAATATTGATTGATGATTGCATGGATGGAGGGGAAACTACTACTTGGAGTCGTTTTGTTGGTCCCAAATAGCAATTGAAAACCAAATTTGACCGATTCGCAACATCACTAAGTGCAACAGAAAGATCATTTTGGAAAAAATAAAAATTAAAGGCCAATAGAAAGATTATTTGGGACGGAGGGAATATGTATTATGAGACGTAGACAATTTGACATATCAAGTTAGTAGGTGTATTGTTTAGTTACTCTTCTATAAAAATTTGTCATTTTATGTTGTTTTAAAGTTCTTTTAATATAATCTTATTCCATATTTCATTATATAAAGACAAAAAAATAGAGACAAAAAAATATTCTTATAAAATATTGATGATAGTTCCAAAGACAAATTTTAGGAATATTTATTTTTTGAAGATCACATTCTACTTATAAATTTGGTAGAAAAATGTGATAAATCCAACCATTTGGATGTGATCTATAGATGAAGATGAAAGGCAATCATTATTTTTAAATTTTTCTTTATAAATTATAGTATTGTGCTTTACATTACAACACCTCTTCACAAACCTTAAATTTGAATTATTTTGTTGACTTCTGAAATATGTTGACACCAACAATAAAAAATTTAAGTTGAAAAGAATAAAATAACCCTATGAGGAATCAAATAACCCTACTACTTATAGATTAGCAAGATTGGATTGCCTTGCTAGAAAATTTAATGAAAATGAGTTCAATATTCAATTGAATTAATAATTTACGTTGTATTGTAATACAATTTCTATTGATATTTGACAAATGAATTAGACTACAAATGCGTATGACAAAGCCTGCAAATCATCCCGTATCCATTGAAGAATGATTGAGGATGATGAACTTCACTATAGGAGTGCTCCATACACAAACTTATTGCATCTCATTAGTGATATATGTCCTTTTCACTATGAACAATTCTTAACCCCTAAAGGACCAAATACCATTTTTTGGCAACATAGCGATTTTGGGCAGCTCACTACAAATGGAATTTTTGTTTATTTTTCTTTGAAATTTTCACACAATTTGTGCCTAGGAGTAGCTTCAAGGCCCTATAATTTTCATAACTTTTGACAAGGTTAAAAAGTTATTGTATGATATGTAATTTCACATTTGGCGGGCAGCCTGGGCAACTCAAAAAAATTCTTTAAAAATCACTTTTTCTTAAAATAAAAATTTGAAATTTATTTTATAGATTTTTATATACGTGGAAAGCTTTGAATCATTCCATTTTGATTAATGAGATGAAAATTATGAGGAGTTTTAGTTTGGAGGTAGTTACAGATTCTCTATTCTAAAATAAACTTTGAAGTCCTTTATTTAACTCAATTTTGAATATTTTTGAACAACATCAACAACATTGGGTGTAGATTGTTTATTACAACATTACAACCATTGGGATTGGCATTTTTCAATTCTTTAACTAAATTCTTGACAATTTAGTATTTTGAATCATTCTCTACTTTTTATTTACTATTTTTTTCCTTTATGTTATACAATTCCAAATGAGCTGAAAATTTTCAAGCATGTAGCCAACTTGCCTTGAAGAATGAATCCCAAGAGTATCCACCATTTTGGTTATTTTTTCATACAAATGTGACCTTGTAAAGGGCAGCTGCCTACTTTGTCGCAGGGGAAAAAAAGGGATTTTGTCAGTTCAAATGCAAATATCATCCAATCCACACAGTGAAAATTTCTGAATTTTTTTCCACAACTTCTTAAACTAGTGTACTACAAGATCTTACAGTTACATGTGTTCAAAAATGTTTTTTTTCTAAAATTTGGTACTTGTAATAGAAATGGCAGTTTGGAGCGGTTTTGGGTGAAAACATAATCAAAAACCTGTAGGGGTTAATAAAAGATATTACATGTGGGGGATTGGTATTTGATTCAAAACACATTAAATGTCAAATATTATTTAATATTAATATCACTTCATTTCAAATACTCAAATTGTTAATTTTCAATAAAACAACTTTGCATTATTAAATTGTTTATTTGTTGAACTTCCTCTTAAATAAATTGCCCTTGAATCTCAATTTGCTAACAAAGTGGGATTATTTTTTTGCTCTAAGGTTTTGAAATGTATCCTTGGGCAATAAAGAAAGGAAATTGAATAAGGTAATTGCATGTAATTCAAACCCTATTTACATTTCTAAAATCCACTCCAAATCTTCCTAAAACAATTAGTCTACCTCTATTCATGAGAACATATTCATAGGTCGCTTCTGTGTACACTTATTTTCAACACTTCATGGCTTATTAAGGGTTGTCAAAGCTAGGCAATGAAGTCTTTTTTTTTAAACCCAAATTTTTCAAGGAGAGGCCAGCACTTCAAAACTAGATCTCCAAAATTTTGTGTATTCTCATAATGCAGCCCTACGACTATTCACGTTATGTCCAAGAAATGCATGCTAAGGGAATCTTGAATCCTCTTTTACTCTCAATAAACCTCAACCAATAAGACAACAAAAATATAAACAAAGTGAGAACAAGAACCATGCTCAAATGCCTATGCAGACGAATTTAGGTGCAGTACAAACTGCTCCAGAATCAGTAAAGGAACCAGACCTGACATTGAGAGAATATTTTGGAGCAGAAACCAAAAACAGTCTCAGATTTAGTACTCTCAGAAAAAAAGTTACAAACATCAACTGATGATCAGAGAAAGCAAACTGCAAAGATGATGAACTCTGGACTGCCTCACCTTGCATGAACCTACACAGCCATCTCCAATTGCACACTCAGCCAATGAGCATTCCACTAATCCCAAGAATTTCAAATGTCATGTACACGTCTGATTATAAAACTCACATGTTAGACTGCAATCAGAAACCCAATTGTCCCCAAGGCAGTGCAATTAGAGAGAAAAAGGGTACCTTAAGGATTACCGTTGATGAATCGTTAACTTGTCAAAGTCGAGGCTAGGGATATAACGAGACAAGGAGAACAGATTTATTACCAGAGTGCCCGCTCCCTTTTAAAATACCAACTCTCGAATCCAATCAAGGAAGTTCAAATTGGTTCTTTTCACCTATGGACTCAACGCCTACCCCATTACCCCAAGTCACCAACTGATTCTTATCGCCTCACAACTATCAAAACAAACTCGTGCCACTGAACTTGCATGACACATTCCCCTTTTACAAGGTATTGTGAAGATTTCTTAACACAACTAGATTGTTCCTATCTAAAGATCATTCACCAATTAATCAAGTGAGTATGTGTAGCCCCACGAAATGAAACGGCTTCTACTTAGCCTTCTTCTGGGCTTCTTGCAAAAACGCGTTGGCCTTGACTTGGGCCTCCTTCAGCAACGGCTTTGAAGCTTCAACTGCTTTAGTTGCCATTGGCTTTGCCTGTTCCCATGCCTTCTCAACATATGGCTTCGCTACAACGCCAGCCTCTTGTGCTTTCACCCAAGCCTACGTGCAGCATCTCAGTCTAAGATTCCTCAACATTATCAATCAACTAAGAGCAACCTAGGTTCGATAGACAGAATTCTAAATTTTCAGTCAAATAATGAAGTTGAATCTAAGTGACAGTTTCAACTCGACTCCTCAATAGGGCACGTGCTCCATGTTATTTAGATACAGAGAAAGAGATGATGTTTCAATATTTAAAATAAAGGTAACACATCAGCAAACAATCCCTTCAGCTATATACCTTTTCAGCGTAAGGCTTTGTCTTTGCATAAGCATCCTCTGCAACTGGAGTTGCCTTGTCCACAAACTCGTCAACTTTCTGTATATTCACCACAGGGGTACATGAACAAAATCTGTCAAATGCGCGAGGAACATCAATGAAAATTAAATGCAGTACGGATTCTAGGCATGACTTGCACCACGAGAATGCTAAGTAAAAAAGAGGACAGACTCGAGGTGATTTTCAGAATAAATTATAGAAATCAGGTGGCTTGAAAATACGGC
Organism: Pseudisothecium myosuroides; assembly: GCA_951799445.1. Classification (NCBI taxonomy): domain Eukaryota; kingdom Viridiplantae; phylum Streptophyta; class Bryopsida; order Hypnales; family Lembophyllaceae; genus Pseudisothecium; species Pseudisothecium myosuroides. The sequence goes on from OX637289.1 coordinate 20,541,528, forward strand.
GCTTACATCTTGAATTTCCTTCAGTTGTTTTTCTGGCAAAACGAATAAAACAGCTCCAACACCCAGCGCGGCTAGGAGGAAAAAAAATTGAGATACAAAAAGTGGTAAAAACCCGTGTGTCTTCTTCTTGATTGCCACAGTCTCCACACCATCGTTCTGTCGAGCAACCTGCTCTCGACACAGTCGATTAGACACTGACTAGGAGGAAAAAGCTGCGTTTGCGACAGAAAGAGAATTGTAACACGTACAGTAAAGCAGGTTGAATAAGCTTCCGAGGAATGCCACAAGCCCTGACTGGTGTTATGAGTTCAAATTGAAACTTCTTGGATTGGAGGTTTTGAGATGAGAAAATAGAGTCTACGACTAACAACAATATTACTACCACAACAACAGATTAGAGTTGATTTACAATTGAACACTAGAAAAGAGCACCTTCGCAATAGCAGCTTTCTCTCGCTCAGCTATGGCAGCAGATTCTTGTGCTCTACGAGCCTCAGCCTGTTTCTCAGCTTCTCGTTTCTCGACTTCACGTTTCTCAGCTTCACGATTCGCACTAGCTCTGATTTCTTCAGCCTCTCTTTCTTGTCGAGCCTTCTCTGCTGCTTCCTTAATCCGCTGCAAAGGAAACCACGAAGTACAATCAACCAAAAACTCGGAACATGCAATATGCGATGAAAGTGCACTCATTGAAGAGGGTATAATTACTCTAGCCACGAAGAAGGTTAGCAATCCTACTCAAAATTGAGAAGTTTTGAGCAAATGCGAAGGGAATCAACTATTAGGTGCCAGTCATAGTCTGCATCAACAAGCATCTTGCTGAGGTGTCCACATTAAACTGGATATCTCCTCTCAAGTTATTGGCATAACCCGTAACTCATGAATGGAGTACGCATCGCTTTCGAAAGTCACAAAATCGTTCACTGACAGCAGACTATATTCAGGACTTATTCTGTTCGTCCATCTACAAGACAGTTCACCAATTTCATCATTTCATCAATCATAAATATATCCAATGCCAAGTTCATGGATAATGAAGTCCAATTTTTTAGGATTGAACTGTAGAGACATTTTGGGGTTGGTGAGAGCTTACAGCTGCTGCGGGGGAGACGCTTGGTGACTCCGGCCGTACAGCTGCACCTGGGGTAGGGGCTGGAGCTTGAAAACCCTGCCTTCCTCTTTTCTCCTGAAAAAAAATGGAAGCTTCAGGTTTCTATACTTGTTCAAGAAGACAAGCATATCAGTATCACAAGTTCAAGAGACCATTCTAACTTCACAATACACAGAAGAGGATATCATTGCAGGGCCAACGAATGAACCTTAATCTTCTGAAGAAGTTCCTTGTAAGCGTCCAGACCGGTAGTGTCCACTTCCGCTGCAATTGCAGGAGGTGGTCCAAATACAGCTTCTACAAGGGTTGGAGTGCTCCCCGCTAAAAAAAACCATTACAGCCATTCAGATCTTTCAGATCACAATAGCGAGCTAAGGACTAAGGACCCGAATGTAACATGTAGAATTGTTATGTCCACTTCAACAAAAGAAATATAATGAGCAAGTCTTTGAAAGAAAAAAGAAAATCCAAAACACTAACTCCTGACACAGACTTCAATGCAGCGCCAAAAAATCATCACGGATTAAGGTCTGGACACCCAGCATCGCAAAAGCGTCACCCTAATATCGATTTTAGGGCAAGAGATACATATTGATTTGTACATCAACTAAACATCTGACCAAGTGATCAAGAAAGGGTTTTACGACATCCACCGATAAAACTTTCAACCTTCATAACTATTGCCTTATGGTATCCAAATGACGCAATCTTTGCTATGGTGGAACCTCTTTTACTTTGCCAACAAGAACGTGTCAAAATTTTGCAAGTCTAATAATAGAAACTATGCTTACCAAACCAATGACGATTTTGGGTGTCCTACCTTTATACTAACAGCACGAAAGACATCACGCAGCTCCTAAATACAAAACAAACCAGACCAACAATGAACCAACAAGTACGCATGTCGCAACCTAATTCGAACAGAATCCACCAAAACTTCAAAGAAGTCCTTCTCAAACATATACTGAATAAAGCATTCTTCAATGCCATAACCTATGAATACGGTATCCAAATGACGCAATCTTCGCTGCGTTGAAACCCTCTCCCATTCGCCAACAATGAAAGTCAATAAAAATATGTCCAGTCAATATAGGAAATATGCTCAGCAGCCAGAATGGCGATATCAGGTGTTTCTGCCTTCGATTGACCAACACAAAAGACAGCGATTCAATCACTTCAGCTCAGAATTCGACATCCTGAACCCTCTCTCATTTGCCAACAAAAATGCCAATAAAAATATGAACAGGAAAATAATAGGAAGTATGCTCAGCATAGTAAAAGGCAATTTCGGGAGTCCCTACCTTAGATTTAAAGGCATCAGCTCTAGAACTTCAGCTCTAAATGCTTCATCTCCAAAATTCAACATCAGAAACCTGACCAACAAGAAACCCACAGAGGCGCATTTCGTAACCTAATTCGAACCCAAAGCCTCCGTCCTCCAAACGAATTCAGACCAAATGCACACTTCATTGCGAATGTGGACCCAAGCACTTACTCACCGATCAAGGCAACAGCGGTGAAAACCGGCACAAACACGCCGCCAATGCGCCTTCCAAGCTCTTCCGGAGCGGCACAGCGTTGACTCTGCTTGGGCGAGGGGGACGAGGAGCTGCTGCAAGAGATAGTAGTCATGGCAGGAGCACGACTCCTCCGCTGCCTCCTCAATGAGGGCTGCTGCTGCTGGCCTTGCAACGGCGCCAATGGCCTGTTCAGCGCCATGCTCATGCTCGCCATCGCCATCGCTGCTGCTGCTGCTGCTGCTGGAGAGCGAGCAAGCAATTCAAAATGCGACCAAATTGCCGAGCGAAAAGTTCAGACAGCGAGCTTCGATGGCGCTCCAGTGGCGAGCCAGCTCTGCGTGGAAGAAGAGGAAGTGGATTAGGCGGGTATCCGAGACCGGGTCTCGTACAAGGGTACCGGAGAGAGACTCTCGGGGTCTTGAGTCAATGGGATGGGTATCAATAAGGTAAGTATCCTTAAACCGTCACAAATTGCTCCTGTGCCTAATTACTACTATTAGACTGTTCAAATTCTTCTATATTCTTATTGGCAAGGGAAAGGAGGTTCCAACGCACCAAAGAATGCAACATTTGGATACTGTATGCAAAAGTTATGAAGGAACAAAGTTTGGTTCTAAAAGCGTTTCTTCCACAGAGGTACATAACTGATTTTGGAGATGTACACACACTGTAGATGGTGCTTTAAGTTCAGTGGCGGTTTAAGGATACCTACCTTATATGGATGGATGATCAAGCGGATGGATGTAGTGCGTGGATGGACGGGATACCGACATGTGCGGATGAATGTTCGAGTAGATGCCGTGGATTTGGGAGATCGAATCAATGAACCCTGCGTACGCGGATGGCAATTGACTTTGAAAGTAAGGGTATTGAAGTCTCAAGATTTGTGAGAAATGAACTCGTTACTCCTAAGTGCTAGAACTATAGAAAGTAAGGTAGAAGTAACTAAAATTAACAACAATCGTTTTGCAACACCTAAAAAAAAGTCCTAAAATGAGGCACAGGTGAAAGTAAAGTAGACAAACTCGCTACATGAACTTATCACGGTGTTAGGGGCATTTATTTTGTTGGAAATGTGATAGGTATACGCTCTGCAGTTGGCGGAGAAGCCGCGACGCAATGGGCACATTCTATCGCAATATTGTCAAAGTATGACAACACAATTATGGTTGTCGTTCTTATTAGAACTACCTGCCCACATTATGTGGTAGAGTGGTGACATTGGAAGTTGTAGGTGTCAACTTTCGTGAATTAATGAGATTTATTTCTTCAATCTCCCATGTATGTTCCAATTCTCGAATGTTGTTTTTTCCCTCATCTACGTGCACTTTATAGGGGGTCTACTATCCATTGTATATGGATCTACGTGGTTGTTTTCAACGGTTCCTAATTTATTCATAGAAACTTAGAAAATTACAAAACCAATTTTGTTAGCATTTGGTTCATTTCCTAACAAGTACTGCCCATTTTTTCTAGCATAGACGTTAGAGATCACTACTTCTCAAATAAGTGTGAGTTTTAGATACTCCTACCTTAACTCCTAAAGGACCGTTGTTCCTTCGGAGGACAAATGCATTTTCGGGCATGTACTTACAAACAAACTAGTTTTTGAAATGTTGTGAAACTTTTGATGGAGAGCTACGTGGGGGTCTAATTTGTTCGAGATTTGGACCTTCCAGCGAGAAGTTATAGACATTTTTTGACAAAATGGGGGAGGAGGGGTAGTCCAAGCAAAGCTTGTAGCCATTGGGAGGGCGCTAACTGAGAGAAGGGCACTTCCGTTGGACAAGACTTTGGGTAGGAGGGAGGTGGGCTCACATGTCGGCCTTCCCTGACACCAGTTCAGGAAGTGGACTAGGAGTCCTAGATAGGGGAGCTTACCATCCCACTCATGTGCAGGCCTGCTACCTGCCCCTTCCATTGGGGAGGGGCTAGTTGGCTCTCCCAAATCCGTGGTTGGGGTCTGCAGCCCCTAGGCAAGGAATGGAAGGGGTCTGGCGTCCACATGGCTGACCCCTCCATTTCCACTGCCCTAGCAAAACACTAGGCGTTCCAAAAATTTTGGTTTTTAGAAGTGGTTAATTTTTTTTTAAACTTGTAAAAGAAGAATATGTTTTTGCTTTCACCATTTGGATTTGTAGAACTTCAATTTTTGAAATTTTGAGATTGCTTGCAAATTTCTCTCATGTAAATGTAATTTTCAGCACCTCATTGTTTTCCAAGAAATTTTTCTATATATTCTACCCGTCCAATTTGTCTCAAAATTGTCCCACACATACCAAACATATTCTCATATATGGAGAAAAAAACTCAACTTTGTGTAGACCAAATTTTTTCCGGTAGCACTGGTCAAAGTCAACTGAAATTGTTGGGCAGTGTCCAAAAAAACATTTGCCCAAATTTTGGAAGCTCATGTCTTCCAATCCGTACAATCAAACTTCCTAAAAAAAAGTCTACATCATCTCGGACAAGTTAAGTACAAGATCCTACGGTTAGATTTTTTTTTTTAATTATTTTTATTTTAAAAAAACACAGGTAAAATTGCAGTTTTCACTGCTTTTTGGCAGAAAACACCCTTGGTCCTTTAGCGGTTAAGATGAGTTTTGATTCTGCATAGTGTAATCACTTGCGTAGGATCTATGTCTAAAAGCATCTCCAACATTGGACATCAAGCTTGGTACTCTATGAAAGGCTTGCAAAAATTGCCTTGTTGCAGCAGTAGACCAAAATCCCAACGTTGCACACCGAGGACTCAAGGTGGCTCGGTTGCCAACGAGATGGCTATTATAGATATGTAGACCTTCAGAATGTGGTGGAGAATTAAGATGGCCGTTGACAAGATGAAGGGGCTATTTAACTAGGTTGTTGTTGCTAAAAGTCACGGCCCAGCAAAGTCTGAGCTCAAAAAGACTACAAATTTTTTTAGCCTTTTGTTGGTGCTTTAAGGCAAATTGTTGTTGTTTTTCTTTTGGGAAGGTTCTGTTTTTTGTAGTCATGGACGTGTAGAAAGCAAGCTTACTTACTTGTCTAGAATATATAGCAGAGGATGACCTAGAAGATCACTTAGTTATAGGATTAATTAGCATTTAATTTTGGTGAAGTTCCTGCAGCATGCCCTTAGAGTGGTTCAAAACTAGATAGAGCTGTGAATCTTGATAATCTAGTTTGGGACCAAGTCTTTTATGGCGGAGGTACCAAATGAGACAATCCTTTTTTGGTTATAATGGAGAGAATGATTGCTCACGACAATTATTCTATGTAGAAAACATATGCTTGTGGATTAATAAACTTCTCTTGTCACCAGAAAATTACCACACTCTTCCATATGCTCTATTATGGTTTGTGTACCAATGCAACCAATGAATATTACAAGAAAAATAAAAGCATTGCTTTTGAGTTGTTGAAGTGGTTTTATCTTCCTATACAAGTTAAATTTGAGGCATATCACCTGGCATATAGATTTCAAGAAAAACTGGCCATCAATTCCAATCGTGAATTTTTAGGTATATTTGGGTCTCTATCTTGACTATGCATTACAAATGGAAAAATTGCCCTGTAGCTTGGCAGGGGGATTTTGGAAATTGGAAGCAAAAAAAATCCATTATTTTAGAGGTCTTTTTTGGTTTGCCCAAGCCAAACAATGACCTCAATGTTTTGGACCTCTCCCCTCTAGGATCCCCTTTGGTTCACAACATGCTTACTTGTGAAACTTGTGACATAAACTTTACTGCAAATGCATATGAGTACGATGAGTATTTTCACTTAATATACAATATTTATCCACTGGGGCATGTCTTGTCTAGAGTATTTACTTGCCTTTTGATGAAAAATAGGCCTACTTTGCATCTAGATGCTAGGAGGCTGTTGCAAAAATGTAAAAAAATGTTTCAAAGTTTTGCAAGCTTGGTTTGCAATTATTTGAAATCCAAGTCGACACCATTAGAGTATCAAATTCATTATCAACATCATGTTTATTTGTTGCATCCTCTACAAGATAATATTGAAGGATGAAGATGAGGCTAATGTTGAGGGCTTGGAGGATGTATATACTAAAAGATTAAGATGTGGATGTGTGGCTATGTGTAGAGGCTTGACCTTGATGACCTATTAGACTTCACTATATATTGAGACTAAGTGATGAGTCTAATGGCGGACTACGTTGTGACTTGATTACTAACATATGGTTATTAAAAAATATTAGTTTGGCTTGAATAAGAAGATATAGTTGTTACATTACTCAACAATAAAAGCTTTGGCCATTGAAGTCCAATCCAATGTCTACCATCCACCATTTGTCTATATTATCATCTACATTGTATGGCTACTTTAACACTTCACATTATTTATGCATATTAGGGGCTACATGTTGAATTGAGTTCTAATCCCTATCACCGTCTATACCAACATCACACTCATTCCCTAATTCTATTACCTATATATATAATTGTGACCTTGCACCTTGAAAAAGAACATAGCATATTCTTAAATTGAACTCTTATTCACTCCTTCTAATATGCACACTTTCTCCGTCTCTGTTGATCTATATATCGTCCTTTTCATGTGATTGCATCTTTCAATCCTATGGGCACTTGAATTGTCACGATCCTTGTAGCTCCTCCCTACAATTGATCCCAAATTTAGACCTTTTTTTAGCTACTCATTAACATAATTCACCATCCCCAATTAAATTGAAATATTGTACTTCTACACTATACAACAAATTCAAGCTACCCAGCCGCTCTATCAAATTCAACTAGCCATTGCTGCTCAAACCAACAAAAAAAATTTTGCTTCAAACAAGCCCCCCTACTTATCCCAAGTTTCATGTTTCAAATATTGCAAGCCAAACAATTATAGAAATAGAAAATGTCTCAAAGAATACATGTATAAGGTGTTATCAATTTTTTTCAAGGTAGATGGAAGTGTTGTTGATGTTGTATTGCACTGATTAGGCTTGTCTGCAATTTATATTTGACACGGCATTTCAGAAAGGCTTGTCAATGACAAATATGCTAACAAATTTGTCCAACAAATTTAAGGCATAAAAATTTATCTTGGATACTTCTACTTGATGATTAAGAAATTATAATATACTATATTATACTTAATATCTATCATACTTATAATTTTGTGGAATCCATTCAAGATAATGTCATTGCTAGCTTAGATAGAAAAATATTTATGTCAGTTTTGGATATAATTAAATTGGTTCATAAAATCATGAAATTGAGTTTGCACTATTGCGAACTCATTTAAGCAAAGAAGTGTTGTTTATAATAAAGGTAAAATTTGGTGTAGAATTTCAAATAAATAAATTATTTATTCACAAAAAAATTAAAAATAAATTGGAGTTTTTGTTGTTGTGGGCAAATTTATCCTCTAAGTAGTAAAATAACACTAAAACTACAAATATTGTAGGTTTAAAAAACAAAGACTATATATATACCAACAATCTTAAAATCATCAAACTATATTTTAATTCTAGAAACAATCTTTAGGCCCAAACTGGTTTAGCAATTTTTGAAGTGACTTTTGAATTTTTGTAGTCTCTAATATAGGGACCACTTTGCAAATATGGGATGAATTTGAAGCCACAACTGCATTGATGAAAAGAAGTCACAATAAAAATATCAAAACTTTGAAGTTGGGACAAAAATAATGGAATTTTGAAGCCACACAACTAAAATTGAAGAATATAGAGAATTCAATATTCTTTGAATTGAGGAAGTTGAAACATGTTTTGGGAACCAATGGAAACCTTTGGGATTTAATTAAATTATAAAATAAAGGTCAGAAAATTTTAGAATATAAAAAAATGACATTGTTGAAAGTTTTTGGAAGCAACCAATGGGGTCTAGATCTTTGGGATCCAAGTCTAGCATAACAAGTTTGTACTTGCCAAGACATCTATGTCAACTCAAGTCTACAAACCTTTTACCCTCAATAGACAACCTATAAACCTTTTTTCAAACTTAATTTACAACTATCTTTGGATGGAATTTTTTATATTTATTTTTCAAAAAACCTGAAAATTTCTCTATAGATTTATTTTATAGTGTAGATAATCTTGTTTTTTTGCCATATCATTCTAAAATTAGAAAATTGAAATTCCATAGTTGTAGGTCCAAAATTCAAATTGCTATAAAAATTCAATTTTAGGAATTTTTCAAATTTCCAAATTAAAGTAGAAGCTAAATTTTAAAAGATTCATTTCATTACTTGAACTCAAATTCAGGAAAGAAATTTTTCATGGCTAAATTACACTATATGGATAACTTAATCCTAGTCTAAATACAGCATTCAAGATAGTGTATGCTATGGACATTGTGTTCTACATCTTGCCCGAGATTTCAAATTATTATTTTTATGTTGTCTCCAATATGAAGGTGGATGTGCAAATTTCCATCAGCAAAGGAAAGTTCATACCATTCTTCAAGCTTGTACCATCGACGATGCTTTATGAGCTCTAATCTTTGTGTCAAAACTATCGTCACAAAAGTCTCTAAAGCCAAAAACGAGGCCGAATTGCAAAAAAGCCCTGGTTTTTCTTAACATTTTTTAACGAGGCCCCCAAAAGCCCTAGTAGTACAAAGAATAGCAAAGCCTTAGTTTTTTCTTAACATTTTTTGATGTTTATAGTTTTATAGGCAATAATATTAGCTTTTAAAAATGATTGACATTCATAATAAGGTAGATTAATTGGTTATTGTTACCTTTTAAATTGCAAGACCTAACATATGTTTTTATTAACTTCTTTTATTTATCTAATTTAGTTGAAGAATACAAATGATGTGAGTACATATGTAATAGAATATCAAAAGTAAAAATGTCCACATTGGAATGGACAATGGTAATTTTAATATAGCCTCATCGGTTGATGAAGGTTCAAATTATTTTTTTACATTTTTGAATAGATAATTTTGGATAATTGACATATTGATGTAGGACTTATTTAAATCAAAATAAGATTAGAAGAGACAAGAATACATCTCAAACTTAATAAGATTGAAACTTATATTTTCTATACGAATCCTATTGACAACATAGTTTGTATTTCTTTGAAAAATATGCACCGTGAAAAGGTATAATTAGCACATAGATTACATAATAAAATAACCTAACTAACATACAATATGAATAATAATATACATGATTTATAAGAGGCATGTCTCTTGTACACCTTTGGCATTTATTTTATATGCAAATTACGCAATTTTTATGCAATTTTTACATAAAAAATTACAAGTGAAACATTTCTACTAATAACATTGAAAAACAATCACTTTCCATCTCTTGTCTAGTTCAAGATCTCTCCCTCATGTTTTATTGTCATTGTGGAAACTATATGCTTTGCCTTGATGGTAATAACAAATCTTAATACTTTTGATATTGATTTGACTCAAATATTTCAAAATGTTCATCAATTTATTCAGTTTTTGCAAATCTTATTGTAGTCTAATGCTCCTAAATGTGTACAATATCTATAATGATGAAAATGGACTTTTGCACATAACTTTTAACCCTAAAATGTTTGAGCAACCAAGAAGTGGTTGATGAATGACTTTGAAAGAAACCATAGAATTAAAAAATGCACGTGTTCATCCATAAATCTATTTGGTTGATAGGTCTAATCAAAGGTGTTGTTATTCTATAATTTAACTCCTAAATGACAAACCTATGACCATAAAATTTTACTTCAATATTCAACACTTTGAATGCTCCCATTTTGTGATTGTTCATGATTGAAATTTTTTTTTTTAATTTTTCAAAGATGAATTAGCATGCCTTCCTGAAGTCGCAAAAAATTTCAATTTAAAAAAAAAAATTATTACAAATTTTTGAAAAAAAAGGTGAAATAAGTTCATATTAAACACTTGTTTCACTTTGACCCTAAAAGGATGAGACCTATCATTAAATTAGTCACTCAAAAATGATTGGATTTTTGAACCAATATAGATTTCTACAATAACCATGAGTGTCATCTATTGGCCTTTTTTTTGGCCTCAACATCTTAACAGGGTTAACAATCTGAAGTTTTACTACATATAGATATTATAATATAGAACACCAAAATTCCATATTATTTTATAATTAGAAATTTTGTAAACCATAATTATATGCCCAAAGTTCAAATTGCAATAAATTATTCAATTTTAGGAATGTTTCAAATATTAAAGATGGAGTAGAAACTAGACTTCATAAGTTGCATTTTGTTAGTTGGATTCATTTTTTAGAAAAAATCTTTTATATGCTAAAATTCATATAAAATGTAAGGAGATACAAGTTGCCAAATACACAAAGGAGGCAATTTTTTTGTGATACATCAAAAAGTTTTATTACTTTTGTAGCATCATCTTTATTAGAAAAGTCAAGAATACTAGAATGAGAGAATTTCCAACATCACTACCTCCCCAAAGCATCCTCTCCAAATATGAATGGGATGAGAAATGGTTTCTCATCTTCCTTGTGGCTTGTACAAAAATTGTCCAAACACTACAAAATGGCATCGGTGGCAAGACATTGTTACATCGCTGAAGTGAATAAAGGATAAATATTGCATGTATTGATCAATAACTATAGAAAATCTTTTAAAAAATCTTCATATTATCTTTCCCCCCCCAAAAAAAAATGAGAGGCTTAATTTGGGGTTCATAGATTTTTAGGGTTTAAAGGCCCTTTTTTGGGTGTAGAGATTAATGAAAGTTATTAATATTTAACCCCGTAATTTGGAACCAACCCAAAAATGGTCAATGGATGACTTTCCCTATCACTATAAAAATAAAGAATGCACCTATATTCGTCCAAAAATCAGATCATTTTTGGCAAAGTACCTTGGTGGTAGGTCTTGGACCCTTCCACGATTAAATTGATTGTTTTTTACAAAGAGAAGTGATAAGGTGGGCGCACCAAAAAATCACACTTTGCCTAAAACTGCCATCATCACGCTATGTACATCTTCCAAATTAATATGTTTATGTGTTGAAGAACAATTTTAGAACATCTACCAAAAAAACTTTGACCCTTTATATTTTTGCACACAACATTTAAATGTTGCATTCTTTGGTATGTTGGAACCTCCTTTCACTTGCCAAGAAGAAAATATGAAGATTTGACTAGTATAATAATAATAACTATGCACAATAGCCAAACTAAATAGTAGTTATGAGATAAGGTAGTTTGCTCTAAAACCTACATTCCTCTTGAAATCGACCCTATAAAAAGCTATTGAATGGATATGAGGTGGTCCTTAAATGGAACCATTTTAGCCATTGATTGAATTAGAAAAAATATTCATTATTGCAAGAACCAATCATTGGCCTTGATTTCCTCAAATCACTTTAGAACTTGCAATTGAAAGCTTTTTGGGAGATCTAGGGTCATAAATTTGTACCTACAACATAAATCTTTGAAAATTCATAACTAATTCAAAAATACTTCAGAAAATATGAAATCACTTGTGTTACGTTCATCATCTATTCTTTTTTCTCTAAAAAATGTGTTAAAATGTTACTATTCATGCAAACCTATAAAAAAAGGCGGACTAACCCTTAAATGGTTGCTTTTAGAGCAGACTAACTTACCCACCTTATCACTTCTAGATGTTGTTAGTTTTTGTACACACTCATTCCAAAAAATTTGCTGATGTATAATTAAGGTAAAAGCACCCATAGTCGATCACTTAAGAGAATTTCCAGCAGATCATGAGCAGTTTAAACCGCAAGAATTTTTCAGCACATAGGAAGATAGGAAATATAGGGATTGTAAATTTTTCATAATTTTATTTCCAAAATTGAAATTACTGTGAATTTTGAGAGCCAAAAATACCAATGACTCATTGCCAATCTCTAGACTCTTCCAATTCCGATCATCCAAACACTACTTTCATGCTTACTACTTTCTTGCTCACTACTTTGAAAAATGTGTCACAACCTTATTAGTCCCAACCTTGAAAAAACACATTCCAAGCTTTTTTTAGCCTTGGTTGGAAATAGAGCATCCTACAAGTTGGCTATGGGTAGTGGTTGACAATGGATGCTTCTACCTCATACCATTGTATGCACACACTTGGACGTTGTCAATGATGTCATGTAGCTTATCCAGGTGTCTCACTTTCAAGACATGAAGAATTGGTGTGTGTGCCATTTGTTCCCTACTTAGGACAAGACATCATCCATCCATTACTTCAAACAAAGCTGTTTGATTTGTTTGTTTGTTAAGGTGAGATTTCTTGGTCTGTAAGTTCCCCGATCGCGTTCTTGGCACTGTCGAAAAACTCCCCACAAAGAGCGGTGCACGAGCTTTGATTCATGGCATTTGGACCAACAGTGGGAAAATTATGGATTTTTGAGTTATTTTTGGATCTTAAATTATATATAAATTATGCTAAATTATGTATCTTTTGAACCGTGTGCCAATTGGTCATGTTCTTGGTACCATTGAAAAGCCTTTTGCTAGAAGGGGTGCATAAGCTTTGATTTGTGGCATTTGGACCTATGGTGTGAAAGTTATTTTTTTATCTTTAATTATGCTAAATTATGAATCTTTTGTTCAATTCTTTGTCATATCCCTTTTACTTTTGGCTTATGCTTTAGTTATCTTCTATGTATATCTTTTATATTAGATTGTCTTTTATTTTACTTTATCTTGTCTTTTACTTTGTTATTATGTAAAGGGAATATATAAAGAGATGTCTAGACATGTTAATCAAGGCACTTTGTTTGATTTGTCTGTTTGATTATTTGTTGTTTTGAATTTGTTTTTATATTTTCCACATGGCGTCTAGATGTCAAGGTAGTATGAGTTTATGTATTGAACGAGCTTGAGCAAGAGATTGTGTTGCAAGAGCTAGAGAAAAATAATCCTTGGCTTAGACAAAAGAGAGGTTGAAATGTGGCCCATGTTTTTAGACTCAAATCACAAGCCCTGCTTTGAGACATAATATATTTGGTCAAATAATAGAAAAATAGCTCATGTCTATACAATAGAGTTTCAGAAGCGTAGGTTGCTACACATGCATTTCTTATTATTTTTTGCAAAAGAAGACAAAATAGTTCATGTAGCGGTTGTGGATTGCATTGTCTGCACGGAGTTTCTTAACCTAGAAGAAGACCTTGTTCTATTTGGTACAATATTGAGGACAATGGTGCATGGTCCATGTGGAGCTTGCAATCCTAACTCAACATGTATGAAAGATGGAAATTGCTTTCAATCTCTCTTCTGCATGAGCCAAAGACTCTGTGACCCTCACCCTGGCTACATAATTTGCTTGAACTTTCAACCTCTCTTTTGTTTAAGCCAAGGATTATTTTTCTCTAGCTCTTGCAACACAATCTCTTGCTCAAGCTCGTTCAATACATAAACTCATACTACCTTGACATCTAGACGCCATGTGGAAAATATAAAAACAAATTCAAAACAACAAATAATCAAACAGACAAATCAAACAAAGTGCCTTGATTAACATGTCTAGACATCTCTTTATATATTCCCTTTACATAATAACAAAGTAAAAGACAAGATAAAGTAAAATAAAAGACAATCTAATATAAAAGATATACATAGAAGATAACTAAAGCATAAGCCAAAAGTAAAAGGGATATGACAAAGAATTGAACAAAAGATTCATAATTTAGCATAATTAAAGATAAAAAAATAACTTTCACACCATAGGTCCAAATGCCACAAATCAAAGCTTATGCACCCCTTCTAGCAAAAGGCTTTTCAATGGTACCAAGAACATGACCAATTGGCACACGGTTCAAAAGATACATAATTTAGCATAATTTATATATAATTTAAGATCCAAAAATAACTCAAAAATCCATAATATTCCCACCGTTGGTCCAAATGCCATGAATCAAAGCTCGTGCACCGCTCCTTGTGGGGAGTTTTTCGACAATGCCAAGAACGCAATCGAGGAATTTACAGACCAAGAAATCTCACCTTAACAAACAAATCAAACAAGATAAATAAACAAACAATTTGATTTCAAGGTAGTCAATATTTGTCTCAAAAATATAGTTGTCACATCAACATTGAAGTTTGTACTTCAATTTGTATAGTGAAATATATTTACAAATATATTTACAAAGGTATCGATCATATGACTATGCGCTTAGGTCTTGAACCTTGAGAGGTAGACCAATACCTAGTTGCTTGATATTTCAATGTTCCTAAAACTGCTTGGAGACATTTTGCAATGGATATGCATGAAGAATGGCCAAATGTGGTACAACTTGCTTTGCATTTGCCATGTATGCATAGAGTGGTATTCAATCAAGACAGCGATTCTATAGAAGTTCTTCAAAGAGTAGGGCGCGAGACTATGACGTTGATTGGATTTTTTGCAAAATGTGCTAGAGATCTAAATGCTCAACAATACATATATTTGGAGGTTCCCCAACACTACGTGTGGAAGAAAACTACAAAGGAATGGATCCCTAGACGACTTGGTTTTGCATTGGGAAGACTTTACTTTGCCAATCCATCTACTAATGGATACTACTACTTACGTATAATTTGACAATTGTGCTTGGACCAATATCATACATTTGAAAGACCTTTGAATAGTAGATGGTCATTTGTACAACACATTTAAAGAGGCATGTTTAGCAAGAGGATTGTTTTAAAATGATGGAAAGTGGATTTTATGTCTACAAAAAGCTTCTGTTATGCAACTAGGATCTCAACTTTGAGCTTTATTTGTCACATTATTCATTCATTGCTCACCAAATGAACCTACAAAGTTGTGGCAACTGTTTTAGCATTAATTGTGTGATGATCTTAGACATTGACTATAAGTACAATAACAATTGGAGGATCCCAGTGAGCATCAAGTACTTAATTATGGATTGTTTCTTATTAATGAGATTTTAAGAACAAGTGCAATAAATTTTTGGCCAACATACCAGAAATGCCACAATTGATAATTCCTTGGAACCTTCATTGTCCCAATCCTTTGATTGCTGAACAATGTTATTGAAATCAAGATGATCTTTTATCTATCATCAATAAACGTGTACTTGAATTAAATGTTGAACAAACTATTGTTTATCAAGAAGTCTTAACATCAGTGAATGAATATAGTGGAAAAACATTTTTATTATGGACTGGATGGAATAGGAAATACATATGTGTACAACACTATTGCAGTAAAACTTCAGAGTGAAGGAAAGATTGTAATATGTGTAGCATCGTCTGGTATTGTTGCGCTTATTTTTGATGGTGGACGGACATCTCATTCAACCTTCATACTTCCAATTGAAATCAATGAGGATTCAATCGGGGATTCTATATTTGCAGTTGATAAAATATTAGATTGTGCAGATCTTCTACATGAGGCATCATTGATCATTTAGGATGAAGCCCCCATGCAACACCATCATTATCTAGAGGCAATTGACCGTACATTGCATTACCTTTGTAACAATGATTGGGCTTGTGGAGGTATTCTACTAGTTATTGTCAAAGGTTCAAGAGCACAGGTGGTAGCCGCTTCACTTTGAAGATCAATGTTGTGGCCAAAAATGCACATGTTGAAGTTGAAACAAAATATGCGCTTGAATGCAACATCAAAATTTCGCAAATTGGCTTTTTGAAGTTGGAAGTGGTGAGATTCCAACTGATGCAAATGATTGCATTATGCTACCTGAACAAATAGTAATTGGTCAAGGAATTGTGTTCCTCATTCAACAAATTTATGGTGGTATACATAATATTCCTAAGGTACAAAATCATCTTGTCAACTCAAAATGACATTATTGATAATATCAACAAAGAGGTCCTTCAAATGTTCCTAGTGGTGTTACAAACTTTTTTGAGTGCAAACGTTGCAGTCTTAGAGGTGGGTGCTGAAAATCATAACATATATCCTATG
Source organism: Pseudisothecium myosuroides (assembly GCA_951799445.1). NCBI lineage: Eukaryota > Viridiplantae > Streptophyta > Bryopsida > Hypnales > Lembophyllaceae > Pseudisothecium > Pseudisothecium myosuroides. The sequence goes on from OX637289.1 coordinate 20,558,032, forward strand.
GAGTACCTCAATTCCTTAGAAGGTGATTGCAAGAAATACTTGTCCTATTTTTGTCCCCTTGCCATTGGACGGGTAGTTTTTGGCTCATAGCTTTTTCATTGTTTGTCCGTTTTGCATGAAATTTGGAATGAAGGTACATGTAGTAGTTGCAAACATTGAATAATTTTTTGAAATTTTTGAAATTTGTATACTATTCTTAACTTGCCCCCAATTCGGTGTTTATCTTTACCATTTTGGAGTTTTTTAATCCTATTTTTAATCCCAAAAATGCAAATTTGAGGTCACAAATTGGACATGTTGGAGGTCTAGTAATATTACAAGGATTGAAGATGAGTTTTTATGAAAATAGCAACATGTCGGTTGTACACATGGGGTCAAAGTGACCTTCCTTTGCACAAATGCTACAAAGAGAGAAAAAATTTCATATATGAATTCTTTGGTGCAGTGCGAGTACAATCTTCTCTAGCAAAATAGGTTTTTTTTATTTGAATTTTTTAAATATTTTTATTAATTACTTTGCTCCCAATGGCTTCTGTAGTACTTCGTAGTAGTCTATGATACTACATAGTACTGAATCGACGGTTTAGATCTACAAGCGCCTTGAATTGACAATTAAGATCTGCAAGGAAATCTTAAATACATAACACTCGTACTACTGCATAGTATTGCCAATCCTATGGCCAAAAACTACATTTTTGAGCCAAAAACATGAAGTGTTTCTTGCAATTGCCTTGGAGTTGGGTGAATTGTCACCTTCGAAGCTAGAACTTAAGGTTGGATATCCTATCATATTGCTTTGGAATATTGCTTCAAAATGTGGTCTTCGTAATGGCTCTCGCTTTATAGTAACGCACTTAAGCAACTGTGTCATTGAAGCCATAATTTTAACTAAAAGTCATGTAGGAGAAACAAGATTCATTTCAACAATCACAACTACAACCAACAACAATAGAAGTACCTTTTAAATTCTCTAGACAATAATTTCCTTTAAAATTGGCTTTTTTTTATAACGATTAGCAAATCTCAAGGTCAATTTGTTAAATATGTAGGTGTAGATTTGCGGACCCCAGTGTGTTCTTGCACGGTCAAATGTATGTAGCACTTTCTTGGACAACATCCATCTATTCTATAGGTGGAAATCAATGTTTAGAATTCTTTTGCCCCATGACTCTAAATCACCCCTCTATTGACTCTAATTCACCATGGGCCCCATTTTTAAACCTTTAAGCATATATGTTCATATTATTTTTTTTATTAGACTATAGAAAAATTATTACAAAAATAAAATGAAATACAAAAGCATGATGAATTCATAACAAGAACTGAGCCAACAATATAAGGCTAGACTATCCATACCTTAAATACCTTAAATTAGGCGGTTTATTTTGTTTTATTTGTTTGTTACATTGAGATCTCTCAAACCATGCATTCTTTGGTTGCGTTCTTGGTACCCTTAGAAAGCTCTTTGAGAGGAAGGGTGCATGAGCTATGTTTCATGGCGTTTGAAACTATGTGTGAAAGTTATTGAATTTCAAAGTTTTAATGAATTAAAAAATTAAAAAATTACTTTTACTTTTATTGTGTTGTAGCAACGGCACAGGGCACATTATTTGTATTATTTATTTTTCAAAAGAAAAAGATGCTTAATCCAAGGATCACCCTTATTGTATACTTTCATTAGCCTCTTCTTAGTCTACACTCTTGATGGAAATTTTAGCCATAAAAATGATATTTTTTGAATTTGTGTCCAACAAATGAAATGAAGTTTATCAAGTTTAGTTTCTACTTCAATTGCAAAAAAATTAAATTTTTTTAAATTCAATATTTAATTGCAATTGGAAATTTTGGCCTATAACATGGGTTTTTTTTTTTATAAAAAAATAAATTATAATTTGGTTTATACCATGATGTAATACACCATAATATACACCTTTTATAACAAATTTGGATTTTTTGAGCATATTTTGTATGTGATCTAGGAATTTTCTTCACTATTTCCTTAAAGAATTAACAATTTTTTAAAATTTTCACAAAAACATTTGAAACATTTGAATACATTGAAGATTTATAATTTCATTTTTGAAAAAATAAAAAATAAAAATTCATGTATAGTGGCAATTTGCAAAATGAGAGCAAACAAAGTAAAAGATTGAGAGGCTTGAATCCATGGTCATGGGCTTGTTCTTTCATGGGTAACCTTCAAAGAACGAGACGTACATATCACCAAAGTAGTCACCAAAATTATTCCTACCTTTGGACCAATTGGTACATTTTTATTTTCTCTAGTAATCTTGAAAGCCATGGATCGACCACTTTTTGGCTTCAACATCCTCTGTGGATTAAAATAACCATTTGCAAGCATAATTTTTGTTAATAGAGTGCAAGAGATGAATTGTGGTGCAATAGAATAATAGCAGAAGGAGGTACATGGTTGTTGCAAGAGGTGCTATAATTGCAAAAGGAGTTGCAACAAAGAATCTTGTCTCAATACCTTAAATTAATTGTCCATACTTTAAGTTAGGTTGTTTGTTTTGTTTTGTTTACGTAGAGATCTCCTAAACTGTGTGTCCTTTGGCCGCATTCTTGATACTATAGGAAAGCTCTCTATAAAGAGGGGTGCACGGATTTTGTTTTGTGGCATTTGCACCTACGGTGTGAAAGTTATAAATTTTTGAAGTTTTTATTGAATTTAAAAATAAAAGATTTATTTTTACTTTTATTTTGACTAAGGCAACGGCACAAGACACACTACCGTAGTGTAGATGAAAGTTGGATGGAAATGGGATATTCACACCTTTTATATGTAAAGAGGGATTCACAATTTTTGTTTCATGGCATTTGGACCTACGATGTGAAAGTTATTGAATTCTAACCCTTTACTACCCAAAGTCCCGTCGAGGGATAGTGGGATTTTGGGTAGGCTCTTGTGACCTCAAATTTTGACCTGATTTTTTGAAACTTTTTTTGAAGCTAGGAAATCATATTAGCTTTCTAAAAATATAATTTTTTTCAATCAGTGCCTTGAAGTAAAAGTATGCCATCCAAAGTCTTAAAAGTAGTTTGCCAAGTAGAGCAAAAAAACACACAAAGTAATGAATTTTTTAATTTTTAATTTTTTGTCAACATTTGAAGCTTTGATTCATCTATTTGGACTAAAAATGAGAAATTTATGGACACTCTTGTTTTTTAGGCAATCTACGCATCTTCTTCAAAAATCAACTTATAAAATTCATTTTTGAATGCAAATTTAAAAAAACATACATTGTTTTTTTTGATAAAGTGAATTTTGTTTGGAAGAAGAGTCTTACCATTGGTATTATGATGTTTCAATTCCATCTGAGACCTATTAACAATTTTGTATTTCGTTCAATCTCGGACCTACTTCTACTTAACAATTTCTTTATATGTAAAAATCAAGTTTTGATATTCTGAAGAAAAAAAAATTCGATCCTCAACTCAAATGTTCAACATAAAAGATTATAAATTTATGGTCTATAGTGCAAAAAAATTCCACAAATGGTGGTCAAAGTCATTTGAAATTGAAGGCCAACATTCAAAAAAACTTCTTTTTTTAACTTCAAATGCTAATATCTTCCAATCCGTACAGTCAAACTTCATGAAATTTTCACCACATGATCTGAGACAAGTGAAGTACAAGATCATGCAATTAGATTCTAGAAAAATGTTTCTTTGGGTTTCTTGAGTGATCGCAGTAGAAATAGTAGTTTTCAGTGTTTTATAAGCCAAAAAATGCCTCGGGCATTTAGGGGTTAAAGTTTTTATGAATTTAAAAATTGAATTAAATTATCTTTTATTTTGGAGAAAACATAACTTTCACATTGCATGTCCAAACACCACAAAACAAAGCCCTTGCATTCCTTTGTATATAGAATTTTCTATTTGTGCCAATTTCATGGCGTTTGGACCTACAATGTGAAAATTAAGGATTTTTTTAATTAAAAATTATATTATATTATCTTTTATTTTAGAAACACCATAACTTTTACATTGCATGTCCAAACGCCACAAAACAAAGCCCTTGCACTCCTTTGTGTAAAAACTTTATATTCGAATCAAGAACGCAATCTCTCATACTAAAGTGTAAAAGTTATTGAATTTCAAAGGTTTTAATAAATTAAGAAGATGTGTGGGCCCTAGAGAATCACCTACAAAATCATATATAACTAATTACTAACAGCAAGACCACAGTAGCCTTCAGAAGGAAGAATCATGCCGCAAAAGAAAGGTGCTTCAAATGGATGTCTCAAATTGAAAATACCCAGCAATTGCAGTATATATATATATATATATATATATATATATATATATATATATATATATATATATATATATATATATAACCACACTTGTGATAACTGATAAAAAATGTATACCTATGTTTGCATAAATCAAAAGAAAACTAAGAGATTGCATGTGCCTGCATGACCCTCAAAATTGCCCCAGTTGGTCTCTACTTCTCAAAGACTTGTATATACAATTTGAATGGTCATGTAGAGCAGATGGTCTTTTGAATAAATGCAGTCATTCAACACTCTCGTGTAGTTTCCATTTACCATCTAGGATAGCATGATGTAGTCCTTTTCTCCTATTTGTCCTTCTTTTCATTCTTCTTGAAAGAATCCATATGAGCCTTCAAAACAATTGCATACAAAGTTTGGAATCTTTGGTGATCCTTGGCCGTGAGCTGCAATCATCAAACCGATGTCAATGAAGCCTTGATTACATAACCTTAACAACCATTGCTTATGCTTAGTCGGTCTCTTTTCTTAGGGTAGAGACAATAAATAACACAAGTTCACAAAAGAGATGTGCAGATATAATGCTAAAAGCTTCAAACATAGTCACACTAACTAGGAACATAGACGTGGAGAGCTTAATTGCCTGGAACGTGTGGGAAACTTCTTACTCGACCTCCATGACCACCGTCAATGCGTGAAACTTCTTACTCGACCTCCATGATCACTGTCAGTCCATTTCATAAACGCTACCATATTAACAAGAGCATAATTGGAGGTATGAAATTAATTCACAATTAGAGGATATATCTCAAGCTAAAACCCTAAATGATTCCAAGAAAAATCTCATCAACACAATATTAAATTGTGTCTGCAGTCATTGACAGCCAAGGCCGCGTAAGGAATACTTGGGCTGATTTTGAGTTGTGCACAAGATCCCATTGCTAAGGCAATTTTCTAATGAGCTAAGTCTTAAAGAGCATGGTTGCTCTTGTGACCACATGGCTGCTCCTGTAAGCAAGACTTGGTCCGAACGCATTAAGGAAGAATGTTGCACAAGAGCTCGCTTGTTGCCACTTGAGCTCATTTGAGAGAAGAAAAATAGTAGAGCGCTCAGTCAACAATAGACATGAAAACACCCAAAAATATCATTTCATGTTGAAGTCGACGATGCAGCAGTCAGAGCTCAGGGATGGCAAGGATGGGCAAGGGTTGAGCATGGAGTCCAATCCAGGACAATCAATTGTGGGCAATGGATTAGCGAATTGACAAGCCGATCATGTTTGCTCCATGTACCTCAATCAGGTGCTACATCACAAATCTCATGAACATTGATGCCCAAATTCCCACAAGAGACTGAAAATCCAAACTGTCCATTGCATTTCTATTGTGAGCCATGACGACTGCGGCTCGACTGACATGGGCTCCTGTCAAGGGAGGCTTGAAGCAGGGAAGAGTGCACATATTTGGCCCCTCGCAGAAGTTCTCCTCGTGCAATCTTGCTTCTCACATGCAACTTAAGCTCAGGTATGTGTCAAAAAAATGTTCTTGTGCTGGATTTTAGCTGAACTCAAGAAGTGAAGGTTTTTTGTGAGATTGGCCAAATTAAGATTTTTGGTCTTAGAAGCATTTTTTCATCTTCAGTGTTTGTCAAGGATAGAGCATACGATGTTTGCGATATAAATAGTTACGGTGCATCTCCAGTCTTTCTTATGTTTGGTTTTGGTTCAGGTCAGGATGAGAGGTTTTGCGTTTTGCTGGAGAGATTGTCCAAATTAGGGATTATTGTACTAGAAGTAATCTTTCGTTTCCATTTGGTGATAGAACATGGGATGTATATAAAGAAATTAAAGTTATTTTGAGTCTTTCAAGCAAGAAAGAGAAACCAGAAGAGAAACTACGAAACGTTCTTTTCAAAGCCTTTGCAGCTTCTTTATCAAATTTACAGTTGTACTATTTTGATTCGAATGTTATTGAATGAGCAAGTAGCTGAATCTAGAATTGTGTGGCCTATGTTTCCTATAATTTGCTTTATGTGCTATCTGGAACTTGGTGGCCACGACTACACCTGTTCGTCTCATGTTATTTTTATTGTATATATTGACTGGACCCATAGCAGCAAGAGAAGGATATGAAAGTCAAAGAATCTGAATTGATTCGGAGCAATCCTTTCTCGAATCCTTTGCTCAATCCAACAACTTCATTTGCAGTCAAACGCTGGTATGGTGATCATATCATTATAAACCCTCATGTTATTTTTGAAGCTTCTTCTCATATTATGTTCTCCAGATAAGGAATGTGATATATTCTCTGCAATTGATAGTGTGGCTAGCAATCAGGAACTTGAGGGTCATTGCATACACTTGAGGTCACAACTGTTGTGGAGATGAATATTTCTGCTATTGTTGATGATGACCATTTAGAATGTCTTCAGGTGGGACGATGACGTGGAGCTATGTTCTCAGGCCTTGTGCACCTTAAAGCTTCTAAGCTTGATCTTCTTCTTCTACAGGGGATTGGGATCCAAAGTTGCATATGATTTACTGGAGATGGTCCTATGTTAGTCACTGGTGGCAAGGTATTGAAATACTTGCCCTGATCATGTCGATGTAAATTACGTTCAATTGATCATACACTAGTAGAAAATGCAGGAATTTTGACAGAATTCTATTGATTTGGTCGCATTGTCCTGGTCACTTTTCTGTTGATTTCAACAAAAATCTGTTAATTTTAACAGATTTTTGTTGAAATCAACAGAAAAGTGACCAAGACAACGCGACCAAATCAACAGAACTCTGTCAAAACTCCTGCATTTTCTACTAGTGATACTATGCATGAGGAAGGATTATACAAGTTGTGATATTTATTGCATAATTTTGTTGCAACTATAATCATGGACAAGATGGTCACCTTCGATTTTTGCTTTGATTTTGACCAGCAGCAATGCACATAAGAGGAGCACAAGATTTTTGGCGATCTCTTCTTATAAGCATCTTCATTTTAGAAGAACTATGTGGCAATTTCAAAAGACGGAGGGACCAAATTTAGAGCCTTGGTATGTGTGTTGAGCTTTGTTGTGTGTGTTTGCAAGTGAAGTGGAGGGATCTATTTAATGGAGGGCAACATTGATGGTGGGCAAGAAGAAAATTGAAGTGGTTCCAAACACGAGAATAAAGCATTGGCTACTAAACTCTCTGGCCCATGTGTAACTTCAAAGTAAAGCTTCACTTCTCATCCTTACAATGCATGTGCCACTGCACTCCTCTCTAAGCAGTTCTAATTTCAGTATGACAATGCATGACAGTCCAAATCAGAGATTATTGCATGACGGACTAGTCATTGGAAAAATTTTCCGAGGAAAAGTTAAAGTTAAAGTGGGATACTACTTTGTCCCATACTTTTTGGCAATGGTGGAGAAAGATTGTGGGTACAAAAAAGGCTGGCTGAAATTGAAAAAGCATATCTTTCTCAGCCTTCTGGGTAAGATCAAGTGTACTAATTGTTCTTATCAGTTTAATATCAAATATGAAGCTTATCAAGCTCATGATATTAATCTAATTTATCCACTGATGTGGGTCCATTTGGTAGCTTGTTGTCCAGCTCCATGCATGTCGCCTTGGCTGGCGTAGCCCTCCTCCCCTCTTTCGAAGGATCTAATTTTAAATTTCAAATAGCAAAAGACCTTATTTACATCAATTAATACATGCGGATGCATGATCTCATTCATTTATTTAAGACATCAAGAACTTCAAGGCATGTGAACATGGTGCCACAATGGTGCATTGAAATGCAATTAAGTTAATTTGGTGCCAGCCTCTGTACCAACCTAGTATGGATAAAATGAAACTAAAATGACCTGTATGTGGCCTTTGGTGTGAAAATGACACCAAAACAATCTAGCCCAACTTTTTTTGGAAGTATTTCTTGTGGCTTTAACCCCTAAAGGACCAAACACCATTTTTTGGCAACATAGCGATTTTGGGCAACTCACTACGAATGGAAATTTTATTATTTTTCTTTGAAATTTTCACACAAGATGTGCCTAAGGTGTAGCTTCAAGGTCCAAGAATTTTCATAGCTTTTGACTACATGGTTAAAACGCTATTGCATGATATGTAATTTTCCATGATCGGCAAGCAGCTCGGGCAGCTCAAAAAAATTCTTTAAAAATCACTTTTTTGAAAAATAAAAATTTTAGATTGGTTCTATAGATTTGTATATACATGGAAAGCTTTGAATCATTCCATTTGGATTAATGAGTCAAAAGTTATGAGGAGTTTTAGTTTGAGGGTAGTTATGAAATCTCTACTCTAAAATAAACTTTGATGTCCTTTATTTTACTCAATTTTCAATGTTTTTGAAAAATAAATAAATCATAGGATGTATATTGTTTATTACAACATTACAACTGTTGGGATTGGCAGTTTTCAATTCTATAATTAAATTCTTGACAATTTAGTATTTTGAGTCATTCTCTACCTCTTTCTACTTACTATTTTTTTCCTATATGTTGTACAATTCCAAATGATTTGAAATTTTTCAAGAATGTAGCTAACTTGCCTTGAAGAATGATTCCAAAGAGTAACCACCATTTTGGACATTTTTTCATACAAATGTGACCTTGTGAAGGGCAGCTGCCCATTTTTCCGCAGGGACCAAAAAATGATTTTTGTCAATTCAAACGCTAATATCTTGCAATCCACAAAGTGGAAAATTTTGAAATTTCTACCATGTGTTTTCAAGTTAGCATACTATAAGATCCTATGGTTACATGTGTTCAAAAATGTTTTTTTTCTAAAATTTGGTACTTGTATAAGAAATGGCAATTTTGGAGCAGTTTTGGTGAAAACATAGTCAAAAACATTTAGGGGTTAAATTATCTTCTTCTGTTGTATTGTGGCTTCTGTTATTTTCTTATTGTTTCAAACCACCGTAATGCATTACAAAATCTAGTCCAACGGAAGTATTTTGTGAGCTTCCAATTTGTCTCTTGGGACTCATAGTTTTGTTTTTTTCTAAAGTTTGCAATTTAAGTTGTAATTATATATAAAAAGCCCAAAAAAGAATGTAAAACCAAAATAGATATGTTACATGCCAATATAGCATTTGGTCCTAAATAGCATTTTATCCCTAAAACAACCTTAGAACCAGGAGAATAGTGGGAGTTAATGGGTTGGAGGATTTTTACCCAAAATAGCCTGGATTCACTGTGCATGTGACAGTACTTGGCTAAATTGGTCTGAGGAAAGTCCAAAAATATTCCTAGATAGATTCCCCGAGATAGGTTCCAGTTTTCCCATTCCATCAATGAAATATTAAAAACTCCAATTGTTAGTACATAGATGTCACTTTCTCAAATGGGCCAACAGAGGAATCTATGGCTATTGGATTGGGATCTAGGGTTAGAACTATACCAGGAGGTCAAAAGTGAAATCCATTTGTCAAGATTTCCCCGTATGCGGAAGATTCTCTAACTGCCGATAAATCAATGGAGGTATGTTTTTACCTTTCATATCAAAACATGCAAGATGGAGACATGAACTTGCACATCTCTTGAGAGACCTCATGAGAGGTTCCTTAAGAAGTTTTGGAATTTTCTAAATTGAAGAGATACCCCTTCCAGATGGTCAACTGCCTACAATTACGATGGAAAATTCACATGGTAATTATCCAGGTGGCATTAAAATCTCACTAAAAATTAAGTTATTTTTGTTTATGCTAATAACGTGCCCCAACAAGTTTCATAGTGTTTCGATAGCGGGAGGTGCTCGAATCACCAACATTCTTCCAAATGATCAACGTGGCGGGATTTACGTGGAGTTGACCGGCGTCCCGAGAGCACACGAAGTCGAAACAAAGCCAAAAAAGGGTCTTCTCTTACTTCCTAGGACCTTCCAGACCACCGTAGCTAGTCCTCTTTGTCAGAAAAGATAACCTCCAAAAAATAGATTTTTATCCTTTTTACTGACCCCGGTTGGCGCTAGTCTAGGGCGGGACTTTAGCAAAGTAAAAGGGGGATACAGAGTCCCCTTAGCTAAAAATGGCCTTCTAAAGCCAATGGTGTAATCAATTTTCAATTTAGAGTTGATCTCCAGTAGTTAGAGTTTTGGACCAACGTAAAACCCAAAATAGGTGAAATTTCTAAAAGATAAGGATGAAAATCTGGAAATATAGGATTACCTAGGTTAAAATGAGAGGAGGTGGGTGCCCTGAAAGAGTATAAAAAGACAACCTTTTCTCTATCAAACTACCCCCCATTCTTATTTTGGGGTCCGTTAGGTCCATGTAGTATTGGATATTTTGACATTTTAGCCGAAAATCCTAGCGGTGTTTTCGGAGCCTTTTTTATTCCATTGTTGTTCTTTGCTCAAGCTTTCTGGAGGATAATTTGAATCCTATTTTCCCACTTAACTATTGTGACACATGTACGAATCTTTGGTCCATTACTTTAGTACTTTTTTCGTTGGTTTTATTGGTGCACTAATTCTAGAGAATCCCCTTCCGTACCTTGGCGATGCCGCTAAGGGGGGCCTCTAGTGCCTTAACATGAGTCATGTGGTTCTTAATGTGGTTGTATTAATGGTCTTCGTCTCCCTTGTTTCTTAACCCCTAAAGTTCCTTGACTATGTTCTCACAAAAAATGCTCTAAAATTGCCATTTTTAGTACAAGTACCATAGGATATTGTAGTATTCTGGTTTGAGAATATGTGGAAAAAATTTCAGAAATTTCCATCATGTAGATTGGAAGATATTAGCATTTGAAGTGGCAAAAGTCCTTTTTTGGGCCCTGCAAATAACTGGGCAGCTCACAACATCAAATTATTATGAAAAAAATTCCAAAATGGTTGTGCTTCTTTAGATTCATTCTTCAGGGCAAGTTGTCTACATGCTTGAAAATTTTCAAATTATTTGGAATTGTACAACATATAGAAAAAAAATAATAAGTAGAAAGAAGTAGATAATGGTTCAATACACTAAATTGTTAAGAAGTTAATTATGGAATTGAAAAATGCCAATCCCAATGGTTGCAATGTTGTAATAAACAATCTACATCCTACTATTTTTTTATTTTTTTTTAAATATTGAAAATTGAGTGAAATAAACGACTTCAAAGTTATTTTAGAGTAGCCAATCCATAACTGCCCGCAAACTAAATATCCTCATAACGTTTGACTCATTAATCAAAATGGAATGATTCAAAGCTTTCCACGTATATATAAATCTAATGAACCAATTTCAAATTTTTGTTTTTGAAAAAAGTGATTTTTTCTGATCTTCCCGGACTGCCCGAGTTGAGAAACAAACAACATATTAGGCCATAACTTTTGACTCATATTTTCAAATGTCATGAAATTTGGTGCATATAAAAGATATTCCTCGTCCCCACCTTCTATAAAAATTTCAGCCCAAAATATGCAAATCTCCAGTCACACGTACCTGCCCAAATTTTCTATATTGCCAAAAAAGGCACGTTGGTCATTTAGGGATTAAGTGCATTAATTCCTCTAGTTTTTGTCACCAAGCGGCGAAGCTTTGGACCCACTATTGATAGCAAGCTATCACACACACCTTGAACGGCGCAGCTTTGAACCCCTTTGATTTAAAAATTCAAAGTTTAGTTTCCAAAAGGAGTTTGGAACCAACCGAAGTTTAGTATCCAAAAAGTAGGAGCACGGCCATAGTATAAAACTACTAGTCACGCGTAGCACACCTCTTGTTGAGAAGAAAAAGTGTGAATACCGCGCTCTGGATAGACTAAAATAGATCATCATTATTCCGACGTGGTTGGAATCTTTAACGGGATAATATCTTAAGCCTGAGAGCAGCCCACAAGACCAATGACTCAAAAGAAATAAAACAAGGTGTGAGTGCTTATTTACCCACCCTTGATAAATATGCGTGCACAACCAGATTCTAGGAATCAAAATTTTGCATGCTATAGGTGTCTAACGTTAATCCATCATAACTTCCAAGCAATGGATCTTTTTCTAAGTTCCTAAAGGTTAAGAAATTACAACAACAAATCCTAAATGCAAAGATTAATTCAACTTATTAGTAAATCCTCAAGCCGCTGTGGATTTCTAACAAAAATATATATAGTCTAAATTAAACCTACCTAAGTTGTAGTTTAGCTTATGCCATTCCTAAAAACCTAAGTCTTGTAAGATTTGGAGATTCTTACAAGAAGTTATGATCGGATGAAGTTTGAAGCCTCTAAGGGACTATCCAAACTTCATCCACCTCTTTTTGTACTTAAGTTATTTTGATTGACCACGATTTTTTGACCCTAGCTTTATGCTACACTATTCTATTTAAGTTCCAAGTCTAAACTTCTATGGATGATTTTTAGGTACCTTCATCCATTCTTTGTGCCATACTTCATCCCTCTCTAACTATTGGAGTTTGAAATATTTTTTAGAGTTTGGAAGGAATTTGGACTCCTAGGTGTTTCCTCTTTCTAGTCCTAGACCTAAATTTCTATTTGGATGTCATTTAAAAGATTCTACTTTACTTCCTACTTCATTCTTAAGGCATGGGGTTTCTACTATCAATTTATTATTTTTAGACTTTTGAGTTTTGTTTCTTGTAGTGTCTAAAATTAACTTTCCAAATTGCTAAAGAACTTTAATTTTGGACCTTCCTAGTGAGGGTTACAAGTGGATGAAGTTTGACCACTAATTGGTACTTCTAACTTCATCTGTGGTTTTCTACTAACCTACAACTTGAATTCTAGTTTTCGTTTCACTTTTAACTTTTAGATTTATATTTCTACCTAAGTTTCCATTCTTGTTCCTCTTGGATGAAATGGACTAATTTTCATCCAATATGACTCCTAAACTTCATCTGCTAATATCTCTTTCAATTCAATTCTAATTTCTAAATGTAATACGGTTTTGAAAACCTCTAACTAAGCTCTATAACATTTTCTATCTAATTCTTGGAAAAAACCTTAGCCTAGACACTCTGAATTGTCTTTGTAATTCGGTCCTACTTCTAAACGTCCAACTTTGATAATTTGGAAAAGAAGGGTTGTAATTAGAAACTTACCTTGGAATTGGTATTGCTATTGAGGTAGTCATACACTCCAAATTCTCCATCATTTTCTATGTTTGGATCCCTTGTTGATTTGTGCTCACCGCTTGAAAAAGGAGTTTTAAATACAAGTTGCCAGTTTTTGGACTTCTCTCTTTTCTTTCCTTCTTACACTTTTCTTTCTCTTCTAACACTATTCAAATTCAATTATTTAACTATTCCAAGAGTTGACTTGTTTTGAACTAAATAATTGATTTCAACTTCTACATAATAATTGACCTTTGAACTCCTATCTCTTATCTTGGTCAATTATTGTCTAATCCTAATTCTAATGGTTCAAACTTGTTTCCTAAGATTTTATCCTAATCTTATCTACTTCCAATTGTCTCTTCAAACTCTAAATTGTCATTCCATTTTCCTCACTTGCTCTTGAACTTTGTAATCTACCTTGGATTGGTGAGATTTGTTCTAAGTTTTTTCCTTGCCTTCAAGCTCCTATTTTTTTCTAATTGGTGACTTTAGACATGAAAGGATGATGAGTGGAGTTTGTTCTATTTTAATTCTCTTCTCACTCTCTTCTATGCTAATCTATCACTACTCTTACTTTAAGCATAGTATTTGAAATGATTCACCAAAATTCCTCCAACCTTTTCGTTTCTAAATTCCCAGTTGGGAGCTCCAAAATTTCAGATCATTCAAGGAGGGGTTTTTTTTCTTGCATGGCTCGAGCTAGAGCGCTATGGCTGTGCACCCGGCCAGCCCAGTACCGCAGTCAATCGGCCCCTGCCGCGGCGGCGTCGCGTGGCGATCTCTGAGTGGCCCGACTCCCGTGGCTGTGGTAGCGTGGCAGGGCGCTATAGGCTGCCATCCGACCATCCTTTTTGCTGCTTCCCTTCCGGCCTTCTGGCTACTTTGTCTAGGCTTCTTGCTGGTCCTCGGTCCAAGCCTTCTCAGAGTTCTTTTGGTTTTTTGGGTATTTTGATCCTCAAGGAAAACTTTAAAAGAAATGTTGCCTATACTAAAGGTTGTTTTGGAATGACCTTTCAAGGTTTTTTGTTCCACTTATCAATAATCTATTTTACTCTTTTGGAGGCTAAACTTGATATTCTAAAATGGTGTTTTGGAAACTAAACTTGGTAACTTAATGGGAAAATGGAAATGTCAACTAGCACCTAATTTTTATGAGGTTTTCTAGGACCTTTGAGAGACAAAGCTTCGCCGTGAATTTTCCTAACACCCAAAATTCTAGATATAAAAGACTATAGCTTCGCCGTAATTTCCTTAACACCCAAAATTGTAGATATAAAAGACTATAGCTTCGTTGTAATTTCCCTAACACCCAAAATTTTAAATATAAAAGACTATAGCTTCACCGTAATTGCTTTAATACCCGAATTTCTAAGCATAAAAGTCTATACGTCTGCCATAATTGCACCACGTGCTAAATTCCACAATAATTACTAACTTGGCCACATGAACCACACCTCAACTCACAATTCAAGCACTAGAGTCCCCTCAAAGCGGCATCACCAAGGTACGGTGAGGGGTAAGCTCTAGGATTAGTACAAAGTTTCCAAAATCCAACAGTAATACCTCAAAGGACCTCAACGCAAGAAAACAAGGCAAACTTTGAAGGGACCCCAACGTCCTTCAAAACAAGCTTGAAAAGTAATGACAACGGAGCTAAAAATGCTCCAAAAACACAAATTTGGCAACGTTGGCATACAATGGCCAAAATGTCCAACTAAATGAACCCAAATTGTATAAAAAGCCAAAATAATGGTCCAAGGGGTGTTTGTGAGAGGGAAATGAGCCCCCTTGTATACATTTCCAAGGACACTCATCCCCTCTTTTTTTCTTAGTGATAATCTTACCATTTAAGATTTTCATCCTAAATAATCCATTTTGACTTTCTACGCTGGTCCAAACTCTTAACTTTTGAAGATTAACTTTAAATTGAAAATTGATTGTGCAGTTGGCTTCAGAAGGCCATTTTCAATCTTTATAAAATCTCAACCTCTAACCAAGCTTCAAAAAACTCAACATAACCTATCGCTAACTAAACACCAAAACGGTGTAAAAAAACAAATCTTGGAGTTTGACTTTTCTGAGAAAAGTGACTAGCCTAAGTTTTTTAGTAGGTATGGGGGAGTAAAAAAAGACCTAATTTTGACCTCATTCCAATTTCGTATGCTCCTGGTACGCAAGTCAACTCCACCGTAAACTTCAAATTTGTCAATTGTTGAGGAATCTTGCTGGTTCGGGCACTTCTAGTTATCGAAATGTCTTGAAACTTGGTGGGGCATCTTATTAGCATAAAAAAAGCTAGTCTAATTTTGAATGAGATTTTACCGCAACCTCGATAATTTCTAGGAATTTTCCATCATACATTTTAACGGTTGACCGTCCGGAAGGCATCTTCTACAAGTCAAAAGATTTCGAAACTTTTTATGGAACTTTTTATGGAATTCCACAAAGGATGTGCAAACTCATATTCTTACTTTGTACAAAGGTCAGAGGAGAATCAAATTTTGTCATCTTCTTTTAATTTTGGCAACTAGAGAATCTTTCACATACAAGGGAATCTTAGCAAGCCAATTTTGCCATTGAGTCCCAATTGTGATTTCCACCTTAGAACATTGTACTTCACCCGTAAATTCCTCTTACGGGTCTATCTTGAGTTTGTAACTCCTGTAGGCCAACAATTGGGGTTTTCGCTATTTCTTCGGTTTTATGGGGAAAGTGAAACCTATCTTTGGAAATGGAATTAGGACCTCAATGGTGTTCCCTCAGACCAATTTTAACCATAAGATGTCACATGTACCATAGATTTGGGCTATTTAGGCCAAATTAGCCCTAATTCTACTATTTACTTACATTTTCACGTTTTAACCTATGTACAAGTGGGAATGGGATTTATTTGGAGAAAAATAACCTATAAAGGACCAAATGTTATATTAGTACGTGACATATCTATTTGGGTTTTACACTCTTTGGAGGGCTTTTGTATATAGAACTATACTTAAACTCGTGGAAAAAAAAATGGGAGTCCCAAGTGACAAATTGGGGCTCACACAAGGCCAAATCCGGTAGGCCAAACCCGGTAGGCCAGCTCGGCCAAGCCCGCAAGCCCAGCTCCGGCCAAAAATTAGGAATCTTGTTGCATTTGAGGGGACAGTCTACCAAAAAAAAGGAGAAGAAGAATAGGATTAGGAGGATGTCCAAAAATTAGGATAGGGGGGAAGTAGAAGTAGGAATCTTAGGTACAAATAGAAGAAGATAGATATATCTCAAGCTAGATGAGTAAAATAGAATCATGATAGATTTAGATTAGCATAGAAATAGACTCAATTAGCACCTAGAAGGGGGCCTCCTCACTCACAAATCGCACCTATCCTCATGCAAACTCCATAAAGCCCTACAATTCCAAGCCAAATACAAGAAGAAGGAGACATGGAAGGTTGACAAAGAGAGAGTTTAAGTAGGAGGAGGAGATTAGGAAAATCTTGGGGAGCATTGTGAGCCGTTCGTGGGCAAGGTGTAAAAAGAAAAAGAATGTGCCAATTAATGGAAGTATAGGTTGGTAGGAGTGGTTGGCAAGCCATTATATAGGAGGGAATAGTATAGGAAGAAAAAGAAGGAAGAGAGGGGAAAAGAAAGGAGGAAGCTAAATGGAGGATTCCCAAATTTTCATAATACAAATTGGTGGGGAATTCAAGCAACAAAAAACAACCAAACATGGTGCATGAAGGGAATCTAAGCAACCTAATTCAAGACCTACAATACGAGGTAGGGTCTTAAACCCTTCCTTTCTATTTTAAAACTCCACAATTAACAATTGCCAGCTAGGGCCGAAACCTAGAGACAAGTTAGGAATTGTAGAAGAAAATTCAGGTTCAATTAGACTAGAGAGTCCTAAAGTAGAGATCTAGAGGTTTCTAGAACCATAAAATACATAGAAATCCGAGTCAAAACGAAGAAGATAGAGATAGATGAAGTTTTAAACACCGATTAGCGGTTAAACTTCATCCATTAATAACTTTTGATAGGAGAAGTCAATTGTCGAGTAAAAAACTATTTTGGGTAGCTTAAATCAACATCTTCAAGAAACAAATATCAAAAGAAACTCTAAGAATAGAAACCAAGTAGAAACCCTAAAAAGAGACTCAGGATTAGGTTAAGTTAGGAATAGGATGAGGTCAATTTAAATTGACTCAACTCCGCGTAAACTTAGAACTTAGGTAGAACCCAACGGTCTAAAATCAGAGTCAAAATTCCAAGTTCAATCCAAATAGGCAACTAGTCTAAGAAGGTGGATGAAGTTAGGTGGCCTCGTGAAGGCCAAGCTTCATCCATCGATATCTGGTGCTAGGAAGGTCACATAGAATAGTGTTTTACATTTTCGGAAATGGCATGAGATACCCTAGCATTTGGAGTGGCAAGATTTAGGCTGCAACTAGTTCACCTTAAAAATTGTTGCGACCTCTTAGCTTTAATTTAGCTAGGGGAGTTATTATAATTAGGGTTCTTCGCAACCATTTAGGAATGTAGAAAAGATCCATTGCTTGGAAGGCACAATGGATTGGCACTAAACACCCATAGATAAAATCAAGATTTAAATTACCAAGAGTTTGGTTGTGCTCGTTTATTACCAAGGGTGGGTAAATAAGTGCTCACATATTCCCACAGATTTTGTTGGCGCTTACCAGTGCACTGAAATGTGCCAAATAGAGCAAGTAGCAAGTGCAACAAATGCAATCTTTGTTTGACCTACTCGGCAAAGCAGAGAATGCCATGATAGCTTGGCTCTTGGATATGTTGTTCTCATTGTTGAAATTTGTAATCCCGCATTGGGAAGATCCGCCTTCTCGTGATATAAAAAAATATATAAACTTATTTCTCATTCAATCTTGGCTATAAACTAAGGTATAGAAAAGTAATTGCTAAGTTTTTCAACTCACAAGATATTGTCCGATTTAACCTCTCAGTTGCGACCACCTCCATCAAGGCAGTGGATTGATAGCATGCATGAAATGACTCCATCTTGTACAGTCATATACGGTAAATTAAACAAATTACTCTTCAACATTCAGAAACTTCAATGACTCTAAATGTTGGAGCCTGAAGTTGAAAAAAAAATGATGCAAAAAAACAACTCTATATGAGCACTCTGAGCTTTTAGTCTTTTAACCCATGAGTATATGTTGCATTTTGTATAATGCTTTGAAGAACCCAGACTCCTGTACCGCAAGCTTTTGTCTTCTAACAAGAAGCAAAAAGTAGAGACACCAATGTAGGATCTAATTAGTTTATGGTGCACATCTAGAAACAAGGGGAAATTGGGTATGAACACTTTGGAAATAAATTTGAAAAAACACATTTTCTAAGCAAAAGATCATCACAATTAAACTTCTACAGTGAGCTGCAAGGCTCAATCCAAGATGAAAAACAACAGAAGAAGAGTAAATATGCTTAGCACTTGAAAACAATTGACAACAATATTTGCCAGTTTCTTGAGAGGAAAATCTTGACACCCCATAGGAATAGCATGCTTGATAATAACTATAGATACCAATAAATCTACACCATGCGTAGGCCCCATTAAATAGAAGACTGTTTTTTGATGGTGTGCATCCAAATGAAGCTTGCCTTCAAATATAACCCACTTTTTACTTAATGCCTTTAGTTTACCCTAGCAACTTGTCAACATTACATCAAGAATAAATCATTTCATCACTCACAAAAAACAAGAATAAAATGGATAATACTCACCCAACGTCATCAGATAGGAGTACTTTTGATTCATAGATAAAGAAGAAATGAGTACCCAAACAGTCACGCTAGCATTTTGATAAAACAAATATGATTTTGTAGGTGATTCTCAAGGGCCCACACGTCTTGTTCCATTTAATGGACGTGTTTTACATTAGATAATGCAAATCCTAAAAACTTCATATCACATATTGGATTGTTGAACATTGTTTGCTTTGAAAGTGGCACGAAAATACACAAAGACCAATTCTCAATCAAATGTTTAGGCAAAAAATCATAATCACAACACATAAATGACCCATTTAAAGACAAGTACACCCACTCAAATGTAGTCCATGTGCCAAAAAGCCACAATGCATACAGAAACAAACAAATTCACTGCCGAGTAGGAAAGCCAATGTAGATGATGTTGGTGGTGCCGCTGTCGATGCCACATCAGGTACTCCGTGTGGCTGCGTGGGTGGACCACCTCAACTGCTATCGGTTGTATCTCCTCGAACACTCAGGGGTACTCCACCTCGAACATTGGGGGGTGCTCCACCATGAATAGTGGATACAAAATTGTCCCACTGCCTCCAAAATGGTCCTCGTTGGATATCTTCCTCATGCCCAAATCGAAGGGATTGTAGAAAGTCACCTGCAAGTCGAACTGTTTCCTGCCACTGTTGCGAGTTTGCGTTGCGTACTTCCTGCCACTGTTGCAAGTTTGCGTTGCGTACTTCCTGCCACTGTCGAGAATTCTTATTGCAAGTGCGCACAACCATCCACGTCGCACTAAGAACAGCACCACAAACCATGGCCGTCCCAATCAGCCTCTCACAATGCCCATCACCTCGACCGCCATTCATAGTCTTAGATCCTTCTTGCAAGCATACAAAACAAAGAATTCAGATCCTTCTAGGAATCAAACACTTGAACAAAGAATTAAATAAAAGCAAATTCTTCATAAATTTAAAAGGCCAAAAAAAGAACAAACCTATGAAGAAACTCTGCAAATTAAAACTCTAGGTTTTGTCACTTCAATACCTTGACCATTTGATTGTTCTTTGAAGTAAAGCCTTGTGAATTTTAAATCCAATCATACCAGTTGACATGCAATTCCAACATTATAAGACTAAAGAACCCATGAAACGCATACAAACTTTAGTAAACGCAGGATGTGCTTGCTAAGGCACCACCCTTAAACAAGACATCACAAAGATTAATTCTAAATACTAACACAAAATATATTTGTTACAAGAACGTATCACAAGGAGCTCAAACCACCCAACAATCAATCTCCAAAGAGAGTCTCTCCACCCCAATGCTTTGTCTTATATAATAGAGACTACCAATAAAGACTATTAGTCTTTAAAATAGACAAGGACTTCTTTTCTACCTTTAGCTTTCTATCCTTGGTTCTATCTAGAACCATCCACTAAAGTAAAAGTCCTAGTTATACTTCTCCAATCATATCTTATCTAAATTGTCTCTTTTTCCAAATCCCAATCATCTCTTATCCAAATCTTAATCTTCTACTTGGAGTTATCTAACTCCAAGTTTCAACACACTTGGCTTTATCTAGGAATTGTCTAACTCTAGTGCATCAGTCATCCAAGTGAAGTTGTCTAATTCCATTGCATAAATTTATCATTTGGAAATATTTATCTCCAATGTCCTTGTCGTCTAACAAGAATTGTCTGACCCCAGTGCACAAATCCACCATCAAGAGATTTCTGCTTGTCCACCAGTGCACATTCATCATGAATTAGTTCATCCATCAATGCATTCATCCATCAAAGATCAAGACGTGAAAATCATGACACAATTATCTTAAATTCTTTCATTTGTCAATGCAATCATCCATCAAAGTTTGTGACAAGGGTCATGACATTATAAATTTAAAAATTTTAATTTTAATTTTAATTTTAATTTGGTTGTGGCAATGGCACAAGGCACACTAGTTCATACCTTAAATTAGGTTGTTTGTTTTGTTTTGTTTGTTACATTGAGATCTATGGAACCTTGCGTCCCTCAATTGTATTCCTAGTACTATCAAAAAGCCCTCAGCAAGAAAGGGTGCACAGATTTTGTTTTGTGGCATTTGGACCTATGGTGTGATAATTATTGGAATTCAAAGTTCTTATAAATTAAAGAATTAGAAATTACTTTTACTTTTATTTTGATTGTAGCAATGGCATAGGACACACTAGTTCAATGCTAAAGTAGGAAGTCGATAAAGTGCCGGGGCTCTAAAACCATCCACTTCCACCTCTAGAATTATACATTGTTTGTACATTTTGTTTTTCCATTGCATCAACAATGTAGTAGAAATAGTGTACATTTCAGGAAGTGGAAGCTTTTAGTAACCACTACATGTCAACTTCAAAAATTAGTAACTAAGGGAGAAGCATCCAAAACCAATTGTGTACCCAACTGCAATAATTTTTAGATATGGCAGTCATGCATTCAAAAATTTAAATCTAGGTAGCCCATAGATAGCTTATTGTTTGTTGACTAAAATGATAAACTATCTATTGTCTACTTAAATTTACATTCTAAAATGACTATCGTGTTTATAAATTATCGCTATCTAGAAATTACTGCATTTGGATACACGTACTATCGATTTCGGATGTTTCTCCCATAATTCTACAAATCTTTCAAAATATAAAATGACTTGAATAAGATGCCAATTCCATTTGTCTTTATAGAAGAAAAAAATTCAAAAAATTGATTTCAAAAAGTCTAACCTCCCCAAATTAATTTTTAGCTCTTGGATGGGCACTTTATAAACCTTCCTACCAAAGCGGAAATGAATAGGCATTTCATCATGTCTGCAATGAATACTCAAGTTTTTGATAAAATTGGGTTCACTTCTTTTTTTTCTTTTTTTTTTCAAAAAAAATGAAAGAAGAAAAAATACAAGCCTGCCAACCAGCACTGAGTTCACTTCTTTCAATATTTCTGAAGTTCTTTGTTTTGTTTGTACAAGTCATCTTGTTGGAGAATTAATTTCCCAGTTATTTTACCAATTGATGTTCAAGAATATTTTTTTGAAGAACGTGCTATTCACATATGGTATCTACAACATAACAAAATTAAAAACAAGGAAAAGAAAGATAAAATATAAAAATATAAAAATATAAAAATATAAAATATAAAATATGATTTAATCCCTTATCCTAATGCCCAAGGACTTCTTTTGATAAGTTTCATCAATTTAAAAAAAAATTGCAACCTTACAAATTCAAACTAGGCATGTTATAGATCACGTGGGATAAGAAAACACAATGATATCACTTGTAGATTGAAAGATTAAAATGTTTAATCAAGAGGGTGTTAGAACTATAAAAGTGATTGAAGTCTTTCAATCTTATTATTATATATTAAATCTAAAATAGAAGTCAAGAAAAAATATGAAGTTAAAAGGACATAGCATGCATAACCACAATCAATTAGCAGCATTTCAAAATCTATTCTACATTTTCTTCAATGAAATTCCAATGTGATTTTCTCCTAAGATGGTGTACAGCGAGATACCATTCAAAATGGCATTTTTGCATTTGCAGGGAAGGAAATTTCACATCTGCCATCTTTGACATCCTCCCGAGGGCTAAAATATTTTTTTGACCATAAAATTTTTGGCATGGCATGAGATTATCTCTATGTTTATAATATGTGTACCAAATTTCAAGTTCAAAAGATTTACACAAAAAAATGATATTTGAAATCTACCAACATGTGTAGTTGTGAGAAACAATTTCACTACTACCAACTTTGACACTTTTTCAAGGGTTGAAAAATTGTTTAATTACCATGAAATTTTTCTTATAGAATCACCTCTATATTAATAACATGTATGACAAATTTCAAGGTCAAAATATTCACACAAAAAAAGATATTCAAAATTTGCCAATGTGTATGTCTATAAGAAAAATTTCACTATTGCCAACTTTCACACTAAGCCAAGGGCTGAAAAAAATACATTTCACCACAAATTTTTTGACATGAGATCATATCTATATTGATAAAAAGTGTGACAAATTTCAAGGTCAAAAGATTTACCAAAAAAAAGATATTCTAATTCAACCAACATTTGTAGTAGTGAGAATGATTTTTCACATCCATTTGAAAAATACCCATAAAATGACACTATCCCAAGGGCTGAAAAAATCATTCTCACAACTACACATGTTGGTAGAATTAGCATATTTCTTTTTTGGTATATTTTTTGACCTTGAAATTTGGCATACATGTTATTAACATAGAGGTGATTCTATAAGAAAAATTTCATGGTAAATAAACAATTTTTCAACCCTTGGGAGGGTCGAGGTGAACTGGCCCCCTTGCTCGGCCTCCCAAATCAATCCAAAGGTGCATGTGAAAAAAAAGCCCCCTATTTTGAGTCGTGTCTAGGGTATGTTCTAGACCTCTCCTAGCTAATTTGGGGCCTCTGATTGCAAATATGAATTCAAAATTTGCAAATTTTATCATGCGTGGCAAATAAAAAATTTCAAGCTTTTCCCTTGAGGCCGAGCGAGGGGGTCAGTTCACCCTGGCCCTTGGGAGAGTGTCAAAGTTGGTAGTAGTAAAATTGTTTCTCACCGCTACACATGTTGGTAGACTTTGAATATCTTTTTTTTGGTGAATCTTTTGACCTTGAAATTTGGTACACATGTTATTAACATAAAGATGTTTTTGTGCCAAAAAATTCATGATAAAACAACAATTTTTCAGCCCTCGGGATGCTGTCAAAGTTGGTAGATGTGAAATTTCCTTCCTTGCAAATGCAAAATTGCCATTTTGAATTGTACCCCACTCAACGGTGCTAGTATGTGAGCCCAAAAATGCGAGTTTGTGAGTATTTAGCCTACAATATAGGTACCTTTAATATAGATACCACACACTATAGAAGGTGTATGTATCATAAACACTTATAATATATATATATATATTTGTAACATATACACCTTATAATCATCGACGGTTTCTATAGTATATACACCTATAACATAGGTATGTAGTATTCTAGGCTCAAGGGCTCACACTCCTATGCTCGCCTAATAACAACCCTTGTACCCCACTATACATTTAAGGTTCATTTCTAAAAGCCTCTAATAGTATAGTGACTCCCAAAAGGAGTTGGCCACCTTATAAATTGCTCTCATAAATTGAGAAATTGAAATTATGAACTGAAATTTGGACATGGTGTTGTACCAAAGGGATTCTACCCTCATGTGTAATTTTATTTAGAATGGACTATGTTTAGACCTATTGTTATTTGAATGAAATTTTTTTTTGAAAATTCAAAACGTCTCATTTTTTATAGGAAGAATGTACAATAAGGTCTACTTCATTTACGAATTTTTGAAATTGCAGGGAAGGGAACTTCAAATCTGCCAACTTTGACAGCCTCCCGAGGGCTCAAAAATTGGTCTTTGGCCATGAAATTTTTACCACAACTTCATCTTTAAGTTAATTATATGTGTGCCAAATTTCAAGGCCAAAATATTTACACAAAAAAAGATATTCAAAATCTCCCAACATAAGTAGCCGTGAAAAAAATTTCACTACTGCCAACTTTGACACACTCCCAAGGACTGAAATTTTTTTTTTTCTATGAAATTTTTGGCATAGGACCATCTATATGTTGATTATATGTGCCAAAAATTTCAAGTCCAAAAGACCCTCCAAATAATAGATATTCAAAATCTCCCAACATGTGTATTTGTGAAACAATTTCACTACTACCAACTTTGACACTATCCCAAGGGTTGAAAAATTATTTATTTACCATGAAGTTTTTATGATGAAATCATCTCTATGTTAATAACATGTGTGCCAAATTTCAATTTCAAAAGATTCACACAAAAAAAAATATGCCAATTCTACCAACATGTGTAGTTGTGAGAAAATTTTCACTACTACCAACTTCGACACTATTCCAAGGGCTGAAAAAAAAACATTTTACTATGAAATTTTTGACATGAAATCATCTTTATATTGATAAAATGTATGCCAAATTTCAAGGTCAAAAGGTTTACCGAAAAAAAGATATTCTAATTCTACCAACATGTGTAGTTGTGAGATTGACTTTCTACATCCATGTGAAAGTTTTAACCCAAAAAATTACACTATCTCAAGGGCTGAAATTTTTTTTCTCACAACTACACATGTTGGTAGAATTGGCATATTTTTTTTTGTGTGAATCTTTTGAAATTGAAATTTGGCACACATGTTATTAACATAGAGATGATTTCATCATAAAAACTTCATGGTAAATAAATAATTTTTCAACCCTTGGGATAGTGTCAAAGTTGGTAGTAGTGAAATTGTTTCACAAATACACATGTTGGGAGATTTTGAATATCTATTTTTTGGAGGGTCTTTTGGACTTGAAATTTTTGGCACATATAATCAACATATAGATGGTACTATGCCAAAAAATTTATAGAAAAAGAAAAAAAATTCAGTCCTTGGGAGTGTGTCAAAGTTGGCAGTAGTGAAATTTTTTTCACGGCTACTTATGTTGGGAGATTTTGAATATCTTTTTTTGTGTAAATATTTTGGCCTTGAAATTTGGCACACATATAATTAACTTAAAGATGAAGTTGTGGTAAAAATTTCATGGCCAAAAACCAATTTTTGAGCCCTTGGGAGGCTGTCAAAGTTGGCAGATTTGAAGTTCCCTTCCCTACAATTTCAAAAATTCGTAAATGAAGTAGACCTTACTGTACATCTTGACTAGAATCACATACTAAAAGTTCTGTGAATTTTGGATTTTTATAGATGAAAATCTTATTGATTGATATTTGACCTCAAATTTTTTATTTTTTATTTTTCATTATGTAAATTGCAAAAAAAATATGCTTCTGATGTATATAGTCATTTGATGTTATTTTGAATTTTTATTTCATTTTTTGTAATTAATGGAGTAAAAATTAAAAATTAACAAATTTTGAGGTCAAATATCAATCAATAAGATTTCAATTCATAAAAATCCAAAATTCATGGAACTTGTAACATGTGATTTAGGTCAAGATGTACATTATTCCTATTAAAAAAATGAGACGTTTTCACAAAAAAAAAAATTTACATAGAAATTTCATTCAAATAATAATAGGTTTAAATATAGTCCATTCTAAATAAAATTACACATGAGGGTAGAATCCCTTTTGTACAACAATATATCCAAATTTCACTTCATAATTTCAATTTCTCAATTTATGAGAGCGATTTACATGGTGGCCGGACAATTACTTTTGGGAGTCACTATAAAAATCAAGGTTTGCAAAGGACACCTTGCACAAAATCATTGATAGAAAAATCATAAACAATATTTTTCAAATTCAAATTTTGATGCTTAAAATAGACTTTAAAGGCTACTCAATCAAAAAATCTAAATATTAAAAATATTGCTTTGATAATATTCTCGATAATATTTCATTTAATTTCAAAATTTGGATGGCACTAGAATATGGTGCCTTGGGCATTTGGAGATAAGGACTTTCATATTTTGAACAATTTGTAAGTTCAAACATGTCCCAAGCTCACAAAACCTTGACTTTTTCATCCACCTTATTGGTAGATTCTAGTGTTTGTTTCCTAATATTTGTATAATTTAGATCTTCAACCATTCTATAGTTTATAGAATATAGATATGTTTCATCTCAAAACATAACAAGTATTGGGTTACATATGATCTTTTCAAGAAAAAAATTGAATAAGTATATAAAATAAATACCTTCTAAAACACCAAAATTAGAAATTAACATTTTTGACTAATAGAAAAAATCCTTTTTTAAATTTACAAATATTTATACTACAATTAGTTTTAGAAAAAAAATTAAAATTTGGTTAAAAATATTATTAATAAGTAATAGTGTAGATTCAATCTATGAATTACATTTTACACATTTCATTCAAAAGTCATTATTAGATCATTATTTTAAGTTGCATTTTTTAATACATCTTCACAATTTTGGATATTTTGACTACCCTATGGAACCTAAGGGGTCAATTTTTAGAGCATTTCTAATTCAAATACTAAATTTTTAAATTATTCATGATTTTAAATATTGTTAAGCCATATGGAGAAATGCATCTCTAACAATATACACTCTATTCCATTTTGATTTTTTAAATTATTAAAATTATAATATTTATAGGTTGTTGGATCTAAAATCATGAAAAATTAAAATAAATTATTTTAAAACTTCTTTAAGAGAGTTTATCTTGATTCAAAAAGTATTATGATGTCCATCACTATTATTTTGAATTTTCCTTGAAATTTCATGCCACTGAAACCATTTCTGTAATTTTTATGATTTTAATAAAAATATTACTCTAAAATATATATATATATTTAAAATATTTATATTATAGATAATGAAGATGAATATAAGATGTATACAATAGTTGCTTGAGAAAAACACCCAATTTTTGAAATTTATATTCTATTACCTTATGTGTAGGTCAGTTTTGTAAATAACTCGGGAAAATTTGGAAAATGCCGAAAATTTGGAAAATTGTACACCTATTTCTGAAAATCTGAAAAATTTTCATATTGCTAATTCTTCACATCTAAAAATTATTCTTGAATTTTTTTAGAAAAAAGGACACATTCATGCATGAATAGAACAAATCAATCCAAAATTAGAATTGTCTAAAATTTTAATTTTTTTTAAATGTAGAAAGTGAAGAAATCCAAATAAGGCTGCTGAACTATTGAACTTCCAAAACTAAACTATTTCAGCCACAATGTGCCAAAACTGACCTGCGTGTACGGTAACCCCTAAAGGACCGTTTGTCCCTCTGGAGACAATTTGGGTCTAGGTAGGTTCCTATAGTCTCAATTTGTAGTGAATTTTTTTGATTTTTTTTGAAGTTTTGTGAGAGCTTTGTAGATATATTATTTTTATTTCATTCGGTGTCCGGAAGCAAAAACTATGGCACAAAAAGCCAAAAACGAAGATTAGTGGGCAGTACAAAAAAATCACAAAAAGTCAAAATAATAATAATTTTTAAAATCCTAAAATATTATATTTTTATATACACGTGAAGCTTTGATTCATTTAATTTGGACTTGTAATGAAAATGTTATGAACAATCTTATTTTTTCAGGCAATCTAAACAGTTTTTTGAAAAATAACTCATAGGATTCATTTTTGAATGCAATTTTTACAATTTTCCAAAAAATTGGTAGACATGGTTAAATTTGCTTGCTAGAACAATCTCATCTTGGAATTATTGTGTTTAAATTCCATCTTAAAGCTATTAATGGTTTTGTTTTTTCCTTCATTCTTGAACCTACTTTTGCTTAACAATTTCTTAATGAGTGAAAATTAAGTTTTTTTTTCCTGGATTTTTTTCTAAGATTCTCAACTCAAATATTCAACATAAAAAGTTAAAAAATAAAAATCAATAGTACAAAAAATTTAAGTTAAAAAGATTCAAAGCCAAAAAATCTAGTCATACAAGGTGTAAAGAAACTTGTTTTCTTCACTTTGGATGCAAATATCTTGCAATTTAGGTGGTCAAAGTTTGTGAAATTTCTTCTATACATATTTATACTAGTCTAGTATAAGATCCTACGGTTAGATATGCAATTTTAAAAGTTTTTAGCTCTTTGCAATAGAAATGGCAGTTTTGAGTGTTGTTTGATGAAATAAAAGCCTCGGTC
The DNA here is from genome assembly GCA_951799445.1 of Pseudisothecium myosuroides. Taxonomy (NCBI): domain Eukaryota; kingdom Viridiplantae; phylum Streptophyta; class Bryopsida; order Hypnales; family Lembophyllaceae; genus Pseudisothecium; species Pseudisothecium myosuroides. Next base: position 20,586,757 of record OX637289.1, read on the forward strand.
TTTTAAGGGTTAAGGAAAAACTACTGACATTTGATTCAATATAGAAATGATTTGTCTTTTAAGGAATAATCAATCATCCAATCAATCACTCAATCACCCAATCGATCACTCAAGGACTATAATGATTTATTTCTACTCAGTTTAGGCTTAAATCTTTAACCCTCTAGAATCCATGGCATCCCCTTGGGCATTCCAAATAGTCTTGAATGTATCTATAATGGAAATGGGTGAAAATAATTGAAGAATTTGAAATTAGCTCGCAAGTAGAGGCCACTATAATATGGAGAAGTCCAATCTTGAAAATGAGATTGCATGTGAAAGTTATTAGGTTTTACACACAATTATATTTAGAAATCCCAATATATTTATGAGACAGAAATAATTGACAAAAAATGTTTCTAGGTGCAATAGAATTTATTAACCCTTAAAGGACTAGTCTGCTATTTTTATCAGCATAGCAATTTTGGATAGGTACTTGTGACTAGAAAATTACATTTTTTAAGCTCAAATTTTAGTGGAAGGTGGGGACAAGGAGTATTTTTCTTATGCATTAAATTTCATGACATTTGGAAATATGAGTCAAAAGTTATGGCCTTATATATTGTTTGTTTCTCAACTCAGGTAGTCCAGACACATCTAGAAAAAATCATTTTTCTCAAAAACAAAAAATTGAAAGTGGTTTTTTTTCTCTCTATATATATATACACGTTGAAAGCTTTGAATCATTCCATTTCATTCAATGAGTCAAAAGCTATGAGGTGTTTTAGTTTGCCAGCAATTATAGATTCTCTACTCTAAAATAAACTTTGAAGTTGTTTATTTCACTCAATTTTCAATATTTTTTGAAAAAAATAAAATCATAGGATGTAGATTATTTTATAACAACATTACAACCATTGGATTGGCATTTTTTAATTCCATAATTAAACTCTTAACAATTTTATATTTTAAATCATTATCTACTTCTTTCTACTTATTGTTTTTTTCCTATATGTTGTACAATTCCAAATGATTTGAAAATTTTAAAGCATGTAGCCAACTTATTTAGGAAAAAGACTTCATAAAATTACCATCATTTTGGACATTTTTTCATACAAATGCGACCTTGTGAAGTGCAACTGCCCTGTTTTTCGCAGGGACAAAAAAAGGATTTCTGCCAATTCAAATGCTAATATCTTCCTATCTGTAGGGTGGAAAATTCTGAATTTTTTTTCACATAATCTAAAACTAGCATACAATAAGATCATACGGTTACATGTGTCCAAAAATGTGTTTTTTTCTAAAATTTGGTACATGTACTAGAAATGGTAGTTTTGGAGCCTTTTGGGGGAAAACATAGTCAAGGAACTTTAGGGGTTAATTGTTGGCAAGGCCAATCGTAGAATATCCAAGTTACTTGGAAAATGAATCCTTAATAGTGTGGATGAATAGATCATTTGTACTTCACATGCCTTTACCTACCATTTGTAGGTAATCTTTACACTATGGATTTTGAATTTAAAAATTTAAAAATTTAGAATACTTAAGATCATGTTAAGCATATCCCTACAAAATTTCACCAATGAAAAAGACATAGAATACATCTAAACAAATCTTCCAACGTGAGGATGTTTTAAAAATCAATAATCAATAATTCCAACATTGGATGTCCAAAAATATTTATTCACTATTTATAAATATAAGGTTTAGAATATTTAAACCTAAATCTTTTCATTTTTATATCAATTTGAATGCTAATGCACACACCCCAGAGCCTAAGATCTTGGACATCATTGAATGATGGATTTCATTATGTTCCTTTTTTATTTTCATCATGTTTTGTCTTAGTTCTAGACTACAATTTCTTCATAAGGAACTTAGGGTGATTAACACTTAGAGAGTCTATTCATCTAAGGGCCCACAATTGACTTTGAAAAATCATGATAGGTGACGTTTAAACTACATACCTTTGCTAAAAAGGAAAATTCTAGTTTTTTTAATGGTAAATCATTAGAGCAATCTCAATTGACATCAGCAAGGCAACCCTACACAAATACAAACATGGGACAAGCCACCTAAATTTGGGTGTTATGGCCTCTTGGTCAATTAACCCTAGAAGGGCTTGAAGGCCCTTTGTGGCTATAGAATAAATCTTGCATTTGGTGGTATTTGATTAGAAAAACATTGACTAAATATTTTCTAGTTCAAAGTAAATTAATAATCATGATGAAACATAAATAACAATGTATCACACTTGATACACTAAACCACAATTGAAGAGTTATAAGGCTAAATAGAGGCCATATGCAAAGACTCCAAGGGCTTTTCAAGGGTTAAAGCCTCCTCAATGCTAGGCTACTTGGGTCACAAAACATTAAACTGAACTGAACATAAAATCTTCTTACCTTTTGGTGCATAACTGCTTGTGTGAAGATCAAGGTGGAGTCAATGGAGTACATATGCAACGAATAATTGTTTTGGGTATAAAATGGCAAAAGAGAATTGGAGTTCAGAAAGGTGGTAAAGTTTACATCAACTAATTTTGGATTTAGGGATTCTAGCCTAGGATTCAAACTGTCATAGTTGTTACCGTGGCTTCTGAACGCCCCAATCGGGTCATTCTTAGTAATAAAAATATTGGGAAGAGATGCAGTTAAAAAGAAGAAGAAATGGTATTGGGGTGGTGAAAATGTGATACAAACAATAATTTCAATCAACAAATCAAAATAGAGTAAGGTGCTCTAAAACTGACCCCGCTCTAAAGGTGACCACTAGTACATAGGTATATTTTGCTTTCTTTAATATACTAGTAGTGTCCATTTTCAAAGGTTGTTGCTTTTAAAGAACACTGCGTGTCAACCTCAAAAAATTTATAACTAATTCCACAAAGGTCCCCACAACATGAAATGACTTGGATTTGATGCCAATTCCATTTTTTTTCCTCCAAAAATTGATTGAAATTGTTTCCAAGAGTTTATCTTCTTTCCAAATGCAATCAACTCTTCAAAGGTTGCTTGAAGAACAAAGTAAGGTAGAAGTACCTATTTCCAACAGCCCCCTCCATAATGGCTTTGTATGACGACCTATTGTCAACAACAATTGCATACATTGTTCATTGAAAAAGATTTTTTGTTTGTGCCTTCTTGTCCACTCATCTCTCTTCCCTCTTTGCTTAGGGAAAAGTGCCAAAGCTAACCATAATAGGTGAGTCTATGAGACGCAAATAAGTGCAAACAAAAAATCCACATTTATATTGAATAAAATATTCATTCTTAGGAAAAAATAACTTTATTTTTTGCATTCAACCTCATCCTTATGATCGCTCAATTTCTCAATGAATTTCCCATATCCTACACGCTCAAATGCTTAAGTATATAGATACTTCTACCTTAACCCTATCTTGAGTAATATTCCAACCAACCCCAATCAAGTTTTGAAAGAAATTTCAATTTTTCCATTATAAAAATGAGGTTGCTAAGTGCAAATGGAGGCCGGCCGGCTTCCAATTTGATTGGTAGTCTACATTCCATACTGCTAGTACATGTACTGTACTACTATCCTCGAAAAAGACGGCACTCCATGTTCATTGTGGCCGGCCTCCGAAACCGGAGCCGGCCACTCAACTCACTCTGTCTGGGCGGTAGTAACTTACTAACTTCCTGTAAATGCAGAATTTACACCTGTTGGAAATCATCAAATCAATCCATAATGATGTGCAGCCCCGCCCAGACAGGGAGCTCGTAATTAATTAAACCTCTGCAGGCAGGCACCCGTCATTTTGAAACCCCAACCAATAACCAACTTGCTCCCCCTTTCCAAGAACCCAAACCCCAATTTTCAAAAATTGAATGAACTGAATGAAAAGGGTTCTGCCTTCAGTTGGAGTGATTAAACTTGGTCATTAAACTAGAGTTTAGAGGGTTTAGGGGGGGCAGCTCTGGCATTACCGACTGACAAGGGCTATAACTAATAACAGCGAGAAAGTAGGTCACAAGTAACCACCTACGAAGTTAAGGTAGTTAGTACCGTACTCCTCAAGGCTATTAGAAAATTATTATTATTACTAAAGGTTATTCAATTAGCCCTTACCACAATAATAATGCTAATTTAGTTGCACTATGGTAATACTAGTAAATTACTACCAAAGTTAATTCAATTAGCCCTCACTACAATAATAATGCTAATTTAGTTGATTACGTAAGGTAGGAGGTCTATAGAGCACCTGCTTAAGAGCTGAAACTCAATTTGGGGAGGTGAGACTTCTTGAAATATTTTTCAGCAAATTTTCCTTGAAAGACAAATGGAATTGGCATCTAACACAAGCCGTTTCATATTTTATGGAGCTTTGTGGAATTAGATATGAATTTTTGAAGTAGAAAATGGTGTAGGGCTCTAAAATTGCCCAGCACCTCCTCAAATGTACACTATTTGTACATTGTTGGTACACCAAAAAGCAATATGACAAATAGTGTACATTCGAGGAGGTGGGCGATTTTAGAGCATGAATGCTTTAAAAACCTCCTACCCTTAATTTGTGGATTGCCAAGTAAATTTGTGAACCACACTAATTGAATATATGGAAATTCACTATTGATCATATCAATATAATGTGGTCTAGGCTATTTTTATACTAACATCTCACATACTATGATTGTCATTGGCACCTTTCTAATGCAATTAAATTGGGAATTTTAAATACATCCATCCGATTAATACAGATTGCATCCAATTTATCACCTATGAATCAATTTATCCAAAGTTCTTCTTCAATTCATCCAAAATTCACACTAATTGATCGCATTCATTCTAATTTCATTCAACTTGAGGGTGGATAATCTACACTACTATACTAGGATGTTAGGATTGACAAAAAGTAATTCCAGGGGAAGATGTCATAATTTAGGGGATTTTTTTTCAAAAAAATTTGTATGGTAAAAGATGGTTTTCAAAAGAAAATTCCTACTTAAAACAATTGCCATTTTTTTCCAACTTTAATTATATATTTGGTTGAAATGCCAAACTTGATAGTTGGGTACATTGCTCAAATTCTTGCAATATTCAAATTCTTGCACTAATTGAATTAACTTGAGTACATTTACACCGGGCTTTAGCTGCCTTTGTACACAACCATCATGCGATTGTCTCATGCCTCTTTCTTGTACAAGAGAGAGCCCCAAAGATCTAGAAAAATGAAAATTTATTGGATCAAGGGAAGGTTTTTTCTATTTTCATTCTCTTAGTAAGAAAATTGAACAATACCATCTTTGGATTTCCAACAAGCCATTTCTTGTATTGTGGTGTTCCACATTCTCCTTTTGGAAACTTTAATGACTAACTACATCTATGATTTTGAAAATACTCACCATTATATATTTGAAAATGCATTTTTGAAAAATATGCCTTCTTTTATTACTCACCCATATTACACCTTGATTTATCTTGTGTACTCCATCTACATGTAATTAAAGCCAAGTTTTCAAAGTTTGTTAGTTTTCTCCTCCGGAATAGAATTAACCAAGAAGTTTATGTGCTCCCACAAAAGTGGATGTGCTCGCAACTCTCTTTAACCCCTAAAGGACCACAAGGCCATCGGGTGGCTTCTTCAACATTGTTTTTTGCACCCATGGTCCTTTAGGGGTTAAGCTCCAAATGGGGAATCAAGATTCATTTTGTCTCCTCTTTGCAATAAAACAATGGATGTTCTCCACTATATCAAAAATAAATGCAATCCCTTTCAAACATATATAACTAAGTTTCTTCAAAGCAATGTATATTCCCTCAATAGTTTATTCTTAGTTCTCCAATGTCTAAAGCTAACTTAGTCATTTATTCATTAATCCATCGGTACAAACAAAATTTGGAGCCATAAAAGAGTTGCCTATCTTTGTCCTTCATCCTTTTATGCTCACTATTTTCTCTATGTCCTCTACAATCTTCTCACCATGATTCTCAAACTTTAAGCAAACAAAATTTGAAGGCTTTGTATACTGGATTACCAAACCATTGAAGTAGGAGTACATTCTCAAAAGCTTTGCAACGTTGTAGATGCATTAAATTTAATGGGGGTTGTTCTTTATAGTTTTGTAATTTTCTTTACCAATGAATGTGAGAGTGTTCCAATAAGTTCATATCTATATATGAACTTCACAAAACATGACATTGTTAACCAATACTCTCTACTCCCTTTAACTTGAAGAAAGAACCACGTATTTAAAAAAGAATGTCATGAGGTGTCCAAACCTCCCTACTTTACTTTAAATATTCTCAATTTTTTTGAAGATGAGATGACATTTTATGGATACATTTAATCCTATAGGGCCGAGCTTGCCCATTTTGGTCAATTTATATGAATTTTGGAAATAAGTTTTTGCTAGTGGCCCACCTATAAGCAAGGTTAGAATGAAATAGGATGGCACTGAAATTGTGCATCTGACGAGCCTATGTACAAGCCCATGCATTGTCAGTGATTTGAATGTATCGATCCCACAGGAAGGGGATTTGAGTGAATCAAGGTCATAGAATCGTTATGGTCATGTCTAAGAAAAGCATACTAGATTTTGTCGTGTAAGACGTGCAGTAGTAGTCTACGTCCCATCCATGAAAACAAATCAACACAAGGTCCAACTGTTTTTCAAGTTTTTGCTGAAAACTCCCACTAACTTGGAACTTCGGTAAACTCCTTCGGGTCTCCATACATTGTCAATTATTTGAATGTATCGACCCGACAAGAAGGGGATCTGAATGAATCAAGGTCATAGAATCTTTATGGTCATGCCTCAAAAAGCCTGCTAGATTCTGTCGAGTAAGACATGCAGCAGTAGTCTACGTCCCATCCATGCAGATAAATCAACACAAGGTCCAACCGTTTTTCAAGTTTTTGTTGAAAACTCCTACTAACCGGAACTTCAGTGAACTCCTCCGGGTCAACCTAGGCCCTAAAGGATTAAGACCTTGTAAAAGCATCAAAATTTTCTTAACAACTTCTATTTACCAATTGAATTACACGACATGTTATGGACTCATTTACGACCTTCTAAACGCATCAAAATTCTCTTAACAAATTCTATTTCCAAATCAAATAATCGCTCAAATTTCCTCCTCACATTCAACTGATTTTGACTTCTTTTTTTCCCTTCATGAACCCCATGTGCAAATAAGGAAAAATTTGCACTAGCAGTGAGATCCCCCTACATTGGATATGATATGGCCCCCGAGAGATTTCTGCAAAGTTTGTGCAGCGCTAGCCCGTGATCATGTCCGTCTTCTCTTGGAGGGACGTCCCGGTTTACTTTAAAGTCATCTTTAATTGGCGGGCCTCTGACAGCCCCCCCTGAAATGGATCATTCATTGCCATATTAAGCAAATCAAACCTCAAAAGCCAAAGAAAAAAAAGAAAAACGTAAACCAGCAGCGAAAAAGCAAAAGGAAGGACCCCCTGAAATGGATCATTCATTGCCATATTAGGGGAATCAAGCCTCAAAAGCCAAAGAAAAAAGTAAAACGTAAACCAGTAGCGAAAAAGTAAAAGTATCCCCCCCCTCACTCCCTCGCTCTCTGTGTCTCTGTTTCCCTCCCTCGTACTCTACTCCGTTTCTTACATGAAGCTCGGTGCTCTACAGCTCTTGCTCATGTTTCTACACTGACCTCAGGTGAAGTCCGTGTGCGCGCGAGCGAGCGAGCCAGCGAGCGAGAGACACAGTTTTGTAAGAGAAGATAAGCTCAAGACTTCGTTGAGTTTGTGAAGAAACGATCGAACGAGAGAGAGATCGAAGCTGTTTCGAGGAAGTGCGTGCGTGCGTTCGCGCGTGCGGGAAGGACGGAATCTTTGGATCGAGTTGAAAGATTGTTCGATTGTGCGGAGGTTGGGCAGTAGTAACGAAGCAATGGCAGATTGAGGAAGGGGCGGGAGGGATACCATACAGGGTGGTGTTGCGGGGGGGACAGGGATGGGCTGCTTCAGTTCGAAGCCCAAGGCCTCGCACCGGAACAGCAACCACGAGGTTGAAGATCCTGAGAAAGTTGAGTTAGGTTTGTGATTTTTTCTATCTCACAATTGGAGTGACAGCAGTGCGTATTCGGTAGAGATTTCGTCTTTCTTGGCTCCATTTTGTGTTTGGGAGCTTATTCGTGTTGGAGTTTTTCGTTGGGGATGCGGTACTGTTGAGATCGTCATTTCGTGGAGGGCAATGGTGATCGTTCTTTATGGATGGGAGAGTACTTGAGTTTGGATGTTGGTTGCATTCGGGAGTTGCGTGGGTTTTTTGGGATGGTTTTGAATTTGGTGGTAGTTAGTGTCGGTATGGATACTAGGTTTGAGGCTTGTGGAGATTTTGGGGTACTGAATTGATGAGATGTTTGTTTCTTTGACGAGGAGAGCGTGTGTGAGGATGGGAACCAATCTTTGTTGCTTCTTGCTTGACGGCAGGTTTGTATGTTAGGTCTAAGGTGGATAATAGTACTGGTGTCGCTTTATGCAGTTAAACTGGTGTATAGGAGTGTAATTTTTTGGCTGTGGAGAGATCTTTGGGTGCTAGAACCAGGTCTGTTGAGATCAATTTTTTTCATCACTTCTCTGCAATTTCAAACCAGGAGGTTGTATTTGAGTGGAAGTGACATTATAAAGAGTGTCTCATTTTCTTTAAAGATCATTGGTTCCAGACATTTATCCTTGTCTTGAATTCACCACTTGCTAAAAACATCAGCCGACTGGGTCAGTATAGCAGACGGGATCAGGTCCTATTAGTTTTAGTGTACTACCTTGTTTGTAGATTTTGCGGTTTGGCTTATTTGATACTGATTTTTGGTTGGTGTACCACCACTTCTCAATTCTTCTGAGCACTGTTTAGATACATGCATTAAATGGTAGCCGAATTTCGGTACCTTGAACCTATTTTTGGTACCTTGAACCTATTGTTGACCTAACGGATGGTGCCTTTACCGAGGTAGCGATAGCGGTGGAATGGTACCCGTAATTGTTTTGTTCCACGATTCTCAGGTTAGAAGAATATCATTTAGGTGAATGTGTTTTCTCCCGAATTTGGTGAAATTACTTCTTCGGCAATGAGATGAGTCGAAGTTGCGAGTTGACAATCTTGTCAGTGCTCGTGATCCTTCTCTATCGGTCAACCAGAATGACAGATATCTGCATTGTGATTATGTGCAGAAAGCAATGGAAAACGAGCTGAAGCAGAAGCCGTGCCTGCGTTTAGAGAATATACATTGGAATCCTTGAAGCTAGCTACCAAAGGCTTCAGCGCTGATCTCATCGTCTCGGAGAGCGGTGAGAAGGCACCCAACTTTGTGTACAGAGGCAAGCTCGACCAAAATCGCCTCATTGCAGTCAAGCGCTTCCCCAAAACAGCATGGCCTGATGCCAAGGACTTCTCGGTACTTCCACTGCACTCTAGTTTAAGAGTACTAGCATGGTTATTAGAGACTTTGCTTCCCATTTTAAAATGCACCTGTAGTCAGTAGTTGACTTAGTGTGCTGCTGTTGATTGCCGACCTAGATGCCGCTCGAGTTTTAGTCTTGTTTTAGATGTTTGGATTTGGTTCTAGATGTCACGTATTTTTGCTTCATAAAGTGAGGATGTATTGAAGCGAGTGTCGGTCGGTTTTGCTAATTTTCTGCACAATGCCCGAATTACAGGACGAGGCCTGGAAGGTTGGCCAAGTAAGGCACGAGAGACTGGTGAACTTGATTGGTTACTGTGCGGAGGGCGATGAGAGGCTTCTAGTTGCTGAATTCATGCCCCACGACACTCTTGCAAAACATCTCTTTCATTGTAAGCAGGCTGTGCAAACTCGATTCTTTTGATATTTTTGCTTTGTATTTTGACGGCTTCACGGCGTAACGCACGGAGTAATTAAATGCATTTTGGTGTGCATTTAATTAGAATTTTATACGAAATACGAAGTATAGAACATATACGAAATCAATACGATTCATGTTTAAAATCACAGGTATTCTGACCGGAGTTAAGGGAAGATTACCTAGTTTTGGTTCTTTTATTTCTCTTTAAGTTCCGGTGACGACATCTTTTCGCTGAAGACGTGGCTATGTACTGTAGGGGAGAAGCAGCCAATGCAGTGGGGAATGCGTGTTCGTGCTGCTCTTTATGTTGCCAAGGCGCTGGATCATTGTTCAAACAGTAACCTTCGCCTCTACCATGATTTGAATGCTTACCGGGTGATGTTTGACCAGGTGTGTTTTACTCCAGTGCCTAGTTAGTTCGTTAAGTTCACTAATCAGAAGTGGATTCCGATTGTTTTATCTATTCAGCTATACTGGGTCAAAGCTCTGCTGACTCATGAAGCTTTTGATGTCGTCTGTATATTAAATTGAAAATTGAACCAAAATTGGTATTATTCTTTTAGGATAATGTTAATTTTTCTGTTGCGTCACCTTGATTTCCGCTCCCAGACGCTGCAGAGTAGTTGACTTGCATGGCGTGATTGGTTGTCAGGACGGCGATCCTCGATTATCTTGTTTTGGTCTAATGAAAAACAGTAGAGACGGCAAGAGTTACAGCACCAACCTTGCATATACACCACCTGAGTATTTACGTACAGGTAACCCCCTGATACGGTTCTTGTCATCTCCTATGATCCTGGTTTTATGGCTCTTGTGCTGAAGGGAAGGAATTTTTTTTCTGGTTATGAAATCAGGTTTACTCGTATCTTGTGATGGTCAGAGGCCTCCATTTTATTGTAGCTGCTGAAGTAGATTGAGGCGTGTGTGGCCGAACTCTCAGTATTGGAGTCCTTCAATTGCACTACGAGGTGGATGCATCTAATGCTTCTTCTATTTTGCTTGCGATTACAGGGAGGGTCACACCAGAAAGTGTAGTGTTCAGTTATGGAACTGTTTTACTCGATTTGCTCAGTGGGAAACACATTCCTCCAAGCCATGTGAGTTCGCCTTCTCTACTTTTGATTCAATGTAATACTTGAATCCGAGTTTGGTCGCAACGCATAAGCAAATGTCTGTTAAATGAGTCCTTACTCTTGGCGTTCGCGGAGTTGGGAGGTATTTGGCTGACATGATTAACCGGCTGCAGGCCTTGGATTTGATACGTGGCAAAAATATGCTCTTGCTTATGGACTCCTACTTGGAAGGGCAGTTCACGACTGATGATGGCGTAGAGCTTGTCCGCCTGGCATCACGGTGTTTGCAGTTTGAGCCACGTGAACGACCGAATGCCAAAATGCTTGTGACTGCACTTACCCCTCTTCAGCGGAGAACAGAGGTAGTTGGTCGACTAGTGTCTCTTAATCAATAGCAGGCAGGCAGAGCCCTGAACTAGATGAGGAGAGTAGTGGCACATCTGTCTTTTAACTTTTGTCAGGCTTGCGGAATGAGGTCTCATTTATAAATTGGGACATGCACTTGCAAAAGCCAAATGTTGTCGTAGGTGGGTCAAGACTACGCCCACTTTGAACATTTGCTGCTTTGAAAAGTACCCGTCCCAGAATTTTGACACATTTTGATTGTTGGTAACCTTTTGAGACTAAGACTGTAACATGCCATTCCAATTGTTTCATTCAAGTTTCCTTCTGGTTAACACGGTTCTCAAAGGGTGTTTTGAACATTTGTACTCTGTTTCCTCTGACTCGTGAGAATCTCCGCCTGCCTGATTTAGGTTCTTAATTGTCCTCAGTGTCAATTGAGAAAACTCATATGCTTCTTTTCCTATGGGAATGGTGATTTTGTGCCGGTCTTTGGATGCTTGGTGCTCTGGATACTCAGGGAAGCTGTTGAGCAGCTGTTATGCTAGGTGGGTTAATAAGAGAGCCTTGTCACGACCAGTTGGAAGTTGTTTATGACATGCCTTCGTGCCGTGATTTTCTTAAGCTTAAGGGGATTGTGATTTCTTTAATCGTCAATGCAGCTAATTCCATCGTACACATTGATGGGTATACCTCGGGGGACAAATATGCCACCACCACCTCAGTTATCATCGTTGGGAGAAGCCTGCTCTCGCAATGATCTTACAGCAGTGCATGAGATTCTTGTGAAAACAGGTTACAAGGATGACGAGGGTACTGATAATGAAGTAAGTTTCCGTCTTTTCCTGTTGCTGTTATATCAATGTTTAGGTTCTTAATTCTTTCAGGTACTGCCATGTGCTCAATCAAGCTTCTCTGATAGAGTCTCTTTAACCGGGGAGTTAAAGTATTTAGTGTATTACATTGATCTTTTCGTGTCGAGGCTCCAGATTATACTGAACTTCTCTTTGAGATTTTTCAATAGTTTTCCTTGGTTCCAAGTAAACGTGGTTGTTTGATTCACTGCAAGATCAAACTTTTGAAGTAGTGTTTCCTTGTTCAATACTGTAAATATTGTCTGTTCAATAGCCCACTAATTTTTCACTGAACTCGACTGTTCCAATAAGTAAAGATCTGGATGTGAGTGGAACTAGATCACTTTTCATCCCGGGAACCTGTTTTACCATCTACCTCTTTTGCATTACTTTGCTTCAATGGAAGTAACAAGCAATTCCTGTCACTGCAGTTATCTTTCCAGGTATGGACAAAGCAAATGCAAGACATGCTCAATTCAAGAAAGCGTGGGGACATGGCCTTTCGAGAGAAGGATTTTAAGACTGCTATTGACTGCTATACGCAGGTTTATTACACTTCCATCTTGCGTTGCTTTTGTGACTTGTTGTGAGAACAATGGTCGGGGGACTTGTGGTATGTTGCAGGCTTTTTTCAGAATATATATCTTCGATGTTTCCAAGTGAACTTATGTATTTGGTGTTTTGATTTTGTTTTTTTTGCTTAATGCATTGTATTATAAAGTGAAAGTCTATTGTTAAAGTGAAAATATTACTTTTCTTTTGAGGGCTTAATATACATAACTTTATTTTGCAATGGACATATTTGTCCACTCAAAAAATGATAATTTGAATTGCCCCATATTTCAACCCATATATTCTGAAAGGAGACTAATTCCCGTGAAGCCCAGAAGTGAAGTTTATTGTTGCGGCATTGCACTGGAACTGTGAACTACATCTGTTTGCATTTCTGAGTTCCGGTACTTATAGTCTGTCTCTCCAGTTTGTTGATGTAGGAACAATGGTTTCACCAACTGTATTTGCACGCCGGAGTTTAGCCTATCTATTAAGTGACCAGGCAGAGGCAGCACTTCGTGATGCGATGCAAGCCCAGTATGTTCACCCGGAATGGCCGACTGCATTTTTCATGCAAGCTTCAGCTCTTACAAAGCTGGGCATGGACACTGATGCCAAGGATATGCTTAAGGAGGGTTGTGCGCTGCATGCGAGGCTGACTGAAATGATGGGTAATTAATTCATGGTTTAGCGGTTCCTAGATGTACTCACCTGCACGGTTTAGTACATTCTGAAAGGTTTTCGGTGACCATTTTTGACAGATTTGGATTAAATCTCCTGTAAGATGTAGAGTTGTGTATTGTGGTTAGACTCTCGCAGCCTCTGTACTGGAGTTGGCCCTTGTAGTTCTGGAAGTGTTACGTACGAGGTAGTGTTCTTTGAGGTACTCTTGCTATTTGTTTGGAAAATGACCTTGATTTTATACCAAGAAAATACATGTGTCCAGGACCACCCGTGTTAGTAGTCGTCATTACCTGAGTTTCTATGAAAGATGATTCAGTCTAACTGATGCAACTGATTAGTGGTCTGCACATGGGATGCAAGCTGTCATGTCATGTTTGACCCAATAACTCCTGAAATTCTGGGGGGGTTCACGGAGCCAACTATTTTGTGCAGCACATCGAAATTTTCATTTAGAGATCTGGGTTTTCCTCCGGTCTCAGAGAGAGCACAAGGCGATTGAGTTCCTCTACGTCTCACAGGCTATCAGATTTCTCGTTTTCTGTAGTGTTTTTGTGAAGGTATGCGTGGAAAGCATTCTCCTCAAGTGGGAGGGGCTAGTTACAAATTTGTTTTGCATATTTCGTCTTTCCCGCCAAGTTCTGGAGTTCATTTTAAAATCCGTCCGACTCTAAAACTGAATTCAAAGACGGTTTTTACAGTTGCTGTTTGCTGGTAACTGAGTCAGGATTAGTTCTATGAGCAGTTTTGTTTAATGATTGATTGTGTGCATGCTTGTGAGATAGTTGAAAATACTCCTAATTTCTTTTCCACTTAGGGATTTCTCTGCAACAAAGGGTTCTCTGGTTATTACTGGATGGAGTACAGAGTTTTCTTACATTTGTATGTGTTTCACAGACTTTGATTTGTCATCATCATGACTGTACCAGTTTGTCTTACAGCAGTTGCAGAATTTGTCAGTGTCTAAAAGTTATGGATAATTTTGGACGGCATGAACTGTGCAGCTTGTCATCCTCAGACCATGTCATTCAGTATTCCGTATTTGTAGCTAAGGTAGGAGGCTCAGAAATGGCACATATAAGGAGAAAAACAGAGCTGTAGGAGAAATTGGGTGTCGACTGATTTTGAAAATTTTATGGTAGATGGAGAAGTGGGAAACAAGTGAACCACAATTTTTAGTGAAATTTTTGGATTTCAAATGAAGGAGTTATGATTTTTCAAAGTAGAAGTGTGTAGGGCTCTATAAGTGCTCCCAGACTTCATTTGTATTGAATCAGGAAGTGTGCTTGAAAAGACCAAAGCAATCCCGAAATTGACAAACTGCTTTCTCTAGATGTTCATTACAATTCCGAAATGCGTCAGCACGATGCCTTAAATGGAACAACATAATTACATGTGCTAGCTCTTGCCTTACTGCCTCTTTTTCACTATTTTTTTGAATCTTCCATTTGTAATTGAAGTATTCATTCGTATTCAATAAAGGACACAGTCTTTTACTCTGAAACCACTGTTACATGTGTTGAAATGGAATAGTCACACTCACTGCTTCCTGCCCCAAAATTTACCTTCCATTTTACAAACCAACCGCACCATTTCTGGACCTTTTGTAGGTTCCATTCTTAATGCCCCTTCCATTTTAGGACCTCCTACCTTACTTGAACTTTTCCAAGGTATGTGCAGTTTGTGCAAAGATTTGACAACACCCAGTGTATTCAGTTCGAAAATGTCGATGTGATTGGCAGCCTTCTGTCCAGAAAGAGTTATCGGTCTGAAAAATTGTATCGGGAGGAAAGGATATGTTTACTCGGTTGATCTGATGTGCTCATTTTATAAGAGTTTGTCGGCATTTGAGATGGCTCCTTCTGTCAACTGTGAGGTGTATTTACAAGTTTTGATTCAATGAGGAAAGTTTTCGTATGGTATTGGTTCCTGTGCAGAATAGAAAGGCAGTGAGGATTTTCCAAGAGACTGGAATCGCTTCAGCATTTTCTTGGGGTTGGCAGTTACAAGACGGCATTACTGTCAATAGCAACCTGTTGAAAAAATTTAGGCAAATGTTGGGGATTGAAATTATGGTGGCTTGATGTTGTTGGGAATCTGGTCGTCTTTAATTCTTCCAGCTATTATTGGTGACAATGCTAAGTACTGAACTCTATGAAACTCTCATAACATTAAGGACTGTGGTCCATTCTGAAGGTGGGCAAGACGTTTTTAGGTTATAGGGTGAACATGATAAAAAAAACCCTACCAAATTGCGATGCATTCAGGAGATTTGCTCTTACCGATTGAAATCCATGTGAATGCTTAGGGTTCCGTAGTAAATTTTGTGGCATTTGACCATCTTGATTTAGATATTATAATGCGTCTTTGTATAATTTCATCTTGCACCATGTTTTTTTTTTCAACTCCCAAACCGCATGCTAGCACCAAAATTCCCAATGTTTGTCCCAATACATTTATTTCCAAATTCCCCATACCCGTCCCCTTTCATCCAATCCCAAATTTATTATTAAATTGTGGCTACCAGTGGAAAAGTGTTAATTTCAACCAAAAAGTGGTCGAATAGATCTTAATGGGTTAGGTACATTTGTATTTGCAATGACAATGGTTGATTCCTGTACACAAATAGAAAAGGATGTAGGATATAGTGTTATTGTAGAGAAAAACAAGTGTCTCGAACTTAATCTTCAACCAAGGGATTGGCAAAAAGGTGTTTATGAAATTTTAAAGATATTTTGAAAGAGTACTTGACTTGAAATTAGAGGTTGAAGGTACAGTTTTCATCTTCTAGACTAAACCTGCTAACAATACCAACTTGTCAATTCAGAAACTTAAGTTGGTTGGATATATTAGCAAGTCTCTATCGCCTTGAATCTTGACTTGAAGTGGTTCTCAACTTTCACTTATTGTCGCTTATCAGGTTGCAATACCTACAATCAATCAAATGAGCAATTGAACATGCTTCATATCATCAAGTGCTATGTAAGTTTTGGTTGAGTTCTAGATTTTCTAGGCTTTTTGGTTTCTGGATATCATAAACAACCTATGAGTGTTAAAAGGAGGTTTCTTTAAATTGGCCTAAGGCTTTTGTGAATAACAATTTTACATTCAAGGTTAGAATTTGTAAGGGGTTGTTTTAGAAAGTTGTTACATTTAGATGAAAATTGTCACTTTAGTGGTTGAGAATTTTTAGTTTGAAATTGCAAGAGGATTGCATACATAATTGTAAACATCAGAGTCTTGAAAACCTTTAGGGTTGCCTAAGGATTATATCCAAATTTTCAAAATTGTGAAGATGTAACATAAAATGTTGAAAATGGAAGAAGAGAAAAACTTACAAAAACAAAACAAAATTCTAGTTTGAATTTTTGTCAAGTCAATCCTTGATTTCCTTCAAATGATCAAAAACTCCAAATCTACGTTCCTCCTTCCCCAAACTTCTCTTAGAGCATTTGCAATCCAATTGTATGTGGTTGGAATAACTATACTATGGACTAGGTCCTTTTTCTACATGTTTCTAAGGCCCCAATGTGGCTTGACCATTGTAAATAGGTGATGCAATTAGGAGAGTGTCTTTGCTGTTACTAGTATAGTAGTGTGTTGGTAAGCTTGGTAAGAATTTTTGAAGCCTATAGGGGTTAACCCCTAAGGACACCAACTTTTTTGAAAGCATCATATTTGAAGCATCATATTTCAACCATTTGGTTGATTCAGAGAAAGTAATTGTTGAAAATAGTTCTACGTCTATTTAGAATGTGGCTTTCCAAATTTGAGGACAATTCATTGTAGAACATGGGTGATTGTAACTTTTGATCTAGAGCCATTAATTGGACTTCAAAACTATATGGGGACACTTTTAGGTCACCTTGAGGCGCTTAGGGGTTATTAACATGAGCAAGTAGGCAAAGATCAAACTCGTCCTATGGAGGTTTAGCATCAAAAGAGTTTCTTAGAAAGCTAGATATGAGCAATAAGGTGAGCCCCCCAAGTGTGCCACTAATCCAAAACAACCATCATCACTCTAGCTGCATCTCCAAAATCAATATGCACCTATGTAGAAGAAACGATTTTCAAACATCTGCCAAGAAAAACTTTGAATCTTCCTAACTTTTGTATACGATATCCAAATGCTATGTTCTTTGGTGCGTTGGATCCTACTTCCACTTGTCAGTAAGAAAATCAATAAAAATTTGATAAATCTAATAATAGTAACTAGGCACAATTGTCAAAGTGTCGGTTTTTGGGGTACCCACCTTAGTACTAAATGCGATGTAATTTTCCAAAGAGTGGCACTTGCCATGTAGATGAAGGCCATTGTTTTGGATGTAAATGTACAGTACAGTACTGGAACTTGGAGCATTTTCCATGGTTTGAGCTCGACGGGCTTGAACATGACCTTCAAAGACCTATGGAATACTTACCTTATTAGTTGCGCAAACAGTACTACTGATACTGCTGAAAAATCTGTAGTCCACCACAGTGGGACCGAAGGGAAGCATTATCAGTCAGGTTTTTCTTCACTTTGTACCTGTTTCAAATAAGCTAATGTGGTGTTTCTTTGAATGCAAATTGAGAAGAGTGGAGAAAAAAAGCAATAGGAAGAGTGTGTCAAGTAAATGATTTCTCTCAAAGAAATAAAATCTACACAAATTTTCAATTATTCTCAAGGCATTGAACCTGCAGTAAGAATCTGTTCTATAGATCTGCGTGTATGCTCATTCTCTTTGATTGTGCAGGGTACCACAATCCCAAGTGATCTAAAACTTGACTTTGTACGAACAATCGACAAATACCTTATAACAAGCACATTCCAGGTACTAATCCTTTGGAAAAAGTCCGCAGATGATGTTGATCAATGCAAAATCCATGTGAAGGGCATGATGATTGTTGAATCTCGCTTGCAAATTCATGGTACCAAATACGAAATTTCCCTCCAGTGAGTGTGCTTGTGTGTGCATCAAACTACTTGGATTCAAGGTGGCATGTAGGGTAGGAGGTCTGGTAATTAATTTGGGGGAGGTTACACTTCTTGAAAACAATTTTTTCAATAAATTTTCCTTGATAGACAAATGGAATTGGCATCTAAACCAAGTTGTTTCATATTTTTTGAAGCTTTGTGGAATTAGTAACGAATTTTTGAAGTTGGTCACCTTCGGGCTCTAAAGGAGTCCACCTCGTGAAATGTACTGTACACTATTTGTACTTTGCTAGTGTAATGAAAAAGCAAAATGCACCTTTGCGGTAGAGGATGCTTTTAGAGACTAAGAGCATCTGTAGTGCGGTCTCGCTAAACAATCCCTGTATCGGAAATGCAGGGACATTCCGCGAGGCCTTCATAGTGCCGGGTTTTTTTAGAACAAATTGACCCAATGCAAAGCCGGCAATCCAAACGTCAAATGGAATTTTTGCATTATAAAAAGAAAGAAAAGAATCTTACATTAAAAAAAGACTTTTCATTGAATTAAGGGAAGGTTGAATTGATTGGCATGCTTAACAATGTGGAAAAGGGTTGACAATCATTATTATTTCTACCGGGAGCCAACTTGCGGGCCCTTCAAATTTTGGAAATTTGTTGGAGTGGGGAGCTCGCATACCGAGACCGTGAAAGTGACGGGACCCATAGAGGTTGCATTGGAGCACAATTTTTAATACAAACAGCTTTTTGCCCGGGAAAGTGCCGATAGAGGCATTGTTGACGGGCGCATTGCAGATGCTCTAAGCACATAATGGGACTCCTACCTTATAATGAACTTACATTAGTTCCCTTCATCAGTGTAATCCCTTTGAAGCTATAAGGTCACTACTGTAGTGGAAGTATTAGGGAAATGGCCTACGAGAAAATCCATCACAATAAGACTTAGAATAGGTTTAATTGGTTCTTGTGTTTTTTTTCCATGAATCCTGTCTTGGTCTATGCAAACCATATTTCTAGTAGTAAAGATTGTGGATATAAAAACCATTAGAAACTTAATCATGTCTGGCCTATATTGATTCTTGTTACAAACATCTCATCTATTAATATGCGAGGTTCATATTTATTAGCAAATGATCTAGGTAAGATTTGGCTAAATGCCTATGACCGTTGAGTTCAAGTTTGGATGGAAATACAAAATCTAGCCTATTGTTACCTATTGTGATTAATCCCTAATTAACCCCTAAAAGGACCAAGTTGCGTTGTTTTGGCAACATAGCGATTTTCAGCAGCTCACTACAAATGAAATTTCCTATTCTAACTACATGGTTGAAAAGTTATTGGTATGATATGTAGTTTATTTCCTCAGTTGAGCAGTCCAAGCACATTAAAAAAATCACTTTTTTTAGAAACAAAATTTTGAAATTGATTTTCTAGATTTACATGTATGTCAAAAGCTTTGAATCATTCCATTTTGATTAATGAGATGAAAGTTATGAGGAGTTTTTGTTTGCGGGCAGTTAAAGATTTTCTACTTTAAAATAAACTTTGAAGTTCTTTATTTTACTCAATTTTCAATGTTTTTGGAAAAAAATAAAATCATGGGATGTCTATGTTGGTGGTGCTTTTTTAAATTCAAAATCCAAAAAAGCACCACTAACATGGAGATTTTTTCATACAATACAAGTGTGACCTTGTGAAGTGCAGCCGCCTTGTTTTTTGTAGGGCCAAAAAAAATATTTTTGTCTATTCAAATGCTAAGATCTTGCAATCCGCATAGTAGAAAATTTTGAAAATTTTCCCACATCTTCTCAAACTAGCATACTACAAGATCCTATGGTTATAAGTGGTCCAAAAATGTTTTTTTTTCTAAAATTTGGTACTTGTACTATAAATGGCAATTTTGGAGCATTTTTGGTGAAAACATAGTCAAGGAACTTTAGGGATTAAAGTCGACCATAAAGCCACTAGGTGGCTTCTAGAACTACATTTATAATCTAACTTCTTAGACTTGTATGAAAACTTCATACATGAGGTAGTCTATATATAGGATTTTAATCTCCACATATTTATGTTGAGTTCTGTACTCCAAAAGCTCTCCACTCCTCGATTTTTGACGATCTCCAAATAATCACACTCTATTGAAGGTTAACCCTTAAAGGACAGATTGGTGACCGTGGAAATCATCCGTTTGAATACCGTGAGAATCATTGCCTTAAAAAAATGGAAAGCACTCATTGGAAGTCAACCTCTTGTAGAAGAACTTCCCTTTTCACAACAAATTTCGAAGGATGAATAGTTGTACTTCTGTCCACATGCAAAGATTCTCTGTCATTCATCGGACGTCAAACGTCCGCCGCGTCGTTCAAGGGTTAAAGTAATGCAAATAGTCTAGTACCCTCTGCCGGACCCTTGGTTGTTTGTTTTGTTTAGTCTGCAGCTTACTTCTTCATTCTGGGTTCCCAAGGAACTGAAACTCAAATATCTGCTGAGATTATCTTATACTCTGTCCACAAGTCAGATTCAAATTTCAGATCAGAACTTGAACCTATCAATATGACAACTTACTGCAACTTCCAGTTTGAAAGCATGATAGGACAATTCAAGTGCTGCATGATGCAACATACGCAATCCGAGATTATTTCCTCTCTGGTACACAATCCTCACTTACACAACAACAAGACCCCTAAGTTAGTAAGGTCCCAACTCCACAAGTTTTTATCTGGAACGCCGGGCTGGTCCCCGTGGAAATCATCGTTTTTCCGTACCGTGTGAATCGTTTGCTTAAAAAAACACCAAGAGCACTCTTTGGAGTAAGATCTCCTCTTTTCACACGAAATTCCAAGGATGAACATCTGTACTTTTGCCTTACATGGAAAAAATTTCTGTCATTCATTGGACACTATTAGGTTGCCACGTTGTTACATGGCTACGGTGAAGAACATCGTGCGAATGGTCACAAGTTCACCGCTTTTACAAGAGCATCACCCATGCACAAAAATGTATTGATTTTAAGGAATATATGTGCATCCATGATAAACATTGCCCCATCAGTCAACATTGCTCCATCTAGATTTGGACCAAAAAGCATCACACAAATCTAGATATTGATTATACAAGATGTATAGAATCAAAACATGAGAATCTATTGTTGATTTTTGGTACATCTACAAACGATACTAACTTTGGAAATTCATTCCTTATTCAAAAGGTGTCCCAATAATTTATGCCAACACAATAATCCCTAAAATTCCTTGATTGTAATGGAATTCTCATTTATTACTAATTTATATGCAATAGTAATAACTATGCTTAATTGTAATGGTTATAGATGTGCATATCTTAAAGCTTAAAACTTAGAAGCAACCTACTTGGATAGACTGAGTATATCAATAGTCACCGTATTTTGTATTCGTAGTGCAGAGCTTCCTGAAACTAAAATTAAGGCATCAATATATGCTAAGATTTGAACTTTTAAGTATTTACAAAGTCACCACAATCAAAGCATGAATGAAGATTAGTAGTACAAGGGCATCTTGACAAGACAATCACAAATTACTCAAGTGATTAGCCATGTAAGTTAGCCTATCTTTCAACATATGTGAAAGGATGTTCAAGGATTGATGTTCATTCAAACTGCCGTTGATGAATTGGCCTCTTGTCAGTTTCATCTATTACAATGTTGGTTCCCTCTATAGATTTCTAATTACAATTAAATTTGAGATGACATTCTCTGTGCATTCCTTTTTTATGTTACCTTATCTTGTATCTTCTATACTTCTATCAAATCTTAGCAATCCAATGGATCCAACATTAGGACTAGGTGACTGCTGAAGAAAATGAGTTCAAGACCATATTGTAGGCAAAATAACTGCCTTGCCTTTGTAGGATGGATGGAAAGTTCTAATTTTTTTTCCACATATGAAATATTATAGGAAAGTTGAAATTATGGTATTTTGATCAAGTGCAAAAGTTTTAATTAATTTTGAAGATAATTTGTTGTCTGAATAGTCCCAAGGAGTCATAAGCCCCGCAAAAACATAAAATGCAACTATGTTGATTACTCTAAACAACCACATTTGATTGCATTGAAATGGCTACATTTTAGAATGGTTTAACATCCAAAAGGTACTAAAATGTTTTATTATGTCCACTAACGCACTCCATTATTCTCACTAGAGACTTGGATAATGGCCATTGTTTGTCCTATTTTGTCAAAATCTTAATTATTCAAGAATGGTTGCTTTAGGATGAATGCATAATTTTAATAGGTTCATTCTTAAAGATTTACCTAGCTAGTTGGGATAGGCCAAATGTCCAAAACAGGTCTTTCTATCTTATAACAAAGAATTAATGAATGGCTATAAATTTGAAGGGCTTCTATTTTCTACCTGTAGCAATAGGCTTGTAATGCCAAAAAAAGATTATTGTCCAACTTCAATTTAAAGCTTTATTTTGTACTTTCATTATTATGGTTTTTTTTGTTATAAGAATTTGCATATAAATGTACAACAAAATACAACATAATTTAACAAAGTGTGAAGGATTGTAACCCAACTTCTTAACTCTTAAAACATTGAATATAAATTTTCACTTTTAGTGTAACACTATTGACAATCACAATGTTACTATTGTATAAAGTTCCCTTGTCAAGCACAGCTTTTGTATTCACTTTATTTCACTTTTATTCAAATTCAAATGGAATTTTATCCAATTTAAATAGTTAGCATAAACGTTGATGTAAAAATGTCACCTAATAAGGGCAGGTCTCTCTTGTAAAATCATGTGTATTATTAACATCTAGAATTTAAGTTTTGTATATTGAATACTAGGCAAAGTTATTACAAATTTCCATGAACTTTTTGGATCCTAAACTTCATCCCTATTCACTTACATTGCATCCTTATTTTTGACCAAAAAACTTGAAGGTTAGATGACAAGCTCAAAGTTCTTCATTTTCCATTGTACACTTGGATTGCTCAAAGTGAAGTGTGCAATCAAGATTCCAAGATTTCTCTACATGGATATTTTTTGAACAATTTATTGCTTAATACCAATCCAATTTTCTTAGGGAGAATTTGGCATTTAGAAAAAATGAAATATGTCTAGAACTTGTACAACTTTGCCAATATGTTGGAAACAGGTTGAAATACATGTAAAAAAACTTGACCAAAAACACTTTTATATCCATCTTTAAAATAATTATAAAGTGGAAGGTGAAATTCTATTTTTAGAATTTTTTTAGCTGCACGGTTTGGCATTGAAATCAAAGCATCCCTTCTAACTTTTGCAATATTTACCATAATGACCTTAAACAAAGCTCATATGTAGATAAAGATGATTGGCATTGATTTAAAAAATTTCATGCAAAAGTTCCAAATTGTGAAGTCAACAAGGCCTACTTTAGTCATGAAAAAAAATCCAAAGTAGGCTTTTTAGTCCTTTAGAGGTTAAATCACTACATTCCTACATTATCTTTAGAAAATATTGCTCCATTGGAACAAATGAATTATCATCTACAATTTTAAATTAACATATGTTCATTTGGATGAATCAATTGAAATTATCATTCAAAATGCTTTATCAATGTCTATTGATATTTATATATAGTAGGAAAAGTCAACCTTTCAACAAACTCACTACAATATTACTAGCCCCTTCTTTTATAGTACCATGTGGCAAAATTGCACCATTTCAAAATAAATATGTATGTTTTGCCAAATAAAATTAGTCTTTCTTTGCTAGAAATTTTCCACTTCTATTTAAAATGTAGATGAAGTTGCCAAATTTGGATGAAAAAGTGAATGGATATATTTGAAAAGTATTTTTTGGTTTAAAAGATGGATGAATGTAGAAATACAATGCTTCACCAAAAATTATGTGATCTCCATCCCAGCACTTTCTCAAAAAGTAAAAAAAAAAGCCTTGAACGTTACTTTGCCTTGAGGGCAAGTATAAAATCTTTTACAAAGTTCGTTGAAAGTCTCTCCATCACAAAAACTGCGCTGCCACGTTGCGTTGTCATTAAACTCGCTGAAAGTAGCATTCAAACTGTGCCTGCCCCTGAGCTCAAACCCTAAAGGATGTTACCATTGCTCATACAATGCAGATACTGTTGCAACTTCTACATACAAAGGCCTTCAACACGTAGGGGAGGCAACCCATTCCGGATCAATGCCCCATTGTGGCTATGTATATTGTTCTCTTTCCGTGAAGGAGAAGATGAACATTGATTAATTATGGCGTGCTCCTCGATGCAGTTGTGGCACAAAATGATTGGCCATAGGACTCTCAATATCGCAATCACCCCTTGGTCAATTTTGTTTTCAGCCCATGGTTGGAAATAGCAAGCCTTTTCACTGGTATGGAAAGAATAGAATCTTCCGCTAAAAAATCCACAGTAATTATGCTTTGAGAAATAAAAATTTGGAAAATTATGGAAACCTTCCAAACTCATTTTTGCACTCAAGAAAATTTTCCCACCGAATAAACGTGCCCTGCAGATGTATGTAATTGCATAAGTGATCAGAAATGGGTTGCCTCCCCTAGTAAAAAAAAATTTCACCACAATTTTATTTGTGAGATTGCCTGAGAATGCACCAGTGAAGATCGCTTTCTGCACTGCCCCCAAAACAAAAGAAAAAAACCCTGCCCTGATGCCTTGGCCAGGGTGCCTCGGCCAGATGCCCCATCAGCAGCAGCCCTTCACTGTTCCGTTGCGAGATTTTAGCTGAGCTCTGTCTGAGCATGTCCGGCCCAGTCCGTTGGAAGCGACCAGAAAACCTTCAGCCTACCGTTGAGCCTTCCGATCGCCTCACAACGGTCCATCACGTAGCTAGGACTCACTCCACATTGCCACTGTTTACTATAAAATGCCTTTGGCTCACCACTCCCTTCTTCACATACACACTGTTCTCTCACTTTGCCATTTTTACTCTCAAATTCCACACTTCCAGTTCCAAGTTTCGTGTTCACAAGCTCAATTTGCAACTGTGTCCCAACTATAGTGGCTCATCGATCTCGACTTCCTTCACACCAACACTGTTCTCTCACTTTTCCTATAAATAGACTCTCATTCCTCACTTCCAGTCCAAGTTTGATTGCTGTGCGTGCTTGGTAGTGTTCACAAGCTCAATTTGCAACTGTGTCCCAAATCCCCGGCTTCCAGTTCAATTTGTCGTTGCTCTTATTCACTGAGCTCTGATCGGAGAGTGTGTAGTTTGCCAGTGGATAGAAGCTCAATTTGCAACTGGGTCCCGAAAATTGGCTCACTGTTCCATCTGTAGTCTCTTTAGTTCCCGACTTCCTGTTGCAATTTCTTATTGCTGTTCGCAGCTGAGCTCTGATCGGACTGTGAAGTTAGCCAGTGTTTACTATCGCAATTTGCACCTAGTTTCGGGCTTTTGATCGAGCTTACTATACTCTGTTTTCGTTTCGTTTGTGAAGCCGCGAAGATGATGACCATGACTGAGGTACGTTGATAGTTATTCCATTTTAGAGCGCAATGTGGGTGATAGTGATTCTGATTGAGAGCGCAATGTGAGCTAGAACTGTCACTGAATGGGGTTGTTTGTTGTATTGCAGCTCTTCTACGGCCCAATTGAGCCCACATGGCTCGTGCACCCACAATACAGCAACGCAGTCAAGCGTCCGAACGGCCAACCCGCGAATAACATGGCCAACCCTTACCAAATTTACTCCGACGACGCCTTCACTTACAGACGCCACCCTTACATGCAACAGAACGCCGTGCCTTACACCAACATGGTGCCCCAGGATGGGACTGTCAGGGGCGCTGCGTATCCTTACCAGGCGCAGTACTTCGTTCACGGGGGTAATCTGAATGGGATTGTTATTGAAGGGATGAACCAGAAGCAAGTGCAAAGCCCTGCAAGAAATGGGGTCCTGCAGCCACGGAATGGGGTGAATATGCAGGTGAGACATGACTTCCTCCAGAAGATGCAGTACTTTGAATCATGGCTGATGATAGAGCTTCGTTAGAATGACTAAGTTTTTAACGAAATTGGCATTTGTGTATCCTCAGATGTATGCCGGCTTCGTAAGCTTTGCGTGTTTTTTGGAAAGGTTTGAAAACTTGCAGCTAGGTTTAAAAGCTTACTGGACTTGGATGTCACCGGCTTCGCGATATTTTAACTAAATTGGGACTTGGTAACTTCAGATGTATGCCGGTTTCTTAAACTTCGTGTGTAGTTTTTGTGAACATACAGTCAGTTTCGAAAGCTTTCTGGACTTGCATGTCACTATTTTAGCGAAATTTTAACGAAATAGAAACTTCTGAAACCTCAGACGTATGCCGGGTTTTGTAAGTTGTGTGTGGATTTTGAAAAGTTCGAAAACTTGCAGTCAGATTTTTGCACTTGAATGTCGCCGTTTTGGCGCTCTGAAATACGCTGTTTGGTAGTTTTACACTAACCTTGGGATTGGGTCGTGTGGGTTAACAGACGCTGCATTTCATGGTACCCTTGTGCTGCGAGAAATGTGAAGAGAAAGTGAAGGATCAGCTTCTGGACTTGGATGGTAAGATATGAAGTCAAGAACTTATGCTGCTGTCTTCGATTTGTCTACTCCGTTTCAGATGTTTTGGGAGTAATGCAGGCATTAGTGTCCACGGCAGGTGTGCCGAAGCTTGAGGTTACAGCAAGGCTTTGTCATTCTGATGATTCAATATAACTGATTTCATTTCAATTGGGAAATGTTTATGCAGATGTGCAGAGAGTGACTTGCGATCAGTGGAAGCAGAAGGTGACTGTCACGAGCACCATAGCACCGGAAAAGTTGCTGGCCCGTCTCCAGAAGCTCAAGAAGCGGTCTACTTTCTGGCCCCTGCAAGTGGCGGGCGCTGTCAAAGTTTTCAACGGCAACCAGGTGAATCAGCAGGCCCAGCAGCATCAGAACAACAAGAGCAACAACCACAATGAGAGTCAGATCCTCATCGACGAGAATTGCATAATGCAGTAGGATTGTTAGTGGAGGTTATACCTCCGTCGTTTTCATGCACTTGAAATAGATTGACTGGCCTATGTAAATATCACAGCACCAAGTTTTGTATCAAGCAGGAAATAGTTATTTCAGGGTTAGCGAACAGTAGCCTTGATTTCAATCTTAAGAAATCATGGTCTAATAGATTGAGCTTTGTTGACGGTGTGATACCTGTCATCGCTTTTGACCACCACCCTCAAGCTGTTTTGTAGATTGGGAGATAGCATACTGGCATATAGTGGCGAACCATACCAGAACTTGTGAACTAAACCAGAACCGATGTTTAAATTCATCATTTTATTCGTGTTAATTTCGTGCAGTGCTTTCTACAGCTTTGTTTGCCTGGTATTTGTTTTTAACACCTCTTGAATTTATAAACACACCGACTTCGACCTAGTCTATTACCCTTTCATCACAGATACTTGTCTGCCGACACTAAATTTCAATTCTGAAAGAGCTGAGTAAAGTACAATTCGATGAACGTTGAGAGGAACAATTGCAATTTTGTCAGTTAAACTTGGGAATGTCTAGCATAAGTAACACTCTGCTTAAGGGCTACCCTGTCAAGTAATTACTCGAACATGCAAGTCAAAGTACAAGATGTGCATCACCGAATTGTTTGGAAGCTGTGTAGCCTTGGACATTTCACACTTATCACTCTTTCAGTTTACTGTAATATCACCTAATTGCACTGGAAAGGTGTAACTTCCTTCTCAATTGTCAAACTATTCTCCCCTCCAAAACAAAATATGAAGAGAATGGAAGATACTTAGAGCACTTTCAAGAAATCATAACGAAATTGTAGCTCGCCCAAAATATGTCTACCATTGATTCCTATATAGCATGCTTTCTTCTTTCCACACACATGCACAAAGGCTATATTCTGTATGTTAGTTTGTTTTCCATCACTGAGTCAATAGCTATTAAATGTAGCGCACTTCTCGAAACATTCAAGCCTAGTGGAGAGTTGAGAATTGAAGGGTTAAAAGAGTAAGTGTTGATAACCTCCATACCCAACCATTTGCATGATTTTTCTGAAGTATGATATGCTATGGCCTCAATATTTTTTCTTTTTCACCTTCCTTGCTTCACAGGTGTCTAATTTGGTCGTCCAAAGTCCCAATCTGTATTTAGTTGTGTCTACTTTTGAAGTGATTTTTGCTATGTTTCCAATTAGAGTAATCTCAAGTTCAAATCCTGCATCAATCCCAAGTTAGCAATACATTTGCTGAGTTGTTTTGCGGTGTAGGCTGTGGATGCTCGGAGAAATTAACAACCTGCATCTGGCACTCTCTCACTGGTCAGATACAAACTGGTCTGGTAAATTTCAAAAGCTGTCTGTCATGCCAGAATTTCAAAGTACATTATGTTAATTCCCACAGTTCCAGAATTTTGATGCAGCCTTTTACGTAAGCTTACGTCCGTGGGAAACCTCACACAGCCGATGATGACGCTTGTTCCATCACGAAGGTTCCATCTGTGATGACTTTCATAATGCTCCACGTGGCGTGACACACTAATTACAACCTTGAGCTTGGTTCAGTTAGTCAGACTTGAGTGCAAATTAAGGTTACTCTGCTCTTAATTAAAGCGACCTTTTAAGAGCTGATTGCCTTTCGGGGAAGCTAAAATCCTTGAAACAATTTTCAGAAAATTTTTATAGGAAGAAAAATGGAATTGGCATCTAACCCAAGTTGTTTCATATTTTTTGGACATTTGTGGGATTAGTTATGAATTTTTGAAGTTGAAATGCAATACTCGCGAAAAGCAACCACCTCTTGAGATGTTCACTATTGGTACATTGAAGAAAGTAAAATGTACCTTTGTGTTGGTGTTCGCTTTTAGAACACAGTCACTTTTAGAGTAGACTATCTTAGGCAACAAAAATCTCAACATTGTGAAGGTGAAAACATCCAATACCATCAAAATAAGCAATTTAGAACAGTTGGAGGTACCTTTCTCTAGAAAAAAACGTAATTTGCAATATTAGCAATTCAAAATCATGAATTTTTATGAATTTTCATAGTAGAACTCCTTACACCACTAAAACCTTCACATAATATGGTTGTAGTACCAAAATCTAGGGAATCAACAGTCAACTAATTGTAATCAAGGATGGAGACAATTTAATTGCACTTTGAGGGACACTTTCAATAGAAGTCTACTTATTAGGAATGGATACAACGACAATTTTGGATGTTTTCACCTTAAAATGACAACCCATACATTCATAAGAAATTGCACTAGTTTTTTTCTATTAATGAGGGTGTAAAATTTGAATCACCTACAAAATTATTGTCTCTACAAATCTTTTGTTTTTGAAAATTGGTGCAATACAATTATATTTCATGTTTCATCTAGCCTAGAATAGTTTTATTACTTTGCAAGTAGTGTGACTGCTAAAATAATGTCACACGCATCGATAGGACAAATCAGTGTTCCATCCTTTC
Organism: Pseudisothecium myosuroides; assembly: GCA_951799445.1. Classification (NCBI taxonomy): domain Eukaryota; kingdom Viridiplantae; phylum Streptophyta; class Bryopsida; order Hypnales; family Lembophyllaceae; genus Pseudisothecium; species Pseudisothecium myosuroides. Next base: position 20,616,414 of record OX637289.1, read on the forward strand.
ACTACTAAGCTTAACACATCCTATTCAAATTTGCTGGATTGGTGTCATGAGCTGAGAATTGAAATCCACGCCACCTTTGCAATGCAAGTTTGAATGTCAAGTCAAACAAAGAGACAGATAAAGCAACAAAAACATTAAAAGATTCTGATTTAACACTTTGAATAAAGCTCAGGATTGTTCCATTGAATCCTCAAAAGCATTGACCATGCGGTCAGCACTGCCCATAATCGCTTGTAATGTTTTTCTCAACCACCAGAGACAGCGACCGAGTTTGAATATCCATCAAAGACTATCAATGCTATCCCATTGACTGATATGATATCTCACTCTCCTGAACATTTTATTCAGGTATTTCTAGTTTCTTGGTATAAAATACTCTGAAACTACACACAGTAACAGCTCGTCTAAGTGGCATTTCTTCCTCCTCGCTTGCAGGTGCCAGGAGGAGCCAAATGTCAAGTAATAGCATATCCCCACAGATTGGAAAAAGGAAAAGATTTCAATTGATTTCACGCAAGAGCTGTCTGTGAAGCTGACACGTGTTTTATTTTTCCAAATCGGTCAGAAATGGACTAACACTTTTGACAAGCAATCCTCGTGCAACCAGACAGTGTGTACCTCATGCCTAGGACATGTTGGAGTGACAGAGCTCATAATTTTCCGATCTCCATCCGTATGTCATGACTACCTTGCATCCTTCATAACCAGATAATTCTCACTGACAACTTCCACTTCTCCTCAATCCCAACTCGAAGCAACAAAGTCTGATTGATTTAAAATGTTTTGGAGGATTTGGGGAATCACTAAGTCCTCCAAACCCGTTGACAACTGCTGAAGGCTTCTGAGGATTGCCCCGGTGTAATGCTCTGCACAATGAGACAGCATCCTTATCAAGCTCTTCAAGAATCTCGGCAAGTGGGAGGATCAGCAACAACAAAAAACAGGGTGAAATTCCCTTGACAAAAGCTTGATTTGAACAAATAGAACTATTTTCCAGCATGTCTTAGCGTCAGCCTGAATTTTGTCTCGGCAAGTCGTAGCAGAGGTTAACTTCTATTCTGGCTATTCAGACTTGCAATATTACTGAAATTTGATGTGCCGTCAAGAAACAGCTGTATGAAGCAAGCAATGAATAATTGTGTGGATGTCTTGAACTTACAGTCATTGCTGCAGCAGCAGCAGCGGAGGTGTTCGATACATACCGCGAATACTTGAATGATCCAGCTAGTCCAAACTTGCAACGTGCCACTACTAGTACAGGTTAGAGCACTTCTGCTTTTCCTTCTGTCACGCATGGATTTAGTAGTAGCAACATCTGCTCATCTTCATATGTTGTGATAACTAAAGAGCATAAGTATACCAAATTGTGACCTCTATTGCATCACAATGCATAACTCATCTTCATTTCAGAACCTAAATCTAGAGTTGTCATTCTTCTCTTACCCGTGTGGCACAAATCTCATAAGACAAGAATTATGACTATCCTAGGTTTACATTCTAGAATAAAAGAGGGGTGTATATAGTAACACAATTAGGTGTACTTACCTTAAAGCATCGTGCACAGGAATTTGGAATTCATCTAAGGAAGCCTTCAAGCGAAAGCAAACAATTATTTCTTGGAATCGTCCAAATCAAGTGATTTCCGTGAAAAGTTATCTTGAAACTTCGGGTTCATCGCGGACCTATTTCAAGGTAGATGTCATCTCCATCTATACTCACATCATCATCAACGATTGCTGTGCTCACTTTATGCTTCCTTACAATTCACAGAACTGCAGTTAGGCAGAAGACTAGAATGTAGGGTTAGCAACCTAGTATTCCATGTACAAGCAATTTTGAACTTGATCACCTGTCCTATATCCGCAAGCAGGGACAGTTGGGAAAGTAGCGCAGATCAATGACGGAAGCGGCCGAAAACCATCAGTGGTTCATGATGAAAAGAAATATAACACGAAAGCATCAAGGATAGCTCAGTTTTCGACATTTGAATTGAGCAAATAATGTCATATGTTTTTTTTTGTTTCTATTGCAGGTCATAGCAATTCTTAAATGATAGTGAAGAAAACGATGAGAATTCTAGCGGTTCTAACAATCTGCTACATCATCTTCCATACTATCAACAATATAGGTATGTTTTAACTTACATAGCTGTGTGCAATGTAAAGGAATCCCGCATGTGATTGGCAAAGTTCAGCGTGCTCTCTTTAATCGTCCTCTTCATCAGCTGCTGCAACTTGCTATGTGGTTCATTATTCAGGTGGCGTTGATGGAGCCAAAGGTTTGTACGTGTTCGGTGATTCATACACTGACACGGGTGAAACCATCCCGTATCCATATGGGATGACCTGGCCGGGGATTAAAGGAATGGGAAATCGATCATCTGATGGTCGCAATGAAGTGGACTATCTCGGTAAGAAAATTGCCTCTCTAGCTTGTCAATATGATGATCCCCTGCATTGCAAGAGTAGGCGCTTCCATATCTATAAGACTTGAAATAAATCATTTAGGAAGCTTCAAGGTAACTAAATGTATCAATTGACGACAAAATCATGTCCTAACCTTTTGAACAATAGAACTATGTTTTAATAGTAACATGAATAACTATTAGCTTCCGAAGTGGATTGTATATTGTTAGTTCAGGCATTTAGGAGTTCACATATAAAGACATAAATAAGTAGTAAGAAGTGTTAGTTCAAGTCCCACCAAGTATCAGAAAGAGTTTCCAAGGTCCTCCCTTTTGCTGATAAAAAAAGTCCTTGGTCGCATCCACTTTGTTAGTACGTATTTGACTTCTTCTTCACTTTGCATATGCTTCTTTGAATTGCAGCAATGCTCTTTGAGGTTCCTTCACCTACACCATGGGAGCATTTAGACGTCAACAACAAGAATAACGGAGGAGTCAACTTTGGAGTAGGAGGTGCTGGTGTAACGTACGCAATAGGGTTCCGAACCCTTGCTGCACAGGTCGATGCATTCGAGAAGCTCGTCAACGGAGGTCTGTGGTCAAAGAAACACCTCAAACACTCTGTTGCGTTAGTTTCAATCGGGATCAACGATTACAACGCTTTCAACATGAACGGAACTGCTGAGGTGAAAACAACCAACCATCTAATCACCCTTATAGCCCCTTTCCATGCACTCCACAATGTAAATTTTCAGCCGAGTGAGGTATGTTGAGGGAATAGACACTTACCTTACTTCTAAAAAAATAACCGCAACCTCTTGATTCGATGTGTGAAAGGTTTAGGGTTTAAGCTGTCCCAGTATTTAGAAGACCAGTCAGTTTGTTGTAACTTTTCCTTGGAATCTATTGAAAACCAGAGGGCAGCTGCACTAGCAAGCACTGTGGTGGATGGAATTGCACTCAGCATACTGCGAATCCGAATGCTTGGGGTTCGGCATATCATGGTGGCAAGCCTCGTTCCCGGAACATGCATGCCGTACAATACTTATTGGGTTAACAACTCCACAGCCTGCATCAGGAATGACATGGTCAGCAGCGAGACCATTCAGCACAACGCGTTGCTTGAAGGTCGGATGCAACTACTGAATAGTGCTATTCCTGAATCTAGCATCATCATCATCAACATGACCAAAGCTTTCCAGGAACTGTTCCACAATGGTGATAAATACGGTGAGTGAAAAAATTGAAGCTAGGAATTGAATTGAAATGACTGTAAAAAAACTCGGAACACGAAAAGGGTTGCATATCGTCCAGGTGGGAATTGAATCAGAGCGACTTGTCGGTAAGATAGAAAAACATTCGAAAGAAAAAGTATAGGGATAGGAGTACTAGACTTTACAAGAAGACAAGTCGAGAAGAGAACGAAAATTAATTAGTATCTACATAAATTAACATATACACGATAGAATGAAGGGACTAAAGTAAACAATGATGGAAGGAATTTAAGTAAACATAAATTTCTGGTTTTCTACTTTCTCTTAACCCTAGAAGGGCCTGAAGGCCCTTTGCGGCCATATAGTATACTCTATACTTGGTGGTATTTGATCAGAAAAATATTGACCAAATACTTTTCAATTCAAAGTAAATTAATGATTATGATAGAACATAAATAAAAATGTATCACAATTGATATAATAAACCACAATTGAAGAATTATAAAGCTAAATACAGGCCATATACAAGGACCCCAAGGGCCTTTCAAGGGTTAATGAACTTAAAGTTGCTGGCATATTAGCAGTTCACTATATTGTATACGAAGTGTTTGAGCATATTTAAAAGTAATTTTGCTGGAAAAAACAGGTTTCGTGGACCCTTACAGACAATGCTGCATGGGCGCTTGTGGAGTCTCCAACACGTCGTTGTGGACAGTGTGCGAAGATCCAACGAAATCAATCATCTTCGACACCATTCACCCAACACAAGCGGGCTGGAAAGCTGCCGTTGATCTGTATGCAAATGTTCCTGGCTACACAGCGCTGGGTCCTCCACTGAGCCAATGGAAGACCGATCACAATCTGTAAACTTGCAATAGCGATTCAGTGCCCAAAAGACTTTAGAAACCTGGAAATTTTCAGTGTCTCAGAATGTATATTAACATCAACCAAGGAGAACAGAAGAGGCACATCAAATGAAAGATAGAAACGCTGTTCTTCCAGAAACATACGGGAATTAGGACAACTTCCCAAATATTCAGTTACAAAGAATGATTGCCATTGCCACTTCAGAATAACGAATAATGTTAAAAATGCCCACCAGTGGATAAGATTAGATGGTATTTGAAACATGAAACCTACATGAATATTTGACCATCTGTCTTTGGTTGTTTTAGCACACCACCAGAGACTAACTGCTCGCTCACAAAAACCTGAACTTTAACCCATTGGCACGAGAGCTGGACGACATTGTGGTGCGAGAAGCCAAGTGCCCAACCCACCGTACATACCTCAATACTAAAGAGACCTCGCTATCCTGACTTCAAGCTATTAGATTGACAACACTAAGGATAAATGCAGCCACAAGAGTAGATCACCCCTCGTTACAGTAACGTTGATTGCAGCAGGGACAAACCCTCTCTAATGTATCCCGTCCTCATTCTGAAAGCGCTGATTTTTGCATACAGTTGTCATTGTTCTGAAGTCTTCAGCATTGTGTTCGTACGATGTCCCCTTGAATGGTGTGCATTGAAAGTTGGCGTCTTTGCTCATGACACAGACATGGACATCACTTGTCGAGCAAGTTCAGGAGAATTCTGCAATAATTCCCTAAAGTTACTCTCAACCTCCTTCATTTGCCTCTCCAAGTATTCCTTAGAGCCCTGGAGGCCGAACAATAAACACAACATCAGAAAATATTTAGATATCATTCCTAAGTGCTCACATGGCCAAAAGCGACCACTTCCATGTCCATAGGAGTTGAAATAAATCATTTAAAGCATCAAGGAATGCAACAAAATGTACCAATAGAAAAAAGAAATCATACCCTAGATTTTCCAAAAATAGAAATATCATTCGAAAATTACTATGATCGATTATAATAAAATACTAGCTACCAAAGTGGACTTTCAATTTTTTACTAGGGTCACTTAAGGGTTTAAATTATGATCACGAAAAAGTCTGCCATATGCATGACTGATTAGTGAAGTAGACGATCGATTAGCAAGGGTGAAAACTTCAGATGTTAACAATAAGCAGTGCACAGACAACAACATTACCACTAGTGCAGCAATGGCGGAGTCACACTCGTCAGCTTTCATATGCTGCTCTTTGATAAGGTCATCCTTTGGCTCTAGGACAAACCTGTAAACAGAAAATTGTGGCTGGCAGAATTTAGTGCCATCTGTCAAACACTCAGACACTCTTAGGGACAACAAGCTCGAATACTGACTGAGGCAGCAATATTCCAATGACATCAGACGAAGAAATGGTTGATGAAAACACGTTTAGACCAAAAATTGAACAACTGACGTCAATAAGCAAAATCCTTCAATGACCCGTGCAGCCTTTCCACAAATTTCCCCACTCTGCTAAATGTCCTCAGAAGTGTCACTCAGATCGAACCAGCAATGTTTAAAACTCCACTCCACCTCCAAACGGAAGAGAATGCCTTTTAATTCCACCATCCATAGGGCACACAATTGTCAACACACATGTAGAACACATGTAAGTGCAGAATAAACGTACGCTTTTCCTGCACAAATGCACGAGCACATTCACGATCAGATACTTGCATTTCACCGACTAACAGGCAGTTATACCATAAACTCAAGAGCTTTTTCTTCAATTACGATGGATTTCATTGCGATGTTTCATATATGATGGATTTTTATTTGAAGTGTTTCATATGTATGCTTCTAAGCATGTAATCCAAACTAACTTAATTTTGGATTCATGTCGGAATTCAGAAACCATAAAACTAAAATCAAGTTGAACAGTAGTTCTTTCATGGCCTGCTTTGAACCAAAGAAAAAACTCAAAAGTCTACTCAATCGAGGAGAACTTTGGGGTTTGGAAATATGAACTAGAAAGTCCAATATTTCATATTAAATTTTTTATAAATGCAACCAAAAAGGGGTAAATGACCCTCTAAAATGGGAAAAATACATGAGATTTAAGGGCTGATATGAGGTAGAAAGAGAAATCCACATTAGTAAAGAAAGGGACTGCTGATTTGACTGCTTGTGCAACAAGATCCTGAGCTAATACATACACTCCATTGTGCAAGTTTGAAGCTGACATCTAAGCCTCTATCACCACATCGAGGAAAGCTAACCACAACAGGAATTCGAATATTCCATGTCTCCACTGAAAAGGAAAAAACGTTGCTAAAAACGAATGCGCTGATCAAGCATACCAAGAGTGCGATACGTGTTAGTTCCTTCAGGCAGGCTATTCAACTCTTCCAGCGTCAGAAACGCACGCTTCTTCTCCGCTTCCTTGTTCCGAACTTGGACCTGAACCTGATACCGTGACACTCCAACAACTTCAAACCCTAATTCACCCATGATAAAACAATGTTTATTGCAGCGACTGTCAATGTGCATTAACGGAATATAAATACTCTGGTCCCATGGTGCGCACCTGTTTCAGCTTCGAAGTAGTCTCCACTAGCCGCCCCTGGAGCTCCACAAACGCCTGCGCCACAACTCAAGCTTACTTATTTCTTTTCAATCATATCACCTTCCCGTACAATGACAAAACTTCAAGTCACCTGAAAGCATGAAAATGCGCACGATTCCTGAGCATGATATTGCACCTCCTTGTTGATCTCCGCGGCCATGATGAAGCTGTTTGCAAAAACTGAAAGCCTCGGTAAACAGTTTGCGCGGTGATCGCAAGAGAACACTTGTTTTATTTAAACTGACGAAGACAAGGAAGATGAATCTGGCGGAAACCCTAATTCGTTAATACCTCACAGTATGAACTGCACCTCTTTATTGTCACACAAACAGGCTCCGAAAATGCAAGTGACTATATGGAGTTTTACAACACAGTGAATCTGGCAACAGTAAGGTGGAAGTGCCTATTACCATCCAATTAAGCAATTTCACATAGTTTGATGGGGAATACATAACACATGAAACTACATTCAACACATTGGCGATTGAAAACCATGAATTAAATAAATAAAATTACAAGTTCTTTAATTTGTATGAATATACTAACTCATCTTTAAAATGTACCTTAATCCATTTCTTGCATTCATGTACACATTTAGAACATTTTAGATTGCTTGTATCTATACATTTTCAAGAGTGGTTTATGGTTTAGATTGGTTTTAGGCATTTTCACCTTATTACACAAAAAAATTACATTGCCCCATAATTGAGCTGGCATCCAATGGGTGAATGATGAATGTTTTCAAGATTTTATTGTAGGAGCTACATCAAAAAGAATGAATATATAAGTATGTTGAAAAAAAATAAGTTTTGTCTAGTTTTTAGCCATGTGACTAGCTTGGTCACTAGTGCTTCATGTTTTTTGTGCAAGGTTCACGTAGGGGTGGGAAGAAAACAAAAAGTTTGCAAAATTGAAAATCTTATGTCTAAATTCTTTTCAAGGTGATTGCATGGAACACTTATACTATTTTTTTGTCACACATTGCGTGTTGATTAGTTTTTTGGCCATAATTTTTGGGTTTTGACTCCAAATGATTCAAAATTCACAAACAAGGTACTTATGACTATTAATAAACCTTGTCTATTTTTTGGAATTTTTTAAAAATGTTTTACTATTTAATAATAGCCTCTAATATTATGTCACAAATGCCAATTTGGAGGTTTTTAGTACTATTTAGTATCCATAAAAACAAATTTGGAGCTGAAATTTGGTAGAGATGGTCTTCTAGTAGACTTGTAGCTATTGTCTAAAGGAATTCTAAAAATACTTAATTTTATGTGGTGTAGAAGTCCACAAAGTGAGCCCCTTTCTACTTGCATTTGAAACATGTAAAAAATTATTTTGGCGTTTTTTTTGGTGAATGACCATCTCCACAGAGTTGCCACAAATGGCCAATTTTTTTTTTCTTTAAGTTTTTATCTATTTTCTACTAATTAAAACATCAAAGTATGTATTTTCTTGAGATTTGGCACTTTTCTAGTTCTCCTACGTAGAGAATTTTTTAATAAATTTCCTTTGGTGGTTACCTTCATCTTAAAGGTGCATACATTGGCCATATTTTTTAATTTTTTTTAAAAATTGATTTTTTAATTTTAAAGTACTCTAGAAAAAATCACAAGTATTGTTGCAAAACGCAACAAATAGTACAAGTGTTTTGTGCAATCACCCTTCAAGCAATTAATTTTTATAATTGCCTAAAAAGCATAGTATCCACATTGATTTCTCCCTCTTACTAGGTTCTTTGAAGGGTATAAGAAAAACTTGCCTCATCATTACAATTTTTTGTAGCATAATGTTGATTCTCCCATTTGGGGCAATCATATGGTCTAAATTTATTAATTTTTAATTTACTAGTTTTGCTCAAATAAAAAAAGATAATTTTGAAGATCAATGTTATGTTAAAGAAATAAAAGTGAATAAATGCTAAATATATGGTTTGTCAATGTTTTAAAATAGTATCCCATCTGAGATGTAAAAATAACAAATATGACTTGAATTTAACTCAATACTGTAGATATACCACAAACAAAACCTAAGTGAAATTCATCTAATTTTTACTAAAAACAAAACTATTTAATCATTTATGAGCCAATTTTTGGCTTTGGCAACTATACAAGGTTGACATTAGAGTTTCTATAATAGCTATTGAGTCTATCTAAGATGTTTGGAAAAAATCAAATTTTTTCATGCACAAGCAAATTTGGGAAAAGATAATTAATTCCATTATCCACCTTACATCAATTTATTATTTTTCCAATACAACTTCTAAGGTGATTTCATAAAATTCAATAAATACACATCATTAGCAGAAATCTTGTAAATCAAGAATCCTCCCTTAGAAAGCCCTACAAATTTCCTCTAATATGTATATTCCCTAGAAGGTGATGAGAACACAAAGGATATATGATATACTATATAAGGGGGAATCACAAGCGCTAGAAGTTCTACAACGACTTATTTTAAGAATTCAAGGACATATTAAAGTGTATATATCCAGCCCAAACTAATAGTGCATCCAAAACCAACATTAAGGTAGATGCACCCATAGTCGATCACGACCCATAGCCAACCTATAGGGGGCACTACTTCCAACCAAGGTTGAAAAGCTTGGAATGTTTTTTTTCAAGGTTGGAACTAATAAGGTTATGCTACATGTCCAAAGTAGTGAAGAAGAAAGTAGGAAATAGTGAGCGGGAAAGCAGTTTTTTAGATGGTCAGAATTGAATGATTCTAGACATTGGTTATTAGTCTGTACAACTTTTTGACTCCCAAAAATCATAGTAACTTCAATTTTGCAAATAAAATTACAAAAATTTGGGAATCCCCATATTTTTTATCTTTTGACATGGGAAAAATTTCCTGCCCCTTAAATTGCTCATCATTTGTTGGGAAATCCCTTAAGTGATCGGGTATGGGTACATTCACCTTATATATTCTTGTTGTAAATTTGATGTGCCTAAATGTAGGATTTAGGTGTATAGTGTCAATTTTCTTTGTTTGCTGGTTTTGTATATATACTTATCTCATTCATCTTTTGAGCTGTATAAGGTAGGAGGTTCATAATGGACTCAAGCTCTAAAAGCACTCTCCTCGTGAAATGTACACTATTCGAACATTTTTCTTTCTCATTGTTTCAACAATGTGCAAATAGTGTACATTTTAGGAGTGAACACTTTTAGTGGCCTTTGTGTTTCAACTTAAAAAATTCATAATTAATTCCATGAAAATCCAAAAATATGAAACAACATGGGCTAGATGCCAATTCCATTTGTCTTGAAAAATATTTCAAAATTCTACCCTCCCCACTTTAATTTCCAACTCTCAAATGGGCACTCTATGGTCCTCCTACCTTAAGAAATGTTCAGCAAGTTCGATGAAGGGAACCAAGTTCTGCAACTAAAGCACTCCACCAGTATCTGGACTCTGGAGGATGTGATATTACAGAAGGTGACATTAAAGAGGTCCGGAGCGAAAGCGGAAGCCATCAACTCAAGAAGCTGATCTCCGCCATTATTATTTTTCCACCATCGCAAGCTCTCATCAGGACCCGGCTATGGCGTATGGCGCCGTCCACGCCCCTTACCCAAGGTATTCGCCATCGCCATCGCCATCGTCTCCCCTTGCACACCCCACGATCTTCCTCCATTTTCCCAACCATTCTTTGAAGCCATCTCTCGCCTTTTTTGGTTCAGTTTTGCTCTCAGTCCAAGCCAGCATTCCGGATCTTGGTGGACTGTTCCGATTGTTTCCGTTTTGCGCGTGATTGATCCTCTCCTGTGGAGTTTCAGTGTTGTCGACGAGGATTTGTACTTGGATCTAGGATTAGCGGAAGCTGTAGGTTCATTTGTGGCCTTCTTGGCGCGATCCCGATCTCCTAGGGTTGGATTTAGGGTTTCAGGGTATGCATTCGTTTAGATTTGAGTGCTCGGGATTCGTTTGGGTTGAGTTTGCCATTCGGGCTTCATTGTTGTTGACGATTGTTCTATGATTGTTGATTGATCTGCAGAGCAACAGAACGTGTTGGAGCTTACGCAACTTGCGGGCCTTGATATTCGAGAGGACGCTTTTCTCATTGTGAGTTTTGTGTGTCGAGACTTGGTCGTGTTTTTATAGATCTGTGAATTGTTGCGTCTGTTTCTCGGGGAAGTTTCAGCTGATAACCTCAAGGGTGGTCGCACTTATATCCTACGTCATTCTTTGGTGATACCGTACTCAGGGCATTGACAGCTTTTGCGCATTCTAGCGCTCTATCTATTCTGGGATCAGGAAAATTTAGCTTGCAGAATTAACATATTTCTGAAATCCAACAGCACTGCTGATAATTTGTGAATTTCATTTAGGGATAACTGACGAATTTTGAAGCTAAGTTGGATATTTTCCACACATGTACGGAACGTTCTTGAGTAGTATTGGGCTTGCACCCTTTCCTTGTAGCACTTAAGACAAATATATCACTAAAATGATGTGAGAACTATTAATGTCAACAGTCTCGTCTTCCAAGACTGCAACTTTCAAACCATTGTAAATCATGAGTCGGGAGTTTGCTGTCGAATGTCGAACGCAACAAGATATTAGGTGGAAATGCTTCAAAGAAAGTGAACGCCAGAGGATCACTGAAATCCTGCTTATCCCTTGAATAGTAGATGGGCCCAAGGTGTACGGACCTGATTTCAAGAATGTTATGTTTGGCTGGCCCTGCTTCTATGAATTCTGTATCTGTCTTTACATGAAACCATCAGTCAACGCACTTCTCTTACTGCTTGCTTCCTGATTTGAATTCAGGTGTTGAGAATTGCTAAAATTGACACATGTGATTGCGTGCAGATTTGGGAGTTGATGCAGAGTGATGTTGCACCCATGATGGTCTTGCAGCTTTTGAAGTCTTTAGCAGGTGTTGGACTTGAATCAGCTTCGCCAGTCGGATCAACTCGTTCAGGGCCTAGTGAACCTGGAACGTAAATTTTGCATATGATAGATTAGTCGTGCACAGCTGAAGGGAGGAACGTTCCTCGGATTAACAAGTCAACAAGATGTCAGGAGCCGCGTCTGCCATTTTTTTACTGGACATGAAAGGCCGGGTGCTCATATGGAGGGATTATCGGGGCGATGTTTCTGCTCCTCAGGCTGAGCGTGCTTTTGCAAAGCTTATGGATGGGGAGGTATGGCCTCTCTAAGCCAAATTTTGCTCTCGAATAGCAGGACCACTGAATAGTAATCTAAGGACTGAGAGTGCGAGCTCACGGATTGAAACCACAAGTTGTTGATATGAAACAAAGCACAACCTAGGCAAAAGACAAACAAAATCGTATATTACTTGTTCAAGCAGAAATTCCATTTCATGTATTTACGAATTATTCCTGATTTCGAAATTCCCTCTTTTTCGGTATATTTGTTAACTAGAACTTTCGCTCATTTTAAGTGTCTTCTGCAGGGTGATCCAGCTTCTCACGATCCAATTTTACTGGAGGGTGGAGTTACCTATCTCTTCATCCAGCATAATAATGTTTATGTCATGACTGCTTCCAGGCAGAATTGCAATGCAGCTAGTCTGCTTCTCTTCCTGCATCGCATTGTCGATGTGAGTGATTATGCTCTTATAGAAAAAAAATGCTTGATGAGTAAATTTGCTTTTCATAGTATGTTGTCGATGTCTTAAAAACGTGTTTGTTGGTGCTACTGATTCAGATTTAAATCAATGACCGAGATATACGGTTAGGAGTGCCTGTGGTTGGATTCTCATGGCCTTAACTGAATATTGTGCATGCAGGTTTTCAAGCACTACTTTGAAGAGCTGGAAGAGGAGTCACTACGTGACAATTTTGTTGTTGTTGTAAGTTAACGGGTTTGGATCTTGAGGCTGTTCTGGGCCCTTTTTGACACTGCTCCATGTCATGTCTGTTATGATGGCTATTCTTTGTGCTTTTTACTGTCAGAGAGATTTTCAGTGTGTTGGTCTAATATTCTATCATTGGCCTTTGCAGTACGAGCTTCTTGACGAGATGATGGATTTTGGTTACCCGCAATACACCGAAGCCAAAATTCTAAGCGAGTTTATCAAAACTGACGCATACAGAATGGAAGTCACCCAGAGGCCTCCCATGGCAGTGACAAATGCGGTATCCTGGAGAATGGAAGGCATAAAGTACAAAAAGAACGAGGCAAGTGTCTACTGTCTTAGAGTAATTTTGGGAAGAATTTTAGCACTAACGTGATGGCTAGTTTTGGTAGCTGATGCACATTTCGCCTTCATTGAAAACTATTTGAAGTTTTGCAAGTCTATCATGATTTACAAATTTTAACTAATCTTATGGAGGAGTTTTTTGAAGCAACCATTGAGAGTTGAGGGTTGAGACATTTCGTGCTCAAGGGTTTTTCAAGTTGAGTCTAGTGTTATGTATAGGCTACCCTATGTTCTGAACATTGAAAATTTGTAAAATATTACTCGAGCATCGGAAAATTATGAAACCACTTGAATTGAATTTCTCTTGAGTTCACTAACAGTCGCATCAGATTTTTTTAGTCATTCGACCTCTGAGGTAGTACGACTAGAGAAAGTGTCGCTTTTAGGTGCGGTTACCTTAACTAATTTTTTTCTTTAACTTGGACAGGTCTTTCTTGATGTAGTAGAAAGTGTGAATATTCTGGTCAACAGCAACGGTCAGTTGGTTCGTTCAGACGTTGTCGGTGCCTTGAAGATGCGGACGTACTTGAGGTGAGAATAGCTTTTCTAGTTTTGAATATCATTCTTCCTATTGTCTCATAATTGACTTATTTTTTTCTGTGCTTTTACTGGCCATTACGTCGAAAAGAGAAATGTACTCTTTGTTTTCCCGTTATACAATAAACCCCGATTGAATTTTTATTCTGTGCCTCTTACTAGAGTATTGTGGTATATATAGTGGTATGCCAGAGTGCAAGCTTGGCCTCAATGACCGTGTTCTTTTGGAAGCTCAAGGCCGAGCAACAAAGGGGAAGGCTATCGATCTTGATGACATCAAATTCCACCAGTATGTTTCCTCTTTTGAAACGGACATATATATTTCAGTATTCATTGCTTTAATCTACAGATTTTGTTGAGTGGAAATTTCAAGTTAGTTTCTCAAGCTACATCACAAATGGCTCAAATGCTCGAGTATCTGTGGGTTGAATATTCTGTGATCAGACTATTACCGCCTTGCTTAATTGGAGTTTTCTGTGTAGGTGTGTACGACTAGCCCGTTTTGAAAACGACCGGACTATATCCTTCATTCCTCCAGATGGTGCTTTTGATTTGATGACGTATCGCCTCAGTACACAGGTTAAGTGATGCCAAACCTAAGCATTGATCAAATTCTATTGAGATCAGATTCTGTGACTTCTTTCTGTGCTAAAATATTACAGTTTAAGTGATGTACTGATTCTTATACTTGCTGCAGGTGAGGCCCCTAATTTGGGTGGAAGCTCAAGTAGAGCGACATTCAAGAAGTCGCGTAGAGTTTATGATCAAAGCACGGAGTCAGTTCAAGGAGCGAAGGTATTTATTGCAATTCCGTAGTTGGCTTCTAAGCATATATCATCTCTTCGGACAGGATATTGTGCAATCTATGCTTCGTCACTGCCACTAGATTGCTGAGCCTTTGGTGGAGTCCAGAGATAATCGTGAGTTGTTTCTTGTTGACAGTACGGCTTCCAACGTAGAGATTGAGCTTCCTGTGCCGGCAGATGCTTCAACCCCTGCTGTCAGAACTTCCATGGGTACAACCGTTTATGCTCCGGAGAAGGAGGCTCTGATTTGGAAAATTAAGTCTTTTCCAGGAGGGAAGGTACCAAATCTGGCTTATTTGAATGGATCATATTATGTTTGGATGGATCGTACTGTTATTATCATATGGACGCATCATATTATGTCATGGTGAGAATGCTTGGACAGAGGAGTAGATTCTGCTAGTAATTTCTTATTTGTGTTAGGTGATCCATCTCCGTCTTTGCCTTGCAATCGTAGAACTCATTTTATTACTTGATATGCTAAATTGATCGAAATTTCGTATTAGAGCTCTCGATCACTATTTAATGGGTTCATTACATCCGCCGGCACTGAACAGGAATACATGATGAGAGCGAAGTTTGGGCTACCTAGCGTTGAAGCTGAAGAAAGCGTTGTTGAGAAGCGACCACCCATTCGAGTCAAGTTTGAAATTCCTTATTTCACTGTTTCTGGAATCCAAGTAAATTTTCCCCTTCGCCTGTTTTTTGAAAAGCTAATAATCATAACAATTTGTTTTTGGTTGAGTAATTGGGATTGTTTTGGGGTCTTTCAATTTCTTCAGTCCTATGCCCTGGCAAACATGATATGGAATCAGGGATTTATAGGTTGTGTTATAGACCATCTATTAGAACAGACCTCTAGGCTGGAAGTGCCTTCAGATTCAGGACAGCAACTGTAATATATCCTCGGACCAAGTGTTGTGAATTCAGCCTTTCCGTGTTCCATATTGATTTTGGACTCGGTCTCCTTTGTCTGGTTGTCACTCTACAGCTCTGTGTGTCCCATGTGTAGGTGCGATACTTGAAGATTATTGAGAAAAGCGGTTATCAGGCTTTGCCATGGGTGCGGTACATAACTACAGCTGGCGAATATGAGTTGCGTATTTAGGTGTATTGTACACTGTCACATGTATTCTTTTCTTCAGGTGTTCCAAGGCACTGATTTCTAATTTCTTCTTTTGTTTGAGTTCTAGTTGTGACGAGCTTCTTCATAGAGCAGATCTTGCAAGCTCTTGTGATAAATACGATTCTAAATCCTAAGAACTTTTGTATTCATTTTCCTGACTTGTGGAGTGTTTACCAAATAGTGCGCCAGTTTATTTAAGTCCTCCCTGGGTAGTACGTCATCTCGTAAGCAGATAGGCTTGTCCACTCAAAATCTTGTTGCCAAGTTCCTCTGAATTTCTATTGGCGTTAAATGCTTTATGCACACGCTTGCTCAATGTTTCTCTTGATTCTTGTGTGCTCGCTTACCAGTTCCTGTAGGTTTACCCATCATGGGGAATTTGGGATCCTCGTTAAGAAGCTTGAGGTGATTTTGTTAATAGTTCACAAACTCTTTTCTATATTTTGATGCATATCAAAAATCATAATTTAGTGGCTGCTGACGTTACAGGACTGTTATTGTACACCTACTTTGGTTCAGCTGGAACATCAGCAGGAGGAAAGTATTTTTGCCACAGTGCCAGGCGTACATGAAAGTTCTAAGTTGTGGGGATTCTTTAGGAGTGTCCATTTCTATCACCCTCAGCTGGTCTGTGCACGATCATTCTGTGATGAAATTTGTTGCAATGTTATTTTCACCAGGCGAGCAATTTATTGCATCAAGGTAGTTTCTGTAACAGAGCGCTGCAATCCTCGCATCATCTACGGTATTCACCTTTACATTTACAGTGTCCCCATTTTCACAAGAAGCTTGCTTCGATGAAGCTTTAACGCAATAGTTATTTGAATGATTTCACCTTTTGAAATTATTGAAAAGAACATGGATGCTGAGTTCTGGACTAACAAGGTAGGGGTGTTGTAGAAGCAACTTTGCTCAAAAAGTGACCACTAACAGGTACATTTTGCTTTCTTCAATGGACCAATAGTGTACATTTCAGGAGGTGGTTGCTTTTATTAACCACTGTGTTTCAACTTCAAAAATTTGTAACTAATTCCATGAAGGTCCAAAAAATATGAAACAACTTGTGTTTAATGCCAATTCCATTTTTCTTGCAAGAAAAATTTACTGAAAATTGTTTCAAAACGTTTAGCTTCCCTCCAATTGCAGTCAACTCTTACAAGGTCGCTTTATGGTTTGAGATGATCCTAAACTACCAATTGATAGTGGAAAGGTACCCAAACCAAATGGTTGGTTGCGGTTCGATACCTACATCAGAAAAGTTGGGCCAGATTGTTTTGGTGCCATTTTGACACCAAAGGCTGCATATAGGTCATTTTAGTGTCATTTTATCCATACTAGGTTGGTAGAGAGGTTGGCACCAAACTAACTTAATTGCATTTCAATGCACCATTGTGGCACCATGTTCACATGCCTTGAAGTTCCTGATGTAGTAGTGACGAGTGGTTCATTTGGTGTGAAATTAGCCTCTCTACCCGACGGAAACCCCTTGCAATGTGTTGTTCAACACACTTGTGTAAAAAAAAAGGGTGCTTTAAGAATAGACTACCTTAGATGTAAGCTTATGGTAAATATGTTGCAACTTACATTGTTAGAGAAAGAAGGATTAGTTGGCAAGTCCACCAATGCTCTCAAATTTAATTTCTATATGTAGTCCAAATTTATGCTAACTTGTACAAGTAGGTGAAATTTTATTTACCCAGTGAAACTTTATACCAAAATAATGCAATTGACAATGGAGTTTTCAATTCTATAGAAAAGTAGCTACATTTTTAATTTTCCATACACAAGAGAAGGCTACCATGACAAATAATTTGTGAATCAAAAGTGTTGTCATTTTAATTTTTTAGTGGATATTTTTGACAATGTCAAAAACTTCTGTATCAAAAAAGTTGCAACTTCTCTCATTTTTTCTTAGTTGGGGATCAACCTACTCCCCACCTATCAAATCTTTCGCACCTCGTCCCCCTAACATCAATTCAAATTTAGAATGTGGCAAAAGTGACATGATATTAGTCCATCAATTTTAGCGCCCATCTACTTGCAAGGTTTTCCAATTAAAACTTTTGTGAAATTTAGCCAGATTTGTAACTATTGAATCCTACTACCACATCATAGCCTACTTTTTTGACCAATTTTATGAATTTTTGAGGTAAATATTACATTTATACAAAGATAGGCAAGAATATGGAGAATTTCAAAAAATGATATACATTTATAGGTTATGAAAAGTACATGTAATTGAGTAATAGCAACTTGGTTTCAAGATTGAGTCTTTTACATTCTTAATAAAAAATATGCAAATTTTGAACACAAAGGTCTAAGATTAAATTTTTAATTTATTTTTTAAAGAAGTAGGCACTAATATCTATTCTGACTACATATATAATCAAGACTTTTGAAATTCACACTTTATTCATACTTGCCTATTTTTATTTCTTTTGAAGAATGTACAAATATCACAACATTATTAACCCATAAACTAAGGACTAGAAAGCCAATATTAGGATGTAGTTGCATATTAATTTTGAAATGTGGTCCGGACAATAAATGTGGTCTCCTCTTGGTCTTAAGTTAAGCTTGAAACTCATGATTCTCATCTCAAGGTACAATCCTTTGTCCCCCATGCCACATGCTTGTAAATTCTAAGTGGTAGAAGCGAAATTAGGGACTACCAGTAAACTCAAAAAAACTCCATTTTGACCAAAAAGGAATTTAATCCCTAGTTATCTATTTTTAGCTAGTTGAAGGGAAAGAAAAACTTTATAATTAACTCTATTGTAAAGTCAAATAATTTTAAGATAACATATGTCATGTTATTAGCTTCTAGGAGTTCTAGCACTCTAATTTGTGAATAAGTAGTTGTAGAATTGTGAGGTGAAAAGTGTTTTCAATCTTAATTGGAACAACTATAAAAATGTTTCATTTTCATTAATATTGTAAAAATATTGTAAAAATCTTATAGCTAATTCATTGAAGTATGGAGTGTCAAATTTCCAAAGTAAAAATTTCATTGATTGTAAGATATTTACATTAAAACTTTGATAAAAAAGGTTCCATAGTTCATCTTTCAAATTTTTTCTAGCAAAGTATATTTGTCCCACAATTTGTTCAAATTGATGAATTTCTTTGAAATTTAGTTGAAAATTCATAGAAAAAAATTCCAGGAAAAAAATTCAAAAAAGGTTTCTCATTGCCCAACTTGTGCGTGTTGAGAACAAAAAGACTAAATTAGACATAATTTTGTAACCATTCATCCAGATTCTATGAAATTTGTCTTTCTATCAAGACAATACTTGCGTACATCTATGTGTAAATTTCCATAAATAGAATTAATTCACACAATAACCAAGAAATACATGCTAAAAGAATTTGAAATCTTCTTCAAGATGCTAATATTTAAGCAAGATCTAACAAAAATTAAAATAATTTAATAATATGAAGTGTACTCAAATGCTTAATTGAAGGCTTTCTCGTACTTAGTGATTCAGAAATTTACCAAATTATATTCCAGGATTTTTAGGAAATAATTTTTCCAATTTTTTTGTATACAAAAGAAAAATCTTGCAAAATATTACCATTTTTAAGCATATGCCAAATTACTTTTTCCACCTTTAATTAACAGTTATTTTGCAGGAAATTCTTACCCTATCTACCGAAGCACATTTTTGTGGATGGTACATTATTAATCCCACACAGTTTTAAGAGCACTTTTGTCTAAAGAGAAATTCTTCATTGCAAATTCACCTAACTTCTACAATAAGGTAGAGCCACCCATAACCAACCAAATAAGTAATTCCGACATGATCTGGAGTAGTGAAGGCAAAACAAATATTTTTTAGAGGTGCATTGATAGAAATGATAGGGATTGCAAAAGAATTGGTAATTTTATCGCTTGAACTGAAATTACTATGAATTTTGGGAGGCAAAAAGTGCTCCAGATCCATGGCCAATGTCTAGACTTCCAATTCTGATCATTCAAGAACTTTTTTCCTACTCATTATTTCCTACTTTCTTTCTCACAACTTGGGACATGTGTCATGTGTCATGAATTTTTTAGTTCCAACCTTGAAAGGGGAAAAAAAAAGCATTCTAAGCTTGGTTGGAAATACGTGCATCTATAGGTTGGGAATGGGTCATTGGTCGGGAATGGGTGGTCCAACCTTAATCTACATGAAAGAATCATCCACAATGAGGGAATCATCTATAGAGATCCTAAATTAGCTTCCCACATTCAAAAAGAGCTACAGTCTAGAATTCTTGTTCAACTCAATCTACTCTTACAATATGGGCCCCTCAAAATCTCATTCCTTCAATCATGCTGAAAATTTTAAAATTAAATATCAATATACCCTTCAGGTTCTTTAGGTTTTAAATTCTTTTTAGTTAGTTTTTTACATATAAATACATGCAAAAATTCAGATATCAATATTTATATTATGGGTTCACAAATAAAATCTAATTCCACAAGTGGTGAATCCCTATCATTTCTATCAATGCACCTCTAAAAATCAATTAGACAATAAACCATGTGTTACCACTTGTGGAATTAGATTAAGCACAATTTTTAGATGATATTTTGCTATACATGAATGAAATCCTTTTTTATTTATCATAAGATGTGTAATCTTGCATCTATAACTATTGTATTTGGAATCTATACTACTAAAATATTAATTCACTATGCTTTTTAATTTATAGATGTGGACACACAATAATCTACATTTAAAGATATTAATTCAAGGTAGATTTTGAGTATTTCAAATAAGCCTTGAGAACAAATATAAAGTTGAAGCTAGGACATGACTATTTGATTAAGAATGATGTGCCTTGGAGATGACTAAAAAACCCTTTTGGAACTTTGTTTGTAATTACTAAGGCGGTTCTCCATGTAATTGCTCTCTTTAAGTTTTTGCCTATTTCAAGAACATAATATTCTCATTCATTATTATTTTTAGATTAGAACCTTCCTATACTTTATGTTTCAACAATTTCAAAGCGCATATATTTGGCAAAGGTCAAACTACCATAGCTTGAGGCTCAGCTTGAGGTCACTTTGAGTACATTTTTGTCATAATTATTTAAAAGTAGAAGGAATGCTTGAGTAATTTATCTTTTATTAATAAATTATTTGGCAATTATCAAAAAAAATTTAAAACTTTTGCCAATGCTTTAAATAATTTTGGAAATTGAAATAGTTTTCTTCATTGTTTAGGAAAGTGATAGGCATGGCTTTTAATGAATTCATTATTATTTTAGAATGTCCTTGCTTTGTTGTTAAGTAAGAGGAATGAATTTGGATTTTACATTGTTTAGTAAACATATCCTAAAATCAAGCTGTCCATGTATCTTTTCCAACATTTTGACATTTTTATGTTTAATTTTCTTTGGATTTGGCAAAGTGGCTTATTAATTTTCAAAACTATTTGGCTTCAAAAAGTTCAATTATTTTTTACAGAAGGTGACCTCAAGCTATGGCAATCTTAGGCAATGGACACATATTGATTAAAAAGATGTAGACTATCTAAACATCTTTTCAAAAATAAGATTAGATCAAGTCATCTACAAATAAAACTCCAAACCTTTATAGCTTTTAGATAGAACATCTAAGCAATTCATTCTTTGATTTATTGGAGTTTCCATTTACATGATAATAAATAAATACATTATGACTCCAAAAGTCTCAAAGCCTTTTTTTCATCAAAATCCACTCAAAATTGCCATTTCTATTGCAAAGAGCAAAAAAATTGTTAAATTGTTAAATTTCATATTTTTTTTGTGTGATCTTTACACTAGACTATTATAAAAATGTGTGGAAAAAAATTCAAAAGCTTTGACTGCATAGATTGCAAGATATTGGCAATTAAAGTGAATAAGATAAGTTTTTTTGTACCTTGCTTGACTAAATTTTTTGACTTTGAATCTTCTTAACTTAAAATTTTTGCACTAATGATTTTAAATTTCTATTTTTTTATATTGAAGAATTGAGAGTCAAGAAAAAAATTAAAAAAACACACTTGATTTTTATTCTTAGAAAAATTGTTTAGTAGAAATAGGTACAAGATTGAAGGAAAAAATAAATTGTTAGTGCTGTCATATGATTGAACTTTATAGAGTAGATATAATTTCTATAATATAATTTGAATGTGGCAAAGTACTTGTACCATCATACTCAAAGGTACAATAGATGTCTATAATTGCAATCAAATCTAATTGTATTCTTTTCTTGGGATTGTAAAATGTAGTCATTAGAAAAAAAATGGAGCTTCAAAAGGGTTGCTAGATTTGGACCAGCAATGCAAATTAAAAAAATATTAAAAAAAAAATATGGAGTCTAATGTGGCACTTGATGGACATTTGAGGTGGCACGTTAGATTCCGATTATTTTTTTTGCATTTTTTTTTGCATTTTTTTTAATAATTGCACTATTGGCATTGCTAATATGGGCAATTTCTTTAAAATGGAGGTATTCCATGTGCCATTTTTAGAACGGCCACTTTGAATTGCAAAAGAGACATCTAAAAGGGGTATAGATTTCAAAAATTTTGGTCTCATATAGATTTCAAAATCTAGCGCTGTTGTAGATTTCAGACCACGCGGTTTGAACTTTGAAAGCAACATCTATGACACTTGTAGATTTTTGACATTTAGAAAAAAATATAGATTTTAGATATCTTAGACAACTTAACATTTCAGAGTGGCCACTCTGAACTGTGAAAACTGCCAAAGTTACAGAATTTTGCCATTTTAACAAAATTGCCCATCTAATGGCCTTCTTGAGGCCCCATTCTTTTTTGAATGTAATGAAGGGTTAGTTTTCTATTATCCTTTTTGGCTATTGTAAATCTACATGATATACTTTGCAATTGATGGTTTTGAATGGATGCACTAGGATTGAGCCCAAGTGACCAAATTTTCTTTTGCAAATTTTTCTAGGAACTTACTTCACTTTGGTAGTTTGGTGTAGGCTACCTTAACATTTAAAAAAAATCCAACATATTTGGATGAAAGGTACTTATAATAGACAATTTTATAAATGAATATACAAATGTGGACAATTCTATCCATTTTTTCTTTATCTTTATACATTTCTATGTGTGTATTGCTCTACCAAGTACCAACAAGAAAACAACTACACTACAAGAGGCTTTTATAACATTGTTTACCAATGATGTAGGGGTTCCTTTTGCATCCTTGAGGAGGGCCCCCTACATTAAAAAAATTTGTCTTATATCACTCCTCGACCAATTCATTGGAGAAAATTTCAGGCCTCCGGAGTGTCGCTCTACAGCCCTCCAAGAATCCAAGGTACCTTGAAATTTGTTTTTTTTGGTCGAAAAAAATCATTTTCCCCCTATTCCCGCCCACCTGAAATTGCAGTGGCAATGGCGTAGGAACCGAGTTTTAAGAGTTTAAAATTTAATAAATAAAAATAAAAATAAATCATGAAATCTGACTATTTCGACAAGCAGTCACCTCGGCTGACTGCTCACTACTCATTGCGACACTTTTCCAGAGTGACAAACTAAGCTTTGAAATAGCTTAGTTTTTCACTCTAGAGCAACCCTCTGGAAGGCTGAAATTTTCTCTAATGTCCAATCCCTAAATTAATTGTTAAATTCTTCCTAGGTATGAACATAATACCTTCCTAGCATGAGAAGGACCATTGCCTAGTTATACAATGTTATGTTGTCATGCAGCATTGACTCCTTTTGGTAAGTAAGATATCTACTCAAGCTTCCTCAAGATAGCTTCTATCAATACAAAGCCTCTTCTCCGCCTTCTGAGTTGAGATAAAAAGCTGACTCCTCTAAGCCCACATAGGCCACAGTGCACATAAGTTGACTATGAGCCCAAGACAGCCACACTTACCTAACTTACAGAGCCACAATGGAAATTGCTCTGTCTCTTCTAATCCGAATCATTCAGAACATCAGAAGCATAATTTATTTATAACGACCGTGACCCTTTCTTCAATTCGGCAATCAGCATGACATGTAAATTACATCAACAAGTTATTGCTTAGCAAGTTCTCACTGAGCGCAGTGCGGCGCTCACAGACGGCAGTGGGCCTGTTGATGCTGTCGCGATCGACTAGGATAAGTTCAGAGCCACGAAAGTCAATTCTGGAGGATGCTGATAATAGAATCGAATCTCAGGTTCTAATAGCTGGAAAATTCCTTTGTAATGCAGGCCTTCATTTCGGGAATTCAGGTAGCTGAAGCCAGGACACCGTCACATGTTTCCAAGTCTGATGGTTAATTGCCAGTGCAGTTTCTGAGTGCGGCTGCAACTTCACCAAGCTTTGTCTTTCTGTGACTTTCGTAATCTCATAGAAGAAGTTTATGTAACATAGCCTCTAATTAAGAAGAGCAGTAAGATAGTCAATTTCGTTTAAATTGGCAAGTTTCAGAGCTCGTGTATAGTGACATTCAAGCACTACCCAAAGACCTACAACTGAGGAGTTCATCCAGTTCGTGTAACTGATCTCCAGCAGTAAAGCTCTTGAAGACACTCCTAATCCACCCAGTGTAGTATACCGGCTCTTTTACGGGTTAAAGTGAAGTTGAGAATCACAAAAATGGTTGACTTTGCAAACCAATGCGAACGAAACGGCATTACAGCTTGTCCGTACTCCCAAAGTCAACACTAGCACGAGATGCTGCACAAACTAGTATCAGACGAACCTTCTTATGCACTAGATCGTACTTCCAGTACGACTTTGCTTCATCATCACCAACCACCGTTCCTGTTTGTGGCACCTTCAGCTGTCAAGGATCCAAATTCCAATCCCACTACGTCAGTATAAAATAACAATTTTGTCCAGAGTTTGAATCATCGATCATTCAGTCCTTCAACTCTATCGCCTCTTCTTTCTTCAGCTTGTTTGTGTCTACATTAATTCTTAGTCTTCCTCAGTAGATAATTCAGCTAGCTAGCTCAGTCTTGTTCTTTAATTGCACCCTAAATCGATCTGGTCATGGCTGCTGCCAGAGCTTCTACTGTGCTAGTGCTGGGGTTGTTGCTGTCTGTGATGTTTGTGCAGGCGACGGCAGACTCCACCATCACCAACTTGTCCACGAAGGGCAAAGTTTATGTTTTCGACAAGCTGCTGGCCAACGGCAAGGCCGTCACCATCACTCCCGCCCAGCAGAGCAATGTGAAAATCGCGAGGGAGCTCAATGGGGCGTTTGGCTTGATTCCTCTCAAGGATCGACGCCGCTACCTCATTGTTAACAATGGCGACACTGGCTTTTTTTCTTCGGATTTGGTGGAAGCGAAGTTCATCACCAATGCTTTCTAGCTGTGCCCGGTAATGCTCTTGCCCGGTAAATCTCGTACTTGTAGAGTCCGTTCTGTAAACGCTTTGATGGGGGTGAGACTGGTTGTGAGACTTGCTGGTTGTTAAGTTCATGATGTGAAAATTGAGGAAATCATTCATCTTCCACAACAAATCAATAGAACTAGATTCCTGTAACATTCGGGAAGCAGAGGGAACTAAGTCTCATCTTCTTACGTCAGAAATGTACGCTAACTTTGCGGAAATTCACGAAACTGGCTCTTTCAGTTCTGACACACTTGTAGAGAGATCGATACCAGTTCTTGTGTTTAGAGCTGTGAATGTTACAATTCGGCGCTCTGAATTGCACCAATTTGAGGAATTTGAGGATGTACGTGTCAGTTATAATTAATTTGGCTCTTACAAGTGGGCATTTGTGGTGGTGAGCAGGTGGTGTCTCCTCTGGAGATTACTTCAATGTTGGACGCGCATCCATGGCAACCTGTAATTAAGTTAGTGAAAATCACTTGCGGAGTTGCAGTAACATAACCGTTACTGCAACTACTATCGGCAGAAGAAGCATCTTAGCAGGGTTCCTCGTGTTAAATTGTCGTGATTTTTGTTGAATTGTGTTCGCAATGGAAAGAGGATTTTACATTCTCTTGGATTGTATTTTTTGGATGCCATGTGAATAAACTATGAATTTTGCATAGTGTTGATAATAGAAGGCAACAATCTGTTTGGGATTGTACTAACACTTTGCGCCTTTGGAATGAAGTTTGGAGACTATTGTTTTCCGCATTGCTGACGACACTGATGTATCGTATCATTGCTTGTGACACTAATTTGCATAATTTGCACTCTATTCAGATTCTTGCAGGCAGAAAGATTTCTTATAGTATACTATTTTCCATAAAATAAATTAGTGTTTGACAACTCTGCAACCTCTCAATAATCTACATTTGTAAAGGTTGTGATTGGCAAATGTGTAACATCTGAAGTATTTTAGTTCCCTCAAATAGAATCAGCTGTTTGGCAACTCTGGGACCTCTTCTAATTTTGAAATGACAATAATTTTGTGCACTCACTAATAGGATAAATCAATGTAGCAGTTGAAATAGTTGGGTGCTTAGCTTGGTTTGTTGGGTAGTAGGTAAAGTAATTGATTTAACCTTGGAATGCTAGATTGGTCACCGTGGACATCATCATTTTCGGTACCATGTGAATCATTTCCTTAAAATATCCCAAGAGCACTCATTGGAGGTCAAAACTACTGAGCTAAGACCTCCCATTTTTACACCAAATTCTAAGGATGAACACCTGCACTTCTATCTTACATAAAAGGATTCTCTGTCATCCATCGGAAACTTAGTGTCGAGTGTCAACAACAACATTACAGGGGTAATTGTGGGTTCTTAGCAATATGTTACAAGTTTGAGCAAAATAATTTCAGTGCTGCTGTACATGAGGGTGGGTGATTGTGTCTATTCTTATGTCAAATTTCAATTTCGTTAGAATGGAAAAATTTCAAGAGATTGGCACTTTCCAAGTGATGATCTGGAACCTCAGGTCGTTAATTACCAGGGTTTTTGCAATAAATGCTTTTTAATTCTATTGACAGATAGAGTAGTATTGGGTTTTTTGACAAAAATAATAAAACGAATTAATAAAGCTTAGCAAAACACAACACAGGTGAGAAAAATATTACCAAAAAATTGGGCCTAGAACAATTTTCATTGTATATCCAAAATCTTCATAATTCTCCTTTGAATAACCTTAAAAGTTTCAAGGTATTTTACACTATAAACTTTGATTTTAACAAATCAGACAAACTTTTGCACCAAAAATTTTCATTTAAAAAATCTACCATATTTTAAGTCATCTTAGGCACACCTCCACAAATTTCACAAGTTTAGGAGACTTTGAATACTTTCAACAAAATCCTACAAGGCGAGGATGTTGTAAGAAATGATAATATACTACACTCCTTTACGATCAATTTTTCTACCACATTTCTAATTTTAATTCAAAAAATGGGGGCTACTTTGTAATTCCATTCCAATCTAGCTTATTCCCAACCACTGTTCCTCGCATTGAGAACTTCAAATCTTCCAAAGTTCTTTCAGGAAACTATCTTTGGCCCTATTGACCATCCTTGGCTCATTGACATGTTGTAAGGCAGTAACAACACCCTACTTGCATAAAGTGTACCACCTCTATTCATGAGAGCTTAGAGTTGCATTTGGATGTACCTATTTTTAGCACTCAAAAATTCATAATTTACTCATAAGGTGTTTAAAAATGATTTCTATTAGAAAATTGAATCCCCTTTTGACCAGCAACAAGACCCCACAAATTCATTTTCAATATAACAATGGGACCCATGCAAAATTGTTTATTTGGATGCATTTAGGTGTAGTTACAGTATCTTATCATGCCCCTTACTCGCGCTCTAGTCCTTCCCCCATCCATTGCCCAATTGTGGGCCTAATCTATTGCCTACCAGCTGCCCTCCGTTAAATGGAAAATCCCATGTCCAACCTTCCCGCTCTCTGTGATTTTTGAAAAAAAATGAGTAGCTTGTAAACCACAAGTCTGATCAATGTAAAAATTAGATATCATTGAAGCTCTCGTACAACTGCATCTTCAAAAAAGTTTCAAAAAATCATTGTAAAAATTGAAACTACAAGAGCCTATTTGAAATTTGGGAAATTTCATTAAAATGACGGTATTTCATATACCATTTTTCCATTCATTTCTAGGACTAGTATGGATTTTAGACCGCACAGTCTAAACGTGATTGTGTCAAGTTTGTAGAATACTACCATTTTAACAAAATATCTGTTCAATCCATATTGTCCTCTGAGGAAGCAATGGAACTTTAGGAGTTAAAAATGCACACTAGTCTTGGACCACCAAGTTATAACAATGCAGACCTTGGTGCTTGAATCCTATGCAGCATTGCTGCATTGGGCACTAAGTTTAGCCACACTGTAGCGGCTTGGTGCTCTGAAGCGTTTTTCCTAACTCTATTTAATATCCACAAAGTATAATTTCAAAGACTTTCGGCATTACATCTGGCGAGTATTAGTGTAGTTCCCTCAACATTACATACTGGCAATAGGATTGGAAGCAAAGATTGATACATCATCAATCAGTTGTATCATCAAAGTCCATGCAGTTCTTAGTGGAATTTGATCAAAGTCTCAAGTTAAATGTTATTTTATGAAATCGACCAATCGGTACTTGCCCCTGTGAATTGACATTAAAATTGAGGCACCTGACCGTCGAGTGACACAGATTACAACAGCGGTGACCCAATGTGTGTCTGAAAGGGTGAGTTTGACTTCAAAATTGTCAACTCTCAGCAATGGAGGATTGGAGGTTGAGGGCGTCTCCCCAAGTCAATCACCAATGAGACCGGCACACTACATTGCTAAACAGACTATATCGTATCCTGGACGACTTTGGTGTTGCAGCCCAACAGTCCTGTGTGTAGTCAAGCAATCCAGCTAGCTAGCTACCTCCACCATAAAATATTCATCACAACACCGACACACTGAATTTCTAAGAGACTTTCTCAGTCGCCCCTGAATTTCAAAGAGACCTTGTACAATTGAAACAGCCACACTACGGTACAGTACAGTACGACTATCATCTGCAGTGTTCCGTTACTTGATTAGTGTTCCTAATTAATTGAGCAGAAGAGCGAGCTAATAATTAAGGATTCAGTTCCAATCCCAGTGAGTATAAATAGCAGTTTGTGCAAACCAGGATCCACACCAGTTCTCTCTTCCTCTTCAACTCGATCGATCGCCTTCTTGTCCAGAGCTTGGATGATCGACTGATCGATCATTCAGTTCTTCTTCAACTCTAACTCGATCCTCTTCTTCCTTCAGCTTGTTTGTGTCTACATTCTGAGTCTTCCTCAGTCTCCAGCTAGCTAGCTAGCTCAGCCTTATTCTTTAATTGCACCCACGTCGATCTGGTACGTCATGGCTGCTGCCAGAGCTTCTATTGTGCTAGTGCTGGGGTTGTTGCTGTCCGTGCTGTTTGTGCAGGCCACGGCAGACTCCACCATCACCAACTTGTCCACGAAGGGTAAAGTTTATGTTTTCGACAAGCTGCTGGCCAAGGGCAAGGCCGTCACCATCACTCCCGCCCAGCAGAGCAATGTGAAAATCGCGAGGGAGCTCAATGGGGCGTATGGCTTGATTCCTCTCAAGGATCGACGCCGCTACTTCGTTGTCGACAACGGCGACACCAGCTTCCCCTCCGACTTGGTAGAAGGGGTATTCATCACAAATGCGTTCTAGGAATGCTCTATCTTGCCATCTTAGAGCCAGTCTCAGAGTCAGTCTCTAATAGTTAAGACTGGTTCTAATTTCAACGGCCCTTGAAATGTTGTTTAGTTTTGAATATATCTGAGAGGAGATGATTTTTCCACTGGAGAATTAATATATATTTCAATCGATCTAGAAAGCATGGAAGCAGCTGCTAGTACTGATATAATTCTGTGACTCGATCAGTTCTGTAGGAAAAGAATGATGTTGGAGAGTGCTCACACTCTTTGAAGCAGCTTCAAGAATGAAGCCAGCTGAGTGAATCTTTTAAGTAATAAATAAAGAGTACTTGAATGTCATCTTTTCTGATAAATTTATCCCAAAAATTATTGTCTCACACATTATGGATCGATGGAAGGATTGAATTGGGTGTAAGCATGACGAGCAAGGTGCAATATTTAGAGTCCAATTCTGACTACAATTGCTCGGCCGCGGCCTAAACCTGGTGAGATATGCGGCAACTATCGAGAGCAGTCTTCATTATTGTTGCGTTGATTCACCTTCTGAGTAGAAAGGTTTGAGATTTTGATCTGGATTTCTAGAAAACGCTGAGTTGGAAATGCAAACGTTTACCGGTATATATTATCGTCATGTTGTATTATCTTCACATGAGCTGCTTTGAGATGATGTTCAGTTTGTAAAGAAGGGAGGAGTGAGTTGGCAGTGCAAGAAATGGAAAACATAGTACAAAGAATTGCAAATGCAGGTATCATCAATTTCGTTAAATTGGCGTATTCGGGGGCGTATTCAGTTCACAACTTTGGCACTTTCAACATGCGCGACCTGAAACATAATTCTACATCTATCCTGGTTTTAGAGCTTTGTGTAGACTTAAGTCACAAATTTGGTGCAGTAATCACACCACAATAATGAAATTGACAATAGTTCCTGAAACCAATTTCAAGTGGGGCACACTGTAATTAACCAATATTTTGTTTAAATGGTGGTATTCCACAAACTTAGTACGTTCAAGTTTAGACCGGGTGGTTTAAGGGTGAATGCAAGAAACACCTGTACTATTTTGCGTCACACCTTACGTTTTGATTAGTTTTTTGGCCATAACTTTTGCATTTTGGCTCCAAATGACTCAAAATTTATAGGTAAAGTACTCATGACTACTATACACCTTGCTTAATTTTTTGTAATTTAAAGAAAATAGTTTACTATCCAAAATTAGCCCCCAATTTTATGTCACATTTGTTAATTTGGAGGGTTTTAGTACTATTTAGTACCCCAAAAAACAAATTTTGAGTTGAAATTTGGAGGGGATGGTCTTCTAGTAGACTTATAGCTATTGCCCAAAGGAATTCTAAAAATAATTAATTTTATGTGGTGTAGAAATCCACAAAGTGTGCTTCTTTCTACTTGCATTTTGTAACATATAAAATATTATTTTGGAATTTTTTTGGGTGAACGACCATCTCTATAGAGTTCTTACAAATGGCCAATTTTTATTTTATGTATTTATCTTTTTTATCTATTTAAAAAAAATTAAAACATCAAAATATCCATGTTCTTGAGATTTGGCACTTTTCTAGTTCACTTGCTTAGAGAATTTTTTAATGAATTTCCTTTGGTGGTTATCTTCATCTTAAAGGTATATATGTTATCTGTATTTTTTTTATTTTTTAAAAATTATTTTTCTGATTATAAAGTACTGTAGAAAAAAAATGATGAATACTGTCAAAATGCGACAAAACCGGCAGGTGTTTCTTGCATTCACCCCTAAAATTTATACTTGTCCTAGAAATGAAAGGAAAAATATGAAAATGAAATGGAATATTTCCATTTTAATGAAATTTCTCATAATTTTTGCTATAATCTCACCGCTATAATGAAATTGTGTATAGAGATCAACCAATTTCAAGGACAAATTTTCATGCTCTTGAAATTTGGTGTAGAAATTAGTAGATTTGGTGTCATGAAAAAGACATATCTTGCTTTGGTGCATAATAGACGAGCTTTGAACCAATCAAGTTGCAGAGATTCTAAGCAGACCACATTAGAAGAAATCTGAGACCTCCGAAGCAACGGCGCTAGTATGTGAGCCTAAGAATGCGAGCTTGTGAGCATTGAGTCTACAATATAGGTACCTATAATATAGATACCACACACTATAGAAGGTGTATGTATCATAAACACCTATAATATGATATTTGTAACATATATATCTTATAATCATAGTCGATTTCTAAAGTATATACACCTATAATATAGGTGTATTAGTGTATAGTATTCTAGGCTTATGGGCTCACACTCTTATGCTCACATAATAGCAACCTTCGCCTCCAAAGGGTTGCTTTGCAATGAAATATGAAGCTATTAATAGTGGATAAGAAGCTTAACAAATGTGTCTAAAGTGCATTGATGGCCAACTTCATTAACCCCTAAAGGACCAAGCCATTTTCAAGCTCCAAAACCACTGAAAACTGCCATTTCTATTGCAATCACTCCCTAAACCACAAAAAACTTTTTTTTTACAATCTAACCATAGGATCTTGTAATTCACTTGTCTCAGATTATGTGGTAAAAATTTCAAGACATTTGACCGTTTTGATTGGAAGATATTAGCATTCAAAGTTGGGAAAAAAAGTTTTTTTGAACTGTTTCCTGCAATTTCAGATGACTTTGACGGCCATTTGTGGATTTTTTTTGCACTACACAACAAAAAGTTGTAATTTTATATGTTGAACATTTGAGTTGAGAGTCGGGGAAAAAAATTTTAGAATGTCAAACCTTGATTTTCACATATAAAAAAATTGTTAAGTAGAAGTAGGTCCAAAATTGAACAAAACACTAAGTTGTTAATAGCTCTTAGGTGGAATTAAAAAAACATAATCCCAACGGTGGGATTGTTCTTACAAACAAACTTGACCTTTTCAAAAAAAAAAAATTGAAAAAAATTGAAAATTGCATTCAAAATTGAATTCAATAAGTTTTTTCTTTCTGAAGATGCTTAAATTGCCCCAAAAACAAGATTGTCCATAACTTTCTCATTCTAAGTCCAAGTAGAATGAATCAAAGCTTCAAATGTACACAAAAACATGATCTTTGAGAAAAAAAATTTAAAAAAAAAAAAATCATTTTTCTGTTTTTTTCTTCCCGGCGAACTGCTTTTTTGCTTTAGGATGCCATAACTTTTGCTCCTGGGCACCGATTGAAAAAAAAATTATATTTTTAGAAAGCTATTGTAATTCCCTATCTTCAAAAAAAGTTTCAAAAAATCAGGTTAAAATTTCAGGTCGCACGAGCCTGCCCGAAATCCCAAGTGTCCCCCGAGGGGACTTTGGTCCTTTAGGGGTTAAAATGATAGTATTCCCTATGTCATTTTTTCAGACCGCCCGCTCTGAACATCTAGAACGATTATAGATTTTAGGCATCTAAGATTGCTGTAGATTTCACACATCTAGCATATGTAGAGATTTCAGACTGGCCGTTCTACAAAATTTAGGATTGGTATAAATTTTAGATACCTAGGATAGATGTAGATTTCAAAAATGTAGGATAGATGTAGATTTTAGACATGCTGTTTTGAACTACTAAAAGTGCCAAAAATCAAGGAATATCGCCATGTCAATGAAATTGGCCATATAATCAATTGGTCTGACTTTTGCAAAAATAGTCAAGCCAAAATAATCACGGCACTAATAGTGTTTAATTGACAATTGAAACAAACAAATTAAGTAGCTTTTGAAGTTAATTGTCGAAGGCAATTAGCTTCAATATCCACTTACTTAATTTGTGAGTTTGAAGTTGAGAAGAGAAGCTCTTTATGCAAGCGGGGTAGTGGTAGGTAAAACAATCCATGTGGAATATGTAAATTAGGATGAATAGTAGCTCAACCACTCATAATTAAATTAAATATAGTCATGCAGGAATTATGTTCAAAGTTGAATGTCAAACCTCATTTAGGCATAGTAGAATAATATTTTTCAAAAACTTTGAACTACATTAATGTGGAGAATCAAGCTAACTTTCATTTACAAAAATCCATTTGAGATTGTGAGACTTCAAATAAAAGTTACGGTCAAATTTCAAAGAAAAGTTGGAAGGGGCATTTTTTGGACATTTTCAAACACTTCTCTAAATTTTATCCATAACTTTTTATTAAACTTCAAACAGATTTTGGGAGATAAAAGCTAACTTGATTCCCCACATTAACTTAATTCAAAGTTTAAGAAAAAAATTATTCCACTCTGCCTAAATGAGGTCTGAAATTCAACGTTGAACACAATTCATGCATTTGACAATGAGCGGTCTATCTTCAAATTATCCCATAGCCTTTGAAGGTTCATGATGGACAATTGATTTTTCTATAATAGCAACCTCTTTTCTTTTCATCCTCACCAAATGTAAATGATGTAAATTTTTCATATTGCCATCAAAAAAAATTCTTGATGGTAGATAGTCATTGGACTATTTTTGGACATTTGTTTTCTTTTCCACAATTTGATTTGAATGCAAGGTGCATCTGAGTACAAAGTATCCAATAATCAGAATGAAGGTGCATTAGGGTATCTTTACCTTGATTATTTAACACTTTGTATTCAGATTTTGATCCACTGACAAGCTTCGACATCGCAACATAAGGTGAGTAAGATTATGGCAAAAAATAATCCTTGAGCAAAAAAAATGTAAATGCAAGATCTTTAAACGGCTGTGGAAAGGCCCTCTAAAGGCCTCATTTTTTCTCTAATGTTGTATATATATTGGATGGGTCTATAAATGGAGAAAAACTTGTCTCAAAATTGATCAGGGTGAATGCAAGAAACACCTGTACTATTTTGCGTCACACCTTGCATGTTGATTTGTTTTTTGGCCATAAATTTTGCGTTCTAGCTTCAAATGATTCAAGATTTATAGGTAAGGTACTCATGACTATTATACACCTTGCCTAATTTTTTTTTTAATTTCAAAAATAGTTTATTGTCCAAAAATAGCCCCCAATTTTATGTCACACTTGCTAATTTGGAGGTTTTTAGTACTATTTAGTATCCAAAAAAACGAATTTTGAGCTACAATTTGGTGGGGATGGTCTTCTAATAGATTTATAGCTACTATCCAAAAGAATTCTAAAAATAATTAATTTTATGTGGTATGGAAGTTCACAAAGTGCACTTCTTTCTACTTGCATTTTATAACATATAAAATATTATTTTGGAGTTTTTTTGGGTGAATGACCATCTCCATAGAGTTGTTAAAAATGTACAATTTTTACTTTACGTATTTAATTTTTTTTCCTATTTTTAACTAATTAAAACATCAAATTATCCATTTTCATGAGATTTGACACTTTTCTAGTTCTCCTGCTTAGAAAAATTTTCTATGCATTTCCTTTGGTGGTTACCTTCATCTTAAAGGTATATATATTATCTACAAAATGGGCAGGTGTTTCTTGCATTCACCCATCATATATGTCTACAATTTCATAATGCTCAGTTTGATTATCTAGTATATGTACATCTATAAATACCATTATTTTTGCCTCAGAGAACTTGGTGATCAAAATGATGATTTTTTAAGTAAGAATGTTAGCCTCTTTGAAAAAAAATCAACCGAAGTTGTTTTGTAATTTTATGATATTCATACAATTTTTCTAAATTTTCTAAATTGAAAACATAAGCTTCTTTAATTGTGCCACTAGACTCCCCTTGAAGTTGAAGTACAAAATACTTCAACTTCCATTGGTTGTTGTTATGCATTTGTACGGAGTATTGTCGTGCGCGCAATCTAGGCGTAAGTATCCTTAACACCAAAAAGATGATAAGATAACACGAAATATCGTCCCAGGAGATTCTAGTATGTTTCAACAAGCTAAGGAGTATCCGGGTCTTTATCAAAACAACAAAACCCAAGCAACACCTCTTTCTTTTCCTATTTCTGACACAATGGTCTTCTGGATCCCAATCCGGATCTATCCTTTTCTGGTTTCCGATTTGATCCGGATTCCGGGTCTCACTTCTCAACTTTGACTGGTTTTCTACTCCCCTGTTTTACCCTCAAGGTGTCCGCATTTGATCTTTAGAGGGGTAGGAACGCACCACTCATAGACATCTATTTCTCTGCACAAAACTTCACACAAAACAATCCTAACTGAGTTTTTATTGTAGAATAGAGAAAGTAATAATCCTCACAATTCCCCGAGTAGCTTGCCTGGAAAACAGGTCACTCAGAATTGCATCCTTCCGCTTCTACTACAACGACAGATCAAGACAGCCGGAACTGAAAGAGGTTCGTGCATCTACCTACCAGACTGATCCTATGGTTGGCAGACCTTCCGATGAGTGGGGATTTTCCGTTGGCGGTTGCTTATCTCCGCTCGGAACCCTCCCTGGATTCCGGACTCGCATCCGCACCACTCCTTAGAACCAGATCACCGTTACGGCAATTTAAAGGTACCACGCGCAAGTCCTTACTCACAAGTCTAGTAAAGTTTCCTCACAAATTTACTCGCTCAAATCAGGTCCAACTAATTCTCAACCCAAATTCCCCCTCACCCGCTCTCTCTCACACTTTTGACACTCCATAAACGACTCAAGAAAATGCACACATAACCAGAAATCCGAATGTCCACTTAGTGGCTCAGATTAGAGAAAAAGAGAATATGAACATAAACTAATGCACATAAAATGGGCAAGGATGGAATGAGAGGGCAACAAGCTGCCCTCCACTTAAAAAGTCCAAACAAAAAGAGCCAAAAAAAGAACACCTGAAAATCCAGGTGACCAATCAGTAACCAACCGTAATATCCGGAAAGTTCAAAGTCAACTACTCCTAAGAATCCGGAACCGGGCCCCACGCACGGAAAATCCGCTCCAGATTCAAAATCCTAACTACTGCAAACATACTAACTAACTACTTTCCTCGCTTTGATTTCTTCGCGCTGCTACTCGGCCCTGCAGGTGGTTTCCTGCTCGTTTTCGGTGGAGTGGTCTTTGTTGCAGCCCGGGTTGGTATCTTCCGTTTGATCGGCGGCGGGTCGTCATCCAAAGCCGTCTCATCCCCGGAAGTGAATTCCCCCTTCTCGGACTCCTAGATCATCTCCACTCTGGTTTCTCTCTCTGGTGAATCGTCCAGCTAAATTGGTGTTGTATTCTTTTTGGGCGATACCTTCTGCATATGAGGAAAGTCGACCGGATTGGTCCGAGCAGGGTTTGACAAGGCCCCCATCCGGTGGATTAAATCGCTCCGGACGGATGTTCCGGATGTCGGAACGGTACTCCCTTCTACTACCGGAATCGACTGGATACTCCTTGTATGGCCTAACTTAGTAGCCTTCATCTGGATCCATGTCTGACTTGAACTAGGTCTCGGGGATGGCTGTAGACCGATCCCTAGCCCCGGCTTCTGGGGCGTCTTCAACAAGTCGACGTTGGGCAGCTCCGGAAAATGGGTGAAGTCCAAGGGCTTGTTTGGGTCGAGGTGCCCCAATAGTTGCGACATCTCCTTCAAAATTCCTTCCATCCGGGCCTGGAAGTCCACCAAGATAGTTACCACCTTGGACCCGGATAAGTGGCCTGTGCCACTTAGCTGATTGCTGAAGAGTCGGGATTTGATCACAGCTTCCGAGGGCTGCTCCACCAACGCGGTCAAATTGTGGACTAGTTGGAGAGCTTCTGACTCCTTCTGCCGTGCAACTGCGGCATCCGTTTCCGCCCAGTTCACCCGACCTAACAGGTCATCCCTTTCTTTCTCCACGCTCTTGATCCGCTCGTCCTTCTCACGAAGCAGATCCGGGCTCAGTAGTCGCCGGATCTCCTTTATAATATCTTCCGGCTCCGCAGCAATCCCTAGGATCATATCCGACATGCCAAAATGCATGTGCTTAGCCTCCTCCATCCACTGTGTTCCGACGTCGAAGAAGTCTGACTGCAGTTCCGATCCCGGGGGCTGACTCGGCTCTCCTTTTTCCGGGGTCGACTGTTCCACCCTTGAGTTCGGATCGGTTGACTTCCTTCTCTTCTCCCGTTTGTCGACCAGGTCCTGCTGCTGCAGTTCTTCTTCATCGTCTTTGTCTTCTTCTTCTTCCTCCTCCTCTCCCTCGATTGGAGTATCCGGTGGAATTTTGTGCGTGAGACCATACTTAACTATTTCTAATCCGGTGTTGTAAATCACCACCTCTTCACCAGTCAGCACCTCTTGATGGTGGTATAAGTGAAACAGATACGGACTGAGAAGACTCGGCTTCCCCTTTCCTACGTGCGACAACAGTTTCTTCACTATACCTGCTAGGACTTTCCCCCAGTAGACTACCTTATCTTCTAAAGCCCCAAAGATAGTGTTGGCCACCGTAACCATAACTTGGGTGGGCTTTTCCGGATATAGGATCGGAATCAAAAATTCCAACACCCGTTTCTGCCTAGCGTCCTTATAGTCACTCACGGGGTATCCGTCCTTAGTGGTAACCGGATTACGGAACTTTCCAATCCCGTACTTCTCTACCCGAGAACCTAATCCGGACCCGTTCTTCTCGAACCCGTATACGTCAGCCCATACATCCGCCGTCCATGCTCCGGGTTGGCCTCTCACAGTCAACTCAAACTGATTTGGGACCCCTGAGATCAGCTGCTCCAGCATCTCCGGGTCCTTAACATTCCACGGTCGGTGAATCAAACCTACGCACCCCATCCTGGTCAAATCTGTCTCTAACTCCTTCCGGTGAGTTGGGTCGGTGGGAATAGCCGGTCTAACTATCCGAGCTGTGACTGAAAACCGACGCGCTACCGGATTGCTGGACTCCGCCATGGTTTTCGGTGAACGGAAAGAGGTCCGTTCGTAGCGGTTCCCTAGCGGCGTAGGTCGGATACCTATTCCGTAGCTCGTTCCGATCCGACCTAACTCGGATTTAAGATCCGCTTCTGCTCTCAAAAGAACCCGGTTTAAAGGATCTGGAATCTCGGATTCTAACTATCCGGAATTTATCTGTATCCGGATCTAATTTCTCACTTCTTACCAAAGTTTTGAAATTTTTGCCTTACTTCTATCCTATTTCTATGCTATTTTTCTTTATTCTAAGTTTCCGTACTCCCACAAGTATAGTTTGGAGAAATCACGTGAACCTTTTTCCATCAAAATAGCTACCTCAATTAGGCATCACAAGATGCGTTACTAGATGCACATAAGGTAAACACCTAAATGTGTCCAAATAAGGTTGTAAGCAACATGGTTCATATTATCAAACTTTAAATTGCAATTTATTAGTTCTTGTTAGTAATTGAAAGGAGATTTTAGATACTTTTAGAGTATATTTTTTGGATATGAATAAACTATGAATATTCAAAGTGTTGAAAATAAATGTACTTTAAATCAACCCTAGGCTCTCATGTATGGAGATTGTACATTTTAGGCAAAAATTTAGATAGGATGGTTTTGTAAACAGGTTACAATTAGGTGTTGTTACCTTACCTTACAAATTTTTGGTCAACTATGGTAGCAATTCTGAAAAAAGGAGTGATGGAACCAATCAATACAATAAACAAAAATTGGCTATATATGTTCATATGTGTTGAGTTGGTTCCAAAGGGAATACCCAATGCCATCATCCACCTTGCACAGTAAAAGATTTCAGCAGACACCAAAATAAACATATATATGTTAAAATCATTTCCTAAAATGAAAAAATAAAGTAATTTTTTAACCTCAGAATATTGGGTTGGTCATTGTGGAAATTATCTTTTTTGATATTGTATGAATCATTTGCTTAAAAACTCCAAGAGCACTCCTTGGAGGTCAAACTATTGTACAAGACCTCTCCTTTCCATACAAAATTTTGAGGATGAACATCTATACTTCTATCTTACATAGAAGTACTAGTGTGCCCTGTGCTGTTGCCACAGCCAAAACAAAAGTAAAAGTAATTTTTAAAACAAAAAAAATACAAAAATCCATCATTTTCCCACCATAGGTCCAAATGCCACGAAACAAAGCCTGTACACCCCACCTAGCAAAAAGCTTCCCAATGGTACCAAAAACATGACCAATTGGCACACGGTTCAAAAGATATATAATTTAGCATAATTTAGTAATTTTTAAGAATAAAAAATAACTCAAAAATCTATAACTTCACACCATCAGTCCAAACACCACAAAACAAAGCCCATGCACCCCCTCCTCGTCGAGGGCTTTCCGACAGTACCAAGCACGCCCCTAGGGGATGCACGGTTAGGGAGATCTAAACGTAACAAACAAAACAAAACAAAACAAATAGCCAAACTTAAGGTATGGACTAGTGTGTCTTGTGCCATTGCCACAACCAAAATAAAACTAAATATCATTTTTAAAAACAAAAATAACTCAAAAAACCATAAGTTTCCCACTGTAGGTCCAATTGCCACGAAATAAAGCTTGTGCACCCCTTCTTGAAAAGAGCTTTCCAATGGTACCAAGAATGTGATAATTTGACACACGTTTCAAAAGATACATAATTTAGCATAATTTAGTAATTTTAAGATCCAAAAATAACTCAAAAATCTATAACTTTCCAACCGCGGGTTCAAATGCCACAAAACAAAGCCAGTGCACGCCTCCTCATGGAGGGCTTTCCGACGGTACCAAACATGTGACCGGGGAACACACGGTTTGGGAGATATCAACATAACAAACAGCCTGTCTTAAGGTATGGATTCTCTATCATCCATCGGACACAGTGTCCGTAGCAATGTTACAAGCCGGCTAATGTACTATAATTCATTATACTGTAACAAGGATACAATTACACGCTTCTGTTTCATGTTCCTCGTTTACAGACTTAACATATGATCAGACTTAACATATGATCAGACTTGTACAAGTGGTGTTTAGCAAAGTGAATTGAGCCCCAAACTGCATCAAACTCTATTCCAAAGTGTAGAATACAAAGTAAGAGACTTTCACGTTTGACAACAGTCATGGGTTCCATCCTTCAGAAGTTGGTGCATAAACAACGGCGCAGATAATAACTGAGGGCGGTTGGCATGAATTGCATCAAAGTAATTTTGAATCCACAAAGAATTGGTGATTTGGTTTTGAAATTCAGACTTTCATATTTGTATGGAAAAACTTATGTCAAAATGTGATTTGGACATGCGGAACTTTTGCAATACAGCAATGCTCAATATGTCCTACATACATAAAGCTCAAAAATAACTCACAACCTACATAAATTTACAAATTTCTTGTCGTATAAATGTATTGCCCGAGTACATTAGGGGTTGTCACACCTTCTCGCCATTCTCAATCTTTAAAGAATGAGAGAATGAGGATGTGGCACCCTCTCCTTAAATTGCAGAAGGCCCATTCTCTAAACATTGATCCTTCTCCGCTTGATTGAGGTGATGAATGGACATGAAGATTGAGAAACCGTGAAGATTGAGAAACCGTGAAGATTGAGAAACTGTGGAGAAGATTAACAAGTTGTGTCCATTCTCATTCTTCAGACAGTTAAAAGGGGGGTCACACCTTTTTCATGGAGAAGGGCTCCA
Organism: Pseudisothecium myosuroides; assembly: GCA_951799445.1. Classification (NCBI taxonomy): domain Eukaryota; kingdom Viridiplantae; phylum Streptophyta; class Bryopsida; order Hypnales; family Lembophyllaceae; genus Pseudisothecium; species Pseudisothecium myosuroides. Next base: position 20,657,223 of record OX637289.1, read on the forward strand.
ATTGGATCCACTTTTCACTCCATACCTTCTCATTCTTAGTAGAAGTTCTCTTATCGGATGCCGGAGGAGTAACCTCAAATGATTTCCGATTTTACCGCAGTAAGGAACACGAAGAGTCTACGAGGAAAATGCCAGCATTTTTTGTAGAAACAAGCACTGTGATCAAGGAAAATAAGATTGTGAAGTCCGAATCAAGAGCAAGAGGGTCCAGAAGACGTCATAAGGATCATCTCAGGAGATTGCTAACAGATCTGAAGACACGCTCATGTCGGACACGTTTAGCCCTGATCATTTACCAGACTCGAAAGAGAAAGAGCCTACCGTAAGCGACCAGTCATGTTGTTGACAAGTACAAGATGGACACACGAGACAGTTGCAAAGCTCAAGGTTGAGCAAGTGTATTAATAAAAGATCGATATACAGAGTCCCAGACCGGGAATAAATACTACAGCGTGGTGCTAATAAAGGACAGGACGAATGAACAGTATCTCAACAGATAAACATAAAGCTAAGCCGAGTCACGAGATAAGTGACGTAACTGGTAGTGAGCATATAGTGCAACACATGTAAGGAGCAAGCAAATATTATTCACACCAAACACTGAGAAAGAGTCACAAGGTGACTGAAATTCCTGCTCACCCTTCTCGACAACTTTTGTCGGTTGTCGCCTCCTGTACGGCTTGCTTCCCACCATCTCCCACGCGCTTCGTCCTCGGCTCCAAATTGTCTGAGACTTTTTGGAGGTATTTGGCTACGATCTGAAGCTTGGTTGTGATCCGAGGCTCAGATTTTTCTCAGTCTACTTTTCTGAGCTTGTTGACTGTGATTGAGGCTTCTGACATTGTTGGCTTCGTCATCGCTGTATCGTCGTTGAAGTGTCTCATTGGCGAGTTGGGCATGCTAAAGACATTCCTGCCCTTCGTGAAAATTGTAAGACTCTCTCATCTGGAACCTAAGGCAACTGCAAATCTGTGAATTTCTATTACAATGCCTTGCAATAGGGGTGTATCATTTATTCTCTTCTTAACGTCTTGCAACTATCAATTGGAGACGCGTGAGCTCTCGTTCTACATCGTATGTCCGGTTAGCTGTTGATAGTCAATGCTCACGATCCCAAATGTGTAGTCACCACATTGACGGTGGCTTGAGGTTCTCCCTTGAAGAGACTATATTTGGTATCTTCTAGATCATTATAGAATTGAAATTACCAATATTTTGAACGTCTTAAGATTGAGCTAGAATAGTTGCAACTGTTAGAAAGGGGAGGAGACTCCATATTTTAGTACAGACACGTTATGAAAATTGCTTTCTTAGTTTGTTACCTTTCGGCGCCATAAGAAAGTGTATGCTCTCAGGCTCAAAACGGGACTGCACGTGGGACAAATTGCCAAAGGAACAGGCTCAAAGTTGAAGACTGCTAGAGTGCTAGTGTTCATGACCACAACAGCCCTGTTCAGGTAAGCCATTGTAGCCTTTTTTGACGAATTTTGATTTCATATTTGTGCGCCTTCTATTCTGTTGGCTTTCTGAATGGTTTTCAAAGATGTCGACCTCAATATTCATTCCAGTCTGAAGAGGTGATTCAGTAGGGAGAAGACTATATTACTTCTTCAACGTAAACAACATAATCGTACAGCTCTGATGGCAAAGTGTTAAATGTGTACTAGGTTGCTTGTTCTTTTTTTTTACTGTAGTTATTTAAGTGAATTCTTATTTTCTGCGCAGGGCATTAAGAAATCGAGCGATGCTAGACTTTGCGAAAGCCTTTCAAGCCGTGCTTGTAGAATTTTGGAATGCCCATGAAAATAGCTCACGGGAAGTAATGTTCGCACCAGTTTTTGCTTAAGATGTTCAAGTAAGGTCTGGTCTTCCATCCGTTTTTCGACTTTGAATAAACCCAAGTGCTCTCATTTTAAAGTTTGTAAGGTCTTTTAGTTGTCAGTGCATGTTGCACATCGGCAATGGGAAAGGACTCAGTGAAGGAGGGTACTATTGGACTACTAGGTAGGAGTCACTTAACTATCTTGTTTGCAGTGCAATTTTGTAAATTCGAGGTGTCTAATGTTTTTTTCCTTCTGGTGGATCATTTATCGAATTTACTTGAGAACTGGAATCAATCAACTATTACAGATGTGTGGGTGGTGACGTGCACATGAAAGAACAGAATTTTTGCAGTGAATTACAAAATTGTGCAATCCTAGACAAGGTATCGGAATTTTTTTAGAAATTTCAGTCCTAGTAATAGTTTTATTAAAAGCTCTTTTAACTTTATATAATAAGTTATCAAATTTGAAGTTTTTAACTTTTTTCTTTGCTCTTCTCAAGACGGTCCCCCTGCATAATATACAGGAATTGCCACCCGGGACGTGTCGCAAATTGGTGAACTTACGTTGAGAATTACGACGTCACATGAGAGAAGCTGGGACTACATATCAAGCCAGTGTTGGTGACTATTCTGACATCCCAATGCACAAAACGAACTAGAACTTGCACAGAGTCAGTTTCTAGACGTGTGTCGATCTAGCTTCTCTCATGTCAAAGGGCCAACTTTCGTGCATTGAAGCGATCGATTGAAGAGAGTCCGATCCAGTCCTCCGGAACTTCTGTAGCTAGGAAGCTTAAGGTCGAGCCGTACGTTCGTTGTCGATCATGGGGTGGATCGTGGTTTTTGTGCTTCACTGGTTCTGTGGCATGGCTACCATGGCTGGGGTTTATTCGCAAGAGAATTCAATATCCGGAATCTCTGAGCTGTACCAGGATTTTGAAGGTACTCAATTTCTTTCTTAATTTGCTCGATTCTCCTCAGTATTCGGTGACTCGCCCTATCTGCCAAATTTGTTCAGTCAGTTGTAACCAGCGTCACGTACAATATTGTAGTATTCATTCTATCTAGTGTGAACATTCGTTCAAATTTAGGCCCAGAAGGTCTACCAGAATAAGGAGACCACGACTGTAGCAATTACTAGAATTTGGAGGGACTCATACAATTGCTAGAAAGCCACCACTATGAAGAAACTGAAATAGTGTGGTAATGTTGATGGAAATACTGGGGTTGTGCGCTAATTAGAAAGAAGATTGCCGTGGGGGATACAGTACTATCTAGACTAACCCTGATATCATTATATACTGACGTAATCTGTGTCTGAGTAAGTTGCACAAACAAGTTCTCCACAATTGTAATTAATCTCACGGTTTTAAATCTTGGTAGATTTCAGTGTGCCAGATTGTGAAGTTCACGTGCGGTAAGGACTAACCTTTCTAGTGCTTAGATTTGCTCTCTCAAACCGCAATGCTCTAAAATGTAAAATTGGTATAGAATGAGGTCTCAGATGAACGTTCAAACCCCTCCGGTTCCTGAACAGAGCCCTTCAATTTCTAAAACATCGACTGAGGTAAACCAGACCATTACTAGCAGAATGACTGGTTTGCACTCAATTGCTCATTAGAGAAAATTTCAGGCCTCCGGAGGGTTACTCCATAGCCCTCCAAGGAACCCTAAAATTTGTTTTTTATTCTGCTAAAAAATTCAATTTTCTTCTATTCCCGCCCACCTGAAACTGTAGTGGCAGTGGCGCAGGAATCGAGTTTTACGAGTAAAATTTTTTTTTTTTTTAATTCTAAAAAAAATATTTGAAAATAAATAAATAAATTTGCAAAAACTGATTGTTTCGGTGAGTAGTCAGCCAAGCTGCTCACTGCGGCAGTTTTCTAGAGTGACAGACCAAGCTTTTTAATAGCTTGGTTTGTTACTCCGGAGCAGTCCTCCAGAGGGCTGAAAATTCCTCTAATGTCATGGCAATGTTGAAATTTTTAATTTTTTTTCCACACAAAGACAAATCCAAGAAAAAGAAGTAACAATTGGAATAATGTTTTATTGAAAAAGTACAAATTTGTTATCAATTTTTGAAGCGTACAACCCAAATGGCCCAAAGACAATCAAAACCAACATAAAATGCATATGGCCAATTTCATTAAAATGGCAATATTCCTTTAAAACGGCCCATTTACAATTGAAAACGTCCATTCTAAAATCTATACCAGTCCTAGATGGTGAAAATGGCACACCATCAAAGTGGCACTTGGAATACCGCCATTTTAATGAAATTGCCCATGCATCCATAACGGTCATCTTACTTGCCTAAAGTGGTCAAAATATTTCCTAATTAAAACACATTTCAAGCCCAAAATTAAAAAGCCACTTTTTGTGATGGATTTACACTCCAAAAAGTAAGAGTTTTTATTATAGACACTAAGTTATTCACTCCATTATCATTGCCCAAGACATTAAATGTGAATACCAACTCAACCAATTGTAACCCAAATCTCATTTGTTGAGGAAAGTTTGTCATGAGTTGATGCAAAATTTTAATCATGGGTTCTTTCCTAGGCGTCTAGAATGGGTCTTTTGTTTGGAATGGGGTGGGTTTACCTTACAATGAAATCATGCCAAAATAACAAATATAGTTAACTCTTGCTAAACATGACAAGTATAATACTATCAACTAAATGTGTAGGGTCATTGCAAGAAAGACCGTTAAAAAAGCGTAGCATTTCCCACAGTACTCATTTTTTTTTTTGGGAGTACTTTTAAATTAGAAAATCAATTTTTTAAAAATGTGAAAAATATGTTTAATGTATACACCTTTATGAAGAAGGTACCCTAGGAAGGAAAAGCATAGAAAAATTCTCTAAGTAGGACAACAAGAAAAGTGCAAAATCTGAAGAAAATGGATACTTACATTGTAATTTCACATTTTAATTTGTAAAAAATTAAAAAAGTAATTTTAATAAAAACTAAAAATTGGCCATTTGGTAATAGTTCATAGTGATGAGATTTCACCAAAATACTGATCTTAGAACCATCTTCATTGTTCAAAAATTGCGCGCAATGGGAGTGTTGTTTGCACTCATGAAGAAGACACAAAATAATATATTTTTAGATTTCCTTTGATAGGAATATACTTTTCTACTATGCAAATAGACCATGAAAACCTCAGCTCTAGATCATTAAATTTGGGGACTCCTAACGTAGTAAAAAACCCTAAACCTTATATTGTGACAAATTAACAAAAATGTTTTTTAAATATAAAATGATTTTTTTTTTAATTTCTGAAAAATAAGGGATCTCATTACCATCAAGTTAGGTATCTCCAATAAAAATTTCATGTTCATTGGACTTTTGCTTCAAAAGTTATAGCAAATGACAAGAGAGTCACTTGCTCCGTGATTAGTAAATAGGACCGGTTTTTCTTGCAATGACCCTGCATGACCTAATGTCAGTTTTGTTAAATTGGTGGGATTCCAATACTTTGGCACCTTTGGAACGTGCATTCTGAAACATAAATTCCATACCTACCTAGATTTTAGACGTTTATTCATGTTCATATATATTGCAATTTGTGGAGCTGGAATTGTGCCATTATAACGAAATTGACCATGTGTGTCTGCTGGCTCTGTGCAGGAGATGCAGTGCACAACATCATGCGGTCTTTGGTAGACGCAGGCACCAATTCTTCATGGTTAACTGATACAATGGGGTGGTCTTTTACGGAACATCCCTGTTATCACAATGAGACCCGTGAAAGCGAACGGAGCGCAGTTCTGGACCGGTTCAGTCCAAACTGGCAAGGAGTTGGCTGCGGAAATAAACAGAACCCCAGCACCTTGGTTAGATCTTACTATTTGACATATATATATATCTCTGTGAGTTCGCAAGAATCCTGGCCTTAACATAACTCTGTAGCATCGATTGAAGCTTTTGACTCAGCTACTCGGACTTGTGTATCCTATTAGTGATGAGGGCGCAGAATTAGTGTCTCCACAAAGTTTTTCTTTTTGAGGTCATTAGTATGGGCAATTTCGTTAAATTGGCAGTATTCCAAGTGCCACTTTGATGGTGTGCCATTTTCAACATCTAAGACTGGTATAGATTTCAGAACGGCCGTTCTGAACCATCTAGGAAAGGTATAGATTTCAAAACGGCCGTTCTAAACTGTTTTCATGCCATTTAAAAAAAATATCGCCACTTTAACGAAATTGCCCATTAGTTCAATACAGAATTCGAAGCTAGAATTGCTGCCTGCACAAACGGTAATTTAAAAACATGACAAATAGTGTGACTTTGGTAAATTAGATTGTGGTAAATTTGGTTTCATTGAATTCGATAAAAATTACAAAATGATATATATTGGAGCTTCGAGCGGGGTACAAGGTAGTAATTGGATGAACTCCCGTGATCTGAGTTCAGTCACATTTCAGTCCAGTCTAGGATTAATGGAGGTATACATTTCTAGATTCAAGGATTCTGACAAAGACCTTCTTGTTGTGACTAATTGTTGTACATCTTTGGGAATCAAAGGTATTTGAATATGTCCATGGAGGACTTCGACCCTACGAGGATTGTTGGTGGACTTCCTCCTGCAATTTTGAACTTGACCAGCCTTCAATCTCTGTAAGCAAGTTTAGAGGCATGCAACACTCTTAATTTCCATATACATATGCAAGAATTTCCAAAGACCTAGGATACTTTATCAACTTGCACAGGAAACTCATATCGCGTTCCCGGTGATGATTCCCGGCGAGTCTCATTTTTCCCTATGTATGTGTAGTTGCGACATGTGTCCCAAAATTACTTTCATTAGTAAAGTTTTTACAAGTGTCAAATTTTCAAGTTCAGTGGGAAAAGTGAGACTCACCGGGAATCAACACCAGGAACGCGATATGAGTTTCCTGTGAAACTGCAAATGAGTACGTGGGTTAAAAGGTAACAAACCGGAGTAATGTCAATTTTGTTAAATTGGCTGCATTCCAATATTTGGCACATTTCCTTTCAGAACGCATGTTCAGAAACATAAGTCAATCCAAGTCCTAGATTTTTGGCTCTCAAATTGTGCCCCTCATTTAGTGAAATTCACATTGAGTGATCGACAAGACTACCCTGTCATGATCTGCAATTAGTCAGTGTGTTGCTGATTCTCTCAGTATATATATTGTCCAATTAATTTCAAGCGTTTGTTGTTTTAATTTTCTCTTGTGCTCAGCGTCATTATGGATGCAATCAAGCTCTCTGGAACTCTTCCGCCAGGCATTTTCTGTTACCTAAACGATCTTAACCCTGTAAGGACGCGGGGGGTGACCCTGGAAATCATGCATTGTATAACCGTGAGAGTCATTGGAATAAAAAAATCCAAAAGTACTCATTGGAAGTCAAGCTACTGTAGATGTTCTCCACTTTCCACAAAAAACTCCAAGGATGAATAGTTGTAGTTCTGTCCTACATTGGAGAATCCCTTGTCATTCATCGGACACTTATGGTCCGCGGCGTCCTTACTGGGTTAAAGTACTGTAAGTATGCTAGTATGATACTACTTTTTTTTTTCAGTTTTGTAAAATGGATGAAAAGGCGAACTTTCATTAGGGCCTGTAGCCACTGTAGCGATGTGCGGACAGGGTTTGCAGTTCTTGGGTGGCGATCATCCATCGTTTCGAGTTTTTTTAATGGGCAAAATTTTTTGGAACGTTAACGTGCACTGGGCGATCAGAGCTGCAGGGTGGGGCGCAGTCTTGGCGAACTGGTCACGTCTTGCAAGTGCAACTCGCGAACGAATTTCAATGAGACTTTGTTTTATTGGCGACAAAACCTACCTCTGATGCACAGGACGCAGGCGACACGAGCAAAAAGCTCATAGCAGGAATGCAAAGTATTTCATGTTTTCTTCACCTACCTTGTGCATGCTCCGTTGTTTAGACATAGACATACACCCACCCCACACCCCCTCCGATGCCAAAGTAAGTAAATTGTAAAAAAAATGAACAAGAGGATGGGTGGCATCGGTTTCATTTGTCCCAGTACCTCAGACGAACTGTCACCATTTGCTATCACTATAACAAAACATGGTAAAAAAGAACCGCACTCGATTTTGAGTGTGGTTCTTTTTTACCATGTTTTGTTATAGTGTATTGACTTGCAACCACCCCACCCTACCCTTTGAGAACACCTGCAACCACCCCACCCAGAATTGAACACATGGCTGCCACTGTCCCTCGCATTTGCCGATCGAGTATCAGCTTTACGAGGCACATTTAAAACTTTTGGAAATTAGAATTCATCGTCTTCAGGCCACCTCATTCACAGGAATGGGAAAACAAAGCCACACACAATGCACATAGAACATGCATGGCACTCTAAGCTCACCTACTGCTACAAGAAGATTAAATGATGCAGAGAAGCATCATGAAGCTACCTTAGTGCTCTGAAAGATTGAACCTATCTAATGCTGCCAAATTCCGCACTACAGCTGCTACTGCTTGAAGCGTGTTATGTCACGTAACACCTGCCAAGAAGACTCACACGCTAGAACTACGAGCCGGCTATGTACCTGCCGCGGCCACCAGACAGATACCACTCGTCAAAAACATTTTGGTATGGAAAATTTTCTAATGTATAAATACGCTGAGAAAACATGCCGACCACCACTTCAATCTTTTTGTCCAGGCTATTGCGTAGCTTCGACTTCAAGAACCCGACGCCGGAAAACAGCCTTTCGTCTTCCACGGATCCAATGACATGCACGACAGCGATCTCCGCCAACTTCAGAAACTCTTTGAAGTTCTAAGTGAGGTTATTGTTACTATCCAGTACTTGCCAGATTTTTGTTAACGGGTTCACGTCATACGGAGGTAGCATGGCAGCCCTAGAATTAGACTTCATGCAAGTCTTAAACAAGGCACGTTCAGACACTAGGGCTTCACGATTGATTGGTGGCATGATGAGCATCTTGTCATCTCCCTCACCCAAATCTTCCCATGCTTGTAGGAGTCCATCAAGATTCTGAGATGTTTATCAAACATCTCCTCCGTTGTCACTCCACACCAGTACTGTGGATACAAGATTCCGAAAGCATTCATCACGTGATGCGCTAGAAAACGATCGTCCAGCTCCTAAACTAGCATGTTTGCAGCAATTGCAAGGGCAGAAGGCTTTCATGAGCACAAGATACATTAACAATAAAACGACTTCTACACATATACTTTGATAAAACTGAGTCTGCTGAGCTTATCGATCCAGCATTTCAAAATTTCAATGACTGGAATCAACATATGAATTCAAGTGACTGAACATTTCAATGAAATGACAAAACATATGCATCACAACTTCAATACACATGAACAACTTCAATTGAAAACAAGCATATGGAAAGGAGGTTAATCTGTGCACTCCGACTTCACTGTAGCCACCAAGGACGACCACAGGTTTTGATCGACTGGCCCTCCTTTATGTTCCGCTTGGATCTGTTCTTCGTGGCACACAAACGTCAAGACAACGGATTCGTCTTGGAGGTCACCCACCCACTTAATGTGAATCTGTTCGTGACTGCAATCAAGCAAGTTATTAAAACTCCAGAATTCGTCAGAGTTGTACGCCGTTGCTGTGTCTTCGTACATTCGGTAAATTGATGCCTGGCAAACTTTGACAGCTGCGACAAAATCGCAGATATACACGTCTCTCTTTTGAGCAAAAACCACCGAAGTATCTATGGCCTCCAAGAGTGGCAGTAGGGCATACATGCCTAGCATTGTGTATGGGTCCAACAATAGCATAAGACAAGCCTGCACCAACAATCAAGAAATTAAAAGAATATCAAATTACCAACAATCACAATTCATGCAACGACAACCAAAAAAACTCACACATGAAGATGAAAAGAGGTACAGTGACCCTTACCTCGGCCTTTGTGTTCTCCCATAAATCTGCAGTCATCTTATATATCAGAGTGCGGTACTCTGATAAAAGTCTCCGCAGCGGATTGATAAAAGTCAATCAAGCTCACCCACCTTGTTTGGACGTTACGAAGCATTTTGAGGCCCTTTGTTTCCGTCAGTTCCGCTAGCACCCAGAATTCTTCAAGTCGTTTGGGACTTTTACAGAAATATGCATGCGTGACGCCTAAGAGCTTCTCGATGGCTGCGAAGATGCCAAGGGTTGACAAAGCCTTGAAGGCTAGGTTGCACCGATGCGCCACACACTGTACTCCAATTGCGAAAGGGGCATGTTTTTCTTTTACCTGTGTCATTACGCCAGATCTGCTACCTTGAAGCATCGACGCTCCATCCGCTCCGAAGCTGAACAATTTCATTGCAAGACTTTCAGCATCCAGGCCCCCTCCGCTACCCACGGACTCCATGATCAGCTTTGTCAAGTTCGTGGCATTTGGGCTGCAATGCACTTGCTGCAAAGCTATGAGAAGGGGTACACGAACCCAATCCTGCACAATATACACATGCACAGACAAGACACTGGTGCTGTCACAGCGGTCACCTCATCCACTGTTACGGCCAAAAAGCGAGCTGCAGTGATCAATCTACGCATTTCCTCGACCACTTGTTTGAACATGTATCCCGCCATCATCCACCCGGAATTGTCACACCAGTGGGCTTGGGGCATGTCAGGGACACCCAAGAACTTGTACAGGTGAAGACGACTCTCGTACTCGAGCATTGGACGACCACCACGAAGCAGTTGGAAAAGAGTCGCAAATTGCATCCTTTTCTTCCGTACTTCAAGCGAAGTGCATTGGTTCATCTATTGGAGAACAGTAGGTGGCGGTTTAGCAACGTACAACTTGAGATTTTTACGATGCTTACACTGACTTGCAACGTAATGCTCCCCTCATTTCACCTTAAACTGAGGCATATCCTTCTTGGCCACCCGCTTGCCATCGTGCTTGAATAAGGTATCAGATTTGGGTGCCATGACGCATGGTTTTCTGTCAATCGTTGAACAAACCTTGCACTTGACCATGTGCAGAATCCCGTCGGTAGCCATGATCCCTTCCGCCCACGGTAGTTTTGCGGCCAAAACGGTTTGGAATTTGCGATGCCGGTCATACCGTTTTTGAGTCTCTGATCGCTTCAATTTTGCTTTGCCACGACTGGTGGCACCTTGCTTAGCAGGCGGCGTTGTGAAATCGGAGTGGTCAGATTCCTCGGAGTCGCAGTCCACTTCTTGTAAATCCTTGTTGTCAACGTCCTCGGACTCGGACGAAAGAGTTATCAGCGGCGACTTCGAACTAATCATTGTAGTGTCACCGGAGCCTGATGCCGAACCGGCCAACTGTTGCAACTCCGTAGACAACGATTGCAAATCCAAGCGCTGAGTCGAATCAGGACTGGGATACTCTTCATCGAGGTTCGGCTCCGCTCTAGGAACCTCCAGCATCGACCCGTCAAAGACCATGGACAACGGTTGTCCCCCAAATGCACCACGTGAGGATTGAAAGAAATTTCTCATAGTCTTCTTTGCTTGCTCAATTTGTCGCTGCTCAATGAGTTTACCCTTGCGCAGCAACTCCTTCTGGGCAACCGCCAACGCCTCAGTTGCTGCTCTCTCAGCATGTTTCTTTACCGACCTCGCCAATGAAGCCGCGCGCATTGCCTGGTCAACAACGTCATGTCGTGGATCCTCAGGATCGGACCCCATGTTGATGTTAGTGAATCGATTTCTCTCAACAAGAGCACACAGGAACCCAAACTACATCAAACACAGAGAGACCCAACACAGAATTCGTGAAGCATACAGGGAAGCCCACCTAAACAAGGATCTCCTAAGCTTTCAGAGCACACTCTTTTAACATTTTCAGTACATCTCTTGCACCCATGAAGGCGCACCGCCTCCATTGCCAAAGCCATTAAACAGGAAGCATTCAAAGTTGTAAGTTAAAAAAAATAATGGGAGGATCAAGGAAGGCACTCCCCAATGAGAAATTGCCAAGGTACACCCTACAAATCGGAGCTGCCTTGCAAATAACATAAGATTCCACAACGCGCAGCGAAGAAAGTAATGAACACCGCAGGCGCCCCACTCTCTCATGAAACTGGCGACATTAAGGAGCTTGCATTCGCCAGTACCTGGCGATCAAAACTCTAAAGACCACTACTTTGCGAAGCTATGGCGACATTACTGAAACCTGGAGCGCAACAACTGGCGATCACAAACAAGTACGCAAAGATCAAGTGGCGACGACACTGGAACTGCTGGAGTAAACGCGAGGCGGAGTGGGGAAATTGTGGCGATCCCACCGCAGGTATGGGTGCCCAACCCTAATCCCGCTGGTGACAGGGACATGCGGGGATGAGGGGATGGGCACCTTCTGGCACCAGGGGGTCATGTCAAGCCGCCAAGGTGGCAAAGTGGCCCCCTTTTTCTGAAATTTTATCTGCCTACATGTGCTTGCAAGAATTCAAGTTTATTTTTTGCAATTACGTTTCATTTGTGTAAAATATATATATATATATATATTTTTTTTTTTTTTTTTTTTTTTTTGCTTTGACCGTTTGTTGGGCAGGCAATACCAACTTCCATCAAAGAATTTTGCAATGAATGTAGATAGCATGTTCCCCGGGGAGGTCACTTAGTGTGCATATTAGAAACCACGTGAGATCTAATATAGGGTACTATATATTTATTCTACCTAAAATTTATAAAAAATTTATATCTAATATAGAGAGTGTAAAATTACATGTAGGGTATTATAACTAATATAGGGTTATGTTTAATACCATATATTAGATTTTACGTAGAAAAAATATAGGGGGGCAATAATATTTGGGGGAAAATAATTTTGTAGAGTGAGTATTTAATATCCTTAAAGAGGAGATGGACAAAAAATGACACAGTATTTGTCCCAAATTATCCATGAACCTTGGATGAGGGGCTCTAATTGCCTCTAGAGTTATCTATAAAGTCCTCTGAAGTCACTTAGAATTTGAAGAATCTATCATAAATTTTGATTTAATATACTCTTATTTGTTCATTCCAAATAGTAGAAAGATATAAAAGAGCTTGGTGTTCTATCATTATTAGGTGTGTAAGAGCTTGGTGGTCTATACTTGTTTATTATATTGTAATGCAATGTCATCTTTTCTTTGTTGAGTACTTGCACTCATTGTATTCATTAGAATATATTGTAGATGATTAGTAGTAAGTTGTTTGACACAACTAGAATGCATTGTTTACAGTTTGTGAATGTATTTGTTTGGCCACAGTACATCATCTAAACATAAATTACTTTAGTTCTTAATAACCATAAAAAAATGATTTGAAGAAGAAGTGATAAAAGAATAAAGAAAAAAAGGATAAAAAACAACAATAGGAAAAAAAAGTCATACAATACCTATTAGTTCTAATTTTTAAATCTAATATAGGGGCCAAAAAATTGGACTAAAAAGTGCATTATAAAAAATATAGGGTGCTATAATAAATGCCAATTTAGAATTATTTCTAACAATAGGGTATATTAAATTATGAAATATTAGAAAAATAGCCCCCCATAAAATATCCCCTAATCTCACGTGTATATTAAACCTCTAAGCTAATGACTCCCCCGTGGCATGTTCCTAATATATGATCTCAAGTGTGGCATGTTCCTTCACGATACTTCATAATTGTTCCTTCAATGGGAGCATAAGTATTGGATTCTCTACTTGTCCTTTGCCTCCTTTCTTTTCTGGCCTTCCTAGGCTTCAGCACCTGTAAGTCTGGTGTGTTCTTTGATATCTCTTGATTTCATCGTCACAAAACTTGAAAAAGCAATAAGTAAACTATCATTTATTACGACGACTTGCTAATTCCAAGGGATAAATTAGCAAGTCATCGTAGTAAATGATCATAGTGTATGTAGCGTATAGAGGGGTTAGTGACCCCTTTGAATATGGCTTATTTGGGAAGGGAAAGTGAAGGTCAAGCTTGACATACACTAGAATTGATTGTTTTTCATCCAAATATTAGAAGGGAGGGGATATTTGGAGGGGTGCAGGAGATGCTCTTAGAACAACCCCACAATCATTTAATTGTTACCTTACCCGTGGCAGAGTTCCATGAAATTGGTGGCCATAGTAAAGGCTAGATTAATTAGATTAAAGGATTCATCCAGTGATGAGTTTCCCAAGTGAAATTGGAGCAATTTAGATCTCTATAGAGTTGCCAAGGTGAACTTCGGATCTATATCTATCTTGGATTTCAGAGTTCTGAGATCTCAGTTCGATCGGTTGCAAACTTTCAGTTTCTCAAAATCCATCTGTCTGAGCACTTGTAAGCCTAGATTTTAAAGCTTTGGGCAATAGATAGTCAAAAATTTCAGCACTTGAATGTGAGATTTGGGGTGCTCTGGATTTTGTTCTTATTGAAATGTTGACCATGTAACACAACCGACGTGAAGATACTTTTCCAAAAAAGCATTCAAGGCTCTAGCGGGGGCTCTAGTTGTGATTCCTATGTACGTTTTTTTGCAGAGACTTATCGTGGAACTCGTTCACAAGCATGGGTGATAAGTATTGGGAATCTCTTCTCTCTAGAACATCTGTAAGTTTTTTGAATTATAATTCTTTGGAAATTGAGTTTGAATGTTTGAGGTGAGTACTGTCCGCTGTCCAATTGCAAGCTTGACCCTGAGTTTTGCAAAAGTTTCTTATCATGTTCCAGTATTTATTGAATCTAAACTGTTGTATTGATTAATTGCAGGAATGTCAGCCATAATCAATTAAAAAGGAGAGGTTTTACTGGACGTTTATGCATGGAAGACTCTTGATTTGTCAAACAATCTCATAACCACTATCTCTTTTAGCAATCTTAATGTCACTGATTTGAAATCTATGTGAGTTGAGGACTACATTTGCCATCGTTTAGTTTGATTTTAAAGTTACTTCTGTATATTTTCATTATTGAATATTGAACTTTGTAAGGATAAATTTGGATGTGTAGTTTTACTAGTTTAGCTTGTTGATCATTTGTCAAAATTGGATTTTGTGTTGTCTAATTGGAATGAAAGAACATTTGAATCATGTTATTGAATTTGGCATTGGTTGCAGATATGCACAAAATAATTCCATAATGAGGTTTCCAATAGAAATTTTTGAATCCAATACTCTTCAAGACATGTAAGTATCCAAATGTCATTAGAACTCTTTTAAGATTCTCTCTACTATAACTTTTTCAATCAATCTATAATTGCATCATATCTTTCAATTTTACAGGAAAAAGAGGTTAAATAAGTACTTAGTTTCTTTTTGTCAATGTTGAATGCAATTAGTAAATCTTTCGTATTTTACAATAATAATATCCAACAATTTATTTATAAATTTTTATGCACAGCTATTTGGACTTCAACAATATGTCAAGCTTCCCACAAGACTTTTCAGATACCAATATCTCAACAATTCAAAAGATGTAAGATTCATATACAATGCATACATATTTTATTTGTATTTATATAGTTCTCTCATGATATATATACATAATTCTCATAATCTTATAATCTATTTATTAGACTGCAAAATATAATATATTATATCTGATTTTTATGGTCTTATATCATTTCAAATAGAATGGAAATAACCCACGTTTTTTGACTTGTATGTAGATCCATGCGCAATAACAAATTTCAATTGTTTCCAAAATGGCTATTACAATTACCAAAATTGGAAGAAATGTAAGTTGTTCATTACTCTCATGATAACATCATGATTATTGAGTTACTTTTTTATTGTTTTCAGCAAAATGAATGATGTGTTACAAATCAATTAATCAATGTTATGGATTCCTAGTATTCCAACTTAGTTATTTATAATAGGAACTTAACAATGAATTAAGTCTTAGTGTAAAAATTAGATTAGCAAAATTCAAGATATATCTTATTCAAAGTAATATAGTAACATTGACATCACTATTATTATCATTCAATAATTTATATAATTTTCATTCACCAATATCACCACAAGTCTACAACTCAAATTGATATGAAATTTTTGATGACTTATTTAATTTGAAGTTCATAAAAACTGATATAAAATAATTGTTTGTTGCATGCACAGAATTTTGGGCTCCAACCATATTACAGGAGAATTGCATTTGCCAAATATTTCATGTCAAAATTCTACAATTAAGTTGATTTCACTATAGAATAACAATATCATTGGTTTTTATCCTTCCAATGATCCCTCATCATGCTTTAGTGAGCCAAGGATTTTGTCCGATGATAAAATCTTCTTAGGAGGAAATCCAATTTGCATAAATCCAAGTCTCAAAACAAGAGTATTACGACTGGTTTGTCGATTCAATGCATCATCGCTTATAGAAGGTAATCAATGCCAAAGTTCACCAATATTTAGATTACGTTCTATTCAATAAAATTTACGTATGCTTTGGTTTTTTAAAACATTGAATTTTGATGAAGAAAATAGTACAAAATCCATGATCAAATTTTGAATTAAATAAAATCTATATTTGAAATATGTAAAAGTTTGTCTTTTCTAACTATATGATGTGACTATGTGCAGTTCAAGACTCCAATATGATTGTCAAAAAGACAAATAAAATTCTAATAATTATCATTGCTAGTGTAACCCCGGTGATGGTATTTGCCTTTATTATGGCATTCTTTGTAATCCAAAGGTTGAAGAAGAAAATTTTTGTACTACGTGAATTCCAAAGTGGTAAGCTTGATTTATCATTGCAGGCCATACATTGCATCTATTATTTACTTTTGAAGAGTTGTTTAAATATTTCATTATTTAGAAAAAAATTATTGGATATTGTAGAACTTGACAAGAAAGATGTGAAGCCCAACCTCTACTCATTTACTGAGTTGAAAGTTGCCACCCAAGATTTTCATAGTAGAAATGAACTAGGCCAAGGTGGATTTGGCATAGTATATAAGGTATATGTCTAACTTGCCATTTCAAGGGCCCAATTTCTAGCATATTAATTAGTCATGTTCAATGTCATTCTATTTCATGCTAGTTTATAATTTTAATCAACTTTTCTTTTTGGAATTTCTTCTTTGCAAATATACAATTCTATAGGCATAACAGATACTCATTTGTTATATATAACAAAAATAATGTTAGATTATCCTCAAATCTATGCAAGCCACATGTGGAGCAATGTTGGATTTTCTTCAAATCCTTGTGTTTTGAATGCGGTTATATATTAGGGTGTTCTCCCTGATGGAAGCCTCGTAGCCGTGAAGAAATTGACCAAATTAAGTATGGAACAAGGAATCCAAGATTTTCTAAGCGAAATCATCATGGTATCCAATATCAAGCATCGCAACTTGGTGCAATTGAAGGGATGTTGCATAAGAGAAAACCAACGGGTTTTGGTTCATGAGTTTGTAGAAAATAAGAACCTTGCAGATGCCTTGGGGGGAGATTCAAAAAGTAATGGACGTCTTGATTGGCCAACTCGGTTCAACATCATCTTGGGGATTGCTCGAGGTTTAGCGTACCTCCATGAAGAAGTGCAACCGGCCATAATTCATCGAGACATCAAAGGCGAAAATATTCTCCTTGACAAGCACTTCCATCCCAAGATTGCAGATTTTGGTTTAGCACTCTTTTTTCCATCATTTGATGATGGAGAAACTCACATGAATGTATCCAAAGTTGTTGGGACTATGTAAGCCTTTACTTTGAACTCACACATTGCTAGTAATGTGTTTTTTCTTTATTTCCTTGTATTGTTTAACGTTTAAAATGATTTTTACACAACTTCACCATGGTCTTTATGAATTTGTGCAGGGGATACATGGCACCGGAATATTTGTGTTATGGTCAAGTTTCTTCAAAGCTTGATGTGTTTAGTTTTGATATATTGCTATTGGAGATTGTGAGTGGGCGAAAGAACATTGATCTCAAGTCGACATCAACCAAACAATATTTGGTGCAATGGGTGAGTCTTCAATGTATATCAATTTTCAATGTTGCAATATTTACAAGTATAACCTTTTAAAAGGTAGAAACGGTATTGAGAAGCTTTTTAAGTTGATTGAATGGATATGAAATTTGACAGTGTGTAGGCTCAAGATTTGCTTGTGAGTGAAAATTTGTCAAATTTAAGAGACAAGTCCCTTCAAGAAATGACATCAGCAGAAGATGCCACATTCCACCAAGTTGTGAAAGTTGGATTGCGATGTTTGCAACATATTGTGACGAGGCATCCAACAATGTCATTGGCAACAAAGATGTGGATGATTGTGCATTGGAAGACTGTCATGAAGGTTCAACCTCCTCATATTCTATGGAATCATTTAGTTTTCATTCTTCAATACCCAATTCTTCTTTGCAATGTCTTACTAAAGATGATAGCAATTTGCATTTGGACTTTGAGTGTTACAACCAATCTCTTCAATTGAGTGAGGTTATATTACTAAGCAAATAGAAGCCTATTAGGATGCAATATATGAAATGTAAGCTTTGATTGTTCTGGTTCAATACTTTTTTATAGCTTAGACCTTCCCAATACTATAACAATTTTATTTGAGTATAAATTGTTATATGGTTTTTGCCGATGCTTGATTGGGATGTAAATTTGAATTTGAGCTTATTCAATTTTAATAAATTCTTTGCAAACACCACTTTCTAGTGAAAGAGAAGTTCTACTTCACTTATTGCGATGGTTAGAATAAGAATGTAGATTGTATTTAGAATCTATTAACTCAACAAGAATGGGCTTATACTAATTTTTCCAAACTTCAAAGTCCGTTTATTAATATGCTTTGGTTTTGCAATTACTCCTTTTGTCCCATATTTCTTGTCTCTTTTGATTTTTTCATTTGTCCTAAATTACTTGTCTCTTTTATTTCAGATCTAATCTTTTGGTTGAGGATGATTTCCTTTGTTTTTGGTGTTAAAAAATGAAATAAAGCACAACAAGTTCAGTTTATTATTCAATTTAAAAATTTTAAAAAATCTAAAAATCAAATTTCTTATAGTAATTTGAAATTGACCAGGTAAAGGACCTCGTCAAGGACTAAAAGACATAGAACTTTTTGTTGAATTTGATTGAATTTCAAGCCATTTTAATTACATGGAGAAGGCAAGGTAGTTGCATAGAAAATCTTCCTACTCAGTAAAGCCTATTCCATATTTATGTGTTGTACTTTATAGCTATTGCGCGCAACCTCCTATTTTTTTATCTTTTGTTTATTGTCATTAATAGCCACATCCACTTGTTTTGCAATTGAGAAGACACATTGCACATTTACTATAGATTCATGTCATCATAACATGCATAAAAAATTGTTGCCAAATCCTTAATACTTTCATTACATCAATAGAAAGTCTAGTTAGTATCATGGGATTGAGGGAGTATATGTAATGAATTTTTTGTATTTATTTTTAATGAAATACAAATATTTGTCTTCTATAATGGATAGAAACATCATACTTAGCTTTTTATAAAAATTGAAATTTCCACAAATATTTGATTAAAATGTTAAAATTGAAAATAAATAAAAAATGTTTTGGTGTAGAAAATAGTAGTGCAAATCTGTTTTTCACATCATTCTAACTTTAATAGAAAATCAAAAGACCATGGTTGTAGGCCCAAATTGTCAATTCCAATAAACTATTGAGTATTTTAAAACTATCAATTGGAATAGAATGTAGACTTGGTGAAGTTTATTTCCCAAGTTGGTCTTCAATTCAAAAGGTATCATTTTCAAAGTTAAATTCATATCAAAGGTATGGAGCTAGATATTGCATAAATACACTAATAAGTGATCTATGGAGTAACATCTTTTGCTGACAGAATTTCCAACACCATCCATTGAAAGTGCATTCAAGCAACTTTAAAACCAATTTTTGAATGAAATTATGTTTTCATTTAGTCTTCTTGACCTTGATGAAGTCAATCACTGACCACTTACCAATTGATGCACGACTATATTGTTAACTAGGGCTTTGGAATGTTGTTCACAGCAATTTGACAATTTGTCTTCTTTATTAAAGTAAATGTAGTATTTCAAAAAAATTATCTAGTGAACTTTTGCACTAATTGAAAGAATTTGAATTCTATTATCATACAATTCCTATATTTTGACAATGAGCGATCAAACTCTCATCTTCAAATTATCCCATACCCTTTGAGGATTTATGGTGGACAATAGATTTCATTATAAAAACTACCTCCTCACACTTCATTCTCACCAAATGTCAATAAAATAAGTAGTCTTTTGCATTCCCATCAAACTTTTTCTTGGTAGATCCTAAACCTAAAGTACAAGGTGTTCAATAATTAGGATTAAGGTGCATCAGAGTTAGAATACACTTCTAGTACTCGGATTTTGAGTCATCCCATACATTAACAATCATCCAACATCCCTACATAAAATGAGCAGTAATAGGGGGAAAATGAATAGAACTACGGAAGTGCAAAATAAAATGTAATCTTTGGGGTCCTTTGAGGGCTTTCTAATAGCCCTCTAGAAGGTCCATTTTTTCTTTAATGGAGGTTCTAGACCATCACTTTGAAAGTACTAACCTCTTGAAATTTTTCCATTCTAACGAAATTGGAAATCAAGATAAAAAGAGACACAATCACCCACCCACATGTATAGCAATGGCAAATTTCAATGAAATGGCAATATTCCATATACCATTTTCAGACCGCGTGGTCTAAATCATTTAGGGTAAGTATAGATTTCAAACTGTGCGGTTTGAACTGTAAAAGTGCCAAAATGCTCTTCGGATTTTTTAAGCAAATGATTCACACTAGACCAGAAAAGAGATTTTCCACAAAGACTAGCCCAGCGTTCTAAGGTTAAATCAATTACTTTACCCACTACCCAACAAGCCAAGCTAAGCACCAACAACATAA
This sequence comes from Pseudisothecium myosuroides, assembly GCA_951799445.1. Taxonomy (NCBI): domain Eukaryota; kingdom Viridiplantae; phylum Streptophyta; class Bryopsida; order Hypnales; family Lembophyllaceae; genus Pseudisothecium; species Pseudisothecium myosuroides. Next base: position 20,677,876 of record OX637289.1, read on the forward strand.
CCAACTATTTCAACTACTACACTGATATATCGTATCAGTGAGGGCACAATATTAGTGTCATTTCAAAATTAGAAGACTGGTCGCAGAGTTACCAAGCAGCTGACTCTATATTAGGGAACTAAAATACTTCAAATGTTAACACATTTGCCAATCACAACCTTGACAGATGTAGACTATACATAGGTTGCAGAGTTGTCAAACACTATAATGTGAAAAATAGTATACTACAAGAAATCTTTCTGCTTGCAAGAATCCAAATAGAATACAAAATTAGTGTCATACGCAATAATACGATACATCAGTGTAGTCAGCAATGCGCAAAAACAGTACTCTTCAGCCTTCATTCCAAAAGGCGCACACCTGCGTACGCAACTCCCATATAATATGGCCTTGATTATAATCACTTATAATGCATTTTAGTCCAATTTCAAGGAATACAATTTGTTTTAATTTAGAAAATTCTTGTAGCCCTTTTAACAAGGAATCCGAAAACGTAATTATATATATGAAATGATATTCCTTTGGGGACAATAATAGCATTAGAAAACTAATTATATGAGTTTTTTTAATACATGTATCATGGGACAAGCTACCAACTTTGGGGGCTTTTTAATAAAAATTTGATTTTAAATGGAGGAAACTTCTTGTAAATAATTTTTAAAACTATACACAAGTGTTTCAATTCTTCATATATATTGTGGGTTATTTTCTCATATATATGCAATTCAACATTTTCTACATTTAATTCTCTTTTAATTTGGTCTTCACCCAACTTTTTGATCTTTTTAATTTGATATAATTCTTACAAAAGCCGTTCTCTGAGTCATTTTAATGCCAATGACCCCTGTGTATAATACATGAGTTGCATACCGGGGGCGCACAGTGTTAATACAATCCCAAAGAGGTCGTTGCCTCCTACGCATTATTATCAACACTTTAATTTGCAAAATTCATAATTTATTCATATGGCATCCAAAAATAAAATCCTAAAGAATCTAGAATCCTCTTTCCATTGCACAATTAATTCTATCAACAAAAATTACGACAATTTAACAACAGGAACCCTGCTAAGATGCTCCTTCTACCGATAGTAGTTGCAATTATGTTACTGCACCTCCGCAAGTGACTTTCACTAGTTGCAGTTGCTATGGATGCGCGTCCAACATTGAAGTAATCTCCAGAGGAGACACCACCTGCTCACCACCACAAATGCCCATTTGTAAGAGCCAAATTAAAACTGATACATACATCCTCAAATTCCTTAAATTGGCGCAATTCAGAGAGCCGAATTGTAACATTCACAGCTCTAAACACCAGAGCTGGTATCGATCTCTCTACAAGTGTGTCATGAACTGAGAGAGCTAGTTTCGTGAATTTCCACAAAGTTAGCGTACATTTTTGAGGTAAGAAGACTAGACTTAAATCCCTCTGTTTCCCGAATGTTACAGGAATCTAGTTTTATTGATTTGTTGTGGAAGATGAATGATTTCTCAATTCTCGCATCATCAACTTAACAACCAGCAAGTCTCACAACCAGTCTCACCCCCATAGTCAAAGCGTTTACAGAACGGACTCTACAAGTACGAGATTTACTGGGCAAGAGCATTACCGGGCACAACTAGAAAGCGTTGGTGATGAACTTCGCTTCCACCAAATCCGAAGAAAAAAAGCCAGTGTCGCCATTGTTAACAATGAGGTAGCGGCGTCGATCCTTGAGAGGAATCAAGCCATACGCCCCATTGAGCTCCCTCGCGATTTTCACATTGCTCTGCTGGGCGGGAGTGATGGTGACGGCCTTGCCGTTGGCCAGCAGCTTGTCGAAAACATAAACTTTGCCCTTCGTGGACAAGTTGGTGATGGTGGAGTCTGCCGTGGCCTGCACAAACAGCACGGACAGCAATAACCCCAGCACTAGCACAGTGGAAGCTCTGGTAGCAGCCATGACCAGATCGACTCGGGTGCAATTAAAGAATAAGACTGAGCTAGCTAGCTGGAGAGGAAGACAGAGAATGTGGACACAGACAAGCTGAAGAAAGAAGAGGAGCTAGAGTTGAAGAAGGACTCAATGATCGATGATTCAAGCTCTGGACAAAACTGTTATTTATACTGACTGAAATTGGAACTGGATCCTTGACAGCCGAAGGTGCCGCATACAGGAATGGTGGTTGGTGATGATGAAGCAAAGTCGTACTGGAAGTACGATCAAGTGCATAAGAAGGTTCATCTGATACTAGTTTGTGCGGCATCTCGTGCTAGTGTTGACTTTGGGAGTACGGACAAGCTGTAATGCTTTCGTTCGCATTGGTTTGCAAAGTCAACCATTTTTGTGATCCTCAACTTCACTTTTACCCGTAAAAGAGCCGGTATACTGCACTGGGTGGATTAGGAATGTCTTCACTGTTGGAGTTCAGTTACACGAACTGGATGAACTCCTCAGTTTTAGGCCTTTGGGTACTGCTTGAATGTCACTATACACGAGCTCTGAAACTTGCCAATTTAAACGAAATTGACTACGTACCTTACTGCTCTTCTTAATTAGAGGCTATGTTACAGAAACTTCTTCTATGAGATTACGAAAGTCACAGATAGACAATGCTTGGTGAACTGGTGAAGTTGCAGAAACTGCACTTGCAATTAACCATCAGACTTGGAAACATGTGACGGTGTCCTTGCTTCAGCTACCCGAATTCCCGAACTTCTATATGAAGGCCTGCATCACAAAGGAATCTTCCAGCTATTAGAACCTGAGATTCGATTCTATTATCAGCATCCTCCAGAATTGACTTTCGTGGCTCTGAACTTATCCTAGTCGATCACGACAGCGTCAACAGGCCCACTCCGGTTTGTGAGCGCCACACTGCGCTCAGTGAGAACTTGCCAAGCAATAACTTGTTGATGTAATTTACATGTCATGCTGATTACCGAATTGAAAAAAGGGTCGTTATGAGACTAATTCGGATGTTCTGAATAATTCTGAATAATTCAGATTAGAAGAGACAGAGCAAATTTCCATTGTGGCTTTGTAAGTTAGGTGAGTACGGCTGTCTTGGGCTCATAGTCAACTTATGTGCAGTGTGACCCTTCCTAGCTTTTGCATATGGTACCCGAATGTCTCCAAACTCAGTATTGAATAAACAATTTTACAACATCTGTCCAAAAAAACATTTGACTCTTCCTAACTTTTGCATGTGGAAAATATTGAAGAAATGATTTTAGAACATCTACCTAAAAAGTTTTGACCCTTCATAATTTTTGCATATGGAACCCAAAAGTCTCCAAAATCAATATTGAAGAAACAATTTTAGAATATCTACCAAATAAAACTTTGACCCTTCACAACTTTTGCATACGGTATCCAAATGTCATGTTCTTTGGTGCATTGAAAACTCCTTTCCCTTAACAATAAGATATGGAGTAATATGAAAATTATACCAGTCTAATAATAGTACATAGGCCTGGTAGCCGAAAGTGGTGCTTTTCGGGGTACCTACCTCATTGAATCAATATCAAAAATAACCTCTTAAGACCTCTTGCGCTCGGTCCTCACTTGACACCCAAAGTTAATCTCCTTCACACAATAATTAATCACTGTCACGCTCTCCTAACACTCCTGATCAGTTTTTCATTGGCAATTCATTAACAAGTCCCGGTCTTTCAGACACTAATTTCATTAAGAATTCCAGGCCTTCCAGTCCAGACCCGTATTAGCTAGGTTGTTCATGAAGCCAGGTTGACAAAATGAGCACTGTAGATTGAGTACATGTGCATGCCGAGTGCACAAATTAAATTTTTTGATACTCTAGGCAGACAAAGCTTTCAAACTGAAGGTGTAGCTAGGTTCTTGAAAGACAATAAGATTATTTTTGCAAGACATTAGAGAAAAACTGAACCCTTTAGAGGGCTGCTAGAATGTGACAAACCAAGCTATTAAAAGCTTGGTCAGTCACACCAAGCTGACTGCTGCGGTGAGCAGTCAACTTTCGCGATTATTATTTATTTTTTTATTTTTTTTAAATTAAATTTTTTTTAAAATAATTATTTTAAGATTTAAAAAAAATTTAAAAAATTAAAATAAAATTTACTCGTAGTTTTCGTTTCCTGCACCACTATCGCAACAGAAACTACTGCGTAGAAATAGGGGAAAAACTAATTTTTTTGGAAAAAAAAAGTAAATTTTGGGTCCCTCGGAGGGCTGTGGAGCAACCCTTCGGAGGGCCTAGATTTTCTCTAATGAATATTGAGCTGTTTTCATATCTTTGATGAATACTTGAAGTGGTTCAATCCGTTTGGTGATGATGTCTCCGATTTGCACATGCAACGTGATACCTGAAATGTGAGGATGGCATGATTGAGATATACTCTATGGATGAAATTACTTCAATTTAAAGTAGTTGTGAAACCTAAACAAGCATTCTACATGTTAACAATGAAACCGAAAGGCTAGGAGAGAAAAGAATGTCGTACCAAGAAACTATTGACATCCTCCAATCTGTACTGTGAATAGTATAGCTGCTCGTTCTTGCTTGCTGTCTTGATTGTTGGATGTCTTAAATAGTGTTTTGACAATGTGACAACTTTGATGTTGGCATTTCTAATGGCAGAAATTTCCATTAGGTGTCAATTTCGAGATAGATTATCTTGTTCGTAACTTTCAGCCACTTGTTTGTTGGTAAGTGATAGGAGGTTCCAACGCACCCTACACTTGATCAATGCACCCAAGTGCAAACAAAAAATGAGGTCCTGTAAAATTTTGATTACGCTATGCAATTAAGCATTCAAACATTGGTCTCGCGTTGTTGAATTCACTAGAAGAAATCCGCATTTGCCTCAACGAAATCTATATGACGTGTTTGTTGAGGCAGACGCAAAATCTACGTTGAAGAATGCTGAAAAACGCATATTTTGCGTTTGCTTCAACAAACACGTCATGTAGATTTTGTTGAGGCAAACATAGATTTTTTTCTAGTGATTGGATTGGATGAAATTTTGTATACTTCGATCAATGACAACCAATTAACTTTGATTAGTGCCGACGCCACTTTGATCACTACCTACCTATGTTATGGAGTGGTTCGGAATTGATACGTTCAAAATAGAATACTTGTTTCTTGTGTGTGAGTGAAAGTAGGCGCGCTTTCTAGTTAGGCCGTGAGGGAATGGAGCTTTCGGCTACTTGCTTGTTGTTGTTGCTAGCCAAGAGTGCCAAACTTTTGGGTGGTCAAGCCTAGCAATCATGTAGGCGAACGGTGATGGCAAGGATGACGTAGCCAACATTTGTTAATAGTCGACATGTTTTGGACAAGTAGTTGGAATTATTATCTTCCCTATGGAATCCATTAATTGCAATTTCTTGACTGTTGCACGCTTGAAATGACTTTTCGGGGCTACAATAAGTTTGGTGATTTTGTAAGTTGAGCCATTGACATAGACATTGCAAGAATGCCGACACACAACACGGGAAGAGAAAAGGACGCAACTCCACAGCACAGAAGTTCATGAAATGAATGGCCAAGCGGTGCTCCAGAAAAATGGCCAAAAAATGCCTCTCTTCAATTCATTATAGCTACATTTTCAGAACAAATCCAAAAATGAAATTCTTAGGACAATACAAATGCATCAAAATCTACTTACCGGTAAATAAAATTGAAAAATCGTTATTTTCAAGCTTAATCCATACCATTTTGTCAAACAAGAAGATCATTTTGGAACAGAGGGAGTAATTTCTATGAAGTTCTGAAGTGGTTCACCTTGAAATTACAAAATTGCTCGTAATTAAAGTCATAAACGTCCTACAAACAACCTATAACCGCCATTCCATGTCACAGGAAGAACGGGGAGACATTACCCTCCCCGGTATTTATTTGTAGGTTGCTCCTTCACCCCCTCCCCCCCCCCCTTGACTTTCTGTTTTAAGAAAGTCAAGGGGGGGTGAAGGAACAACCTACAAATAAATACCAAGGAAGGTAACACCTCCCTGGTCTTCCTGTGTGTCTCTATTAGCACTTAAGTATCCACCAATAAAGGACCAACATGTTATCCTTGTTGGCATTAAGGCTTTGATTTTGTCAAAAAAGTAAATGGATTTGGATGAGTTCTATGATGGAGATGGAGCCAAACTTGGGATGGCAGAGATAGGCAAATGATGGAGATATGCAAGCCTACCTAAAGAGCCATAAGCTTGCTCTGCACCTTATGAACTGAGTTCAAGACAGTAACTTTCGATCGGAGTTTTCCAATGTCTTCTCTGCTACCTCTCTTTGGGAGCAATACTATCTTGCCTCTCTTCACTGGCAAGTGTTTTTAGCTCCTAGAATTCTTTACAGAGATTTGTGATATGCCATCTTGCCTAGCTAGTGAAAGAATTTTGATTGATGGCAGCCCATCATACCCCACTTTGGCAATCTCGGAATTGTCTCGGTTGTACTTCTGCATTCCTTATTGCCTCCACAAATTACGCTACGTGAAGGTCAGATTCAGACATAAATTAAGTATTTTTTGGAATGTTTGAATATTGTAAACGAAATGTTTGAAATGTTGCAGAAATTTTTGTTTGTCTGTTACTTTTCTTGGTACGTTCTTGAAGTAGATGATTCTTGCCTCCTCTTTCGCTTTGACTTGTAGGTAATTTTTGTAGATTGAGTTGTATGTAAGATAAAATAGCCCATTAGAGACAGAAGACCCATTGTGGACACCTAGAAATGACACCATTATGATTTTCTTCTAATGAATGAGATTTGGGCCACAACCAATGTCTTAGCTAACCAAAATGGAGTGATTAGTGACCACAATAAGAACTTTCAACTTTTCAGTATTGATTCATTGTAGGAAGTGCCTTTTCTAGGCCTTCCATGTTAGAAAATATTGTGACTGCTTTAGGTGAGTAAGATGAGCAATATGGATACAATTTTTGTTGGTTTTGGGTGGTTTAGAGTCTTGTTTAGGCCATGATGGGTAGAACACTTCAAAAATTCATAACAAATTCACACTTTGTCGAAAAAGTATAATTTCAATTGCTATCACCATTTCTATCACTTGTCTTTATGTGGGAAAAAAATTTAAAAAATTCAACAATGACATGAGGGCAAACTCCTCATTCTGTCCATAATGGGCTGCTTTACCTTAATAATTAGTGAGAGCCATTTTTATGTCCACCTACGATGTGAGCAGCTCTTCCCCGTTGTTGAGCTTCCACAGGGAGACCGGGAGGTCGATACCCCGGGTATTTTTTGGGGGGCTGTCACTGTACCCCCCAAACTTCCTATTTTCAGAATTCTGTATTTGAAGTTTGGGCTTATACTGCGAGTTCAATTCGAAGAATTCTCGAGCTCATCGATCTCCGATTCTGTTCCAAAGTACAGCTGCTTTTTCCCACGCAGCATATATAATTATTTCGTATTGTGCTGAGTTTGTCCATTGCTTCCTGAGTCCTGACTGGACCAGTCCTTTCGTAACTCTAAGTAACTTGATAATTAACTTTATGAAACACGAGACCAACTAAGGAAATACACCTACTTTCCAGATTACAATACAAGATTCTGTTACCCTTCCGTAATGAACAGAATGTCCGATCTGTCATGGTTGTCTGGAAGGTAGCAAGCACCCAAACCAACAAGTCCAGCTCTCTATCCTCCCATGCTGTGGGCATATACATGCCATGCCCTAGCAACACCTAACAGGAAACTCAATGGGTGAAAAGAATGTAAGATGAAAGTACAAACAACGATCTGAATCACTGCAACACTCCATCCGCCACAGCTACAACGGTGAGGCAAACCAAAGTACTCTACAAACTACATCCTAACTATAGCTACATGGGAGGAAGCGGCCGTCGGCATGTTGGACATTCCATTTTGATGTCCATCCATCTTTGCAAACAACCAGTATGAAAAAAATGGTCGCACGGAGTTACCTGCCAATTACATCCAAACTCAAATTAGGTCAATGCGAGAGATTTGCATATATGTAAGCATGACGTAGACAGAGAACACACTCTACTCATGTGCATGCAAACCCGTAGGAGTTGTTAGCTACGGTCAGTTTCGAAATCACTCCAGCTGTGTCATCTTGTGCTCGCATAAATCTGTGCTCTGGTGATCATTAATCCGCTTACACTTCAAAATTTTGCAAGAGAACATGATTTGTTTTAAACCGAGAGCATACTCACCATGCACTCATTACACCGCTGCGACACATCAATAGCAGCCATGCAAATTACACAGTCAACCGGTGCAGATTCCTCCCCAGCTTCCAGCTGCGCATTAGCACGGTCTACTCTCCGGAAATAACTGTACTTCTCAGGCAGTAGCTGCACACAAACCACCATCCAACATTTCTTTCATTACAACTACGTTTGCTAAAGAAAGGATAAATGACGTGAACGAATAACTTTGCCTAAAATTCAGTGTTAGCTTGAGCGCCAACAAGATCTATATAGTATCAGTATGCATATGTACTCATTGTATACTGTAAACATACCTGACGTGGAATGAAACAACGGGCACCACAATAGTGCTGCAGGAGAAGTATGGCTGCCTGAGCGCCCAAGAATGTGGTAAGGCCAAGACACCACCCAAGGTTGGTTTCGATGCGCATGAAATTATTTGGACATCCAAACGCGTACAGAGGGATAGCAAGGCGGGTCACCGTGATACCCAAAATATAATGCGGGTGAAGAGGCTTTCGCGAATCACGCACTACGTTGGCCACAATTTGGGGAATCCAAAAGGAGTAAAAGAATAGAAGGATGTAGCGAAGCATGTTGTGAAGCTCATACATAATCAATATGCCGCCAAGCAGAAACCCATCTGCACGGAAAAATTCTTTCATTATTACCAAGCATCTTGAAACGTGTCATGGTAAGCAAATGTTTGACAAAAAATACAATTTTGGATTCAGAAATTTCAAAAGGGATGCCTATGGATCTTCCTGCGAGACCAGTAACTTCTGAAGGCTCAAGTTCACTCAATCACTCATACGAATGCCTGGGGTCTATCTATAACAGGGACTTCCCCCCACATGACATGGATCACTGAACCAAGATCTGAAGCTACAAGTACAAATTAATCTACTATATTAATTACAGACCGTGACAAAAATACATCATGCTACTCGAAACAATACTAGAATTCATAAAATCAAAATAGAACCAAACACATCAAGCAAATCAAACATGACCAAACAGTAGCAACTACAAATAGACCTGGGTTATCTTAATCTCAAAACTGCCAGTAACCTCTGAGTTCAATGACTGATACAACTGATCCAACAATGACAGTCATAACTGGGGAGTTGAAAATGGGTTAAGAGCAGAAGCTTACAGAAACGGGAATAGAGAACTGAGAGCTCGCGACGCATAGTTTCCCATCCTTCTCCTGAGCTGATGGGTCTTCGCGATTTCCAGATTGCAAGCAAGTATCGCATCTCAAAGATTGAGAATATTACAAACTTGAAAAATGCTGCAGTTGCAAATGCGTTGAACAGGGACTCTGAAAATGATGTCAACAAATTGCAAGCAGTGTCAACCTATGACTTCCTCATAGAAGAACGAAATTTTTTGAAATCTGAGTTGAGTAAGACTTCAGCAAGACAAGACGTGGGGCGTCAATAGCACACAGACATTCATGTAACAGGCAAAGAAAAGTAGAGGGCACTATGACTACAAGGCATCACCTTCTTGATTGATCTCTTCCCTGCGCTTCCAAGCTGCTATAGTATATGAGCCCCGACCTACACGCAGGTGCTGTTTAAGCCCAAAGAGTCTAAAAGTGATGCTCAAAAAACCTATGGCCCTATCAACTACTATCCCACACCGACAGAAACTAAATCTTGTAAGTTCTGACCAACTAAATCCTCATTGGCAATAAATAGGTCAACCCCCCCCAAAATGAAATTTGCATGATACAAATCAAGATCCCAGCTCTGAGACTACCCAGACAGGTCATTGTAATAAGCACGAGCAGAGTGTGAGTCAAGGATTTATACCCACAAGAATGCCGGCTGTGAGATGCAAGAGGCACAGGTACGCATCCATGATGGCTTGCTGCCCTATCATCAGCAGTGATACCTTTGCAGCACCCTGAATCATCAAAACGACAAGCAAATTAGATACTGCAATCACTTCGTGTCAAACAATATCATAACCTATACGATCTTTACCCAAGTAATGAAGTTAAATAGCAATACAGGCCTGCTATGCGATACAGGCAGCGAAAGGTACCGATTGTGTGTTGCTGTGCTCCATTTGACGTATCAAGAAAAGAACCTGCAGAAACGAAATCTGGAGAAATGCCGTCAAGGATAGCTCTTCTGAAGGTTGCCCAATGTGCATTAGTAATTGAAGGAATTACAGATGAATACACTAATTAGGCAAATAAAGTTTACCTCTACTATTTGCTAGGATCTTCAACTTGAGGGTCGACTTAATTCAGAGTAGAAACAATAGACTTCAATAGTAGGGACCGACCTTGAGATAACCAACAGGATAGCAGAGACAATATGTACGTCGGCAGGGAAAGCAATGACAACATAGAATGACCCGCACTATAAGACAACTTATCATGGCTTGATGATTCAAATACGGTTGTACTACATTCCCCAGGATTGACCAGAGGGTTGTATCCAAACGATTAATTTCGACAATCCTTTGACACCTTAGCACGACGGTAATTGCTGCAGGAAGTGCAAACGAAAATAATTCACAAGAAAATGTACAACTAGCTTTCAAAGGACATGAAGAGGATACAAAAGTGACCATCAACGTGTAGTTGACAGCTTTATTATAATACAACTCCACATTCACTGACGTGGCATTAACAATAATCGGAGAGAAGCATTCGCCTTGGTCGTCATCCATACTGGGACCTTCCACCAACCCTTGCATCTCACAAACCTGGCGTTCGTGTTCACCATCTGCAAAAGTCCCCCCATCAGTGTACAAACTACATATATATTGCAGCTAACATTCACTACAATACAGATTCAGGAGAGCCTCCCTACTCACCAACTAATATTTTCTCTAAAATGTCACTTGCAATTGAGAAAATATGATATAAACTCGAACTCCAGTGAACTGAAGTCGGCTACAGAACCGATTACATTTGGAGAAACTATCAACTGCTAACACAGACCTTCTGACCAATCATCGAGATCACAGATAAAATCTCACTAAAAGGCATGAGTTCAGAATCCTGGGCAACTCACTTTTATAATCGGGAATACTGGTAGATACTTGAGTAACCAGCTGAATCTTGCACACCTTTCCCATCTCCATAATCTTTGCTGCATTGCAGGCCAAGATATTGGTCCAATAAGAGTATAAAATAGACGGTGGGATCGCCCAGCCACATATCATTATTCAGGGATAAACTGCTATAATAAAAGACCTGTGATAAACGATTTATACCACAACCCTTAACCAAACAGTCTCCAAATAATGCAAAATACCGGCAAACAAGAGACGTACAAGTCTTTCTTTTGCGCCGATCATAGTCCCGATGAGAGTCTTGTGCCACCTGCGATGAGAACATGCTAAGCTGCAATTCATCAACAAGACCACAAACCCCCCACAAATGCCTCTAGCGCAGTCAGTATCTGTTCCTTCCACTAAAAAGAAACATAGCCACTTACCGCTCAGCCCAAGCATCAAGTCACTCAAAAGAAAATCTTATCCCAGAGCGGGACCTCCAGCACTACCTATAATGCACAACAATATACATTACATCTCTGGATAAAAAAACTTGATCAGCATGAACAGGTCATGGTAACGGATAACGCATATAGAATAAAATTCTCACCAGGTAGTAAGGACTTGATTGTATGAAATCTTCACCCCGGTTCATCTCACTGTCCAACGCACTGAATGACAACACGTTAAGGATATAAGACATAATCACCACCGAAGGAAAAGACATGTTCATGTGTCCTAACCACTACTTTAGAAACGTAAAAAGAGCTAAAGATATCTACAAAATATGTCAGCAACTGTCGAACTTACAAATACGTCAGTGATACATATAGAAACTTTGAAAAAGCACAACAACGTCAGTATACTCATCAACATTCACAAACGAATATCTTAAAAAAACTACTCATTCACATCCGGTGAACAAACCTGCTCAAAACCATCCGAAGTTGGCGGAAGGGCCACACGTACACGCCTTCCATTTTCATTTGCAGGTCGCTTACATCGCGAAGCACTACTTCTCCCTATAAACCAAACATAATAATACTGAAATCTCAGGATCAGGATAATTGTAATACACCAAAGAATGGATAAAAAGTAATGCACAAACATCAAGAATAGATCATTACGTATAGACGGGAAATCCTATGATACTTTATGATCGTAGCAGAATGGTTTACGAATCACTGAACTTAAATACCTGAACATAGTGTACACCTCGAATGTCTGTCTTTGAGCTCGTAAGCTCAAAGACAACATTTCCACTAGTTTTTTCAAGAAGACGTGGAAACTTGGATGAAAAGTTGCCACTGCGAAGCGACCATGTCCCTAGAATAACAAGAGTACAAGAAAATGGTAAATATAAGTCTCCAGTGAACTTCCACCAAAGTAAAACAGGAACTGAGCCCTTTTGATTAAACTTAGGAGGAATTAGACTCACAATTGCAAAATATAAGATTCAGCTAGAAATCTGCAACAGTAACCATATGAGTAAATCAGAAATAACCATTCACCTCACTTTCTAAATAACTAGGTACTTGAATAGAATAGGCAGGCAGCATTAAATACGTGCTTCGAAGTGACCATGTCCCTAAAATAGAGGCAATAATAGGTCGCGTCAGCATAAATACACTATTCGACTTCGTTCTAGCCATCATGAAGTCATTCATCTTACCTTTGTAGGTCCCCGAGATGTTCAACATGGAATACGGTCCCAGCTGTCCCCCGATTCCCTCTGCAAAAAGACTCTGCATTTCCGAACAGAAAACCACATTGGTCTCTTACAACGAATATTATAATACATAGACGATACATTGAGCTTTGCTACATAAATGTAGATCATGTAGATTATGTAGATTTCTACTGGGACTTCCACACATTCAAGAGACTCAAAATTAATGAGATAGACAATATCCACAAAATGAGTTCGGAGTCCAAGAATAGTCATGAAGTATGTATCTTCCAGTAAAAATATTTAGCAAATAGCAAGCAGGCGTCAAACCCTGAGATACAGCTCTCAACCCTGATAATGTCGGAAATGCATGAAGTGAAATAATAAATTAGACATCCCACTTTGTTGAGTTGCAAATGTTTCAAAATCAGTGATAAAAAAAACTTCTTCGAGAATGTAATTCGCACCTCGTGCCATAGCGTTTCTTCGAAGTTTGGCACCTTCTCTTTCAGAGGTCGGTAACCAGTGGCCACCCCCAACAACACGCATACAATCGTCACCCACAAAGTGAGAGCAATGACGCGCGCCCTGTTCACACCCCGGTTCCACCCAATCTCATCCCGCTGAGCCCCCCGCCTCCGGGCGGCAGAGGCTCCCACACACTCCGTGTCTACAGATTCTAAAACATTCTTAGAGGGCATATTCTCCGCCCTGGGCTTGCTCGCTCTCCGTCCAAGTTTTGTCTCGTCATCAACTGCTGCCCCCTGTCAAAGCCTCAAAGATCTTACTCACTTGTGCCCCCATCACCAAGCTTCCCACTTGACAGCAATAATCCTCATGAACCAGCTCTTGCTGAGCTCCCTCGAAGCTTATTATAACCCCCAATGGCCACCACCTCAGAGTCTCTCAAGTACATAAATCAAAATATCTGCAATCAGCACTTCCGTGTTTAGGCTTCCCATTCCAAAAGCAACTAATATCTTAGAAAGCTGATCTCAACCCAAACGACAGTCGTCAAATGTCCATCATCAGATACGCTCTCCACGATCTCCTAAAACTCAAAACCAAAACCACTGCCCTCGCATGTGAAGCTCAAAGATCAGCTGAAATTGCATTACTTAAACATCGACCTAAAAAACACATACCAAAATCGACAATGCTGCATTTCTTTGACCTAAGAAACCCCTGTCATCCACTCACCTACACAAATAAACAATCCACAAGCTAGGATAAACCTCACACTTCAAACAGAACAAAAAACACGAACTCGCAAAATAGCAGCACCACACCAAACAGAGAACATAGAAACACACAATATTCCAACATTCAAAATTCTACTATTCAAAATCCAACTACTCATCATCACCACAACCCTGACCTAACACAGAATGAACACTGTAACAACCATTCCCACCCGACCCACAATAAGCGACCAAAACCACAAATTCGGCAAACCCACCATCCCAAACACGCAATATCAAAACCCACCAAATTGCGCAACACAAATTACACGAAACGAGCACCAACATCAAAATCCCGCATAAGCCACCAACGAGCACCACAAACCGACTCCAACCGACAAAAGAAATTCCGAATCACGAAAACCTAACCTCAGGGAATCAAATCCTTCAGCCAAAATCGTCACCGTAATGCAAGTAGACGCTCAGTAGCACGAACACGACCTCTGGGGTTACGGGAACCGAAATCCGAAATCCTCTCTAACTCTCTCAGTACTCCATCGATTCCCGAGACTAAAAATGCGATCCTGAAATGCTCGGAGAGCTTCAAACTTCAAACGTGGAGATGGAACCCGCTTACCAGATCATAGAAGACGCCGTGATGAAGCGATGAAGTGAAGGCGGTGGCAGCGAAGCGAGCGAGCGAGCAGGGACGTGAAGGGGCCAAGGGGGAGCTTGAGCTTGCGGATGATTGAAAAGGAGGATGCGAGGGAAGCATCGGAGCAAGAGTGCGAGGGGGAAGAGGCGTCACTGCTTGGGGTGGATGGCGACCGGAGGTATCCGGTCACTCCGTTGGGGGTGACCGGCGGGAGCCTGGGGGTATGTGTCCACGTCGTATGTACACGTTGCATGTACACGTCATGCGTCCACGTCATTATAAATTGGGACAGGCTGGCTTGATATTATTCACTGGAAACCCATATGTGCCAGGTGCAGGGATTAATTTTTTTATAGTTAATTTTTTTCAAAGTTATTTTGAGCGGTGCATTTTTGCCAATCTTACACTGTATATCATACTGTGCAAATCATGGGTTGGAAAAAATTTCGTTGATTTAGTCGTAATTTGTACTATTCAGTTTTCTTTGCATAACATAGAATACGATTGACATTTTTTGTCTCGCACAATTAACATTCAATTTGTACACAATCCCAATCAAGCGTACCAAATTTCAGTTTCGAAAAAGCAAAACTCCATTTTTCGTGAATTCTTTCATTTAATTTTTGTGGTTTTATATGATAATTCATTGGAAAACATTGGTGATGATATTTTTTAATTCAATTGCAGAGATATGTAGGAAACATCCACACACATCTTTCTTCAACAAGCATCTCCAAAAAAGTTTCAGAATTTCCTCTATAGATATTTCAATGTTTTGGTGACAATGCTCTAATTTTAGAAACTAGATATCTCATTATTGTAATTAGATTTTGGCAAAAGTAATTGTATCATCATGCTCAAATGTTCAAAATTAGGAGTCACAATGTGCTAGTCAAATAGCAAAATCTAATTACAATAAAGAGATATCTATTTTCCAAAATTAGGACATTGACACCCTAATATTGAATTTTTTTAACCCCTAAATGCCCAAGGCACCAAATTTTGGTGTTGACAATATTTTGAAGTTAAATAAAATCTAAGTAAATTGCTATTTTTAATAGTTTTTATATTTGTAAAATTCTTTTTGAAGTCTAGTTTTAGCATCAAAAATCCGATTTTGAAAATGATTGATTATGATTTTTCTATTCAAGATTTTGTGCAAGGGCACCCATTGTAATCTTGACTTTCCGTAGTGTTGAGGGTTCTTGGAAGTAAGCCTCAAATACACTAGATCTTCAAGAAAAAATCACATTAGAAATCCATTTAAAAAATTTGTAGAGTAGATTTTGAGAAGCCATAAATTGATTGAGGTTATGCATGTTAGGCCCTTTAACCTCATATTCTTTTGGTAACCAACCTTTTAGATTTGACATGTGAAAACAGGATTGAAAGAATTTCTTAATTTCAACACCCTCATGATCAACCATTATAATCATTCAATCCATAAGTGGCATTGTTGTGCTTTCTTTTCCTATGTGACCTCTAACATGTCTAGTTTGAATTTGTACGGTTACATTCAAAAAAAATTAATACATCTTATCAAAATGTTGGCTTTTGTTCAATTTAGAGCAAATTCGTAGAAGCTCAAAACAAAGCATTTAGGGGTTAATAAAGGAAATTTTGAACCTTTTTTGGAGATGCTTGTTGAAAGAAAGACGTGCATACGGATGTTTCCTACATATCTCCACAATCAAATTTTAAAAATTCATCACCAATGTTTTTCAATGAATTATCATGTAAAACCATGAAAATTATATGAAAAAATCACCAAAAATGAAACTTTTCTTTTTTAAAATTGGAATTTGGTATGCATATCCTATTAAGTTTTATAAGAGGAGGGTGACTTGAAAGTGACTGGTTTTCATTCTAAGGAGATGGTAGTGGTACTAGTGGAGAACTACAGATCATAAAAACTTTGTCGATCTAGATAGATGATAGATAGAAACTCCGGTCTTCGTAGAAGGCCGGTGTGAATAGAGTGTCTGTTCGTCATGACAATGAGCCAATGTCCACCGGATCAAGGGCCATTGATGCAAAACTACTCTTCCCTTTCGAGAATAGACACTTAAGTAAAGAGTAACCAGTGAAAAGTAACCTCGATCTACCTATACATAGTTAAGGTATAAACACCTAGAAGCGCCATTTTTTCTATTGTACATAATTTTTATTATTAGACTAGTTAAAAATTATATTCTAATTGGCAAACGAAAGGAGATTTCAATACACCAAAGAATATATCATTTGGATAACATATACAAAAATTATGAGGGATTAAAAGAAAATTGATAGATTTGAATGATCACAATACTTTACAAAAGTATCAGTAAGAGTCATGCATATTTTTCAAAAAAAGACAAATCTTAGTATAAATAAATATAGGCAGAAAAAAATCAATAAAAAATTTAATGGTTATAAATTTGAAAATGAATTTTTATTGCCCGTGGATAGTGGCCATGAGCATTCAAATGAATACAAAATCAAATAGTATTTGACCTACAGCTCACAAATACCATAACTAATAATAAAATTCCCTTGACGCACTTACCAAATAAATGAAAAATTCAAGCTAAAATGTCATGCTTACGTAATAATGTGCAAAGTATTCAATCCAATAGAACCAAGTATTCATAATTTCAATAATGAATGAATGCAAACATGTCTTATAAACACATACAAATGCATATAGATTCTCAAGTTAGTTCCTAACATTTTGTAGAATAGCTTTTCAAAATCCTTTTGTACAAATATTCTACATTTTAAAGAGCAAAAATATGTTTGAATTCAAAAACTAACTTTTTCAATTCAAAAGACGACCTTTCCAAAATGACTTCGTGAAGTGATTAAAGTAACAAAAACTAAACTATATCATGTGACTAATATTGCTTCTAAAACTAACATCACCAATTTTATTTCTACCTTGAAATTAAAAAATGCAACACAAACTTTTTTTAATATTGTTTCTAAAAATATCTAGGTGTGTAGAAGTAATAATTTTTTTAAGTATTAATTATATCAAATATTTATCCAAAAAATGATTTAAAATAAAACATTTTAATTGATAGTAATAATTTGATGCACATCTTAAAATAGACTAACATGTGCCTGACTAACATGACTTATTCCCTTTAAAAGGGCTTAGACACATAAGTTCTATTCACTCTAATCTATAGGGTATTTATTTTAATCTTAACACTTGGCTTACATCAATCTTGATTTGTTTTTAAATTGTAAGTACAACCTTTAATAAATGATTTCATTATAAGTTTATAACAAAGACATTTAGTAAAAAATTGTATTTAAAAAATTGTTTAGGAAATGTAGTCTAATAGAAAAATGGAAGCAAACATAGTTTTTTTACAATGAAAGGAATAGTAGGGATGGGAAAAACATATTCTTGGACATTCCTAGTCATTACACTACACAAGCAAATTGGGTTTAGAGAAAAAAAATTCAAATTTGTATTTTTAGCAATTTTAAAAATACAAGGTTCAATTTGGTGCGATTAAAAATACAAAAATAATTGGAATGATTCCAAAATTGTTGAAGATGTTCCAAACAATATGCTATTGATATCAATTGTCAAATTTCAAAATTTGACACTAATATAATTTTTTTTAAATTTTGTAGGATCCAATTTGATCAATTTTGGCTTTCTACTACTTTTGTTTGAAAATGTGTACAAATTTGAGAGAGTTTTTTATTTCTCATTTATAAAAAATAAAAAATATTGCATTTGCCTTATATTCCAATACAATTTTTTTTTTGGGGGAAAAAAAGCATTATTCATCTTCTTATCATTTTTCTTCCCCCAAAACTGCGTTTTTTGCCTATAAAGTTGATCATCCAAAATTGCTATAATCTAAAATTCCAATGGTCAATATTTTCATAATTAATTCTATACACACTAGACAAAGTAGTCTTTACTTTTGTATGGTTAAAATTGTAATTTTCAAGCACATCCATGTGCAAAAAATATCAAAGTGGGAAGATTCATTGAAAAACTCCATCGTCAAAACATTGTTAAAGGGTTAAGTAATGTGGGTCCAGGCTAAAGTAAATATAAACCACTGGAATCCCCTCTGCGTTTCAAATTTTTTAAATATAATTTCGTAAATAAAAAAATCGAAGTTTAAGAAAATTAAAAATCAGTTGGTCTTCCGAATACCAGTCGATGAAAGTTAACAAGGAACATTTCGTAAACCGAACCTCCTCCCAAACTTAGCAAATCCCGCTGGCGCGTCGGGGAAGTCACCGACTCTGCTTTAAATCAGAAACGCTACACGTCATGGAAAAACGTCAGTCCGTATGCGTCACGCCTACCGCTAGAAGGTTCCACCCCTCCCCTCACAGCCGGCCCAGTGTCCCACCCACCGTGAGAATATCAATGGTAACTCACTAATCACGGTCGTTTCTTTACACGAATTCTATTGCAGTTATTGGAGTCGGCATCATCGAAAACAGCTAGCGTATCATTGCTGACGCACGGACGGACGGACGGACGGACGGAGTGCTTAAAATCACAGATCTGAAGAAAACAGTTCAAATTTCATTTGCAAGAAATTTTGCAAGAAAATTAATTGCATTGCTAAACGGAAAACAGATGAACCCACATCAGGAAAACATGATTGGATCGACGAAAAGAAAAGGAAAGAGAGTTCAGTGACGACATAGCCAACAATCTCGAAGCTTCATTGCAGTTATTGGAGTCGGCAACATCGAAAACAGCATGCGTATCATTGCTGACGGACGAACGGAGTGCTCAAAATCACAGATCTGATGCAAAAGTTCAAAATTCATTTGCAAGAAAATTAATTGCATTGCTAAAGAGGAAAAGAAGAGATGAACCCATATCAGGAAAACATAATTGGGAAGACGAAAAGAAAAGGAAAGAGAGTTCAGTCACGACATAGCCAGCAATCTCGAAGCTTCATTGCAGTTATTGGAGTCGGCAACATCGAAAAGAGCATGCGTATCATTGCTGACGGATGGAGTGCTCAAAAATCACGGATCTGATGAAAACAGTTCAAATTTCATTTGCAAGAATGTTAATTGCAGTGCTGAAAGGAAAAAATGAGAACCCACACCAGGAAAACATAATTAAGTAGACGAAAAGAAAAGGAAAGAGAGGGGTCAGTGACGACATAGCCAACAATCTCGAAGCTTCATTGCAGTTATTGGAGTCGGCATCATCAGAAACAGCGTGCGTATCATTGCTGACGGAGTGCTCAAGAATCACAGATCTCAAGAGAAGTTCAAATTTCATTTGCAAGAAAATTAATTGCATTTGCTGAAAGTAAAAAAGATGAGATGAACCCACACCACGAAAACATAATTGGGTCGACGAAAAGAAAAGGAAAGAGAAAGTTCAGTCACGACATAGCCAACAATCTCGTGGCTTCCAATGCAAAAGGTGAGAGGACACACTCATCAAGCAGAAGAAATAATGAGAGACATTTGGAACCCATGACTCGTTCAACCCCGACCCTTGCAACAATGTTATGGTAACGAGTGTTTTTTATTATTTCGAATCTCAGTGCGCGCATTGCGCCAGGGACGCCTTAGCAACAATGATGGCTAAGTATAACCCTAGGATTGCTGTCAGGGACATTCTGGACCTTGAGTGAAGCCAGAAAGAAACCCCAAAGAATGGCGATTTGAAATGTAGGCACTCCGGCAGTGGTGGTCCTATCTATATACAAAACTAGGTGAGCAGCAGCCCGGTCGTCCGGTTTCTTGGCAAAATTGCTGGAGAGAAAGCAACTAACAGAAGCAACAAACGAATTCATGCGCCTCCTCCTCGTCGGTCGCACGCACACTTTTCTTTGCTGATACCGTTGCCATCCTCAAAGTCCAAAATCGGCGGTTCGGTATGTGGTGTAAGGTCTCCCTCTGGCTGGCTGGCTGGCTGGCATGCACACGGCGAGGTTTGGATCCTCCTGTCGACCACGAATTTCATCTAAAAAAAATGTAAAAACAGATCGTCGGGAGTGAAATACGAGGCGATGAAAAATAGTTTTTTCAAAACCCTCTGTGCCGTTTCGCAGCGGAAACCGCCTGTTTCTTGACGAACGGCGCAATCTCCTCCCACGTCCCCCGCGGCAACTCAGGCAGATTCGGCATCGAATCGGGGAAATTGAGCGGGATTTTCTTGCTGGTGTAGTGGATGCCGACATCATACGCCCGCGCAGCCTCCTCCGGTGTCTTGTACGTCCCTAACCAGATCTTCCGCTTCTGCGCCGTGGGCCTAATTTCCGTCACCCACTTGTTAAGCTCCGGCCGATGCCGCACGCCGCGGTAAATCGCCTCCTCCCCCGAGCCGCGGTAATGCACCTCGTCCGAGGAGGAAGCGCGCCCACTCCGCTTCGTCACCTGCTGCCGATGATCCGACGTCGTACTGGACGCCGACGCCGACCCCGACGCCGACATCGACTCCTGTTGCTCCTGCTCCTGCTGTTGCCCCTGCTCCTGCTCTTGCTCCTCCTCCACATACGGCATATTCAAGTCGATGTCCCGATCCTCCATATCCTTGCGTATTCTCGGCACCGCCATCCCCTTGCGCTCGGTCGAATCACCCCGCTCAACCTTGACAAAGCCGCGACACCATGACGCCGGGGCCATTCCAGGCATCCCACTCTCTCGCAAACTCACAAACTCACAACTCACAACTCACAACTGCTTCACTCTCTCTCTCTCTCTCTTCTCTTTCTCTCTCGGTCCTTGCAACCCAAGCGTTGTTAAGCTTTGCGGCGATGGCGTGCAGTTTCTATCTTCCGCTTGGTGTCGGTGCCCAATTGGGGAGACTACGTTTGAGTGGCAATGGCGAAGGAAGTGAAGAATACGGAAACTGAGGGCAGGCGCGCTATAAGTAAGAGTGAGGAAGGAGAGGAGGTGAGGAGGAGGGGAAGGCAAGGCTGGGCCGGGGCGGGGCGGGCGGCAGGCCGCGGTGGCTGGCGGGGCATCCATTCTTCCGATTGGCGGTGGACGTTGCCATGTTTGACCATTGTGAGGTAACCAGGTGCCGTCCGTTCCAAGCAAGCATGGAAGTTGTGCCAGCCGACTCGCAATCACCCCTCCAGGCCCCAGCTGGACGGCAACTTCCCATCATTTTAGGGTAGGTTTGCCCCGGGGGGTGAGCTGTCGGTTATCGCGTGGAACCAGACAGGGATGGATGAATAACTGACACGTGGATGAACAGAGTTGTGACAGAATCCGGCTGGGCCATGAGGGAGGGATGGATGGAAACCTGCGGGATGGAGGGATGGGGCCATGTGGGGCCACAGATGGACGGATAGATGAACGGAGACATGGATGGACGGAGTTATGACAGAAGCTGGCTGGGCCTTGAGGGATGGATGGATGGAGACCTGCAAGATGGACGGAGGGACAGGGCCATATGGGGCCATAGATGGATGGATGGATGAAGTAACAGAGACATGGATGGACGGAGTTATGACAGAATCTGGCTGGGCCACGAGGGATGGATGGGTGTAAACCTGCGAGATGGACGGAGGGACGGAGCCACGATGGATGGATGTCCACCTACTTTCGGATCCCTCTGCTGGATGATACCGACCTCCTGTAACCGAAGGTAGTGGCGGCCTGGCGGGGGTTCGGTAGTTTCGGCTTCAGTTTGGGTCTCGTCTCATCTCATTTCCTGGCCTGCTTCCCGACTGTTGCTTTGAGTTAAGTGGCGTGGCCGGGTCAGTCCTGCTGCTGCCGTCGTGCCGAGCTTGGCTCTCGTCGTCAGTTGGTGACGACGGAGTTGCAGTAGTGCGGATGGCAGGACGGGAGGCCTGCGATTATTGCGGCCCTTCATCAGTTGGGGTGGGGTGGGTGTTGGGGACTTGGGACTTGACTTGCGCTTCGCTTGCGCGCTGCTGACTCGCCGCAGCAGAAGGGGCTGGCATTCCCAAAGTGCCCACCGCCAGTTTCAAATCTCCGCGCGATCGCAGCCAGCCACAAGCACACCCCACAAGGCAGCCCACCGCCCTTGACTCAAACTTTGAGTTAATTCCTGCCTCCACGGCACGGCACGGCACGGCCCACCTCCACTTCTGGTCAGGCCGGACGGGGCCTTCCTCGCCTTCCATCTTCGCTGACAAGCATCCCACCCTCCGTTGCAAACGCGTAGCGGCCTAGGTTAAGCAATTATCTGAACTGGGCCCAAGGACTGAGAATTTCATAGGATTGCGGGCTGGGCAAGGAATCAGCAAGCCCTGTAAGGATTAACCCCTACACTAAAATAGTGAAATTGGGTTGCCTTGACAATTAAGGTTGCTTTGCCCCCGAGAAGTTACGTCGTGACTAATTTTGGTCCAGATGGAGGCACATGCCAATCTCTAATCCCAAGCCACAAATCAATGCACCAACTAGTGTTTTTTTTTTTTTCATTCTGACAGTGCACCATGCAAGAAATGGAGGATGTTCCCTCTAGATATAGACCACTGTGTCTGTGCCACGACATTGGAGTCTGGCCCCATGAGGCCTAAAAAAACACACCTGGCACCAACCCATGGCCATACACATAGTTTCTACTTTACTGCATCCTTTTAAAGTAACTATACATATTGATATAGTGTAGAATGTTGAGAAAGTAGTGTGGGGCAACCTAATTTCACTATTCAGTGTAGAAGTCCAAGGGGTCTAAACAAAATACAAATGTGTTATAAAATATAAGTTTTACAACTTTTTTGAAGTTTGCATCAAAGAATATAATGTGAAGCACAAAAAATAGCTAGAAAGCATCTGTAAGGTCAAAATTATAAAAACTATTTTAAAATTGTATTCAAATCATGAGTTTCAAAAATATGACATCAAAAATTCACCAAAAATATGATTTCTATCTTTAGCATTTGAATTTTTTTATTGATTGGTTAAAATTTTGGTTTCTATTGATTTGTGAAAAAATGTATAAGACCTAGTAATGAGAACACGAGGACTTTTTCCAAATAGTAAATTTTTCAACACTAGACAAATTCTAAATATTTTGTGCTATTTCCCTTATAATTTTTGTTTGACCGTAGTGATGTTACTTTTGAATATAAAAATTGAAAGACAACCCAATCTAGTTTGCGCAAAAAGAAAAAGAAAAAGAAATTGAAAAAAAAATTCTGTCTTATAATGTTGCCCAAAGTCAGGCAACGTCCAAAAATGGTCACTTGAGTGCTTAGGGGGTAAATACCAAAAACTTAAAGAAACCGTCACCATCACTTTGTGTACATCTCCAAAATCAACACATATATATATGTTGAAGAAATGATTTGAGAACCTCTACCAAAAAAACTTTGATCCTTCATAGCTTTTGCATACGAATGTCCCATTCTTTGGTGAGTTAGAACTTCTTAATAGAAAATAATATGAAAATTTGAGCAATTTAGTAATAGCAACTAGGCACCATAGCAAAAAGTGGTACTTTGGGGAATACTTACCCAACATTCGGGAAGTTTTTTAAGTTTTACCAACTATTTTCGTTCAATTCCCAAATTGACCTTGTTTTTGAAGTATAAAGTACAGACTTTGGTTATTTTCTCTCTTTTTTACTCAAAATATAAATTTTATAGCTTTTTTAACCGATATTTTCAAATTCCAACCAACTTTTTTTCCCAATTCCACCGGCTAACTTTGAACTAGGTGCAGCTTCCCCAACATAGGTTACCACTCACCTTACTCTAGGTTACTGTAGGGATAAGAATTAGACTCATGAATTCGCTTTTGGACTGGTTTGAATCATGAATCACATTCAGCAAGTGCGAGGGAAGGTTCCTAGCATGTTACCGGAACTTAGCAAATTACAGACTGGTGATGTAAGCAACGTGATTGGATGACTGGAAAAAGGAAGTTTCTAGTCATGTTATTAATTGGACTGACCCCATTTTTTTATTAATTTTTTTGAATTAAACGAACCGACAGATGCACATTCAACTCAATGCATTTTTCAAAGCAAACTGGAACAGTCAAACAAAAAATCTTTTGCCCTTCTTTTCCAAACAAAAATCTTCTTTGTCCGTAACCAGCAATATGGAGTAATTGGAGGGATGTAAATTATTTAAGGTAAT
This sequence comes from Pseudisothecium myosuroides, assembly GCA_951799445.1. NCBI lineage: Eukaryota > Viridiplantae > Streptophyta > Bryopsida > Hypnales > Lembophyllaceae > Pseudisothecium > Pseudisothecium myosuroides. The sequence continues at coordinate 20,702,618 of OX637289.1, forward strand.
TACACCTAATTTTGACCCCTTTCTGAAATCCACACATATAAATTTTGTGCTTGAAATGTACTTCCATTATTCATGAGACTCTAGGATCAGTTTTAGAAACACCTACTTTTCAGCACTTTGAAGATTCATAGTTTATTCATGTTGCGTCCAAAAAATGCATTCTAAAAGAATCTATAATCTCTTTTTGACTACTAGTAATAAGATCCTACATATAAATTTTCAACATAATAATGAAAACCATCGGCTGAATTGCTTATTTTGTCAATTTTAGATGTAATTACTTTACTTAAATGGCTCCTCAATCCTCATGCATGCTTGCAATACATAATGTTGGAGGTAGTGATTACAAATTTAATGAATGCAAATAATCTCTTTGTGATGGAAATTAATCCGTAAGTGCCAAAGGCTCTATATTTGGATGTCAACTAAACTTTAAAGTTTAAAAACTCTTACCAAAGTCTTTTTTTTATATATTCCTATTCTTTTCGTAGATGAGTATCCTTTAATGTCCAATTTAAGCATCAAAAATCCAATCCTTAAAAAAAATAGATTTTTCTACTAAAGATTTTGTGCAAAGGGGTCTATGCAAATCTTGATATTTCAGTATTAGAGGCTCTCAAAGATGAGCCTCGAATACATTGGATTTCATAGGAAAAATCACAATAGAAATTCATTTTAGCCCATGAATGCCAAAGGCCTTTTTCGAGCTTCTAGGAATTTATTCTAATTGAACAAAAAGCCAACATTTTGATAAGTTGTATCAATTTTTTAAAATTTTAACCGTACAAATTCAAACTAGACATATTAGAGATCACATAGGAAAAAAAAACACAACAATAGCACTTATAGATTGAAAGACTATAATGTTTGATTATGAAGGTGTTACAATTGCAAAAGTAATTTGAAGTCTTTCAATCCTTTTTTTCACATGTCAAATCTAAAAAGTTGGTCACCGAAAAAATATGAGGTTAAAGGGACTAACATGCATGACCCCAATCAATTTATGGCTTCTCAAAATCTATTCTATAATTTTTTTAAATGAATTTCTAATGTGATTTTTTCTCCAAGATGTAGTGTATTTGAGGCTCATTTCCAAGAGCCCTCAACACCACGGAAAGCCAAGATTGCAATGGACATCCTTGCACAAAATCTTGAATAGAAGAATCATGGTCATTCATTTTCAAAATTGGATTTTTGTTGCGAAACCTAAACTCCAAAAAGAACTTTTCAAAAATATAAGCTACTAAAAATGAAACTTTGTTAAGTTTTATTTAACTTCAAAGTATTGTCAACACCAAAATTTGGTGCCTTGGACATTTAGGGATTAAAGAATTAGAGAATAGACTTTGAAAAACTATAAATCAATTATGATTATACATGTTGTGTCTTTCAACCTTGTACTCTTTTCATGACCTCCACTTCAAATCAAACAAATAAAAAGAAGATTGAAAGACTTCAAATTACTTTTATAAACATCCTCTTAATCAACACATTATAATCTTTTAATCCATAAATATTGTAGTGTTTTCTTTCTTATGTGATCCATGGCACGTCTAGATTGACATGTATGGTTACAACTTTAAAAAGTTGATAAAACTTATCAAAATATGGTATTTTGTTTAGTTATAAAGACAATTGTAGAATCTCTAAGAAAGATATCATAACAAGTTCATTTTTTAACTCAATTTAAAAAAAAATTGAAAACTAAAGAGTGTATAAGGTTTAGATGTTTTGCTAGAACATTTCCACAATTCAAATTGGCATTTTGCAAGTTTAAATTAGATTTATTAGCCATATAGTTTTTTTCTATCATCTTGTGCATTTAGCTACATAAGGATTATTTGAAGAATGCAAATCAAATTTCATATTGTTGATTCCCCCCTGCATTTTCAATTCCATTTTCCAAAATAATATCATATTCCTCTAGTAGCAAAAAGTATGATTTAAAGTAAATGCATTGAAAATTGAACCTTCTCCATTGAAAAGTATTAAAAAAAGTTATTGCACTATTTATCATTATGATTCTGTACACATTTAGGAAGCATGCGATGAAAATTAGTGTAGAAATAAACATACAAGTTTGGTACAAGATCCTATATTTAGAATTTGCAAAAAAAATTAGAATTTTGTCTACTCCACCTTGTTTTCAAAATGTATTGTCTACTTTTAAAAACAAAAATACGTAGTATCATTTATGAGTTAATTTATTTAAAACCAATATCCTAAGTGAAGAACAAACCATATTTTTTCAAAGTGAAGGTTATGAATCTGTTCAAAATCAACACTAAATTATCATATTTAGAGGGGGTTCACAAATTCTAAGGTAGAGACATCTGTTACACATTCATTTAAGCTAGTATGTACATATGGAGTCAAAACTACAATAATAGTTGTTATTCATGCACTACAGACAAATAAAAATCATTAATATTCAAAAAATAAAAAATATTCAATGTATTGTTTTCCTTATCAATGGAAATTGTCTGTTTGGTTCAAAAATAAATAAAAAATAAAAAATAAAAATAAAACTTGAAGAATTTTATAAATTTTCTATAAATTTTCAAAGTCAAGACTAGAAGAACCTTCTAAATGAACAATAGATGCATATTTGAAGCGCCTTTAAAAAGAGCCAAAACAATGTGTCCTAAATGCATGTTCCTTAATTGCAAGAATGTGGGTCCCCTATCACAAAGGTAGTCACCCCAATACTATGATTATTTAACCAACACATACATTCTTTGTTTCTACAGTTAATAATGAAGTCATCCATCACACCTTTTAGGTCCGCAGCGTCCTTTACAAGGTCAACCACGATGAAGTCCCATTCACACCGAATAGTTTGAGGTCATACCGATCACACTTCAATAGTCCTATTTGATCAAATAGAAATGGAAGTCACCCCAATCCTATGATTATTTAACCAACACGTACATACTTTTTTCCTACAATTAAACAATGAAGTCATCCATCACACCTTTTAGGTCTGCAACGTCTTTTACAAGGTCAACCGCCATGAACTCCCATCCACACCGAATAGTTTGACGTCATACCGATCACACTTCAATAGTCCTATTTGATAAAATAGAAATGGAAGGGATAGTGGGATACACACCGGAATCAAGTTGAGTTCTACCTATAGCCAAGAATCTCAAATGTCGGTTTTGTAAATAGGGTCGTGATCACACTGTCGCTAAATGATCTAGGAACACACCCTACGAAGCTATAACGAGTTCCGTAGGCTTGCCTCCTGCCCTGGAGCTTTCCTGCACTCGGAGATCCCACCACGTCGCGGAGCCACGTGTCACACGGGGACGGCCAGCAGAACTGATCCGAGTCCGTGAGGGGACATGAAGGTAGGTGGTGAATTGAAGGCTCAAATTGGGGGCCCATTTACGGAATAAAATACAACCAATACACCGCCCTAGTGGCCTACACCCCCCGTACACTGATGAATAATAATACTACTGTAACAAGACCTCCAAACTGCCACTGCAGTACCAAATTGAAAAAATGAAATCTTAAGGTGGGTACACCCAAAACCGCCATTTTTTGCTACTGAGCCTAGTTACTATTAATAGTCTGGTCAGATTTTCATATGTTATTGTTGGCAAGTGAAAGGAGGTTCCAACGCACCAGAGAACATGGCATTTGGATGTAGTATGTAAAAGTTATTGAGGAACAAAGTTTGGTTCTAAAATGGTTTCTTCCACATTGATACAGAATTGATTTTGAATAAGTACGCAGAAGAAAGATGGTGGTTTTAAGGTCAATGGCGCATTTGGGTGTACCGCTACCTTACAAGGCTGAGGTGAATCATTCCCAATTGTGCTTGTCCCCGATTTTATCCCTGTGGAAAATATGGGAATTTTTTATTTGCCATGCATGATAAAATTTTGCAAAATTTGAATTCATATTTGCAATCAAAGGCTTCAAATTAGCTAGGCAAGGTGTCGAGATAAATTAATCAAATACAAAATAGGGAATCTTTTCTTTTATATGTACCCATGGAATGACTTCAGAAGGATAAGCGATGGGGTTGGTTCACCCTGGCTGTATTACAATATAAGGTAAGGTAAGCTAGGCCAAGGAGGATTGACCCCTTTATTGTCCTAGTCAAGCATAAGTGTAAAAATTGCCCCCTCTTCTGTGCCACGTAAATTTTGAATTTCTTCATCTCCCCTGGCTAGTTTTTGGCCTGATTGCAAATATGAATTCAGAATTTGTAAATTTTTATCGTGAGTGACAAATAAAATTTCCAGTGTTTTGTCCAAGGATAAAATGCGGGGCAATGAAGGGGTCAATCCTCCCTGACCAGGTAATGAAGGTCGGGGTGAATTGGCCCCTTTGCTCGGCCTTCCAAATCATTCTAGGGGTGCATGTGAAAAAAAAGCCCCCCTGTTTTGAGCCATATCTAGATCTCCCCTAGCTAATTTGGGGCCTCTGATTGCAAATATGAATTCAGAATTTGCAAATTTTATCAAGTGTGGTAAATAAAAAAGTTTCAGGGTTTTCCCTCAAGGCCGAGCGAGGGGGTCAGTTCACCCCGGCCTAGCAGGGTTAAGTTAACTTAACAGGACCGACTGTGGTGGAAGGAAGGAAGGAAGGACTGGTAAGTTCAGTGGTAAGTGGTACCGCCCCAGGTGGGTCCCCGTGTCCCCCCCTCCTTTCAGTTGCTGAGTGACGTGTCCGTGTGCCAGGCTGCGCATGGGCGGCACGTCGCCACGGGTCTGCCTGATTTCCCGGCACCTTCTCCGCCCCCGCCCCCACGCTGCGCTGCGCCTGGGTCGCAGGGTCGGTGGTCCCTGGAGTTTACCGACCACCAGGCCATCAGGGAAAGGGAATTTGGACCGGACGCTGGCTGGACCACGCGTGGGGCATGGCATGTCGCCATTACTTGCATCACCATCATCAATCACCGACTTTGGTTCGAGGCCATCACTCCACCACTCACACCAAAGGGGGGTGGACCACCAGCTTTCTTGCTTGCAACAAGGGCCCGCTTTACACTTCTCTATGGAAGGAGGACCGTGAGTGGACTTCCATGTGGAGTAGAAGCTTAGGACCTATTTCCAACAACTTCAGGATTTCACCATAGTTGCAGGCTCAGTCGGTTTGGTGGAGGAAAAAAAAATTTCCCGTGCGGGAAAATAGACTTTAGACGGATTTGACATTTTCTGGTATTTTTCAGTCCAAGAATGAATTTACTATGAATTTTTTTTGTCAAGATTCTTTGAAACCCTATTCTTGTTATGTAGATATGTCTAATTCCAACCATAGGCTAGTTAAGAAATCGACTGGCAAACAACGGCTTAGAATTCATCGTAACTGAGCAGTTAACAGTGGCCCACTTGAACGGAATAAAAACAACCTACGAGTTGAAAATGGGGTGGTGGTCATAAAAAGATCACTTTACTTTAGGAATTGGAAAAATTATTTTCAAGTTTTCTAGAATAGGAATTGCTTTTGCCGACGTCCATGATGTGGAAGCTATATATATAGAAACTATATGTGTAGTGAAGGAAAAACTACATTTTAGGAGTAGCTTTGACATCTTGTCCAACTTCATAACATTGTTGACTGGGACAGTTTGTTATTCCTTGAAGGAGGAACAATACATTTCTGGGTACCAGGGAAAAGGTTTAGTTTAAATCTACATGCTCAGCTTGGCTAGTTAGTTTTGATTTTCTCTTGGTCGTATCAGTGTTGTTGGGTGATGCAATAGAGCTATTGGCTAGTATGGAAAGTAAATAGTGTATTGCAAAGTGGATAGAGAGCTGTTGACTGGAGGGGGGGCTCCACATTTCGGGAGAAACAAAAGGGACCCCTCCAGCATTGTATAACAATGTTCTGTTTAACCCACAAATGACATTCCCTTGTCTAATGGACAGCTCAAGGGAGAATAACACCCTAAAAGCAAGGGCATGGTTTTTGATCGTGACGTGCAAAAGTGAACAATGAATGTTGCTTTGACTTTGCAGCCTGAATTGATGTACTCGATGAGCCATATTTATTAGAGAAGTGGGTCCAGTAGCTTAAAAACATTCTAAAAACGATGCAACAAATACTTTTGGGCAACGATTCTCTCATAACTAAGTCCAAAAAGCTTGGTTTGTCATTTATTAAGGAGTAAAGCAACTAAAAAGTGCAAGTCCAATGTTTAAATTATTTTTTTTAGAAGTCAGAAAAAGCCTCCATACTTTTCATGGGCATTTACCTACTAATTTTGCTAGCAAACAATTCCAATTTACCACTTGCAAATATTGCAAAATTCTATACAAAATTCTAAAAATCCTTTTTTTCCTGCAAAGTTTGGTTAATTTTTGTACATGGAAGTTCATCTTGATCCATGTTGGATGGAGATTTCATTATTAGAATTGATACTCATAGAGGCATTTTTTGAAAATGGACAATATTTCTAACTTCATGTGATTTTTGAGTGAGTAATTGTAAGATTTAGTATTGAGGTCAATTTCAAAGTAAATGCAAAAAATCTAGCTCAATAAAAAGATCATAGCACTTGAAGTTGAGTGATTATTTTGGTTATACATTGTTTTATACTTATAATAAGTACATATTCATTTGTAACTCTAAAATTGTACACTAAAGATGTAAGGGTGAAAATATTGTTATAAAGTTGAATATGTATAGAATCTAATGCAAAAAGAAATCATCAAGGTCCATGAAAAAAGAGATTTTAGATTCTTGTAGTGATGCATTTTTAGAACACTATGAGAATAAAATATGAATTTTCAAATTGCTGAAGACAAAATACCTAAAATTGATTCAACATAACATTATTCACCAATTGTATATCTTCCCATGTAACTAAAAAAATAAAATGAGATATTTAAGAATGATCTTTTAAAGGATGAGGTGGTGTAATCTCCCAAGCTCATAGAAAAGATGATTTTAATTTTGAGTTATACTCTTGAGCCTTCAACAATTTACAAATTTGGTAGGTATGTCCCTAAAGAAAAAGGCACATTTGGGGGATAATTTGTCAAAAGTTTATACTTTTTAGGGCAATGAGAAAAAAATGGAAAAATAAATATTTAAAAAAATCTAACTATACAACTTATTGTAGACTACTATGGAAATGCATAAGGAAACTTTGACCGTGCAGATTGAAAGATTATAGCATTTGAAGTTAGAAGATTTTTTTTCCTAACCTTGTCTGATAAGGTCAACACACTTCAATTCTTCCTAGAGTGAGATTTTTGCACTATACAAGAGATTTTTTTGATAGTTGCATCATATATTGTGCTAGTTACATACCTACCAAATTTCATAGGTATTTTGCCCATATTGCCTGAAGCTACCTACCTTACTCGAAATTTTTGGGCAACATAACATTAGATCTAGGCACCTGATTGGAAAAAAATTCATATTCTCGACATGTCCACAATTTGTGACAAAATTTCAGAAAGACCCGTTCAAAATTGACTTCATAGAAACCTACCCAAACTTCCAAATGGTATAGAGCAACCAAACTGTCCTTCATGCGGTAAGGAATTTGATGAAGACTCTCATGAATAAAGGTTGTGTAATTTATGGAGGATTTGGTAGGAATCAAATTCCAAAAATGCTTAGGTCACAATTAGGTACAGTTACCTTATCATGTATGCTTTCCCCCCTCTAACATATGCTCCTTCTATTCCAAAACGATCTTCTGGTTGAACAAAATGTTATTGAAACCCATTCGAGGGGGTACACTTTACTGAGAATAAAATGCCCGAAGGTCAATACACGCCCGAAGGCCTTTGAACGCCCGAGGGCAGTGAAAATTCCCGGAGGCAAGGGAGAGGAAAAGGGGCCCGAAGGCGGTGATGGTTGAACAAAATGTTTGGGATTAAGGTTGAAAATAAATGGTACTTCAACCTGTTTCTAAGTATATGAAAGAAGTTGTTACTCATTGACTAAATCTTCAAGAATGATTCAGTCCCATTGGACGATGGTGTCTCTTGTGTGTACCAGGGTTGAACAAGATTTGGGGCGGATGGGAAGCGTGAAGAACATCATGGTTTTGTTGGGATTTTCATACGACGTGAGCTGATAGTGACGTCATCACTTTAGGCACAGAATTTGATTTTTTGGGGTAGGTTTGCTCGGTAGTTTCTTTATCACAAACTGGCATAAGGTATTTTGCCTCTTTTGCAATGAAATTCCGTTTCATTTGTGTCAAAAAAAACAAAAAAACTGGCATAGGAAAGAATTCATTCATCACAGGGTAGATTACATCGTTGAATGCCGGTAGTAAGGGAGGTTACAGAGTCCTTCTTCACTGTCACTGTACCAAGAGTAATTCCTTGGTACACTGGCCCACAATTTACGGCAAGTTTCAATTCAAGATTTTGTACATTCAAAGGAGCTTCCACCTCCATTCATGGAAAGCAATGAGTCCCCTGCCATGAAGTTCAAGACTGTTATGCAATCAATCTGCGCAATCTTTGACATTCTTTTCAGTTATTTTATTCAACATGTGCAATCATCTTTACAATATTTACAGCTACTTGATTCGACATTTAGTAAATACCAGAGTCCTTCATAATGATACGTCGGTAATTCAAATTTGGGTTTTCATTTTGAAGCGCTAAAATATCATCAGGTAAGTTAGTTACAAGCAGATTTGAATGTTCAGATCTACAGCAGATGGTAAGTGTTGTACTGTACTGCTGCCAGACAGAGATTACGAACAAGAAGTCCACAAGACACATGATTTTGTCATGAACGCGTCACTATTTCAAAGTAAGTTGCAGCGTGGGTTCACTGATCCTACTCTGCTGCAATGCTAATTCTAATGTTTGTTTACTCCAAACCCCAGAAGTCACATCAATCCTTACAACATACCGAACGAGTAAGTTCAGTTAACTACACGGAAATTAAGGCACAATAAACCAAAAAATGTTGCAGTCTAAAAGGCTATAAAAAAACCTTGCAACCGGGAAGCAAAACATGGGTCAAATCCAATATGGGTGTCAGAACTCATGATTCCTGCTCCACGCTTTGCAGGGTCGTTAGTCGTTACCGATTTGAACAAAATTCTCTCCCCAGAAGACTAAGGTAGCCCCCTCTAGAGTTTTTGAAAGTCATCAGTCTGTAATCGCCGTCATGTGAGGGCCAATTCTGACACCCCCAATGTGCCCTGGCTACTGGGAGCTCGGATGGTCAGTCAACCAGTGGAAAAGATTCTACGTTACCTCCAACTCATATTTCTGATCCTGCAGACTATCTTTTCGCATTCCGACAGCAAATCTACCTGGGCGGCATCTCAAATCGAACCTTAGATTTTGGTGACAGATTAACACTTGTTTGCAATCGTGACTGCTCACAGGAATTCATCAAACGTTGATAGTCTAATAAGGTAAATAAAGTACTGGGTATGAGTCTTCCGAGGGAAAATAGTGAGAACAATCGGGCAGGGACTGGCAGAAACTGATGATGGATCACGAAAGAACAGACATATAGTAAAATATCAAGGTACAAGGATGGAAATTCAGAAAAGTAAATTCAGCCCCAGGAAGATAAAACTGAATTACAATATTCAATTCCAAAGTGGCTACAAATAGACACGATTGTGTCAGAAGAGTTTGTGGTGGTGGTGGTGGTGAATACCTGACATACAGGAACACAAACCAGTGGTACTTTACATTCACTATAGGAATGCCCCGAGTCCTTCTATCACTGGCCCCAGCTATTTGCTGGGAAGTCGCCAGCAACGGATTTTGCAAAAGCTGCAACATGAACCGAGATTATTGGGTTGCTCTCTTCTTAGCCGAAATCATGGCCGCTGATACGCCTTTGCTGCCAAAAATTCCAGGCCACTCGGAGCGCATCACTGGAATGAAGGCCTTGGAGACGCATTTCTGGAAAAGGAACACAGCTCAGGTTAAAAGAAGAGTCAACGGCGTACACCTTCACCAACATGAAGAACAAACTCAACATCAGCACGACTGAAAATCAAGCCAAAATAGGAACGGACCTTATTTGCAGCGGACAAGACAGAATAATTGTTGAAGACCACCGACAAGCACTGCTGCAACCTGCAAGACCACGTGGACCAAACTTTACTCAGTTTGCATTGAACACATACATCGAGGTATAGGGACCGACAATGCGTCAATACATCAAGCGGCGGAAAACGTCCAAACAAGACCATGCACATCTGGAAGAGTAAAAGATTGCCGATAACTACCAAACAACCAACATCGGAGAGAACTGAAGACAGGACGACATAATCCAACAGAGAGGAAGAATCGAGCTCCAGAAAAACAGAAAATATTCAACAAGATGCTCAATCACATTAAAACACGGACCGATACAGGCCCCGAGAAAAGCACAAACTGGAAAAATGGTGGACAGCTTCGAATTTCAACAGGGATTTCGGAGTTCAAGCAAAGAAGTCAGTTGGCACGGACCACACATGATACGCACGAAGCACACGGCGAACAATGTTTCCAGATTCTACAACCAACCTGGGAGAAATCTCCAAATCATCGTTGAAGTACAAACGCAGAAGCTTGGATAAGATAACATCTTCAATGGCCTGAACCTCTTGGAACAGCTTACTCAGCAAATCCTTCGGCAACCAGACTCCGGGGAGTTTCAGGCTCCTCAACAAAATCATCCCCCAGTTCCTCATAGATAGTTCCACAGTCCAACAACGAAACCAGGAGCTCCAGCAAAGGTCGACGCATTGCAAGGACCAAATCTCCTTCGACACCGTATGCACAGTTTTCTGCGCGAACCTGCAGACGACAAGAATCCACTTGTTAGGAGATTGGGCAGACAAATAGTACGTTCGAAAAGTAGAGGCCAGTTGAAGTGGGGAGAAAGAGAGAGAGAGAATTAAGAATACCTGGGACCCGAGGGGGCAAGGCTCAGGAAGTCCCAGATCAGGGTCAATTCCAATGGCTCGATCCAAACTGGTGGCTCCGTGGCAAAGGATAAGATCGAAGACGGCCTTAACAGCCATATTCTGCACGACTGAATTACCACTCGACATAGACAGCCGTAGTTGCCGAACGAATCATAAGGTAGGTTTTGTTGCCAACTGACCAAACAGTCCCAAGCACCGAATGCCGGATTTTCGAACCTCAGGGTGGACATGTTTTACCTGAAAGTGATACCTGGAAGTGATACACCACACAATTAGCTGTGAAGGTTCAGGGCGACAAAAGCTACACCACAGTCGCAGCACTGACTGCTACATCACGAAAAACTGCAGCAATGCCGAAATGAAAGCGCCAGATTTATGAGGTATTGGGGAAACCTGTACGACTAAAGAAGAAGAGCAAGAAAAATAAGAGAGGCATGGAAGAGTTTATGTGCACACCCGTAGTCGGCAAGAACCTCTAATTTGAGATAGGAAACTCAAGACATACTCTCCACTCACAAATTGCCAGTTCCGAGAACAGAATCCAATTCTTGTTCATGATGACTGAAAAGAGCAGAAAAGGAAATTTCACAGTTTGAGCCCCTCAGAACACCGCACCTGTAGCAACATATTTTTGACCAAGGTCATCCACCTTAGATCTCTATGCAACTGTTCAGCTGAAGAGTGTAAGATAGACGCCTGAAATTAGATACAGGGAACTCCGCTTGCATTGTCAGCCCGCAACGTCCAACTTGTTCTCCATTTCTTTTGGACCGGCCCAGTGAAACAGAAGCGAAACCTTTTGAATCTAATGACTCCACAAAGCCACACCCCCAACTGAACTTCTCCAATGGCGAGTGAATTACTTCCACTTTCGTCCCTGGGTTTCTACCACCAATGGTGGGGGTTACGCTAAGTTCTAGAGTTGGCTGAACTAAGACACCAACCGGTGCCCATGCCAATGGCTGTACCATCTCAAATGAAGCTGATTTCTCAGGTGATAGTACAGCTAGAGTGAGCCGTGTCCCCCATCTATTCTTGTAGGAGTAGCTGACCTTAGTGTCTCCAGGAAATCGGCCTTGCACCTGTAGGAGCCCCCCTTTTGTTGTGGTAAAAGCGCTCCCGGCTAGGCCCTCCCCAGCCACATAGGTCATCTGCCCATTTGGAAACTGCAGATCCAAAAAGGAGCAGGACATAGGATTCACAGAGAGCATAGCCATGGCTAACCATCGCCGATGCTTTGACCACACTGCTGGACAAAGCGAGTGTAGCCCCTCCTTTCGATCAAAGCCATACCACAAGCAATGTCGTTTGGATAAATGGACTGGTAACAAAAGAGTTGAGGCTCGGACGAACAGAATTGGTCCCAATTGCAACAGAAACAGTGGTGTCGATGTCCCACCCTGTGTAGCTTCCACCCGCCAAAGATCACCACGGGCCACAACAGAGGTTTCAATGTCTTGAGTACGGCTTGAGAACGCTGTGCTCACAAACGCACTACTACGACTGCCAGTAGGACCTGCGTTCTGCGCGAGTATCGACATGACATCCTCATCAGCAACCTCTTCCATGTCCTGAACTTTCTGAAATGTTAACGAATCATCATAATGACCACCACTTTCTTTCCTGGATGCAGATCGTGCGCTAAACTCTTTCTCAGTCCATGAGCGAACATCCGAATCCTGGCCCTCAGAAAACGCATGAGTAGGACCTGTATGTGAATTTGAAGACGACCTCAATGAAGCGGCCTCGAAGGAATGTAACGAAGAGTCATCAGCCTTCTCAATGGGACCAGAAAATCCTTGCATTAAACTTCCAGCCAGATCAGACAAATAGGCTCCTATGACAGCTCCAGCTTGTCCAACATGAGTGCTCACATCTTGACCCAAATGTTGAATTGCGAACGATTCAGGGAAACCAGCACCAATGCTCAAGGGATGTGCAACTTTCATATCTGAACCAAAGCGTGAACCTGCCGGATGTGTAAGATGGTCGAATGAAGAGGACCACGACCATGGAGTGGGCAAAGACGAAAGCTGGATATGAGGGGAAGGTAAAGGCATCAAGAATGACAAATCAGATGGGAAAGGGAGGGCAGGAAGAGAAGGGATATGCTGAGGTATATGACTTTGAAGACTGCCTTTCAGGCCCTCAGCCACTGCTGTGAGACAATCCAAAACGCCTTGTCCTTGCCTCTTCACATCATCCAAGGCTCCAAGATAATGCCGCTCCAACTCCATTTTTTCTGCTGTCAAATCCGAAAGCTCTTGCAACTCGATCTAGAACCTCTAAATAAGTTTTCTATGTCACTTGTCACTATTAGACTTCCATATTCCAATAATTCTCAGAACGCGATTCACACCCCAAAGTCGTTGGAGCACTTCTAAAAACGCAACATCTGCAAAATAGCTTCACAAACAGGAATTTCACCCAGCTGAAGCTAAGACATGGCCCCCTTCTAGTTCCGCCCTTCCTAATGCCCTAATCCCTAATCAGCCCAGCAGCGTTGGCATCGCACAGACCCATCTCAGCGCCACAAGGAAAAACCAATAACTCTCTTGGATATGAATTCGAAATCACTGTTGTAGACAGACAAAACGCATCACCTGCACAAAATTTTACATCCCTGTAAGACTACGACATGACATTGAAAATACGACAAACATGACGAACACATACAAGACCAAATTCGAGACATATACCCTCCGTCTGTTGAAAGATCCAACTGAAAATACTCAAGCACATACACACGAACATGTACATACAATTTTCAAAGAAAATCACATCGATAAAACATAAAGCAGCCATGCACGAACCCTGTGACTGCACTATTTCAAAGACCCTCACAAAGCGCACACGCGAAAGTCGAGTGACGTACATCAACAATAGTTCCAAACAACACAATTCATCAGATCACGTCACCGGTTCTTCCCCAAAATACCCCATGGCCCACTTTCTCCAAAGAGACAGCTCTATAAGAGAATCAAAGTGACATTCTATACCAATACCATAGAATCGGAGGAAAAAAACAACAAAAAACAGGCTAATTAGACAAACCGCTTCCATGCACAACCTCCTATCTACACCCAACCTCGTAGAAAACAGTGAAAAAAACCCCGACTGCCAGGATCTTCGACACACACACTCCTCAATTCGATTCTCCGCACAGTGGGATCACATAAATTTAATACTAGGAGCTCATCTAGGGTAGGAGGTTCTAAAAGCGCTCAGGCTCTAAAATCGCCCACCTCCTCAAATGTAAAAATCTACGAAAATTTCACCACTAATTCCACAAAGCTCCAAAAAATATGAAATGACTTGGGTTAAATGCCAATTCCACTTGTCTTTCAAGAAAAACTTACTGAAAAATATTTCACTTCCCCCAAATTCCGTTTCAGCTCTTAAATGAGCAATTTACGGACCTTCTACCTTACATCAATAAGTGCAGTATATGTCGGTGCATGCAACCAACGTGACACCTGATGATGTACAAAACTTGAAACAAGAAACGGTGCCCCTTTCAACAGCAATTGACGGTTCTCCACAACCTTAAGGGCAATTCAATCACAATTCACAAGTGGGTACCAACGGTAATAAAATCAAGTACCTTCTTCTTGTGTGCGACGAAAGAAAACGCAGAGTTGGTGCAGAACAGCAACCAAGAGCAGCCGCTTTGCAAAGCATGAGAGTGGAGATGGACCAAACCCACAGAAATTCGAGGCTGGCTCCCGCAATCTTACGTTGAATTTGTTGTCGAAAAGAAGAGGAGGACGCAACAAGCAAGCTCACTGACTAAGTTGAGCTTGGCACGACTTTGGTATGAACGAGAAAGTCTGCCTTGGAAAGAAAACCCTACCAACCTACTCTACCAAAAACACCAATTAAAACAACAGCAAAGCAAAAACAAAGACCCAACCAGACAGAAGAAGCTGAATGGACCTCCGTCTTGGTCTCATCCAAAAGTGGGCCTCGTGCCTTGCACCGCCTTCTTCTGTGAACACGAAACCGCCATATGTGTTCAAAGGGAGAGCACCCAATAAGGGGGAAGTGAACCTTGCTTAACCCTAAAGGAAAGGAAAGGAAGGACCGGAGCCCATGACCGTGTAAGTCAAACTTGAAAGTCCCTCACCCCTAAGCAGGGCTTTTTTTTCTTTTGGCTTTTTGGTGCCAAATTGCACTTGAAAAAAATAATTTGGCTAGAAAATGGCAAAACATTGTAAAATTTTTTTGCCAAAAAACTTTGAATTAAAGAAAAATCTTGGATGAAATTGCCAGACAAAATAGATTTTTAGACATGAGATATGTGCTAATGTAATATTTTCTATCCAAAATGTGGATGAATGCTGAAATTTGGAGCACTACTATAACATTTTATATTGCTACTTTGGCACTTCACAAAAGATATTAAAAAAGCCCTGCCCTTGAGGTAACTACACCTAAAATCATATAGTTGAGCAATTTAGCATAGATCTTATTATTGTATTGAAAACCTTTTTGTACGGTCTTGTTAGTAGTCAAAAGGAGATTCTAGATTATCTTAGAATGCATTTTTGGGACACGGTGTGAATAAACTATAATTTTCGAAGTGCTGAAAATAGGATTTAGGACAACCAACTATAGAATCTCATGAATTATTTTTTTTAGTACATTTTAGGCAAGACATAACATTGATAAACCAGCATGGGGGGTTCCCTTTTCCTTCCTCAGAAAGTGGGAGCCCCCCGTACTGTTGAAGCTACGTGGGGGGAGGAGAGTGGCCTGGCAGGATGGCCAGCTCCGATGAACACATTGAGATTTAAACTATAATTCCCCCCAGGTATATTGGGGGGAATTATATCTCCACGTGGGAGGTGGAAGGTGCACAGGTTAAGCAATGTTATGGACTCTAGACTATGCAGTTATAGAAAGTGGTCAAAATCAAGTGTAATTACCTTGAAAGATAGAGCCTATGACCATGTAGTCAAACATGAAAGTCCCTTACGTTGTATCTTCCATTTCTTTACTATTTATGAATAGAATTTTTTGGTTTTATTTTTTTGGAGATGAAATAACATGTGTGATGTTTGTCATACAATTTTCAATTTTTTTTGGTGAACATTTCAAATTACCTTGAATTTTTGAAGAAAAAGTAAAGAAGATTCATATCAAATATAAATCATGTTCAAAAAAATTTAAACTCTTCAAAGCAAAAGTAAATTATTGTATAGTGTGAAATAAAAACAAATTATAGTGCAAAACATTGTAGTGTAAAGAATTTTTTTGTATCATTTTATAATTAGAAAAATGGTTATAGATCCTCAACTTTGAACATCACTAAAATGCTATTTCAAAGAAATTTTCAAAATTTCCAAGTAGAGTAGAAACAATACTTCAAAGGTTTTATTTTGTTAGTTTTGCTCAAAAGCAAAAGAAATTTGTTTGAATGTCAAAATTCAGGTTTAAGCGGAAAAAAACTCAAAGTATTGAAATACATTGGATAGTATATCATTTTTTTGATAAGCTACTTTATATAAAATCAAAACACAAATAAAATGTCTTGAACTTAATTCACTAATGCCTGTGGCTATAGCATCAATGAGGTTGCACATCCAAAATTGGATGAAAATCATCCATATTTCAATATGCACAAAGCTTGGTTGACCATCCAAAGGACACAAAATGTCCTTGGTGTTGTTCTAAGGTTAACCTTGGAGGGATGGGCCCATGACTACTAATTTGAAGACTTATTGTCCATCACTATTATATTTGCTACCATTTTGCAACTAGATATGAGTGAAAAACTTTATATTTATTTTTCAAAGTTGAAACCATATGTCTAATATAAGTCATAAAATTTTCAATTTTTTTGGAAAAAATTTGAAATTATTGTGAACTTTTAAAAATGTAGCTAAAAAATTCATATCAAATGTAGAATATGCTCAAAAAATCTGAAATTTTCTCCATAGATGTGTATTATATTGTATAAAATCATGGTATAAGCCAAAGTTATTATATCAACAAACCATGGCTACAAGTATGAGGTTCATATTGCTATAAAATATTGATATTTGCGAGTTTAAATTTTTTTTGATTGGAATAGAGACTAAATTTGATAGGTTCCATTTCATTAGCCCAAGGGGGTGATTTAGAAAATTTTGCATGTTACGTGTGGCCAAAAATATGGTATATTATTTGCCTCCGGCGGCCCGATAGTTCGCTGCTAAGTCTCGTAGGTTGCTTGTGATTTAGGTTGATTTTGGTTGATAGCGTAGTCTGAAAATTATTAAAATGGGTAAGGTAGGAGGTTCTGAAATTGTATAGGCTCTAAAATCGCCCACCCTACTCAAATGTACAGTGCCCTCTAGAAAGTAAGGTAACCCCAATTTCGACTTGGAGGTGTATCTTCCAAAATTTGCCCTTTTCGGGCCTAATTTTCAAAACTAACCTATTAAATTTATGGATTTATACAATCTTCATCAACATGCCAAATTTCAATTTCAAAAAACAAAATTTTTATTTTTGGTAAATTATTTTGTGAATTTTTCATTGTGTTACAAAATAATTGATTGAAAAATATTGGTGATGAATTTTTTAAATTTTATCGTGCAAATATTTAAGAAACATCAATGTGCACATTTCACTTTTAGGGAAAACTTACATTACCTAGGAAAAACTTTACACTAAAGAGAATTCAATGTCAAGGTGTTGCCTTCCCAAATTTTATGAAATAGATATCTTTAAATTGCAATCATATATTAGTAATTGAACCTTATATTATCACTACTTCTATAACTTTGAGCATGATGGTGCAATTGGTTTGTGAAAACTTAATTATAATTTAGAAAAATTTGTTGTACAAATTTTATATTAGTGACCCTTTGACATTGAATTCTCTATAGTGTAAAGTTTTTTCTAGGTAATGTAAGTTTTCCCTAAAAGTGAAATGTGCACATTGATGTTTCTTAAATATTTGCATGATAAAATTTAAAAATTTCATCACCAATATTTTTCAATCAATTATTTTGTAACACAATGAAAAACTCACAAATTAATTTATCAAAAATAAAAATTTTGTTTTTTGAAATTGAAATTTGGCATACTCATGAAGATTGCATAAAACAACAAATTTAATAGGTTAGTATTGAAAGTTAGGTTCAAAAAGGGCAAATTTTGAAAGATATTCCTCAAAGTCGAAATTGAGGTTACCTTACTTTCTAGAGGGCACTGTACATTGCTTGTACATGTTGCTTTTTCATAGCCTTCAGCAATGTACAAACAATGTACATTTCAAGAGGTGGGCGATTTTAAAGCCCTATGCCACTTCAACTTCAAAATTTCATAACTAATTCTAGAAAGCTCCAAAAAATATGAAACAACTTGAGCTAGATGCCAATTTCTCTTGTCTTTCAAGGAAAATTTACCGAAAAATATTTTGAAACGTTCCACCTCCCCAAAAATCAGTTTCAGCTCTTAAATGAGCAATTTATGGACCTCCTACCTTATATGCTTAGAAAGGTGGCTTTGAAAAAAAAATGCTTTCGTCGGGGCTATGTCCTCAGGTTCTGTGTAAGTACTGTTTCCTTTTCATCAATAGTAATGGTCCATGTGTTTCAAGAAAAAAAAAAGATATGGTATTTTATTCATTGCTCCTAAATTTTTGAAAAATATTTGAGATTATATATTATAGAAAAAATAGGTGAATCGCAATTATAATATTGTATGGACATAAATAATCTGGCCAATTTGGGTTTTTTAGATCTAAATGTAAAAGTATTCTAGACTAGGGCTATGATTAGGGTTTGTATTTCTGCCAAATATTGTATTGAACACGGATGGATGAATGTGGTGGTTTTTAGGTCATCTCTTCTAATGTGTATGAATCTAAAAAATTTGGCTTGTTTTGCTTAAGTCATCTCTCTCATTCTAGAAGGGTTTGTTTTGTGGCAAATCAAATTTGCATCACATTGAATTCTATGTATCGATGTCATGCGAAGGTTGTAGTGCAAATGAAAGTTGCATTATATGGTGCATTCTAGGTGATTTGCTATTCTATCTTAGTGTTTTGTGTTGTTTGGGTGCAGGAGTCACATTCATTATAGACACTAAGTATGTTTTGAATTCCTACACAGTGGCATTTACATATAATAACCTCTATGTGTCCACAACCTTCATTTGTAACTCAGTTTGTTAGGTGTTTAGCAATGTTCTATGGTACCACTAATATAACTTATTTTGTAGTGTTTTGTTACTTATAAGGTATAGTTTTGTTACATATAGAGTGTTTTCACTTCAAGATCCTTTAATTACAATGAAGTAACTGTATGAAAAATTGGCCTATCATTCAAATTCAAAGTAAATGTATGGTACTTAAAATTATGACAAATTAGAAAATTAGGTATTGATATGGACTATTTAATTAGCCCCCTCTATCAAAATACCCCCATAAGTAATATCCCTCGGTCACATGTGATATGCAATCCTCCTTTGAAATCCCTCCCTTCGTGTGATTAAAATTCACATCAAAAGCAAATAGTACGAAATGACCAAAATAGACTACACAGGTGGTCTAAGAAAGTCAATAATACAATAATGAAGGTGCTAAACTATTAAAAATAATGTACTCAAGCAACTTCCAAAAGAAAACATTTTTTCTAATTCTATATACTTATGTGAAGTCCTCCAAAGAATGTTTAGCGTCTTCTGCAGTGTTGTAGGGTTAAACAATTCCACATATTCAGGCCTTAAATGTGAAGGGCACCTCATGCCCTTCTCTATGAAGTTTAATTCAAAAGATTACACTTCAAATGACATTTTAACCTAGACTTTGCCATTCCCATTTTTTACTAAACATAAATTAGAAAATTGACATGTATAATGTATAACTTGAATAGATGCTTTGATTTGTGCAGTCAAAAGAAGGTGCCATCCTTCCAATACTATGGTACCTCCTTATTAGATTTCCCAAGGGTATGAGGAAGGAATCAAATAAAAATCTCACGGTTTCACAAAGGATATCGGCTTGGCATGTGTTTATTTGTTGATTTCTTGCTTTGTGCTCCAATGATGGGTGGATGGACACTGGGACTAACAACACAATACAACCACCAATGATCTTTCTTTATTCCCAACCCTACCATTTCTCAACTCCGGCCCAAAAGTTTGGCAAAATTTGAAGAGCCCACAAGTTGGCTTGCAATAGGAAAAGTCATAATTGTCATATTTTTTCATGCTTTGTTTTATGTGCCGCTAAATTGGAACTTCCCTTTTCTCTGTGGGAAAGCATTTGTTTTTAATGTTGAATCTTTATACAACGTCAATATGCAAAGGCCCATGGATTTTATCTTAGCCTTGCAATGGATTTGTCCCTTGATTTAGGCAAACTATCCCATTCTAAATTACATTAGTGGTGTACAATTCAAGATCTAAAATGTATGCCATTAATGTAATTTAGGCCGCAATGGACTTGCTTCCATTTGGCCTGGCATGGCGAGGATAAACCAACCCCCATGTTTGTCCTCCCAAAGTCATTCCATGGGGACATTTAATAAAAAAAAGCCCCCTATTTTGAACTTCATTAATTTGTCTTCTATACCTTCCATAGCTAATTTAGGGCCTCTGGTTGCAAATGTAAATTCTAAATTTTTAAATTTTTTCACTATTGGCACATAAAAAATTCCATCATTTTAATCCCTAGGAGTAGAAACAGGGACAAGCAAGGGGGTTGGTTCACAGCCAAAGAGGATTCATCCTCTTACTGCCCTGTATTTTATCCCTAGAGGAAACACACCCAAAATTTTTATTTGCCACCCGTGAAAAAATTTACAAATTTTGAATTCATATTTGCAACTCGATTTGCAATTAAAAACTCCAAATTAGCAAGGAGAGGTGAAGAAATACAAAATTTGCACATCACAAAATAGGACATAATTTTTACATTTACCCTAAACTAGGGCAATACAGTAAGGGGGTGAACCTCCTTGGTCATTAGTTCACCCCGGCCATCTGGGATTGGGGTACACAAAATAGTAAAATTAATTTGCCTTAACAATTAGGTTGCCTTACATCAAGAGAATTACTTTATGAGCCATTAAAGTCAATAAATATTTATTCAAATATTTCCATTTGTACACATAGAAGTTCATTACTCCCAATTACAACAATACCTAATTCAAAAGTAGTGCATTTTTTTACAATAATTGAAAATATTTACATATTAATGTCAAATGTTGAGAAATTAGTGTGGGGCAACCTAATTGCACTATTTTGTGTACATTAATGTTTACCACCAATCTTCAAGAGATCAATATGTTAATTGTGAAATTGGCGGGGCATTTTTGAGAGTTTAGGACTTTAGACTCCTACGGTCTCAATTTTAGTTGTGATTTTTTGAAACTTTTTCTTAACCTCTAAATGGGACCAAATTTTTCCTCACATAGTTTAGAAATCCAATTCAAAATACTGTAACTTTTGCATAATCCATTCTTTGAATTCAATGAAACTTATTGGAAAATTTGCAATCTCTTTTGTGAAAGTTTGCGGCAAAATTTTTAGATCAATCCAAGATGTACAAATTTTGAAGAAGACATTTGAAGTTCATAGGGTCAAGTTTAGTTCACCAAACTACATTTTCATGGCTCAACTTCACGGGCTTGCACCCCTTACATCCAATGTTTGTTTTAAATATAATTTATTGAGTTATACTCCCTCCGTCCCAAAATGATTGTCCCATGAAAAAATATTCTCAAGATTAAGGCAAAATTTGAAAATTTGGTAAAGTATTTAATATAGACATGTAGATTAACTCTTGATTTGCTCAATGGTTTGCAAAAATGGCAATATCAAGTTTAAAGCATGAACTACTTAAAGCTGGAAAATTGAGGTTGCAAGATCACATGAAAAATCACCCGCTAGCTTACAATTTTCTACCGAAAATGAGTACTAAGCACAACAATGCATTGTTTTTTCATCTTGTCTTTGTACCATGTGAAGATTTCGTGAAGATAGTTTAGCGTTAGATTTTTCTTGAGTAGCTTGTCAGCAGCTTGCTCTGAGCAACTTATATAACTAAAATTGACTATTTCATGAATTGTGTCTTCGTGGAATTGACAATGATTGTTTCATGAATTGCGTCTTCGTCTAATTGAAACTCTTATTGTGACATACTGACTATTTCATGAATTGCATCTTCATATAACTAAATTTGAAGTAGTGGACAATCATTTTTGGACATCTATTTTTGGAAAGATGGACAATCATTTTGGGACGGAGGGAGTATATGTTTTACTTGAAGTCTAGTTATTGCGGTAAAATTTTCATATCTATCCAAGTTGTTTTGAACGTTTGGGAGCAACTCGACGTTCAAAATCCAAACAATTTTTGGATTACAATGAACTTTGGTAGCCTATTTCTTTTTCATACAATGTCCATTTCTAATAACTTTTTCAAGAAAAGTTTTACATAATAATCTAGATTGTGTAATTAAAATTTCATATCAATCCAAGAAGTTATGAGTGACTGAAAAACATTTTAATAGAAGGAAGTTTAGCCTTAGATGCATTTTTGCAACCTTTGTTTTGCTATTTATTGACATTTCAAAGCCATTTTGCAGATATAAATAATGAATCTTGAATTGAATATTATATTCTTTCACCAATGTGTTTGTATAGTAGTTTTGAAGCACTTTATACTTACATAATTTTTATTTCATTTGAGTGAGTTTAAAAATCAAACTTCACCTCTAATGTGTTGCTACAAAAAATTTAGCATCCTTTTTCAACACTATTAATAATATTATAATTTTGCAATTATCTATATAGCCAAATGACTCCAAATTAGATTCATATCATCTACTACATGTACGCTACAAGATTGTTTGGTTGATATTTCTACACCTTTAGTTAGTGACATTTAGACCCATAACACTTCAAAAGCAATGATGTTCTTAAACGGCAAAATGCCCCCAATACATAGGCGGGGTTGAGATAGAAAAACATAAATGTTACATTCTGGGAATACATTTTTTAAATTTCTATAGGTACTTGGGAGCAAATGTTATACTGTTTTTAAACACAATTTACGCATTGTCGAGCAAAAAAAGAAATCCAGAGAAATTTGAAATAAAGTTTATAAGATTCATTTTTTATTGTTATTTTTACATTTAAGGAAAAATATGGTTTGAAGGATTAAATGTTGGACAATCCCTTCTTAGGACAATCTCAATGTTGGACTTGTTGTATTCCAATTCTACACTAGAGCTATTAACAATTTAATTTTATATTGATTCTAGGACCCACATCTACTTAATAATTTCTTAAAGAATGAAAAGCAAGCATTTTCTATTGTTTATTTTTTCTGTAGACTTTCAATTCAATAGACTTCGATATGAAAACTTTTAAGCTTGACATGCATAGCACAACAATTTAAAGCAAACATGATTCAAAGCCTTAAAATCTAAGTAGGCAAGGCATAAAAAAAAACAAATTTCTTTCAAATGCAAACTAGTGTGCCTTGTGCCGTTGCCACAGTCAAAATAAAAAGTAAAAGTACTTTTCTAATTTTTTGATTCAATAAAAACTTTGAAATTCAATAACTTTCACACAGTGAATCTAAACGCCACAAAACAAAGCCCATGCACCCCTCCTCGCCAAGGGCTTTCCGACGGTCGGGGAAATCTCAATGTATCAAAATAAACAAACAAAACAAAGGCAAACAGCCAAACTTAAGGTATGGATATCTGCTGCATGGGCGCTTGAAGCGCGGGCTGGCGGAGGAACCCATGCCATGCAGACTGCCAGTGCGCCCTGGGCATCGAGCTTGTCGCCCACACCGTGAGCTTATCTTCTTCATCTTCTTCACCATTTCGATCATCTCCACGAGGGCAACTTACAACGATTTGCAGAGAGCGAGACTCCAGAAGGGCACGCATCGAGTGTGAGAAGCCAACAGCAGAGCATTCCGGTTCAAGTGCTTAATTGGTTGCATCATCATCAAAGGAGGAGTGCAAGTCCCGGAATTAAGAGGTAGCACTTCTAACTTCTCATTGCTTAGCTTGCTCCGTTTTGGGGAACGGAGTAGAATGCACAAACTCCGACTTTGGAATAGTGATTCGTTTGCATGTCCCGCGGCAAAATTGCATTCCCGCTTCCGCTTATTTAACATGGTCCTGCATGCTTGTTTTGGGGATTAGGTTGAAGGACCATGCAGACTTCCTTTACTGCAAATGAAATATCTAGACTTAACATTGGCCTTCGCTTCGGGTCTCTGGCTAACAAGTGTCATATTGAAGTTCAATTTATTGATACGGTAGACAGAGAGCTCGTAGAGAGTCAGAATAGTGGGAATCAATGCACAAACATTCACTATATGTATGTTGGTCTAAAGCTCATGTTTGGTGGAGCTGCCTCAGTCTGCTTTGCTGAAGACCACTTTGGGCTTCCGACGTGAGTCATGATCATGGAGTCAGGTACGTAACTATCATGTTACCCTACATTAGTAGTCTGGGTGCAATTTTTTTTTAAGTACTTGTATTGCATTTTCCATAGCATTTCCTATAATTGTTTGCAATGTCGTAGTGCATGTGCAATATTTGTGTACTCCAGTCTGAGATCAATCTTTTAAATGTTTAGGTCTAGATATTTGGTGAATTCTCCGGAAAAAAACCTCTTACGTCTTGCCTCAGTTTTCATATTGGGCTCATGCCTTTGTGCAGAATCCTGTGGGGAGGATAGTGAATCGCTCCAGTAAAGATCAGTCTTTGGTAGACGAGATTTTGCCTCCAGCAGCGCAGGTACGTTAATCCTCCAAATTTGCACCGTCTTTGAAATGTATTTAAAGGCGCTCTTATCTGCACCCATGTGGAGGGCAAAATCGATGCTTATGTACTTTCATGAAAATCCAAAGAAATGAAAAACCAGTTTCGACTCGTTACTTCATTTCACTCCGAAGTCCATAATTCTTTTTTAAAATGACGAAATTTCACAGAATTGGTGGGCGGATTTTGACGAACCCGGAGCATTTGTAATTGACGAACTTGGAGCATTTCTAAAGCTTCAGCTGAAGAGGCTCAGCAGTTGCTTAATTGCTGGAAGGACAAAGTTGAAGCCTACAATTTTGTAAATCTCCCCTCCTCATTCTTCATGCCCAAAAGTTTTATTTATATGTCTCTTTAAAAAAAACTCTAAGTGACACTGCTTTGAGCGCTCATGCAGGTTGAAAAACCCCCGAAGAAATGTCTCAGGTGAGCTTGAGAAACTGGTGCGTCCTCACTTCGCTTTGAGCTTACATTCAATCCTGTCGTGATGCTGTCTTTCCTGTGCAATTACATATTCATCTACTTTTGAGTTCATTTTGAGTGCAAGGTGATAATCTCCCACATGTATCATGTATTACAGTTTTTAAGGTTGGAATACTCTAGTTTTGCAGTGGATTAAGCAGAAAGC
Source organism: Pseudisothecium myosuroides (assembly GCA_951799445.1). Taxonomy (NCBI): domain Eukaryota; kingdom Viridiplantae; phylum Streptophyta; class Bryopsida; order Hypnales; family Lembophyllaceae; genus Pseudisothecium; species Pseudisothecium myosuroides. Next base: position 20,727,908 of record OX637289.1, read on the forward strand.
CACAGTGAAGGAGAAAGGCGTTGAAAGCCCAAGTGAAATCGATTGAAGAAGAAATTGAATTTCTGGATAAGGAGCTGTCTCGGTTGAAGTTTTCAAGGTTTGACTTTACTGTTGCTAATAGCTTAGAGCTATTAGTGTGTGTTATATTACTAACAACTGCTTTACCCATTGCTGGGATATGGCTAACGTCAATTTATCCGTACGACTGCATTTTGTTGTGTTGTGTTCTCTTGATGTGGTGGTTTAAAATGCACACTGATGCAGAGCAACATTGGTTAGACCTTACAGGAAAATTGGAGCAACAAGGACCAAAAAACTTTAGGAGGCCAAGAGAGAGTTCGACCTGGGGACCAAAACATGACCTTGTTGGTGCCTTGGTTATGCAAGACAAATGAAGTGCAAGTAGGAAAATTTTGTGCGCAAGTGGGTGGAAGACGGACTTGGATTCAAGTGCGATCTGAAGATAGCATTACAGTTCTACCAAGGTTACATACGTCTCTGTCCATTTCTGGAAAAGTGTGAATGTTTTGGGATTGTTTGAAATGGGATACCCACATGTTTTGTACTACAATAGTGAATTGAATACATTATTGAAGTTGTAAAAATAAAAGCCTTCCCAAGGAAACGTCCAAAATATCATTTGTATAGTACATTTGGCACTACAGTCCCATTTTCTCACTACTGTATTGTAATAAACTTAGCATCGTTGCCTTGTAAATACTCCGTAATATGTGATAGTTCTGAGTTTCTGACGAACTGAATCATGTGATTTTCCTCTTTGTTTTTTTTCAGTTCACGCTGCAGTGTATCCTGAGTTCGGTCTTCTCCGGTTGGATGCGCAGTTTTGTACAGTACAGAGGAAGCTGATGTTGCAGTGTTGGAAGAGCCGGGACATTTGACCTGGTATTATCACGGGTGATGCTGGACTGATAAGTCCCCTGTGTGGTTCATACAAACTGCTTGGAATATGTCAAGCGGGAAAAGAATGGGAGGCTACTGGCTTTCCTTTTAAAGCACAGGAACTGGTTGGTTTGTCTATACTGCAACAAGGTGAATGTCATTTTTATAAGCAAATAAAATTTGTACTTTCCAAGTCCCGCTTCCATTTATGCACATACTTAGACAGCACTTTCAAGTAGTTATCTAAATCTTATCTAAGTGACAGTTGTAACAACAACTCTTGACTTCCTGAGCTAACAATGACCTCTCTATGATAGGTCTTGCGCTTGTCAGCTGCAACAAAAAATTTACCAAATCTTTTGTTTGCAATGTTTATGGAGTGAATCCTCAATTTCTGAGCAGTGGCAAGAGATTCATGGAAGTTGCCAAATTTCAAAGGATGCTTACTACCTTGGGGAATTGATCTGGAACAAGGTACGACTTTGTTGTTGCATTAAAAGAAAGTCTGCCTTTTTTATTTTGTTGGAATATGGCTTATGTTGGTTTGTCAGTATTTTGTTGTTGTGTTGTGTTCTTTCTTGTATGGTGGTTCCAAATGTGCACTGATGTAGAGCAACATTGGTTAGGCCTTATGGAAAAATTGGAGCAGGAAAATTGGAGCTAGAGCTCACAAATTAAGGCGTTTGGTATGCGTCCTGCAAGAAAAGACACTAGTTCAAATTCTCATTTATTTTGTTTTATAATATACATTTATAATATAAAATTGTTTCAACATTAACCCTTTAAGGTCCGTGCATCCAAAAAGTGGATGCGCCTTGGTCAACTCTAATTGTAACTTTCAAAATATCCATTTTTGATATATCTTTTAAACTAAGAAAATGAAGCTTGGCAAGTTTTGTTTCTACTCCATTTGAAAATTTTGAAAAATGTCAAAAATTAAAAGAGTTATTGCAATTCAAAGCTCCAAGTGTTAGAATACAAATAGCATAGAATGGTGTGTTTTTCATTCATATTTTCTATTCTTAAAATGTATTTTAACTTCAGATTACAAAATTATGTTTCTCATTCTACTCTTCATTATGGTAAAAATTACAGATTATTTTAATATATATTCTAATAGATATAATTTTATTTCCACCTTTAACTTAAAAAAATCACAATAATTTGATTTTTCCATCAAATTTACTGAAAAAAACATCATCTATAGAAAATGAATGTGTCTACCAATAAAAAATATCAAAATTTTATACATCAATTAAATAAAAGGATAAACTTGGTTTGATAGCCAAATTTGACTTCAAGGTCTTTGTTGTGGCTGTTTTGGGTGTAAAAAATAAAATAACCAATTGAAAAATTTTCATGCTAATCTCCAATGCTACCTATACATCTTGAGAAAATTTCAAGTAATTTGGATTTCTTTTGCTATTTTAACTTATTTATGTTCAATTTTTGCAAGAAAATTGATAATTGCAATTACAATTTTTCATAAAACAAATTGAAAATTTTCTCAATGATACACCATTCATAGTTTCAAGTACTGAAAATAAAAAATTGTTGTTTGAACACAATTTAAAAGGCAAAATTTAGCTCAAAGATGATGTTTGACCATTTCACAATGGATCAAGTCCTTTAGGGGTTAAAGAGAAAAATCTTGCCCTTTTTCAATTCTTCTCAGTATTTAATCTTCTTCATTTCAAAATCATGTCTCCATTCTAAAATTGTGATTTTGAGATAAAGAAGATTAAATACCCAAGAGAGTTGTTGGAAGGCAAGATTTTTCTCCTTGATGTTTAAACAATTTACGTTATAAATTTATATTATAAAACATAATAAATGAAAATTCAAACCACTTATCATTTAGTTTCTCCTTTTGCATACGCATTCCAAACGCCCTCATTTATGAGCTCAACATTGTCTCACCCTTTTCCACGTTGTTGTCATGCGCCTCTAAATAATAGGTAGTTTTTTAAATCAAACTTAAGTCTGCTTTTAGAAAAACATCATTCCTTAAAAATGGTTATAAAAAACTTGTTAGGGAGTCCTCACATATAGTGAAAGGGCAACAAGCCTTTTATAGTTGGAAATATGTAAATTTAAGCCACCGTTTGTAGATTTCAAATCCATTTTTTAAAACTTAAACTCTAAAAAATTTATATCAGGAAAGATATTTCTGAAGTCTTCATTTCCACTTGTAGTAATAGCTTGACTTTCTTGTCCATACTTTTTCATATGTTGAATTAAAATTTTATATTTTCCTTTCAAAACCTCCTTACAATCTTCATAAAAAAATTGTTTTTCCTCTAACAAGCAATCCATACTATTTTTGAACAATTTTAATAAGGAATTTTGAATCAAATACTTATTGACATGTAAACTACATGTATAGTGTTATTTGAGGTTTGGAGCATGCATAGAAACTTGAACATCACAATAATTGCAATAATCAAGGTCATTTGTTGTAGCGACATTTGGCATCTTCAACTGGGCCAAATACAATCCCCTTCAAATGGCTAAATGCATGTCAATTTTAGGTTTGCACATACTTTTATGTGGGATCTATTTACATAGATATCTATATAGATATAGATATATGAGATTATTTTAACATATTGACAATTGACAATTATAATTTTTTGGAATAATTTTTTTATTGTATATTTCTCTATATTTTAGAATATACTACGACTTTTTGAAACTCAACTTTGTGACGTATTCTAAACAGTAGTTTGCATTTATGTATACATTTAGAACATTTTGGACTACTTGCATTTAAATGTTTTCAAGATTAATTTATGGTTCAAGAATTGGTTTTAAGCACTTCTATTTTAGAAGCAATGATATTCATAAAAACATTAAAATTTCTCCTGAGGGGCGATAACATATTCCATTCATGGAGTCATTTCTTGGGGGTGCAGTTCGTGGTAGAAGTAGAAATATAGGTATGAACAAATGTAGGGGTCCAAAAAAACATTGGGGCAAAAATTATAATTTGATTGATTATACTATAGGATATATAAAATATCATTGGATGTCTTCAAAATACTATAGGGTGCTAAATACTGGGTTCCATTAGGAAATGAAATAGACTTAGGATATCCCCCTAATATTCATTTTGTGTGACAGAAGTCTCACGTAGGGTTACCTTATGAGTTGGCCTATTTGCTAAGATGATAAATTTTGGGACGTTGGAGATGCCGTCCGATTGGTGGTACAAGAGTAGCCAATTGAGCACTCAGTCGTGGTCAACTTTAGATGACTTGGTTGCTTCTTAACCCCTAAATGCCCAAGGCTTGTTTTAGCATTTAAAATTGAACAAAAAGTCAGCATTTTGATAAGTTCAATCAATTTTTTTTGAATTGTAACCGTACAAATTCAAACTAGACATGTTAGAAATCACATAGGAAAAGAAAACACAAAATATCACTCATGAATTCAAAGATTATAATGTTTGAACATGAGGGTGTTAAAACTAAGAAATTCTTTCAATCCTTTTTTTACACATCAAATCTAAAAAGTTGGTCACCAAAAAAATATGAGGTTAAAGGGCCTAACATGCATAATCCCAATCAATTTATGGCTTCTCAAAATCTACTTTACAATTTTTTTAAATGAATTTCTAATGTGATTTTTCCTCCAAGATATAGTGTATTTGAGGCGCATTTTCAAGAGCCCTCAACACTATGGAAAGTCAAGATTGCAATGGGTACCCTTGCACAAAATCTTGAATATAAAAATCATAATCAATCATTTTGAAAATCGGATTTTTGACACTAAAAGTAGACTTCAAAAGGAATTTTACAAAAATATAAACTACTAAAAATAGCAACTTGGTTAGGTTTTATTTAACTTCAAAGTTTTCTCAACACCAAAATTTGGTGCCTCGAGCATTTAGGGGTTAATGCTGCCCAATAGACTAGGTGTGCACTGATTTCCTTTGTTTTTTTGTTGTCTTCAGTTTTTGGCCAGGTACTTACTTTGTTCCTTTGTTTTCTGTTTTCTTTAGTTTTTGATTAGTTGTAGTCAAATTTGGATAGTTTACTATGACGTGTGATATAATTAATTTTCCAATGCAAGTGTTACAATATCTCTTGTTCTGGGCCTTGTAAGTACTTGTCATTTTCAGCAATGGCTTTCTTTACCGCCTCAGACTCCGTCCGCAAAGATGACACAAGACCCTCGTCAAATTCTGGTGAAGCTTCATTTTTCTTCAAGTCTTCCCATTCCATTGTGGCTTCAAGCAAAGCTTCTCGTGCACTTGCTATCTTAGCACTCAACATATCTTCATTGCTTTACATTGTTAAGGTAGGACGTCCATAAATCGCTCATTTAAGAGCTGAAACTAAATTTTGGAAAGGTGAAATGTTATGAAATATTATTTAGAAAATTTTCCTTAAAAGACAAGTGGAATTGGCATCTAGACCAAGTCTTTTCATATTTTTTGGAGCTTTGTGGAAATATTTATGATATTTTGAAGTTGAAATGGCATAAAGCTCTAAAATTGCCCACCTCCTAAAATGTACATTGTTTATACACTGCTGAAGGCTATGAAAAAGCAACATGTACAAGTAGTGTACATTTTAGGAAGTGGGCAATTTTAGAGCCTATGCACTTATAGATCCTCCTACTTTAGTCATAGTTTGAGACAACATCTTGAGAATTGCACAAATTTTTCTTTGAAAAGAAGGACAATCATCTTGGTTGATGTTTGCTTGTCCCAAATGTTGCAGGAATGAACCGACTTGTTTTTTTTGGTTTTGGTAATTTTTTGTTTTTTGGATCAGGTGTACAATGTATCAAATTTTTGGGCTAGAACGTCGACATTCCATACAGGCTATGGCATGACTGAGTTGAGATTTAGGGTTCATGGGTGCAATGTACCTCTTTTTTGATAGTAAACAGTGGAAGAAAAAAATTGAGTGTTCAAAAAAATGTAGTTTGAAAAAAAAATGTAGCGGAATTTTTTTTCATAATAAAATAGCATACCACAAATTCATGGCAATTGGGAATTTAAATTAATGTATGCCCCCTTTTTAATACCCCACATTAGAAAATTATATAATGATAGAGTGCTAAATAATATGTAGAAGAAAAATAATACCCCCCTTTTAATTACCCGGTGTTCACAGCTATGTCCTTATTTTTTTCAAGGACTACACCCCTCGAGAGTCATTTGGAGAGGAAGTCATTTTTCATCAACATATTTGTATTGCACTCATTTTGATGACTTCATCTACATTTTAATGATTATCATTGGTATCAAAATTTAGATTTAGTGGTTTAGATAATGAGTTTTGGAAAGAAAAAAAATTGAAATTTTGTCAACATAAAAACCATGGATACAATTTTAGATACAAGATGTTAAGTTTGGTTTTCCAAGATGAATTTGAAAATCTAGTTTGACCTCTTTATGAAGAGAAGCAAGCGAGGGTTTTTTCAACTATTTTTTTTATTGACTTCAAACAAATGTTAAATTTTGCCTCTATTTTGTGGTTAACCCCCTAAGTGATCTATACTATATTTTGCTTCACAATATATGAACCATAATTTCATATACATTGATTTTTTATGTATTTTTTGGATGTTTTAATTGGATTGAGATTTTTATTGGAGCGAGTATTAGAGTAAGAAGACATTTGTACTAGAGTGATTAGAAGAGAGACTGTTGGTTTTGTTGCATATACTTTGGTTTTTGTGATACTTTATAGAATATTTTAAAATAAATAAATAAACAAAATACAAATAAATTACTAATGTGTAGACCTTAAGAAGATTGTTTCTAGAAAGATCAAGCATAAGATAATTCTTTAAGTAGAAAAACTAAAAAAAATTCAAGATATCAATAAATTTACACTTGGATACTATAATTTGTAAAATATAGAGAAATAAATTAAAAAATTAAAAAAAAATTGACTGCTCCTAACTAGTCTATAAAGATGTTCATTCATTTTTTTTTAAAGTGTATTTTATTTCTATATTCAAAATGCATTAATTCATGAAGGACCACGGCCTTTTCTCATCAAAAACACTCAAAACTGCCAATTCTATTGCACAAAGCAAAATAGTTGATTTTTTCTGCATATCTATCTATATGATCTTATATAAGATTAGTGTAAGAATGTGTGGAAGAAACTTCAAAAACTTTGGCCATGAAGATTGCAAGATATTTGAGTATAAAATGAAGAAAACAAGTTCTTTTTGCACCTTATGTCACTAGATTATCAAACTTTGAATCTTCTTAACTTAAATTTTTTGCATATTATTTATGAATAAAATATTTTATTTTTTCAGAGATGAAATAATATGTGTGTTGTTTCACTTGTTTGTCATAAAATTTTCAAATTACCATGAATTTTTGAAGTTAAAGTAAATAACATTCATATCGAATATAAATCATTTTGCAAAAAAAATTTGAACTCTTCAGAGTAGAAGTGAATTATTGTATATATATCGTGCAAAATAGAAGTAAATTATAGTGCAAAACATTGTAGTGTAAAGAATTTTTTGTATCATTCTATATTTAAAAAAGTGGTTATAAATCTTCAACTTTGAACATCAATAAAATGATATTTTAAAGGAATTTTCAAAATTCTCAAGTAGAATAGAAACAAAACTTCAAAAGTTTTATTTTGTTAGATTTGCTCAAAAACAAAAGAAATCATTCTAAATGTCAAAATTTGGTTTTATCGGGAAAAAAACTCAAAGTATTGAAATACATATCAATTTTTTGATAAACTACGTTATATAAAATCAAAACACAAATAAAATGTCTTGAACTTAATTCACTAATGTAGCTATAGCATCAATGAGGTTGCACATCCAAAATTGGATGAAAACCATCCATATTTCAATATGCACAAAGCTTGGTTGACCATCCAAAGGACACAAACTGTCCTTGGTGTTACTCTAGGATTAACCTTGGAGGGATGGGCCCATGACCATTAATTTGAAGTCTCATTGCCCATCACTCTATTTGCTACCATTTTGCAACTAAATATGAATGAAAATTTTGTATTTATTTTTTAGAGTTGAAACCATGTGTTGTCTAATATAAGTCTTAAAATTTCAAATTTTCTGGGAAAAATTTCAAATTATTGTGAATTTTTAAAAATGTAGCTAAAAAATTCATATAAAATGTAGAATGTACTAAAAAAATCTTAAATTTTCACCATAGATGTATATTATATTGTGTAAAATTATGGTAATAGCCAAAGTCATTGTACCATTCTAAAATTAAAAAACCAACAAACCATGGTTATAGGCACAAGGTTCATATTGCTATAAAATATTAATATTTATCAATTTATCAATTTTTTTTATTAGAACAGAGACTAAATTTGATAGGCTCCATTTCAATACTAGGACTCAAATTCAAAAAAACATCATTTTTATGATTAAAATTCACATCAAGGGCAAATAGTAAAAAATGACCAAAACACACTACAAGGGATGTCCAAGGATTAAACAACTTCTTCTCTAAAAAAAATCAATAATACTATAATGAGGAGATTTGCTAAACTATTCTCTGAAAATGTACTCAAGCAACTTCCAAAAGAAAACATTTTTTCCAATCCTGTAGACTAAGGTGAAGTCCTCCAAAGAATGTTTAGCGTCTTTAATTAGCAACATTTTAGGGTTAAGCAATTCTTCATATTTAGGCCTTAAATGTAAAGGGCACCTCATGCCCTTCTCTGTGAAGTCCAATTCAAAGGATTACGTACCCTCCAAATGACATTTTAACCTAGACTTTGCCATTTCCATTTTTTACTAAACATAAATAAGAAAATTGACATGTATAATGTATAACTAGAATAGATGCTTTGATTTGTGCAGTCAAAACAAGGCGCCTTCCTTCTAATACTATGGTGCTTCCTTAGTAGATATCCCAAGGGTATAAGGGAGGTATCAAATAAAAATCTCACATTGTTTCACAAAGGGTGCCGGTTTGGCATGTGCTCATTTGTTGATTTCTTGCTTTGTGCTCCAATGATGGGTGGGTGGCATGTGCTCATTTGTTGATTGTTATACTTTTTCATGCTTTATTTTATATGCCGCTAAATTGGAACTTTCTTTCGTTGTGGGAAAGCTCTTTTTTTAATGTTGAATTTTCTTACAAAGTCAATATGCAAAGGCTTGTGGACTTTATTTTAGCCTTGCAATAGTTTTGTCCCTTGATTAAGGTAAATTATCCCATTCTAAATTACATAAGTGCTGTACAATTCAAGAACTAAAATGTACGCCAATAACGTAATTTAGGCCGCAATGGACTTGCTTCCATTTGGCTTAGCATCGCAAGGATGAATCGACCATCTTATTTGTCCTTCCAAAGTCATTCCCGAGGGCATTTAATTTAAAAAAGCCCCCTATTTTGAACTTCATTAATTTGTCTTCTTGGCCTTTCATAGCTTATTTTTGGCTTCTAATAAATAATTGTAAATATGAATTCTAAATTTCTAAATTTTACCACTAGTGGCACATAAAAATTTCCAGCATCTTAGTCCCTAGGGGTAGAGTCATAGACAAGCAAGGGGGTTCGTTCACAGCCAAGGAGGATTCATTCCCTTACTACCCTGTATTTTATCCCTAGAGGAAACACACCAGAATTTTTTATTTGCTACCCGTGAATTTTTTTGCAAATTCTAAATTTATATTTGCAACTCGATTTACAATTAGAAACTCCAAATTAGCAAGGAAAGGTGAAGAAATACAAAATTTGCACATCACAAAATAGGAGGTAATTTTTACATTTACCCTAAACTAGGGCAATACAATAAGGGGGTGAATCCTCCTTGGCCATTAGTTCACTCCAACCATATGGGATTGGGGTACACAAAATAGTAAAATTAGTTTGCCTTAACAATTAGGTTGCCTTACATCAAGAAAGTTACATTATGAGCCATTAAAGTCAACAAATATTTCTACAAATATTTCCATTTGTATACATGGAAGTTCATTAGTCTCAATTACAACAATACCTAATTCAAAAGTAATAAATTCTTTTACAATAACTGAAAATATTTACATACTAGTGTCAAATGTTGAGAAATTAGTGTGGGGCAACCTAATTGCACTATTTTATGTACATCAATGCTTTCTATGAGTCTTCAAGAGATCAACACGTTAACCCCTAAAGAACCAAGGCCTTTTTTCAACCAAAAAACACTCAAAACTGCCATATCTACAGCAAAGAGTAAAACATATTGAAAATTGCTTTTTTGCACATCTAACCATAGGACCTTACACCTAACTAGTATGAGAGTGTGTGGAAAAAATTTCAGAATTTTTGACCGCACAGATTGCAAGATATCTGCATTTAAAGTGAAAAAAACAAGTTTTTCCACACACTGCGGAACTTGATTTTTTGACTTTCAACATTTTTAACTGAATTTTTTTTTGCACTACAGAGTTTTGAGCTTTAAATCTTTATAGTGGAGAATTGAGTTGAGAGTTTAGGAAAAAAAAGAAATTCAAAAAAACTTAATTATCATTCTTAAAAAAATTGTTAAGTAGAAGTAGGTACGAGATAGAAGGAAAATCTAAAATAATAATATATTTTAGATGGAATTAAAATGCACTAATTCCAATGGTGAGATTGTTCTAGCAAGTAAATCAGACCATATTAAAATGAAAAAAATGAAAAATTGAAAAAATTGCATTCAGAAATGAATACTACAAGTTATTTTTTTCAAGAAGATGCTCTAACTGCCCGAAAAACAAGAATGTCCATAACTTTCTCATAACAAGTCCAAATGAAATTAATCAAATCTTTCCAGATAGACAAAAATATAATCTATGAGAAAAAAATATTCAGAAAAAAATATTCAAATTTTTGTCCATTTTTTTTGGCTGCCCAGGCTGCCCCCCATCCCCTGTTTTGAGCTTATTTGGTTATAACTTTTGTTCCCAGGCACCGATTGTGAAAAAAAATTATATTCTCACAAAGCTTATCAGTTTTTCTATCTCCAAAAAAAGTTTCAAAAAATCACAACAAAATTTCAACCCGTAGGTACCTGCCCAAAAACGCATTTGTCCCCCGAAGGGACAATGGTCCTTTAGGGGTTAATTGAGTTGGCAGGGCATTTTTGAGAGTTGAGGCTCCTATGGTTTTGGTTTTTGTTATGTTTTTTTGAACTTTTTCCTAACCCCTAAATGCGACCAATAGTGTCTTCAAAGTAACAAAACAAACAACTAGCCCAACTTAAGGTATGGATATCTCGCGATTTACCACTGCTGCATACGTGCTTGAACCGCAGGCTGGCGGAGGAACCCATGCCAGACTACCAATGCGCCCTAGGCATCAAGCTTGTCGCAATAACTAAACTTCAAGTAAAACATAACTCAATAAATTTCATTAAAACCAATCATTGGATGTAGGAGGTACAAGCCCTTGAAGTTGAGCCATGAAAATGTAGTTGGTAAACTAAAATTGACCGTATTAACTTCAAATGGCTTCTTCAAAATTTGTACATCTTGGATTGATCTGAAAATTTTGCCACAAACTTTCAAAGGAGAGACTGCATAATTCCCAACAAGTTTTATTGAATTCAAACAGTGGATGCAAAACTTACATTATTTTGAATTGGACTTCTAAACTATTTGAATGGGCAATTTCATTAAAATGGCAGTATTCCAAGTGCCACTTTGATGGTGTGTCATTTTCATCCGTTTAATGAAATTGCCCATTTGAGGACACTTTCGGTCCCATTTAGGAGTTATAAAAAGTTTCAAAAAATCACAACAAAAAACACTCAAGACAGTACAAGCTTCAACTTTCAAAAATGCCCCACCAATCTCAATTAATGTATTGATCTCTTGAAGACTGGTGTTAAGCATTGCTATACACAACAGAGTGCAATTAGGTTGCCCCACACTAATTTCTCAACTTGATCTAGTTTTGCAGTGGATTAAGCAAAAAGCCACAGTGAAGGAGAAAAAGGTGCTGAAAGCCACAGTGAAATCGATTGAAGAAGAAATTGAATTTCTGGATAAGGAGTTGTCTCAGTTGGAGTTTCAAGGTTTGACTTTGCCAGTTGCATTAGCTTAGAGCTATTAGTGCTTGTTATATTACTAGCAACTGCTTTACTCATTGCTGGGATATGGCTAACGTCAATTTGTGAGTACGACTGCATTTTGTTGTGTTGTGTTCTCTTGATGTGGTGGTTTAAAATGCACATTGATGCAGAGCAACATCGGCTAGACCTTACGGGAAAACTAGAGCAATAAGGACAAAAAAACTTTAGGAGGCCAAGAGAGAGCCCGATCTGAGGACCAAAACGTGACCTTGTTGGTGCCTTGGTTATGCAAGACAGATGAACTGCAAGTAGGAGGATTTTGTGCAGAAGTGGGTGGAAGACGGACTTGGTTTAAGTCAGCGGTTTGAACAAGAGTATGATTCAAGATTCCTTATCAAAATTCGTGAGGAATGGTATGGATTGGGTACCAATCCATACTGTTCCTTACGAATTTCGATAAGGAATCTTGAATCATACTCTTGTTTAGATGTGAACTGCATGAATAATGCTTTTTGAGTTTTTTCACTTGCACAGGAACTTTAACCCTGTAAGGACGCGGGGGGTGACCCTGGAAATCATGCATTGTATAACCGTGAGAGTCATTGGAATAAAAAAAACCCAAAAGTACTCATTGGAAGTCAAGCTACTGTAGATGTTCTCCACTTTCCACAAAACACTCCAAGGATGAATAGTTGTAGTTCTGTCCCACATTGGAGAATCCCTTGTCATTCATCGGACACTTATGGTCCGCGGCGTCCTTACTGGGTTAACGTCCTAGTATTCGCAATATTGAAGGCCTTTTGTCATAGCAGCATTCTGTATCTTCAACTGCAAAATAGAATCCCCTTCAAATATTTCTTCATTCTCTTCATAAGCAAGTGTTTTTTTGTATTTTAAACTTTGGAAATTAGAAATATGGCCGCTATTTAGAAGATGTTTTATAAGTTAGTTTCTCCCTTCCTAGGGACAATTTGGTTTCTTTTCCACCCATTCTAAAAAACATCTTCAAAAAATTTCAAAATGCCTTGGGGACGTACAAAGTATATAGAAATGGCTAAATGCATGTCAATTTATGGTTTGTTCATACTTTCATGCGGAATCAATACGTGAAACTATTTTAACATATTGACAATTGACAATTATAATTTTTTGGAATAATTATTTTATTTTATATTTCAAAATATTTTAAAATATACTACAAATTTTAAAATATAATATAAATTTTAAAATATACTTCAAAACTCAACTTTGTGATGTATTATAATATTTTCTATTCATTTATACATTTGGAACATTTTGGACTACTTGCATTTAAATGTTTTCAAGATTGGTTTATAGTTCAAGAGTTGGTTTTAAGCACTTCTACCTTAGGAGCAAGTATATTTATAAAGACATTAAAAATTTCTCTTGAGGGGCAATAACATAATCCACTTATGGGATCATTTAGGGACATTTTTCATCAACATATTTGTATTGCACTCATTCAATTTTTGATGACTTCATCTACATTTTAATGATTATCATTGGCATCAAAAAATAGATTTGGTGGTTTAGATAATGAGTTTTGAAAAGAAAAGAAATTGAAATTTTGCCAATATAAAAATCATAGATACAAGATGTCAAGGTTGGTTTTCTAATATGAATTTGAAAATCTAGTTTTGACCTCTTCATGAAGAGAAGCAAGTAAGGATTCTTTTTCAACTATTTTTTTTATAGACTTTGGAGAAATGTTAAATTTTTCCTCTATTTAGTAGTCAACCCCCTAAGTAATCTATACTATCTTTTGCTTACTATATTTAAACCATAGTTTCAAATACATTGATTTTTATGTATGTTTTGGATGTTTTAATTGGATTGAGATTTTTGTTGGAGTAAGAAGACATTTGTACTAGAGTGATTGGAAGAGAGACCTATTGATTTTGTTGCATATACATTGGTTTTGCGATACTTTATAGAATATTTAAAAATTAAAAAAATTAAAAAAATTAAAAAATTACCAATGTGTAGACCTTTAAGACCATTTTTTTTAGAAAGATCAAGTATAGGATAATTTTTTAAGTAGAAAAACTAAAAAAAATTTAAGATATCAAAAAACATATACTTGGATATTACAATTTGTAAATAATAGAGGGATAAATTAAAAAATTAAACAAAAATTGACCACTTCTAACTAGTCTATAAAGATATTCATTCATTTTTTTTAAAAACATATTTTATTTCTATGTTCAAAATGCTTTAATTCATAAAGGACCATGGCCTTTTCTCATAAAAAACACTCAAAAGTGCCAATTCTATTGCACAGGGCAAAATAATTGATTTTTTTTGCATATCTATCAACATGATTTTATATAAGACTAGTATAAGAATGTGTGGAAGAAACTTCAAAAACTTTGGCCTCATAGATTGCAAGATATTTGAGTTTAAAATGAAAAAAACAAGTTCTTTTTGCACCTTGCAGGATTAGATTATCAAACTTTGAATCTTCTTAATTTAAATTTTTTGTATTGCAGAGTTTGAATTTTTTTAAATTATGATGAAGAATTTAGTTGACAATCTAGAAAAATATATTTTAAAAAAAGTGATATTTATACTTTAAAAAAATACTAAGTAGAAGCTTGTACAAGATAGTAGGAAAAATTAAATTGTTAATAGCTCTTAAATGGAATTGAAATACACTACTAATCTCGATGGTGAGATTGTTTTAGTAAGTAAACTAAATCCTATTAACCCCTAAAATACCAAGGCATTTTCTGGCTCCGAAACCACTAAAAACTGCCATTTCTGCTGCGATCACTCCCTAAACTCAAAAAAACTTTTTTTTAGAATCTAACCATAGGATCTTGTACTTCACTTGTCTCAGATTATGTGGTAAAAATTTCAAGACAATTGACTGTTCTGATTAGAAGATATTAGCATTCAAAGTTGGAAAAAAAAGTTTTTTTGAACCGTTTCCTGCAATTTCAGATGACTTTGACGGCCATTTGTGGATTTTTTTTGCACTACACAACAAAAAGTTGTAATTTTTTATCTTGAACATTTGAGTTGAGAGTCGGGGAAAAAAATTTCAGAATGTCAAACCTTGATTTTCACATATAAAAAAATTGTTAAATAGAAGTAGGTCCAAAATTGAAAGAAATACTAAATTGTTAATAGCTCTTAGGTGGAATTAAAACAACACAATCCCAATGGTGGGATTGTTCTTGCAAACAAACTTGACCTCGACAAAAAAAAAAAATTGAAAAAATTCGAAAATTGCATTCAAAAATGAATTCTATAAGTTAGTTTTTTTGAAGATGCTTACATTGCCCGAAAAACAAGATTGTCCATAACTTTCTCATTATTAGTCCAAATAGAATGAAACAAAGCTTCAGATGTAGACAAAAACATGATCTTTGAGGAAAAAAAATAAAAAAAATAAAAAACTTTTTTTTGTGTTTTTTTTTTCTGCCCGCCGAACTGCTTTTTTGCTTTAGGATGGCATAGCTTTTGCTCTCGGGCACCGATTGAAAAACAAATTATATTTTTAGAAAGCTAATGTGATTTCCTATCTTCTTAAAAAGTTTCAAAAAATGAGATCAAAATTTGAGGCCACACGGGCCTGCCCGAAATTTGAAGTGTCCCCCGAGGGGACTTTGGTACTTTAGGGATTAAACTTCTTTTTTTAAATTGTTAAAATTCAATTTAAAAACAACAACAATCCAATACGTTATTTTTTCAAAATAATGCTATGGTTGCCTAGAAAAAAAGATGCTCCATAATTTTCACATCACTAATCCAAATGTAATTAAGTAAAGCTTTCCATATAGATCAAAATATAAATTAAAAGATTTTTTTTTCAAATTTTTTATTTGAATTTTTTAAGAATTTTTTTTGTTTTCTAGGGAAGAGAAAATTGTACTAAAGATGGCATAAGCTTTGCTCTCTAGTATCAATTGAAATAAAAATTGTATTTGTTAACCCCTAAAGGACCAAACATTGTTTTTTGACAACACAACAATTTTGGGCAGCTCACTGCGAATGGAAATTTTATTTTTTTTCTTTGAATTTTTACACAAGATGTGCCCGAGGAGTAGCTTTTAAGGCCCAACAATTTTCATGACTTTTGACTACGTGTTTAAAATGTTATTGCATGACATGTCATTTTCATTGGTCGGCGGGCAGCCCGGGCAACAAATTTAAAAAAAAAAAAAATCACTTTTCTAAAATATAAAATTGGTTCTTTAGATTTATATATACAAGGGAAGCTTTGAATCATTCCATTCTGATCAATCAATCAAAAGTTATGAGGATTCTTAGGTTGAGGGTAGTTATGGAATTTCTACTCTAAAATAAACTTTGAAGTCCTTTATTTATCTCAAATTTCAATATTTTTGAAAAAAAATAAAAATATTGGATGTAGATTGTTTATTACAACATTACAACCGTTGGAATTGGCATTTTTCAATTCCATTTCTAAAGTCTTAACAATTTAGTGTTTTGAATCATTCTCTACCTCTTTCTACTTACTATTTTTTCCTATATGTAGTACAATTCCAAATGATCTGAAATTTTTCAAGCATGTAGCTAACTTGCCTTGAAGAATGAATCCAAAGAGTAACCACCATTTTGGACATTTTTTCATACAATCATGACCTTGTGAAATGCAACTGCCTGGATTTTCGAAGGGACAAAAAAAGAATTTTTGTCAATTCAAATGCTATTATCTTGCAATTCACATGGTGGAAAATTCTGAAATTTTTTCCTCAACTTCTCAAACTAGTGCACTACAGGATCCTATGGTTACATTGTTCCAAAAATGTTTTTTTTCTAAAATTTGGTACTTGTATTAGAAATGGCAGTTTTGGAGCGGTTTTGGGGAAAACATAGTCTCTGACCTTTAGGGGTTAAATGCTAATGCATTTTTCCAGGGCAGGCTCGTCGCAAACTATGATTTCGTTGACTTTCGTAGTGGAGTAATAACCTGACGTCAGCAGTCTGCACAGAATTTGAAGTACGGGAATTGTTCGGTAGCTTGCTTATCACCACCATTGGAGAGAATTGATTGAACTTCAACAGGATAGTCAAATCTTTGCACAATCTTAGCAGCCATTTTACTTGACATTTAGGTAACAGCAGAATCATTCATGAAAATAGTGAAGACAAATCAGAGATCTCGTTTTTAAACGCTGAAATCTCATCAAGTAGTTGCAAACAGATTTGAATGTTTAGATCTACAGCAAGTTGTAAATTTCGTGCTACAGACAGACAGATTTGGACATCAAACAAGAAGTCCACAGGACACATGATTTTGTAATGAGCACGTCATTCTCAAGGTTGGCAGAGTAGCTTCAATGTCCCTACTCTGTTACAATGCTAATTCTAATGTTTGTTTACTCCAAACTCCAAAGGTCACATCAATCCTCGCAATGAGTTACATTATTAAATTCCAAAGAGCTACAATTAGACACGATTGTGTCAGAAGAGTTTGGGGGGATATACCTGACTTACAGTGACATAATCACAGTGGTTTGAACTTTGAATCGGATCAGATTTCTGTTCATTGTGACGTTGACAAATCATTTCCAGGCCGTGCGTCCGCGCGTCGTTGGTCGCTTGGCCAGAGGAGGAGCGACCTTCTTCGCATTCGTTTTAGGAAGCCGTTGAAGTTCACGATCGCTGTCACTTTCCTCCAGTACAACGACCGTCTGAGATGAGGCTCCTTCAGGGTTAGCGGAATCAGCTTCATCGTCCGTTACATTGCTTGGGGATTGACCACTGACGCTGGAACTCTCTGTGATTTGCCGTCTAGTTCGAGGTCGGACAGGCATCGACACTTCATCTCTGCTTTTGACCACCGTCTTCTTCTTAGTCGTTTTCTTCGAAGCGGTTTCCACTACTCTCGCCGTACGAGTATTTGGTGTAGGACGAATCGGCTCCAGGTTTGCTTTGCCATTATCATCGTCGTTGTCGTCATCATCATCGTCTGGTTCTATGCTTGATACATCATCTGCGACCACCAAAAGGACGATGGTAAGGACGTGCTTGCAGTTTCTGATGCTATACCAAACACACCATGTACTGTGGGTGTGCAATTGAAGTGGGTGAAAATTATTGTGGCACTCAACAATTATGTCCAAGGTGGTCAAGTGTGCCAAACTAAACTTGAAAGAAGTATATTATTGCAGTCTCTCGTAATTACTGTGGTCCACAGGATATGGTGTATTTGGTGTAGAATATTGATTGTCGTTTTTTAGCGTTTAAGGGTACAGATTTAGATTTTCCTCAGTGATGATCTAGAAACATTTGACAACTGAACAAGAAGTTTGCCTAGAAAGAAATGAAGCTAAAATCAAACTGAGCTTGGTCCTAATACCATCTTCGGAGCAGCACTGCGGAATTCACCTTTCGAGATCCCGACAGCAGCTCCAGGAACTGATTCCACTTGGGCAGATGTTGGAGAAGGGCTCATCCGGTCCATCGATTGCTCTGTATCAGAGCTAGTGTTTGGTATTGATGCAAGCATCTCACTGCCAGCGCCATCATCCTCGTCTAATTCACTTGTGTTTCCAGGAATATCATCCATGGATTCGTCCATGGAATCATCGGAATCGACTATTCGCTGCTTTGCAGCTGAGAGAGAGAGCAGTCGCAAAGCTTCAGATTTGCTCTTCCGCTGAGAACGTGTGACACCAACAGTCACGGGAGATTCTGCAACTGCAGCAGGTTTTTTCGTACCTGCAAAATAATATGCTTAGTTTCCTGACGTTGCAGTCTCGTTCCAAAAAGGAAGCAGAATTGGCCAACCCAGATATGCGAGCGTGAGACACTCTAGCTCGCTTGAAGAGTAAGACGCACAACAGCCCTTCAAATTATTTCCAAGACCAGTATAATCTTGTAAAATGGCGTGGACTGAATGTTTGGAGTCTGTTTATGGAAAAAGGTAGATTGGTTTCTCAAGTATCGAAGGCATTAACCGTTGCATGAGGCACAGGGTGATAATTCTGGTATTGCTTCCTACTTTATTGCTCATTTCCACGTAGTTCCGCATGGTGCTTATGGATTGCCTAGCACGAAATGACAAGATAGACACAAACAGCACCGAGGTAAATCTGCCAAATACTTAAGAGTACGGGAGTCTACAACTCTCGCTTCCAAAATTAGAAGACACTCACTTTTTGTGGTCGATTGTTTCCTCGGAGTTTTTTTAGGCTTTGGTGCTGGAGTGACGTCTAGTTCTTCGCCCTCGCGTTCTCCGGCTGGAAGTTTCAGCCCACACTTATCTGCACACATCAATATGCCCTAACTAATCAGTATCAACAATGTTTGAGTAAATCATTCCACGCGGATAAAATTCTGCCAAACAATAACCTACACATTACAAACAACGTATTTAACGATTTCAATAAGCTTAAGTGCTTGTGAGTGAATTAAAGAGCGCATTCACATCAATATGCTTTGAAAAAATCCTGAGAAAGCATTACCTGCCAGAGTGCTGATCGAGACCCCTCGAAACAGAGCCCCCAACAAAACTAAAACCGAATAGAGAAAATAAATACTGCACTAACGATCAATAGACGAGACGAAAGTAGCTCACCGAGGAGGATTTGCAACTGCTCATCTGAAAGCAATTCTTCAGGGCTGTTATCCATAGATTTCAAGTAGCCATCCACTTCCCTCAGATCTTTCAGCAGTAACTTGTCACCAGCGACCGCATCCATCATACTGCAGTCATAAAAGCATTCACTTTATGATCGAATAAGAAGATGGATAAATACCAAATGGCCGAGCAATGTAACAAGTTATTGATACGTTACAAGGAAAGAACTGAAGAAAAGATGGCTTACGGGCCAAGAAGTTGAAGCATGCACTTGATTTCGTCCTGAGCTGACGATCGAAACTCCAAGGCAGTAGCAATCCGTGCCATTGCCAGCACATAAGCTTTGGCAGAAGTACTACTACTTCTTCTGAATCGTTTGACCTGTTCACAGATCCTGGTGAGATCAAGCGACTTTACTCGAACTGCTAGCAACATTTCATAGAGCAAGAAGGAGTTCCCACTAGAAAAGTAGAGAACAATGTACTACAACAGAATGGCTATGTCAACACATCCATACCTCCAAGGCAATGTTAATAACAAGACTTTCGTGGCCCATGTCCGGAGAGCTGCTATCACTGGCCCCAGCTATCTGCTGGGAAGTCGCCAGCAACGGATTTTGCAAAAGCTGCAACATGAACCGAGATAATTGGGTTGCTCTCTTCTTAGCCGAAATCATGGCCGCTGATACGCCTCTGTTGCCATAGATTCCAGGCCACTCGGACCGCATGACTGGAATGAAGGCTTTGGAAACACATTTCTGAAAAAGGAACACAGGTCAGGTCAAAAAAAGAGCCCTTCACGAACATGAAGAACAAACTCACAACATCACCACGACTGAAAATCAAGCCAAAATAGGAACGGACCTTATTTGCAGCGGACAAGACAGAATAATTGTTGAAGAACACCGACAAGCACTGCTGCAACCTGCAAGACCAAGTGGGGCAACCTTTACTCGGTTTGCATTGAACACTCCAACACATACATCGAGGTATAGAGACCGACATTGCATCAACACAGCAAGCGGCGGAAAACGTCCAAACAGGACCGTGCACATGTGGAAAAGTAAAAGATTGCCGCTGCGAACCAAACAACCAACATCGGAGAGAACTGAAGACAGGACGACATAATCCAACAGACAGGAAGAATCCAGCTCCAGAAAAACAGAAAATATTCAACAAGATGCTCAATCACATTAAAACACGGACAGATACACACCCGAGAAAAACAGACTGCGAAAATGGTGGACAGCTTCGAATTTCAAGACGGATTTCACAGTTCAAGCAAAGAGGTCAGTACGCACGGACGACACATGAAGTCAAACATACGCACGAAGCACAAGGGGAAAAAGGTTTCCAGATTCGACAACTAACCTGGGAGAAATCTCCAAATCATCGTTGAAATACAAGCGCAGAAGCTTGGATAAGATAACATCTTCAATGGCCTGAACCTCTTGGAACAGCTTACTCTGCAGCAGTAGTTTCGCAAATCCTTCGGCAACCAGACTCCGGGGAGTTTCAGGCTCCTCAACAAAATCATCCCCCAGTTCCTCATAGATAGTTCCACAGTCCAACAACGAAACCAGGAGCTCCAGCAAAGGTCGACGCATTGCAAGGACCAAATCTCCTTCGACACCGTATGCACAGTTTTCTGCGGGAACCTGCAGACGACGCCAGACAAATAGTACGTTAGGAGATTAGGCAGACAAATAGTACGGTCGAAAAGTAGAGGCCAGCTGCAGTAGGGAGAAGAGAGAGAGAGAGAGAGAGAGAGAGAGAGAGAGAGAGAGAGAGAGAGAGAGAGAGAGAGAGAGAGAGAGAGAGAGAGAGAGAGAGAGAGAGAGAGAGAGAGAGAGAGAGAGAGAGAATCAAGAATACCTGGGACCCGAGGGGGCAAGGCTCAGGAAGTCCCAGTTCAGGATCAATTCCAACTGCTCGATCCAAACTGGTGGCTCCGTGGCAAAGGATAAGATCGAAGACGGCCTTAACAGCCATGTTCTGCACGATTGAATTACCACTCGACATAGACAGCCGTAGTTGCCGAACGATTGATGAGATAGGTTTTGTTGCCAACTGACCAAACAGTCCCAAGCACCGAATGCCAGATTTTCGAACCTCAGGGTGGACATGTTTGACCTGAAAGTGATACACCACACGCAATTAGCTGTAAAGGTTTAGGGCGACAAAAGCTACCACAGTCGCAGCAGTGATTGCACGATCGCAAAATACTGCAGCATTCCGAAACGTAAATAAGCATCATATGTATGAAGTGTTGGGAGAAACTGGATATTATGATATCAAGAGTTAGTGTACTTACAGATGGTAGGAGAAGAGCATCCAAGATCTCCTGACTTTCGATGGCACATCCTGCAAGTTGACGTAATGACATAATCCTTTCTAGCAAAAGGCTTGTCACGGCAAGACAATGCAACCACTGACTAGCCTCAGCTCCTCCATCACGACAAGGTTGACCCAATCTGGAAATAGCGTCAGCCAGTACTTTCTCATACTCTCCCTGTTCAGAGTAGATTTTCCCCGCGAATTCCGCAACTGCTGCAGCCCAGTCTGAGTATCGAGACAGAAGGGACATCTTAAAGTCAAAACATACATCATGAGCGGTGCTGAACATCGATAAAATTTCAAGGAACGTTTCTATTATTAAAAACTATAAACCTCTCCTAATGATTTTCACTGATTCCCACTGACCACTGAACTGGTTGGATTAGCTTATTTACGGCATATTGGTTCAAAAATTTAAGAAAAATACCTTGGTCACCTCCAAGGCTCAGCCCGTCACCGACAAACACTTCAGGGTTAATTTCAAGAGCTGAATCCTGTTGACTATCAGGAGCCTCAGCAAGCAGGAGGGTCTTCACAAGGACTCCGGCAACTTTCCGGTTAGCGCTGTCAGTGAAGTCCAACACCGAGGCCAAAAGTACGAGCTGTCGTGCCGCGAAACGATGTTTCGGTCCTATAGTAAACAACAGAGCAACCAGATTTGTGTTCATCAATTCAGAAGGCCAGAGCCGCCAATTCTCAAGAGCATGTCGCTGCTCATTATCTGCGGAAGTACTGCTAGACCAGCCGAATTTTCCAGCATTCACAAACCTCAGCTGCAGTGCTCTGTGATGGCAGACGGGCAAAGACTCCAAGGTGCATATAAAGATGGGTTGTAGAAGATAGTCTACCTGCATTCAACTGTACTTTGACCAGTTCAACGTAGGATTTAACAGTTGGAGGTAAGATGGAGTCGAGTACTTCATTGGCGTTAGCAGCTGCTGCTGCGTTGAGCACAGACTGTGCGCCTCCCGTGTTAGCTGCTTCTTTCCCCTTGGCCTGCAAGGGCATCACCAAAATTCCATTATTTAGACGTGGGAACAATAATCAGTCCAAACATCCATATCAGGTATACACGATAAAGGGAGTATGACGCCGTTAAAATAGACATGGACAAATCTCTTGCACAACAGAATATGTATTATGACAACATAGACTGGGCTGAGAGACAGAACGTGCTCCAGCTATAGCAACAAACGTACGGTTAAATACCTGCGCCTCTGCATGCAAATTGGTGCATACAATACGCCAATACAGAGCTTGTTCTGCCCCCAAAAGTTGTGCTTCGTACTCTTCATTTTCTGCAATAACGCAGGAGTTAATAACCTAAGACGCTGTGTCGTTTTTAGCAGATGCAAGTTCTTGTAGCATAAGATTGATAATTTGCTTGAGACAGACCTGTACTATCCGCAGTCAAAGGTAAGAGGAATTGCCGAAGTCCCTGATCTTCATTGGCATTGAATATGCCATGCTTCAGAAGCTCGTTCAAGACTGACTCGCCCACCTTCTCATTCGTCTCAACGTCCAGATAGCGAAGTAGAGCGATGACATCTCCATCACAATCCCGATTCAACCACGACGTTTTAAGCATGTTCACGCATTCAGCTTGAACTGCTGGTACGCGATCAGCCAAACCGCGTTGGAGGATCTTCGCCCTTTGCATGATGCTGCAAACAGTGTCAAATCGTGCCAGCCTGTTAGATGATTTAACTCCTGACGATTGAAATCTGTCTTTTGCATGCAACTGAATGTTAACATCAAAACGCTCCTCACAACCAATAAGATCATGAATGAAGAGAAGAAAAGGCTTTTGACCTAAGCGTGTTAATGGGCAGCTTGCTTCCAATAACCGAGTAGGCAGATCTCCGCACACTATCACTGACGTCCATAGTGTGGTCAAAAATTTGTGGAATCGTGGAATTAATAACAGGAATGGACAGAATCACCATTTTGCGAACATCCTGCACAGCACGTGGTTTTAGTGCTCATACAGTGAAAACTGAAAGCCTCTTCTCGCTTTCACCGGGCCTTGACAAGCAGATAGAGAGCAAGGGTGCGTGAGACAAAAGACACAAGTGCGTGAGGAGAGAAACTGTTACCGCACTGCGGTCGGTCTCTAAAGCTTGACGATAAACAGCCACAGTGGAGTCATTCTCATCGCCAGATACCAAGCGGGCCAGGGTCCGAGCTGCATTCACACGCACTGCAGGCACCTTGTCGTCCATGCGCGTTTGCATGCTTCCAATCAATTCCTCCCATAGCTCATCACTTACCTCCACATCCTCTACCAACCGTGTCATAACCTGTTCAAGTTCACAGTGTGAATTCAATGCTTATCCAATATAAGGGAGAGAATTTGGCATCGGAATGCTTATACGCGACAACCAAAGAATCGCATTACCGCACGGAGATTTGATGCTAAGTGTCGTTCATCCCACAAAGACAGCTAAAATATTCTCATATACGTCAAGTCATCTCACACTATCAGTATCTTCGTACGCGAAATTAAAGGTGGATTTCATGCACCACTCACTACCTTCCGCAAAATTGTAGGCTAATGGTAGGCTAATGGTAGGCATTCATCAACAAGGACGTAGCGATATGATTCTTAAAATGCAGGTGCCGCGATAATATAATCTAGCCTGAAATGTACGAAAATGAAATAGACCTAATCTAGACCATGCACAGAAGAAAAAGCGCCACCTCTGCAATCAGCTGGCAAGCCCGAAATCGAACAGTCTTGTTAGCCGCGTCCACAAATGCCAACAAATGCTTCAAAAAATCCTCCACGAACGAATTGCACTCCTCCGCATGCTCCTCGTCACGGTATGCAGCAAAAGCGGCCACATACTTCACTACCCTCTCCACGCGTGGCTCCTTCTCCTGGACGAGGAAAATCGGGCGCAGGGAGTCGCATAAAATGGTGAAGAAATTCTCACGATGCTCTGAACGGCATTTCACGAGCTCCCTAATCATGCGTAGGTGCGCAGTCTGTGTGTGTTGGCATTCATTCAGTGTCCGGGGGATCAGGACTTCGGGAAGCTCGCTAGGCTGGGAAGCACGGCGCTTCCCAGACGCCCCTTGGCACATTACGTCGGACGATACAATAAACCTCACGTGAAGCCCGAGCTTTAAATCAGGTCAACTTCAAAATTGCTCTGAATCACCTAGGAATAAATAGCATTTCAAGAGGCAAAAAGATGACAAGTGCGCAATCCGACGCCCTTCACAAGTACTAACCAATTTAGACGCCACAAACCCTGCCAATCGGCAAATTGCAACCCTGCCTATCGGCAAATTACACAACAACCTAAAAAACTTCAACAACCTTCGATTCTATTTCTTCCCCTCCTGCCACTCCAAGATGGAGCTACAAAATCGCGATGTTGAAACTACAACAGAATGCCGAAATCTCAGTGGCCACTTCGCCTGCACAGCGCCAAGACTTCCGCTCCTCGAATCAGAAGACAACTAATTTCATTCTCTTTCAATTCTTTTCAAACAAGTATCAGATGATCAAATCATCGTTACGTGCACACCGACAGACATCGAATGACAACGGATTGCAAAAATACAAAAGGTACGCAAATCGACGAAAAACGGCAACAATCTACAGAACGCGCAAAAGATTCGAAATGCGGAGAAGCCGATGAAGGAAAGTTTTGAATTCTGGGCGGGAGATGCAGGGCATAACGGATGAAAACCATGGTTCCATTCAGTTGCTCATATCTCGGAGGATGAAAGGCGGAAACGAATGAATTCCGTGAGGGAACATTCGTGATAATTGATGGATGATAATCGTTCAAGGCCACTGGCGCAATGATACAGTAGAACCTCTCTAAGTCGATATCCTCTAAGTCGATAAACCTCCATAACTCAATCATGTCAGACCGGTCCCGGACTGGGCCACATAACAAAGGCTGTGACTAAAAACGACCCTCCAGAAGTCAATAAACCTCTCTAAATCAATTTGTCAGACCGGTCTGGGACCGATCAGCTTAGAGGGATTCTACTGTATAATAAATTCATTACATGGTAATGTACGGTGTCGTTTCACCTACGTATTTGCATTCTCAATCGCGGATGATTCATGTTGGATGAAGAACAGAGAGTGAGCACAACACTTTTGACGAATGAAATCTCCAGTTGTGCAACGAGCCTCCGTCCTGCGGAGGCCGTTTTGCCCCCACGTTTTACCCTAGGGAAAATGCAAGAAATTTTTATTTACAAGGCATGATAAAATTTGCAAATTCTAAGTTTATATTTGCAATCAGAGGCCCCAAATTAGCTAGGAGAGGTCTTGGACACACCCTAAAGACAGCACAAAATAGGGGGTAGTTTTTTTTACATTGATCCTTGGCTTTACCTCTGCAAGAGGCTCGTTGCACAACTATAAGTTCAACCAGTTCTGACACATAACATTATATAACCAGGCCATGGTCATGCCAATGGTAGGAAGGTATTATGCTTTGCTGGATATTTGGGAGGGATTTAACAATTGATTCAAGAATTGGGATTGGATGAAGAGCAGTGTAAGAAATTTTGTTCACTATAGGGGTCCTTTTTCAAAGATACAAAACGACCCCTTGCTTCATTGGTAAAACAATGTCATGCAGTGGACAATTTGTCAGGCACCATGTTTGCGGTTATTGCACAACTACATGTTAGGCTTGAATCTAATTGGTTCTACCCAACAACATTTTAATTAGTGAAATTTGTGAATGCCCAATCAACCGTATTAAAATCACTTCCCAACTTAGAGGCTGCCCAAATTTTTATTTTATTCAAAATTTTAAAGTTTTAAAGTTTTCTCACATAGTTCGTTAAGCTACTTTTCCACGACCATTTTTTTTATTTGAGAAGGATCTCCCCCTTGGATGCTTTTTCAAAAAGTCAAAAATCTAAGAAATGTTCATTGTGAAGTGTCTTGGAAAGAGAAACCTAGCCAAGCGAAGGTCCTCCAAAGAAAAAAATTTGTGGATGTGCAAGTGGGCAAGGGGCTGATTAGTTGGAGCCTACAATGAATGTGCATAGTCAAGTGAAGTTTTTATTTTCCCAATGCACCTCACTTGATTGCAAAGCTCTAAAAACAATCTTCCATTGTTCCAATCCTTGTGAAAATTGGCATGTATATTCTTAACTATTTATACTTGTATTTGATTAAAAAAATGGCAAACTTCCTCTAGTAAAAATTTGAAATATAGGCCCCTGAAGTCATTTGTCCCAAGAAAAAAAAGGTTGTCTTCTCAAAAACAGAACTTTTATGGCAAATATCTCAAAATTTGTACAATCAAAGTCTTTGAAAATTAGAGGGTCGACTAATTAATTTGATAGTGGTGAACAAGATCCATTTTTAGATTTTTCAAAAATTAATTCTAAAAAAATTATACTTTCATTTCAGAAATGGCAATTTAGAAGTGAATTTGGGAGAATGAGCCTCCTTATTTAGGGGTATTTAGGGATTTAGGGATTAACTTAGAAAGGATGAGAACTATCATTAAAGAAGGTATTTTGCCAATTTAATGATTCAATGTTTGGATCAATAGGTAAATTCTTCATTTCTATAGTAATCTTAAAAGTCAACTATTGGCTACTTTTTGGCTTTAATATACTTTCAAATTTAACTATAAAAGGATGAGACCTGTTACCAAGGTAGTCACACAAAAATGATTTGATTTTTGGTCCAATAGGTGCATTCTTCATTTCTACTTGTAATCTTCCATTGAAACTATTGAGCTAAGCACTCCATTGACAAAAAAATGTAGAAGTGGTCCAAATGAGAGTGTTTTAATTTTTTTGGCTTATTTCAAGTGTAATGTAAACCTAAATTTTACTTATATAATAACAATCATAAACCTTGTGCACAAATCATTGTGAACAAAGTCTATAGGAGTAGTTCAATTTCATGAATTTATCCTACTATAGCACTTTCTTACGAAAGTCAAATTATTTTTATCAATGGAAACCAAAATGTAATTGCATTATATAAATTCCACATATGTAATAATTAATTAATAGAAATCCTAATCAATTTGTGCCTCATTTATTGGATAGTGTAGGCACAAATTAACTATTTTCATACCTCTTTGATATGGCCTTTTCCAAAACAACATTCAAAAGTATCTTGCATACTTGCAACATTATCATATATTATGGAAATTTAATTTGAGCTCAAGCAATTAGGCTATGAGGTTATAGAATAAGTTATAAGCATATGAACACCAAAATTGCAATTTATTGCAATTGAGCAAAAAAATGTTAGAATTTGGAAGGATGATTGTTGTTTCTTTTCCAAATAGAAAAAGGCAATGAACATATAAAATGGTGAATTTATAGAATGGCTCATGTTCAAAGGTTTCTTTGAATTTATTTCCATTTATACCAATTTCTTCATTACCATGCCTCTATGTACTATTTATATGAATAGTAGGTACTCATGTTTCTAAAATTTTCTAATATTTTTTTCCCATTCACTTATGAAGCTTAATTATCATATCAAAGCAATTTCTTGCAAAATGAGTCATGCTAGAATTTTAATTATATATAGTATACTACCATATTATTTATAGCATTTCAAACACTTTGAATGCTACTATTGAAAAGGTGCAAGCAATACAATATGACAAGCCACAAGTTTATAACAAAAAATCTTTAGAAAATCATACAAAGATGTCAAAGTACAAATTTTTTGCTAGTAATTTTTGGATAAAATCATGCAAGGTTTGAAAGTCAAAATCAAGTGCTTGTATGCTTATTAACTTTTGGAATTATATTAACAAGCTTGTCGAGAGTACTTATAAATTTTTTTAGACCAATCGAACCTATCTATCATTGCTACCTGAAACTGCCTATATTTAAAAAAAAATCTTTTTGAAGCATAACTTTCAAGCCAAGGCTTGGATTGTAGTAAAATTTTCAAGGTATCAAGCCAGTAGTGAAGTACACATATGGTAAAAATTTCACAAGAATCCAACAAATATTACACTAGGAAGGTCTTGCCCCAAAGTGAAAAATGGCCTAAAATCATGCTTTAGGGCTTCAGGAGTTAAATAAAAATTTCCATAATCTCACACCCTCAATTCTCTCACTAATTTAAAACATTTAGACCTAAAGGGATAAGATCTATCACCAAAGTATTTTGTCAAAAATGATTCAAGTTTTGAACCAATAGGTGCATCTTTCATTTCTATGATAATCTAGAAAGTCATCCATCAATCACTTTCTGATCTCAACATGCTTCCACTTTTAACAAATGGTCACTAATAAATTTGGGTGTATATTTAAATTAGTAGCAACACACTCCATTCTATGACATCTAAAAAATGGCTTTGGATGAAGACTTCTATAACTCATTGTCACCACAACTTTTCAAAAGCAACCAATGATAGGTGAAGAGTTTTTTGAAGCGATAACAAGTTGAGACATGTTGTACTTCAACGGTGTCCATTGGTGAGTCTAGTATTAAGTGTAGACCACCCTATCTTCTCAACTTTGAAAATTTATATAAAATTTACAAAATAGTATTACACCACTTGGATTGCATATCTCTAACGTTCACTAATGACCCAATAGATTTGCTACAATGGTTACACCCAAAATCATCAATGTAAACAATTCAACATAGTTGGAGGCTCCTTTCACGAAAAATAATATTTATGCAGTATTAGCAATTGAAATTCATAAATATAGGAAAAAATCAGATATTTCAGATATAGCATGTAATTTCTATGAATTTTTGAAGTGACAATTCCCTAAACCGCTAAAACTATCACATAGGTGGACCTGAAACCAAAATCTGAAAAAAAAATCAACATTGAAGTAATTGCAGTTAAGAAAGGAGACAATTTCATGACACTTTTCAAGAACACTTTAATAGAAGTCTACGGACAAATCAAGGGAAATCTACGGTGCACAAATGGATGCTTTGAGGTGTTTCTACCTTCTTTAATACCCTCATCAATTTTTTGGGTCATTCAACCTTTGAGGTCGTGGGACTAGAAAAACTGTCTGCTTTTTAGATCCTGTCACCTTCTGTCTTACTTATCAAGGGAAGCCCACGACCTCAAAGGTTGTCAAATATGCAAATATAGACTATGCAACCAACCTACCGTACCTGAATTGAAAATTATTGCACACGGCAAGTAGAGACTAGACAGTGGCACTGAGAATAGAAATTAACGGTTGCCGTAGACCTCAGAACAGTGACATATGATTCTCAATTGGAACCGACGAGCCCTTGCATCAAGGAAAAGACCAACGGTTGAAGCGGTCGGGCGGCTGTAAGATAACTGATAACTGGGCCTACCGCCAGTGAAAGAGAAGGTTTAAGGCGATTGCTTGCACGAAGCAAGTTGTTGCGTCAGCTTGGGGAAGACTATTACAATTGCCCTCTGAGGTGATCCGGTGAGGACGTGGAAGCAGGAGAGAAGGCCAGACGTGCAAAGGCAGAGGGAAAACATGCGAGTTGGGAAGGTTCTATACGAAACTTGTGAAACTACGCGACCAACGTCCACGATGATACGAACAATGATTCGGTCACTCAAAAGTTGACATAAGATCTGTTCTACTTAACATCGGGCGTAGCTAGTGCGGCATGTGTTAAAAAACTGCAGAGTTTAAATTATTCAGACACCACTCAGAAATTAACCCCTAATTTCGAAGCAAAACGAATGTGTTGAAGCTTCAAAATTAGGGGTTAATTAGAGCATGCCCACCTGACCCTTGGGAGAAGCCCTTCATCACTACTAATTGCTATGTTGAGGTTCTTATAATCCTCAAAAAAGAAAACTTGGTGGTGAAGGTGAACAAGCTCTTAAAGATTCCTGGACAATCACTGTAGCTCGTACGCATCCATAACTGTCAAGGATTGATTCTAATAAACTTGAAAGTGCAGAACACTCCTTCAGACTACCGAAGTGCTATTGCTGGGAGAAGGGAAAGAAAGAAAGAACCTCCTGGTTGCTGCACTCGGGGCTTTCATTCACGAGGTACTGCAAAAACGAGAGTTGTCGTCAGGACTATCCTTTGCTGGAACTTATGAAATCGTATTTCTTCGCGTGGTATGTCAGAACAGTGCGTAGTATCTGGAAGCAACAATCCCATTCCCGATGTAGATTGGCAGTAAAAATTTGCAATTGCAAATGGCTTACGGCCTTCAAGCAGTAATGAATAACCTGTTGTACAAAGTGATGAACACATTAACCTACCCCAGAGGCTGAACAGTCCACAAACTTCAGCAGTTCAAGCCGTAAAAAATAGCGTGGAGAATAGAATGGGTACCAGCAACTCTCGCGTGAACAGCTCTACCTCTAATACAAACGTCTTGGTTTGTACCGCACTAAAAAGTGCTCTCTACTTGCTCGTGTGCTACGTTCTAACCTGCGCTTGAGAGTACGAAAATTGGGATTAAGTCCCTGGAAAACGGCATCAAATTGAATTACAGAGGCCCGCGCTGTAGTAATTCATTCTTCGCGAGCCTTGTATTTCGCTTTCAACACCTTTTGAAGCTCTTCCTCACCTCCAACATTCTCTAGTTCCTGAATCATAAAACGCATGAACTCTGGTATTACAATACTGAACTGGAGAATTTAGACGTCGGCAAAACAAGAATCGAGCGTACACTTCACGGGGATTCAGAGATCCTGCGTTAAGGGCAAATACCTGAGGGCCTAGAAAAAGTCCGTACGGTATGCCACCGAAAAGATCTGCATGATGTAGCTGGAACACAAACAAACATACGATCAGCACATGTTCACGCTAATGGAAGCATATTGGTACATGCAATCAGAATAGTGCCTGTTGACTGCTGCGCACTCGGAATAAGAAGTAAAGAAGAGCTCGGAATGAAATTGCAAGTACCTGATGTGCAGCAGCAACTTTCTGGAGAAAAGGAACGTCAGCAATGGGCCCGACAGGGAATCTTCGGTGAACTAACCCATCGTGGACAAACATATATGCCATACCAAACATTGTGATCCCTAGGCCCTGCACGAACCAACAAGACTCTGTCATGTCACAAGAGATGCATACAACCAGACAGACAACAGTGTAGAGGACATTCTGGACAGTTTTCAAAGCCAATAGCATTCGCACGAGCAATCCGAACTCGACAACGGCAGTTCTAAGAGTGGTCTCCCAGTAATTGAGAGAGCTAAGTGACTTACTGCTCCAAAGCAGAGACCAGGCACAACGCCTTTGTTGAAAAGACCATACGCCATGAGAGATATGGCTGGAACGGCATTGATGATCGCGAAAACGTCGTTCAACTCGAAAGGCCCTTCTCGTGGTTTGTGGTGCGACTGCAAAGCAAAGAGACTATAAGTTTAGACTGAGAAATTCAAATAAACATCCATGACAAGTGTGAGGATGAATAGAAAGTTTACTCGTTGCATGAATTGAGGTGGCTAACCTCATGCATGTCCCAAAGAGAATCGTGCCAGAGAGCTCTGTGAGCCCAACGTGCCCAATACTCCATACCCACCTTAAGATCATCACAGATTGGAAATGTTAGAAGACACCACATGAAAAGAGACAAATCGAACGGAATTCCATGTACATGTTGAACCCGAAGCCTTTGCAAGACATGCACAGGTATGATGTGGAATAGACTTGCTTCGACGTAAAGCTGAGAGATTACGACGGACTGCCAAGTAACATATTGTAACAAAAGAACTATACCGCGGCACCGACGGCTAAAGAGAACGTCCCGAATATTTCCCAGTAAGGCACCTCTGTTGAACCCTGCGGAAACCAGCGAATATATTAGCCCAGTGCCACATCTGCAATGAGGAGACGTTGGCATTGCATGCGGGAAAAAAAAAGATAACTGAGAGGAATAGCTCCAAGCCTCGCAAGTAGGCATGGTGCACAAATCCTGCGGTAGTTTTTCAACTTTGAGACTTTGTACTCTACAAATGAAGTAAACGAAAACACCAATTGCTGCTACCACTTTCTAACCTCAGCAACCAGATTATCTTCGCGCAGAAAGCTGTGATGAAGAATTAGTCACGGAAGCGAACCTGCATTTGCCAATAGAACCGATAGTACACGGCGCCAGCCACCAAGAAGGTGAAACCCAGGCTGGAGGCAATGGCTGCCAACAAGTACACCTTCCTTTCTCCTTTCCTGTTCCTTTTCTTCTTCATTGGCGGTTCAATTTCGGTGGGAGAATCCGAGCTCACAGCAGACACCATTGACGACGCAAAATCAATAGCTGATGTCGAAGGAATAACCTTTTCGGCACTGTCACCGTCAGATTCCAACTTTGCATCGACCGAACGCGGAATAGGCTCTTGCGAGGAGTTCTTCGACATAAAGCATACAGGCCTCCGCCTCAGACTCGACAAATTAAATGCTCGACCACCCCTAATCTTCACCACTAGCAGCCTGCTGCTCCCCAGAGGATTGTACAAATAAACTCCAGCTGGTGCATTGCGAAGCTGGCTGCACGCGACACTGAAGCACGGCTGAATGCTCCTGCTCGCAACGCTGGCTATACGCTCCGCCATCTTAAGCTTCGAATCAAGCTTCGAAACTCAATCCGAACACAAAAACTGAACCCAACCCAACTACCAAACTCACTTCATACGCAAAAAGCGTACAACTAACAATATAAATTCACTCAATCCAACATCGCATGAACACGACCAGAAATCAATCACTGCTCACTCACTCACTCGTTCACTCTTAACAACATACTCAAATCACATCGTGCATACTCAAATCACAAGCGCAATGACTCCTGAAAGAAACCACTGCAAGAAAAGCTCAAAGCCTCACAAAACTAAATCGCAGCACACCACCCTCCCAACTCAGCGGCGCCCTGCCAGCCACACAACGAAGGCGGAAAAACCTTCGACAACCTTCAAGACAATCTCCGCACCATCTCTATCACTAAGTTATCTCTATCTCTCGCTCGCATTCTCTCTTTCTCTCTCGCTCCTGCTCCTTTCTCGTACCAGCTGCTTTTACACTTGTTCCTCGAAACTCACCACCATCAAACCAATTCAGTCACCTCGTGGCAGGATGGCAACTCCAAACTGAAGAAAAAAAAGACGGTAAATGGCGATTTTCATGGTCAATCGAGGTTAACTTATGAGTTGGCGACCAGGGAGCATCACGAGTGACGAGATTTATGGTAAACAATTGGGGCGTCAACGGCATCTGGCAATCCCGAACAGGGGAAGTGGGAAAACCAAGAGGAGAAGAGAACCGGAGAACCGACGTCGCGAAGGGGGGACGGGTAGGGACGGGCCGGGCGATCGTGGGACGGGCCGGGTCATCCGGGTGGGGGGTGGCTGGGGTTGGATAGGAGGCGCTTCCTAGCTCTGCAAACGATTGGTTGGGCGAGAGCCTAATCTGACGACGTGGCCACTTCTCTGCAGTTGGCTATGTGCCACTGATCCAACCCTCCATGCATGTGGGAGTGTGGGACGGGGGGACTCACTGGGAAGAGCATCATCAGTGGATCACGGCAAACTGAACGGTAAATACCATACTACTCTGTTTGATTTTTTTATTGAGGAACTACATCTTGAGGTTAGTGTCATTGCAAGTAACTCCAAAATCACACAGAATAGACACAAGAATATTTGAATTTGGGCTTTGGACAACTAAAATGAGAGCCCATTAGAAGCAAGTTGAAAGACAAAAACTAGAGTGAACTATGGCAATTTGTACCTGAAAAAACATGCAAACATGCAAACATGTTGTAAGTACTTTGTTGAGCCATTTTAAACTCAAGTTGTAATTGTATATCAATCATACAAAAGGAGTTTGATTTGTCAAGCTCATTTGTCATGTGCTTTGTAAATGCCCTAAGATAACAACACCTAATTTAGACTCATTTTTGTTCATTTTTTAAAACTTGGTATATTTTTGCATACATATTTCTTAATAAATAAATGTAGGTGGCATGTATTGTATAGTAGAATAACAAAAATATCTAAACATTCTCCATATTTAAACACTTCATTTTCAAACACATTCTTTTATAATTCTTGCACCATTGATTTCTTATACATCAAGATCAAAAATATTAAATTTCAATTTCAAAAAACCAAAAATTATTTTTTGATAAACTTTAAAATGAGTACTACTAATAACTGGTATTCATTAAAATGGCGGTATTCCACAAACTTGGCACCTTCACATTTAAACCGTGTAGTCTGAAATCTAAACCTGTCCTAGAAACAAATGGAAAAGTGGCATATGGAATACCAACATTTTAAACGAAATTTCCTATAGATGCATAGTGAGTCAAATAGTGTGGCTTCTACCATAATCACTGGAGTCCAATCAATAGGACTTTCACTAATCAACCTTATCACCAGTGCATGTGTGAGTGCATGCCCTGAACTCCTCCGTCATCAGATTCACGTGCTGGTTCAGACATTCTTCCTTCGGCGCTTGTGAAGTCCAACTTCAGTTAAGACAGTTAAGTGATAGTTGCAGTAATAAGATCGTTCAGTTCGACCGCCGAATGAGCGGCTTCCGTGGCTTTCTTCCTCCCTCCGAAGCGGTCAACGTGTTCACCATTGCAGCCATTCGCAGCGCCGTGTTGGTAGGGAACCCACATCGATAGCAGGTTCCTCGTTGGCCCAGCCGCCAGCGCGACACTCGCATGACAGCAATGGAGGTTCAGATTCCAGAGAAAGCTATGATCGCTGCTTTACGAGGAGCAACACTAGCCACTCGTAGAGTCCTAGCTAGAGAGTCGGTCATGGACACCAAGGTCAGCCATTTCCAATCTTAACTGTAGGTCCAAGTGAAGCTAATAAGCTAACAAACCTAGGGTAGTGTAATGAAGCGCATGCATCAGGCAGTCCATGCACTAGCTTTCCGTTCCGTTCTGCCACTCTGGCGATGACTGTCGACTGCAAATGATGGTGGGCGGCGTGTTCTTTCCACTTGGCATGGCTTTGGCATGGCTCTCTGTAGGTCTCACGGTTCTCCGCATGGCCGATGGAGGGTGGAGCTCTACTTGCTTGTGGGAGAGACTGAGAGAGAGACGCGTTTGCCGCTCTGGACTCTGGCCGGATTGGGATGGTGGATGGCGAATGGTTGGCAACGGAGGGAGATCGACACTGACGGTCCAAAAGAAGAGCTGATAGGGTGCCGGTTGCACATACTCACTTCAAGACCAACAAATATTTTCACTATTTTTCATTTGTACATGTGCATGAGTCAAGCTACGCTATAGAAGTATTTTGTAGACTCTATTTTGCCTTGTGGTTTGGCCATGTGGAGTGAAAATGTCCCATGCAACAGAATATTCCATTAAAAGTCATTTTGCTAGATTCCTAAAGGAAATTTTTAAGGCTTACTAAGATAGCTTTGAATGCCACTTGTCTTCCTTTTGGAACTCACTCTGAAAATTGTCTCCTTTACGTATAGGCTAAAGGCCTAAAGCTCCAGTTTGCTATATCAAGCACATTCTTATAAGTGAATATCTATAAACGTAAACGCCGGATGAGTGGGGCTTTATTGCTATGTTAATTAACACTAGAAGATTGGTAGAAAGAGAAAAGAAATAGGGCCCTGATTGCTATAATGCTAGTTCCTGAAAGAGAAAGCATCCATTGGGTGGATTATGAATGTTTTCAACAGTTTATCATGGGGATTACTAGAAATGGATGAAACATGTCAAAGTATATTGAGAAAGATAAGCAAAAAGCAATTTTTGTCTAAACTTTAACGATGCGACTAGCGTGGTTATTTAGTGTTTCATGATTATTGTGCAAGGTTTAGAATTATTTCATATAGGGATGGAAAGCAAAGGAAATCTTGCAAAAAAAAGATAGATTCTCATGTTATAATTTATTTGGTCACAAATCCTCAAAATCTAAATCTGCCTTCTTACCATGGATTTTTAGAAGGTAGAACAAGAGCAAACTTACTTGTATATTGAGTCAAAATCAAAAAAGAAATTTTGAGTTTTTTAAAGTCAAGATTTTGCCTTCGTTGAGTTTATTTAAAATTCAAATAATGTCAACTTTGTTAAATTGGCAATATTCCAATATTTTGACATGTTTTAGGGCGTGCAACTTGAAATATAGATCCATACATGTCCTAGTTTGTGACATAAAATTAGACCTTTACGAAGATACATGTTGCAATTATCAACACTAGAATTATGTTAATTTTACAAAATTGTTGTTATATCTACATTAGTACAAAAAAAACACATTTTACGGCTAGCTTTTTGGCCTTTCCCTTGTCGTTAAACTAAAAGCAACCAAAAAAATTTGGTTCATTTTTAAAATTTGTTTTTTGGTGATTGAAAAATTGCCTCCCCTCCATTGTTATAAGCGGGGTTATAAGCTTCTTTCTAAATTCTATTAGCCAACAATTTTGATTATCTTCTTGAAAATATTGCACACTTCCATTAGAATTCTAAAATTGATTATCTTTTTTGCAAAGTTTTGCCAATTTTTGAAATTAAAAGTCTCAAGGAGGTCAAATAGTGTATCTATACTGAACAAACCACTTGTGTCTAAGTGATTTTTTGACCCTCTATTTGTTTTTTAATAAACTATAATAATTTCAATCTATAATTTTGAGCTTTGTTTAATAACGACTATAGGTTTCTAATGCCAAAAATTCCCAACTCAAATAACATATGAAATGATTTTTAGAATAGGTTGAAAAATAAATTGAAATGGCATGTTTTTTCAACTCAACTATTTATAAAAAACACATTTAGACAATCATTGCATCAATATTCAAGAAAAAATGAACTTTCAATAGAGAGCTATTTTTAGAAATTTTTGGATCATTTTTAAACAATTTTTCTTATATAATATAAGAGATGAAAGTTATCTTAGCTCTAAAATATGTTTTTTTACTTCAAAAATTTGTAACTAATTATTATTAACAAATAAAAATATAATTAATTCAAAATATAAACTTTCAACATATAAAAACTATTCATTTTTTCCTGTTTTGTACTTAAATTTTATGATATAATATAGAGGGTCTGAAATTTGGACACACGTGGTTTCTAAGTGACTTTTCCAAGTTAAAAATCCGCTTTAAGGGCCAATTCTTACAGCATCCCAAACTTTACTGAATAATTCTAAAAATTTTGATTAGTGAAAAGCTGAATATAGAGACTTAGAGCTTCACACTAATGCCCAAGGACCAATGCACTTAAAAATGCCTATATGACAATACTTTTGGCAAGGTTTTGACTCTAAAAAAATAGGTTCTAGAGACCTAGTTGAATCAATAAAAATAGATATCCAACTTGGGTTCTAAATTCTATCCATTGTTTTGTATAAAATATGAGGAGAATAATACTATATCAAGCATCCTTGAGGGTCGGTATTATCTAGAAATTTTATCATTGCAAATTGTATGCAGAAAATGCCTCCAAAAATGAATTTATTTTACTTTCATATCTACTTTTGGACATATTTTTGTCATATAATGATATAAACGAGATAACTTGGGTTTTAAAGCTGGAACTTTGTTTACATTATGAAGCTCCAAATCTCTCATATGATATTTTACTATTTTGACATCTCCTACAACCTAAAATAGTTGAAATTTGGCTTTAAATCAAGACTTGGAAAAATGGGATTATGTATACAGTGTAAACAGGCCATAAGAAACAAACTTGTGTCTTAAACTACCAATTTTTTTGGTCTTACAATCTCTTGGA
Source organism: Pseudisothecium myosuroides (assembly GCA_951799445.1). NCBI lineage: Eukaryota > Viridiplantae > Streptophyta > Bryopsida > Hypnales > Lembophyllaceae > Pseudisothecium > Pseudisothecium myosuroides. Next base: position 20,766,389 of record OX637289.1, read on the forward strand.
GTCAAATTCTGAATTTTCTGTAATGAAGTTATTATTAGTCCAAGAAAAATGTGATTCAAGTCATTTTATAATTTTTTGGCATTCATGTCATATTTTTTGGATTTTAAAAATGAAACCATTGACTTCCAATACATGCCAAGGAAAGAAGCTTGTCCCTCTTTTTCTTTCTCTATCTAAAATAGTCAACACTAGTAGAAAAGACAAACTCTTAGGGAGGTCTTGGGGCCCAAAATACTATTGTGAGATTAAGATATAATTGCTCAAAAATACGCCTTTTTTGTATTACAATCTTTTATGGTCAAATTCCATTTTTTTTATAAGGTTACTAGAGACCTCAAGAAAAATCCAACCAAAGTTGTTTCTTAAATTTTTGAGACTCAAATACTATCGTATGAATTTTCAAATTTGAAACTATAGGATACCTATATGTGCCGTTGGATTCCCCTTAAACAAACATCCTTAACTTAAAGCACAAAGTAGGAGTTTTAACTCCCATTGGACGCCTCAACAAATTCTTCAATCCCTATTGATTGTTGTTTAAAACTTGTAGGAAATCAAGATGATTGTAGATGGCCATTCACAATAAAGAACGAAAAAGTTGCGCTTGAATCAAGGGCTATCTTGCAATTCCAAAGACCCATATCAGCACAAGATTGTAAAACCATATTCTCACATTTTTTGTAGCTTAGTATCTCAAGACCTCTTTAAGGTTCTAAATATTTAAAAATTGTTTTGGAAGAATGAGAAGCTATAATTTGGACAAAAGTATCATTCCATCAAGCACTACTTTCACTCTCTACAAGATGGACTTCAAAGTGCTTCAAAGTTAAAAGTCTATTTGTTTGAGGTCTCATGTCATGTCTCTGTGATGCTTACTTCTATTAAGAAAGAGACTCTAGATTGGTCTGCAAATTGGGAAAAGAATCTACTATAGTAGAAACACTCATCCTAGATGGTCTTTACAAGCTTGAAAATTCCAATCCAAATGCTCGTCCTTGGGGATTCGCTTGGAGATAAACGTAACTAAAAAATTTGCTTTTTATTTTGTGGTTTATGAACTTTCTAATTCTTGATCTCTCATCTCTAATTCAAGGGAGGCAATTCTAAATATGAATCCAAATGTTCCAAACTTTGATCATCTATGAGAAAAGGAAAGCTCTTGTATTTTCTCCAAGATGAAAAATTTGGGTCTAGTTAAATGGCCCATAACAAGCCTAAAATTTTCCTAGTGCACCTTCTTCATGGAGAAGAGCTCCTATTATCTCGTCTTTTCATTCCACAACTTCTCATTCTTCAAAAAAGTTTCATTCACGGAGAAGGTGTGATAACCCCTAATGCTAGAGAGAACTCAAGGTGTATCACATGGTTCTTGGATGCAGAAGTGCACGTGTTTGCGATTGATGCCCTTGTTCACCTTCTTAATACAAATAAGAATTTGAGGCAAAGGAACCTTAGTTTGTCAATCACAGACATGTTGCTGTTGCGTGACCAGAGTATCTCCAGAATCTCTCAAAAGGCAACAGAATTTCGAAAGATTCTATTGTACATTCTGCCTCGACCTACCATGGCATTGAACAATTTCCGTGTACACAAACCCATTTCTATGCCTTGTCATGTGTTCTAGGTGTACGTTAGCTGAAGAAACACTCCAGGACGATTGATGGTTCACAGCCGTTGTGACCAATTGGAAGCATTTTTTAATTACTTGCGATCGATGTTTGATGAGAATTGGTGGAAAAAAGTGACGTATCGTGTCTGTTAGATTCTAGTAGTACAAGTAATCGGACTGGCTTCTCGAGTCGAGCAAAGTTCTAAACAGAAACTTGGATGGCTCGCCGTAAAGGCTGTAGATTGATGAGAATGCGTGTTGGATTTGGGAGAATCGAAGCAACTGAAACTTGGATGGCTGCCCGTAAAGCCGACTGTTGATCGATGAGAATGCGTGTTGGATTTGTGAGAATCGATCGAAGCAAGAAAAACAGTGCAAAGACATGACAGGAAGCTTCACCCAGGTCACAAATTCAAGTTAGAATTGGGGCATGAGGTTTGAAAATTAATGTTTAACTTTTCATTGGTTACACATGTTTTGTTTTGGACTGACTTGAATGCTAAGTTGCTTGAAACAGTGTGACTAGTCTTTGTGTGCAAATATTACTCAACTGAATAATAAAAGTGAACAGAAATATGTAATGTAACGAATCACATGCCGGTGAAGATTCATTGCTTGTGTAGGCCGACGTCTTGAGGAAGAAGAAGAGCAACCTTGGGCGTAAGATCACTTGGAATTAAAAGTCGGTTGAGAATTAAGTGTCTTCAGTAAGGTACTCCCTCTGCCTCAAAATAATATTGGTGTTTCCTTTGTATTTTACAAAGAAAACATTGGTATTATTTTGAGATAGAGGGAGTATCATTCAACACGAGAAAGGGCAGATTAAGTTACAGCTCATGTGAGAAGATGGGCTGTTCACACAGGTGTTTTCAAAGAGAGCATTCTTATATCCTACGGGAAGGTCAAATTTGGCATAAATTAACCCAATTTTGTAAAACAATGCCACATGTCATCTTTTGAGGTGATGTAGACCCCTGAGAATCTGATGTGGAAATTCAATTTCAGCACCTAAGTGGCGAATTAGACCTTTGTATACTAGACATAAGATTTATGTCAAGGCGGTTAAGACTTTGTTAGGGCGGTTGAACTTTTGGACAAAATAGAACTATATTGTAAATAGAAGTTCCATAATTTTATTGAAATCTGCTCTAGAGGTGACAAAGTTAACCCCTAAAGTCCCATTGGCCCTATAGGGACCAAAATGTGACTTCAGTAGGCTCATACGGTCTCAATATTCACCATAATCTTCTACAACTTTTTGTGCAGCTAGAAAAATACATAAGCTTCTTGGGAATATAATTTTTATTTCAATTGGTGCCCAAAAGCAAAAGTTATGGCACAAAAAGCCAAAAACGGAGGTCGACGGGCAGCCTAAAAAAATTCACAAAAAGTCAAAATAATTTTTTATTAATTTTTTTCCTTAAATATTATATTTTTGTCTACATGTGAAACTTTGATTCATTCTATTTGGACTAGTGATGTAAAAGTTATGGACAATCTTGTTTTTCGGGCAATCTAAGCATGTTCTTGAAAAAAAACTTTTAGTCCAACTTTGAATGCTAATATCTTTTAATCCGTACGGCCAAATTTGATGAAATTTTTACCACATGATCTTAGACAAGTGAAGTACGAGATCCTACAATTAGATTCTAAGAAAAACATTTTTTTTGCTTTCATGGATGAATGTAGCAAAAATGGCAGTTTTGAGTGGTTTTTGACAGAAAAATGGCCTTGGGACTTTAGGGGTTAAGCATCAAGAGTAGAAAGTATCCGTGTGGTCAAAAGTTATAACTATTTATAATTTTCCTCAAATGAATATGGAAAATCTAACTTCAATAATCCATCAAAAATATAATTTCTATCTTTAGCATTTTGAAAGTTTTTGTGATAGGTCAAAATTGAAATATCAATTTATTTGTAATAATGACATAAGATTTAATAATGAAGACATCAACACTTCTTCTCAATAATACATTTTCTAGGACCAAGCAAATTCTACTTATTTTCTGCTATTTTCCATATAATTTTTGCTTGACCATGACAATGTTAGTTTTGAATATAAAAATAAAAAGATAGCCCAAGTTAGTTTACATCAAAGAAAATCCATCTAGAAAGGCTATCCAAAATAGGGAAACAATCATAAAATGGTTGATTAGAAATTTAAGGGTCAACACCCTAAAAATTAGACTTTCAAATTTTGAACAATGGATGAACACATTCCAAGCGTACAAAAAGGTTTGTTTTTTCATCCATCATTTTTTTAAAGAGTCTTATGTTAGTTCTTTAAAATTTGTAAAGTATAGATTCTAAAGACTTTGCACTGCAAATATTCTATAATTCAAAAGCTACTAGTAGGTCTAGATACAAAAAATAACCTTTTCAATTCAAAAAATGACCCTTCAAAAATGACTTGAATAAAAAAGTGAAACAAAAAATTTCAAAAAATAATATAATTAGAATTTAAAGTTTTGAACTTAAAGACAAAAATCTTCTAAAAATTAAAAAATCTTCAATTTACAATTGATTTAAGAAGGAATTTTTAGTTGTTGGTTTTAAATTTACTAAACTATTATTAAATTTAGAGATCACATAATTCTTATTATTTTATTTGAAGTCTTGATAATGTATGGTTGGAAAAAAAGAACAATTTTTGCATAATTTTTATTGAAATTGTTTTTAAACTATAACCATCAACATAGCTTTATTATTGAATTTTTCATTAACATTATTTTTTGCATAACTTTTGGAGGAATTTTTTAGACCTAAATTATTGAAAATTGTTATTTTTTATGTTTTTTCTAATTTTTTCTAATTTTTCAAAAGCTTATAGTGTTTCCAAGTACTAAATGTACTAGGTACAAAATCAAAAGGTGTTTCTTGCAAGAATCCATATACACATATAAGAATTTGTTATATATACTTATGTATTCCAAATATTTAACAATATACACCTAGTCTTTATTAGATAATTTCAAAAAGTCTTGATAAACCAATTATAGGTAATATAGGGTCTATCTTTTAATTCTAGAAGGAAAAACCTTGTGATCATGAAAAAATCCTAAAAGTTCATTTCTTTGTATACTTTATTTTCTATATATTTGAATAGAAATTTTTATTTTTATTTTTCAAAGATGTAATCATATGTTATTTAGAAATATAAAAATATTCAAATTCTTCATAAAAATTTGAAATTACTATGAATTTTTAATGAAAAAATGAAAAAAATTCACATCAAATACAAAATATGCTTAAAATGAATAATTTTTTGCCATTGGAATGTAGTACAATATAAATTATTTTGGTGTAACCAAATTGTTGTCATTTTAAAATTAAAAATATAATAGATTATGGTTATAGGCCTAATGTTCAAATTATAGTAAAATGTTGAATTTTGTGAATTTCAAAATGGAGTAGCTTGACCAAAAAGCTTTATTTCATTAATTAAATTCAAATTCAAAAAATATAATTCTTATGCCTAATTGTTTTTATATAGTATTTTTCATTTTGCACATGTATTCACAATGTGCTATCTTTGTTTCAATGTAAGGATTGTAGAGTTTTTTTTTCAATCATCAAGATATAACAAATTCATTAGGTATCCCTTTGGATTGAAAAAACCATTATTTATATTTAATATCTTTAAAATTTTCAATCTTTCTGTTTTGTGCATAAATTTTTGAGAATGTTTGAAAGTGGAGAATTTTTGAGATTACATTATTTTTAGTGTTGTAATAATTTTCTATACTTATCTTGATTTTTTTTTATAAAAATCAATTTTTTTCCCTCAATACAATAGTCAAAATGCAACAAAGTGTTTCTTGCAATCACCTTTTCAAACTTCTTTAAAATTACAAAGTAATGCATGTGACAAAAAAACTATGTATTGTAGTATGCAAACATCCTAATGACACGTTATGCAATGTTGATATACTCAAGGTGACTATAGTATATAAAATCCTTGCTAAAACATTGAAATCTAGATTGTGCAAATAAACAATTATTGCATGTACTCCAATTTTTGGTTGAGCTAGCACACAACACTCTTAAGATTGGTAGTAAAAGCTACTACATCATCTACCAACTAGACTTGGCATTTACCAACATTGCAACTATGGATATTTATAAACAAATTGATTTGCTAACACCACTCTCCAACAACTATACTAAGACCAAGTAAATTTATATGAATGTCATAATGGTATGAGACACTCTATAAGGAAATCTCAGATAGTGGTTTATCTAAGATATTTGTTTGGTGTTCACTCCCTCTTACATTGTTGAATCCTTCAAGGTTCACATATGGTTGCTTAGACCTTAAAGGCTTACAATCCTCTAATGTTGGCAAGACCCAAGTGATATTAGCCCAACTTTGGAACATACCTTGAGTGGTTAAAGGAATTCTTCATCAATATTTACTAACCAATCAAATAGAACACACATTAACTCTTGTTGAAACCAATCCTTCATATGATACCAACTTTTGAGAATTGTTAGATTGACTAATGCGACATGCACACTCTGGGATGGGATGGGATAAGAACAAGTCTAACTTTCCATTTCGTAAGGCATCTTCTGGACCAATAAGAAATTTTGTAAGCAATCTCCTCATCGAAAGTCTCCAAAAACTCACATTGTAAGGGTGTTCATGAGGATAGTCGTCCAAAAGTGCCACTAGTGTTGATCTGCAATGTGAAGGTGATGAATAATTCAAATTGCTACAATACCAACAGCATTGATAGAAAATTATTTACTTGCTTGACTTTTCAGAAATTAGTAGCTTTATTTTCTTTAAAAAATTAAAAAATTGTTAAGAAGATTTGAAGTGGGAAAATGAAGCAACCTAAGCATGCAAGTTGCATAGAACAAGTCAATTTGTAGAGTAATTACTATACACTTTGTAGTTTCTTAGAAGACCAAGGGTTGTGAATTTGACTCTCAAAGCTATGGTGAATTAAGGCCACACTAAACAATTGCCTAAGTAGTTAAAACTAATTTCTAATCTTGCCCAACCTCTTTACTTCACTTATTAAGAAGAGGTGTATTGGAGGTGTTAATAAACTACAATATATATGTTGAAAACAAAACATAGTTCAAAACTTTCTTTATTGAAAGAAGTAACTTACTTGGTCTAATGGTACTCTTAAGCATGAATTCTCAATTTCTCATACCTTTTAATTTCTAAAAGACCCAAAACTTCAAATCAAGCCACATGATTCTTTTAGCAATTCTTCACAAAGTTTAGTGATGAAAAATTTGACTCCAAATTACTTCAATTTTTCATATTATAGTCAATACTATAATCAATTAAAATAAAATCAAGAATCCTTGGTCTTTAGGGGTTAATGACATATTTAGGTGTTTAAAATGTACTTGAAGATATGGAGTTCTATAATGTTGTGATTACCAATACTATTGCAAGTAAAAGTCACATTTAAGAAGTATTTTAGGTTGCAAAGGTTATAAAGATGGTTTCTACACTTGTCAAAGTCTTATATACAATCACATTAGAGTGCAACTTCTTGTGATATAATAGTGTTATTAATAATACAAATACACAATGAGTTTTTAATTGAATATTTTCATTTCTTAAGGATTGAAAAGATAACAAAGGATGTGATCTTTGAAAAGATGATATTAATGATCAAAATACAAGTCATGAAGTCGCATAATAAATTTTGTGAGAGAAGTGATTTTGTGAGTGAAGTAGCATATTAAAGTTTGATATACATCATTTTGTACCATTCCTAGTGATTAGAGTCAACAAAACATATTTTTAAAATAGAAGAAATTTTTTGGGGGATTTGAAAAAAAAAAAATGTATGACAAAAAACAAATCTTTTTATTAGGCACCTATCAAATTACAAATCCCAACTTTAATAATTATTGGCAAAGAATGTTGAACTGAACTCTAGGTATGGTAATACATTCGCGCAATTTTCAAAGTTCTTTACAAGAATTTAAAGGCAATACGAGAGAGAAGAGTACCTACAGTACCTGTTAGGACGAAAAGTCTTCAAAGAAGCGGATTGATAAAGACGATGGCCCATGATCAAGCTAGCAATGTTAGGAAACCCATGTCGGTCCTTATCAAATGCAGGAAAATAAGTATTCGCTTTCAGTGAAACGATGTAGTCCAGAGCTGCAAGTAGAAGCGGGATGTCTTGCGCTTCTATTCCTCCCTCAAAAGTCCATGCAAAATAATCTTCAGTATGCAATTCACAATCCCCAACTGTCCTCCACCAACCTTTACGAGAGGTTCTGACAAATGGTCCATGCTTCCTCCTCCAAAAGAGAAACATCTTCAAGGTATTTGCAAATGCTCTACCGTATGTATCTGTTGATGACGAAATCAATATTTTTCTTCAAGATGCCATACAGGACGTATTATCACTCTCAACCACTGGAAACATGTCAAATGAGAGTTCAAAATTAGGAAGTACCAGTTTGAATTAATTCTATAAGAAACTGACAGGCATATAAGGTACCTGATATCTTATTGTGCATCTTTTTTGGTTGTAATACAAGACGTTCTTGCACTGTGCTCATTGTGAAGCGATCCTCCAAGTTGGCATACATGCTCCTAAGATGGAGCAGAAGCCGTTGTCCACCTGTGATTTCTGTCCCTGTCAAATAGATTCGAGTGTTGTTGCAAAATCCATGAGATTCTAATAGAAGTCCCACCTGCACCACAAAGCCCATTTTTTCAATAGAGGAAGTCACAGTTGTGCACTCTCTCCTTCCCCATCTTGATGGATGGAAGATGTGATCTCCCAAAGAGTCCTTTGATGTGTTAGCACTTGCAACAAATTGGTTAAAATCCAATTCAAGAAGCATTGGAGACAAGAATGGAAGTCAAAGAAGTTTGCACAAAGAATGCGTTGGAGCTTATCACAAAAATATTCCATTTTCGTGTTGGGATAATAGTAAAGAGGTGGAAGGGAATAGTCATGAGGTTTAGAAATCACAGGTTCATTATGACTCCACAATGATGTTGGAGCCCAAAATTAGTGGACCAAATTCTTAACAAGTGCACAAAGCCATGTGAACTTCTTATTGCCCAATTATCTCATTCCTCATATACAACGTTTCAATATTACATTGAGTACTTCTGCAATGGTAATTAAAGCTAGAATGGACTGACAATCACTTACCTGTTTCATTATAACTTTGGCAATAATATCTTTGTGCAAATACCACTTGGTAAGGATTTATGCTTAATGCACACTTTTCAGAAGTCATAAGCACTTAAAAAAAAATTGATGCCCCAAATTCAATTTTATCTGAGGGTCAAAAAATCACATTATCTGGAGGAGTACCATACTTCTGCAGGCATGAGAGGACAGAACCCCCTGTGGCGCTGCTTCTGAGAATCGATTTGAAGCTCACCCACTTCCTTTCCACTAGTTAGGAAATGGTTTCTCTGCAACTGTATGCTCTCTGCCTGGAGATCCTGAAGCACCTCATTCAGAGAAAAAAGTGAGAACAATTTGGAGAACGCCATCAATTTATGAAACTACTGAGCATGAACATGATTATCCCTGGAGGTGACTACTTGTTGACAATTAAGTACTTGCATGAAGAGGAAGAGGACGAGAAAGAGGAAAATAACAGTTAAAATGGCAAGTCGGACCGCACTTGAAAGAGCTCAGCACAGCCGTGATGTGCAAGAACATCTCTTTCCAAGCCCAAGTGAACCACCACATATGGTCGCCCATGGGCCTCCAACCTGTTCACTCATGTAATAAAATCCGAACGTGGGAGTTCAGATACCCCAACATCAGACATCAAAGCACATTCAATGACAAAGATCATGATAAGAAAAAACAAAAACAAAACATTACACTATACACTAACTTTGGTAATTATTAAGGAGGGACTTTTGTGATGTTGCAAACATGGCAACTTCTTTAGCCAAACCACTAAGAAATACCCTGAAGAGAGCTTTATTTCCGCACTGGATGTACCTTCTCACAATCTGATCTCCTAAATCCTGAATTTCTCTCCGAAAACGAAGAGCTTGAAATGCCACCCTGCATCGTAAGCGCTGGTATTCAACGAGCTCTGGTGGCAGTAAGCTCTGCTCGAGCCAACCATATCCCACCCCTAAGAACAAATAATTGCTACAACGGTACAAGGGGCTTTGTACAGGATTAAGTCGTAAAGACACTCTCCATAAGAACCTACTAAAAAATGTAGCCTCCCGTGTAGCCTGTGTTTATTCCTTCCCTTAGATACAAAGCAAATAGAGCAAGGAATGCAACTTCAAGTTATAACATATTCTAAGATGAGAATGCATGATCCTACAGCAAACAAGGGAATGCATTCTCCAAGAATAGAAATAAGATCACGATAACAATTAACAATGTTGGAGCTAATTCAACATGTCCAACTCAACTCTCTCTAATTACACTATTTCATGAGAACAAGTGAGCTTTTAAGTGCACTTCAATTGCATGTGGAAGTTGTGCAATTAGACTTGTACACAACATGAGAGATCCTTGGGATATGAATGGAATGTGTAGTTGGAAAGGACTGAGTGTACCTGCAAACCTCCTCCATCTGAAAAGACAAGACCACAAGCTCCATGAGCTGCCAAAGCTGGAAGAACCTTGTCCAAATAATAGCGAACAGAAGAAAATCTAGTAGGTGTCTTCACAGGTTGCTTTTGAAAACGGGCCTTTGAGCGAAACTGCTTGGGCAAGTGCTTCGCTACCCGCACATCATCCTTCAATGCAGTGATAAAATGGTTCTCATCATAAAGGTAGTTAAAGCCTTGCACCTTGGAGTTGCTGAAAACCTCAAAACACCCACCCAAAACTACATCTATGAAGTGTGTGATTACAGGTGAACAAAAATGAAATAAATAAAATTCAAATCATCTCAAGAATTTCAAATTAGAACCAATAGGGGAGTCGTATTAGATATTAGTGAATTTTAAAATTCATCTCTATTCCGTTGGCACAAATTAGTGAATTAGGTGACAAGCTCTAGTGCATTTACCATTCAAAATTTGTCTACAATACTCAATGAATTGGACAATTTGTTGAAAGTATTAATTGGAGGAATCTAAAGAGTCTACTTACGTCCCCCCTTCATTGAAATCAAGAAATGGGAGTGTAAATAACCGTGACTCCTATAATGACTTACTAAGGACAACTTTAGATTATATAGGTTGAAGTCCTAAGCTTAATTAACAAGGTTAAAATAATCCAATACATTTATGATACTTTTCAACTCATTTGAGGTGGCAAGTGTCAAAATCTCCAATTCACCTCAACAGAGAGCTTGAAACCTTGTTGTCTCAAATATTCTAGCATATCGCATGGGAATCTCATAAAAGTCACCTCTTCACCTCCTCATGCTTGCTCTTGTTTACTTGGACTAGTGTAATTCAATATTGAACAAATAAAAATGATTTTGGAATTGTGTAGGATTTCTTGTAATATAAAGCTTGTTAGTGCAACCTGTGCAATTTGAAATGACCCTAAATGCATGCAAGTGCACACGGAGTTTGTACTCAATTCATAAAAATCAACTTACCCGCCACCTTTCACAGATGTAGTGCCTTGAATCTTGGGTAAGACAATGGTGGCATTAAGTAGTCTGGCGATCACTACAAAGTCACATACCTGAGCAAAGAGCCACCCACACCCACTACTAGCATAATTGAAACCTGAGTGCCAAAATGATCAGAAGTAATCACTTCCATATTAGAATAAGTCAATAAGGAAGGAAACAAGATGTATCAACAGATAATAGAAATCATGTCCTAAAATTTTGGACATAGAAACCTGTTTTTGGAAGTTACTGTAATCAATTATCAGCTTCCAAATTGGACTCAGTAATTTGGACATCCAGGGGTAAAGAAAGGGATTGTGTGGAAATTATGACACTCAAAACAATTCCAGATTCGGTGAGAGTATCGGAGTGAGAGACTCACAGCAGCATGAATTTCATGCAATTCGCCTTTGATGGTGGCAAACAGGAAGCCACTGCCAGGAAACACTGGTGCTGCAAGCACACCCACGCTAATTCTTTAGGACATTCGCAATGACAATTTATTATCGATAGGATTTTTTGCTTAAGAAAGCTCACATAATTATGACAACATTCTGAAGCCATTGAAGCACTGCATCCTTTGTATTTGCAGATGCTCACGTTTTGCACTGGCATAGAGTAGCATTATTCTAAACTTGATTCTACAGTCACTCATGTGATCGAAACCAGGTGCGTCTATAATTTCACTATATTCTATTATGCATCCCTCAACCTTCCAATAGTTACAATAGTCTATAAAGAATAAAAAATGCGCATCATGGCCAATTCTAAGGTATCACACGGCCTCTTGGGAAAAATGTCACGATACTTGTACGAAGACTCTGATTTGGATGAAGGACATAACATTCGCTGGTCGTAGAAAGGGTGAGGCTTTGGAATGAACACAAAGCACAATGCGAACAAGAGTAATTGCAATAGGTCCAAGACTATGGATAATGACTGTTGCGTTATCAAAGGCTCGTCAATCATTGCCTACTACCAATCGTGCCCTTCTTACTCATTCTAATTCCCAGGTACTAGAGATGCTCCAGTCTAAAGAATGCTACCACACCCCACAACAAACGGCACCGTGATATTCTAAAATCCAAATTCAAGAACTCATCCAGAATATTAAACCGGCAACCTCGAACTTACCAAAATTCGAATCCAACATATGACCATGCATGCACCCCAAGATTGCGAAGCAACAGGAGCGTACCCCGATAAGAGCCGTCACGAGGAGCAGCATCCGGAAGCAGCTGACGCCAAGATCGCACGGGACTCCACACTCTGTCACACTGCAAACCCTGCTGCTGCTGCAACTCCTGCATATCACCAAAACGGCTCATACTCATAAAAATACCATGCTTCGCCAAAATCATGACATACATAATATTCTCGAATGGGAGGGCCAGGGGACCTTCAACGGTAGCACTGCAACAAGAATATACTGAAACTCCAGCGCCGGAATGGCTCTCCATGCTTACCCTAATTCACATGGAGATAACGAAATGCGAAAACCCCTCAGCATCTCTGCTTCCACGTTACGCAACACTCGTGCGCTAGGAAGAGTCTCGGCTTCATCCAGCGTCCCCGGCAATTCTCTTCTACTCAAAACCAGAACACCACTCTGCTTAATTAATCTTTTCTTATCTCCTCCTAATTCTCACTGTGTGTATCTCCCTTCGACTCGAAAAATCTACCATGTCGAAACAAACAGCCATTACGCCCTTACAGATCATTGCCATGGCTCTACATTCACCAATTCATCGAATTCATAAGCCACATTCATAACCTAAACGATGATTAAGCATCTTACCAACCACAACGAGTGCCGATCTTCTTCCAGTGTCAGCAGAAACGAGGGAAAAAAAAAATATTCTCGTTATTCGATTTCTTGCTCTGTAATAATTTGAAAATTTTCAGGGTTCAGCTTAAGAACAGAATCCTTCAAAATTGAACCGACAGTCCCTCAAAATACAGTCAACAGAGTCTTTCAAAATAGAATCTTCAGAAAAGGCTATCCAAGGCAATTAAAATCGCAAGAAAATGAAAAAATCTACGTTAAGATTCTCATCGATGTCATAAGCCACCGAACATGATGAAGCATCCCTCCAACGAACCACAACGAGCGCCGATCGGCTTCGGCTTCCAAATCGAGCATATCGTTAAGAATTGCAGTCATTTTTCTCATCGATTACTAGATAATCTCACATTCCTCTCAAATCATGTGGAAGAACAACGATGATCGCTTGAAATAAAATTCAGCATTCGAAGTACTCTAAACACTGTATGGGCAAAATTGCATTCAAGATGTTCTACAATGCAAGGAGTCTTGATCGATTCATGGAAAGCAAAGGTTCCCCTGCCTTGAAGTTCAAGAATGTTATGTAGCTCCTTCGATCGAAATCTCTATGTCAGGTTCTTGAACCTTCGCTGTTGTAACGAATATGAAGATCAAGAAAATCGCAATGGCCTCACCAGTTCCCCTCGACTCTTCCTGAGAATAACAAACATTCGAGAATGCAGACTTCTCGTTACCTGGTCACTCTCCGCCTCGGGCCGCAGGAAGCTGACGGAGCTTGGCATCTGCTGATGGCTTTGGGATCTGACGCTGCTGGGGTCGTGAGAATTGCGGAAGACCTGCATCCCGAGGAGCACGAAGATGATGTAGAAGGACGCCATGGCCAGCATCGAAAGCACCGCCAGGCAAAGCAGTCGTGGAGGCCCGCGCGCTGCGACTTGGACCATGGTGCTGTCTGTTTGGAACACAGTAAGGCTTGCTTAGTGTCACGCCCGCGACTCGGTCTTCACAATCTTGAGCTGAGCTTCTCACAGAGCTCCGACTGTAACGACAACGAAGGTGGAATTGCCTACACATGAAACTATTGGCAATTTGAAAGTCATGAATTTTCCAAAGAAAATTGTAAGCTTTTGAAGTTGTATGAATATACTATGAATTTTTGAAAAATTAACATTAGGATGTACCTTAAACTGTTTTCTACATTCATGTATGTGCTTAGAACATTTAGGATTACTTGGATCTACATAATTCAAAATTGGTTTATGTTTAAGTTGGTTTTACGCACTTCCACCTTAAAATATGAAAGTCTATTATCATTAGTTATTGTAATAATAAATAAGTTTAAATTGGTAGGAATTTGGATGAAGGGATAATGAATATTCCGTATATGTAGCTTGAAGAACAAGTGTGAAGTAGAAGTGGAAGTAGAAAACTTTGACTCAAAAATGAAGAGATATATTTGCTTTGAAAGTTCACTTCAAGAAAGAGTGAGTACGGTAATAAAATGGCAGACTAGAAAGACCTACATTTGAGATCAAAGTTTGGTTAGGGATCATGATTCAATAGAGGAGGTTTGTTGTTTTTGGCCTTTTTTGGCTTATTATTAATTGCTCTTTTAACCCCTAAAGGACCAAGGCCTTTTTTCTGCCAAAAAACACTCAAAACTGCCATATCTATAGCAAAGAGTAAAAAAATTGAAAATTGTTTTTTTTCCACATCTTACCGTAGGATCTTACACCTAACTAGTATGAGAGTGTGTGGGAAAAATTTCAGAATTTTTGACTGCACAGATTGCAAGATATCTGCGTTTAAAGTGGAAAAAACAAGTTTTTCAGCACATTGCGGGACTAGATTTTTTGACTTTGAACATTTTTAACTTAAAATTTTTGCACTACAGAGTTTTGAGCTTTAAATCTTTATAGTGGAGAATTGAGTGGAGAGTCTAGGAAAAAAAAAGAAATTCAAAAAAACTTAATTATCATTCTTAAAAAAATTGTTAAGTATAAGTAGGTTTGAGATAGAAGGAAAATCTAAAACATTAATATATTTTAGATGGAATTAAAATGCACTAATCCCAATGGTGAGATTGTTCTAACAAGTAAATCAGACCATGCAAAAAAAAAAATTTGAAAAATTTGAAAAATTGCATTCAAAAATGAATCCTACAAGTTATTTTTTTCAAGAAGATGCTCTAAGTGCCCGAAAAACAAGAATGTCCATAACTTTCTCATAACATATCCAAATGAAATGAATCAAAGCTTTTCAAATAGAAAAAAATATAATCTATGAGAAAAAAAATATCTAAAAAAAAATTCAAATTTTTGTCCATTTTTTTTTGGCTGCCCGGGCTGCCCACCGTCCCCTCATTTGAGCTTATTTGGTCATAACTTTTTTTCCCGGGCACCGATTGTGAAAAAAATTATATTCCCATGAAGCTAATCAGTTTTTCTACCTCCAAAAAAAGTTTCAAAAAATCAGGAGAAAATTTCAGCCCGTAGGTACCTGCCCGAAAACCCATATGTCCCCCGAAGGGACAACGGTCCTTTAGGGGTTAAATTTTCTTCACTTGTTATGTGAAATAATGTTGGGGCCCTATAATTTCTGGTAGATGTAATAGAAAAGGCTTTAAATGTTCTCTTCAATCTATAACTTTTGTGGAGACAAACGACTATAGGTGAAAATTGAAGTGGATCAAGCTTGCCAAAATCTATTGAATATAAGCTAAATGTAGTTGTCTAACGCATTTGTAAGTTTATTTATCCCCTTAAGGACTATAGGGTAATCTAGATTTCCAAAATTGCAAAGATGTTTATAAAATGCAACTCTAAATAATGATTTAATGATGATTCTCAAACAATAATTTTAAGATATGATACAAAGATCATATCTATACAATAAGATCAATTAGTATTCAAACCAATATTTTTCAATAAAAGTTGAAACTAAAAATTGAAAAGTCCTTCTAAAATCAATTGTAGATTGAATATTTTTTATTTCTTTTTTAAAAATCCTTTAAGTTCAAAATGCTAAATTCTTATCATAGTGATTTTTGAAGATTTTTATTTTACTTTTTTATTCAAGTCTTTTTTGAAGAATCATTTTTTAAACTAAAAAAATTACTTTTTTGAGGCTAAACCTAGCAAAACCTTTTAACTGTAGGATATTTGTAAAGCAAAGTCTCAAAATCTATACAATGCCAATGTTAAAGAATTAACAGATGAATCTTGAAAAAAACTGATGGATGAAAAATTGCAATTTTGTGTGTTTGGAATTTGTTTGTGTTCATCCGTTGTTCAAAATTTGAACATCTAGTCGTTAAAGGGTTAAACATCACTCTCATTTATGATCTTGAATCAATTGTATTCTTTTTTGGATTTCTGTCCTTTGACAAATTTGAACCTTTAATCTCTCAGTGCCCAATTGATCATATATGGTCGTTGAAAAATTTCAGGCTCATTTTGGTATGGGCAACTAAATTCCATTGACCGTTTAAAAAAATTTTAAGGGCAATTTTGAAGGTTAACTATTGAAAGCTTTTATTTTTCACTAAAAGAGGTAAATATTTGATTTTTGAGAGGTCCTCAAAGGCATATATGTACCATTGTAGAAGAGTAAAGCTTACAAATTTTACTTGATTTCCTACTTTAAGCAAAACTTGCCAGTCTCACTTGAATTGAGATCTAAAAATTGTACTTATCCATTTGCTTTGAAAATGATCATAATGGAAAAAATAAAGTGCTTTCATGATTTTCACTGTTGATATCACTAGTAGAAAACGCAGGAATTTTGGCAGAATTTTGTAGATTTGGTCATGTTGTCCTGGTCACTGTTTTGTTAATTTCAACAGAAATCTGTTAAAATGAAAATTTGAACATTCAATTGCTGATTTGGAGTTATTTACAATTTCTACTTATAATTTTTTTTGCATTTAAACAATTGCAAGGTGGATTGTGTAATGAATTTGATAGCTCTTCATTTGAATTTAAGGTTTTTGGAAGTGCATTTTAGTGTGCTAACATAGTTTTTAGTTGTTCATGTCACCTCTAATCCCAAAAATCTCTTATATGCAAATATCCCAAACATTGTGGAGAGTGGTAGCATACTAAAAATTGAATATTTACATTTCTCTTGTTATAATCTCCAAACTGCTATGCAATTTTGTACTCAAAATTGGTATGCAAACTAATAAGCAAGCTCTTTAAACATTTATATGGTTGGATTTTGAAAAAAAAACAATTTGATTTATTGGGAATAACTATAAGCCCATGCTCTTTTTTCATAGGAAAAACACACTTGAAAAGGCTTGGATACTTAGGGGTTAAGGCTCTGATCAAAGGTACTTGAATATTTGCAGCTAAAAATAGATCAATTCCACGCAATATGCCTAAAAAATGATTGATCTTTGACCAACTAGAATTATTATGAACAATACAAATAAGAATCACACTTACACTACGCCCGATATTCAAAAGTCACGTAAATATGGATTCACTTTTTGTGTTGAAAATTTAACCCTACCTCAAAAGTTTTAATGTGAGGGATGATATGAAAACTCATCAAATTTGCACATTATAAATAGTTCAGCTATATGACAAATTTAACCTAGTTCTAGACCTAGATTTGAATAATATCTATAGGTCATTTCTATGGTCATTTGGTTAGACTATATAGTCACCATTTTTCCTAGTGTTCACACTATGTCCAAAATAAGTATACTAAAAGAATCTACACTAAATAGTGAAATTGGGTTGCCTTAATAATTAGGTTGCCTTCACCAAAGAAATTATCTCATGACTCATTGCTTGTCCAAATGGAAGCACATGCCATTCTCTAAACCCAAGCCATGAACTAGTACACCAACCCATGCAAATATATGGTTCCTACATTACTGCATCTTTGTACAATAACCGTACATATTTATATAGTGTAGAATGTCGAGAAATTAGTATGGGGCAACCTAATTTCACTATTTAGTGTAGGTTCCTCTTCCAATTCCCAACAACGGAACCAACAAAAAATAATACGGAGTACGGAGTACAATTTAATAACAGGAACCATGCTGAGATGCATATTTGGTGGCAACTGGTTGTGAAAAAAATCTAATCCTCAAGGAACGAATCAGCCGCAAACTTCGTCAACGGAAAAAATCTACGTCAAAGAGATGGGCGAAAAACGAGCAAAAGAACCTCGGCGAGTTTCCTGATCACTTCTGCGCCAGTAGTTCTGGATTGGGAAACAGCAGGAATTCGGCCGACGACGAGAAGACGACGACGGCGTGTGTTTTGTGACTCAATTCATCACAAGTTGCAAGGGAAATGCGGTCTGATGTGAGGGCGAATTGAAGAGGTTGCTGGAACCGTTCTGTAGTAGCGGTATTTTTCATTTCGGTTCTCGCAGGGCAATGGGCGATGGAATTTTAGCTTTGGGTAGTCGGTTAATCTGTAACTCTCTCCAAATTGGATGCTCGTGACATTCATCTCATTTCCACTTCAGCTTGCTTGGATTTTGGAGTGGAGTAAGCTGTTAATTTTGGTGTCCGGGTTGCAGAATTGTGAGCACGGGAAGCAGTACTAGCAATGGCCAATTTGCTTCTTATGCAGGCTCATTGCAGGCACGTCGGATTTCACTCGACTGCCGCGGTGAAGTTGTCATTGTTGAGGGCAGAACATTTCCAATGCAGGCAATGTAGCAGTGTACTTGGACCGAAATTTGAAGGGCGATTGTTGCGCTTTGTTGGTGAAGGAAGGAAGAAGAGAGCGTCAATAGCCATCGTTGCAGCAGCCAAGCGGAAATCCATCGCCCCGCCTTCCCCTGTCACTCGCCCCACCACAGAATTCAGAGCTCCCGAAGTCGCAGTGGAGAATAGGATTGACACAGAATTGCCGAAATTGAGGAAGGTGAAAGAGGATGTTGCGAGAGTGGAAGTGTCGTCCGACCGCACGCTGCAGCGTTACTTTCGCCAATTGGTGCGGCAGCTGGCATCTCTCCCGCTGGCCATCGGGGAGCTTTGCGCCATAGCTGGGTTGTCCGCGGTGGGGACCGTGATCACGCAAGGCGAGCGACCCTCTTGGTACTTCGAGAATTTCCCCGACTCGAATCCCGTGCTGGGGTTCCTCTCGTGGCAGTGGGTTTTAGGATTAGGGTTAGATCATGTGTACACTTCACCGGTTTACTTGGGGTTGCTGGTGATGCTCGCTGGTTCGCTTATGGCGTGCACTTCCACCAGGCAGCTTCCGATTGTCAAAGTCGCGCGCCGGTGGAGTTTTCTGAAAACCACCCAGGCATTTTCCAAATTGGACATCACGGACTCGCTTCCGAAAGCGAGGCTTGCAGACCTCGGCAGTGTGCTGTGCGGGCGCGGATACCAAGTGTTTGCACGAGGCGACGCGTTGTACGCTTTCAAAGGGCTCCCCGGTCGGCTTGCTCCCATCGGCGTTCACGCTGCGCTTCTCCTGATTATGGCAGGTAAGCTAAAATCACAATTTTCTGTGAATTAACCCCAATTCTCTGTGAATTAGTCGTAGAGCCAATGCATAATTGCAGTTAGGATCCCGAATCTCTGTGAAACAATCCCAATTGTATGTGAATTGATCGTAGTGCCAATGCAGGGTTTTGAAGCTTAAGTGGTATGCTTTCAATGGGTGAGAGGAGTAGTAGAATGGGCAATAGTGCTAGTCCTTAGAACTAATTTTACATTTTCAGTGTAGAATCTGATGTAGACGATATGCAACTAATGAGATTCAAGCGCACAGACTTTCCCTCAAAACGTTATTGAATTTGGAGGCCTCAAATATTGACTAACCTTTTGGTATACTTAGAATTCAACGCCTAAGAACTTGAAGGAAAGCCGAAGGCAACCTCATCGTGAACATCGTATGTTCGAGATACGGTACCAAAAATGGATTTGAGAAGTATCAGATTTTGATTGTAAGTCCGCAATGCCATGACCTAGCCCAAGTCCAATGTAATGAAGGGTTGAATTTGTGCAGGAGGAACACTGAGTGCTGCATGCAGTCTTCGGGGCACAGTGATGGTCCCCCAAGGCCTAGATTTCCGACTCGGCGACGCATTGGGATCAGGAATCCTCGCCCCATCCTCCACAGTCCTCGACTCCCGCGTCGAAGTGAAGAAGTTCTACATCGATTACCGAGAGAATGGCTCTGTAGGGCAGTTCCATTCCGACCTGGCCATCGTGACTCCCGAAGACGAGCTCGCGACTTCCAAAACGATCAGCGTGAATGATCCCTTGCGGTTCGGAGGGGTGACGATGTATCAGACAGATTGGGGAATCTCCGCTGTGCAGCTTTCGGTAAACGGCAGCGAGCCTTACAATTTGGCCATGGCGGCGTTGCAGAAAGGAGATAACAAGCTGTTCGGGACGTTTCTGCCGCTGGGGGAGGACGGGTCGGCGCAGGGGAAGGGGATTTCGATTCTGGCTCGGGACCTGCAAACGGTCGTGTTCTATGATCAGGAAGGGAATTTTGTGGGGGTTCGGCGTCCCGGATCCAGGAAAGCCATCGAAGTCGACAAGGTGAGTTAAAATTATTAAGAAATAATACTTTAATGTACAAGATGTGAGATTTCAGGACAGTCGTTTTCTATTTTGAGATTTTTTTGAACGTTTTCTAAATACAGACCGTGATCTTGTCATTTGTTGAGTGCAACCAACCTACGTGAGCATAGTGGTGGAGGATTTGTAGTGCTCGTGCCTTGAGAATGTGTTATGGATGCGAAACGTATTCTTGTACTTTGTTCTGTGCAACCAACCTAGGTGAGCATTTTGGTGGAGGATCTGTATTGCGTGTTCCTTGAGAAAGATTTCTTGGATGCGAAACGTGTTCTTGTACTTTGCTCTGTGCAACCAACCTAGGTGAGCATTGTGGTGAAGGATTTGCATTGCGCGTTTTGTGAGGATGTTTTTCAAGTACATATTGTAATTCTTGTACTTTGCTCTGTGCAACCAATGTAGATGAGCATTGTGGTGGAGGATTTGATCGGCAGCACGGGTTTGGAGCTCAAGTCCGACCCCGGAGTGCCCGTCGTGTACGCGGGCTTCGGGGGCCTCATGCTCACCACGATCATCAGCTACCTTTCGCACTCGCAGGTGTGGGCATTGCAAGATGGCACTTGGTTGGTTGTGGGTGGCAAGACTAATCGTGCGAAGCTGGACTTTGAAAGGGAGTTGAATGAGCTGCTGGACCTTGTGCCAGAGATCAAGAGCCTGGAGCCTGCTGATCAGTCACAACAGTAAAGCTAACCCCCTTTTGAGATTGTGAATTTCAATTGTTGAGCATTCTTTTGGTGGCAGTGTGAAATGCATAGCCATGTCGAATTTACAGGGATATATATACCCCATCTCTCATATACCGTGACAAGGGTGGAGCTACCCAGATTGAACTAAGTGTTAGTACTGGAGCATGTGGAAAAAGAGCAAAGACGGAAAGAGAGATACAGACTAGATGACTGGCCGAGAACCGGGATGCATGGATGGTTATCTGACGTAACCAGTTGTTACTCATGCAAATTTTGTGGACACTGAGATCTCATTTTCTAGTCGACCAGAAGGTGCACAAACAAGTGGTTAGGTTATTCCATATAACTTCGCAAACCAGATTCAAGTGACGGTTGAGCACGCAGGATATTTGGTTATAGTATCATTCTGCTTTGACTTAGGCGTGATGAGATACGATTAGCCTCAAGGGCTATCAGAAACCCTCAGTCTTCTGCAGTTGAGTCCGGTTTAAAGCAAACAGACAGAAAAGGATTTTGGTAGATGGTCTCCGAAATTTGTAATGAAGGCCTGGGAATGACTTTGCTATGCTATTCTTGTCCATTCAGCCATCTCAATGCAGCTCCGGTGTAAGATATTTATAGTTTGATTCATTGAGACTGTTCTGTACTGGAATGAGATTTAAGGATGAAGCGTAGGAGTTTGTTCGAGACATGCTCTGTGACTGCTGGATCTCAACTTTGATCTGGATGAGTTTCGATTGGCCGACTCCTTCCTGTCTGTGATCTTGAACCATGTTGACATGATTTCAGCAGCTGTGAGGAGCACTAAGGTAACAGCACCTAATTGTGACTTGTTTCTAAAATCAACCTCTGTAGTTTCTTGTCTAAAATGTACAAATTCTATTCATAAGAGCCTTGGGTTGATTTTGGGTACACCTATTTTTTGCACTTTTTAATGTGGTGTCCAAGAATTGCATTCTAAAAGAATTGAGAATCCCCTTTTGACTACCAGCAAAAACTTTAAAGTTCAATAATAGGAACCATTAACCATGCTCAAAACCTTCTTTAGATGGTTTAGGTGGTGTTATTTTACCTTTCAAACCTTTACAATCCTTTTTTAAGGAATCTTTGCATATTGATGCTCAGTTGCATCTTTGTACAAATATATCATTTACCACATTTCATCAAATTAGTATCACAAGAGATGGGAACTTGAGTGCACATTGTAGACTTTGGTGAGGGATGCTAATTATGATGTGGCTAGATCTAAATTCTTGAGTTGAGAAATAAGAACATCATCGAGCTAAGGTTGGAAAAGGTATTGGGCATATGAGAAATGTGCTCGGTAAGCCTACTTGGTGATAATAGTGCAACTTTGTTAAATGAGTGTCACACTATTAATAGGAAGAATCAATGTACATCTTCAACATCACTTCTTACAATCATGCAACACACCATTAACCTATAAACAACTCCTCAGACGTTTTGTGTCCAATGGATGAAAGAGAATCCTTCTAGTAGGATAGAAATACAACTCTCATCTTCAGAATTTTATTGTGAAAAGAAGAGGTCTTCCACAATAGTTTGTCTTCCAATGAGTGCTTTTGCATTTTTTTAAGCCTATGATTCATATGGGTTCCAAATGGATGATTTCCATGGTCACTAGTCCATCCTTTAAAGATGGTAAACCAAGCTTTGTGCATGATATTGAAGAATGGATGATTTTCATACAATTTTTTTGTGTACAACTTTATTGATGATATAGCTATATCACTAAGTTAAGTTCAAGGCATTTTAATTAGTTGTTGTTTTTACTTTTACATAGGGTAGTTTACACTTTCAATACTTTTAATTTTTTTCCCCTTTAAAACTTGATTTTAACATTCAAAACGATTTCTTTTGCTTCTGAGCAAAATTGAAAAGATGAAGCTTCTAAAGTGTAGTTCTCCACTAGAAAATTTCAAAAAATTCCTTAAAATAAACATTTTAGTGAAGTTTGAATTTGAAGATTTACTACTATGTTTTTAAATATGGAAATTTTTTCTTCACACCACAATTTTCTACACTATTATTTACTTCCATTTTGAAAATTTTAGATTTTTTCAACATGGTTGGTATTTGAGATGAAATTTCTTCATTTCTTCTTTAGAAAATCCTAGTAATTTGAAACTTGAAGATTTATGCTAAATATTAGACATGTGATTTCATCTCTAAAAAATTGAAAACAAAAAACTTCACTCATAAATAGAGAAGAAATGAAAAATATAGAGTAAAATTTTTTCAAGTATGACTACACGGTCATAGGCTCTATCCTTTACGAGTTAACTGCCACAAATGCTAGAGAACTCCGTATTAACTCGCGTATCCTGGTCGTGACATTAAAGAAGGCTGGATGTATAAACGGACAAGGATATCAAACTCATCCGTCCAGGAACAGAAAATTCATCCACTATCCAACTATCCATCTTTGCCTGAGGTGGCAGTGGATTTGTATTTCCTATTCAACAGACCAGTTTTCCAGATGAACTGCTGACGAATCGTGGATGAACTCCGTTGAACATCGGTCAACAGCATGGTTGCTTTTCAGGCCGCAACATGTTACTCGTTCGGAGATGGTTACTACCTCGAAGCTAGATTCTTCGTTCAAACTCAAACAGCAAGTCTATTAATAATGGACGGGTATAGGTGCAAAGTACGGATGACGGACGAGATTCATCCCAACATTCATCCCTCTGAACTCGCAGTCCCCTGATCCAGGGACCAAAATTCTCGTCGAGTTCATCCGGGGAACAGTATAAGATTCATCCATCCACTTGTGTTTCATTCATTCGTTGGTGGAGCTGCCTCCCCCTTTCGCGTCTTCGTTCCTTTGTCGCTGGACTCGTTTCGACGGTTTCCTGCCTGCTCTCGCCTTTCGCTTGCCCTGGCACGCATGCGGACAGTCCTCCACTACTCCTCCCTTGCTGCCTCTCACTCCGATGCATCTCCGTTGCTTGGAGTCGTTTGGCTTTATCTTAGAAGCGTGCGAAGTTAGTTTCCTACAGTACTAGTCGGTTTCGGATTTGGTGCGGTATTGCGATGACAGGGGGTTGTGGAAGAGTCGGGGGCTGCTGCCGGGGTGTGGTTGTGGAAGTCATTGCGGTGTGAACACGATTTCGCGGTGAGGCCGATGCGTGAATGGTACGGGTGCTAGATCCTATACTCGCAGCGAATTTTGGACTATGGATTGGCGGAGAGACGAGTTTTTGGTTGTTTTCGTTTTGAAGAAGAAGTGGTTGTTGTTGTTGTGGTTTTGTGAATGTGTCTAGCTGGATATTGGATTTTGATCGCGTGATGGTGGAATCGTGAGAGGAATTCGTGCGGTAGTACGGTGTTATGGTGTCTGTACGACTGCACTTGGCAGTTGGCGGTAGTTTCATTTTTATTTTATTTTATTTTTCTCTGTTTTGTGAGCCTTGTTAGTTTGATGGAAAATTGTGGATTTGTGTTTGAATTAAAGGTGTGTGGGAATCGTGAAGTGGATGTGGTAGCAATGGCCGATACGGTAAGAGAACGGGTGGTCGCGGAAGAGCTTGCCGACCTTCTGTCCGCCCGAGGTTTCAATGCTGGAGCTCCGGTTGGTACCGATTGCTCTAAACCTCTAGTATTCGATTCGCCGAAATTAATCCCCTGTGAAACTCCGAAGGAGCAGGTATGTCCTAGATTTCTTTCAAGAAGAATTTTGTTTTACATGTTTTCTCTTTCTACATGTATTTCTACTTGTCGATAGTCTTTGCTTACCATCTAAAACGTGCTGTTTAGCTTCTTTGATCACTCTTTATCGTTGAAAACATCTGAGTAATGAAGAAGTGAATGAAAGGATTTAGCAGATTCGGTATCAGCTAATTTCAATGATTGGTGCTGTGTTGAGCAGGACATGGCTACAATGCGGTCTTGCATAGCAGCTGCGGACAGTATAGGGATGAAGACATTACAACATATTGTACAGTCCCTTGAGACCAGATTACAGAGTGCATTGATGCAAGCGGTAATGCAAATTTTGGAAACTTTAGGGAAAGATGCAGCCGCTCGAGTGAGTATGGCTGAACGCAAAGCATCAGTAATGGAGCAAGAGCACATCAATACTAAACAGCAGGCTCTCGCGATGATGCTCCGCATTAAGCATAGTTCGGATTCCATGGTATGTCTTTCGTCCTTCGTCCGAGATAACGGATTAACTGTCCTGAACTTTGTCTATTCATCATTTGGCTTTCATTTATTTGGATATGATTTTACTTACTTGAAGATCGGAGTAGCTGATGGTTAATTACCTTTAGGCTCGGGGTTACATCAGGAACCTCTCTAATAAGAAGTCTTCTCAGCGTCGGTTCAGGGTACCCTGTTGTTTTGTGAAATGAGTAGTTTTTTACCGAATTATTTTAAATTTTAAATAGAAGCATAAGAAAAGAAGCGTTATTTGTAGGGAATACATAGTTTTTTCTTTTCGGGCAATAAGCGCCAAGCAAAAGTTCAACTGGTGTTCTTATTACCATATATATGATAGGTCTTGCTCAAGTCTGCGTGATATTATTATGAGTTTAATATTATATTATTGGCGTGTTAGCAGCTTGTTGATGCGGAGAGGAGATTGCTCTTAGAAAAAAGACGTTCTCAAGAGTTAGAATATAAGGTTGGGAGCTTGCAAGAGACAATTAGAAAGCTGAAAGCAGAGTTAAAGAGAAAGGGGGATATCCTGGAGGAGTTGCAAAAAACTCAATTGGACGCTGTTAATAGATCAGGGTTGATGAGTCCCAGCGAAGGAGTCTCTAAAAAGCGGAAAGGACATCCTCAAGTGAGGCTCTTAGAGGTCAAAACTAGTCAACCAGGGGATTGTCTTGTAGAGGATGAATGTGACGATACTGCCACCCTTTTAGCGACGATGCCTAACAGGTCCCCATCGACCGATCGGCCCAATTCAGTTCTTGGCCGGGGTTTAGTTCCTTCCACTCCTCAGAACTCAGCCGCGCGTGATTATACTCGGGCTGCACCAGCGAATTACAAGCATGGGTCGTTGCGAAGACATCTTGATGATGGAAGTGCACTTAAATTTTCCAGCTATCGTGACAAGGAATCGAATTTATCAGCTAGCTGCACTGCAGAGCGAAAGAAGATCTTAGCTGAATCAAAAAGTGTTCATGCAAAGCCAGCAGACGTCGAGGAAGAATCAAGTGATCAGCATGATAGCAGTTTAGAAGGACCCTCCCACAATGCTGGAAAGAAGTCCCATTTTAAACATGATTCTTTGGTTAATGGTGAAGACCTGGAAGGCATGGATGACGGTTTTTTGGGACTCATCGCTTTGCAGGGAGCCGCAACAAATCCTTCGACCGCGCAGGAGTTGCAAAATGGTGACAGGGTTCCAGGTATGCTACGAATTAAAATCGTTGTCTCCCTGAGGGTTGGGTTCCATGTCTGGTCAAGTTTTCGAAGCTCAACAAACAATGGCTGTACACTACGAGCTAAGGCTTTTTCTGAATTATTGGGACTGGAGTTGATACTGAGGCTTGCACAATATGCGCAATGTCAATGTAAGTCGACCTATGATTGAAGATTGCAATTTCACAGCCTTAGAAAGGTAGAGGTCACATCGCTTGGAAATGCTTTGCAGGACTAAAGTCGGGGGCAGAAGCAAATAATGAAGAAGTCAGTGATTCCTCTACCGATGACGAAGAGGAATATCAATCTAAGCAGAGAAAAGCAGCTCGCAGCGTCCAACGTAATTCTGATGAGGGTACTGTTCGTCGCAGCAAGGTTCCGGACACATCAAAGAGTAGTTTAGTTGAACAGACAATGGTACCCAGGCGCAGCTCTGCAGGGAGGAGAAGAGGCAAGCAACATTTGTCCCCTGAGAAATTAGAAAATCCTGTCGTGAAGGAAATGGAAGTCAAAGAGTCTGAAGACACTGAAGGTGTGGAAATCAGTGCATTGGCAAAATTGAAAGGTGGCGCAGTGGACGCAGTAGATGGATCAAGCAGTTTAGTTGTGGAATCATCGCGCGATAGCAGACGGCTGATGCAGGGTGCTCGTCAGGTGTGTCAAACCTTCTTTTTAGTACGTTGCCTCGTGATTGGAGATGTACCAATTGTCTCTGATGAGTTGTTCCATTAAATTATACATCTGACACACTGGGTGTCCCACTTGCTGAATTGGGACTCGGGTGATGACATTGAAATTTGTATTCAAAATTGTACACAGTTAGTAACCTTGAAAAGGATAATTAGAGAATGGGCTGAGTGGCAATTTCGATTGTGCTGATTTCTGGTATTTTGTGTTTGTGCAGCTACTGTCTCTGAGAAAACTGTGAAAAGCAGACGAAGCATATTGGCGGGGACAATTTTGAATGTTGATAATTAGAAGATGAGTCTTGTGAATATACGAATTGTACATCTTGTGTTTTTAATTATCTACAATAATCCCTAATTTGCCATATAATTCAGTCAATCTGTCTTTTTCTGTAGATAGGTGATCTAGGGTGTCATTATTCTCTTTGTGTTTCACTACAATAATGCCGTGACAGATTGAAAGAGAGTGAGCAGCTTCGTTTTTGAGAGGAAAAGTACTGAGTATAATATTTTTGTTGTAAGATATCGGTATTTAGAAAGTGTGACTGCCATCAGTACTTCAAGAACGATGTGTGATATTTTGAATGTGCAGGTATTTCACTTGTTTCATACTTCACAAATGTCGTTTTTGCCTACTTGTGTCTTGGTCTCTTGTTCGTGTCAACGACTTTCCTGTCATTTCATCTGCTCTCTTCAGTTTGAAGTCCTGGCGGTATCGAACCAGGGACTGGAAATTTGATAGACATGATATTGAACCAAGATTGTTTCTGCAAGAGTTTGGTAATTTCAGAGCCGTTTGTTGATGGTTTCTAGCAACTTGGGGAGGGGATTGTGGCGCTTATCAAACTCTGGATTTTGCAGCAGGTAAGAGTTGCTGTCTCCAACTTGCATTTCTCATTATTTCAGATGTTTTTATTCAATAAAAGAATTCTTCATTTTGTGTGATGTTTTTTTTCTACATTCTCCTCTTTGGAAGGGTATGATACTTTGTGAAAATTGGATGCATCTCCTGTTTTGGTACACTCAAACCCCTTAAATTGCACTGTCTTGGGGGAATAAATGGGCTTGTAAATGCAAATTGACATGTTCGCAACTTGACACGTGGAAGCTGCCTGTGAATTTTCTACACATCTTGGGAGACTTTCGGGATATCGATGGGATCAGCAATTGCAAAGTGTGCAATTATAGGAGTTTTAGTGGAATCCAGCTGGGTGTTTCCCCAGGGCAATTACCGCTTGTTCAATTTCCAATGCTAGAAGTTTGGTACATTCAACAGAGGTGGTTTTAGTGGAATCCATTTTATCTTGTGCTTGGTTTATTACACAAAGACAACAATTGAAGTGGGCTGGTGAGTGCCGACTTTGAAGCGCTACTTCTAACTTAAAGACACAAGAAGCGGATCAATTTTACCTTGTTGAAATGCGGATTGCCAGCTCCACAGTGTAAGTCAGAGAGGGCTGTTTGTTTTACTTTCAGCATTTGTTCATTATTAGTGAACATGGTACGTGTAGCCCAAGGACTTGGAATGACTAACAAGAACACACACAATTAGACTAGGTGTGGGTCTTTTTGTGAGTACTGTAGTACCTTTTCAATTTTGGCAACCTTTGCCGAATATTTAATAAAATTTAACTTTTCAACTTTGGCAATTAAAAAGGGATTTCAACATATTTCATCATCCAAAATGTTGAATTAATAAAATATTAGGCAGTTGTAGAAGTATCCAATACAATATTCTACTAAGTACCATATAGTTGGTAGTATGTGTCTACTATTGGTATCCTCTCCATATAATCATTTCCTTTTGGTGTACTATATTAGTAGTATCCTCTCCAAGTAATCATTTACATTGATTACCGCTATTGTAAAGGCTCAATGATATAGGTAATGACACTTCAAGTTAACCTTTGGCTACAAGTATATATGGTTTCATTATTCAAAAATTATATAAGGGATCAAATAAAACTTCCTTTCATTTCAGTAGTTGTAAGAAAATCAAGTTAAATTTATTTTCATACCTTGAATTGTGATCAGGTTCATTGAAAATGTATTCAAAATGGTCTAAATTAGTTGGATTTGGGTATTAGGCATTGACAATTTTGAAGATTTTTGGCAATTATCATTATAATTTCTTGAAATTACAAATTCCTTCAAAAACAATTAATTTTTGCCGAAATTGAAAGGTACTATGGTAATTTGATTGGTCTATGAAAATGATGTTTTCATTCAGTACGGGGAATTGAGACCATTGTGGGCACTATGATTGCTTTGTCCCCCATGGGATGGTTTATTGTTCCCACATAGACAACTCATGTAAGAGAAGGTATCGATAATAAAAAAAAATAGTAGTTGCAATTATAGACTTCTAGCAAAGTATGAAATTGTTATGCATGCATTTAATTTGAAGAAATGATTGTTATGAATTTTTGAAGTTTGTTGTCCAAACAATCTAGAAGAATCACTAGACCCTCCTATTGTGCCCCTCCGTTATTCTCTTCCCTTCCCCCCAACAGAAAGTGAATCTACAGTATAATGGTGGTTACTCACCAGAAATGGTAACAATATTTTCTTGCATTAGGAAAAATCTGAGCCCTCGGGAGGGCTATTAAGGATTCATTTTTCGGGCCCCCGAGGTGCAAAAACAGAAAAATAATTTAAAATATATATATATATATATATATATATATATATATATATATATATATATATATATATATTTTAAATATATTTTTTTTAAATATTAAAAAATAATGAAAATCTGACGTGGCACAAGTAGTGCCACATCAGCAACAGCTGAATTCCTCCCTAAATG
This sequence comes from Pseudisothecium myosuroides, assembly GCA_951799445.1. Taxonomy (NCBI): domain Eukaryota; kingdom Viridiplantae; phylum Streptophyta; class Bryopsida; order Hypnales; family Lembophyllaceae; genus Pseudisothecium; species Pseudisothecium myosuroides. The sequence goes on from OX637289.1 coordinate 20,796,484, forward strand.
CACTCGGGGGTCCAGAATTCGCAGCCCTCCCGAGGCTGAAATTTTTTCTAATGAAATAGCCACTATGGTATTTATTTCATTACAATAGTAATTTTTGTGATGGCTTCCTAGTGAAAAGATAGAGGTTCATATTACACTTACTAAATTATTCCATTATTGTCATTTGAAACTTTCATGGTGACACCTATTCATTTTTTGTAGTCAAAATCTCAAGAATGCTCACTTTAGTTTGAAGGCATGATTGTTATGGGTAAATTCCTCGCTCCTTGGACTAGTTACAATGTCTAGAATGAGTTTTCCTATTTAAGTGAGGTGTTGGTTAATTACTTTTGAAAAAAATTATAAACCCGAATTCAAGGTATATTTATCCAACCATTAATATTTCTAAAATGCTTTAAGAAGCATTGAAAATCATAATCATCTTTAGGCTTTTATTTAAAAGGTACTTCAATATGTTCCAAAGTTGCAAAATTGGCAGAAAATGAGGATATGTTTAACAATTGCAAACTGAACCCTAGTGGATGAAGAAACTGTAACAGTTGCAAATTGAACCCTAATGGAAGAAGAATGAGGCTTAAGAAGGGCCGCAAGCTCCCGGACAATGGCAAACGTTGGTCAAAACCTCGAAAAAAGAATAAAAGAAAAAAAAAAAAAAAAAAAAACCCAGCAAATTGTAAGGCCTAAATTGTGTAGGATAATTCAATTAAAGAATAATTATTTTTTAAATTAGAAAAAAAACTTAATGTTAAAAGTAAATACAAAATTACAAAATTCAAAAATCTAACATGGCAGGGACATTGCCAAGTCACATAATATTATTTTATTATTATTATTTTTTAATAAATTTAATAAAAAAATTTAATTATATAATATTTTGGCCAACACTGTGCTTATTCACAACTTGGAGAACCACAATTTGGAAAACAACCTTGAAACGGCCCTCCCATAGCCTCCTTTTCATTCTAATGTACAACCATGGAAAAAAATTGATTGGAATGCGCCGCGGAATTATCTACTCGCCCTCAATATGATGCAAACACAATGGTGCTAATATGTGAGTATGAAAATGCGAGTATGTGAGCTTTGAGCATATGTATAAACAAATATCCTATAACCATATATTGAAGGTGCTTTAATATAAACACTTCTATGATATAGGTATCTATAACATAGTTATACTATAATCATGGAAGGTTTCTATAATATAGACACCTATAACATAGGTGTATAGGTAGCCTCCTAGGCTTACATAATAGCAACCCTCAATGCAAACATTATTGAATGTGCTCATGAGTCTATATAAGACACATTGGTCACTTAATATGGACCCAAAAAAACCCCATGATTATAGACTTAATTCATGAAGGAGGAAATATGATTCTAATTAATGAGCAAAAATTCTTGTTATATGTCCTTATATTAACCCCTAAAGTACCAAAGTCCCCTCAGGGGAGACTTGAGATTTTGGGCAGGCCCGTGTGGCCTCAAATTTTGACCTGATTTTTTGAAACTTTTTTTGAAGATAGGGAATCACATTAGCTTTCTAAAAATATAATTTTTTTTTCAATCGGTGCCTAGGAGCAAAAGTTATGCCATCCTAAAGCAAAAAAGCAATTCGCAGGGCAGAAAAAAAAAATGATTTAAATTTTTTTTTTAATTTCTCAAAGATCATGTTATTGTCTACATTTGAAGCTTTGATTCATTCTATTTGGACTAATAATGAGAAAGTTATGGACAATCTTGTTTTTTGGGCAATTTAAGCATCTTCTTCAAAAAACAACTTATAGAATTCATTTTTGAATGCAATTTTCAAAATTTTCAAATTTTTTTTTTTTGACAAGGTCAAGTTTGTTTGCAAGAACAATCCCACCGTTAGGATTATGGTGTTTGAATTCCGTCTAATAGCTATTAACAATTTAGTGTTTCAATCAATTTTGGACCTATTTCTACTTAACAATTTTTTTATATGTGAAAATGAAGTTTTGGTATGCTGAATTTTTTTTCTCCAACTCTCAACTCAAATGTTCAACATAAAAAAATTTAACTTTATATTGCGTAGTGCAAAAAAATTCCACGAATGGCCGTCAAAGTCATCTAAAATTGTAGGAAACCATTCAAAATTTATTTTTTTTCCAACTTCAAATGCTAATATCTTCCAATCCGTACGGTCAAACTTCATGAAATTTTTACCACATGAAATCAATTATATATGTACCTATGTGGAAGAAACTATTTTAGAACCAAACTTTGTTCCTTCATAACTTTTGCATACATTATCCAAATGTTACGTTTATTGATGCATTGGAACCTCCTATCAAGTGCAAACAAGAAAAAAATGAAAATTTTACTAGTCTAATAATAATAAATAGGCATTGAAACAAAAGTGACAATTCAGGATACCCACCTTAGTTTGACTATGTATGCCTTATGGGCAAAAAGACCAAAAAAACACAAAGGATTATGGTGGATGAAACTAATGACTTTTGAAGAGAAATTGATCCCTCCATGAATTACATTGGTTTTTAAATTAACGTTTTAGTAGAAATGAAAAAATTCTGGTGAAAAAAAATTACTTTTATTTGGTGAAAAGTAGACATTTATTTTGAAATGGTGCAATTTGGCCCCATGGTGCCAAAAAAAAAGGGCTGGGGGCAACTCAAGGCTGGGGTGGGAATGCACCAGTGCTCAACCCTAATTTATGATCTCCAAACCCTAATTCCGTCGGCGCCTTGGTGATACTGCCCAGTTCCCGAACCCTATATAATCTTTGCTCTCCCTCCAAGCTTCCGTCAATCGTGCTTGCAGACTAGGGTTTCCGATTTGCTTGTCTGCATTTCTCTTATGATTGTCTCACATGTGTACTTGTTATCTGCTTTTGTTCTTCAAGAGTTTTGGCTCGATGTCTTGTTCAGAGATGCCTCGAGAGTGAGGTGTTTCCAACGACTTGGTGCCCAAAACGACCGCCACACCTTGATTTTATCACGGTGTGGCAGCGGCCAGACAACCGTAGAACTCCTTCCACGGTGCTTGTGCTACTTCATGCGCTTGCCCTACTATTCAAGGGTTTACATTCATTCCATTTAGGTTTTCTTTCGTCCTTGCTACATTTGTACTCAAGGTGCGCGCTCGTCTATGGGTGTGATTCCTCTGCCTACACGGCTGTAGCGAGAGAAGCGTTGGAGCATTAAGGATGTGTGTTCCCTTCATGAGCATATCGCTTACCGCGTTCCAAACAGTTTCTTCTTTGTGTTCGTAATCTGAAGATATTAGAGTAGAGGTGAGGTGTTTGATGCTCTTTCCTCGGTAGTTACTCTTCACACACGGATGGTCTCGCAACGCGAAAGCGCTGTGGGTTTGTCGCTGTTCCAGAGAGAGACCCGGACGGGCTCTTTGAAGCTTCATCATCTTGGTCTGTTGATTGAACAGAGACCACAATTAAGCTTGTGATTGTTTGGTTTGTTAGCGCTATGATGATAATGCCGTGAGGCTTTTGTGAAGTGCTCAACGGAGTACTGTGGGCAAATCATCAAAACGACTTCTTCTTCCACTGAGCGCTATGTAGGTTTTCATTGTGACCTGTGATGACAGATTCATGAGCTCCATCTTAACTTCCAAGATGAAGTAATGATGTTTTCATGACACAGGATTTCTGAGGTCTGTTCTTAATGCTTTCTGGTCTGCGTCATGTCAATTATACCTACTCTTATAAGCTTCTGGATGATGACCAAACTTCTGCTTGACATCTTCTGGTGCATGATGCTGCAAAATACTCTAATTTTTTGCTGACAGAAGCTCTATAACATTAAGTGCATGTTTCTGCTATGAATAAGATGCCGTATGTATCTATAATTTAATCTTAAAAACAAAAACAGTTCTACAAACCCAGTTGCAGTCCATCACAGTCCAACCCACCTGATTGCGAATCTCATCTATCCAAATTCCTGATAGGTGAATGAAACCTAAATTGTTCGCACCTATCAACCATCAGATGGCAGAGAAATTTGAAGGACGAACCTCCACTTGCTTCAAATTCTTATGAACCAGTTACGTGACTTTCAGTAACTTAGTAACACAATGAGAGTTTTCAATGTAAGAATATCAAGGAATGGAACTTTATGCTCAGAATTCAAAGTCCAAGGCAGAGTGATGAGAACAATATTTTTGTTTCATGTTGTAAAAAGAAGTGCACAAATTTTGAGTCCCTTGGAATTGCAGTTAGGCACTTACGCCCATCATTGAAGACAAGAACTACAATTGTGAGAGACCATTGGATTACTAGGGTTTTAGTTTACACTTCAAAAGAATATACTTCCAAGAGTAGATTGGACACTTTTGTGCCCTCCTCTCACGTTACACTGAGGTAAACATGCCTATTAGTCAATAGATTTGTTATCTAGGTACCTTGGAGAAGCTGAGAAGTTATTTTCCAACTCACTTATTTTCCAGAGATAGGAAAGTTTGAGAAAAACAATTTGCAAGTCAAATCAGGACATTCTGAAATGAGTTTTCCATGAATTTTCAAAGTTTGTTGGGACTAAAGTGGTGAAGTGGTAAAGTGTGCATTGTAATCTTCCTCTGATTGGTAGCTCAGCCACATGAGTTTCAAATTTCTTTCTCAGCATTCTGTTCCCCATTTTTTCTAAATAGTGATATTTTAGACGAATGGGCATAAGTCCTGCTTACCTGTGGTGCTTTTGCAAATTTCAAACCATCTCCACTGAGTTGCGAAGTAATGCTGAGCAATTGAAGTTCATACATATGCACTGCATACTGAATCCTATGGCATCATCTGCTTGATTTGGACCTCTTTTGAATGTCCTTCAACAAATGAATCAACATCTGAGAAGCTATTTATGCAGCGTGACATTCTAGGATCTGAAAACTGACTTGTCGCGTGAGCAATTCCTCTGAAAAAAATTTGAATCTTTTTGCGAGAAATTGAAATTAACTTGGACTCCTAAGGAAGAGAAGAAAATTCATATCGAGTACTCCGTACCAAATTAGCTCTAAAAATCTGGAACATTCTCCTTAGTTGTACATAATAGAATAAAACATCGTGGTGCAAACATCAAAATGTTTCCTTCTTAAAATCAATTTTATCATACGCAAGAAAACTGTTGCACAGTTAGTCTGTGAAATAATGAAGTAGCACTCAAGGTGCATTGAGTCTTGCACTGTCTGTACAGAGTTCCTTGGTATGTTGCAATTCCTAGTAACTAAATCTAGGATGTTTTTTTTCTAATGTTTGAGGTAAAGAAAATACGAGTACCTAGATTGGACAATACACCTACCATGAACCAAGAATATTTAAGGCATTTCATTCTTACACAAACCTTTAGGAGCTCACTTTAGATGTCTTAATGGTTATTCACCTTAAGACTTAAGACATCTACGACCATGTCTAGAAAATCCACTCTACAATGAAAGACTAGCCTACATATGGTTCACTCAAGGTCCGTTGTCCAATTTAGGTACCTCAACCTTGCTTCCGACTTCATGAGGTTGTAACTTGCAAAACCCATAATTCATGCTCGATGTCTTTTGGTTCCTAAAACCCCGTAACTCATGCTCAATGATAATTTGTTGGCAAATTAATCATAATGGAGAGCCTTCTCATACGTACCCCAAGGTGCAAAAAATAAGTGTTGGATAGAGCTTTAGCAAAGCAAGTAGACCTCTAGCATGACCCATGGAATTCAAAATCATGTGAGAAATAAATCACTCTTGTTGTGAGGGCCGCCTCTCAGGACTTGAAACCTCATGCAATTCCGAACAATCCACCGCTTTCCTCTTGCCACATGTAGAACTACATGAGCTTTCCTCTGTTGTTCCTGAGCTTGAGGTTGGGCTTTGGGGCCTTATATGCCCTCGTAGTCGCTTCACATCAGCCATTTGAACTGGCTTAATGATAAATTCCTCCGCACCTTCAGCTAGGCACCTGGTAAAGGAAATAAAATCAACCAATTGAAATTTGACTATTAGATGTATTCAAAGGCCCAAAAGTTCTCTTTTTTAAAACACTTGCGCAACTAAGAAATTTACCCATCATTGTACACTTTGTGCAACATCGACTACTAGAAAAAGAAGGGTATAGGATGACACCATTTATCATTCTTGGGGTGTAAATTTATTTAATGTCACCTAAGGTGTTGTTTCATTAGGATTCTAAAATGTAGTTGACACCCCAAGTATCATGTAATAATCAACCAGTAGAAAAACATGTCTTAAATGACTGTTCACAATGATTGAAAAAGTGCTCACAATGACGCATTTACAGCCATTGTGAACAACTTCCGGTCATTTAGGACAATGATTTATAGCATGCTTTCTACTACTACTTTGTCTTCTCAAATCAAGCTGAATATCAAGCACTGTATGGGATAAGTTGACGGCATAATTCACCTCTTAATGCGATTACTGTCATTTTCAGAAGACATGACAACCACAGGGATTTCCTTCAATGCTGATGTCTTGGCCTGAACACGCAGCAGCATCTGTAGAGCTTAGCAACCATCCAAGACTTCCATTTCATTCCAGAACGTATTGTTTCACATTTTCTCTTCGTCCTTGTTAAGCCCAAGACAATGAAAACTGCACCTAATAAGCTCTAAAAACGGTCATATTTGTTTTTTTTGAAAATGGCAGACTTCACCAAAATTGTGACACTCAAGTGCACTACATTATCTGAGGTTCCAGATGGGCACTGACTTAGCAAAGTGCCCGTCAGTTCTTGAAATTTTATCATTTTAACAAATATGGCAATTAGCTAAGGTGTTGCTGAACACTGATACAAACGGGGATTAACATCAATTTTGCTAAAGTGGACAGATTCCAACGCCGAAAATTGTGACATATATGTACATGAAGGTATAAATCTAGGACAAGTATGAATTTATGTTTAAAAACAGGTGTTTTGAAAGGTGCCAGAGTATGGGAATTCCCCCATTTAACTGAATGAACGTTGATTTCAAGAAAGTTTAGAATTTAGTGAGCAACAAGGGAAGCTGTAATTGCACACTAAACAAAAATCCATGGATTGAAATCTAGGTTGTCAGGAAGAGGAACGGAAACAATACCTTCACTCGTTTGAGGAGGTCATAGCCGCTCATCTCGGGCATACAATAATCTGTCATTATCAGGTCGATGTCCACCTTCTGCATCATCACACCGAAGATGCAAAAAATCCCAAGTTAGATTAATTAAACGCCATTGTCATTTATTCCACATCCTGTACAAGTCAGCAGCAGCAGTAGCAATAAAATTTACGAAAAATTACCTTGAAAGAGCTGGCAGGGCTCTCTGAAAGTCCCAATACCTCCAAGGCCCTCAAAGCACTGTTGACAGTTGTTACTGCATGACAAGCCGGTGCAACAAACAAACGGTCAATGAAATATACACACTTTCCAGTTTCCATTATCACCAGTTGCCTCTACAATCAGGTGGAGCTCTCAAACTTACGGGTGCATGAGTATATCTGAAACTTCAATTGAGGTCCGTAATAAGAAAACTCAAAACCAATCTGTTGTTGCGTAAATTAATGTGAAATGTCGAGAAAATACTGTGGGATACACAAATGATCCTAAAGAGTGTGCACATGTCATATTATGCAATGGGCGGATTTTTTGGAGACTAGGCACAAATTTATCTATGGGCAAACTGTAAACCAGGAAAGGTAATCCGGGAACCCTGTGGAAGAGTAAGCTTTGAACCCCCAAAAAACATACCATAAAAACAGCAAGCAGAGAAACAGCAAGTGACAAACCTTTGTAAGCCGAGACCTTGAGAAGCTTCTCAATCACCATTTGATCAATATGGCTGTCATCCACAGCAAGAATGTGGTACTGAAAACCGCTAAAATCGGCAGAAACAGGTTTGGTTCCACCGTGGTCTACTATCTGGAGTGTAGTATTACGCTTGTTGTTATTGTTGTTGTTGCCGCCGTCTGCACAAATACTTTCTATGCTAGCAGAAAGGAGGCTCATAGTTTCAGCTGTTGTTTCCCCCACCACTTTGACTCGCTGCGCAGTGTCTTGGAAAGGGTTCAAACTGGGTGGACCAAATGGAGCGGTTCCAGGGTTGCCCAGTCTCCGCATCCTCTTTGAAATCTCTTGCAGCTTGGCCTGCTCTGGAGCTTTCTGAGGCTTGGGCTGCACAACACCCGGCCTGTCCACCACCTCTGGCTCTGAAGACTTCCGCATCAGTACTGGTGACAAATTCCAACTCTTTTGAACCATTTTAAAAAATATGTGTTGAATGAGTAGTCACCCCATTTTCACTGGGGTGGAATGGTACACACCAGTCCTTACGTTTTCCGATCACTGCACACACATGCACATCGAGATATTGCGTTTGCGTACACAACAAGAGCACCGGCAGCATCAAAAATGCTGAGAGTGAACACTGGACTTCATTCAACTGGATTGTCGGTGCTTTCTAGAGGTGTGAAGACAAAGTTGATTGCTTACGTATTTCGCTTCCATCACAAATTCAGGGCCATTATAATCCCTATGAATTCTTGAATAAACACCAAATTACACAAGCGGTTCCAGGTTTCTAGGCTCGGTATGACACAAACTCTGGTTAAGAAAATGACCACTCTTACTAAGAGCATGGGTGAATGAATTCAATTGCCCTCCCATTGCAAGACAGTTGACTTGAGCCGTTAATCACAAATGCATGGATATCGATACCGGGGGCTACCCTCTGCAAAAAACAGTGCACAATATCTGACAGGGGTTGAAGTCTAGCAAGTGACCTTACTGACGCAAAATGTGTGCACTGGTCTACTCTAATCAATTCTAACTTATCTACGATCCCGTCTACGTTGCAGAAGCGGTAAAACTGAACCTCGTAACCAAACCACTAAAACTAATGCCTTCAGACACGAAATTTTGTATGATATTCAATCCTCACAGTCCAACGCAAGCCTTGACCGACCGAACTAATTATTAAAACTGCAACGAGTCAAGTACACCAGAATACACTAACTAGTCCAATACCTCAACAACCCGATTTCCACGCCAGAGCAATCGCCTCACTGCTCCCTAAAGCTCCATTCCCAACACCAAACAATCTCCAAATCTCCAGAATCCAAAAACCTCATACAGCTAGAAAATAAACCCAATACAGTACCTGCACGGCCGCTCCTGCAAGTACCATGACGATCAAGATCCACACCTTCGAATCCTGACTACAAGTCGCCACTCCCACGGGGGACCAGCCAGAAAACTCCAAACTCCTGTCCAGAATCTCGCCCAAACAAAAAGACAAATGCACTCCAAAATCTAACTGATTTGTGGCATCAGCCAAACCTCCACGGATGGCAAAACGACGACATCTAGAACTACCCAACCTTGTGCAAACCAAGTCCACAGGCTAGGGATGCACAGTGTCCACAAGATCTCACTTCTTGATCCGTCCCTCACTCGGGAGTAAAGAAAAGCCAGGTTAACTGGGATCCATTTCGTCCTCGGGATCGACTAGGAACCTTTCTTCTAAATTCTTCTTCGTTTTTCCGCACTACAGTACACTAGAAACCTGCGGTTCCAATGAATACGCCACCCCAGCTGTTCAGACAAGCGACAGAAATAGCAACCAAGTCCTGATATCGCGCTGCCAGTGAATCCCCCGTCCGCAACTGTTGCAAGGGTACACGACAAAGGCTGGCTCTATCTTTATCTGGGCCCTCTCGCAAAGCCGGATTTGACAACCCCGCTCTTTCGCTGTAGAGATTTTGCTTTTTTCTTTAACTTTTTTTTTTGTAATTTAACTTTTGTTTTGAATTGGTTTTGGAGGATTGCGGGGGTGGATTACTTGGATCCCTGGCGATTGGTGAGTGGATTGTTGGAATTTTATTAGAACTCGACACCTGGTCAGAGGTAACTCATGCAGCACATGCATGCATGCCTGTTGGGAATTTTAGTAACTTGTCCTTTGCCGTTATGTTGTGGACCTGTGGGTGTGGTCCCTCGTGGCGAGCTTTTCCCGACGAACAATCGGAACAAACTGAAACGCGCCCATGTGAGTGTTGAGGCGCGGCCGGTTCTATTCTCTCTGTCTGTTCTGTGAATATGATAAACTGCTGCCAATTCCTATTCTTGTTGGTTGTGTCCCGTGGACAGAGACAACAGAATTAGCAATTGTATAGTGTGTGCAATGAGGGACTAGGAGCCAGAGAGTTTGAGAAAAACAGAGGAGGAAACTCCTTGGAACACCTGAATTGGGGTCCAATGGAGTTTGGTGTTGTGTTTCTTTTGAACAATTCTGAGTTAAACCTTCATCTGTCACCCTTGCAACAACTGGGGGTGATATTTATGATGAACTCCAATGGCATTAGAGTTAATAGTAAAGTTGGTCTTGTGTTTGGAAACAGGTGTTAGAGGAAGGTTTAACTAAGAATCATACAAAACAAACACGCCTCCAAATTCCATTAGACTTGAGTTTTGGTGCTCTAGGGAGTTTCGTCCCGTGTTTTTTCAAAACTCTGGCTCATGGTCCTGCATTGGACGCACTTTACAATTAATTCTGTTAATTCTTTGGTTTATGAATAGGAGTTTCCAAATCCTATCTGACAACCGCATTTGGGTAGTTGCAAGAAACACTTCACATTTTTCCATCAAAATTGCATTTTTTGGCCACAGGACTAGCAGTACTATGCAGTACTACCAATACTACATTTTAGAAGCGCCCCAACAAATCTGAACCGTTGATTGAAGGCGCCTGCAGATTTGAACCGTCCATTCAGTACTATATTGTACTATGCAGTACTACAGAGTATTATGAAGTACTATAGAAGCTACTAGGAGCAGAAAATAGCAAAAAAGGGGTCTGTGGAATTTTTCATTTTTGGTAATTCAAAAAAAATTCAAAAAAATTCCATAAAAAAAGCTATTTTGCTAAAGAAGACTACACTTGCATTGCACCAAAAAATTCATGAAGGAAATTTTTTCCCTCTTTATAGCTTTCGCACAAAGGAAGGTCACTTTGACCCCATGTGTGCAACCGACATGTTGCTATTTTCATAAAAACTCATCATTAGCCCTTGTAATGTTAGTAGACCTCCAACATGTCCAATTTGTGGTTTCAAATTTGCATTTTTGGGTCAAAAATAGGACTAAAAATCTCCAAAATGGCTAAGGTAGACATCCAATTGGGGGTAGGTTAAAAATAATAAACTAATTTTTTTTAAATTTTAAAATTATTCAATGTCTGCAACTACAGCATCTACCTTCATTCCAAATTTCATGTCAAATGGAGAAACAATGCAAAAGTTATGAACAAAATGCCAATTTTCGAAGGCAAGGGGACAAGAAATAGGACAAGTGTTTCTTGCAATCACCCATTCACATTGTACAATATGGTTAGGGTTTGGTTGGAGTGGATAGAGCCTCATGGTCACATTGTCATGGATTCAAGTTGATGCTTAGGGTGAAATTGTGTTGGGAAGCTTGATCCTTGATTTGAAAAGGAGGGGGGTGGTCACTCTGGAAACCATCCTTTTTTAATACTGTGTGAATTGTTTGATTAAGAAAAATCCACAAGCACTCATTTGGAGATCAAACTAATGTGCAAGATCCTCCCCTTTCTACACAAAATTTCAAAGATAAACATGTGCACTTTTGTATTATCTAGAAGGATTTTCTATCATCCATTGAACACTTATTGTTTGTAGCATCCTTCTAGGGTTAAAAGACAATCCATATCCGTGTTTGGTCAAACTTCATTAGTTGGGTGATTGCAAGAAATAACTGTCCTATTTTGCGTCACAAATTCAACGCAAAAGTTGTTTTGTACCATAAGTATTGCAGAAATGATCCAATGAACACGAAATTCAAGTATCAAACTTCTTATAGCAATAACAAACGTACTTGAATTATTTCAATTTTTTTCAAAATTAATTAAATAGGTGAGATTGAATTTCAATAATGTATCACACTTGCAATTTTGGAAGTTTTCAATACCATCAAATGAGTAATCAACATGATAGAGTATGACATCAAAATGTAGGCTAATGAAAATACACCTTTTCAAGAGAGGGATTTCCAACAATTTGCTCCAAGTACGCTTTGTATTGGCTTAAAGTTTGCTACATTTAGCTTGAATTTCTCAACAATTTAAAATGGTATTTCAATTTTTTCTTTAAGCTTCCTTCATTGTTGATTGCTCTTACTTAGCAACAATAGCCACTTTCAATATAAATTTTTCAAGCACATTCTCTAATTTCAAAAAATGAAAATGTAGAACAATAAAAGTTTCATTTTCTTGAATAAACTCTAAAGGACCAAGGCCTTTTTTTTGCCAAAAAACACTCAAATCTGCCATTTCTGTAGCAAATAGAAAAAAAAATTGAAAATTTTTTTTTTTTGCACATCTAACCGTAGGATCTTACACCTAACTAGTATGAGAATGTATAGAAAAAATTTCAAAAATTTTGACAGCACGGTTTGCAAGATATCTGCATTTAAAGTGGAAAAAACAAGTTTTTCAACACATTTAAGGAATTATTTGACTTTGAACCTTCGTAACTTTAAAGTTTTGCATTACAAAGTTTTGAACTTTAAATCTTTATGGTGGATAATTGAGTTGAGGGTTTGGAAAAAAAATTCAAAAAATCTGAATTTTTATTCTTCAAAAAATTATGAAGTAGAAGTAGATACGAGATAGAAGGAAAATCTAAATTATTAATATCTCTAAGATGGAATTATAGGTGAGTGCAAGAAACACCAACCGGTTTTTGTAGCGTTTCCTACAATACTCACTTTTTTTCAGGAGTACTGTATAATTAAAAAAACAATTTTTAAAAAATGTAAAAAATATTTTTATTGTACACACCTTTAAGAAGAAGGTACCCTATGAAGGAAAAGTGCAAAAAAATTCTCGAAGCAGGAGTACTAGAAAAGTGCAAAATCTCATGAAAATAGGTACTTTCACATTTTAATTTGTAAAAAAAAGGAAAATCAATTTCTAAAAAAACTAAAAATTGGCAATTTGGGAGAACTTTATGACAAAGAGATTTCACCAAAAGAATGATCTTGAAAGCATCTTCAATGTTCAAAAATGCACGCACAAGGGAGCCCTGTTCGCATGCATGTGGAGGACATAAAATAAAATATTTTTAAATTTCCTTTGGCAGAAACATGACTTTCTACTATGGAAATAGACCACAAAAAATTTAGGTCTAGATCATTAATTTTGGATGCTTCCCAAGGTGATTGCATGAAACACCTGTACTATTGGTTGCGTTTTTTTTTTGGACCGCTATAACTTTTGCTATAACTTTTGATTTATAGGTTCAATGCCAAAACCAAAAAAACACTTTGTAGATGTCCTGATTGTAATTGTATCCCTTATTTTTCAGAAATTATAAAAACTCAATTTATATTTAAATTCAATTTTGTTAGTTTGTCACACTTTGACATTTAGGGATTTTTAGTACTATTGAGCGGTTTAAATTAGTGATTTTCAGTTGAAATTTCTATGGTATATTCCCCTAGTAGGTAGACATCTTTCTGCTAAAGATCATTTAAAAATACATTATTTTATACCCTCCACAATTGTGCAAGTAGGCCTCCCTTGCGCGCGCACTTGTGAACTATAGAAATAGTTTTCACTTCATTTTTTTGGTCAAATCTCATCACCAAGAAGTCTTTCCAAATGGCCAATTTTTAGTTTTGTTCAAAATTGCTTTTTCTATTTTCTACAAATAAAAATGTCGAAGGGTGTATTTTCCTCTTCGCTAGAGTAGTCTGCAGAATTGTTCCAGAAAATACATTCTTCGACATTTTAATTTGTAGAAAATAGAAAAAACAATTTTGAACAAAACTAAAAATTGGCCATTTGAGAAGACTTCTTGGTGATGAGATTTGACCAAAAAAAATGAAGTGAAAACTATTTCTATAGTTCACAAGTGCGCGCGCAAGGGAGGCCTACTTGCACAACTGTGGAGGGTATAAAATAATGTATTTTTAAATGATCTTTGGCAGAAAGATGTCTACCTACTAGGGGAATATACCATAGAAATTTCAACTGAAAATCACTAATTTAAACCGCTCAATAGTACTAAAAACCCCTAAACGTCAAAGTGTGACAAATTAACAAAATTGAATTTTAAATATAAATTGATTTTTTTAAATTTCTGAAAAATAAGGGATACAATTATAATCAGGACATCTACAAAGACTTTTTTTTGTTTTGGCATTGAACCTGTAAATCAAAAGTTATAGCAAAAGTTATAGCGGTTCAAAAAAAAAACGCAACCAGACAGTACAGGTGTTTTGTGCAATCACCCCCCAGTACTAAAAAACCCTAAACCGCAAAGTGTGACAAATTAGCTAAATTGAAATTTAAATATAAAATGATTTTCTTTTAATTTCTAAAAATAAGGGATCTTAATAGTATCAAGCTAGCCATCTCCAATAAAAAAAAAGTTAATTGGGTTCATGCTTCAAAAGTTATAGCACATGACAATTCCAAAACTTCAAGTGTGACGCAAAATAGTACTAGTCTTTCTTGCAATCACCCTAATCTCAATGGTGAGATTGTTCTAGCAAGAAAACTAAATCATATGAAACTTTTTTTTTGAAAAATTGTAAAAATTGCATTCAGAAATGAATGCTACAAGTTATTTTTACATGAAGATGCTCTAATTGTCCAAAAAACAAGATTGTCCATAGCTTTCTCATAACAAATCTAAATGAAATGAATCAAAGCTTTCCACGTAAACAAAAATATAAACTATGGTAAAAAAAAATTAAAAATTTAAATTTTTGAAATATTTTTTCGTTGGCCCCATTCCCCCCCCCCCCCTCCTTTGTTTTGAGCTCATTTGGGCATAACTTATGTTCTCAGGCATAGATTGAAAAAAAAATTATATTCCCACAAAGCTATTCAATTCAAAAAAATTTCAAAAAATCATGACAAAATTTGAGGGGACAAAGGGTCCTTCAGGGATCATCGCAACCTATAGCTCAAAATCATATTTCAAAATATACCTAGGGACTCTATAATATTGGTAAATGTCCAATGCTACTCCAATTTGCCAACATGGAGTACTTTTATAGCAACTTTATTATTGCCATTCATTCTTGTTATCCAATGATGAATGTCTACATGTCATTGAAGTATTAGACCTCAACCCCTTAAGTTTCTTGACTATGTTTTTGCCAAAAAAGCTCGAAAACTGTCATTTTGAGCACAAGTACCAAATTTTGGAAGAAAGCATTTTTGGACACATGTAACCGTAGGATCTTGTGATACATTGGTTTGAGAAGATGTGGAAAAAACTTCAGAATTTTCCACCGTTCGGATTGCATGATATTAGAGTTTCAATTGACAAAAATCCTTTTTTTGGCCTTGCAAAAAACCGGGCAACTGCACTTCACAAGGTCACATTTGTACGAAAAAATATCCAAAATGATGGTTACTCTTTGAATTCATTCTTCAGGGCAAGTTGGCTACATGCTTGAAAAATTTTAGATCATTTGGAAATCAAAATTGTACAACATATAGGAAAAAAAATAGTTTGTAGAAAGAAGTAGAAAATGATTCAAAATACAAAATTGTTAAGAATTTGGTTATGAAATTGGAAAAAGTCAATTCCAATAGATGTAATGTTGTAATGGGTGATTGCATGAAACACTTGTACTATTTTCTGTCGCACATTGCATGCTGATTAGTTTTTTGGCCATAACTTTTGCATTTTGACTACAAATGACTCAAAATTTACAGACAAGGTACTTATGACTATTATACACCTTGTATAATTTTTGGTAATCTTTTAAAAATGTTTTATTATTTAATAATAGCCCCCAATATTTTGTCACAAATGCCAATTTGGAGGTTTTTAGTACTATTTACTGCCCATAAAAACGAATTTGGAGCTGAAATTTGGTAGAGATGGTCTTCTAGTAGACTTGTAGCTATTGTGCAAAGGAATTCTAAAAATACATATTTTTACGTGGTGTAGAAGTCCACAAAGTGAGCCTCTTTCTACTTATATTTTGAAACATGTAAAAAATTATTTTGTTGGTTTTTTTGGTGAATGACCATCTCCATAGAATTGCTACAAATGGCCAATTTTTATTTTTTTTATTTAAATTTTTTCCTATTTTCTACTAATTAAAACATCAAAATATGTACTTTTTAGCAATTTGGCACTTTTCTAGTTTTCCTACTTAGAGAATTTTTTAATGAATTTCCTTTGGTGGTTACCTTCATCTTAAAGGCGCATACATTGGTCATATTTTTTTTTTTTTCTTAGAATTGATTTTCTAATTTTAAAGTACTCCAAAAGAATCATGAGTATTATTATGGGCAATTTCGTTAAAATGGCGGTATTCCAAGTGCCACTTTGACAGTGTGCCATTTTCACCATCTGGGACTGGTATAGATTTCAAGACGGCCATTCTAAACCATCTAAGACTGGTATAGATTTCAAGACGGCTGTTCTAAACCATCTAGGATAGGTATAGATTTCAAGACGGCCGTTCTGAACTGTTTTCATGCCATTTTAAGGAAATTGCCCATTTTTGCAAAATGCAACAAATAGTACAGGTCTTTCGTGCTATCACCCTAATAAACAATCTACATCCTACGATTTTATTTTTTTCCAAAAATATTGGAAATTGAGTGAAATAAACAACTTCAAAGTTTATTTTAGAGTAGAGAATCCATAACTACCTACAAATGAAAACTCTCCATAACTTTTGACTCATTGATCAAAATGGAATGATTCAAAGCTTTCTAGGTATATGCAAATCTAGAAAGCCAATTTCAAATTTTTGTTTTTTGAAAAAAGTGGTTTTTTCTTATTTGCCCGGATTGCCTGGCGGCGTGGTCGGTGAAAAAAATAGCATATTAGGCCATATATTTTTATTCATATAAGATATTACTTGTCTTCAACTTCTATTAAATTTTTGGCCTAAAATATACAAATTTCTAATCACATGTACTTGCCCAAAATGGCTATATTGCTAAAAATAGCAAATTAGTCCTTTAAGGATTAAATCCAATTGATTGTCTAGATTTCATGTTTCATATCCCCGATAGTATTCACAATATTCTACATAGTACAAGTAGTTACTATAAGAAACCTGTTTTAGGTGGCGTAATTTAGTTGATGGATTTTTTTTGACATGCAATGGAACAATCCATATTTTACATCAACAATAATGTCCAATGTAACATTGTAAGGCCAAATTTAAGGCCAAATCCCAAATCCCAAGTCCTAACTTTCTAAGTCCTAGTGTAAGGCCAAATCCTAGATTGTAGAAGGTGAACAAAAAATAATAAATTTGGGATTTAGTACTTAGACACTTAGTGTGAAGGCCAAAGTTCCAACTCTAAATTCCAAATTATGTGTTATATAATATTATATAGCAATTAAGTGCCCCCCAAAAGGTCAAGAAGTCAAAAATCCATTTGGGGGCAATTTAAAGAAATTTGGAGAAAAATTTAGCCTACTAGGAAGCTTTTGCGGTATTCTAATCTCTTCTTTTTTATATTCAAAAAAAAATTTGGGACTAGGAAGTCAAGTTTGGTTTTTATTTTGACTAGATCCAATTTGGCTTCCAAATCCCACTTTCTTGGTGCTAAAACTTCCAAATAGTACAGCCATGTAGGCATTTTGGAGTGTTGTGGGAAACCTCCAAGTCCCAATTTCCAACTCTCCACCAATCAAATTTTGGGAATTTAGAGAATCTTGGAACTTAGAGCATAGTACAAAATGGTCCTAAGTGCTCAACTCAAAGATAGTGAAATTAGTTTTGAAAGTTTTCAAACATTTTGATTTCATTGATTGTTGTTGAACATTCTTTTTTATCATCGATACATATATTAGAGCATCCTTTACGGTCCTTTAAATTTTGGGCACTTGATAAAATGCTTAATGGCCCTCCAAACTAATTGGCATTTTAACCTCTATAGTCTCATCAACAAGTAATTATGACAATATATTTTCCTTGTCTTTTCCTTTCAAAGGGCTAGCCAAAAAGAATCCACTCAGTGCAACAATCATCAAAATTTAGTGGTCCTATGGCAAAAGCGTACCTATTAGTGAGGGATAGAAGATGAGCTAGTTTTTTAGGGATTAAAATATAAACTATGCTCATATAGAGATTGTCTAAAATAGTGATTGTCTAAAGTAGTGCTAAAATACTTCCTTAAAGCCCAAATGCCGGCTAATTCTTAGCTAGCAAAGGTATATATATGTAAAATTTGCCCTCTGTTTTGTGATTAATTTAACTTTGAAATTTAAAAATATTTATAGTTTAATTTGAGATTTTTGATTCCAAATATGAACTCCACTTTTCTAAGTTTGATCACTAGTAGCAAATAACAAGTTTCTATGTTTTGTCCATGTCTAAACTTGTCCAACCATTTTGTGGTTGTTTCCTGTCTTTAGACATCCATTCTGTGCAATTAAAAAAATATTTTCAAATTTTCATTTCTCTATACAAGTGGATTGTCTTTGAATAGGTGTATTACACATTGAAATTCTTATTGCCTAACTTCAATTATTAAGATATGATCACAAATTTGTAAAATTAGTAAAGAGTTATAATCTTTATATTACAGAAGAATAAATATAATTTATAAAAATCTTTGTCTTTTGGGGAACAATCAATTCTAAGATGAAATTGCAACCAATCTAAAAAGAATTTACATCCTAAAATCAAGGATTATATTTTTGGAAAATTTTCAAAGTGAGATGCTTTGAAATTGATTTGGAATTTTCTATAAATACTTTTCAAGTTTGACCTTATAAACAATTTCTATCCACAATGCATAATATAATCATTGTTGATAAAAACATGATTTTTGGGGGACAAAAGATGAATTTTATAGCATGTTTGAGTATTGTTCAAGGTCCTTTGGATCATTGTGGTTTAATTTTCCTTAATTGTAGATGGCTTCTAATCAAAGTATATGGATGAATGCACAAGTGATTGAAAATTAGATTATATACAATTATCAATACATTATAATGGAATGAAGTATTCATAGAGAGAAGAATATACACATTAATTTATGTACTACAACACAACCCATTCCATGCAACATCAAAAAAATTCATCAAACTTCAAGATTTCATTGAAAAGCTACTAGATGTTTAAAAAAAATCACAAAACTACTAGATGTCATTTTGGTTTAATAAAGACAAATGAATGAAAAATAGTTATGAATGAAAACTTGACAAAAATAAAAACAAATGAAATCGTGATACAATTCAGGCTTTATATAAAAAACTACCGCACCTCTTTTGCAAAAATTTACCAAAATTGCTACAAAAGGAAGAATATATTCCTTTCAAAAGATTGCTACTAAAGAGTTACATATATATAATTGAAGCTTGGTTATTTCTACTACTCTATCCATTTCAATTATTCTTAAAGAATAAGTGAACTGATGAAAACATGACCATCTACATGGATGATATGAAAACATGATTGGATTTCATGACATATTAGAGTTAATTGTATAACATTGTTAACCAAGCCTGAGGGGTCCTTTTTGCTTCCATAGAAAGTGGGAGCTCTCTACTAGTGAAAGTTCCTAGGACAAGTGAAACATTTGTTGTAGAATTCTACCACACCAACTTGTCACTATAGCCATTAACCCCTAAAAGCCCATTGTTCCTTCGGGGGACAAATGCGTTTTCGGGCATGTACCTTTTTGCTGAAATTTTCTCCTGATTTTTTTAAAACTTTTTGTGAACATGAAGAATTGAGAGAGGTACTTGGCAGGGGAAAAAAAATTTGAAATCGGACCTTTGAGCGAGAAATTATGCCATTTCTTGGAATGCGTGGGGATGGGGGGCAGCAAAAAAAATTTGCAAAATTTTGATCTTTTTTTTAAAATATTTTTTTTCTCATAGATTATATTTTTTGTCTATCTGGAAAGCTTTGATTCATTTCATTTGGATTTGTTATGAGGAAGTTATGGACATTCTTGTTTTTCGGGCAGTTAGAGCATCTTCTTGAAAAAAATAACTTGTAGGATTCATTTCGGAATGCAATTTTTGTAATTTTTCAATTTTTTTTTTTTTGGAATGGTTTAATTTACTTGCTAGAACAATCTCACCATTGAGATTAGTGCATTTTAATTCCATCTAAAATATATGAATATTTTAGATTTTCCTTCTATCTTGTACCTACTTCTACTTAACAATTTTCCTAAGAATGATAATCAAGTTTTTTTGAATTTTTTTTTTCCCTAGACTCTCAACTCAATTCTCCACTATAAAGATTTAAAGCTCAAAATGCTGTAGTGCAAAAATTTTAAGTTAAAAATGTTTAACGTCAAAAAATCTGGTCCCGCAATGTGCTGAAAAACTTGTTTTTTCCACTTTAAACGCAAATATCTTGCAATCTGTGCGGTCAAAAATTCTGAAATTTTTTCCACACATTTTCATACCAATTAGGTGTAAGATCCTATGGTTGGATGTGGAAAAAAAAACAATTTGAATTTTTTTGTACTTTTTGCTATAGAAATGGCAGTTTTGAGTGTTTTTTGGCAGAAAAAAGGCCTTGGGCCTTTAGGGGTTAATCATTACCCATCTAAAAACCAGTCATGCTATGTTGACTTCATGTGCCTGGGAATGGGCTAGTTTACCAAACCAATCCCTCAGCACCAACAAACCATTGAAAGATTACCTTTGCCCAACCAATGGTCTCCTTCACATTAAAACTGAATCCCCTGGATATCTAGGGAAAAATTATACTTGATATGGAGGGAAGGGATTCAACTGGCTAACAATATTATATGTAAAGTAGTGCAATGAAGGACTAGAAGCCGGAGTTTGAGAAACACATATGATGAAACTCATTGAAGCACCCAAAATTGGATTTGAGGTGAATTGACGCCATCGCTTGTCCTCCTAAAGTCATTCTAGGGGTGCACAAGAAAAAAAATTACTTTGAGTTTGATTAATTTACCTTGTACACCTCTCTTAGCTAATTAAAAACCTCTGGTTGCAAACATGAATTCAAAATTTCCAAATTTTATCATACGTGACAAATAAAAATTTCAATGTTTTTCCTCGGAGACAAGCAAGGGGGTTGGTTCACCCAAGCACAAAACTAGAGTCCAATGGAGTTTGATGCAGTGTTTCTTTTGTACTATTCTTTGTTAACCCTTATTCCCTAAAGGACCACTTTTATTCCTTTGGGGACAAGTGGAATTTCAAGCACGTACCTATGGACTGAGTTTTTGTCATGATTTTTTTGATAGTTTTTTTGGAGATAGAAAAATTGATTAGCTTTGTGGGAATATATATTTTTTCAATCTGCACTTGGGAACAAAAGTAATGTCCAAAACAACTCAAAATAGGGGAGAGAGGGAAAGAGGGGGCAACAAAACAATTCAAAAATTTAATTTTTTTTCCATAGATTATATTTTTGTCTACATGGAAAGCTTTCATTCATTCCATTTGGATTTGTTATGAGAAAGTTATGGACAATCTTGTTATTTGGGCAATTAGATCATCTTTTTGGAAAAATAACTTGTAGGAATCATTTTTGAATGCAATTTTCACAATTTTTCAAAAAAAAAGTTCCAAATGGTTTAATTTTCTTGCTAGAACAATCTCACCATTGGGATTAGTGCAATTTAATTCCATCTAAAAGATATTAATATTTTAGATTTTCCTTCTATCTTGTATCTATTTTTGCTTAACAATTTTTTAAAGAATATAAATTAAGTTTTTTTTGAAAAAATTTCCCTAGACTCTCAACTCAATTCTTCACTATAAAGATTTGAAGCTCAAAACTTTGTAGTGCAAAAATATAAAGTTGAAAATGTTCAAAGTCAAAAATCTAGTCTTGCAATGTGCTGAAAACTTGTTTATTTTACTTAAACGCAAATATCTTGCAGCTTACGTGGTCAAAAAAATTGAAATTTTTTCCACACATTTTCATACTAGGTAGGTGCAAGATCCTATGGTAAGATGTGCAAAAAAAACAATTTTCAATTTTTTTTTTACTTTTTGCTATAGATATGGCAATTTTGAGTGTTTTATGGCAAAAAAATGACCTCGGTCATTTAGGGATTAAAGGACAAAGGGGTGACTTTGGGAATCATCCCTTTTCATTATCCTGTGAATCATTGGATTAAGAAATAGAAAAAGCACTCATTGGAAGTCAAACCAGTGTAGAAGACCTTTTTTCACAACAAAATTTTGAGAATGAATAGTTGCACTTTGTAGGACACTAAACTGCATCCTTCCTCTGACATCCCTGAGTCAAAGTGGGCTTCATTTACCATTAATCCTATTGTATTTAAGAGCATTCCCATCGTGGCCCTCTAAAGCTGGCCTCAACGGCTCCTAGAGGGCCCTTTCACCTTTTCGACTCCCACTGTCACCCTTGCAAGGGCCACTTTCAAAGTGGCCACATCAAAAATCCAAGCGGCCATTTAACAGTTGTGGGCCACTTCAGTGATGTGCTACCTCGACTTTCGAAGAATCTTGGTAGCAACTGACAGGCGGTGAAGAGAGCCTGCCGAAGAGCTTGCAATATAAGCAACAACAAGTGCGTGGAGATGATGACACGTAGGCCGCCTAGAGCGTGGAGGCGGGGTCATGGTGTCGGGGTCATGGAGTGAGGGGGAACAGAGTGAGAGTTGATGGGGGTTGCCACCTACCTCTCTGGTACGTCAGATTGAGCGGGCACTAGTGGAAATGCTCTAAATACAATAGATAGATATTCAGTTTAGACTATAGTACAGTAAGACAGAGTTATCCGCAAGTGTACATTCTTCATTCTCATAACATGTAGATTGACGACATTGGTTGATCAGCAGAAGAGGCCAAATATTTTGACTTCTACTAGTAATCAATTGAATTGGATGACAATGGAAGGAGTCAATTCATTAATCCATGCATCCACCCAAACATTTAAAAATAGAACCTTTCTAAATTGATTGGACTGGGACCGCCTGACAAGATTGGTTTAGAGAGGTTGAATGCTTTAGAGAGGGTTTGCACTACATAGAAAGGTGCCGTAGGGGGACATGTGCCACATTTTTAGGAAGCATCATGACTAAGAAGCTTGTTGAAAAGAATATTTTACCTTCTTTTGATAAGGTCTAGGTCCACCACAACTCCTTGGCAGGCTCTCATTTATTGCTATAACTTATTTTATTCCTGAAGCCGGGACTGCCCGGCCTATTTGTTTATAGAGGTTTATTGGCTTTGAGAGGATCAACTTAGGGAGGCTCTACTGCATAACCTCCCAAATTTTAACATTTTACTCTCTCTCAAGAGTCCTGCCACGTGAAATCTGTCAATATGCCTCCAAGGATATCCAAGACTCGGAGGGTTCAGCTTATAGTTGTATGATGAGCTTCTTGCAGAGGCCATTTTGCCTCCTGGAAAAAATATAGGAACTTTTTATTTACAATGCATGAAAGAATTTGCAAATTTTGAGTTCATATTTGCAATCAAAGGCCCCAAATTAGCTAGGAGGAATGTAGAGAAATAGATTTAGCATGGCACAAAATAGGGGGTCCTTTTTTACATTCACCTTTGGCTAAACCTCCGCAAGAGGCTCGTCATACAACTATAAACTTAACCATTGAAGAGGTAGTGTACAATGACTAACAAAACTGAGTACAAATCTGAAATCCTTTTATTCAAACAACTATACCATAAGCATCAGTGGACGTCAAAGTGCAAAAGCAGATATATGAAAGTTGTAGTATGCAACATGCTACACACTATCATGGAAGTTTGAAGAAAAAATTAGTTGTGATTTGAAAGAAAATTAATTTCAAAGTTCATTGTGATTTGGAAATCCTTATCATTTGTCAATTTTTTTCTTTAACTCTGAAATTATTTTTTGTGCCTTGGCATGTTGGTATACATCAAATTTCAAACTGTTGTACACAAAAATTGAAGGAAATTGGCATTTATAGAACATAAAATATCAACAATTTGACATACATGCAAATGATGTTGGTTCTTCCAATATTTGATTTTTTTTTGAAATTGAGAGCATAGGATTGCATTAGCCATTGTAGAGAGTGTATAGGTTGCAACATAGACCATTTTATATCATAATGCCCTTGCATTTGAAACATTTTTTGAAATTGACAAAGCGTTTAATTTATACTTTACAAACAGATGATGCATTTTTAGGTTCAATTAAATCCAAAATAAATAAATAAATTATCATGGTCCGTTTCATCAAAAACTAAATATTGCCAAAAATTACATTGACCTTCATAAAATTTACATACCTACGTGCCATGGCACAAAAAGTATTTTTAAAGTTATAGAAAAAAATTGACAAAAGATAAAGTAAATCCAAATCACGATGAACAAAACCAAGTTTTAGACATGGCTAACTTTGAAATTAATTCTCTTTTGAATCACAACTAATTTTTTCTTCAAACTTCTATAGTAACGTATAGCATGTTGCATACTACAACTTTTGTATATATATATATTCAGTTTCGGACTTTGTCCATTGATGCTTATGATATAGTCTTTTGAATGAAAACATTTCAGAATTATATTCAATTCTGTTAGTCACTACAATTCATAAAAAAAGTGCCAATTTTATGAAGATCAATGTAATTTTTGGCAATTTTCAACTTTTTGATGGCATTGACAATGATAATTTATTTTTTTTGGATTTGTTGGATCAATTATGTACATCATAAACTCTAGTCTTTGAACAAAAAAATTGAACCTAGAAACGCAAAATACAACTATGAAATATAAATTGAACGCATTGTCCTGTTCAACAAGTATTTCAAATGCAAGGGCATTAAGATATAATAATGGTCTATGTTGCAACCGCCTATACTTTTTGTACAATGGTTAATGCCATCCCATGCTCTAAATTAAAAAAAAAATTCAAATATTGTGAGAACCAACATCATTTGCACGTTTGTCAAATTGTTGATATCTTAAATTTTATAAATGTCAATTTCCTTCAATTTTGTGTACAACATTCTTAAATGATGTATACCAACATGCCAAGTCACAATTTTTTTTTGGAGTTATTAGAAAAAATTGACAAAAGATAAAGTAATTCCAAATCACAGTGAATAAAATTGAATTTTAGACGTGGCTTACTTTGAAATTAATTTTCTTTCAAATTAAAACTAATTTTTTCCTCAAACTCCCGTGGTACCATGTAGTATTTTGCACACTACAACTTTCTTATATCCTTTTTTGGACTTTGTCCATCCATCTTTTACCTTGAGTGAGGCTGTTTGTTTGTATTGTATTGTTTGTTTGTTATGGTGAGATCTCTTGGATCATGAGCTCTTTGGTCACATTCTTGGTACTATCAAAACGCTCTCAACAAGGAGGGATGCACGGGCTTTGTTTTGTGGCATTTGCACCTACGGTGGGAAAGTTATGGATTTTTGAGTTATTTTTTAATGAAAAAAATGACTTAAATTACTTTCTTTTGGCTATAGCAATAGCACAGGGCACACTAGTCTATACATTAAATCAAGTTGTTTGTTTGTTTGTTTGTTTTGTTTATTAAAGCGAGATTTCTTGGACCTTGAGTTCCTTGGTTGCGTTATTGGGATTGTTAGAAAGCCCTCAGCGAGGAAGGGTGCATGGGCTTTGTTTTGCAACATTTAGACCTACAGTGGAAAAATTATTGAATTTTGAAGTTTTTATAAATTAGAAATTAGAAAATTATATTTACTTTTATTTTGACTGTGGCAATGGCGCATGGCACACTTAATACTTACTTCAAATGAGTTTTTTGTTTGTTTGCTATGGAGAGATATTTTGGGCTGTGTGTCCTCGAGTAGCATACTTGATACCATTAGAAAGCCCTTTGTGAGGAGGGATGCAGGGATTTTGTTTCATGGCATTTGGACATATGGTGTGGAGGTTATGGATTTTTGAGTTATTTTTGAATTATAAAATTGTTTTTGTTTTTATTTGATTGTGGCAATGACACAGGGCAGCTTACTTCATGCTTGTGGTAAGGTAGACAAGCCTATTACCACTCTGATTTGCAATCTAAATACCTTATGGCCAATTCCAAGAGAGTCACATATTTTTCAAAGATGTGTGCTTGTTTTACAAATCAAATCCAAGCGGAATTTACAAATTGTAATTTTTGTAAATTTTTAAAGTGGGATGCCCTAAAATTACAAAATTGCCCATAGAATTAAGTCATAAACATCCTCTTAACAACCCACAACCACCCTTCCTTGTCTTTATTAGCACTCAAGTATTGACCAATGAAAAATTGACATATTATCCTTTGCAGCATTAGTGCTTTCATTTTGTCAGTAAAGTCAATGGATTTGGATGGATTTGGTGGTGGAATAAAGGTAGCTTGACAATTTTAGACAAATGGCGGATTTAGACAAGTTTACCTTATGGTTGTTTGAATGAAAAATTTTCAAATTTGTACTCAATTTTGGTAGTCACTGTAAGTTTCAACTTGAATTAAATTGATTAATCCCTAAGGACCCAAGGGGGGGGGCATCTTTCAAAATGGGCCAAAATTGCCAACAGATTGATCCATTTTTTTGATCCATTTTTTTGAAATTGGATATATTATAATCGTAGGATCTTGAAGTTAACATTGAGAGTGAGCACCTCAAAAAAATTTAGATTATTTGACCGCATTGTTTAGGAGATATTTAATTTTGAAGCTTTATTTGGGTCAATGGAAATACAAGGCAACTCACTTTGAAGGAGCATTTCTTTGTGAAAATATTTCAAAATGATGCCTTTTTTTGTGCTCACTAAAAGATAAGAGAGTTGAGAATGTACATGTAAAATTTCATAACAACCCAAGAATTGTACAATTCATGGTGAAGCTTGCAATGCACGGTGGTCTCTGAAATTTGAGCACCGGTAGTGTTTGCAAGAGAAAAAAGAATGGGACACTCATCTTCTCCTTGAGCTCTTTGGATATGACCTTTTCAAGGTGGATTTGACCTTTATGAAGTGGGCAAGAAGCTCATTGGTTGGCTGACTTTTTAGTCCATGCCTGAACCGAACACAAAAAAATGAACAGTAAACTAGACTACACTGCTAAAATTTGAAAAATTCCACAAGGCGGAGTTTAACTTGGAATTTGATGAAGCCACTGCCATTGGATTTGTAACAAAGTCTATTTTCTAGAAATAAATTTTATTTTTCAAAAAACTCAAAAAATGAGAATGGGCAGCTCAAGAAACAGGGGCAGCGACCAGAAAATGGTCGCTTGGGTCCTTAGGGGTTAACCTAATTTCGTTGCAAAGAAGGGGTAAACACTAAACCATGAACCTAACCCATCCCCTGCATTTCCGGCCATGCAGGTTAGGCGGGGCCGCGGGGGCGGTCTGTCCGAGACGTCCTCGGTAGTGCGCCCATCATGGGTTCCCGAGGGAATCAGATCGCCAAGGTGGATTTGTTTGTTTGCTGAATTGGGGAACTCACTGGGGTTAAGTTAAGCTTAACTTAGCCTAAGCTTAATTAGTGCTTGGGCTGGTTGGGCCCTCCCTCTCTCCCTGCAGTCAGGCGGGCCATCCATTCAGTTGATGAGCCTGCAAGCGTGTTTCCCTGTAGCCTGTTCCTGCGCCAACTACTCCCGCCTCCCATGGGGACCTCAGAGAATGTTTTTTCTGTACGTTCCAAGGGCATTTCCTTCGTGGGAGGCAAGGTTTTTTTATATCATTCTGGAGAAGTAGCGTTGTTTCTTCAATAGGAGTAGTCAGAGCCAGGGCTTTTTTTTTGTCTTTCTGGCAAAAATCTGGCTAAAAAAGGTTATAAAAAATGTCAAAAAAATTGGATGAAATTGCCAAGACAACTTTGAAATTTTAAAAAATATTAGATGAAATCGCCTAATTGTGGATGAAAACCATACTATACATCCAATAAGTGGATGAATGTTGCAATTTGGAGCACCACTGTAACATTTTATATCGCCACTATGGCACCTCTTCAAAAATGAAAAAAAAGCCTTGGTCAGAGCATCACCACGGCTACTCGTCAAAGGCATTGAACACGGGCAATGGGGGGTCCGTGGCTTAGAAATTGCCCCACGGCACGCTCCAAGGGCAAAAATATGCCTAGCCACTTCCAAAAATGAAGAAGGCACGAGCAAATGGAGACTTTTGAACGTGGCTCACCAAGCTATAAAATAATCTTTTGAATCCCACCTTTTGAAAGCTTCTCTTCAAAAGTCAAAGAGATTCTTCTTAAAATAATAAAATAATAAGTATGGTGCACCTTTTAACCACTTTGCGAGTGTTGTCATGGGGTTGTGACTCTTCAATTGAAATGACGGCACGCCAACCAACAAAAATTCCTTGTTTGGCGTGCTGATTTTGTGGGTTAGCTGTGGGATGCTCTTACACCCATTCTCATCAATGTTCAGAGAATGAGGACTTGGTACTCTTTTCTTCATCTTGAACCCCCGGATGTCACAGCTAGAACACTGAGCTTCCATTATAAGAAATTTCAGCCTTCGAAGGGGCCGCGAGTTTTGACCCCCTTGGTGCAATTGTAGAAAAAATAAAAATAAAAAATTATTTTTATTATTTTAAAATTTGGGTGTTGATGTGGCACTATTGGTGCCACGTCAGCACCACATCAGACTTTTTTATTTTTTTTAATAATTTTTTTTCAAAATTATTTTTATTTTTTCTGTAATTGCAATGCAGAGGTGCCGAAAATGAATAGTTAGCGGCCTCTTTGAAGGCTGAAACTTTTTGTAATGTCAATACTTTGCAGTCAAAATGGAATAATGAGAAATTGCGTAGTTCACTAAGGACTTCACTGTTGAATCCAAGAGCTAACTACTTGGTGAACCCAAAGGTTCAATTTTCGAGAGTATTCACCGTCTGGATTTATAGATTATAATAATTGGTCAACATGGTCTCCCAACTTCAAACGTCCAAAAAATGTTTGCTGTGATGTTCAGGGATTAAACTTTGATGAGAACGTTTTTTATTAGATGGATGACTGAGAATCTTTCTACACTCTAACCTCTCTAAACCCCGATTTGACAAGATTACCTTACAAAGGTTTATTTGCTTATAGAGGGTTGATTTGGGGAGGTTCTACTACAGTAAGATAGAAGTACAACTATTCATCTTCAAAATTTTGTTGAAAAAAGGGGAGGTCTTGTACAATAGTTTGACTTCCAATGAATATTTTTGCAATTTTTAAGCGAATGATTCACACGGTAACCAAAGAGATGATTTTTATGGTCACCGGTCCGTCCTTTAAGGGTTGACCCTTAAAAGATAGATTGTTGAATGTGAAAATCTTCCCTTTTGGCATTGTGTGAATAGTAGGCTTAAAAAATAAATCCAAAAGCACTTACGGGATTGGAAATTAAAGTATTGTATAAGACCTCCCCTTCTCATGCAAAATTTTGAGGATGAATGGTTGCACTTTTGTCCTATACAAAAGGATTCTTCATCATTCATTGACCAAGAAATGGCTGTGGCATTGTTTATGGGTTAAATTGCAGAGGACCCATTCTTTGAAGATTGAAAAGTTTGTTTTTTTCTCTGAAAATGAAGAATGGTCATGAAGAAGTTTTTGTGCGCAAAGTTTTTAGCACTTTGCTTCTGACCTTCACTTTACCTATTGATTTCACCCTAGTTGTTGTTCCACTCTCCATTCTCATTCTCCACAAGACACAAAAGGGGGATCATACCTTCTTCATGGAAAAGGGCTCCTATTGACACCTCTTTTTACCCCGCTTTTTACTCCATACCCTCTCATTCTTCATAAAAGTTTCATTCTCAAAGAAGATGTGACAATCCATTAAGCACTTGGTGGTATGCACCTTCAAAGAAATCGTGTCAGTTATATTCCATAATTAACTAATATGGAGGGCCAAGAGAATATTGGACTTGGTACAATAAGTTGCATCGCACTCGGTGCTTAACCCCTAAAGGACTGAGGCTTTTTTCCATCAAATTACACTCAAAACTGTCATTTCTATTGCAAAGAGCAAAAAACTTTAAAAAATTGTTTTTTTTGCATATCCAACTGTAGGATCTTAAACTAGACTAGTATAAGTATGTATAGAAGAAATTTCAAAAACTTTGACCGCGTAGATTGCAAGATATTTGCATCCAAAGTGAAGAAAATAAGTTTTTTTACACCTTGTTTGACTAGATTTTTTGGCTTTGAATCTCCTTAACTTAAAATTTTTGTTCTATTGATTTTGATTTTTTAACTTTTTATGTTGAATATTTGAGTTGAGAATCTAGAAAAATTAATTCAGGGAAAAAAACCTTGATTTTCACTCATTAAAAAATTGTTAAGCAAAAGTAGGGTCAAGAATGAAGGAAAAACAAAACCATTAATAGCTATAAGATGGAATTGAAACACAATATTCCCAACAATGAGATTGTTCTAGCAATCAAATTTAACCATGTCTTATAGTTTTTTTTGGAAAATTGTAAAAATTGCATTCAAAAATGAATCCTATGATTTATTTTTTCAAGAAAATGCTTAGATTGCCCAAAAAACTAAGATTGTACATAACTTTTTCATCACAAGTCCAAATTGAATGAATTAAAGCTTCATGTGTAGACAAAAATATAATATTTTAGGAAAAAAAAAATTAATTTTTTTTTGACTTCTTGTGATTTTTTTGTGTTGCTCTCTGATCTCCATTTTTGTCTTGTGGGCTATAACTTCTGCTTCTGGGCATCAATTGAAATAAAAATGTAGCTTTGTAAGAGCTTTTACACAACCTCAAAAATATTCACTACAAATTGAGACAACATGAACCTACCCAGACCCAAATTGTCACCCGAGGGGACAAATAGTCTTTTAGGGATTAATGTAGTTGAAGGCCCTTCCCTCAGGCTTTTCGACTGTAATGGCCTTGCCCCTCATGCCTAAACTCTTGATTTTGCTTTTGCATCAAGGCCCTCACATCCTGAATTCCTTTGGTAGGGAACCTTCCACTATATCAAATACTCATGTAATACTTCGGTGATAGTTAGTGATATCTATATCAAAACTACATTAGATAGTGAAATTAGGTTGCTTTAACAAATAGGTGGTTGCTTACTCCAAAAGTTACCTCATGACTCACCACTTGCCCACATGGAGGCATATGCAACTCTCTAAACCGATACACCAATCCATGCCACACGTGGTTTTGGAATAATGAAAATCCTTGTATAGTAGTAGTAAATATTTCTATAGTGTAAAATGTTAAGAAATTAGTGAGGGACGATCTAATTTCACTATTCAATGTAGATGATACCTAGGTAAAATTTGGCTATTGGTCTTAAAAATAGTAATAATTTGATTGTTTGATTGAAATTAATAAAAATTCCATTTACAAAAAATAGCCTCAATATCTTTTGAATGTAGCCAACTGGTAAAAAATTGTGCATAAAAAATACATTGCTTTGGTGGTGGTAGTTTGGAGGGGGCTTGTGACTAGTGTTTGGGATATTTTTTTGGAGTTTCACTAGCAATTTTCCTTTAATTTCCATATTGAACTAGTTTTATAAAGTATCGAGTTCATTTATTTTTCTACTGTTTATTCTAAATTGAAATTTTACAAATTTTTTCACCACTTTTCTTATTGATGTTTTCAAATTGCAATTGAGATTTTTCCAATTGAGAATTAGCTGTTGTTTTCTTGAACATTGCCCTCGCCTGACTTTTGTACCTAATGGATGGGTATGTGCATATGTGGAAGGGTTCAACCATACAAATCATATCATTATTCAAGGCCGCTATAGAGAGAGAAGTTCCAACCTCTAAAGGATTGCGTAAATGAAAGTTTGTTCACTCAAGATCCTTTGATTGACTCTAAAAATTTTGCTCCAAAATCCTACACTTGCCTTTTGGAGGACTTGTGTTGATTTTACAAGGAGCCTCCAAGATATCGGTGGAGACTTGATTAGACAAGTCTTGAGTATGTCTGCTTTTATAATTATTCTCATACCAAATATTCTCATTGGGTAGTCCCGCATTATTTTCTTGACATTTTATACTAATTTATATAATCAATTGAATGATGGATACAACATTTTTGAGATTATATCGTATATTTATGTTATGGATTTTGGAATCTAATTTTTCATCATGTACTAGTAAATTCAATTAGACAATCTCATTAGAAAGGCAACCTAATGAGCCTACTCAATATAGCATGATATGATTCTATCACCAAGGTACATTAATTTTTCCTAATTTGGAGAGAGAGGACAATGTCACTTAAAATACCAAGGACCACAATATTTATTTTTTGTAGGAATAGATTTAATATAATTTTATTTCAACTTGCCCTAATTCTAAAGGGTTTGAATTTGATTAGTTAGTATCTCATGCATTGTTAGGACAAATTAGTGCCACATATATTGTTAGGACAAATTGACCCCTAAATTATTGCAATGTTATGAGGGCCAAAACTACTTCAAAATACTTGTATACAAAACAAGGCTAAAATCTTCGTCTATTTTTATACTCTAACAAATCCAACTATATAATCCTTTAGAATCCTTACTCAAGTACTTCCTTCTAAAATTCTAGAGGAGAAATCTACACCCATTGCAAGTTCAATGTGCCTAAATTTCAAAAAGTAGTTTGTTT
This sequence comes from Pseudisothecium myosuroides, assembly GCA_951799445.1. Classification (NCBI taxonomy): domain Eukaryota; kingdom Viridiplantae; phylum Streptophyta; class Bryopsida; order Hypnales; family Lembophyllaceae; genus Pseudisothecium; species Pseudisothecium myosuroides. Next base: position 20,829,032 of record OX637289.1, read on the forward strand.
TAGTCCTTCCTCAAAAGTGAAGTTTTGTCTTTCAACATCTTTAGAAAAATTAAAATGTATATGTGGCTTAAATTTTTTGAGTTTTAGTCGATATGTTGGAAAATAGGTTGAGAATATACGTAAACAAATTTAACTAAAAAGCCTTTCAAATCCATCTTTAAGAAAATAATAAAGTGGAAGGTGAAGAAAAAAATAAAAGTGCTCATAATTTTTATAAGAAATTAAAAATTACTAATCCCAATTGTGAAAATGTTCAAATAAACAATAGGCCAATTCATTATTATTATTATTTTTAAAAAATTTAAAATTTAATTCAAAAATTGACTCTATATGTCCTTTCTCACTTCATTTCCCACAAAGTAAAACTCCTCATAACGTGCACCTCATTAATTATTATTTGGAATTGAATGGTTTTAACATTTGAATTTTAAAATATGATGTTCACCCTTAAAGGACGCCGTGGCCATTTCTTGTCCAATTGATGAATGACAAAGAAATCAATCCTTCTATATAAGACAGGAGTGCAACCGTATTCATCCTTGAAATTTTGTATGAAAAGGGGAGGTCTTATACAATAGTTTGACTTCCAAGTAGTGCTTTTGCATTTTTTTTTAAGCCAATGATTCTCACGGTACCAAAAGGGATGATTTCACAGTCACTAGCTTGTCTTCAAGGGTTAATATCTTCGACTTTAATTTATGCTCTATGTTGTAGACATTGTTGTGACCAAATCAATCACATTACATGAAGCTATGAATTGTTTCCACCATATGTGATGGTTAGATTCAACATTAGTTAAGTCATTTTTGTTAAATAATGCCATATGTCACTTTGTGAACAATGTGAGGTGATGTGGACCCTGGAAATTTGCCGTTGAAATTCAATTTGGGCACCTGATTCATTTCGTCTTTCTTTTTTTTCCTTATTTTGCATCCACTCCAGTCCTGGATTGTTCCATTTGCCCCTATTGTGTTATTTTTTCCCTCTTTGTTTTCCTCCTCTCTTTGATCTCCCCCTTCCTTGTTCCCCCTTGTTCCCCCTACTCTTTGGTCATCTTTGCCTTCAGGTGTTTGTTACTTAGTGCTATTTCAAATCTGCCTTCGGGCCGTTCCGTTCCCCTCTCTTGCCTTCGGATGTTACTGCCTTCGGCGTATTTCCAGCCTTCGGGCGTGTATTTCTTGCCTTCGGGTGTTTATTAGTAAAGTGTACAACCCTCAAATGGGTTTCTCTCAATTTGGGCACCTGAGTGCCGAGTCAAACCTTCGAAGATGTATGGGAACCAACCCATTCTTGACCACTTAAGGAATTCCATGAATCTGCAGGGCGGTTGTCATGACTGGGTAAATTTTTTCCTATGTAGCAATAGACTATAATTTTCTAGATTTTTTTTTCCTCAAAAAATAATTATTGTGAATTTTTCACCAAAAGATTCTATTCCTCCCATACCAGTGATATAGGGCTTGCTATTTCCGACCATGGGCTGAAAACAAAATCGACCAAAGGGTGGTTTCAATATTGAGAGTCTTGTAGCCAATCAAAGTGCACCACAACTATCCCAGGAACCACGCCATAATTAATCGCTATTCATCTCCTCCTTCATGGAAAGAGAACATCCTACATAGCCAGAATGGGGCGCTGATCAGCCTCTCATACAGAGTATTTCGTGCTCTCTGTTCATAATTACCGGTAGACGCAATTTGACAATCCTACGTCACCCTTGTTACCACACAGAATTCGGTAATTAGCATGACCCAAGTCGACGTTGCAAGAATGAAGCCAGTGCACGTTGAAGAGTCTTCCTAACCTTTGGATCATTTCACTGCCAGTAGTTTACATGAGTACCGAGCAACGGCTTTATTTACCGATGCATTTACACACAAGCCCTGGAGCTCAGTTGAACTAAATTCAATGATATTTCTAAACCTCCCTGTACACTGAACCGTTAAGCCAGACAATCTAATTAGAGAGGATTCATTCTAGCAGGGACACACCATCTGATCCTTTACATACAGAAAATGCCTTGAATAACTTGGTGTGATCCTATAGTTTACAACCTCCTCGACCACAGAGTCGCGGGTCATGAAAAAATTCTTTTCTTCGATGACCACTTCAATCTTTCGGGAGTTGCCTTTGCACAACTACCGTGTGTCCTGGGGTGCTGGATTTAGCCTCTCGGTGCCGAAAGCCTTATCAGGTTCGGACCATAGACCCAATATTCGAACCGCCATATAACCATGAGATTTTTGAAACGCTGATGCCGTTCCCGGCTCTCCACTTTGCAGAGATTGCAGAGATTGCGGAGATAGGGGTTCTTCTTCGAATAATACCCTAAACTAATCATTCCGTAGTCATAGGTCCGCAGTTCCAAATTTCAAATTGGCTTCTAATTTCGATCGATTTCTAGGCTCACACACACTAGCAACCCTGTGTGATGGCGCAATTGCACTATCTATCAAGCTTATAAACTGGATGACCGGCCGATGTTTCAAAGCTTATAGTACTGGAAGACTTTGAATCACTCAAAGGAACCGTGTCTGAATCCGTTATCAAAAGTTCAATGTCCATGGCATTCCTTCGAATAGCTTCTTCTTCTTCTTCACCTAACGCAATCTCAGGTTGATGTGGCTCCGAGGAAGCCAACCCTATGTCATGGAGCCCTCTTACAATCTGACGCATGAAGGGCCTCTCCATGTTGCTCCGTCGCACACACCACAGTGCCAGCTCCACCAGACTCACAAGCTGTTGTCTGTCAAAGTCGTCTCCTAAATTGGGGTCGGCCAAATTTTCAAACCTCTCCTGCCTCCAAGCCTCGCCTACCTGCAAATCACCAAGTAGAAGATATAGTTAGAATCTCTGTCAACTTCACCTGATTGTCCCTCATTATCACAGGTCTTTTCTTACTAACATCGCATCCTCTGTTCTCTCACCAAACGTACACTCCCCCTGTAATCTCATTGAACCTCTCTGTTATTTCTTAGATGTAAATGTCGTAGTAAGGAGTTTGGCAATTAAAGAAAGGAATTCACACTACGATCCGGAATCCTTGCAATCCTAAGAACACTCAACCTTCTCCAGTGACTCTGCCTCGGGGGCACAAACGGGCTTCTATCAACATTCTCATGCATTTCAGAACTGGATATGTGGAAGTTGTCCAATTCAAAGTGCATACAACTTGACAGATTCTAAGGGTGTCCATGAAATGTGAAATTACAGTGTGTTCAAAAGAGAGCGTTAAGTTTACTGACATATCCAATCTAAGTGAAACACTATACCGTCACATTGTTACAAAACTCCAAAGAATCGCATGTATTTTGGATGCTTAAGGTGTGACATTAGAGAAGTCTGCAGATATGTCGAATGCAACTTCACAGCGGCTGCACCTCACAACTTCGTAAAAGAGAGCCAAAGAGAGCTTACCCTTTGAGCAATGTGCATAGGATGTCGTCCGGTGAGGATCTCCATCAGCACAACTCCAAACGCATACACATCACTCTTTTCCGTCAGCTGCCCCGTTTCATGATACCTGCAACCCAATTGGAAACATCAGTGTACCAATCTTAGGTTTTCCCTTATGGTCATGTTTGTTACAATGGCGAAATTTCACAACATTGGCCCAATTAGAACGGGGCTCTCTACTAGGATTCTCCGGTTTAAGTTCGTTCAATTTGAAGACGCTGCAAATCTGGAATCGGACTGGTTTAGGGTTATCATTTGAAACCTCAGATCTATGTGCGTCCTAAACTTTAAAGCCGTGAGGATTGAATTAAGTAAAGTTAAAACCATGATTGCAATTGAAACTCTTAACCCGTTTAGGGTTATCAGAAGTACTGAAAGTCATTTACCAGACACCTTCTGTCCTCTTTGTTGTTACAGTGGTAATTTTTAGCGCTTGAATATCTCATTTTGGCAGACTGAAATTCGTCAAATAATCGGACACGAGGTTCCTTGACGTCGTCGTGCTTGCAAACACAAAATCGACCAAAAAACAGACGGCTGTGGCATAGAAACAGTAAAGAAGAAAAGTGTCTTACTCTGGGTCAAGATATCCTGGAGTCCCTTTGACGACTGTGGAAATATGGGTGGCTTCTTCCTGCCCAATGGTTTTCAGTTTCGACAGTCCAAAGTCCGCCACCTTAGCCACCAACTTGGTGGTGAGTAAGATGTTGGTGCTTTTGATGTCTCGATGGATCACTGGCGGGGAGCACTTATCGTGCAGATACTCCAACCCTGCATGCACCAAATTGACCACGATCAGGTTGCATTAGCTAGACATCAACACACCAGAACACAGAATACCAAGCTGTCTAAACATGTCTTCAATGAAGCCCATTTCTGCAGAGGTGCTAACCAATTATTGGATATGGAGGGCATGATTATATCGCATATGCCTTTTCTTCTTTAGTTTTATGGTGCAGATTTTAGACCCTTGATAGAGCATGATCGAACATGATCCTAACGCGGAGCTTATGTCTAGTACAACACTGTTATGGAAATATCGTCCCTCTTCAATCCGTCGCCACTCTCATACTCAACATGAAGCTCCACTTTCACGTAACCTAGTTCAAAGGAAAAGTTTAGCTACCTTCTGCAACTTGAAGGATGATACTTGTTCTCTGCTGCCAGCTCAAGGGATTCGCAGTACCGGTCTCACCTGCACTTCCACCAGCTGCATGGTCAGTCTCTCGAGTAATTAATTCGGCGATGGAGGTGCTACTTGAATTCAAATTTTGGTATCCGTGGGCTTAGAGTTCATTTTTACACACCTTGCAGACGGTGTCGAAGGTCTCCTCCACCCATGTACTCATAGATCAAGATCGAATGTCTGCGTGTGCAGCTGTACCCTAGCAGAGACACCAGGTACTTGTGATGCACCTTGGATAGAAGCTCAATCTGCACACCCATCGCCCCCCGCTATCTCAGAATCCATGCTACAATAGTATTTCACTAGTCACAATTCTCAACATTCATTAGGGCTTTGTATTCAGTAACTCAATTCGGGAGATTGGTTGAGGAAATTAAATACTACATGCTGCGTTGTGTAACCGGCGAAGGATGTACTTTCTCCACAACTGGGCTCTAAATTTGAGTGAGAATGACCTCCACAAGGATTCAATGGTGAAGAAGAAAAATTTGGAAAGTGAGTGTGATAGTAAGAATGGGAAAGAGAAGAGTAAGCACTGACCTCATTGAAAAACTCCTGCTTGCTTTGATGCGACTGCGCGGACAACACTTTCGCCGCCACCTCTTGGCCATCGGACAACTTGCCGTAGTACACGTCGCCAAAACCACCGCGTCCGATCACGTTTTCGTAATTCTTCGTCGCTTGTTTGATCTTCGACTCGGAATACGCTTGGGAGTTTCCACCGGTGGCGCGTAATTTTAATTGAAACGCCTTCTCCGCAGGGTCACGATACCCTAAACGCACCACCCAAGAGAACATACACAAACATCAGCACTTAAGTTCAAAAGATCGTCCTCGTCTGCTGCAACTCTTGTTACAAGAAATCGAAAGAATGGAAGCTAGCTTACAGGTGAGAGATCAAAGACTCACTGTGTCGGGCGTAGAAGTACAACCCTAAAGCGACCACGGTCAAAACGAGCACTCCACCGAGCACACCAACCACGATCCATACAACAGGCTGGTTCGACGAGCTTGGAGGCTGGTTGGACGAGCCTAGAGGCTGGTTGGACGAGCTAGGTGTGTCGGGATGCAGTGAGTCGTCCATGTTCGTCCAAAGGACATTGCTAGTGTCGGTAATGTCACCGACTCCCAAAGTGCCGTCGTCGGGATCCAACTTCAGGATCCAACTGACGCTGGTGCTACCCACTTTGCTGCTGTTCCAATACACCCTACCATTGGCCTGATCGGAAATAAGAAGGCTGCCATCCAGATTCACTGACAGCCTACAGGAACGATTTCCGGCGTTCTCCGTACTGGAGTTCCAGAGCACCTAAGGAAATTTCCACCAAGTTTCAGTTGAAATGGCAAAGTTTTGCACTTAAATTAAAATCAGAACCTGTTGTAGTTACGAAAGGAAACACGTCTAACACGTACTGCTGGTGCATAGATTTCATTTTGGCACTCGGAAGCTTGCGAATTGAACTGAAATTGCATGATTCCCGTACCTTCTCTCCGCCGTCGTATTTCACTTCTTTGGATTCCAGGTTGCAGTCATTCCCAAGCGCCAGTGAAAAACGTGGAGGATCGCCCTTCGCTAGCAATCTCTGGCCCGCATCTAGAAAGTACCCTGCCGGCATGTAGGGAAAGTCGTTCAAGGAAGCGTTCGACGTCCACGCCGTGTAAGCACTCGACATCGGATTGAATTCCGGATACTTCGTTCCTTCGCTCGGCGGGAACTCATTGAAGGTCGTGTTTGGACGAAGTGTGCTGTTGGTGGTGTAAATCTCCAGACTGCCATTGCCTCCTAGAAGAAGAAACGACTGGTTGCCCTCCGCAGTGAAGTAGCCAGTGTAGTAGCCCTGTGCCCATAAGGGAAAGTTACTGTTATTTTCACGAGTCTCCCAGCTGGAACCTGTGTAATTGTAGATGACAAGGTTTCCGTCTTCTTGCATGACGAGGGTGCAATTCTGGTTCGGTGTAGACGAATCCGTGTCCCCGACGGGCTGGAAGCTGGAATTGTAAAGGACGAGGTTGCAATCGGGTTGCATGAGTAAGTAGAACCCAGACTGATTGAGATACTGATTGGGATTCATCGGTTCGTTGCCCACCAGAACATTCACGGCTAGTACTCCACTCTGGCATCCTGCGAAAAGAAACAGTAGAAACGCCACCCACTGATTCATCCTGCCCGAATTACACACAGTGTCTGTGCATTGAACGCAAATCGCTACCTTAATTCTCTAACACTAATCAACAATACACTCCCCAAAGCCTAACTTGAAGAACCACTCGCCCAGACAGCAGAAATCGAGCCGAATCCAAGTTTCAAATTGAACCAGAATGCGTTGTGTGGCCGGAGACGTGGATTGCCAACTGAAGCAGTTCAGAGATTCAGAACTGAGCTTATAACAGGGGAGACAATTGCAAGATCGGCACTAGGAATACTCGTTCAATTCAACTCTCTCCGAGTGAACCAAACAACCCCAATGTGGACGTACTGCCAACAAACGGTCAGTCGTCGCCATGCGCGTTTACTCCACGGTCATGGAGTTCCGTTAGTCAACCGCGGAGAGTCCCTGCTACTGCTTGACCGAAGGGCTGTCTGGACCCTCACAAGGAATTTTCCGCAGGAGAGAAACGCCGGGAGAGTGACGTGGTCCGGTTGTAAGGAAGGGTGGGGACGGGTGTCGGCGACCGTATGAGCTGACACCACCGCATGTCGGCATCAATCAGAAATCCGCACGGTCTCGAAGAGCGAGCCTCGGATTAAGGGCCAGCTTACATGCTCCCTCGGTGGGCAAAGCGCTACAGGGGGAGCTAAGGGGAAAAAAACGAATTCCACTTTTATGTGGACCCGGTGGGTGGAGGAGGGTTTCAATGGAGGAGTGGACACCTATTAGATTTTCTCATGATCCACTAGTCACCACTAGTCTCCACCAATGGAGTTGTCCACCGATTCGGTTGAAGTTGGGCTCCTCCTTTTCCGTTTGCCCACCCCGGCAAGACGATCGGTGAAGGCAATTTTGTCTTCTTCTCTGTTTTAGCTCCAAGTTTGCCCACCAGGCTCACATGTAAGCTGGCCCTAAGTTAGAAGCACCTACATCAGGGTTTCATTTTTTCATTTTTAATGAAGTGTCAAAGTGACGACATTGAATGTTACACTGGTGCTCCAAATTTCAACATTCATCCACATATTGGATAGAAAATATCATATTAGTACATATCACATATTCATAATTCAATTTTCATCCACAATCTGGCAATTTCATCCAAGATTTTTTTTATTTGAAGCTTTCTGGCAATTATTAACCTTTTTTATACCATTTTTTCCTATAGGCGTGGTGCCAGGCCATAAAATTTGGTGCAATTTTGCACCAAATTGCCAGAAAAAAAACAATGACCTACATGTGACACTTATTCAATATCTGTAGATCTTGAGGGTAGCTATAAGGTAGGAGGCTCCTAAACTAACCGGGTTGTAAAACCAATCATGGCATGGAGGTACATTTTGCTTTCTTCCATGTACCAACTGTGTACATTTCAGGGGTGGTCGCTTTTAGTGACCACTGCGTTTCAACTTCAAAAATTCATAACTAATTCCACAAAGGTCCAAAAAATATGAAACAACTTGGGTTAGATGCAAATTCCATTTTTCTTCTTACTAAAATTTACTAAAAATTATTTTAAGGAGTTTAGCTTCTCCAAAATGGCAAACAACTCTTAGATGGTCGATTTATGAGCCTCCTACCTTAGAATAAAATGATGTAAGGTAACTATACCTAAAATGGCGACCGTTTAAGCAATTCAGCTGATTTTAACGTGGTTCTCATCATCATAATGGAAATTTTTTTGTGGGGTCTTGTTGATCGTCCAAAGGGGATTCTAGATTCTCTGAGAATGCATTTTTTGGACACCATATGAATAAACTATGAATATTCAAAGTGCTGAAAATAGATATTTTTGAATTTTTGAATTAAAAATAGATTATATTTTATTAAATAATTATATTTTATTAAATAATTATATTTTATTAAATAATTATATTTGAACCATAAAACTAATAATTTTTATATAGATTATAATTTATTTCTTACAAATTATAAAAAAAAAATTATATAAAAAGATTTAATTCATTCTTTTTGAATAAGTAATCTGAAAGTTATGAAGCTTCTTATTTTGTGGGAAATCTTAGCAAATTCTTAAAAATACATGTATTGGATTCATTTTTGAACTCAATTTTAATAATTTTTCAAAAAACATTTGCATGTGGTTTAGTTTGTTGTCTTGAACAATCTCATTGTTGGAATTAGTGTATTTCAATTCCATCTTAGAGCTGTCAATAATTTAGTTTTTTCATTGTTTAAAAAAAAAGTTTTTTTTTTAATTTCCCAAACTTTCAACTCAATTTTTGAGCATAAATTTTTTTAATTCACATTTTGAAGTACAAAAATTAAGATTCAAAAGCCTTATAATCTAATTAGGCTCGGAACAAAAAAACTCATTGAAAACTTATTTTTTTTACTTTAAATGCTTACATCTTGTAATCAATATAATCAATGTTTCTAAAATTTCTTCTAAACATTTTCATACTAGTCTAGTACAAGATTCTATGGTTGAATATGTAGTTTTGAGTGTTTTTTGATGAAATAATGACCTTGGCACTTTAGGGATTAAAGATATTAAAGAATCTGTTTGTTTAAATTTTTAAAAGTATATTTACAACCCATTTTTTAACATATTGATTAAAATGCATAAGTTGGTTGCAAGAAACACTTGTTACTTTGGCTGTAGATGGGTATTTTCTTGGCTATAACTTTTGCAGAGTATGTCTAATATACGTGAAATTTGAAATGAAGGTATATGTGCTCATTGTAGATATCAAATAATGTTTTGTATTTTTTAAATTTTATTTTATTATTTTCAAACAGTTCTGACTGGATGTCTATTTGTGGAGGATTTAGTCCTATTTTGATCTGAAAATGCAAATTTAGAGTCAAAAATTAGGAGAGTAGTTGTACTAAGATTTCACATAGTGACCACAAGTTTATATGCAAATTATGACATGTATAGCATATATGTAGGCTCAAAATATGCATCCTTCTTGCAAAGACTGAAATGAAAAAAAAAACTTTTAGAAGTGTTTGGTGCAATTCAATGGGTCAAAACATAAAAATTTGATCATTGTTTAATTCATTTTTATGATTTTTTTTAAAATACTAAAAATCAAAATGTTCATGTACCCATTTTCTACTAATTTCTAGTTCCTCGGGCTCTATGGTAGAAATTAGTAGAAAATAGGTACATGAACATTTTTTGTAGCCAGTAGTAGTGTGTAGTATTGCGCAAATTTTTAATTCATTTTCAATGGTTTTTCATGTTTCTTTATTTTTATTTTTGGATGATTTTTTAAATTTCATTCATTTTTAAGTAGTCCCCAATTTGTCAACAAATGAAATTTTCACCATCAACACTTGGAATTACAACCGAATTTTTTCATGGGTGGCATTAGAAACTAATTAGAGATGGGAACATATTGCTAACCACACTCGAGACTGAAAAAGGGAGAGCTACGCAAATAAACCAAAATAGACAATTAGAGAAAATGATCCCATCATAGAGAGTAATATTTATCGCATGTCTTGAGATTTGAACTTGTAATAGAGCTAATGGAGTAAAAAGTAGGGTGCAATGTAGCTTTCTTCAAAATGACATAGCTTTTTTTCAATAAAAAGTTTTTGAGGTGTAAATCCTTACAAACCCTTCTCCCTCCTTGTTTTTCTAACAAACATGAAGAATGCTTACGTGTCTAGTTCCAAGCCCTCTAACCTAATAAAGTTTTCATTAGGAAAAATTTCAGCCCTCAAGAAGGTTGTCAGTTTTTTAATTTTTGGCCCCCTTGGAGTGCAATTACAGGAAAAAAAAATTGAAAAAAATTAGATTTTTTTTTTTTTTTTTAATATTTAAAAAATTTCCAATCTAACATGGCCCTGATGTAGCACCACTAGTGCCATGTCAAATTTAAAATTTAATTTAATTTAATTTAATTTTTTCTCTACCTTTAATTGCATCACAGGGGTACAAGATTCATGGCCTTGTTGAGGGTTGAAATTTTTCCTAATGAATTCCTCTGCTTTAAACAAAACCTATAACCTATAGCATTTCTATAATGCATGGTTAGAGAGTTGTTGATAGAAATGCCATCATATAATCCATTGGTGTAGTAGAAATACAAAAAATACAATCAATCTTCAAGATTTCAAAGCATTAGATGTTTTTTGGGGTCTCTGGAGGGCCGTTTCATGGGCGTTCCCCAATCTGGCCCGATTTTGTGAACAGCGGTGCGACTGTTAGAAAAAAAAATTAATAATTTTTTTTTTCAAATATCGTTTTGAACAATTTATTTATTTATTCCAAAAATGACGTGGCAATTGCTGTGCCACATCAGCCAATTGTTGTAGCGCGTTCCCGCAGTCTGAGAATGCAGGGGAACTCGCAGCCCTCCAAGACCCCCGAATCCCATCTAATGGTGATTAGTAGTCTATAACATTCTCAAGATATTCAATTGGAAGTATCATAAGGCGAAGGGAATAATTGTATCTCCGTAACCTTCAGATACTTGCATTGCATTCATACTAGGTAGGTTGGCCATGTTTAATTATAGGATGACCAATTAAAATTCAAGTGTAATAAATCATTTGTAAAAATTAACCCGAAACCATAATCTACACATGCCTCTTAGAAGGAGTCCTTATTGATCTATGAAGTGCACAAGCTTGTGAACCACATGGAAGGCACCAAGAAATTAGTGGATTCGCTACATAAAGAACTTATAAAAAAGCTTGCAGTGATGGCCTAATTTCTTTACTAGGAAAGATCCTAAGGAATAGCTAATTTTATGAATTTCTAAGATATGAAGGAATTGCTAATTTAACCCCTAAAGGACCATTGTCCCTACAGGGGACAAATGCGTTTTCGGGCAGGTACCTACGGGCTGAAATTTTCTCCTGATTTTTTGAAACTTTTTTTGGAGGTAGAAAAACTGATTAGCTTCAAGGGAATATAATGTTTTTCACAATCGGTGCCCGGGAAAAAAAGTTATGACCATATAAGCTCAAAACAGGCTACGGGGGGCAGCTCGGGCAGCAAAAAAAAAAGGGACAAAAATTTGAATTTTTTTTTTTAATATTTTTTTTCTCATAGATTATATTTTTGGCTTTCTGGAAAGCTTTGATTCATTTCATTTGGATATGTTATGAGAAAGTTATGGACATTCTTGTTTTTCGGGCAGTTAAAGCATCTTCTTGAAAAAAATAACTTTGGGATTCATTTCTGAATGCAATTTTTCAAATTTTTCAAATTTTTTTTTTTTGGATGGTCTGATTTACTTGTTAGAACAATCTCACCATTGGGATTAGTGCATTTTAATTCCATCTAAAATATATGAATGTTTTAGATTTTCCTTCTATCTTGTACCTACGTCTACTTAACAGTATTTTTAAGAATGATAATTAAGTTTTTTTTTAATATTATTTTTTTTCTAGACTCTCAACTCAATTCTCCACTATAAAAAATAAAAGCTCAAAACTCTGTAGTGCAAAAATTTTAAGTTAAAAATGTTTAAAGTCAAAAAATCTAGTCCCGCAATGTGCTGAAAAACTTGTTTTTTTCACTTTAAATGCGAATATCTTGCAATCTGTGCGGTCAAAAATTCTAAAAACAATTCCACACATTCTTATACTAGTTAGGTGTAAGATCCTACGGTTGGATGTGGAAAAAAAAACATTTTTCAATTTTTTTTATTCTTTGCTATAGAAATGGCAGTTTTCAGTGTTTTTTGGCAGAAAAAAGGCCTCGGTCCTTTAGGGGTTAATGAATTTGTTAGACCTTCTGTCAGTAATTGCTCTTCTTTTGCATTTGTAAACAATTCAAAATCGTTCAAGCAATGTCAATACCATTCAATGCTACAGTTCATGGCAACCATCATTCTACCATGCAATAATATTGTTTAGCTACCAACAAACGCCAACTCTTCATTGAAAAAAATCTTGAATTGAAGCATTGAAGTTCCAAAATTGAACACAAAGAATTCAATAATTCACTGAGGAGTTGTCTTCCATTGAATTCATTGAGGAATCCTCACCCATTGAATTCACTAAGGATTCTTCTCCCATAGTAAGTTCATTGAGTATTTTAGTCATTTCTTATTCAATCACTATCTTAGGCATGTCCCATTTTTAAAAAATGTCCCCTTTGTTTTTCCACAATCTACAACTACCTTTTTGTGGATCTTCAATTTCTCTCATTTCTTGCACTACAACATCAATGAAGAGGCTTTGAAAATGATGGCTCACATTTGAAATTGTATCAGATCTAAAAATCTTCATGTGAGTTCACTTCTCACATTTTATATTTAATTAGCATTGTAAATGAGTTTTTTAATATATTTAACATTATAAATGTATGTGTCTGCATATCATATCCAATTGTCAAAGTTGACAAATAATAATTACCAAAGGAGAAGCCTACATTTGGAGACATTTTATATTAAGAATATTCAATTTTCTATTGTGAAAAGAACTTCTCAAAAAAAATCCACATAATCCTAGAGAATACATGGGTGATTTTGACAAGAAATCTAAAACAATTAGCCCCTACTTTCTAGGAATGTTTTTTGCACAATAAAGAGTTTACTGAATCTTGATAAAAAAAAAGATCGTAAAAAATACTTACAAATTCTTAGAGAATATATGCATCATGTGCACAAAAAATTTAAATATTTGGTAGAACTACTGACTCTAATAGGTAGGAATGGTATTTAGCATAGTCTAAGTATTCATTTGTGCATTCTAAATTCATTCATGTATGTAGCATTGCAGTTGCAATTGTGGTTTTTGTACTTGATTTGGCCTTTAAGTTTTTTTTATTAGAATCAAATGAAAGTATTGGGTTAATATCTTCTACAATGCCTTTAATAATAATAAAATATTTGAATATCATTTACATAGGGGTTTGTATTACACCAATTAAAAACATATATATTTTTGTCCCATTTTGTATGTTGCACTTCTACAATGTTTGAGAATGTTTTTATGTATAGATTTGGTTTCACACATGATAGATGAGTCCTTTCCTAGTTTGCATGCATGGATGTTCTACATTAATCCTTTTCCTTGGCACGATGACTTTCCTATTCACATACCTCTTGCTATTGTTCAATGAGTACATGTCTCATGAGTTTTTTTCCACTCTACCTACTTCTACCATATGTGCTATTTTTTCTTTGTATTGTTGTAGAGGCTTTAGAGGTCGACACTATTATATAATGATTGCCTTACGTTTGGCTTTTGATCATGAGCTTGTACTTCCCGTCCATAGTGTACACCTTGTCTCTTCAAATGTTATACATTCTATTTCTGCCCCCCCTTTAGAGCACCCGTAAGATCTCATGGCACCCATGATTGCTTCTACATCTAAAAATGTTTTTATTTTAGAAATAATGCATAGTAGTTTGGAATACCATCTTCTCCATATTCCTAGTTATATCATTTGCATCCGTGAGTTTTTTCCCACACTTGTGCCCAATCACAAAGCTTTTAGGCAATAGTTACACGTAATCCGTCAATGATAATGTGGATGAAGCATTTAACCCCTAAAGGACTGAGGCCTATTTTCTGCCAAAAAACACTCAAAACTGTCATTTCTATAGCAAAGAGTAAAAAAAATTTTAATTGCTTTTTTTTTTCCCACATCTAACCTGCGATCTTACACCTAACTAGTATTAAAAAGTGTGGAAAAAATTTTAGAATTTTTGACTGCACAGATTGCAAGATATTTGCTTTTAAAGTGGAAAAAACAAGTTTTTCAGCACATTGCGGGACTGGATTTTTTGACTTTGAACATTTTTAACTTAAAATTTTTGCACTATAGAGTTTTGAGCTTTAAATCTTCATAGTGGAAAATTGAGTTGGGAGTCTAGGAAAAAAAAAGAAATTCAAAAAAACTTAATTATCATTCTTCAAAAAATTGTTAAGTAGAAGTAGGTACGAGATAGAAGGAAAATCTAAAATATTCATATATTTTAGATGGAATTAAAATGCACTAACTCCAATGGTGACATTGTTCTAGCAAGTAAACTAAACCATGAGAATTTATTTTTTTTGAAAAATTGCAAAAATTGCATTCAGAAATGAATCCTACAAGTTATTTTTTTCAAGAAGATGCTCTAACTGCCCGAATAACAAGAATGTCCATAACTTCCTCATAGCAAAGTCAAATGAAATGAATCAAAGCTTTTCAGATAGACAAAAATATAATCTATGAGAAAAAAAATATTTTAAAAAACAATTCAAAATTTTGCAAATTTTTGCTGCCCCCCATCCCCACGCATTCCAAGAAATGGCATAACTTCTCGCTTGAAGGTCCAATTTCAAATTTTTTTTTCCGCCACGTACCTCTCTCAATTCTTCACATTCACAAAAAGTTTAAAAAAATGGTATGAATTTGTCCCCCCGTAGGTACATGCCCCAAGTCCCATTTGTCCCCCGAACGGATAATGGTCCTTTAGGGGTTAAAGGTTTCAGGTCATTGCATGAAACACTTGTACTATTTTCTGTCACATTGTGCACGCTGATTAGTTTTTTGGCTATAATTTTTGCAATATGGCTCCAAATGATTCAAAATTTACAGACAAGGTACTGATCACTATTATACACCTTGTGTATTTTTTTAGAAATTTAAAAAAAAAATTTACTATTTAAAAATAGCCCCAAATAATATGTCACACTTGCCAATTTGGAGGTTTTTAGTACTATTTAGTACCCAAAAAAATGAATTTTGATCTGAAATTTGGAGGGGATGGTCTTCTAATGGACTTGTATCTATAGTCTAAAGAAATTTTAAAAATAATTAATTGTATGTCGTGTAGAAGTCCACAAAGTGAGCTTCTTTTTGCTTGCATTTTGAAACACATAAAACATTATTTTGGTTTTTTATTTTGTGAATGACCATCTCCATAGAGTTGTTACAAATGGACAATTTTTATTTTATTTATTTAATTTTATTTCCTATTTTTAACTAATTAAAACATCAAAATATTTATTTTCTTGAGATTTGGCACTATTCTAGTTCTCCTACTTAGAGAATTTTTCTATATATTTCCTTTGGTGGTTACCTTCATCTTAAAGGTGTATACATTAGTCATATTTTTTAAAGTTTTTAGAAATTATTTTTCTATTTTTAAAGTACTCCAGAAAAAAATCATGAGTACTGTTGAAAATGCAACAAAATCGACAAGTGTTTTGTACAATCACCCTTTCAGTGAATTTTTTGTATGTACTTTAGATGCAAGGTTTGTGAGGATAATCCATTGTCTACGGTTTGGACACATAGATTGCCTATAGCGCAGTTGCAACCAAAATGAAGTGCCATTTATTGCTAAAAACATGAATTTTGTTTGAGGCTATTCTACGCAACTTCTTTTGTTAGTAGAATGTCTATCCATCTCATTGACAATGATGCCTTTCTTCATGCAGCTTGTTTGATAGGGCCAAATCTTATATATTCACGTTACTTTGCTTTGGATTAGGCTCTATATGATTTTAGCATCCTGGCCCAAGATAGAAGTTGGTGTAGAGGAGCAGATTTTGTCCCAAATCAATATATTGTTTACGTTTTAGTTATGTGTCTTATTCATAGTGGATTCAAGCCTTATTCATAAAGCGTTGCACGCAATGAAGAGCATTGATGAATTTGAAGTCTTCAAACATGTATATAATATAAATATTTGCAAGTACTTGAAGGTACACATGTTGTATTCTACTAAACATTTACATTGTTTTGTTATGCCATTCATTATTCCGGATGTTTATACAATGTTTAGTGATAATATAAAAAAATAACCCTCTATGTAGTATATTCCATAATTAGTATACATATTTATTTTTCATATTTTTCATATATTATTATTTTTTGACATTTTAATTCGTTTTTGTTGTAGACATTTTATAAGGATGGAGGACGTGACGGCTTCACTTAGAAGAAGATCAAAGGATTCACTTTTGGAATCCAAGAATTGAATGTATCATGTTGGGTAGGTTCCACGGTGATGTTGTACAAATGTCAATTAGTCATTGTTGTCCATGACATGGTTTATTTCAAGCTCCCTATTCATTTTTGTTGCCATTAGACACGTGGTGGCCAAACTGGATTACATATCTATTTTAATGTCTATTTTCACTATATTTATTCCACAACAAGCCTTTATAATGCACTTGCATTGAACATGTATACGAGGTATTCCTCTAGATATTCCATGATTGAGGTCTCCTGTGTTTTGATTCCATTACTAAGTTTAAAGACAAGGATACAAACTCCAAGATTTTGGCCCAAATGAATCCATATTAGCAATTTGCAAGCTATCACCTTTAGAGATCACTTTTAAAACCGTTTGTGTGCCTTCATGCAAGATGATATCTATATTGACAGTCGTCACCTTTATGTTGAACTTTTTGAATGCTACAATTTGGCTTGCATGCAAAGCATTGCGACATGGGGTTGTCAATGCGTTGGGCACTAGTTTCCGCCCTTGGTATTGATTACAAAGCCTAATTCAACACAAGTTACAATCAAGATCCCCTTTAATTTATGCATGGGATACTATTTGATCCATTGGATTAAATTGGCATATGTTTGATTCACTTCTATGGGTCAATTTTTATTATATTTATTGTTTTTTGTTCTTTGCATAATTGTTACATCACTTTCAATTTATTGTTTAACATAATAAAAAAGGTATTACAAAAAAATTGAGGTACAAAGAAAAGAATCCCCAATTATGTAATCCCAAATTTGTAGATTTAAACCTTTGCTTACTTGATTATATATAACTTTTGCATATAAGCTTCAAACATAGTGAGCTTTAGCTTTTTATACTATAAAGCTTATAAAATAATACACATGTGTATTCAATTTTAAAGCAAATTAATAACTACATAGTACATTATATATTCTTGAAATTGGAGCTTTTCATATTAAAAAGCGGTTGACCATCTTCTAATCAACTAAACAAAACTCTTAAGTATAGAGTTCAAATATAATGAGTCTTGTTTTTAAAAAAAGCTAACAACAAAAAGACTCTACTTATAAAGTTTTAACACCTAAAAAAACATTTTGGAAACCACAAGCAAGAGAAAATAAGGTGGCAAGGGAAAAAAGAGAGAGATGACATTCTTCTAAAACTATCAACTATACTATAAAGAGAATGTAGAAAATAGATTAGAGAGTGAAATGGAGATGATAGAAGAAGATGAAAATTAATCATGAGTATTCATTTTGCTTCACTTGGCTCTCCTTATATGTTATAAGTTCTACATCTCTTGCCTTCATAAGCTCATTCTTTCAAGTTTGAAACTTTAGTTTTCTAGCTGGCAATCTTGTATACTATTTTTATTGGCAATGAAATCCCGTTTCATTTGTTTAAAAAAAAAAAAAAAAAAAAAAAACTTTAGTTTTCACATTAATTAAAGTTGCTTTAACTTGAATTCTTCTACTCTCACCGGTTGACTTTGGCATTGATTTTTTCTGAATCACAGAGCTTGGTGAGAGACAAGTCAGGTGATCAATTTTATACCACTTTGTGAGCGCTTATTTACCCGCCCTAGGTAAATAAACGAGCACAACCAGGCTCTCGATAAATAACCGCTTTGACTCGATCTATGGGTGTCTAGGGCCAATCCGTTGTGCCTTTCAAGCAACGGATCTTTTCTATGTTCTTAATGATTGCTAACTCAGATAAGGAAGAAACAAAACCCTAATTGAAATTACTATGACTGCTTTGGCTGAGTCAAAGCTTAAGAGGGCTTGGTAGTTTAGGAGAGGAGGTAATCTTAGTCTAAACTTATCTATACTAAGTGAAAGAGTACCTCATGCCATTACTAAAAGTGTAAAGTTTGTTTAATTTGGACGTTCCTAGAGAAAGTTATGGACGGATGAAGTTTTAGCCCTAACGGGTGCTTCTAAACTTCATCCGCTCTTTCCTACGGGTTCCTGATTCCAATTTGACTTGGAATTTGGGCTATGAGTCTGACTTCCTAAGTTTGACCTAATTACCAAGATTTGACTCAAATGGATGGAATCCTCTAGGATTCATCCATTACTTGTTCCAGACTTCATCCCTTCCTAACTATTTGGTGTTTAGGTCTTTCCTTGAGTTGGTTCTTGTTCCGGGTTACCCTAAGCAGGTTCTATGAGTTTCCAAATCTGTAATTGGCCTAAACTTAATCCTAAAAGCTCCTAATCCACCTTCTAATCTTACTTAAAGGGCTGAATTATGGTTATTAGTCTACTAATTTTAGAAAATGAAGACTTATTCCTTGGAGACCTTGGTTTCACCTTTCTAATGTGATTAGTCACCCTAGGTTTGGTCTTTCCTAGCAAAAGTTATCCATGGATGAAGTTTAACCGCTAATCGGGGTTTAAACCTTCATCCACGAATTACAGTTAATCTTAATTTCGAAACTAATTTTTAATTTCACTTTTGGGCTCCTAATTTATTCCTTCATTTTAGATTCTATTCCTTGTTCCTCTTGGATGAAATTTGCTAAGTTTCATCCAACATGACTCTCTAACTTCATCTGCTTATAACTTCTTTGTTTTAGCTCGGATTTTTACATATTTTAAGTTTTTGGAAAACTCTAGACCTCTACTCTAGGATTCTTTGGTCCACTTTGACCTGACGCTTAGTCCTAATGGCATGACTCTTCCCTAGCTCTCGGCCTTACTAAAAATTGCTAATTTCACAAGTTGGAATGCAAGGAGAGAGTTTAGTAACCTACCTCGTCTTGGAGGTTGCAAATTAAGTCGCTAAGGTTCTCCTCGATTGCCATCTTGGCGATTTGCTTCTGTTCTTGGAAATTTGTCAATTTATATTGTAAAATTCTACCTTTGATCGTCTAGCTATCCTCTTTCCCTTTCCCTTCTATTTTTTCCTTCTACACTATTCCCCTATGTGCCCTTAATGTCAACCAACTACTTCTAATAATTCGAAATGACGCATTCTCCTTTTTTTCTTACGCTAGGAGCAATCGGTGGCCTACAACGTCTCGTAAGATTTTCGTTAATCTAATTCCTATTCATCTTCTTCCCTACTAAAACCTCCTTCTTGGTTGTCTTCCACATGCTTGTTTTTGCTCTTGGAGTGTGTGATGTGAGTGTTTGTGGGGAATTTTGATTGAGCGTGTGTGAGTGTACAAGTGTGGAAGGACCTTCTTGCTTTTATCTCTAACCTTCTCCTTCTTTTAATAGTCCCTTCTAGCTTGATTAAATTCCTCCTAAGGTCTCCCAACTTTGCTTCTTCTATTCTCCTCTAATTCCTATCCTAATTTCTCTATCTTTCTTCTTTGTATACTAGTCCAAACTACCCTTTCCCCCCTAAGTAGACTAGTTTAGGAGGAGTTTATGTTGAAGTTTTGTTCTTGGTTTTAGGGAGAGATAATCCCAAAAGAACAAAAAAAAAGGAACAAAAATCTGATTTTTGGCTCGCGGCCTGCTGGGTCGCCCAAGCTGCGGGGTTTGTCCGGTCAGCTGGGGCGTCCAGCTGGAGTTGATGCCCGGTTGGGGCCCGGCCGTTGGCTGCCCGGCGCTGGGATTGATGCCCGGTGCTGGGGTCGTAGCTGGGGCTGCGGCCAGGGCTGAATTTTTGGGGGCAGCTAGGTCTTTGGGGGGCCGACCAAATAATCCCTACAAAAACAAGGAACAAACAAACAAAAAGATAGGGTCACCTCTTTGGGTCTTTTCTCTTGTGACACTTGTTGGACAAGGGATCTTACTGGGACACAAACTTTTTGGATGCTAACACTAGAAGAAAACTGCGTTGGAAATCGCAGTTTTGCGTGGGCTGAAATTTGTTGAAGCCCACGTTTCCAACGCAAAAATTTGTGTTAAAATGCAGTTTTCTACTAGTGTAAACTTTGGATGTTTCCAAGCGTGTCTTGGAAACTAAACTTTGGAGGGAATACCTAGGGGGGTTCAAAGCTTTGCCGGGTATTCGATTTTAACACCAAATCTAGGACTATTACCTAGAACTCCTAGGGTCAAAGCTCCGCCGTTGCCACGATTTTAATACACGATTTAGGACTTGGGATAACTGGGGGGTTCAAAGCTTCGTCGTAAGGGGGGTTTTACAACACAACAGGAGAGAAAAGACTCCCTAAGGGTAGGTTAGTTCACTCAAGTTCTCCAAGGCGAGCAACCACTACCACAAATCCCAAAAGAAAGACTAGAAGGACAAAGGGCCGCCTTTCCATTAGTCTTATTCAACACAAAGATTTACACTAAAGGCACCCAAAGCGGCATGATCGCCAAGGTACAGTGGGGGTGACTTTAGGATCAGTGCACGAACTCAAACGTGCTACAAAAAACATAAGAACACGGTTAACCAACTAATCAAAAGGGCATCAAATTGTATACCACTTAGGGGAGCCCCCTCGGGTTCTCAAGAAGCTTAAGAAACACAAACAATGGGGCCAAAAGTGCCCCGGAAACACCATTCAAGGTTTTTGACAAAAATGCCAAAATATCCACCACCACGTGGACCCAACGGATCCCAAAACAAGAATGGGGGTGGTTTGAGAGAGAAATAGGGGCCCTTTTATAGTCTCCCAAGGCCCCCACCTCTCCTCTTTTTAACCTAGGTAATCCTATCTTTCCGGATTTTCATCCTTATCTTTTAGACTTTTCACCTATTTTGGGGTTTACGATGGTCCAAAACTCTAACTACTGGATATCAACTCCAAATCAAAAATTGATTGCGCCATTGGCTTCAAAAGGCCATTTTTAGTCTAGGAGTTCCCCTACCTCCTATTCCAACACCAGAATCCCACCGTAAACTAGCGCCAACTAGAGTCAGTAAAAAGGGTAAAAATCTACTTCTTAGAGGTTATCTTTTCTGACCAAGGTGACTAGCCAAGGTGGTCTGGAAGGTCTTGGGAAATAAGAAATGACCCTTCATTGGCTTCGTTCCAACTTCGTGTGCTCCCGAGATGCCGGTCAACTTCACGTAAATCCCGCCAAGTTGATAATTTGAAAGGATGTCGGTGATTCGGGCACCTCCCGCTATCGAAATACCATAAAATTTGTCCGGGCACGTTATTAGCATAAAAAAAATCTAATTTAATTTTTAGTGAGATTTTATCGCCACCTGAGTAATTATCGTGAATTTCCCATCATGATTTTAGGCAGTTGACCATTCGGAAGGGGTATCTCTTTAATCCAAAAAATTCTGAAACTTCTTGGGGAACCTCTCATGGAGTTTTCCAATAGATGTGCAAGTTCACGTCTTGATCTTGCATGTTTTGATACGGAAGGTAAAAATGCACTTCCGTTGGTTTATCGGCAGTCAAGGAATCTTCCGCATACGGGAGAATCTTGGTGAATGGATTTCGCTTTTGACTTCCCGATATGGTTCCAAACCCTAAATCACAATCCAGTGGCTATAGATTCCTCTGCTAACCCGTCTTGAGAAAGTGACACCTACATGCTAACAATTAGGGTTTCTATTATTCGTCGATGGGATGGGGAAACTGAAACCTCTCTCGGGGAATCTATCTAAAAATCTCCCTAGACTCTTCTCAGACCAATTTAGCCAAGCATGGTCACATGCATAGTGGTTTTAGGCCATTTTGGGTAAAAATCCTCAAACTTGTTAGTTCCCACTACTTCCGTGGTTTTAACCTATTCACAAGTGGATTTTAGGACTGTTCTAGGGATAAAAGGCTATTTAGGACTGTAGTACAAAATTTAATAAACAAACAACCGGGAAGCAAATAGGATAATTTAGGTTCTTTTGGGGGAAGACTCAAGTTAGCTAGAGTTTTAAGTAGCTAAGGTCACTCATAGGTAAATGATTTTTTATTAAGAAGTAATGTATTAATTGGTATCATAAAGGAATGTTAATACTAAAAATGTTCATATATATTTTACAAGAAAAAATCTATTATTATATCCGTCAATTAGTAGATCATAAATGTATTTTTTATGTAAATGCCGTACACTAAAATAGATTGAAAAAACAACACCACAAGAGATTAAATAGGGGTTTCTCTCAATGCACATCACTCATGAATGGCAATAATCTTTTCTTTATATTGTTGCTTTTAATTTCATAGTCATGCCATAGTTAAAATTTATATAGTCAATATCCATCGTCAATTTCCATAATCGTCTTGAGTTCATTTAATTTGTATAATTAATTTCAACAATTCTTTTCATTCAATTATTTCCAATTTTTATATAAATAAACATCAATCTAAAATTAAATTAAATTGATAAAATGACTTCCAATAACTATGTGCACTCTTATTAATTTTCATTACGCCTTCAAGCTATGGAATAATATCAATTTTAAATCATCTTGCTACATAATATTTATTATCATCTCACAATTTTAATTCACTCAAAACTATTCTCACTTTCAAAATACGTTCGCTTATTTGGCCATAGTCTTTAATTATTATAAAGCCTTATAAATTAATCAATTAACCGTCTTGCATTGATTATGGCAATAGTCAATGTTCATCTTTAATTTTCTATAAAATATAAGACATTCACAACAAAATAGATTTTCCACACAATGTACATTTGCAACTCATCACTCATTCAATTTCAATACAAGTAATTTAAATAATATGTGCTTGTATGCACATCACACACACTACATTGGTCTTTCATCAAATACAATTTCACAAAGATACACATTCTTCTTTGCAAAATAATTCATAACACTTAAATTAATTCATAGAGAAGAGATATACAAAATAGTTTGTGGAAAATACTCATAGAAAAATGTGCGTAAAATAATACGCATAGAAAATCAGACACACAAAGGAGGCAAGACCACACTCGTCTGCTCACTCATAAAAATGAAATTTCTAACTACATATACTCAAAAACTTCTTCCTTCACACCCCTTCATTTGTAACCGTCCATGTCCGTTCCTGTAATTTTAACACTTAAAAACTGTCAATGGCCACCTTTTAGAATCTACTACACATTTGCATTCATACCTCATAAATTTTCAAAAATAAAATTCAAATGCAACCCTTTTTACACTAAAAGAACGATTTCCAAACAAAGTTTAAAATTTTATGTTCACATAGCCCCACCAATAATGCATTGACGTCCCCGTCAATACTTGTTGCCTGATGCAATGACCTTGTTTTTGAGCTCCCACTCCACTGCACGCTCCACACCAATGCGAATTTCCTCGTCCGCCGCCACTCTAACTGGATTGTGAGCCTGTTGATGTAGAAAAAATCGTTGGATAGGTTCAAACCTTGTATGCGGAAACTCGTTGACCAAATTCTTGTATGCCCCTACAATAAAATGAGTAATCGCCATAGCCTCCACCATACGTGAAAATCTCATACAACGATATTGCATCTTGACAAAAAGCCACATCTCCATGTTTCCTAGGCGATACATGTTCACATCAATGACAACGCTCCATTCTCGACACCATTGAGCAAGAGCTCTACAAAACACTGCAGCATGAAAACACATTGGATCATGATGGTTCTTGTGTTCCTCATAAAAACTACGATAAACTTGAGCACACTGTGTCGATGTGCCAAAAGAACCAACGATTAGTGGCTAGTTGTACTCCACGCCGTGAATGGTTGATTGAGGATTCCATCGATAACGGCATGGACAAGGACAAAAACGATGATCGGCTTGTACTATTGGTGGAGGCTCAGAACTCCATCCCTCGCGACGCGATTGATCCATAATTTGTTTATCCATAGCCTTGCCTTCAGTTCAAGAAAGTTCATAATCCTCTAACATCCAGTCCATGGCCCTCTAAGTGATGATGGGCACTTCAAAGTCTTTATCAAAAAGAGCCTCATAGTTCCTCAAATACCTCCGATCAAGAGAACTCTCTGAAATTTGAGTAGGAGTAATAGATAAAGTAGGACCAGCCAAAGATGATTGAAGAGTCGCCTTCAGATCAGCCTGTAAAATATAGGAAAACAGCCTTTGTTGACTACGTAAAGGTCCGGTAGTAGTATAAAGTTTAGTCAAAATGGATGAAAAGTTAGAGGCATAGTTTGTCGGCCCCAACTCCACAAGACTACTCAAAGCCTGTCCTCGGGGAGGTCACTCTGCGAAAAGTAGAAAACCACGTGAGTTAAACTATAGGGTGCATTTTATTCATTGGAGGAAAAATTTATAAATGATTTGGATCTACTTTAGCTTGGATTTAATTCTTGAAACATCATTATATGTAAAATAGGGTATTGAAAAATCTCGTGATTTAAAAAAAAATAGATATAAATTAGTATGAATAAAATTAGAAAAGAGAAAAAATTAATTTTAGAATGGATATAATCACTGGTCTCTCTAATGGAGGAATGAGAAATAATAGATTTTTAACCATTTAACACTTTGGATATTGTAGCTAGATGCTTTAGATTTCAGGCACTTTTCTATCAAAATTGATTCCAACAAAATAAAATGGATTAAAGTAGAAATTAACTATACAATTGTATTCTCAATTGGAGTGGAGGTATTTTGTCAAATCATTTAATGGTGGAATTGGAAGATCATAGTGTGTATTTGAACCGGATTATACACATCCAAAAATGAGATTTTTGAGGATGTGTGCTTTTAGAGTTAAATAGAATTTTGGTTAAAATTCAAAACTAAAAGTAAAGATATTCATCAGTTTTTGATATCATCACTTCTTCGTTGCAACCATTTATATCAAGAGTAATAGATTCACACATAATTATTGTGAAGTTAATGAGTGAGAATGACTTTTGAGTTAAATAGAATTTTGGTTCAATTTTCAAAAATAAAAGTATAGTGACAAGTGATCACAATGTGCTTGCTTGACTACTAAAGGGTTAATACAATACATATGATGAGATGTAAAAAAAGATTTGATTGTTGACGTAGATATTATTAAAAGTTCCTCATTTAATTGCCTTCAAGTAATGTGAAACATTGTAGAAAATTGGCAACTTGTTATAAATTAGATTGGAGTGTTTTACAAATTGGAAGTTTATAATAACAATTTTTTTAATTTTTGGGCCTATAAAATGTAAGATAATGACCTTGACACACCAACGTCTTCAAATTACATATTTTAGTGAGTGTAATATGAAATGTCAATTAGATAGAATGTGATGAGAATTCCAACAATAGGAAACAATTGATCAAAAGGGAAGTCCAAAAGACATAATGTGAAATTTTTTATTTATTAAAAGAGTGAAAATTGTATAAAAAATGTGTATTTCAAGTTAGGAACTTAGGATCAAAACACTATCTACAATCTAGGCTTATCCATTCATATGCTACTCTTTCATTGGTCAAATCCTCCCAACCTATTGACTTTTTTGTCCAAGCACCCAACCACCTATGCTTTGGGATTTAAAAAAAAATCCACAATAGCTTGATATGTAAATCTAATCACACACAAAGATAGCCAACTTGATTCTTCAAAGCATCACTTCAAGTGCAACTTCATCTATTTATTTTTAATAATAGGAAAAACACTTCAAAAACCAAAGTGACCACATTCTGGTTGTTTAGGAAGTTATGGATTAAATGGTTAATCAATTATTGATTGTTTCATGTTGCTTTTTAGTTTGATCCTAATTTCTTAATGTAAATAGCATGTTTTCACCAAAAATTCATCCTAAAATCCTTTATTATCAAACAAATTTTTTTTCCTAAAGTTTATAAGTACTATAGCGTGCCAAGAATTAAGCTAGATTTTCATTTATAATTACCTATAGGGTGCTTAAAATTAAGACCAAGTAGCTTTTTTTCTACTAAAAGGGTCCCTTAAAATCATAATTATTAGGTAAATAGCCCCCAAACAAATATATGGTTAACGCACGTGGTTACAAAACATAAAGGGAAGTGACTTCCTCGAGAGCCTGTCTAGCTAGGCTATGATCAACCATAGCCTGTAAGCGTGAAAAGTCTCCAATAGTAAGGATCTGATCCTCAAGAGCACATCTTCAAATATGTAATTGCTCCCACGTAGCAGTCTGAATGCCAAACTGCATCGCCTTGAGGTAGCCCTCCAAAGCAATACCTCGAGTCCGTGGAGAATTAGAAGTAGCCTCTCGTTGTAAGTGCAACTGTTGCTCCAACTCCTCATAATATAACAACGAATGCACCTCCAAATCTCCAATAATCAACAAGGCTCCAAATGCATCTTGGAATCTAATATCGCCACGAGTTATAATCTCTACAAAAAGGTAATGAGTCCTAGAAATAATGGCTTTCTCCCATAGTCTTTGGAATATGCCATGGTCTATAGTTTGACCAAGGGTCAAATGAGAAATGATGAAGAAAAGTCCCCTTTGATTTTCATAGCGCTCAAAAAGTGAATGAGAAGATAACATTGCACATTTCCGCTTCCATAGCTGAGTCTGCACCATCGAGGATATTGCTACAACGTCAATTTCCGAAGTAGGAGAGAGACTCTCAAGTGTGTGAGAGTGTTCCACCATTTCAGGAATCACCTCAACAACCTTGTGTGGTGATACAATAGGACTCTCCTTCTGTGGTAAATTGTCAAGCAACAACAATGAGTCGGTACTGGTCTCTAGGTCAATCTTCTCTACCAAGTACTGGCTAAGGCTAGCAGTAAGCTTAGTAAGTGCCTCTTGATCTAAACAATGTCGCACTTGAGCCTCTTCAAGCTCCTTCTTGGTCTTGGCTTCTTGCTCCTCCATTGTCTTTTTAAGCCCTTTCATTTTGTCTTGTTGGTGAAGCAATGCTTGCTGAGTAGAGGCCAACTCCACCTCTATCTTTTCCAACTTAGCTGTCAAAGACATATTAGAGGCTCTAAAAATCTCTGACTCCTCTTTCACCCTCCTCATTGATTGGAGTAAGTCTTCCATCTTTTGATCCTGATCCACCAACTTTTGAGCATCAACTTGGATAGCGATATTCTATTGTAGCCCCACCAATAGTTGTTGCATAAGAGCTGGATCAATGGTAGGAGTTGTGGGGGCAACAATCCTTGAATTTTTGGTGTTGGTCCCAGAAGATGACTCCGGAGCAAAAGGTGTATTAATCCTGACCGCAATTGGAGGCAATGTCCGCTTTACCCATTGCAATTGCTCATCTTGTAGTGAAGCTCCATCTTTAGTTGAACGCTTCCCCTTCTCAAAAGTCTCTCCCCTTTGTAAAGTAGCGGTTGGTGCTTTATCGACTTTCAAACGTCTGTACCCCTCATAAATTTTCGTGATCACACACTTTGCATGTTTAACACAAAGATCTTTTTTCGCACGTACCACTTCCCTTTGCAAATGGCATAGCAAAAAGGTGGCCCAATCCACCTTTTGTCCTCTTCAAGCTGCCATTGCCATAAGAACTTCCGTTTGATGTAACTCGGTTGGCAAATTTTCCAAGCAAAAATTGGTGTTGATGAAGGCAAAGAATTCGTTCCAATGCTTCAATGAGTCCATAAAATCCCAAGTGTTGGTCACTGAGCTATACTGACTCTTGCCATCACGGAAAACCTTTGCCCACTGTGCTGATGAAGGTATCTTCAAGTCCTTCATACGAACAACCTCTGCAGCCTTGGGTAGATTGAAAATGTCTTCAAGCAATTCCATAGTGATCTCAAAATGATGTCCCTCCACCGTGACAGTGAATCGATCAGACTCCACCACAACAGTTTTTATAAAATCATGTACAATCTCTGGTCGATAGCCCATAATGTATGGCAGATGGACCAGATGCCATATGCCAGCATCTTCTAAATTGCCTTTGTTAAACAAGAATCGGCCAGAACCACTTCCGACCTTGGTTAGCTTCTGTGGCCCTTTAGAAGCCATAGTCTTTTATAATGCCCTGTTTGATGATCAAGCCACAGTTTATTATCTTAAAATGCCATAGCCTCTAGCTTGAAGTCTTTTGTGTTTTGGACTTTAATAAATAAATTCATCAATAATCGTTCAAATCATAACCTACAAATTTTCTATTGAAACAAACACCTAAAATTGAATATTGAACTCACTCAAATCTAATCAAGTAGATGTGGAATTAAGAAACCTTGAACCACTCTTAATTATATTTTCTTTTTATGATATTATCATGTTCCAACTTATTCAAATTTATCATATTCCACTTTTAGTTTACTTTATTAATATTTAACTCATCTTTATTTTAATATTATTATATTTTATTAACCATCCATCTAAAAAAATATATCTTTAAATAAAATGGAAAAGAAGAAGGAATAAGATCAAAACCACACTTAGCAAAATCTTCAACGAATTATTCTCTCAACCGTGGATGAATACTAGTCTATAAATAGTCTAATACCTTTAATGAGTCTATTCATTATTAATAGCCATCTCAAACAATATTCTTATACGCTCATTTTATCACTCATATAGATATCTACATTTATATATATGTTTCCTCTCTCTAAATGGCCCTTACTTCCTTTTCTTTTCTTAAATTCACACTAAGCTTATAATTGACATTTCACTATCTAATGATATCTCATTGTCTAAACTTGAATTCTCCATAGTCCTATGGCTGAATCCTAACCCTTTCTCTCTTCTTTAGGTGAAATAATAAAATTGAATGAGAAAATGAAAGGAATTGAATGAAAGAACTTATGTGAAATAAATTACCTCCTTAAAATTCCTATTCTCCTCTCTAATTTCTAATCCAATCTCCCTATCAAAAATTGTCTTTTTACAAACTTATCCAAATTATTACTTCATTCATCTTCTATGCCTTTAATAATTCAATCTACTCTTCTTTATATAGTCTTATTAGTAGTTCAATTAAACCATATTTTATTTTGACACTTAAGGAGTTAAAACTATTAAAATAAATAAGTAAGTAATGAAAACACTCAAACTCAATTCTCTTTGAAGTACTTATTAATAATCTGCCCTTGTATTCTCAAGCCATAATCTTCTTCTTTCATAATATTGGTCTTCAATCTTAATCATATTCTTCTCAACTCTATGATATCGTAGACCATATACCAATTATGAAATTAAAAATTAAAAATTCTCTATAATTGTCTCTCAATTAGTGCTGAAATTCCATCTATTTCCATTAAGCAAAATGAATAAAAGAAAACATGTTCTATTTTGCATTAATCTTCATTCACTCAAACATCATTATCTCCATTCTTAGAATAGACTACCATCTTAGTTTAGACAAATGGCATTCATATCATACATTTGAAAATTGTCTTCATCTCAAGAAGTCTTATTTTTTTATAGAAGCCATTAACGTAGAAAAGTCTCAACTTCAACTTCACTCACTTTTAGCCACTTCTAAATTAGACAATTCCCTCAAAAATGATGATTCATCCCTAATAAACCATTGCCAATCTCAAAACAATTATAGGCTTTTTTATTATATCCTAAATCAAATTGATAATTCTACAAAGTGCAATTAATTTATTCCATTAATTTATAGGTTCAAACTAATCAAGGGTCATTTAATCTCAAGATTATTTAGATAAAAAATTATCAATGGTGTATAATTGTCTTACAAAAAATACAGAATTGCATACCACCTAATTTTCAACCATGAAAAAAATTAAAGAAAACAAAATCTGTAAAGAGAAATAGTATCCAGCTTGTTCACCCACTTCCTTCCCCATACATGAATTTATTATCAAACAAAAATTCATCTTAGTCTTGAAAAATCCTCATCATCCAACTCAGAAATCATCTTAGTCTTGAAAAATCAATATGGTTTCCAAAATCATCACACATTCTCCAAAATTCAGCATAGTCTTCAAAAACCGTCATGGTCTTTCATTGAAATTCAGCATCAATCATACAGCCGCCTAAGGGTCAAAATCATATACAGTCTCAACCAAAAGAAGTATTCAAATAATTTTGCATCACCATCATTAATTGTTTGTTTTGTTTTGTTTTTCTCTTCTTTTTCTTTTTTAATTTTTTTTTAAAATTTATTCCTTTTCCAATTTTATTTTTATTTTTATTTTTCAATTTTATATATATATATATATATATATATATATATATATATATATATATATATATATATATATATATATATATATATATATATATATATATATATATATATATATATATATATATATATATATATATATATATAATTTTTTTAATTTTTAATTTTTAATTTTTAATTGAATGATCATATATACTTTTTAAATAATCTCAAATTCTGGCAATTTAGCTTCATAACATTCAGTAGCCTTCAGAGCGGCTGCCTTTTTGTCTCTGGAGTCCTCATCCACGACTTTCATCCCCACATATTTAATGTAAGCTTCGGTACCGGGACAATAACTGTCCATTATGATATGTTCCATTTTCATTTCTTAATTTTAAGATTAGACATACAAATCAACAAATACTTGTAGTGAAAGATGTTGGACAAAAATCCAATGAGTGATACACTAATGTACTATTAATCTTTGCAATCAATAACTTATTTTTGTTTTTTATAGAGGAAAGACAACTCTATATATACACATGGGGTGGTAGGAGGTAGAGCAACCCATGTGGGATAAATAAATTAGAATTTGTAGGTTCTCATGCACTTATAGTTAAGTCAAAAACAAATAATTGTGTTAAAAGTAGAATTTCAGACCTCATTTAGGCATAGTAAAATAATTTTTCTCAAAAAACTTTGAACTAAAAAAAGTTGGTAAATGACATTAAGTTTCACCTCCAAAAATCTTTTTGGGATTTTGAATCTCCAATCAAAAGTTATGAACAAATTTTGGAGAGGGGTTGGAATGGATTTTTAAAAGTGTTAAAAGAAAATGTCCATTAAAAATCCTCTCCAAAATTTGTCTATAACTTTTGATCGGAGATTCAAAATCCCAAACGGATTTTTGGGAGTGAAACTCATTGTCATTTACCAACTTTTTTTAGTTCAAAGTTTAAAAAAAAAAGTTATTCTACTACGCCTATATGAGATCTGAAATTTTACTTTTAACACAATTTCTACTTTTGACTTAACTATGAGTGGTACACTAAATAGGGTATTTAGTGTTGGCAACACTATTTGCAAACCATGACACTAAATATCATTTATCCTACTAAAGTAAGTAACACTAAATGTAATTTCTAACAATAAAAGTACTCTATGGTAAATCTGAAATATGAAGAGGTTTACATTTAGTGTTAGAAGGTAAAAAAATAATTTGCAAAGAAAAAGATTAAAGACTTGGAAAATGATGGAAGGAGTAGAAAATGTGGAAAACATGTGCAATAAAAGAAGTCTTTGAACATCAAATAAGGGAAAAAAAATTAATATTTAGAGCCAAAAAAATACAGATTTTATACTTGGGCTGGAACTTGTTGTCCATGGAAGTATGGTTCATGCTTGGCTATAATTTCCTGCAAATGTGGAAAAAGTTGATTGACACTCCAAGTGCCATCAACACCCAAAGCCATACCCGATCTAATCATAGCTTTCCTAGCATATGACAAATTATCACAATCTACCTCTTTGTTCACATCTTCAATGCTATCCGCAGCCAACTGTAGGAAAAATCTTTTTCCTGGATTTGTGAGTTTTCCTGACCACTGCCCATCAACCCGAGGAGTATTTTGCCAAGCATTGGTTGCAATGAGCTCGGCCTTTTTTGCTTCCCATCGCTTGGTCCAAGCATCCTTGACCTTGGAAATGATGAATGTATCCGCCGGTTGACACAAATGTGTAGAACAAGGTGGCAAATACCTAAGAGTGGCCTGTTTTGCTTCCAAAACAGCCGATAATGCTGGGGTCACACTATGGCCTGTACAATTGTCAACCCAAATG
Source organism: Pseudisothecium myosuroides (assembly GCA_951799445.1). NCBI lineage: Eukaryota > Viridiplantae > Streptophyta > Bryopsida > Hypnales > Lembophyllaceae > Pseudisothecium > Pseudisothecium myosuroides. Next base: position 20,861,466 of record OX637289.1, read on the forward strand.
ACTTTTGTACGGCCATGAACATCAGCTTGGAAGGCTCGGGGTTCAACAAAAAATTCAGCAAAAAGTACTTGGTCCATCCAGCCCTTAGGCCTAAATCTGTAACATACTCCTGGAATATTGTCTTCTAAGCCCCGAATAGGGTAACTGCTGCTGGAATTGGTAAAAATCAGCATAGGGGCTTCAATCATTGATCTACGCCCCCCGGAAATTCTAATGACCATGGTCATAGAATCTCCCCCCGAAACCACTTCGGCATACTTGACACTCGTGTCTCCTCTAAATCCCAATGTCCGACCATTGTCTAAATTTACAACAAAATGAGTTTCGTCAATGTTTTCCATGAGATTTTCATCGAAAACACCGGCTTGGAACCCTCTTTGCAACACACCTAGATGGTAAGCTGTTGCCCTCTCAATTTGTAGTTCCTTCTCGGGACTACAAGACAATCGTCCCCTTTGTGACAACAAAACAATGTTGTGCACATGCATAAATTGTTGAACCCAACTTGAGGTCAACTATGCCGTGAGTAGGACATTGTCCTTTGGATCACGAGATTCGGCTGTATATGGAGAGGTAGGATCTAATAAGATGGTCATAGCCAGCTCAATGAGTAATTTGGATGAAAATTTGACCCCAGCTTTTCTAAATCTGTCAAATGCATCCAAAAGTATAGGGTAGATCCAAAGTACCCATTCAGCTTGCTTGGGCCCACGACCGAGAGTTGCCTTTGTGCGGAGTTGTTTTTGCCTACCATCCTGGCTCCTACTGCATGAAAGTGGTGGAGATGTGTTGTCTGCCTCTCCTTCATTGCAAAATTATTGGCATTGAGCCCACCAACGGGAAGCGCAAACAAGGTTGGCACTCCTTTGAGCTCGAAAATGCTCGGGAAATGTATTGATTGTGCGAATGTAGAGCCCAGGAAAGCCGTGCACAAGTTCATCTTGAACCATCCAAGTGATGATGCGTTTGCGAACAACAATTGTAGAAACTTGTTGTAAGCGTCGGGGTGTGGAATTGCGTGGTGGGGCGTCGGCCATGGCGGATTCCTAAAATGGGAAGCAAAAGATCAACCCAAAAAAATACATCGACAGGTCGCTGGGAAGATGAGTAAAAAAAAAAAAAAAAGGTCGACGGATCAATGAACAGGGGAAAACAAACCTGGATGAAATTGCCGCAAATTGCTGAAATTGCCACAACAAGGAGCGATCGGGAGCGGGAATAGGCGGGAAATTCAAACCGCTCACGGGAGGCGGGAATGCGGGAGTATAAACACACACACACACCAAAAAAAAATTCACTCATTCAAGGAATTCTAAGTGCGGAGAAGCGGGAGAGCAATAGAGGAGAAGAAGCCAAGCCGTAGGGAAGGTAAGCAAGCCGGAATGGAAGAGAGGCCCAAAAGGCAACATACAAGGTAAGGCCGCAAAAGCAGATTGCAAAGGAAGTCCAGGGAAGAAGTCCAAGGAAGGAGATGACAAAACTGAAGACAACACAAAGGCGGCGCATTGAAGTTTAGCACTACACTAATCGTCCTAAAATTGACATTTAGTGTAGGGTCAAGTAGGGTGGTAATTACACTAAATGTAATCCAACACTAAATACCCTATTTAGTGTAGTTGAGAAACTATAAATTCTAATTTACATATCCCACATGGATTGTTCTACATCCTACCACTCGATGTGCATATAAAGAGTGGTCTTCTCTCTTCTAAGACACAATGCACAAATGGATTCCAATTCAAAGTGAGGTAATTCTACAATAACTTTGAAGTCAATAATCTCAATGAATTCATTTGCATTTTGCTTAAAGACCCTATTTTTTAGTTTTCGGTTTTACTTAGAAATTTTTAATTTGCCACTGATAGTGTATAGTCGCGGCGAGTGCGGGCACCAAGTGATGTCTGACAATTATTGACAACTATCCGCACCAAATCAGTAGTTACTGATATGGTGTGGTATATTCCACACCATTTCGTTCGGGGGAGGGCAGAGCCAGTGACTGCTACTGAATGTTATGTTCTTTCACAGCAACTTCTTCCAAGCAATTGTAATTCCATAAATAGTCTTTATACATCATGAGAAAAATCTTTGCATATCAAAATCTTTGTCAAATAGCAGCAAACATGATCAAGGCAGCAACAATCCGCCTTAAGCGTCATACAAAGTCGAACCATAGTCTTTGCTAATCCATAATCTTTGAAATTTAAATCATAGCCTTTGAACATTGCGTTGTCAAAACTTATACATTGAAAAATGGCTCCAAAACTTAGGCTGATGCAGTACTGACCAAATACCAATTGCAATGATACTTGAGATAATTTCTTCAACTGGTCACCACGCTCCAAATCTTGAACCCCTTGTCTTGACCTTGCATGCAGTCTTCGACCAATGCCGATCACTTACAACATGATGTCTCTCTCAGTGCTCAGTCCTCCATTTGCCTTGCAATCTTTCGCTTAGATAATCGACTAGTTTCCAGTCACAACTCTCCCAATCAGCCTCTCCAATGAAATTTTGGGTCACTCTCAAATCAACCTCACAACATTCCACTTAGCCTTGACAAGACACTCCCAATCAATTCAATCAAGTCAACAACCTTTCTCCTGGCACTCAAACTTTTAGCCTTCAAATTGATAGCTCAGTTCTTCACACTCTTGAATTGATCACTCAAGTCTTTCTCCGCTCGAACTTGACCACAACACCGTTCTCTTTTTCAAACTCAGTATTTTCTTACGGTGCTGTCAATCTCAGCTCTCAGTCTGATCTCACAACACTGAAACTCGACAAGACACTCCTAATCTCTCAAGTCACAGCTCTTATACTTTCACTTGATCTCAAATTCTCATCAGCCCACCAATCGAACTTGCACTCACTGCCGTAGTTACTCAAACAACTTGATCGATCAACCAAATTTTGATACACTCAATTGTTACTCTTTCATTCAGACTACCAACTTCTCAGTTCTACCAATCAATCTCACACAGCATCGCTCAAATTTCAGCAACCACCGTCACTCAAGAATCAAAACAATCAACCTCTCAATGCTCCGTCTTGTTCAACTTTTGATCACTCGATCAGTCTCTCAATGTTGATAAACAATGCTCTATTTTCCATATCACAATCCTTAACCCCTTTAGGATGTTGGCTGAATGGCATACAAGAGTCATTCCAACGTATTCTGAACAACATTGCTATACAATCGCCATTTGGTAACTCCAGAACACATCTTTTTGAGTTGGGATTTTTTTACAGAAAGCACCTACAAGTGTGCCACACAATCTCGCAATCAAAACTGGATTCAAGGGATCTGGGCTCCTGCAAGAAATTTGTGAGTGAAGATGGGTTTCGGGCCTTCAGTATACTCTGTTTGTACTGTGCAAGCTGCATAAGAAAGAATAAGAAATGTTGCAGACTTCTGTTCTGACGCATCGCATCTGCACCGGTTTCTCGGTCAAGTATTGACCGGAAACATTCCTGCCAGGGCTCGTGAGCTTCCGCATGACGGCCACCGCAAGTCGCTCTCTACAGGAGATCAACAAACTCTCCCTTGGGAGATTTCGATGACGGAACTGAAGGAGCCCATTGACGTGAAGGTGATGGTTTCCGGTACATCGTGCCATCGTGGTGAAGGCGCTCGGGAAGAAGGTGCAAGTGCCGCTGAAGCTGTCAGAGCTACATCCAGTGTTGGAGATTGTGGGAGATGTTGTTCATGTGGTGATGAATTGAAGGTGGTGGTCGGAGGGGGTGAATGTGATGCAGATTGTGGACCTGGTCGGGAAGATCTTGGAGTCCATCACTGGCGTTCTGTGACTCATCGATATCGATTCACACGGAGATTGTCTGGTTCCCGAAGTGCCATTCTGCTTTAGGGTTTGGCATCAGGGAAAATGTACTTGTGCCACTTATTTTTCCGTGATCGGTTTGGTTCCTCCTGTTATTAGTGCAACTTCTAATATTTTTGCAAGGAAACCTAGCTATGATTACCTTACTGTGATTTTGGGGGCGGTAAAGTTAGAGCATGGGGCGTGCGTAAGTCTGTTTCATGCTGTTGTTTTGTTTTGGATTTGAGCGAATTAGTATTGGGAGAAGTCGGATTGCTGTGTTTGATCGATGGCGTTGTGTCGATCAGGACAATACATATTTTTACGTTATGGATTTGAGAACAGGTTTGCAGTTTCATTCTTCAAGACTCTTTTTTGCCTCAATTACCATCCTGTAATCTGTCCATCTCGTGGTTATCAGACCGCTTACACGGGAGATTGCAAATTTGTAACATGTGCGACATCTTAGTCAATAAAAGGGTGATCAAGGGTGAGCCTATTTCCCGAACAGTCAGTATCAACACTAATGCTCACAATTTGTGAAACAGAACTGGATTGCAAAAGGTATGATGTAGTTCATAAAAAAAGATTGTATCATCGGCTGTGTAAGTTGTAGAACATGCATGTACACAAAACTACTCCCGCTCACAATTCTTGATTCTAGTCAAAGAAGAAAATAAGCTGTTTGTGGGGAAGTTTACCACTTGTAAACAAGTGAAATCTGAAACATTAGGCACGGCTCGCCTCTGTGACATCCAGAAGATGTCGCTTTTCTCAACCTGATAGTCCAGGGTCGATGATGATAAGTTTTACTCGCTGATCTCTGCGATTAGTACCAACCATATAAAGTGCAATTCAGAACCTGTCCAGACTCCAAGGATTACACATACTCAACGTTTATCATGTGCTCCATGCAAGACCGTTGCCCATGCTGCCTGGTCTTGGTTCACGTGGTGAGGCCAATCGAAGCGATTCAAAGGTCGCACCAATACTTCCCTTCCCGCTTGAAATTTGGATAGAAATGTGGTCGGGTTGGACACGATGGGCCGGCAACCGCAAATTTCCAGGCTCTCCCAATTATGTATCCAACGCAGATACAAACGCAATCTACGTTGCGCAGTACACAAGGCTGCTAAATACGCAATACAAACACTTCGGCACCCCACAGGTGGCAGAGGAAGCATCACAAAATTATGCAAAAATACCCTATAAATCAATAGCGTCCATGCCATCAGTATTGTAGTTCAGTATTTTTTGCAATACGTTCATTATTTTGGTGTTTCAAGGTTTCCAAGGGTTTTCGTAGGCCTGGAGAGGCTTCTGCATCGTTTAAGGGTTAACACTCTCAATCCTCGATCACAATGACCTTCCAACTAATCACAATCTTGCAGCGCTCCGTCTTGCAATCGCAGGCCTGTAGTCTCTCCGATGAACACTCTCCAAGCTCTCAGCGTCGTTTCTCCCTCAGGCTTCTACATGCAAATTTAGTAGTTGTAAGGCGGCGCTGCCAGACCTAACCACTCAAGAACAGAAACTGAACTGCCACTGGCTCTCTTCAGTCATTAATTTCTCATCCAGTCGATGGGAACTGGGAACAACAAAGGGCGGCGTATGCACCACCAAACTGCCATTAGTCCTTTAACCCTGGAATGCCGGACTGGTCACCGTGGAGGGAAACTCAGAAAACAACCTAAAGCCGTGAAGCAACAACAATTTGAATTTCCCGAGTTGTTTTTGCGACTGGTGCAGAAGGAATGCAGAGTTACAAAATTGAGGAGCACAAGATCATTCTTGAAAGCAAGAGAAACGAAGAAGAATAGCCTGACTCATGATTTCCTGGCCGAATTTCAAATACGGTGTCTGTTTTTTGGATTTAGGGCAAGTACCGAATAATTCCCCCCAAAAAACGCACATTGATTGGCACGGAAATTCTGTGGTACAAAAGCATGAGTCCCACCACCCAAAACTGCCCAGCTGATGGCTTTGCAGCATGCCCGAACCTAATTTTAGAGAATTCTTTGAAAAGTTTCCGCAGCCGGTTGCTTTTCTTCTTCCGACAAATTTTTGAACAGTGCATCTGGTCAGGTAGCTTGACCAGAAGTTGGGAGCTTCCCATACCGTTCAGTATTACTTTCCAAGTGATTGTTGGCCATGTGTTATAACTGCATTGATAAGTGTGTAATCAATCTTTGATGCCATATCATGTCATTAAATTTGATGTCATATCATGCCACCTCCTTGATGCATCCATGAGTATACTATTCCCACTGGTTAAGGTAGTTTGAGCTGATTGCATTTTGGGAACAACTAATCTTCTTTAAACAATTTTCAGTAAATTTTTATAAGAAGAAAAATAAAATTGGCATTTAACCCAAGTCGTTTCATCTCTTTTGGACCTTCCTGGAATTAGTTATGAATTTTTGAAGTTGAAACATTGTGGTTACTAAAAACGACCACCTCTTAAAATGCACACTATTGGTACTTTGAAGAAAGCAAAATGTACCTCTGTGTTAGAGGATGCTTTTAGAAAGAGGTGCTTTTAGTACACCCCACCTTAGGTAATTTTATACAAATGAAAGTCTCTATTTTATATAAGATAAACAATCCTAATAACACCCTAATTTTGCAATTTAAATATCTTGGGGCCAAATTCAAGAGGGTACATATTTTTTATTTTTTTAAAGGTTGTTCCATCAATCAATCCATTAATCAATCAACCTACAAGTATCTACCAATGATAGCTTGACATGTTAATCCTTGTTGACATTAATCCAAAAACATTGATGGATTTGGGTGAATTTTATTACGGAATTGGAGATTTAGGGTCAATAATAAGATTACCGAAATAAGCAATTGGTGGGAAAAGATTGGTTTATCTTATATATATTCTCTCATAAAATTATATATATAATTTTATTATTATTATTATTATTATTATTTTTTAAATTGCAATTGATAATTAAAACCATAAAACAAAAATTAAAACAAAAACAATCATAGATATGAATATTCTCCCTTCCCCCAATTAAAACAACAACTTGTCCTCAAGTTGAAACAATATTTAGCAAAAATTAATATTGTTAACTATAGGTAATGACATTCTAAGAAGTATGAAAAAGAAGACTAAATTCGATTAAACAATTTTTAATTAATCCAAGGCTTAAAACAAAATTCAAATCCCTACCTAACAACCATTCTTTAGTAAGTTTAGAAAATAGACAAGTGTAATCATATGTTTACCAACATGATAAAAAATAAATAAAAAATTATGCATTGATATTAAATTTTGTGAAAATCTTGCCTAATATTTTCTATACTTGAACTATGGGTGAATTAGGTGTGATAAAATTTAAGGCGATTGCCATTATATCTAGTGGAGTGAACTTTACCTTCAAAGTCTTGTAGGTCAAAAGAACCATTTTCATAACTTTGTAAAACTTTATAAGGCCCAAACCATGTCATGTGAAATTTGCCCGGAAATTTTTTAAATCGGCTATCATAGAGAAGTACCAAATCATTGTCTTTAATAGTTTTAGGGGTTAATTTGCTATCATAAAAGTTTTTTCGTCTATTTTGAATAGTGACCATATTTAAATATACTTGAGTTTGTGTTTCATCCAATTTCTCAAGCATAGCATATTTAGCTATGCGTAATGATTGTAACTCTAGTTCAATTGGAAGTACAACCTCTTGACTATAAACTAATTGAAAAGGAGTACTTTTTGTAGTAACTTTATAGGCTGTTTGATAAGCCCATAAAGCATCAAAAATTCTTTCATCCCAATCTATACTTGATCCTTGGACTGTTTTTGTAAAAATTTTACAAAGAATTCCATTTGTTTTTTCAGTTTGTCCATTTGCTCTAGGGTGATAGGGTGTAGATTTATGATGTTTGATTAAATATTTTTGTGTAAGATTTTCTACAGTTGAATTTATAAAATGAGTGCCTCTATCACTTACCAATTCTTTGGGGCAACCAAATCGAGTAATAATATTTTCATATAAAAATTTGGCTACTGTTTTGGCATCATCTGTGCGGGTAGCCTGAGCTTCTGCCCATTTAGTCACGTATTCAGTGGCTATTAATATATATCTTTTTTTTACCATTTCTACTAGGGGGTTTAATTGGGTCAATAAGATCAATTCTCCATTTTTCAAAAGGTTCTTGGGCAAGAATTGGTATTAAAGGCATGGCTGAAGTAGGAGTAGCTTTTCTGACTCTTTGACAAGGGTCACATCGTTTAACATATTTTGTAGCGTCTTTAAATAAGGTAGGCCACCAATAACCGGAATGTAATACTTTCTTTGCAGTTACAAAACCGGCAAAGTGACCTCCACAACATTTATCATGACACCTTCTCAAAATAGACTGTACTTCACTAAAGTGAATACATCGACGTAACACTCCATCTTGTCCTAACTTAAATAAGACTTTGTCAATTAATGTATATGGTTGAGATTTATAAATTAACTTTTTCTTTTGTTATTCATTAAATTCTAAACACTAACACTAGAGGCAGTCAAAACCAAGACAAAATCAACACATTTCTGTTGGAATCAACATAAAAATGATTTTTCCTCATCAAATGTGTTTTTTTGAACCGCATCAACACGTTTTCTGTTGGTTCAATGTAAACCAACACAATTCTGTTAAATTTCAAGGAATCTTTTGAAATCTTTTTGGAAATCTTTTTGGAATCTCTTACGAATCTACTAAATTTTTAGGAATCTACTAGAATCTTTTGAAAAATATTAGAATTTATTAGAATCTTTTAAAAATCTACTAAAATCTATTAAACACTTTTGAAAATCTTCTAAAATTCTACTAAAATCTTTTAAAATTTTAAAAAATATTTTAGAATCTTTCAAAATCATTTGGAATCTTATATAAAATTTGAATATAAAATTCAAATTTTAATCAAATTTTTAATGAATCAAATTTGATTTTGAGTTTATTTTAAATTCCAATGATATTCTTTAATAACAATTCAAACTTAGAATTTGATCAAAATTTTAATCAATTTCAATTGTAAATCAAATTGTGATTCAAATAACTTGATGAAAATTTTGACTTTGGTTCAACTTTGATCAATTCAAACTCTAATGCATTTTTCATTCAATTTTCTCTAGGATGTAATTTGATTAGAATTCAAACTTATAATTGAATTGAATTTCTAACATATATTTTAGAATTTAATATAAAAAATATACTTTGTTGGTTCAAGAGATGTCACTAAGATGCTTAGATTGCCAGGAAATTAAGATTCTTCACAACTTCTTCATCACAAATCTAAATAGGATGAATCAAAGCTTCACATATATTTTGAACCATAATAATTGAAATAAAGATTAAACTCATAGAAAGATAATAATATATTCTATTTTATAACAAAATTTCATTAAAAATTGAGGTGATAGGAACATGCTTGAAATTCATTTAGTCCCTCAAGATGACAATAGTGAATTAGGGATTAGAATTTGAGTTTTGAGTGTTAAACTATACCAAATGTAAGTTCTATACTATTCAAAATCCTAAACTTGAACTATTCAACAATTCAACTATTTAATTCTAAAATTTGGCTGAACTACCTCTACAAAAATGCTTGTCAGATTTTCAAAACAAGTTAGATTAAATTGAAAATTTTACCACTGAAATTAGACTTCAATATCAATCATTTCCAACAAGTTTTATGGAAAACGGACTTTCTAAGAAGTAAATATGAGCCTCCAAAGTCTGCTGAATTTGCAAAATGAAAATGAAAAGAATAAAGTAAAACTACTTTTAGAAAAATGCTTGTCAGAATTTCAAAACAATTTAGAAAAAATTGAAAATTTTATCACTAAAATTAGACTTCAATATGAACGATTTCCAACAAGTTTCATGGAAAACGGACCTAAAATGAAGGAGATACGGGCCTTCAAAGTCTCCTGATTTTGTGAAAAATGACTAGAAAAACAATAAATAAAACTCACATTCCTACTTACATCAAATGACTCCAACCTTGGTGCAATGGCTGGAGTCTATGGGCTCCAAGCAAGAAGTCTTGGGTTCGAACCATGCTATGGGCGGGTAGGGGGCAGTCCATGTGGAAAATAGGGAGTAGTCCATGTGGTGGGTAGGGGTAGTCCACGTGGCGGATAGGAACAGACCAGAAAAAGTTTTTTTTTTTTTTTTTTTTTTTTTTTTTTTTTTTTTTAATTTTTAATTTCAGATTTGACCAAGACAAAATCAACAGAAATGTGTCGATAGCCAGTCCGAAGCAAGAGTTCCTAACCAACAAGAGAAATCAACACATTTCTGTTGATTTCGTCTTCATTTGGACCGACTTCTTCTAGTAGTGAAAGGAAATTCTTTAGTGGATAAATAATTCATAATTTCTCCAAATTGTGGAGAAATTACATCAACTTGAAAAAGTTGGGCATCTGGAAAGCTATCATCTGTGGCTTCTTTCCCTACTTCTTCATTAAATCTAGATAAATGATCAGCATTCACATGACTTTTTCCAGGTCGAATGTTGATAGTAAAATTAAATTCTTGTAAGAGAAGTGCCCATCTAGCAATTCTTCCACTTAATTGTGGTTTATTAATCATATATTTTAAAGCATCATGATCCACATGAAAAGTAAATTTATAACCTAGTAAATAGTGCCTAAATTTTTGAATTGAAAAGATCATTCCCAATGCTTCTCTTTTGGTAACAGTATAATTTCTTTCTTCACTAGATAATTGTCTGCTAGCATAATAGATTGGATGATCATGACCCTTTTTATCTTTTTGACTTAGAACACTCCCAATTGCAACATTTGAAGCATCGACATAAACTTCAAAGTCCTTATCCCAATTTGGAAAAACTAGGATAGGGGCTGTAGTTAATTTGTGTTTTAGGGTTTGGAAGGCAATAATACATTTATCTGTCCAAACTGGGGGGTCTTGACTTTTCTTTAATAATTGAGTTAAAGGGACGGCAATGTTGGCATATTTATATATAAACCTCCTATAATATCCAACATGTCCTAAAATCCCTTTACTTCTGTCATTGTATTAGGAGTAGGTAAGTCAACAATAATGGACACCTTATTTGGGTCAGTTGCTATTCCTTGGGCTGACACTATATAACCAAGTAATCTACCAAAAGGTACTATAAATTGGAATTTAGCAGCATTAATTGAAATCCCATATTCTGCACATTGCTTGAAAAAAATTTACAAACATTTTGCATGATCAACTTTAGAGCCAAAAACACAAAAATCGTCTAAAAATATTTCAATGAATTTTCTAAGGTATTTTTGAAATGCAATGGTCATCAACCTCTGGAAAGTAGCAGGAGCATTACAAAGTCCAAAAGGCATGACTCTATAGGCAAACGTTCCCCAATCAGTAGTGAACGTTGTCAATAATTGCTATAAAAGAGCAATTTGAATTTGATTGTAGCCTGAGAATCCATCCATGAAAAAATAGCACTCATGTCCGGCTACCACATCTAATAAGGTATCAGTAAAAGGTAAGGAAAAATAATCTTTACGAGTAACACTATTTAATTTGCAAAATTCTTGACAAATTCTTATTTTTTCATTTTTCTTAGGTACTACAACAATAGATGAAACCCATTCACTATAGGGTACAGGATAAATAAAACCACAATCTAGGAGTTTATCTATTTCTTCTTTGACCATTAATGAATATTTTGGGTTCATCCTATATTGTCTTTGACGAACTGGTTTAGTATTTTCTTCTAAAATGATCTTATGTTCACAAACTTCTGGTGGTACTCCTTTTAAATCTTTATATGTCCAAGCAAAAGCACTTTTCTGTCTTTTGAAGAAATTCCACTAGTATTTCCATTCAACTTTAGTCATTTTAGAATATACTCTTATATTTTTAGGATCTTCTTCGGTTCCTAAATTCATATCTTGACAAGTTTCTTTTAAACTACCTATTTCAATAGAGGTAGTATTAGAGTCAGCAAACATTTCTTCCATTTCTTCAGGGTCAGATTCTTCTTCTATACCTACTGCCAAGACATCAGAATTTTGCCATGCCAATATGGCACTGTCAGAATCCTCACAATCATCCATGGGGATAAAATATGTACCCATTCCATTGCATTTATAAGTATGGGGATTTTGAGAAATAGTATTAGTAGTCTCTTCTTTATTGTCTGTATGACTAGTATCATAAGAATTATCAAATGTTACTTCAAATTCCTCATCTTGAGTCTCCCCATGATAAGTGATAGGGTACATAGGTAAAGTAACTTTTTATTTTTGTTTTTTAATAGTTAAGGTTCCTTTTGTCCAATCATCTTTTGCCTTGGCTAAATAGAGCCATGGTCTTCCTAATAGTATAGGATAAGATGAAGTTGTCTCAGAGAGTTTAAAAATAACATAGTCAATTTTAAATTCAAGTCCTCCAATAATAGTAGGAATTTGAGGCAACATTCCTAAAGGTTTAACCTTACTTTGGTCTGTCATTCTCAAAATGATTGAAGTCAGAACAATATTAGTAAGACCAATTTCATCCATAGTTTCTTTATTCATGAGGTTGACACTTGATCTTCCATCAACCTAGACACCTTGTACTAAAGATCCAACAATCATATTCTCCACAATTGGGGCTCCCGAATCTAAAGAAATATCATGAATTTCTAAGTCTTTAGTACGTTTTCTAACCATTGAATGACTCAATTCATTTCGACATTTGGGTGCTATAGCCAATAGTTGCCTTAAGGTTATTTGGGGTTGAATTTGATTTAGATTTTCCAATATATCATAAGGTTTTATGTCCATTGCTAACCTCATAGTTTGACTTCTAGGTCTACTCAATTTTGGAATTGGTTCCATCAATGGTTTAGTAACAATTCTTTTTGCATTAGGCTTTAAAGCTGGTAAAGTAGTTGGAGTTGTTTTTTCAACTACCATAGGAATTCCAGGAAGAAAAATTGATTTTTGGTTAATTAAAGGCATTGGAGAATCATTATTTGATTCTTCTTCTTTTGTACCCTGACTATCTTTTCTTAATTGAGGGTTTTATTTTTGTAGTATTACTTTATTCTTAGTTACACTACGGGTACCGACAGGATACGTCGATTTTTTCCACTTATTATCATTTAAACTTTTAGTTATATGATTAACTTCCCTTTCTTTTGGTGGGTCCTTAATGGAAACTTGTTTTCCTTGATTCCAATCTCTCTCATAAGGTTCGTGGAAAATACCAAATAGTTTGTGAAAATACTCATAGAAAAATGTGTGTAAAATAATACTCATAGAAAAACCAGATTGTCGTGTAATTACAGATCGTCATACACAACACATCGTGTAACTATAACCGTCAATCAAAACATCAATCAAAATCAACACAAGAGAGTGTCAAAAACACCCTCTCAAGGAGAAACTTAGCAATCTACACACACACAAAGTCAAGCGGCTCTCACTCCATAAAGGGAGAATCTAAGAGTGCAAGTGTGAGAGAAGAAGTGAAGACTTTACTAAATGATAAACCACCATCTCCAAGCAAAGCCAAGAACTCACAATCCTCTCCAAAAACACTCACAAAACTTGACTTGACAACAATGTCAAGTCAAGAAGCTCTCCCCACCTACACACTCAAACCCTAAGATGGATGAACTCTAACATTTAGATGAAACTCATCTAAAACTAAGATGAACTCCTATGGGAGTTCATCTAATACTATAATATGATGTAGAATGGGCCCGATGTCACCTCACGTGACAAGACACACAAAGGAGGCAAGACCACACTTGTCTGCTCACTCATAAAAATGAAATTTCTAACTACATATATTCAAAAACTTCTTCCTTCACACCCCTTCATTTGTAACCGTCCATGTCCGTTCCTATAATTTTAACACTTAAAAACTGTCAATGGCCACCTTTTAGAATCTACTATAGATTTGCATTCATACCTCATGAATTTTCAAAAATAAAATTCAAATGCAACCCTTTTTACACTAAAAGAACAATTTCCAAACAAAGTTTAAAATTTTATATTCACAAGGACCAAAGGGCATATTGGTATGTAACATGCCTATTTCGGTTTTACACTCTTTTGGGGGCTTTTTGTATATAATTACAACTTAAATTGCAAATTCAGGAAAAACAACAACTATGAGTCCCAAGTGATGAATTGAGAGCTCACACACCTTACTCTTTATATTTCACCATCTATATGTTTCATAAACTTCTAATCTAATTTACATCCCTAATTTCACACCTGAAAGACCTTTGACTTTAGTCTTTCACTATTTTTCTTTTCTAAAGTCTTTAATTAAAAGGTTCAAAATACACAAATCACCTCTTATATGTTTCATAAACTTTTAATCTACTTATATCCTAACTTGACACCTAAAAGGCTTTTGACTTTTGCTATACATTGTTTTTCTCTCCTACAACCTTTAACCCCAAAAGGACTGAGGGGGATATTTGGGGAGACATTGTCAAAAACTATGGTTTTTTGGTATGTTATTTAGTATTCAAAATTGAAACTTTTTTTTGAAACTTCAACCTTACAAAAATGAATTAAAGTATTTTACCAAAGTGTGGAAAAAATTTCAGCCCATTTAACCGCGCGGATTGAAAGATTATAACGTTTGAAGTGAGAAAAGGAACTTTTTTTCATTCCTGTGAAATAGGGTCAACAGACTTCGGGCCTTCTTGGTGTAAAATTTTTGCTCTACACAAAAATGAAGATTTTGACCATTCATAAGTATATTATGTTAGGTTCACTCATGAAAAATTTTAGAAGCAATTGAGATGTTTAGCTTACACTAAATCACCTTGCAATGCAAGGAGGTTAAATGAATTGGCATTGCCCTAATCATTTTTTGATGCAATGAAGATTTTTTTTGAAATCCGAACGGTGAAAAGTTGGAGATAAACATTTGGAATATGTGGAAAAAATTTCAAGAATTTTGACTTAAAATATTGCAAGATAATAAAACTTGAAATTAGAAGAAAATATTTTTTCTTAAAACCGCCCCAACATAGCTAACAAAGTTTGACAATTATTAAAATGTGATTTGAGGAATAAAATTTGTTTTTATTTATTCAATTGTATGCCATATTTTATTAGTTACATAAATGCCAAATTTCAAAATTTGATGAGCTTTTTTGCAAAAGATTCTCCAAAGATTTCCAAATTGCCCGAGCTGCCCCAAAAGTTCAGGGTAGCATAACTCTTGATCTGGACACCCGATTGGAAAAAAAATTAGTTTTTCACCAAGGAGATACACATTTGTACATTGTGTCCAAATTTCATGAACATCTGACCAAAATTGACTTCATAGGAACCTACCCGAGATTTCTTGTGTCCGTTGAACGGACACTTGGTCCTTTAGGGGTTAATTAAAAGGTTCTCTATACATAATTCACCTCTAAAGTCAACTTTATATTATATTTGTATACATTTGGCTTAAAAGCCATTATTGGCTTTTGGTAGTATCAATTATTTAAAACTCAAATATCTTCAGACCTTTATCTAAAAACAAATTTTTCTTTAAAGTAATGCTACTGTGTGGCAGCCAAATCCCTATGATAAATCTAAATAAATATGTTCAAGTAGGGTGACAAGTTTGATGAGCTAGAGACCATGTAGTGTGGGTCGGGAAACTCTTGAGGATTGACTACGTACGACTTTGTTATGTTTTGGAAATTTAAAAAAAATTGAATTCAAAACTTAGTGTACATTGACAAGCTCCAAGTTTCTAATCTAAACAAGCTTAAAAATCTATTTTTGAAGATAGTGAAGTTGGAACTATGAAGTTTAGAGTCTCTTTGCAAGCAAACTCTCTTGTTGAATTTTCTAGAGCTTTCCTATTTTTTATTTTTCCTAAAATATTTTAGAATGGATGGTTTGAGGATTTGCTTAGTTATTAGTTGAAATGTATTTGACGACAATGAGGAGGAGGAGTTTACTTTCAACTTGAATTCGAGTTTAAGGTTTAAATTTTGGAATTAATATTAAGTTCAGTAGGCCTTCCATCTTGGATGAATCTTGTAGGGAAAGGCTGAATTGTTGATAGAAATTGATATGAGATGCATGATAGGATATTCAAAGATTATTTTAGTCAATCCCATATGTATATGATTTTTCTCTTTAGATGATGCCATAGAATGCGTTGTTCCATTTTTGTGTCTATCATAAACAAAGTTTGTGCTAATAATTTTTATTTTGTACAAAAGAAAGATGCATTTGAATTCAAGGAATTAATTTTACATTAAAAAATTATTGTTGCTTTCCATATGCTCTAATGACTTATATGGCGTTTGTACATTTGCCACTACAAATATTATTGCACGATTGAGACAATTGTACTGGAATCTACAAAGAAGATTTATGTTGCAATTTGGGTGATTTTTGAAAAGCATCATTTGAAACAATTAGACCAGGCAGACTTTGACAAGCACTTGGCTCTCAACAAAGTTTGAGGATTTTTTGGTATATTTGTTTTATTAAACTATATGCATTATGAATGGAAAAATTGTCTAGTGGCTAAGTGGCTCAGCAAGGAGATTTTAGGGATAGATGTAATAAAAAATTTATCATTTTTGAGGCCATATTCATTGAGGATTTGGACATTTGGATTTTTTTTTTAACTTTGTAGGCGTTTAATTATCCACCCTTGGTAATTAGATGTACCCAACCAGGTTCTAGTTCACTATTGGATTTCTACTCTATGAGGGTGCCTAACGTCGATCCATTGTGCCTTCCAAGCAATGGATCTTATTTTCTAATTTCCTAAATGCCCCTAACCAGTCCCCGGGTACGCAACCCATGTATTATACACAGGGGTCATCGGCATTAAAACGGCTCAAAGGACGGCTTTTGTAAAAATTATATCAAATTAAAAAGACCAAAAAGTTGGGTGAAGACCAAATTAAAAGAGAATTAAATGTAAAAAATGCTGAATTGCATAAATATGACAAAAAAACTCACAATGTATATGGAGAATTGAAACACCTATGCATAGTTTTAAAAATTCTTTTAAGAAAGTTCCCTCCAATTAAAATTAAAATTTTATTAAAAAGCTCCAAAAGTTGGGTAGCTTGTTCCATGATACATGTATTAAAAAAACTCATATAATTAATTTTTTAATGCTATTATTGGCCCCAAAAAATATCATTTCATATATATAATTACATTTTTGGATTCCTTGTTAAAAGAGCTACAAGAAATTTCTACATTAAAACAAATTGTATCCCTTGGAATTGAACTAAAATGCATTATAAGTGATTATAATCAGGGCCATATAATATGGGAGTTGCGTACCCGGGAACCAGTCATATGGCCACCCCTAGACTAATGCACAAAGGTATAATTTGATAGCACAAGTGGTTAGGCCGTAACTGGCTTCCAATTTCAACAGGATAGATCTAGATTGGTTGCTCCTAACTGGTGTGGTAAGGGAGGGATGACCGCTACTCGGTGTCTCAACCTCCCTATTCTACTTTTCCCTTTTGATTGTACCCTCGTTGATCTAATCGTTCCTAATTTTATTCCTGACTTGAATTGGTTCTCAACTTTTCAATTTAATTTGTTCCTAGTATGGTTTGATCCTTGACTCCCTAATTTAGTTCCTAACTTAATTTGCCTTATTCCTTGATTTTCTAACTCAACCTCCTACTCTATTTTTCTAATTTACTCTCTAATTTAATTTGTTCCTTGAGTTTCTAATTGACTTCCTAATTTAATTTTCTAATTTAATTTCTAATTTAATTTGTTCCTTGAGTTTCTAATTAACTTCCTAATTTAATTTCCTAATTTACTTCCTAATCTAATTTGTTTCTTGAGTTTCTAATTGACTTCCTAATCAATTTGTTCCTTAAGCTTCTAATTCAACCTTTTGATTTAATTTCCTAATTTACTTCAACTCTAATTTAGCTTGTTCTTTGGCTTCCTAATTCAACTTCCTAATTTACTTTCTACTTTAATTCAACTCTAGTTTAACTTGTTCCTTGTCTTTCTAATCTAAATTTCCTAGTTTGATTTTTTAATATAATTTGTCCCTTAGCAACGATCACTTAAGCCTTTCTAAATTAATTCCTAAGTTTATTTCCTCCTAATTTTAGTTCTAATTCTATCCCTAATCAACTATTACCCTAATCCTAAACCCTGGTCCTAATTAGCAATGATTTATTTAATATGTTCAAGTAAGGGGGATTTAGTGGCCTACCTCGGTTTGGAGTTTCCAAAAGATGTTGTCGAGGTTCCCTTCTTCATTCGCCATTTCTTGTCTTCTTCTCCCTCTTTCCTTTTTTCTTTTTTCTTACACTTGTTTGAATTCCGCACTTGAATTAGAGACGCAAAATGAAAGACTCAACCAAGGAGTTTGACAAGGTTAGTTACAACTCAAAAACGAACCACAAGACACTTCAAATAAAGTCACAATAAGCACGTATGAAGACCATAAAGTAGTAGGCCACCCACGACCTCCACAACCTTGCAAGAACCCCCAAATCAAGCAACAAGAGACACAACAAAGTGGTAGGTGTAAGCTCCCAATTTGTCACTTGGGACTCACAATTTTCTTTTTTTCTTTTTTCACGAGTTTAACCCCTAAAGGACCGTTTGTCCCCTCGGGGGACAATTTGGGTCCGGGTAGGTTCCTATTGTCTCAATTTGAAGTAAATTTTTTTGATATTTTTTGAGGTTGTGTAGTTTCACGAAAGCTTTGTGGATATGTAATTTTTATTTCAATTGGATTCCGGATGAAGAAGTTATGGGCATTTTTCTACCAAACCAAACTCGGGGGCAGGCTGGGCTGTTACAATTTTGTTGACTTTGGAGGGGGCAGGCTGTGCGAGAAGGAGGCAGAAGCCTGGGTGGGCAGCAGTGAAGCCCGTGGTGAGACCCTTTCCCCAACGCCTGACCTTAGTACAGGGGAAGGGAAGGGAAGGGTCAGGGAAGGTCCCGTCCCCAATTCGGAGGAGGGAGGAGCAGGGGTCAGGCGAGGCGATAGCACCTGCAAGCTGTGGCCTTGCTCATGCCCCCCCGCCTGAAGATATTTCCATTGAATTTTTTTGGAATTTTTGTGCGTGAGCAACAGGAAATCATCTGCAAAGAATTGCGCATAGAAATTTCTTGGCAAAGTCTTTATAGGCAGCAAAAAATTGAAGGCTCATGCAAGCCTTTGACATTATTTTCTGGAGCAGGGACAATGTTCAAATTATTTTCTGACTTTTAATGGCTTGCATATCTAATGTCTTTAAAAAAATGCAACTCTGTTATTTCATGTCCTTTTTAGTTAGCCATTTGATGTACATGTACATCGCACATGCAGGAGAACAAATAAGTTTTGACAAGGAACTACCTAGAAGAAGAATCACAAGAACACTTTGATCTAGATGGAGATAAGGTAGTAAGCCTGTTTTCAGGAGCTGATTGCCTTTTAGGGGAATCTGAACACCTCTAAACAATTTTCAGTAAATTTTCAGAGGAAGAGATATGAAAGTGGAATCTAACCCAAGTTGTTTCATATTTTTTGGACCTTTGTGGAATTAGTTATGAATTTTTGAAGTTCATAGAGAAGTAGGTGGATAGAAATAAGTGATGGATGGAGTACAATGTAGGTGGATGATGTAGTGCGTTGGAGCTCCCACGCAATGGAATGCTGTAGGGAACATACTGGGAACTCAGGGGAACAAACCGGGTCCCTTTTTTTCCCATTGCCCCAAAGACTTTGGCTCACCAAAACCTTCTAATTTCAATAGAAATTAGAGTTTTTGTTTTTTTTTAATTTTTTTTGGAGGAGTTTGTTAAAGATAAATAAATGTTTTAACCCACCGTTGGGATTTTTTAGTATTGAAATTATGAGGTAGAAAACTTGTTAGTAAAAAATGGTAGTGTATTGTCAATTCTCTGGGCACTGTGTCATTGCAAGATTTTTTTGGATGTGTTCCACACATTTTTTTGAAGTGAAATTTGGTGGACATATGTATAACATTACCCTCAATATTCTAGATTTTTTTATTCAAAGTCTTTAGAGCAAAAATTTTCCACAAATGGCGGTCAAAGGCAGCTGAAGTTGTAGGGCACAGTTAAAAAAAACTTTTTTCCCAACTTTGAATGCTTATATCTTCCAATCCGTACAATCAAATTTGATGAAATTTTTTACCACATAATCTTAGACAAGTGAAGTGCAAGATCCTACGGTTAGATTTGAAAAATATATATTTTTTGGATTTATTAAGTGAACACAGCAAAAGTGGCAGTTTTGAGAGGTTTTTGCCAGAAAACACCCTTGGTCCTTTAGGGGTTAAGTATAATTTTATATACAAAAAATCCCCCCAAGAGTGTAAAATCAAAATAGGTATGTCACATACCAGTATAGCATTTGGTCCTTTATAGGTTTTTCCCCCCAAATAAACCCCATTTCCACTTGTACATAAGTTAAAACGTAGAAATGTAAGTAACTAGTAGAATTAGGGCTAACCCAACCCAAATAGCCCAAACCTACAATATACGTGACATCCTATGACTAAAATTAATCCAAAGGAATACCGTTGAGGTCCTAAGTCCATTCCCAAAGATAAATTTCGCTTTCCCCATAATATCGAAGAAACAACGGAAATTCTGATTGTTGGCCTACAGGAGTTATAAACTCAAGACGGACCCGTAGGAGGAATCTATAGGTGGAATACAATGTTTTAGGGTGGAAATCACATTTGGGACTCAACGGCGAAACCGGTCTGCCAAGATTCCTTTGTATGTAGAAGACTCTTTAGTTGCCGGAATAAAAAAGAAAAGGCGGAATTTGATTCTCCTTTGACCTTTCTTCAAAGTAAGAATATGAAATTGCACATCCTTGTGGAATTCCATGAGAGGTTTCATAAAAAAATTGGAATCTTCTGACTTGTAGAAGATGCCCTTCCGGACGGTCAACCGCCAAAACCTATGATGAAATTTTTTTAGAAATTATCTAAATTGTGGTAAAATATCACTAAAAATTAGACTAGCTTCTTTTATGCTAATAAGATGCCCCACCAAGTTTCAAGACATTTTGATAGCCAAAAGTGCCTGAACCGGCGAGATTCCTTGACAATTGGCAAATTTGAAGTTTACGGTGGAGTTGATTGGCTTACCGGGAGCATACAAACTTGGAATGAGGTCGGAGCTAGATCTTTTTTTACTCTCCCATACTTACTAAAGAGCTAAAGCCAGTTATTTTTCTCAGAAAAGTCAAACTCCAAGATTTTGATTTTTACCCCGTTTTGGTGTTCAGTTAGCGATAGATTTTGTTGAGTTTTTTGGAGTTTGGTTGAAGGAATAGAGGCATATTTATACTAAAAATAGCCTTTTGAAGCCAACGATGCAATCGATTTTTAATTAGGAATTAATTTTTAAAAGTTAAAAGTTTGGATTAGCATAGAAAGTCAAAATGGACAATTTAGGATGAAAATCTTAAATGATAAGATTACCAATAGGAAAAGAGAGGGAGATAATTGCCCTTGGAAATGTATACAAGGAGGCTCATTTTCCTCTCACAAACACCCCTTTAGTCATTATTTTGGCATTCTATACACGTTGGTCCATTTAGATGGATTTTTTTAGCCATTTTGAGCCAAAGTTGCAAACGCATGTATTTTTGGAGCGTTTCAAGCTCTTTTGTTGTTGTTTTGAAGCTTTCTTTGAAGGACATTGGAGTCCCTTCAAAGTTTGCCTTTGGTTGAGTTGTGCTACTAGCTTTGACTATTTTGTTGAAGTTTTTGTGGATTTTTTAACATTTGAACTAATTCTAGAGCATACCCCCCTCCGTACCTTGGTGATGCCGCTTAGGGGGGCTCTAGTACTTAATTTTGGAGTATGTTGTACTACCACACTTGTTCTAACATTTAGTTGTCTATCTAGCTTGTACTATTTTTTATACTAATAGATGTTGTAGCTTGGTGTTTGTACTAATCTCTCTACTCTAACGTGCTTTGGTGAGGAGGTTTTGTGGAAGTAAACTTTTGCTAGAAGTTTAGAGTATTTTAGAAACGACGACGAAGCTTTGACTTTGAAAAGTTAGAATTTGGTTGCATTTTTAGTGTTATAGAAATCACGGCGAAGCTTTGGCTTTAGGTCCCTCGAATGTGATAGAAAGTTTGTGTATTTCCTAGAATATGGCAAAGCTTTGAACCCATGAGTTTAAGTTGATAGAGTACTTTACGGATTTCTTTAAACACGGCAAAGTCTTGAATCCCCATGTTTCACTCAAAATCTAATTTCCAAAACACCATGGGAAACTCTTGGCTAGATTTTGAGTTTTTTGTGGAAACTCAAGTTTGACTTAGCAACCCAGCAGCCCCAATCATCAAAAAATTTGAACCAATCCCCCAGTACCCCCCAATCATCAAAGAAATTCAAACCAATTACCAAGGCCAAAGAGATTGCAACTGGATCCGGCCAAAGGATCTGACGAACAAAGCAAGGGCTAATAACAAGTAAGGTGGGGGCAAAACGAACAAGCCAAGCGGTTCGATGGCCATCTAGGGAGGTTGATGCCCCAAGCCTTGGCCATTTCGATGAACTCATACCATAATTAATCATTGTTCATCCATTCCTTCATGGAAAGATAACATCCTACATAGCCAGAATGGGGCACTGATCAAGAATGGGTTGCTTCCCATACAAAGTATTTTGTGCTCTCTGTTCATAATTACTGATAGACACAATTTGACAATCCTACGTTACCCTTGTTACAGTCGGGGTGAACTGGCCCCCTTCTTGGCCTCCCAAATCATTCCAAGGGTGCATGAGAAAAAAAAGCCCCTATTTTGAGCCGTCTTTAGGATATGTTCTAAACCTAATTTAACCCCTTAAGGACCAAAGTCCCCTCGGGGGACTTTCGGGATTTTGGGCAGGCTCGTGTGACCTCAAAGTTTGACCTGATTTTTTGAAACTTTTTTTGAAGATAGGGAATGTTAGTAGCTTTCTAAAAACATAATTTTTTTTTCCAATCGGTGCCCAAGAGCAAAAGTTATGCCACCCTAAGCCCAAAAAGTTGTTCGTCAGGCAGAAAAAAAAAACCCAAAAAAAAATGAATTTTTTTTATTTTTTATTTTTTTTTCTGAAAGATAATGTTTTTGTCTATATTTGAAGCTTTGATTCATTCTATTTGGACTCAAAATGAGAAAGTTATGAGCAATCTAGTTTTTTGGGCAATCTAAGTATCTTCTTCAAAAAAACTTCTTTTTCCAACTTCAAATGCTAATATCTTCCAATCCATACAATCAAACTTCATGAAATTTTTACCACATGATCTGAGACAAGTGAACTACAAGATCCTACGGTTAGATTCTTAAAAAAAAGTTTTTTTTGATTTAGGGAGTGATCGCAACAGAAATGGCAGTTTTCAGTGGTTTTGGAGCCAGAAAATGCCTTGGTCCTTTAGTAGTTAAGGCCTCTGATTGCAAATATGAATTCAGAATTTGCAAATTTTATCATGCCTTGCAAATAAAAAATTTCAGGTTTTCCCTCGAGGCCGAGCATAACATTGTTAACTGACCATCAAACTTCCCCTGCCAAGAAGGTATAATCCTTCCTTGGATGCTTGGGAGGGATTATAGTTTAAATGCCTTCAAATTCATTGGATGGTTTTGGTCATGCTTATGTCAACGCGCAGAGTTGTGAGTGGCTGTTGCAAGACTCAATAGTAATTTCAGCATGCTTGTGTCAGTACATGAGCTATGAGTGGCTGTTTCAGAAACTCAACAGTGTAATTTGAGAACCTTCAATGCTGGGGAGCTTCCACTTTATGGGGAAGCAAAAGGGACCCCCCCAGCATTGCTTAACCCCTAAAGGCCCAAAGTCCCCTCGGGGGACACTTGGGATTTTGGGCAAGCTCGTGCGACCTGAAATTTTGACTTGATTTTTTGAAACTTTTTTTGAAGATACGAAATCACATTAGCTTTTCCAAATAATAATTTTTTTTTTCAATCGGTGCCCTGGAAAAAAAGTTATGCCGCCCGAAGTCAAAAAAATAGTTCGCCAGGTAGAAAAAAAACTTTAAAAAATTGAATTTTTTTTTTTGATTTTTTTTCTCAAAGATCATGTTTTTGTCTATATTTGAAGCTTTGATTCATTCTAATTGGACTGAGAATGAGAAAGTTATGGACAATCTTGTTTTTCGGGTAATCTAAGCGTCTTCTTCAAGAAACAACTTATAAAATTCATTTTTGAATGCAATTTTCGAAATTTTTCAATTTTTTTTTTTGAAAAGGGTAATTTTGTTTTCAAGAACAATCCCACCATTGGAATTATGGTTTTTTAATTCCATCTAAGAGCTATTGAAGATTTAGTGTTTTGTTCAATTTTGGACCTACTTCTACTTAACAATTTTATTATGTGTGAAAATCAAGTTTTGACATTCTGAAAAAAATTTCCCCGCTTCTCAACTCAAATGTTCAACATAAAAAATTTTAAATTTATGGTGTGTAGTGCAAAAAAAATCCACAAATGGCCGTCAAAGTCATCTGAAATTGCAATCCAGAGTTCAAAAAAACTTCTTTTTCCAACTTCAAACGCTAATATCTTCCAATCCGTACGGTCAAACTTCATGAAATTTTTATCACATGATTTGAAACAAGTGTAGTACATGATCCTACGGTTAGATTCTAAAAAAAAGTTTTTTTTTGGTTTAGGGAGTGATCGCAGCAGAAATGGCAGTTTTCAGTGGTTTCGGAGCCAGAAAATGCCTTGGGCCTTTAGGGGTTAATAACGTTATGAGCGAGGGGGTCAGTTCACCCCGGCCTTGTAACCACACTGAATTTGGTAATTAGCACCAATGAATGGGAAGTGCCGGCAGTTAGTTACAAGTTAGCCGGTTGAAATCAGGAATTGCCTAATTGATTTCAAAATCTTCAGAAAAAGACCGATCATTTAAGAGGAAAATCAAAGAATATTCTTTTATTTTTTAAAGGCCTAGCCGAGAAAAAGCTTCAAACAACCGGTTGGTACGAAAAATTGTAGGATTTTAACCGGTTGAGCTGAAAAACTCCCCGGACTGTGATTAGCACCACCCAAGTCGACGTTGCAAGAATGAAGCCAGTGCACGTTGAAGAGTCTTCCTAACCTCTGGATCATTTCACTGCTAGTACAGTAGTTTACATGAGTATCGAGCAACGGCCATGCAACTTACACACAAGCCCTGGAGCTCAGTTGAACTAAATTCTATGAGATTTCTAAACCTCCCTGTACACTGAACCGTTAAGCCAGACAATCTAATTAGAGAGGATACATTCTAGCAGGCACACCGTCTGAGTGATCCTTTACATACAGAAAATGCCTTGAATAGTGTGTTCCTCTAATCTACAACCTCCTCGACCACAGAGTCGCGGGACATGAAAAAATCGTTTCTTCGATGACCACTTCTTTTGGGGAGTTGCCCTTGCACAACTACCGCGTGTCCTGGGGTGCTGGATTTAGCCTCTCGGTGCCGAAAGCCTCGTCAGGTTCGGACCATAGACCCAATATTCGAACCGCTAAGATTTTTGAAACGCTGATGCCGTTCCCGGCTCTCCACTTTGCAGAGATTGCAAGCCCAAAACCGAGGACATAGGGGTTCTTCTTCGAATAATACCCTAAACTAATCATTCCGTAGTCATAGATCCGCAGTTCCAATTTCCAATTTGAAGCAACCCTGTACGTGTGATGGCGCAATTGCACTATCTACCAAACTGGTGAATAGGATGACCGTCCGATGTTTCAAAGCTCATAGCACTGGAAGACTTTGAGTCACTCAAAGGAACCGTTTCAGAATCCATTATCAACAGTTCAATGTCCATGGCATTCCTTTGAGTAGCTTCTTCTTCTTCTTCTTCACCTAACGCAATCTCAGGTTGATGTGGCTCCGAGGAAGCCAATCCTATGTCATGGAGCCCTCTTACAATCTGACGCATGAAGGGCCTCTCCATGTTGCTCCGTCGCACACACCACAGTGCCAGCTCCACCAGACTCACAAGCTGTTCTCTGTCAAAGTCGTCTCCTAAATTGGGGTCGGCCAAATTATCAAACCTCTCCTGCCTCCAAGCCTCGCCTACCTGCAAATCACCAAGTAGAAGATATAGTTAGAACCTCTGTCAACTTCACCTGATTGTCACCTTCTCTAACATCGCATCCTCTGTTCTCTCACCAAACGTACACTCCCCCTGTAATCTCATTGAACCTCTCTGTTATTTCGTAGATGTAAATGTCATAGTAAGGAGTTTGGCAATTACAGAAAGGAATTCACACTACGATCCGGAATCCTTGCAATCCTCAGAACACTCAACCTTCTCCAAGTGACTCTGCCTCGGGGGCACAAACGGGCTTCTATCAACATTCTCATGCATTTCAGAACTGGATATGTGGAAGTTGTCCAATTCAAAGTGCATACAACTTGACAGATTCTAAGGGTGTCCATGAAATGTGAAATTACAGTGTGTTCAACAGAGGGCGTTAAGTTTACTGTCGTATCCAATCTACGTGAAACACTGTACCGTCACAATGTTACAAAACTCCAAAGAATCACATGTATTTTGGATGCTTAAGGTGTGACATTAAAGAAGTCTGCAGATATGTCGATTGCAACTTCACACCGGCTGCATCTCACAACTTCATAAAAGCAATCGTTCTAGTCAGGCCCACAAGAGCTTACCCTTTGAGCAATGTGCATAGGATGTCGTCCGGTGAGGATCTCCATCAGCACAACTCCAAACGCGTACACATCACTCTTTTCCGTCAGCTGCCCCGTTTCATGATACCTGCAACCCAATTGGAAACAACAGAGTATCGCAATATCAGTGTACCAATCTTAGGTTTACACCTTATGGTCATGTTTGTTACAATGGCGAAATTTCACAACATTGGCCCGTGTAGAACGGGGCTCTCTACTAGGATCCTCCGGTTTAAGTTCGTTCAATTGAAGACGCTGCAGATCTGGAATCGGACTGGTTTAAGGTTATCACTGGAAAGCTCAAATCTATGTGCGTCCCAGACTTTAAAGCAGGAGGGTTGAGTTCATGATTGCAATTGAAACTCTTAACCCGTTTAGGGTTATCAGAAGTGCTGAAAATCATTTACCAGACACCTTCTGTCCTCTATGTTGTTACAATGGTAATTTTTAGCACTTGAATATCTCATTTTTGGCAGACTGAAATTCGTCAAATAATCGGACACGAGGTTCCTTGACGTCGTCGAGCTTGCAAACACAAAATCGACCAAACCACAGACTGTGGCATAGCAACAAGCAAAGAAGAAAAGTGTCTTACTCTGGGTCAAGATATCCTGGAGTCCCTTTGACGACTGTGGAAATATGGGTGGCTTCTTCCTGCCCAATGGTTTTCAGTTTCGACAGTCCAAAGTCCGCCACCTTAGCTACCAACTTGGTGGTGAGTAAGATGTTGGTGCTTTTGATGTCTCGATGGATCACTGGCGGGGAGCATTTATCGTGCAGATACTCCAACCCTGCATGCACCAAATTGACCACGATCAGGTTGCATTAGCTAGACATCAACACACCAGAACACAGAATACCAAGCTGTCTAAACATGTCTTCAATGAAGCCCATTTCTGCAGAGGTGCTAACCAATTATTGGATATGGAGGGCATGATTATATCGCATATGCCTTTTCTTCTTTAGTTTTATGGTGTAGAATTCAGACCCTTGATAGAGCATGGTTGAACATGATCCTAACGCGGAGCTTATGTCTAGTACAACACTGTTATGGAAATATCATCCCTCTTCAATCCATCGCCACTCTCATACTCAACATGAAGCTCTACTTTCACATAACCTAGTTCAAAGGAAAAGTTTAGCTACCTTCTGCAACTTGAAGGATGATACTCGTTCTCTGCTGCCAGCTCAAGGGATTGGCAGCACCGGTCTCACCTGCACTTCCACCAGCTGCATGATCAGTCTCTCGAGTAATTTATTCGGCGATGGAGGTGCTACTTGAATTCAAATTTTGGTATCCGTGGGCTTAGAGTTCATTTTTACACACCTTGCAGACGGTGTCGAAGGTCTCCTCCACCCATGTACTCATAGATCAAGATCGAACGTCTGCGTGTGCAGCTGTACCCTAGCAGAGACACCAGGTACTTGTGATGCACCTTGGATAGAAGCTCAATCTGCACACCCATCGCCCCCCGCTATCTCAGAATCCATGCTACAATAGTATTTCACTAGTCACAATTCTCAACATTCATTAGGGCTTTGTATTCAGTAACTCAATTCGGGAGATTGGTTGAGGAAATTAAATACTACATGCTGCGTTGTGTAACCGGCGAAGGATGTACTTTCTCCACAACTGGGCTCTAAATTTGAGTGAGAATGACCTCCACAAGGATTCAATGGTGAAGAAGAAAAATTTGGAAAGTGAGTGTGATAGTAAGAATGGGAAAGAGAAGAGTAAGCACTGACCTCATTGAAGAACTCCTGCTTGCTTTGATGCGACTGCGCGGACAACACTTTCGCCGCCACCTCTTGGCCATCAGACAACTTGCCGTAGTACACATCGCCAAAACCACCGCGTCCGATCACGTTTTCGTAATTCTTCGTCGCTTGTTTGATCTTCGACTCGGAATACGCTTGGGAGTTTCCACCGGTGGCGCGTAATTTTAATTGAAACGCCTTCTCCGCAGGGTCACGATACCCTAAACGCACCACCCAAGAGAACACACACAAACATCAGTACTTAAGTCACAAAAGATCGGACGTCCTCGTCTGCTGCAACTCTTGTTACAAGAAATCGAAAGAATGGAAGCTAGCTTACAGGTGAGAGATCAAAGACTCACTGTGTCGGGCGTAGAAGTACAACCCTAAAGCGACCACGGCCAAAACGAGCACTCCAACGAGCACACCAACCACGATCCATACAATAGGGTCCTTATCTATTTATCCGGATTTCACTCCGAACTCGAGTGTTTACACGGCGTGGACGCCGAACGCTTCCCTGAACTGTTTGGTGCCCACCAGAACATTCACGGCTACTCCACTCTGGCATCCTGCGTAAGGAACAGCAGGAACGCCACCCACTGATTCATCCTGCTCAAATTTCACACAGTCTGTGCATTGAACGCAAATTGCTATCTGAATTCTCTAATACTAACCCACAATACACTCCCCAAAGCCTCGAAGAAAATTTCTCCGACTGCGCCATGGCCAGCAAATTGCAATTGCGAGACAACCTTCGTTTAGATATCATCAACAAGGGCCAAGGCCGAAGGGGCCCGCACCATGCTGTTCAATTGAAAAAAAAGAATTATTATTCTGTATTTCTGCGTCGTCGTACGAGTGGGTGTCCATTTTTCTGATCGTGGAAAATCGTCATTGACTGATAATCTAGTCAGTCGGTACAGACTTCTTATTATAGCTTTATAAATATTCCCTTTCCCCGAAATCAAAGGAGTGAGTGCGTGGCCTTATCAAACAGAACCAGATTTCAAATCCAACTTGAAGATCCTGAACAAGCGAGCCTCAGATGTCTGAGTTTGTGTCACATGCCATGTTCACTTATGAGCTCCACAAATCTCTTTGTTGATTCCACTTGCCAAGTCCCCACTGTGAGGCAAAATATCCAACACACTCAACAATATGTGGGCTACTACTATATTCATGAAGTCAAGGATACCATTCATGCCCATTAAGGTAACTATTCCTAAAATTGCACAGTTAAGCTCTATGGCATGACCAATATGCTCTAGAAAATGAAAAAACAATTTTGTATATAAGTGAAGGATTATGAATCAAAATGCAAGTGGTTCCATAATTTTTGGATGCATTGTGAATTAGTTACAAATTTTCAAAGATACAAGGTATAGGATACTAATTGTGTCATCTGGTGACGCCAAAATCCATTTGATGCACATGAAGAAATGTCAAAGAGAAGAAGTTAAACCAACAGAAACAAGTACTCCAAATGGACCATTTGTGAGGTTGCCACCTCCATAGTTTTATTAACCCCTAAAGTTTCTTGACTATGTTTTTACCAAAAACACTCCAAAACTGTCATTTCTAGTACAAGTACCAAATTTTAGAAAAAAAACTTTTTTACACATATAACCGTAGGATCTTATAGTAAACTAGTTTTAGAAGATGTGGAAAAAATTTCAGAATTTTCCACCATGTGGTTTGGAAGATATCAGCATTTGAATTGGCAAAAATACTTTTTTTGTCCCTGCATAGGGCAGCTGCACTTCACAAGGTCACACATGTATGAAAAAATGTCCAAAATGGTGGTGCTTCTTTGAATTATTTTTCCCAAACAAGTTGGCTACATGCTTAAAAAATTTCAAATCATTTGGAATTGTACAACATATACAAAAAAAATAGTAAGTAAAAAGAAGTAGAGAATGATCCAAAGTACTAAATTGTTAAGAATTTAATTATGGAATTGAAAAATGTCAATTCCAATGGTTCTAACATTGTTATAAACAATCTACAACCTATGATTTTATTTTTTTCAAAAAATATTGAAAATTGAGTGAAATAAACGACTTCAAATTTTATTTCAGAGTAGAGAATCCATAACTGCCCGCTAACTAAAAACCCTCTTAATATTTGACTCATTGATCGAAATGGAATGATTCAAAGCTTTCCACATATATATAAATTTAGAAAATCAATTTCAAAATTTTATTTTTGAAAAAAGTGATTTTTTCAGATCTACCCAAACTACCCGCTCGGTGAAAAAAGTAACATATTAGGCCATAACTTTTGACTCCTATTTCAAAATGTCACTAAATACTAGTGCACATGAAAGATATTCCTCGTCCCCACCTTCTACTAAAATTTCAGCTTAAAATATGAAAATCTCTAGTCACACGTACCTGCCCAAAATTGCTATGTTGCTAAAAATAGCAGGCTGATCCTTTAGAGGTTAATAGAACTGCACACTACTCAAAATGGGCCTTAAAGTAGGTACACCCAAATGTGCCATTGACCTTAAACCGCCATCTTTACTCTATGTACATCTCCAAAATCAATTTTGTACCTATGTGGAAGAAACCATTTTAGAACCAAACTTTGTTCCTTAATAACTTTTGCATACAGTGTTCAAATGCCACATTCTCTGGTACGTTGGAACCTCCTTTCACTTGCTAACAAGAACATATGAAAATCTGACCAAACTAATACTCCCTTTGTTCCACTAAAAACCTCCAAATCAAGGACAATTCTTGTCCCATTAAAAAGCTCCGTTTTATGATTTCAACTGTTGAGTAACCGTTGCGGCCATGTTGAACGACCTCGTGGGGGCAAGTCAAGAGATCAGGGAACATTCCTCTCCTAGAAAGCTTGGCCTTGTCCATATGAGACATCTTGTACTTGTTGTGCTTCCTCAGACAATAGTATTGATGATGAATTTGATGACCACTTCAGCACTATGAAGATTTTTTCATGACTCACAATTTTCATAGTTATCGTCATCTCTAATGTTCTAATTTTTTTTTGTGCACTAGGGGAAGCAACCCATTTCTAACCACTTAAGGAGTTACAAGCATCTGAAGGGCGGTTTCTTCAAGGGAAATTTTTTTCCATGTGCAGAAATAGAGTTTGGACAGTTTCCTGAATTTTTAGATAATTTTTTTTGTCTCAAAACGAAATTACTATGAATAAATCAATTGGAGCTTGTATCCATCCCATATTGGTGATATAGATCTTGCTATTTTTTTTTACCAAGGATTGGTTGCAAAATCAACCAAGGGTTGGTTGTAATATTGAGAGTCTTTGAGCCAATCATAATGCGCTACAATTGCCTTGGGAACCATGCCATAATTATCATTGTTCTTCTCTTCCGTTTCCGTGAAGGAAGAGAGAATCCTACTCTGCAAGAATGGGGTGCTGATCTGGAATGGGTTGCTCCCTATCACTTGCATTCTCTTCAGTCATCACTACATTTTCTTCAATTATTCAAGTACGGGTACCCTAAGAGTGGGCTTCCATGTGGAGTCGGGGGCCGGTTGAGGCCACCAATCATCAGTCAAGTAGGATTTCTGTTTTTCAGGAGTGCCGATTCCACCAGTGATCGGCAGGCTCCACCGGACCCCGACTCCACATGGAAGCCTGCCCTAAGCCTCTTGATGAAGCTTACAAGGGTCAATTGCTTTTCCACATGACCTATACAGAAATTGAGTAGAGTCAATGTGTGAGAAAATGTGTATTGATTTCAATACATTTCTAAATGACCGAAGAAGTAAATAAAAGTTCTTCAATGACTAAGGAAGCCTAAAGTAGCTGAAGAATGATTTCACTTGCATAATACTAGATAAAGGACTTTGATATATCATTCATTATTTATTTATTTTTAACCCCTAAATCAGTGTATTTGATTATGTTTTCAACAAAAACGCTCCAAAACTGCTATTTCTAATACAAGTACCAAATTTTAGAAAAAAAAAAATTTGAACATATATAATTATAGGATCTTGTAGTAAATTGGTTTGAAAAGATGTGAAAAAAATTTCAGAAATTTCTACCTTGTGGATTGCTAGATATTAGCATTTAATTGACAAAAATCTGTTTTTTGTCCCTGCAAAAATACAAGCAGCTGCCCTTCACAAGGTCACATTTGTATGAGAAAAGTCCAAAATGTTGGTTATTCTTTGGATTCATTCTTCAAGGCAATTTGGTTGCATGCTTGAAAATTTTCATTTCATTTGGAATTGTACAACATATAGGAAAAAAAAAGGAATGTTGCCGCATGAGCGTGGAGCGTAGAACATTGAGCAAGGATTGCTTATTGTGCTATTCAATAAATTTTGCATAATATAGAATACAATTGGCATTTTTGGTCTTGCAAAAGTAATATTTGCTTCTTACGCAATTCCAATCAAGCATACCAGTTATCAATTTCAAAAAAACCAAATTCCATTTTTGGTGAATTGTTTGATTTGTTTCATTTAATATTCATGGTTTTATATGATAATTTATTGAAAAACATTGGTGGTGAATTTTTAAAACTTGATTGCATAGATATTTAGGAAACTTCCATACTCACATCTTTCTTTTTAACAAGCATCTCCATAAAAGTTTAAAAATTCCATCTATAGAAACTTTGTAATGCCACCAGCTCCATTTTGTGGCGTTTGGATGAGAGTTTGGGAATGTGGATGAAAAATTAAACGGATTTTTCAATCAATTTTTTTGTGAGCATGTAGGTAGCTGCCTTATGAAGTTTAGGGACTTGAGAACCTAGTCATGATGTAGTTTATCGCAAGGTAATATTGATCACAACAATAAAAACGATATGGGATGCTCAAAACTTCTAGGCAGACAATGTGATCAAATACGTTGTGCTGGTGGATGACGAGAAATCATCAAAAGAAAAAAAGCAATCCAATATCCAAATGTTTGCAAGAATTTTTTAAAACATAGTAATGGGCATGCTGCCAAATCATGCTATGGGCAATTCTTGCTGGGAAAAGCAGTATTTGGCTCAATGTTGTTTGGCATACTATTCCAACTTGTAGAACGTGGCTGCACTTCAAAGAATCCTCTATTGTGCAAACTCAAGACCCTTATCAATCCTTTCTCTAAAAAACCTTGGCTCCTAAACTAATTTTGCAGTTCCCTCCTAATTTGTTCCTTAGTCTCTAACTCTATGGACGGAAGACTCGGACTACCGACTTCTATGTAAAATCTTTGCAGAGAAACCACTGTTGCAATGTGTTGCTAAAGCATTTGTCTTTAGCCTCAAAAATATAGTGTTCTATTCATCACCACTCCCTCTCCAATCTTGTAGAAAGTCCTGCCTATCATTCTCCTTTTGCAAGTAGCTCAGCTCAAATGAGGTCACAATCTTTTGGCGGCTATCTCTTTATAAAAACAACCAAAGAAATTGCAAGAACAATCCCTTAGAAGTAAAAACAAACTAAAAAAGATGAATCCAAGGAAATGTCTCTCTGCGAAGGACATACCATGACTGCTCGTGACAAGTTCAATTCGTTGCCCACCTGACACAGTAGCCAATATAATAGCCATTGCAGAGGGGTGCTCTATGCCTACCGTAAATCCCCAAACAATGTATGGGCGTGAAAAATATGCAATACAGATCCTTCTCATGGACATGGATGTTGCATTGTTACTCCAGTTTGTTTGTTTTTTAAAATAAATTTTCCTTGTACCTTTGCCATCAAGTTTTTAGTTTTTAGTTTTTCCAAATTCATCAATGTTCATTGTTAAAATGTAGGAATAGACCAGTTCTGGTCACAACCTCTTAAAAGGGTTAATACAAATAGAAAGCTTTATACACAAAGGAGTGCAAGGGCTTTGTTTTGTGCCGTTTGGACATAAGTTAAATGTTTTTCCAAAATAAGATGTAATTTTTTCCCGACTCTTCAATGGATGTCTGGCTCACAAGTAGTGGACGTGCTGCCAATTTTCCGAAGTGAGGTTGGCGATGGCGAGGTTGACGAAGCAGAAGCGCACGAAGCAATCCGACACGAGTCTCGCAATCGGAGGGAGTTTCGAAAATGTGGTTGGCCACTGGGAGAAATCGTCTCGGCGTCGGCGTCGTTTTGGGGCGTTCATCCTTTTGGATCCAAGCGCGAAGAGCCCTCGCTGCTGGGTCGCACGGCAAGGCGAGGCCGAACGAGGAGGCCCGTGACAGCAGCGTCTCTTCGGGAGCTCGGCGAGGAGGAGCCGCGGAGGTGGCCGCTCGTGGGTGGCAGATCAGCGCTGAGAGCGAAAGCGATTGGCGAAGCCACGCGGCTGCGGTGGCTCGCTCAGTCGATCTCATCAAAGCACGTATCCAGGTGAATGCAACCGCATGCCCAGTCGACCGAGATTTCACAATCACAGTGTATGTGAAAGCACTTGGGGAGCTCGCCAAATTGTTGCTACTATCTGTTTTTGAAGAGACCAGTCTAGGATTTAGGGTTTATGCACAACACCTGCGTGCATTTGTTACGTTGCTCCTACTGGCGGCAGAGTATGCAATTAATGCGCTTAGTGATTGGAACATTATACTCAGCTGTGACGCAATTGGAGTGGCCAATTTGCATGACATTCTTGAGGAGCTGGTTGAACACCTTGGAATCAATCAAGAAAAGAATTTAGATTCTAGGATTGCTGAACTGGGGTTTAAGGTTTATGGACAACACCTTTTTGCATTGTTACGTTGTTCCTATTGGCAGCAAGGTGAACTCTTGAAGTAGATTGTGCATTTTTTAACGCGCTTCGTAATTGGAACATTGTACTCAGCTGTGACGCACTTTGAGTGACCAATTTTCATGACACTCTTGAGGAGCTGGTTGAACACCTTGGAATTAATTAAGAAAGGAATTCAGACTCTAGGGTTGCCGATCTAGGGTTTAGGGTTTAGGAATACCACCAGCGAGCATATGTACTGTTGTTCTATTGGCGACGGAGTAAACTCGTACATGTAGATGATGCATTTAATGCGTTTAGTAATTGGAACATTATACCCAGGTTGACGCACGTAGTGACCAACGTCATGGGTACATTTTTGATCAGGTTTAAATACTGGTTATAATATTGCTATTCGCAATCGGATGAGTCTTTGCAGCGTCTGCACAATTTGAAGTGAGACATGCATATGTGTCAGTCTACTGTCTAGAATTTTTAGTCCGAGAGCGCGTCAATTCCTACTGCTTTCTCCGCTTACATTACCGACGTTGTCTTTGTGCAGTGGAAGAATGTGCTTTCTAGACTTAAAGAGCTGGATGCTGAATTGGCAAAGGCCGACTTATGGGAGGATGCTGCCAAAGCTGGCCAGTTCAGCCGCGAGAGGGGTGCACTAGCGGGTCAAGTGAAGTCTGTCGTTAATATGGAGGAGGAGTTGCTGGAGCACGTCGGACTTGCGGAGCTGGCCTGTGAAGAGAACGATACACAAGTAGCCTCAGTAAGTAACGGACCACGTATATGCAGCAATTTGCAAATGTGTGTTAATAATATGAGCAAACTCATAATCTTTGGAATAATTCTTTGGTAGATTTGCCACTGCACCAGTCCTTATTGGATGTTTTCCACAGGATGCAACACTGGGATTGGCAGAGCTTCGTAAGGTTGCTAGCGAGAAGGAGCTGGTTGCGTTGCTTTCTGGTGAACACGACTCACGTTCCTGTTTTATAGAGGTGATTCTTGAGGGATCCGTCTCAGCTTCTCATCCAAGATGTGACCTGTGAACCTTACAACGCTTGATCACGATGTCCTTGTTTATTGTCTTCATTGTATGTAGTTGTCTATCTGTTGCCTTAACAATTTTAACAATTCTTACCGTAACTTGAGCATCTTAGCAGTCTCTGCCAGTGGCCTTCCCTGTTTTGCTCCGTTCTGCATTTCCGGGTTTACCATGGAGACCTCAGTATTTCTGATAATGTAATTGGATCTTATGAAATCCACTCAGGTATTACTGATTGCTATTGGAAACATGTAAAGATTCATTTGATAGCAAGAACGATACGGATCGCAGGTCCAGGCAGGGGCAGGTGGGACTGAAAGCATGGACTGGGCCGCGATGGTCATGCGGATGTATAAAATGTGGGCTCAGAATCGTGACTATGAAGTGACACTGGTAGATGAGATGCCTGGTGAAGAGGCCGGTATCAAGAGGGCAACAATTCGAGTTGATGGGTTGTATGCATATGGGTATGCCAAAACAGAAGCTGGGGTGCATCGTCTAGTGCGCATTTCTCCTTTTGATGCAGGCAAGCGCCGTCACACGTCCTTTGCAGCAGTGGCGGTGATTCCTGCACTGGATGAGTCAGAAGTGAGTATTGAGATTGATGAGACTGATCTAAGAATAGAGAGATTCCGAGCTGGTGGGGCTGGAGGTCAACATGTCAACAAAACGGAAAGTGCTGTTCGCATTATCCACCTTCCCACGGGCATCGTTGTACAATGTCAGGCAGACAGGTATAGACCCTTTTGAATGGAACTCTGATAGCTATGCTATAAATTTGTTTCTTGAAAAGTGGAGTGGTAGAGTATCTCAATGCTGTATTTATCTTTATCTTTATCTTTATCTTTATTTATGTGCTTGTCTTGTAAGTTTACCATTTATGCAGCCGTATGATGCGTCCACTTCTGTGTGCAGATCACAACATCGGAACAAGGCAACAGCTCTGAATATGCTGCAGTCTCGCCTTCATCAAATAGAGTTGACACGTAGGGCGAAGGCCAATGCTCAACATACACAAGCCCTTGCGGATGTCTCGTGGGGTAGTCAAATCCGTTCGTATGTTCTTCAGGTCAGAATGTTCTTTGGCTAATCTCAGCATTTCTCATTCTGAAAGAGCAGAGGCTAGTCATTTGTTTTTGTTGAGTTTTCTCTCTGCAGTTCTGCTCAGTAAATTTGTGTAGCTTCTTTCAAAGAGTTAAATGGAAGTCGGATTCTGTGCCGAGTGTATTTCAGCCTTACCAGATGGTGAAGGACTTGCGCACAAACTACGAGGTTTCAGATCCAAGTTCAGTATTGGACGGTGAAATTGATGGATTTATTCTTTCCTATTTGGCGAACTCCTCAACCTCCTAGACTCCCTGCCGTCAACACCACACTAGTACAAACATCTGGTGGCACAGGAAGTATGGGATTGGAAACGCGCTGCATGGTAACCTCTCTTTTTCCTTTTCTTTGCTAGTGCATGATGTAGTCAACTGTGGAAACAAAGCAAGCTGTTGGAAATGATGAATCTGTGGTTCTGTGCACTGACGGGATGCGGCGCTTCTGCAGATGTGATATATCTGCACCAGACTTCAAACCCGAATCTTCCACTTGAGGGCAATTGCTTTGGCTGTGCTCGTTGATTTCCATGTCAAGATTGAACAAGCGGGAAAGCTATCCTATCGTGCTTACTCGAGTCAGCTTCAGACGACAATTTAGTGCTGTGTAATTACCCTGGGTCTAGACAAATTAGATTTTAAGGTAGCGGAACCTAATTGTGCCAAGCTATGCACTCTACCTGTTGCTGGATTTGGTTTTCATTTGCTAAACCGTATAACTCCACACATGCCGAATGCTTGGTTTGGCATTTACAGTCGTGACGATGCTTCACTAAAAAGACTAAGAAAGATGCAAAGTCTCTTTCAGAGTGCTCAAGAGCCTCACGAAGACACAGTTTGTTGTCATTCAATGGGATACAAATTTGTCAAATAATCTGGCCACGCTTCAGCTTACCGTATAGGGATGTTTGAACATTACTTTCACAGAGCTCACCCTAGCGTTACATCCGGTATGGAACGTGGTTCAGACCACTAGAGCTGGAGCTTTAATCCCACTTGTTTCGTGAACAGTTTTGAATATGAAATAAATTTCTTATTTGACTGCATCTCAGCAAGGATGATGGTGCCCATGCTATTGATCGCAGAATCCTTGAGAGCCATTTATCGGCCATCCATATCTGGATGGCTACATTGTGGACAAATTCATAGTTGCCAATCATACTGTATCTGGATGGTTACATCAACTTCTGTGTGCCCAGGCTTGGTATGCTCTGTGTTGTTGTCACACAAAGGATGAAGGGGTGACCCTTGAAATCATCCTTTTGCATTACCGTGTGAATCAATGGCTTAAAAAATTGTAAAAGCACTCATTGGAAGTCAAGCTATTGGAGAAGATCTCCCCTTTTCACAACAAATTCCGAGGATGAATAGTTGCACTTCTATCCTATACAATTTGATTCTCTATCACCCATTGGCCACAGATTGGCCTCCTTGTTGTTTAAGGGTTAAGATGCTCCTCAAAGAAGTTCAATCTTGAAAATCAAATTGCATGTGGAAGTTCTTAGGTTTCATACATGACCATGTTTTGAAGTTGTAGTATAATTGTGAGAATGAAGTACTTTTGCTATGCAATATCTACATTCCTAGCACATTAACCCTTAAATGACGGGCTCATAACCGTGGAAATCATCTGTTTTGTCACTGTGTGGATTGTTGGATTAAAATAATGCAAAAGCACTCATTGGAAGTCAAACTACTATAGATTATCTTCCCTTTCCCCACAAAATTTGGAGGATGAATAGTTGCACTTCTGTCCTACACAGGAGATTCTCTTGTCATTCATCGGCCTCAAAATGTCCGCCGCGTCGTTCAAGGGTTAAAGAGGAAGACAATACTTGTCCCCATTGGGCACTGATCTCATGTGGCACTCTCACGACACTGATTTATTCTACTACTGAGGGCAAAATGTCCCCTGCTAATTTGATCACTACAAATGTTTACTTTTGTGGAAATAAGCAAAAATACAGTACTAGTGTACCACAGTACCAATATCAGCCGGTACTAATTTAAAGTAGTGTGACATTGGTAAATTGGTGTCACACGCATTAATAGAATAAATCAGTCCAGGTTCACATCGTTACATACTGTACCACAAAGACATGCAGAATGCGATTGGATATAAGATGTAAATCCACCTCACCACCACCATACCCAAACATATGTTATAAAGCTCATCACAAAGATTCTTGATCTTTGCACCTTTGGATGGGTTTTCATCCACATGAACTTGGCACCGTTACTAGATCATGGCCATGACATCCACAAGAAGCTCTAATTTTCTCTACTGTAGAGAATACTCTGGAACTTCGATAACAACAGCAATTCAATGTTCGATATATTCCGCTACAGCACAAATTTCAAAACTTGTGCTTCCTGTAGTATCGGAACTGAAACAATTAATAAACAGACAACAGATACTGCCTGGCGAACTTGATCAGAACCTGAATGATCCACTCCATTCCATGCATTTGCTTATTTGTCTTCAAAAAGTGACCGTAATGGCGTATGTAGCTTATTACTGTTGCTGTACGGTACCTTCTCTAGCATCCTACCCAAGGTTTCTAAATCTGTTGATTTCTGAAGAGAAAAGAAGAAATTAAAAAAGAAATCAATTGCAATCCTATTGTAATTCCTGCGAGTACAGTGCGACAGCATAATTATAACAAGCCCGGCGCATCATCATAAAGAAGAGGACTGACCTCCCCCTCAATCTCTTCAAGGGTGCGACCTTTGGTCTCTACCACATTCTTCGACACATACAAAGTCCCGATTAAACAGACTGCTCCAAAGCCCAGGTACACCAAACTAACTCCCACTTTCTCTACCACACTTAGGAACAGCAATCCAATACAAACGTTGCAGACCTGCAAACCACAATTGAGCACAAGTTAGTGAAGATGAACAAAACAAAAGCTTCCAGCAGTAGTATTGGCCAGCTTCCTCTTTGTTGTGTATCAGCCGATTAGAACTAGAGATAAGAAGTGATAATTCTAACATACCCAGTGAACTCCAAGGGATACGGCCATAGCCTTCGCACGTATTCGCAATGCGAACGTTTCAGAAAGTAGTAGTGCTGGTACTGGTCCTGTCCCATATGAGAAGGCCAGTATATACCTACAAAAGGGGAAAAGCACTCT
Source organism: Pseudisothecium myosuroides (assembly GCA_951799445.1). Lineage (NCBI taxonomy): Eukaryota > Viridiplantae > Streptophyta > Bryopsida > Hypnales > Lembophyllaceae > Pseudisothecium > Pseudisothecium myosuroides. The sequence goes on from OX637289.1 coordinate 20,901,638, forward strand.
TAGGGATTGTAGACATGACCTGGGGACATGGCTCGAGTCTAAACTGAGCTCGTTAGCAAGAGGAGGTGAGATTAGTCTGAATAAGCAGCTTAGGCCATAAGGTAACCACTCCTAAAAGCGACACTTCAAGCGCTGAGCACATTACCGGTATTTGAATGGTAAAATTTGAGTATATTCTTGTTAGAAAATCATAGAGGATTCCATGTAACAGGGGACGTGTTACCTGGATACCATATGCAAAAGTTATAAGGGTTCAAAGTCTTACTAGTAAATGACCCAACACAAACACAAACTCTAATGCTAACGTAGTACACATTCTTAAGGTTGTATGTACTCATTGTGCAAGGTTTTAGGGTGCCACATTTAGGTACATGTCACAATTTGATACCTCCACCTTATAGCCAGAGTCCAGACTCCAGAGACTTACGAGACAGTTGCAAGGACAGCCAAGGCTGCTGAGAAAGTTCGCAGTGCACGCCACGCTAGAGCCAATGCCAATATTAGCATCGACACAGCCTGCAAAACCAAGAATAATGAAGAATTTGAAATGAAAGACCGTGTAGACACTTTCACTATCCACATCATAATTCCACCCAACTAGTGGAATGTAAGTTTACTTTAGTCTCACGAGACCTTTGAATAGCAGATTTTTTTGGTGTGTACTAAGCTTATGCCACAAAAACATCCCTGTTACTTGATTTAGTTAGTTACTGGACATACCATGCCCAAAAGGCTGGTCATAAGCAAGTACTTGCGTCCTTGCTTGTCCATCTGAGATGATGCCACTACAGAACCTGCAAAACAAATCCCCGTCAAAAACCATTAGTCATAGTAGTTATGTGCAGTGAAATGGGTTCAGGTGCTGCCGTAGCTAGGCAAAGAGAAAGCATAAACCTACATCACAAAAGTCCCTCTCCACTGATTATCAACTGTTTCAGTGCTGCTCCAATTGATTGAAGAATTAATATTTAGACTCCATATGAAATTGTTTAAGAGTCATTGCTCAGTGCTTTTTTAGTGCGTTTTCAGTGTGCTTGAAATTTTAAAAAGGGTTAAAACACTGCCATTTTAGTTTTAAACCATTAACTAATTGAAGATTGAAGCACTGAACAATTGATAATGGATAAAGAGCATTTGTGATGTATGCATGATTTTGAAGCATCAGGCGTCGACATACACCTATCACGTTGGCCAACCCCACAAGGGCACTGGCTGCAACATCAGATTTGATGCCTGCTCCACGGAAGACAATGGTTGAGAAGAAAACAACCGCATTGATACCCGAAAATTGTTGGATCATGAAGAGGCTGGCCCCTATACTTACAACTGCAAAGAGAAATACACCACAAAAAATAGACAGTTAATTGATTAGAAGACTCACAGAAGAAAATTCCATACACTCGAATTCCGAACCCTCAATGAAAGGAATCGAATGTACCTTTCCGGTAACGCTTGCTCAATAGCTCCCCCCAGGTGGCGTCTTCCTCGATAGCCTGAGGATTCTCAGTATTCAGGCCCCTTATAGACTCCTCAAAAAAATTAGCCTTCCCCCATAGTAGCCTTGACGTGATTTCTGCCTCTGCAAACTTCCCTTGCTGGACGAAATTCAAACACGGAGTCTCTTAGGGAAAGTCCAAGTTATATCCCAGTCGAGTCCTATGCTGAATTAAAAAAGAATACTTCTAAATGCAAGATAAATCGGTTTACAATCCATGCGCATGCAATTCAAATGCTGGAATAGCAGCCATGGAGTAGAAATGTGATGGACAGTAGCAATAAATGGAGATAGGTTGCTTGGGAAGGGGTGCAACCTTGACAAGCCAACGTGGGCTCTCTGGGCATTTAAACATGCCCAAGAATAGGAGGATGGCAGGGACTGTGGACAGTAAAAACATGGCTCGCCACCTGATTCAAATAACAGACACAGGATTACACAAATTCAGAACCAAGTCAGCTATTAGTCACCAACGCACCAAAAAGTGCATATGCTGCGGGCTACAACAGGATTTACATCGCGTTTCAAAAGTAACAAATTTTCTAAAATATCTAGGATTAAATCGTACTAAGTCATTCTGTTTAAGTTTAAAATGATACTGTTAATTCACACCCTACAAGTTAAAAAAAACTTATTAGAATCAGTTCGGCCCACAAAATTTTTTTTTTGGGGGGGTGAACTATCACCGTTCACCCCTCCAATGCTACCTATTGACTGATTTCTGAAACACGTAAAATGAAAGATCGGTGTTAAGAGGCAGCCAACTATTACCAGCTAGGCATATCTTCAAGTGGAAGGCCTGCAACAAGAGCGAGCAGAATGCCAATATTGATGCCGATCTGATTCAATGATCCCAGAGCGCCACGATCCTCAGTGGGAGCAATCTGCCAAGATAACAACAATTGCTAAATGAATGACCCTCTTGAGGTAATGCAGAGGATAAGGAAGCAAATTAACCCCTTCAAGGACGAAGCGGCCCAACTTCAGCGTCAAGAATTTTTAGTACTTTTGTGTAACATATATCGAGACTTTCTTTTGTTAGATTTTCATTTATTTTTTACCAACACGTGTAATATTCATCACTGGGTCATATGAAATAACACTAGGCCCCATCGGAATTATATAATCACAACATGATCGTTCAAATTGGTCATTGTAAAGCCATTAAACAGGGGTTACCAAGGACACTCGAGGATTCAAGTAATTCATTTACCTCTGAGATGTACAGCGGCACGACAGCAGAAGAGATTCCAATCCCAATGCCTGCCACGATGCGTCCAAGTACCATGCTTTCAAAGCCGCCTGAAGTGGAACTGTCCCAGCCATGCCACATTCTTTTGAGAAAAAGGACCTAAAATCTACACTCAGCGCCACGAGCCGAATTTCATTGACAAATATCACTGCATTTCTTTAAACTAACAAAATTCAAGAACTTCACCTTAATAGAGGACCCAGAAGCAGAGGCACTGCATTGAGCTGGAATGTCCGGCGCCGGCCTATTTTGTCTGCTAAAATACCTCCTGAAAAGGACCCTACGGCTGCCCCTGCTAATGTAGAACTCACTACCCATCCTGCACACATGTATGAGTGGATTTCAATTTTTTCCTTCACAAGCCATTCACTTAGGCTCCGCCAACACCAACCAAGTGGCGCTTTTAGCAAACTGGGATTAGTTACAAAATGCCCACACTGCCAAACCTGTGTCTAATAAACCTGGTGCTAACTAACTTACATTCATTCCACCAGTAAACCCTAAACCCCGACTTGAACAAGTGCGCTTATATCAATGGTTTGAAGTGCAATACCTGCCCGCACCAATCACGTACCCACGATTAACTAACTAGAAAGCCTAACTCTCCATGAGTTCCATTGCAAGTGCAGGCACAAAACAGGTTAGTTAACTTCCAACTAGTTAATGGAACTTAACACTCCCGTTGCCAAATTGGCGCTACTCGATTGGTGCGGGCAGAGCCTACACAACTAAATTAATTCAACTGCAATGGACAGATTACCTTGAAGAATAGCATCGTCAGCAAAGCCAAGCCCGGCAGCAATGTGCTCCAGGGAGCCGTTGATCACGCTGCAGCAACAAATCCATTCATTAGTAAAATCGAAGTCCATCAACTAGGAGATCGTGGGCCTTACATGATATATGGACTTGAAAGGAGGTGACTTACCCAAGGTGATACCCAAACAGAAGAGAAGCCAAGCATGCCGTCAGCACGAACGGCAACACGGCATCTCCAGATGACGACCAAAGTTTCCTCATGCCCATCACTGATAATCAGTCAGCTGGAGCACAGTCTGTATCATTAGAGGGAAGGGCATACAACAACGTATACACTGTAATGCAATTCCGGTTGGCTACTGAAACAATGAGTAATAAATTCCCAATTAGTTTGAGGATACTAAAAATATTACGAGTCTCCTGTTGACTGACATCACCTCATCTATTCACAAACCTGGTTGGAACTCAATTAGCAAGTTTGTTGCAAACATGACTTGGCTAAATGTCTACGGTCACTGATCTTTGAATGGAAACGGGATTTTCTACTGTCACTATAATAGTGGTCTCCAACATCCCACTAGGACTGATTGCATAAGAATTTCATACATAGCGATAAAAACTCGATCTCAACAGAATGGGCTCTTATACTACCCAAAGTGATTTCTACAGTGATTCTCTAAAATCACACTCCTACATAATGTTTAAAACGTAAAAATAGCATCCTCTACCTCTCTGACATTCATTCTCCGTAACAGGGAGGGAGTGGTTTACATAATAAATAAAATCCTTGATTAACTCAGCATAGCATAACAGTAAATAGCACAGCATAATCAGCACATCTGAAACGAGTTTCAATTCAAAACATTCAAACAAATCTAAAATAACAATTCCATCCAAATTCTCGAGATCAGCTACCCCCACAGAAGAAACCCTAAATTGCGCTCACCAGCTCCAAAACCACGCCCAGAGATTGATTCAAAAACTAAACGCCCCGCCCACCGCAGCTCGGAAGCAACCCACGCCAAGGAATCGCAACAACTACTATGCTCCTCGGTTGAATCTGAAACCCATCTCTTCAGGCTACATAGGATTCTCCTTCAAGCGGCATTCGTTTCAATAATCGCACCAATATGCTCTACAATTGCGAAGATGCGCAGTTTCGCAACACCACCCACTGCCGAATGCAAACAACGAAAAGCTCAAAACCACCGTGGTGAGCTAGGCGATGTTGTGGTTCGTAACGGCAGTGAGGATTTCTTAGTCTACTTCAAGGGATTTTCTTCATTGTGGGAATGGCGAGGCTCAGTATGTGAACTGTGAAGTTGTTGATCGTATGCAACCATAGATTTGGGGATGCTTTCCTTGGTTTCCTTGTTTTGTTGAAGATCTTTGGTGCAGAGCCATTGGGGGGGGGGAAGAAGACGGGCGTCACTGGGGACGTCATCGTGTATTGTTCGTTCTAAGCTGAAGAGCATCTCCACTCTTTCCCTGGAAAACTGCCTCACCAAATGGCTTTTGGTGGGCTCAAATTCTCCTTTTCTGCTCCACCAACAAATAGTTCCCCACCAAACCTGGAGTAGCTTTGCATTTCTCATTGGTGGGAGTTGCTCTAAGGTAGAAGCACCTATTAGGAAATTGAATAGGAATTGTTCTTTGACACCTAAAAAACGACCTGAATTCAAGTGCAAGTGGACCCAAAGTAGCCATAGGTGGGGTTCCAAAAAGTTGTCACTATCATGAAAGCGGGTCTTGCGTTGGCCAATCATCCGCGCATGATTCAAATTTATTGATTGTATTGCTTTTGGGTGTTTCCGTGTGCACTTTGATGTTAGTCTAGTGTCCACAGTAGGTGCATCTATGCAGTTGTTTTCAAAAATTTGTATTATACTTATACAAAGTCGAGGGTGCATGAAGAAAACAAGTGTCCAATTTAGGTGCTTCTACTTTGGTTGTCAGATTTTTCAAAAAGGGAAACAAAAACAATGGAAGACAAGGAGAATCCAAGCTTGGAGAAGAGATGAGCGGGCCATTATGATTGCGGATTGATTAATTATTTGGGTTGGAGCTGGGCTCTTTTTCTTAGCTCCAAGGTCTGCGGTAGAAGACGTTTTTCTTTCCAGGCTCCAGATTGAGTGGGCTGAGACCCTTTCCAAAGAAAGAGTGAAAATGCTCTAAGTTAATTTCTGACTGATATGCCTTGTACCGTTGTCACAACATATTAAAATAAAAATAAAATAATTTTTTAAATCATAAAAACTTTGAAATTCAATAACTTTCACACCATAGGTCTAAACGCCACGAAACAAAGCCCATGCATCTTTCCTTGCAGAGAACTTTCCGACAATACCAAAAACATGGGCAGGAGGCACACAATCCAGGAGATCATGAAGCCAAAATCATCACTACCTGAATTACAACACCAAAAAACAACCTTAATTATATACTACATGAATGATGAAATTTGGAAATTTGAACTCAATATTGGTTATTGGAATCAAAGACCCTCAAATTAGAAAGGAAAAGTTATGAAATACAAAATGAAAGAGTGAAAATAAGGAGCAAATTTTTTCACCTATTCCAATCATGAGAATAACTGGATGAATATTATAACATAATCTTTGGAATATTGGACGAATACTTGAGGCCCATGGCTTACCTAAGGCTCATCTAATCTTAAGTTTTTTTTCATTGCATGGGAATGAATTGGGGATAAATGTAAAAATTTGCACTCTATTTTGAAGTATCTTGTTAGGTATTTTGTGAACTTGTCAACTAGATTCACAATCCTTAATTTTGAACATGAATTCAAATTTTTCAAATTTGATTATTTAATGGTAAATAATAAATTCTTACATTTTATCCCTAGGAAAAAAGACTTCAAGACTACAATAGATGAATTCTAGCATTGGCCAAATTGGAGTCAGACAAGGATTGGGTGATTGCAAGAAAGGTTGATTGATTTTGTTACACTTAGGCAAAATTGGGGTTGTCTTCTACTATAACTGTTGAATTATGAACCCAATGCCCAAAACAAAAAACAAAAAGTTTAGATGTCTTGATTGTAATTGTATCCCTTATTTTTCAAAATTTTAAAAAAATCATTTAATATTTAAAATTCAATTTCTCTAATTTGTCACACTTTCAAATTTAGGGGGTTTGAATACTATTGAGTGGCCTAATTTAATGATTTTCAATTGAAATTTCTACAATATATTCTTCTAATAGGCAGACATGTTCCTACCAAAGGGCATCTAAAAATACATTATTTTATGTCCTTATTGTGCAAATAGGCCTCCCTTGCGCGCGCACTTGTGAACAATAGAAATGGTTTTCACCTCATTTTTTTGGTTGAAGCTCATCACTAGGAAGTCTTCCCCCAAATGGCCAATTTTTAGTTTTTTAATTATGATTTTTCCTTTTTATTACAAATTAAAACGTCAAAGTATGTATTTTTTGGGACATATTCCCGAACTTAGAATTGTGGTGAAAAAATAAAGTGAGCTTGTGAAGTGTAGCTGCCCTGTCTTTTGTAGGGCCAAAAAAATGATCTCAGTGATTTTGAATGCTTATATCTTGCAATCCACACAGTGGAATTTTTCTGAAATTTTTACTATGTGTTCTCAAGTCAGCATATTACAAGATCCTACAATTATAATTGTTAAAAAAAAAAAAATTCCAAAAATTTGGTACTTGTACTAGAAATGGCATTTGGTGAAAATATAGTCATGGAACTTTAGCGTCATACATATCCGTGGGTGGATGCGGTCAACAATACCAAAATATGGAAAGCACTTTTATGTTCCTTCTAGAGTGTGGAATACACTGATATCAATGGAACTTACTCTCCTACCTCCACGCTTACCGATCATCGGTGGAACTGTTCTTGCCTTTTAGTTTCTTTTTCTGCTCACCGGGCTCACATGTAAGCTGATCCTTACATAGAAGGATTCTGTGTCATCCACAAGACACTTTTAGACCGCTGCATTGTTCCAGGGTTAAAAGTGTTGTTACTGAAGATCTTAGGAACAAATTTAGACCTACTTCTGAAACAACACCTCTAACACCAAGTGCGAACATACCTCAAGCTCCGCGTCCCGCGCGCACTAGACTGCAAGGCATTCATTCGCAGACGAGCTTCCCCATAGAACCCGAGCTTCGATGCAAGTGTACAGTCCCCAACACCCGCAACACATGCTTCCGTCATCTCTCCCTCTCTCAGTCTAGTGAACGGGGGCAGGCAGGCAGGCATGAGGTTGGTCTCACTGGTCGCCCCCACGCGAGGAATGCTCACCTTCCACGGCGTCACAAACCAAGCATTCCATGGTGGCACCTCCTCTGCCTTGCCACCTTCTTCACGCCTCCTCACTCCTCACGCAACCACAACAACACTACTATCAACAACAACAACAACAACAACAAGAGCGCCTCCTCGCTCATCCTACTCTTGGAGGGCTTCCAGGCCATCCACATTTGGGACATTTGGGACATTTGGATCCAGGAGGAGCGGAGGAGGATTGGCAGCGATGGTGCGACGCAAGGAAGTCGCGGTTGTTAGTGTCGCTGCTGCCGGGCTCGCGGTTACTGCCCGCGTCGTCATGAGCATGTTGCGGCGCAGCCATTCGGGTGAGGAGGGGGATTGGGGAATGGCGAGATTAAGCTCTGGGGACTGGATTTGGGGAATTTCAGGGGGATCGGGGATTTAGGGTTAGGAATGTGGCGTTTTATGGCGTGTTGGGAAGAATTTAGCGATTTTGCGGAGTAACTTGGTGAATTTGAGTTTGGTTAGGAGATTAAGGTAGCTGGAGTTTTGGGTAGAAAGCAAGAATTTGAGGGTGATTTCTCGAAATTGACTGAATTTCAGGGGGGTGAGGAAATTAGGGTTTAGGAATGTGGCGATTGATTGCGTGTTGAGAAGAATTTAGCGATTTTGCTGAGGAAATTGCTGAATTTGAGTTTGGTTTAAGAGAGGAAGGTGGCTGGAGTTTTGTTTTTGGAAGAATCTAGCGAGATTGGTCTGTTGGTCTGGAGGACTCTGTTGGATTTCAGGGGGTTCAGGAAATTAGGGTTTAGGAATATGGCGTTTTACTGCTTGTTGGGAAGAATTTAGCGATTTTGCGGAGTAATTTGCTAAATTTAAGTTCGGTTAATAGAGTAACGTGGCTGGAGTTTTTGGTTTTTAGTATGAAGCAAGAATTTCAGGGGATTTTTCGAAATTGGCTGAATTTTTGTTTTGGTGGTTGGGGTTCTGAGAGGTTTAGGGTTTTGTGCTTGTTTGTGTGCGGGTAGATGTTTCGGATGGGATTAAGGTGCGTCTCAAACTATCGGCATCAGACATTTTGAGAGTAGCGGACCAGATAATTTCGACTTCAACAAGTGTCCATGACGCAGTTGCTGCTGTTCCCCTTGATCAAGTAAGAATAAGAAAAATGCTGCCTCCAGCCCTAACTCTTAGGTCCATGAATTGATGTTTTCTTTCGTATTTCACGGATTGCAGTTTTAAACCCGGGTTCCAGGTCCTTAACGTATTGGTAACGAGGTTCTTGTTTTTGTTGGCGTTTCTACAGGTGAACTATGAGAATGTGATTGCGCCATTGGCAAATCTAGAGTCAGAGGAGTTTGCATTGGTTCAAAGTTGTGTGTTTCCTGCCCTGGTGTCGACTTCGAAGGAAGTTCGAGATGCCAGTTCTGAGGCGGAGAAACGAATTGATGCCTACAATGTGAAGTGCAGGTAGTTATGTATTTCAATGTTAAGTTTTCAATCTAATGTGTCTAATGTGCTGCATGAAACTCTTGGTGTGTTTTATTGGACACAAGTGAAGTTGTGTAATGGGATGTCTTACTATTTGGTGCCATGTGCAGTATGCGCGAAGATGTATACCGTGTTGTGAAGGCCTTTGCTGAGAAGGCCGATCCTTTGAGCCCTCAAGCCCAGCGATTTGTGGACCATTTGGTGAGTCCCTTCCTTTCACGTTTTCTCGTAATTAGGGTGGCTACTCGGTTCTAAAGTAGAGTATACTATCTACGTCACTATAAGTAATTTAACATACTTAGGACTGTGAATCTTTGGAGGTCACTATGGAGCTGTGGAGAGATCCCTTTGGGTACTAGAGCCAATCTGTTCAGATCAAGTTTTTTGCTCACTGTGTACGAATTTAACAGGAGTCAGTACAAGAGACGGGATCAGGTCCCTAATATCCTGTACTTTATAACCCGTTCGGTTTGAATTTAGTTGTGCGTAAGGTTTTCCTAGACAACATAAAGTAGAGGCTCCATTAACCATACAGTACATTAGAGGCTCCATTGACCGTACATGTGAACTTTGATTTGTGCGGAGTGTGAATGGAACCTCCCCTTGTTGTATTGTGAATGAAAACTTCACATTATTTATGATCTTTACTCCTCACTAGTGGAGACGCTCTTATGGATCTCGTTTGCTGCAGGTCAGAGATTACGAGAGATTGGGTTTGAACTTATCTGCAGACATTAGGAGGAAGGTCGAGTTTTTGAAGACCACCATTGGCGAGCTGTGCATCGAATTTCAGCAGAACATGAATGAAGAGAATCGACGCCTCTACTTCACTGAAAGTGATCTAGCAGGATTACCTGCGGACTTCATTAAGGTCGTACTTCTGTAGGAATCTAATCTTGCCTGGGACTTCTGTGAGATTTGAAAATTGCAAGCACAGAGCCAGTGTCGTAAGATCAAGTATTTAATAGTCAATTATTCTTGTGTGGCTCGTCTTCGTAGCCTCTTCTGCGTTCCCGTGGGGTTTCTAAAGCCTTTTCTTTGTGGTACCGCTCTTCAGGAACTTGCTCGTGATAGCGAGGGCAAGCTGGAGATCAACCTGAAGTATCCTCATTACTTTCCTATCATGGAGCGATGTAAGGTATGCCAGTTCCATCTCCACTATTGAGGCTGTTCTGATGGATGATATAGACTGACCAGTAGGCGTGAAGAATTTAGATTCCAAGCTTCGTGATGGTTACTGGTGTTGTAACGCCTATCATTACGAAGTTTAATGATCCTGCATATATTTTGCCGTTGACTCTACGCTGTCTGAGGTGAGGAGTTGCATATGCGTATAGATGGTGCTTCCTCTTGTATATCGAGGCGTTATTATTACATTAGAAATCGTAAATTTTTTTATCATTGTTCTTCTGTCGCTAAGGCTGCACCATCTTCATTGGGCAGGTGGGAAGTACAAGGAAAGCTGTGGCCATTGCCTATGATCAGCGTTGTATGGAGGAGAACGTGACTATTTTGGAGAAAGTGGTATGTACTTGATCCGGGGGAATACGTTGTACTGCTCCTCACACGGTCTGGGACTATGAGGCAAATTGTATCCTTAGTTGGGTCACTTGGTTTGTGTTTCTACCAGGTGGCGATGAGAAATGCAATGGCACAGTTGCTAGGTCACAGGAATCACGCCGAGTATGCAATAGCTACTCGCATGGCCAAGTCTCCTGCGAAGGTAATATTCCCTTTTCCTTCTATATTCTTTGTCATTGAATGTCTTATGGCAAAGCAAAGAGGCGAAGAAGACTGCAGCTGATGGAGGGATTAGTCATCTCATCAGGTGTTGATTTTGGGTCTTCTTGTTCAGGTGAAAAGTTTCCTGGAGAATATATCCAGCAAAATTTCCCCTCTTGCCAAGAAGGAGCTTGCAAAGCTAGAAGCTATGAAGGTATGTACTTGTCAGCGTGCTGGTGTAACCTCCTCATTGAGATGTAAAATGAGGCACTGCTACTGTGACTCTTAGAAGTTTGCATGTCAAAGTTAGAATGCGTTATAGCATATTGTTATGTCTTAAATTGTGACTAGGAGACACTGCTCTAGCACCTCGAATAATCGATTATATTCTTTAATCTACTGTGCAGAGTGAGGAGGAAGGTGATGAACCTTTTGGTTTTCAAGATTTGAGGTACTACATTCGAAAAGCTGAAGAGTTGGAGTTTAAAGTAGACTATGAGACAGTAAAGCAGTACTTCCCTATAAATGTCGTCACAGCTGGCCTGCTTCAGATTTACCAAGACTTGTTAGGTTCGATGCTCATCTTGTGATGGATACATTGTGTCTACATTTAGCAGTATCTAAAGCAGTGAGATTCAGTATCTGAATCTCAGCACACGATGGCCTTGGTGTCTTGGTGTTCCAGATTATGTATATTATTGTTTTGCTTCTTTGAATCCGTTTATTCGAAATGCATGAATATCATAAGTGACATAGAAGTGATTCTGATACTTTCTTTCAGTCAACTCCTGGGTTTCTAAGTGTTGCCAGTTACGTGTCTGCAGGTTTGAAATTTAAGGAGGTTGCAAAGCCCACGGTGTGGCATCCAGAGGTTCATCAGTATGCTGTGACTGATGCAGAGACAGGAGAACGCATGGGTTACTTTTATCTTGACCTCCACCCTCGGTAGGTGATGAATGTTTGAAATGTTCATTCAGGACTGAAATAATGGCTAGCCTTTCATGATTTTACGGTAGCTTTTCTGATTTTGTCAGTTGCTTTGAAAGCTATGGAATGTAAGTATTAAGCTTTGAAAGCTGCCCAAATGTCTCATTTATAATCATTGACAACCTGGACCAGGGATGGGAAATACACGCATGCTTGTGTGTGCTCACTGCAGCCAGGGTGTGTGCAGAAAGATGGCACTCGTCAGGTAATACTCTACATTCTGGTATTCAGTTGAAACAGCTAGTTTATCAATGGAGAAATCATCAAGAAAACAATAAAGTTTTTTTTAATGGTAACTAGAACCAATGTCCATAGCCGCTGTAATTATCTGCTTCCCTTCTGATTCAGGTTCCAGTGGCAGCGATGTTGGCGAATTTTACCAAGCCCACAGCAGAGAAACCCTCATTACTGGGGCATGCGGAGGTTGAGACATATTTTCATGAGTTTGGACACGTGGTAAGCAAATAGCTGTTACTACTCTGATATGCGTACTTGGCAAGTACTATCTGTGGCTTCAGTATAGAGTCCAGCCCTTATTGATGGGTTCTCTTTCCATGCTTTCCTTGTTTACAGATGCATCATATATGCAGCCGTGCATCGTTTGCAAAGTTCTCAGGACTGCGTGTTGAAGAAGATTTTGTGGAGGCTCCCAGCCAGATGCTTGAGAACTGGTAAATTTTTTTGTGTGGTCGTTCTATGTTTGTTTTGGTTTCTTATTTTCCATAGTTCTATATTCTCTCCACAGTAATAATATGAATGCGAGTTCTATGTTGTCTTGATTTGACTCTGTTTACTTGCAGGTGTTTGGAAAGTGCTTCATTGACGATGATGAGTGGTCATTACAAGGTAGACTTCTTTCTCTCTATTCAGGTTGCACTGTCAGACAAGGCTAATAGTTCACTAGGAACGGACTCTGCCTTGTGTTTTGTGCAAAGCTGTTTTTTTTTACTCAAATTTCTCCACCACATGAGGTCCTCATATGTTAGGAACATTGTTGCAGGATGTGGATCAGCCTTTACCACAGGACATTTGTGAAGCTTTGATGAAGAAAAAGCGTGCATACGCTGGTCTTCTCACCAAACGTCAACTACTGTTTGGTATATACATCCATTTTTTTTTCTAATGCGTAGTCTTGAGATGTTGGCATCATTATCACTTTCACTGTTTGAGAATCGCAGAACGTTTATGTTGCAGGGTCATACTTGTCAAGAATACAAGTATTGTTGATTTTGGAATGCTTGCTGATATTTTTTGTCGAGATGTTCAGGGCTTTTTGACCAGTTAATTCACATGCGAGACAAAGCGGACACAGCCGCCATTCTCAAAGACCTGACACCCAAGGTTTCAGCTTCCTACATTGCACTTGTCATCAGAGATTTTCGGAATACCAGCTTTACATACACCTTATGCAACTTTGTTGTCATCTAGGATTTGTTATCCAGTAATCTCCCTCTGCAATTACATGAAGATTGTGTCCATTAACTGCCACGTCATAAGCAGGTGATGGAGGGAATCACTATGCTGGACGGGACTAATTTCAGCGCCTCATTTGGTCATATGGCGGGTGGCTATGATGCTGCATACTATGGTTATCTTTGGAGTGAGGTAAATAACGCTACTTTAATGTCATTCCAATCCTTAGTTAGAAAGATTGGATTGTTACATCTGCTTTCTTTGGACCCTACAAAGGTTTTTAATTCTCAAGAGATCCTTTAGTCCCTTGAACCATCCAGGATGTCTTTCCCTAATATCTACTGCTATTATTTGGAGTCTTACATCGAGTTCAAATTGCTATTTCTTAAGATTGGCCGAGTAACTAGTAAGATCAATCTCAGTGATATATGATGGATCTTTTGCTGCATCCTGTGCTATATGCTTTGAGCACTTCGAAGTAGTTTGGGTGTATGAAAACAAGCACAATCTCCTTGCATGCAGGTATTTTCTGCAGAGATGTTTGAAACCAAGTTTAAGGGCAACGTGCTTAGCAAGGTAGCCGGCAGAGAGTATCGAGACAAGGTACTATTTCTTTGATTGCATCTGCAACTGTCCTTATTCAAGATTTGGTTATGCAAGGAGGACGCTTGTTAGTTATCCATATAATTCTAGAGAACCCTTGTTGACCGCCCTGTAAATTGGCATTGAAACGAATCCTTATCACCTTGTTTTGTGAAATTGATCTTAGTTTGAACAATTGAGAGCTCCGTATGCCAATGAGCCACTGTCTTCACAACTGAGAGTATGTGGAGCATTAATTTTGCTTGATTTGCTCTGTTTTGGAACAACTTTGCTCTAAATAGCTCTTAGTTGGCTCTGTTCTCAAGTGGTACCATGCCACTACTAAAGAATGTTATTATGTCTTAGGCCCTACATTTGCAGCAATCGGAGAGGATAATCGAAACATTCTCTAGTCAACCGTTAACTTGAGATTTGTTGACGTTATCCCCTGTGCCAGGTTCTTGCTCCCGGAGCTACTAAAGATGCTGCAGTCATTGTGCGGGAGTTTTTGGGAAGGGAGCCAACGCAGGAGGCATTTTTGAGAAGCAAGGGACTGTAGGTTGTGTATAACGTGTTGTGCTCACGAGAGGTTGTCATTGAATTGGGTAATTTTTAGGCAGGTGGAACAAATAGATGAGTCAGAAGTTTCAAGTGACTCCTTTTTGTGTTGTGTTGTGCCTGAGCTATCTGCCTTTCAGACGACCAGAGAAAAGGATACAGATGGGGTCTCCAACAAGACCAGTCATTCCGAGCTGTCTACGGTTTAAGATCTGAGTGTGACAGATGCTCAGAAATATTTTTTTCATATTAAAAAATGTTCAACGGTTCAATTCTCTTTGAATATATATGAACATTCGACCTACCGTACGTGTAGGTCAATTTCGTAAATAATTAGGGAAAAATGGGAGCATGTCTAAAATATGAAAAATTGTACAACTATTTCTGGAAATCTGAGAAAATTTCATTGTTGCCAATTCTGAATATTAAAAAATCATTCTTGAGAAAATGTAGAGAAAGGAACATATTTACACATGAACAGAAAAAATCAGTCCATTTCATCACGTGAAGAGGAGCAATCAGAAAATTAGGAGTGAGGACATGCCGAAAGCCAAGAAAATTGGGTCAAGTTATTTCAACACCCAAGTGTTGTGTCGAATCTGATTTGAATGTATGATATAACCATGGTTTGTTGATTTTCTAATTTTAGAGTGACACGACAACTTTGGTTTATACCATGATATTTTTCTCCTATGGTGAAAATTTCAGATTTTTTGAGCATATTTTGTATTTGATATGAAATTTTTTTGCTTTGTCCTTGAAAAAGTTCACAATAATTTCAAATTTTCACAAAAAAAGCTGGAAATTTTACTCCTTGTAGAAGATATATATGTAACTTCATCTCTGAAAAATAAATGTAAGAAAATTCATTCATATATACTTGCAAAATGATAGCAATCAAAGTGAGATTCTAAAGTTAGAATTTGTGGTTATAGGTCCATCCTTTCAAGGTTAAGGAATTTGAAGTTGCCCAAAATATACTACATGATGATTTGTGGATTATTCACCATCCTATGTAGAAAAGTCAACAATACCATAAAGAGAGGATTTTCAACATTACCTTCTTGCAAAAGTGCTCAACCAAGTTCCAAAAAAATTGGATGAAAAATTGTTTTTTTCCGTCTCCTATAGACAATAAATGTCATCCAAAAGCCCATTTTTGGCCTCACCAACATTTCAAGGTTAAACACCAAAAAACACCCATATGGATGTCTAATTTATACCTTAGAAAGTAGACCTTCCAAAAGAGCAAGGAAGTGGAGAGCTACCACATACACAAAGTCTATGAATTAATAATCATGGAGTGCATTATTGCATTCAATCATAGGATTTGTTATTGCTTATAGAAGCAATGTTGAAATCATCAATTCTTCTTGTATCTCCCAATGGATAAGAATGTAGAATCAAAGACCCCCCTTCTTGTTTTTACTAGGAACCCGGTAGAGAATTTGTTGTCTAGGTTCCTAATTTGATGTGTGTCATCAACAATGGAATGTGTAGTTAAAGAAATGATATTTTGGTATTGCTATGACCTAGTTCATTGAGTCAATGTAATGTCTAATTGCAAAGTTGAGAATGGAATAAGAAACATAGAGATCAATATTGCTTCATATCTTAGTTTTTATTAGAGCAATGTAGAAATCATCAATTCTATGTGTCCTCTATTGGGTATGAATGCAGAATCAAAGGACTTTCTCTGCTATTAGTTTCACAGTGCGTCCCTAACCCCTAAATGCCTGAGGCACCAAATTTTGGTGTCCACAAAACTTTGAAGTTAAATAAAACCTAATTAAGCTGCTATTTTTAGTTATTTATATTTTTGAAAAATTCTTCTTGAAGTCTAGTTTTAGCATCAAAATCTGATTTTGAAAATGATTGATTATGATTTTTCTATCCAAGATTTTGTGCAAGGGTACCCATTGCAACCTTGACTTTCCGTAGTGTTGAGGGCTCTTGGAAATCAACCTCAAATACACTAGATCTTGGAGGAAAAATCATATTAGAAATTCATTTAAAAAAATTGTAGAGTAGATTTTGAAAAGCCGTAAATTGATTGGGGTTATGCATGTTAGGTTCTTTAACCTCATATTATTTTGTTAACCAACTTTTTAGATTTGGCATGTGAAAAGAAGATTGAAAGACTTCAAGTCACTTTCGCAGTTTTAACACCCTCATGTTCAAACATTATACTCTTTCAATTCATAAGTGATATTGTTGTATTTTCTTTTCCTATATGATCTGTGGCATGTCTAGTTTGAATTCGTACGATTACAGTTCAAAAAAAATTGATACAAGTTATCAAAATGTTGGCTTTTTGTTCAACTTAAAGCAAATTCCTAGAAGCTCAGAAAAGGCCTTGGACATTTAGGGGCTAAGGATTAAGACATTTTGCAATGGAGATTCCTAATTCTACATGTATCTTTGGCATTGGAATCTGTAGTTACAGAGATGATGTTCAATATTGCTATAACACAATTTTTGGAATCAATTCCAATTCTTCCAAGAAGTCTAACCTTCTAGTTAAATCTTCACCAACTAACACGGAATTAAGGTAGAGACATCCAAACGCACCAACATGCGCCACCTAAAGAAATGCTCACCCTATGTACATTTCTTAATCCTTAAAGGACCAAGTAGCATTTTTGGCAATATAGAATTTTCGGTTATCCATTTATGAAAGGAATTTTCATTTTTTTTCTTTTAAATTTTCACACAACACGTGGTCAAAGAGTAGCTTTAAGGCCTAACATTTTTCATAACTTTTAACTACATGGTTAAAAAGTTATTTTATGATATGTAGTTTCTTTTGGAGCCTAGATAGTATGGACAATTAAACAAAAATCACTTTTTAAAAAATAAAAATTTGAAATTGGTTTTCTAAATATTTCTATATATATATATACATATGTAGAAAGCTTTGAATCATTCTGTTTTGATTAATGAGATGAAAGTTATGAGGAGTTTTAGTTTGCGGGCATTTATAGAATCTCTCAGTACTCACAAATAAACTTTGAAGTCCTTTATTTAATCCAAATTTCAATATTTTTGTAGAAAAAAAAATTATAGGATGTAGATATTTTATTACAACATTACAACTATTTGGATTGGCATTTTTCAATTCCATTACTAAATTCTTAACAATTTAGTATTTTAATGATCCTCACTTCTTTCTTCTTACTATTTTTTTCAAGCATGAACATGAAATTTTTTTGTCGGAATTTTTTATATGTATTCCCCACTTATTTCTTCAATATATTAAGAAGGATTGTAAGTTGTAGGATCTACACATTTTTGTATAAAAGTTCAAAAGATGAAATCTAACTACTTGGGAAGAGTTGAAAATACTTCTTTTTAAAACCCAAGCTTCATGATCTTGCAATTGGTAAGATTTTTTGTTCTGAAATTTTAGAAGGGTGTATCCTCACAAATTAACTAAAGGATCCCATAGTTAAAAAATAAATATAGATGAAGATTTTTGCCTTGCTTCAAAGAGTAGTATTTTGAAGTAGTTTTGGGCCCCTAACAATAAAGAACTTTATGGGTTAAATCAATATGTACCTGTTTCTTCTAAAAAATCAATAAACAATTCGAAAACATCTACCAATTAAACAAAATTTGACTTTTTATAACTTTTGCATATTGTATCCAAATGATGCATTCTTTAAATCTCCTATCACTTACCAATGTGTAAATATGAAATTTCACAAAGCCTAAAAAACATTCCACATTAGAAAAAGGGGTCCCTACATTAGTATTCTGCTACTGAGAACATAGCTGATTGATGTTAGGTCAACTCATTATACATAATATTGTGTAAAAAACAAATTAATTTTGTTAAAACAAGAAACAAAGAAACAAAGAAAGATATCTCAGAAAGCCAGGAGGAAAAATACATGACTCGTTAGGGCTTGGCTAACAAGCCCGTTTCATCAACTCAAGAAAACAAATACGGTACACAATCAAATTGAGGGTAAGAATTACCGCTCCAAGATCAAAACGGAGCAGGTCAGAAAATCCAGATCAAAAAATCAACAAAAGCACCAAAGCTCCTGTAATGTTACAATGGTGTACAGCTTGAATCTCAAGTCTGCCATGAGAGAAGAATTTATTCAGAAGACTGGATTAAATTCCCCTTCGGGACATTAGGCTCAAATGATAGCCCACACAGATCCACAGCCCACCTCTGAAAAGAGAAAAATAGAGGGGTGGTCTTATTTCCAGGCTCTTAAATGATGAAGTATGGCAACTGTATCCACAATTGATTTACAATACACAAAAATGACACTCTAGAAAGAGCACATTGACGGGTGTAGCATTTCATATCACACAAATGACTTAAGTGACACCAGAGGCTTGCAAAGTTGGTTGCTGCACATCTTGTTTCCCTTCCGAGTCTGGCTGCTCTGTGTCAAAGTAGGATTCCAAAATTGCAAGCCGTTCCAACGCAGCAAAGTCAGCACGAAGGCCAATGAAGGCACTCCCTATTCTAGCACAGCTGGTTTGAGGCCAACGACAACTTTCGCCCGGTCGCAGCCTACAACTGCTGTTAAAGTCAGCCCCATTGGGTCTTCGAAATTCATCGGATGGTGATTCCATATCTGGTTGCATGGATACAGACACTGACAACTGCCGCTCCGCGCTGGTATCCTCCTCTACTGTGCCATCTCCTGCTGTACTTGAAGCCTGGCCCCTATTGTCTCCACGTCCACTGGTAGTCTCTGGGCTATCGTCATCTGAGGCATCTAAAAGTTGTGGTGTCAAATTATTTATACGAATCTTGCAACCAACGGCCTCTATAACTTGCTTCAACGCTGCTGTTTCCCGCCGCCCACGCACTACTGAAGCCACGGCTTGTAACCGCCCTTGTTTTTCCTCCCGCAGCTGCTCCATTAGCACTTCCCTCTCTGCTAATAACTCCTGCACTTTGTCTTCTGCTGTGTTCTTCGCCTGCACAACAGCAAACAAAAATTAGACCCATAACTACGACACGATAATATTATGTTAGATAAGGGCTGCAGGTATGAGCTACTGCAAGATCTCGCTATCTGTTTGCTTATTTTTGTATCAGATCAATAATAAAATGAAACCATTGCTAGATCTGTATATTCATGGTCTTGAAGTTAGCAAACGTGAATACAGTCAATACGATGGCTTGACGAGGTTTGCCAGATGAATGATTAAAGATAAGTAGGAGAGTATAAAGAGCTCACTATTCGAGCTGACGAGAAGGTCTCAGCAAGTCCATGGGTAGCTGATTCAAGGTCACCACCATGAGTCCAACCAACAGGAGGGTTGCCCCCAGTACTTGCAAGGCTGGGACAAGACCAGCGCAAAAAGTACTGGCGCCATAAGCTAGGAGCGGAGGCTGCTGCTGGTGGTAGGAGCACATCAGCATTTTGAGAGCTATCGTACAACAGGTTGAAGTGCTCATGATCTTTCCCCCGGGGCTCACGCTTGCGCTTCAAATATGTCCACACACAAGCAGTAGTTTCTGTAACTCCTCCCTGAACCCTTTCCTTCTCACTGCACATCAACAAATTCAACTAACATTAGGACTAACATTAGGACACTTCTGCAAATTTCAGTTGCCACAGCACCAATCTTCAAAGCTCCCATATCTAAGTAAAGAGCGAACTTGCAGTTCCAATCGACAAAAGGATAACAGCTCTATGTCGTCAAAGTTATCTTATGTAACAGAAATGGGATTGTAACAAGGTTGCATAACACCAGGATTTGAATGGGAAGAGATGTCAATGGACCTGTTACAGAGATAAGTTCCAAATCGGCATGAAAGTACGCAATCCATGAGCTCCACCAGGTATGCCTGAGTGAAAACGAAAGTGAAATCCATTAATAGGCAAGTCGTACCTTGAACTTCATTCATCAAACACAGCAGTCTCTTAAGCCACTTTCTGTTTCCATCATGATTCATTTCTAATACCTTCATCACCAATCATTTCATTTCATTTCAGGACTTGAAAGTTGGCGAGCCCTGGATAATGACAGTGAAAGATAACCTGACGAGACAATAATAAACGTAGAAGTGTGTCACAATCGCAAAAATGTAACGTACCTGAGTAAATTCAAAAGCACTTGGGTAGATTCGCAAAAGTTGTGCCACAGCATCCATCCACTGTGACAGCAGATGAATTAGTCACGTAATAATCCATTTTTTAAAATCAAAATATGCTCATATATCACATCTATTGAAATCAACAGGTCAAAAAGGTACCTGAAGAAAAATTGGTGAGTAGTGACTTGACTGTGCACCCGGAGATTGACCACCGACAGAGGACGAAGATGAATTCTCAACAGTCACTCGCCGTGGTGAGGTGGAAGTTTGGCCTGCTTGCCTCATTATTGAATCAGTTGCAGCCAAGCTCCGAGTCCCAGTAAATGTGGGAAGTCCTAGTCTATCCGAAAACATATGCCCGAAAGCCAGCCAGTCCTTCTCTATAAGTGCCTGTTCATAACAGACATTTTCACTTGTGAGGTGGTGACAGGCTCAAGAAGTCAAAGTCAGCTAGAGACTACAAAAAATTGATAATCTTTCAGACTATTGTCAGCAGAAGCAAAACATTAACATTTCCAAACACTGCGCTACCATGAAATGCAAGTAAATATACCGACAGAGAGATGCGTTCATGCAGGATGGCCGAAATAGACATCTTTACCTGAAAACCCTGAAAGGTACGGTAATATGGATCAAGGAGGAGGCTTGCCAAAGTGACCAATTGTGCAGTTCTATCCCATCCATCACTGGAAAACCACAGTACAACTTCTTAGTTTCTACATAGTATCCCTACAAAATTGATAAAGGGTGTATGAAGATGAAAGCTTTGCATATAATGGTTAACAGAGAATAAAAATACGAATCCATATTCTGCGCTCAAATCATCCTGAATGTGGGTGCATGATCAGACAGCTTAGGCAGAATAGGGAAGTACTCAATGTGTCACCTGCAATGAACCAAAACGGAAGCACCCTCAAGGTGAATGCGAGAGGCAATCCACACGGCACTAGTCAGAATCTTATGACAGTGTAGTAGCCAGCCACTATCCTCCAACGCTGACGCTGCTCCAGCTACACTGGCAACATTCCCTCCAACCCATGCGCGTCCTCCACTTCGCTGCACACAAACCCTGCCTGCGTAAGTTCAAGGACGAGACAAGCCAGCAGTCTCTAGGATTCCAAAGAGTAACAGTCAAGCCAAGTTGGTTCCCTCATACCAATTGACACCAAAGCTACTGAAAAAGGAACCTTGCATACCAATAAGGAAGACGATCCATCAGAGGAACACGCGCCGTGAGTATCTAAGAAATCCCTCATCTTAGTCAAGCTGTCACGCATCCCATGAATATTATCGATGCCCAAGAAAATCACCTGGGGAATGGTATCAAAAAAACCCATCAGCGGATGTCTTAAACAGTGCACAGCTCTTCGTACCACAATAACAGTAAAACAACTTTTACCTCAGATTGTAGATAATTAGCAGATGATTCCGACCCACCCCCCATTGCACCATTGGCTAACGCATTCTTTCTGGGTCGAGCATCCGCAATATATAACTTCCTGCGGCAAACAAGTGACCTTCATACGAGCAAATAGGAAGCGCTCATTGAGCATAAAAGCGCATCAACAAGTCCCATGTAGAATGTTTGATGAACTTGCAAGGCAGACCAGTGTAACCTGTCTTGCATTGCAGGTTTCAAACCAAATCTAAGAATCAAAATTCTAACATGGGCAGTATCGGTTCTAGTCTATATAATTGGGATGAAAGAAACTCTAGACAATGCAGTTACTATGAACTGTATAAAGCCCTTCTCACCAAACACTGCACATAATTCCTTCAGATTCATACTCGTAATACTATGGCCAATAGATGTCAGTACACAAAACATACCTGCGCTGATTTGCAGTATTACAAACAGTTGCCACAAGCTTTTCATCTGCGGGACTGCAAAACATCAAGGCCTCCGAAATTCAGTAATCGCAACCCTTCAAGAATGAGCTTTTGCTCTAACCACATATCAACTGTCAAAGCAAAAAGTAATGAAACTTCAAAGAACAGTCTCCAGCACTCTAGTTCTCATGCACAATTGCACCACACCCAGAACATCCTACCTGCGTGTCATTCCAAACCCCGTGAATGGCTGGGAAGATCGAGCAAGAACAGCTCCATTATCTGCATATTGCAGCAAGTACCAATCTTGAGAGACGCATGAAGGTTGAAAGACACATGAAGGTTAGATGCACATGCGACGCTCAACATATAATACCATAGGACCTGAATAATTAACATAAAATCAAAATGGAAAATGCAAGAACTTACCAGGGTGCTGCCAGCAAAGGTGCGCTAGCCTGCCTCTAGAGCGAAAAAGAGCAGCCTGCAGTACTTCGTCATCACTGTACATGAAAAATAAAGAGACCATCAGTCTGCCTCCATATTTATCCTCCATAAGCATGCTACTAATAAAGATATAGAAGTTTCCAGCAACGTTAGCTTACTGAAGTACCTGACAGAGGTTGGCATCACCATAAGCGATGGATATGTTGGACAAACGTTGTATTTTGCATTCGCTTCGCAAAGTCGCCAAGAACTGCCACGTTGGGATTGTTCCATCGTATTTCGAGAGGCATGATTATCCCTTGATATAAGGCGGATATATTCCGCACGCAATCGTTGGCGCGGGTCACCACTTGTATGGAAGGCATCGGAAAAGGCGTACAAATCATAAAGTCGCGTAGGTCTAGTTCGATATGCCAACGCCTCGCGGACCTTCCTCCTCTGATAAAATCAAGTTCGCCAGACCTTCTGGTGAGTCCCTACAATTACTTCGGTATCATAAATCGACAGAGAACGGACAACTGAGAATACTGCGTAAAATAATCTTACACCCGGGAACAGAAACATGTCTCGAAATTGGAATTCACCTGCTTAGTGTGATGCAGAAACCCAAACGTAACAGTTCGCAAATCCTTCCCTTCAATCATCAAACAGTAAATTAATAGGTCTGAAGCATTCGTCTTCTTCTATTGACAGAAATGGACAAACACATGGGCTTGATTTACATAATTGAGGTGAATTAAGCAGGATACATATATGTTGACTATGTATTCAATTAACATAGAAAATGACGAATTAGTCCAAGGAGTAATCCTCGTTGAGGAATTATTATAGTATAAATACAGAAGATGCTTGAACATCACGCACCAACTACTGTAAGCAAACGCCTTGAGGCTGTGCTTTGAGAAGCAGTGGATGTCTTTGAAACCTGCACCTCAAAAGTCAACATATCACGGTTATCTCTGGCCACAGCTTGCGTAAGATCGATTCACAAAATATCGTGAGACAAACAAATGTCCATTTTGTTGCTGAAGTCGTATATTGTTCTAGGATTATTTAATGTTGAAAATTGGAATATCTACTATTAGACCGTACAAAGGACATTTGTTTGTCTTACCAAACAGCAACGAAATTTGGTAGCTACAAATAGTCTGCCAAATAGTCAGGGAAAACTTGTATGCACTTGCCAGCACCCCCTATTTCGAGGACATGGCTTCTCACCTGCTTAAAAAAGTTTTCGATGGTTAATAAGGGAATAGTTCCGAGCGGTAGCGGCAGCTTTGCACCCCCTCCCTGCGCCATCCACAAAGACCTTCGATTCAGACAAATACATCCTAATGCACCCGAGAGTATATCCTCACTTTACAAGCGTTTCAGACCAGAAACGAGTCAAAGATTTTACAATCATAAAGCCCTGACCTCAAAACGATCTTCATCAAAACCAGGTGTGTGTACATATGTCAATTCAACAAAAAATCGCCAAAAACTCCCATCCTAATATCAACCGCATGCACGTAGGGTTGATCACGTAGAATTCATATGAAAAAGTACTCCGCCGCCATGAGACATACCAGGAAAACTAGTCGGTAGTTTGTGACAAATAAAGTTCCGGCTATCTCCAAATTCACAAGAACCGCACCACGCGCCTGCGCAGAAGTGAAAATTAATTTCATTACTCACAATTAGACAATTCATTGCAATGTTCACAAACTTCTGCGTACCAAAACTAAAAAGCTCAAGTACAGTCGTGAGTTACAATCTTGGAACATCTGATTAATTAAGCTTGTCCTTCCACATTGCAGCCTATTTGTCACCGCAGTAATTCAATCCTCACTATCTCTCGAATGCTCATAAATTCATAAATTACACCGCCTAAATCCAATCTGCACGGCGCATCAAAAATTCGTCCGCCATCAAAGAAAACAAAACAAAAATCCGCACCTCTTCCACAACAGCTTCCGCCGGCAACAGAAAGCCGTCCCCGCCGTGCATCGAAGCTCTCCCTGAGCCCTGCAACCGCACAAAATTCGCAATCCTCACCACGAAACCCTAACATAACACCGCAATCCAAAAAACCAGAAAACTCGAGAAAAAAAAGCAGAAAAATCATATTAAAAAAAAACGAAAAGACGATGACGGTGTCCCACACACCTTGAGCGATGTGCGGTTGCCAACCTCCACAGGCGTCCAGTCCAAGCCATCGATCCAGCTCTCGCCAGTAGCCCCCGCGTCCATCCCGTGCCATCCCACCATCGTCACAACGCTCTCCGCCACCACTCCATCAGTTGAAACTTGAATTGAAACCCTAATTCGCGGATTCACGACGAATGTGAGGAATCCTAGGCGCAGCGCAGAAGCACCATCGATCCTCGGCAATCGTGCAACACTCAGAGCATCTGGGCACAGCCTTCAAGAGTGGAGTTGGCCTTCTTTTGGTCCTTCGTCTTCCTTTTCTTTTTCTCGCTTCGTCTTTCTGCGCTTCGTTATTTTGGGGTTCAAGGCACCGTCAGCGTATTGCTTTAGCTTCAGTTGAGTGCCAGTGGCAACTGGTAAGTTACACTTGACTCCATTTAGGGTAAGGGTCATTTCACACTACTTTTCAAGTCCCAAGTCCCACTAAATTCTTGAAATTTTGATTGGTGGAAAGCTTAAAATTGGGACTTGGGGTTTCACTCTATGTTCCAAGTCCCACGTCACTTCAGGACACCATCTAACCATAGGATGTTGCACTTAATTGCAGTAGTATGAATTGATTGTGTGAAATTTTTTTCAGAAACTTTGACTACATAGATTGTATTCCCTCCGTCCCAAAATGATTTTCTTATTGGCTTTAAATTTCCATCCCAAAACAATCTTCTTGAAGTGACGTGGAGGAAGGGACCAATAGGTGGAATTTTTTTGAGAGAGGAGTAGAAAATTGGAGGGCCACGTACTCTATATATTCTCTGTGCCCATCAATGCATGTCAGAAAGAGTACTCAATTAACAATTTTGTCATGTCATGCCATTGGACAGGAGAGCATAAAAACCTTTGCTTCATTGATTTGTTTTGTTAATTATTAATCATGTTCACAATTAGTAATTTTGTCATGCTATGCCACTAGCTAGAAACAAACAACAACTGTACTTGATTGATCTGTTTTGTCCATTATTAATCATGTTCAAGCCTTGATCATTATTCTCTCCCACTGTCTCCAAAGCCTTGAACAAGATTTCTAGACCTCTTCCTCTGATGTTTTTGTAATGTGGCTCCAACTTCGACAGTACCAGCGCGGGAATGATAAAAAGATTACTTAAACTAGCAATAACTCACAAAATGATTGGCTAGCAGTGCTCCTAAGAATTGTCCCCCAAATCCAATTTTGAAGTACTCCAAAATCACACATTCAAAACTAAATTTAAACTCAAATTTGCAAGACAACATGAGTGCATTCAATTCTATGTAAAGCTCAAAAAAAATTCAAAAAAAATTATTTTTAACCTTAATCTATAACATTTTGTCTAACATGAAGATCATTTGGGGACAAAGGGAGTCATTTTTGTGTTTTTTATTGTACCTTGCTGAACTAGATTATTTTCGGCTTTGAATCTTTTTAATTTAAAATTTTTGCACTATAGATTTTGAATTAAAGAAATTTTAATGAAAAATAGAGCTGTGAGCTTGTAATAAAAGATTTAAAATTTTCATTTTCATTCTTAACCCCTGATGGACCATTGTCTCCTTGGGGCACAAAATGGATTTTGTGCAGATTCCTATAACTTCAATTTTTTTGAAATTTCTTGAAACATTTTCATAAGATAGAAAAACTTATCAGCTTTGAAGGAATATAATTTTTATTCCAATCGATGCCCAAGACTAAAAGTTATGCCTACTTAAACATAATTTTCACAACACCAAGCAGAAAAAAAATCCATAAAAATTTAAAATAATAATTTTTTTTAAATTGTTTCTTATAGGTCTTACTTTTGTCTATATATGAAGCTTTGAAACATTCCACTTGGATTAGTAATGTGAAAGTTATAAACAATCTTGTATTTTGGGCAATCTAAGCATCTTCTTAAAAAAATAACTTACATAATTCATTTTTTAATGTATTTTTCACAATTTTTTGAAAAAATATTGTTTGATAAGGTTAAGTTTGCTTGCTAGAACAATCTCACTATTGGAATTATTGTGTTTCAATACCATCTTAGAGCTATTAACAATTTAATTTTTCTTTCAATCTTAGACCTACTTTTTTGTAATAATTTTTTAAAGAATAAAAATCAAGTGTGTGTTTTTGAATTTTTTGTCCTAGACTTCCTACTCAATTCTTCAACACAATTTTTTTTAATTCAAAGTCTGCAACGCAAACATTTTCCACAAATGGCGGTCAAAGTCATCTAAAATTGCAGGGCTGGCCATTATTCACAAAAATGTTTTACCAAATCTTAATGCTAATATCTTTCGATCTGTACAGTCAAACTTCATGAATTTTTTATCACATGTATGATCTCAAACAATTAAAGTATAAGATCCTATGGTTAGATTCTTGGAAAAAAAAATTTGTTTTCTTCGATGAATGCAACATAAATGGTGGTTTTTAGTGGGTTTTCTTTTACAAAAGAATGACCTTGGTCCTTTAGAGGTTAAAGAAATTGTTGAATAGAAATAGGTATACATTAAAAAAAAAACTCTAATCATTAATAGTTCTAAGATGGAATTGAAACACACTAATCCTAATGGTGAGATTATTCTAGCAAACAAACTAATTCATGAGCTCATCCATGAGGAAATTTTTTCTTGAAAAATTGTGAAAATTGAATTCAAAAATGAATCCTATGAGTTATATTTGAAGAAGATGCTTTGATTGCTCCAAAACAAGTTGCTCTATAACTTTCTCATCACTAGTCCAATTAGAATGAATGAAATCTTTTCATGTAGACAAAACATTTCCTTTGAGAAAAAAATTATTTTATTTTGAGATTTAGTGATTTTTTTTGTGTTGCCCACTACTCCTTCTTTTTTTAGCTTTTTTTAGCATAAATTTTACTCATGTGCTCCAATTGAAATACAAATTATATTTTTTTTAAGTTAGCATGTTCTTCTATGTTGCAAATTTTTTTCAAAAAATCATGCCAAAATTGAGATTGTAAGAACTTGCTTAAACTTTCAAATGTCCTTGGAAAAAAGAATGGCTTAGTCTTTCAAAGGTTAAATATTCAAGACTAGCTTCAGATAAATGAGATTGTATATGGACACACCACTGATCTAAAGCAATCTATTCATCATTTAGTCTATGAATGTAGGAACATATAAGGATTAACTCTTTAACTTCTAAAGATCCAATCAATCATTTTATGGTTGTTGCCTAGCTAATTTTGGATAGCATTTTTGGAATTCTTATATTTTTTTATGCAAAGTAGATTGGATTGTCTTTCAATTCGTGTATTGAAAACTAAAATTGCTATTGTTGAACCAAAAATGATAAAAAAAAATAGCTTAAAGTGTGTAGTATTTGGCTAGTGTTGGAAATTTTACTATTTAGAGAAAGTGTTGATGTTCTCATCAACATACCTTACAGTGTCTATTTTCATAAATCGATTGAAATTTTTTTTTGACCAATTATAGAAATTTTCAATGCTAGAATTAGAAATTATGTTCTTAATATATTTTTGAAGTTAAATCTTCAAAATTCATTTGAATCAAATCAATAAAAATATTTGAAATTCTAACCATGCAAATATTTTTTTTTCTTCATGCTTCACATTCTCTTCTTTGATACAAACTTCAAAAAAGTTATAGAACTTTTTTTAGAATGCATTTGTATTTTCTTCAAATTCCTTGGCTCTTTAGGGTGAAGGATGGAATGTTTTAATTTCAAACAACAAACATATCCTAGTAGACAAGATTGTGATTTTTCATCCATTTTTTTTGTTTTGATCATTTTTGTGTTAGTTCTCTAACCTTTTAATGGTATATAGATTTTAAGGATTTTGTTTTGCAGATATTCTATAATTTAAAGGGTGTCAATATGTTTCACCTCAAAAAACAACTTTCCAATTCTAAGAATGGCCCTTTGAAAATGGCTTCAATAAATAAATAAAATAAAAATCTTAAAAAATCACCATACTTGCATGAAGCTTAAAATAAAATTTTGAACTTAAAAAAAAAAGTCCATACATTAAATTAGGTTGTTTGTTTTGTTTGTAATGGTGAGAGCTCTCGAACTATGCATTCTTCAGTTGTGCTCTTAGTACCGTTAAAAAGCTTTCTATGAGGATGAGTGCATATGCTTGTTTTGTGGTGTTCCAACTCAAAATACAAAAGATATTGAATTCTAAATTTTTTATGGATTAAAAATTATAAAATGATTTTGAAGTTCTTAGTTTTTATTTTATTTAATTTTTACTTTTAGATCCAACCATAATTGCAAAAATCATCTATAAATCATACTTTACAATTTTTGTTTCAAAGTCTTTATTAAATTATTATTCTAAGTTGCATTTTACCACAATATGGGAAATTCTTGATCTTTAAGAGATTAAAATGAATTCAAGTTTATTTTCCTATTTTTACTAAAAACTCAAGATTCACTTGTTCATACATAGCTTGTAACTCAAGCATAAGTTTTATTTCTTTTTATTTGCTTTTCTATTTTTACGGCCCTAAACCCTATTTTTATATTCCTACTCATCACCCTATTTTAGAGGTTAGAGGTCTCTTGAGTTTATTAGTTGAGCTCTTTAACTTGGCAATCAACATCACTCCTACTAATTGACACTTTTGGATTGCTTTGGATGGGTTGATTTAGACATAGAGTTGTGTTGCTTTGAATTGATTGCTTTTGTGCACTCTTTTCTACTAATAAAATTGAGAGTGATGATGGCAGAAGAGATGCAAGAAACAGATTGGTTGCAGGAAGGTATGACAATCGAAATGCGGTCAGACCAAGAAGGTTATCAAGGAGCCTGGTTTATAGTCAAAATCATAAAGCTTCGTTACAAGAAGAATCGAGTGTACCGAGTTGTTGTCGAACATCTAGAATTCATGGAGTCTTGTGAGCTTGATAGCAAGAAATTGCAGGAAACTGTGAAGAAAGATCACTTGCGCCCCTTGCCTCTCAAGCTTCCCCACAAACGATGGAAGGAGAGGGATGCAGTGGAGACTTGGTACGCAAGAGTATGGTGGATAGGTTACATTATACACTACAATGCCAAGAAGGACACATACCTTGTATTCTACGGCCAAAATCACATGGATCTTGAAATTGCTGCTTCCGATATTCGTTCTCGCCAAGATTATGTTTGGACTTGTAGTTGGAACATTTCTCCCGCAATGCAGGTTTGGTTGTATTTTCATTCACTAAGTTAAAAGTTTTGACAATTTTGCTAAAGATATTAGAATATTTCAAGTTCATTTTTTTTGTAATTAGGTAAATGTATACTGTATTGAAGGAATTGAAATCAATTAAAATTTTGTGTGAATGAAAAACAGGAGCCAGCAGATTGGGTGAAAAACAAGGAGACACAAGTAGTGAGGACGCAATCAAAAGCAAAGGGATCATCAACACAAAAAAACAAGGAGACAAAAGTAGTGAGGACGCAATCAAAAGCAAAGGGATCATCAACACAAAAAAACAAGGAGACAAAAGTATTGAGGACACAATCAAAAGCAAAGGGATCATCAACACAGAACAAGTGGTGTGAATCAGATGATTCACAAGACGAAGATTGGGACATAGACAAGTATAAACGAAAGAAAAAACCAAGGTTGGGCAACAAGCTTAGGTAACTTTGTAGTATTTTTTGTTGGTAATAGGTTCAGGAGGGAGAATTTGTTTTGATTTCTTTTACTACTGTATAGGTCCGTGCACTTGCAACGATGGTGCTCAAAATATCAATCAACTGTGATGCACACTAGCAAAGACGGTGCTCAAAATAAAGTTTCATTTGTCATGTGCCAGTAGTCTGGTTGTTACATCGTACAATTTACTATGTTCTCAATATATCTCTGACTGATAGCCGAAAAAACTCTACTTGTTTGAATGGAGGCCACAAAGTTTTTCACCTTGCAGATATGGCAGTTGTTGCAACATCTATCTACAAGCTTAATTTCAGAACCGAACACTGCGACTGATGTTGGTGCGAATGCCAGAGGCTTCACCCCCATAGTTTGTTGTTGCAGCACGAATGTCACGCACTTGACCTTTCCGCCGGATGACTGCCTTCTCATGCTTAAGCTGTCAGACAAACAAGCAGATACACTTGAAATCAGAAAAAACTTCTACCCTTCCACGGAAAATCTAAGCCCCATTAAAGTAAATTGATGCACTGTTCCAAACCTAAGACATGAATTCCTGCTTGTTAAATACTCCCGTGTGTTAAGGAATACTGACCTTGTATTTCTTGCGGGGATTCTTGTTGGCCTTCTTGCGATGGGGTGTAAGCCCTCTGTTCTTCTCCATCTGCATAAGCATCATCAAGCAGAATTCAGGTAATAATGTTTGTGCAAGCAAGCAGGATACTGTAGAGAGACCATGTAGGCAATCATTTTAGAATGACCTCAAGTTTGCCCAGGTGGTAGAATACTGAAATATAAAAATTTGTTAAATCAGGAGGAGATTTACCTGCCAAGTAATGCTACGTTTACCCTCAGCATCTTCTTCTTCAACTGGAGTGAGTAGCATCCTGAAATCACAAAATATTGCAACTTACACAGTAAACACCATAGGCAACTAAATTTGTGAACTGAAAAGAGCGTATGACAATTTGTCAAGGTAACAGAGCTTGCGCCTACCTTGAATATTTTGCTTGTTTAGTAGCTTCTTTGGCTTCCTTGAGGAGTCTGGCTTGTTTGTAAAAGTCATCCTCTTCTGGATCATTGGATATGGAATCATCAATGTTGTCGTCGGAGTCAATAGTGTCATCCAAATGTTGATTAGTTTTCTGTATGTCAAGCTTCCTCCTTCTGTCCCCTAAATCTTCCCTGACTGGTAGATCGGTATCACCAGAAATAATCTGCGCAGCAGTACGAAATTTAGATCACGCTCTAAATATTTTGCAATTTAAACATGCAAAATATTAATGCAACCTCTTCAAAAGTCAACCATTGTGTTCAAAACACCAATTTCCAGTGTTCTGGAGCAAACACAGCCTCCACAATATCATCATGTGTTAAGTACCTGTGGTTTCTTAAGAGGTCTACCAGCTTGGGCTATGACTTGCGAGAGTGTACGTGGCTTCAAATCAAATATCTCTTGGGACGTTTTCAAGCCGCTATCGTCCTTCTCAACATCATCCTCAAGATCATCTGCCATTCTTGTTAATCTGTCAAACACAGCTCATATTAATATTGGAATAAGGTCAAGCATAAGGTAAGGGACAATTCCAGTTCAGTTTATTCAAAATGTCTCACCCAGTGCTCGACTTGTGGCGCTTAGCTTTCCTCCGTTCCGCGTTGGACGTTGGTACATGGGAAACATGTTCCCCTTGTGCACGGGCATCCAAGCGCTTCCTCTCGTCAACCATATGTTGGCTCTCAATCCCCAAAGCATTCTCTGCCTGATTTCACAGGGAACAGATTCGATTATTGGATGACAAATACCTAGGCAAATGACTGTCTAATATCAAACGGCAAGTTCCCTCGAGCTCAAACAAACCCAATCGTGTCGATAAACTGATTGTAAATTGTGAAATACGAGAAGCACGCAATACCAGATTAATATCAAGTTCAAACGGCTCATGCGGTTTCCTAAAGAAAGCACAAAGATCAAATCGTGAAACAGACCCATGCTCCATAAACCGAAAAGATCTTACCTCCTCTAACCGGTCATCTGCTCCATTAGCAGTGTTTTCAATAATAGCTTTCCGTTTCTTGGACCTCCCCTCTAGCTTCGCTGCTTTCCGTTTCTTCAAAGCTTGAGAAATCCCTTTCTTTTCCTATAGAATTTATAATTGAGCACATTATAATTGAAAAGCTTCCTTCCAGTCAAGACATCATCTCATAACTAGACAATATGCCGAGGCTCTCGAAAGGAAAGGGGTATAACACTGTACCTTGCTCCTTGTCTCTTCCTCAACGACATCAGTCATGTCCGACGTCAGCAGTTTTTGTATCTGCTTTTGCATTTTCTCCTCAACTAGTTGAAGCTGTCATATAGGGACCTTCATATCAATATTTATCATGCTGGCAGAGTACTTCCTAGAAATACCTACTCTTATCAACCACCATACTTTGTAAATTTGCCAATTTATAGCAATGGAAGATGGGCCAGAGTGAGAAATGATACACTTTGAATTCAATAGTTTGGAAGAAAATCACTAACCCTTTTTATTGATAATTTCAAATCAACCAAGCGGCCCACAACAGGATGATCTTTAACGTCTTGTGCCTCAGCCTTTAGCAGTAGGTAAAAGACGATTGCTTGGCAATAACTAAGCAAGAGCATATGCTTCAGCTCAACATATCTGATTCCATCTTCGGTTGCTCCTTTGCCCCGTCTCATCTTCAGTACACATACCCATTAATTGGTGATATAATACGGTTCCAGTGAGAAGCATTCAAGCAGAACACATGCCCTTGAATTTGGGAGAAAAAAATATACATATATATACAAGCTACTTGTGAATGACAATCACAAACTTGCCCTCTCTATCTACATACCTTTTCCAGCAAAGGCATCACCTTTGTACGAAGCTCATTGAGATTATCCCGAAGTTCTGGCGTTAACCCTGCCAGCTCTGGAGCATCACTGGCAACCATTACAACCATGACACAAAACCTCCCATCAGCACCCTAGCATTTGCAGGTGTTAAGTTGCAGGTCACACCTCGAAATCAAAACTGCGCTATCCTGAACATAAGAGACTGGAATCCAGCAAGTATAGAATAAAGAAAACAAACCTCATCAAAACCTCCATCTGCTCTTTTTTTGACAAAGCTGTAATGTCTTTCTTCAGTTCAATTGTGCCATCTGTGATCACTTGATCCATAGTCTTCTTCGTTTTTTTCTCCGTTTTAAGCTGCGACTCCTTCCGTGCAGCCTCCTCAAATGTATCCTCCCCGACAGAGTCCTCTTCTTCCGAATTGTCATAATCAAAATCTTCCGGGCGCAAAGATGCAGCAATGTTCTGCTGCAATTCTCGTATTGCTTCTTCCTCTTCCGCAGGTGCCTCCTCGTCGCTAGATTGCTCCTGGCTCGGCACCAAACAAATCAATTTAGGGCAATTTTATAGTCGGTTATTCTAGATTCGACTTTTTGGATTTAGGTTTTAAGTATCTAGTTTGCGTTTTCTCTTTTCTTCTCCAAATCCTGCATCCTTCATACTACAACCTCCGAGATAAAATGAAAAAAAACGTTGGCAAAACGTTCACATTGACGCTGAGCTAGAAAGAGAGAACATTCTCGAAAGCCGGACGCTTCGCAATCTGACATTATCAATACTGACAGATCGACATAAGAATTTCAACAAGAAATGGAATTCAAGGAGATAGTCTAAAAAGACTAAATTTTTTAGCACTCACAAACATGAGAACTTCGTACCTCGTAGTTAACATTATCTGCGCCGTAATAGATCTTCTTTCCCCTTCCCCACACGGCTCTTTGCTTCTCCTCGTCTTCCTCTTCATCCTCATCGTCCTCCATGCCTACTCTTTGCTTCATCAACTTGGCTTGCCGAGCCACTGCAACAAAACAATAGAGATGATCCCATCGTTCACGTAACGTGACTGTGAGCAACTAATTCAACCTATCCAATTAAGCCCCGTGACCTAATTCGACAATTGTGAATGGAAATTCGAGTGAGGTGAAAACATACTCTTGGCGGCAAGGCCAGTTAGTTCCTCCTCCCCCATCTCCTCGTCCTCGCTGTCCGAGGAAAGACGCTCCATCTTGGCGTCAGAGACCATCCTGAGAGCAGTGTCCTGCGCAACAACAACGCAAGCAAGCGAAACCTAGACTCCTCTCAAGCCCTAAAACCCTTCGAAGGGTTTTGCGTGGTATTGCAGTTTGCAGAGTGAGAAAGACTCTGACCTCTTTAATATCACTATCTTTTCTCTAATATCACGTCCTTTGTAAGCTCAGATGAGAGGATGTAAGGAACGGATGTAAGGTTGCCACATCCAAAACCACCACTTCTTTTCGATGAAATTCAAAAAATTTAGATGAAGTTATTAGCAACTTCAAGAGAAATTCAAGTCAAGGCGCTTTGTAAATTCTTGACCCTTGGATAGTATTTTTTGATTTTTAAAAATTGAGAATAAGGGGATGTATACATGTCACAAGGTTCCCCTTAACCCCTCAAAGACTAAGAGAACACAATGTGTCCTCTTCAAATTTTCAATGGCAAATTCTTGTTAGGGTGAAACAAATCTCAAAATTTTGTAAAGAAGGATCTTGTAGAGTAGCAATTTGGCATACTTGTTGCATTTTCCGATTTTCAAAATTTCTATGTGGGAAGTATTTAAAAATTTATTTAGAAAATGTTGTCTAATAGAGCAAGCATAATTATTTCCAATAAAAAGAATAGTAGGGATGGAAAAAGTCATTTTGTTGGACATCTCTAGTCTTGAATCTGCACAAAAAAATTAGATTTGGAGAAAAAAAATTCAAATTTGTATTTTTAGCATTTTAAAAATACAATTTTCAATTGGGTGTAATTAAAAACACAAAATAATTACAATGATCCCAATTTTTTTAAGATGTTCCAAAAAATATGCCAATAATATCAATAATACCAATAATATTGAATTTTAGAAATTGATGCACATATAAATTTTAAATTTTTTTGTAGGATCTAGTTTGGTCAATTATAGTTTTCTACTCCTTTTATTTGAAAATGTGTAAAATTTGAGAGAGTTTTTTATTTTTTATTTCTAAAATCAAAATTTAATATATTTTCTTTAGATTCCAATACAAATTTTTTGGAGAAATGAAAAGTCATAATTCATCTTCTTATAATTTTTCTTCCTCTAAACTGCATATTTTGCCTATAAAGTTGATCATCCAAGATTGTTATAATCTAAAAAAACAATTGTCAATATTTTCTACAATTAATTCCATGCATACTAGACAAAGTAGTCTTTACTTTTGTATGGTTAAAATTAAAAATTTAAAGCACATCCATGTGTAGAAAAATGTCAAAGTGGGAAAATTCATTGAAAACCTTCATTGTCAAAAAGTTGTTAGGCCTTGAGGGATTAAATGAACACCCTTGAAGCATGAAATTCTTAAACTTGTATTGATTGTTCTTAAAAGCTTGTGGTGGTTTTGGAGAAATATACATGGCCATTCAAGACCCAAATGTACACGAAGGTTGAAAAAATAATTGTGGTACTTTCATATATAACTGCCTCAAAATCAAAGAACACCCCTTTCTCTTGTAGTGATTATATTATTGACTAATTGCAAAAGGGTATGTTTTTACTTTAAAATAGCCTAAATATGTAAGAAAAATTCCTAAAAGATGAGGTGGCCTAATTAGCCTTGGCCCACATATGGAGAATTTCCAATCTTATTCTTAAATAGTCAATTCAACTTTGGAGACCTATATTTCATAGAATAAAATAGACGATGTTGTAGCTGGATGATGGATAAGATTTGTTAAGCCCAAGTTTGCCTTCCTTTCAAGGAGAGACAAATACATCAAAAGTAAGTATCTGGTTACATTCTCACCTTTACAGTACCCAGTAATTTTCAAAATCCTTTATTCTTGAATTTTTTTATAAAAACCTCTATCATTCAACACTTACAGTGAACAAATGAACATTGCTCCTATTATCAAATTGCCTGATTTGTTTCTTGGATCTTGCTGGAAGTCCAAAAAGCACTCTAAAAAATTCCTTTTTAATGCTTTTTTTGGAACATTCTATGAGTAAACTAAAAAAATTTCAAGTGCTAAATATAGATGTACTTCAATAGAGCCCTAGGATAGCATCTCACACATAGAGGCATTACATTTTATAAGACGCTGACCCCATCCCATGAAGTAGTCGTCCTGGAGGGTGAATTTTGTTTTCTGCAAGATACTTGTAAAAAAAAAGCCCCCTATTTTGTGCCATGCCAATTCCATGTTCTTCACTTCCTATTGCAAATTTGGAGGCTCTGATTGCAAATATGAATTCAAAATCCGCAAATTTTATCACGTGTGGCAAATAAAAAATTCCTATGTTTTCTTAAGGGAAAAATTCACCTTGTAGGACCCATTTCGTGGTAGGAATTTAGCGTCTTGCAGGGTATTTTTTTAGGGCGATTTGGTACAAAATTGCACCAAAATTTTTGGCTTGGCACCAAGCCTGTAGGAAAAAATGGTAGTAAAAAGGTGGAAAATCGCCTGAAAACTTCAAATAAAAATAAATCATGGATGAAATTGCCAAATTCTGGATGAAAACTGAATTATGGATTAGTGATATGTGCTAATATGATATTTTCTATCCAATATGTGGATGAATGTTGAAATTTGGAGCACCACTATAACATTCAATATCGCCACTATGGCACTTCATCAAAAATGAAAAAAAACAACCTGGCGTCTTGTGTAGGATAGGGCTCAATTTTAGTAAGGGTCAGAATTAGGTGCAGTTACCTTCATGTTATGTCACTTATGTGTCCTTGAGAGCGTCAGGGTTTGTTGCAATAAAAGTGGACTGACGTCACGAATTTCAACCATAGCCAGTAGTCCCAGAGTAGCCCACTACTGTAGTGCCAAACCCTCGTCGTCTTCTGTTTCACATTTTGCCGATTTCGCACTTCATGGCATCAATCGAGTTCACAGTGATGTCGTAAGCTCAAGGTAAGCTTCCAGCAACTGGAGGTCGCCACTCTCGCCCTGCACATCACACAAGCTTCTGTTGCCAAATTTTTCCTCCTCTCCAAACATCGATCGCCATGACCCCTCCTGGCGCTTTCCTCGCGCTACTCTTCCCTTGCTTGCTGCTGCTCTTGACTGGCAGTGGTCGTGTGCAAGCTGCCGCGGAGGCTCAGCTTGGCAACATTCGGGTCGTCTTCCAGGTAATGGACTCTCCCTTTCATTTGGAGCGCCTGATTTGAGCTTCCCCCGGGATCGAATTTCATTGAAGCGTTTGGAGAGAAGAAGTTTTTTTAAGCGTACTTCTTGCGAACATTGTAGTCTGAGGGATCCACGATTGAATTAATGCGGCACTTTATGTGCTGAATGTAGTTCCTATTGTTGAAGGAATGAGAATTTTGTTGTTTGCTAGGGTATTTTAATGCACGAAACACGTGGTTCTGATTTTAAGTTGGTGTAATTTCTTAAAAGCGATTCTAGAGTATTCTCGTGTAGTTCTCTTGCAAGGGTTTAGGGTGTCACATTAGGTACCTCTACCTATTACAGTTGAGACTGTGTTACGTTTCACCGGATACAAATGCTCTCGTCAATTTTACCCTAATCTTGCTTCTATGGAGAATACGGTGGATTTGATGGTAGTTCTGGTCAGTACTCTCCACAGCAGCAATCGTCGAAGAAGCAATCTTTGTTCCGCATACATTGACTTAGTTGTCTGAGTTTATCAAATCTAACACTTTCTTTAACTTTTGTTGGACTGAGTCTGTGAGTTTGATCTTGTGAAGTCTCTCACTGTGGCAGACCACGTATGGAGATATTGAATTTGGATTCTATCCGGACGTTGCTCCCAAAACTGTGGCGCATATCATGAAGCTAGTTCGACTCGGTGGTTACAACACCAATCACTTCTTCCGAGTAGGGCCCGACTTTTCCTGGAACTCCAAGTCAGAGGAAACTGTTTGCGTCACTTTTCTAGCATTTTAACCAATACGTATGAGTGTAAGATCTGAGAGATCTGTAGTGTAGAGCCTTGAAGAGATCTGTTTTGTTGAGATCAAATTTTAATCGCTAAGTATCAATTTCCTATGCAATTTCAAAATGGAAGGTTGCAGCAGATAACCAAATTTCCCATTCAAAGATTCAAAGATGAGTAGTCACAGCTTAGTCACTCTTACACCTAAGTTGCTTATTGAATACCAACCATAGATGAGTTGCTGCTGTTAACAAGGTTCATTATAGGAGGCCGGATCCTGTCCATAACATTATTATCATCCCCTACCTAATCTGAGTCTGCGGGAAATGACATTCAGTGCACATTGAATGTGAGTAAGAGTTATTCTAGAGATGGGAAAGAAGCCACAGCCAGGATTAGCTTCATGTGCTCATCTTGTTGTTCGGACAATTTTATATGCTGCTGGCGTCATTGACCTGCAGTGTTGTCGGCAATGCTGCGTTGCTGATGGGGCCGGGTTTGCAGGTTGACAGAGGATTTGTAGCTCAAGTCGCTGATGTGGTTGGAGGTCGTGAGGCGCCACTGAACGCTGAGCAGCGGGCTGAAGGGGAGAAAACTGTTCCCGGCGAGTTTTCCAAAGTAAAGCATGTTCGTGGCATCTTGTCTATGGGGAGGTGAGCATCAATGCCCTCGGATATCCAATTTTAACATTGTTTGCCTCTTAAACCCTAAATATCTAGGATCTCATTTGTACTTTCTTTGAGTGGATGATGTCATATCTAATTGCTCTTCTATAAGGTTTTTGTACTCCCTTACCCGTTTTGCAAGGTCGAGAAACAGTGACTGAGCTGTATACCATCTCTAGACCGTGTCACAGTCATTGATCCAGTCACTTTGTCACCTGTCCTATTTCATCGTAATCAAGTCTACGTGCTCTGGATATCATGTTGAAGATCTAGTCCATCGTGCTGAGTTCTTTCGTGGTGTTGATCGGCGTGCAGGTACAGCGATCCTGACAGTGCAGGATCATCATTCTCAATGCTTCTGGGGAACGCTCCCCATCTTGATGGGCAGGTTGGGACTGTCCACCAGGATCACGTAACTGATCTGTTATTATCCTAGTAGCAGCTTGAAAGCTTATTGGACTGAAATTCGAAGGGTGCAGAAGATATTACGAGCATATTCTCAGGATTGTAAAGGCTGTCTGAAATATTACGAAGCAGTGTTTTTAACATTGGGATGGTGGTTGTCTGACAGTATGCCGTTTTTGGGAAAGTTACTAAAGGTGACGAAGTTCTTTCAAAGCTTGAGGAATTGCCAACTCGCAAAGAAGGCATTTTTGTGATGGTTAGTTAAAAATTCATCATGATCACGTTAGCACTCCATCCTAGCATGAAGCTACTGTCTGTTATAATTACCCTTGTTCAACTTGTAATGATTTGTGGATCATTTGCTGCATGTGAATTCATCACGGCCAGCCGCTCCAACGCATCACCATCTTGTCAACATATTTTTATGGTATGTGGATACAGTTAGCACCTGGCTGTAGCTTTCCATGATGTTCATGGCTTGCTTTTGCTGATATTCCAAAATACTTTTCTTTTTATACTAATTTCTTGTTTGTATTTGGAGACTAGTGTCTCGCTGTTAGATTCTTGACCTTGTGGTGGTCAACAGAAACTTAAATTCCTCGCCCAAAAATTATGTTGACTTGGCAGACATCAAGGAGAGCAACGACGAGATTGTAAGCTGTAAGGAACAGGTCGATATTCTGAAAAGACGCCTGATCGAAGCCAACAACGACATTCAACTACAAGTATGTTATTGTTAGCTGGTCCTATTGTTTGCAAGTTTCTACGTATATTTCTCGTTCTATTTCCATCTTCTGGTGCCAGAAAATCTTACGTTCTGTCATTTTGCAGAGGACAAAATGCCTTCCTTGAGCAGACTGACGTCAACAACTTGTTCAAAAGCTTTGTCGACCTCTCGAGGATTGATTGAACAATGCCCCATGTCAAGAAATGAGTTGGTTCTGAAGATACAATATCAGGACATGCAGAACAGTACTTGTTTGGATGCAGACAGTTTGCGGAGACTTACAGTCTCACCTGGTTATTGTCATTGCACTTGTAATATTTCCAACAGTTGAGGATATGGTGAGGTTACGACATTTGGAGATCTCAGTTACTTTGAGTGGCTGTGAGTTCAGATACTTTGCAATTGTCCTGGCACTTTCAACGCTGACTTCGCAACAATGTACTCATTGATATATAAATTTATATCGGAAGTTTTTTCGCTTCAACTTGAGCGTTCGGGGATCTGTCTAATTAGGTCTGCAACACAAAGCTTGAAACGCTAAAAAACTGTTCCGAGATTTGTTTTCTTCCCATACAAATTTGTTTAAAATAAATAAATAACGTTCCACAAATTTCGGCATCTATATCTAGCAATATTTTTTGCTGACCCTGATCACTAGGTATGGTATACACCAGCACTTTTTTTTGGGGGGGGGAGGGGGCACCATGGGGCCAGAATGCACCATTTCAAAATAAATGTCTATTTTTTTGTTAGATAGAAGAAATCTTTTTTTGCTAAATTTTTCCATTTCTATTAAAAATGTGGATGAAGTTGCCAATTTTTGATGAAAAAGTGCATGAATATGCTTAAAAAGTGTTTTAGTTTGGTTCAAAAGATGGATGAATGTAGATGAATGTAGAAACACAATGCTTCGCCAAATTTTAAGTGATTGCCATCTTGGCACTTCTCAAAAAGTAAATAAAAAAGCTAGTATACACCATCATTTATGATCCATTCAATATATGCTTTGTACTAAACCATGGCAATAAATTCACCAATTTAATTGATGATTCAATAATTAGTATCATTCATTTGGATGTCGTTTATGCTCTAAATTGCCACTAAAAAATGAGTGGAAATTTTTTGTTTTTGTTTTTCAAAGGTAAAATCATTTGTCTTCTATGAATCATAAAATTATCAAATTTTTGTGAGGAATTGAAATTACTACAAAATTTGGAATAAAATTCATATCAATAACCAAATTCACTAAAAAACTTTAAAATTTTGAAATTATTTTTCACAAATGAACTAAAGCATTCATGGTATTCAATAACAAAACAACATAGAAATCATAATCAAAGCTATTAACAATTTAGTTTTCCCTTCAATCTTGAATCTACTTCTATTTAACAATTTTTTAATGAGTGTATTTCAGTGAAATATGTTTGTTTTTTTCAAAATAACTTTCACAATTATAATAAAAATGTTTTTAATATTTTATTTTACCATGGGATTTATATAATTGTATAGTTTTATTAGAATGTAAACCAAGTCTTTGCATGGTTCTTTACCCCTTGGTGCTCCAAAGTCCATTTTTTTAATGAAAAAAAAATTGAACTAACATTTATTTCTCATTATTGCTTAGATGAAAGTCATCCTAATTTGTAGAGATACTTTATCAAGTTGTTGTCTTATCTAATGGTTGGATTTGGTGTTACTAGAATACCCATTTTTCTAAAATTATAAATGTGGAAGTATATCAAGTGGTTGACCAAGCCAATATTGCATTGATTCTAGTTCAAAATTAGATTTGCAAAGATCACATCATAGATTTAAAGAACTCAAAAATTTCAACAAATCACCATATGAAGAGAACCTAATTTCAAATCCATTCCATCAAGTTTTAGTTGAAAAAATGATAAAATTTTGCTTGTGAATAAATTTTGAAGGAATTTTGAAATTTTTCTTTCAAAATTTATAAAAGAAATACTGGTGATACATTGGTGATTCTAAGCATACAGATGGAATCTAAAACTCAAAATTTACAACTTTTATTTGTATATCAATTCCAAAATATTCTTCCAAATAATATTTTATAATGAATTTTCTTAAATCATCAATTTTGGAGAATATTCTACACGTTAAGGGGTTAACTTTACATTTAGTTGGCCATGAAAAAAGACCCAAACTTCAAATTTTCATATAGTATAGTAATTTTTTAATTTTTTTCAAAATCTCAATTTAGATTAAAATCTAGACTTAATATACTTCATTTTATTAATAGATAATACATCTTTGTATGACTTAAATTCAAATTTAAAGCAATATATTTCAAAAAGATAGTTTTTGTAATTTGTTTTTAAAAATATCATTTTATGTAGAATAGACAATAGTATTCCAATGAAGATTTATCCACCATCAACTGCAACAAAGTCATTCAAAGAAGTCTCAAAAATTAGATTGGATGATGAATTGTAATCTTTCATCTAGTATTCTGGAGTTGAAATTAGCCAATTTAATTGAGCAATTTCTTGGCATTGTTGATTTTGCAAGATTAATATTTGAACCTAATCATACTCAATTGCAATATTATACACCACTCTCTACGGTATTGCTTCATGAAGGCTCTTTTTTATGATGGATTATGTCATGTTGCTTGCTCCATGAAGCCAATACCATGGTGCCTAATGAAGAAGAATATTATGTCATTTTTTTTAATTCCTTTTTACAAATCTTCCAATCAATTAATTATTGTCAAATATACAAGAAATATGTTCTTCAATAAACAAAGTGGGCAAAAGATCAGAATAGTGTCTTAAAAAGTTATGCACTCCTCCACTTTATTAAGTTGCAAATCATTCTATACAAATGTTGCAACAAATGGATTCAACTTCTTCATTAATAAACTCAATATTGAGTGCAAAAACGATTCTAGAACCATGTTCCTAAAATATTTTGAAACCTCAAATATTCCTTAATGCTTGAAATTTTCAAAAACCAAATTGTAGTTTTAGGACATTGAATTAATGTTATAAATTGACTTTTATTTCTTATTACTTTTAGAGTCAACCTATGATTCATACACCAGTAGAATGTCATGTTTAGTGAATTTTCTTAGAAAACATGTCCATACTATAAGTTGATTTAGCATGGGTACATAGTAGCATGTGTTGTATCTTGTGTTTTTTATAGTGCAACATTCGTCTGACAAAACCTGAGATATGAATATGTTTGCCTTCTTTATGCCCTTGTATAATTCCAGCTAATATGATAAATGTCAAGGCATATGAGAGTTTAATAAGAATAGTCTTCAACACAACAAGATTTTGTTAAGCATAAGGGAATATAATGTCTCTAACAACATGCATCATGAGCTTCTAAAGAATATGGGATAGGGTAGACAAGCCCATTTTTGTTCGCTACCTAATTTCATCATCCTACTTTTGGCCCTAATATTGTCCAAAAAATCATCCAAATCTATTCATCTTCTGCAAAAATCACTCTAGTGATTGCTTCTTTAATAGGATAATGGCAAAACGACTTTATACTTGCAAAAAAGGTGGTAATAGAGATCAATTTAGGCGGTGGTTTTAAATACACTAGATTTGGCACCAATAACAACACTGCATTTTGACAGGTTTTGGAAGGTGCATGTTGGAAATAGGATCATCTGCCTCTTTAAATTTTATAGTTAATACATAAGTAACATTGGATACGTGAGACAATGGTTATGGATTGTTTATAGGATGCTCATAACTCCACTGTATAATTGGTTTTGTAAGTTTTATGGCAAACCACTTTTGAAATTTATAGAATTTACAATTTTAATCAAAAAATTATAATTCCACTTGGATTTGATTTATAAAACAAGTACACACCCTGGGAAAATATGTGCACTTCTTGGAATTGGCCCCAAAATATTTAGATTGTTAGTCTGCATAGTAACAAGCTTATCTACCTTAACCCCTAAAGGACCATTGTTTCTTCGGGGGACAAATGTGTTTTCGGGCAGGTACCTACGGGCTGAAATTTTGTCGTGATTTTTTGAAACTTTTTTTGGAGATAGAAAAACTAATAAGCTTTGTTGGAGTATAATTTTTTTCACAATCAGTGCTCGGGAACAAAAGTTATGACCAAATAAGCTCAAACAAGGGGACGGGGGGCAGTCCGGGCAGCAAAAAAAAAAAGACAAAAATTTGAATTTTAAAAAAAAGTATTTTTCTTCTCATAGATTATATTTTTGTCTATCTGGAAAGCTTTGATTAATTTCATTTGGATTTGTTATGAAAAAGTTATGGACATTCTTGTTTTTCGGGCAGTTAGAGCATCTTCTTGAAAAAAATAACTTGTAGGATTCATTTCTGAATGCAATTTTTTTAATTTTTAATTTTTTACATAGTCTAATTTACTTGCTAGAAAAATCTCACCATTGTAATTAGTGCATTTTTATTCCATCTAAAATAT
Organism: Pseudisothecium myosuroides; assembly: GCA_951799445.1. Lineage (NCBI taxonomy): Eukaryota > Viridiplantae > Streptophyta > Bryopsida > Hypnales > Lembophyllaceae > Pseudisothecium > Pseudisothecium myosuroides. The sequence goes on from OX637289.1 coordinate 20,946,494, forward strand.
ATGAATATTTTAGATTTTCCTTCTACCTCTTACCTACTTCTATTTAACAATTTTTTTAAGAATAATAATTAAGTTTTTTTGAATTTTTTTCCCCTAGACTCTCAACTCAATTCTCCACTATGAAGATTTAAAGCTCAAAACTCTGTAATGCAAAAATTTTAAGTTAAAAATGTTCAAAGTAAAAAAATCTAGTCCCGCAATGTGCTGAAAAACTTGTTTTTTGCACTTTAAACGCAGATATCTTGCAATATGTGTGGTCAAAAATTCTGAAATTTTTTCCACACACTCTCATACTAGTTAGGTGTAAGATCCTATAGTTAGATGTGAAAAAAAAACAATTTTCAACTTTTTTTACTCTTTGCTATAGATATGGCAGTTTTGAGTGTTTTTTTGCAGAAAAAAAGCCTTGGTCCTTTAGGGATTAATGGAGCAAGGTGTAGAAGCTTAATAAACCACTCATAGTATAAAACGTAGTAGTCAGTGTAGTTTTAGCAAAACTTTAAACCTCAATTAAGCATGATAAATTTAGTTTAAAACTTTTTCCTACTAAAAAATGTATGAAATCAAGTTATCTTTGAGATCCAAAAATTCATTTGTAATTTCAAGTGTCCAATAAAAATTATGGATAAAGTTTAAAGAAAGAGGGTATGAGGTACATTTTCATACCTCTATACTAGGCTTCAAATCATAAACAAATTTTTGGAGATGAAAGCTAACTTCATTTATCACATTTTGTTAGATGAACAAAGTTTGAATAGAGTTGATTTACCATGCTTAAATGAGGTCAAAAGTTTACTAAAATGTACAACAATTCTGTTTTTGACATATCCCATAAAGATTGTCATATTTCCTACCCCCTACTTGTATAAAGTATTTGCCTTTTCTTCAGATTTCTATCATTATTTAGAATAAGAAGGATTGAATAAGGATTACAACAATATTGAATATCATATTGGAGGCAACATGTATTTGTCAAAAAACCTTGAATCCATATCTTTTCTACTCCACCCACCATGTTATATCCACTTCACTTGCCATGTCATCAATAAAAATCCACATAGAAAATTTATAGGAGCCCTATTCTTGTTTGCCTTAACATACAAATTATTTTCTATAACATTTAAATTTCTACATTAGACCATATTAACTTAAATAATATATGAGTCACAACTTTTTATAATGGTAGAATGTTTTTTCAAACTCATTTTTAAATTAAATTTGTGTTTCTCATATTTTAAGTCATTTTTCTTAAAATGATCTTTGAAAATTAAATTATGAAATTTTCAAAAAAATTCAAAATGGAAAATTCCATAGTGGATAACGAAGTCGGTTGGATTGAATCTATACATTTTCAAATTTCCATGACTTCATCCATTCTTATTTTATTGTGGTTTAATTTAGTATGTTGTATATAAATGTTTGCCCACCTAATTGAAGATCAGTTTATAATTCCAAATATGAATCGAAATTTCCATCTAGGATATATAACAGATCTAAAAGATTTCAACATTTTTACCAGGGGCCGAGTGAATGGGTTGGTCTTGGCTACCTACCCCATAGAATGCTCAATGCACTAAGGGAGTCTAGTCAATAGGATTAGTATATTACCCTACCAATATAACTCTAACTTTTCAATGCTTTGTAATTAGAAATTGAAATTTGTATCATTGGAAGTGTATTCAAAAAAATTTGAATAGATACAAGAAAACTCAAATTTAGATATTGAACAACAAAAATAAACTGCTTCAAATACTAAAAGACAAAAATTAAAGTAGTATTGACAAATTCCAATTACCAAAGCACATTTTACTCTAAGTTGCTTATTGAAGGCTTTTTGTCAATACAAAACTTTCCCCTTTGGCCTGGTGGTTTAAGGTAGGAGGTCTATAAATTGCCCATTTATGCCTACCTACCTCATCACTGACAGTAATAGATATTTTAAACACCATGTCACTCATTTTTAGGTAGGGGACACATTTAGAACATGGTTGATTTAACCCTTAAAAGACCATTTGTCCCTTCGGGGGACAAATAGGATTTCGGGCAAGTACCTACGGGCTGAATTTTTGTCTTGATTTTTTAAAACTTTTTTTGGAGATAGAAAAACTGATTTGCTTCATGGGAATATAATTTTTTTTCAATCAATGCTTGGGAACAAAAATTATATTCAAAACAACTCAAAACAAGGGAGAAGGGGCAGCAAAAAAAAATTCAAAAATTTGAATTTGAATTTATTTTTAACCCCCTTATAGACTATATTTTTGTCCATATAGAAAGCTTCGATTCATTCCATTTGGATTTGTTATGAGAAAGTTAAGGACAATCTTGTTTTTCAGGCAATTAGAGCATCTTCTTGAAAAAATAACTTATAGGATCCACTTTTGAATGCAATTTTCACAATTTTTCAAAAAGAAGAAGTTCCAGATGGTTTAGTTTGCTTGCTAGAACAATCTCACCATTGGAATTCGTGCATTTTAATTCCATCTAAAAGATATTATGGAGTAGTATTTTAGGTTTTCCTTCTATTTTGTACCTACTTCTACTTCACAATTTTTTAAAGAATCATTTTTTTTTTAATTATTTTTTTCCTAGATTTTTCATTCAATTCTCCACTATAAAGATTTAAAGCTTAAATCTCTATGGTGCAAAAATTTAAACTTAAAAATGTTCAAAGTCAAAAATTCTAATTCCAGAATGTGCTGAATTTTTTTTTAAACGCAGATGTCTTGCAATCTGTGCGGTCAAAAATTCTGAAAATTTTTCCACACATTTTCATACTAATTAGGTGTAAGATTCTACGGTTAGATGTGCATAAAAAAAATTCAAATATTTTTACTCTTTGCTATAGAAATGGCAGTTTTGAGTGTTTTTTGGCAGAAAAAAGGCCTTGGTTCTACAGGGGTTACGGACCTCCTATTGTAGGAGATCTCCATGGATGTTACAACCGCAAACTAAAGAAATAAAAAAAAATTTGTCTTAATAGTATAGACTAGTGTGCCCTGTACTGTTGCCACAATATTATAATAATAAAATAAGAATAAGAGTAATTTTCTAATTTTTTAATTCATAAAAAAATCAAAATTCAATATCTTTTATGTTGTAAGTTGGAAAGCCACAAAACAAAGTCCATGCACCTATAGTCAATTGCGATGTGATACAAATAGAAAGTTTTATGTACGAAGGAGTACATCAGGGCTTTGCTTTGTGGCGTTTGGGCATGTGATGTAAGAGTTGTGTTTTTTCCAAAATAAAGATAATTTAATTCAATTTTTTAATTTAAAAATAATTCAAAAATCCATGACTTTCACATTGTAGGTCCAAATGCCATAAAACAAAGTTCGTGCACCTCTCTTTAGAGAATACTTTCCAACGACACCAAAATGCAGTTGAAAGACTTACAATTTCTTAGATCTTAGCGTATCAAACAAATAAGACAAATAAACAAAACAAACAAACAAACTTCCATATCTTAAGTTAGGCTGGGTTTTTTTTTTCTATGGTGAAATTTCTAAAACCGTGCATCCTCTATTTGCATTTTTAATACAGTTGGAAAGCCGTTTCCGAGGAAGGATGCATATGCTTTGTTTTGTAGCATTTGGACCTGCGGTCAGAAAGTTTTTGAAGTTTTTATGAATTAAAAAATTACTTATAATTTTATTTTGGTTGTGGCAACGGCACATCATACACTGATAAGGTTTAGTATGATATAAGAAATCACTATTTCTCACCCTTTGCAGTGCGGCTATTAAAGGATCTGATCGCACTACACCTTGTTGTACCCCCTTCAATGTTGTGTCTTGTGCACTCGGTACTTGACCGGTGACCAGCCAACGGTTTATTTTTTACCCTGCTTTGACTAGCCGGAATAACTTCTGCGTGAATGTTCCGTGGTTCCCTCGCAGACCGGCATGACGTCGCGGCATATGCCCCATGCCTACCCATGCACATCCATGGCCATGCACGGGCCAATGTTTTGCAGTGTTTTGCGGGTTACTCGGCGGTTTAGGCTGGGGATAGGGCACAGGTTTAGGGTTTTAGGTTGCTTCTGGCTGCTAGGATTTCTAGCTACGGCGTGTGCACAATTTAGGGTCAATGTTCTTTCTTCACATTTCAAGGTCAATTGTTGCCAATGTTTTCCGCTATTCCTGTTGGTCCCATTTTTGGAGGGTTTTGCATTCAACTTGGGCAGGGAGTCGTTGTGGCTTTAGGAAAATGTCGCATGGTTTAGGGTCAGCAATGTCATGCTACGCGAGGACTATGGATCCATCGGTATCATCGTATTTGCGTTCAAGTTCAGGGTTTGAGGTACTCATCCACATGTGCCGATGAGGGTTTAGAATACTTTTTTTTTTATGGCATCTACTGAGCAATTCCACATGGTGCTGCGCTAGATTGAAGTGAAGGTGCAATGTCCGCCCGCGGGTTTCATCTGCAAAGCAAACCTGCTTTGGGACCTTTGTGAGACAAAGCGCCTCCGCTGCAAACCGTGGAACCTTAATAAGCGCAAAGATTCTCGTGGAGCAATGTTTCATTCCAAATAACAGGGTTTTGGACTTCATCCATGGCATGGTGAACAGCAGCAACGTCCTCATGTACAAGTATGTGAATATACATACAAAGCCAAATAAGGGTCCGGTCAATTTCTGTACAACAGCTAGTACGGCCAAAGATGTCACACAATACGCCCTACTTTTCGATAATGCAATTTTTCATTTACTGTCTTTCCGATGCTATTCGGTTTCGCATTTCCATTCTTTGATGTTCATCACCTGCGTGCCACTTGTTGTTCCATGATGCAGTTACCACCGCTCGTACAGTTCGTAAGACCACACTGCAATCGTCAAAACTATGACGTCATTGTTACTGCCAAAGCAAAGACCAAAGGTGGTACAGTAGTGGCAGGGGTTGCCAAGACCAGACGTCCAAGGAAGAAGAAGCCAAATTCAGGAACACCTATTGAGCCTTATTGAATTGCAAACGGACAAGCCAATTGAGCTTGTAGGCATGGAAGTTGCAACAAGCAAATGGCCAAGGAAAAAGAAAGATGTTGCCTCCCCTCCAAGCGATTTACAACCAAACCAGCCACCAAACATGAGAGGTTGTAAAAAAAAACCCGGAGGTCGTGGCAGGGGCTGCTGCGTGACACCCAAGCGTACGCGGAAGGGCAAGAAGTCTACACTACCTACGCATCCTGCAAAAAACAAATACAAAACTACCTATCTAAGTACACTGACAATAACGCACGCCAGTGTCATGACAGAAGTACGTCCATGCACAAATCCACCTACAGATGTGCTGGTGTGCAACATTAACGCGGACTGCAGCCTTTTGATTCCAAATATGCTGAAGCAGGTGGACTTGGACCTCGCAACGCTAGTACTCCTTCCTACAGTGCCTAACTCATATAAGCGTGTGAATATAGATCTCAATACCCCGGCAGAAGGCTTGGATGGAAATAAATCCCCGGCATGTAACAGTGACCATCTGGACTTGACTTCCTTGACTTGTACTCCGAGCAAGACTCGCTAAGCCCCTAAATTGGTCCAATGCAAGCGCCCTCAAGCAAAGAGGGCAAATTACAAAACATTGGTAGCAGCTGTTCCATGCTTAGACTTGAATGCCTTGTCTATCAACGGATGCAACAACATCGACTCTAACTAGACAATGGATGAGGCCAAGCCAACTTCGTCACCTCATTCTGCTACTAGGCCTGAGATCGTTGCGCCATTGAGCACTCACCCATCACGAGTGACCTCTGCTGCAATGAATGGCCATGCTTGCCACATCTTCCTTGAACAACAAAACACTCCTCTGCCTGCTGTAGCACTATCGGACACAACTGAAAGCAATGTCATTGACATGCATCCAGACCAGGTGCAACAGTGCAAACGTCCCAGATTGGCTCCTACAAGGACAGGTGCGGCAACAAGGACCGATACTTCATAGAAAAACATTGGTGCACCCTGAAAGGTCAAGAAGGCACGCCCTCCACCACAAACACATTGAGATTTGCGTAAGCAATGGGGAGGCTCATATATACATGTCCTTTGACTGAAAAAAATACACATCTTAGCTTTAATACCGATAGTGTGGAACACAAAATATGAATATTTTAGTTCCCTCCAAATTTTAATTTTTTAAATGAAGTTCCAAAAGTGTAGCAATGTAGAGAAATCTCCTAAACATACACGTGTCCAAGGAGAAGAAATCATCTTCGCTTGCTGAGCAAGAAGTAGGAAAAAAGATTTGGACCCCCCCTTTAGAAATAATACATTAAAGTTCAGATGTACATAGAGAAACGCAAAAAATTATATATATATCTTCGATCAGAAAAGATAATGTTTAGTTTGTAAAGAAGAATGGGGGTGACAAAAGTGAAAGAGTCGTTTTGTCCCCAACTCAAAAGTGGCTAAGACAAATATGAAAAAGTATACGAAGGTGGATGTGGCACATGAAATTCATACAAATTGAAATGAACATGAAGCGCGTTTTTTTATTTCCTGGTAATTTCACCGTTAGGCACCCAGAAACCTCTACAAGCTTGATTCTACAGCAATTCTTTAATGCAAAAGCTTTGAAGTTTATGGTGAATTTGGTTGCCCTCTAAAACACTACCCCTTTGGCAAAATTTCTTGTAACAATTTCAGTTTAGGGGCATCTAGACTTGTAAACTGTAGAAGAGTGCAAATTGTCCCATGAAAGTCAGTTGTTTTCATGCAAATCCGTGGAAAGTGCCACCCTTGAACTTTTGGCAACCCTGAACCGCAAATTCTAAATGAATTCTGAATCCCGGGAGGATGAGCCAGCTACTTTAAGAACAACAACAATTTAGGGCAGGTACTTGAGACTGAAGTTTTGCATATTTTAGGTTGGAATTTTAATTCAAGGTGGGAAAGCGGAATATTTTTAATATGTGCTAAATTTCATAACATTTGAAAATATGCGTCATGTGTTATGGCGGAATATGTTGTTAGTTTTTCAACTAGAGCAGTCCATGTGGCAGAAAATAAAAATAATACTGACTTGAAATTGTTTTAATTTTTAGTTTTCTATGAATGTGGAAAGCAATGAATCAATGCAATTTGATTGAATAGTGACAAGTTATGAGGAATTTTAGTTTGTGGATAGTTCCGGATTTTGTATTCTAAAATATATTGTGAGGTCATTTATTTCACTTAGTATTCAATAATTTTCAACGTAAATTTAAACAAAGGGTGTAGATTGTTCAAAAAATATAATAGCCATTTAAATAGTCATTTTTTAATTCCATAATTAAATTTTTAACAATTCATTATTTTGAATGATTTTGTACTTCATTGAATTTACTATTTTTTTTTCCATATGTTGTACAATTCCAATAGATCTGAAAAATTTTCAAGCATTATCCAACTTGCCTTGAACAATGCATTGAAAGAGTACCCACCATTGATGTCCCTTTCTGCATGAAAATGTGACCATTTGAAGGGCAGCTGCCAGTTTTATCCCGGATGTCCAAAAAAGATTTTGTCGCCAAAACCACTAATTTCTTGCAATCTGCGAGGTGGAAATTTCTGAAATTTATTTTCCATTTTTTCAGACCATTGTACTACAAGATCTCGTACAAGATTCTATGGTTATCCTAAAATCGCAAATGTCTTTTTTCTAAAATTTGGTACTTGTAGTAGAAATGGCAATTTTGGACCCTTTTGGTGAAAACATAGTCAAATAACCCTACGGGTTAAATTATCCAAATCCAAAGACACTATGAATTATCCTAAAATAGATATTAACCCTGTTGAATGGTAATTGTTCTTTGACCTTTACCTTGACCAACCCTTCAAAGAAGTTCTTCTAAATGCAGTAATATTTTCTTCACGTTTGCGCCCTGTATAGATGCCAATGTTACGTCCCCAGGTCCTCATGTCCCTTTGCACTGTCATCTGCTAATTCTTGTACCAATTTCAAAATCCCCTTTGCTGCAGTATTCTATTTCAATAATGCCGCACCTGAAAACCCTAGTAGCCAGAAGCAACCTAAAACCCTAAACCCGTACTCGTGCCCAACCCCCCCTAAATTGCCGAGTAACCCGCAGAACACTATGAAACACTGGCCCGTACATGGCCATGGGGAGGCATGGAGCATGTGCTGCGATGTTATGTCGGTCTGCAAGGGAAGTGCAAAACATTGGTGCAAAAATTATCCTAGTTGGTCAGAGCAGGATAAAAGGTAAGGTAGCAACATCCATAACCATTACTGTACCCAAAACCATCACCTTTAAAATCTTAAAAAATCTATGGAAATAAATAGATGTGAATAAAAGGATGTATTATATTTGAACATCAAACCCTAGTGTTGATATTAGGTGCAATTGCAGTTGGCTCTTTAACCCCTAAAGGCCAAGGCCTTTTTTCTGCCAAAAAACAATGAAAACTGCCATTTCTATAGCAAATAGTAAAAAAAATTGAAAAATATTTTTTTTTCACATCTAACCGTAGGATCTTACACCTAACTAGTATGAGAATGTATGGAAAAAAATTTAGAATTTTTGACCGCTCAGATTGCAAGATATCTGCGTTTAAAGTGGAAAAAATAAGTATTTCAGCACATTGCGAGACTGGATTTTTTTGACTTTGAACATTTTTAACTTAAAATTTTTGCACTAGAGAGTTTTGAGCTTTAAATCTTTAAGGTGGAGATTTCAGTTGAAAGTCTAGGGGGAAAAAAAATATTCAAAAAAACTTAATTATCATTCCTAACAAAATTGTTAAGTAGAAGTAGGTACAAGATAGAAGGAAAATCTAAAATATTAATATATTTTAGATTCAATTAGAATGCACTAATTCCAATGGTGAGATTGTCCTAGCAAGTAAACTAAACCATGAGAATTTATTTTTTTTGAAAATTGCAAAAATAGCATTCAGAAATGAATCCTACAAGTTATTTTTTTCAAGAAGATGCTCTAACTGCTTGAAAAACAAGAATGTGCATAACTTTCTCATAACAAATCCAAATGAAATGAATAAAAGCTTTCCAAATAGAAAAAATATAATCTATGAGAAAAAAATATTAAAAAAAAAATATCAAATTTTTGCCAATTTTTTTTTGATGCTCGGGCTGCCCGCCGTCCCCTGTTTTGAGCTTATTTGGTCATAACTGTTGTTCCCGGGCACTGATTGTGAAAAAAATTATGTCCCCACATAGGTCTTCCCATTTTCCACCTCCATTAAATTTTTCAGAAAATATTACAAACGTGGTTGCAAAAAGGTACATGACTGAAATCACATTTGTCCCCCGAAGGGACAATGGGCTTTTAGGGGTTAAAAATTCATAACTTAATTTCACAGTATCCAAATAATACATTCAAAAGTGCACATGTGTTATTTTTCTCTTGCTAATAGGATCCTATAATTTCCATAATCTTTATTAATAATAATCATATTCAAAACCCTTATTTTGACGGTTATGGGTGCTGCTACCTTAAACTGTTGGCTGGCCACCGGTCAGCGGGTCAGGTACCGAGTGCACGAGACACGGCATTGATATGGAATACTTTTTGCACGCGGGGACTTACACCCTTGGAAATTTGGCAGATGGGATTTTGAGGTACGCATAATTGAGTTTTAGGCGTGTAGACTTGGAAATCGCAGGTCGTCGTTTTCTTTGGCCGGAGCCCTTTGGTGTTCCATTTGCACGCACTTTGCGGGCAGCATTTTTCAACGTTGGGCAGCAGAGCCCGCGATTTGCAATTCTGACACCCAAAGGCGTCCAAGGCTGCCCAGGCGCCCTTCCCTCCAGTGATCTCCTTCACTCTTGCTCGTCCCGGTGGAAAATTAAGCAAAGATCGTCTCCTGTCGACGATTCTTTCATACACCAAGACTATGACCTCAAGGAGCCCTAGAATTGCAGCCACACATCATATTAAACCCAATTGCCATGGCTGGCACTAAAGTAGTATGCTCTAAAAGCGACCCTTTAAAAGTTGGTCTGCCTTTTCCAAAGGTTTGCATGAACATAAGAAAATTTAATTCATTTTTCAGGAAAAGAAAAATAGATGCCAAATGTAACACGAGGGGTTTCATATTTTCTTGAAGTATTTTTGAATTAGTTATGAATTTTCAAAGATTTTTGTTGTAGGTACCTATTTGTGACTCTAGGTCTTCCAAAATGCGTCCACTTGCAACTTCTAAAGTGATTTGAAGAAATGAAGGCCAATGATTGGCTCTTGCAATAAAGAATATTTTTTTCCTTCGATTGAATCAATGGCTAAAGCAGTCCATTTAAGAACCACTTCATATCCATTCAGTACCATTTTATAGGGTTGGTTTGAAGAGGAGGCTCGATACTACCTTATCAATTTCATAATTAGGATGTCAACTTACAACCTAAGTTGTTGAAATCCAAAGCATACAACGTCTGCTTTAGTTGGACTTGGGAATGACATGATGCGCCATAAGGTATGTACAGTTAGGTATAGTTCATTTACAACAGACTTCTTTCTACAATATGTAGTATAATTGGTACTATTGTGCCCCGTGTTGTTGCCCCAGTCAAAATAAAAGTAAAAATAATTTTCTAATTTTTAAATTCATTAAAACTTTGAAATTCAATAACTTTCACAACGTAGTGTAGTGTGAGAGATTGCGTGCTTGATACAAATAAAAAACTTTATGCACAAAGGAGTGCAAGGGTTTTGTTTGGTGGTGTTTGGACTTGCGATGTGAAAGTTATGTTTTTTTGAGAATAAAAGATAATTTCATCCAGATTTTTATTTTAATAAAATCCATAACTTTCACACTGTAGGTCCAAACACCATAAAATTGGCACAAATAAAAAGCTTTATGGGCAGGAAGGAGTGCAAGGGCTTGTTTTGTGGCATTTGGACATGCAATGTTAAAGTTATGTTTTTTCCAAAGTAAAAGATAATTTCATTCAATTTTCTAATTTAAAAAAATTCTTAACTTTCACACCATGGTTCCAAATGCCACAAAATTGGCATGAATAGAAATTCCTATGCATGGAGTGTAAAGACTTTGTTTTGTGGCAGTTAAACATGCAATGTGAAAGTTGTTGCTTTTTCAAAATAAAAGATAATTTAACTCAATTTTTTGGTTCATAAAAATTTGAAATTCAATAACTTTCACACCATAGGTCCAAATGCCATGAAACAAAGTCCGTGCACCCTTCTATTTTAAGAGCTTTTCAACGTACCAAGAATGCCATCGGATGCCTCACGGTTTGTTACATCTCCATGTATCAAACAAACAAAACAAAAACCTAATTTAAGGTATAGATAATTACGCAATTCCAATCAAGCTTACCAACTTTCAATTTCAAAAAGTAAAATTTGATTTTTGATGAATTTTTGAAGTCAATTTCATGATTTTCCATAATATTTTATTGGAAACAATTGGTGATGAATTTTTTCAATTTGATTGCATATATATTTAGGGAACATCCATACACACATCCTTCATATTAAAAACATCCCATTGAGTAACAAAAATATAATATAAAAAGAGTTTGATATGAGGCGAGATATGACCAAATTTTGTGGGATAGATATCTTTATATTTTAATTAAATTTTTGCAAAGTAATTATTCCATCATACTGAAATATACAAAATCAGTTACATTGTGAGGGTCAAATAGAAAAATCTAGTTAAATTATAAAGATATCTATTTCACAAATTTTAGTCATATAGTACTTCACATTGAACTCTTCCTAGATTATATTTTTGTTACTTACTCAGATGCTTTTTAATATAAAAGATGTGAATATAGATGTTTCCTACATATCAATGCAATCAAATTTTAAAAAATCATCACCAATTATTTTCAATTAATTACGTAGTATTATATAAAACCATGAAAATTGACTTCAAAAATTCACTAGAAATGAAATTTTGCTTTTCAAAAATTGAAGTTTGGTATGCTTGATTGGAATTGCACTAAAATTGGATTTAATTATGTAAGACAAAAAAATTCTAATTTTTTTCTATAGTATGCAATACAAATTTGAATGGTTCAAATTGGAAATTTGTAAATGAATTAGACCTGACTATGCAATACCTAGAAGCAATGATATGGACATCCAATCTTGCCATTCAAAAGAATTTTGTATAATATGAAATATAATTGGTATTTTTTGTCTTGTATAATGAACATTTAATTCTTATACAATTCCAATTAAGCATACCAAATTTGGATTTCATGAAAGCAAAGCTTCATTTTTGATAAATTGTTTCATTTAAAATTCATGGTTTTACAAGATAGTTGATTGAAAAACATTGGTGATGAATTTTTTTAATTTGATTGCATTGACATATAGGGAGCATCCATGAACACATATTTCATATTAAAATACACCCCATTAAGTAAAACAATTATGATTTATGAAGAGTTCAATGTGAGGTGTTGTATGACCAAATTTTGTAAAATAGAAATCTCCATAATTTAACTAAACCTTGCTATTTGATCCTCACATTGTAATTTATTTTGTTATTTTTATTTTTTCGGGATAAGTCACATGGTCTTTTCATTCAAGTCTTCAAATTTTCAGATTTTTTGAAGAAAATTGAAGAAAAAATAGATAAGAGTGACTAAAAATACAAATAAGCTTAATAAATCTGAAATTTTTATAATAGGCTAGTAGGCTTATATAACAATGTAGAGCATCATAGTACAAAAAGTGTATATCATTCAATAATTAGAAACTCAATTGATTGTGGTTATATACCTAAAGTTCAAATGGGGATAAAATATTCAATTTGGGGAATTTTCCAAAATTTCAAATTGGAGCAAAAATTAAAGTTTGTGGCCTTCATTTTGATAGTTAGTCTCAAATTCAAAAAAAATCACATTTTGGGATAAAATTTAGATGATAAGCTAGGAGCTACAAGTTGTACAAATACACAATAATGACAATTTTTTGTGGGCCAATTTTTTTGGAGCATCATCTTATGTAGAATAGTCATTTTCAACACCATCCAAGCCATTTCGATTAAACAATATCCCAAAACGTTTGACAATAAGAGTTGACTATTCTAAAGTCATCTAAATGCCACAAAATGGCTCTAATAGAATTCTTGGATTTAGGTAAGCAAACAACACCTAAATGTGTCTCAATAAGGATTTAAGCATGGTTTTAATTATTAAGCATAAGGTTTTGAACATGGTTCCAACTATAAAAGTTTTGTTTGGTCTTGTTGATAGTCAAAAAGGAATTTTTATACTCTTAGAATGTATTTTTTGAGCTCCATTTGATAAAAGTTTGAAATTTTGAAAGTGTGGAAAATAGTACCTAAAATCACTACGAGGTTCTTATGTATGAAGGTTGTACATTTTAGGCAAGAATGTTTTTGCAAACACAACACAATTAGGTAAAGTTATCTTAAATGCACTATGATTAACACTAATAGAAATTGATACAAATATACTTATTATTATAGAATTGAATATATTCATATACATTAGAGTTATTTGTAAAGTACCCAAAATCGGGGTTTAAACCCCGCAGTTTTGTGAAAAAGCAGGTTTTGGGCAAAAAATTAATACGAAAGTGGGTATCAAACTTTCTTTCGCACCCAAATCGACCAAAAAGAAGTTTTGTCCAAACTTTGCCTGCAAGGTCGTTCGTCGGAGGAAATTTGTCGGAAAAAGTCCCCTCCAAATTGGGGGGGACTTTACGAATAACTCTATTGTATAAGATTTGTCTTTCACAAAATTGTTAAAATTTGACCTTAAAGGTTTGAAAATTATTTGAAATTTGAAATATGACTTTGATGCTTATACAAATGAATTTGAAGACTTTTGATTGAATCAAGGCATAATAATTTTTTGGCAATCTTAAGTAATAAATTGGTTTATTATAAGCCGTTGCATGATCAAAATTGCAATATTTTTTGTAACAATGTCATCTTAAAAAATACTAATAATTAGTTAAATATATTTTTGCAATCTTGCTCTCACTTTTCATCATTGATATTCAACAATGATGGTAATGCTTTCAATGCCAACTCTTTTCATTTGCATGTAGGATTATATCTATTAATCTTCAATTCTAATGTATTTACATCAAATAATGTTTCTAACAATATAATGGTTCAATATTTAAATCCTAAAGTTCCATTCTCTGTACATGGGACAAAATGGATTTTGGACAACTTCATATGAGAAAAAGTTTTGACAAATTTTTTTGAAACTTTTTTGAAAGACAAAAAACTTATTAGCTTTTGGAGACTATAATTTTATTTCAACCTGTGTCCAAGAACAAAAGTTATGGCCAAATTTCAACTTGGCAAACAACAAAAGAAATCCACAATAATTTGACCTCAAATTTTAAAATTTTGCTTCTCATTGGTTGCGTTTTTGTCTATATGGAAAGCTTTGATTCATTCCATTTTGATTTGTGATGTGAAAGTTATGGAGCATGATCTTGTTTTGCGTGCAATTAGAGCATCTTCTTCAAAAAATAATGTATAAGGATTATTTTTGTGCTCAATTTTCACATTTTTTTGGAACAAAGAATTCCACAAGGTTAACTTTGATTGATGAAACAATCTCACTATTTGGATTAGTGTATTCTAAATCCAATTTAAAGCTATTGGCTGTTTAATGTTTCCCTCTATCTTGTACCAACTTCTACTTAATAATTTCAAGGAACGGAAATCACATTAATTTTTTTTATATAAGTAAGTAGCCATAACATTCTTAACCTGAAGTTTTCACTTTCCCAATATTCAAGGATACTTAAGGTTATGTTAGACACACCTATTCTTTACAATGTATACCAAAGTAATCTTGAAAATATGTCAATATAGGAAGTCCAAAATGCCCAACTTACAAACATAAACACAAAAACCATTTTGGGCTATAATATGTATTTGAACTTTACAAGCATATTTATACATATTAAAAAAATTATCAATTTTATCTTAAAACAATTGTAAGCTTCTATCTTAAGATGATACAACTTTACTTTTTCTATATTGGTTATTTGTAAATAAAATATTATATAGATATCATTATATTCCTTGTAGGCACAAGTGACCTCGTTTTTTGTAATTAATATAGCCAAGGGATAGATGAAGCATATTGAGCTCTATTTCTTAATCCTTCTAGATTTTTATTGACCCCATTCTGAATTTTTTGGCAAATTTAGACAAACTCTAGTGACTTCAAATTATTTGAAGTCATTGCATGAAATTTTCAAAGTAGCTTCTAATGAGCATCTTCTACTTGTGAAGCTTTGTTTCATGCCATTTTATAAGTACAACAAAAAGGTTTTTTTAAACTTAATGCTATAAATCTCAAATTGGAACGCTATAAATACCTAATTACCTTTCCCTTTTAAAATTTAATTGATTGAATTGGATTGGATTGGAATGGATAGTTTGATATCTAATACATAAAGTTTTAAATCATTGTATTCCAAATAATAAGATGAAAGTTGTGAAGGACTTTGTTTTGTTGGTAGTACATTCAAAAATAAACATATAAAGTTCTTTTGGAACTTAATTTTCAATTTTGGGAATAAAAACAAAACCATAGGATATTTTTTACTTAAAAGAACATTTTTACAATTGGGATCAACATTTTCTAATTCCATGTCAAGGTATTAATGATTTGGATAAGTACCTCTTTCCAAGTAATCTTTTTTTATAATATAAATATGGTTTTTTTCTTAAGGAGAGGAAAAATTCTCTTAAATTATTATGAACCTCAAGGAGAGTCACCAACATCAACCTAAAAAAGTTAGGTGAATCAAAACATAGTGTATCATTTTTGTTTGGCAACAAAACTCTAAAAACTTAAAAACAAAATAGGAACTGCAAAAAATAACATACAAGAATAATCTCTAAATATTTCATGTATATTTTGGAAAAATCTATTTCAAAGATGTTACTAATATTCCCTAGAAATACATCTTAGACACATGCATGTGGTTACAAAATAACACAAAGAACTCACTACTGCAATGAGTTGAGAGCCCTTTTATTGCAAAGTGAGAGTATGAATTTAAGGTACTCTCAAGATGCATGCGTCTATACTCATTATTTAAAAAATGAAACTAGAGGCATAAGCAATTAAGGAGACAATATTTATATATAATAAATCTACAAAATTTGAAAGTATTTGAAGAAATTTGTCTTACTAATTATCTTACAACATACTAAAAAATTATATTAAAATTTTCAAAAAATATGAAAAATAAGGTATTGATTCAATTAAAATGGTTGAAAATAGTGTGCATCACTATGTTAATTGCCTACTCACAAATGTCCATTTTGAAACTATTGCCACAAATGTCAATTTAAAAACTATTATCAAGTAGTGATTCATTGCAAGGATTTTGTTTTTCAAAATTCTTGAAATGGAGAATAAACAATGTGTGTAGAAATTAAAGCTTCTTATTTATCTTCATTATTTTTCAAATTAAAAAATGGGATTAGATTGTAAGTTATCTAATAATGTTATGACATTGTGCTCAATATACCACAAGCTAATTTGAACGTATGGTCCTTCAATTGAAGCTTGTGCATACCACAATGAATATGTTTTTTTCCCCTTTGAAAGATGAATAATTTTTGGTTAAATGAGGGGTGTAGCATACCAAGCCACATGGCCATTTTATTTTGGAGCAACACAACTTTCAATCCAAATTCCTCATTTTTCCAAGTTCTTATTTATTTTAAATTCTGAACATTGTTTGAGTGCAGTGTGGTCTTTTCTTCAGACATATTAACCCTTGAACGACGCGGCGGACGTTTTGAGGCCGATGAATGACAAGAGAATCTTATGTGTAGGACAGAAGTGCAACTATTCATCCTCCAAATTTTGTGGGGAAAGGAAAGATAATCTACAGTAGTTTGACTTCCAATGAGTGCTTTTGCATTATTTTAATCCAACAATCCACACGGTGACAAAACAGATGATTTCCATGGTTATGAGCCCATTGTTTAAGGGTTAAGTGAACATGGATATAATCTAGTAATATCAGTTTCAAAATAAAGAAATGACATGATAAAAGAAAGAAATCCATGTATTGAAAAAATACAACAACAATATGCACAATTTCTACAAAATATACAAATCCAAAATTAATACTATTTTTCAATTATTTTTTCTTCACCTCTTTTTCTAAATTCCCAATCAACAATAGGTAAATTAACTGGGCATATTGTATTGTACATGAACACATACTTCGCAGGCAATACTCATATCAATCTCAAAATGGACTTGCGTTCAACTAGGGGGTCAGACTGCTGCAATTGCAAAGACGTTCCAGTCGGGCCGACCCGCAAATGTTCAAATCGCATGCCCGAAGCATAACGTGCAAGGGCAAATGGTACACCATAGGGTGCCAGCGATCTGCAATTTCGATGGTCGCAATTGCTGATTCTACACCCTGGATTTCAATAAATTGAACGCCTAAATGTACCTGCGCAGCATTTAGAGCTCAAGATCCAAGGCGTGCAAAAAGTATTCCATACATTGAAGGGGGTCCAGCAGGATGTAGTGCGATCAGATCCTTTAATAGCAGCACTGCAAAGGGTGAGAAATAGTGATTTCCTATGGTATATATGGTATAGAAGTATAGAATTATAGAAGGTTACCGACAGTTTGACTTTTGGACTCTCTTCCGTCACTTAGGGATCAAGATGCTCGTCACTTAGGGTTCCATCGGAAGGTGAGCTTGGCGCACACAATCGGAGGAGCTCCAGCTCTTACAGCACTTGCTTGCGCATACTGATGTTCATTGCGCTCAGTGCCTGCAAATGTCTGAAACATTATAGAGATTGCTACTTTAGTTTCTGCTGCAGATTTGAGATCGCCAGTGGTTGGAATGTGTCTCGGGAGGAATTGAATTCCTTAATCACTGGTGCGGTAAGTTCGAGCGGTGCTTATTTTCTGTGTTTGAGCTTTTTTAGTGTAGTTCTGGTAGAAATTCTTGTGTAGTTTTGCTGTGATGATTAGTGCTTACAGAGATGAAAACGCTTGCAATTGTAATTCTTCTTAATTTCTGAACGAAGGTCTCTGCGTTGAGTAGGTCGAAGCATTTTATTATATCAGCAGAGGTTTCGGGAGTGCGGTACTACAAGACGCGTCCTGTGGCAGGAGTAACTTAATCGTGCATCCTGCGACAGAGAAGGCTTACACTGTGAATCACGTACTCTTTTTTTTCCTTCCCGGGAAGTTTCCATTTTTCCTTGCAGCTTCTACAATTTGGCTTTCTAATACGTGCTGATTCTCGTCGTGATTTTTGGAGACAGAGAGGAGCGTCTGAAGACTGGAAAGCAAGTCCGACTGCGGAAGCGTATCCTTTTCCCTGTTGTACTCCGATTCACTCCGTTTGCAGCCACTACAGCGTGATCGGCAGCGGATATTTCCCGTCAGAGTCTCTCACTGCTTGTGAAAGTTGCGAGAACGGTGAGTTCACTTCTCGTTCAAAGTTGAGATCGTTTTTTGTGTGCATATTTGCACTCCATTTGTTCATAGTGCATGTACACATTTTACGCAGCATTCTCGTCCCTCTTTGTTGCGCAGAGGAATGTAAGGGAATGTCATACCAGAGTAGAAGAGTAGTTATGCTGCTCGGAATTTCGATACAAATATCATAATATTGAAGGTGCCTTTGAGATTGCTTGCTCTTAAAAGTTATATATCGTCTGAATGACTGCTTGCTTGTCGATGACCTCCTGCAATTCCTGATCACTATAACGGCCGAAGGCATGCAACTAGTCACTCAAACGATGCCAGTCTTCTGTGAGCAACAATCTCGAATAATACAAACATTAATTACCTCGTTCTAAGTCTAATTGATGATTGGTGTGTGATGAGCAACAGAATTCTGGATCATGCACCGGATGTTTCGAATTGATACTGGTTCCTCTTGAGAGAACACCGAGTAGGAGAGTCTGGAGGTGAGCTGGGTCTGTCCACTTATCCTGTGCGTATGGTTGAGCAATAATTTTATATGATAGAAATCCTCTTGCAACCTGAAGTAGTTGTTAACTCTTGATTTGGAGTTATCAGAATCTTTTCACCATTGGCGCACCAACTGCTTGTCTATAAAATTCAGATTGATTTGAAAGTTGAAATTGAAAGTTGAATGTAGTTAGACTCGAAGCTTGTTCAGGATCTTTTTGTCCACATTTCACATCTAATTTAGATGTCTATGCATGCTTCAATGCCTAGCTTGTTTCGTGGAATAATCTTGCATGAATATGGCTTGAATTCACTTGATGACCATCTTTCTCAGTCACCAGCTTTGTCTTCTAGTTCGTCTTCTTGCTGAGAAAAATATGACAATATTATTAATTTGAGTTTTCTCAAAGAATTTTTTTCATTCTTGCTCATATCAACAAACTTATTTCAAAATTTTCAGAGGATGTGATACTCTGCTCGATTCCTTTCATTAAGATATCTTCCTGTGGCATGCTTGAAGTCAATGGGGTTGCTGGTGCTCTTCTTCACGATCTGTTTTCCAGTGTTGTGCGCCACGATCTATCGTTCAGTGGTGTGCGCCACGATATATGTCCAGGAGCGATTACGCAATGGCAAGAATTCCTTCACACTTGCATGGTTTCAATCAAGTTAACTGTCAGTGTTCCTCACCTAGATTATCCACCATAGTTGGTACCCGTCATCAAAATGAGTTACTGGCGTTTGTCACTTGTCACTCGTCATCGGATAATTTGGAACGCTATAATTTTTCATTTTGTTGGAAATCAATGCAGCAAAATGTAAAATATTGAAGCTGCAAATTTTAAAATGAGAATTATTAATATCTTACAAGTAGTGCATTGGAATGGATCTGCACTTTACTGCTACCTAGGTTGAGCGTGAGTATTGGTTTCTTACCCGGTTTGTTGTTTCAGGTGGAAGGCGTGTCTCACTGAGGCCACCGAATAAGACAAAATACCTCAAAGGTGTCGAGAAACACATGAGATCTATCTGTGAGCTCTCCAACGATTTTGGATCCATGAAGATCAGCAGAGAACAATGCGAGATTTTAAGTTCAGAATGCCTATGTTTGGTCGAGCGTTTGGTGCGACCCAATCAATCACATTCTATTCTGAAAGAGTCATTTTGCGCGATCAGGAGAGCATTAAAATTGATGCAAGATTGTTGTTCTGAAAACTGGCTTTTTAAAGCTGTGGAATTTGGCAAGTGTGAAGGACATTTTCTTGAGATTCTCCTTGATTTGCATAGGTTACCGATTGTAGTGAATCTAATCGGTTTTGGAGGTGAGTCACTTGACGATATGGCTACTGAGTTTAAATCAATTGACGTATCTCACGAAACTAAGTTAAAGATAGCTAAAGCTCGGAAGCTTGATACGGCAGCTTTAAAAAACATGTTGGAGAACGATGAATGTCCAGATCATTGCCTTGCAGACCAGTTAGAAGAGATCCCATCTTTGGTAGCCCCTGACGATATAGGAAGGTATGTTACCCCGTATGTAACACAATTCAATTTTCTCAAATCCCCGCCGCCGATACACAATGATGATGATAGTGGCATTTGTGTCTTCCGAGTTACATTCTGGAACAAAGAGTTTGTTATTAAGACGCGTTTCAGCAAGCCTGGAGCAGAAGAGCAGGAGGAGATTAAACTGCGGAAGGAAGCAAGTTCTATGAAGGAATGCCGCCACCCTTATGCAGTTGCATTGCTAGGGTATTGGGAGTTTATAAGGCCTGAGGGTCTTTGTGAGCTGACAAGTGTACCGCTTCTTCTAATGGAGTCCATGGAGTGTGACCTGGACACTATTATCAAGGGAAACAAGAGTGGGTGGTGGTGGCCATGGGGCGGCACTGGAGGTTTTCCTGCTTTGGTCGCTATCAACCTTGTGCTTCCAGTGGCGAAGGTAATGAAATATTTACACGAAATTGGAGTCGTGCATCTGGACCTCAAGCCTAAGAACATTTTATTTACTCTAGAGCCAGGGAAACGGGATCATCCAGAAGATGTCTCCGTGAAGCTGGCTGATTTTGGTGACGCACAGAAGGCCAAGGATGGGGTAAAAGGCAAGGTTGGGACAAGTGGCTACATGGATCCAGATATGTTCGCCCAAAAAGGGAGTGTTGATCTCGTCAAAGCTGATGTTTTTAGTTTTGGATTGGTTTTTGGAGAAGTTTTGACAGGATTATCACCCATGGAGGCTCTCGGTTGCAAAGGATTACATCCCAAAATATTCTACGGAAAACTTCAGAAAGGGAAACAGGTACCACTTCCAAAGGAAACACCAAAGTTTGTGAAATCCATTGTTGAGAGCTGCTTGAAGCTGAAACCAGATGAACGGCCCTCGTTTCACGAAATCTGTTGGAAGCTCCAAAACACAGGACTCCTACTGCTGGAGTGCTGAACGGCTGTACATGTGCACATTCCTAAGCCTCAACATGTTAGGACTTGGGCATGTTTACTTTGATGTCAAAATAGTGCACAACTGAGTGCATTATCAGATATTTTCTTCTGATCATTTCAAATTGACTGTACATGACGTGAATATCTGAAGAATGTTTGAAGAATGTTTCAGTCAGTGACAAATGATGGGGAGGATGTCAGCTGGGAACCCAATACTAGTGCTATTTGCTAGCTTATATTTTCATATCTGGGAGGGCTCTAGATTTAATGTATTCGAGAAATACTTTGGTAATACAGGTGCTTATTACACAACACCTATAATGTTGCAGTGAATGTTACATACTGTATACGGATCAACAATTTAGGTGTAGGCTTATACACATCTAGAGCACTAGTTCATGTGCTTATTACAATATTTGAGGGTAAATCCAAGTAGCAAAACACCAACTTTATGTTGTTTACAAATTGAAATATGCAAATCGCAATAAGATATTATCATGTATTAGCATACATTGTGGTATATTGGTTTATTAGTAGAATATTATAGTATATATTGTGGTATATGGAAATTTTCAATAATTTGGAATGCAATGATTCTTACTCTGGTTGATGCAATACAAGATTTCTATCATCCTTCTAGTTTGTATGGAGTTCAAAATTTGGATGGATTTCTTGGTATTCTAAATTACATGCTTAGAGTAACCACTATTGACTCATATGATCTAAAAGGGTTAAAGTGACACATGTTTGCATCTTTGAATTGTTATTAGAAAGACTCAAAACCATCTACTACAAGCTACATTGTTTCCAACAATGTTACACCGTGTCTTACATTAGAGCTTGAACAAGTCCGCAAGATATTATTCCAAAAAATGAATAAAATTGAAAAATATTTTAAAAAATGAATAAGAAATCATATTAAATATGACGTGGGTCTGCTGTGAAAGTCTCTTGGCCATGTCAAATTGGATATTAAAATTTTAATAGACCCTTAAAGGACCGTTGCCCCTCCGAGGGACAAATGGGATTTTGGGCAGGTACCTACGGGCTGAATTTTTGTTGTGATTTTTTGAAACTTTTTTTGAAGATAGAAGAACTGATAAGCTTTGTGGGAATATTATTTTTTTCACAATCGATGCCTGGGAACAAGAATTATGACCAAATAAGCTCAAAACAGAGGACGAGGGGGGGAGGGCAGCAAAAAACAATTTGCAAAAATTTGAATTTTTTTCGTAAATTTTTTTTTCTAAAAGATTATATTTTTGTCTATTTGGAAAGATTTGATTCATTTCATTTGGATTTGATATGAGGAAGTTATGGACATTCTTGATTTTCGGGTATTTAGAGCATCTTCTTGAAAGAAATAACTCGTAGGATTCAATTCTGAATGCAAGTTTTCAAATTTTTCAAATGTTTTTTTTTGCATGGTTTAGTTTACTTGCTAGAAAAATCTCATCATTGGGATTAGTGCATTTTAATTCCATCTAAAAGATATGAATATTTTAGACTTTCTTTCTATCTTGTACCTACTTCTACTTAACAATTTTTTTAAGAATGAAAATTAAGTTTTTTTTTAATTTCTTTTTTTTTCCTAGACTCTCAACTCAATTCTCTACCATAAAGATTTAAAGCTCAAAACTCGGTAGTGCAAAAATTTTAAGTTAAAAATGTTCTAAGTCAAAAACCCGGTCCCGCAATGTGCTAAAAAAACTTGTTTTTCTCACTTTAAATGCAAATATCTTGCAATCTATGCGGTCAAAAATTCTAATTTTTTTTCCACACTTTATATACTAGTTAGGTGTAAGACCCTATGGTTATATGTAAAAAAAAACAATTAAATTTTTTTTTACTCTTTGCTGTAGAAATGGCAATTTTGGGTGTTTTTTGGCAGAAAAAAGGCCTCGGTCCTTTAGGGGTTAATCTATTATTTTAAAACATTTTGTGTATCTTTCATCACACTTCCTTTGCATCTACAACACATTTTCATCATGGGTCATATTAATTTTAAAAAAATATTTTATCAGCTTTAAAATATTTTTATTCTATTATATTTTTGCATAGAAATATTATTTTTGGCACAAAGAGCAAAATGGCCCTCAAAAGGTCTCAAATCTCTTCTAATGAGATGGAAACATTATACAGAATGACAAAATTGGTAGGCGAACAAGTTCGCAAATGTTGTATACTTTTATAGTAGAATTCCGGAATTTCTTTTGTCTTTTTTACAAAATTAGGGCAATTTTTATGTATAGTAGACTTTAAAGTATAAAAAAACAATCAATCTTTCTAGAATTGACAAAAGATTATGTGGAATTGTATAGGAAAGTGTGCAACATTTGTAAGAAGTATATCAAAATTGTTGGCAAACAAAACTTTGAGGAGAGGCTTATAAAAAGCAAGGGAGGTTGATTTTTGAATTCAAAAAAATTGACCTTGAATACTAGACTTGTATTTTTTGGTTGCTCTAATTTGACTGTAAAGCCAAGCTACTTCTAAAATGTAGTTTCTCCCTACTCACATACGGTGGCTCTCACAAATTTTTATACACTTCAAAAATTGCCATAATTTATTGAAAAATTAAAGATTTTCAACAAAATTTGGATATGTTGTAGTATAAGTAATATACGTGCATAAATTACATTTTGAAATTTCTTAAAACTATTTTTTATTTAAATTTTTTTACAGTAATCAAATTTATTAGTAAAAAATTTAATACCAAATTTGTTTTTGAAGATTCTTCAACTGTGGTCTTGTGGAATGAGGATTCTTTTTGAAATTCTATAGTAAGAATTTAAAAAATTTAAAATTTTATTGAGTGAAATATTATTGACTAAAATATGACCCCAAATATTTATTTTTTAAATTTATTCCAAAAATCTTCAAAAAAATTAATATAGAAAATTTGAACACCTAAAAGCAATATTTTCCGTTCTCCAACACCTAAAAAATGGCCTTAAATGAACAACTTCCGTGATTCAAAACCACCTCAATTTTTTCAAAAGCAACCAAGAAAAGGTAAGGATGAAATCAATGAATAAAAATTGAGTCATTTTTTGCTTTAATCCCAAATGCCGAAGGCCTTTTCTGAGCTTCTAGGAATTTGCTCTAAATTTAACAAAAAGCCAACATTTTGATAAGTTGTATCAATTTTTTTAAATTTTAACTGTACAAATTCAAACTAGACATGTTAAAAATCAAAGAGGATAAGAAAACACAACAATATCACTTATGAATTGAAAGATTATAATGTTTGAACATGAAGGTGTTAAAACTACAAAAATGACTTGAAGTCTTTCAACCCTCTTTTCACATGCCAAATGTAAAAAGTTGGTTACCAAAAATATATGAGGTTAAAGGACCTAACATGCATAACTCCAATCAATTTACGGCTTCTCAAAATCTACTCTACCATTTTTTTAAATGAATTTCTAAGGTGATTTTTTCTCCAAGATCTAGTGTATTTGAGGCTCATTTCCAAGAGTCTTCAACACTACGGAAAGTCAAGATTACAATGGACACCCTTGCACAAAATCTTCAATAGAAAAATCATCTTCAAAATTGGATTTTTGACGCTAAAACTAGACTTTCAAAAGAATTTTTCAAAAAATATAAACTACTGAAAATAGCAACTTGATTAGGATTTATTTAACTTCAAAGTATTGTCGACACAAAAATTTGGTGCCTCGGGCATTTAGGAGTTAACTCGTAATGATCTAAGGAGGGTGTACTTTCAAAATGGACCAAAACTGCCAAGAGATTGAGCAATTTGTTTTCTCATTTTTTCTTGAGATCAGATGAAATGCAATCGTAGGACCTTGAAGTTCACATTGAGAGTGAGCACTTTTTAAAATTTAGATTCTTTAACTATACAATATAATCCCTAAAGGACCAAGCTGCATTTTTTGGCAACGTAGTGATTTTTAACAACTCACTACCAATGGAAATTTTCTTATTTTCTATGAAATTTTCACACAACATGAGGATGAGGTTTTCTTTAAGGCCCAACAATTTTCATAACTTTTGACTACAACTCGGGCAATCTGGGCAGATAAAAAAAAATCACTTTTTTTAGAAATAAAAATTTGAAATTGATTTCCTAGATTTATATATACGTGGAAAGCTTTGAATCATTCTGTTTTGATTAATGAGATGAAAGTTATGAGGAGTTTTAGTTTGTGAGCAATTATGGATTCCTTACTCTAAAATAAACTTTGAAATCCTTTACTTAACTCAATTTTCAATATTTTTTGAAAAAAAATAAATCATAGGATGTAGATTGTTTATTTCAACATTACAACCATTGAAATTGACATTTTCAATTTCATAACTAAATTCTTAATGAGTTTGTATTTTAAATCATTCTCTACTTCTTTCTACATACTATTTCTTCCTATATGTTGTACAATTCCAAATGATTTGAAATTTTCCAAGCATGTAGCCAACTTGCCTAGAATAATAAATTCAAAGAAGCACTGCCATTTTGGACATTTTTTCATACAATTGTGACCTTGTGAAGTGAAGCTACCCTGTTTTTTGTAGGGCCAAAAAAGTTTTTTAGCCAATTCAAATGCTAATATCTTACAATTTATACAGTGGAAATTTCTAAAAATTTTCCAACATCTTTTCAAACCAGCATTCTGTTAGATCCTATGGTTGCATGTGTCCAAAGTTTTTTTTTTGTATAATTTCGTACTTATACTAGAAATAACAATCTTGGAGTGTTTTTTGTGAAAACATAGTCAAGGAACTTTAGAGGTTAATAGATATTTAAGTTTGAAGTTTTATTTGGGTTAATGAAAAAACACCTAAACGCACTTTTAAGGAGCATATCTTAGTGGGAGTTTTTCAAAATAATGACCTTTTTATGCTCAGTGAAAGACAAGAGAGTTGAGAATGCTCATCACATCATTTTGAGTATTTTAAAATTTCATGGTGGAGCTTGCAAAGCATAGTGGTCACTAAAATGAGATTAATGTTTGTAAGAAAAACAAGTATAGATACACTTGTTTTCTCCTTGAGCTCCTTTGATTTGACCTTTTTGAGGTGGGCAACAATTGCATTGGTTGGCTAACTTTTCAATCCATGCCAAATCAAACCTTGAAAATTGAGCTGTGAACTACACCATACCACTCAACTTTTTAAAATCCCATAAGGCGGAGTTTAATTTGGAATTTGATGAAACTACTGCCATTGAATTTATAACATATAGTCTATTTTATTTTTATTTTAAACTCAAATTTTTTAAAAACTCAAAATTTGGGAACATGCGTCTCCTAAAAGAGGGGCAGGTACCTAAAAATGGTCGCTTGGATAATTAGGGGTTAAAGGTGTCCATTCAAGGTAAGTGTAGTGCTATGTCTAAGCAACCCTATGTTCTCCACTTTGAATATTTGTTAAATTTTACTAAAACATCAGAAAATTATGAAACTACTTGGATTGTAATTTTCTCTTGAGTTCACAAATAATCTCATTAATTTTTTTTTGTCATTCCACCTTTGAATTAGTGTGGGACCAGAGAAAGTGTTGGTTTTGGAGATATGGGCATAGATTGTAGCCACTATAATGTTTCTAGAATTGGGAATACTATCATTTGGGGCCTCCCCTACTTCTTCTCTTAGTTCTTCTTTGCTTGTCTTGTCTTCTTCTTTGTCCAACCCTCATGGCTTGGATGATTTTTTTCTCATTTTGCAATGGAATCCATATATTTCAAAGAAAACAAAACAAAAAGAGAAATTGTTGCGCCTAATTGTGGGGAAATAGATTTGACTCTACCTATTTTACTCCAATTCAAGAGTTGAAATTGCTAAAGATGTTTTTTTTTGGTTTTTGTTCTGAAGCCACACAACTCACACTAATTCCTCACTTGGAGCCAACTTTTGCACCCAAAAAAATTGAGGGCGCCTAACCTCAGCCACTTCCTTTTCACCTGGAGCCCACATTCAGATTCCCTTAAAATTAAAAAACAAAACACTGGTTGCAAGGGCACTATTGTCCACTGAACAGGATAAGCTACTGCCTTATTGGTAGATGGACTGATGGACACGCTTCCACGGAATATGCTACCGATTGTTGACTTGTCCGGGGTCTCCGGGCGCCAGCCAGAAAGCCAGATGCTTGTGAAAATGTCGTCACTTGCCAGGGTTTCGTAGCGCGCCATACCGAGCTTTCCAGGAGCACAGCACTTCTTCGGAGGAGGAACTTTCAGGGCTTGTTGCTTTCGCAGATTTTCCTTCAGTTTGTTGGAGTTGAGAGCTGCACTCTCTGCTGGTCGGTTTGGTCACTTTCTTGAACAGCTGGATCGCTTTCCAGGGCGCAAGTAGTTGGTGGTTTGAATTGGCAGGGTGCGGCACAGAAGGCGGCATGAAATTCCGGCCACAGTGGTGAGTTTGATAAAGACGGGTGACAGTTGCGTTTAAGTTCTTTGTGCGCAGTTGTGGTAGAAATTAGGTGTTACCTTGCGTTTCCAGAGCCGCTGGGGTTTCGTGTGATCTGTACGTCAAATAGCAAGATCAGTTAAACTGTGGTCCTGTTTGCGGTGGTCGAAGCTTTGCTGTTCCTCTGTCAGATCGAAGGTCTCTAGTTGTCTATTTTTGAGTCTGCGTCAAGCGAACGGTGTAGCCTACCACGAGGTTGGCACAGGCAGTTCCTGGTCTTGCTGCTTGTGTAACTTGAGTAAGGGTTGATGATAGATTGAACTAAGTGGTTGAACTTGTTGTGCCTACTGCACTCCCTTTCTGTAACCTTGGTTGACCCATTTTGCGCAACATTCTCGGTGGCCTTGGTTGTGCAGAGCTTCGCTTCGCTTAGGACGGGAGCGCCATACCAGAGTGGAGGAAAAATCATCATCGTCAAAATTTGGATCATAAACGTCACGAAATTGAAGGTGGGTTTTGAATTTCTTTGATCATACAAGATTTGCATCGTTTGATTGACTTGTTGCATACCTCTGTCTTCGTCTAGTTCTTGATTACTAAGACTTCCCGGTTGGTGGTTGCGTGGTAGTAAGTTTTACACAAGGAACATTTTTTGAATTCCCTGCGGGGATTGTACTGAAAATCCCCTCCAAGGAAACATAAAAGTTTAGGAAATTGATGTTCACAGGGAAGTTTATTGTTAGAAGATGTCCCACCTCCAAACCAACTCAATTTTTGAAATTTAATATTCTAGAATGTAGATTTATGCCTCTAAAATCTAAATTTAAAATAAATTTTAGTGCGCAAAATCAATACTTTTCATAGATTTTGGAGTCTCAAATCTAACTAATATGAAGATTTTAAATTTCAATCTTATTGATTTTTACATTTCAGAATTTTTGATCTAGATCCTTTCTAGATTTCAAGAGTTCAAAATATAAGTAATTTGTAGATTTCATTTGTTTAAACATTTTTAAATTTTATATATTATAAAATTTCTTAGATTTCTGAAGTATATAAACTCAGGAAACGTAGATTTATGTGAAAAGAATTCATTGTTCAAAAATTGACAACTTACAAGTCTTATGTGTCCTCCTTGACAATTCATATGGGACAATTGCATCTTGTAAAATCTACCAAATATTAGGTGGAAACAACAATGAAATGTGAGATGTGTGCAAAGTCTACCACTTTGGATTGCACACGGGGGATTTGGAGAGAATTTATGAAAATCTTTGCAAAGACAAACCCACAATTTTCTTCTATACAGGAATTCTTTGAAGATCCCTCCTCGATGACATTAGAACACTGGGAAACACATAAATTGGCAAAAACTAGCAGGGAAAAATTACAAAAGCTTCAAACTAGTCACAGGGAATTCCAAAAAAGTCTGCTGTGTTACAGATTCTTGAGCCGATTTTTTTGACGCAGATTGTGTGTGTTAGGGTTTCAGCGTTAACTCAATCATGAAGGGTTACAGGCGAAATGGGAAGTGCTCGTACGATAGTTAGTTCGAAACGGCTCAATGTGTTAAATCTCCAAATTTCCTATTGGGAAGGTCATTTTTGAGCCACCTCGTGCAGCTTCACCTATGTCATAATCCAAACCAAGATCAAGATGGATCACTTGAAGACTACCATCGATTCCATACGAAACCTGAAATGGGTGTACTTTAATGAACAATTTCTGCCCGCTGTGATTGAACATAAGAGAAGGAACGATAGTCAGTTCTCGAATTTGCTACAGCAGTTATGGGGCACAGAGAGGGTCTTGTGTCATCTTTCTAGCTCAACCTTGGAAACTCACTGGCTGTTGCTCCAAGAATTTGACTGTGTGTTGGGGAGGGCCGTAACCTTAGTGAAGGAAGTTGGTTTTAAGTCCAAGGATTCGACTAGCAGACGAGAGCATGACACTGGGGAGCATTATCTTGCAGTTTTCTTGGATTTACGGTGGTGGACATGGATGCTGATATATAATGCTCCCTTAAGGGCCGCATCTCATAGAGAGAGGTTTCTTGTGACACCCAAGGGTGTGGATCCGTCTTCTTCAAGATTGCCAAGTTTTATGCAAAAACTTTACTCATGTTGGAGTAGGTGCGATGGTTATTCAAGGCACCTGCCATCATATGGAATTGAGGTGTTTGTGCAAGATATTGAAGGACTATCGAGCTTGGTTGCATGGCTGAAGACGGAGAGTGAGAAACCGTTGGACAAATTTGACACCACCAGAGACATTTGTTCTGCAAGTGCAGAAAGATTCATTATTGAAGGAAAGGTACCAGTGCTAGACGCTCAGAAACCATTGTGGGTGGGAGATGAGCTTAAGGTTGATCTCACGCAAGTTGTTTTGGGGATGAGTAATTCAGGATTGGTCATCAAATGCAAAGACTCCGTGGGGACAGAATATGCTTTGAAGAGATCGCAGAATTTGGAGCAGAGACAGCCTGTTATTGCACGTTTGTGCCATCCGCATATCGTACAATTGATGAGCTATTGGGGAGAAAATGACTTCTTATTTTTGATGATGGAGCTCATGGAGGGAGATTTCAAAGATCTCATAAAAAGGCGTTTAAGAGTTAAAAAACCACCCTTTATAATGAACGTGGTGTTGGATATTCTGTTACAGATTGCCAAAGCTATGCTATATCTTCATGACTTGGGCCTCACCCATCCTCATCTCAAAAGTTCTGATGTTTTATTTAAAGAAGCTGCAGACAGATCCAAGCTGGACAAGAATGATACTAAATACCTTGTTAAGTTAGGTGACTTTCAGTTTTATTCACAGAATGATTTTAAGTCAATGGCCCAGCGGAATGTGTACCAATTTGGCTTGATTTGCTTGGAAGTCCTATCCACGGAGCCACTACATTGGGAGCTTGAGGAAGGAGTGATGGGGATGTCTGAGGAGCCTAAAGAGCAATTCGACAAAATCAAGAAACGACCTGGATATGTAATTCCAGGATCATTGACACAATGCATTACAAGGTGCTTAGATGGAAGTATCAAGTTTTCGGAGGTGGTTGTTATGCTTTTGCTTGCGCAGCTCCAAGTACTTCTAAGAGCTACCAAAGAGACTTCACCAAGATCTTTAGATAGTGAGCACACATTGCTTGCTAAACACCAAGGTACGTTAGGGTCATAAGAATTGAGTTGTAATTGAGGCATGCGTTAGGATGTGATAGTGTGTTGGTGAGTAAAATGAATTGGATGATTACATTAGGAATTGAACGATTACATTAGGAATTGAACTTTTTCTTAATGTGTTTTTTAATATTGTTGCAGGTATACTATCAAGTCCAGACAGGGAGAGTGAAAGCTTTACCGTGAAGAACGACATTTGTAGTATTGTGGGCTGGTTTATTGTTTTTCTAGGAGTGATGCTTAACTCTGTGTCGCAGTTGGCGGTTAATCAGACGCCGGAAAAAAACGCCCCTGTGTGGGAAGATCTGGTCGCCGATTCTGATCACAGGGTTTGTGACATTTGTCATCTTATTTGCAGTGGTGTTCAAGTTTAGAGCGCTTGGGGTGTTGGAACTTTCGATTCAAACTGAGAAGCAAGCACAAGTGGTGAGTTTGTATCTCCACTTCTAGGGTTTCTTCTACGTCTTCATCCAAACCCTAAAGCACGGAACTGCGTGTATGTGTATGTTCTAGTTCAAATCTGTAAACCTAGTCCGAGGTTTGAGAGGTAATTTTGTTTATGTGTATGTCCTAGTTCTAACTTATGAACCTAATCCAAGGTTTGAATCAGAAGTATAGCAGCTACATCTACCGCAAGTTGTGCTCTGCCGTCAAGTCAGTGTGCATTTTGTTGCAGGAGCTTACTAGAGGCACTTTCCATCTTAACAGGTTTAAGGTATAGGATACTATTTAAGCTTTTTAACCAATACATTCGAGTTTGAGTTCACTTTGGGGACTATTGAGAGTCAAACTCTCTTGATATCATTTTTTACTCACTCAATGTATTGTATGATTTCATATGCAATCACTGAAAGTGGGATCTTGCATATCTCTCTTGAAGTGATAATAGACAATCTCTGTTTTCCATGCAAAAATCAGCGGTCATAGACGTTTAGCCAAAATCATTCCGAACTTGCTAATTGAAGTGAGGCCAACCTAGTGTATTGGATGAGATGAATGGTGTTGGTATTAGGAGACTACCATGAATGCTGTATTTTTCATGTTATTGTTGGCTTATTTTTAAATCTAGTAGATTTTCTTGTTTGAAAATTTCAGAGCGTGATATGTTGAATGGCATGCAGGAGGCAGCACGTAGAGGATTGACGCTTCGAAGAAAGGAGCCGAAGAAGTTTCGAGTCACGACGGTCGCGAGAAACTCATATAAACTGAACAGACCCAAGACTTATCATTCAACTTGCATTCTTGCATATTTCTCCATCTTCTTCTTCACAGCTATTTTTTTTTGGTTATGGTTCCTGGTCCTCTGCGAATTGGGGGTATTCGACGGTGGAACCGTTCATGAATTCACGTGTAACGATTAATCCGAATCTCTTGCAATTTCGAAGATGACAGTGATCAATGGCACTGGCAAACCCCTTAGTTTGAAAGAAGGGACTGCGGGCATCTTCATCTTCTTGA
Source organism: Pseudisothecium myosuroides (assembly GCA_951799445.1). Lineage (NCBI taxonomy): Eukaryota > Viridiplantae > Streptophyta > Bryopsida > Hypnales > Lembophyllaceae > Pseudisothecium > Pseudisothecium myosuroides. The sequence goes on from OX637289.1 coordinate 20,978,850, forward strand.
AGAAATTGCAACCCAATGACTCCTATCAGATAGTAGTAGATACGAATGCAACTTATCGTGAGTATTGGTGTGCCGTGCAAGCTGATGACCCAGATGGCGGAGTGGTTGTGAGTTCTGATGATTGTGAGGATCTAAAGCAAGTCACCATCATTGAAACGAGGACTGGGACGAACACTTCATATTCTTATGTGGGAGTAAATCGGGAGTCAGGAAATACCACAACTGTAGGGGCCAAAATCCTTGAGAAACATCAAACCGTGAATGGGAAACAACTACGGGCGGAGTGGAAACAACCAAGCATGGAGGGCCGCTTACGTGGATCCGTGGTATCTTCAGAAAACCAGGTAACTTTATAGATTTGGGCATATACTAATTGCATCACTTTCAGCATTCTAGCATATTTGGTGTGCGACTTTTGGGCATTGCATGGAGCTATAAAGGATTTCACTTTAGATTCAAGAACTAGTCTCTCTTGAGGTCAACGAACCCCAGTTCCATTTTGAGATCAGTGGCCATAGACGTTGAGCCAAGACATTCTTACATTCTTACGGCTTGCTAGTTGAAGGTCAACCAAGTGCATGAATACAAGAGTTGCTATTGGTAACAGGGTGAGCCTAGGAGACGGAATCAGGTTCCTAACGGTCTTTGTGTCATTTACCTTATACCTTCCACAACTTCCTCCCTCATAGGACAGGAATCTGTGTACGGATTTTATTGTCTTGTAGTAGGACTGACCACTCATGGCTAACTGTTTTTTTTGTTACTGTTATTGTTTTCCAGAGAAAGGTTCGTCTTCAAGGTCACAGGTTTGAAATAGAGGCTATTCGTCACCCTAAGGCAACGGCATAACCATATCGAGTCTATATGATGATATCAGGATTTTATACTGCTCAGCTTATTGTGATTTTGGATATTGTAATGGATGCCAGGAACAGCGAATAGGTTACAGATATATAGACTAGACGTGATTGTAAGCAATGTGTTGATGACAGGAGCTCTTTCTTGAGAAAATTGTTATTGCATGAATTAGTGAGAATATATCAGTACTTCATTGGTGAACATGCCTCTGCTGCCGTCCAGTCCGCTGCAATTTTTTCTGTGGAAGTCTTTCACTGCTTTAATCAATCGCCTTGACTGTTTTCCTTCCACTGAGACCGTTGGTTGTCAATACCCTTTTGATGGGGTTCACTGTATTGATCACCCACTTCGCATCGGCTTTGTGGTGAAAAGTAGAGACTTTTAAGGACAGGAGAAATGTCGCCGTTGCAAAACGGATGGTGAAGGTGTGCGATAGTCAGCTCTGGTTGCTTTCTAATGGAGTTCAGACGTAGAATGTGGGTGAGATTGAGAGTTGGAGGTTATGGTATTAGAGTAAACTGGTAGGTCTGATTCTTTTGTTGCCAGATGCTTGTGCTAGTTTACTATTTTGGGGTTCGTCTTTTAACTTTCTAGGTCAGCAACACAGTATTCGTGGTGAATCAGATTCCGCGCATATTGCTTGCCTTGCTACTGAGGCCTGGATGAAGAAGAGAATCTTCGGTGGGCTGCACAATCGAGTTCAAGTTCAGATTGATGATCACTGCATACGGTATAAGCATTTCACCCCGTTGCTAACCAGACGTTTCGTATTTGCAGCCATTTCATTTGAATTGGCAGTTTTCAGAAAGAATTATGCGAAACTCCTTAATCTATAATTTTCCTAGTTATCAATATCGCCTACAGGTACATGCAACTCATTTTTTATCATCGGAACTTTGCCAATTTAATGAAATTGCCTTTTTGAAATAGAAGTACATTGATTGCATGTGGGGCATTCATTTGTGATTCTAAGTTCAATTACAATGCACATGTGATACAACAACTCAAAGCGGTTAATTGGCAGTATCCTTAACCCCTCAAGGCCTAGGGCCTTTTTGGGTTTAGAAACATCATTGCTTTTGAAGTGATATAGTTCAAAATATTAGTAAGGTATAAAGATCTCAACCGTACAATCTTGTAGTGTACGTGTTGTAGATAGTGTGAGTCAAATTTGGAGTCATTTGATTGTGTAGATTGCAAGATTATAATGTTTTATTGTAGAAAAAAGATGCTGAAATTTTCCTAGAAATACATTTGGAGGTGAAATTCGATTCTAAACCTACTCAAGTAGAAAAACTATACACTGTAAAGTGATTCAAAACCACCATACAAACACATTGGTGGAAAAAAAGTCATTCATTTGCCTCATTATGTTTGCAAAATGGCTTTGAAATGTCAAAAAAATAGCAAAAAAAGTTGCAAGAAACACATCTAGGGCTGAACCTGCTTCTACTAAAATGCTTCTCAGTAACTCATAACTTCTTGGATTGTTATGAAATTTTAGACACACAAACTAGACTAGTATGTGCAACTTTCCCCAAAAAATTATTGAAATTGGACATTGTATGAAGAAGAAACAAGTTGCCAAAGTTCACTATAATTCAAAAATGTCTAGACTTTGAACTTCAAATTGCTCCCAAACTTTCAAAACATCTTGGATTGACATGAAAATTTTACCACAATAATTATACTTCAAGGGGAACATAATCCAACAAATTTTTATTGAAAACGAACATTAGATGAAGGAGATATAAGCCCCTGAAGCTGCAGCCTTCAAATGCAGTTTGTGAACTCAAATTGAACCTATGGACTTTGATTGGCTTCCAAGACATCAATACATTTTGGATTGATATGAAATTTTTACCACATAAACTAGAAGAAAGAGCCCAAATTTCCTAGCAAGTTTTGTTGAATTTGGACATGGGATGCAAAAGTTTCAGCACTTTGAATTGGACTTGAAACTCTGTGAGGCCTTTTGGGAGCCCCTTGGGTGTTGAGGGGTTAACAAGCTAAATATTTGATTTGTGACTAGTGTATATGGTGTGGAGATCCGAAGCTTAGAAAAACCAACTTGCGGACATTCCTTGTTACTTCTTCTCACTTGACGTGGTCTTTTATCTCTAATAAGGAACCAAAATACCCACAAATTGAAAACCTCCGTAATTCTACAATTGCTTCTGAATCAATTCCAGTTTTCCAGTCACAGCCAATTGCATTGTAACTGTGCAACGTATCCACGCCAAGTGATAATTATAGGCTCATTCATTCCCAACCCTACCGTTCCTGGCTTGCTTGTGGCTTGCTATTGAAATATGTAATACTCCGTATAAATTTGTTCTCTCTTGCTGTATTTGCAGACAACTTGACGCAATAACTGGCAGCAACGATCGTTGCAGAAACCACAAGGAAGATAGTAGCCTTTACCTCTTTGAGAAAGAGGGAAACCTAAAGACCTTTCCCTCCTGTCACATATGTGTAAGTGGGAAAATGACTTTACCAGATGGTAAAGTAGGTCAAAGAAGGAATACGTATTCGTTTTTCCATGAGGGAATCAATCTATCAGAAAAACAACTGGTACCAAGTTTTACCTTTAGGATATTGATTTACAATTCTCAATTTCTACAAATACTTTGCACAGTCATTCCTGTAATCCATTATCGCCACTTCTTCAAGAGACATGCCTAGACTAATACGCATTTTTCATTTGATATCCAGTATAGCAATGCCCTCATACTGAGTCAATACTGGGAAGATAAATATTAATAATTCTTCAGGAATAGATGTCAAAATACATACTGCAAATCGTTCACAACATCATTCGGGGTCAATTGATCTGGTATTGGTTCGTCCTGGAGCTCAGAACGATAGATCTGCAGGACAAGAAATATCGACATATAAATCCTATATAGGTTTAGCTGGATAAATGTTAAAATTTGCCCTTTACTTTGTGATTGCTAAATTATGTGCTCCCATGAATTCAAATTTTCAATCACATATAAATCAGTTCAACTTACTCCTATTTAGTGTTTTCACTTGCAGCTTTTAAAAATCACCAAAAATATAGAAATCAAAACTATAGAAATCACAATAATTCCAATTAAAAAAATCACCAATACAAAAAACACAAAAATATTAACTTCAAATATTAACTGCCAAATTCAAGTTGACTTTTGACACTAAACAGCTACTTCATGCTCATAGACCCAAAAGCGTCTTTGCATAACCAACAGAAATTGTACCTATAATGCTCACCTTATTCACCTAAAGCAGTCATAGTGTTTTTTAATGTGCTAGGCCTTTAAAAAGTCACTTTCTACAATGATTTATATTGAAAAAATTGGGTGTTGCTAACAAGTTTACTAATCACTCCATTAGTGTTAGGTGAGACATTGATTGTGGCCCAAAATCTCACAAATTGAAAGTAACCACCATGGGGTCATTTTCTAGGTGTCCATCATGGGTCATTTGACCATGATGGGCTATTTTACCTTATATGCTATACAATTCCAAATGCTTTGAAATTTATGTAGCATGTAGAGAACCTGCCTTCAAGAATGAATCCAAAGAAATACCACTAGTTTGGAGATTTTCTCATACAAAAGTGACCTTGTGAAGTGCAAATGCCCAATTTTTTGCAATACCAGAAAATGAAATTTTGTCTATTTAAATTTGGAAATTTATAAATAAAAAAAAATCCACGTCTTCCCAAACCAGCATACTGCAAGATCCCATGGTTACATGTGTCCAAAAATGTTTTTTTCTTAAGATTTGGTACTTGTATAGAAATGGCAGTTTCGGAGCATTTCTGGTGAAAACCTAGTCAATATTGTTTCCAACTAAACTGAATGATCCGTTTGCAGCTAAACTTACTCACTTAACTGAATGATTAATGACACATACTAAGTATACCCCTAATTTTAATCATGTTTGTCAAAATATAAAAAAATAAAAAATAAACTGAACTTACGTAGTTGCTCACTCACTGACCACTCAACTCTTGATTGAAGTCACTGATGTTCAGTTAACCAACATCCATTTGTGAAGAATTGAAGCCGGCATGTTCAAGTTCATGGAAACTTTCCCCATGCTTCGCCTGACTCCAATTTACCACAGTACCACCTCGATTTGTCAGTCTGGACACAGTGCATTCTCAATGAATGGGATGGATGAAGACTTCAGAGAGGCAACTGAAAGGCAGCCTCTCTGAAGGCTACTGAATGTTATGGTAGGTTTGTTCTGGATGTTACGCGCACGATTTGCGTATTTCAAGGTAATTATTAATGTCTTTTCAGCATTTGAGTCGGTTGGACTTACACAAGCTGCATATTGCCAAAATTGACTGTAATAAGCACCCACAAGCTTGACGAAAACAGGAATTTCAACTAACTATTGATTTGGTCAGGGAGGTTAATTACCTCAGCTTTGGGGTAATTCGGTTCCTACATTTCAAACCATGAATTTCTCGGTTCCTGCATTTCGAAACCCTAGTTCCACAGTCCGGGGAGTATTTTAGCTCAACTGGCTAAAATCCTACAATTTCTTGGACCAACTGGTTGTTTGAAGCATTCTCTCGGCTAGGCCTTTAAAAAAAAGAATATTCTTTGATTTTCCTCTTAAATGATCGGTTTTTTTCCGAAGATTTTGAAATCAATTAGGCAATTCCTAATTTCAACCGGCTAACTTGTAACTAACTGCCGGTACTCCCCGTTCATTGCCTAGTTCATAGTTGGAAACTGGACGATGCTGGCAACCCCCAAATCATCACAACTCACAAATTCACAAGAAAGGAATGTAGAAGTAGAGTGTTTTCGTGGGTGTTTGATATGTACAACTTATAATAACAGCTACTGACCTGCTACATACCTTGGGCTCCCGTTAACCCTTAAAGGACGGACCCCTGACCACTGAGTTCAACCCTCACTGCCCATCACTCAGTTTGCTGCCATTTGCAACTACATATTAATGAAAAAATTTATATTTATTTTTCAGGGATGGAATTACATGTCTTCTTTACTTCATAAATTTTTTGGATCTTTTTTGTGTAAAATTGATTTTTTTGAGAATTTTTGAAGAAAAAATGAAGAAAAATCATATCAATTAGAAGATTACTTCAAAAAATCGGAAAATTTCACCATGTGAGTATATTGTAGTGACAAACATTATGGTGTGAACTCAATTTCCGTGTCATTCTATAATTAGAAAATAATAGACATTGAAAATACATCCAAAGTTCAAATTGCAATAAACTATTCAATATTAGAAATTTTTCCAAAATTCAAATTGGAGTAGAAACTAGAGTACAGTAGAACCTCTCTTAGTGCATAGTGTTGGGACTATGCACTAAGAGAGGTTTATGCATTTGGAGAGGTTCAGTACTGTTCACTATCTAACGTGGCTTCTAACTACAGGGCCTCCAACCACATGGCCTCTAACTACAAGGCCTCCAAGCACTGTTGAGCAATAAAGACTTCAAAGTACAATCTCTTTTAGTGCATATTATGCACTACCAGAGTATGCACTAAGAGAGGTTCTACTGTAGATGACCTTCATTTTGTTAGTTGGGCCCAAACTCAAAAAATATCATTTTTGTAGAGAAATTTCAGATTTAGAGCAAGGAGAAACAACTTCCCAAAGTACACTAAAATAGCATATTTTGTGATCCGTTTTTTTACTAATTTCTCATTTCCATGATGACAAACACTATCAAGACTACAAATTTAATTGATCACTCTTCATAACCCACCATGAAAGCTCAACAAGAAAAACATGGATGAGAAAATGCTTCCAATCTCTCTACAGACCAGAGCATTGTCATCCAAAAGCCACAAAATGGCTCTGGCGGCATTGCAAGGTTAACCCCTAAAGTTCCTTGACTATGTTCACATCAAAAATGCTTCAAAACTGTCATTTTTAGTACAAGTACCAAATTTTTGAAAAAATCATTTTTGGAGACATGTAACCATAGGATCTTGTAGTACTCTAGTTTGAGAATATGTGGAAAATTTTTCAGAAATTTCCATTGTGTAGATTGAAATATATTAGAGTATGAAGTGCCAAAAGTCCTTTTTTTGGCCTTGCGAAAAACCGGGCAGTTGCACTTCACAAGGTCGGATTATTATGAAAAAATTTCCAAAATGGTTGTGCTTCTTTGGATTCATTCTTCAAAGCAAGTTGGCTACATGCTTAAAAATTTTGAGATTATTTGGAAATGTAAAACATATAGGAAAAAAATAATAAGTAGAAAGAAGTAGAAAATGGTTCAAAACACTAAATTGTTAAGAAGTTAATTATGGAATTGAAAAATGCCAATCCCAGTGGTTGCAATATTATAATAAACAATCCACATCCTACAATTTTATTTTTTTTGAAAAATATTGAAAATTGAGTGAAATAAACGACTTCAAAGTTTATTTTAGAGTAGACAATCCATAATTGCTTGCAAACTAAAAATTCTCATAACGTTTGATTCATTGATCAGAATGGAATGATTCAAAGCTTTCCACGTACATATAAATCTAATAAACCAATTTCAAAGTTTTATTTTTGAAAAAAGTGATTTTTTCTGATTTGCCTGGACTGCCTGAGTTGACCAACAAACAACATATTAGGCCGTAGCTTTTGACTGGTATTTTCAAATGTCATGAAATTTGGTGCATATGTAAGATATTCCTCGTCCCCACCTTCTATAAAAATTTCAGCCCAAAATATGCAAATCTCCAGTCACATGTACCTGCCCAAAATTTATATGTTGCCAAAAAAGGCATGTTGGTCCTTTAGGGGTTAAACAAAAAATCCTTTCCCTCTCACACTCGCACTTCCCTAACACAACTTGTAAGTGATCCTTGCTTGCTTACCTTCTTAATTAGAGCTGGTGTTGCTTTACTTTTCCTCTATCTCAGACTCAAAATCACGACCCAAACCTAGCTCATTGTAATCAAAATCACACAACCTAATACTTGCAGCTATGGGCGCAGCTGCTAAAAAGCGCAAATGACGAAGCTCTCCAGCAACCAGGCTCTACAATTACAAGTAGGGTGGAAACTTTGACAGTAGGCAGAGTGAAACCGAGAACAAAAACTTCTTGTACCAAACTTCTTCACGTTCATTCTTCACTTCCAAAGGAAGGAAAAAAACTTCTCAATCTTTAGAGAATGGGCTTTCCGCAATTCAAGAAGAGAGTGCCAAGTCCCCATTCTCTGAAGATTGAAGATGGGATGAAGAAGGTGTGACAATGCCTACTGTCATTTGGTGATGGTGAATTGCTATTGGAGAGAAGTTTGTAGAGGGGGGGGGATTGCAAGAAATACTTGTACTACTTGTTGCGTTTTTGATTTCCAGCCTTTCAATACATTTTGTACTACGAATCACCTTCAATACAATTAGGGATATGGAACATGAAATCTAGACGATTGATTGAATTTCAGATCTACTATTCTAACAATACGTAATGTTCATCATTGGATGGCGACTTGGCAAGGATAGATGATAATACATAATTTGCTGTAAAAACAATTCATTTTGGTAGATTGGAGGTGCTACAGGCCTCCACCAGCACTATTGAGTCTTTATGTATACTCTGAAATACTATTTTGAGCTACAGGTCACAATTTATACTAGAAAATGAGACTTCCACATTTCTATTTTTTAAATTTAGAATCTGCACTTGAAAATTTTATTTTAAAAATGGACATTGTTGCCAAATTAGAACAAAGAAGGAAGATCAAAGCTAGAACTAAAAAAATCATTTTTAATTCAACATAAATTCAACATAAATATAGTACACTTTAAGCCAATGCAAAACACACTTGAAACATGTTTTTGGAAATCCTTCTTCTAAAAAGGTGTATTTCTATTAGAAAAGCTAGCCTACCAAATTAAACACTGTAAATCTTCAAAAAAAGGTACTTGATAGTACTAAAAAACACCAAAACCATATGTGCAACATATATTCCAAATTCAATCTCACCTATTGAATTAATTTTGAAAAAATGGAAATAATTCAAGTACATTTTCTATTGCTATAGGAAGCTTTCTTTAGATTTTCATGTTCATTTAATCATATGTATTTTTGCAATGTTTATAGCACAAAACAACTTCCGCATCAAACATATGACAGAAAAATAGGTTAGGTGTGTCTTGCAATTATCCCTAGTCAGCAGATGGTGCTATACCACACCCTTGTCATTTGGATCAAAGATACCAGAGGCTCATTTTGGACAAGGTAATCGCAAAGTAGGCCAAGTTACCAAAAATAATCTCTAGTTCACTACAAGCGAAAGGGGTGTTTTAAATGAGTTTTTAAGTATAGCCCTAGACATAAGATTTTAAGTAATGACTTTTAAGGAGATTTTCAACAAAATTCTACTAACATTAGAAGATATTTGAGCTTCTGGAAGACTATTTTAGGATTGTTCCCATTGTTGGGAATCAACCCCCCATTGTCAGAATAAAAAAACAAAAACAAAATTTTAAATTTTAAAAATTTTAAAAATTAAATTAAAAAAATTAAATTAATTAATTTAAAAAAAAAAAAAAAAAAATATATATATATATATATATAATATTAAAAAATTAATTAACTATTAATATTTGGCGTGGCAGTCTCTTAGCCACGTCAAACTGATGATTTGACAGCGTTCCCAGAGTTCCCACAGTCTGGGAACTCACAATCTTCCAAAGGCCCAAAAATCCTCTAATGAAATACATTACTTAAAATCTTATGTCTAGAACTATACTTAAAAACTAACTTAAAACACCTCTTTCTTTTGTAGTGGTTAGGACCTATCAAGCTGTGAGAGGCAAGGTTGCAATTGGTACTAACCTTCAATTATTTTTGGCTGTGAGAGGCAAGTTGGCTACATGCTTGAAAGTTTTCAGATTATTTGGAATTGTACAACATATAGGAAAAAAATAGTAAGTAGAAAAAAGTAGAGAATGGTTCAAAACACTAAATTGTTAAGAAGTTAATTATGGAATTGAAAAATGCCAATACCAATGGTTGCAATGTTGTAATAAACAATCTACATCCTACAATTTTTTTTTTTTTTAAATATTGAAAATTGAGTGAAATAAACGACTTCAAAGTTTATTTTAGAGTAGACAATCCATAACTGCCCGCAAACTAAAAATTCTCATAACGTTTGACTCATTGATCAGAATGGAATGATTCAAAGCTTTCCACGTATATATAAATCTAATAAACCAATTTCAAATTTTTATTTTTGAAAAAAGTGATTTTTTTTATGTGCCTAGACTGCCCGAGTTGAGAAACAAACAACATATTAGGCCATAACTTTTGACTTGTATTTCCAAATGTCATGAAATTTTTGTGCATAAGAAAGATATTCCTCGTCCCCTTCTATAAAAATTTCAGCCCAAAATATGCAAATCTCTAGTCACACGTACCTGCCCAAAATTTCTATGTTGCCAAAAAACGCATGTTGGTCCTTTAGGGGTTAAAGTGAAAAAATAATTTTTTCAGCACATTGCGGGACTAGATTTTTTGACTTTGAACATTTTTAACTTAAATTTTTTGCATTACAAAGTTTTGAGCTCTAAATCTTTATAGTGTAAAATTGAGTTGAGAGTCTAGGAAAAAAAATTGAAAAAAAAACTCAATTTTCATTCTTAAAAAAATTGTTAAGTAGAAGTAGGTATGAGATCGAAGGAAAATCTAAAATATTAATATCTCATAGATGGAATTAAAATGCACTAATCTCAAAGGTGAGATTGTTCTATCAAGTAAACTAAACCATGCAAAAAAAATTTGAAAAATTTAAAAAATTGCATTCAGAAATGAATCCTACAAGTTATTTTTTTCAAGAAGATGCTCTAATTGCTCGAAAAACAAGAATGTCCATAACTTTCTCTTAACAAATCCAAATGAAATGAATCAAAGCTTTCCAGATAGAAAAAATATATAATCTATGAGGAAAAAAAATCAAAAAAAAAAAATTCAAATTTTTGCAAAATTTTTTTTGCTCCCCCCCGTCCCTTGTTTTGAGCTTATTTGGTCATAACTTTTGTTCCCGGGCACCGATTGAAAAAATATATTATTCCCACAAAGCTTATCAATTTTTCTATCTTCAAAAAAAGTTTCAAAAAATCAGGACAAAAATTCAGCCCGTAAGTACTTGCCCAAAATCCTATTTGTCCCCCGAAGGGCTAACGGTCCTTTAGGGGTTCATTGGCTTTCCTTAATCAATCAAAACATGCTAGGATGGCAAAACTCTCTTGCATTGAGAATATGTTTAGATGATGAGCAACATGGACGTAGTTGAATGTTGAATGTATTTAGGGGATTCTTGTGAACTTGCAGATGCACTGGCCCAAAGGAATATTCAATTATTATATAAGGTCACTATACCAAATCGTCTGAATTAGCAATTCAGCAAGGTTCCCATTATTATAATAAAAAAAGCTTTTGTGGAATTTTATTAGTAGTTAGAAGGGGATTTGAGATTCTTACAATGCATTTTTGGGATATCATATGAATAAGCTACAAATTTTCGAACTGCTAAAAATATATATTTTAAAAATTGACCCTAGACTCTCATGAATACCGTAGTGTGAGCACATTTTAGGTAAGAATATATAGGAGTCAGTTTTAGAAAAGGGTCAAAATTAGGTGTTGGTACGTACCTTAGAGAGTAGAACATGAAAAATTTGGGAAATCTCTAGCATTGAAGAACATCTTCCATGTACATTATGGAAGGTTTTAATTGCCAAATGGAAGGTTTGAGTTTCTTGAAATGAAGGCAACAGAAGACTCCTACAAGCTCTCATTGATCGCTAGACGAAAGCAAGAATTGGCCTTGGTTCTAGACCATTTTCTATGGCAGATGCTACAATCATCATACATTGTGTTGCAAAGAGGATGGTTGGGTTGCATAATCTTCATATTGTTCATAGGAACCTCAAGCATCTAATGCATTATACAATTGGTTGAGCAATAACATGGACATGGGCTTAAAGTACAATTTCTATGGAGTAGATTTTGAGTGCTCAATTGGAGTTTGGGGAACCGGATTCTTCAGAGTGTTGGAAATTTTGCAAGCTTTCAAAAATAACGTTGTAAACCAAAGACCAAATCTATTTACTAAAGCAACAAATGTTTATGCTTACTGGATGTTATGTTACAAGTACTTGATAGGGAGATTTTTTTTAAGGATCATTCTACAAGAGACTTTGACCTTGTTCAAAGTGGGCTACAATTGGAAGGGTCTCACCATATTGATGAATAGGCACTTGATCTATTGTGCATGTGTTGGCTAATTGATCCCACAAATGGACCTACATTTGGAAAGACATTGCATTTGCTTGAAAGTAATTCAAGAGATTGTAAAGAAATCAAAGGAGAAATCAAAGAGTAGGTTGAAGAAAAAAATGTTGCCTTTATATTAGACGAATTCTAATTTGAAATTTGAAATTTGGAGAATCATGGTACTTTGTTGCAGCTATTGTAGCTTGTTTATAGAGGAAAACCTTGAATGTATACATGACCGTTTTGGACAATGTAATCTACAAGTAGAAGTAGAATTGAACTTCAAAACCCTTTTTACTCTATATGTGTCTTTTTTATTATTATTTCATGATTGAATTTTTTAACTTTAATTTATTTTTAGAGATAAAATCCCGTCTCTTTTATAAGTCTTACAAATTTCAGATTTTTTGTGAAAATTTATGATTACTGTAAATTCTTTTAAAGTAAAATGTAAAGAAAATTCACATCAAATACAAAATATGTTCAAAATTTTTAAAAATTTCCATAAATGAAATAAAAGTTCACTATATAATAGCTTAAAATACCATGGGTTAAACAACTACTTATGTAGAAAAGTAAAAAATACCACAATGACATTTCCATTCAAAATCATTCCCCAGAATGCATTCAAGCACCTCCCATAAAACAAAAAACAAAAAAATATTATTATTTTTAATTTTCTAGGCCCTCTCAAAGTCATCCATTGGCTGCTTGTCAATATATACAATGTCCTAAGGTTCTTAAAAGTCATTAGAGAAACTTTGGGCTCTCTAGAGGGCTGCTAAGGAGGGCCAAATGGGACCCGGGATTACATTAATTTTGGTCGCGTGGTCACTTTTTCCCCTATTTCTGCTCGTTGTTCACACAGCCAATTCTGACAGCCAAGTACGCGTAGTTTAATGGAAGGCGCGTGTGGCACGGTTAAATTAGGCATCGCAAGCATTTTCTCTGACAACTCCGGAATTAGATATGAAGATATACTACTTGGCATCAAGATATTCACACAAAGTAAATATTGTATCTAACAGAGATTCTTGTCCTTTTCATAGTTGCCTAGGGCTCCAGAATTAGACTGTGTTGTCAAAGTCTGGCGGCCTTATGGAGAGTCCAAAAATTCTCTAATGGCAAGGATAACAAACAGCTGTAGATGAGCCGATTTGATAGCCAATTCAAAATGAAAAATTACCAATCTGTATTTTGATTTTTTTTTCTAATTCAAGTAAAAATGCAATAAAATAACCAAAACATATAAATGGATAACCGCTTACTTGCCGATAGTGAATCTGAGATTTTTGACTGCTTTGGCTCAAATTTCTCCCCGGACACTGGTTCCAGGGCTAAAGGATGAGTGGGCAAAACCCAAGCCCATTCGACATCTGGTCGCATGGCATCGGCTGCCAACTGTCGCTCACAACCCACGTGGCATCCCTACAAAGGGTCAAATCCCCTCTTACCATATGACGTGGACATCACAGCTGGCGCCTCTAGCTCGAAGGAAGGCGAACCTTTCTTCGTGTAAGTGCCGGCCGCGACGAATCCCTGACCAAGCTTGAGTAAGTTAGTGACGCCCGCGAAGTAGACGAAGCAGACGATTGAATTCTTGCCCTGATCACTACTTTGCTTTCACGCACATCTCAGTCCCTCGCGAATTTCTCTATGAGCTATGGCGCAGGAAGGAGCCCCTGCCATTCAACTGATCGACGAGAAGGGTTCATTCCATGAATCCGCCTTGGTGGATTTCTGCAAAGCGGTGCACCTCGCCAACTGCGGGCTCTCGTACGCCGTGGTGGCCATCATGGGTCCCCAAAGCTCCGGCAAGAGCACATTGCTGAACCACCTGTTCGGGACCAAGTTCCGTGAGATGGACGCCTTTGAGGGTCGCAACCAGACCACCAAAGGCGTGTGGTTGCAGCGCGCGGAAGGCATCGACCCTTGCACTCTCGTCATGGATCTGGAAGGCACGGATGGACGCGAACGCGGCGAAGACGACACCGCTTTCGAGAAGCAGAGCGCTCTCTTCTCCCTCGCAGTCGCCGACATTGTGCTCATCAACATCTGGTGTCACGACATCGGACGGGAGCAAGCTTCCAACAAACCGCTCCTCAAAACCGTCTTCCAAGTCATGATGCGGTTGTTCTCCCCCAGGAAGACGACCATGATGTTCGTGGTGCGGGATAAAACCAAGACGCCCATGGAGATTCTGGAGCCCATTCTGAGAGACGACGTGCAGAAGATTTGGGATAGTGTAGCTAAACCAGGGAAGCACAAGGACACGCCATTGACAGAGTTTTTCAACGTGGAAGTCACGGCGTTGTCGAATTACGAGGAGAAGGAGGATCAGTTTCGACAGGAGATTGCGCAGCTGAATCAGCGGTTTCATAACTCGGTGGCGCCAGGGGGGTTGGCTGGGGATAGGAGAGCAGTGGTACCAGGGACTGGGTTTCCGTTTAGTGCACATGAGATGTGGAAAGTGATTAAGGAGAATAAGGATTTGGACTTACCAGCGCATAAAGTGATGGTGGCGACGGTGAGGTGCGAGGAGATTGCGCATGAGAAGCTGGAGAGCTTGAGAAAAGATGGGAAGTGGAGAGAGATTGAGGGAGAGGCGAAAGGGGTGGGGGTGGTAGCGGGGTTTGGGAAGAAAGCGAGTGCTGTTCTGGAGAAGTATACTTCCGAGTATGATGCGGAGGCGGGGTTTTTTGAGGAGGGTGTGAGGACGGCGAAGAGGAATTACCTGATTTCGGAGGCGCTGGAAATGATTCAACCGGCGTATGATGCGGTGGTTGCGAATTTGAGGGCGAATGCGCTGGAGAAGTTCAAGAAGGAGTTGCGAGAGGGAGCGGAGTCGCAAGACAGGGAATTCGCGGGGACGGTGAGGCAGTGCTCGGAGGCGGCGTTAGCTTCGTTCGATCAGGCAGTTGCTGGTAAGTACAATTTCGTACTGCTCGATGTTAAAATTAGATGTTCGTTGCGCATTGATAACATCATGCTCAAAACAAATTAATACTTACAGAGCCGAGAAACGCGGATCGGGTCTGATGAGTGACGGTTTTTGCAGTTTTGATTAGGTCATGTAGGGACTTCCTATTGTCCAATTCCGCTTATTTTTCGACCTGCACATGCAAAATTATTTGCGGATTTTAGTGATATAAAATTTCGGACATTGTAATTACTGTTGTTTCACAATACTGATCAACTTAGGTCTTTTAGGGGTTTACAATCACTAAAGCCAGTGCCGAATGGGGTCTCGTACCTTATTCTGTTAGTGTTCATACGTCCAATTTCATGTAGTATTGATCAACACGTCCAATGTTCATAGCTGATTCTTGGGATCGATAAAATTTTGGCCACATCTGAAACTTAATCTCTCACAATACGATCAATCGCATCCGTCGTAATCGAACCATGAATCCTTAGGTCTTTAGGGTTTAAGAATCATTAAAGCCAGTGCCGAATTGCGCCTTGTACCTTACTTTGCCGGTTTTCTTGTGCGATCCAATTTCGTGTAGTTTTGACCAACGCATCCAATTTTCTTCGCTGCTTCTAGTGAACGATAAAAATTTGGTCCCATTTGAAATGTAACCTTTCACAATACAGTATGATTAATCGCATTCGTCGTCATCGAACCATGAATCTTTCAGGAGTTAATCAATGCCACCTCTGTGTGCAGATGCGAGAGTTTCGCAGGCGTCATGGGAGCCCTCCAAGGCCCGTGAGAAGCTCACTCGAGACATGAACGCCTACGCGCACACCCTCCGTTCCGACCGCCTCAAGCAGCTGAACTCCGAGTGGCAACACCACATGGAGGAAAATCTCGGGGAGCCCGTCTCCGCCCTCCTCGACGCCGCCCCCTCCGAAGCCTGGCCCTCCATTCGCGAGCTCGTGGATTCCGAAACCTCCAAACTCACAGAAGGCGTTACGACCGCCCTCGCGGGCTTCGAACCAAGCCAACAAGAACAGACCGCCATCCTCACCAACCTCAAAAAGTACTCCCGCACCATCGTCGAGAAGAAAGCGCGCGAGGAAACTTCCCAGGCGCTTATCCGCATGAAGGATCGCTTCAACAATATCTTCTGCCACGACGAAGAGTCTCTCCCTCGCGTCTGGGGCGAGGAGCACAACGTCCGCGCCATCACGAAATCCGCACGAATTAGCACGCTCAAACTGCTCGCTGTGATTGCTGCTCTTCGACTAAACCCTAACCCTAATCCTGAAGACGACCCGGTCGAAGACGCTCTGTTATCGCTCATAGACGAGGAGGGCTCGACGTCCTCAAGCACCAACCCTCTCGCATCGTCAACATGGCCGGGGATTGCACCCGAAGACACAATGCTCACCCCCTCGCAATGCCGATCCTTGTGGCGACAATTCCGAGCGGAGACAGAGTACACGATCAGTCAAGCGCTCTCGGCGCAAGAAGCCAAGCGACAAGGCAACAACTGGCTGCCCCCACCATGGGCCATCGCGGCGATGTTCGTCCTGGGATTCAATGAGCTCATGACTGTTCTCCGCAACCCACTGTGGATCCCGGTCATCTTCGTCGCGTTTTTGGTCGGGAAAGCTCTTTGGGTGCAACTGGATCTTGGTCGACATTTTCAATACGGTGCGCTTCCGGGGTTTGTGTCAATCTCCACGCGCTTCTTGCCGACGGTCATGGAATCGTTCAAGGGCTTGGTGGACGCCGGGACTACGACCGTGCCTGCTGCGGCTGCTGCGCCTCCTGCGCGACGTCCTCAAGCTAAGCTTGCTTACGACTCCGATTCCTGACTTGTGCTACAGTAGAGCCCTGAAACCCTAATTGGTGTCGTAAACCCTAATTGGTGTTTTGAACCCTAATTGTTGCCGGGAATTGTATGTATAACTGAGGTGTTGAGTATTTAGTTGTGTTTAGATTTGGTTATGAAAAGGTTTAGTAGACTCTGTATTGTACAAAGGTGTTAGTTGCGAGGTAATTTATCTGCGGAGGAAATCCGCGCCTGCAATCATCTGGGATTCTGCAATTGTTTTGAGTTTTCAACGTTGAGCTCATGGTTTATCCCTTATATGCAATTGGTACTGGAAGATATGCGCAGGCATAATCACCACTTATTGCAATTAAGTAAAAACTGGCTGGAATTCAGATGAAGGAATAACATGCATCTTTTGGAAATAGAATTCGCATGGTTAATAATGGGTGCACATACCTTAAGCATAAGTGCTTCAGAGTTCATATTCTGGATGGTTTGTCCAGATAACTTCTGATTCACCCACACCCCCGAAGTAATCCTTGAATCTTGAAGAATCGTACTCTCTTTATAAAATTGAGGGAAATAATATATCTTTATACAGATACTAATAAAAATATGCAGAAAACGAAATGAATTCGGTTGATAACATCATGTCTGTCATCTGTTCCTCACCATGAGGTATTTGATATCATAACCCTAGAACCCTGTTTCTATGAAACGGAACCTGTAGATTTATCAACAGGTAATATTCACGATGTCACGTATGCCTATGAAAAGGAAACTGTAGAATTATCGACAGGTGATATTCACCATGTCGCTTGTCGGGTTACTGGGATGCGTTCAGTGTGGATCCCTATCTACTGATCAGGAATTGTTCTTACTTACCAGCAGATCGGAATTGACTTGATTCGAACTGTGGTTTGAGAGATAACCTTTGTGTGGTTCCCAGTGATCATCAGGGAGTCTCCAACATGGAGCAAATATGAGAACAAGTTCAGCTTCATTCCATCTCGTCATCCTCGCCTTCTTCATCCTCCTCCAGATCGTAAAGCAGGGCACGCCGTTGTCCAGCAAAAACACATGCTAGTCCCCGAGAAGCTGTTTCATACATTGGAATCTCATTAATCAGGACCTGGAATTACTCTTCCAAACTCTTTCAAACCCACAAAAATTAAATACGCGTTGGTCTTAGCTGAACAGAAGTTTTTCACGGATAATTTGGATAATTTTTATTCGGAATCAAACAAGAGAACGCCAACCTCGAGCCCTAAAATGACAGTAGTTGGGTCACTCTACAGTGCACGAGTTGAAGCAACAAGCTTGTAAATTTAGAACCACTGATCATCATGTGCAATTAGTGGTGAGGTAACAAGCTTAAAATAACCCAGTTCATTAATGACACCTCAGGATGTATTTAAGCTAACAAATTTCCAAATCCACCTACGAGGTGGCGTGAAACCTTGTTATCTCAAATATTTTTAGCATGTCACATAGGAGCCATGTAAGCACCACCTCTTCATCATTCTTGTTAATTTTACTCGTGTAAAGTTGACATTGAATAAAAGTAGGAAAAACAAAAATAAAATAATACTTGCACCGATTAAGGTGTAGGATTTCTTATCATTTAAAGCTCGTTTCTTCAAGCTGTGCAATCTGAAGCGGCCCTAAGTCCCTACATCGGTTTAGGACGGGAGCTTACCACTGACAGCCAAGGGAGGAACAACATCAAGCTGTGCAATAGCCCTCACTTTTCCACTTTTCAAGCCCACGTCCGCAACTGCTCCCTGGTCAGACACACCATTACGTTTTAGTCACAAAATCATCACTCGTTGCTTTTTCGGTTGGCAATGATGCATTCAAGATTCAAACAAGGAAGCTCTGTCTTCACTGAATCAAACCAATGTACATGCTCTGCAAAATCTCTCAAAATAATACTATGGGCAAGATCTCAGCAAGTGATAAGGGTTTGGTACAAGATTGCATGCATCAACGCACCACATTAATGATGTAAGAATTTTGTAAATCTTGGACTTACAAGATTCGTGCACAGATGCAAAAGGGGCAAACGGCTCATAGAAGAACTGGCGGGGGACAGCGGCACAAATTCCAGGTCCTCCAATTGCAGTAGCATTAAGTATGTTTGACTAGTCTTCTCATTCTCCTCAAGATTCTTCTCGCTAACTAACAATATCACCTGTCTTTGCTGTCATCATAAGAAGTTCACAGAAATACATAATTCAGTACCAAGGTGAAGAATAAATCAGACAAAAATTGCACAAAAATATGAAAACACACACAAATACCACTGGTGTTCAGCAGATTAGTGAAAAGTATGGCACTGTTACAATTCGACAATCACGAGACAATTGAGTACCTTGTAAAGGGCCAAGTCAATACAATGTAGAGTCCTCTCAAACCGCAAGGCCAAAACTTGCGGAGCTTTTGCTCCTCCTGCTACAGAGAAATCTGACATTGTGAAGTTGCGCAGTATAATCACCACATTCTGATGAGATGCACTGGCATCATCTTGCACTCTTAAACAGATGAAGTCCTCAAGAGGGCTTCCCTCTTTTTTACTTCCTGAGTTGACCTGCTTCAATGCAGTGGGATAAGTAGATAAGAAATAAAAGATTGGTCATCAATCAACGGCATGTCCCACTTGCTGAAATTAAAATCATGGCTTGCAATTCATTACCAGCATTTCTGGGTGGATTGATCGATCTATGAACTTGCAAAAAAGGATTAGGAGGTGGAACCTCGAAGTAGGTTAGAGAAAGAGGTATTGTCGTAAGAGGCGGTAGTGATGAGGGGAGCGAGCATAACAGCAGCATGCAACGTGCTTGAAGATTTGGGGAAATCTCTTGAACTGGCATTGCAAATGCCTCTTGACAGCTGCCACAATTCAGTGAAAAGATTGATTGTAACCGATAGGAACCTACAAGAAATGCATGGATATAGCGACTTCAAAGATCTCTAAAATATAGCGCATCTCATGCGTGTTGAAAAAAGTAAAAATTGTAGTACCGAGGTCACCAAAATACAGAAAAAGATGTTTGAGAAGATCTCAAACCTCGCTCGAAGTTGATAGATCTGTGAGGATAGAGTTCGACTCAGGAACTTAGTGTCCGCAAAGCCTCCCATAATTGCAAGCTCCTCCATCCTGGCCGCCTCCTCTCTAAAATTCAAGACAAAAGGATGTTGGAAGCAGAAACTGAACTCAAATATAGGTATTAAATAAACCATGATCACTTGATGACCCCAGCAGAAATAATTTGGAAACGTTAAAGAACAAAATACACCATAACGTTCTAATAAATTGATGGGTTTGCCTAGAAAGAGATAACTCACGGTTTGACATCCATAACGAGGCCATTTGTAGCGGGTGCAAGATGTGGCCCGACTGGGTCCCTCTCAAAGTGAGTACGTAAAAAGTCTGCCACCCCTGCACTGTCATATACAAAGTATACGCCTTGATAAATATTACAATTCACCTCTATTGCCCGGAACACTATCCCGTTAATTCAGCAGTACCAAGAACCACGGTAATTGTAGATATTAAACAGGTAATGAACTAACCTATCGATGGCCGGAAGCTGGTTAGCTTGTGGTCCAGCATCACCATTTAGCTGACGAAGTGACTTGGTCAGCCATACAAAAAAGAGCCGAAACTGACAAAAAGCACAACACCGTTGCAATGTTATACTTCAGTTATAGTTGCTCAAACTTTGCATCTTCAAGACAGAACTAACCATGCAGAGAAGGACTGAACGTATTGCATAATTAATTCAGTTTCGGATAGGTATGTCGCAAACCTGGCCATTCGTGTCTGATACAGTGCGTAGGAGGCGCTCAACTTGAACAAGAAGCATGCCAGCGTTCTCCATGGCATTCTCCATTAGAGTTTCATGCAGTCCAATTTTACGCAAGCGTGACCTCCATCGAGACAGCCCTCGCAATTCTCCGACTCGGAATGCGATGATCTCAGCTGCTGGCTGTTCATACCAAAGAAGAGAATCACAAAAAAAGTTCCTCAAGAATCATCACAATAGACACTGCCATGACGTGCTCAATCCTGAGTTCTCGGCAGAAAGACAAAGACTAAAGGCGAAAATTTTGTGATCGTTACCTGCAAGTGTTCTGCAATAAGGTTGTGAAGTTCCCTTCCAGCAGTGTCTATACTCTTTGCCAGCCGTTTCAGCCCCTGAAAACGCACGCAGGTGTAGTCAGAAAAATTGCAAAACTCTCCCTCACGCAGAATCTCCCAAGCTGATTTTTTGCTTGATCTCAAGCCAGTATCTCTTTTCTAATCATTGCATCTATCATGGCACCCACGGTTGGAAGAGAGAGGAATATAATCTAGGTGCAATTTGACAAAGTCTAGGTTGCTACAAATATTGCCACTGCGAGATCACACGTTTGCAATCTACAGTACACAACAGCAACCGACACACTGATTCGTAAATTACCGCTTCTCCCAAGGAAGCAGCGAGAAATTGGTGCAGGGCTGCACTTGCGGAGCCACAAGCAAGAAGACTTAAAAATTCATCACGAGGCTTAACAGATGACCCTGCCAGTATACACACCGCCGTCATTAGCAATGAGGATACATGCACTCCAAAACTGTTCACTATTTCATGTCTAAAAAGCTCACAGTGGTTACTTTGTACTCCGCGTGTAGCTAGACAACACAAAGCCACAAGTCGAACGAAATACGTTCTTCCAGGGGTCGGAGTTTGCGATTTAATGTAAGGATGTGAGTAGAATACAACGGGGATGATGGAATTTACCATGCTCCAGGAGTAGGGTGGATAGAGAACGAAATTTGTCTTCAAATGTGGAAATTGCTTCACTCCAATGCTTGCGCATCACTGTCACAGTGGTCTCCACAACTTCCAGCAACTCTTCCACACTGGAAGCTTGAAGTGCCAACTGTCGCAATTCCTTTCTCCTGTCTCGCCATGTATTCATGCAACTGATTTCAGTGACGATAAAGGTGCATCGGCTCCTAGATATAGAGGAGCGACCATTATGTCTAGGAAATGAAAATTCTACCACGAAGGAAAGCTCTGAAGGGTCCAAGACATTAGTGCGAGGCCCTAGCGTACGCTGTACTTGCGAAGCGGTCAGAGCATATCTACCAAAGAATACCAAAGCGTCGAAATGAGTGTACAAGAAATTTGACGTTGGTGAAAGCATTGTTGAAGAACTACCTATCTCCTAGTAGAGATGTGTCAACAGAAATTGCATACAGCCCAGATGCCCTAGACTCAGCACCTGCCATAACTTGTAAGCTCTCCACTGACTGGGCTCCACTACAAATGACTAGCATCTTGCGCAGGTCTTTTGACAAAGAGATCTGCTACCACATCCCAGCTCAAAGCAATTGTTCAGTTCAACATACCCAGTCTGGACATGCAAATACAAATGAGAATAAACTAAGAAAGCACTCGGACATTCAACACATCACAGATCCAACACCCACTTTCAAAAACAAGCTTGCTGTGCGCCTGCTACTTTACCTGTAGAGCTGAGGCATCCAGAAGTCGGTAAACTGGCTTTACCACACTCTTGAGCTCTGCAGTCAATCCACTAATGGCCAGGTCTCTGATGTCCTGTGATCCAATTTCCACACCACTCTAGGTCAGGTCTTAGATCGGAACGAAATTTCACGCCACATTTTTCAAACTAGGTAGATAATTTCGAGAAAACAGCAATATAGTCCACTCACCAACTTGCCAATCGGAAACACACCAAATGCACTCAAGCAAATGATGCCATTTCGGTCCCCACTGCAGAGAATATAAAGGCGTTGCTGAGCAGCACGAAGTACATTCTTCCTATTAGCATGGCTTTGGTCTTCAGCAACGTGACCTAATACTCCAGACATGTCAAAGTTCGAGGCCATCCCAGGCATTGGAGGAGAATGTGGGGGCGACGGAAAGAATCTTGAGGTTCGATCTTCATAGCAGAATACGTCATCTCCATGACCCTAAGATACCCACTAATAGACTTTGAATACATGGAAATTTAAAGCCTTGGTGCAAACTTGGGGTCAGGTACTATCAAAAACTTTGAGTTAGCGTGAAAACTGTAAAAAAATGTGCAGAAAAGATTAGAAGAAGAAGCTCCTTATCATTCAAGAAAAATGGGATACGTTTGCGCATCCTTAGCTTCCAGTAGAGAATACTGTCCCTCAATACGTACCACAGATTCCTGGCCCTCCTGAGCCCAATATAGGCATTCGACCGCCGCCTCGTGCGTGGCGAGCTGTCGCAATACATCGCCATTCTGGAACCAGTCCACGGCATTGTTACATTTAGAGATGCCATCTGTACTTGATGAAACCATCAGCATGAAGCGAAGTCTTTTCAGCTGCAAATGTAATACAATGAATCACACCTCAACGTCATGAATTGCGATGCTGCCATCATCATGTCCTACTGCCAAAGCCTTTCCATCAGGACGCCAGCACAGTGAGGTAACTTGCATCTCTGAAACAGTTTGGATCAGTGTCAGAGACTGCGCCTTGTGCACTTCAGTATGATAGAGCTTCACAATTATATGCAAGATGACCTTGCGCGGGGTGAAACTAGCATGGCGACAAACAAACTGACGCTCGCATAAAGATTGGTCCTGCGAACACAATTACGACACTATGCAGAACAGTTCCACCTCTCAAAAGATCCACTATTAGATTCACAAACTTATTAGAGATTAATGTTAATCGAATAAAACATTACAGTTGGTCACTACTAAGATAATGTTACTTTGATGTAAACGTAGTGTTGTCTTAATGTTAATATTAACGTAATAGTTGCCAGTAAAATATCATGTTCATGTCGAGGACTCTACGACCACACTAATATTAAGTTAACACCACTGGCATTACACAAAGCATTAACTCAACACAACTGAACATGAGGACTAAATGAATCCAATGCCTATTAACTTAACATTAAAAACTTTTGCAATCTAATCGGGGTTCTTTTGTGATCCAACCTCTCGATCGTAACGAGGCATTGTGAGGCATCGTATGACACAACAAAAACAACGATGCAAAAAATTCACACTTCATCCAGACAAAAGTAAGCATTTCAACATCTCCTAAGCTATAACGAAGAATAACAGTTGTCGACGCTCCTAACCTGGAGTGATTGCCCAAAGCCGCTGCCAGTTGAAGCGATGCACAATGAGCTGATGGTCTCGCGTGGCCATGGCAAGTAAATCCTTGTCTGGATTCCATGATGCCCTATCAACCTTCGAAAGAAAATCAAACCATCACGGCTTCTTAGTTTCAATCACTTCAGTGTGACGACCTGCTACAGCATTCCAGGCTCGACACAAAATGATCGCATTCTCTAGAAAGAGCATTCAATAAAACATTGCAATTACGCAACATTGAATTTAACAGTGCAGACAAGGATGTAGACCTAATAACGCAAGCTTCCTTCTTACGCTTCTCTCAATACCACGCTAACCACACCAAATTGTGACACCAACCTAAATGCACCACTCCAACACTGTACACCAGCTCAACTTCAACAGTCGTGTAGGTTTAAATCATCTCCCAATAAAACTTTGAACACTTCTAACTTTTGCATACAATATCCAAATAATGCATATTTTGGTGCATTGGAATCCTCTTTGACTTTCAAACAAAAACATTAAAAAATCTGTCCATCTCTAATAATAAAAACTACGTTCAGGCACTCAAAGTCTCGCAATTACTCGTGATTATCACCCCTTACAGCTACCTCGTGTTACACCATATGGACTGAAATTTCGGACTAGGAACTCCAAATCTCGCGAATCACAGCGAACACAGATTCTCGACGTTAACGCAGTTATGATCGCAGCGAACACAGGGGTTTAGGGGTTTAAGCGACGGAATGCGGTGAAAAGAAAGGAATGACAAGGGAGAGGGAGAAAAGAAAAGTTAATACCTGGCTGGAGAGAGGCTTGTCGAGATGCAAGGTGAAGGCCAGAGCGTCCCCGGCGCCCTCTTCTTCGGCGACGTCCGCCATCGCTGCTGCTGGCACTCTGCAATGCAGCGATTCTCAGTCCTGCGCCTCTGTCTTCGGAGGAAGACGACGGTCCTCGTACGCATACCTCTACAGTATCCGTGTACGTATTGTATCATACTGGCGATACCGTATATACGATTACCTCTTTAATATCATAATCCTCTTCATGGCCGGAAAGAGGGAGAGTGTTAACCCTTTAACCGTGGAAGGGTGTGGTCCCATGACCAAAATACTCCAATTATAAGATAAATAGGGGCATTTTTTGTTTCTATAGTTGACATTGAAGCCATCCTTAGAACCTTTCAGACTTGCAATGTCTTTATAGGATTAATGTCAATATCTTTTTTAAATTTCAATGTATTTTTTTATATATAATTATAAAAACAGACTATTTACCATCATTTCATTAAATTGGTAATAAACTAAAATAGTGTAGTTTTAAAAAGATACAAGCATATATTGTTTTGGATGCCAATGAGAAAATGTTTGGACAAAACCCCTTCTAAAGCAAGATGATTACCATCTCAAATGTGAACATTGGAAAGTATAAAGGTTATAACTTGGGGCTTAACCACCCTCATTTGGTTATCTAATGTATATCATTTGTTCATTTTTTTCTCTTAAAGACAAAGTTCAATTCAGAATTCAAGGTTGTCGAAGCATTCTATCAATAAAAAGGTCCTACTTAAATACAATAATAAAATAACTATAAAAATGTGAAAGAAATTTTTTACCATCTTTCTCACTTCAATAACCTTAAAGTATTTCATTAATGTCATTTTTACATACAATATTGTATTGTCATAGTTTTATAAACTCCATAGTATTACATGCACTTTGGAGGCCTAGAGAATGAAGATATTTGAGTGTATCTCTTCACATTTTAGAGCCTTTTATTAAAGTGCATCTTTTTGATAGCCCTTTTGAATTTAGAGTTTGTTTTCCTATCTTATTCTCTTTCTACCTATGAATTTTAGGAAATTAGAAGAAACCACATTAAGCTCTTTCAAAGTCTTTTTTCCATCATCTATCCATTGCAGTGCATTTCTTATGTCCATGCTTAACCCCTAAAGTTCCTTGACTATGCTCTCACCAAAAATGCTCCAAAATTGCCATTTCTAGTACAAGTACCAAATTTTTGAAAAATATCATTTTTGCACACATGTAACTGTAGGATCTTGTAGTATTTTGGTTTGAAAATATGTGGAAAAAATTTCAGAAATTTCCATCGTGTAGATTAGAATATATTAGCATTTGAAGTGGCAAAAGTCCTTTTTTTGGCCCTGCAAAAAACCGGGTAGCTGCACAAGGTCAGATTATTATGAAAAAATTTCCAAAATGGTTGTGCTTCTTTGGATTCATTCTTCAGGGCAAGTTGGCTACATGCTTGAAAGTTTTCAGATTATTTGGAATTGTACAACATATAGGAAAAAAATAGTAAGTAGAAAGAAGTAGAGAATGGTTCAAAACACTAAATTGTTAAGAAGTTAATTATGGAATTGAAAAATGCCAATCCCAATGGTTGCAATGTTGTAATAAACAATCTACACCCTAAAATTTTATTTTTTTTGAAAAATATTGAAAATTGAGTGAAATAAACGACTTCAAAGTTTATTTTAGAGTAGACAATCCATAACTACCCGCAAACTAAAAATCCTCATAACGTTTGACTCATTGATTAGAATGGAATGATTCAAAGCTTTCCACGTATATATAAATCTAATAAACCAATTTCAAATTTTTATTTTTGAAAAAAGTGACTTCTTTTTTATCTGCCCGAATTGCCCGAGTTGACCAACAAACAACATATTTGGCCATAACTTTTGACTCGTATTTCCAAATGTCATGAAATTTGGTGCATATGAAAGATATTCCTCGTCCCCACCTTCTATAAAAATTTCAGCCCAAAATATGCAAATCTCCAGTCACACGTACCTGCCCAAAGTATCTATGTTGCCAAAAAAGGCATGTTGGTCCTTTAGGGGTTAAATATTCAAATTCTTTTAATTAAACACAAAAATACTCAACAAAAATATTTTGCAAATGTCTTGAATATATATACATATATATAAAGTAACAAATATATTTTATTAAGTAGCAATTCAAAAAATCATTTAATGCAAAATGAAATGGAAAAGACTAATTTGGCAAGGACTCTTCTTTGAATGTACTCTGTAGTAATTAGAAATGTCACATGACACATGAAATTAATACGTGAGTCAATTTAACAAAGGTCCTAAGACAATGCTTTATAATTTCTTTGTAGGCACATTATTTATTCAGCTAGTAACTCCTGAATCTTTCAAAAAATGGTTAAATATTGCACGTTTAAAAACAAGCGGAACGTACAATCATACGAATGGGCTTAGTAAAAACATTGCACATAAACCTAGGTTGCTTTAAATTAATATGATGTCAATGATTCTAACAACAGTATTCCACTCCATTCCGCCCTAGATCTAAACAATATAGCAATGGGGGCAGATAATCATGAAACAACAAAAAACAAATAGTGGAATGCACTTTACTTTGAATTGCTATCATGCCTTTTATTTCCATCAAATTAACTACAAGAGAGAAAATTGTACTTTCTTTCTTTTTGTTAAGAGCAAGATGACTTTGCACCACGTTCTGGCGGTCACCCAACGAGCACCTGTCAAATTTCAGGCTCAAAATTTTCTATATACAAGTTTCGCAACCCGAGTTTTGCTAACACCAGACCAGGCATCAACAGAAGTGCGGTTTCTTAACGAATTCACTGTCTTCCATACTCGGAGTTGCCTCAGCCAAGAATTGCTCAACCTCGTCTACTTCTTTAGGAGCGTCCTTCGTGAGTACCTGCAAACAGAGAGCATGCGGACGATGAGAACAATAGTCAAAATGACTACAAATTTCTTACAGTGCAGCGTAACAATCCAATTTCTCCATTCTCCAGTGAAGCAAAGTCCTATTGCTATCCCAAGCCCAACTCAAGAGGGAAGTAAATCATTGTAATGGTCAACTGGCATGCTTCCAGGGAGACACATACCTCATGGCCTGTTGCTGTGATGAGAACCTCATCTTCTATCCTTATTCCAATGCCTCGATACCTGCAGAAGATCGAAGCTATGAGTTTTACGACCGTGATTCCTGAAAAATGTTTTGAGGCTTGAAATACAAAACGATATACAAAAATACAGCCACTACCATCCACACTATTTTAGTATTGAATATAAATGCTTGAATGGAGTGCAGAGCAAAGAGATCCGCTTATGCCCTAATACTTAATCTGTCGATAAGAAATTTCATCTGACTCGCAAAAAATCGTACTTTTCAGGTATTGTCAGCTTCACAGGTATGTATAGCCCAGGTTCAATGGTGATCACCTACTCCAGTACATACCACAACCCTGCGTAAGGCTTCACGGGAAATTGTAGAGGTATTCATATTATGCTCATGCTAATTGAAATACAAGGAAAACCCTTTCAATGTTGAACAGCGAAAAATAGGCTTGCAATCTTCGTTACTCACTACACCAGGTTGAAGGGGTCGATCTATGCTGACTGTCGAGCAATCGTGTACATCCATACCTAGGTAGTGTCCTGCAAGCAATAAAATGTTAGTAATGTACTCGTGCCTGAATTGAACATCGCGTGAAAATGCGAACAGAAATGATCAAAAGTCTGAGAGGAGCAAGCAAGTTACCAATATGTGTTATATTGAAGCCGTAGAACTTGAATAGATCAAATGGGCCTTTCACCAGACCCAACTGCAATAGACCTTCCCAGAGCAACTCCACCTGCAGAGGAAATAAGGTAAAGTACATGGTCAAATTCCGACTCTCATTTTGTAAATTAATTTGTTGGTATAGAACATACTCCTCAAAAAACGAGACAAATGATATCATTCTAAAACATAGCTCTCGCTGTATACATAATACAGTTTCCATGGGCAGTTCTAATCCATCTTCAAGTTGCGGCTAACTGCATTATAAAACTTACAGAGCGACTGTGTATTTGAGACAAGGTCACGCCAGGCCGGCACATCTTGAAACACTCTTTCATTACATCCAGTACGATGCTGTAAACTTGTCTCTGAGCTTGACAGGATACATGCTTGTCAGTGACTATCACAAATGTTTGGTTTCGCTTCAAGAAAATTATCTTAAAGCAAGGCGGTATTTATTTGCTCAGCAATAATATCAGGCAAGTCCGCATGAAAAAAGTATATGTAAATTTTACCCTGGCAGCAGTGAAATAGCCACAAGGAGGCCAAGTACGAGTCATGTCACTAACATAACCATGGTATTCGCACCCCACGTCCATGAGAACCAAAACTTCGTTACCAATCTGGTTTACCCAATCCAAAGGAATCAGTAATCAACAAAGCATCTATAATCCAAAAGCAAACCTGAAGACTTGCGTGGAACTGTAGCTATCTGATGCTTAAGCAGCATGAACCATCCATCGCAAGTCAATGCTAAATTTCATTCTTTGACATTTTCTACGATAGTCAATACTGTATCAAAGTCAACAATCATAGAGAATAAGTTCAGCACCATCCGAAGTGTTTAATATGTTATAAAGCTCATCAAGAAAGTACCCATGCAACTATTGCAAAAGCGAAGGCCAAAAATAGCTCACCATCTTATCATGTCGAGAGTAGTGGACAATGCTTCCATTCGGCTCCCCACCTACAACCGATGGGAACCTGTTGATCAACCAGAGCTTCCATTGAAAATGAGTTCAAAAAATTGCAACTAAGCATTCAATTCCAAGTGCCTATAAGTCCTAGATTATGTCGGAATAAATCCTCTTTTATTTTGGCCGATCCATGTTATATAAGCACAGAAATGTACAAATCTCTTACGCCATTTGTTGGGCTCCTCGACGTTTGCATTCATACTCTACAGTAGCTGCCAATAAGTGCTCGTGTTGCCAGGCTCTTGAAACTTGCATGCTCCGCTTCACTGCCTGTCACCCAAATTAAAGATATCAGATTAACTGTCCCAAAGTAGCACCCAATGCCTTCATGGCTATTCAAACTTTACATCAATCATACGGCTCATCAAGGCTGTAGTGCACGACGAGTCTAAGAATACTGATTACAAAAATTTGATCATGCTCAATGCTATTTCCAAAAACTGGTGAAGTGAAAACACCAGACAGAGAGAATGCAAAATCATTCCAGAATGATAAACATCTATCTCCACTGTAACGGCTCTATGTGGCCTGCATTGATATATGGACAGTACTATTTTGAATCTGAAGTCTCTCTCCTCGTAATTACAGCGGTCCATAATATATGATGGTCAGTAAAACACTAGTATAGAATTCTGCTGACCTCGCAAGTGATGGATGCCGCTTGTCGCATAAGATTGAGCTCTGAAGGCGACTTAACCCAACGTACTTGATGAGAATACCTGTTCAAGCTCCGCACTCTACCCTCTTGCAAAGCTGTTTGAAAAGCTGCTAGATCTGCCACCAATGGAGTAAGCGATCCTAAGTCGCAAAATATTGCTTTAGCACGTCCTAGCATTTCTGATAAAACCTGTAAGCAACCCAATACCACCTTACAAATTACTTTCAGTGCAATCAATAAGTTGCTATGACCTGTTGGACAAATGCCGGTACACAGATGGTACATTACTTGAAAGCTTTGGGTGACACGCTTCTCACACATATACCTTAGGAAGCGTTCGCAATGTATGAGTGGCGACAGCTCCGAACACACGACTGGCCTCCTCAGTTCCTGCTAGTTTCCCTGCCCAGGTTTCCCTCTGTGCGAAGGCTGTAATCAGATCGCAGAGTATATCCAGATCAAACTCCTTACTTCAACGTCTATACGAGAACCATAAAACCTGTAAGCCAATTAAAAATGAAATGCGTGCATACACTTACAACTCGTTGAGGAATTCCCGTACCACAACTTGTAGAAAATCATCAAGATCTACTATACGTACATCTGTGCTCTTAAATAGAAGAATACTTACTTCAAGGTCACGGTCAGGCATGAACATGCACAAATCTGTATGATCATCAAGCACTGCAATTCCCCCTGGCTGCTGACATCCCGTATAATACAGATAATCAGCATCTTGTCGAAACGGATACGGAACAACGTCCGTCATTTGTTTCACTGTAGCAGCTGACAGTATGACCATGCTCTCCGTGGGTAAACGGGATCGAAGTGCTGTTCTTCTGTCCACAAACTCTCGAAGACCGATGCCTGGAAAAAGCTCATCTCCTGACAGAAGCTGCCACCCTTGCCCAGATCCACATTACTTACATTTCCACTCCAGTAGTCAATCGTGAATTTTGAAAACAGCATGTGATTTTTTTTAAATGGACACATACCTCGGGATGTGACTTGGAGGTCGGCTGTCCCGCATCGTAGGGAGCCGTCCACTGCTGAGAATACCTTCGCAGAGTTGCAAAATAGTGGCATTTCTCAGCACCGATTACCTGTGACTGCGATCATAAACAAATTAGGTCACGCATGATAATCGCTCTGCTCACTTCATTCTCCGAAAAAGAAAGTCATTTAAGCACGACAGCAGAGAAAATTTGAAATGTTCTAGAATAAAACTCACCACCCGACCGTACAGAACGAATAGCTCAAGTGCTTCTATCCTCACCCTGAGCCTCTCATGCTACAAATCTATACTCTCTCGAGATCCACAAATTGCTCCTCGACATTCCCAGGGTACTCTAATCATCTTCTTCATGCTTTGTGTTTGATCTACTCGGTAACTCTTCTTAGCTTCCAACAAAAATGAAAGTGAAAAATCTTCTACGAAACGGCGCTACTTTTATCTCTCTCTCCATAGTGAGTTATTTCAAAAGCCCTAACTTCAAGGTGGCAAGCATGGATTGACGAATTGTCACATGCTCATCCCTTAATAACATCGCCATACTATGGAGTCTCATAATATGAAGGTTAGACTATAGCAACTTTACCAAACCCAAAATTGAATTAAACCCCGAAACCTAAAAAACTTGGAATCAAAACCCAAAACCCCCGAACTCACCATAGACACCGTTCTGCAACATACTCTCCACGGCACGGGAACCATTCGCCTCCACGCCACCATCGCAGTGCGAAAAATGAAATCTGCACACACTTTTCCAATCACAGATCGAGAAATGTTTGCAAAATCCTCCCGAATTGCATTCACTGCAATTGCATTCCTTCCACAAATCGGATGACGATATCGATCCAAACAGCAGGAGACGAAATCCAGCTATCAAGCGAACTCCGGAATTAAATCTAGAAGGAAACCCAAGCCATTTCCTGAGTTTTGCAATCAATTCCTGCGGCACCTTGACCTCAATTGCTTACGAGCAACTGGAGCTCGATTGATTGCGAGCTTCACAAGGGAGCTTCACAAGCTCCAGGTCTGTTTTTGTTTCATTTTTTACGAAGTGCCAAAGTGGCGATGTAAAATGTTATAGTGGTGCTCTGAATTTCAACATTCATCCACATATTGGATAGAAAATATCACATTAAAACATATCATATATCTATAATTTCTATTTTCATCCACAATCTAAAAATTTCATTCAACATTTTTTTTTTAATGTGAAGTTTTCTAGCAAAATTTTTTATTGTTTGTCATCAATTTTGAGCCAAATTATTTTTTTCTGGTGCAATCTGACATCAAAAAGCCCCCCAAAAAGTCTTGCTTGTGCCTTTGTGTTGTCTTCTAAGCCAATTTCATAGATCTGTGAAGTCGTTTCTTGAAAGGTACTTCTAATTATTTATTTTCAATCAAAATTGGTAGATTATATGTCCGGTGCGTATTGCCCACAATTTTATCGAGTTTCTATATAAGGTAACAACATCTAAATGCATCCAAATAGGGTTTTGAGAATGGTTCCTATTATTGAACTTTAGAAGTCTTTGTTGGGTTTTATTAGTAGTCGAAAAGGGATTCAAAAGATGCATTTCTGGACTATGTATGAATAAATTATGAATTCTCAAAGTGTTGAAAATAGATGTAGTTGAAATTGATCTTAAATCTCATGTATGGAGGTTGTACATTTTAGGTACAAATCTAGAAGAGGGGTGATTTTGCAAACAAGTCACAATTAGGTGTTGTCACCTTAATGTTTTTACCTTTTAATTCTAAAACTAGCCCTACAAATTTTTGTTTAAGATGTATTGCCTCTAATTGTGAGAGCCTAGGGTTCATTTTTAAAATGTCTATTTCTAATACTTTGAAATTCATATTCTATTCATGCAATATCCAAAAAATGCATCTGAAATAGTCTTTTTTGCTTCTAATAAGATCCAACAAAAAAAATGAAGCAATTTAACAATAGGAACATTACAATTGACCACTTAACACAAATAGGTGCAATTACAATAACTAAATTAAGTACACCCAAAACCAACAAACTAAAAAAATTGATACTATGTATCTATATTATTTAATTAGATCTCACATTTAAGAACATAACATGTACAACAACAAGATATAGAGCAACATTTTTAGGTGCACATATTTTATCTTGAGACAACTGGATTGATATTGATTCATGCTCTATTATTATACACTAATATGTACTATACAACTAATATTGGTGACATTATAATTCCATGTAAGTGTGTCTAGTTGCAAGAATGATGCTTACAAATTCTTGTGTGTATGTAGAATTTTCAAATCTTGAAATGGAACCACCTCTATTTTAGAACCAAAAGTTTGTCTTGAATCATCCAGCTCCATTCAAGAATGATGAAAAGCATTATCTATAGAACTTTCTAGACCTTTTATCAAGGTAGATTAATTTGATGAAGTTTTTGAGACATTATTGCAGCTACGGAGTAGTTCAACATTTAAAATTTCAAAAAATAGATGTCAAATTTTTGGAAATTGCAAGACCTTATTTTTTCGAATGTTTTTCTATTGAAAAAAATATTTTTGGAATAATTTTATTTTTAACATCTATCAAATCTCATGTTTAATGAAAAAAAATATTTGGTTGACATATATCAATCTTGTCCTCAAGTTTACAATAGTATTGCCTATAAATGATGGCAAGAACCCTCTTTCAATTTTTCGTTCCCAACTTCAAAAAATGGTGGTTCTTTGGCCATAAATTTTATATTATATTTCTAAATGAGTTAAAGGACAATAAAACTTACTAAAGTAAGTTGAAGTTTGAGACTCAAACTCACTAAAGTAAGTTTAAGTTTGAGACATTTGTATTCAAAAAAGAATATCAAAAAAGTGATTGAAGAAATTGCAAAACTTTAAATACAAATATTGTAATATGTGAATTGCACACTTCTTCAAAAATTTGAAGCAAAATGCAATCATTGTTCAAAATTTAATGAATCTCAAAATTTGTGACCATGAAACTAAATTCTGGACATTTTTCTAAAAATTCTACAACAAATTTTTAATGTATTTTTTCAATATTCCTAAATTATGTATATATCTTGGCCTATCTTTATAGATTGTATAAGATATTCCACCATAGTTATTATAAAAACTGACCTAAGTTGTTCATTTGAAATATATTTAGAACATGAAAATTGCATTTGATACTTGTATGAATGAAATTTGAAGATTGTTCACTGAATCAAAGGTACTTTGGATCTTCTTATCAATCCTAAATAATCTTAGATTTTACATAAGCCATTGCTAAATTAAAATTGCAATATTTTTGATGTACATGTCATGTAGAGAAAGAGTTAATAATTAATCAAATTTACATTTGCAAGTGCATGCTTTCACTTTTCACCATTGGCAATAAATGATACTACTACTCTAAAATGGAAACTTATACATGGGATTATATCTTTAGATCTTCAAATTTCTTATACTTACATCAAAAATCTCTATAGAAAGCCTTAATATTCTATTTACCATAATAGTACTACGAGACTACTTATTATTACCATTCAAAAATGTATTATTCTATATTACAATATTTAATTTAGAAGTACTGAGTTTTTTAACTAAATTTTTTATTTGCTATCTTAGAACTAAATCACAGAAGACAATTAACATGCATAAGAATCTAACTTACCTAAAAAAATGAATAAAATGGTTAAAAGAAACAATCTTTATAAAACTATCTCTAGATTTAACTATAATAAAATAAAACTGTAGGATTGATCCTTGCAAATTGTAATTTAAATATTACCACATAGCTCCATAGTTCCTCTCATCACATCATATACCTCGGGGGGGTGACCATCGATGCAGTAGAAAATGGCATGAGATAAAATATAGGATCAGTTTAATTCGTTGAAGGAAAAATTTATACTTTCGGTAGATCTACTATAGCATTGGTAATATGTGCTTAGTGCATTTATAAAAAAATTAGGGTATAAAAAAAGCCTTCATTTTTTAGTTTAGTAGAAAAAAAATAGGGTGTCAAACGTTGGATACCCTTGAAATTCCTTAGTAGGTTCAGTTTTCTAATTAATGGTTTGGGGGTTTGGATAGGTGAGCTATCCTGGATTTGAATTAACTTTTAATTAAACGCTTTAACTTAACTTAATTTGGTGGTTTAGGTGGGAAACAACTTGAACATTTGGAAGGTTGGATGGGTGAACTATCCTGAACTTGAATTAATTTTCAATTAAGCGCTTTAACCCCTAAAGGACCAAGGTGCGTTTTTTGGCAACATAGCAATTTTGGACAGCTCACTACGAATGGAGTTTTTATTTTTTTTTCTTTGAAAATTTCACACAATATGTGCCCAAGGAGTAGCTTTAAGGCCCAACAATTTTCATAACTTTTGACTTCATGGTTAAAAAGTTATTGCATGATATGTGATTTTCATTGCTCGGCGGGCAGCCCGGGCAACCCAAAAAACTTCTTTAAAAATCACTTTTTTTAAAAATAAAAATTTGAAATTGGTTCTTTAGGTTTATATCTACACGGGAAGCTTTGAATCATTCCATTTGGATTAACGAGTCAAAAGTTATGAGGAGTTTTAGTTTGTGGATAAGTATGGCTGTCAAAGACTCCATACCTACCTACAAACTAAAACTCCTTGTAACTTTTGACTCGTTAATCCAAATGGAATGATTCAAAGCTTCCCGTGTAGATATAAACCTGAAGAACCAATTTCAAATTTTTATTTTTTTAAAAAGTGATTTTTAAAGAAGTTTTTTGGGCTGCCCGGGCTGCCCGCCGAGTAATGAAAATCACATATCATGCAATAACTTTTTAACCATAAAGTCAAAAGTTATGAAAATTGTTGGGCCTTAAAGCTACTCCTCGGGCACATATTGTGTGAAATTTTCAAAGAAAAAAAATAAAAACTCCATTCGTAGTGAGCTGCCCAAAATTGCTATGTTGCCAAAAAATGCACCTTGGTCCTTTAGGGGTTAATTTAACTTAA
Organism: Pseudisothecium myosuroides; assembly: GCA_951799445.1. Taxonomy (NCBI): domain Eukaryota; kingdom Viridiplantae; phylum Streptophyta; class Bryopsida; order Hypnales; family Lembophyllaceae; genus Pseudisothecium; species Pseudisothecium myosuroides. The sequence goes on from OX637289.1 coordinate 21,015,064, forward strand.
TTTGGTGGTTTAGGTGAGAAACAACTTTGGTTCAAGTTGGGAGTTTCAATGGTACATTGTTGGTATTGTGTGTTGCATTGATACTATTTCCAATGTTATGGAAAAAAATTTGCTCACATTATTGCTTTTGCAATGTGTTCACATTCCTTTCAGTATTCTGTAGTTTTAAAATGTAGAAAAAAAATAGGGTGCCAAAAAATAGACTCTCCACCCATTTATAAAAAAAATAGGGTGCTCATAAATACATGCCGGTAGCTTTTTATCTACCAATAGGGAGGGAAAAAAAGATGGGAGGGAGATAAATACCCCCCCATTAAATACCCCGTTATCGCACGTGGTTATTAAAATTTTAGGGGTGTGACCCCCCTTGAGTCATATACACCTACTCCTAGTAATCTTGTGATAGAAGACAATGATTACCTTGCTTGCCATAGAGACTCTATATTGGTTTCCATATAAACATTCCTTCAATTTTTCTCAATGGAGATGCACATGAATTGAACAAATAGCCTCCCCATATAGGTAGAGTACTTCTATGTAACAAATTCATATGCATCACCATCAAAGAAAGTAGAAGTGAAGTTTGGACTTGAGATTTTCCCATCTTGCAGTTTACAAGTTGGAACATGCTTGATATGAATCTTGGTTTGAGGATGTTGTTTTTCCATATCAAACCCTTTCAACTTTGCTCAATGGTAATGCATTTGAATTAGAAGGAATAGTCTTGAGTTCTTGTACAAAATGCTTCCTCTATAACAAATTCAAATGCATTACCATCAAGGAAAGTTGAAGTAAAGTTTGGACTTGAGATTTTCCCATCTTGGAGTTAACAAGTTGAAACATGCTTGACATGAATCTTGGTTTGAGGATGCTGTCTTTCCATATCAAGCTTTTCTTCAACTTTGCTTGATGGTAATGCATATGAATTTGAAGGAATACTCTTCTTGTGTAGAATGCTTCCTCTATAACAATTCAGATGCATTACCATGAAGGAAAGTTGAAGTGAAGTTTGGACTTGCGAATCTTCCATTTTGAAGCCCGTTTTGAAGACAACGGCCTGTGAACCACGTTTGCCTTGAATCTCGCTTCGAGGTCGTCTTCTTCCCACATCAAACTTTCTTTCAACTGTCCTTGATGGTAATACACATGAATTCGAACAAAGAGTCTCCGCTTACACAGAGTGCTTCTCTATATCAATTTCATATGCATCACCATCACGGAAAGTAGAAGTGAAGTTTGGACTTGAGACATTGATTCTCCCATTGATTCTCCCATTGATTCTCCCATTGATTCTCCCATCTTAGAATTTGCAAAAACAGGCTTGCACTGAATATCGGTTTGTGGATGTCTCCTTTGCATATCAAACTTTCCTTCCACTGTCTTTGATGGAGATGCACATGAATTTGAACAGGTAGCCTCCCCTCGAAGAGTGCTTCTCCGAAACAAAATCAGGTACATCACCATCAAGGAAAAGTGGAAGTGAAGTTTGGACTTGGGACATTGATTCTCCCATCGATCTTAGAATTTTCAAAAACAGGCTTGCACTGAATCTCGATTTGTGGATGTCTCCTTTCACCGTATCAAACTTTCCTTCCACTGTCTTTGATGGAGATGCACATGAATTTGAACAGGTAGCCTCCCCTCGAAGAGTGCTTCTCCGAAACAAAATCAGGTACATCACCATCAAGGAAAAGTGGAAGTGAAGTTTGGACTTGGGACATTGATTCTCCCATCGATCTTAGAATTTTCAAAAACAGGCTTGCACTGAATCTCGATTTGTGGATGTCTCCTTTCACCGTATCAAACTTTCCTTCCACTGTCTTTGATGGAGATGCACATGAATTTGAACAGGTAGCCTCCCCTCGAAGAGTGCTTCTCCGAAACAAAATCAGGTACATCACCATCAAGGAAAGTGGAAAAGAAGTTTGGACTTGAGATTCGCACTTCTTGTCGATTGAAACGTCCTTGATTTGAACAATGCAAACCCAAAGGCAACCCAATCAAAGCACTGGATCACGATCTATTGTCAATGGTCAACACAACAATGGACTTAATTCCAAATTGGCTGATGACTCTCCAACACCCCCCAGTGCCCATCGAAAGCATTCCTTCAAACGAAGACAAAGCTAACTAGCAGCATGGCCAATTAACCTGATCGAGGTACATTCATACAAAACTACATAGCAAATAAACGACACATCTTTCTAACAGCATGCTTACAGAATTATCGAGACAGAGCCATATACATGAAGCTAAAGCTCTCTTTCTAGCAGCATGGCCAACTAATTAACCTGAGCTGATCAAGGCACATTCATACCACTATACCAACTATACATACCAAATGAACGACATAACAATCTGACTGACTCTTATGCACTGAAAGATCTAGAGATGCCAACATTTAATTACAGAATGAGCAAGACAGAGCCATTTACAGGAAGCGAAAGCTCGATCTCTCTCTAGCAGCATGGCCAACTAACTTGAACTGATCAAGGTACATTCATACCACTACACCAACAACGTTAACATACACCAAACAAACGACATAACAATCTGACTCCTCTGCAGGGCAAGAGATACCAACATTGATATTTTCAAAATGAGCAAGACAGATCGACAACTGAAGCTAGAAATGATAGACAAAGTAAAGTTCGAGGAGCTGGAGATCGACTGACTGGGGATCCGATCCATCCTGTTGATAGAATGTGGAGGAATGAGTGTGTGAATGTTTCATATTTATGCTGAATGCCATTCGGAAAGGGGAAGGGAAGCCCATCTGGAAATGTCGAGTGACGACACTTGGTCCGGAACAGGATTCACGTAAGTCAACTGAACTAGCTGAGTGGGGCGCCTGGGGGGCTGGGCCCGTCGGTAGGAACAGAGCGGAACGCGGCGGTCCTAAAGAAGGAAGGGAGACCGCGAAGACGGGGACGCGGAGTACGGTCCGAAGGCCACGTCACGATCCGAAACGCGCTTCGGAATGGGGTCCGGCGGGGCTTCCGTCCTGCACGAGATGCCTTCAGTCAACCGATTCAACGCAGTTGCTATTGATAGGCCCAATATTTGCTAATAGTGAAATTAGGTTGCCCCACTGCCCCCACACTAATTTCTCGACATTCTACACAATATAAATATTTATTGTTTCTCTACAAGAATGCACTACTTTTGAATTAAGTATTTGTTGTAATTGGGACTCATGAACCTCCATGTGTACAAACAAAAATATATGTAGAAAGATTTGTTGACTTTCATGGCTTGTAAAGTAACTTTCTTGAAGTAAGGCAACCTAATTGTTAAGGCAACCTAATTTTACTATTTTGTGTACACTGAATAATGAAATTAGGTTTCCCTACACTAATTTTTCCACATTCTACACTATATCAATGTGTAGAATTACTTTAGAAGGATACAGTAAAGTAAGAACTACGTGTATGGTATGGTTTGGCACAATGGTTCATGGCTTGGGATTAGAGGTTGGCATGTGCCTCCATCTAGACAAACATTAGTCATGAGGTAACTTCTCTAGGGTAAGGCAATCCAATTGTCAAGGCAACCCAATTTCACTATTTAGTGTACACAAAATAGTGAAATTAGGTTGCCTTGACAATTAGGTTGCCTTACTTCAAGAAAATGACTTTACAAGCCATTAAAGTCAACAAATCTTTCTACAAACACTTTTGTTTGTATATATGGAGGTTCATGAGTCCCAATTACAACAATACTTAATTCCAAAGTAATCCATTCTTGTAGAGAAGCAATAAAGATTTATATAGTGTAGACTGTCAAGAAATTAGTAAGGGGCAACCTAATTTCACTATTTTGTGTGTATTTTGTCTGTCTCAAAATAATATCGGTGTTTCCTTTGTATTTTACAATAATAATACCGGCATTATTTTGAGACAAAGGGAGTATCTAACATAACATTCAGTAGCCTTCACTACTATTGCTTTTGAATCTTCTCCACAAAATTCATCCAACAGTATTTACTGCTATTATTTATTGCATTTTTTATTGATTGCTTTTGATTACTGCATTTTTTGTTGCATTTTTTATTGATTGCTTTTATTATTGCTCTTTTGTTGATTTTAATTACTAATTTTTTTATCGACAACTTTTTGTATCCTTTCACCATTCTCATGCCTCTTGCCACGTGCACCCATTGATAGCTATTGGTTGAAGATAAAATGATGTAGAATATTCCACATCATTCTATTGGAGGAAGGACAACAATGTTGTTTGCTATTGAATGTTATGAACATGTTGTTGTTTTTTTCATTCATTTTTGGCAATGACATTAATTTTTGTAGTGACACTAATTTTGAAACCTTATTACAGTCAAAAAAAAATTGGTGAATTTTTGCTAGAATCTTATCTGATTATAGCATTGGCTTCTTTGACACTGAGAAAAATGTTTGGAAAAATAGAAGATATTATCAAATCCTTCTCCAAAAAATTCTAGATTCACCAATATTTGGATGTAAGATATTAATATTAGACAATTTTGTGAATGAATGTACCAACATGTAGATGTTTTTCTTCATTTTTTTCCTTACTTGCTTACATCCTAAAGTACAAGCTGCTTTAACACCAAAAATAAAAAATAAAAAATTAACTGCTTTAGTGCACTAAAAATGAAATTTATTGTATTAACCACACTAACTGGTTTAAAAACGTTGATGGACCTAAAATGGACCTAAAATGCTTTTATACTTGATGAACTATACTTTTATCAAGTATGTTATTAGAGATCCCTTTCTTTGAATGGTATTGATATCTAGGCTTTTGGTAAAAATATTCATCAAGTGTAAAAATTTACAACATTTTCAAATCAGTTAGCATGGTAACACTAAACTTCATTATTAATATAGTAGTATATAAGTTAGTGTAGACCAATGATTTTTTCTTCACAAATTTTGGCCAAAATCTTACCTAGATTTTTAGGTAGTTACCTTCACATTAGAAGGCGGGAAAAATAGATGACGTTGCCATAAAAAATCACTAAGAAATGTAAAGCTTGCTAGACTATGGAAAAAATTTAGTAATTGCATGAATATTATGGATGAAAGTATACAAGTGATGGATGAATGAACAAAATTGGATGATGTATGTGACCAACTTGCATTCAACCGTGCATGTCGTGCCACCAAGAAAAAAATTACTAGCATAGACATGTTCCACTATACTAAACGTTCAATTTAGTATCATCACCAAGGGCTTTTTTGCATTTCCCTGTCTCACTTTTTCCTTTTCCGTGTGTGAGAAACAACCATGTGACTTTTCCTTGTGATACAGGGGAAGTCACAAAGTTGTCACTTTACATAGGGGAAAGTGAGACAAGAAAATGCAAAAAAGCCCCTAGTAATTGACACTAAATTCATTGCACTTGTCAATATATTTATCAAATATTATAATTAGATTTGATTAAGATTTTATATCATTCAGGCTATTGTAAATGCTATCAATAAAAGAAAAGTGGATTTGAATGACATCATTTGTACAATTCTTTACAAATTAAACAAATTGCAAAGTTAATAATATGGCATAGTATAATTTATGACACTAAATATATTTTTTAGTCTAACGGGGGTGCAAACTATCAATGATAGGTTTAACATTTGTATTACAACAACAATTTATGTAGAAATTTGTAAAATTTAGTAGTATTCCATATTTTCAACCTAATATTGAAATATCACTATTTAATAAATAGTGTGATCTTTGGTAAATTAGTGTCACACACTAAAGGACAAATTATTGTAGTGACTAGTGAGGGCTCAAATAAGTGTCTAGTTGACTATAAGATTTGTATTAAAATAATATTCTCTTCTTTTGGAAATTAATACAATGGTACACTATGTTAGTATCTAATGTTATCTAAATTATTATTTTACAAATAGAGTGACTTTATTCCCTAAAATTTCTTTAAAATTAAATTGTGATTTTTGAAGTTACAGTTAGCTACTCAGATTTGAATTTTGACTTGATTGTATGTGCAAATTAAATATTTGGATGCAGATTTTTGCTATAAATTTAAAAATATTATAATTTGTGTGTACAAATAGAAATCTCAAGGTTGGGATTATTCTATTTCAATCCCATCTTAGAGTTATTAACAATTTAGTTTTTCTTTCAATCTTGGACTTACTTCCACTTCATAGTTTTTTGAAGAATGAAAATCAAGTGTATCTTTTTTGAAATTGTTTTCCTAGACTTCCTACTCAATTCTTCAACATAAGAATTTTTAAATTTGAAGTTTGTTGTGCAAATTATTTGTACAAATGGTGGTCAAAGTTGTCTGAAATTGAAGGTCAATGTTAAAAAAAAACTCTTTTTTCCAACTTTGAATGCTAATATCTTCCAACCTATACAATCAAACTTCATGAAATTTTTACCACATGATTTGAGACAAGTGAAGTACAAGATCCTATGATTTTAGATTATAAAAAAATAAAAAAAATTGTTTTCTTGGATGAACACAGCAAAACTGGCAATTTGAGTGGTATCTTAAAAAAAAATGACCGTAGGACTTTAGGGGTTAAATGAGAGTCACTCATTGGTCCTTTAAAACCTCAAAATCCTACCCGCAAGGTAAGATTGTGAGAAAACCCAAGTTTAGGAGGACCCTATGAGTGGCCTTCTGGAAGGAAAGCCAAAACCCAATTTTTGAAAAAACTGACCCTGACGCCCCCGAAATCGCAAACAGGTTTTACGCAAGTTCGGAGTGCTTTCGGAGTGCTTCACTACTCTAACTTCCGTAATGTAATTGTGCGTGACTTACAATCAGATGGAGAATAATTTTGCACCACAGGTGGCATCACGGTGGCATGCAACAACAGAGTAGAGTGCTAATAAGTCAAAGAGACCAATGCTCGCCGCAGCTTTCGGAACCTCACCCTTTGAGAGTAGTACTAATTCAACGCTGCCAACTGTCCTTTGGCCGAGCTGGAATTAACCTCCGCACACGGTTTGGTGCGACACACTCATCGTATAACTTGACATAGTTCGGCCACTCGGGTCGTCCAAGTGGTGGAAATTCAAGTACTAATCGGTAGGAGTAGTTGACATGTTACCATCAAATGCCTGATTGAGAAACTCACTGGTCGATGGCTCATCAAACACAAACTGATGGCCCACAAAAACAAATCCGAAGTTGATGTGCAATTTCAAATGGAAGGACGAGTGCAAAATGTGTACGACACCTTGGAGAATAACACAGCCAAAGACGAGTAATCGGTAACTAGGTTCAGGAATCGATGAGCCTCCGTGAAATAGAAAATCAATTCTCCTCCAGATGTATTACAGCTGACATTTGTCATCTAATGTACAGTTTAAATCCTTTGAAAACCCGACCACAGTTGAGAAACACATACCACTTATCCATGAATGCCTTGTGTGCCAGACTCTGTTACCCTGCTCACTCTTAACCTGAAAAAACCTTGAGGACGACTGCAGGACCCTTCCCTGCTTTCTGGAGGATCCTTAAAGATCAGTATCCTGCTCTCCGTGATACTTCATATCTTTCATTCCTTCAGTTGCTTCCTAATAAAGAGAAAGGCATTCTGGCGCTCGCAAGAGACTGCTAAAATGAGATATTATATCCGTAAATGACTACGTCGTCCTCGTCTCCACACTGCTGCTCGTACCTCTAGAAGATGATGTGGACGAAGACGATGAAGGAGCTTCCTGGGTACTACGAGGTCGCTTATGCCTTTCCATCTTCTTATGTTCGTCAACCTTGGCTTTCGGAAAAGAATCTTGCAATATACCCTTGAGCTCCGCAAAATGCCTCTTTTTCAGCAGCTGCTCCTCAATGTTACCCTCATCGTTAGGCTCAACGTAGTCGTCATCAAGCACATACTTGTCGATGACTGCCGCGTAGCATGGAAAATATTTGCGTCCCGTTTCAACTGTACAGTTAACACACAATAGAATAAGTGACAGGGTAAGATAAGCAAGAAAAACGAGGTATAATCATAAACGTGGAGTCCATATCAGAACTTAGCAGACGAATTATTCCGTTGCTGAAGTCCCCATTTAGTCATACTATCCGTTACATCTAATAAAATGAACCCGAAAGCAAAAGAACAGAACTAAGAGGAGATATTCCATGAAGACCCCGTTTGAAGTACTACCAATTTTGACAAGGAAATTTAATTGACCCAGCAAACCTCGTAAGTCCCCAGAAAAAGAAGGCTATATTATTGAAAGGAAAGTAATTTACCAGCTTTCCGCAAAGCATCACATCTTTGTCGTAATGATTCCAATCGACCTTTAGAATTATCTCCTACAGCAACACCAACCAAGCCTGCCATTCTCTTTGCTGGATCTTCGTTCAGGTCTACGGACGGTTTCCTTCTTCTACTTGCAATTCCTGATCCGGAAGGTTTCATATGAACCCCGGTGAACGCAGCGTATGAATCTAGATGGGAAATACCCATCACGATATCCGCTTCCCGTGGATACAACAACCTCGCTAACGCCACTGCAGGAAATGAAGGGTATTGCGCCCACGTTAATTAATATGGCTAACATAACAAATATGGCTAACATTTCCCGTTTACTTGATTTGAACCCTATTGTACTCTCGCATTCTGCCGGTCACCGCTGAAACATGCATTTTCAAAAACATCTGAGCAGAAAGTTTTATTACCTCGATTCTCGAGATAAAGCAACTGTGACATAAGTTCCTTCTCAGTAGACGGCAGAGATAGCATGGCTGTAGCAGACTTCGGGACAATTATGGTGTGTTTCTTTTCAGCCTGTTCCAGGATAGCGATGCAGATGCGTTCATTTTCTTCCTCCTCCCCATCCGAATTTGTTTTCTTAGCCAGACGTCGCGAGAGATCAAGAGCTGTTTGGTTCTTCGACGTGAGAGCCTTCAGCTGTGCTCCCTTGTCTAGGAGATTTGCGATCGCCTGTGGCTCCCTCCTCCAAGCAGCCACATGAAGAACTGTCATATCCCTCTCATTGCGTGCGTTTGTATCTGCAGAAAGCTGAGATTATGAATCCACTTCGACGATTTAAAAAAAATTTACGGTGCTTTTTTTAAAATCAAACATAGAAACACTACAGAATTCTTGACATTTGTTAGCAAAAGATCATCAAAACGCCAATCACATTTATGCAGAATACTTTACCTGCAATATTCAGCTCCAGCAAGTGAGACAAAGTTCTAGGATGACAATATGCGGCAGCATAATGGAGCCCATGTGCTCCATCTAAATCTAGCTTTTTCTCATCTACCAACATCCGCACCAATTCTACATCGTCCGAGTCTAGTGCCCTGTTCAAAAAACATTCATTTTCAATAAAAAGCTCTAGGAAGTGCATATGAAAGGAAAAAATATTAAATGCGGCTGCTCATTCTATCAAGACAACAGAGGGCACTTCACTAGAGACGAAGACAATGCTGCTAAATTTAGATTCTGATTACGGCTCTCGTCTTCTCGCGGGCTTATAACAGCATTGCGTAAATAAATACCTAAAGGAACCAAAAATCTACCATGCCAACTATCTGATCCAGTGCTTACAGACGGTTACCAAATAATCAAGCATTGATGTGCAATGTTGCAATTTAAACTGTGATCTCTTAACAAATACCATGCCCACATGAAAAAAGTCCCGAAAAGGGTGCGACTACTGCTGAAGTTCTAACAGGGGTATATACAAATTGTGCGCCAAAGAAAATGACATTGCCTGTGTATTCTTTTGCATTGCATCTCTTGTAACGGCGCCAGATGAGATACGTTAAGTCCCAACTCCACTCGCAACTTTCTCACTTCCTCCAGAGATGCTCCGGCGAACTCCTTGTCTAGTGTTACATTATCAAGTTGTGAAGAGGCTAATGCCGCTAAGCATACCGATTGCAACTGAGAGCACTCGTTGGTAGAAGCTGATCGATGAACACGCAGCATATCTTCCACTTCCAACTTTCCCATATTATCTATAAGGTATTGCTGCAAAACACAAGGCACGCATCAATACTCTTTTCACTGGAGTAATGCACAGAGAACATTCAAATTCCATCTCTGCACATTCGCAATTAGCATTTGAATCTAGATATTTGATTAAGCTAGATTCCCGTTCCGAGCTCAAAGAATCCTGAATGTCTTCTGAAATTTGAACATGTGATGATATCAAATTAGCATTGCTACTCAAGTTCATTCGAATACACACGGACCCAGACCTAGGATTCATGATTTGCCATTAAGTCTCAATTCTCAATCAAACTTCTTCCAAAACACACTGAAACCTGAAGAACGCATTCAAGCAAAATTGCACAAGCAAGAAAATGCAATACTGCTAGTTATGCAGTCCGCCAAAGCTATACCTCCGCAACAGTCTTCACCTCTGGTAAACACAACAGCAAAGAAGCGCACAGAATCTCCAAAACATAGTCCACAGCAGGACGACAAGTCAAGTGCGGACAGGCAGCGTCGTAACACGCAACTCTCGCCGGCCAGGGTTCCAATTTCCCACCATAAACATACCGCATCACCGCCATAAAAGCATCGTACCCTATCTTCCCCCGGTCCACAACACTGCTAAGCTCCAGCTTCAACTTCGCGTTTCCACTTTGCTCCAATTCCCGAACCGCCTGACGCAACCCCGAGCAGCGAGCTCCCAGAATACACCGATGCACCGCCACTCGTTTCCCCTCCACAACAACATCAAGATCACTATACTCCTCGTCCGGCGTCTCAATGAGAGATTCAAGATCAGCGCCTAGTTTCGTCAAGAACCTCTCTTCGCGAACATTCTCTCCACTGCGGCCACTTCCACTTCCATTTCCACTACCACGACCACCGTCCTCCTCCGAGAGGGAAAGCCTGAGATCCGCCATAGCCGAAAAAACACACAATCCACGACTTCCCCTGTCTCTCAAGTCTCCAAGTTTCAACTACTTACCACTCCATAGGGTTCAAGAAACGCTCTCCAGAAGAAACTGACGAGAAAAGCTTGGAAACACTCTCACAATTTCGAACCGAAGTCGAACGCATTGTCGTCGCGAAGAGCGGCGGCAGTGCGGACTGCTCTAATAGGCTTGACGAGTCGAAAGACGGAGGAATTTTGTAAAGGAAGAAGCGGTGCGTGTGAATTTGTGTTGCGGCAACAAAGTCGAAGCTGCAAGAACATTAATCGAAATGAGGAAAACAGAGGGGAATCTAAAGGAGGCTTCGAAAGGAAACTGGCAGGGGCGGAAGAGGAGGAGAGCACCTGCGCTTCGAGGCAGGGACGCCGATGTTGCGGATTCCACCGACCCGGTTTGCATTTTGCAGCGAACGACCGGATTAAGTAAATGAAAAATATTTTCTCCTGACCTAAACTCAGTCGCTTGCAGTGGGATTTTCAGGATTCAGGAAGGTTATTAGCTCCGGTTTGAAAGACTGGCATGAATGAAGTGTCTGTTGGGAATGGCGAACTACTAAAACTTCATGAACCTACAGAAAACAGTGAAATTAGGTTGCCTTATCAAATAGGTTGCCTTATCCCAAGAAAGATATTTTACAAGCCATCAAAGTCAACAATTATTTCTACAGATATTTCCATTTGTGCACATGGAGGTTCATGGTCCCAATTACCACACAACACCTTTTTAATAGTATCCAATGATTTTCACCATTTTAAAATGATGACCTTTTGTGCTCAGTGAAAGACAAGAAGAGAGTTGCCAGACTCAACTAAAATTTCACAAGATTCCACGCATTTTTCAATTCATGGTAGAGCTTGCAATGTACAGTGGTGACTAGAATGAGAGTAGTGTTTGTAAGGAAAAAAACATGAATGGGACACTTGTCTTGTCCTTGAGCTCCTTGGATCTACCCTTTTCAAGATGGATTTATCCTTTTTGAGGTGGGACACAACAATCACATTGGTTGGCTGACTTTTCAATCCATGTCCAAACCAAGTCCCCCTAAAATGAGCCGTGAACTACACTACACCACTCAACTTTAAGAAATTCCACAAGGCAAAGTTTAACTCGAAATTTGATGAAACTACCATAACGCAGTTTGTTTTCTAGGAATTAATTGAATTTTTTTTTAAACTCAAAATCTGAAAACGGGCAGTCAGCCCTAAAAAGAGGGGCAATGACCAGAAAATTGGTGCTTGAGTGGGTCTCATTAGGGACTGAGGGTTAATGGATATCTCAAGCTTAATAAGCATTATAGGAGAGGGCTCTAAAACAGTGCAGGCATTTTCAACTGTCCAGTAGGAGGTTGTAAAATGGATACCTGATTGTGGGAAAATGGCCTCTTGATTACATCAGAGCATGATAAGATTTGGTTTATACTTCTTCAATGGATGATTTAAGAGCCACAATGGGTTCTTTTCTAACTAAATGGGTAGGTGTCTACTAATTTTATTCAAAATAAGAATTGGTAGTTCAACTACCTTCTTACAAATGTTAAAATATCTGAAATAATGATTGATTCAAGCATTCATTTTAGTTTTAGAAAGGGTCGCTTATAGAAACCATCTATGTTACTTTTTACATGTTGCAATGCTAGTTTTTGAACAAAACCATAATTTTTTCGAAACCAAGCATGTGTGGTTTTTCAAGGCCTAGGAATCACAAATAGGGACTTCTACCAGATTTTGTTTGAAAATTCATAACTAATTCCACAAAGCTCCGAAAAATATAAAACGACTTGGTTTACATGCCAATTCTACTTGTCTTTGAAGGAAAATTCACTGAAAAATATTTTGAGAAGTTTCACCTGCCTAAAATTCAGTTCCAGTGCTTAGATGGTTGGTTTATGGACCTTCTACCTTAAAGTTTCAGAGTTTTGTGAAGTGTTTTGTTTTGTTGTTTTGTTTTGTTGTTTTGTTTTGTTGTTTTTAACAAATTAGTGTGTTTTGTCAGTGTGAAGATTTTGAAATTCTCATCATTTCTGAACACTGGCAAATTCATTGAATTACTTGTAGATTAGCCAGTACGGGTCCCTGCAACTGCAGACCTCACTGGCCTGGAGCAATGGATCACTGGTGCACTTGTGCTGCAGGTGAAAAGCTGCAAAAGTTATTCTTGCAGAATCAGCTCTGACTTTGGGGGATGAGTAGGGGTCACCGTTGATGGGGCGGTTCATAAAGAAAAAAGGTCCGACAACTTTAATAAGGTAAACCAGCCTGGGACAGGCAGAAGGACTGGGTTTGCCCTGTTGGCATTGTTGAAATTTTCAAAAAGAAAATCCATATAAAGACAAATGTGAGAAATGAGGAGAGCAATCGATTGAAATTTTGTTTTTTGGACAAAGTTTGAATTTGTTAGGAAGTTTTGAAGTTGTGTTGCCCAATTGGCCCAATGAGCCTCTAAACTACCCCAAAATTAACAAAAAAGTGCATCCACAATGGTCATCTTATTCACCTAAATGAGTCACAATATTTTCCTAACATGGTCACAACATGAAGGCCTAAGAAAGTCACTTCCTATGATGACTTTACACAAGAAAGGTAGAAGTTCCTATTGTAGTCACTGATCATTCTATCACCATCATCCAAGAGATTGATTGAGGCTACTAACTCAACCTAATGTAACCCGAATATCAGTTGTTGAAAAAAGTCATCATAGGCTGATGCAAGATCGTACTGGGTCATTCCCTAGGTGTGTGTCATGGTGGTTGATTTGTTAAAGTAGTCTGCTCTTGAAGCCACCATTTAAAATCTGATTGCCTTTTGGGAGAAGTTAAACTTCTTGAAACAATTTTCAGTAAATTTTTGTAGGAAGAAAAATGGAATTGGCATCTAATCCAAGTCGTTTCATATTTTTTGGACCTTTGTGGAATTAGTTAAGAATTTTTGAAGTAGAAACGCAGTAGTCACTAAAAGCGACCACCTCTTGAAATGTACACTAGTGGTTCATTGAAGAAAGCAAAATGTATCTCTATATCTTGATTGCTTTTAGAGCATGGTTGCTTTTAGAGCAGACTACCTTATAGGTTGGGCTTTTCTAATATTAATGGGTGAGATCACTCACCTCAAAAATTTAGTTTTTAATTGTTCATTTAAACCATAGTTGCTTTTTCAATACTAGTAGATGACATCACTCACTTCAAAGACTTGATTTTGGATTGTTGATTTAGACAATGTGATCCAATCATCTTTTTTTTAACACCTTTTTATGATATACCCAAGCCATTCACTACAACATGTTTTTAACTTATTTTTACAGTGAATGTGTAGATGGTGTTTTTGAGTGCATAATGAATCAATGTACTAAAGCCTCAATCAAATTGAAGCCAAGTACTCTTGTCCAATTTTTTATATTTTATATTTCAAAGTCTAAGAATTGAAACATTCATATTAACTCAGATTATTACCAAATGATATGGAATAATTTACACTTGTATTAAAAAATATATTTGTATTAATTTATATTATATCGACAAGTATATATATCCCTATGTTTGCACATACCTATATATTTATATCCACATTTGTACCTATATACTATGGGCTTGCCTAGTTGGACCCTTCATTTTTACTTTATTCTTCTCCTAATAGGCCCTTCAGCTTCTAAGCAACTTTAAGTTGATGTTTTCAAGTGCATAGCTTGTTTGAATGTTTTCCTATGCAAGCCATTTGCCAAATTTATTTGTCTAAGATTATATTTCTAGCCTAAAATATCATTATCTACCACGAAATGTGAAGTGGATATTTTCCTTCAGGTCTTTGGATGTTGTGTTCTCCATTTGAGAATTGTTGGGATTGCAAATGCTTGGTAAGAATGGCATATTAGCTCTCATGTCTCTCTAAGATGAATTTTTGTTTTTTTGTGGATACACGTAGGGTGTGGTTTTTGAGGTGAGCCTATGGTGGTGGTTTTGGAGCAAAGATTTCTTGAAGTTTGCAAAATATGGATTGAAAAGTAATGGCCGTCTGTAGGATTGACATCTTGCATCTACAATTGCACATAAATAATTAATGCTCAAATACCTTGAATGTACAATCAAGTACAATAATTGTCTAATTCTACCATTCAAAGATTTTTGCGTAGTAAATAAAAAAATTGGAATTTTTCATCTTGCATAATTAACATTCAATTCTCACGCAATCCCAATCAAGTATACCAAATTTCAATTTCAAAAAAGCAAAATTTTATTTTTGGTGAATTTTTAAAATCAATTTTCATGCTTTTATAAAATATTTTATTGAAAACAATTGGAGATGAATTTTTTTAATTCAATTGCATAGATGTCTAGATAACATCTATACATACATCTTTCCTTCAACGAGCATTTCCAAAAAAAAGTTTCACAATTCTTTTTGTAGAAATTTCATGTTGGGGGTGATAATGCCCAAATTTTGTAAAATAGATATCTCTTTATTATGATTAGATTTTTCTATTTGACCTTGACAGGGTAACTAATTTTGTACATTTGAGCATGATGGTACAATTCCTTTACCCAAATCTACTTAACTAATATAGAGATTTCTATCTTATAAAGTTTGGTTGTACAACACTTCACATTAAATTGTCTATAGAAAGAATTGTGAAACTTTTTTTGAGATGCTTGTTGAAGGAAAGATGTGCGTATGGATGTTCTTATTTATCTCCACAATCTAATTAAAAAAATTCATCACCAATGTTCAATGAATTTCAATGAATTATCATGTAAAGTAATGAAAATTAAATAAAAAATTCACCAAAAATGGAATTTTGGTTTTTTGTAAGTGAAATTTGGTATGCTTGATTGGAATTGCATAAGAGCATCTCCACCGGGGCACGCTACAGTGCCCTTGCAAGTGGTTTGCTGGGCCCTGTTCGTTTTTTTGGCCCCACCAGTTGCAGATTTTTTATTTTGTCAACACAGATCACCACCCGCCAAGTTCTAGTGCCGGACTCATTTGACTTTGGACCACACTATTGGGCAGAATGATGTTTTCAAGGTGTGAGAGTCATTGGGTAGTGTCCAACTTGAATGCAAAACCCTCCATCCACCCAAAAAGACCCCATGGCTGCTAGGCTGTGTAAGGATCAATCAATGTGAAGCTACTAATTGGAATTCATAAATGGGGAATTTAATCACCTCATAAATTTTGTTCCCAATAAATTCACTTGTTCTCAGATTTTTTTTTTTTTTTTTTTTGACACAAGTTCTCAGATTTTGTTCACAGATTGGAGTGATTGGTTGGGGCCCCGGAATTTTATTGTGGCACGGGAGTCAGAATTGGCACGGCTCAGACCATGTGGCGCGCCCAATATACTGAGCACCGGTAGAGATGTTCTACGGATGTAGTGATAATTATGCTTACCAAAATATACCAATTATACTCCTCATTATACAAAAAAATTGAACAAGCAGTTTGTAAGATTATTATACCCGATTGTACATCTTGTCACTTTCCTCTCAAAAACACATGTACTACCTAAAAGTAATTATTGACTATTATATTGTATATGTATATTAAACAACGATGTTTTTTCTACACCATTTACCGAACTGATAAGGTCCTTGAAGTTCAAGTTTGTAGTTGCCGTGATAATCACTCTCCTGAGACATGTTATTGGTTGGGTTGAAGGCAGTTTGTTCAATAGGATTTATCTTTGATTGATGAAAATGTGGTGCTATTTGGTAGGCACATTTCCTGGCACGTCACAAATGGAGTGTACTGTTCAATGTCAAGGGCTTATTCATAGATAGAATGTAGGCTCCACTACTCCTTATTTTTTCCATTAGAAAGTATTTTATTGAATAAGAAAAAAAAGGTGTACTCTCTAGTTAAGGCCCATTTTGGAAGAGGTGGCAATCAAGCATTATATAGAGGTAATATTTCTATTGTTTCAAAAATAAATAAAAAATATAGAGATAATATGATTATATCCAATATTGTTTAATTGATTTTTTTTAGTCTGACTTGTATATTAGCTTTGAATGCAAGCACTTGTAATTGGTATGACATAAGCCTTCAGTTGCATGCTGATATCCTTTAATGTTGTCATTAAAAACATGAGTGAAAACCTTGAAGGGACAATTAGTAAGTTTGGAAAAACAAAGTTAATTCCTAAATGCCTTGATTAATTTTCTAATTTGAAGTTTTGTAAAGTTTTATTATAAACAAGAATTTGAATAATTAATTTGGTGTTGGAGGTAGTTGCATGGGATAACCAATGCACTAGTTTTCATGTTGCAATACACTATTTTCCATTGTTTTATAGGATTTCTAAATTTCTAAATTTTCAGATCATCACCTATTAAATAGTAACCCACTATTTTGAAAAAAGTAGATTAATGCAAATAGATCATCATATCATTTACTGAAAATTTGAAAAATTTGAAAAAAAATTAACTTTCATAATTCAAATGAGGCATTTAGTAAAAGACTAGTACAAATTGTCACTTTGCTTCAATTCATTCCAAATTCAAAAAACTTCATAGAAAAGTAGGTTGTGAATGGAATTATTAGCCCTAAATTTTTACAAAGGAGACATATGTGAAATGAAAACCATCAAATATATCTATTTCTATCTTTAAGAAGTTGAATTATCTTTAAACTTATATTTTTTAAATGATTCATGATTTATCTATATTAATAGTTTCTTTGATGGTTTGATTTTTTGGATGTGATTATGAGTGAAAAATTTTAGGTGGGCTTTACAATGAAAATCCAAATATATAATTAAAGTTGGATCTTTTTTTTCTCACACTATTAGCATTCTATAGACAAATTATTATTATGTAAGAGGTTCCAAAATTCTATATCTTCAAGATAATTTGTTTTGGAAAATTAAAATTTCAATAAACTCTTTATGTAAACATAAATTTAAAATTTGGTCTTCTAAATTCGATAATAATTAAATGCTAAATATTTTCTAAATAATTTAGAAATCAAAATGTTGTCAATTAAAAAAGAGTGCTCATTAAGTTAGAGGGCACAAAGAGCTGTCTAAAAACTATAGGACTATAGCTTGCATCCCTTTTGGATTATTAATAAAAGTTGTAGATTATGAATTTTGCACTAAATTTGAATGGTTTGACTTACAGATGATATCATTGATATTTTCAAATATTTGAAAACTAAAATTATTATTTTTTTCAATAATTAATTACATCCTTAATATTTTTTATTTTAGAACTTTTTTTCACAATGGATTTTTAATTGGAAAATTGGAAATTTCATTTCTTATCATTACTTAATTATTCAAAAATTAAAAACTAAATCTTTGTTACTCTTTTGCTACTAGTGATGACTAACTTATAGTTTCAAACTTGAAGAATATAAAATCTTAATAATTTCATAAATCAATTTGCAAATTTAAATTCTAATACTTCAAGTAGTTTTTGAAATGAAATTGTAGCTCTGTAAATTGCTAGACTATGTAAGAAAGTTCCTTTTAATCAATTTCTTAGAACTAAACAAAGGATTATCTTCTTTGTTAATGATTAATTTTGTTGTTTTTAATTTCACTTAATTCATATAGATACACATTGAATAAATTGAATTGATATTGTTTGAATACATAATAATATAATTAAGGGTGATAATATGATTTATCCTATCATCTCAAGATGATTCATTTACTTAGGTGGATTCTTTGTACATAAAGTGAAGCATTAATTTATAAGAAAATTAAAGGTGTTTAATTTATGAAATTGTTCTTTTAACAATGGTAGAGAGTATATAAAATGAATGAATAACTAAAGAATTGATTACTGATTGATGAATTTCATGGTATTGAATCAAAGTAAATGTTACACTGAGCATTATGTTAGGTATATAGATACTTCTTGAGCATTGTTTAACCCCTAAAGTTCCTTGACTATGTTCTCACCAAAAATGCTCCAAAACTGCCATTTCTAGTACAAGTACCAAATTTTTGAAAAATATAATTTTTGGACACATGTAACCGTAGGATCTTGTAGTACTTTGGTTTGAGAATATGTGGAAAAAATTTCAGAAATTTTCATCGTGTAGATTGGAAGATAGTAGCGTTTGAAGTGGCAAAAGTCCTTTTTTTGGCCCTGCGAAAAACCGGGCAGCTGCACTTCACAAGATCAGATTATTATGAAAAAAATTCCAAAATGGTTGTGCTTCTTTAGATTCATTCTTCAGGGCAAGTTGGCTACATGCTTGTAAATTTTCAGATTATTTGGAATTGTACAACATATAGGAAAAAAATAGTATGTAGAAAGAAGTAGAAAATGGTTCAAAACACTAAATTGTTAAGAAGTTAATTATGGAATTGAAAAGTGCCAATCCCAATGGTTGCAATGTTGTAATAAACAATCTACATCCTATAATTTTATTTTTTTTGAAAAATATTGAAAATTGAGTGAAATAAATTACTTCAAAGTTTATTTTAGAGTAGACAATCCATAACTACGGGCAAACTAAAAATCCTCGTAACGTTTGATTCATTGATCAAAATGGAATGAATCAAAGCTTTTCACATATATATAAATCTAATAAACCAATTTCAAATTTTTATTTTTGAAAAAAGTGTTTTTTTTATTTGTCTGGACTGCCCGAGTTGAAAAACAAACTACATATTATGCAATGACTTTTGACTCGTATTTCCAAATGTTATGAAATTTGGTGCATATGAAAGATATTCCTCGTCCCCACCTTCTATATAATTTTCAGGCCAAAATATGCAAATCTATAGTCACACGTACCTGCCCAAAATTTCTATGTTGCCAAAAAAGACATGTTGGTCCTTTAGGGGTTAACTTAACCCCTAAATGCCCAAGGCCTGTTTTGAGCCTCTTGGAATTTGCTCTAAATTGAACAAAAAGACAACATTTTGATAAGTTGAATCAATTTTTTTTGAATTGTAACCGTACAAATTCAAACTAGACATGTTAGAGATCATATAGGAAAAGAAAACACAACAATATCATTTAAGGATTGAAAGATTATAATGTTTGATCATCAGGGTGTTAAAACTATGAAAATCTTTGAGCTCTCTTTTTGCATCTCAAATCTATAAAGTTCAAGACCAAAAAAATATGAGGTTGAAGGGCCTAACAAATATAACCCCAATCAATTTATGACTTCTCAAAATCTACTCTACAATTTTTTAAAATGAATTTCTAGTGTGATTTTTTCTCCAAGATCTAGTGTACTTGAGGCTCATTTCCAAAAGCCCTCAACACTAGGAAAAGTCAAGATTGCAATGGGTACCATTGCACAAAATCTTGAATAGAAAAATCATAATCATTCAATTTCAAAATCGGATTTTTGATGCTAAAACTAGACTTCAAAAAGAATCTTTCAAAAATATAAACTACTAAAAATAACAATCTGGTAAGGTTTTATTTAACTTCAAAGTTTCTTCGACACCACATTTGGGTGCCTTGGGCATTTAGGGGTTAAGAAGAATTGAAGATTATTTTTTTTTCACTTCAAACTTCAAAAACTTCAAAAATCAATTCCACAAAATTTGAAAAATACAAGAATTGAACTTCATTCTTCAATAGTTCATTTTGTCATTGGAATTTATCAACGCTTATTATGTTGTCTTTCTAGCCCTAATTTGTTTGATCAAGTTTTGGTCCATTTGATCAAATTTTGGGCTACAAAGTCCATTTTAAGTCCATTTTGGTTAAATTTTGGTCCATCACTTTTAATCTTTTAATCTTTTAGTTTTTTAAAATAAAAATTATAATAATTTGGAGTGTTCAAATTTTTAATATATGTACAATAAAAAAATTCTGATAAAAAAATTGATTATAATTTGCCATATTTTAAAATTTTAATAACTTTATATATCAGTTTAAACTCTTAAATTTTAATTGTCATTGTTTATTCTTGAAAACATAAAAGAAAGTTTGGGGCCTTGTGGAGGGCTGTTTGACTTTTCGCAGATGTACAATTACATTGAAATAAAAAGTTGTGGCTTTCATTGGCAAGATTCTCTGCAAGCCAATTTGGGCTGATATTTTTTGCAATTGCACATTTTTATGTTGAAAAACGGCCCTCCCAAGGCTTGAAATTTTCTTTAATGCTTGCATCGCTTCTTTATTGTGGAGGTGACTATTTAAAGCCCAAACAAAGATGAAAAGATAGACATAAATGATTCTTGTAACGTGAATTTTTAGACTCCAATGATCTTAGGAGCTATAAATTACAATGTCTCCAAATTAGGGTTATAATTAGGGCTATAAAAATCAAAATTTTGAAAAAAATTGTTCTGCAAGTGCTCAAAGTTGATAAGCAAACCAAAACTAGTCGGTAGGACCTTTAGTGATTAAGCAATCCTGCAATGATAATATATTGAAGATTTGCACAAAAATGAAATCTAAGTTCAAAAATATTAATTGTACAAGGAAAAACAAGATGAAAAAATAGTTCCAAATTTGACATTTGAAATTAAAAAATTCAATAATAATCAACTTTTCAACTGCAATAATTTATTCCATACATCATTGTGCAAACTAATCTCTCTCTTTATTTAAAAAGAATTAGTACAATAAAGTAATATTTTGAAGGCTAGCTTATTTTCTCAACTTTGTAAATTTGTAAAATATTATTCACACGTCAAAAAATTATGAAACCATTTAGGTTGCATTTTTATTGAGTTTGCTAATAATATTTCATCAATTTTTTAGGTCATTTGACCTTTGAGATAGTAGGGCTAGAAAAAGTGTTGCTTTTAAGTGTTGTTACCTTAGCATATATGGGTGCCTTGAGAGAAGAGACAAACCATACAGGTCAAGCAGATTGCCCCACAATTTATTCCTAAGAAAAACACTTAGAATTTTTTATTTTCTACCCATGATAAAATTTGCAAATTTTGAATTTGTATTTGAAATCAAAGGCCTCAAATTTGCTACGAAAGGTGAAGAAATACAAATTTACGCTGCACAAAATAGGAGGCAATATTTACATTTATCCTTAGCTGGGGCAATCTGGGGTCAATCCTCCTTTGGCCTGGTTGAGGAGAACTGACTTCCTCATTTGGCCCGGCCTAGTCATTCCACGGGTGCACATAAAGAAAGACCCCCTATTTTGTGCTTGATTAATTTGTCTTGTTCACCTCTCCTAGCTAATTTGGATCCTTTGATTGCAACTAGGAATTCAATATTTGTACAGAGTAAATTTTATCATGTGTGTCAAATAAAAAATTTCAGCGTTTTCCCTCAAGGACTGACGAGCGAGCGAACCCCGCATGACGCTAAATGAGTCCCACGAAGTGAAAATGGCAGTGTGAAAACGCAGGAATTTTATCCCGGGGAAAAACGCAAGATTTTTTTTTTTTTTCACACAAATTTTTTTTTGCAAATTTTGAATTCACATTGCAATCAGAGACCCCAAATTAGCTAGGAGATGTCTAGAACATACCCTAGACACAGCTCAAAATAGGGGCAAGATTTTACTTTTACCCCCCAAGAACTTGCGTTTTTATCCTGCTGGTCCCACTTCGTGGGACTCATTTAGCTCCTGCGCGAACCCCGGGCCCTTGAGAGAAGCTTCCCCTTGACGTCGCGAAGGTACAGAAGCCCTAGTTGTCATGGCGGGAAATCCTCGTCACCGCAATCTCCCGCGATAATCTTGCATACGTGTCCGACACTTCACCTCCTGCCGCAACAACACATGCGCCCTTGGCTTGTTCTGTGAAGGGAGTGACGTAAACGAGCTTACCTCGACGTCTAGACTTCAAATCCGAGTCTGTACTAGCTTGGTCGATTTCAACCTCTGCGGCATCAATGGCGATGTCCACAAGTTTCATGCAATGCGCTCACTTCCAGTCTGCTAAATTTTTTTGCAAGTTCAGCGAAGAAATTTTCGATTGATCTCGACATTAACCGAGAATACCGGCTGGTTATTGACGAGGTTTACTTTTCGGAAGTACCTGAAGGTGCAGAGGGATTTGTGCGGAGAATCAGATATGCTCTTGATCAAGTTATTGAATGCCGGTATTGATTGAGCTCCTGATACGAAGTTGCTTTGGAAGAAGGACATTGCATATTAATTATGCTATTGCGGTGAGTTTAAGGGGGAAGAAATTTTAATTTGAGATTGTCCTTTGTGTGGTAGAGGATGAGATTTTGATGTCGCGGTTGGCGACCTTCCCTGGGAACATAACGCGAAATGAGATTTTTTTGAAGAAATATTCGTTTGATTGATTCTTGATAGTGATGGAGAATACCGGTTCTGAGGTCGCTGAGGAGTGGTGCGGGGAGTTAATCAGACGTGCTCTTGATCAAATTTGTTTACTATTTATTGGTTGAGCTGCGTTTTCTGCCACGGCTATGAATTTGTGTGGAACATTCGCATTGCGCATTGCATGTTATGGCATTGCAGTAGAGGAGGAATCGAGGAAGTCGCTTATTTGTTACAGGATGAGATTTGATTTTGCAATTGGTGACGTTAGCTGGCGACAACATGTGGACGAGATTCTTTGTTTCTGAGATTGTGCTGGATCCGAAGTGGCGATTGGCAGGGAATTACATCGAGTTCAGAGGGAAAATAGGGGACGAGTTGAAATAGTTTGATCTTCTCTTGGTAATTGGAACCCTAACTGGCAACCGCATTGCCTGTTTGTGAGATAGGATGATATCGCGCGGATATGGCTGGTGAAGAGACGGTGAAGGACACGAATGAGAAGGAAGACGGATCACTCAAAAGGAGGAAAGTAGACAATGTCCCGCGGGGCATGGGATGGGGGGCGCAATCCGTCGCTGCTGCAAGAATCAGCAGCATTCGGGAGAAAGATCCCGAGAGCGTTAGCGACTTTGGCAGGTTTGCAGAATTTTCTCCTTGATTTTTGATCGTCAGGTGTGGAATTTTTTGTACGATGGATTTGACTTCCTTCTGCTTTGGCAACTGTCAGGAACAAATGCAAGGGCTAAATTTTACCTCGACGAGTAGTTAGAGATTTGGCTGATTTGTTCTTAATTTTGCAATACTTAGAGCTAACCAAGTCCAGTAGTTTAATGTCATCTGAGAACACTGTTTTGATGACTTTTCTTCGGCTTATATTGATGATAATCAGGTACATGGCTGAGAAGCGCCGTAAGCTAAACGTGCAGTATATTGGAGACTCTTCTAATAAACTCCTCAGGTATTTAGGCTGCCCCTGCCTTACTTCTATTGTATCAATGAGTTTTAGATTCAGTGTATGTTTGTGGGTCTTGTTCATCCACGCTTATTGTTTCCAACTCTTATGAAAAAAGATCATGCTAAGAAGTTCGTGAAGGCAGATGTAATACTATGTCTGTGCGGCGTTAGGTTGAGACGTTTTACAGCGTCAAAATCTTGTCAACAAAACTCTTGCTGTATGGTTACAAAAGAATTTATATCTTTGACTACTCCAATTGAAACTTTTGTTTGCTGTTTTCCTTCTGGTATGCCAATTTTCAGTGGTGCAACAGCTGCAGTTGCAGCGCTGCATTCAAAGGAAGGGCAAATCGTAGTTAGTGATATTTCAACCAAGTCACGCTTGTTCAACGGAATCTCTATCTGGGTGGATGGTTTTACTATACCTTCCCATCAGGTTTGAAATCTGGGAGC
Source organism: Pseudisothecium myosuroides (assembly GCA_951799445.1). Taxonomy (NCBI): domain Eukaryota; kingdom Viridiplantae; phylum Streptophyta; class Bryopsida; order Hypnales; family Lembophyllaceae; genus Pseudisothecium; species Pseudisothecium myosuroides. The sequence goes on from OX637289.1 coordinate 21,039,520, forward strand.
TTCTGCACCCTCTGCCACAATTGTGCATATTATTTCCTGAGTGCATGTCTGGCCACCAGCTTTTTCTTCAGATTTGTCTGTGTATCTTATGAATTTGTGGTAGGTGAAGATGAATAAATAATGTTATAATGAATGTATTTTATTCTGTGCGTCATATGGCTTCCTCCGAACCACTTTACCCGAATATTATTATTGCGGCCCACTAATGTTTGACAAAATCGTCAAGTTCAATAACACGTGATTATTTCTTCTGATTTTTTCAATTTCTACAGGGTATGTGCCATACTAGAATTTTACTGTGTGTTCTTTGCAGGAGCTACGACATCTGATGCTCCAGTATGGGGGTGTTTTCGAAAATTACTTTAGAAGGGACCTTGTTACTCACATAATTTGCAGCACTCTACCTGATAGTAAAATAAAAAATCCAAGGTGTGTAATATTTTATAAGGCTTTGCCTCGTTGAATTCCTCTGATTTGTCCTCGATCTGCACCTGTGATATCTTCTAACTGTTTTGTAAGAATGGAAGAGGATTCACTTGTGGTTTTATGTTGAGTTACGGCGCTGATATGGTGTATTGAAGTTCGCTTTGTTTTCCTACCTTCAACAAACGGAGCAAGTCTGACATCTGATCCGCAGGTCTCTAAGTCGAGGATTGCCGATAGTAAAACCAGAATGGGTTGTGGATAGCATAACTGCAGGCCGAGTTCTATCTTGTAAGGGAGCCCTTTATAGTGTTTTCGAGATCGTTTGATTAGAGTTGTACGTCTATATTTTTGAGCACGAGCAGAGTTCAAACCGTAAATGACAAATAGAAATTGTGTTGTTGCCATTTACGTTTCATAATTGCCATATCTTGTGGGAACAGTGAGAGATCAGTCTTGTCACGATTTTGACTTCCATAATTGTGCGAAATGCAGGGGCACCGTATCAACTTCAAAGAATTGCATTAGAAAATCCAAATCAGCGTACTTTACAATCATCATATTCGAATCCTAAAGTCGTTTATAATCCTCTTCCTCTTGATTGGAGGGATAATAGTCAAACGCAAGAGAACGCCATTGAAGGGGATACAAAACCTCGACTGGAGCTATTGCCTCTCGAAAATGTGTATTCAACGGACACACCAGGGCCATTTTCTTCACATGGTTAGTATCAGATCCTTTAAAGGCTTCGTTTGAGTGAAACATTTTGAAATATACCTACGCAATTTTAGTTTGAAAATACCCAGGAATGTGTATGGTACATGCCCTACGTGGCAACTAACAGTACTTCTGAGTTTACATTTGCGAAAATTACTGGGAAGTAATGCTAAGATCCCTGTGAATCATTGGCAATAGGACTGGAAGCAGATATAATACCTACAACAATGATCTTAGTATCAAAGTGTTGATTTTAATGGTAGTCAAGCGTATCTTAGATCTCAAGTGAAGAATTGATTTGTCTGACATACTGCTATGTGGATGTGGCCCTTTTTGCTAACGAAACGCTTATTAGCATAGCGTTAAGGTTGATGCACCAGGTTTGTGCGTTTGCATGATAGTTGTGAATGAAATTTGACAGGTTTAGCGGTGGTCGAAGCGACGCCTATCACAGAGGGAATAAAAATAAACAAAGAGGAGAGTTCTGAAAAATGCCTTGAAACTGTAAAACGAAAGGTGCTCGATTCGCGTGTTGAGGAAGTCAGCATGAGTGTTGCAGGGAGAAACAATAGAAAAATTAGTAGTGGATACTCAGATGCTAATACAACTCATTCAACGCTAGGGGACAAGAATTTTGTGCAAAATTATTACAAGGTGAGTGGTGGACAAATTCGTGCAATATTGGAGTCACATGCATCACTATGTCAGATCAAGGGATGAATTCTCTTTTCACTTTAGAATTTCTTTAGTAATGGATGGTTTGCTGTGTGATGTTGTGTGATTATTTGCGAGTTTTTTCTAAGAATTCTTTCAAAATTGACAAGCTTGGTTGTAATTGGCGTTTATCTGCAGTCGTCTAGACTACATTTTATAGGAACGTGGCGGAACCGATATCAAAGCCGGTATGGATCTGCATGCAAGAAGGAGAAAAGTGAAGGGCAGGAGCATCAAGGTTTTAGAGCCAATTCGGGAGGAGATCCTTCTATCATCCACATTGATATGGTGCCTACTCGAGCAGTCATCTCTATCATTCTGGATCATAGCTTGTCGCAGGAAATCGCTTGATTCAACGTGACTCGTTTTTTTTGTCTTGCGCAGGATTGTTTCTTTGTGGCTGTGGTAGTCAGGGATCGGCCTGAACTAAATGGCAAGCCAGTGGCTGTGTGCCATTCTGATAGTGCACGTGGCACTGGAGAGATATCATCTGCAAATTATCCAGCAAGAGCTTTTGGTCAGCAGTTGCAATCCAATGCAGATTAAATTTCATGGCATCAACTCATGGGCATCTATTTTCGATTTTGCACTTGGAGATATTTGCGCACTATGAGATTTTCTGCTAATAGATCTTGCCTTGTACTACAGTAGTCATGTCTTTATCCCTTCCTTTAAGTCGCGCAAACGTTTGTCTTGAAAATTGCAGGGGTGCGAGCAGGCATGTTTGTGCGCAACGCGAAGGCTAAATGTCCAGATCTAGAGATAGTTCCTTATAACTTTGAGGCTTATGAGCAGGTTCGCATCTCTGTATTGCATTGTGGATCCAATAATGACCTTTTCACCATAAGTTTTGGCTTTGGCAACTGCTATCTCAGTATCAAGTTTTTGTTTATCTGAATCTTTTCTATCTCCTGCAGAATTAAATGACGGTGGAAGCGTCGCATAATTGCTGGTGTGGTTTTCCTAATTGAATGGTATGCTGATCTAATCAGAGACTTCACTATGTATTGGATTATCAGGTTGCCGACAAGGTCTATGATATCTTGCACCACCACTGTGGTAGAGTACAGGCAAGTTTCACTATTTGAATCTTGATTCTATGTGTGTGACATGTGCATGACATTCGCTAAGTCTTCCCATATTTAATATTGTATTGGTGATTGTGGATGGATCAACACGATGTGTTGATACTGTATCCTGTTGGGCTTGAAACTTACTTGCTTCAACTTTTACTTTTCACTTCGGAATATCTATATGGTCAATTTCATTAAAATGGCGGTATTCCATTATAATGGCACAACATTCTATTAAAATGGCACTGAATTTGTCAAAGGTAACACTGCATTCCATTAAAATGGCATAGAATGTGTTACAAATGGCAAAATAATACCGCCATTTTAACAAAATTGACCATCTATCCTATTATGGAGCGTAATAGAGCTTAGCCACAATGTGGCACAAGTAGTTTGGAAATATCACCGCATACTATATTATACTGCCGAGGTTGGTGTTTACCCTGGCTCTGGTGTGTTGCCAGGAATTTCTTTTTGAGATCTTAGGTTGGACGAGCATTTAGTTCTTGAGTTTTTAGTTTGGGGTTATATTGTCCCAGTGTGCAGGCTGTAAGCTGTGATGAGGCTTTCTTGGACGTTACAGATCAAGGAGACCCATGCAAAATTGCATCAATAATAAGGAGCCAAATTTTTGAAACAACGCGGTGCACCGCTAGTGCAGGTGTCTCTGGAAACATGTTGTTAGCACGTCTGGCCACACGGAAAGCTAAGCCGAACGGTCAATACTATCTTGCACCTACAAAGGTAGTCTGAGTGGTGTCATATTGTGCCATCAACCTGGCTGCCACCTTCTCCTCTTCAATGGAAGACATTCTTACTATAATGAGCATTAATGAGCATTCTGGGTTGGGGGGGACTGTCTTCAATTAAGATGGTCTATGTCTTGTAGTTCTGATGAAGTTTTGTATGCAACTGCTCTCTTGGTTGCAATTTAGGTGGAGGAATTCTTGGCTGAGCTCGCTGTGGAGGACCTTCCAGGTGTTGGATGGATGTTGAAGGAGAAATTACATTCTCACAACCTCCGCAATTGCCCGGATCTGCGAAGGGTATCAAAGGTACCTGACCTAGTTGATGTCTGCTGACCCTGGTGTAAGCATTGAATATTTTAGAATTGCAGATTACGGGTGATTAAAATGGTGGTCTTGGGCCAGGACTTTTTGCAAAGGGAGTTCGGTGTGAAAACAGGAGACATGCTGTGGTCTTATGCACGAGGAATTGATGTCCGTGAGGTCCAACCAGCTCAGGTTCATGTGCACTTATGCCCTTACCTCTCTTGCAAAAAATAAAATCCGAAGACTTCGTAGTTGCAAGCAAGGCTATTGTATATGCGATCTGATTCTTTACTGGATTCTCTTCCCCGAAAATGTTGGACATGAAATGTTAGGCATAGTAGTCAAACCCACAGATGCGGCATTATATTTCCGTAGTACATTCTTACTTAATGCATTTCTGTTTATGCTTTGACATTGGAACAAGGTAATCACATGGAGATTTTCATACCTAGTGCACTAGCTGAATGTTCGCATTCTACATCCTTGCAGGAACGTAAGTCAATTGGTGCGGAAGTTAACTGGGGTGTCCGGTTTCTAGTGCCTGATGATGTAAGTATTTTGCATATTCGTATCTGTTCTCACAGGATTTTATTCTACTTACATGGCTCACCCCATCAGTTTCTGTAATATCCAACTTCGTGGTTTCTTTTTCTCTTGATGAGAAAAACTACGTTAGAATGTTGATGCATATGTAGTTCACGTATTTCTTGATCGTTGCAGGCTGTATCATTAATCTAGTCATAGAAGGTCATTTTTCACTTACGAGAATGTGGAACTGTAATGGTCAGGCTCAACGTTTTCTCGTGACATTGAGCACAGAGGTGGCAGCACGCTTACAAACTGCTGTTGTTAAAGGTCGTACCATTACCTTGAAGGTACTGTACTAATCTTGCGTGTGGAAGACCTTCCAGCGATCCTACAGAACTCACTTTGCTGCGTCAAATGTCTTGCACTATTATGCTCATTTGAAGACTATACCATTATGGTTATATTTGTGTTCAGGTGAAGAGGCGGAAAGAAGGCGCTGGGGAACCCTACAAGTTCATGGGTTGTGGAATCTGTGACAATTTTAGTCGTTCAGAAACGGTACCACACTTAAACCTCATATACGTTGTCAAAGATTCGTCCTTCAAGATCCTTGGAATTTAATGTCTGACTTGTGCTATGTAGGTTGCATATGCTACAGATTCTCAGGAGGTTCTGTTTCGCGTGGCAAAGCAACTATTCAACTCTTTTGGATTCGGTATGTCTGAACTTCAACTATCAGCATGGGCCACTCTCAAGGAAAGTATTTCTATTTTTTTGGAATGAGTTACGTGTTTGTTGTCTGGCAGACGTGCGTGAGGTCCGCGGGGTGGGCTTGCAGGTCACAAGACTTGAAGCAGTTTGTCCTGGCCAGTCTCTGAAAGGTTTGCTTAAGTTATTTTGGCCCTCGAATTGTCCTTCAGTTCATATCACTCTTCAAGCTTGAAAAAAACCCACTGATAATTCATTCACTGTCCCAGAAAGTCACATTTACTCCGACCATCGTGTTCTTGCTGCAGGTGGGCAAGGCCAACAGCGTGCAATAGAGTCATGGTTGGCTCCTGAGCCCACGAAGGTAATGCTAAATGAAGGCGTCACTCCCGATCACAACTCTGGTCATAACACAACCCTGAACAGCAGCAGGTCTCTTAAGGTAGAACCTGCAGAAGCTGTCCCTGTTGAAACCCCGTCTCTGGGAGCTTCAAAAGTGTTGCCAGCTGCATCAGCTCAAGGCAATGTTGCTCTGCAAGCAGGTATGTTTTTTTTCACTTATCCAACATTGGTAGAATGGAACATTTCGGGAAGAAATTGTTCAGAAATGCAAGGTCAAATCATGTAAATTTTGTCAGCAATGTTTCTAAATTGACTTGGAACGAGTTTATGTACCCAATCAATGGAATTCTGTCTAAAGTGTGAGATTGAGAATCTTCACTGCGGTTGTTGTAACCTATTCTTGATCTTCTGAAATTGCTCTGAAATTGATATGCAGTAGCACTCTCGCAACCGCCTCGCTCAGGACCGTCAGCATCCGCATCTGCAGAAGTAAAAAAGACAACCACTTCTAGAGAATCCAGTGCTTTGAGTATAAAGAGTTCGTTGAGGGTCGGACAAAAAATGAAAAAACGTGCGCCAATACCAACAACAAACTTACCAGCACTCTCTGAGTTAGACCCCTCTGTTTTGGCTTCACTTCCACCAGAAATCCTGTTGGAAATCCAAGAGATGTATGGGGAGCTCCCAGTCCATCCTCTAGTCTCAAGCAAATCTGCAGAAGAGCACTCTTCCGTAGGGTTCCTCCCCAAAGCTGCACACATAACGAAGTCATCAGAACCACTTCTGGGTGAGGAAATATTAAAAAACGGTTGTAGAACTAGTGGAAGTGGAGGAGTAATGCTTGTTGAGACTCGGACTGAGCGAGGTGAATCATCAAGGCCGCCTTCCGTCAATCCCGAAATAGTGGCATTGCCACCAGCATCACAGGTATTTAAATGACGAGGGAGTCTAGTTAGGATGTAATGACGAGGGAATTCCGACAGATCTTCTATCACATTTTCTAGCAAGCATCAATAATGGTCTGGTTCTTGTGACTGCAGTTAGATCCATCGGTGATGGATGCGCTACCACTTTCGATGCGAAGGGAGCTTGAACGAGAATACAAACGACAAGTGAAGAAGCCCGATGGCCTACCAACCCCAAAACCTAAATCAGAAATGAAGCCTAAATTCCCTAGAGTTCCGGTGTCTGAACCCCAAATACAATGCAATGGATATCCAACATCATTTAAAGATCTTTGGATTGGCTCACCACCCAAGTGGTTAAACTTGTTCAAGGACTACAATGGTGCAGGTGAGGGCCCTCATTTCCCTTCTTGTGAGCCCAAAAGCTCATACAATACAACCTGCTTGTAACTGCATTGCTTTTGTGCAGTACATCTTTGATTCTATTACCTTGTTCTCCTTTCAAGGCTAATTCATAAAATTTTGCTGCAGAGTTTAGCAACTTATCTGTGCTAGCGGAGCACATGGCATGTGAACTCAAGCCATTCTCTGCTGTAATGCTTTCGCTTCTCCCTCAGCTTTCAAGTATTAGTTCAGTACCAGCAAATCAGAAAGTTGTTCAAAGTTGTGTAGAATTATTTAATCAATATGCTCAACAAATGATAGCGTGTGACTTGGAGGAAGTGTGTGCGGTAATGCGTGTGCTGAAAAGAGCTGCTGCCAAGTCGCAATTGTGGAGGATTATTGAAACTCTTACTACACCTTTTGTTCAGGTACATCCAGTGGCCTTGCGATGCCCTTTGTAATGTATGAGCTAGAACCGAAAGAAGCATTTGGTATATTGTGTATCTTTTAACCCTCAGGCAATGCTGCCGTGTAGACAACCTGCTAATTAGTGTTCATATCATGTTACTGACGAAACCTCTTTGAATCTACCGCATGATGGTTTATTTGTTGGTTTTTGTCTTTTGAGCTATTGAGTCGTTTAATGTTTTCAGGTTTACTAATATTTGGAAGCTCTTTGTCTTTTGCCTTGCAGGGTTTGGTTGGGGAATGTTATGGAGGTCACCTCAAAATCTAGCATTTTGCCAAAAAGAAAAGGAAAGATTTAAACAAAAATAAAAACGAGTGCTGCTTGTTGCAAGCAACAGACTTCACTTATGCAGGACAGACAAACGGCAAGTTTGTGGCAATGTGTGACAGAAACTGTTGGCAGCATTCTGGTAGTGGGTCATTTGGTATGTGTTCTGTTAGCTTCTCATTTACTCCGTAGGAGACAACCTTGTGTCGCCTGGTTCTCTGAAGATATGGACAATTTATTTGTACAATCAAATTTCGATTTATATGCAAGTCATAATTTGACTTGGCCAAAAATGCATAAAGCTGGTATTCCTTGTATTAGGTATGTATTTCTTTGTAGGTTTACTTAATCCCTGAAGGAATTCGGTGTTTTTAGGCCCAAAATTGCTTCAAAGTATTCAAACCCAAAGCAAGGCTATAATCTTCATCTATATCTATTCATTAGCAAATCCAATCATAGAATCCTTTAGGTAACTTGTTAGAGTACACTTTTCAAAAATTTCAGAACAAGAAACCTTACCAATTGCAAGATCATGACACTTGGATTTAAAAAGAAGTATTTTCAACTCTTCCCAAGTGGTTAGCTTTCATCTTTCAAACTTTTTACATAAAAATATATAGATCCTACAACTTGTTTCCATAATGTGTTGAAGAAATATGTTGGCAATACATATGAAAAATTTCAACAAAAAATATTTCATATTCATTCTTGAAAAAATAGTAAGTAGGAAGAAGTAAAGTATGATTCAAAATACTAAATTGTTAAAAATTTAGTTATGGATTTGAAAATTTTCAATCTCTATGGTTGTAATGTGTAATAAATAATCTGCATCCAATGGTTTTATTTTATTTCAAAAATATTGAAAATTGATTTAAATAAAGGACTTCAAAGTTTATTTGAGAGTATAGATTCTATAATTGCTTGCAACTAAAACTCCTCATAACTTTCATCTTGTCAATCAAAATAGAATGATTCAAAGCTTTCACATATATATATTTATGAAACCAAGTTCAAATTTTTATTTCTCAAAAAAATCATTTTTATGAACTTCCCTGAGAGCAATAAAAACTACATATCATACATTAACTTTTTAATCATGTAGTCAAAAGTTATGGAAATTGTTGTACCTTAAAGCTACTCCTTGACTATATATGTAAAAATTTCAAAGAAAAAAAAATGAAAATTCCTTTTGTAGTGAGTTGCCAAAAATTGCTATGTTGCCAAAAAAATGCAATTTGGTCCTTTAGGGGATAGTGAGATACGTATGGATTGAGGAAATGTTTTGGGGGAGTCAGACAAAAGAAGGGGCTATAGGTTATTTTATATTTCCCATTTGTTGAGGACTATATGGAGTATTTTATTGCAATTTGGATTTTTGTGTTGAGTGTTGTTTTTCTTGCATGTTTGGATATTTGGAAAGTGTGCATTATTTTGAATGGACGTGGGGTGAATAGCTCCTCAGGTTCTTGTTGTGATGACTAGTAATGGTTGTGTATCCTATTTTCTGTCTCATATCTTTTGTATGAGAGATTGATATTTGTTGAGCTTTGTTGTGCAAGTTCATTTAGGAATCTGTCATTACATTATGTAAATTCAATATACTATACTATTTGTTGTGCAGATGGTGAGTGTAGTGGAGTTGCTAGAAAAGACATTAGAATGAAAAGGTCATAGGAAGGTCATTTCAAGGTTGATCTTAAATTGTGAACCAACACAATGTTGGCCGAAATATTACATAATTAAAAAAAAATTAAAAATTTAAAAAAAAATTTAAAAATTTAAAAAAATTAAAAATTTTGAATTTTTTATAAATGAATTAAATGGTATTATTTGACATGGTAGTATCCACAATATGTTAGATTTCTGACTTCTATAAATTTGCATTCATTTTAACATAAAGTTTTTTTTTCCATTATTTAAAAAAATTAATTATTTAGGCCTTGGACAATTTGCTAATTTTTTTCTCCCTTCCACCAGAATTCTTTGTTGTCCGGGAACTTGTGACCTTCTTAGCCCTCTGACCTCCTTCTTCTTCTAGTTTTGCTTTGCAAGCACAATGTGTTGGGTTAGGGCATTTGCAAGGGTATAGCTAAGGAGGGATCGTATAATTGGACAGTTTATCTTGGAAGTTGCTTGCATTCATGAGTATATAATATTGTAATGCAATGTAGAAAAGGAGTATTTGGATTTCTTGAACCATTTGGATATATATTGATTTTGGTTACATTATTGATGCATGTGAAATGAATTATGAAAACAAATAAAGACTCTCCAACTAGGATTGGTCAAAACCTCCTAAGACTATGTAAAATAAAAAAATTGTGAGACTAGTATGATGCCATTGAGTCTTGCACTTGCAACAATTTAAACTAGCAACTTTTTGAGGCATTACCAAGTTTCTAACAAAGATGATGTTCTAAAAAAATTTAGTGATTGATGAAATTACTTAAATAGAATGAAATCCAATTAAAATATTCATTTAGTATCATGAAATTTTTCATATAGTAAATGGAATGAATTACCAAGTTTAATTTCCTACAATTACTTCCAATGCCATGCATCCTATTATGTGCAAATCTAATGTTTAGCTATTTTTAATTTCCCTAAATATTTAAAGTGGAAATGCTCTTTAAAATTTATTGTCTTTCATTCTTCTAGGTCAAAATTTGCAAAAAAACTATGTGTGTACTATAAACTACCTTATTAAAATTTTGAAGTAAGAAGGACACCTATATTGGTGCAATAATCACCAAAAAAATGTGATAGTTAATAGTCAAACAAAATGAATTTGTTTGTGGTCTCAATTCTTCTAAGTCATTTCAGTTTCTTTATTTTGTTGTTATAAATACAATGAACTATTCCATTAACCTATAAAAGACATTGCAAGTGTGATTGTATCATTTTCAAAGTCAAATACTAAATTTTCTCATAGGTCTTGATTTTAAGTTCAACTAAGATAATGTAGCCCTATTATCCATTTTTAATTCCAATTTTAATTTTTCATAAAATTCAAATTTGCACATTGTGGAATCTTTTGAAGGTAATAGATTTAAAAATTAAATACTTTAGAACTCTTTTTATTCAATATATTTTATTTTGAGTTCAAAAAGTACACCAATATATTATGATGTTTTTTATTTCATCTCCATTTTTGCTACTTTTATGTACTATTTGTCTTTTTTTGTAAATAGTGTGAAATTTATGAAGAATTTTATTAAGAAAATTTTATAAATCTCAGGTTGGTGTTTTTAATTATGAAAAATGAAAATAAGTCAAAGATGTAGATTATTATAGGGAAAAACTACCAAATTCTTCAAATTTATTAATTCTATAGAATTTAATTAATGAAGTTTGACTAAGATTTTTCATGATTTTTCCTTTATTCTATCAAAGACTAAGAAGTCAAAACATATCCTCTTCTAATTTTCAACGGCAAATTCTTAGTAGGGTGAAAACAAACCTCAATATATTATAAAGTAGGATCTTGTAGAGTAACAAGTTGATAAACTTGTTGCATATTTCGATTTTCAAAATTTCAATGTGAGAAGTATATATTTATATATTTATTTTGGAAATGTAGTCTTGCACCAAAAAGGGGAGCAAATATAAAAATTTACAATGAAAGGAATGGTGGGGATGGAAAAAAACATTTTCTTGTACATTTCTAGTCTTTATTCTGCATAGACAAACTCAGTGGGTCTAGAAGGAATTTTTTCAAAGTTGTATTTTTAGCAATTTCAAAAATACAAGGTTCAATCTAATGTGATCAAGAACAAAAAATAATTAGAATGATTCCAAATGTTTTGAAGATGTTCCAAGTAGTATGTTTATAATATCAAACATTAAATTTCAAAACTTGATGCATACATAAATTTTTTTTAATTTTATAGAATCCAATTTGGTTAGTTTTGGCTTTCTATTCTTTATGTTTGAAAATGTGTACAAGTTTGAGAGAGTTTTTAATTTTAATTTTTTAAATTAAAAAACTACTATAGTTGCCTTAGATTCCAATACAATTTGGAGGGGGGGAAGGAAGGGGGGGGGGGGAACATTCTTCATCTTCTTATAATTTTTCTTCTCCAAAATCTGTTTTTTTTTGCCTATAAGTTGATTATTCAAAAAAGATTTAAACTGAAAATCCAACGACCAATATTTTCCATATTTAATTCCATGAATACTAGACAAAGTATTCTTTTCTTTGCATGGTTAAAATCAAAAATTTCAAGTACATTGATGTGCAAAAAGAATATCAAAGTGAGACAACTCATCAAAAACTTCTATTGTCAAGAAGTTGTTAGGCCTTGAGGGGTTAAAGTTTAAATATTAACTCCATAAACATTTGTGATACAATACAATTTTTACAAAAACTCCATGTATTGACTATTTTTTAGATTTTATTTTAGTTTCAATAGCATTAATTATTTGATATTTAATGTTCTTTTTACACCAATGACTCTAAAAAAATATTCACTTCTAAAATTATTGCTTCTAAAATAGAATAAAAATAAGACATATAATACTTAAGTACTTAAGCAAAGGTATGCATTATGTATACACAATACAAGGAGCCATTGTGCAAAGTACAAAGTACATCACATAATTAGGCCTTTAAGTGAAAATTACTTCATATTATATAGATTTAAAAAAATCTTCATAAGCTATAGATTTTGTGCTTATTAATTTAGCACATGTTATATCCTTGTTTTAATCCCTTTGAATGCTAAAATCCATTAATGCCTATTCAATTTTTGGTATATTGTAGATTGTGATGTAAAATTTACAATTGTTCACTACAAGAAAAAGGGGTGTTCTAAGTGAGTTTTTAAGTATAGTCCTAGACATAAGATTATAAGTAATGATCTTATGTCTAAGACTATACTTAAAAAACTCGTTTAAAACACCCCTTTCTCTTGTAGTGGTTGAATTGTATTGTATTGCATTTTTAAGCCAATTGATAATTTGATTAATTGGTTATGCATTATAATTTCAAAAATCAAGAACTTGTTACACTTAGGGAGTTAGGATAGCTCTTTATATAATGATTGCAACTAGAATATGTGCATCAAATGTGATTCTATAAAATGCATAGAATTGTGTTTAAAATTATTTAAATTAAATTTAAACTCATTTTTTATTTGATCAAATATTTTGTACAAGATTTACAAGATTTTTAGTAGGAAGAATGATTTTCTTTAAATTATATTTAAAAATTTAGCATATGTACCCATATTCTTGAGCATGTACAATGGCAATGCTTTAGAAAAAAATGGGGCCTCCATAAAGCTACTACAATTGGACCAACAATGTAAATTGGAAAAGAAATTTAAATAGTAATTTAAAAAAAATTGGATTATGATGTGCTATATCAGACATTGTTGGTCTAGCTTTGGCGGCGACCCTCTTGTGAGGCCCCATTCTTTTTCTAATGGTATATAATTGCTTAGGATCACTTGACATAGAGATTATTGGCAATTAAGAAAAGAGACATATGTACTATAAGCCTACAATTTGTGGAGAAAAGGGTAATTGCAAGAAACACTTGTACTATTTGTTGCATTTTGCATTTTTGGACTTTTAGTACTTTTTGTACTATGAGTCACCTTCAGTACTATTGAAGGTATGGAACATAAATTTTGAATGGTCAATTGGAATTAAAATTTACTATTCTGACAATATGTGATGTTCATCATTGGATGACAAAAATGGATGGAAATACTTAATTTGCCATTAAAAAAAAATTTACATTAGCAGATAGAAGGTATTACGAGTCCCAACAATACTATTGAGTCTTTTTGTGTACCTTGAAGTACTATTTTGAGCCACATGCTACAATTTACCTTAGAAAATGAGACTTTCACATTTCTATTTTGAAAATTAGGAAATGAGTTTGAAAATTTTATTTTAAAAATGGCCATTGTTGCTGACTAAGAGCAAAGTAGGAAGATCAAAGTTAGAACTAAAAAACCATTTTTAATTCAACATAAATTCAACCTGAATATAGCACGCTTTAGGCCAATATAAAACACACTTGGAAAATGTTTTTCGAAATCCCTCTCTTGAAAAGGTGTATTTCTATTAGAAGAGCTAGCCTACCATATTTGATGATGTAACTCTTCAAAAAAGGTACTCGATAGTACTAAAAACCACCAAAACCGCATCTGTGACATATATTCAAAATTCAATTTCACCTATTAAATTAATTTTGGAAAAATTGAAATAATTCAAGTGCATTTTCTATTTCTATAGGAAGCTTGCTTTTGAATTTCATATTCATTCAATCATTTTTGCAATACTTATGGCACAAAACAACTGTCGCATGGAACGTGTGACGGAAATAGTACAGGTGTTTCTTGCAATCATCCAAAAGAGGGATCCCTTTTGTTCTTTGGAAAGAAAGAAGTCTTTAGTGGAATATGGGGATTTCTATTTGTTTAAATATTAAAAAAATTAGGCCAATATATGCTATTTTTTTTTGCTTAATCTATCAATTGCTATGAAGATTTTTCACATGTAATTTATGTTTTTTCCTATATTATACCAATCAAAATTAGCAATTTAAAATCATGATTTTGTTGTTTGTAAAGGCGTCAGGGGTTAAATTTAATTGAACCTTAACTATCTCAAGAAGGAATATTTTTTTTGCTTTAGAATCCTAAGGAAAAGGAATTAGCTAGTTTTACAACATTATGTAAAACCATATTGAGTGTTGCAACCAATCTTGAAAAAGACACTTTCTACTAATTGGTGGACTAGTGAGTGATTGCAAGAAAGAGTGGTCAATTTTGTCACACTTTGGCAAAATTGAGGTTGTCTTTTGCTATAACTTTTGAATTATGAACCCAATGCCAAAAGCAAAACTCTGTTTCTAAATGTCTTGATTGTAAATTTGTAATTGTATTTTTTTTTTAAATTAAAAAAAATCATTTTATATTTAAAAATCAATTTTCTAATTTGTCACACTTTTGAGTTTAGGAATTTTGAATGGTTACAATTGAACGGTTTAAATTAATGATTTATGCTTAAATTTTTATAGTATAGTATAAATTCTATAATAGGGAGACATGTTACTACCAAAGATCATCTAAAAATACATTATTTTATGTCCTCCACGTTCATAGAAATAGGCTTCCTTTACGCTCGCATTTGTGAACAATAGAAATGATTTTGACCTCATTTTTTTGGTTGAAACTCATCACTAGGAAGTCTTTCCAAATGGCTGATTTATTAGTTGTTTTAGAATTGTTTTTTCTAATTTTTACAAATTAAAACGTCAAAGTATGTATTTTCTAGCCACAATACTATGTCCGAGAATATGTTCCAAAAAATACATATTTTGATGTTTTTATTTGTAAAAAATAGGAACAAAAAATGAAAAATAAAAAAATTGCCTATTTGGGAGGACTTCCTACTAATGAGTTTCAACCAAAAAAATGAGGTCAACACCATTTCTATTGTTCACAAGTGCACTTACAAGGGATGCCTATTTGCACAAACATGGAGGACATAAAATAATGTATTTTTAGATGCCCTTTGGTAGGAACATGTCTGTCTACTATAGGTATATATTATATAAATTTAAACTAAAAATCATTAATTTAAATCGCTCAATAGTATTCAAAATCCCTAAACTCGAAAGTGTGATAAATTAGAGAAATTGAATTTTAAATATAAAATGATTTTTTAATTTTTTTGAAAAATAAGGAATAGATTACAATCAAGACATTTAGATTTTTTTTATTTTTTTATTTTTGGCATTGGATTCTTAATTCAAAAGTTATAGCATAGGACAACCTTGTTTTGCTAAAGTGTGACAAAAATTGACCACTCTTTCTTGCAATCACCCTAGTGATATGTGCCCTTACTAGCCATAGATAAGATCCTACATTTATATGTGCAATGCTATTTTTTTACACAATGCTTGAATTCAAAGCTATTTTTCTATGCTCACCTTGCAAGGAATCAAGGATGTGAGTGGAACATTAATGTATCCAATTTTCAAATCACTTTCTAAAGAACACCCACCCAAAAGCCCCATCACCCAGTACCCAATTTGTGCCATCCATATTCAAACTTCAAGTCTCTACCTCATTCACCCGGTCAGAACCACCACATGTTGAGTATCAAGATGGGAGTTGGGAGTTGAAGAGATCATTGAGGCAACAAGTGGAAGTTAAACTATTATTTTTGTGTTTCAAGGGTGTTTGTTTGAGGGGAGTTTAGTAGCATAAGTATGTACCCTATGCTTTCAACTTTGAAACTTCATAGACTATTTTGTAAGTGTCAAGGTCATTGCAAGAAAGACCTTCCATTTTCCGTAGCATTTTTCACAATACTCATTTTTTCTTTCGGGGGGGCTTTATAATTAGAAAATCAATTTAAAAAAAATATTTAAAAATAAAAAAAAGAACACCCACTTTCTAAAGTCTTAAAAAAATATTTAAATATTAAAAAAAATATATAAAAAAATTCTGATTTCTGACCGTTTCGGCGAGCAGTCAGCCAAGCTGACTGCTCACCAAGGGACAGTTTTGCAGTGACAGGCCAAGCATTTTAATAGCTTGGCATGTCACTGCGGAGCAGCCCTCCGGAGGGCTGGTTTTTTCTCTAATGATCTTCATTGTTCAGAAATTGCATGCAATTGGAGTGTTGTTTGCACTCATGTGGAGGACACAAAATAATACATCTTTAGATTTCCTTTGGTATGAATATGATTTTCTACTATGCAAATAGACCATGAAAATTTCAGCTCCAAATCATTAAATTTGGGGATTCCTAATGTAGTAAAAATCCCTAAACCTTATGGTGTGACAAATTAACAAAAATGATATTTAAATATAAAATGATTTTTTTTAATTTCTAAAAAATAAGGGATTTGATTACCATAAAGTTAGACATTTCCAATAAAATTTTATGTTCATTGGACTTTTGCTTCAAACATTATAGCAGATGAAAGGAGAGTCACTCTCATTGTGACTAGCAAATAGGATAAGTCTTTCTTGCAATGATTCGTCAACAAATTACAAAACTGACATTGATGGATAGTTTCATTAAAATGGCGGTATTCCAGGTGCCACTTTAACATTGTGCATTAGAAGAAATTTGGGGCTTATGGAAGACTAGTCCACAATCCTCTGAGGACCCCGCAAACATTTTTTTTTTAACAAATTATTTTTTTCCTATTCCTGTTCACCTTCAATCATGATGTTGGGTGCTCGTCGGTGGCTAAAATTCAAATAGAAAGTGTTTAATAATCAAGGTTAAGATGTATTAAAGCACCATAATCCTAATTATTAAACACTTTCTACTTGGATGCACCTTCCTCTGAATCCAAATTATGGGAAAAATGCAATGTCCCAAAATAGTCAAATGGCTTACTATCAAGAATTTTTTTTATGCCAATGTGAGATTTATTTTGTGGACATTTGAAGTGTTTAAAGATGAGAGGAGAAGCTCTTTATAGAAGTGGGATAGTACTAGGTAGAACAATGCATGTAGGATATGTAAATTAAGATGAATAGGAACTCAACCGCTTATAGTGAAGTGGAAAAAAAATTGTATTAAAAGTAGAATTTTGGGCCTCATTTAGGCATAATAAAATAACTTTTTTGAAAGACTTTGGCCTAAGAAAATTTGGAGAATCAAGCTAAGATTCATACACAAAAATCCTTTTGAGATTTCAAGTCTCCAATCAAAAGTTATAGACAAAATTTAGACCAGATGTTTCAAGGAACATTTTCTTTGACATTTTCAAACATCTGGTTTGGATTTTGTCTATAACTTTTGATTGAAGACTTGAAATCTCAAAAGGATTTCTGTGTATGAATCTTAGCTTGATTCTCCAAATTTTCTTAGTCCAAAGTTTTCAAAAAAGTTATTTTACTATGCCTAAATGAGACCCAAAATTTTGCTTTTAGTACAATTTTTTTTCTCATTTCACTATGAGCAATTGAGCTCCTATTCATCCTAATTTACGTATCCCACATGCATTGTTTTTCCTAATACTATCCCACTTCTATAAAGAGCTTCCTATATTCATCTCTAATTACACCAATTAAAGTAATGGCTATTGTAGCTAGTTGCCTTCCAAAGCTACTAGCTACAAAAGCCACTTAAATTGATTTAATTACACTTGATTGAATAATTTGATATTTAATTTTCAATTAAAAACCTTGTTTAATATTGGCCTTTTTTTTTAAACCTGGATTTATTCCAATAACAAACCAAGAAGAAACGACGGAAAGCTTGTATTGGCCTTTTCTTTATTGTGGAAGTTAGGCGACAAGCTTGCTATTAGCCTATTGCTGACTAGTTTCGCGAAATTCACATCATCTGACTATGCACTTCTGACAGTTTTTGTAGGAGACCTACTTTCATTTCAATAGACTGGATGGTCACTCTAGAGCAGCCCTCCAAATGCCCCAGAATTCTTCCAATGGCCATTTTCACCATCTAAGACAGGTATTAATAGATCTAGAATGGCAATTCTGCGTTGTTTTCAAGTCATTTTAAAATAATACCGCCATTTTAATGAAATTGCCCATATTAGTTTTCCTAATGTATATTCTTATAAGAAAAATTCTTCATTGGACCCCTATGAATTAGGGTTAGGGGAAGAGTCGGTTTTGCCGGTGTTTTCTTCGACCGGTCAATGCTGTGTGAGGAGCCCTCTGCTGTCCAGATCAAGTGCACATTCACGGCTCTTATCCAACAAGTGCCCATTAGGGCACAATCTTGCCAATGCCTAGATTTCCCATCCACGTCCAACTCCCCAATCGACACCTCTTCTTCCTAGCTCCCCATTCTCTTCGATCATTCTCTTCCTGCACGTCTGCGCGAGTCCCTTGTGCTGCTGTAGTTATCGATCTAGCTCGGTAGCTCGCCGTCGCTGCCTCCCCGTCGATCGCCATGGCGCCGGAGCCCTCGCACCTCGTCAACATCACGAAGACCTGCCTTCGCTGCGAGAGCACAGACGTCAAGTTCCTTTACTACAACAACAAGAAACTATCTCAGCCGCGATACTTGTGCAAGCGATGCGGACGACTGTTCACCTACGGAGGCACGATTCGCGTACCGCGAGTAGTGAGGCCGCGACCGCCGCAAACGAGGACAACTTCGACTGCAGTTGTCGCCGCAGATCGCCGCACAGGACCAGCCCAACGAGGTCGAGGCAGACCTCGCCGCAGTCAGCCCGTAGCTCCCACGACTGGACCACGGGAGATTCAGGAGACTCCAGCAACATGCGCTCGAACCGAAGCACGGACCGTAGCTACCCGCGCTCGGACTGAAGCACTGACCGTGGCGCGTCCAACGACTGGAGCTCTCGGACTGCCTTGCATTCCGGTACCAGGGTATCGTGAGATCGAGAGTCCAGTTCAGAGACCAGTCCGGAGTCCAGTCGTGAGTTCACTCGAGAGTCCAGCAGTCCGGGGTCCAGTTCCAACCGCACGCATTGCAGAACTGGTGCCCGGAGACGTCGATGTTGATCAGCGTCCTGCAAGCCGGTCTGCAGCCGCGGTGATTGTGCAAGGTGGAGATGTGAAGGAGAATTGGATAAAGGCGGTTTTGGGGGTTTCTCCTTACGGACTTGCGCCTGCGAGTAATGGTAAGAGAATGAAGGTGATGAGGATTAAGTGTGACGGCAAGGAATCTGTCGTTCGGTTTTGGGTTGAAGACAGTGATGACGAAGGCGACAGGGATGACGAAGACAGTGATGACGAGTAGTACGTATGTGTCGGCATGACTTCTTGTGGAGCTGCAGGTTTGGCATGATGGTCAATACAAGTTTTGTGTACGTTATTGCTAGCTCTGGTGAAGTGGTGATGATCTGCGGGTCATCGGTTTTGTGGTTGTGGTATCTCCGGAAGGGAATAAGTAATGAGTCGAGCAGCTTAATTAATTGTACATTAGAGAGTTTGCATGTCAGGTTAATTAGGTCATCGACCTAGAAGGGGGGTTCGGATAGAAAGGATCTGTACGTTTAAGCCATGGATCGATGGATCGGGTAGCTGGTGTTGCAATTGAGAGTCATTTACGGTGACCCAGCTTAATTTCGGTCAGCTCTTGTGCTGGAGCCTTAGCTACCTGGAAGATGGTGGCTTGTACAGGATGAATGGCCTTGCACAAATGGCCGAATCGAATAAAGGTTTGATTACAGTCACATGCAGCTGGAATAATGTGGGGAGCACTGTTTGGAAATGCATGTTGTGATGAGTATTATGACTTCAGTATGAGCCTGAAGGTTGAGGTTGTTAACGTTGTTTCCTGTGACCAAATTCGTGTTCGAATATATGAATCTCATGAATTTCACAGTTTGGAGAAGGTTTGGAGCTAGCGGACTAGCTGGCCGTAGACTCGTAGGTGAGAAACTGTAAGTTCACACTTGGAGTTGGGATTGGAGTTGGTAATGAATTTAGGCATATATCTTACACGACTAGATTCACTTTGCAATCACCAAGTGTGGATGGACCATGTGCAAATGTGTTTTGTACGTATGGACTCTATTTTATTGTTCACGAATGATTTTCATTGATGTATCATGGTTATATTCTCAACTGCGGTATTCTTCAGGACTTCTTCACAAGCACACAATGGTGATGCACGGATTATAAGCTATAAGTGATACATACAATTCAAATCTCGAAATGATCTTGATGACTTGATGGTGTGCAATTCAAGAGGCTGTTAGGGGAATAGACAAACTTAGGATACAAATCGTGGCAACTCGAGTTGTGCGTCTTACAGCTCATGATCTTTGTCTTGGATGGAATGGCTTCTTGTGTGCTCGTGCTAATTGGCTTCAGCGTTTGTACGTCCAGTCAGTACACCGTAGAGAAGTATTGCAGCAAGCTGGTGAGACTGAGGGTTGCTTGTGAGAGGTTTGTAATTGTGTAGTGAGAGTTTGAGGTTTTATTATTGCAAGATATTATCATCATGGCAACAATTCAAAGAGCACACAACCGGCCGGCCGTAGCTAGAAGTTCACAAAACCATCCACCGGGTATTGAAAGTAAAGCGAAGTCAATCCCATCCGTCTCGAATTGCAGAGGTGAATCGATTCTCAGCACAAGGAGCTAGAAATTAATTAATGGGTCTTGGATGACACTCGTGGCACATAATGACACCACCTATCATAAACCTCACATTGCATAAATCTTAATTATTTAAGTGGATTAGCCAATGTAAAACTAAATGGGGACCCAAAGATGCCTAGGAATGTTGAAGATGATGAACCAAGTCAATGTCATGGCCTTATGAGTATGTTAATTTGTGAAGGGGAGTGTTTTGAAGTGCGTAAATAGGAATATTCAAGTGCATACAACTCTAAAAACTGAGAAAAAATAGCCTACAGCATTTGCACAAATATGAGGCTTCTGAAAAGGGGCCAGTTTTTTTGTATTTGCTATAATTCTAACTAATATCAATGGCCATTATCTTCCTGTCAAAGCAGCAAATAGTCACCCCATTGATTGTGCTTTCCAAGTCTCGAGGTTTGGGTTTAGTTTGAAAGTTGAAAGCCTCGGCAGCAGATGGGAGTTCCTTGAAGTATAAAGCCCAAACCAAGCCCCACCCTAAACATAATCATTTGTAGTCCTTTGCAATTCAAAGAGTGAATAGACCCTTCTTGTATTCTGGAGTGAAGCATAGAAGCTGTATTAAGTTTCATATATTATCAGTACTTGAGCTCGAGCCCCTTTCGTTTCCATTACGATGGGCTCATGTCTAAGCAGCCGGCAACACGATGACCTCGACGAAGACTCTTCCGGGAACCATTCTCCCACCGGGGCTTCACTCGTTGTGGAGAGGACCCAGCCTGATAGTTTGTCAGGTCTAGTCACATCTAAAGAATGCAGGTAAGTCATGTTGCTTGAATCATGTGATGAATCAATTTTTTGTCAATATTTTTAGTCAAATTGGGGTTGTAAGTTTTCAGACTTTCAGGGAGCCAAAAATCGTGACAGTTATGATCTGTACAAAGTCTAAGTGTTAAGACTTGTGTAGATTCATGTTTCAGTACGTCCATAAACCTGGTAAAAGTGCCAGGGTCGTGAACTTCCGTAGATTTAACGATGTTTTGAATTCTCAATAGTTTCTGATTGAGGTCGGTCATACCCCTTGCTTTCTGATGTATACATTTTTAGGTGTTGCTTCCGAACTGGAATGAGTAGCTCTTATTAGACATGTCGGGTTATTCTTAACAGTATTGGAAAGAGTCGAAAGACTCATGAACCATTTGAATTAATTTTCAGAATCCTTTTGTGTGAAACGAAGTGTCTATTAGCAATCATGTTATATGTAGAAGATGTCGTGGTCTAGTGTCTAGATCGTCAATTTTGTTAAATTGGGGCAATGTTCACAAAGGTCAAGACACAAACTAGGACAACAAACTAGGACAGGTATGGATTATGTTTTAGGTCGCGTATCCTGATTCCTGAAACGTGCCAAAGTATTGGAATACCGCCACTTTAACAAAATCGACGGTGCAAGAAGAAAATCTCTAGCTTAGACTGTAGCACATTTCTGAAGATCAAACTTAGAGTCTGTTTTTTCAGCAACTCCCGATCTTTCATTTTGAATATTGAAGAATGCCATGATTGAATACACTAGTGACTCGCTGATTGATAGCTAGAAGAAATGAGATATGATGCAACATTGTTCACAGAACTAAAATTAATGAGTTGCTATTGGTGGTGTTGATTTGGGATGCAGGATGTGTCTTGAGGAGCAAATTTCTGATGACGATCCAGTTGTTCAGTTGGGCTGCATGTGTTTGGGGGACAACGGCCTTGCACATGAATCCTGCATTAGGAAGTGGTTCCCACAAAGGCTTCTGGAGATAGGGCGTTATGACTGCGAGATTTGCAAGTGAGTTGGCACTGTCTTACAGGTTACAACTTCATTCTAGTTCCCAGTTCGATCTATTCTATATATTAAATTAATTCAGACTTTGTCACGATTCTCATCCTGATGCAGATGACATGATTCACCTGGCAATGTTCCCTATCAATGAACTGGCAGACGGCATTGGTTTCGGGCATTGGTTGTAACACACATTCAATAATCGTGTCAATCAATATACGCAGTGTATGCACATAAGGGATTCATAGCTTTCATGATCTTTTGTTGCAGGACACAGCTGGGAAACCATGCAATTTCAATTTTTATGCAGGGCCTTCGACCCATAGCGTATCACTATATGTTTCAACGACAAATCAACCGGTTTTTTCAAGCAATTGAACACTTGGAGAATGAGCTGGCTTTGCTTTTTTTCCCTGTTCTCAACCGATCATCCATGACCTCGGAGCAGCCATAACATGATTCTCCACCTGGTTCGAAATTTCCCTTGTTGGACACTGTGACCAAGTTTCACACGAAAAATGTCCAAACCTGCCATTTTTTAGAGCCCTTTGAGCAAAAATGAATAAGGAAAAGTGTTTTTTCTAACCGAACTTAGAGAATATTAATTAATATTGAAATCTATGGAAATTTTTCAAGAACTTATATACTAAAGATTGTGAGATCTTAGTGTTTGAAGTTAGAAGAAAAGCATTTTCTACCCTACCTAATAAGGTGAACTCCCCCATTACAGGTAGATGACTAGTGTAGTACGATATCTACTCTCCTAAAACATTTAAGAGTAAATTTTAGTGGTAGACAAGCAATAAGAAATAGCTTTACAATTGAAAAAAATAATTCTCAAACTTCATGTTTTTTTTTGAAGATGTATAGAAGGGTGTTGTCTTGGGCATCCTATAAAAGGATGTAGACATGCCTATCAACATCATAAAAATAGCTATCATAGGGCTTCTACCGATCCATGTCCAATTTAACACATCCCTAAACTAGTTCATAGTGGCTTCAATACCAACTACATACTTCTATTGCAAGAATGAACCAATTTGCATCCATTTGAGGCTAATTCAAAGTGAATTGACGCAAATGTATAACTAAAGCATAGATTTGACCCATTCCAAATACATGTTATCTTCATGTTGTGCAATTAGCTCCCTAGCTAAAGCAAACAATCTTTTGTTCATTTGCATTTTTTGTATTTCAATACACACAACTTTGAATGGGGATTTCCTACACGTCCAAAATGGAAGTTTGGACTAAAATGGGATATCCTACCTTAGTATAAGCATGATTTGATTCACCTTTTAACAGAATTTTGGCACTATGCAACTTTGAGATTTTGACTATCATGTTAGTTATTTTTGTATCAATTTGTAGAGAAACTAGAGGTATCTATCATACCCCAAATTGCTTTGCACTAGAAAGATGTCCAAAAAAATAGTAACTATAACTTGCAAGATTTCCAAAAACAAATTTGAAAACTTGAATTTTGGAAAAATCACGGTAGCAACAATGAGCACAAAGCTTTTTTCTTCCATATTGAGCACAAAGCTTTTTTCTTCCATATTGAGCACAAAGCTTTTTTTCTTCCATATTGAGCACAAAGCTTTTTTCTTCCATATTGAGCACAAAGCTTTTTTTCTTCCATATTGAGTACAAACCCACCTAAAATAGATAAATAAATAGAATTTGACCAATTCATCTAAAATATGCTCTAAAATTGCCGATTTTACAGCCAAGAGTTAAAAATGAAAAAATAGTTTATATATCAACAATCAAAATTAAACTATAGAAATTAAATTTTCGAGTTACCAACATGTCTGAAATGCCACTACAAAATGGCCCTAGAAGACATAGTGTCTTAGACAAAAGTTGTGGGATTCAAAGAATGTCTACAACTTCTTTACAAAATGGTCCTAAAAAGTATAGTTTCATAGACCATCTTCAAATGTAAGTTAGGCCTTCATAGTCATAGTAAGAACATACCAGTTTAACAAACAAATTTTCACCTAGTTTGAGAGAAGCTTACATTGTAAAGGTCATATCAAGTCTATTCTGTTTATTTAATAAATCATGCATATTTAATAAATTTTAGAAGTCATTGTATATGCCATTTGTAAATGACACTCTTGAGGCCGGCATTGGAATTTTTTTTGAAATGACATGTGATAAATATTGGGTACTGTTTATTAGTCCAAGTAAAGTTTTTGAAAAATTATAGAAATAAATTAGGAGTCACACCAAGGTTACAAGGGGTTTAAAAACAAAATAGGATTGTTATAAGGGAAGATTAAAAAAATAAATTGGGGTAGTTTTCTATGGATGCATGTGGATGAATCTCCATTTTTAGTCAATTACTTGAATCAGATGAATGTGTCTTTTGTTTCTACTACAAGCTTAAATAATTTCAATGCAAGTGTGGCTTTAGACGGATCCTACGACTATTATTATTAATGTTCTAAACTTAAATGCTGAAGATAAAATCACTTCAACTGAAGGTTGTAATGAGACATACTATTATAAAAATCATACTATTAAAATCATAAGCCCCTCTGTAATATCACAAATTCTAGTATTAATACTAGGGGCTCGTGCTCGCTATGCTACGCATTCATTGTATCACATATTGGTAAAATTTTGATATATTTGAATAGAATGCACGATAATGATTTCAATAAGTCTTTAAAATGA
This sequence comes from Pseudisothecium myosuroides, assembly GCA_951799445.1. Lineage (NCBI taxonomy): Eukaryota > Viridiplantae > Streptophyta > Bryopsida > Hypnales > Lembophyllaceae > Pseudisothecium > Pseudisothecium myosuroides. The sequence continues at coordinate 21,064,643 of OX637289.1, forward strand.
TTATTTTAAATATTTTGTAAAAGTATTTTCAATCATGCACATATAGAAATTGTATTTTCACACAATGTGATATTATAGGAATTGAGTAGTAGTTCACAATTACCTTTCTGATATCACTTTCTACAAAGGGTGATATTAGAAAAATAGTGTAGTCATTGCAATTAAGGTGATATTAAAGAGGATCCACAGGGTGATATTATAGAGGTAGAAATTCCATTGCTTCTCTTGGCTTTACACTTCTTTGAACTTCTACGATTTTGTGCTTTTGTGAGCTTTGAGTTTTCATGATTTCAATTTTCTATTGCTACTACCAAATGATTTGAGAAATTTATTGAACAAAAGTGGTTTTTGATTTTACAACGATTATATTGTTCACAAAGTTTTTGAGATTTACAAATTCTTCTTTTCAATTCTTCCATTTGGGTTGCCATTGTTTGTAACAATTGAGTCAAATTTCTAATGCATTATAATGTATGTGTATCTTTTATAGTATTCACCATTGAGTTTAGTGTATTTATTAGTCAATAAATTTCTATTGTACATTTCCATATATGCTTACTTATAAAATAATGATAGCAAGATTTTAGTAACTTTTATTTAAAAGTTTATTGAAATTTTTGTTCTGCATTCTATCTAATATATCAAAAGTATAATAAAATTCTAATGATGAATGCGTAGCAAAGTAAGCACCAACCGCTAGTACTATTATAAAAATTTAAATAAAATAGGATAATTAAAATGATGCATTCTTAGTCTTCATTTCAAATGAAATATAGAGTGTTTTATAATGGTATTATTTATTTATTTTTCTACTAAAAATATCTATTTAATACTGAATTTTTGAAATAATATCCTCCCTTAATATTATATTGTTGGGTGAACGCGAGGAACACCTGTCGGTTTTATTGTGTTTTACAGTACTCATGCCTTTTTTTTTCTGGAGTACTTTAAAAAAAAAAATATATGGCTAATGTATACACCTTTAAGATGAAGGTAACCACCAAAGGAAATGCATAGAAAAATCTCTAAATAGGAAAACTAGAAAAGTGCCAAATCTTAAGAAAATAAATACTTTGATGTTTTAATTAGTTTTAAATAGTAAAAATAAATACATATATAAAATAAAAATTGGCCATTTACAAAATTCTATAGAGATGGTCATTCACCCCAAAAAATTCCAAAATTATTATAAAATGCAAGCAAAAAGAACCACACTTTATGGACTTCTACACTATTTACAGTTAATTAATTTTAAAATTCCTTTAGATAGTAGCTAGAAGTCTAGCTAGAAGTACATTCCCTCTAAATTTCAGCTCGAAATTCGTTTTTTTGGGTACTAAATAGTACTAAAACCCTCCAAATTGGCAAGTGTGATATAAAATCAGGGGCTATTCCTGGATAGTAAACTATTTTTGAAAATGTTCTAAAAAAATTAGGCAAGGTGTATAATAGTCATGAGTACCTTACCTATAAATCTTAAGTCATTTGGAGCCAAAATGCAAAAATTATGGCCAAAAAACAAATTAGCATGTAGGGTGTGACGCAAAATAATAGTGTTTCTTGCATTCATCCCGTTATCTCACGTGTATACACAACATTATGGTTAGTGCTAGCTCCAAGATGACACTACAAATAATTCAAATCTCTAAGCTTTAATATTAATAGAATATTAAAAAGGTAGTCTAAATTTTATTCTTTCAAATTTAGGATTTGTATGGTTGTAGCCTTTAAATACTCAAGGCACCACATTTTGGTCTCAACAAAACTTTGAATTTAAATAAAATCTTATTAAATTGCTAAATTATTTTGGTGAATATTTTTTCAAGCCTAGTTTTAGTATAAAAATCAAATTTTGAAAAAATATGTTTATGATTTTTATATTTGAAATTTTTGAGCAAGGATGTCCATTCCAAATCTTTGATTTTTAGTGGTAAAAGCTCTTGGAGATGAGTCTCAAATTCCAAGAATTTAAAGGAGAATCACATTGCAAATTCATTTAAGAAATTATATGAATTCTATCATGATCAACTTCAAATCCCTATATTTCTTCTTCTATACCTTCAATGTTTGACTTGATCACAAATTTGAGTCTCAAAGGCTGCAAATTCTCCAAAATAGAAGGATGTACTCCATTCATTATAAATTAAATTAATTTTTAATCAAAGTTCAAAAGAAAAAAAAAATTGGATTTTTCAGTTGGACTTAATTCACTTAAAAGATATCTCTATTCTAACATCTTCAGTTTTATAAGTTTAGATTTTGTAAATTAATTGATATGCACAGTCCCTTAAAGATTGTGAAATGGTACTAACAAAATCCTTGAAGAGAAATGATTGGTTTTCAAAATGCAAAAATCCATAGTGCAAGTGTGCAACAACAAATAAAACCAAAAAATATATTTTTCTTATTATATAGACCTATTTAATTTATTTTTAGTATTTTCATCACAATGCATGGAAGCACTTCAATTACTTCTAATATAGAGGCATCTATTCTCGCCACTTTAAATAATAATGCATATTTTGAGGTAGAATCAACACATGAAATTCTACTAACAATCTATAGGTCAAAAATGGTTTATTTAGCCATATAATGATATATATTTTTGTATTGACAAATATAAGGTGCAATACATGAAATTCTAGTAATGACTTTGCTGTATTGATTAATATAGGTGGAAAAGGTGTGAAAATCACATAGACATGACTTGGCCATAGAGTCAAGAAGCCAAACAACTAAAACAATAAAATGAAGCCATGACATGACCATGGAATCATGATGCGACACAACTAAAGCCATAAAATGAAGCCATACAAATGTAGCCACAATTATTGCTCCATATAATTTGCGTGTCCCTTCAGTGCCTACATCACCCACAATTGCAATTGTAATATTTTAATTATTACAAAGTTGAACAATTGTTTCAAGACCAAATTTATTTATTTACATTTGTAAAATTTAATTTGTATTGTATTTTCCAACGATATGACCGTAAGAGTAGGTATGTTTTATTTATTAGGATTTAGGTAATCACTATCTAATTACAAACCCTTGCCCACGCAAAAATTTCTCCCTCTTTACTTGTCTTCAATCTCATCTATGCCAGATGGAAAAAGCACGTTCCAAATGTAATGTTGTGCATCACAAGTCAAAGCTCAATTTGGGACTCCTTCGAAATTCCCTCAAATATTCACCACAAGGACCATACTATGAGGGATAGATACAACCATACGCCAAGGAGTAATTTCAATGTTAATGAAATGAATCAATTGTGCCATATATAGACAAAAACATAATCTATAAAAATTAAATTTATAAGAACAATTATTTCAAGTTTTTGTGACTTTTCTTGCTGTCAGAACTCAACTGTTTTGAGCTTCATTTGTCATGAATTTTAGTCCCAAGCATTGATGAAAATAAAAATTATTTTTACAAAAAGCTAATCTATTCTCCTATCTTAAAAAGAATGTCAGTAAATCATGCAAAAAATTGAGATCATACAAACTTAACCAAACCATCAATTGTCTCTTAAGGATACACTTGGGACTTTAGGGATTATGCTTGGGGTTATGGGGTTAATCAAAATAGAATGAATCAAAGGTTGTTGAACATACATCAATCAATTCAATAAAATAGAAAAATTAGTGCATTTTTCAATGTAAATTTACTAAGATGCCCGCATTGAGATTCCTTACCATTTGTAAAATCTACTAGTCCAAAGCGGAAATAATGTTTTTTTTCTCTGCATGCACGTCGGGGCATCTCAAATTTGCAACTTCAAAATTCACTAAGAATTAAACAATGTTCAATTTAGTTTTCATCTTTTAGTTTAATGTAAATGCCAGGATTTGAAACTAGTATTCCAAAAATCATAACTTGAATCTACTTTGTGAAAAATTAAGGACATTGCATTATTATAATCCCATCAAAAAGAATAAACATCTAAAGACATCAATAAATTCATCAAAAATGCAAAAATGCCTTTATTACAACCCAAACTACGGAGTATTGCATTGTAATAAGAGAGAATGAGAAGGTAAAAAAATTGAAAAAAAGTTCTAAACACAATTTTTATAGCCTAAAACATGATTTTTCTTGCCTTTGCCTTCAAGGAAGAAGATCCTCATCCATCAAAAAAAATCCATGTGGCAAATCCCCACAAGTCCTTCAATAATTGCAAAAATCATCCAAATTTTTGTGAAACCAAATCATCCAATAATGTCTAGAAAATGCATCCAAACTCGCACATGCACACAATTTAAGTATATTTTTGGACTCATATCAAAATGTGCATTCAAAAATATAAATTGCAAGCATAAATAAGTCCAAAGTTAAACCGTAGCATTTGACTAAAACCTCAAAAATCACAATGTAGTTTCAAGGAATTTTAAAGATTTACCTTCAACGATGATCACTTCCAATGGAAGCTGCTTTATCCCCTAAAGGACCAAACACCATTTTTTGGCAACATAGCGATTTTGGGCAGTTTACTACGAATGGAAATTTTATTTTTTTCCATGAAATTTCACGCAAGATGTGCCCGAGGAGTAGCTTCAAGGCCCAACAATTTTCATAACTTTTGACTACATGGTTAAAAAGTTGCATGATATGTAATTTTCCACGTTTAGCAAGAAGCCCGGGCAGCTCATAAAAATTCTTTAAAAAACACTTTTTTGAAAAATAAAAATTTGAAATTGGTTTTATAGATTTATATACATGGAAAGCTTAGAGTCATTCCATTTAGATTAGTGAGATGAAAGTTATGAGGAGTTTTAGTTTGAGGGTAGTTATGGAATCTTTACACTAAAATAAACTTTGAAGTCCTTTATTTAACTCAATTTTCAATATTTTTGAAAAAAAATAAAAATGTTGGGTGTAGATTGTTTATTACAACATTACAACTATTGGGACGGGCATTTTTCAATTCCATAACAAAATTCTTGACAATTTAGTATTTTGAGTCATTCTCTACCTCTTTCTATTTACTATTTTTTTCCTATATGTTGTACAATTCCAAATAATCTGAAATTTTTCAAGCACATAGCCAACTTGCCTTGAAGAACAAATTCAAAGAGTAACCACCATTTTGGACATTTTTTCATACAAATATGACTTTGTGAAGGGCAACTGCCCTTTTTTTTGCATGGACAAAAAAAGGATTTTTGTCAATTCAAACGCTAATATCTTGCAATCCACATTGTGGAAAATTCTGAAATTTTTTCCACATCTTCTTAAACCAATTTACTACAAGATCCTATGGTTATATGTGTTTAAAAATGTTTTTTTTCTAAAATTTGGTATTTGTATTAGAAATGGCAGTTTTGGAGTGGTTTTGGTGAAAACATAGTCAAAAACCTTTAGGGGTTATTGATGGGCACATGTGATCAATTCCCTTCTATGACCATTACGACTTTTATTTCATACTTTATTCAAATTTGTTGCTCTATTGCATGCTTGTTTACCATAGAAAAGCAACCTATTGTGGAGACCACTATTTCTAGATTCCCAGATTTGTGTCATTGTATGAGAGTCAAATATCCACCACCAAAGTATTCCAAACTGGAAACAAAATTTTAAAATTTTCAATCTTCAATGGGCGTCACTAGTAGCGCTAAGAATAATAGAGCCCTAACTACTTTGAAGACACCAACAATTGAAAATCATGAATTTAAAAAATGATAATCTTCTAAATATATATGAATATACTATGAATAAGTGAAGGTCAAATATGTAGTGTACCTCAAACTACTTTTTACATTCATGTATATGAGCTACACATTTTAGACTTCCTATATCTACATATTTTCAAGATGGTTTAGTATATAGTGATGGAGATGGGTGCCTTTGAATTAGATCATAAGTCAAGTTATTATTAACATGTGACTTAATTCCCCTTTCAAAAGCAAAAACAAAAGACAAATTCACAAATATAAATAACATTTCAAGATCCTTGTACCTAATTCACTATAAGAAACCCGCGTTTTAGGTGACAAGTATGGATTTTAGGAGACAGATTTAGATAGACATCCAATGAAACAACTCGTGTTTTATGTCAATAATAACGGTCAATGTAACATCCAGATGTTACATTGGACGTTATTGTTGACATAAAAACACAAGTTGTTTTATAGGACGTCTACTAAAATCCGTCTCCTAAAATCCGTACTCACCTAAAACGCAGGTTTCTTATAGTGATTCTTACACCACCAATTCAAGGTTGTGCACACCAATAACTCCTTCACACCAAGGAAGTCATGACTTCCATCAAATTTATTATGTATCCAAACTCTCTAATTGATCTCTCTAATCAATAATCCAAATAGGTTCATTAGGTTGCCTTGTACTATTTTTCCAAGAATTCACACAAACTTACATAATCAATAAAATGATGACTAATATACTTTAGAGTTTCTATTATATATTTGTATTGTGCATTTTGTAATAGATCTATTTTTTCATCATGTACATATATATTGGACTAGAAACCTAATTAGACGAGCAATTTAATGAGTTGATTTGGCGAAATTTGTTTATTTGTTGATAGTTGCTAACACAACCAAATCATATTGAATCTTTGAAGTGAAACATATATCTACTATGTAAATTGTTAATGATTAATGTAGGACCACTAATCTATGGGTACATTTTAAGCGTATGGAATTCAATATGAGGGTGATTGCAACAAACACTTGTCCTATTTCTTGTCCCTTTGTCCTCGGATAGGTGGTTTTCTGCTCATAACTTTTGCATCGGTTGTCCATTTTGCATGAAATTTGGAATGAAGGTACATGCAATAGTTGCAAACATTGTGTAATTTTTTCAAATTTTTTCAAATTAGTTTAATATTTTTATCCTGCCCCCAATTGGATGTCTATCTTAGCCATATTGGGTGGTTTTAGTCCTATTTTAGACCCAAAAGTGCAAATTTGAAGTCGTAAATTACAAGGACCGACAATGAGTTTCTATGAAAATAGAAACATGTTGGTTGCACACATGGGGGTCAAAGTGACCTTCTTTTACACAAAGGCTACAAAGAGGGAAAAAAAATTCCTACACAAATTCTTTGGTGCAATGCAAGCACAATCTTCTTTAGCAAAATGGCTTTTTCATAGAAATTTTCTATTTTTTTTTAATTACTAAAAATGAAAATTTCCAAAAATCCCTATTTTGTTCCTAGTAGCTTTTGTAATATCCGCGTCAGTCTATAGTATTGCATAGTGTTGCATAGCTACCACATAGTACTAGTAGTATTTGTAGTTGTGCTAGTCCTATTGCCAAAAACTACATTTTTGAGGCAAAAATGTGAAGTGTTCTTTGCAATCACCCACGAGCATCTTGTGTAAGGTTGTTTTATACATAATTTTTTTCTGTAAGTGTCTTTAGCTCTTGAAACACTACTAGAAGAATTCGGTCCAAATGAAGAGAAATTCAACAGAAATTGTGTTGAATTTCATGTTGGTTAGGAATACTTGGTTCGGACCCTCTATCAACACATTTGTGTTGGTTTGTTGTTGGTTTTTTGTTGAATAAATTTGATTTTTAAACAATTTTTTTTAAAAAAAAGCAAAAATTCAGCCCGCCACATAGGACAGCCCGCCACCGGCACGGTTTGAACTCAAGACCTCTTAGCTAGTAACTATGGGCTTCCACCATTACACCATGGTCGAAGCCCCATGTTAAAATGGACTATGAGGTTTTTATTTATAAACTTTTTTCTCAACTATGCAAAGTCAGCAGACTTTGAAGGGCCATATCTCCTTCGTTAAAAGTTCGTTTTCTATAAAACTAATTGGAAACGGTTCACATTGAAGTCTAATTTTAGTGGTAAAATTTTCAATTTTTTCTAAATTGTTTCAAACTCTGACAAGCATTTTTCTAAACGTAGTCTTACTTAATCCTTTTCATTTTCATTTTGCAAAGTCAGCAGACTTTGAAGATCCATATCTCCTTCATAGATAGTCCATTTTCCATGAAACTTGTTGGAAATGATTGATATTTAAGTCTAATTTTAGTGGTAAAATTTTCAATTTAATCTAACTTGTTTTGAAAATCTGACAAGCATTTCTTTAGAGGTGGTTTAGCCAAATTTTAGAATTAAATAGTAGAATTGTTGAATAGTTCAAATTTAAGATTTTGAATTGTTTAAAACTTAAATTTTGAATAGTCCAACACTCAAAACTCATAATTTTAATCCGTAATTTACTATTGTCATCTTGAGGGACAAAATGGAATTCAAGCATGTTCCTATTATTGCAATTTCTAATGAAACTTTGTTATAAAATTAAATATCTTACTATCTTTCTATGAGTTTAATTTTTATTTCAAATATTATGGTTCAAAGTATATGTAAAGCTTTGATTCATTCTATTTAGATTTGTGATGAAAAAGTTATGAAATCTTAATTTTTGGGCAATCTGAGCATTTTGGTGAAAAAGACAACTGTATATAAACTGAATGTAAATTATATAGGTTTATAAGTATACTTTTTTAGTAAACTTTAAAACTTTTGTTAGAATTAAATTAAATTGTAAATTTCAATTCTAATCAAATTACACCCTATGATCAAAGTTGAATTGAAGTTGAAATTTTCATTAAGTTATTTGAATCACAATTTGATTTAGAGTTGAAATTTATTAGAATTTTGATTAAATTCTAAGTTTGAATTGTAGTTAAAGAATATCATTGGAATTTAGATCAAATTCAAGATCAAATTACACTCATTAAAAATTTGATTATTATTTGAATATTAAATTCATACTCTATATAAGATTCCAAATGATTTTGAAAGATTTTGAAAGATTCTAAAAAAATTCAAAGAATTTCAATAGATTTTCAAAAGATTTTCAAAAGTGTATAAAAGATTTCAATAGATTTCAAGAAATTCTAGTAGATTTTCAAAAGATTTAAAAAGATTCCAGTAGAATCCCGTAAGATTCTTATAGATTCTTAAAAGATTCTTAAAAGATTCCAAAAGATTCTTGGGATTTCTAAAAATTTAACAGAATTTTGTTGATTTAAATTGAACCAACAAAAAATGTGTTGATGCGGTCCAAAAAAATGCCTTCGTTGAGGAAAAATCATTTTTATGTTGATTCGGTCAAAATTCAGCAGAAATGTGTTGATTTTGTCTTGATTTTGACCGCCTTTCTAGTAGTGAAAGTTTTTAAGGAAATTTCTACTTAGTCTACAATGACAATAATGAAAAGTTTTCACGAAACTTTTATTTGGTCAATGAAAGGATTTCAAAAACCTTCTATTTAATCCACAACAAACAATTGATGATGAAAAGTTCTTTAAAAACTTTTCAACTCAAAAAGTATGTCCCTTAACTCCTAAAGTTCCTTGACTATGTTTTCATCAAAAACTCCAAAATTGCCATTTCTTGTACACGTACCAAATTTTAGAAAAAAGAAAAAAGAAACATTTTTGGACACATGTAATCATAGGATCTTATAGTAAGCTGGTTTGAAAAGATGTAGAAAAAATTTCAAAAATTTCCACAATGTGGATTGCAAGATATTAGAATTTGAATTGACAAAAATCCTTTTTTAGGCCCTACAAAAAACCCGGGGAGCTTCATTTCACAAGGTCACATTTGTATGAAAAATTGTCCATGTTGGTAGTTCTTCTTTAGATTCACTCTTCAAGGCAAGTTGGCTACATGCTTGAAATTTTTTTTGATCATTTGGAATTGTACAACATGTAGGAAAAAATAGTAAGTAGAAAAAGTAGAAAATGATTCAAAATACTAAATTGTTGAGAATTTAGTTATAGAATTGAAAAATGCCAATCCCAGTGGTTGTAATGTTGTACTCCGTAATAAACAATCTACATCCTATGTTTTTATTTTATTGAAAATTGAGTTAAATAAGTGACTTCAAAATTTATTTCAAAGTAGAGAATCTATAATTACCCGCAAACTTAAACTCTTCATAACTTTCATCATATTGATCAAAATGGAATGATTCAAAGCCTTCTACGTATATATAATCTAGAAAAGTAATTTCAAATTTTTTGTTTTTGAAAAAAGTGATTTTTTCTAATTTGCCTGGACTAGCTGGTCAAAAAAAAAAACTACATATGATACAATATCCTTTTAACCATATAGTCAAAAGTTATAAAAATTGTTGGGCCTTAAAGAAAAATCTAATACCTATGTTGTGTGAAAATTTCAAAGAGAAAAAATAAAAATTCCATATGTAGTGAGCTACCCAAAATGGTTATGTTGCCCAAAAATGCAGTTTGGTCACTTAGGGGTTAAGCAACAATCCAAGAAAGCATAGATGTGCAAGGGGAATAAAAATTTCATTGAAATCTTTTAGTAAAGAGTATATAACCTTTTGACACTTTAAGATGAACTACACTATTTGAATAAAATTTAGGAATCAATCTTTATTTTCTACTAAACATCCTATAATTTTTTCATTTATTTAATAATGTTCACTACATGACCTCATGGACACCACTCAACTAAATTTAAGGCACTCTAGCTACTAGTGAGACAAGGTATTTAAAAGGGATCTATTTAGTACTTTCAAGGAATTAGTACCACACTATCAATATCAACATTTCTTATGGAAGTGATTAAACGTGATCCTATTTGTATTTATCATTTATCATTTTTTATTATTTAACCCAACTACAATAGATATAAGTTGCAATTATCCGTTTCTTTGTTTCTTTGTTCTGGGTCGATTTCAAACTATTCCACAATATGAAAAGTAAAGATGAAGGGTGATTGCAAGAAACATTTGTCCTATTTTCCGTCACACGTTCAATGCAAAAGTTGTTTTGTGCCATAAGTATTGCAAAAATGATTGAATGAACATGAAATTCAAAAGCAAGCTTTCTATAGCAATAGAAAATGCACTTGAATTATTTCAATTTTTTCAAAATTAATTCAATAGGTGAAATTGAACTTTGATAATATGTCACACATGCGGTTTTGGTGGTTTTTAGTACTATTGAGTACCTCATTTTTTGAAGAGTTACATTGTGAGATTTGGTAGGCTAGCTCTTCAAATAGAAATACACCTTCTCAGAGAAGGATTTCCAAAAACATGTTCCAAGTGTATGTTACATTGGCCTAAAGTGTGCTCTATTCAAGTTGAATTTATGTTGAATTAAAAAATTATTTTTGTGTTTTTTCTGGTGAATGACCATCTCCATAGAATTACTACAAATGGACAATTTTTTATTTTTTTTATTTACGTTTTTTTTCTATTTTTAACTAATTAAAGCATCAAAATATCTATTTTCTTGAGATTTGGCACTTTTCTAGTTCACCCACTTAGAGAATTTTTCTATGCTTTTCCTTCTCTAGATATCTTTATCTTAAAGGTATATACATTGGTCATATTTTTTAACTTAAAAAAAAATTAATTTCCTAATTTTAAAGTACTCCAGAAAAAATCATGAGTATTGTTGCAAAACGCAACAAATAGGACAAAACCTTAAGTCCTTGACCGTGTTGAGCAACTTTAGGTGGACACACCCAAAATTGCTCCCTCCCTAAAAATGCCATCATCACTCTATGTACATCTACAAAATCAATATATAAATATGTTGAAAAAACGATTTGAGAACATCTACCAAAAAACTTTGACCCTTCATAACTTTTGAGTATAATATCCAAATGTCATGTTCTTTGGTGCTTTAAAACCTCCTTTCAAGTTGCCAACAAGAAAATATGAAAATTGAAATAGTCTAATAATAGTAAATAGGCCCCGTAGCTAAAATTTGCGATTTGGGGTGTACCCACTTTACCTCATACGCAACCTCAAGCGCACTCATACACAAAAACAAGCGATTTTCGAGATTACAATAAGAAGGTTGCTAATATGTAAGCATAGGAGTGTGAACCCATGAGCCTAGAATACTATACACCTATGTTATAGGTGTATATACTATAGATACCATCTATGATTATAAGGTATATAAGCTCAATGCTCATAAGCTCACATTCTTGGGCTCACATACTAGCACCGTTGATTACATTAATACCTCCAGGCTCACTCAGACATGCAACGTCTAGAAAGCAATTTACACATTCAACAAAAGTAAGCAACAAAGAAGACAACCTACTCCAACAAGAAATATTGCATACCGACCAACAAAGAAAATTGCAATCACAATGCATTGGAGTACAAGAATATAAAGAATACATTGAGGTTTGAGAGTGTGCCATTTGCAAATTAACCCAATAAGGCCATTATAGACTAGAAAGGTCCAATGGATGACTTCACTCTTAACTATAGAAAAAGAGAATGCACCTATTGGTTCAATAATTGGAGAATTTTGGAGATTACCTTGGTCATAGAAGGTCACGTCCTTACAAGGTTAACATAGAAAAGATTCAAGATGGATTTCATGGCTTTCAACTAGGATTTGATGCCTCCAAAAGGTAAGCCTAAAAACACTAAGGTAGCCTAAAAAAATGTTGAGCAATTGAGGAACTCAACAAGTCCTAGAACAAGGGAAGAAAGGTAAGGTATGCATTAACCCCTAAAGGACCGGACTGCATTTTTTGGCCGTATAGAAATTTTGGGCAGGTCCGTGTGACTAGAGATTTCCATATTTTAAGCTGAAATTTTAATAGAAGGTGGGCGCGAGGAATATCTTTCATATGAACTAAATTTCAGGACATTTGGAAATAGGAGTCAAAAGTTATGGCCAAATATGTTACTTTTTTTCGTAACTGGGCAGTCCGGGCAGCAAGAAAAATTTGGCAAAAATTTGATTTTTTTTTCTTAAATATTTTTTTTCTTGTAGATTATATTTTTGTCTATCTGGAAAGCTTTGATTCATTTCATTTGGATTTGTTATGAGAAAGTTATGGACATTCTTGTTTTTCGGACAGTTAGAGCATCTTCTTGAAAAAAATAACTTGAAAAATTCATTTCTAAATGCTATTTTTTCAATTTAAAACAAATAAAAAATTTTCATGGTTTAGTTTACTTGCTAGAACAATCTCACCATTGGGATTAGTGTATTTTAATTCCATCTAAAATATATTAATGTTTTAGATTTTCCTTCTATCTCTTACCTACTTCTACTTAATAATTTTTTTAGGAATGATAATTAAGTTTTTTCGAATATTATTTTTTTTCCTAGACTCTCAACTCAATTCTCCACTATAAAGATTTGAAGCACAAAACTCTGTAGTGCAAAAATTTTAAGTGAAAAATGTTTAAAGTCAAAAAATCTAGTCCCGCAATGTGCTGAAATACTTGTTTTTTCCACTTTAAACGCAGATTTCTTGCAATCTGAGCGGTCAAAAATTCTGAAATTTTTTCCACACATTCTCATACTAGTTAGGTTTAAGATCCTACGGTTAGATGTGGAAAAAAAACATTTTTCATTTTTTTTTACTCCTTGCTATAGAAATGGCAGTTTTGATGGTTTTCTGGCAGAAAAAAGGCCTTGGGCCTTTAGGGGTTAAATTAGCAAAAGAATGGGGCGTCAAGAGGGCTGCCAAAGCTAGACCAATAATGTAAAAAATGCAACTAATAAAAAACATTCAAATTTTTAAATTATTTTTTTGCACTTTTTGCACTGCTGGCTTTAGCAACCCTCTTGAAGCCCCATTCTTTCACTAATGGTATACCTACTATTGCCCCTATGTAAAGGTTGGAATGTTACACCGATTGCAAATAAGGACGCAATTGGGATCAGGTCAACAATAGGCATAGACTACATATTTTATATTCATCCAAAAGTGCCAATATCCATTTTGTTCTACCTCTATTTGTTTTTTGAATGTCCATCTTCATTCATCCAAAACTGTTACAAGCTCTTGAGAGCAAACAATGGGAATTATATAGTTTTTTAAGGGTCAACCATAGGATTTAAAGCATTTCATGCATTTCATTATTTTAAAGTTAGTTGTTTAACCCCTAAAATACCAAGGCATTTTCTGGCTCCGGAACCACTGAAAACTGCCATTTCTGCTGCGATCACTCCCTAAACCCAAAAAAAACTTTTTTTAAGAATCTAACCGTAGGATCTTGTACTTCACTTATCTCAGATTATGTGGTAAAAATTTCAAGACATTTGACCGTTTTGATTGGAAGATATTCGCATTCAAAGTTGGAAAAAAAAGTTTTTTGAACTGTTTCCTGCAATTTCAGATGACTTTGACGGCCATTTGTGGATTTTTTTGCACTACACAACAAAAAGTGGTAATTTTTTATCTTGAACATTTGAGTTGAGAGTCAGGGAAAAAAATTTCAGAATGTCAAACCTTGATTTTCACATATAAAATAATTGTTAAATAGAAGTAGGTCCAAAATTGAACAAAATACTAAATTGTTAATAGCTCTTAGGTGGAATTAAAACAACATAATCCCAATGGTGGGATTGTTCTTGCAAACAAACTTGACCTCGTCAAAAAAAAAAATTGAAAAAAAATTGAAAATTGCATTCAAAAATGAATTCTATAAGTTAGTTTTTTTGAAGATGCTTAAATTGCCCGAAAAACAAGATTGTCCATAACTTTCTCATTATTAATCCAAATAGAATGAATCAAAGCTTCAGATGTAGACAAAAACATGATCTTTGAGGAAAAAAAATTAAAAAAAATGAAAGTCTTTTTTTTGTGTTTTTTTTTTTTCTGCCCACCGAACTGCTTTTTTGCTTTAGGATGGCATAACTTTTGCTCCCGGGCACCAATTGAAAAAAAATTATATTTTTAGAAAGCTAATGTGATTCCCTATCTTTAAAAAAAATTCAAAAAATCAGATCAAAATTTGAGGCCACACGGGCCTGCCCGAAATCTGAAGTGTCCCCCGAGGGGACTTTGGTACTTTAGGGGTTAAGGGGAGTCTATAAATACAAATAGAAATCCACTACTTTCAAATTTGAAAATTTATACAATATTGTGTGTGTTAGAAAATATGAAACAACTTGTGTTGACTTCTCTCAAAAAAGACTAACATTTTTAACAAAAGAAATCATCATTTAAACCACCCATCTAGTTGGGGCTTCTACCTCTAAACCTACATAAATAAATGCAACCTCGTAAGCTCACACCTCCTCAACCCTCAACCAACACTAAAACACTAAAACAACAATCCCAAATGAAGTTTCTCTACAATAAAAGATTCATTCTATATATATTTTTTAAATGAAAATTCTTGAAATTATTTATAGAACCTCTCTTTAAACAAGAATTGAAGAGTTTTTTTTACTTTTCATTTGTTATCCTATGATCATGTCATCAAGAAGTGATTTCAATGAATTTTATATCCATGTCCGGCATAAGTGAAGTTGAAATCACTAATGTGTAGAACCTACTATTTTAGCAATCCCGTACTCTAGTTGTTAGACATGTGGTTGTTGGAAAGTTCTTAAGCTTGCATTTAATCATCAAGAGTTAGGAATGATAGCGATTAGAAAAATATATAGTCAAATGTTCCTTAAAAAATATTACCAATTAGAGCTTTGCTACTCAAGCCGCACTACCAATGACACCGGATTGAAGGTTTTAGGGCCTCATTTTGAGGTCAAGAGACCTTGGTAATGGAAATTTTCTCGAGGATATTGAAGCCTAAAAAGATTTAGATTTCTATTGGAAATCATTTTTCTGTTTTTCATTGATATTCTTTGGCTATTCATTTGCGATTCTTCTTAAAATATAGAAAATTTTCTAAAATAATGATTAGAAATTTTGAAAAATCAATTTTCAACCATGAAGTGATGATTTTATAATTTTATAATGATACAATAAAAATATGCACCCTGATGTTTTATACTCTACTATAAATCTAGGGAGAATTTTTCAAAAAAATTAAGCATCAATTGCATTAGATATGAATTGTATCACGAGGAAGAATGCGTAGGCTTTGTTTTGTGGCATTTTGACCTTTGGTAAAAAATTATGGATTTTTGAGTTATTTTTTATTTGAAAATTGAATTGAATCATCTTTTACTTTGGGTCAACAACACATGGCTACTCAAGCATACATACATTGAATTAAATTTTTGTTTGTTTGTTTGTTTGTTGTAGTGACATCTCCAAAACGATGCATCTTCTAGTTGCATTCCTGGTACAATCTAAAAATTCTCAATGAAGAGGATTGCATAGACTTTGTTTTGTGGCGTTTTGACTAACAACAAAAAAATATTGAATTTCAAAGTTTTTATGAATAAAAAATTAGAAAACTACTTACATATTATATTTTATTATACTGGCACAAGGCATACTAGCATATTTTGACTAATCACTTGGAGTTGGAGCATGGTTTTGAGTTTAAAGTGGGAGTTGTACTAAATGGTTAAATTGTACAATTTGAGTTACAATTTTTAAGTGAAAGATAAACAAAGTGTTTGAAGTAAAAGCAAAGAAGATCATGTCAAAGATTCACTTTATAAACAAATAAATAAATAAAGCAAGTAGAGAAGTGTCAATGTCAATTGATGATACAAGAGACAGTTGCCCTTGTTGTTGCTTGTAGTATTACAAACTTGATACTCTTAAGACAAGGTATTGTACATAGCATGAACACTTTGTAAAGTAAACCTATATTGTTTAACCTATGTAGAGGTGCACTAGTTGGCTAGTAACTCCTAGTTAATTGCCAATTTGAACAATTTTATGGATTTTAGAAGGTGGTTTTGACTTTCAAATAGAGTTAAACTAAGTGAGTCAACTTTTGGACTTTAGTTGCAAATTCAAAACCCAAGACAAACTACATGTGAACAAGAAAAGACCTACTTCAAGGCAAATGCAACTTCCAATTCATCTTCTACTTACTAGGTGTTATGGATCTCCCACTTGCAAATGCACAAATGAAAGTTAACAAAACATATTGTTGATAATTCCAATGAGCAATTGCATGCTTCCAAATTGCTTCTTAATCCACATGTTGCTTATACTTTTCACTTCATCACATTCCTAGTTTGAGGCTTGCTTCATCAGCCTATTGGACTAAGAGAATTTTGGTGTTTAGGAGCTTCTAGGGTTTACAGGTACATCTCAAGCACTTACTTCATTTGGCTTGATTGTTGTAGAGTTTTGGATTGTTCCTCTTGAAGCTCTATTTCTGTTAGTTTTTCTGATTTTGGATGCAATTGGATTTGTGTAGAATTTAGGTTTTGTGGCGGAAAGCTTACTTTTGATGATTGTTGAGCTTTGATTGCGGATATTGCACTCTTAGGTTGAGGATGATTAGCCAAGTGGTATTTTGGACTTGGGATAGTCCTAATTCTCTAAGGATTTTTTGTGAGATAGGCTTTGAAAGGAGACGGGAACTCTGCATTTTTGTTGTGTTCTTTTCCCGCTTTGCTATGAAGTTTGTGCTTGATTCTTTATGGCTAGCTTTTGGGCTTGAAAGTGTTTGCCAAATATTCCAAGACATTGTTGTTGAGGTTGGTTTCAATGATCTATTGTTTCTGATTGTAATTGAATTGAAAGAAATCCAGTGTATGGGAGTCTATTTAGTAGGTGCTTCCTGTAGCATTGTCATCTCCTATTTTTTGTAATTTATGTTTGTATTTTTTATTGTTGTTGTTGAATTTTTTTTAGAAATTTTTAATCCTAATTCCTAAAGGAATGTTCTACAATTTTGGAATCTCGTATTTCTTCGTGTCATAGATGGCAATTGAGTAAAATGATGAGTACAAGCTCAATATAAAGTTGATCAAACATGATGCTCTTCTTTCAATCTACATTTTGTCATTCTTTCTTACTTGATCAATGTAGTTAGCCTAGTTGTTTATGTTTTGTTAATGTCTCAGTTTTTGTACCAAGTTGACTGATTTGGTGGTTAAATTATCCAGCTATGGTGTAAGTATGGATTAATTGCTTAAGTTTTCTAAGTTGGCAATTTGATAGTCTAGTTGGACAATAGTTTAGCTGAATAGGATGAGATTCCAATAGGTTGATGATTTTGGTAGGCCAAATTGGTTGCTATTGTTGATAGTTGTGTCTCTTCAGTTTTCTATTAGGTTCAAAAATTCAATTGGAGATGGATCCATTGTTGAGGAGTCCAGTGGCGTCCAGCCCAAGTAGGCTATGTTATTTTATTTATTTATTTTGGTGTGTTTAGTATTGTGTGAGAATTAGATTAGAGATTGAAGATTATAATTGTGAAGTGTAGTTAGAATAATAGGAATTGAGGAATTTAAAGTGTTAATTTTGTGATGGAACAAGAATATTGTATAAATGGGTTTATTAAAACCAATTCAGATGATATATGATCAACTATTATTAATAAAAATTTATAAGTTAAAAAAATAATTCAAATGTGTATGAATCTTATTGTTGAGTGTGTATGGAAAATTGTGGTTGTCGTTGTAGTTCAATTGATGAAAAGTATAAATTTGGGAAAAGAAACCTATTAGCTTGACAATCCTACTTGATAGTCTTCCTTGGTTCGAACTTATTGTACTAAAAGAATAATCCTCGAAAGGGTGAATATTCTTCTTCAACAATCAATTCTAGACACAAGGAAATTTATATAGTCATGCATCCAGAAAGGACTCCTTAGTTCTTTAGGCTCAAGTTCTATAAGTGTATTGTGGAGGAAGGTGCTGATCAAGGCCATCACAAAGTTTAGACCCTACGATTTGGCAACAATTATCGTGCGGTTATCGTTGTTTCATGGGTTCGTACCATAATCGCAGTGACTCAGTGTATTTTTACACACTGAATCAATGCGAAAACAATGAATATCAATAGCGTACGGCTTATGTACTTTAACTATATGATTGCTGTGTAGTTTTGACACAACAATTGTATAGTTAAAGTACATAAACCGTACGCTATTGATATTCATTGTTTTCGCACTGATTCAATGCGTAAAAATACACTGAGTCAGTGCGATTATGGTACGAACCTATGAAACAACAATAACCGCACGATAATTGTTGCCAAATCATAGGGTCTAAACTTTGTGATGAGGTTATGTGCTTGCATTGTTCTGGAGTAGTGTAATGTTTTTGTCTGGATTGATGTAGTGATTAGTGGATGAGGGTGATTGCAAGAAACACTTCACGTTTTTTTTTGTCCCCTTGACCTTGGACAGGTGGTTTTTTGCTCATAACTCTTGCATCGTTTGTCCATATTCTATGAAACTTGAAATGAAGGTACATGTGGTAGTTGCAGATGTTGAGTAATTTTTTGGGTTTTCTTAAAATTATTTTACTATTTTTAAATTGCCCCCGATTGGATGTCTACCTTGGCCATTTTGAAGGGTTTTAGTACTATTTTTCACCCAAAATTCCGAATTTGAAGCTCAAAATTGGTATACTAGTACTTCTACTAAAGTTACACAAGCTCACCAAAGATTTTCTAAAAATAGTTAATTTTCCATCTTCCACATGTGCTCAAAGTGCACTCCCTTTGCGCAAGTGTAGAGAACACAATTTAATTTTTCCAATGGTGAAAATTGGTGAAAAGGAGCATCTATAAGTTAGGAAAAATGTCTTTTTTTTGAGAATTTTTTGAATTTTTTTACTATTTTTTAAGAATTAAATTCCAAACTGTCTATTTTCTTGCATTTTTCAACCTACTTTGACCGTGCATAACTCTTAGAGATAAATTTTTTTAGGTCTGAATTTTTGCACATATCATTTTTTTAATGCTTTACAAATTATCCATATTTTATTTTATTAAAAAAAAATTTATTCCAAAATCCACAAACAGGAGTGAAATGGCCGTTTTGAGCCAAAACCGGCAGGTGTTTCTTGCAACTACCCATGAACCAACAATCTTTATATTATATAGGTATTTTCCTTTAATACCAACAACAATTTGAATCATTTTTTCTTGTATTTGACATGTCTTGTATGTAATAATTTCGGATTCTATTTTTTGAGGATTTCTTCAGGAGTTAATTGCAAGGGTATTTCATGGCGTTGTATGATTCAAATCGCCTCTATTATGAAATTGCACGTAGTCTTCAAAGTTATTCGCATCTAGTCACTAGGCCATGCATACTTGCACCTCCCCTTCTTGAAACAATCCTTGGCCTCACGGAAGAAATGGATCCCAAGTTATGGAGCAATCTACATCATATTGGTTTGGAGAGTTTTTCCAGTTGCGCCTCGTGTGCAAGGATTTCAATGCAGAGGCTTCTGATGAGAAATTCTTAGAGGCCAATGCAAAACCTCTCAGCAAGAAGCCTTTCTTTTGTTTAGTCCATCTAGATGGCAATTGGCAACTCTTTGTGGAGTATGACCAAGTCTCTAATAAATGGCACCAGTTGCCAATTCCTAAGCCAAATGGAACCAACGATGGCCTCCCTCCAATGTGGATTGTTGGTGGTTATTTAGTCTTTGTTGAAGGTAAATGGTCTGATTATTGGATTTTCACAATTTTTGATCTCCGTACAAGGATGCAACATAAACTACCTCCATTGTGTAGGGATAGAAAATCATATTCTAGAGATTGGACTTTAAAGGGCTTGGTAGTGAACCAACTTGACAATACTTTTTTCTTGGTCATTGTGGAAATGGGATCCACAAAAATACGAACAATACAAACTTGTATTTATGATTCTATCACCAAAGCTTGGGATCAAAAAGCCCAACCCTTTTGAGTTGACTGAATCAGAGGTCTTCTCATCTCCTCCCCATGGTAGTGTGTGTCACAATGGCAATTTATACATATCAATGTACATGAGGTCCATTCATCATGTCTTCTGATTTGGCAACATGTGTACGAAGCAGTATCCAATTTCCCACATGGGGTCCTTCAGCTATTGACTTGGATTGTTGGGACGGACGTTTGTATGCTATATCATATCGATGGGACCAACATATTGGTACTATGGAATTGTATGTCCATCAACTCTTTGAAGGCACAAACAAATGGTGGGATGAAGTTTTTTCTTTATCCTTGAATTTGTTTTATGAGTTGTTTGAAACCGATGATCCGAGCCCAAGACGGAATGAATGCAATATTTTTCTAGCAACATATATACAGGCCTTGTTTTTTGATGAGTATCTGTTAATTAGCGTTTTTCTCCAAGATTACTTTGTGGTCAATTCGGGATGTGACGGGTACAAAATATGATTTGAGAGCACCTTGGTGCCAAGAAGGTTTGCTTTGCTCAACCTAGAGACTAAAAATTGGAGAGTCTGGATTTTCCTATTAGCAAGGATTGTCAAAGAATGGAAATGGGGATAGAGGATTGTGGCTTTGCTTATCGTGAGAAGAAGGGGTGGAGAAGATGATGAAGGAGATGATAAAAGACTAAGAGGTTAAAGAAAATGAAGTACATGAGGAAATGAGGAAGAGCAAGATAGATAGCTGGAAGAAGAGAGGGTTGAGGTTGACCAATGTGATGGAGAAGCTTGAAGTGGGTGGAAGTAGACAAGACATCATTAGATGATCAGTACATACATACATACATATATATATATATATATATATATATATATATATATAATGAAATTGATTTTGTAACTAGATCACTTGTACAAGCAAAGGTTTTTTTGGGTGCAATGAATTTGTAAGTGAAGTTATATTATGAAATACTATTGAAGTTATTGGAGGAGTCTTTTTGATTTGTAATCCATGTTTAGCAAAAGTAGAGGCTTATTGGATAGGACTAAACTAGAGTGTGCAAAATAAAACAAGCACAAACTATTTGTTCTCGCATGTCCTAACTAGAAGTAGTTGTAATACTAGCATGAGAATTTGACAACTTCAAGCTTGAAATTGTCTACTATGGTATCATTGCATGTGTGCATATGCCATCAATTTTTGCATTAGTGTTGTTTTTCTTAAAGGAGGTTGTACTCAAGTAATTTGTATTTCTTGTACTTGATGTTTTTCTTCAAATTTGCAGACCAATTCACATATCTTCATGTTATTTTCATTAATACAACCCTCTTTGATGTCATTCTCTATAATTGTATACTTCTAATTGGACAATGTCCAACACAAGTTGTGAAGAGTTGTTTAAGGAGCCCATTTGTCCCCCAAGACAATGTCAATAGAGATTGTTGAATGCATCTATAATTCATAAAATAAATCACTTCAAATAAATGATTTAGGATAAATCATGAGCTTGTAAGAAGGTGATATATTATAATATAAATGCACATTGTGTGCACGTGTGCAATTCTACAAATGTACCTATATTGATATTGACTCAATCAATGCCAAAAAGTACATATATAATTTGGATTAAAAAAAAGATTTCTCAATTATTATTCTTTGATTGCATTCAATATTTATTGTAGATTGCAAAGATTAATTTGTGTATGTCAAACTTAAAAAATAATTAATTAGTCACTTTAATTTGGCAATGAAAAATTGCCAAAATGATCCATGTATATGATAAAAATTACCACCTAAAGGTTCCTTCATCCTAAAGATGGATGCACCTTGGTCTAATTCAATTGTAACTTTTAAAGTATTGTATCCATTTTTTGATTTGATTTAAACTTAGAAATTAAAGCCTAATAAGTTACAGAGTATCTCTCTAATCCATTTCAAAACTTTGAAATTCAATGAATTATTGTCATTAGAAGCTCCATGTGTTGTGATCCAAATAACACAATATTGTATTTTATTATATTGAATTGTCTTGTACAATTTCAAGTGCACATTACAAAATGTTGTTTTTCATTCTAACCTTCATTTTTGATAAGATTCCAAATTATTCTTATATAAATTCTAATTAATATAGATTTATCTACATATTATATACTTTCAACAACCTCAATATATTCCTTTTTCCACCCAAAATTTTAAGGAAAATCAACACATATGAAAAAAAATTTATTCACACATGATAATAATGAAAATTTTATTAATGAATCATACAAAGGCTAAATTTAACTTGATGGTGGTGATTTGAAGGTCATTGCCAAGGGTGATTTTAAATCAATTATTTGATAAGTTTTCATACTTTTTCATGTATATTTTTACCTCTTGGAGAAATTGATAAATTAAGTGGATTGTTTTTTATATTTATCAATTTATGTATGCTTTTTATTTATTTTAATTATAAAAATTATCAGATATTACAAAACAAATAGAGATTTTTTTACAATGATAGATAACACAATCATAGTCTCATGTAACAAAAATATTACATTGAACCTCAAATATGACTTAATTGGATAAATAAGGTAAAAAAAAATAGTTTGATCACGTAGCAATGGAATCAATCTTTGGGGGGGATAAAATCCATATAGAATTAAATATATGGATTTTATCTCCAATATTATGCCTAGTATGACTATTTCTTATGCACGTATAAATACTTTTCATTTTAATCCCTCATTTATAGTTGCCTATTGAATAGACAACTGAATATTTGGAGAGGTTTTTTTCAAAGTCAATTTTGTACGAATGTTTTGAAACTTTAAGTCTTTAACAAAAGGTGCGTAAGCTAACTAGTACTTCTACAGGAAGAAAAAAATTAATTGTACTTTTGAGCGCAAAATTATGTTGCTTGAAAAAAATTGGACATTTTAGATTAGGGTTGACAGAAAAACTGGTCGACGTATCATATTGGACGTCTGAAGTCGCATGTCGTATTAGACAATTGTTAAGTATGCGTGACAATTTTGTTTAATAAGGTCATATTTTATAACTAAGACAAATAGGAATCTCACTTTAATTATGATCCTAAACTTAGAATATAATAAGTGCTCATTAAATTGGGACACTTGAATAAAATGAGACTTTAATTGTAACTCCCCAAGTGACCACATATAGTTGCTCCAAAATATCAGCTTGTTTATAGGTAGGCAATTAAATTCCTTTGACCATTTAAAAAAAATTTACGGGCAATATTGAAGGTTAGCTATAAGAAGTTTTTATTTTTCACTAAAAAAAGGTATAAATTTGTCAAGGACCTATGATTGTGGAATTAGATGTAAGGATCTTCTGTCCAAATGAACAACAAATAAATATATTATTTTAGAAAGGTCCTCAAAAGGCATATATGTACCATTAGTGGAAGAGTAAAGCTTGTCAATTTTACTTATTTCCCGGCTTTGAGCAAAGCTTGCCAATTTTACTTGATTTGATATCTAAAAATTGGGCATATCCATTTGCTTTGAAAATGGTCCCAATGAAAAGAATAAAGTGTGTTCATGATTTTCACTATTGAAAATTTAAACATGCAAGTCTTAATTGGAATTATTTGCAATTTCTACTTAATAAAAAATATTGCATTTCAACAATTGCGAGGTAAATTGTGTAATGAGTTTGATAGCTCTTCATTTGAACCTAAGGTTTTTGCAAGTGAATTTTAGTGTGCTAACACAATTTCTAGTTGTTCATGTCACCTCCAATCCCAAAAAGTTCTTATATGCAAATTTCTCAAACATTGTGGGGAGGGCTAGTATATTAAAAATAGGATACATACATTTATTTTGTTATAATCTCACAACTTTTATGCAATTTCACACTCAAAAATGGTATGTAAACTAATGAGCAAGATCTTTAAACATCTACACAATTAGATTTTGAAAACAAAATAATTTACTTCATTAGGAGGTAAATATAAACCCTAGCTAGTGAAATGAAGTCAAGATTAAAACAATGGAATTTTGAAGTCCCAAGACTAAAATTAAATCTTGTAGTGTCTTTTCAATTGATGGAGTTCAAAAGTTTTTGAAGGAACCAATGACTCCCAATGAGAGACTTTAGGGTTCAATTATTTTACAAAACCAAGGTAAAAAAAATTGGAATAAAATAAAATAAAATATGAGAGGTGAAAGGTTTTTGAGCCAATCAATGGGATTTTTGTATTGACAAATATAAGGTCCACTATGTAACCATGGATTTTGTTTGAAGTCGTTGAATGAATTTGCAACAAGGGAGTGCTAATTTTTTTAAATATTGATTAGCAATTTGGAAAAATGAATTTGCGACCATGGATAGCTCAATGTACTCTACATTGAGGGAGATTGAAAGAAATAACAATACTATTTGCGCCACATTTAGAATGACGGAGTTGTCATCTGCTATAATTTATGAAGCATGAACCCAATTTTATTAGAGATGGATAATTTAATAGTAATCAAATCCCTTATTTCTCAAAAAAATTCAAAAATCATTTTTAATTTAACTTTCAATTTAGCTAATCTGTCACACTTTGTAGTTTACTGGTTTTTAGTGTTAGAAAATATCCAAAATAAATGATTTAGAGCTAAGACTATTGTAGTCTATTTCTACACTAGGCAGATATATGCCTACCAAAGGGCACTTAAAAAATATTATTTTATGTCCTAGACATACATGCATGCTAATAAGGCTCCCGTGAGCACACTTCTAAACATTGAAGATGGTTTCAATATCATTCTTTTGATGAAATCTCTTCACTATGAAGTCCTTCCAAATTGCCAATTTTTAGTTTCTTTGTAAATTGTTTTTCCTATGTTTTTACAAATTAAAATGTCAAAGTACCTATTTTATTGAGATATTGCACTTTTTTAGTTCTCCTATTTAGTAAATTTTTTTATGCTTTTCCTTCTCAGGGGTAACTTCTTCTTAAAGGTGTATACATTGGTTATATTTTTTTATATTTTTTTTAAATTTGCTTTTTTTCAATTTTATAGTACTCCTAAATAAACTACCTAAAAACTAAAAAAACAAGGTGGTCTTTCTTGCAA
The DNA here is from genome assembly GCA_951799445.1 of Pseudisothecium myosuroides. NCBI lineage: Eukaryota > Viridiplantae > Streptophyta > Bryopsida > Hypnales > Lembophyllaceae > Pseudisothecium > Pseudisothecium myosuroides. The sequence goes on from OX637289.1 coordinate 21,090,224, forward strand.
GTACCATTTGATTGCTGGGTTTATTTTCTCAAAAAACAATTAAAAAAAGAAAGAAATTAGACTTCATTTATTCAAAAAAATATTCTAATATGAAGATAAAACTACTTCATTTGTCCCGACCTATTTGACCACTTTCAAACTCTATTGCAAGTTTTGACAAATTTTATCTTTTCTATAACACATTATTTTTAATGTCCAAATATTTGAATTCATGTGGCTTTAGCATCTTTCTATCCATGCTCAATTTGGTAGTAAATAACTTAAAGCCCTAAAAATTGATGCATATGTCCGAAAAGACAACCATGGATGGTGTCATGAAGTTTGTTGCCTATCTAAAATATCACAAGGCTTCTAGCTATTGTAGTTGTTTGCATAAGTAGATCTAAGTATTATATCAAACCAAAATTATATTAATATAAAAAAAAACTTCACATAATACAACTATTGTTTTTGTATCTTTTGCACCCAGACTATATTATATAACAACTTCATATCATAATAATGTATGCAATCTTTATTGCCTTCCATTAGCTTATTATACAAAATAAAAGTGATTTCAATACGTAAATTATAATGTAAAAGATAACTAAAAAATAATTTCAAATTGACTTTGAGTTTATTAGCCTACCATTCTTTAACGCACACAAAAATGCATAGATGGGTTTAACCCCTGAAGGACCAAGGAACCCACTTTGGGCTCTTTGAAAACTCGGGCAGGCTCTATTGACTTCATAGTTTGGAAGTTTTGCATGAAATTTTTAAGATGGATGCTACTCATCATAATCTACATGTGAAGCTTTGTTTCATGTCATTCCGATAAGTAATGCAAAAGTTAGAAGTTTTTTTTCAATTTCAATGTCAAACCGGGCAGCAAAAAATATATTCTAAAAAAACTAAAATTATTTTTTTGGAATTGTATAGATTGATACCTACTCAAAAAAAATTGAACCACTCAATTCCAAATAATGAAGTAAAAATTATGAGGAGTTTTATTTTGCGGGCAATGAAGGTAAAAAAAACATATAAAGTCATCTTTTGCTCTCAATTTTGAAAATTTTCAAATGAAAATGAATATATACGATACTAATTGTCTATTAGAACATTCCCACCATTGGAATTAACAATTTTTAAATTCTTCCAAAAGTTATTAGCATATTAGTTTTATCGTTCATTTAGTAATACCTTTCACTTTACATTTTTTTTAAATGGATACAAAAAAATTTGGCTTACATTTTGTTATATATGTTTTCAACCCACTTTCCAACATATTGTCTAAAATGCACAAGTAACAGGACATACGTGTTTTTTTCTAAAAATGTTGATAGACAAAACTTTACCTTTTGGAAGGACTAGAAAAACCTACATTTTGAAATTTAGGCACATTTATCTTGCAATTGGTGGGGATATTCATTCTAAAATTTTAGTACAATGTGCAAGTTAAACAAAGGATCCTAAGGTTGAGTTTGTTAAAAAATAAATATCAATGAAGATTTTGACCTTGCTTTGGATATGAGTATTTTGAAGCAGTTTTGGGCCTCTAAACACGTTGGTGTTAAAAAACTTTAACTAGTAATAGGCTCACATCACAATATCCATAAGTCTGCACATCCTTGATATTTACCAATTTAGAATGCAAAATGATGGAGACCTCCTTTAATCTTCATTTTATTAATTTTCATGACTTTCCTCCTCATCAGCTTCAATGTCTTCTAATCATCTTCAAAGTCATCAAGCAGTTGGCTAGTTGGCCAGTTGGCCTTCAACTCTTTTGCAAAATAACTTGATACATGTTCCTCCAATTGGAATCATTAGCTCTATACCATCCAATTCACGCAAACAAATACTTAGCATTGTCATTAACTTGTTTTGATGTTAGTTTTTTAAATTTGTCTTGGATTGGCATTCATAAATATTTGTGTGAGGCAAATCATTTTATATTTCTATTTGCAATATCAAATACTAACCTAGATCTAATTGTTGTTTTAGAAATTTGTTGGTGTCTCAAGGTTTATTTTAAAGTAATTGTATAGCTTATAAGCTACTTCTTGGTGGAGCACGTTGTGTTCAAGGTGGATGGCATCGTGTGTCCGACAATTGCACGACATTAATAATGAAATTTAGTGTTATGGTACCTATAGTTTAATTTATCCTATCTTGTAACTCATTCTAATTCTCATTTAGTTGACAATTAATGTTCATATTGGATATTGATTTTGTGTAGGGTCAATTAATGATACTAAATTTACTTTTTAAGTACTATTTTATTACAAATTCTTGAAAATCATTGAATTTTGAAGTATTCTGCGACCTTCAAGGGTTAATTAAAGTTGCAAAAGTGGGTTTTACGTGTTAGATGTGAAATATTAATTATTCCAATTAAGTTTTTTTTTTTTTATAACTTTCATAATTTTCTTAGTCCTAAAACTAATCCAAAAATTATTTTAATGGAGAGTTCACACTATCCTCTCAAAAACACTAGACACAAAAAATTTAGAAGGTTGGTTAAGGGCCAAAATATAAAAATTAAAAATGTCAACAATGCCAACCAAAGATGCCAATTATATCACATATAGATATAGATATGTAGATAGATAAATGTATAGATATGGGTACCGGTATATGGATAAGGATACATAGGTACAAATACATCAAATACAAACATTATTCCATCATTATTTGGAACTTTCAATCTCTAAATTATAGTATAAATGAATTATTTGAGGCATGCTTGAAAAGATTGATGAATTAAAGAAATGCTGTTATGTACATTCAATGGCCATTCACTCATTTACATTAAGTCCAAATGACAAAGAAGGTTGAAGAGCAGATACTAAATATAGGTTTGGAGAAGCCCATTGCATACAAATTTCTTGTTGTAATGTACTTGCGCAATTTAAAATGTACATCTCAAGATATTCACCTACAATGGACTTGCTCAAACTTGGTTCATAAATAGTCCCTTCTTCCATAAACCACCTCTACATTATAAGGATGAGGATGAACAAGAGGTGCTTAAATGACTCATATGTGACACATTTAAAGCACTTGAGTTAAAAAAATTTCAAGATACCTCTTCCCTTCTTTGTATAATTGGACATCTATTACTATAAACATGTCATCACGGGTCATAAATGCAAAGGATTACTTTAACCCCAATAGGACTAAAAAACCCATTTGGGGATTTTTGAGAATTTGTGCAAGCCTTATTGACTTCATGATTTGAGGTTCTTGAGTGAGAATTTTATGATGAATGCTAATCATTTTACATGTGAAGCTTAGCTTCACACTCATTCAATAAATATCGCAAAAATTTATAATTTTTAAAAATTCCAATGCCAAACTAGGGAGCTAAAAATATGCTCTAAAAAATACTAATTAATTTTATTTGATTGTATAGATTGATACCTACTCAAAAATAGTTGAACCATTCAATTCCAAACAATGTGGTGAAAGCTAAAAGCAATTTTATTTTGTAAGCAATGAAAGTAGAAAAAAACATATTAAGTCATTTTTTGAACTCAATTTTGAAAATTTCCAAATACAAACAAAAACACATGATATATATTGCTTACTAGAACATTCTCACCATTGGGATTTACAATTCTCGATTTTTTGTCAAAGTTATTAGATTTTTCTTTCATCAAGTACCACCTTCCACTTTATAATTTTCTCAAAGATGAACAAGATAATTTTCTCAATTAAATTTTTGTCCATTTATTCACAACCCATTTTCTAACATATTGACTAAATTGTACAAGTTTTGATCATACAAGTCTTTTTTCTAAACTGTTAAAAGACAGAACTTCTCTTTTCCAAAGGGCTACAGAAATTTACTAATTGAAGTTTGGGAACATTGAACTCAGTCAGTGAGGCTTTTCTCTTAGATTTTGGGAGGATGTACTTGAATATGTTAACAAAAGGATCCTACTGTTCAATTTGTTACAAAATAGATATACATGAAGATTTCAGCCTTGCTTTGGGTACGAGTATTTTGATTCAGTATTGGGTCTCAAAACAATGCAGTGTTTTAGGGGTTTGTCACCTCTCATTGCACACTATGTTACTTCAAATTGAAGGCATGTTATCTGCAGCTCGTATCTTCAACCTGCGCAACCACCTTCAAGAGATTTGAAATAAATCAACCCATGAGGCGTTGATAGTTATTTCATCAAATCAAGACTTACATTCATCAAAATAAGTAGAGTTTGAATCTTATGACTACATATGATTACATCAACTTCACAATAATATGCGATAATCTACCAACACTATCCTACTCTAAACAATTACGCTTCTGCCTTTCTGACATTCTCGAGACAAATCTTCAGGTGGCACTGCACAATTCTTCGGCAAGCAGTTCTGTACAAGATCCACAACCTTGCCAACTTGTAACAAGTAATTCCCGCAACTCCTCCATCCATTCGTAACATAATGCAAACTTTTGGGTCGAAATTTGTGGACTCCGGAAAGAGACACGGTAAAATATGATGACTTGACAGCACTTTTGCATGCACACTTTTCCAAAATCATAAATAGAGAAGCCCGCCAGCAACGACCGACTCTCGTTCTTGTTCCTGTCATGAAATTTGTCGCAGAGTGCGCCATATCTCTTCAAAATCATGCGGTGGAGCGCATTTAAAATTAAGTTCCTCTAGAGTCCTCGGGTGCTGAAACCTGTCACGACACAACAAGAACAGCATTTAAAGTAGCCGGAAAAAATATAGCTATAGCAGCACAGAAATAGTAAAAAAGTGGTCACTAACATGCGTAAAGAACCAATACGGTAGTCGTGACAGTACAATTTCAGTACCTTACTGCATAAATTAAATGAGAAAGTACATCCAATACGAGGTCCACAAGAGAAAAGAGAACCACGTCTAAGTCCTTTGGAAAGAAAGTGGATAAACTACAGATATGTGAACAGAAGCACAGAAATAAGAGCAACAGCGCCACTTGACATGATTACACATACCCCAGAGTGATAGCATGAAGACATGGTCGTTGTAATCCAGATATAAGCTTCCGCAAAGACCCATGATTTACTGCCAATGTTTTAGGTAATAGTTGACTCAATGCAGCACCCTGAGTGCCCCCGTAAGTATCATCTCCCAACAGTGGATAGGAAAGATATTGCGCATGCACCCGAATCTGCAGATTCTCATATGATCAGTTTTGTGATACACCCCTTGAATGCAAACCTAATGGTAACATGCATCCTGCGGATCTGTTCATTTCAAAAACAAGCATAAGGAAGAAGATAGACTTCAAAGCGTAGGTACCTGATGGGTGCGACCTGTTTCTAGTCGCCATTCCACCAACGCAGATCCGCCATTCGCTAGGACTTCAAGCACACGGAACCTGAAGACACGAACAAACATATATTAGGAAAGCATCACGTCGATTTGAGTGTTGGTTTTCGTAACAAGCAGGCTATGTCCAAACTTCCCTAGAAGAGTCTTCATTTTTAGAACAGGATACTCTTACAGTAGACCTTACCCCTTGAGGACTCCTCGAGGACCAAGGATTCATGGTTTTAAAAGACCAATTCAATCAGTGTTTTTTTTTTCATTTTTCATGAAGTGGCGAAGTGGCGATATTAAATGTTACGGTGGTGCTCCAAGTTTCAACGTTCATCCATATACTGGATAGAAAATGTGATACTACGTATCTATAATTCTATTTTCATTCACAATGTGGCGATTTCATCCAAGATTTTTCTTGAACTTGAAGTTTTTTGGCGATTTCATCCAAAATTTTACTAAAAATTTTCTATAGGCTTGGTGCTAGGTCAAAAATTTTGGTGCAATTTTGCACCAAATCGCCGGAAAAAAAAACACTGAATTCAATTGATCACATTGTGAAAAATATAATCCAGATGGGAAAATAATTATAACTTTCCATGTACTGATCGAAAAATAATCAAAAATTGGATAAAAGAAAGTCTTCGTATGACCCTAATCAAAACGGCGAATAAAATATGGGGCCAATTGAGGTCCTTGGATCGATACGGGGTTCATTTCCTCTCTCAGCACACAAGGAAAATCTACTGTAGATCATTAAACACATGTACCCTGGTAGAAAATAGTGCACCTGCTGGCAGCTGACCGAGATCTGGAGCTACCTGAGCTGCTACCTCCAGAAACGGGAATTGCTGCCATTTTTTTCCGATCACGTGGATCCCGACCTATAGGAATCTCCACACGACCAGAAGGCAAGGATGGCACCCCACAAGTGAGGCTTACATAAGAACGGCGCACACTACGGGCCTTGAATTGATCACACAGATGGGCATGTGTGTATTCATCCTGGGTGAGCGAAAAAACAGCCAACATCTCAGAACTGAGGTTAACAAAAAGAAAATGATTTTCATCTGTTTCCACATTAAGTAATTTCGATTCACAATTCAGTAACAAATCAAAGACTAAAGACACAGAATCTTTCTTTTTACATAATAAAGTGCACCAATCCCAAAAAGAAAATTTCAGGAACAACTGTGGCCATTTTCAGAAGGTAGAGTGATCCATCCTTAGAGCAGATCAGAAGCTGATAAACAATAAGTAGAAGAGAACAGGGAGCATTCTAGAGCTTCTCCAAACGAAGTATGGAACCAGGAAATAGGACCTGCACATGGTGAAACAAGTCGCTGCAAAAAATCTTCCGTATACACTGAACGTCACTAATCGATTCAAAAGGGTGCAAATACCCTAGCACCCCAAAAGTACCTTAGCCACGACAAGAAGCCCGCTCGTGCCTTTATCCAGACGATGCACGATTCCAGGTCTGAGAACAGGAGCTGGGCCTGACCAAGTGGTTAAAACGCCACCTGGGGCTTCCTCATCCATATCTTCATCCAATTCTTCCGAATCAACAAGAGATTTCCTCGTTGCCGAGCCACTGGAGTACCTCATAGCTGGTAGCCCGCAATGATGCAGAAGAGCATTGACTAAAGTTCCTCCCGAATGACCCGGAGCTGGATGCACAACCTGCAATATTCAAGTGAATATATTCAATACTAACTTTACATCTACATGCAGTATGGCTTTCAATATCTTCTTAAAACACCTTACAAACTACATTGCAGCTTCGATTTCAGCGTCAAAACTCCGTTCCACTAGCAGGGGTAAGTGTTTGCCTTGGACCGACGCACAGACCATGTGGGCTGGCTTGTTGATGACTATCACATGCTTGTCTTCATAAACAACATCTAGTGGGATGTCTTCCGGATTGGCATCCAGAGGCGCCCACCCGGTGAGTTCACATTCCACCACATCGCCTTGCCGCACCATGTGCGATCCCTGCACTTGAAAATCAACAGTGAAACAGGTAAGGTCAAGGGGTACCAAATTGCAACACAAACCTAAATTCAACAGTGCAAACAGTTAAGGTTGAGGGGTACGTAATTGCTACACATATCTCATTTCACCACCCCAAAACCTTGCACGATGAATGCATATGGATTTCGAGAACGCAACCCCCCTCCCCATCATATGGGTTTCAGGTCATCTCCCAATAAACCGTTGAACTCTTAACTTTCGCATATTGTATCCAAATAATCCATTCCGAGAATCCTCTTCGATTTCCTAACAAGAACATTTTAAAAACCAGATCGTTCTAATAACAGTAACAGTGCTCAACGCTAAAATTGTCGCTTCCAGGTGTGGTGACCATAAGCCACTCTCAATTTCAACGCCGCAGAAGGTCGGAAACCAAAGACTGCCTGTAGCAACTAGTAAACACAACCCTGAACCCTAAACCCGACCACAGAAACAAACGAAAGCTTCTTCATCGTCACCACTGAAGCACAACATACCTTGGTGATGGCTTTGCCGTTGACAAGAGTAAGCCCTTGCCGAATGTTGCTTTGCACGCGCGCCCTGCTCACCAGAGGCAATTGCCCCGCCAACCAAGCATCGAGTCTGGTTTTCGCAACCCCTTCCGAAACGGTTCCTTTAAATTCCAGGCTCCCCTCCCCCCCATCCACACTCTCCACCTGCGAAGCGTGGCACCAAACTCAAAATCAATCAAGCGACCAATGACTGACGGGATTGTTTAACTACATTTTGAAATGTATAACAATCCTTAGGAACTACACCTATAATCAAATTTAAGATCAAAGATCTGTTGACCTAATTGCAAACAAATATCAAAAACCCTTATTCACTTTGATTTTCAAATCTTGGTACCATCGTATTCAACGTCAAAATTACATACATTGCTATGTTTTTCGCCGAGGTTTGATTCCTCCGATTCAATGTGATGTTTTGTTTCGAGCAGTGGAACAAAATGTCCTCTTGTTTCAGAATTGAAAAAAAAAAAAAAAATCAAAACCATTCATGTAAACCGACCCGTCGAAGCGCGTGATCCTTGGCCAGGGAAGGAAACGAACCTCTTCCGCGGAGCATGAAGTGGTGGAAGCGCGACGCGCATTTAACAGCGGCCAAGTGCCACCATGACCGCAATTCTGCAAAGTTTTCTGCATCGGGGTTGCCGATTTGGGAATGCAGCGGCCAAAGCCACGAGACAAGAAGGCCGCTCTAGTTCCTGGCGCGCCATGAAGCTTCGCAAACGCTTGCAGCATTGCACGAGGCCACAACCACGACCTCTCAATCCCTCACAAACCTAAAACCCTAATCCCTAAAAAAACCCTAAACCCTAAAATCGCTTGCACGAAAGCTTGCAGCATTGCAAGAAACGACAACGACTAACACCCAAACCCTAAACCCTAAAAACCCTGAAACCCTGAAACCCTAAAACCCCGGTCGCGGTAGAAAGCTCAAGCTCCTTGGCCCAACGAGAGGTTGCCTGCTTCTTTACGAAAAACCCTACCGAACAAACAAACAAACATTGTTCGCATCTGAAAAGTGATGCTTTTGGGATGAGACCTGCAAGATTTTGCCCAAATCTGGCTTCAAATTTATGTTCTTTCAACTTTATGGTGTCACTTTCATATGGAATGAATTGGTCAAATCGGTATATCCATCCATGAAAATAAAATAAAAATTCTCAACTCCTAAATGAAATAATAAATGAGAGAATATGCAACTTAAGTAGATGCAAAACCTATATAAGCTCCCCAAATACTCAATCTAAGCAAATATATTAGTATAATGACAGGCAAAATGACTGGTTTGCTTTGTTGGCATTGTTGAAATTTTGTTTTTTGGACAAAGTATGAATTGGTTATAAATTTTTGAAGTGTGATGCATAATTGGTTCAATCCAAAGAGTCTCTAGGTTAAGGTAGGAGGCTCAAACTCCGACCGGGCATTAAAAGCGAACATGACTCAGAGGTACATTTTGCTTTCTTCAATGTACCAACTATGCACATTTCAAGAGGTGGTCACTTTTGATGACCACAAATGACCACTTTTTCCAACTTCAAAAATTTGTAACTAATTCCACAAAGGTTCAAAAAATATGAAACGACTTGGGTTAGATGTCAATTCCACTTGTCTTTCAAGGGAAATTTACTGAAAAATATTTCAAGATGTTTTACCTCCCCAAAATTCAGTTTCAGTGCTTAGATGGTTGCTTTATGGACCTCCTACCTTACCCCAAAATCCAACACAAAGTTTATCCATAAGTAAAGGCCATCTTACTCACCAACACTAAACATGGGTATTAAGGGGACCAAAAAATTAAAGGAACTTACCTTGCAGAGAATGCATGCAAAATGTAACCAGTGAACATGTGTGCATGAACAGTGACTAGTGAATATGTATAACCAATGAACATGCATAACCAGTGAACATTTGTAAATATTTATATAGTGTGAAGTGTCAATTTATTAGTATGGGTCCCCTTAAAATCCGTATTCACTATACAATAGTTGCAATATTTTCCAATGTAACCACAATATAAAGGTCTAAAAAAGTCACTTCCTGTGATGAATTTACACTAAAAAGATGGGAGTTTTTATTACACTCACTAATCACTTCATTACCATGGGCCAAGATATTGATTGTAGCCACTAATTCAACCTAATGTAGTCCAAATTTTAATTATTGAAAAATGTATCATGGATCAATGCAAGATTGTAACGGGGCATTTTGTCATGGGTGGTTTGGCCGTCATAGGGCCGTCATAATACTTAATAAGAACTATTTTAAATGTACCTCCTTATCAATAATCATAATTAATGCTATTAATTAATGTTGAATGGATTTCTTTTGGCATTTCCTAAAATGGAAGATGTCCCCTGTTATTGGTCCAATTATGAAATGGTATATGGTACAAACGATTAATTTAATGTCCCCTTTGGTATCTTAGGGATTAATGTGTCTTATTCCGTCAAATATGGGGAGTGAAAAAAAAAGGACACCCCTAGTAATGTAGGGGATAATGTACCTTCTTCTTTCAGATTCCAAGAGCAAGAAAGGTAGTTCACTCCAAATATCGTAGGGAGGAATGTATCTTCCTTCCTCAAAATTGAAGACTGAAAAGGACAAGCCATCCCCTAGTGTTGTAGAGAACAATGTATCTTTTTTCCTACAATTGAGGGGGTAAGAAAGAAAAGCCATCCTTGGTATCTTGGGGAACAATGTATCTTCATCCTCAAGATTTAAGGGATGAAAAAGACAAGCTAGTAAACATTGTTATGATTGTCTTAGATTTTACAATCAACATGCTACCCATTTTAAAATAGTAGTTTGATTTAGAATTCTAATGGTTTGATCACCTATAAATTGAAAGTATAACAAATCATAATATTTTAATTAAGGTTAAAGGGACCTTATTTATAACTTCTTAAGATTTTTGATCATGAAAAATGATGATACAAATCTAAAAATATTAGGCAATATAGGAATAAAATATAAAAATGATTGACTTTCACTATAAGAATTTCATTTTATAGACACATACAAACTGCATGTCTCATAGGCTGGTATATCTTAACACATATAATTAAGTCTGGGCACTCGGAAGTCATCACTTCCAATTCAAGTTCAAGTTGTGTGCGCAGTGAGGATCCTTGGAAGATAAGCCAACTTAAGTTACTGTACGCCTACTCAGTGGCTCTCCTCAATCTGTTGCCCGAATGCACTGGAAAGCGGCTACAGTTCCACATGGCGGAGATGCTTTGACTTTAAAATGGAGCAGCAAACTGAACTTAGAGCATCGCCACCCTTGCCCTGGATTGCTCCCTGGCCGCTCAAATCTAGGGCCCGCGCTCTGAAATTGCCCCCACTCTTGCCCCAAATTCCAAAAGTTAAAGCCCGGCCCCGCTCAAATATGTCATCAACCCGCAATCCTCGAGGGCCCGCTCTCCTTCTCTCCAAGCTTGGATTCTCCTTGTTTGACAATGTTTTTTTCTCCTTTTAGAAAAGTTGGAGCACTATAGCAATTCCCACCAATGAGAATGCAAAGTTATTGGAGATATGGAGAGCAAGGGTGGGGAAGGTGGAGCCCGGAAGGAGAATGGAGCCCGCAACAAGCCATATTGCGAGGCTAGTATTTAGAGCAAGGGTGGCGATGCTCTTACGGCAGCAGTTTCGACCGAACGAACTCGGGGATGCAGTTAGTAGTCTTTCCAGCTTTCTCAGCGCAAATGAATGGAGTGATCGACTAAAAATAGCAACTTGGTTGAGTTTTGTTTGACTTCGAAGTTTTGCAAACACCAGATTTTGGTGCCTCGGGCATTTAGGGGTTAAGTATTCATAGCATATACTCCCTCTGTCCCACTAAAAACCTCCAAAACTCTTCCCGTTAAGAAATTAACTATATTTTCAATCAAAGTGCCAAAAATACATTCATTCAAGAATAAATAACCCATCCCTTAGATCTATGCAAAATCTCAAGCTTAGACACTATCATTTAGGCACCCAAAAATTCATGTCAAAAGTGTGATATTTGAACATATTTTATAATTGTTGCCAGCTCTGTCATTTTAGATGATTTAAAGGGTGGTGGCTGCAATGGGATTGTAATGACATGTTTTCCAACCTAAATATCCAAAAATAAAAAAACTATCCCACTTTATGATCAAATTTTAATAGCACCAAAGTAGTCACCAAATAGGCTGTCAACACTACTATTTGACAAAGAAATTAGTACAAGGTGTCTCATATCGCCAAGGCCAAGCTTGCAAGGCCATGGGAATGCTTTTTGATTGTCTCACTTGCCCCCACAAGGTTGTTCAATGTAACAAACACTCACTAAACAATCAAAAACACAAAAAGGAGCTTTTTAGTGGGACAAAAATTATGCTTGATTTGGAGGTTCTTAGTGGGATAGAGGGAGTAACTTTCTACTGTTTTTCATTTTCATTTTTTCAATTGATGGCATTCAGATTCTATAATTTTCGACTCTGTAAACACTTTGGGAGGGACTTTACCAAGCCAATGAGTCTACATGAGACGCGTCAGTTATGCTACTGTAGCGTATAACTTTTAGTATACGGTAGTGAGCAACAAACTAACAAAGTAACAACACTACATATCTTGACTTAAATTGATCAGGAAGTCTTTATTGTGCAGCTCCTTATCACGGCCTTGTTGAGAAAAGCTAGAACTAACAACGGAACTACACGTACAAAAGGTCATGGCTCCCATCACTATATTGAAACAGTTTGTGTGGGGTCTTGTTGGTAGTCAAAAGGAGATTCAAGATTTTCTTGGTCTGCATTTAATTTCTAGAAGCCTTATGAATCAAGTATGCATATTCAAAGTGTTGTAAATTAGATGTGCCCAATGCAATTGACTAAGGCTCTCATGAATAGACTTACTGAGCTGACTGCTCGCCAAAACAATCACATTTTGCGATTTTTTTTATTATTATTATTTTTTAAAATAAAATTTTAATATTTTCTTAAGATTAATTTTTTCTTTTTTAAAATAAATTTTAAACTCTTAAAACTCGGTTCCTGCGCCACTACCACTTCAATTTTAGGTGGGCAAGAATAGGGGGAAAATGATTTTTTCAGCCCGAAAAAATCAAATTTTAGGGTACCTTGGAGGACTAGGAAGCAGCCCTCCGGAGGCCTGAAATTTTCTCTAATGGATGAAATTTTCTCCAACATGCAAACTGCAAAATGTAAATATAAGTTTTTCAAAGTGTGTTTCTCAAGTAGCCTAAAGGAATACTTAGATCTCGCAAACAATATAAAGTACATGCGAGAGTACATGGCCATATTAATAATACTATAATTACATAAAATGATCATTTATGTATTTTTTAAATAGACCTTATTCATCATAGATATGAAAATAGTCACGGTTGAAATGATTTTACATTTCAAATGCAATAGAAGTTCTTATTATGTTTTTGAATTCACTTATATATTATTAAGACAATTGCTAAATTAAGCTTTCATTCTAGCTAGGACAATTCTAATAGTTATACTAAAATAAATGTAATTATCATGTAAAATTTTCCAAAGAATTTGTTTATGTAAAAAATAAAAAAAGAACTTTTAAAGTATGAATTTCATCCTTTGTACAAAATCAAGCCTAAAGTCAAATTTGCTTTTCAACCCCAATATAATATTCTAAAAGAAGAAAAAAAAAATTTACCTCTTTCTGAGACCTAATATTTTTATAAAGTCTAATAGTAATAAAAAAAAATGAACATTGAGGTTTGTTTATTTGAAACCCTATACCAAGGTCTACCAATGTTGCAAATCAACATTCTTCTTGAATTATAGAGTGTTTTTTCTTCAAAAATAAATTTTCTGCAATTATTGAATGATTTTGTGATGTGGAACATTACTTGGTAGCTCTTTTACTACTTAGGCCATCTTTTAGGCAATGAAATTTGGAAAATTCTAATTTTTTTTCAATTTTTTTCTTTAAGAAGTTTCCATTTCATGTTGCTCCAATTCAAACAATCTACTATTTTAATAGTAGAACTAGTCATTTTTGAGATTTTGGTAAATAGAGTGATGTTGTTTGGATTTTATTTTTTACAAAGGAATAAAGTAAAATCCATTGTGTATATATAAATTTTTCACAAGTAAATTCTAATTCTAATTATTGGTGAATAGTGTTCAACAGATGTATGTACAATACATCAAACTAAAAGATGCAAACTAAATTCTACAACTTCTACTTGTTATTGAATTTTGAAGTTGAAATACAACCACATACATAGAGCACCTAGTGGAAAAAGGCCTTTCCTAATTTTAGCACTTTGATCTCAAAAATGGTTAAGAATTTTAGTTTGAAACTTTAAATTTGTGTTCTACATCAAGTTGATATTAAGATCATACAATTATAATTTTCATTTTAAAATATTTTGTCCATAGATAAATCTTGACCCAAAAGAATGCATTTTCTTTGTTGCATAGTTCAGATTACAAAAAAAAAAAACATTCAACCTTAAACCTCTAAAAAACTAGCAAATTTTTGGTAATATAGAAATTTTGGGTAGGTACATGTGACTAGGAATTTGCATATTTTAGGCTGAAATATAAATAGAAGGTGGGGACAATGAATATCTTTCATATACACTAAATTTCATGACATTTGGAAATATGAGTCAAAAGTTATGGCCAAATATGTTACATCTTTCCCAAGCTAGGCAAGCTGGGCAAATAAAAAAAATCAATTTTTTTTAAACAAAAATTTGAAATTGGATTTATAGAATCATATATACATGGAAAGCTTTGAATCATTCCATTTCAATCAATGAGTCAAAAGTTATGAGGAAATTTTGTTTGCAAGCAGTTGTAGATTTTCTATTCTAAAATAAATTTTGAAGTTCTTTATCTTACTTAATTTTCAATATTTTTTGAAAAAAATAAAATCATATGATGTAGATTGTTTATTACAACATTACAACCATTGGAATTGGCATTTTGCAATTCTATAACTAAATTCTTAACAATTTAGTATTTTGAATCATTCTCCACTTCTTTCTATTTACTATTTTTTTCCTATATGTTGTATAATTCCAAATAATGTGAAAATTTTCAATCAAGTAGCCAACTTATCTAGAAAAAATAATTCAAAGAAGCACCACCATTTAGGACATTTTTTCATACAAATGTGAGCTTGTGAAGTGCAATTGCTTGTTTTTGTGTAGGGCCAAAAAAATGATTTCAGTGGATTTGAATGCTTATATCTTGCAATCCATGCGTTGGAAATTTTTGAAATTTTTACCACGTGTTCATAAGTCATCATAATACAAGAATCTACAATTATATGTGTCTAAAAATTTTTTTTTTCAAAAATTTGATACTTGTATTAAAAATAGCAATTTTTGAGCGTTTTCGGTGAAAACAGTCATGGAACTTTAGAGGTTAAATTGAAGGGGAAAAGAAAAGAAAAGAAAACAATTATTAGATATTTCCTTCTAACACGACCCCCCCCCATTTGGCGGGAGTTTTTGAATTCACTTTACAACTGATGATTTTTCATTTATGGTAGTCTGCTCTAAAAGCAACCATGTTCTAAATGCCACCCACCCTATCTAGAAAGGATTGACATGTTGCTTGAAATATCTTCTACTATCAATGATGTATTAAAAAAGCTTTAATGGTCGCTTTAAGAGTGGACTAGTTTAATTGCACATGCAGTTTGTTGCCACAATCAAGACGTAGGAAGATGTTAGGTAGAATACTCAGCTTACAACTACCCATATTTGCAATTTGGATATCTTGTGCAATGCGCTTATTGTTGATTGTATTTTTCAGAGAAAGAATTAGTTGAATTGAGTGAAATACAAGTGGAATCATATCAATCTAATATGAACTGTAATTGATATCAATTTTCAAATAGGTTTGGTGCAAAAATATTAAAACATTAGTAGGTGGGATCATGAACATCTTAAAAAGGTTCAAAATCAATGACCTACCACCCTAATTCCATTTGATGAGTGTTTTAAAACCAGAAGTTTGAACATCCTAAGAGCACCTCAATTATTAGCTAAAGCTACAACTTAGTTTGAATTTCTGACAAGCATTTATTCACAATTAACCCCTAAAGTTCCATAATTATATATTCACCAAAAACGCTCCAAAACTGCCATTTCTAGTACAACTACCAAATTTTTGGAAAAAAAACAATTTTTGACACATGTAACCGTAGGATCTTGGAGATTGATGACTTGACAACATGTGGTAAAAATTTAAAAAAATTCCACCATGTGGATCGTAAGATATAAGCATTCAAATTCACCAAAATCATTTTTTCAAACCTGCGAAAAAATGGGCAGCCGCACTTCACAAGCTCACTTTTCAATGAAAAAATGTTGAAAATGGTGGTGCTTCTTTGAATTCAGTTTCCTAAACAAGTTGGCTATATACTTGAAAATTTTCACGTCAGTTGGAATTGTACAACATATAGGAAAAAAATAGTAAGTAGAAAGAAGTGGAGAATGGTTCAAAACACTAAATTGTTAAGAAGTTAAGTATGGAATTGAAAAATGCCAATCCCAATGGTTGTAATGTTGTAATAAAAAATCTACATCCTATAATTTTATTTTAATCCAAAAATATTGAAAATGGAATGAAATAATCGACTTGAAAGTTTATGGAATGATTCAAAGCTTTTCTTGTATATATAACTCTAGAAAACCAGTTTCAAATTTTTATTTTTGAAAAAAGTATTTTTTTTTATCTGCTCGAACTGCCCAGTTACAAAAAAAGTAACATATTAGGCCATAACTTTTGACTTGTATTTCCAAATGTCAAGAAATTTTGTGCATATAAAAGATATTCTTTGTCCCCACCTTCTATTAAAAATTTAGCCAAAAATATAGAAATCTCCATTTACACGTACCTGCCCAAAATTTCTATACAACCAAAAAACATAGTCTGGTCCTTTAGGGGTTAAGCTTACTTATACCAACATTTACTGAACCACATCTTTATCAACCTTAAACTATCCTTAAATAGATGTGAACTTGATGTCATTCTTTGACAATAGCACGCAATTGCTTATCCAAAGAAAATGACTTACATACTCTTTGCACATCTTGTAGAATATTTGGTGAGGCAGATGGAGGACTTAGACGACGAACGTTTGCAAAGTGATTTGAATATGTATTAGTGAAGTACCATATTATGTAGTGTGCTTCTGACCTTCTAGTTGTAGGCATTTATATCTACTTCAGTGTTGAGTTTAGAGTAACATGCCTGTAAATGAGTGTTGAGTGAAAAGTGTACAAGGTTTTCTTGAAGTAATTCTAAAGTGATTCATTTATTTCACAAATATGCACTGAGCAATTTTTTCTACAAAGACAAAATGATAATTTTCATTATCCTTACCTCCCTCCAACATCTGAAATTGACCATTTTGACTGCTATACGAGCCAAGTGCAATGTCGCACCCTCCAAGTGCAAAAATGTCTAATTCGGTGTTGCACATGTGAAAGGTGGACAATTTATTGTTTTTAGAAAATCTCTTTGTTGGGTTGTATAACTTTAATAGAAGTCCTTATATTGCAATTTTGTACTTCAAATTTTCATTTTTGGGCCAAAAATAGTACTAAATTCCCCCAAATGACCAAGGTAGACATCCAATTGGAGGTTGTTTAGAAATAGTAATTTTTTTTAAATGCAAAAAATTACTTAATGTTTGAAACTTTGCAAAAGTTATGAGCAAAAAAACACCTATCCATGGTCAAGTGGACAAAAAAATGGACAAGGTTTTCTTGCATTCACCCAAATATATTGTATTTGATATGAATTGTTTCGCTTCTTTTGAAGGATAATAATTTCAAAAAATTACATCCATAGATAGTTGCAAAATGAAATTTGAAAAAATGATTACAAACTCATCTTTTCAAAAAATTGTAGACTTTAGATGACATGAAATCTAGGCAATTCTAACATCATTGTGTTGGACTTTGGAGGTGTATGTTGACCATTAGTTGGTATTGGACCCTATATTCATCAATACAAGAAAGTCATTCAATCCCTATAGTTGCCGCAAAAACCTTTCAACTTTCTCATTATTATTTTTTAAATTCTATTTTTTCCAAACATGTCTTTCATAAATTAATAAATCCTAAAGTTTTTCATTGGTACTTTGAAAAAACTTTTCAACTCCCTCAATTGAAAAGATCCCCAATTGGCTTTGTAGGCTTCATTTCATAATTTTTGTCCTAACTTCATTTCACATCTTCAGCATGGCTTCAAAATATCATTAGTTTTGTGATGGCTTCAATTTTAGTCACAACTTCAAATGACCCTAAATTTTGCAAATTGCACCCTATATTTGTCAATATAGAAATTCCGAAGGGTACTCAAAAAATTGAATAAACCATTTTCAACTTAAAAGGTGTAACTAGAATTTAGTAATTTATGTGTTTGACAACACATACATATATACAAACATTCATAACATTCAATAGCCTTCAAAAAGAGTGCCTTTTCTTCTCTAGAAGTCTCATCCACAAAATTCATCCTCACATCATTAATGTAAGCTTTGGTATCGGGATAGTGGCAATACATTATGGTATGCTCCATTTTCTTTTGTTAATTATAGGACTAGACCTACAAATCAACAAATATTTGTAGAGAAAGATGGTTTGACAAAAATCCAAAAAATCCAATAAGTAATACACTAATGCAATCTAACCATTTGGCATCAACAACTTAATTTTGGGTTTTCTAGTAAGAAGACAACTTTTTATATACACATGGGGTGGTAGAAGGTAGAACAACCCATGTGGGATAATTCAATTAGAATTTGTAGTTTCTCAACCACTCATAGTTAAGTCAAAAGTAGGAATTATGTTTGAAGTAAAATTTCAAACTTCATTTAGGTATAGTAGAATATTTTTCTCAAAAAATTTTGAACTTAGAAAAGTTGGTAAATGAAGATAACTTTCATCTCCAAAAACCCGTTTGATATTTCAAGCCCCCAATAAAAAGTTATGGACAAAATTCAAAGAGGATGTTTAAAAATGTTAAAGAAAATGTCGATTCCCACCCCCCTCTAAAATTTGTCCATAACTTTTGATTGGAGACTCAACATCCCATATGGATTTTTGGAGATGAAACTTATATTCATTTAATAAATTTTTGCAGTTCAAATTTTATTAAGAAAAGTTATCTTATTATGCCTAAATGAGGTTTGAAATTTTACTTCAAACAAAATTTCTACTTTTGACTTAATTATGAGTGGTTGAGGCTTCTACTCATTCTAATTTATACATCCCACATGGATTGTTTTACCTCCTACCACCCCAAATGTATATGTATAGCTTCTCTTTTTACTTAAAAACTCAAAATATAATTGTTTTTTATATAAATACAAGCTAAATGCTTGGTTCATTTTTATTTTTGTTGTCTGTTTTGAAACTTTTGGTTCATTGTTTTGAATGGGTGTAGAATGCTTCTTTTTCTTTTAATTTTTAACCCCTAAAGGTTTTTGACTATATTTTCACCAAAACAGTTCCAAAACAGTTCCAAAACTGCCATTTCTAATACAAGTACCAAAATTTAAAAAACAAAACATTTTAGAACACATTTAACTGAAGGATCTTGTAGTACACTGGTTTGAAAAGATGTAGAAAAAATTTCAAAATTTTCCACCGCATAGATTGCAAGATATTAGCGTTTGAATCGACAAAAATGCTTTTTTTGTCCTTGCAAAAAATCGGGCAGCTGCACTTCACAAGGTCAGATTTGTATGAAAAAATGTCCAAAATGGTGGTAACTCTTTGGATTCATTATTCAAGTCAAATTGGTTACATGCTTGAAAGATTTCGGATCATTTGAAATTGCACAGCATATAGGAAAAAAATAGTAAGTAGAAAGAAGTAGAGAATGATCCAAAATATTAAATTGTCAAGAATTTATTTATGAAATTGAAAAATGCTAATCCCAACGGTTTTAATGTTGTAATAAACAATCTACACACAACATTTTTATTTTTTTTCAAAAATATTGAGAATTGAATTAATTAAAGGACTTCAAAGCTAATTTTAGAGTAGAGACTCCATAACTACCTTCAAACTAAAACTCCTCATAAATTTCATCTCATTAATCAAAATGAAATGATTTAAAGCTTTTCACACATATATAAATCTAAAGAACCAATTTCAAATTTTCAAAAAAAGTGATTTTTAAGAATTTTTTTGAGCTGCCCGGGCTGCCCGCACTTTGTTGAAAATGACATATCATACAATAACTTTTTAACCATGTAGTCAAAAGTTATGAAAATTGTTGGGCCTAAAAGCTACTCTTTCGGCACATGTTGTGTAAAATTTTCAAAGAAAAAAAATAAAAACTCTATTTGTATTGAGTTGCCCAAAATTGCTATGTTGCCAAAAAATGGTGTTTGGTCCTTTAGGGGTTAATTTGCCTTGTATAGTTGTGGCCAACTGACTTACTTTAGTTCTTTGATAAAATCGATGTGTGTACAATTGCTACTGATGGTGTGTATACTCCACACCATTCTATTGGAGGGAAGGCATTGCTATTGAATGTTATGATGTATCACTATTCTACATGAAGGTCAGATTTAGACATAAATTAAGTATTTTTTGGGATGTCTAAATTTTCAAAAATATTACAAGTGAAAATTTGGGAAGATTACAAGTGAATTTTGGAAAATCCTAGCATATACCACTTGCCGAATCCCTATGCGCCTGAAAAAGAAACTAATTTGGCACTTCACTGCTGAATCAGACCTTCACATACAGTATTCTACTTAACTCTAAATATAATCTAGATATTAACATACATTTAGGTGTTTATAATAATTTTATTGTATTGTATTGTTGTATGGAATATGGATTGTATGAACACGCTTTCCTGACATGTCTTGGAGGTCACCAACTTGGCACTTCTTCAGCATATTTAAGGTAGAAGCACCCAAAACCGTCAAAATAAGGAATTCAGCATACTTGGAGGCACCATTTCAGAAAATTAATATTTTTGTGGTGTTAGCGAGAGAAAATCATGAATTTCCAAAAAAAAAATTAGATTTTTCGGACTTGACATGTATTTTCTATGAATTTTCAAAGTTGCAGTCCCCTAGACCACTGGAACCGTCATGTAGGTGGACCCAAATCTGAATTCTGACAAATTCAGCACTTATCCAATCACAGTGAAGAGAGGAGAAAACTTTGTCACATGTCAAAGACCATTCAATGGAAGTCTAGGGACAAAGATTAGGTACAGGGATGCTTTTGGGTGTTTCTACCTTAGGGAAACTTATCAGAGTGAACTTAACTTATAAGAGGTTCACACCACCTGGAATAGGCTTCTCTGCAGACATCTACAGGAACAAAGTTAGTACCGCAACATATTCAATCAAATGAAATGCGGATCCAGGACTCTAGTAAGGCATACTTGATATTAACTAACAACAACGGCAAGGAGATTTTGAAAATGATACTTTGACATTTGTGGGTTCAAAAGCGTCAGCATACCCTTCATCAAGCTCCCTGTATTCGATCCTATCACGACATTTTTTTTTTTTTTTTTTGATAACAAATGGAAACCATTGTATTAAGTGAAAAAAAGTAACCGCCAAGCCAAAGGCTGGACAAATGAAGAGAAGATGAGCAACAAAAAGAAATGAGAACTAAGAGAACAAACAAAGAGGAGGACCCTCTTTGTTCCACCTAATAGAGTAACCGACCCTAGTAGCAAGAGTTGGAGATTGTAACCAAATACTAGAGAACTTGGTCCAAATCCTATCGGAATGTTGAGGACTACGTTTAGAAGCAAGGTCTGTCTTAAGAGCAGCAGCCCGTCCTGAGTCAAGGAGGGCACTCCAAAGAGATGTGTGGAGAAGGACGGTAGGCCAACGATCTTGGGCAAAAACCATATGATTACGCATGATCCAGCATAGCCATAAGGCAGCACCACGAACAATAGACCATATTGTGTGTACTCTATGGAACAATCTAGGTGTAGGAGTCCCAAAAATACATTGGATGGCATCCAATCTCCGGTGAGGGCCTAAAACTGGAGACGCGCCACGGATATGATGCATCATCGATAGTGCATAGTCCCAAATTTCTTGGGATCGCGAGCACTCAAAGAACCTATGTATAGGTGTCTCTATGACAAGAGAGTTGCAACAAACACAATTCGCATCAATCCCTGGAGCAATTTGAGCCCGCCATGAGTTAACAGCGACGGCATTATGCCAAATTGACCAAATGAAGGCCGCGTCCTTTTGAGGGCGGGCTTTGATCCAAATATCTCTCCAACATGGGACATAGGAATCCGGAAGGAGGGTGGGCCATTTCGCTGCTACGGGACGCTTCAGTTGGGTCGAGGTTGTAAGTAACTTACGACCAAGGGCAGCCTTATACTCTATGAGCGGTTTGCCATTGGACCACTTCCATCGCCTTGGATCATACTGAAGAGACTGAATAGGACCTGAGAACAAGAGCTTGGGTGGACGTCTTCTTCCTTTCTTAACTTGGACAACACGAATTCTCCACAAAACGCCTCTATGAACCGAGGCAACTACTACATTCGGAAGGAGAGATAACTGCCTAGAGTGGATGCCCACGGTAGCACGAGTAGAATCACCTCTCAAAGAAATATCTTGAATTTGGGAACCGAATAACATAGAATTGGATTCAGACACCAACCATGTGGTCTCTGGAAGTGCGTCATCAGGCAAGGAGTAGAGGCTGGCCCAATCCCCTATAGAGGCTAAACGTGACTGGTCATTTAAAAATTGAAGCCAAGTATGAGGGATCTGAGAGATCAGAAAGAACCAATGGTGGCGCTCCATAGTAGTAAATGGGAATTCCTCTGAGATGGTCTCCCATGTCTTAAACTCACTGGCATTAGCATCCCATAAATCTCCAATGGTCCGAAGTCCTGCCCTGGCAAAGACTCATGCTCGATCAACAGAGAAATTAAAATTGGAACCTATAAAGCTTGTTGACCACCAAATGCTAGTAGAGAGAACCTCAGAAGCATTAGTAGGTGGAACTAATTGAATGTGTTTCACAAGCTTCTTCCATGCTGAGGAGATGTGATTCCACACTCTCGACCCTCTGGACACTGAAGGTCTTTGTACCATAAGCCACGCAGCAGAAGAGAACCAAAATCCAGACTTTGGGTGTGGTTTCATACGATGAATTCGGTATCGAAGAAGAGTCTTAAGTCCAGAAATACCAGGTTCTATGGCATACAAGATCCACTTAGCTAATAAGGCATTGAGGGATACTTCTGGGTCAAGTAGTTGGAGGCCGCCAGCTGATTTCGGCAAGCAACAATCTTCCCAACTGACCCTGGTCCGAGACAAATGTTCGGAGCCACTCCACAAATAGTTGCGCATACTACCCCTAGCTGTCCTAATGGCTTGAATAGAGCCACACCAAATTGCCATGAAGTAGTAAATAGACGAGAGGAGAATTGCATGTATCACAATTGCTCGCCCAGCCAAGGAGAGGCGCTGGGCTGTCCAATACTTCAACTTCTTGGTAATCTTCTGTTGTAAAAATGTGTCCACATCAGCAGTCTCCAATGAAACACCAAAAGGAGCTCCTAATAATTTAGATAGAGAATGAGGAGGGGCCCAAGTAATCCCAAAATCATTCAGCCAGTCAGGGGGAGGGATATGTGAGAACCAATATCCTATACTCTTGGTCCAGTTAATAACCAGACCTGATGCAGAGCCAAAACGGTGAATGAGATCCACCGTATTCTTCAAGAAGATTTCTTGGCCTAGAATAGAGACCCCATTATCATCTGCGTACTGAGAGAGGAGTTGATGGTCCTCTGTCTCGGGTAGTTGGATGCCCTGTATTTTACCTAAACGTTGATCTTCCTTGGCAGCCATGTTGAAGGCTTCTCCAACCAATAGAAATAGGTAGGGAGCCAAAGGACACCCTTGGCGTACTCCACGCCGGATGTTGAACGAGCTCGAAATTTTACCATTAATTGAAACAGATGCCGAAGCATCCTAGAGTAACATTTGGACAATGTGGGTGAAAGCATTAGGGATGCCTATCTTCCTCATAACACCAAAAAGAAAATCCCATGAGACTGTATCATACGCCTTTGTAAAGTCAAGTTTTAGGAATATAAGATCTTGATGAGAGTCTTTAGCCCACTAGATAGTCTCATACTGTAATAACACATTATCCAATATGTATCTAAGCGGCAAAAAGGCAGACTGATCCGGACTTATGACCTCTTGAAGTAAGCTCTGTAATCTCAATTGAAGTGTTTTTGCCAAAATCTTATATGAGACATTGAGCAAAGTGATCGGCCGCCAATTGGATAGATTGGCTCGGTCGCCTTCTTTATAAAGAAGAGCAATTACCCCAGATGTCATCCCTGCAGGAAGCCGGCCTTGAACTATTGATGCCTAAATCATACTAGCATAATCGTCACCTATTAAATCCCAAAATTTCATGAAGAAGTCAAGAGTAACCCCATCAGGTCCTGGACTATGACTTGAGGCCATTTGTTTCATAGCCAAATAGAGTTCATCTTTTGAAAGCGGTGCTTCCAATTGACTGGCCATCTCCGGGCTGAACTTGTTAAAAACACATGAAAGGATGGAGTCCCGATCATTAACAATCTGAGGGGTTATTGGTTCTTGTGAGTAAAGCTTAGAGTAAAAGGTAGAACAAATATGATCCATTTCATCGATGCCCTGCCTAGCTACTCCTTGATGGTCAAGAAGCTCAGTAATGGATGACATCTACGGAACCTCCCTGACGGCTTGGAAGAATTCAGCTGTAAGGCGGTCACCAAATAATCTCCAGCGAGCCCTGGATCGCACTTTTCTACCTTTGAGTTTGCGATTCTCAAAATTGGCTAGTTCAGACTTGATGTAGCTAACTTCATCTTGTAATTGGGACGAATGTGGGTCTAGCTGGAGTTGGCCGTTTCTTTGGTCAAGCAGCTTGCAAAGCACCGTCTCTTGTTCTTTTAGTCGATTGGCCTTCCGAATACAAAACCTGCGATAATTGCGGATTACCAGCTTGAACTTCGAGAAAAAAGGAGTCTCTTGCGGTACTGATGACCAAGTCTCTCGAATGAGGTATGCAGCTTCATCTAGGAAAGCAGAGGACATTATCCATCTACTGGGCCGGGATGTGACAGGGGCCAACTCAAGGATCACTGAGACCGGACTATGATCCGAGCGAGTATGGTCTCCACGAATACGGTATTCAATAAGCTTGCCGCTGTTGGCAACAAGATCAGAGAAAATGTAACATCTGTCCAATCTTGCCAAGACTCTTGCTCCATCACTCCTAAGGTTGTCCCACGAATATGACATGCTTGGAGAGGTTTGTGGGGACTCTGAGACTTGAATGGTATCTTTAAGAGAATTGAAAAGCAAACGTTCTGGTGCAGGTAAAATTTTACCACAAGAAGTGGACTTGTCCACTCTATGTTCCACCATATTGAAGTCTCCTAACATAATCCACCGGCATGATGTTGGTAGTTCATTTCTCATAGTCTCCCACAATAAACGGCGCGATAAGGAATCACAAGGGGCATAAACATTAATAAATCCAAGATCCCCACCTTGAATTCTTGATAAAATGAGCCATTGAGCTTTGCCACCAAGTATAGACCCTGACTAAGAGATCAAACTTGACCATCTAGGGGACACTAAAGTTGCTAAGCCCCCTTTGCCGGCTAAAGCTCCATTAGCAGTATAGCCTGGTTTTGCTTCTGTGAACAAAGTGGTTGCCCGTTTCCACAATATTTTTCCAATATTGGATGCGCTAGCGCCTCGGAGTTTATGCTCCTGCAAAAAAAGAATATCTACTGGATCTCTATGAATGTAATTTCTTAGATTATCTACTGCGGTAGGATCATTTAACCCGCGGACATTTTGAAACAAAATTTTAAGTTTCATAAGCCCCGTGGATCAGGAGTTTGCCGAGCGCTCCTTACGCAGTCTCTAGATTGGGTCCGTCTAAGTTCCCAAGAATCAAGATTAGGATCAGTAGCCACTACTTCAATTCTAACTAGTGGAATTTGGGCCTGCCTTGCCGTATTTCTCAGTTGCCTAGCAGAAATTCTGATTTGGGGTTGAATTCCAGAAGAAGATGGATCAATCACAGTCCATTGCGGCAGAGAGCCCGTGATATGGTTGAAAACCTGGAGAGCTAAGTTTGTCCCAATATCAGGCGGTGGTGATGGTGGGCTAGAGAGTCCACTAAACTCAAATAAATTACTCTGCACATTGTTGGTTTGAGCGTCGTTCAACACAAGATCAACAGTCTCGTTAACATACCCAATTGATGGGCTGTTGGGCGACTCAGGGATAATAATGACTGACAAAGTGGGATTTTTTTGGCGAGAAGGAGAAGATACTTCTCGGGAATTTTGAGCTCTAGTTTGGCTGCGGGTTACTCGAAGGGAAGGAGGTGCTATGGGATCTAGGGGGGGTATTCTGAGGGCAGGCAAACTTGAGGAAGGAACATGAGGATTTGACGGAGATTTGTTGGAAGCAGGTTTCAACTGGGAATGGAGGTCAGCGGAGGAGGAGAGAGGAGGAGAAAGTATCAAGGGAGATTTGGAGATTTCTATTCTATCAGAGGTAAAGTTCTCTTGCTGTTTGGTGGGATCTAAGTAATCTGTTATATGGAAGGGGTTATGGTGAGCCATAAGAGGAGGGGGAAGGGGAAGGCCAGACTTAAGATAATTGCGCACTTCCGCAGTTGAGTAGTTGGCACTATAGTCTGGGTATTCGTCTGAAGAGTGCCGTGAGCGGGATGGAACCTGGTGGAAAACTAAAGGTTGATCAGGGTGGTTGGGATCATCCCTCCTTCTTTCCATCGAAACCCTCCGTGCCCAATAGTGACTGGAACTGGCTGGGGTGGGGGATTTCCTAAAAGAGCGCCCATGTTGACGAGGTGGAACTGGGATAAAACCGTCTTCATCAGGTAATGGATTAGATCTAGTAGGAAAGCTACGGGTACTACTATGGCGATTGAAGCGCCGCGAATCTTTTTTGGAAGTAGATTTTTTTGGCTGTGAGACTCGGGTTTGCGGTTGAACTATGTCTGGGAATGGAAGGTGGACCTGAGGTTGTAGTACTGGACTACGGTTGTCCAACTGAGAGCTTTGTAAAGGGGTATGGAAATGGCTAGGGCACTGATCAACTGGATGGTTGAAGGCAAAGCAGCGGTAGCATTGGAGAGAGGGCTCCTCATAAAGAATTTGAAGCTCAATCAATCCTCCTGATGGGTTGGCAATTTGGATTTTGGGTATCCAACCTTGGGACAAATCGAGCACTACACAGTAGCGGTGGAAGCTAAGTGCTGAATCAGGGATATCTCTAGCCACGATCGTGCCAAGAGATTGTATGATGGCTTCCGAGCAAGAGATAAATTCTAAGGGAAGGTTCATGATCGATAACCAACACGGGACAAATGGCCCAATTGGAGAGGTATGATCAAATGAAGGTTGCCACCTCTGATAAGTGGCTTCCCCTCCTGGGAACTGATGAAGAAAAAGATCCAGGGCTTTGTCCACAGCTTGGCGGCAATCAAGCTTCACATAGTGAAATCTACCTCCTGTTGGTTTGTGAAGCACAATATAGTTTGGGTAGAGTAGTCGGTCTAGATCCTGAAGCCAAGCCTTCTTAATTTGATTCCCAACCGGCCCCCCCACAAAACTAGCAATAACAACATGCTCCTTGATGTGTAAGGTTTCTTGTGAAAGAATGGCTAAATCAACACAAGACTGCGAAAGTATCTTACTAGGCTGAACGAGAAGTCCAGCCCAATTGCGAATAAGAGGGGAGGGGAGAGATTCTCCCTCAGAGCTAGAGAATGGATTGAGAAGCTTGGCCAAGGATGCTGATGAATCTTGCCCTTGCTGGTCCTTTTGGTGACTGCTTCGCACTTCTGGCACTGCTGACCGAGGAAGATTCATATGAGTAGTAGGTGGGACTACTGCATCACGCCTCTGATTGCCATAAGATACTGGTTGTCCTTGATCATTGCGCCATTGTGACGGGTCTGCTTCCCTTGTCAGACCATGAGCTCTGAAATGCTCCTCTAGATTCTGTTGTCTTAAGCTGAGGTTCCTAGCATGCTGGCGATGCAAGTGCAGAAAATGATCACCTGTATGGGGACCATCTCGAACTGCATCCCTATAAGAACCCATGATGAACTCCAACCAACTGTAGAACTACTAAGAGTACACAAAATAATAATAACAAAGTTTTAATGAACCAGTGCTATCGAAGCTAACTATATAAATCTGGGTTGTTCAACAAGAACGACCACTCGTACACCCTTGGTGTGCACAGATTGACATAGAGAGCAGCACTAATCCAAAGTGTGAAATGACTTGTAAGTACAAGAAGGCTCCACCGAAACACTCATCCCACCTCTCAACTTTTAAATTTTTTTTTTTTTTTTTTTTAAATTTTAAAGTTAGGGTCCTGTAGAAGCTGCGTTGAACAATGGATTTCAGCAACACCTAAACCCTAAATCGCCTAACTGAAACTAAAATCTAGACGAGTTAGGATTTTGGAGCTCTGGGTACGTGAAGCTAACAATGTCAGCGCTCTGAAACAGACTACTCTCGCTGAACAATGATATCTGACGAACGTCGGAACAAGCTGGGGACCTCGAAGGCAGGACAAAACTGCGACAAATTTTGAAAACTTGATCTCGGAGGAAGCACATTGCTTCAACGTTCCTGAATCCTACTCTTCATTTGCTACATGATTCACTAGACTAGGATGATGCTCAAAGTAACGAGGATCTAACAAGGATCTAACTAGGATAAGCCTGGCAAGTAGAAGAATGCCAAGACTAACTTTTAAAGACAGTTCCCCTGCATGCTCTCCAACACCATGTATTGACGAGAAGAAATCTACGCATTAGAATAACTTCACCAATGACGACAAGAATACAATACCAGCCTTCGATCAAATCGAAACAGGGGCTCCGTCGGAACCACCATCCCGCTCCCCACCGGCGACCAGCTCTTGCCTTATTCTGCCGCAAATCCGTTGAAGCATGTCTCGAGATAACTGTAATGAGTAGGACTCCACGGTCCAGCTAGTTCAGGAGCATACAAAATCCCAGACAGAGTGATGAAGTTGAAAGAGCTGACATTCGAACAAGGACTCCCAGATCCGCTTTTAACGGATCGAAGCCCCAACGCACTCCTCCCCAGAAAAACAAACCGAGTTGTTCAATTGAGGGACTACTATCCAGCCATAACGTCATTCCAGTAACCTCATGAGATCCTCGGAACCGAGATCGAGACAATCGGAGGAAGAAATTTTCAAGCCCGGCACAAGCTCCGACCAAGCCACCGTCGCGCCTCAAACCGTCAATCTCGATCTGGCAATATTCTGATGCAAACCCGGCAATCAAAGACTCAAAAGAAGCGCAATTCTCACAACAATTCAATCCAACTACTTGATACTGCTAGAATCCACAACCAACGTGCTAAAATCGAAAAAACAGTCTAACGAACTAGATCCGGTTTTTACGGACCGCCTCCCCATCGCAGCGCCTCCGGTACACAGTTTTTCTATCACGACATTTTTCTAAGCTTGAAAAACTACAACACATATTGACGTGGAAACTTAGAACTTTATTCTGCGTTTCAACAGACTTGCAAAAGCAAGAGCGAAGATGATGATTGTTTTCGAAAAGTGTGGACGGACCACTTTGCTTGTGTCGGTGGAAGCTTAAAATGATGGTTCCTTTGACTGGACTATTTTCTATTGGAGAACTTATAGCAACCTTCAGACCGACATCATCCCAATCAGACATTCAACCACTGCAGGCCACAGACACCCACCCTTTCTGGAAGACGATGATGAGCTAGACTTGGCCATCCTTCAACTCTTTGCCGAAGTTATATAAGACAGTGACAAGCCTTCTCAACGACAACTTGAGCAGGGAGATGAATGAAAGGATTGTTGAGACGGAGCCCAGGGCGATCATCACACAAACCTCGCTCTCCCCAATACTCATCTAGAACAAGGAGTTTTATATGTGGAGAGAACGGAGAGACGGTTGAAGGTTTCCCGACACTCCGTTCACCGCTAAAGAGCTTGCCTAAGTCTTAGAAGCGGCTTACAACACTCCGGACTCACGGTCTTTGAAGTATACGTGACGACTACTGGTGCTCAAATATTTCAGTGTGGAGCGTTGTCATCCTCGGTAACTCTCTTGGCGATATGATTGGCATACTATTGTTTTGTTGACGTAATGTGGATGATGTTCAGACGTTCACATGTTGTATTGCTCCTTTTTTGAATGTAACTTGCACGTTGCAAGGTGCGGTTGCTTTTGTTTATTGCCTGTTTGGGGACTTAGAGCATTGCCACTAGGCCTTGCCAATAGCCTCCACAACATTACTTCAGGTTTGTCATGCTTGTCCAGAGCCAAATGGTTCAACACCAGCACCCCTTCACGCTACAAGTTGTGCCGTAATTCCACTCTCACATTTGCCCGGAATTGGAAGGTCTTTGTAATGAGCAGTTTACATTCCCGCTAACTTGGTCAACCAGCTTTGACTATCCTACATTTAGGTCAATTTCGTAAATAATTAGGAAAAAATTGAAATATGTCTAAAATATGAAAAAATTGTACAACTATTTTTGAAAATCTGAGAAAATTTCATTGTTGCAAATTCCAATAATCCAAAAATTTATTTTTATTAAGAAAAATTTGAAAAAAGAACACATTTGTGCATGAATAAAAAAAACTCAATCCATTTCATCAAAGTTGAAAAAATCAAAGAATTGACTTGCAGAAAGTCAAGAAAATCAATTCAAGGCAATGTCAAAGTGTCAAAATCTCAAAATCAAATTATTTTGAAATCTGGGTGTTGAATTTGACTTGAATGTATGGTGTGGCTTCAATGGAAGATGTAGAGGCTACTAAGGGGCATGAAAAGAAGAAGAAGTCAGAACTAACTTTAGCGAGGACTTCAAGGGATGGTTGGTATAGAGTATTAGGTCTTTAGTGCACGGCCACATTTCATGAGGTAGTAAGCGCTTCATCACTTCTTGATCTTGTGGTCAAATGAAATTCAATTGGTGGCAATGCTCTTATTGATTTTTGGGGTTGCCTTGTTTCACTACAAGAAAACCAAACACATATGATGAGTCAATGTGACTAGCTAGTCACATTGGTCGTTGCAAATATGCTAGTCCGTTGTAGATATGCTAGTCACAAACTTTACCGGCTCTAAGATCGGATCTCAATGGGACCTTGAAGGAAACTTCATGGAAAACATGTTTAACCTAGTTATGACTATATTCTTTTAGTTACATTAAACAATATGACTATAAATAGTAGGTAGTCATGCTACACTAACCATGTTCTAGGTATACAAACAATTTTTTATAAGTTTAAAATTTTCTTGTATTTTTATAAACATTTTAAGAGTTTAATTTCCCATTTTCTTGCATCCCTCTATGCATTGCTTATTCTACACTTAGTCAAGAAATGACGACTCCAAAGGACTCAATCTAAATAACAATCTATTAATAATTTCATTCATCCAATTAATGCTAAGACATTCAAAAAACAACCTTTATTTTTTACTTATTTGACAAAATTGAAGTAAATATTGTATTTGTATAGTGACATAAGCTAAAAATATGGAAAGATTCAAAAACAAATTTGGGAATTTAACCCCTAAAAGACTATTAGTAAGCATAAACCACTTTAGTTTTTTCAAAAATACAAGTAGTCTCCATTGACTTCAGGATTTGGAATTTTTGTATGAATTTTTTAGAATGGATCCTTATCATCATACTCTATATTTGAAGATTTGATAAATATTGCCAAAATTATATGGATTTTTCCAATTTCAATGTAAAGGTAGTCATTACAAAATATATTCTAAATTATTGATATTGTAAATGAGGTTGTTTGTTTCTTCTGTATATTTGACAATACCTTACCAAACCACTATTTTTTTAATATCATATTAATATTATAGGGAATGTTTTTTATGTCTATTTTAAATATTAAATTTGATTTAACTCCTAAAGGACCATTGTCCCTTCGGGGGACAAATGCGTTTTCGGGCAGGTACCTACAGGCTGAAATTTTTTCCTAATTTTTTTAACCTTTTTTTGGAGGTAGAAAAGTTGATTAGCTTCGTGGGAATATAATTTTTTTCACAATCGGTACCCGGGAACAATAGTTATGACCAAATAAGCTCAAAACAGGGGACGAAGGGCAACTTGGGCAACAAAAAAATCTTGCAAAAAATTGAATTCTTTTTTTTATATTTTTTTTCTCATAGATTATTTTTTTTTCTACTTGGAAAGCTTTTATTCATTTCATTTGGATTTGTTATGAGAAAGTTATGGACATTCTTGTTTTTGGGCAATTAGAGCATCTTCTTGAAAAAAATGACTTGTAGGATTCATTTCTGGATACAAATTTTCAAATTTTTCAATTGTTTTATATGAATATTTTAGATTTTCCTTCTATCTTGTACCTACTTCTACTTAATAATTTTTTTAAGAATGATAATTAAGTTTTTTTGAATTTTATTTTTTATCCTAGAGTCTTACCTCAGTTCTCCATTGTAAAGATTTAAAGCTCAAAACTCTATAGTGCAAAAATTTTAAGTTAAAAATGTTCAAAGTCAAAAAATCTAGTCTCGCAATGTGCTGAATGACTTGTTTTTTCCACTTTAAATGCAAATATCTTGCAATCTGTGCGGTCAAAAATTCTGAAATTTTTTCCACACTTTCATATTAGTTAAGTGTAAGATCTCGTGGTTAGATGTGAAAAAAAAACAATTAAATTTTTTTTTAACTATTTGCTATAGAAATGGTAATTTTCAGATAATTTAGTTGAAGAAAGGCTTCAGCCCTTTAGGGGTTAAAAAATAAATCTTTATGTAAATTTTCAATTGAAGACTTTGTGCAAAGGAAGTGCATTACAAAAACACATTTACCGTACGTGAAGGTCTGATTCGGCACCTGAGTGCTGGAATACTTTACTTTTGGCGTGCAAATGGGTTCGGCAGGTGGTATGTTCTAGGATATTCCAGAAATTCACTTATAATCTTCCAAAAATTTCACTTATAATATTTTCAAAAATTCAGACATCCCAAAAAATACTTAATTTATGTCCGAATTTGACCTTTACGTAGGGTATTTGATTTTCTAGTCTGAAGACCTCTGATTTAGAATCACATGTAGGACCTTAAATGTACACTAATCATAAAACATGATTGGAGTTAAAAATCTCTCTAAAAAAGGAGTTAACCTTTTTCATTCCATTTGAGTGTTTTTTCCTCTACGAACTTAAACCGTCTTTCATCTTGTTTGAACTTCGAATTAATATACCATTAATGCGGCGCCGCTGAGCCCTAGGTCTTCGGCGAGTTCTCCACCGAAGCCACCAGGTTCGTGCCGAACCTAGTGGTCCGGGGGTCGTCCTCCCGGAAACCTAAACCTGCGGCTGTGACACTTGCTCGTTCTTTTCCGCCGTAACCAGGGTCTGCTTCTGGAGCAGAGGAGCAACGTTGCCGTGACCAGCCACCATGAAGTTCTCTTCGCGTAAGTAACGATTTTCCCCGTGCTTAAATCGATGCCTTCATTACGCTTCCTGAAGATTTTTTTTACTTGAACGAGCATACGAACGGGCTCATTGTGCTTGCTTCTTAGTGAGTGCGTTCACGTGAGCTTCGTGGACGTGTTTCTACGGCTTGTAACTGCGTTCGCAAGTGCTCGTTTTAATTACACACCGCATCGTCTTTGCAGTTTCTGTTCGCGCGGACCTTGTTCATAGAAACCTTGTAGGGTTTTGATACTTAGTTTGTTCGTGGCTTGTTTTGTTCTTTCCTCGGATTGTGAGAGTTCGTAATCTGTCTGAACAATTCCCATGGTTGTGGGGACGAGAAATTGTCATTAGGGTTTCCATTAGGGCTGAGGTGATGACAGTAACCCTATTGTTGCTTTATTTTACCAAAATGCACCTCTAATTTTTGTGACCTAAGTTCGGGTTGGGATGCTGTAGTGGCTGATGTTTATATTATGTTCATCTTAATGCTTGTACTGTAAATGAGTGATCAAGGATTATTGAGTGTGCGTGTTGACTTCATGGTTTCTTGACATGAGGGCTGTTGCCTGAGGTATATTGATGTTCGGAAACCCTAACCCTAAGAGTAAACCTGAAGTCTAGGGAAGAAGAATAGCTGGGATCAGCGTGTTTGACGGTATAAGCCTAGTCGGTAACGTAGTTCTATATGGTATTGATTTCAGGTTTGGTTGTTGGGTCTGGTTGGCTCTTGATGTTAAGAATGCCGATCAGCCTTCAGAATTCGAATTATTCTGCTGATTTCTTTATCGCTTACTTTTGTGATTACATCCGAAACCTCAAATACCAATTGCTTCATATGTTTTTCGGCTCCTTGTGCAGGTGTGAGCAGCTCTCGGCGCAAGTCGCGGAAGGCACACTTTAGTGCCCCTTCCAGCGAGCGCCGCATTCTTATGAGTGCTGCCCTTTCGTCAGACCTGAAGAACAAGTACAATGTATGTTTTACGCTTTGCTGGTTTAGTTCGCACGACATCAATCTCTATGTCCACTTGAGCACCTTTCAATCGATCCATCAAGCATGCAACATGGAACATGCAACATGTTAATCAGGACTAGTTTAGGTTATGATGTTAGACAAGACTAATCAGGACTGCATGGTTGGAAGTCAACTGACCAGCATCGTTATTCATTTCAGGTGCGCTCTGTTCCCGTAAGGAAAGATGACGAGGTCATGGTTGTGCGAGGCACATACAAGGGCCGGGAAGGAAAGGTTGTCCAAGTATACAGGCGCAAGTGGGTGATCCACGTTGAACGCATCACGCGTGAGAAGGTCAATGGTACGTTCAGTAATGGAACACTGTCAATTTTCTGAGAGTATTTGATTGATTTGGTGTGCATTTCTTTGCAGCACTCTTTTTCTGTACTTTCCTCGTTCTGCAGTTACGTTATAATCAAATTTAGACTTGTCGACTGAAAATTTCAACTAAATTTTTGTAGGTGCCACCGTGAATGTCGGCATTGACACATCAAAGGTGGTGATTACGAAGCTCAAGTTAGATAAGGATCGTAAGGCTCTTCTTGAAAGGAAGGGTAAGGGTCGTTCTGCTGACAAGGGCAAGGGCAAGTTTACCGATGCGGACGTTGCTCCTCCTCTTCAGGAAGTTGATTAGATTCTGGTGCTGCTGACTTCACTGGGTACATTTTTTCTATTAACGTGAAGCGCCGTGTAAGCTCTTTATGAAGTCATTTCATGTTTTGTGGGGCGAATAGTGCGTTTTTGGTCTTGGTGTTCACTAATGCCTTCAGTATGCGAAAAAGTGTTGTTGTGGATTCATTGCTTGCAGTCATGATGTTTCTGCTTGTGTTTTTTTATGGAAAAATGGTGAATGTACGTTTTAGCTGAATGTACATGTTCGCTTCAGATCCTTTGAAATGATACTCGTGAAACGCAGCTGGGATACGAAATGGGTGCTTGCACGTGAGGTCTTTACTATATTGCGTCAGTGAATCTTTAGCAAGTACCTAGAAGATAATGCTACAGTTATCTTGAACCTTGGAGAAAAATCCTGGGTAAATGAGAGAAATGCAGTCATGTGGAAGTTTGCATTCTTCCAAGCAGCCGATACATGTCATGTTGTACTTAGGGTTTCGTCCAGTGAATGATTTCCGTTAATGAAAATCACAAGTACTTAGTCCTCTTCCTACTTGGGCGTGATTCATTCAGCACTGATGTATTATGTTAAGAATGAGAAGAGTAGAGAATCAGATATGCTGCATAAATGGATTGAGAATATATGCTGCCAGATTTCTAGGTATACAAATGAATACAATAGGTTATGGGCTCCAGTGCTTTGACGGTCGACGCTGAACCGAGAAGCCGAAGCGAAGGCCGGGGTAAACTGACCCCCTCGCTCGGCCCTGCGGGCCGACCCTGTTTTCCGCACAAATTTTTTTTCAAATTTTGAGTTCATATTTGGGATCAGAGACCCCTAATTAGTAAAATGACAGCAATAATATTCCCTGGATCGGCCCAAAACAGGGGGCTTTTTTTTTACATGCACCCCTAGTAAGGCCGAGTGAGGGGGTCAATCCACCCCGATCGAAGCGAAAGTGGTAGCAAAATAAAATATTCCTCTTGTAATTTTTCTATATTTCATTTTATGCAGGTTAAATTTTAGTATTTCTATCCAATCTTCTTAGATTCTTTCTTGTCAGTTTGTGCCCTTCCATTTTTTAGTTCTCTTTAAGGTAGGCATCACAAATGCGGCACTGACCTTAAAGCGCCATCTTTAGTGTGTGTACATTTCCGAAGTCAGTTATGTACGTCTGCATTTCTATCCAAATGTTGCGTTCTTTGGTGCGTTGGAACCTCCTTTCCCTTGCCAATAAGAATATATAAGAATTTGAACAGTCTAATTGTAGTATTTAGGCACAGTAGCAATTATTGTAGTAATTAGGCACAATAGCAATTAGTGGTGGTTTGGGGATCATACCTACCTTATACCATTCACGCGTCCTTTTAATCTATATTATTTTTAGTCTTCTCCTTATACTATCAGTGTGTGTGCTTTTAATATCTGTTCCTTTTAGTGAATTCCTTTCAATGAAATAAAACAAACATTTTTCATACCGGTAGTAGCCTATTCGTCATCTTTAAAAATTCGTTTGAAGTTATCAGTGCATGTCAGCATGTCTCTAGAAAAGGATTTGAGTGGAAGAGCCCAGTACAATGTGGATGACTTCCACATCTGGAAGGCCTTACTGTGTCACAAGAAGCTTCACATACGATGAGATGCGTCACACATCTCATAAATTTCTTGTCATCAATATTCGTCAGGAAGATTCGTCAGTGTCACACATCTCATCATATGTGGACGAATTGAGAAGAAGCCAACGTATTGTAGCCTATCAACAAAACTGGGACCACAGAGCACTGGAAATATGGACATCTCTTTTCACAATGTTTGAGAGCAAGTCAATTACAGATGTCCATGAGCTTAAGCGTCAATTCTTTAACACCAGATTTGAGCCAGGGCAAATGATAAGCAACTTCATAGGTCAGTTACAACTTATTGCAAGCGAGCTTAGGGATCTTAGTGATATCTCGAAGCAAAAATATCGAAGTTATCAGCCTCTCCGTAGGCAGATTTTTGACCATTTCACAACCTCTTGTACACCAAACAGCTGAGGGGACGCTCCGTCAACTATTTTTTGAGATTACTGAAAGAAGCAGCTAAGGTCAACAAACGGCAGCAAGGAGAGAGTTCATCTGACACCCAGAGCAATCTATAGCCACAGATCTGTGGTACCAAATCGTACAGACGATTCTAGGAGCACATAATTTTGGTCAACTTGATTCCAAAACATTGTTTTAGACCACCTACGATGTTACCAAGACCAAGGCCATTTCAGCCAAGGCAAACGGTGTTTACTCCTAGACAGATGTACACAGCTTCTCGAAGGGCTCATGGGATTGCTGATCTTGAAGCCAAAATTTGTTGTAATTGATGTGGACTCGTGGAGGCTTAGGTCATTGTTAAAGAGGAATGTGCTTATATTCAGATAAAGAATTATATGGAAACCAACATCGATATTTATTTATTGCATGATTCAAGACCTGTGCAGACGAATCTTTCTAGATCATCGATCCAGAGCTCACATTGGCACTTCAATTGGATATCCAGAATCCGCTCGTTCGTCACAAGAAATATTTTCAAGATCCTCCAGATGTCGCTTCAGAATTTTCAAAGCATGTATCGATGAATATTGAGTAATTTTAACTCAGAGTTAGTTACAGTCTACTGAAAGTGACGATGATATGGATGATCTAATAGGTCTTATCACAAGAGGATACATGAAGTCCTTGTTAAAATAAGCGCTCCACGAAACCCTGTTGTTCATCCATCCATCCAGCAGGGATACGTACATTAGTTAGTCATTTATTAGTACATATGTACAATATCAATCACTGTAGGTAGTGAGACGTTAAGCAGTTTGTTAGTGGGCCTAAGTGTACAATTAGTGTACAAGTAACGGTGCACTTACTGCACAGAGTGGTGAAGCCACAAAACACCTGTCAAGGGAATGTATATAAACTCATCAGCTCCTAAGCTTCAATTAATTCGTCAAGCACAAATTCACCACACTACAGCGTCTGAGTATTTTAAGACTACAGTCCTCTACATCCTGATGATTCTACTCTACATGACAAATGGATAGTGCATACAGGGTTGAACTCACTCGGCGCACAACGTAACATTGAGTGGTTTCGGGATTACAAACCTTTCGGAAATTAAGGTCTGACCAGTACAAGGAATTGCCAGCCGAAAGTGCTATGGTCTATGGAGCTGGTTATATTAAGATCCTAGTTCAACTACCGAATCTCACTGAAATGGCATTACTTCGAAAATGCATTGTACCTTCCAGGTTTGGATTGCATCCTATTGTTTCCACGACATCGATCAGGGACGGCATCGATATTATCAGGAAACAGAACTCGTGTGAGTTGTGTCAAGGATGGGCAACGTACTTGCTAGGATGGGAAGGATGAAATAACATGACATGTATTGCCTGCATTTTATTGTCATAATACCCGATCCGGCCAATCCAAGAAGTAATCCGGCATGCCAAGTAAGTTGCCAGGTCACGTAGCAGAGAAAGAGAATTGATCAAAAGGAACTCACGTCGGGAGGCAAGCTTACATCGAAATAACAAAGTAGTGTCATGCTTCAAGAGCCATCAGCAATAAGGTAGTCAATACTAAGCAATGAAAATCATTTTATGTCCTTCACAAACCCTGTTACCAATAGACATTTATCTTTTTCATACACTGGTGATGGTGTGGGCTGACCCCTTTGCGCCAGAAGAAAATAATTTTTAAAATTTAATGCAAACTAGATTAGGTTGCCCTCCTTTTTCATACTCAAAACTAAATTGATATAGGGAAAAGTTGCCAGTATACAATGGAAAAAAAACATTAAATATTTCTTAATGTCATAAAATTTACTATAATGAGAAGTGCGTTATATTATTAGGAGAGGCAATTGCAAAGCAACAA
This sequence comes from Pseudisothecium myosuroides, assembly GCA_951799445.1. NCBI lineage: Eukaryota > Viridiplantae > Streptophyta > Bryopsida > Hypnales > Lembophyllaceae > Pseudisothecium > Pseudisothecium myosuroides. The sequence goes on from OX637289.1 coordinate 21,129,161, forward strand.
TGATTTGACCCATGTAGCTATACTTTGCATAGATGGATGACTTTGTTATTGGATGAAAAATTGCAGATGAAAAGATGACCAATTTTATAAGAGAAGTCAGGTAGGTGTATATGCAGATTTCCTAAAACTTCATGTTTTATCCATAACCATGATTCCAGATTTGGCTTAGAAACAATGATTGAAAGACTTTGAATAATTGTCAAATTTTCAACTCCCTCATAATTAAACATTAATCTTTCAATCCATATGCAAACTTGTTATCTTTTCTGTTTCCCATGTGTGATTCATAAGTTGTCTAGTTTAAGACTTTAACATGATACTTAAAAAAAAGTTGTTATAACGAATCAAAGGTTTGGATTTTATTTTGTTTCCAAGTTCCAACTTACTCTAAAGAGTTTCACAAAGGCGTTTCACATTCAGGAACTACAACAACTATTTCTGGTTGAATGCTAATCTGGTTGAATGCTTTCTCTTGTACTAACGAAACATATTGGGTCAAATTTCAATTACACTTAACTCATAAAAAATTTAGCATACGATTGTCAAGAGAACATGCATTCCTCCAACTAGAGTGATTTGTAAACTTTGGACTCTCGTGAAAACTTGAATTTTCAGCAAAAAAATTCTTCAATGAAAAACATTTCCAGACACAATTTCTAATTTGAAATCCAATTTCCATGCACAGCGCACAATATGTATTGCAACCTATCCAAATCTCAATAAATGATTCCAAATGTTCAAATAGATTCACTTTACATTTATGAGAAATCCTTAAAAACAAAATAACCAAGGACAATTATAGGAAAGGCCATGAACCGAGTACCAGAAACTGGAGCATGATGAGACAAGCTTCAGGAGTATTCTGTACATGCCCTTCTTTGCAATGCCTAGTCACATAGCTCCTGAGCCGATTTGAGCTAAACCCTAAACCCTAAAACCCTATACACCACTATCCTGTGGATTCAACCTATTAAAACTCACCCTGAGAAATCACTTCACCAAGAAACACAATTGTCGTAATACAACTAGCATTCAAAATGGCGTTACTGATCGATTGTGGTACCTTTGAAATGACATCCCCGCCTAATCGCGTAATCTTGCACGGTCTAGTCTTGCGACTATTTCATCTGCTTCAAAACACAAGCAAAAATTGCCCACATGATCGCCACGCAGTGCATTCGTTGAAAATACATCAGCACTTTCCTGTGGATTCAACCTATTAAAACTCATTCTGAGAAATCACTTCACCAAGAAACACAATGGTCGTAACGCAACAAGCATTCAAATGTTGTTACTGATTATGGTACCTTGAAATGACATCCCCGCCTAGTCGCGTAATCTTGCACGGTCTAGTCTTGCAACTATTTCATCTGCTTTAAAGCGCAAGCCAAAATTGCCAAAACGATGGCCACGCAGTGCCATCGCTGCCAATTCATCAGCACCGCGGTTGTAAGCGCGAGGGACATGCCAGAAGCGAACACTGACGAGGTGCTTTTCAAACAATCTTCTGACTAAATTGTCCAGAGTCAGCAACGCCCTCATGTTGGCTATGGGGAACCCACGATTGTTGCAAAACCCGTTGGCTCGCCACTTCCGAATCCACTCTGTCATGGCTTTAACCACGTACTCAGAGTCCATCACGAGAAGAACTACATAGAAACTGTGTCTCGAATCGCGTGAAACTGTGCTTTTCTCATCAGGACAGTTCTCATTTTCCCATCTGCTCTTTAAAATGATGGTGGCGACTTCCAATGCTGCAATGGCGGAATAGATTTCGGCACTCTGGCTTGTCTGCGGCACATCCAAAGGCAACAAACACCCGTGGTTATAAACCGCACCAGGATAGCCGAAAACGCCGACACTGGCTCGCGCTTGAGGAGTGCCATTGCCCCAGCATGCTCCGTCGGCGTACAAGGCGAAAGAGAAGAGGTTGATACCGTCCTTGACATGGACGATTGTAGTGAAATCTGGGTTTGCATGGAGAACTTCATCTGGAACTGCTTCCGGGTGGTAACCGTACGTAGAAGGGTCGAACCTCCGGAGATCAAACTCGTCGCCTGTGACCATCATCAGCTGGAGCGCTGAGGTCAGAAGGTCACATGAACAGGACTGCGGCCGAGCGGCCATGATCGGCGCCGAGGGGTAACAAGAAACGATGCTTGCAATTCTCAAGGAAACGTCACTGCCAACGTACCAGATCAAATTGTGAGCTCTCTGGTTGAACTTCGGTCAAATCCATACAATCAAATTCCACAGGGCTTCATGGAGCAAAGAAGATCTTCACTTGACACTGACAAACCAACAGCGAATACATTAATTATACAAAGAAACCAGATTCGAAATCATATTCAAACCAGATGATTGCAGAGCTTCAGTTCTCCCACTTGGAACGCTCAAATAAGAATTTTCTACACAAAACCCAAATCCCAAACCCTAAATCTGCTATCTCAAAACCCGAAAGTCGAGGACTATTGGGCTACTCAACAGGAGATTAGCATCTATTACCGTTCAATATCCTCTTCACTAAGTTAGAAGCACCCATTACCGTTTGTTCAACCCTTAAACATAGACACGGAAATGCAACTATTCATCCTCGGAATTTTGTTGTGAAAAGGGAGGTCTTCTACAGTAGTTTGACTTCCAATGAATACTTTTGCTATTTTTTAACCCTTTAGTGACCGTGGTTGATTTGGGGGGCGAGCGCAGTTTTTGAATACAAATTTGGAAAAGGGAAATTCATCACTACTCCAAGGAAGTAATCCCAGATCAGACCATAAGAATTGATGTTGTAGGCTTTATCCGTGAAAAAAAAAAAAGTGAACATGATCTGACGATGCAATTTGTTGTGAATGATCTTCAAAGTGCGATGCATCGAAGTTGCCTTCAGTTGAAGCAGCATAATACATTATTGTCCATAACTTTCGAAACATGCCTCCACAATTCATGGGATTGCTGGGCAACGTTTCTATCATTCTTAGGCGTCAATTTCAAATAGAATCACATGAGTTGCTGAATATATATGCGACTTAGAAGGTATGACTCAGGTCGGCCCTCTTGTCTTTGGACAAGTACAGCTACCTTGTTATTGCACAGAATTCTCTGAAACTGGATTGTTTGGAGCGCATGCTGAAGCTCTATTTGTGTTACTCTTTGAATCTTTTAAAATACCCTGTATTGAGGGCAGTAAAAGACAAAGCATTCAAATTTTGACCAAAAAGTGATCAACTGGTCACTAAAGGGTTAAGCCAATGATTTACACGGTAATGAAAAGAGATGATTTTCAAGGTCACCCGTTTGTCCTATAAAGACTAAACTGATGTGTAGAGATGGTGTCAAAATCATAGTTTGGTGTTTATTTTGCCATAAAGGTGAATGGAAATCATAAATACTACGAAAAAAATAAAAAAAAATTGGAAAGTTTTTATATATTCTAATTTTCAAAGTCAAGACTTGAAAAAACTTCAAAGTGCTTCATAGGTGCATGTTTAAAGCGTCTTGAGAAGACCTAAAACCATTCACTAAAAGCTTGTTACTTTATAAACATGAAGAGCCATTTGTAAAAGAAAAGCCATTCAAAGTGTTTTAATCCTTTAAAGCCTAGGGTTGTTTTGGTCAGAGCAAGAATATAGATAGAATGTTTAGCACATATAGGATTCTTGAGGATAGAGGAGCCGAGGTGAAAAAAGTAATTGTACTAAATTAAAGAATGAGTGATAGACAATAGATGTGCCAAAAAATATGACGATCCACCATTGGTATTGCAAGAATTTAGAGTTCTTTACAATGTATACAATATTGTTGACATTGATGTATAAAAATGTACAAAGAGTAATAGAACGATAATAGATGTTAATTTAAGGACTATTGAACTATTCAACATAACATAAATACAAGACATAAACATTTCATTAAATTCACTTTGAAACTTTATATAATTTGACTTCTAAAAGTTGAAGAGTTATTTAAGGCACAAAATTGTTTGTTTAGACAAGCATATAAACATACATACCCCTAAATTACAATACATAGATTATGTGAATTGAAATGATCAATAATTACTAGAAAGTGAACATTGCATGGTAGCTCAATGCATTGTTTATGAGTGGTTTAGGATTTAATTAGATGTTGGCATACTTCTTGTGAAAATCATAGAAATAAAATGGGGCTAGATTTTATTGGTCACCAGAATTATTGATGAACATTGCATACGTTGGTCAAGAAAATAAATCGAGTGAAAGAAAGTTCATTAAAAACTTGCTAAATTAAACATGAAAAGGCATCCTTCAAGGTCAAGAATGCAAAACGGCAACATCAAAGTTGGAGCCAAAGTAGATGTATGCACAAAATGTTCTTACCAAGTGTTGGGAATTGCTCAAAGAAGTGCAGGTGATGCCTATTGCCCATGGATAATTGTAATTTAAGTGAAGATCAAAGTATAAGATTTCTATTGCAAAGAAACTGCGTTGCCCTTGACACATCCGTTTACTTCATCTTAATGATTAGGGCATATGTGCGGAAGTGCATCCAGGCTACAAGATGTTCATACTATTCCCCAAGGCTAGTCTTGACAACCACTCTTTTTAGATTCTTACATCCATGTGACAATTGAATTTTAGTATTTCCACCTCCGTGGTCTTTACTCAAAGCCAGAACCAGTAGCACAAAGAGCCTTAGTTTATTTCATCCTAAATTTAAAATAACAATCTCTAATATTGGTGATGTTTGTAACGGAGTAAGAAGACAAACGTTACAACTGGCCATATGCCTGTAAAGTTTGATTCAAGAAATAAATCATTTCATTGTGGAAGGAATGTTGACCACTCACTTGCTTTTCAAATAACAACTTACTCAACCTTCTTCACATCAACAATATCTTCAACATTCAGGTTAGATTCGGTACCTTGGTGTTGAAATAATTTAATTTTGGCAAAACCTCCATTCCATCAACTGATCATTCAAAAACAAAAAGACTCAAAAACTCCCGGACGGAATTCGCCGTAACTGATCCAGATCACTCCGTCAGTTCTCTATTAATGGTCAGCCACATTCCAAGACGATATTAAAACGTGTGAATTCAGGCCAAAACGATATTAAAATCAGAGATACTGTAAGGTAGGAGGTCCTGAAATCGCTCATTTAAGAGCTGAAACTGAATTTTGGGGAGGTGAAACGCCTCAAAATATTTTTCACTGAATTTTCCCTGAAAGACAAGAGGAATTGGCATCTAACCCAAGTCGTTTCATATTTTTTGGAACTTTCTAGAATTAGTTATGAAATTTTGAAGTTGAAGTGGCATAGGGCTCTGAAATCGCCCACCCCCTAAAATGTACACTATTTGTACATAGCTGAAGGCTATGGAAAAGCAACATGTACAAGCAGTGTACATATGAGTAGGGTGGGCGATTTTAATGCCCGGTCTATTTCAGGACCTCCTACCTTACTCAAGAAGTACCGGACAAGAGCCGACTCTGTCAGCGGATTCAGTTCAAATGGTGGGCATCCCCCAAACCGCCACTTTTTGCTATTGGTCCTAGCTACTATTATTATTAGACTGCTCAAATTTCCATATTTTTCTTGTTTGCAAGTGAAAGGAGGTTCCAACGCACCATAGAATGTGGCATTTGGATATCGGATGCAAAAGTTATGAAGGGTCAAAGATTTTTTTGGTAGAGGTTGTGAAATCGTTTATTCTATGTGGGTACATATTGATTTTGGAGATGTACACAAAGCATTTGTGGATGCTCCAAAATTTTCACCTACAAAATTATGCTTGAAAAATAGAAATTTTGAAAAACGAGATTAAGCCTATGACAAGGCAACGGCCAAAAAAGTGTTCAATGGATGACAAAGAATCCATCTATGTAAGATAGAAGTGTAGATGTTCATCCTTGAAATTTTGGGTGGAAAAAAGACATCTGCACATAGTTTGACTTCCAATGAATGCTCTGGGATTTTTTTAAACAAATAATTCACATGGTATCCAAAGTAATGATTTCCACAAAGATCGGCGTGATGTTCTAAGGTTAATCGACCACAAAACAAGGGTACAAAATAAGGGCATATTTTTTCATCTTGTTGAAAAAATTGGAGATATGCGCGCACCTTTGGTTTGCAAATTATACAAGTAATATCCGCAGAATTCTCAAGATATTGTTCATCTGTAAAGTAGAAGGTCCATAAAGCACTCTGGTTCTAAAAGCATCTTTTAACGCACAAGTACATTTTGCTTTTTCATTGCACTAACAATGAACAACTTGTATACATTTCAAGAGGTGGACATTGCATTTCAACTTCAAAAACTTATAACTAATTCTACAAATAAATATGAAACAACTTGGATTAGATGCCAATTCCATTTGTCTTTCAAGAGAAATTTAGTGAAAAATATTTCAAGAAGTTTAAGCTCCTGTAATTAATTTTCAGCTCTTAAATGGGTGCTTTATGGAATTCCTACCTTGTATCAATTGCGACTCAGGATGTAAGTTGCTTCTTAGAACAACTTGGAGACCTAAGATACACAACTTCCATTTTTTTAGTTTGGGGAAAACACAATTATTTTTTAATCTCCAAATACTATTATTTATCATTTGGATATGTAACCAAATGAACAATAGAAAGTTGTGAACTGCAGAACTAACCCACCAAACTATAGGGGTACATTTTTACATTTACAGTAGAACCTCTCTAAGTTGATCGGTCTCGGACCGATCTGACAGATTGGTTTATAGAGGTTTACTGACTTAGAGAGGGTCATTTTTAGTCACAGCCTTTGTTATGTGGCCTAGTCCAGGACCGGTCTGACATGATTAGTTTACAAAGGTTATCAACTTAGAGAGGATCAACTTAGAGAGGTTCTACTGTATCAGCTGATGTGAAAAAATCTACGTCCTATTTTGGGACCATTATTTATTGAGATAAATATCCACAGATTTGTACAAATACATCAGTCAAGCTACCTAAGAGCGTATAGGAAATTTAACCCAAGAAGGATGTTCCGGACTAAAAGTGTCTCTTCTAAATGACTACATTCAAGGAAACTATAGAATGAAGAATGCACCTAATCATCCTCAAATCTCATTTTTTATGGTTGACTACCTTGGTGATAGAGTTGGAAGTGTCTCTCAACGTGTTCTTTTAGAATTAACTATGTAATGATGCCAAAGACTAAAAGTGTCCTGTGAAGAATTTTCTAAGAAACTATAGGGACGAAAAATGCACTGATTTATGTAGGAATCTAAATTTTCTTAGCTAACCACCTTGGTGATAAGAAGGCATCCTTTCAAGGTTAAGAAGAAGATTATTGTGATTATTTGGCCAGAGTTTATAGCAATTTTGTTGTCAATCACTATAATAACTACCTGCCTGCCTACCTACCTGCCTACTGTATTTCGCAGAATTCGCCAGAGTTGAACGCCTTGAGCAACTCAATAATAAAAAACCACATCAAATGAAAAACGAAAGGAAGCCGTTTTCGTAGAGCAGCATCATTCCGTCGCATATTCTCTAGAAGACCACTACTCAAGTGAACATACAACTGACAGTTTGATCTCCCTGTCAGTAAGCTTTGAACGTCTATGCAACAACCACGAGCTAGCCGCCCGTGCTAGCCGCCCTCTGCACTTCTCTCACTGCACTTCAGTTCTCCAGTTCCATGTAATTCATCACCACCTCCGTCAATCCCTCTCATTCTCACACGTTTTCAGGTTCCCCTCACAACAACAACAGCTGAGTATTTTCGGAATCATTTATTGATACAAGGTATATATCATTGATGCAAGTTTTTGGTTTAGAGCGTGAGATCTGCTAAGCCGTATAATTTGGTTTCATGTTTGCCAGCCCAAAGTGTCAGTGTGGTGTGTGAGAACTCGATCGATGAGGATTACTTGATCATTTGCTGTTGAGGTTGTGGTTGTTGCTTCGTTCCTCTTTTCCCTTTTTTCTCCTTCCCCTCCTCTTTCTCTTTTTTTCTTTCTTCTTTGTCTAGAGGAGTGGTAATTAAGTCGTGATTTCACTGCCCGGTTGCTATTTTGGGGGTGTTTTTTTACTTTACTAGGGCGTGGTTCTACGGTGTTCAGTTTGTTGTGAATGATCTTCTCCACATTTTTATGTGTAATTGGTGGTTAAAATATCTATAAGTCAATGTTTGTCTTCAGTTGGCTCCTTTGATTCCCCACTCCGTCCGTTAGATGTGTTGAATCGGAAGCACGAGCTGCACGGGCCAGTCTTCAGCCGCAGTCCAAGTTTTTTGGGGAGTGGATGAGCTCCCTTGTGGTCATTATTTACTTAAATTAATTGGCATTGCAATTGGGGTTAAATTGTTGGTTTCGGCAGTGAGTGTGAATCTCGTTGCAGCTCTGAAACAGAGAGTTATTTACTGATCAAGTGCTCACCCACTGCCCCAGTCTACTAACTCAGGTACCCAAATTTGCTGTTCAATTCTGCTCGATTAGGTAGATTATGCTTGTTTCCCTTTCGACAAAGCTTAGAAATTTTCAGAGGATTACTTGCACTAGGAACGGGGGAAATCAGGGAAAGAGTCCGTCAGGAAAATTTAGCGGCAAATCAATTTTCTCTGTAATCCGGGAATGGCAATCTGGGAACCAGAGGCGGATACAGAAGCCTCCTGTGGATCTCTTTTGCATCGTATTGTGCATCGTATTCTGCTAGCTCCCCTTTTTTGTTTTTCAATCACTGGGATCGGTTGCTTCTCGTTGGTAGGTTAGTAGAAAGAACCCGATTCATAGTATAAACACTCTCACGGATTGCATTGGCCATGGGAGTCATTTGAAACTTTGTCGTTGGATCGCAGAGATTGTAGTTGGCGAGTGTTATCGAACTGGAGAATTGAGACTGTAAGTTCAAGGATTTGGTGTCTGTGTTTGGCTGTTCCAACACAGTTGCGTTGGAGTTTCTTCGCCACCATGGTTCTTCAGCAATATGGTGCGTTTTGGAACTGAGATTGGCCAACAAGTGATAATTATCGAGTTTTGCTTTACTAAGTGTTTGTACGTCTCGGTGATGGAGTTGGGCAATAGTTAATGAAATTAGCCAGTTTTTTTTATGCAATGGAGTCACTTTTCTTGCAGAGGATTTTGGGGCCTGTTTAGCTGTTGCAATTGATGCTGCCCAAAAGGCAGGACAGGTAATGTACATGTTCCCGCCTTTGGCCTTCCATTCATTTAAAAACTCTGTTTCTGTTTTTGTTTTTTGTTTTCTTATTATTGGATGTTTGTTGACTTGGAATTGAATGAATCCTTGTCTGTGGTAGATTTACACTTTCTTTTTTGTGGGAATTTTCAGGTGATCTTGAACAATTTCCATAGTACAAAACATGTGGAGCACAAGGGAATGGTAAGCAAAATTGCCTACGAACACATAATTATGCTTTTCACACCAGCCATGAGTCTGTGTCCATAACGATGTTTAAGAGGTACACTGCTGCAACTAAGAAATCTGAATCCATGGTCGTGATTCTATTCAATGATTGTAGGAAGTTTTTAATTATGCTTGGTTGCGACCTTGCCATTAATAACACAGCAAAGAGCCCAAGATTTGCAGTTTTATTAGAGTTAAAGAGTGTTTACTAAAATTTCAAGTTCAGAATGTTAGTTAATCTGGGACTAGGCATGTCAAATGTGATGCAGGTGGTTCTTATTCTCAAAGTTAGAGGTGATTAAGGAATTTTAAGAGAGTAAGTGAGAATGTCTGATAAAATTCAATTTCAGAAAGCTAATTAATAGTCAGCTAGTCATGTCAATGTGAAGCAGCTAAAGTAGAACAACCCAATGCCATTAGTCACCCAATTCCAACATCTTAGCAACCCTTTAGCATCATGACAATGCACTTGGGGAGGGGACACATCAATTTGTGGTTTAGCATGGGTCTACCTACGCACGCTTTACCAATTTCATCTCAGTACACTTTGAAAAAACAGAGAAAATTCAGTTCTTGTGGGAATCCCTTGATTCTATTTGCAAATGACTTCTCTCAAACTTCTCAATCATTGAAAGATACATGAGTTTGACAAAATGGCTTCTCCAAGGTACCTAGACAGCAAACCGGTTTGGTATTAGGCATGTTTAACCTTAATTCTCAATCTCAAACTAAAGGGTGCAATCTTCGTTTCAAGTACTGAAGAGTTTTGTGTCTGCCTCACATACTCGTGACTAAGTGTCGGATATTTGGCAGGTGGACCTGGTTACTGAGACAGACAAAGCTTGCGAGGATTTGATCTTCACCCAACTCAAATTGACCTTCCCATCCCACGAGGTAAGTTAGTACCATTGGCTTTTCTATCATTTGCACCATCATTCTATGCGGTGATTGTGTGAACCATGCTTAAGACAACTACACTCAATTTCAACCGCTTTTTAAAATCAACCATTCTAGATTCTTGTCTAAAATGTACTTTCACTATTTATGAGAGTCTATATTCGATTTTAGAAACACTTATTTTCAGCACTTTGAAAATTCATAGTTTATTCATACGGTGTCTAAAACATGCATTCCAAGAGAATCTAGAATCTCCTTTTGACTACCAACAAGACCCTACAAAAAGTTTTTCAATATAATAATGGGAGCCGTGTTGAATTGCTTATTTGTGCGATTTTATGTGTAGTTACGTTTCTAGAAGTACTTAACCATGGTAACCACAAACTAGTACCATTGGATAATATCACCAATTGCATCATCAGTTTCTTTGCATCAATTCATTTGATGAATTTCCAATACACTGACTTGCCCTATTAGTCTGTGGAACACTAAAAATATGTTCTCACTTGGTATTTAAGAGCGTTGTTACTGAGGGTCTTAGGAACAAATTTAGACGACCTACTTTTGGATTGGATTCACACTGCAAACATCACCCTGAACACCAAGTGAGAACATACTATAATTGACAAAAGTCACACTAGTTGTAATACTGTATATTTATATTATTGTACTCATTTTTACACATTCTTTTGGCACATGGCATTAATTGGACAAGTAAGTACCAATGGAATTTTTCGGATGCTCTTTGGACTGCAGTTGATAGGAGAAGAGACATCTGCAGAGAATGGAACCCCGGTGTTGACAGATGCACCCACATGGGTGGTGGATCCCTTGGACGGCACCACCAACTTTGTCCACAAGTTCCCGTTTGTGTGTGTTTCCATTGCCCTCGTCATCAACAAAGTTCCGGTGGTGGGAGTCGTCTACAACCCTATCATGGGCGAGCTTTTCACGGCTGTCCAAGGAAAGGGCGCTCACTTGAATGGGCAGCGTATCCGGGGTATGTCTAATTTGCGATTTGTGCTTGTGCTTGCTTGCTGCATTCTCCACATTCATCTGGTGTGCATTAGAAACATTCAAGCAGCTGCGCTACAAAAGGCTCGCTCGATCTAGTCCTCGATAGCTGGAAACATACAACAAGGAAACCAGAACAGTGATGAAGGAACCATGTCTTTCTTTTCAAGCTATTGACCATGTGGGCTTGCAGCTTCAAGCCAAGAGAAGATCGGAACTGCAATTCTCGCGACAGAGGTAGGAACCAACCGTGACAAGAAGACCGTGGATCGGACCACCAATATGATCAACAATCTGCTATTCCAGGTATTAATTAATGATGTTCAAGGAATGCAATCAATCTATGTTCGAAAAGAACTGGTGGCTAGTTCAATGTTAGCTGGTGGAATTGGGGGAAGAAACAGTTGCAATTTGGAAACATTGACCCAAAAAAAAACGGTGAAAAAATCTGTAAAATTTCTATTTTGAGTAAAAAATAGAGAAAATAACTGGACTTTGTACTTGAAAATCCGGTTCAATTTGGGAATTGAAGGAAACTAGCTGATAAAACTTCAAAAACTTCCCAAAGTTGCAGTCAATTCCTTTCCAGTTATCAATGAGTTTGTTCATCTTTCTGCCGTTTCTGGTGAATTTGGGTTTTGTTATGGCTAATTCAAGGGGCTCTTTTTTCTTTTTTTCCCATTTTGTAGGTGCGATCGGTGCGTATGAGTGGTTCATGTGCTATGAACTTGTGTGGTGTTGCGTGTGGGAGGCTTGACATGTTCTACGAGATTGGATTTGGTGGTCCTTGGTAAGCACAGCCCTAGTTGCTTGCTATATGAAATAGCAATAAGGAAGAACAACCCAATGTCGTCAGTCACCATAATCTGACATTTATTGGACCCTCTCATTTGCATCCATCACCAACCCATTACCACCAATCTTAGCAACCCTTTAGCATCTGGATAATGCACTTGGAGAAGGGACACAAGTGGTTTAGCATGGGTCTACCTAATCACGCTTTACCAATTTCGTCTCAACAACCTTTGAGAAATCATACAAAATTAAATTCTTGTTAGAATGTCTTGATTCTACTTGCAAATGTCTTCTCTCAAACTTCTCAATCTATGAAAAATACAGGAGTGGAAAAATATGTGAGTGGACAAATGTCTTCTCCCAAAATATCTAACTAGATAGCAAATCGGTTTGGTAATAGGCATGTTTACCTTATTATTCAGCTTCTCCAGTGCATCAAGATTCAATTAGTGTAACAAAATTAACCTAATTAGCTTTGGTTATAATAAATGCAGGGATGTGGCTGGTGGAGCTTTGATTGTACAAGAAGCTGGTGGACATGTCTTTGATCCGTGAGCACTTGACAACCTTGTGGTGACAAATAGTCTAGTAACTAAGTAGACTAAGAGCCTCAGTCAAGTTTTGAACTGAATATCGTGCCTGGTAGTAAGTTCATACTGTCAATAATTGTTGCTTGATGCTAACATTGATTTTTCTGCATTCAGAAAATTTAAAAAAAATTAGAAAAAGAAGAAGTTTCATTTGTGTCAAAAAATAAATGAAAAACAATGTAAGTTCTGATTTTGAAATATGATTGCAGATCTGGTGGAGACTTTGACTTGATGTCATGTCGCATTGCATCATCAAATGCACACCTGAAACAAGCACTTGTTGCCGGCATCGCAGGCTAACTTCAGGTGGGCACTCCTTTTTTGCTACTGTGCCTTGTGCCTAATTTCTATTATTAGTTTATATTATTTGACTGTTAGAATTTTCATATTCACATTTCTTGTTGGCAAGTGAGAGGAGGTTCCAATCCATCAAAGAGTGCGGCATCTGGATACCGTATGCAAAAGTTATGAAGGGTCAAAGTTTTTTTTTGTCAAGGTTCTAAAATTGTTTCTTCCACACAGGTACATATTGATTTTGGAGATGTACAGAGAGTGCGGATGGCAATTTTAGGTTAGTGGCACATTTGGGGGTACCTACCTTAACTTATGTGTGAATTCTTTCTTTCTTTCAGAATCAAGTGACGTAGAAAACTAAGACTTAGATACTTAGATTCTAGGGACCTTGCTAGAGACATATGAATTGGAATGAGGAAAACATTACGTTCCTAAGCTTAGTTTGCTTGGACGAGCAATCAAATTTATGATTTTTGGTGGTATGGAAGTCTCCATGTAAATTGCATTATGCTTATCTTGCCTCCGTCATGATCAATCTTCCTATGATGTGTAATCTTTTTTTTTAAAATTATCTAATGTTGAGAACCATGTTTCTCATTTGAAATTATACATGAACAAGTTGCAAAAGTTGTCTAAAATCATACAAGGTGGGAGGTGAGAAGCATTAGGGTTGAGAGCAAGAAACACTTGAGCTAATTGGTGTAGTAGTTATAGCGCATCCAACTTAAATGCAAGCATAACTTTGGGGGCATCGAGTCTATATATTTGAAATTAATACTAGAACTGTATTATTTAATCTCAATTGTATTCCATGCTTTTTTGAAATAAAACTAAATAAAAGATGATTAAAAAATGGTTTTTTATTTTACAAAGATTTGTGGTTTTGATGTTTTCTGTACTATGAAGTATCCAAAATAATTAATCTTGTTTGGATTTTAGAGAGAATGTTCCTCCACTAGGATTACAACTATTTGTCCTAGAATTTCTAAGAGAAAAAATTCCTCATCCTTCACTTATGTCCAAAGAAGATTGTCTTGCGTAGTTGCACACTTGGATTGTTGCAAGAAAGAGTGTCTGTTTTTGTTCCACTTTGGCTGTTTTCGGCTACTACTCCTAGTACTACAAGCTTTTTGTATATGAATTTTTTTAAATAAAATAAGATAAGGATAATTAGTGTAACACTAAAAATAGCATACCACCAAAATTTCAGAATTAAAAAAAAATCTAGGTCAAAAGTTAATCACAAAAAAGTGTGAGGTGAAATTTTGAAGAAAATACATACTTTGATATTTTAATTTGTAAAAAATAGAAAAAACCATTTCCAAAAAAACTATAAATAGAACATTTGGGAAGACTTCATGATGAAGAGATTTCAACAAAAAAATGATCTTGAAATGATCTTCAATGTTTAGAACTGTGTGTGCAAGGGAGCCCTTTGCATGGACGTAGACAACATGAAATAAAATATTTTTAAATGCCCCTTGGTAGAAACACGATTTCCTACTATGAGAATAGACCATAGAAATTTTAGCTTTAAATTATTAAATTTGGGGACTCCATAGTACTCAAAACCCTTATAACTCAAAACGTGACATATTAAGTTAATTGATTTTTAAATATAAAATGATTTTTTTAAATTTCTGAAAAATATAAGATATGATGACACTCAAGACAATAAAAATTTCAAATTCATGCGAGTCATGCTCCAAAAGTTATTGCAAACCAAAGCTAAAACACTTTGGTTGTGACAAATACCTAATACTACTCTTTCTTGCAATGACCTATTTGTAGACACTTAAAAAGACTTTTCTATAGTTTCATTGGTTTTATCTCATCATCATAAAGACTAGTGTGCCGTGTGACGTTGCCACAATCAAAACAAAATTAAAATTAATTTTCTAAATTTTTAACTTATAAAAACTTCAAAATTCAATAACTTTCACATCCTATGTCCAAACGCTACAAAACAAAGCCCGTGCACCCCTCCTTGCCGAGGGCTTTCCAATGGTACCAAGCAAGCAACCGGAGGACGCATGGTTCAGGAGATTTCAACGTAACAAAACAAACAAACAAAACAAACAGCCAAACAACCAAATTTAAGGTTTGGATTTAAAAAATGTACTCTTTTTGTTTTATTTTTTAGAATATTATTTTTACTATTTTCTAATAATCTAATCATCAAAGCATCTTTTTCCATTATATTTTTTTATTTTTTTGGTTTGTGCACAACTTTTAGAGACTTCCCTCTGTCCCACTAAAAACCTCCAAAAAGCTTCTCTACACGGGATTAACTGTATTTTCAGTCTTTGTGCCAGTGATACATGCATTCAAAAATCAGCAAACCATCCTTTAGATCTATGAAAAATCTCTAGCTTAGGTGCCGTTGTTTGGGCACCTAAAATCCATGCAGAAAGTATCATATTTGAACATAATTTGTAAATGCTGCTAGCTCTGTCATTCTTGATGATTTAAAGGTTGGTGGCAGCAATGGATTCTAAAAACATCTACTCATATCAAAATACCTGCAAGAAAAAAACTTGGCCCACTTCATAAACAAATTTTCATAGCGCCGAAGTGGTCAACAAACCCATCATCAACACTATTGTCTGAGGAAGCACAACAAGTACAAATTGCCTTATATGGATAAGGCCAAGTTTTCTAAGAGAGGGATGCTCCCTGATCTCTTGACTTGCCTCCATAAGGTCGTTCAATACGGGCAACACTTACTCAACAATTGAAATCATAAAACGGAATTTTTTAGTGGAACAAGAATTGTGCTTGATTTGGAGGTTTTTAGTGAGATAGAGGAAGTATTTTTCTTGTGCCTAAAATTTTGATTATAAAGAATATTTATAGTGCTCTTCTAATTATCAATATTTAATTTTTAAATTTTTTTCCAAAAGCTTACAATAATTCTAGTTATCCCTTTTCTGAAATGGTCAAATGCAACAAAATCAATACATATTTTGTACTTTCACCTTCGGATGGTCATTAGAAGAAACACTTGTAAGTACTATTTGTTGCATTTTTTTATTTTTTAAAATTGGTACTATGACTATGTTTGAATACTATTTCTTGATTGAGTCGGAACATTTGGATTGTCTATTTGCCCCTTGATCTTTTGTACCTTAGGCAAGTGGAAACCAAAAAAGACAAATGTTTGAAATAATTTGTCTATATTAATACTTTGATTCATTCCATTTGTGAAAGTTGTGGAATATCATGACTTAGTTATAAGATTGGATTTTTGATTGATTTCTCAAAAAAATCCACATGCTTAGTTTGCTTGCTAGAACAATCTTATCAATTGGACTTGATGTATTTACTAGGTCTCACATCTACTTTACTTTGAATATTGATGTGCAATTTTTTATAATTGAGTGATTTATATTGTAATAATTTTTGATGCTAGAAAAATATTTTTTCTTGTGTAATGAATAGATTAAGATCCATAGTAGGTCCCAAAATAGTTCATAGTTCTTATCTTTCACCTATTCAGGGAAGAAGAAGAAACATCAAGACATACTCACAAATATGTTCCCATTTATTTTGAAGACAAGCTTACAAATCAAATATAAACATTTGATAGTTCCAAAAATCAAATGGAGACACAACATTATAGAAGCACTTCAAAATGGCAAAAGCTTAAATATTTGGAGATGTAGAATCCCAATTTATAATTAAATGCTTATTAGAAATCAATTATTATAGTTAGTTGTTTTCTTTAAGATTGGATTATAATTAAATGCTGAGTAATGACAAATCACTTACTAAACCATGGTTCTTAATGGCATTTGCACAAATATGAAATCCTAGAAAAAATTCAAAAGAATGTTAGGAATATCTTTTAATTCCTTTTTTGTGGATGAAAATACTAAATTGCTAAAAAATATTGGGATGGTAGTGCTTTATAAATAAGTGTATAGACATTGGGATGAATAAATGAGTTACCCATCCAAATTTTACATGTTTCATACTTGGCCATAGAATTGATTGACTAAGCTCATTATTTAGTAAAGATTGCTTCATCTAGCTTCTATCTAAAATATCCAAAATAAATAACTCAAGTCATTTGATGACCAATTGATCTTGTCTTTGTAGTTTGTTTTGCACATTAATTACTTGACATTCAATTATGGTCACTCAAGGGCCAAAGAAGATTTGAAACAAAGCTAATTGAAACAACATTGATGAAGACAACCTTCTTATTTGAGCATTTATATTCACTAAATCGATGTCTCTTTTAGTATTGAAAGTTTTTTCAAGGGATTTTTTATTGAAAGTGCATGCATTGAGGAGATTGTTGGCGGGTGATTGCAAACTACAGCTTACTATCTTACTATCTTAAAATAAAAAGTACAAATAGTATGCAAAATTGCAATTTTTGGGACAATTTGTATAAAAACCTAAACTCCAATCCAATAGTTTGGAGTTACCATTTCAAGACAATTACACTGAGTATTGCGATATGAAAAGCCTCAAAACTTGAAATAGATTAAAATATTTTTAAAACCATACAAAGAAGCACTTTGAAAGCTTCCATCATCTAAAAGTATAATTTATTGATCTTAGAAATCATTTGGTGCTATAACTATGAAAAAATTGGGACACCCTATATATTTTGTATTTCTTTGTACTATTTTACATTTGATAGAGTTGTTACAAAAAAAATTCATCCAAAAGTACTGAAAGCTTTTGAATTTTATTTGCAATAATTGAAAAAAAATTGCTAATGTATACTTTTAAATGTATTCAGAAAGAAAAATAAATTTTGTTTTCTAGAATAACAAATTCAATTTAATTTTCAAGAACCCCAAAGTCTCAACTCTTGAAAATATCACACTTTTAATATCCTTAGTGCTTTTTTATACTACCCTAGTCTGCAATTGCTTAGCATAAAGCATTTTTTACATTCTCTATGAAGCGTGAAGGTGTCATGAGATGAGAATGTAAAAATTTTAAGTTGTAATTTTCTTAAAAGGTATTAAAAAGTATAATTAAAAACCCACCGAATGCAAAGTGTGACAAATCTTCAGGAGTACTATTCCACAATCATTCTATTTATAAAAAATACCCTCAAAATATTGTAGAACTATTTTTCCCTTTTGCAACCTTAGCAAAAATTTCATGGCAATCCAAGTAGAACTCCAAAAGTTACGTACATTAGAACTTCCGCAAGATAATAGCCCCAAGACCAAAAGAAAATACTACATTAGAGAGGTTATTGCTTTAGAAAGGGGTTGTGGCATTAATGACTCATGTTTGAAGATTTTTTTTAGTGGTCTTGCAATTTTGTGGCACTCTTGGATTGAAGTCACATTCACTAAAGTGACATCTAGATTCCAAATTCAATGAAAGTTGTTTTTCATTTCTTACTTATTTTGTACATCTTCAATGCATCCAAGCCAAAACCAAAGGAATAATACGGAGTATCACTTTAGATAGGTTATTGGCTTACAAAAGTTCTATTGTACCTAAATCCAGTTGGCCTGCAATATGTGACTAAATAATACAAGTATTTCTTGCAATAGCCCTAGAGCCTTGCCATATTGCAACTCTTCCATTGGTGTTTTGAGGTCTTCACTCAATTCCAATCCACAGTTTACAATGTGCTTTCTCAAACAATGAAAATTGTATGACAACATTTTATGCAACAACCATGCTCATCAAGTCTATACCAATAACTTATGGCCTTTAGATTCTAGCAATGTGCCACATCAACCCCTTCAACTGCACAACAGTCTCCTTACCACCTAGCCCATGACCAGCTTGGACAAGTGGTGACTACAGGGACTTTTAACTTCAGAAATCATCATACATGCATTTTGCTTTCAAGAAATTCATTGCAATTGCACATGATAGATAACCTGATCCATTGACAACAGGCACACTAGGACGTGAAGATCATCATTGTGATCATGATAATATCATTTTAGCAACATACATAAATATTGGCTAAGCAGCTGGAATGACAAGTCTCCAAACTATGCAATAACACTTGTTTCATCACATCTGCAAAACATATTCCAATTTTTCAAGAATTCTTTTTACACATGAATTAAAGAGGTCAATGAGGTCTTCTACCCATCATTGCCACAAAGGTGAAGAATTGAGTACATGAGCAATGCCAACAAGAAATTGTAACTGAATTAAATGAAACCTTTGATCAATCTTATCAACTAAGTGACGTCTCATTAAGGGATCTGAATGAACCTGCAACAAGGGTAAAGGAGTTAACTAAGACAATCTGCCAGCCATTATCCATATATCTCGTTCAGAAGTCTCGCTTCAGCGGCAGCCGCTGCTGCTCTTGCCGGTATCATATCCTCCACCTGGACCGAGTTACCGGTACCTCCAGTCTCAATTGCGAACAGAGAGCTCAGATCCTTGAGAGTAAGATTGTAAACATCATCAGACATGCGTCTGGCAGCTCCTGGTACGTTGGCTGCCTTCTGTCTCCTCAAACCGTATATGCTCTCCTCCACCGTGTCGTGCACCTGAAAGAATTTCCAAAAATTCTGATTGATCAATCATAATCCACATGATAGAATACTCGATGACATTCTAATCGTGCGCAATGTGAGTAATTGAGATACGCAGTGAACTTGCAACATGAACTGAAAACAGAAGTGCTAGTGGATGTTAGTTACAATGAAACGGTGAACAAATGTCGGACGGGTCTGGCCAATCCGATGCACACGGTTAATGGCTTGAGCCTCCATGGAAGGGTTGAGGAGTGGTTCCAATAGCACGACATGTTGAGCTTCGACCAAGTTTAGGCCATTTGCCCCAAGTCTCACTGGCATTAGGAGCACTTGCACGGGGCCTTTCGCTTCATCCACCTTTAGCGATTTCTTTCCCTTCTTCTTGGACTCAATGGTCTCTTCAACACCTCTGAACCGATCAAGTGCAGCATTCATTCGCGCTTGCCTGGATAGAAGAAGACCCTTCAAAGAAATTAGACACAGGTAACAATTTTCGACGCTTTATTTTTGGAAACGGTACATATTTGTTGAAAATCAAAGCCAAAAAAAGTTTAAAATCTTTGATGTAACTGTCTATCCAGAACCAAGTCATAGAGCCACTGTAAGAGATGTCTACAAGTGGCCCCAAATCTTCTCTTTCGACAAACCGCAAATGCCGTGATTGTGATCGGTTAATCCCCATGCTCTTTCTCACACTCACAGATTCTCTAAATTAATAATATGTTCTAATAACATCCTTAGTATTTTCCATTAGCTCTCCAAGTGAAGGTTTGAGCATATTTTCAAGTTTCCAAGCAAAAATGAACCTGACACCCTTAACTCTGTCAGAATCGAAACCAAAGGATTAACTCAATTCACAGCTTCTTTAGCATTTCCAAAACAATTAGAAAAAAGGTGAGCATGCACTGGAGACACACCCTCCGGCCTTGACTCGAGCATAGGTGATATGGTTGGTCGTCAATGCATGCTCCACAACATCAAGCACACCATTCCACTCTGAGAACAAGAGAACCTTCACTTCTGGATCCTCCAACTTCAGCCGTAGTAATCGCCTGAGCACTGCCTCTAACTGCACACAAGCATATGCACATCTTAACATGAGCTAAGGAGAACCTTCACAGAACTGCAAATGACAAAATCATCAACTTAATTAATTCTGAAAGAATGTCATTATGGTATTTGCAGAAGACAAAGCACAATAAATCTTTCCTTGTTCAGACCAAATGCTCTACACTTCACACAGCAACATTGCTTGAAATAAAAAAGGCACTAACAAACCTTCGTTCCATAAGAACCCTTCACTGACAGCGGAAGATCACTGTCTTCCTTTTCATTTTCTCCTCCCTGCAGTTCCTTCTTGAAGGGGTCAAGCTCCTCCTTTTCAGACGCATTGATGACATAAGCTACTTCACTTACATTCGCTCGGCGCCTGCACGTAGGGCAATTTATCTTTTTCTGTCCCTGAGGCAACGTTGACCGCTCCACCAAATTCAGCATACCTGTCATTCCATGAACACAATCACACATACTTTTTTAAAGACCTAAACGTGCAGGATGAAGTATGCATCTGTCGTCCAATACCTAAATCAGCTTACAGTACAAAGCACAATGAACAACCGGAAGCAAGAGAGAACATTAGTAGTATATAGAACAACATTCCAGAATTTGTTCAATTGATCCACATTTCAGAGATTTGCACGATGCTGAACCTGATGAGGTCAACTAGAAATAATCTATGATGAGATACTTACATTTGCAACAGAGAACATGACCACAAGGAAGAACCATAAATCGATATCCCAGAGGCTCGTGACATATAGGGCATTCTTCCTCGCTTGATTCAACTGGTTTATTTGCAATGTTTGAACCCGATGATGCTCTCTTGTCTACTAGTGCATCTGGCTGCATTTTTTGTCTAGCTGATTTGACACCCTGTAGCCAATAAATAAATTTTCAGCTCATCAACTATAGCGTTTACTCTTCCTATTGTGCTTGAGGAGCGAATGATACAGCTAAATATTTTTCGGGCTCAAATACATGTTCACAAAATGCACGAAATGAGAAAAAGCCATCAATCAGAATGAAGTATCAAAATACTCAATTCTCAAACTTACATTCAAGTAACGAAGTTGTCCCTTCGCTCGCCTCAGTTCGTCAAGAGCAGAAAACTTCTCCATTGTGAGGCGAACATTCTGTTGCGGTACCTGTTCAGGATGTAGCACAGAGATGTTGGATATTTTTTCTCCAGGAAACCTTAGTCGTAGACGTGTAGTAGCCATGCTTAGCTCATGGACTTCAAAAAGCACCTCCCGCTGTGCTAAAGCTAACACTCTGGCTTGAGCAAACTCTTTCCGCATAGTCTGCAACCGTATCAGATCACAATAAACGATTAGCTAAAGAGCTTGCAAACAGAAAATAAACTAAGTGGAGAAGCAGTTCGGCAAATCAATAGCATTTTAAAAATGGACTGCAACAGATAACCCCAAGATTGACACGCATCTACTATATAGTATAGAACAACATAGCCGCAGCATAGATTTAGAACAAGGTCCAAAAGTCTCAAGTGAACGCAGAGTGAAATACAGAGTACAAGAAAAAACCATAAAGCTTATTGAAATAGAAAATTGAGTCAACCTCTAGCAACTGAAGATGTTTCCTAGCTGCTGGTAGCTTATCTCTTCCCAGACCAAGATCTTGAGGTTGACCTCTCAAGATTGTTAGTTGTCCTCTCAAGATTGTCAAAATCCGTTCTGTTCCTGATGGTGCTCTTGATACCTGTCAATCATTCAGCATTAACAAGAAGGAACATGTGGTGATGTTCACGATCTCTTCATTCCATAACCTTTCAAATACTTCACATCGTAAGTAAAGGATCTCACACCTAGAGGATAATTAAAATCTGGCTACAGAGGTTATCTGTCCCGTGACATTCAAAGGTTGAAAATTCTCAGTCGGAATAAAGAAACTAGAACGAGAAGAAATAGCTGATCTCAGCATGCTAACCTGAGCTGAAGTTACTCCTCTATTTCGCGCCCTGCGATCTAAGACTTCGACAGCAGCTTCTTTGTTGCCAAGTCCTGCACTGCTTGCTTGTCGGCGCTTGAGAGCGAGGCTAGCATGTTGTGCAATCAAAGCATCCTCTGCAGACACAGCCACATCTCCTGCTCCTGTAACCTTCAAAAAAAACAATCTGTTCTCGTATGCCTGCGTTTCAACGTCCAACAACCACCACCGAACAGAATCTGAGCTTCCGATCGTACATTTGGAAGAAATTTTAAAGGTCAAAAACCTGCAGTAACATATATTTGAAGCTAGAAACATGTTATGTATTAACTTGAAGGTGTTATCGACATTATGTATTTCGGTTTACCAAACATGAATCGAAAAACAACAACATAAATTCCCACTACACCCCAATCAAAAAGCAAAGGCTCAGCAGTAGGCTCCATCGTATCACCTGGAAGAGCTCCTCTGCTTCACAGTGAGCACATGAAGGGCCCTGCATGTCGGGCTGACAACGGGAGCAATTACCAGCGCGTTCAGCGTCATCCATACTAGGGCTTTCCATCTTGGCACCCAATTCTGATAATCGTCGTAGTAATTCTTTGCGCCCTTCCTCCAGGGCTTCAAGTTCCCTATGCAGCACGAATTTCAACCCGGAAATGTCTTGAAACCTGAAATTCACCCATAAGATATAAAACTTAGACATAAGAGCCACCGCGCTTGAACACCCAAATTATTACCCAAATTTGAAGCAAAATTTGGTTGATCAATTTCTTTGAATTAAGTGGCACTTCGTTGGAAGTTGCAGAAAGAAGAAGTCGTACCAGAAACGACGTCAATCATTAGTAGCATCCGAGCGAAAGACTAAAATTAGAAAAAATCCGGTAGAACGTCAAAGTCCTCCACTGCCGATTGTCAAGCAGCAACCACGAGATTGCGCTCTCGTCTCAAGTAAAATGTGGACATTCAATATCTACCATTCATCAGCATCTGCAATCGCTGTATCAAGTTCCAACCCTCACCTTAAAGCGATACTGGATATGTTCTGATGTTTTCCAGCTTCACCCAAGTGATCGCTTTCAAGTAATTGATCACGAAGCTTTCTAACAAAATCCTTGCCATGATCAGGTTGCTGCTCCAAGCTACTTAGCACCTCCATCCACCAAGCGCTTCCACCATCGCTTAAATCTGACTTTGCCTCCTGTACCTGCATACATTACATTCCAAAAACAGAGTTCAAACACTCTCCGAGGTTTCAGCATTCAAATCAGAATCAATCTCCATCATAAAGACTCAAGATCCTATAGTATCCCTCAAACATCTATCAAGATTCGATCATTACATGAGAAAACTCATGGAATGATCGAATCTTGATAGATGTTTGAGGGATTGAAAGGAGAACAGAAATTGAAATGAAGGGAGTAGCTCCAAAAGTATGAATGAGAAAATGTGAAAATTAGGTTCCGAAATTCAATGTTCACATGGAGACATTTTAGATCTTCAGCAACTCTTGAATAGACTGGTGTGAGGGAAAATAGACTGAGATATTCATGTTGAAAGTATATTAAATCTGAAGATGCACACGATGAAATAATTAAAAGATTGACTTTCAAAATGTGAATTTCCCAAAGTGAAGAAATCATACTTGCTTCCTTGTACTTTGAAAGTCAGCTTGCACTGCCGCAAGCTTTGCATAAAATGGCGCAAGATATTTCGACTTAATATCCTCACATTGCTTCAAAAGGAGGTCGTCACGTAATGTCCTGGGTACATCAGGTCTGTGCATGTTTTCGCCGGCTTGTAGTCTACCAGAATTATTAATAGTAGCATGACCTTCACCATCGTCTCCATCTGTTCGAGACTTGCCTTTGAGAATCTGAAGACATCAGCCAAGTAAAAGTAAGTTCAGCACAAACTGAATCAAGATTCAGAGAGCAGTATTGAAAAAATTGCAGAACAAATGGAACAGTCACACCCTGTAAACTCTTATCAGTTACACCCTTGAAAGACTGAACGTCAGCTGGAAGGGATCAATGTCTTTCAATTTTGTCGTCGTCAGTCAAATTACCTCAGCCAAATTATGGAGTGTATGCAATTTTTGAAGCGGGTCAACACGGACATCTTGAGCATTTTCTTCAGTATGTGAAAGAACCTCCCGATATATTTGAACTGCAAGGGGTATGTCGCCTTCAATAATAGCCAATGCGGCCAGGCCATTAAGAGCTCCAAACAAATCACGCTGAGCATCCTCGGCCTCAAGTTTGGCTTTGTCCACCAGAACCTGCCCATCGTAATGTTAAGGAACATCTTCATTACCCTCATAGTGTTTAAGTATGAACTCAGAATCTTCTTATCCCTAACCTTTTCCATCAGTGCATAACTTCAACAGACTATCACGTAGATAATCTGTTCTGCCAAAGCATACTGGGTTGTTTCTGTCAACCAGAATGCTGTCAGCACAGTTGGATAACGAACAAAAATTGCAAAGAATTTTAAATTCGTCCAATTGTAAACAAAGATCTTCATGAATACACATGTTTATCAACTATCAGCTCCTTCACTACCTAAAACTGCACATAACTGTCAGACGAAAGTTCTGCAGGATTCAAAGATGGTTCATTAATTAGATAGTGGATATCACAAAAGCCTAAACAGCACCATTGCTTAAACACAGCCAGGAGAAAAGGGGTAAGATTGTCTAAAACCTCCAGGATTTCGTCCATCGTCATAGGTGACCTTTGCAATGCCCGTATTCCAGCACTGCCCACTTGAGGGTGAACACAGGCTTGTCGGAGACAACGAAGTTGATCCAAAAGCTTCTCTGCTTCTTTGTTTGAGAGAAGTCTATTTTCAAGATCAGCTGGAGCTGCATTCATTCCCAAATCTCCATTTTGGACATGCTCCAAATTGGCTGAATCACTTATAGTTGAACCTACACCAGAAGTGACAGAGGGTAACATTCTGGTATTTGCATTCGTGTGAACTTCCTTTCGTGCTCCTGGTCTCCTCCCAGAAGAGGACCGTGTTGATGATACAAACTTTCTATAATTTGCAATGACTTCACGTGCTCTCACAGCACAACGATCATGCTGTTGCCGATAGAAATGTGCTTCAATCGGAGAAAATCTTAGCCACGCAAACCGCTCATCTTGGGGAGGCAATCCAAGCTCATCAGCTACTTGAGCTTTCGTGGAGCGCCACATCAACCCTCGGAAAAGATCATGCATGGCACGAACGGCACCATATTTCCCTTCCTGTTCAGTTCAAAACAAGATGAACCAATAAACTTTAAACTAAGCTTAACGATCCCCTCCTTAACCTATCTTGCGCCTCTTAAGTGGTTAGTCGATTGATGATAATCAATGAAGATAATCTCATTCTATACAAGCTGATTCCATAATATGAACACGTCCCCCATCCATAACGGCAAGCAATCGTCCTTCAAAATCACACAACAGCTAGAACATGCCCAGCAAACGAAACCGGTAATGGCCACGAATAGAATTCATCTGAGGAAGGCTTCAAAAAACGACGACTGGACTATCCTTAAAAAAAATGTGCTGTAAATGTGACCACTTGAAAAGCTAACTAGACAATAAGTGTTGATATTCAGAGAATAGAATACGAAAATAAGATGTTGAGAATTTAACAACAGAATTATCCACGACTAAGCTATCAGAGGTTGAAATATGCAAACGTATTGGCGTCAATAAAACTCCAAGGTGAATCTTGTACCTCATAAGGTTCCTTTAAAACTATCGTCCACCAGCGTTTAGTATCAAAAGGTTCTGCACCCAAAAAACGCAACAAGCCATACAAATCATCCAAGCCACGTTGAATGGGTGTTCCCGTGACACACCAACGGTGGGTTGCTCGGAGTGTCATGGCCATCTCTGTAGCTCGTGTTTTTTCGCTTTCAACCATTTGTGCTTCATCCAAGCACAGTCTCCACCATTGTAATCTCGTCAAGGGTGTTGCAATGACTGGATACCTGTTGTGTCACCCATCTCATCAGCAAAAAAAACTGCGCGTAAACTATATCCTCATTGCATTGGCGACTGATCTCAGGACCATGCATAAAGGCTGGTCAACTTTCAGTTCATACCTTTTAGGTTGACGAAAAGATCTCTCAATCTTATGAGTTGAGGTTGCAAGGTGAGACACATCGGCTCTGAGCGTGTCATAGGATGTGAGCACGAGATCCGCTGTAGCCAGATCGTGAGCACCAACTACTTTGATTTTTTCCATTTTAGAATTTTCAAGTGATCCTGACACCACAGTAGCACCTTTCTGCACTCCCTCATAAACCAAAACTCGCAAGGTTCCAGCTCTCACGTGCCTTCACACAGAAAATAACAGGGTAGCTCACCCTTTAAACCATTAGACACCACGAAAAGAACAACGAAAAGACAAGCAATCAAACCGAAAGAAAGGGAGAAAATATTCTAGCACTCTTGAAGCAAAACATCTGATGAGATTGCACGATGCTTTCAAAATAACATAATTTTAATGCACGAAGATATCAGCATCGAAGACGTGGACAATGCCTAAGAAGCTAGCAAGCCAAGCTATTGACAAGGGGTAGAGAAAGACCGAGAAATTTCATCCTGCCACTGTCGCAGAATAGGTGCAGGACACACAACCAAAGTGGCTCCACACTCTCCTTTGATCTCCACTCGGGCAATCATATCAGCACAAGTGCCGCATACAAACGTCTCTTCATCATCCTTGGCAACAGAAGATTTCACGTCACCTCTCTGCACCCTTGCTCCGTAAACATTCTTGCCTCTCTTTTCCGGTTTATCCTTTGTAACAATGTTAACAGGCATTGCATGAACTTCCCGAACCCTCTTTCCTGTTTGAAATTTGAGCCACGTACATCAACCACCCAAACTGCAAAAGAACCCAAACTTGAAAAGAGTGTTCTGTACCACTCAGGACAAACTGTCATTGTCTAGCCTCCCACATGGATACGTGATTCATAAATTACTTAAGGCCCCTATCAACATGAGATGCTTCCTCACAAGATAACCAACAAACCAGACCCGTAATAGGCTACACTGAATAGAGAAACATCAATATTGCAACCTACAGTTAAATATGAAAACAGAAAAAAGAAGGTGAAAACAACTTCTTACCCAGACGGACTTTCTCATCCATCTTCACCTGCTGCGCTTGAGCTGCAATACGTCTCAAGTTTGCATCTATGTCATCAGGAGTAGCATAACCGACACACAAAGCATGTTGCCATGCATCACAATGATCACATTGAACCCACGAACCCGTGTAGAAATCATCCTCTTGCGTGGCACCACAACTGCATTCAACACGATCTCGTTTGTACTTCATCAGCCTCTGCCGTGTTCGATTTGCTGAGTTCATTACCTTTGACATTGACTCCTTGCTAGCCCGATGTGCAAGGATACAAGCCAAAACCTCTACCGTCTTCCCCAAACCCATCTCGTCTGAAAAATAAAAATAAAAATGTCACACCTTTTTGACTAGTTGCATCGGCATCCTAAACAGTGTTTGAGGTCTCCAAGATGGATTGTACTTTCTTCAGGTCCAATTAGCAGAAAGGGTCTCACAAGAAAATCCCTTATATTAGCCCCCATAACAGTACTTACATAACCGATAACACGTAATCCTCAATATTATAATTAAGCCTAAACATGGAAGTTCAAAGTCTTCCCTCGTATTTGATTTCGTAAAACCGTTCATAAGTTGTAATATGCGAGAATTGAAAGGTTCTGTTGACAGTGAAGGCGGCAAATTACAAATTTGCTGACATGGTGGTCAAAAAAAGCATCATAAAGGTGTACTACTAGGTAAAGGAACATACCCGCAAGTATACCGCCACGCACATATGCTTGGAAGTCGTGAGGATCCATGGAGACATATCCACTACGGGAGAGTTCAGAAACATTGGAAACAGGATGTCGGACTAAATCAATTATTTGAAAATCCAGCAACAGTAATTAATGCTTTGGAATTGTCTACAAGTTTCAAGCTTGTGACAAGACGCTGGAGGATAATCACATGATCAGTATCATCAGACGATGCCTTTCCATTCAAAATTCGTCAGTGAAGCATATCCAATTTCGACTGTTATCGAGCATGAATATGAAAAAACTCAAGTAAAACACAGGAAAAATGAGTATTTCAAAAAACGAATACTTGGCTTTCCGTACCACAGTGCAAACATTGAGAACATTCAAGCGGTTCAGTACCTGTAGGGATTGAAGAAGAACCTCGATTGACCATCTAATGAATCAACAGGAACCCACAAAGGATGTTCAACAAGTCTTGTACTTTTCACCCCGCTTGATGACGCACCCCTGTCCGAATCATCAAGGCTCTTGTCAATCACTACAGGACCCTTTTCGCGCTGCACCATCCAATATGCTGCACGCCGCTGATAAGGTCTAAGCTCAGGGATGAGCTCTGGGAAATCCAAACCCATCTCTGGTTCAGCCCTACATTACAAGCACCCCCCGCAATGAAATTATAAGCAAAGCATCTAGTACGGTTTCTGTTTACATTACGACATGGACGACATTAAGTCAAGAATGAGACATGATAGAAGAGATTAAAATAGAGGAACGGCAATCTAGAAACATTCGCCATTTGCTACCAAACACTTCTTAAGAAGCTAGAATCACAGTCAAGTCTCAGCCATGGTTCACAGCAACGCACAGAAAATTCCTGTCTCCATAAGAGAGAATCCAACTAGCTCAACTGAGGCAAATATCTACCTGCTTGGCATCACTGCTCCATAGAGTGCAGTAGGATCGAAACCAACGTGTTGTTTCTCCTCACTGCTGTGCAATGCTTCAACTTGTCGATCATGCTTCTCACCAGCGATAGCCAACATATCCGATATTTGAGTTAGTGAACCAGTTAAACCATACACACTTATCGATTCAGCACTCAGCTCGGGTCTTAGCCATTCAAATATACTCTGAATCGCCTTCCCCAGAGGTTTCCGGTTGCTGCTTTCCAAGTGCAAAGCACAAGAATCAAAAGCTTTTCTGTTGATAAAAGTCACGAAATTGCAAGCCGAATCCCGTTCGTTAGGCCTTGCTTCCAGACGTATCATAGCCTGATTGATCAAATACACCAGTCCAGATACTGCAGAGTCTGAACCATCAATTTTACCGGACAAGTGAAGTCGAGAAGAGTCATCCTCAGAGTCCGACATGACCTCGACAGAAACATTCTCTGCTGATAGATACTGATAACCACCATATATGGATTTCTTCCCAGCGGGAAACTTGAATACAACCCGACAAGGTGATCTCCTAATTCCGAGCTCCTGAATTTGTTCGTCTTTCCCCTTGCCATTGCCTCGATCATTTACCAGAACAAGAGGATGAAGCAGCGAAAATTCAGCAAACTCAATGCCTCTCTCTCCTGATTCTGGCAAAGGAACTTCCACTGTGACCACCTCAATGCCAGTTTCATCAGCAGAGTTCTCCTGACCTGTTTGAAAGGGGAAAAAAGACCAAGTTACACTTCAACGATGATTTCATTTTATCCTGACCATTATTTATCCGCGAAAAATGCTTCAGATTCACTCTAAAAAGCAGCCATAAGCAGACTTCACTCGGAGTCCAAAACTCTGCTAAACTTATTTTGCTAAATCAGTCTCAGACGCCGCATCACCTTAGATGCAGATTCCAACATAGCGATTCCAATTCTTTCAATCTTTCAATCTCCTAAAAGATGCACTGTAATTTGAACACTTGTAACTGTTTGCAACTCGCGGCATGCATGACAACCCCATGTAAAGAGGTACCCAAACCTCGTTTCTTGCGATAACTGGTCTGCTCCAACCCGTTTAAATCATCAGGGATTACTTCAGCATCCTCAAGAACCGCAGCCAGCTCACCATTCTCCTCATTCTCAACATGTCCGTTTAAGACATTATCACTCGAAAGCGCAGCGGATCCCCCAGGTCTAGAAGGCCTGGCTTGCTTCCGTTTCGCCATGCGACTGCAATAACATTTAAATCCTCTTAAAAGGAAGCACATAAGATCTTAACTCCGACATGCAGCATCTGGAATACGCAACAAGCTAAGATCACATGGACCTATTACCCCTCAAAAAAACTAAAGATCCATAAATCCAAACCAGGATGCGCCTCGGTCAAACTCAATTGCAGCTTCTGATTTAAACAAACAAAACGCAACCTTACCAGTTTTGTTTCTACACGATCCTTAAAATTCTAAACGTCAGTGCATTCTTGCAATTACAAGATCTATGTGCTAGAATGCAATATTACATCATTTCATGTGTTTTTCATTTGTACTAGCATGCCCTGTGCCGTTGCCAAAACTATTAATATGTCATTTATAATTGCCATGGAAGTGAAGGCCAATCCATTCTCATATATCCTTTCATAACATACCAATTCTTTTGTTCTTCAAGTATGACAAATTATCCGTAGTATTGACGTTCAATATCAAGTGTACGTGCACTATGAATTTTTGCCCAAAGAAAATAAAGAAATCATTGCCCAATATTCTTTATATACTATTCCACTAATCCTACTATCGAGGATTGTAATATAGATTTGGTACTTCCCCTATATTAGGAGTTTAGAACCATACCATTAATTAAAATTACAAATACTATATTTTCATTGTAATACACATTACGTCAGGGTCCTAGTATGGGGGTGCAATTTAGACGAGGAAAAACCCACAATATAGGGGTCTCTCCTACAATTAGGTACTTCTGACAAAGTCTCTCCGTGTTTGAAGCCTCACTAATTTGTTTGTTTTTAGTTACTTATTACCCGTTCTTTTTATGGATCCATCATCTGAATCATAGGGGGCCATACTAGGACCATGCCCACATTACAATTGACATAATTTTCTTTACAATACACATTATACTTTAAACAGTCACAACAATTTTATTTTTTTAGCATTTGTAGAAAAAAACTTTTTATTACCTATTAGAAAAATCAACTTTTATTATTCAAGGCTAAACTTAAAAAGAAAATAGTAATTTGGCTTGAAAATAAGAGCTAAAGATGTTTAGGATAAAAAACATAAAATAATTGCTTCCAAAACTTTGTCTCTTCTTCTTCATGGCTTCTTGCACCTTGCTCTTAAGGACAAATTTCAATTAAATTTAACTTTTCAATCACATTCACCAAATTATTTTCATCTTGCAATATGAAAATCATTAATATCGCATTGAAAATGTTCACATTAATAGACAACACAGTCCAATGTAGTCAACATTCAAAATGGAAATTCGTATCTAATTAAAAAGGTCAAATTGAGCTTGAAAATGAAGTCTGCCTGCGTGGCGTTTGAGCTGGTCCTCATGGGGTTAACCAGCTCCCTGATAACCACACTAGAAATAAAGAAAACCCTGTCATATGAAGAAACTCTTCGCAATTCAGCGTAATCCGCGACCATGCAAAAGCATCAGATAAGTCAGAGGCACTCAAATACAAAAAAAATTCTAATCCAAATCTTCTCCAAATTCAACTCTGAAAGGAACGACACAAACATAATAAAAATGGAATTTAAAGGCGGCAAACATCCCCAAAGACATTGTGCCTACTGACTCAATTCTTAAACCCTAATCATTAGCTGCTTCGACAGAAAAAAGAGTGCGACATATCGTACTGAAACAGAAAAAATACCTCTGTACTCTAACATCAACGCGAAGCTAAAATATTCATGTCACATACACAAGACAGAATTTGCTATTTTACGAACTTCCCAAAACCACACCAGATATAACTAGACCCTCAGAATCCTCGTTCAAATAAGAACCCGTCGCAACCTAACATAATCCGCACCCATGCAAGAGCAGAAAGGACATCACATGCACTCACACCAAAAACACTCGTATCGAATCCTTCTCCAAATTCAAGAAAGAATTCAAGACGCAATCGCATGAGAACTGGAATTGAAGGCCGCAAACATCCACACCCTCAATGTCCCTAACAAACCAATTCTTAAACCCTAACCACAACCTCATTCGACAGAAACAGAGCGAAAAGTCGTACCGAACTCCTCTGTAGCTTCAGCGCGAAGCTACAACTCCCATGCCACAGATCCAAGACACAAATTTCCACCACGACAGCCACCTCGTGCGAATTCAAGGATTCGATGAAACCTACGCCAAACATTCAAAGAAAAATACCACCGCTAAATAATCAGCATCATCAGCTGTCAGTATGCGTTTCACAATCATTAACTTAAGTTAACACTCGGTTGCGATCGTAAAGTCTACAAGTTTCGAATCCAGTTGAGAATTTTATAAAATACTACTGCCTTCGAGCTAGAAGCAGCAAATTAACAGATAAACCAAACCAAACCAAAAGCTAGCACCAAGTTGCAATTTGAAAATATAGGCCAAGTGCTGCAAGTTGATCAATACGTACGTCAATTGGATGGAAAGGAGCGGCGCATTTAATTCTCCAGACAGCATTAATGGTGACGGAGCTCCAGACAGCGGATTCGGATTGAAGAAGTCGAGAGAAAGCCAGAGTTGCGCAAGGGGAAGGGCTCCAGCAAATGCGCACAACCTGGAGCAGCCGGATCGTAAGCTTAAAGCTTCGCTGAGGAGCTCAAGACTACTGAGAGTTCAAGTTAAGCAAATTCAGCGACGTCAAGGCGGTAAAGAAACCCCACTATCGAGATGAATGGAAGTTGGATGGATGAAGCTAGAATTTGCCAGTTAGTTTTTTTTGGTTTTTGGACAAATGATTATGTGGCCTTTCTATTAACCCTTGAACGATGCGGAGGACGTTTAGCCCCTAAACGTCTGGATTCATCTCCAAAATTGACGATTTGAGAAAAAACATTATAAACTACAATGTGGAAGAATATTTTGGAATTGGTATACAAATGAAAGCTGTAGATTTTTATTTTTAAATTCTATCCATACGGTTAGATCTACTAATGCTATCACCAATCTTTTTCTATAAATTTTGAAAAGAAAATTTCAGAATTCCTTCTAAATTCAATTACAAGTAAAATATTATCATTTTTTGAGTAAAACTTGTTGGAATGGATTTGAAATAAGGTTCTCTTCATATGGTGATTTTTTGAAATTTTTGTGACCTTTACATCTTTGACCTCATTTTTGCACATCTAGTTTTGAACTAAAGTCAATGCAAATTGACCACTTGACATACTTCCACATTTGTAATTTTAGAAATGTATATATTCTAGTAACACCAAATCCAACCGATGGATAGGACAACAACTTGATAAAGTATCACCAAAAATTAGGATGACTTTCATCCAAGCAGGAATGAGACAGAAACAAGGATCTGAATTTGTTCATTGTTCAAAAAATGGACGTCGGAGCGCTCCAGGGTTAGCGTCCAATGGATGACAAAGCATCTTTGCATGTGGACAGAAGTGCGACTATTCGTCCTCATAATTTTGTTGTGAAATGGGAAGGTCTTCTATAGTAGGTTGATTTCTAATGAGTGCTTTTTCATTTTGTTAAGGCAATGATTCTTACAGTATCCAAAGGGATGATTTTTATGGTCACTAGTCCGTCCTTCAAGGGTTAAGAAGGTTCTGAATTTCCTGACTTCTTCATTTTGGGGGTTTGAATTGAAGGAAGCCAATTTTGAGTATGCAATTTTTGTATCGGTGTTGGCTTTGCACAATGGATGAAATGAGGTTTTGGAAACATTTTGACATCAGTATGCAGGGTCATCATAGTCTGGCATTTATCCTTTTTTTTCTATAGACTTAAAGCTACTCATTTTTTTTGGTGGAAATTGGGCATTTAATTGCCTAAAAAAAAACATTGCTCCTTTTATAATTTGGTGATTGGTTTTTGGTATTCTGTGGATGAAATTATCACCCTTGTTTCATATGCAATACAGTAATGTGCCTTGTGCCGTTGCCACAATATAATAAAGTAAAAAATAAAAATATTTTTTTAATTTTTCAATTCCTAAAAACTTTTAAATTCAATAACTTTCGTAGCATAGGTTCAAATGCCACGAAACAAAGTTTGTGCACCCCTCCTCAGAAAGGGCTTTCCAACGGTACCAAGAATGCGACCAGGATGCATGGTCCAAGAAATCTCAATGAAACAAACAAAACAAAACAAACAAACAGCCTAACTTAAGGTGTGGATATATTTAGTGTTATTTACACTACACTGATTTGTCCTAATAGTGCATGTGACACTAATTTATCAAAGTCACACTATTTCATATTAATGTAGGTTGAAATATTATTGTACTATATTGTATCTTTACAAGAATAAAATTTTAAGGGGACAATAATTTTTTTAGAAGACTCTAATTTTTCCCCCTCACTCATAGGAAAAATTAGTATAATTGGTTTAGAAATGATGTGAGTTTTTACTCTTTTAGAAAAAAATTACCAACTATGTTTGTAGAGATCATTTTTTTATAGTATTTACATCTACATTATTTGTAAAATATTTATCAAGAACAAAAATTTAAAGATTTTTAAAATTGATTATTGTAAGTAATACCTAGCATATTTATAAGTTAGTGTAAAATACTTTCAAACTTTTTTATTATAAACTTATGACATTACGCAATATTCTAATTTATCCTACTAGTGTGGGCAAGAAATTAAAATGTAACTTCAATTGATAACAATTTCTTGTGGAAATTATTACAATAATATTTTGACCTATGATAATTTAGAATATTGTGACTCTAGTAAATCAGTGTTATACACACTTATAGGTTAAATTAAAGTAGCCATGTTAACAATATGTTTGATTAGTAGACCAAAAACACATCCAAACTACATTGTAGTAAGAAAACTGTAGCCCTTGTAAGTAAGATTAGCCTCTAAAAATCTGTAAACTAGAAATTACCAAATACTCACAAAATTGTCAAAAATCAACACTCTCTTAAAAAAGAGATATTAATCAATTTTATTCATTTTTTAGAATATGTAACCATAGGATCTTATTTTTTATTAATATAAGAGTCATATAAAAAATTTGGTGTATGTATACGTGTGTATGTATACATGTATATGTATATGTGTGAAGAAAACCTACAAAATGAAGCAAAATTTTTTTTTCAAGATTGCTTGGGCTTTTGACAATGTGGCTTTGTTGGGGTTTTGAGGCCCATAATTCAAATATTATTTGCTTAGAAATTGTAGGGACTTGATATTTGAGTAGAGTGTGATGTTAGAAATAAGTATACAAATTATTAAAGCAAAATGATGAGTTTATTAAAGCGAAATGATGAGTAATTGCACCAAAGGGGTGCCAAAAATCAAAAACTCGCGGCCCCTTTGAAGGTTGAAATTTTTTGTAACGCCATTTTAAACATACATACTTTTAGTTTCCTTTTCATGAACTAAATCACAATATCTTCTATTAGTTATAAATATTATTTTGTAGAGATTTGATGCATAATTAATCATATTCAAAATTTACAAAATAAAAAATCCTTAGTTCCTATACTTGTAGAAATCTTGTTCATAAATACTAGGCCTTAAGCCCCTATAATTGACTCTAGTTGTTTTAGTAGACATCTCATCTATTTTTGGATTTATTTTGAATAGACTTCTTATTTTTTACTCTTTAAGTGTTCTATATCCACACATGTACCACAAATAGGAACTATTGTCCTACTTGCATCCATTAGAAGAAAACCTTGCATTAGAAGAAATTTGAGGGCTGCAAAGGGCCGTTTTAGGGCTGTTCCCGCAGTTGGGAATAGTCAGAATATTAAAATAAATTTAAAAAAAATAAAAAAATAAAATAAAATAAAATATATAATTAAAAATTAATTAATTAATTTTAAATATTAAAAATTTATTTATTTTATTATTTTCTGACATGGCACTCTCGTGACCATGTCAGATTACTGTTCCCATGGCGTTTCCAACGTTCTTAGGGCCTGATAACTCGCAATCTCTTGGAGGCCTCAAATTCCTTCTAATGTTGTTCACAACAAAATCTATATGACAATTTTATTTTTATTAAGTTTTCAAATCTTGTTCATAAATACTAGGCCTTAAGCAAAATTGATATATGAAGTACGGGAATTGTAAGGACTAAGTGCCTTCGAGCCTTGGTGAAGTGTAGGAAGTTCTGACATCTATAAAAATGAGCTAATCCTAGGACTAACTAGACATAAAAATGTAAAATTTACAAGTGACATACTTGAATTTATAAAGATTATGTGTCTTAGAGCCTTGATGAAGTACAGGAAGTTCTGACATCTATAATAATGAGAAAATCTTAGGAAGACTAAGTGCCTTAAAGTCTTGATGAAGTGTCGTCAAAAGCTCTCACATTTGCAATAATGAACAAATCTTAGGAAGTTAGACTAAGTGTCTCTGTCATAGTCTTGATGAAGTGTTGTCAGAAGTTTTGACATCTGTAATAATGAACAAATCTTAGGAAGTCAAACTAAGTGTCTTTGTCATAGTCTTGATGAAGTCTCGGAAGTTTTGACATTTGTAAAATTGAGGTAATCTTAGGACTAGCTGGTCTATCAAAGTTACCTTTTAAAGAAAGGCGTGGATTCAAACCCTATAGGAGCACTTGGCTTCATGTGCTTTGCGGTAGGTTAACTCCTAACATGTATGGTCAAATGAGGATCATTTTATTGGTGGAATATAAATTGAGACAGAGGGGAAAAAAATTGAGCTTTAAATTAATTCTAACATGTGACAAACTTGACCAAATTCAAAACATAGGCCTTAAGATCTTAGTGGGGTCCTCTAGTTCATTCATTGTCTACCAATTCAAGGTTTCTACTAACCTAGTGTAGTGATTATGAGTTTGGGCTTACATTGGTTGAACACTAACGCCCAATCAATACTTAGTGCTGGATTGAAGGCTGGTTGGAACTTTCCAAATTTGAAACAATAGGATCGCTCAATTTCTCCAAATCCGACCTAAGGGGTTTACATTAACTAGGGCCAGATGGAAGAATTGTGGCCGGATTAAGGTTGGATTGAAGGCAAATCCGGCCAACCTTCCATTAGGCCCTAGGCCTAGTATAAACCTGGCCTAAAATACCAAAATTAAGCCCAAAGTGTTGTGGAATAAAAATTACGTAGCAATTTTTACCTTTACACTATTTAGACTATTCTAAAATTAGGGTAAAGAGTAACACACAGGGGACCTGACCTCCAGAAGCGAAGGAGAAGGTGTACGAGAGCCAGCGCAGTTGCGGCCAGCGTTGTTGTTTTGTCGGGAAGGGCGGATCTGAGCTTGCGGGTGGCGAGACGTCTGGTAGTCGTTCAGTAGTTTTGGGGGTTTCGGCAGTTGCTGCTGCTGCAGCAGACGCCGTTGTTGCAGAGGAATCATCGCAACTACTGTAAGTTTAATTTCTTGGGATAGCGAGGAATCAGTTCGGGATTGCAAGGAAAGGAAACACCGACATTTGTCAACAATTTTGCAAACGCGTCACTGAAGACCGCAAATCGAAGGGGGAAGGTGAAGGACCTTGGCTTGGAGTTCCGCGCGACTGTGTCATGCAATCGGTCGGATCTAGGGTTTGAGGCCGGCAAGAGGTCTGTAAGTGTAAATCGCTGGTTTCAGGTTTGAAGTTGGTGCCAAGAGAAATTCAGCTTTTTGTATTGCAAGGAATTTTGGGTTTCTGCGATTGGGAGAAATTGAGGGACGATTTGCGTTTTCGGTTCGCTGTGGTTGGAGGTTTAGGAGTTCGCTGTGTCGGCCCCGTCTGTAGGCGCCATGAGTGCCCCGGCGAAGCGAGGGGGCTTCCTGTCCTCCCTCACTAACACTTTTGCCAACCTAAGCACGGCCGCCTACAGCAAAGCCAATAGCTTATTGGGTCGCGAGGGTTTGGAGGTTGTGAACCCTGAGGGCGGGCAAGAAGATGTCGAAGAGGAGGCAGTCCGAGGGCGGTTCAAGGCGGAGGATCGGGAAAATTACTGGAAGATGATGCACAAGTACATCGGCTCCGACATCTCCTCCATGGTCACCCTCCCCGTGATCATCTTCGAGCCCATGACGAATCTTCAAAAGATGGCGGAGCTCATGGAGTATACGCATCTGCTCGACTTGGCGGACGAGTGTGAAGACACGCACATGAAGATGGTGTACGCCTGCATCTGGGCGGTGTCAGTCTACCCTGCGTATCTTCGCACCTGGAAGCCGTTCAACCCTATTCTTGGGGAGACTTTCGAGATGGTGAACCACAACGGCATCACGTTTCTGGCCGAGCAGGTGAGCCACCACCCGCCTATGGGCACCGCCCACGCCGAGAATGAGCACTTCTCCTATGACATGACGTCGAAACTAAGGACCAAGTTTCTGGGAAACTCAGCGGATGTCTACCCGGTGGGCCGAACGCGCGTCTTGCTCAAGAAATCGAACATGATTCTCAGCTTGACGCCTCCGCCGACGAAAGTGCACAACCTCATCTTCGGGCGCACTTGGGTGGACTCACCTGGGGACATGGTGATGGAGAATCTCACCACGGGGGATAAAGTGATTCTGTATTTCCAGCCTTGCGGCTGGTTCGGCAAGGGTCGGTATGAGGTTGATGGTTATGTCTACGACAAAGACGAGAATCCCAAGATCATGATAACTGGCAAGTGGAACACCTCCCTCAGTTGCCAACCTTGTGATGCGGAAGGCGAGCCTCTCGAGGGGACAGAGCTCAAGGAGGTTTGGAAGTGCAAGGATGTTCCCAAGGGGGATAGGTTTCAGTATACTTACTTTGCGCATGAGATCAACAGCTTCAAAACGGCTCCACGCAAACTTCTGGAGTCTGATTCGCGTCTCAGGCCGGACCGGTCCGCGTTGGAATCGGGGGATATGAGCAAAGCGGGGTCTGAGAAGACGGTCCTGGAGGAGAGGCAAAGGGCGGAGAAGCGATTGCGGGAAACGAAGCAGGAGGAGTTTGTTCCTCGCTGGTTCAGGCTAACAGGTGACATCTCTCCAACTCCATGGGGGGATCTGGAGATTTATGAATACAATGGCAAGTACGACGAGCTTCGCAAGCAGGAAGAGATGGAAGCAGCTGCTGAGAAGCCCTTGGACGTGGATGCGCTCAAGGCCATCCCTTTCAAGCCGTGGCAGTTTGAGGCCACGGAAGTGGAGAGCATAGCGCAGGCAGGAGGCCAACATGCTCTGCCTGTTGAAATTCAGCCTGCGGCCGAGTCGTCGTCGTCGTCATAGAACTGCTTCTGGTCTTAGGAATGTAGCATCCTCTCTTCGAAGTCTCTCCTTGTTCTGTGTATGTATTGCACTCAGCCTCACAACGTAGTCATCTACCTGCCTGTGAATCGGCGGCAGGCCCCATTGTTTGGCATTCAGTTCTCTTCTATATGTAAGTAAAGGAAGCTTCTTTACTCGTAGAATTGCACTCTCAATATTGCGTGATGCACATCCTGCTCCGGCTTGATCGGGTACTAGGGTTTACAAACTGGGTGTAGCGAAGGTGGATTGGACTCGGAGATGTGCAGTTGAAACATTTTTCTGGAGATTTCGTTACTGCTGGCAGTCGAAATGAACTCATGCTTAATATTATATTTGGAAGGAGACAAGAGTAAGGAGGATTAGGTCATCTGCAGCTGTAGAATTCAGGCTACTTGGTTGGGCCTGAACCTTGTGTATGCGTTTGTATTTTGGGTCTTATAGAACTTGGTTGATATCTTATTTAGGGTTTAGGTTTGGAAATTCGCAGACATGCATGTGATTGGAGCGATTTTCGAACCTCTCGATCCTGACATCTTCACCTTCGGTCTCTGGAGCCCATCCTCGTGGCTTTCAACTGTTTTAAGTAGTTCATATTGGAACGGAGTTCTTCTCTTGTGGGTTTTGTCCCATTTTTCGAGGGTTCAAATGCACTAAAATATGTACCGGTATTATTTGGATTCTATATGAAAGAATTATCAATTGTTGACGTTTGAAGTCGTAGGTTTCCAATCATGAGTGTATGACTATGAATATTCATTTGCATCTATGAGGTATTTCATGGAATGCATTGTTGATTGTCTTAGTTTTAGAAGTATCCCATTTCTTACACTGTAATCGTGTGTTTGGATTGCCCTTGCGTGGATGATTCAAGGAGAAAGGGACCCCATGAGAATGAGTTTCCTGCTTTAAGATATCTCATGGAAAACTCTCTTCTGGAGATTTGTCACGTTGCTAACTGTCATTTGCTACATGTGATTTTGCAGATCAGGCTAGTTCTTTCTGCCGCACAACACAGTGAGATTGGAATTGAGATCATGAACTTGGTTTTTCTTTCCTGGTAGGCTTCTTCCAGATGCTCTACTGTGGAGCTCAATTGCTTCCTATGAAAAGCATGCAGATGTAGGAGTTGCAGTGCTTTAGCCATGCACTCCCTTTGTCTAAAACTTTCCATGCACTCCCATGTATGTATTTTGTGATAGACATGACATAACATCTAGCTAGGCATGACATGACATGACATTTCATCCCCGAATGGTATGATGTGGAATATTCCACACCCATTAATAACTAAAAGAACAACATCAAAAAGTGGTAGAATAGTGAATAGTACTAAAAGCAATCTAGTCACAATTACTTGATGAAATTATTATTAAATATAAATTGGGCCACATGCCATTCATTGTGCTCAGATTGTTAGAGTGTAGAAGCTTAGGCCAAGATGGAAGCCTCTGAGGATCTGATTCACCTCTTTAGTTATTCCTTTTAATATTAGAGCTTGTTTTGGGGGGAAATTACATGTCGGGAGAGATTAGTAGATTGGTAACTAAGCCTTTGTATTTTATTAGATAGTTTGCAAATTTTTAGGTGCTCATCATTATTAGGTACAGAATATCATGGTCCCCTCCAACTAAAGATGCTCAATTAGAGTTGGGTTGGTAAAATTAGAGTGGCCTCACAGTGGATGAAATTTGTGGATGACGACTCAAGAGAGCAAAAGGCAACGTCTTCAAATGCTACTGAATGTTATAGAGGGAGTAAATTAATAACTTAGCAATGTCATGAACAAGTTTTGGATGTTGCAAATGGTACAAGAATGCACAAGGATGGATGGTCATGGTGGAATTCAACAAAACATTGTTGAATTTGGCTCATTAGTAATTCATATCATAATTATATCTCAAACTTAGTTATAAATGCAATCCATGTCCAACAATTGCCTTGCATCTCAAAACTACAACAATAATTGTGTTGCCATTGCAACATCTTAGTTTTAAGTGGGTTTTCCTTTTAGGAACAAAAAAGACTATATTTTGGTCACATGTTTTTTTAGTAGTTTTGAAGAGTTCTAGTAGAAATCCATACTTATAAATTGTTTTTTTTAAAATCAATATATGCAATATTCCTCACTTAATCTAATGGTATAAATTTTTTTCCTAAAATACGATCAATCAAAATAGGCATTTCAAAATGATGAAGATCAACCCTTGAGCGCCCTAGCGATGGAGATATGTTTATCAAAACTAAAAGATTTTCTTGTTTGACTATTATAATCTTTTCAATGGTATGGTCAAAGGACATGTCCCTTTCCCTTGGAGCTCCCGGCCTTTCTCCACTACCAATCAATACGATCGGTTTATGTGAATCTCTTTTTAGGTGATAGTTTGATTGGAATGAATTTAGAAGGATCTCGATTTTAGTAAACACGCCCTAGGCGCTCAAGAGAAAGTCATATGGACTCATCTTTAAAAGCATCAAGCTACTTCAATTTATCTATTTTGGAAAAAAGGTTGATGTCTTGAAAAGATTAAAGGAAGTGTATAAAAATGTACAAAGTGCTTTGATATAATGGCAAATATGAAGAAAATTGAACTATTGAAGTAAAGAAGCTTTTTTATTTTTAATTTCATTGAATTGAAGTATTTCCATTTTGAAAGAGATTTTATTGTTCAAATCTAGTTTTTTTTTCTATCTTCTTTAATTAGCTATTTAGAGATGCAATCAAATATCATATGGAACAAAATTGGTTTGTAGTATGTTGTTTTATTGGGTTGGAATATATTCTTTTTAGCCACTATTTATATATAACATGTAAGTATAACTTGTCTATTTTTCTAAATTGTAATATATTAATATAGTTCTAGAGGCATATCAACAAAAAATCTATCTTAAGTAATATACTTTGTGAAAAACATGTATCTACGAGTGGATCTATTGAGATGAAATTTTCAAATGAAAATGAATATAGAAAAGTTTGGGGAATTAATCATTACAAAGAACTTAGGAGTCAAGTGCTTTTTTTTTTTTTTATAATTATTTGCAAAATAGAGATAAATAATTTGTTTCTCTTTGACATTGAAGCAATTTGTATCTAAAACTCCAACAAAACTCTAACAAAAAGCAAAAATGAATGTTTGTAAACTATATATCAAATGGTTTTTGAAAGGTGTTGGGATTAGGACTTAGGGAGAACATCATCCAATTCAACTAGATTGAAAATACTTTAACAAAAATGAAGTTGAATTATTCATCTAATAAATGTTATCCAATTTATGGCAATCTTTTTGGTAATTCAAAAAATAATAAAACACTAAAAAATATTGAATGAATATTTTTCTATTGGCAAACTTCAGTTCTTTCAAAAAATAATTAGTTTGCCACAAAAGGAGGCAAATATACGATGACTTTATAGAAGATCATTAATAATGAACACTTAGAGTTGTTGTAATATTTTTCTAATTGGTCAAAATTTTAAGACCCTATAAATACATGAATCCATTGTGGCTACTACACGCTCACTTGCCCAACCCAAAAGTGCCATTGTCACATCTCAAAATGCATGTTACATCATTCCCCCCTTCATTTATTAAAACATTTTTTTTGTAAGCTCATTGCACAACCAAGAAGACAAACTACAACATCTTTGTACACATTTTGGAGTTCATTGCATTGAACATGTGTTGATGGAAAAATCCTTGAGACAGGGAAACTCTATATAATTCACCTTGTGGCTATTATTTTTCTACAATTCATCCAAATCATTCATTCACTCTTTCATAATTTGCCCAATTTTTTTGCAACTACATTTTTATAGCTAAGGGTTGATTTCTTAAAGATTTTGGAAAAAATCCTTGACTCTCTACACCTCATGAATTATTTTTAGAATTCCCTTAAAACCAATCTTCACCTTGT
The DNA here is from genome assembly GCA_951799445.1 of Pseudisothecium myosuroides. Taxonomy (NCBI): domain Eukaryota; kingdom Viridiplantae; phylum Streptophyta; class Bryopsida; order Hypnales; family Lembophyllaceae; genus Pseudisothecium; species Pseudisothecium myosuroides. The sequence continues at coordinate 21,172,698 of OX637289.1, forward strand.
AAATAATGGGGCCATTTTTAGAATGATAGACAGAGCAGGGGGATCATAACAAGGGCATTAGGAAAGGAGATCCTATTTGTATTGCAATTCATGAACCATGTACCCCGTTTGTGCCACTATAAATTGATGATATGAATTTCAAACTTTCAAATGTATTCTACCTTAGTGATACACTAGTGTGCTTTGTGCCATTGCCACAACCAAAATAAAAATAAAGATAATTTTTTAATTTTTTAAAACAAAAATAAAATAAAAATTCCATAACTTTCACACCCTATGTCCAAACGCCACGAAACAAATGTACTCTACCTTAATGACACATAGTGGCCAATAGGGTCTCTGACCTCACATTTCTGCGTCAAGGAAAGTTTCATCACAGAGCAGGAATTATTGGACACTCATCGAACGAACAGAACAGAGATGAACGACGAAGAATCATTCGACGACATTCATCCGGACGGAGCTTCATCTTCTCCGCAAGCACGACCAAGGCTAGTGACGCTCTTCTCTAGCGTTTTGTTGCTTTGATGCTGCAGGCGCGTTCGATCGCCTTTCGTTGTTAGGGATTTTCTCATTTCCGTGATTTTGCACGCCTCCGCTTCACCAGACTACACCACGCAGCTCCGGTTCCAACCATGGTACGCGCATCTCGTGTTTTACCTCCTTCCTTGGCAATATATAGGTTTCCGTGATCGGAGGTGGTCGCTTGCTGTTGTTTGACCGAGTTTGTGCTTACGGTGTTTTCGTGTGTCTGTAGTGTCTCTTTTTGGTTTTGTAGGTTGAGATCCAGTGCGTTTCTTGATCTGCCTCCCAAAGTTCGTGAAATTGTTTGTGAAATGTTGTGGTTGATGTTTTCAAGTGCGTTTAGGGAGGGGTTGCGCGGACTAGGAGATCTTTTCGTTAGGGTTTTCGGATTTGGATGATGGTTTTTACTTTGGGAGTGAGAATGGAAAATAGGGAGAGGTGGAGTGATTTGGTGAGCTAGGGATTGTGTCGGATGTCAATGCATTACGAGCAGCTAGGTTCTGGGGAACAGAATTCAGGTAGGTGGAGCTGATATGGAACGTATGGTGCATTGAGTGTGCTTGGTGTTGCATGGTCTCCTACTCTCCTCAGAACAGTATCGGTCTACATGGGGGATTTTGGAGCAGAGGAAAAAAAGCTTCTTTTGCATTAATTGACTGTCGGGATGTTTAGAAGACATTAGTTTGGAAATGTCGATCTATGCCTTGGTATTAAAAATTGAGACAATTTGAAGCTCTCGGAGTGAGTTCAGAGGTGGATTTCTCTCTTGTGTATTGTTTAGTGGCAATCAAGTGAGGGAGTGTGGGGGATATACTGCGAGCATGCAGCGAATAACAACGTCCTCTTCTAGGGCCACTGCCATTGATCGTACTCGAGGAGTTTGGATTATTGTCTAGTCTAGAATTGTAGCCTCTTGTGCAGCCTAGAACACTCCTAGGACTCTTGCCTCTTACTTTAACATTGGTGGCTCCATAGGTTAGAATTCATCGCAAAGCTCGATGTTGTAATAAGATTTAGCGATTGCGTTAGCTTCCCGACTTCTTCAGACTGATGCAGGAATTTGCCGGAATATTGGTTTCGTTGGTTACGACTCAAGCGTTCCCGTCTTTTTTGTTGAACTATATTACCCTATATCAATTATGAGATGTTCAACATTTGTATCAGCAATTAGTGAAGTCACTGGCTGTCTAACTTGCTTATTCACACTCTTAGGTCTCATTCTCCAGAAGCTAATTCTTGCATCCGTATTTGCCGAGAACTTCCCATTCTGATCACTGATAAATTTCTGGACTTGTGTTGTGATCCAGCCGCTTCGTCTGGAGATCAAGGTACTCTTCAACCTACGTCTCATCTCTTTTATTGTGTGCTTCTATTGTATTTTTTAAATGAAAATCTAATCAAGTGCAACAGAGCTTAGGCGTGTTATATCACGGCGAGACTTTAATCAAGCTGCAATGGCATTATGTCTTATTGTAGTTGGTATGCTGAAAGGCACGTATTTTTTAGCTTAATTCATTTCACGTTGGAGCGACTGGTTGTGGTATTCAAAAGAATGTCTCGTCTGATCTTGGTTCTGCTCATAACAGCGTAAACTTGCGCAAAGGTCCGACCGGGTGAAGTGCGTGGATATTCATCCAACAGAACCATGGTAATTTTTATCTCCTTTGAAGTCTGCAGAGGGACACAATCATGTGTGATAATCTATCAAGGTTGGGGAGATTTATTTTGAAGCTACCCGCTTCACTTGATATGTTCGCTTCTTAGGCCTATATCTTGTACAAAGTTTCGGTCCTTCGTGACTGGTTAAATGCAGTTGCAGTTTATTAAAATGCACTGGTGTCTCTGGTTTGAATATCGAGTGTTACTGTCCTCTCTGTCAATCTTCTGTGTCAATGTGTGACCGAGACATGGTTAGCCTGTTTTTTTTTAGCGTCTGTTCCGGCATAGAGTATTTTTGACGTTCCTTTAGCATCGGTTGCTATGTGATATTCGACTTGTGTTAATTAGCCGGTAGGGGTGCATGTTATTATTGCATTATAAGTAGAACTGCTTCTGTGTAACTTCGAAAGATCAATTTGTCGACATGTGCATTTTGTATTACGGTTGGGCTTAAACATCCTAATCTCTGTAGCATGAAGGCTTTTCTGGGTTGACTTTGTTGTATCACTTGGTGCAGGATACTTTCTGCTCTGTATACAGGCACTGTCTGCATCTGGAACCATCAAAACCAGGTGATTCATTTGTTTTCTTGCACAAATTATGCTTTTGTTTTCATATAGTGTTGTTAGCGGTGTGAGGACGCCTATTTTATTCTGTTTTTAGTGCTTTGATTGGTTTTTCTGGACCAAGCAAAGCAAGCTATGACTGCTATCATCTTGATTGCTACTGCTTTCAGTGTATGGGCTGATAGTTCTGCTATTCATCTTTTCGAAATCATGTCTCCAGAATTTGCATGAATTGTAAAATGAACACACTGAATAGCTTTAGTAACATTCCGGACTGTTCCATGATTTATCGCAATGTCCTAAGTACGCTTATTTCTTCTCTCTGTGTTATTCACATAATTTTCTTTTGTGCTGCAGACTCTTGTGAAATCTTTCGAAGTTACAGAGTTGCCAGGTACATTCTAGCAGGCATCTCACCACTAGATCATTGTCCCTTTCTGCATTTGATATGTTGTAACATTGAAATCAATTTTTTTTTTCCCCTGGAAAATCGGCAGTACGCAGTAAACTAAATCTCATCCTATAACATATGAAGTGGTGCTTTGGATTTTCAGATTTTGGATTACACTATTAGGTGCTGGCAGTTGTTGAATTTTTTATTTATTTCAATGCAGTTGTGGTGGACTGATGTGATATTCTTGTTTGCATGCGGCAGTACGGTCGGCGAAGTTCATATCCCGCAAGCAATGGATTGTGGCCGGTGCAGACGATATGTTCATCCGTGTCTACAACTACAACACGATGGACAAAGTGAAACATTTCGAAGCTCACTCGGACTACATTCGTAGTATTGCAGTCCATCCTACTTTGCCATATGTCCTGTCTTCATCCGATGATATGCTCATTAAGCTATGGGACTGGGACAAGGGATGGACTTGCTCTCAAATATTCGAAGGGCATTCTCATTATGTTATGCAAGTCACCATCAACCCCAAGGATAACAACACCTTTGCAAGTGCTTCTTTAGACCGCACAATTAAGGTACTGCTTAAGTGGTTCGGTGCTCCATTGAGAGTTCTAAGAGTGTATACTCAGATAAGTTTTGATTTTAGACACTTCTGCACATTCTGATACCACTGTTGGTCAGATTATTCAATATTAATACCTAAGTTCATGCTTTCAATTATCCAACCCTTTAGTGTGCACAGAAAGTGATGAATTTGACCTTAAATTTGTAATGCAAACAGGTCTGGAATTTGGGTTCTCCTGAACCCAACTTCACCCTAGAAGCTCATCAGAAAGGTGTGAATTGCGTGGAATACTTCAGCGGTGGCGATCGACCATATCTACTAACTGGATCAGACGACCAAACTGCCAAGGTAATCCTATCACTTGGTCTGCCCTTTATTTGGTTCTACATTTCACTCAGACCAGAGAACACCTCAACTTTTACTCTTTAAGATTTATTGCACAAGTTGAGCAAGGTTTCTCGTTTTGGACTCAGCATGGCTCGTCATACTGTATATTATGAATTTCATTTCTATGAGTAACCAAGAGGTTATTCTAATCTTTGTTGTCGAGCAGGTTTGGGATTATCAGACAAAGAGCTGCGTTCAAACTCTAGAAGGGCATACACACAATGTATCGGCAGTTGCATTCCACCCGGACCTTCCAATTATTCTCACGGGGTCAGAAGATGGGACAGTTCGTGTTTGGCACTCCACCACGTACAGGTGAGTGCTATAGCAATTTTATAATTGTACCATTTTCTTCTCTTCCTACAGCTTTGATATTCAAGATTCATAGTATGCTTTTGGGTTGTTGCCTTCACCGGTGCCTGCACCAATTGACTATCTGGGAAATGGTGTAGTTCTGTGAGGTTTGATATCCTTCTTATGCAAGCTCCGGTGTCACAGCTAGTGATTTTCTCTGTATTTGTGCATCACAGGTTGGAGAATACTTTAAATTATGGCCTGGAGCGAGTTTGGACCATCGGTTATATCAAGGGCTCCAACAGGTTAGTCATTGCATCAATGTGATCAAGCAATTCTACGGTTTATGCGCTGCACATGTTACGTCTATCGTGTTAAACTGTTCGTTCTTCCCAGGAGGTTGGGAATTACTTGTCCTTCTCCAGTCTCCCATCGCTGGTGTGTGATGTAAGACGATGCATTGCCGTCCCTACTTGACTGTGTTTTTCTGTCCTTGAGGTAGGGTTGCTATTGGGTACGATGAAGGTACCATCATGATCAAACTTGGACGCGAGGAACCGGTTGCAAGCATGGATAACAGTGGCAAGATCATCTGGGCGAAACAAAATGAAATTCAGACTGTGAACATCAAAGCGGTTCCATCAGATTTTGAGGTATCCATCAGATTTTGAGACTTGATCTTTCTATTTTTTGTAGAAGTGAGTAGGCTATTTTACGTAGCAGTTTAGTGTTCATTGTATGTCTTTGAATCTGGACTCCGCTAAGAGCTCACTTTTGATTCCACAGATCACAGATGGAGAGCGACTCCCTTTGGCAGTTAAAGAGCTCGGAAGTTGCGACCTCTATCCACAGGTGAGAGTCTATGCTTCAAGCTGGTGATCTACGTATGTCTATTGAATCGCTGGTAGTTTATTATATCATTCGGGGAGTTGTGAGCTTGAAAATGTGCTGAAGCTTGACATTTGTATCTTCAGGTTACGGGGTCCAGTGTAATCCAACCTCTCATTCTCTGGATTGCTTGAATGTTAAAGATTTGAGGGAGGTAGAATTGTAAGGCCTGTGCTGACACTGATACTCTGAAGGGTCCAAGTAACTTATTAGTTCTTATCCATTCATTTTGGAGATCTTCCTCAATAGCTGTGCATGTTTGTGTCTCTGCCATGCAGAGCTTGAAACACAATCCAAATGGCAGGTTTGTTGTTGTGTGCGGTGATGGGGAATATATTATCTACACCGCCCTTGCGTGGAGAAACAGGTCTTTTGGCACTGCTCTGGAGTTAGCGTGGTCCAATGATGGTGAATTTGCTGTGCGAGAAAGTACTTCAAAGATAAAAATCTTCAGCAAATCATTCCAGGTAAGTTTCTTCTGTGCTTTGTTGTTTCTTTGGATGTCTCGTTTGTTTGGTGGAATTTTTTTTGTAAAGGATGTTAGTCACTGTTGACTTTAGCAGTGTAAACATGTGTTCGGCACGTATCTGTTTGCAGGAAAGAAAAAGCATCCGACCCACCTTCTCTGCTGAAGGCATTTACGGCGGGACTTTACTTGCCATGCGAACAAATGAGTTCATATGTTTCTACGATTGGGCGGAAGGCAGAGTGGTTCGGCGGATTGATGTTGTTGTGAAGGTGATTACTTCTTAGAAATATGTGTATTGTTAAAATTTTGTATAGACATAATGCTTTAGGTATTTTCAACTTTATCTGGCATTGAGGTTGAGACATCAGCATTATGGTGACATATCCTTTATGACATGTTTTCTGGATCCAGGACGTCTACTGGTCTGACGGTGGAGATCTGGTTACCATTGCCAGTGACAACTCGTTTTATATCCTCAAGTACAATGTAAGTGTGACTTGTCTACTTGTGTGATTGCTAGTAGGGTATTAATCATACAAGTCATGCCTTCATTCTCTGGCTGTGTTTTCAGAATGTTTAATTCACCCATAGTTTGCAGTCGGATTTGTTTAGGTGCGAGCATATAGGCTTTATGGTTATTGCTCTCATATTGAAAGGTATTATATGTAGTAAAATAATGTAAATGTGTTGTTCTTTCAGAGGGATGTTGTATCTTCATATTTGGAAAGTGGAAAACCTGTGGACGAGCAAGGTGTGGAGGATGCCTTTGAACTGCTTCATGAAATCTCAGAACGTGTTCGGACTGGCATTTGGGTGGGCGATTGTTTCATCTACAACAATTCGGCCTGGCGTCTGAATTACTGTGTTGGTGGAGAGGTAGGTTTTTATTTATATTATCCAATTTACATTGAATGTGATATCTCATTTTGACATGCAGGGGCTTTTAAAGCGAGTGACTGATCTCATCTTGTTTTGGGGTCCGATTTGATAGGTTACCACAATGTTTCACCTTGACCGTCCAATGTACCTGCTTGGGTACCTGGCAAACCAAAGTCGAGTGTACCTGATTGACAAGGAGTTTAAGTAAGTTAATTTTGCTATTTTCTTACCATGCTGAATTGAAAGTAGTATCTACTTTTGAAATGAGGAAATTCTGCATTGTTTTGCTAGGTTTAGGTCCTTTTTTAACAACTGCCATCTGCGAAGGATAATGCATAGAGTGCTCATCGATCAGAATATCATTATAAACTTGCCCTGAAACATAATTAGTTATCTATTTGATAATTTTTTGTCCTTGGAACTTGCAGTATCATGAGCTATACTTTGCTCCTTAGTTTGATTGAGTACAAGACTCTAATATTACGAGAGGACTATGAGCGAGCAGAAGAAGTGCTCCCGACAATTCCAAAGGAGCACATGAACAGGTGAGTTTGTGGATCCGTGTTTTATGCAATTTAATCAGCGGTTTATCAAGCCAATTATTGTCGGCACTTCTAGGCAGCACTTCTCCAAATGTCTTCTACCACTTCTTAACATCTAACTCATAAAGAACTTGAATGACAGTGTTGCACGCTTTTTGGAATCGCGTGGAATGCTCGAGGATGCTCTCAACGTTGCAACAGACCCTGATTACAAATTTGACCTCGCTGTGCAGCTCGGCAAGCTTGAAATGGCAAAGGTCATATTTTGCGAGTGTTATTATTATCATGATCATTATTATTGAAGGATTCTGCTCAAAGCATAGTTCAAGTTTAGATTGAAAGAGATGATGTTGTGGGATATCGATCCATATTGTATGGGTCAGCAGGATAATTTGATTTCTCGAGATATGTCTCTGATTGACTTCTGTTTTGCATTTACTAAGTACACTTGTCTTTATTTCATAATGCAGGCTATTGCTGAGGAATCACATAGCGAATCCAAGTGGAAGCAGTTGGGAGAATTGGCAATGTCTGCTGGAAAGGTAACAGTCTGCTTGTGATGTATGATTTTTATCCTTCAAAGCTCGTTGGAATCTACAAAATGAAATTGGCATTGTTGTCAAGTGTAATTTATAATTTACTAACTTCCTTGTGAATTTGCAGTTGGATGTTGCAGAGGAATGCCTGGGGCATGCCAAGGATCTAAGCGGGTTACTCCTACTCTTTTCAGCTGTAGGCGATGCTCAGGGACTGGAAAAGCTTTCCGTGTCTGCACGGGAGAATGGCAAGAACAATGTTGCTTTTGTATCTTTGTTCTTGCTTGGAAAGATTGAAGAGTGCGTTGAACTGCTTATAGAAAGGTGCGTGAATAAAATAGTTCCTTATACGGTACTTAAAAGAGCCTGTTATATTATTTGTTTCCATATCTTAGCATCTGACATCTGACAGGTGCATCTAACTGTTGCCTATATACCACTTCTTCTCACGTGTAATTTTTTTGCGTGTTGTGTAGCAATCGAATTCCTGAAGCTGCTTTCATGGCACGCACTTATTTACCTAGCCAAGTGTCCAGAATAGTTGCTCTTTGGCGCAATGATCTGAAGAAGGTATTTCTATATTTTTTCTGCCAGTCCAGAAGCTCTTTACCATGAACAAGGCTCATAGCTGCCCACCTCATTTTTAATGCATGTATAAATAATTAAGTTTTATCATTGATAGGTTATTACTGATATGTTTTGATATGTGCTTTCAGATCAATCAGAAAGCTGCAGAATCTTTGGCAGATCCAGAAGAATATCCCAACCTGTTTCCAGACTGGGAAGCTGCATTAGCTGCTGAGGTCAAACTGAGAGAGGAGAGGTAATGAGATTTCTATCGTCAGTCGCAGAACAATTTTAGAATGGCGTTATACTCAATCTGCCTCTTAAACGAGCAGTGCTGTTGTGCAACGATGAGATATGAGATCGTGGAGAAAAATGTGATGATCATACTTGAATTTGGTTACTGTGTATCAGGACCAACTATATTCCTGCATCGAAGTTCTTGAGCTACATCAATGGTGATGATGAAGAGGTGACAGAAGAGTTGGCAGAAGAGTTACATGAGCTGGACATCAATGGCGACGAGCCGTCAGAAAATGGGCATGGTTTACAGGAGGTACTCATAACTTTGGCTCTGGTGTCCTGTTTGTTACGAAGTAGTGGTTCAATATAGACACAGTACTGTTAAGCTATCATCCTTGACTATGAAGGATTGTCATTGAGTATAAATATTCAAGTAACTGTATTTTGCATTTGTTGCTAAAAAGTGGGATGAAAGGAGACTTACGACTAGTGAAGTCGTTCCTTTGCTGTAGATGCCAAGCCTATTTTGTTGATATTGGGGTAATTTTCTTGAATTTGGGGAACAAACTCTGTCTCGTAATTGATAATGTTCGTCCTTTCAGGATGTGGAATATGTTGAGGAGGATGTACAAGAGGATGTACAAGAGGATGAACAAGAGGATGTACAAGGCCTGGAAGACTCTGGACACATTGTTGAAGCTGAGGGCGAGCTGGCGGTGGAAGCAACTAATGGAGATGATAAACTATCAGCAGACGGCTAGATGTCAATGTTTCCAGTCCCTCTCTACTGCTTCTTATAAGTTAGTTATGTTTACAGTTGGTTATTCCTGTGCTCAGTGGCATGGTAGGAATTACTTCTATTGGATTGCTTACCCTTTGATACTCTGTAGACAGCGTAGTTTACTAGTGGTAAGTGACATTATTGGAGCACTAGAAATTTTGTAACTTTTTAGGGAATCAAATTTTCATGTCAACGCCGTTCATTTGCGTTGTCTAGCAGGAGGTTCATCCTGTTTGGTTCTAATCTTCTACTGAACCTGATTGCAGTGACAGTAGTTTTGTTTCTTTTCGGGTGAGTATTTTGAAGTGGTGAGTTATAAGGGAGGGGGCTGTAAAAGCGACCCTTTAAGAGCTGATTGCATATTTGGGAGAAGCTAAACTCTTTAAAACAATTTTCAGTAAATTTTCGTGGTAAGAAAAATGGAATTGGCATTTAACCCAAGTCGTTTCATATTTCTTGGACCTTCATGGAATTAGTTATGAATTTTTGAAGTTGAAAACACAGTGGTTTCTAAAAGCGACCCCCTCCTGAAATGTACACTTCTGGTACATGTTAGAGGTAAAATGTATCAAATCGCTTTTGGAGACAGGTCACTTTTACAGCCCCCTCCCTTATCTTAGATGTGTCATACCCTCCCTCCCTTTGATGATGTGCAGAATGTCTCAGTTGACGATGGCTGACTAATAAGGTTAGGTAGGTCTTAAAATGGTTCGGGCTTGAAAAGCGTTCTGTTCATAAGGGTACGTTCGCACTTGTGTTGAACGAGTGTTGTTACTGTGGGTCTTAGAATCGAATTTAGACCTAATTGTGGACCTGATTCACATTGCAAACATCACGCCTAACCAACACTTTTTTGGGGCAAAATTTTGCCAACTCTGACAAAAAGCACCTAATATAAGGTAAAACAGCCCATCATGGTCAAATGACCCATGACGGACACCTAGGGAATGACCCCATGATTGTTTTTCTCAATTTATGAGATTTGGGTCATAAAGCATGCCTTACATGACAGTAATGGAGTGATTATTGACTTCATTAGGAACTTCCAACTTTTTAGTGTGAATTCATTGTAAGAATTGATTTTTTAGGCCTTCTATGCAACGTTCTCAGAAGTGGCTAAATTTCGCTCGGTTACTAAAAAAAAATTGACCGCGCTAAATCTCTATTCTGGAAATCTTGAAGAAAACTGAGATTTGAGCAAACTTTCTTAGTGAAAGATTTCAGGGTCGCAGCCGCGCACATTCATCCAAGCTTGTTGTCGCAGTCATCCGCTGGCTCTTTTCATCGAGGTCGCTGATCTTCAATTCAAGCCGTTGGATTTTCGCACTGGCGGCGCCCTGTGCACCGTCGATGTAGCAAGCTGTCTCCCTCCTTGAGCTCCCTGTCAGTCTGCTGATTAGCAGCTTCTTCCTCCTGCTGCAGGCTGTTGTTAGCAAGCTGATCATCTGCAAATTTGCAGGGTTTAATAGACATTTCCGATAAGAGAAATTATGTTTTAGGCTGTGTTTTGGACACCTGGCACCTCACATTCACTCCGCGCGCATTTGGTCAGGTTGTATTGGGCGATTTGGCAATGATTACTTGTCGCCTTGCCCGCATTTGAATTTCAACGCTTGAATGTTGGACCGCCAATTTCTGGAATTTGGATTCTTGAATGGATGCATTCCTAAATTGTGGAATTTTCTGTGCGCTGCATTCACTGCAAACTGTTGATGGAGGCAACGATTCTCGAAATGGGAGAAGGTGACGTTGGGGTCATGCCGTCAATCCGTCTTGGAGAGCCGAGGGAGTCACAGCCTCGCAACCTCGCAGTCTCCATATATCGTGGATGCTTGAGTGCTTACGATGCCCTCACTCCCAAATCCGAATTTTCTCTTTGTACCTTCGATTTGCTTCATCGTTGTGCATCGTCTTCCGTTCTTGGGCTTTCGTTTGCTGTTGTGGATTGTCTTTCATTTTTAGGCTTTCGTTTGCTGTTGTGGAAGTGTGGGGTGTTAGAGTTGCCTTTGTTGGAGAGTGGGGAGTGGGGACTTGGGGTGTGGGCTTAGGGTGGAGCGATGGCGCCACGGCTTAAGCTCTCGGACAATTTCAAGGTCCGCACTTTTGGGTCTTCTCGAAATGCTGACGGAATTGGTAAATATCTGCCGCCTGCTGCTCCCGCGGCAAATAAATCGACCCTTGTTCGTGATGTTCTTCTGGTTGGCAACGACGTCACGCATGTGTCCGAGACAAGGCTGTCTGATTCCATGCTTCCTGCGCCCCAATTCTGATCACCGTCGGAGGTCACAGTATTGTCACCCGAGCGTCCCGAATTGGCGGTGGACGTTGCGAATGAGATCGAGAGCCCTTTGACAAAAAAAAAGGCTGCCGGATCATACAAAAGGAGGAAGACAAATTCGGCCACCACCACGAGAAGGTGGCAGGAAGTCTGGGCATGCCGCTTCACGTGGGCGGAAGGGGAATTTGACTCAACTGGGAATCTCACGGGTGTCATTTGCCGAAGCTGCAGTACTATTAGTGGGCAGAGGAAGGTGATGGTCCCCAAAGGAGACAATCTGGAGAAGCATGAGGGGAAGCGCATCTGCAAGCACGACGGGGAGCCATTCAAAAATCTGAAGAAAGGCGACACCTACGTAAAGACCGATTGCAAGCATGTCAAGTTCACGAAGCTATGGGCCGGGCGCAAGCAAGCAGGCACTGTAGTGGATCAATTGGTGGCCGACTTGGAGGGCGAGATGAAAAGAAAGGGAGTGCAATTCTCCACTTTGTTTCAAGTTTTGACTAATGGTCGTCCAATGTGTGATTATGAGCGTGAACAATACCTTCTAAGACACCTTAAGGTGAAAGGCGTGCCTAAAAAACACTGGTCTAAGACATCGGGGTGGGAAATGGCGGAACATCTTCATGCTTCAGTTTTGTCTTCTTTGATGGTTGTAGTTCGATCTGCAAGGTTCATCTCCGTTAGCGCTGACGAGGTCACAACAGTTGACACAACTTTGTGGATTGGCGTTCACGTCTACGCCATGGAGTCGTGGGAACGAATTCCGCATCTGCTGCATCTTTCCTGTGTAGCTGATAGTGGCACTGCAGATAACTTAACTAACGTCATTATGCATGCTCTTTTGGGTGAGGGCGGACTAACTCGTGAGGAGGTCGCTTGTAGGCTCGTCTCTTTTGGTACCGATGGAGTTAGTACCTTCCAGGGTTCGAAGAGTGGAGTGACCGCCCAGATTCGAGACAAATGGGCGCCGTTTAGTCTGGGTGCTTCTTGTGCGAGCTACAGGATCAACCTGGTTGTGCAGACCTTGTCGAATTATCCGCTAGTCTCACGGTTAGAGAGACTTTTCCAGTCTCTACACTCTTACTTTTGCCATAGTAGCAAGCGGCATTCTGAGCTTCAGAAGCTGGCTGATTTCATGGAAACTAAGGGAAACAAAATGTTGAGGAACGTTGAGACGCGTTGGATATCCATGAGGAGTCCAGCGCAGAGAATTCTCAGTGAGTACAAAACGTTGTTGGTCAAAATGGCCATGGACATGTCTTCTGGTGCAGGTCAGAAAACTAATGCTGCTGCTGCTATCAATTTTGACTTGCTCTTTGATGTGGAGGTGTTGTTGTCTTTGGCTTGCTTTGTGCCTTTGCTCAATGTGGTTCATTGCTTGATAAAGCTTTCCCAAGCCAAGGATGTGTTCATTTGTGACTTTATGCAGTTAGTGAAGGTCTGCCAAGCTGATCTTGCAAGAATGTTCATAGACTCTGCCACTGCATTCAGCCTAGAGGACTTTAAGCGGTACAATGAAATCATTTAGTTCAAGTGTGAGGAAATGCCACTAGCGTGGAAGGAACTGCAACTACCTAACGAAAATGCTGCCTTCTACCTTCAGTATAGCTTCCAACACACAGCAGTTTGGGCACGGTGCCACAACAGGGAGACGGGGCAACATATTTTTGTCACCCCAGACGAGTTCACGAGCATCCAGGGAAGTGTGCAACGGCAGTTTGCGGGCAAGTTGTCTAATACTCCCTCCCCATTTTTTTTAGTGTTTGTATATTGTATTTGGCCTTTTCATGTTTCCAATTTTTCCTCGCCTTCTCTTTCTTGTGGTTCATTTGAAGTTGTACAAGTTCTTCATAAATCTAAAGTTGCTTAGAGGTTTAGTAGAAGTTGCTTAGAGGTTCATGAGAAGTTCTTTAGAGGCTTTTTAGAAGTTGCAGTTTTACGGTGCAGGTTTACGGTGTTTGGGTTTTGGGGTGCAGGTGTGCCGTCCAGGCTTGCCCTCAATCAGATTCCCAATTTTTTTTGTCAATAGCTGTTGTTAGCTAGTCAATTAGTGGGGCTCGGCTGCAGGTTTACAATCAGCTTCCCATTTTTTTCTTGCAATCAGATGTTTGGTTCCCGAGTGCAGAAAGGAGGTCAATTTCAAAGTAACTGGTTAGGTAGTTTGACTTAACATGCACATGGGTCGGGTGCACTTCAGGTTTCCCATTTTTTTTTCTGCTTGTCAATTGTGCATTAGTCTATTGATGTTACTTTGTGGAGGAGTTGTTGGCTTAGTTGTTTGATTTCTGTAATTGTTTCTAATCAGCTGTTGCCTGTTGGTGGTTGTGTTACTTACAGAGCTGGCTCAATCCCTGTCTGATGAATTGGACAGGAGATTTCCGCAGCAACAGCTTTTGGATGCTCTTGGCATCATATACCCTCAATACTGGCAGCAAGAGGGGGCGGAGAAGAGCTTTCCGCAGCACTTATTGGTGCTCAAATTTTTTTACTGTCAAGCGAGAATTCTCACTGCAGGGGTATTTGAGGGTGGAAACGCTTACACGGTGCCAGAAATGCTTTCGGAATCTAAGTTGGACAACCAGCAAGGGCTCTTTAAACTCACTATGAAGGCCAATTGCGAGGCTGCATGTGCACCGCCTTTTCATATAAACCCTGTTATAAAACTTTGGCGGACCCTGTCTCAGTCACGACACTCATGCAACCTCATCTCAGAATATTTCAAAGTGGTTGAGATTGGGTGCTGCCTTGTTTTGGGCTCAGTTGAAGATGAGAGGACGTTTTCTACTCTCAAATTCCTCAAGTCTTGCCAAAGGAACCGCCTTGGGAAGCACCTGCCTCTTGTGGTTCGTATGTTTGGGCAGAAATATTACTCTTTGCAGAATTTCCCATACAAAGAAGCCATAGAGTCATGGAAGACTGCTGTGAAGGTTGGCCGGCATGGAGATGTCTAGTATTTGGCCATTTTGGCAGTATCCTCCCCTTCACATACCTTTCCTTAGTTTTCATGAGATCTTGCAAGCTTTGGAGCTCACATCCACATTCCACAGTTTTCCTTGACATGGACTTATGTTATGCTTTGGGATGTTTCCCTAATGCACACTTGGAGCAGCTGAAGTGGAAGCTGGAGCATCATCAACAATTGGAAGTCTGCTAGGACTGATTTATGTTTCTTAGTAAACTAACTTGAATATGTGGTGTTTGTTTAGTGGTGTGTGCAGAACACTAACACTCCATTTGGGCAGTCTTAGAAGGGTTCAATCCCCTTGTTAGTGCAAAATTTCAGATGTTAGTTTGAAGAAATGGTAGTTCTTAGATTTTTCACATACGTTCTTCCTTGGAGAATGCCATGTAACGATTTTGTGAAATATACTTTGGCTGAAGCTTTGCATTTATGGATGTATTCTTTGGTATTTGGAACCATCATGTTTGAAGCATTGTTTGGTAATTGCAACCATGTAGTTGTTAGTTTGTTACTTATTAGCAGTTGTTTCTTTACTTGGCAGTTAGCACTTAGCACTTGGAGCCATTAACTTGTTTCTTATTTAGCAATTCTAGCCATCTTAACTCAGTGAAAATAGCATTCAATGTCAAACTTTGCTTTGCACATGTAGCAACTTGCCGTTCACCAAAAAAATGGGAAATAGTAAAAAATCCACAACTTTTTTTGGATTATATTTACATGCTTCTACAAACGGTCTTAGAAATCGCAAGCACAACTAAAGGGTAGCCACGGGTATAGCCTCCGGGCGAAATAGCCTAAATAGACTCTAGGATCGCTGCTTCTATGTTAGAAAATATTAAAACTTCTTTAGGTGAACAAGATGAGCACAATGGATTCAGATTTTGTTGGTTTTGGGGTAGTCTACAGACTCTTTTGGGCCATGATGCATTAAACACTTCAAAAATTCATAGCAAATTCATACTTCGTCAAAAAAATATAATTTCAACTCACTATAAGAAACCCCGTTTTAAGTGACGAGCCCTAATTTTTTATGACGGATTTTAGGTGATGTCAATGTGGACAACCAAAAAAATTTATGTCAACAAAAATGTTTAGCATAACATCAATGATGACATAAAAACATTGGATTGTCAATATTGATGTTACGTTATATATTTTTGTTGGCATAAAAATTTGGGGTTGTCAACATTGACATCATCTAAAATCCGTCATAAAAAATTAGGGGCTTGTCACCTAAAACGCGGGTTTCTTATAGTGACTGCTCTCACTGTTTCTCACACTTGTCTTAATGTAGGAAAAAAACTGAAAAATTTCAGCAACAGCATGAGGCCAAACTCCTAAATTTGACCACCATGGGCTGTTTTACCTTACTCATGTCCTTCCAAATTTAATTCAATGGCATGTTGCTAGGAATACCAAAGCTACAACAAAAAAAGGGGTTGTCCCTAATACCAAGTGTCAAGGTGGGGAAGCTTTTTGAGCTTTATGAACTTCCAACTTCAAAAATTCTTAATTGCATTTGCAAATACTTCAAAAATATGAATAATTGTGGATAAGATATATAGATGTTTTTTGACTTTTATCTTTGAGAGAGCAATTACAGAAAAAATGTTTGGAGATGTGCAAATCCTTCAAAGGTTGCTTTTAGCACCTCCTAATCTTGTTACTAAAGCAAATCAATGTATATAATTCACTAAAATGTTCATTTTCTAAACATGAAAATTGTTTGTGATAGGATCAATTCTAAACAACTCTTTGAATATTCCTAGTTAATAGATGTGTTTTACAAAAAATGCATGTTAAGAGACTTTAGAATCCTCTTTGAATTTTCAACAAGACTTCACAAAAATTAGGACAATTCAGTAATGGAAATCATGTCCACTTGATTATCTAGACAATTCTAGATGTTATCCAATCTCTTATGTCAAGAAATTGATTGGCAATCCAATTATTTTAAAAACAAGTAAATGGATTCTATGATCTTCTACTCACGGCAACTTTATGCTGTATTTTGTTTAATCTTCTTCTTTTGGTCACAAATTGAATTAAGAAAGACCACAATGCCTTTGGATAGATTCTAATTTTGAAAGCACATTCGATTTGCAAGGTTTCAATTCTTATCAAAGGCATGTTTTCACTAGGCAAGGGTTTCAAGAACAAATTTAGCTACATATTTGGACCACAGTCCACTTACTAAAAAACATTCTTCATGCAAAGTGCTATATATGTTATTTCAATTTGATACTCATGCAACCTTTGAAGTTGAAAGAAATCAACATCAAATTCTAAACTTTGAATCTTTTAACTCAATTTGGTACTCATGCAGCCTTTTAACTTGAATGAACTCAACATCAAATTGTAAACTTTGAATCTCTTATGTAATAACCCAAATATTTGAATTGGTGGAATGTACTCCATTCATTGTTAAGCACATTTGTCAAAATAGAGAGTCCTTCAAGTTTTGGTCGTGTAATACTTCATTCACTCAAGAACTTTAAAATCAAGAAACAAAACACATTGTACTGTGTCAGGCATGAGTCCTTCTCAACTAGGTTAAAAGTTCCCGACAATACAAAAGGAAAAGCATTTTGTCATTGTGAAATTCTGGAAATTCATTGAACAAGTCCAAAAGGAAACAGAAACTAGCATTGACAAGTTAATACAACTAAAATGAAATCAAATTACAAACTGGCAGAGGATGGAACCAAATCTAGAAACATGGGCCAACTTAATTATCTTTCTCTTGCGTGAACTGAATGACACCCCCGCACTATTACTGAATAATGCTATGTTTCTGGAGTTCTCGGCACAAGACACTTGTACACAAAAAAGGGATTCATGAACTAAATGAATGTCATATTACAACTTTTTGCCTGCTGGCTTGGATGCCGAAGTACCAGCAGTGCCCTCTTTCAGCTGTTTCTTTGTCTTGGCTACCATCTGATTGACATTCATGATGTATCCATCCACATTGAACTTTCGTTTGCAACCATTGTAGTTCATGTACCTAATTTTGCCGAACACAGGACGCTCCTTCCAGCCCTGCAAAATGAGTCGGGCTTTTAGCACGTCCACAAGGACCCTAACGGAGAGGATATATAAACAAGAAAACAGGAATATTTTCTTTAGTTGCAAAGTGGGCAAGTTTTCTAAGAATCGCTAGACCGCATATCAAGTTTTAAATCAGTCCCTCGGCTAGATTGACATCATTCTGGAAGTCTAGCGATGCATGGAAACTAATCCTAGGCCGTCCAAACTCTTAAAATCATGTACAGAAACCGTAGCGGAAGTTTCACAAACTGACGTGCCCAAATGGTCAAAACGTAGCCACTTCCTGGACTCATACGAGTTGAAAAGAATCATTAAGGAAGCTTCAGAAAAGGTAACAAAATGTATCACAAAAAGGAGAAATCACATGCTACATTTTAGAAAGATAGAAATATGTTTTAAATGATTGTAAGCTTCCAAACTGGACTTCCTTCTTTTCACAAGTAGAATTAATGGCAAAAACCAAACCTGGTCATGGATTCCACATATTGACCACATGCAGCCAACGTAGCCATTCGGATCCCTTCCGTCTAACTCATACTGCTCAATTTAGAAATATATAAACAAGGGTTAGATGCACAGTAGCATGTCGCCAGTTTTGTGCAAGATCTTAATACAAAACGAAGAACACATATGCTTCTCATTGAAAGCAACAGTGGAGCTTCCCTTGGACGTAACATTCTAAAACGAGAGGTTTCCTCCCCTGGCATTCAGTGACACCTCACCAGAGGATCAAATTATCCACCCCTAAGAATCTTGAGGATGAAATATCCCTCGCCAAGAATCTCAGGGATGGAACTTAATTAAATATGCCACTAGAACTGGTTTATAATACAATGTAGAGTACAATGGAATTTGGAACAGGCCCAAAGCGCATACTTTTCAAAGAAACCATCAGGCCAACGTACACATCAGCGGACAGCAGTTTCAAGCGTACCTTGTCATTAAGGTAAATAGATAAGCGTAGAGCTTCCTCAGGAGACTCAGTCCACTCCAGAATCTTCTTCGCCCAGTACATCCTGCTCACAACCATCATTTTGAAGAATTACCACCACAATAAACTTGGAATGACTCTAAAACTCGAATGATTTAACAGAAGTTATGTGAACGTCCATAGTAAACATCCAATTACTCGCTCAGGACCTATGCAAGACCTGGAGGAATTCAGATGTCTACCTCATGAAGCCATGCATTTTCCCATAGTAAACCATCTCAAGCTGAGCAGCATTCCACAGCTGCATCACCGAAGACCACAGCAACATAAGCCACGACATGATCAACACAAAGCTGAGCACAACCACAGCAGCTAATCTGGACATGAGTGGACAGACTGAACCCTAAATACTTACCAAATGCTTACCAAATGATGATAACTGTGCTATAAAACATGAATTCCACAAAAAAATTGAAGTACTCTAAAAATAATGTTAAGCATGATGAAAAACAAGAAGAAATAAAGGGTTAAATATGCATGAACAGACACAAACATGCAAAACTAAAATTCTGCGGTGATGTATCATACCTCGTCGTGAGTCTTACCAGCTTCCCACTCACTTTCACTGCAATCAAAGCATTATGCATAAAGCAGGAGTTATTTGAGAGAATCTACTAGCTGAGATCACATCAACAGACAAAGACCATGCCAAGTGAAACTATCCAAAGGTCTCGATAAGGCCATTCGGTAAAACGTACGAATAAGTATACTCCCGTTTGTCACTTGCGTGGATTCTCAACGACTCTTGAGCCCAACTCCAGGCGCCTTTTAAATTGTCATAATTGGGCTGGTAATAACAATAGTTTTCTGCTAAACCACCACGCACAAGCAACTCCTCCAAGAATGCATCCACCGACTGCATCACGACAGGACACAAAATCGCACAGAAGATGCTGAATTATTGGCCGAATTTAGAGACGAACAGGAAGCTAGTCGCAAATGTCTCTATCCCAAAACAGTGTATTTTTCAAATGTCCCCTTCCATATAATTCTTGGTAAACCAATTCTTTGCTATCTTAACGTGTTAAATTAAAAACCCTTATTTGATAAACTTAGACAATTACTACTCCTTTCACTACATGTCACAAATCTACTAAAGATAAAAAGAACAAGTTCTCTAGAATGATGGACTCCAACATACCATGACTTTAAAGCATGTCTCATTTTCATGGGACACCCAAACTTTTTACATTTTTCTACATTTTCAACCCATTGCATAGACAAAATAAATACGCAAAAAGGTAGTATATTAAGAATGTAAGGCGCTGCACAAACTGACCGTTGGGTGAGCCTTTCGAAACTTTCTTGCCTCAAGAGCACACCTCTGTGCTGAGATCTGGCCATAGTGCAAGTAAGGAGAAAGACCGGACAGACCCGTTGGCTTCGAGGGATCATTACGGTTTTCGTAATTCTTCATCCGGCTGTCAAATACAAAAACAGAACATGACAAACAAACCCCTTAACAAAAATGAATTCTGAGTAAATGAAACCTGAAGTAAATTTCTTTTTGACTAGTAACAGTCTCCTCAGCTCAAGGGTCGAACAATGGCACGCCAAGAATTTACGAAACTACGCAGTGAATCAACCCCTACGTGTCCAAATGGTCAAAATTGACCACTTCCATATAATTAGGAGATAAAATATACAGGAGTATCATTTAGGAAGCTGCAAGAAAGGAAACAGAATGTACCAATGAAATGAAGAAATCATACCCTACATTATTGAAAGTTGCTTTATTCTATTATTAGCGTCCAAAGTGAAATTCAATTTTTTAGCTTGAACACCTAGGGGTTGACGATTTCTTAGTTTGACAGCAGCATGCAAGACATAAACTTGTGCATGATGTTCAGGTCGATAGTTGCCGGTTTGAATGTCACAACAAAACTGACCTGGTTTGATGTGCGTAATAATTAATTGACGATCTATTGTACCCTGTGTCAGCATTTTAAGCGGGATCTGAAATTTGATTCAACTGGAAAAAAATGCATGTCAAGAAATAGACTATTCATATATAATCCAGGTTAAGGTAAAGAATTACGTGTTGACGAAGCCTTTTGCTTTCCCCGCGAGTGCCTCCAGAGCGGCATCCTCTCCTGGTTCCAGCCAAGTTACCTCAGGAACCTCAGCACCGATCCTGGAAAGCAAAGTCCAACACTCAGCACAACCTCAACAAACTACTTGCAACAGGCATGTAATAAGCTATGCACAGATAACAGAACTCCGCAGACATAACGAAGTCTCTAAATTTGCCAACCAATTTTTAAGCAATATCTTGAAGACAGACTCGCAGCTTATGAAAACAAAAAAAATGAACTCCCAGCTGTACAAAAAATAACTCCAGTGAGCACCGATTTAACCCCTAAAGGACCAAGGATTCATGGTTGTGAACAACCATTTCAATTGAACTATCAAAAATGGTTGTTTTAAAACCATGAGAAATACCTTCGTGAGGTATGCGCATCTATAATCGTCACTAATTACAACTAAGCATCGTTACTATTATTAACACAAATTATTTTTAATAGATCTTATTGGCGACTGAAAGAGGATTTCATTTCACTTTCTGCATTCCAACATGCATTATTTGGACACCATATGAATAAGTTATGAAATTTCAAAGTATTCTTTCTAGGTGTACCAAAACCCAGCAGTAGGCTCTCATAGACTTCCATGTTTTGATGGTGTACATCTAGTGTCCCATTTTCTAAAATGTGGAAACGATATCAATATCTAGGAAAGGTGATGCTTTCAGGTCCAAATGTAGGTGTTGCATTTTGGGCAGTGTTGATTTTGGGTGTACATACCTTAGACGACTACTCACAGGTTAGGAAAGCAACGAAAGAAAGACTCCCAACTGTAAGAACTTATCCCGCAAGGACCGATGGATATCGACGTACCTTACAACGTCAGCTATGAGAGAGTCCCAATCAATAACATCAGGTGCATCAAGCTCCCATGAATTTCCAGGATTTTCCAGCACAGGGTACTCATTCAAGAAATCAGGGAGCTGCCTCGTGATCTTGGGGCGAATCGTGCGAGCACCGTACTCCATTTTGTCAGAAGCACGCCAAATAGGGACGACATTGTGAGCATCCACCTCAGCTACTGCAACGGAAGGCGGTACGTTTTCGCAAATTCCGTTCCTCCATTCCCGCCCAATTCGCAGAGACGAGAAGTCCATTACCAGAAGTGAAGCATTGCACCTCTTTACAAATGCTGGAATGGTTTCTTCTGCCTTACCCTGAAGAACAGCAGCACACAGTCAAGTCTTCTCATCACATGACAAACCCAAGGAATATAAAACCAGCTTGGAAGCTCACAATCTGACATCCACCTTAAACCCCAACCCTTCCAACGGAATGCTTTCCTCTGGCTTCCCTAACATACAACTTCCCTGACACTATCAAAATTTGGTCACACAGACATGACATACTCAAGATATGTAAAATCGAAACATAAAACTCACCCCCTCTGACATCCACGAGAACCCCAAAAGGACCAAAATTCACGACTTCAAAACGACCAATTCAATTGGCACACAAATAAATTTGATTGGTGAAAAACATGAATTCAACCAGGACACAATCATATATCACCAGGATCAGGGAAGAACATTGTATATGTTGGTCAAAAGGATAAGTGAAATTGAACAAAATAAAGTCGCATATGAACCACTCAAAAGTGTTAAAAAACATGACCCCGAAATGTGGACGTACCCGAAAGAGGAAGAAAGGAATATTAACAGCCTTCAAGTTTCGTTCGACAACGCGCAGTCCACGCAACATGAAGCCGAAATGGCGTGCCTTCGCCTCTAAGAAGCTCTCCACCAAGTTGAACGCCACTGCAACGGCGACACCTTTCTCGCGAGCCTGATGCACAGCGTGCAGAAGCGCCCAATTGTCACATGATCGATGGTCCCTTGACATCCAATACACCACCGGCCCATGATTGTTCTCTCCAGGCTTCAAATTCTGAATCCTCCCTGCATGTGAAGAGAATTACTCCCTGTCACTGGACCCCTAAACCTAGAATAGTATGATGGGCATATTGTTGACCGCACACCCCAAGCATCATAAGGCTCAAGAAATTCAAAATATTAGAAACTTACTGCACAAATTAATGATTTCAGCAATCTTGATATTTAGAATGCATATAGTGATTACATGTCCAAAATTCCACGATAAACAAGTGCTTCCCTTCCCTTCACTGGACATCATTTGTTATTCTCACATAGCAAAAGTTGGTCATACAGGAAAGTTTCCTTGCAATTCTACAATCGATGATAATGTGGACAGAATCCACAGAAAAGGGAACCAACTTTCTTACACTGCGGACAAGAATCTATTACATTCGCTCTGCGACTTGTTTTAGATGAAATTCTGGACGCTTATCACTGAACGCATCATAATTTAAGAAAAAAATTGATTCTTGCACCACTTTAATAGAGGATGGTTCCAGACTCAATGGTCAATAGTTCCAAAAGTTTCAGATAAATCAATACAATTACGAGAGGTTTGCGGGCGATGGCAACGTTACCCTCTTCTTCATGCAAATGCGTAAGAAAGAAATGTGGGGGTTCAGGGTTTAGGGCAACGTACCAGGATGCACACCTTGGCTCAGAGGAGGCCTTCCTTCAGCCTTCGCTTCTGTAAACTCATTGTCTGATGGCTTCGATTTCCGCACTCTGGGTGGTTGATCTTCAGCCTCAGCTGTGGGCTTCAACTTTCCCTGATTTTCCCCCTTCACAAGGGAAGATTGCTTCAGTTTCTTTTTGGGAGGCATAATCGACGATTTTCCAGCTGCAAAAAAACGCACACCCTCCGTCCTGAAACCAACAGACTGGAATCCGCTTGCGTAAGTTGCGAGCGACAGTACAGAACAGGGCTCAGTAAGCCAAGTGTCCCTGAGCTTCCCTATGGTGACTGCTACATTCCATTTGTGGGGTAATCTAGCACACCCAATGTACATGGCGCATGAACATCAGAAAGCAATGCTCATGACGACCTCTCTGGCGCTGAGGAATGCGAAAAAGCTCAAGCACTGAGAACAATCGGAAGCTCTGGCTCAAGGTTCAAGATTAAGGCACTGACCTGCTGCTTTCGGGATGCACTACGTCTTCAGAAAACAGTTCGAATCGAGCTTACGAATGTATACTATACTCAAAATACTTCACATGCTTCCTCTGCTCTAGAAGCGCAAGCCCTTGACACTACTGAGTGTAGCAAAACTAAACCTATTCTGACACTTCCGAAACAGCGAGCGCGGTACCTCGAAGTATGCCCGCTCAAAACTTGCCACCAGTGGCTTCCCCATTCAATCGACCCGCCAAAAAATACATCTGCCCTATCCCCGGTTGTCAAATCCCGTTCGATTCGCTTCAACCCTAATTAAGCTTACCCGTGTCATCCATTTGTGCCCTCAAGAATGCAACTGAACAGTGAGCATTGATGAGGGAAAAGGAGAGGCAATTTAAGGAAAAAGGTGGCGCCAATGCAGTTGTGGCTCCCAGAGCACCACCAAGGCGTCGACGTCATCGCAGGTTTCTGCATCCAACTGGAGTTATTCCGGGTTAAACCCTAAAGCCCTGCCGTTGTTGATGGACTGCGTTCTTCTGTTTTCAAATTCTAGGCCCCCTTCTTTGCATCCATATTGCCAATTCAGAGACTTCGATTGTGCATTCCCCGGATTGCTTCTTGAAGCTCTTGCTTGATGTTCTTGTCAATGTGGGTGTGCGAAGACATTGCTCCCCGTTTCTCTTCGCCAACTGTTCCACCTGAAGTTCTAAAGTTCTGCGATGGTGAAATTAGTTCCGTCACTCGGTTATTACATGCACCGGATGTTGCTTCAAGCTCTCATTTGATGCTCTTCCCAATGTGACTGCGCAAGGGCTTTGTTCTTCTGTCCTCTTCGCCGACTATTCCACCTTAAGTTCTGAAGATCTAGGATGGTGAATTCAGTTCCATCCCTCGGTTAGTGCATTCACAGTCACTTCAAGCTCTTGTTTGGTGTTCTTGCCAATGTGGGTGTGCACAGCGTTTGCTAGTCTTCTCTTCGTCGATTGTTCCACCTTAAGTTCTGAAGTTTTGCTATGGTGGATTCAGTTCCGTCCCTCGGTTAGTGCATTCAATGACTGCATTGACACTTCAAGCTCTTGTTTGATGTTCTCACCAATGTGGATATGCACAGGATTTGCTCTTCTTCTCGTCGCCGATTTACCACCTTAAATTCTACGAACTGAATTCTGTTGTTTTCCTTCCTCGTGAACTTCAAGGTCGATGTGCGAATCGATTGTCACTTCAAGCTTTCGTTTGGTGTTCTTGCCAATGTGGGTGTGCACAGCGTTCTCTTCGCCGATTGTTCCATCTTAAGTTCTGAAGTTTTGCTGTGGTGGATTCAGTTCCGTCCTTAGGTTAGTGCATTCACTGCATTGCCACTTCAAGCTCTTGTTTGATGTTCTGGCCAATGTGGGTGTGCACAGGATTTGCTCTTCTTCTCATCGCCGATTTTGCCACTTGAAATTCTACAAACTTAATTCTGTTGTTTTCCTTTTTCATAAATTTCAAGGTCGATGTGCGAATCGATGGCAGGACCGAGAGGAGAGTTCGTAATTCGAGAATTCTGAGGTGGGATTTCTGGCAGTAGGATCCTGTGGAATCGATTTAGATGGCGACTTTGGATTGTATCCTGCTTATAAAACTAACCCCTACAGATTTTTGCATACTCCCTCCGTCCCAAAATAAATCCGTCTTTTTTTAATTTGAACTTGGTCCAAATTGAATTCGATATTGGCTCTCCACAACTTGATGGACAACAACTGCAGCTAGATTGCACACCATGAAGCAAAAGAATCCGCAGATGCCACATTCTAGAATCTATATAGCAATTTGATCTTTGCAAAGGAAACCAAAATGCAACCTCTAACCACCCAAAGGTGATGAATTCAACCCACAACTATAAAGAACTTGTTACTAACAAATCACTTTGTTCAGAATTTTTTGGAGTTGAATCACAAGACACCGTTGGAATTGAAAATAGAGGACATCATTGGACTTCTTTGCACCAATGTTGTTCACAGAATGATCCAAATTAATAGCATTGGAATAGTTTCAAAAAGGAGGAAAATTTGTAAAGTTCGTTGCCTGTTTTCAACATGCGCCTCTTCACTATTGACTTCCATTCTTTCACATTTAGTAAGGTTGACTAGAAGCTACAATAACTACACAATTCGTTGGAAATAGGAGCAGCTAATGCATTAATCTAGCCATTTCTAAGAACCCCCAGGTTTATTTTAGGATGGAGGGAGTCTAATGTATAGTCTGGTCCAATAATCTTCCGAGTTTTTTTTCTCGGGCAAATTCACCTAGCAAAAAGTCTACGAACTTCAAGATGTTCTTACATGCTCAAAAATGCATAGATTTTCAAAGCTCAAATTCGTTGAAATTGTAATAACATATAATTGATTTTCATGCAAAAACTTTTACATAGAAATGGAGGCAAGCTCATGGTATGAAGAAGCTAGTTTGACCTCTTAATCTAACATAAAGAATCTTTGAAAGATATTCAAAGAGATGTTGTGACAACAAAGCCAACCAAAGAATATGCAAGGAATAATTCAAACAATTCAAACAATATGGAATCAAATATCTCTATAGCAACTGCAAATGCTCATTCTCTAATATTCCCAATAGTATGCAAGTAGTGTAATTTAAGCAAAGGGTGGCAATACTAGATGGTAGATAGTGTATAGAAAATATCCAAATTGTTGTATGATTTTAAATTTCACAAGTATATTTGTTTTGATGATCAAGAACTTGATCTTCACTATAATTCTAATGCAATTTGTAGTTTGGAAATTTGTCCATTTTTTTGGAAGCTGGAGTTTTTTGAAATTTATGAACTTTTTGTTGAATCTACCTAGAAATAAAATTCATAAGATTTGTCGGCCCTCATTGTGTACTTGTATAACTGCTAGTCATGAGAGCCTTGGATCAATTTCTCTTGCATTTGTTTTTGACACTCTAAAAATTTGTTAACTCAAGTTGACGGAATCTCTTCAAGCTTGGGGGAGGAAAAAGACTAAATAATTTGTAAGGGGCTTTGCATCCATTAAAACTCGTTTTATTCACTCTTTGATCATCCAATAGATCAATGGTAATGATATAGAATCCCTATAGTTGATATTAAAGCTTAAATAATCAATGAAAACCCTCCTCCACTACTCAAAAGCATTAAAAGAAATTTGAACAAATATTAGGTAATAAATTTTTACTTTTCTGAAGGATGACATCTTTCTAATTAAATTTTAGTAAGGTAGTGCTTGTTTCTAGATGAGTGTTCATTTTTGGATGAACCAATGACTTACGTCCATATTCATGGTTGTAGATAGTTTCATTACATAGGTGAATATTGCTTTTAGCATTCTTCAAAATGAATGAAAAAAAATCCTTCTATTTAGTGAGAATCTAACATGTCCCTAAACGCCTAGTGCTACATATCTACATGATTCATTCTATTCAAAGTTAATTCCTAGTGACAGATATCTCTATCATTCATATTATCCAAAATTAGTTTTCATCAAATTAAAACACTTATTAAAAAGATGGTACGGACATTGTTGGATGCACAAGGATACTACCTATCATAAAATGTTGATAGTTTTTTATAGATGTGTATTATACTTCACAAAAATCAATAAAAGGTCTAATTTTTTCCTTTGTTAAATAATTTGTTATATTAATATTGAAAAATTATAATGCTTTAAATACAAATAATAAACAATTTAATGCTCATGTTATGCCAAAATAGCATCATTGATTTAGCTGGTCATGACAAAATTAGCATACTAAGAATACAAATTATCATTTTTAGTAAATTTTTGAGTTAAACACATCAAAATTATTTTACAAAGATCTATGAATCGTTTTTCAAATCTAACTATATAGGTTATTTTTTAAATTCATAATTAACATACATTTCTTCTATTAAAGCAAATATTTAAAAAATTGAGGAAGTCATCTATTATAGATGTTATATTACATCTAGATTTTGCCCTAAATCCTCAAGCATTAAGGAATTAATCCAAGAAGGACACAAAGGACTTAGTGTTTGATGAATGCTTTTCTAAAAAAAGGTAGATTAAACAAAGAATGCACTTATTCATCCAAAAATTTGATAATTTTTAGCTTGACTACCATGGTGATAGGGCCGCATCTTTCTACAATTAATCCTTGAAGGACGCGGTTCCCCGATGACCAAGATAGTTAGCAAAATGCTCTGATTATTGATTCAATGGGTGCATTCTTTTTTTCTATAATAAATAGTAAACAATATGTCATCCATTGAACATTTTTGGTCCGCAACATCCTTCAAGGGATGAATAATCCTAAAACACTATTGAAGATGCCAAACGTCCTTTCAATGACTTCACCCACGTTTGTAAGATGAAAAAGTACATTTTTTCATCGAATTTAAAAAAAAATTTGCTTGAGTACATTTTCATAGAAAAGTATTGCAAATTCCTTGTTTATGGTATTATTAACTTCTCTAAAGAAGAAGATGCTTAATCCATAGATCACCTTTGTAGTTGAAGTTTGGCCATTTCTCGCTAGTTACGCTTGATGTGAATTTTAGCCATAAAAATGATATTTTTAAAATTTGAGTCCAACCAATGAAATGAAGCTTATCAAATTTAGTTTCTACTCCAATTGGAAATTCTAAAAAATCTGTAAATTTCAATATATTATAGCAATGTGAACTTTGGGCCTATAACCATTGTTTGTTGATTATTTAGAATTAGAGAAACACCATAACTTTGGTTTATACCATGATGTTATGCACAATAATATACATCTATGGTGAAAATTTCGGATTTTTCGAGTATATTTTATATTTGATATGAATTTTCTTCACTTTTTTCTTTAAAAATTCACAATAATTTCAAATTTTTACCCAAAAAATTAATTTTTTTTTATCTGCAATGAACATATTATTTCACCTCTGAAAAATAATTGCAAATTTTTTAATCATATCTAGTTGCAAAATGGCAGCAAACAGAGAGATGGACAGGGAGGCTTAAAACCAGTGGTCATGGGCCTGTCTTTCCAGGGTTATACAGGACCCCCAATACCACAGGCCACGTGGAAGCCACGTCGTCCTTTTCTGCCAACTCGGCACATTTTCCGGCGCTCGGCTGATGACGGCGCACTCAGTCCCGCCATATTTTCCCGCCTCTTCCATCTCTCCTCTCCCCTGAACGGCTCCTCGCCACTCTCCACCACTCTCCACCCTGCCCATCCGCCCTAATCTCTTCACTTGCTGCATTTCTTGACAGGCGAGTTTAAGAGTTTAGATTCAGCTCGTTTACAGCGCCACTCTGCAGAAATAATCGCTCAATTTGGTCCAGGAATTCCTCATTTCGGTGCAGAAAAACGGTCTTTGGAGTGTGGTTGTAATGTAGAGCATAGTGTTATGTCTTGGCGGAACAAGACGCCGTTCAGGCTTGCGTGAAGCTGCTATACGAGTTGCCGAGGTTCTTGATCTGTCACGAGGTGTTGGGGAGTGGTGATCTGGTGGTAATGTTTGTCGAGATTGGTGGATTATCCTTTTGTATTGTGTTTAGGACGAGGAACAGTAACTGGGTTTAACCCGAGGGAGGAGTGAAGGAAACGAGCAGTCCAGAAATTGAGGAGTGTTCTGTAGGTGCGGAAGTATGAAAGGAGCGACGGTGCAAATTGCCTGGCATGGCTCCGAGCCTGTTCTGTCTCTCGATTTCCACAGTCAATCTGGTCTACTGGCCACTGCAGGTGCAGACCATGATATTAAGGTAACACATCCATTCCCCGAATGATTTCATGTTACATGATATGAGAACTCGTTGCTGCTCAATAGTTAGTTGGTTTCGGCCATTGAGATGTGCATTGAGATGTGCAAGTCATTGTGCACTAGTGAGGTTACCTATGCAGGAGCAGCTCCTTCGGCGATAGAGATCAGCACATTTCTAATTCCAATTACGGATGCAAGTCGGTTACTTTATGTACTGTCACTAAGAGTATGTATATTTCCTTAATGATATCGACACCCATGATTCAAGGATTTCGTTGTCGCTTAATTCTTAGTGCGACTCGGCACATTGAGATGTGCTCATTATTGTATGTAAGTCGCCGTAAACAAGCAAGGTCGATGGTCGCACATTTGGAGATTAGGTTTTGCGAACATCATCAAGATGATGTATCGAGATGAGGTTGTGATCTAATTACTCGATTGGGATTGCTGTATTGCAGCTCTGGTCTGTACATCAGAAGGAGAATGGCGCGCCAACGGTGACTTTCGAGGCTGACCTTTGCTATCACTCAAAGGCAGTGAATATTGTACGCTTTGCTCCATCAGGTGTGGATCCTAGAGTGTGAATCGTTTTGTTTTCCACTATATGCTACTCCTTGAACTTAACAGTAAGTTATCATTCCCTCTCGGAAAATTACCCAATATTTTGAATTATGTAGATGTTGAAGTGGCACGTATGAATTGTTGACCACTTTCAATTGATTAATGCAGGTCAAGTGCTCGCATCAGGGGGTGATGGTAAGTACTGCGGCTCTCCGAACATTTGCAGCGAATTACTCAATGCTAGAGATGCTGTGCAACTACAGGGTCCACGGCTGACTCTCTTGAATCTTTGCCTACTCTCGCACACATGTGCTTCCTTTGTCGATGGTTTTCAACTGATAATTGACTTCTAATCAGCTGCCTTCATTTTTCGGAGTAGGTCGTACTGAATGATTTTCTGGCTCTCTAGTTTTCAGTGTGACGCGTTCAGGGAAACCTATCAAAGTTTATAATTCAAACCATGAACGTGCAGGCGGTGAGATTCTAATTTGGAAATCAGTTGAGAGTTCTGACGAGAAGCCCAGCTGGAAGGTCCTGAAGACACTCCAGTGAGTGCAATGTTTCGAAATTCCATTTGCATTCTTGTGGTATAGTGAATCTGTGCAATTCAACGGATCCAACGAATCCAAGTAGCTAGAATATACATAAAGAGATGGAACTATGTGGTACTTGGCATGTTCAATGGGTGTTTGGGTCAACTCTGCAGCGACGTCAAGTGGTCTCACGCTTTCGCTTTCTTGTGCAGATTGCATGTGAGAGATGTTCTGGATCTTGCATGGTCACCAGACAGCTCTTTGTTGATGTCCGGGTCTGTGGACAATCAATGCATGATATGGGACGTAGCGACAGGTAATTTAGCAATAGCCTTTCATTCATTACTATAGTAGGGCACATCACCTGGTCACAACCACTTTACATGCACACGAAAGTCCTTGTGGTCTGAAGGTGTTTGCTTCAGAATAGCAGTTTCACGCAAAGGTAGAGTTTGGAGAAATACTGTGACACAAATTATTGATTGGTTAGAATGTGCTACTTATACTCTAGTGATGCTGGTGGTGCTCTTCTGTGGTAATTGATTACTAGGGATTGAAAATATGCCCCGAATCTGGTGTAATTTTCAAAGCAAAGACGTGTCCACCAGTACAGGCAAAGCACAGTGTCCTTCACAGGTACAGGAAGAGCAGTTTGCTAGGTGTAATTTTCTTGGGTCGAGATTATGTAATTTGCTGTATGAGACTGAAGTGAGCTTTTGCTATGCAGGTAAGGTTGTTCAAATTTTAAACGATCATCAGCACTTCGTTCAAGGTGTTGCCTGGGATCCAGCCGGGGAATTTTTAGCATCTATCAGTTCGGATCGCACTTGTCGGCTCTATTCCAGCCAGCCAGCTCCCAAGAAGAGTAAGAAAAGAAAAATTACTGTAGTTGAGAACATGTACACATGCCGACAGGTATTAGCAAAGACAGAGGTTGAAGCATCCAAATCTACTACCACCGCAGATGCTGAGGGAAAAGCAATCAAGGTTAGTTCTTACGTTTCCAACTGACGGTTAACTATTACGAACCTGTTCGAAATTTTCATCTTGGAATGAAAATGTTCTGAAACTTTGTCTCGTATGGGTAATGTCGCAGAAACCGCATGTTTTTGGATGTATTGATTCATTAATCTTTGTTTCTTTCTGGTTGCGGCAGGCCCAGCACTTGTTTCATGACGAAACTTTGCCATCATTTTTCCGAAGGCTTGCGTGGTCTCCTGATTCATCCTTCTTGATAGTACCCTCTGGTAATGCTCTTTAAGGTTACTCCAATAATTTCAGGTTCTACTCTTTCTACTTAGAACGGAGATGAAGTTCATATCCTGGTCTTTTAGGAGTACATTGGCTGTTACAGTGCCAGTAACCGTCCCACTTGGTGTGGCAGGTCTGCACAAAATGGTTCAGGGCGCTCCCTCGTTTAATATGTCGTACATTTACTCCAGGAAAGACCTATCAAGGTACAGATATCTAACTCACAAATTCCGCAACTAGATCAATAACCTGGTTAGCTGGTGCAATTCAGTGACAGACAACGAAAAATGTGATCTCCTAAGCGAGGCAATTGATATTGATAGCAGCAAGGTCGTGATTATTTAAGTCCTGCTTTTGAAAGTGGTTATTTTCTTACATACAATTATGCAGACCGTGCATTCATCTGCCAGCTCCGAGTAAGCCGGTAGTAGCCGTTCGTTTCTGTCCTGCTGTATTTTCTCTTGTGGAAAATGTGGCAGAAAAAGAAACTAATTCTGGTAAGTCGAATTCTTGTAGCTCATTGCGTTTTGAACTCCCGTCGTTCTTTCTTTCTCTTTACCATGATGTGAGCCCATAGAAGCCTTCAAAATATAGTTATGATTTACGAGATTAATTGTGGTCACCTTTCTGGGAATTCGTTTCTGTAATTAACATATTCCTAATCGGATTTGACTGCTAGGCTTCACGCTGCCATATCGACTGGTATTTGCAGTTGCTACGCTTGATTCTCTCATTATTTATGACACACAACGCTGTGGTCCGATCGTCATATTTGCTGGGATCCACTACGCTGCTATAACGGATATTGCATGGTACGCGTGCTACTCAGTGCTACTCAGTGCTTCTGACTTTTTCTAATGATGCGGGCCTAGTGAATATCTAACCTGAAAATGGAAAATTTTATTGCTGTGCTATTTGGGAGTTCGACTGGGCTTGAGCATACAGTTGTTGTAATCCATTTAGAGATCCATTATGTGCTGAACTCCGAGCATTTTTGGTCTGGGGGCAGGTCTGCAGATGCACAGTATGTTGCTGTCTCGTCACAGGACGGTTATTGCAGTTTGTTGGCTTTCAGTAAAGATGAGCTTGGGACGAGGCTTTCTACGAGTGGTAATCTTCTCTACTTGCTGAACTCATGTTTCTCCATACCTCTGCTGCCTGAGGCACCTTTTGCTTTGTAGAAACGGGCGGTGGCATGTGGATTGTTTCAAGGAAATTGTTCTCTCTCTATTGTATTATCATACTAGGGCTTAGTGCTTTGTTGACTCATTATTTCTTTAATGATGTTTCTGATCCCTTGATGTGTGTGTCTGCAGAGGTGCCTGCCGAGATTGCAAAATATCTTCCAGAGAGTTTATTAGCAAAATCTGAAAAATCATTGATAGATATCTCAACAACGGTGCCACTAATTTCTGAACCTTCTAAGGACAATGAACAGAGTTCTCCTATCTGTCCTCGACCACTGAAGCATCGCCGAATCACACCTACTGCTCTCCCACCCAGCCCTCCTCAAAATTTACAGAAACAACTAACTGTAAGTTAGGAGGTCCGAAAACAGCGAAGACTTTTGTCGC
Organism: Pseudisothecium myosuroides; assembly: GCA_951799445.1. Taxonomy (NCBI): domain Eukaryota; kingdom Viridiplantae; phylum Streptophyta; class Bryopsida; order Hypnales; family Lembophyllaceae; genus Pseudisothecium; species Pseudisothecium myosuroides. The sequence goes on from OX637289.1 coordinate 21,206,027, forward strand.
TCCTATAAATAGCCTTTAGATGGACAATATAGAACTACGGTATCGAATTGATACTGCAGAGATATGAAGTGGTCCACACATACCGTAGTGTTGGGGTGTCTTAGGATTTAGAGGTAGACGGTTTAGGGTTAACGTAGGATAAAACTGGGATGGACAGTGATCCATGTACTGTTGGGCATTTCTTATTCAGTATGAAGAAGTCCCAAGATGGTCATCACTAATATTTTGGTGAAGCAATGTATTTCTAATTTCATCCATCTTTGAAACAATAGTCACTTTAAAATTATACTGATGCACTTTTCCATGCAAATTTTGTGATTTCATTTTTTCCATTTTTAGAAATGAAATTTAGAATCTAGTGACTGAAGAATACTTTTTGAGTGCCAAAAGCAAATAATTATTTTGAAATGACACAATTTGGTAGCATTAAATCAGAAAAAAAGGTTGCTTGGTTTGAAAGAAAGTTGTGGGAATTTTGTTTGACAAACATTGGATGTTGATTTTCAAATCTTGTTGTAATGAATGTACAATCAGAAAATTTTTGGGCACACATTGAAGACCTAAGGTAGGAGGTCCATAAAGCGACCATCTAAGCACTGAGCCTGAATTTTGGGGAGGTAAAACATCTTGAAATATTTTTCAGTAAATTTTCCTTGAAAGACAAGAAGAAATGGCATCTGGCTCAAGTTGTTTCATATTTTTCGGAGCTTTATGGAATTAGTTATGAAATTTTGAAGGTGAAAAGCCAAAGGGCTGTAAAAGCGACCACCTCCTAGAATGTACATCCTTTGTACATTTTGGGAAATTGAAGAAAGCAAAATGTACCTGTGTGTCCTGATCGGTTCAAAATGCCCAGTCGGAGTTCGAGCCTCCTACCTTAATGCCATTAAATTATGCCATCCATTGGTATGAATTTATGGACAAGATCCAACCAAATTAGTGATACATTAGAACATGTCCCATGACATTGTCATTAAGTTTACAATTATTACTATCACAATCGAGAAAGTTCCATGCACAAATTCTATGGAAACTTTGTTAAATCTTACATGCACAACATGAGACTGGAAGAGACTCTACAGAAAGCATTAGAAGAAAAATGAGCCCTGGGGAGTGGGGAGGGTTGTGAGTTCCCGGACAGCAGGGAACGGTGGCTGAATAAACAGAAAAAATAAAATTTTAAAAAAATAAAAAATAAAATTTCCTTTTTTTTTTCTTTGGCCAGCGAACTGGAGACCTGATCTGTGCAGCACTGCGGGGGACAATTCAATATTATAATTTTAAAAATGTTTAAAAAATATTATTAATAAAATAAATACGAAATTTCCAAATTTCCAAATCTGATGTGGCCAAAACTATCCTAGTCAGCCTCAAATATTATTATATTATTATTTTTATTATTATTTTAAAATAATAAAATATTTAAAATAATAAAATAATAATAAATATTTAAAATTTAATAATATTTTTTTGTATTTTTATATTTTTATTAATTTTATATTTTTTTATTAATTTTTTATTGCGATCACTATTCATCATTGATGATGAATAGTGGCCATTGTTCCGCTGTGGGGAACTCCGGAAGAGTCTCAAAGGAAAGCAGACCTCCCAAGGGTTGAATTTTTTTCTAATGAGGACGGGTACATGATGTTGAATCTTGTTTGTACCTCTCTTTGAAGCTAAAGTCCACGAATTCATGACAAGGCACCTTTGATCAAGAATGACAAGTTGAGACCATGACTATGACTGTCAATTTGTCATCCAATCACTCATACAAATAACTTGGTGAGATCAAGCAATTTGGCACTAGAGTGCCATGAGTAACCTAGATTCTAATTTTGATGGTCTTGGAGGAGACCTCGGAGTTCATTAGCACACAAAATCTCTAGTTCTTTAAAGGTTGTGCATAATCTTTGGTTTGCATGATAACAAATGTCTTAGTGATGAAAAAATCTTTTGATGGTATAGGATTTGAATCATAACAAATATGGCTCTTTGACATTTGGAAGTCAATTATTTGGGAAGTAGAAGTCATGAATTGAATTTGCAAAGTTTTTTTATACCATTGCAACCACTTACTATGATGCATTTCATTCTAAAAGTACTATCTTGAATTTGAGATGATTTGTTGATTCACAAGGATGTAAAATAAAAGTTAGGCAATGTCATGACATGAACTTTACAATTTATTAGATTATATCAAATGTACTTCTAACTTGAACCTCAATCAAGGATCTTGCTAGCTCTAAACAAAATGACTTGCATTTTTTCCTATTTTGATCTACATATTCTTGAGCTCTAAAAGCAACATTAATTTAGTATTTACATCTATTTGGTAGCTAATTGGAGAAGGTTCATGGGAATGACATCTGGAGCAGTACCTGAGACAAAAAGACTACCAACCAACAAATTACAACGATCAGATGGATGAAATCGGTCCCAAAAAACATATGAAGATCTGTCTTTGCAATATGGTGATGTAGGAATACAAGGGACTTCGGCATTATACATCCCTCTTCCACAACATGATAGAAGACCATATTGAAAACCTGCACATTAGTCATAATGGATTTTCAAACACATGAGGAATGAATATAATTTTTTGTCACTGTATTTCATTTTTAAAATGAGTGAATAAAGAGAACTTTAATGTTTTTGTTAGCTTATCTTTGATCACCTAAGAATTTTTGTTAATGTTATTTTGAATACATGCACATCATAAAACATGGTCATAAAACAAAGAGCATGTATAGACTAAAAATAAATATTGGGTTACATACCATAGTCTTCTGGTGTTTGAACATAAGCATATACTTGATCATATGCATTTCCATACACAAGATGCAGACCCAAAATACTTTCCGTGAGATTTTGTAAGGCTACTTGTAACTTGGCATTGTATATTTGTACCCATTTGTTTGGCTCTTCCAAACATGTACCGTCTGTAATATTAAATTGCCACATTTCATACGGTAGACAACCCACTGGCCCTGTGGAAGTTATGAAAATCTTCCGTGCTCCAAGAGCATACAAATCCTGCATGCATTTAAAAAAATGAGACATTGAAATAATAAAAAACAGAATTTTATCTCATGATAAGAAATTAAAAAAAAACAGAAAATTATAAGCTGGACTAATATGTATTCAATTTGCAAAATGCTTCAAATTATTAAACTTTTTTAAAACATCATTTAAGTAAAATTAGTACATAATATAAATACATTATAATGATCAAAAACTTATTTAAAAAATTTTAATACTAATAATTGAAAGTGAAATATAATCTAAAACAAATAAAGTCTATTCAAATATCTTTGAAAACTTCATATTTATGAGTTGAATTTTAAAATTTAAATCAAAGATAAATTTATGAAAAATGTACCTTAACGTGTTGAGTGTATGTAGCAACAAGAAGATCTGCAAATTCATCAGGTGTATACATAGAGCGAGTAGCAGAACCAGTCAACATGTAATTGTTGATGAAGTCATTGGATCCCAATACAATTATGTAGAGTGCTTTGTTGAGCATTACTTCCGCTGAAGCATTTCCAATATCGTGTATGAATGTTTGTTTTACAAGTGCAAAATACTCAATTTGTTGTGACATGGGTATTCGCTCCAACTATAAAACAAATTCAAAGTTGTTAAAAACAATTAATTTCATCAATAAAAATACTAAAATATATATCTTAAATAATTATAAAATACATAAATCATATAAATATACATTATTTTTTTGTAATTTATTAATTAAATAAATTTTAGGTTTTCAAAAATATATAATGTTATCTATATATCATGTAAAGAATGTAAAGAATAAGATCTTAATGTACATACATAATTGTATCCAGATTCATCTAAGATTCCACCAGCTCCAGATGCAAAATTAACTCCTTTCTGTATGTTGAGATTGAAAGTGAGGTAATCAAAATATGCTGGTGGTGGATCAATACCCAAAAAATAACCTGCAATAAGAAAAACATAGTTATATTACTTGATACTCAAATTATGATTTAATTTACATTATTAGAGTAAATAAATAAGTAAACAAACTATTGGAAGTAAACTCATATAAAATACATTAATTTTTAAAAATAAACTCAAATGTTAATACAATAAATCTTATCAATGAGATTATAATCTCTAAATCATTCTTTCGGTTGAAGAAAAATAAAATAAAGATAAAAATATATTTTAATGTACTTTATTATTCATTCATCATTCAACATCAAAATAGATAAATAGTTTTAAGAAATTGAAAATTTAGTTGTATTCACAATTACAGATTCAACCTCCATCCATTCATTACTCCGCCGACCTTCTTACGCTGTAATTTAGCATATTAGCATTTTAGATTAAGTGAGAAATTTCTAAAACAGACATTCAAATTAAATTGCCTTTAAAGTATTTTGGTGAGAATGATGAATAAATGGTCATGTAGTTGTATCATTTCACTTGTCAATTTAAAACTTGCAATAGAGGCCTTTGTAACTTCACAAACTTTCAGATTTAACATCGCGGTCTACAAATTCTACAAATTTCTAATCCAGTTCAGTTGAGTTCAAACATGCTTCAGATTATGCAAATGAAACATATGGTCAAGGTGTACCAATGTAGTCAGAAAGAGTGTTCCCATTGCAAAATCGACCGGTAGGTATACCACTTCCAAAATCGCATCCATTTGGTGGAAAGTTGGCTCGAGCAAGCGATGCCAAATAGTTGTTGTTCCCGTTGTCAACAAGGGAGTCTCCGAAAGTGAACAGTGCTGGATAGATTGATGCTTCTACAAACATATCTGATATGGCGAACAATTTCTACCTCTGATAAGTGAAAGCTCAACAGAAGTTATAGTATCGTAAATTAATTTATACTCTGTACAGGCTCAATAGCATCACCGATAAACTTCCAGAATCTTAAGGTAGGAGTTTCTTTCAATTCATACTTTGATCTTCGCAGTTCATATTCAATTTTCATTTGTATCAAAAATGAAGACCTACCTTTGCAGCTTATTGTAAGAAGAATGAAGAGGTACTTCTTCATGAAGCTGATGAAGAAATCCTGTTGAAGAATCAACCTGTAGCAATTTGCAGGTTAGAGATACCACACCCGAAAACCACAACATTCAATCAAAATAATCCAAAGATGAGTGCGATTGACTTCCGAATCAACCTACTAGGCACTGTTGAGCAAGTTAAAAAGAAATTGTTGCGCTGGAAATCTTTCTCAAATTAGAAATGCAATGTTCAATATTCAAAGATTGACAAAGGTGTCCAAAATTTAAATTTTTTTTTTTTTTTTTTTACACACACCTCAAGGATTTAGTCAGGAAGATCCAGTTTCCCACAGTAATTCTTAAGACATGAGATGTGATTTCAGGACGCATAAAAGCACCGTAAATGTATAATGCAAGACTTTACAAATAATCTCTAGCTAATCCTTACCATTGCCATGAAGCTCTGCGGTAGCTTCAAGAATGTAGAAATGCAGAGCGCGGTGCAGCAATTTACCTTTCCATTTGAGAGCGACCTGAGCGTGCCATGGCTCAACCACCATCCTTCGTTCCCTCAAAGATTTTTAAACAGTAATTTGAAGCAATAAATATCGATCTCCTGCTGTTCCGCACTAATTAATTTATGTAACTTCACAATCAAAGATTTTGTATAATCCAATTCATATCTCCCACTCTTAAAATTTCCCAGCACTTAACAAGCTTCGGCAGGGGATCAAACATTCGTCGAGCTGATTTCTTGCACTGACATTGCGGTGATAAATTAAATCCCGCTGCAAAAGCTAAACCATCGTATCAAGACCTCCACGACAAATTAAAAACTGAGATCAATCAGACGCATTACGTACTCTCATTTAAAAATTCCATAAAAGAGTGAAAAAGCAATGAAACGTCAGCACATGCGGCTTCGTAGAGCTGCCATTGCGCGTCCATCACCGGAATCGAGCGAAACGGCCAAAGAACTCGCGGAATCGCACTTCAAGAAAGCTGGTAAGTAGTTGAGAGCGCCATTTGATGATGTTTATGCTTGGGCGAGATGATGGGCATGACTCGATACCCTCTAACCGGGCTGATAATGGAAACGGGTATACTGTATACGTATATCAGCGTGAAATTCGGTTTTCGATATCCTCCACTTGGAGCATTCGCACCAGTGCCCGCTCAATCTGACGCGCCAGAGCAGATTGAGGGTCTGTTTGCATGGGGGACCCGATCCCGACCTTGAGCCTCGGTCCGGGGGTTCGCATGTGCCAAAGTTTGACATGGCAACCCGATGTGGAGCTCCGGTTCCTTCCTTCTCTACCGTCCTTGAAAGTAGCAATTTCAAGCCCGATCTCCTTCCCATCAACCCGACCTTCTAATTAAACACCCAATTATCCGCCACTTGTCTCCTTGTCCCACTAAAGTTCAAGCTATAATCCCTAACTTTTGAGTTATAGTTCGCATATTTGTCTCTCAAATTTTATCTTAAATAATTTCGTATGGTTTTATTATCTCTCTTTCTCTTTGGAGTTTTGGGTTGGGAGTTTTTTGTTCAAGTTTGCAAAAATGGACCCCAACGATTTGTTTTCCCAAGACCCTACACTATCTGGTGTGTTATCAATCACCTTGGTTTGCATATTTCTTGTTCTGTTGTGTTATCAATTTCTTTGGACATGGACATGTTCGTTGTGATTATATATTTGTTGTTCTGTTGTGAATGTTCCGCTTGAATGTTCTATTTTGATTACTTTTTGTTGTGATTAGTTATTATTTCATTAGTTATTTCATATTGTATGTTCTGTTGTGATTACTTATTATTTGAGTAGTTATTATTTGATTAGTTATTATTTGATTAGTTATTTCATATTGTATGTTCTGTTGTGATTACTTATTATTTTATTAGTTTTTCATACTGTATGTTCTGTTGTGCTTACTTATTATTTGATTAGTTATTTTTTGATTAGTTATTATTTGATTAGTTATTATTTGATTACTGATTATTTGATTAGTGATTTCATATTGTATGTTCCACTTGTATGTTTTGTTGTGATTACTTGTTATTATTTTGTGATTACTTATTTTTGAGTAGTTATTTTGTAATATTTTCTATTTTTTATTTGGAAATTTTGTGATATTTTTTATTTATGTGATTACTTATTTCTGATTAGTTATTTTCTGATTATCCATTTTTCATTACACAAAATACTGAAATTAGGTTGCCTTAACAATTAGGTTGCCTTACCCCAATTATTAATATGTCTAATGTATATGATGTTCTTTTTTTTTCCAGGCCCAATGTCTTGGATGAGGGGTCCTTCAAATGTGCCAGAATCCTCCTCCTAAGGTCAACCCGTGTCAGAGTTTCCTAATGTGAATGATGCAAATCCATCTGCGAATGAAGAAGAAGATTGTGAAATGGGAGAACTTCAAGGGGACAACGTGCTTGGGAGGGTATACAAGAAGGGCCCATGGAGTACCTCTGACCTCATGATTATGCTTACGGTCAAAAAAGACGATTGGCTCACATACAACTAGGTGCTGGTGCAAAGGCTCTTCACAAACCTGGATATGAACGTTGGGCTCTTGTTGCAGAGAATTGTTTCCAACAAGGAATGAACCGCTCTCTACAGCAATATCAAGATAACTAAAGTTTGAAGGCATCCGTGGACATTTCCAGAAAATTTGGGATTATGAAAAAAACATACCCAGTGGGAAAAAAAACTATTGGATTATGGATGCAGGTGAGAAGAAGGCAATCAAGGGATTGAAGGCTAATATAGTACGGGAAATCTTCGATTATATTGCCAGTTGGTTGCCTGACTCTTCTCGATCAACCAACCCCACTGATGTTATTGATTTTCTAAACATGGTGCCGGAAACAGGTAAATGACTTCCTAAACCTAATTTTTCCTTTATTTTTATTTACAGCCATGGAAATATTTTATGCTCAACCTACTTCACATATTTTCCTTGTTAATTTGTAGAAATTCTTATTGCATTTTAATGTTCGGTATGTATGCAGACGGTGAGAGACCTGAGTCCCCTGACTCATCATTGTATACAGGCAAACGCCGCCGTAGTTTGTCCAAAGTATCAGATGGGATTGCATCCATTATGGAAACTAACAGAGAGAAGACAATTGCAGCCATGATTGGAAGAGAAGACCGGGCAGATGCAAGACACAAACAGAATTTGGATTTCGAAATGCAAAAACACAATGACAAGATGGCATTACATAATGCTTCATTGGTGGCTCAAACAAGTGCTCAAGAGAAGCTTCTGGTCATTGAAGAAAATAAAGTTCAAGCTAGCAAGGAAACATCTGAAGGTTTCATTGGAGCTTTGATGGCAATTAGCAATGCCATTGGTTCCAAAATGCAGGAGCCATAATTCAGTACTTCATGTTGGTAGTGACATTTGATTTTATGCAATTGCTTTGATTTGTAGTTTTCTTTGTCTATTGAAGGTTTGAAGTTTTTCAATATACAATTGTTTATTTTGATTCCACCATGCAGACTCTTGTAGTATGAATTCAGTGACCATTAATGTTCTATGAATGGAGTACAATGTATTTGAAATTGAGTCATCCCTCATTTTAAGAGTCATCAACTATATCCCCTATTTATTCACCTCATGTGTGTTTATGAATAAAATATTTAATAAATGGTTTACAGTTATAATTCATCCTAGTCTAATTCTAAAGATACTATTTCTTGGTTGGATATTTAAAACAGAATTTTATATTCCGTTTATAATAAAGAAGGAAATTCTAAAGAAGAAACTACTCAAAAAGATGTTGTAATACTAAAAAAGGAAATGCTATGAATGCCATCATACTAAAAATTTTGTACAAATAGTATTGATAATTATGCCAGCAATTTTGTTTATTCAAATTCTAGAATAAACTTGAAAACATGCCCCTTTAAGTAGGGAAGTAGCCATAGCCTGTAATACATATTGTCTATGACTATTTCTTGTTAATTTCTAGAAAAGTAGTTCAAACATATTGTTAAAAGTACGGATGAATTCAAGATCTTTTTGTAAAGATCAAATGAGGATTTACAAAGATTTGGTCTATCCAATTAAAATCTTTGGCAATCTTGTACATTGAATGAAGATGTGTATAACATTTTTATTTTTCTATCATTAAATGTAGATTTTAAATTAGAACTGAACAACTGAATTTCAATTACAACAATAACACACAACTTTTATTTATATACATAAGTAGTTGTTGAGCCCTAAACATTTCTAACTTTGTAGCCCTTCTAAACGCCACAAGTGCTCCACTATGGCATTTTTAATCAACAATGCCTCATCTGTAATAACTCTTCTACTTGTCTGGTGTCAGTAACCTTCATCATGATGCCTAGCTAATGAAAGGTCATCGTCTGGTCTATCTGCTTTGTCCAATAAGATATTATATAAAAAACATGTGGTATGCATGATACTAGATACCATAGAACAATTAGGCTTATACATTGGTCGTTTTAGGATTTGCCATACACCTTTGAGAATACCAAATGATCTTTCTATAGCCATTCGCGTACTACTATGCTTAAAATTAAATTGATCACTCATAGGGTCCAATCTGTAACCTGGAATTGGAATCAACATATAAGTCTCTTGCGTATAACCACCATCTCCGATTAATAATTCAGGTATTGGAATGCCTTGAATGAGCCTCAGTGGCCCATTCAAGCATTGTCCTCTATCAATTGCAGCTTTGATTCCTGAATCTGCAAAAACCCTAACATCATGAACCACACCAGGATAACCTGCAAAAATGTTTAGAAACCGAGTCTCCACGTCCACTATCGCTTGTAAAATGAAGCTATAGTTTTATCTTTATCATAATAATCAGTGGACCTTTCATTACCAGGTAAATTCACTTCAACGTGTGTAACATCTATAGCACCACATATTTGGGGGATTCCCCATTTTGATTCAAATCCATCTTTCACCTTCTGTAATTGTTCACCAGTTGGCCAAGTCAAGTGATGTCGACCTCTCAGATTTAAAGACCTAATAAATTTTGTGGTGACCTCACTAATAGTGGATTTTCCAACACCAAATAGTTCTCCTATTGAAACTAAAGAATCCCCGGTAGCAAGCCTATGAATGGCGATTGCAACTTGCTTTGTAACTTCTAATTTACGATTTGGTAATTTATCTAACCCAAATGGAGGATTGGTTTGAAGGTCTCGCTCCACCAACGAGCATATATATTGAAATGTAGGGACTGACATCCCAAACATCTCTTTAAAATGTGAAGGATCATTGACCATGATCATGTTGAAAAATTGATGCCACCAATGAAGTGTTCTGGGCTTCACAAACCATGGCCCCCATTGAATGCCTACTAACTCCCTATAGGTAGGTGGAGTGTCAAATACAATGCAGAAAGTATCTTCATCTTCGGACATGGACATGGATGCAATCTTGCTACGGGATTTTGTGACACTACCCAAAATTGAAGGTGTAATTGTTTTGAACCTAGGAAGACTTATTGAAGGAGCTAAATTGAACTCTTGACAAAAACATTTGAGAGCCCATGCGATTGCAGTGGCAGCTCCTGCTAAAATACACATGAGCCTTTCTACTTTCATTGCCATGATGTTCTTAACAAATCTCCCTAATTCTTGTATGAATGAAAACTTCATTGAGTACTACATATATATGTGAATGGAGTGTCTAGGCAAAGTTCCCCTAAAATGCTAAATTATTACCTAATTGAACCAACACAATAAGAAAAGATAAAAGTTGTCACATCATAGTACCAAACAAATCACCACCTAACTTTACTAATACATGGAGGGAGACTAGAAACTAGAGCAACAAAGACAAGGGAAATAATGACAAAAACAGCAAAGAAAACAATACAAGAGAATCCAAAACCTAAAACAATGCTCTAGTGTGATGGTGCAACTAACTCATCGTGAACAGTAATTACTTTAGCTGTAAATCTGTTTTATCCAGTGCAGCACTCGGAGGCCCTATGACCAAATGGGCCCGACCTTGAAATCAGGTCACTCGACCTTGATATCGGGTCGGGCTCCCCATGCGAGTAGACTTTGAGCGGGCACTGGCGCACTCAAGGTCGTGGGTGGCAGACCCCCACCAGCTCTCACTCTCCTCCCCCTCATTGACACCATGATCCCACCTCCGCGCTCTTGGCGGGCCACTTGTCATCACCTTTGCGCCGATAGCTTTCTTCACTGTGTTGCAACCAAGATTCTCCAAAAGTCGCGGTAGCGGGTCACTACAATGACACTCAACTGTTGAGTGGCCGCTTTGAAAGGGGCTGTTGCATGGGTGACGGTGGAAGTCGAAAAGGTGAAAGGGCCCTCCAGGAGCTGTTGAGGCCAGCTCTGGAAGGCCACGGTGGGAATGCTCTAAGGTAGTCCGGTCTAAAAGCAACCATTTAAGGGCTAGTCCGCCTTTTTCATAGGTTTGCATGAACAAAAATATATTTAGATCATTTTTCAGAGAAAGAAAAATAGATGCCAAATGTAATACAAGTGGTTTCATATTTTTCGAAGAATTTTTGAATTACTTATGAGTTTTCAAAGATTTCTGTTGTAGGCACCTATTTGTGGCCATAGGTCTCCCAAAATCTTTTCACTTGCAACTTCTCAAGTGATTTGAGGAAATCAAGGGCAATGATTGGCTCTTAAAATAAATAATATTTTTTTCTTGAATTACTCAATGGCTAAAGAGGTTCATTTAAGTACCACCTCATATCCATCCAATAGCTTTTTATAGGAGCCGTTTGAAGAAGATGGGCGCTTTTACAACATACTACCTTACCATATTGAGTTTTCGAGGATGCTAACTAGTAACTTTGTCCTGCTTAGATAGAGAAAAATTCCAACCTTTTTGTAATGGTACTTAACCCTGGAAGAATGACGCCTATTATAGAGGTAGTTAGCAAAAAATTATCAAATTTTGGTTTGAATAGGTGCATTCTTTGTTTCTTATAATTTTCTTAAAAGTCATTCATTACACGCTTTTTATTCTCCGTAATGTTCTAAGATTACTCAAAAGGACTCTTTTGAATAGACTCCAAAATGCTCCAAAGTCCATATTCAAGATGGTGAACAAAGTGCTTCAAGGTGGTGTTTTGTCCAAATTACTTCTTATTCAATAAGAGTAATGTGTGAGGGCTTAAAAAACACTTTTTTTTAGATCAATTAGGTAATATGTTTGTTTGAGAATATAAGCAAAATTTCAAAAAAGGCTTTGAGCACTACAAGGTTAATTCATGTTGTACTCCAATAAGGGGTCAAATTGTCAATTATTTTGGAATCTCGAGTTCTATTGCTATGTTTTGTGAGGAATTTTGTAGGAGTGGCTAACTTGGCAACATCAAGACAAGACCACCAAGGCATTCAAGAGACGTGAAGTAATAGTTGCTTGTACTATATGACCAAACTTTTATTGAAGGAGGTGATTGCCTTGTTGGTTTTGTTGTCACTTTCTCACAACATTTTGTATGCCGATTGATTTGTTTATTACAATACTTAATAGAATAAAGAGGAGCTTGTAGAACCTAGCAAAACATCCTTATAAGTTGAGTTCACGTTATGAATGCCTTTGTGGATGAGGTATGCACAACCATAATTGCATAATATTACAATCAAGCAAAAACTTCCTTGAATTTGGATGAAGGAATAATGCTATTTTCTTAGCAAATACAAGAGACAACAAGGTCACCCATGCATAATTCAAGCATTGGTACAAGAATATGGTCAATAAAGAAGCGAGTGGCTTCATTTAGACAAGGCAACCTCTTGTACATAGTTTGTCTACAGAGACACAACATGCGCAATAACATGCTGAGCCAAGAGAATGGCAGTGTACCACTCACAACCTCAATGGTTACATAGTGATCAATCATGCTCAATGAAAGCCGGCATAACAAGTACACCATTACACTAAAGAATCAAATGACAAGATTAGGAGATATCACCACGGTCTCCATACTCAAGGCCTGGTTGCATCGGTAGTAGTTCTGCACAGAAATGGGCTCCAAATGGGCTCCTTCAGCGAGTTTGTGAGCTTGTAATCAACTCAGTCTTGTTCTGCTAGTCCTCAAAGGCTTGTCTGGTGAGCGAAATCCTGAATATGAGGCCCATTGATGATTATACACCGTTTCGTCTTTGAAGCTAATCCGTCAATGTCCTCTGTGACCAGCACTCGGTTCTAGTGGCACTCTGCGTTCTGCAGAAGTCCCAAGCTTCACAATGTCTTGCGCAATCCAATAAATCGCAAAGTATGTATGCGCATAGTGATTCTCTCCCAAATTGGGTGTCATGTCAGTCTCCACTCCATAAAGAATTGCAGTTTGCACTTTCTGACTCAGCAAGGCCGTTACGACAACTGCTGCAAACCCACAAGCTCGTAGTCTTTGAGCGGCATGTACACAAGGGGCACAGACACAGCTTGTCGAAGCTGCTGCTGCAGGCCATGCGAAGACGCCACCAATGCGGCCCCGGAGCCCAGCACTCTGTAATTCATTCTCTCTGCTGCCTGGTAACACTGGCAGAACAATGGACGCACTACAGTCCACATTGGATTCAAGCACCACTGACTTCAAACTTTACTCAGCTGTCAAGAATTGGTGGATTGAAGTTCGTGTAGAAGTAAATCTGCACGTTGAGCTGCTCGATTACACGAGGTGAAAAGCTTATAATCTGAAATAATTGGACTTGTCAAAAACTTGGACAAGCCCCCTCCGACTTGGCTACCGCAATTGATCACAAAGCAACCAGAAAAAGCGCAACAAAAATAAGCAAGCGAGAAATCAATCCTCACAAAATTAAAAGACACTCGATCTTTGTCCTACAAGCTTGAATCCTTCCTCTCTGTTGGTTTCCTTTGGCGAAAGCTTCGCGGAGCCTGGTAGTTGATATAGAGAGGAAGGATCAAACAGCAGTAGCCAGAAAGCGTGACTCTGATGAGGCTTATCTCTGGGGTGACTAGACAAGTATCATAGTGACGGAACTCCTGACTCAGCCATGGCCCAGGGCGCGGAACTTTCAGCTTGTCTGGCAGAATGGGCATGACATCTTCACTGACAACAAGTTCGTGTCAAACTACAATTGTACACTGGTGGGTGACATGCAAAGAGGATTAGATGCACTACCGGTGTTTCACATTGCTTCAATGTTCTTCCAGCGATTTTGCCCCTGTCTCCAAAATTCCATCAACTTGTTTGAATTCATGGCAAAGCCACTGCAAATAAGATAGGAGAATTTCTGCAAATTACGCCTTTTCGGTAGATATTCAAGTCAAGGTATCGTATAAAAATGACTATATAATTTGCAAATAATGAAGAAACCGTGTACGTTCAGAAGCTTGATTCTCACTTGACGCTGCATGTTAACTGATGGCCTGAAGCCATGGCTGAGTAGGCCCACAACACTTCCGGCAATGTGGGGCAGCCCAATGTTCCTATCCTTCAGACACCCTGTTTCCCGCTCTCTTAACTTTTACGGACTAATGTCTCAACTGTACATTTCGAGGGAGAGATAAGGCGCTCTCAACAGCTCATCTTGCAAGATGTTTACAAATTGCAGCAAGATTCCCTGATCAATGGGAACTTTATTTCAGGATTTGTCTCCGCAAAGTTTACAAACAGTTGGTGACTACCTGGCCGTTTGGCTTGCGTTGTACACAAGCTGGAGCCCTTGCTCAACGTCGATGGCCAAGCAGTCCTTGATGTAAGGCACGACCTCCCCAATGCTTGTCCCAATTTCCACTTTAGAGTCGTAAGGGCAACGGTATCCTTTTTCCGGAATTTGGTAGCAGTTATCCACCGTCTGCGCATACTGGCACGGCGTTCTGACGTCGTCGCGGGATTCGATGAACCACGGGGTGAGAGCGCCGTAAGCTTGGGCGAGACCTCCGAACGTGGATTTGCCGCTGACCAAGAGTGTATGCGAGAGACTGAGCCACAGAACCTCCACCAACACTTGATCGTAGACTTCGGGACCATACCGTTGCTCCTTCTCGCTCGACAGTTGTTGGAAATTTAGATTCAGGAGGGAGGATGTGCTTCGGTTGTACACGCTGCGGAGATGCTCTTGCAAGTCGGAGGTTAGGGACGCGACGAAAATGGTCGTCTGATGGTGAGGGGTTGTCTGTTCGGCAGGGATGGCGAGGTCCAGAAGGTTGTTCTCCACGATGCAGCCTTCGACGTTCGCGTTCAGGACCTTGTGCTTCGCTTCACTGTTGTTGAAATACCGTGCTTGAATTCCCACCTGCAGAACAGTTTTTCTTTGTTAGACTCTGAGTGGAACCATCTTCCTATTCATCATTTAAATTTGGATTCAATCAATATGGTGTGCACCAGCATGCTTCTTCTTCTGCTTGGTTAATAACATGTCAACGGGAAAACTACTATCAGGGAGCTATTGAAGTGATTGATTAATGTTAGGGGCTTCTTCCTCCCAAAATTCTTGAATTCAAGATGAGAGAAGATGTGTGTCAAAGAAAAAAAATGTTAGAAGATCGAAAAATATTGAATTATAACCTGATTCTTCCTTGAATTAAGAGATGGATCCAATGTGACGAACGCCTATCCCTTCAAGAATGTTCGTGACGCCAAACACGAATCAGCTAATTTATTTTCAAGTTCGCATTCAATGACCAGATTTTGTGTACGGGGGCAGGAGGTTGGAAATCCGCATGCCTGTGTGTGCGCACCGTCTGTGTATAACTGTTCGGCGCTCCTCACTCTAGCCCAGGTTTGATCACGTGGAAGGAAGGTGGTCCGCAGGATTTGCGTGAGCGCCAGGGTTGGATCGGGAAACAAGGCTTCCAAGGTTGCGCGAAGAGACGGAATTGCAAACAGCTTGGGTAGAAAGTAGAGGCATCCATGTACCGTTAGCCATGGCACTTGTCCGAAATACATCTGCTCCACATCGCAAAAGAATCTGTTGCACAAATCCAAATAATTTGGTTCTAATGATCAACAAAACATTATTAAGAAATCCAAAATGTTCCCCGTATCAAACTGCTAGATAGATTATTTAGTGAAAGCAACAGAAATGACATTGTAGTTGTCTGATTCTTTACCTGGGGCACAATAAACCAACGATCTCTTCCAAGCACGAGAAACCAAGAAGCCATTCCGAGCTCAACTACAATGATCACCAATGACACCCAATTTCATCCTTTCATAAACCATGTCATGACATTTTTAAACCTCCTAGGGCACATAATCTCCCATTGGTGAGAAAACTATCTTTCCGCTAACAGCAACCAAGCACTTCTTAGGATTATCTCACTTTAATTTGACTCCTCTGTAGCAACCAATTGCAGCTACACTTGCACCGACAAAGGTACAATGACTTCTGCAAGTCCTGATACTAGAGAGTTCAAGAGAGACTGGAGATTACAGTGACCGCCAATTATAATCCTTGCTATTCTCTAATTCAAATGTGTAGGAAGACATTATCCTAATCTTGGTGACGACGATTGACACCCCTATTTGTAAACGTTGTAGATTCTTTGGATAATAAAGTGCATTAACCAACTGCAGCCACCGATAGATGAAAACATAGTGATTGTTTCACTTTGTCTTTCTGGTGAGGTATTCAAGGTAGACAGGATTACTACAACGACCAATGGCAACTCCCACTTTCCCCAATTCCTTAAGTATAGGAAGACATATTCCAAATCTGGTGAAGCCATAATGGAGGATATATACCCCCATACAACATGTAATCGACGCTCAATACAACATATGTTAGGGTTCCAAAACAAAACGAACCTGCTGATGGGTTGCCAGCGATCATCAACGCGAGCAGCATACATCGGGAGGGTGCTTTCATGCTCCTGTTTTGCCCTATCAACATTCTCCAAGAACTCATAACTCTGATTCCACAGACGAGAGTCATCTCGCATAATATCGGTACCAAGCCTCCACGATGATCCAGCAAACGGTTCGCACAGAACATCAGGCACGCCAGTCGACATGGGCAGAAGAATCACTCTCTGGGTCAGAATGGAATAGAGAACTGCGGGCGCCATGGTGAGAATCCTGTTGCTCATTCCAGTATCACAGTCAGCAACCATGAACTTGCACCCCGTGCTCATGTTCCGCGCGGTGAAATACGAGGTCAAATTCCCCACGGCTCGGGTGCACAATCTGTGCAGCTTCGCGTATTCATGGAGCACGATTTCCCAATCGGACTTTGGTATGGGCTTCCTGTTCGGGCTGTAGCTAAGGCGACTGTAGAGAGGTACGAGTTCTCTTCTGCTCATGCACGGATTGTCGCGTCTCCATTCCTCCAGGTCGAAGCTGGTGTCGGAGTTCAGTCCCGTGTTCTGTTCCACTTTGTGAACGGCCTTTCGCAAAGATTCGACGAGGCGTTGGGTTGGAGGTTGCAAGGGTAACGCATTTGGTGAAGTTGTTGCGGCTGGGATTTCCATCGCCGACGGTATTGTTGAGTAGACCATTGGCCCGTGCAAGTCCTGCCTGAATACTGCTATCAAGACCATGGGAAACACAAATGCTAATGCGATGCTGGAGAATTTTGAGATCGACATTTAAAAACCCTTGCTCGGTATGCATCTTCTTGGTGAGCCCTTCATCTTCAGAGAAGTTTTCGAGATGGTCAATATTTGATCTTGATCAATGCCAGCCTTTGAAACAGAGCTCAAAACAGCCTTCAAGGGCAGATAAGAGGAGAGGCTATGCAGCGGATCACCTGGATATCAAATTGAGAAGGTGTTGCGATCGCGCGAGGTGGATCCTAGCCTTTCACATAAGACGTTCTCTCTGCAAGGTAGAATGCGCGATCATGTCGCGAGCCAGATTAAAGGCAGCGATCATCACATGTCTCGTATAGGATTAAAGAGAATATATCTCTGCGCCTCCTATTCATTCCGACGAAAGTGAGGAAAGCGAGATCGCCAAACGGCTAATTAGGTTACTTGGCTGCGAGAAGGAACTTCTCTGCGAGGTCGCACCTCCAATGCGTGAAAGGTGCGAGCACGTAGCATGAACTTCTCTGCGTGGTCGCACCTCCAATGCGTCCGCTCCTCGCATCACTGTTGTCAAGCTCTGCTGGCAACACACCGAATATTCATAATTCTTTGCGCTCGAACTTACTGTGCTAGAGGTGTGCGTCCCTGAGGATTCGAAAATTGGCGCGGTGATCGCTAATAATAATGCGAGGTCAATCCTATCAACAAGCTGGTGCTCGCACTTTCGTTTGTGAGCAGAAGCTTCATTCCAAGGCTTCAAGCTACAGACACTGATCACCGTCGCCGCTCAATCGCAAGAAGCAACGTCAGCATAACCATTAATGTGACTCTTGCCGTTCCTCTGCATTCTGTCATGTCCAGTCTCAGCACCGCCACGACCGGATCCCCGATCGCAATGCTCTTCAATGTCCGAAGAAAAGGCGACGTCGTGCACTTCCAGAGCAAGACATCGATTTTTTCAGCATAATTTGTATTGCAATATGTGCATGAACAAATTCTTTCAGCAGTAATAGCGTTCGAAATATCCTCTCTAGAGATGCACCAAATGCCGTTTTGAACCTCACTCCCGGTTTCAATTAAGAGCACTCATGAGAACAGGTAAGGAAAACCCTCGACGGAGATTAATTACACACTGAAGTATCTGATATTGGTGGAGGAAAATTCGATGCCGCTGCAGTAGTTACAGCCTAGTCCAAACTAGATTGATCAACATCCATGTCCGCCAGTAATCAACTCTTGCTCAAGTCCGTGGCGAAAATTAGGGGAAGAGTTTTGCCATCAAAGCTTCCTGAGTGCCTGCTCTATACTAAGCTCGATCCAGAATTCATTGATCGTTGCTTGCATAATGCCGTGGTATGTGCCAACCCTTGATGCAGCTGTCTATAAAATTTCATGATGTACTGGAACATTTGGCTGCAGTGTTCGATTCATCATCTCCACGATGAAAAACGCTCCAGCCTAGCTCTGCTTTTCGCTTCTTGCTGAGCCCGCTTCTGACCTAGCTTCAGCAAGCTCGTCTTCCAAGCCGTTACTCACGATGTGCATACTAATACAATTTTCACGAAGCTCAACTCACGATTATTACCGCAATCGTGATTCTCGTTCATACTTCAAAGTAGGAAAACGCGACGACGATCTACGAAGAGAATTGACTCGGGAGTCAGGGACGTTGTGTCTTCCGTCTTCCAGCGCGACGTACGCCGGGGGCCTCAATTTAAACCTCGATCGGTGCAACTATCTCCATTAAGGCGCTTATGTTTCTGCATCGTGCTCTGCCTATTGCGTGGTTGATGCGTGCCGTACCTAAGATAGCCAGTGCTTTCAATTTAACGGACGTCGGAAGGATAGGCTCTGAAGTCTTCATTCGCGTACACTGTTAGAGAAAGATCACGAACTCTTCCGCGATTACTTGCTTCGTTGTCTTGGAGCAATTCAGCAGTCAGACAAACAATCCCTTCACTTCACTTTTGCAGGAAGCGTGCGCTTTGCGCATTTCGAGAAGCTAAGCTAGTGCTCCATTTTCTTCGGTGAAGAGTGAGTGCAGTTTTGAACTCAAGCTGCGACTTCAAGCAAAGAATATAACGTACGTTTTGTGAACTGAAAGCTTGAGCACTGAGTCTCAGTGTTCCTGCTTCTTTGAACAGATTTAGCAAAGTACTGTAGTTTTCAATTTAGTTTGTGTTAGGTTTAGGGTTTCTCCTGATCGCTGAAGTTTTTTACGGATGTTGCTCTTGAAGCTATTCTTGGCATCTACCGTTCAGATTGTAGTGAAATATTTTTTGTAAGCTAAGATAATTCAAGGTGTCATAACGGACTAGGTAATTGCCAAGGAAATTTTAGAAATTAATGAATTAAAAATCCAAACTTTTATGCAACATGAATTCTTGAACCTAGACATGTGACTCCATTTAAATCACTTCATCTTCAATGTCCACTACCGAGCGGAGACTATTTCCTTTTGACCCTAATCTCAAGCCTACTTTCAAACCTATCCAAGATGTAGTGATTGGAACCCTGAGGAGTGTTGAAGGAGGTCACAAGTAAACTTGCACACTTTCCTTGTGAACCTTACAAGGAACTTAATATAAGCCCATTGTGGTTGCCTATGTTGCTAGAGAACTTAGACCCGATTTAAGCACTATATTTGGTTTGTTTAGATAGAGTCCATGTTAGTCCAATGATGTCCTTTTGCTATACATCCTCCCTACAAATGCAAGACAACGCATCCTTTATACGGATCCTTTTCAACTACACAAAATTTGTGTTAGTAGATAATTGAGAATTCATGGTGGAATTGAATTAAAAAAGAACCTGATTAACTTTCATTTATCTTAGATTTGGAGGGCCTCAACAGTCCATGCTCTCTAAGGGGCAGGCTTAATCCAAAAGACATGCTTAGGAGGAAGACGAGGAGTTTCATGAGCTCCAAATCTCAATCTTTAGGTTGTCTCTTCATAGAAGAACTATGGAATGGCAATCAATCATGCATGTTCTTACATGGAAAACAACATTGCATCATTTGTATTCAAGAATTGTTATCCTTGGTGATCCTAGACAATATCATAATGATGTTAAAATTCTGTGTAGGAGTTTGAGATTGAGTCTTTCTTTTAATTCCCTAGCATTTGTTTTATAATGATTGAAGGTCAATCTTAAGTAGTACAACATTGTTTTGAAGGGAGAATGGAGAATGCCTTAGTAAAGAGACTTTTGAGGTTTTGAAGCGTTACTTGAGATTTATGCGTTGGATCTATGCAAACTAGAGATTAGTACTTGAGGCATCTTTCCATATAGAATTAATAAGGTGACCAATGAATTGCAACAAATATGAATTTGTATGGTCTAGAGAAGGATCAAGTGAGTTCTTACTATCAAATACAATCATCTTAACTTCATTTTGCATTTCATATATTTCAAAGGATTTAATGTTGAAAGAAATTAAGGAAGAATTATGCCTCAATTGAGAATCTTGATTTCTAAAGGAATGATGCGGCTTTGTCATGAAATTTGTTAAGATCTCATTGTTGGCCATCACTCATTGGAGAAGGGCATGACAAGGAAGAAAGACTATTGTATCTTAGATTCTTTAAAGTTTTGGAGTTCGTAATTGTAATGCAAATGAAAAGATTTATTACGAGTTACAAATGATAATTAAGTTTTCTATTTTTCTTCAATGATACCATTCTTGTAGAGGCACTTGCTAGCAAACCCTACAAAAATCCTAGTGGCCATTGTTGAAGTTCCATAATCCTTAAACCCTAGCCAACATTGATTTGAGGAAACTTAGCTAGATTTTCAGTGCACAACATATATTTTAAGCTTGACTTCAATGAGATCAATGATTATACCTAGAAATAATCATATATTGCAATAGACCTAATCAATTCCATCCAAATTTAGGCTAGTTTATTGAATGAGTTCTATTGATAGTTTGGTTTCCAATACAAACTACAAATTCATTGATTGTATATACTTCAAACAATGCAAGATTAATCACGAGCATTTGATCTCAATTGTGAAAGATTGTTGAGCATGAAAAACATAAAAGATTTGGGTCCCTTAGTAGAGCCAACTTTTAGTAATATGGTACATCTAAAAATCTCATTGTACTACATCCATTCAATTATATACTCTATGTAAAAATTCATTGCATTGTAGTGTTGTTGTTTTCATTTAATTGTACAATGTAATTTTGCAATATAATTTATATAAATGACATACAAAATTTGATCAAAATTGCTAAAAAATAGTGGCATAATTCATATTACAATGCACTTAATGACTAGAAGATCACATATTCGCGTTCTTCCATTAGTTGTTATAAATATTCTTTCGGCATTGCCTTCATATTAGAGAATTGACACATTAATTTGCAAGTTTGGTACAAAAATATCAAACCCCTAATTAAAGATCAATCCCAATAATTGTAGAGGGATGTTTATTTGAAAGCATCAGCACTTGACAAAGAGAGATATCAAGTGGCACGTTTGCGTCAAGAGATTATTGATGAGTATGAAGAAAAAAGCAAAGAACTACTGGAATACCTAAACAACATGGAAATTGAATTTGAACATCAACAACGAGAGTATGAACAACGCGAAGCCATTCTGCGACATGAAAATATAGCTCTCAAGGATCAATTGGCTGGAGCTTCCATAGTATCAAAGCAGATCTTATCAGCAAAGACCCACAAGTATAAAAATGAAGTTGGACGAGGCATTGAAACTAGTAAAATTAACACAGTAAAGGATAAAACAAGACAGTATGAGTGGAACTATCAAATGGAGCATAACTGGGCTGAGGTCAAAGCTTTGTATATCTCCAATTTTATTTTCATAGCTTTGATTCAAATTCCTATTCCTCAAATACACTTCAACTTTAACCAAGGCATTAACAAAAATAAAAATATTATGTCAATTACGTTATACTTTGATCTTGAATTTGTGGAAGAATTTTCTAGTGGAGTCAATCAATGCATTCCATATGGAGTAACTTGTTGCTAAGCATTTTTTCAATGAGTGATTACTTTATTGAAGCTTAATACTCTACTATTTCTTGTAACAAACATAAGCAATGCAGTAGGATGTTATCATTACAAATCTTGTACATAGTTCCCATAATTAGGAATATAGATTCACAAACTTCATGCAATTTAATAAATATTTTCAACAAAAGCAATTTTCTATCTTAATGTACATGTAGATGTTCCAATTCACTAACCCCATTTGTGTTCTCTCAGGAGTTAAAAGCGTATGTAGATGATTTGCAACTCGAGCTCCAAAAAGCTGAGGAAATGGCTCTACAACGGAAAAAAAGAATGGATCAATCCAAAAAACGATGGGAGCTTGAGAAACGAGAGCTTCGACGAAAAGCTGCTCTTGGTTGGATGTTGGGTTGTCTATCTGGTATGCAGATTAAAAACATTAGAAAAAATATTTGCAAATTTGCTTCTTATATTTCCAAGTAGTTGACCATCTATGAGTCAAAAAATCATTCAATTATCAAGAATCAAAGTCTATGCCTTGTGGGCCAAATGGCTATAGAATCTCTCTGATTGCTTAGCTAGCTAGGTGAGCGGAAGCAAACTAAGCTAGTTTTAGAAATATAATATTTGGTAAAACAATACTATGTGGAGGATAAGGATGTACATTCATTGAAGTTTAGCAATGGATCAGCCATGGCACTGACACTAGATTTTTGTTTATAGAATTGTATTTGAAGGTTGATCCTAAAATTGGCAGAGGTGCTATTATGAAATCGGTGAAGAAGGTTCAACGAGAACTTGAAGGTAGGAGTAATGCTTTCAATGGAGGAGACTTGTCTCCTAAGTTAGAGTACAATGCCATACAAGGAGAGCTCCATCAACTAATCAAAAACTCTCAAGCATCTCTTGTCACACCATTGCAATTTTTTACTAAACCTTGTAATACAATAAAAGAAACTCCATCCAAAGGTACAAAAGCAAGCGATAGAGATGAGTCAAATAACCGAGACGAATCTCCAAGACGTAAGCGGAAGCAATGGCAAAAATATAAGTTTGTTCTACATTCAGGTGCAATTAAGGCAGAAGAGTTAAAAAGACCAACTACATCCCCTTCAATCTTGTGAGTATTGGCCAACCACTTGTGTTGCTTTAACAAATATGTTTATTCATACAAAGTAAGTGTATTGAACTCCCCAAAATGGTTACAAGAAACATTTTTCTATATTGGACTCACATATTGTGAGCCTAATGTATTGTTTAAAATAATTTTTCACATATTAAGTAAGATAAACCAACCTAAAATTGTCATCTTTCTATTTTTGCCATGCTACTTTTGGCCCCATTTCCGCCACCAACCCCATTCAAATCTATTCACTTTTCTGACAAAATCAGACCATTAATGCCACAAAGGATAACATGTCAATCTTTCATTGGTCAATACTTAAGTGCTAATACTTACATGGAAGGGTGGTTATAGGTTGTTAATAGGACATTTATGACTCCACTCTACAGGTGGTTTTGTAATTTCAAGGCAGACCACTTCAAAAATTTACATAAATTACAATTTTAATTGGAAAATTATAATTCCACTTGGGTTTAATTTGTGAAACAAACATACACCTCTGAAAAATACGTGCCCCAAGATATTCAGAATGTAAATTAAGGTAGTGATAGGCTTGTCTACCTTAGATAGATCTAAATTTTATATTGTATTCTATGTTACATACCTCATCATAGTTTTTTATTTTTTTTATTTTTATTTTGAAAGACAATTTTAAGATAGTTTACTGCACTCCAGGTTTTCATGTATTTTGTAAAACCTCAATTGATATTTTCACTTTCAAGAATCTAAAACTAATGATCAAAGGTGAACCTTTGGAGGTACACTTCTTTAGTTGGTTCAAACACATTGTGCAAAAGAGGCCAAAAATGGAAAATTTAATGACCTCGTCAAAGGCACTAATAAGACTCTTTTGTTTGTAAGCACATCTGTGTGACACTTCTTTGGTGAAATCCTAACCTAGGGAATCTTTTATTAATGACCTATTTTCATATTCATTGCTCTTTATATTTCTATTTATTAATGATGTAAATTTATTCTATATATTTTTAAAAAAAAATTGGATCTTATACAGTAGAACCTCTCTAAGTTGATCAGTCCCGAACCGGTCTGACAGATTGGTTTATAGAGGTTTATTGATTTACAGAGGGTCATTTTTAGTCACAACCTTTGCTAGGTGGCCTAGTCCGGGACTGGTCTGATATGATTAGTTTACAAAGGTTTATCAACTTAGAGAGGTTCTATTGTATACCCATGGTACACCCGTGGTACATCCATGGTACTATGAGGGGTATATCAATGGTCCATAGTCATAAATTGAACACTTGTCAACCTTATAGGAGATATGGGATTCTAGAATGACAAAAAAATGTGGATATTCTATTGTTGTTAAAAATTGACCATAATACTTGTAGTGCTTGCAATCACAACTTTAGATTTTTTCCAATGCAACAAAGTATTTGATGCAAGACCCCACATACACTACATCTTATTCCATTCATAATTATTTATGGATTTAAGATTCTAGAGCAAGCTAGGGGAAAGAAACATGGGATTGACAAAACTTACATGTGTAGTGAGTTTGCGGTGATAAAGTTTTAGTAGGGTTTTATTCAAGGACCATCTGCATAGACATTATAAATGAAAGAATAAGAAAACAATTTCTTATTAATCTCCTAAAAGCATGCTATTTCTTTGCCTTGAGTGACATAGGTGTTATTGGAATGATGAGCAAACTCACTTTGAGTTTGAAGAAAAAGAAAAAGAAAAAGACTATAGCTTGAGCAACATTGTAGAATAGGGTCTTCATTTACACTAAATTATAATTAGAAAGCTTCATTTTTATATAAATAAAGAATATGCAAGGGTGTACAGAAGTCCAAACAAATCAACTCTACTTCCAGCAATGCCTTGTAAATGGACTTGAAACTTCTAGGGGATAGAGCCTCTTATAGTATACTGAATTGTTTTTCATTACATTTGTTGTTCAATACCAAAGAGCATATTTTTTTTTCTATTCAAGAGCACTCAACTCTATAGCACTCAACTTTACACTACAAGACAAATCTCATTTCTTATTATATTTTGGAAATTTGATTTTTCAAGTATTAAAAATTAGGAATTTTAATTTTACATTAACTTCTAAAGGACCAACCTTCTCATTTTGGCAACATAGCGATTTTGGGCAGGTACATGTGACTAGAGATTTGCATGTTTTAGGCCCAATTTTAATAGAAGTTGTGGACAAGGAATATCTTTCATGTGAACAAAATTTTGTGACATTTGGAAATATGAGTCAAAAGCGGTTATGACCTGATATGTTACTTTTTTTGTAAATGGACAGTCCGGGTAGATTAAAAAAATCACTGTTTTCATAAACAAAATTTTGAAATTGGTTTTTTAGATTTATATATATATGGAAAGCTTTGAATCATTCCATTTTGATCAATAAGTCAAAAGTTATGAAGAGTTTTAGTTTGCGGGTAATTATGGATTCTCTACTCTACAAATAAATTTTGAAGTTGTTTATTTAACTCAATTTTCATTATTTTTTGAAAAAAATAAAATTTTAGGATTTAGATTGTTTATTACAACGTTACAACCATTTAAACTGGAATTTTTCAATTCCAATAATTAAATTCTTAACAATTTAGTATTTTGAATCATTCTCTATCTCTTTCTACTTACTATTTTTTCCTATATGTTGTACATTTCCAAATGATCTGAAATCTTTCAAGCATGTAGCCAACTTGCCTTGAAAAATGAATCCAAAGAAGCACACCATTTTTGACTTTTTTTCATTCCAACGTGACGTTGTGAAGTGCAGCTACCCTGTTTTTTGCAAGGCCCAAAAAAAGATTTCTATCAATTCAAACGCTAATATCTTACAATCTATGCAACAAAAATTTTTGAAAAATTTTCCATAGCTTTTCAAATCAGCACACTACAAGATCCTATGGTTACAGGTGTAAAAAATTGTTTTTTTTCCAAAATTTGGCACTTGTGCTCAAAAATGGCAGTTTTCGAGTGTTTGGGGGGAAAACATAGTCAATGAACTTAAGGGGTTAAGTGCCTTCCCAATATCCAACTTTGGATCTTGGGAAGGCACTTAAATCCTACTTCATTTAGAAAAGCTTATATGGCAAAAGTGAAATGATTGGAAGTTTCTAGTGCCAAAGAGTTGAAAATTTTGTTTTAAAAATCTTGAATAATCTAAAGATGAAAAACCAACTGAAGAACCAATTTTCTATCATATTATTACTTTAATTACTTAGTAAAGATGAAATGAAAAAAATAATTTTTTTTCTTGTTTATTGATTTTGGAGTAAGTTTTTTTCTATTGAATTCAAAAAAAAATTGTTCAAAACATGGAATTGGGGCTACTTATTCCTTTATAGAATTTCTTTAGAAATATTATATATCTAATTAAAGGAACTTGGAATCAAGGTAGGGACTTTGGCCATCAAATTAAGGAAGCAAAAGTTCTAAAAATATGGTTTTTATTTGGAAATCTTCTAGAATCTAAATAAAGCAATATTTTGTCTGCAATCTAAACTTTGTAGACTATGAATTTAAAATAGAGTAAAGCACCTCTTAGTATCAATGAATTTTTAGCTTGTATTTAATATATAGTAGTATTTGATCCTATTAAGTTAAATTGTTGACTTTAAAATTGGTCTTTGGTAAAACATTTCACCTCATTTGAATAGATGTAAAATAGAGTAATAAGTTAAATTCCTATATTCATACATAGGCAATATAACCTCCCAAAATCAAGCATGTTTCAATTTAATGTGTATGCCAAGTTTTTCTACCACCTTAGATTACAAAGCTTTTAAAAAATCTTTTAGCTTTACAAGATCATTGTATATAGTTTCAAATCAATTGCTAAAATGTTGTTTATATTTTAGTAAGTCTAAAGACTTCCAGCAAATACAAGTTTAAAGGTTATGCTTTATAATTTTTTTAAATTAGACAATGAATGTGTGAGATTATTGTCATACAAACCAAACTTGGCATTATGCTTCTAGAACCAATTACATTTTATAAATTAATATCCAACTATTTGTTTGTAAATCTTATGTTTCACAATATATATCAATCTTAGGACCAAGCGGCATACAAAGCTTTGGACACTTGAAGATTTCAACCCAAATCAACCAACTGCAATATGGTCTAATTGCAATGGGACAATTAGGGGAGTCAATCACCCTTCAAATTAAATATTGGGCATGTTTCAACCTTCCAATATGTTCTTTTGATTAATTTATATCCACCCGAATATCCACCATTTTACAATTTTAATTGTTGAAAACATGTGATAGGTATGGTCAATTTAAATTAACAAAATTAAATCAATAATAGATATTCCTTATATTATTTGAACATCAATGTATTGTTTGTACTAGTGAATTCTTTTATAAAATTTTGATGATTCCAAACCATTGCAATTGCAGTGATGGTGTACATGAAGGTAGGTGGAAAAAAACAAATAGAAAGAGTACTTGGGCTCATATACAAGTTTTGGATAATGTACAAATTATTACATGGGGTGTTTGAAAATAGAAGCTATCAAGTTGCTTAAAAGGCTTGAAAAGAGTATAGACTTTTTGTTGTCTAAAGGCGAGTTTGGTCTTTGTAAAATTTCTAAATTTTTTTTTTGACTTATTTTAAAAAAAAATTGTTTTTTATTGCTTCTACATTCAAGAACAACAAAATATATTAAAAATCACCAAAAATAATATATGATTACAATCATGTATGTGTCACAAGTATTGAAGATTGATTGCATATGTGTAAATAAAGATATCTTAAATGAAAAATCAACTTTAAAGGCAACCAAAAACATTAGAAACTTTCACATCATTTATCAAAATGGAATGAATCAAATCTTTTTTAAATAGACACAAATATAATATATTAGAAAAAAATTAGAAAGAAGTTTTTTTAAATTATTTCAAGTTTTATTTTTTATTATTTTTTGTTTTGTTGTCCACCTTTGCTTGTTTGGGGCTTATTGTGGCACAACCTTTGTTTTCCGGCACCAATTGAAATAAAAAATTTATTCCTAGAAAGCTAATCAGTCTTTTAATCTTAAAAAATTAGAAATCTTGCCAAAAATTACCATAGATATTTATCCGGACCTTCGTGAGTTCCTTTAGTATATAGAACTTTTAGAATTTTAGGGATTAATGATCTATTAAACCAAGGTTTAATTCTTGTAAATTTAAAAAAATATATTGTATATGAATACTCATAAAAATTTGGTCCCAAGTAATAATTTAAGAGATTAAACTTTGAACCTCATATTTTGAAAAAAATTATTCAATTAAATGAAAGTTTGATTTTTTGTCTATTTAATTGCTACAAAATAATGTAAAATGAATGCATGATCTTTCTTATCCAAAAGATGTTAGATATTTCATATTATTGACTATAAAAAATACTCCCTCCATCTCAAAATGATCTTCTTGTTGCACTTTGTGAAGTTGCAAATTGATCAAATTTGACTTTTGATTGCTATCAAGGACCAACTAAACAGTTCCGAGTAGAAGTTCCCCTTCCATCAACACTATTTGTTCTTATTTTTTGCATCTTTTTGAATGTTGCTCAATTGAAGGAGATGAAGCTCTAGGAGGCGGAGTAGAGGTTCACATATGGTCTTGGGCCACAAAGTGACAATCTCACATTCAACAATTAAGTATTCATTAATGCTCCTTGAAAATGCCCCCAAAATTCTACTTTTTAATTAATATTCCCAAACTATACTTTAAAAAGGGCTCAAAAACTCAAAATTTCTAGGACAATAGAAGTGCATTGAACAGGTTTTAAAATGTTATTTTTAGCCTCAATCCACAACATTTTGTCTAAGAGGAAGATCACTTATGAACATAAAGAATACATAGCAAGTTCTTTCTTTGCCAACATTTAGAATTTATTTGAACAATTTGAAAGCATTTCTATTATGGAACAATCACAACCAAATTTGTGTTCTTTTATCAACTATTTGCAAAGTCTCAGCACAAGATCCTTTTATGTTCAATGCAACCAACATACATCAATTTTATAGGAATTGCTTTACTTGTGCAAATTCTTGGGGAGTCTCATCATACAATTGCAAGATCATTATCCATTCTAGATAACTATCATCTATTGTGAGGGTTTGACAAAGGTTCCATCACATTGCCACTTTATACAACACTTTTCTACCTTTTGATATCCTATGTATGATGTCAACTCTAGTAACAAGTCCTTTTTGCAGATTTTTAGAATGTCTCATTGATTGTAAGATCATGTCCATTCCGAATAATACCATCCAATAGAAGGGGGTAACAAAAGGACCCATCACATTAATCTATTTACAAATTCTTGAAATGTCTCATCGACTACAATGTCCTTGTCTATTGCATATAACCATCATCTGTTGTTAAAAAGAGTGACCCGGGGAGTGACCAATGACAAAGGTTCCATCACATGGAAAATTCACTTTCCAAACTTATAATATCCTTTGTATGATCTCAATTCACTAAATCCATTTTCAAAAACTTGGAATGTCTCATCAATCACAAAATCCTTGTCCATTCAAGATGACCATCATTCATTGGAATGGTAATGCCAAAGGTCCCATTCAGATTGGTACTTTTATGCCCCTTTTTTACCTTGCAATATTATATATATGATGCTAAAATTCAATAATCAACCCATACAAAATTCTCTTAGCTTAGAAAGACAAAACATAACTTTCAAATATTTTTTAATTAATAAGAGTTACCTTAAACTAAAAATGATTAAAACATTTTTTAAAAATAAATCCTAATATTCAATAAGTTAGTTTATATTGCATTTGATAGTCAAGGACAACAATACATAAATAAAACATAAATAGATGATTCAGATTGAAAATGATTGGAAATAGAAACCAAATAAAAAAATAATTGATTGAATACAATGCCAAATTTTGAAGAAACAATAGGGATGGCACTGTTGAAAAATCCCCAAAATTCAATGCATAGGTTTGTTAATGTATGTTGGAGACATAAATAAACCCAAAATTTAAATGTTTATAAAAGCCAAAGGTAACCCACACCATGGTAGCCAAAACTAAAACAAAAGCATAAGAAGCAAGTTGAAAAGGTGTTTCCGTCCCCCTCCTATGCACTAACCAACAAGCATACTTCCATTTCTTGCAATCTACATTGTACTAAGCTAATATGTTTTGGCTCCCAATCAAGTTGTACTCGAACACCCTGGTTATCCTTGCATTTGTCAATAACATTGTGCCTCAAGGCCCCTAAAGAAGTAAGGGTTCCCATTCCGCTCCTTCCATACATTTTTCAAAGTAAGGTAGTATAAACTACCTCATTCTATAGTTGTGGTGTCGGATGGAGCTACCTATTGGAGCTAAGTGGTGTGGCTAAAAGATTAGAGCTTGGTAGAGCATCATAATGTGGATACTATGGTCTTAGCTAGAGCTTTGGCGAGGGAAGTAAGTAAGGTCTCTACTCTTGTTGTCATTAGTTATCCAATCTTCTTTGCAAATGATTCGTGTTTATGCCACTTAGTGTGCTTAAACTTGTAGTTGGTGATTTGGAGAAAATCAAGGTGTGAGAATTTGGTCTTACATCTTGGCTATTGAAGGTCTTGCTCTTTCAAAACGTACAAGATTAGGATGAGAGGGGGTATTTTAGCAAGGGATGTCTTAAAAGGGCAATTTTTTTGTACAGAGAGACTCTAGGATGCAGGGTAGAATATCTAGGCATTAGATGGGATTTTGGGGGTCTGAAGGGCCGCAAGTTCCTTTAAGTTCCCGGATTGTGGGAATTGCACCACATTGCAGTTTAATGTGGCGCATCAGATAATAATATTTAATTATTTTTGGGATTTTTTTAAAATTAAATTAAAATTAAAAATTAAAATTTTTAAAATTTTTAAAATTTTGATCAACAATAGTAGGTTCACCACACGGAGAACGGGCCTGAAACGGGCCTTTAACACACACACACCAAATTTCATCTAATGATTTGGCAAAAACTTTGATTCAAGATTTGATAGAGAAAATTTGGATATGTGGATGCTATAAATTTTAGGATTAACATGGAATCTATGAATTTAGAAAAGAAGGGATTTGACAAAGGGATTTTGGATATATGGATTTTTCAAGTAGAGTAGGATCTATGGGATTTGGAAGTGAAGGAATTTGTCAAAGGACTACTATCTTGTAGGGATTTGGAATCTATAGGTGCTATGTAGTTTAGGATGGGTGTTGGCATTGAAATCAAATTGTTTGGAGGAAAAAATTGGTTGTTTTGAAGGAAGTTGGGGCATGTTTAACTCCTTAATGCCCAAGGCCTGTTTTGAGCCTCTTGGAATTGGCTCTAAATTGAACAAAAATCTTTATTAAAAGTGTACGATTTATGTATTTTAATTATACAAATGTGGTATCCAAAATGCACCTAAACTATACTAATATCAGTACAATAATCATATGTTATTGATAGGCATTGTTTACGCACTGATTCAGTGCATAGAAATACACATAATATGTGCAATGATGGTACGTAGGCATGAGTTCACGACTTCAATACGATATTTGTTAAAAAATTGTCCTTCCTTAAGTTTGAGATGTATGAAAATCTTTGAGCTCTCTTTTTGCATGTCAAATCTAAAAAGTTCAAGACCAAAAAAAATATGAGGTTGAAGGGCCTAACAAATATAACCCCAATCAATTTATGACTTCTCAAAATCTACTCTACAATTTTTAAAAATGAATTTCTAGTGTGATTTTTTCTCCAAGATCTAGTGTATTTGAGGCTCATTTCCAAGAGTACTCACCACTACAAAAAGCCAAGATTGCAATGGGTACCTTGGCACAAAATCTTGAATAGAAAAATCATAATCATTCATTTTCAAGATCGGATTTTTGATGCTAAAACTAGACTTCAAAAAAAATCTTTCAAAAATATAAACTACTAAAAATAGCAATTTGGTAAGGTTTTATTTAACTTCAAAGTTTCTTTGACACCACATTTGGGTGCCTTGGGCATTTAGGGGTTAAGAGATGGAGAGAGATTTGTTTATAGGATAATGATGAGTTAGAATTAGCTTGTAGAAAAAAACTTGATAAGAAGACTTGCACTTACTTACTGGATTTTTTTTGAGAAAATTGCAAATGCTTTTTTTATTGCCCTCCCTTTCATTTCTTTAGAAATTGGTGTAAAGAAATGTGAATCTATTTCCTTCATACATTGGCTTCATTGTGAAGTGATTCTTTTCTTTGCACACAAACAATAATTTCAACCTAAGCTCCTAAATCCAATGCCTAACAATTGAAATGAGACACAAATAACTAAATGACATCAAGGTTGGACATTAGGATGTAGCCACCAAAACCACCACAAGGGGATGAAAAGGTATAAAAATTTATATTGTAATAATGAAGGCATAATAAAAATAACCATTTTTGTTATATTAATTTTAAATATAAATAAATTTTTTGTTGTCAAACTACTTGCTGTTGAATTATTTTTTGTTTGCCAATTTTGCCAATTTTTTGTTTGCCAAATTTTATTAAAGATTTGACAATAAATGTCTATTTTGATCACTATCATCTTCATTTTGTTAATTTTATAATCACAATCTTCTCTTGTATGTAATTAAACTACTCAATTGGAGTCCTACACATATTAATTATATTAGGGCTCTATTTTTTTCAAATAATTTTTTTGTCATGTTTTCATACAAAATTGAAATGATACTATAAGTTTGAACCCTCAAATAATTTAAATTTCTTTATTTGAATGTAATTTAAAAAGCTAAATTGAGCCTAAAATTATGTTTGACCATGTAACAATGGAATTGGTATTTTAGAAGTTAAGCATATCCCCTTAAAGCACAAAATGCTTCAACTCCCATTGGTTTCTTGAAGAATTTTTTCACTTTTGTTGGTTACTCTTAAAAACTTGTGGCAAATGTAGATGAAATGATAGACCAAAATGGCTTCATATTGTGCACTTCAAAAAGTGCCAAATAGATGGTCAAAAGTTTGTCTTAAAAAACAATAAATGAGAAGAGGAAGATGGGAGGTCTTGAATGAAGGGGAGCTAGAGGAACGTGGATATGTCTTAAGCTGTAAGGAGAAGTTGACAAGGAAGGAAAAATAAAAGAAGATGCATGAGATGATCACACTCAAGATGAACTTAAGTAATGAATACAACATATAAGATTTGAGCATCCAAAATTACACTTTCTTTGAACTTGCAAACTCCTATGGTCAAAGTTCAATTTTAAAAACTTATAAATGATTCAATCCAAATTGCTTCAAATTCTCATTAGAGGATCTTGAAAACTTGTGGTGGATTTAGGTAGCTCTAGGTGGGCAATGAAGAACCAAATATAGGTGAAAGGGTAGGCATAAAAGTTTATAAAACGATCAATTGGCTTCAAAATTCGACAACTTCAAGGTTTCAATTACAATGGTCTAGTGAATCATGTTACTTCAAAAAAATTGGGCTGCATGACATGAATTTCAAATAAATGGGCAAAGAGACCCCATAGTTGCTCAAAATTTGAAAAATGGACCATACATACATCATTTATTATGCCAACATATATACTATTTGAGTTTGAAGAACTAATATTTGCTGAAATTTCCAACCCCAACAAATAATTAATTTTTTCCATTGAAAAAAGAAATCAATGGATTAATTGCATGCTTTGTAGCCAAAATTTATTGTTGTCCACTATTATGACATACAGATGGCAATTCTCTATCAAGAAATTGCTTAAGCTATCCTATGAAAGGGCAAAGTTTGGCATAAATTAAGAATTTTTTCCTCATAAAGTAGCATTTGTCATGTTGTGATTGATTTAGGGTGATGAAGACCTTTCAAAATTTGATTGTAAAAATCCAATTTTGGCACTACAAACGGGACATAATTGTCAAGTACAATACTTTTAATAACTTCTGCAAATCCTAAATTCTATTTTTTTTAAAATTGTCACATGCCATGTTGTAATTGATTCAGGTTCACTTTATATTAGGGGCTACGCCCAATTAGAAGTTGACCCAATTTACAATCTGTAGGAGCAATTTGTATCTGGCCCAAGTTGAAATATGGGTAATGGATTATGGCCAACCAACCAATAGTACTGGAGCCTAATTTTTTGGTGCCAAAATAATCCACGTAAAATGCCATATAAGCAAGCATTGGAATGAAAAATTAAAGAAGATGAGTCCGGTTTTCAATAGAAATCCTACGTACTTAGGTCCAATTTATAGCCCAATTTAATGATTTTCCACTCTTATCGGTTGATTTTGGTGATTTTGAAATTGGGCTAATAATTGGGCTTTAATATAAAAATGGCTCTATGGTGATACAAACCTTTCAAAATCTGACCATGAAAATCCAACTTTGACACTACCTTGTGGAAACTAAGTAACCTTCACATATGATAATAATAATAACTTAACTTCCTATCCAAAAATTCTATTTTTCTCAAAAAGTTAGTAGTACATGTCATGTTATGATTGATTTAGAGTGACGTCAACTTTCCAAAATTTGATAAGGAAATTCAATTTTAGCACTATTTTGCAAAAAAATAACCCAAACATAGGGTATTACCAATCAATAACTTTCAACTTTCAAATCCGCCCATATAAGAGCATATTGGCTTAAGATCTCTTTTATGTGGATCAAAGCATTTTCTAACAAATTTTCAAGAAAAAGAAGAAAGCGGGAGACACATCCATGACAATTTGATTCCTCATTTTTAGATTTAAATTGAATTACATATGATTTTCTAAGCTCGCAACAAGAGGGTGGTATTTAAGGCCATAGGTTCCACCATTAAATGTCAAAATGAATTGTCCATCAATGGTGCAAATAGAGTTCAAAAATCAAGACGTACCAACCTTAAATTGGAACAACATAGTGCATGTAATTACCCCTAGGATGGCACAAAGTGTCCCATCACTCATAACTCCACATTATTATTTACTCTAAAGTTTTGTCTACTTCCAAATCAAATCTCAACCTCCAACCATTCATACAATTGTGCAATAGCAATCCCAAATTTGGCACCAATTCATCACTAGACAATTTGTCATTCTTATAGTAATAATTTATGGTATAATCTAAGGAGCAATCCTTGGAGCATGAGTAGAATACAGACATGCTATTTTAGCACATGTTTGTCATGTTTGGATGACTTACACTCTCCTTCCCAAAATGTGAAGTGCAAATTCAATTTCACCACTACCTTGTGTAACTTTCAAAACTAACCTTCACATATACTAAGTAGCCAAAGGGGATTGACCCCCTTATTGCCCCATCCAAGGATAAATGTAAAAATTGCCCCTATTCTATGCTACTTAAATTCAGTATTTCTTCACCACTCTAAGCTAATTTGTGGCATTTGATTGCAAATATGAATTCAAAATTTGCAAATTTTATCATATGCGGCAAATAAAAAATTCCAGTGTTTTCTCTAGGGATTAAAAACACAGGGTAAAAAGGGGGGCAATTCTCCCTAGCTTACAGTGATACCACCCACTCAAAGTGGGCCCAACAGGGTGAATTTTGTATTCTCTGCAATAAATGTAAAAAAAAAAGCCCCCTATTTTGTGCCATGTTAATTTTATGCCTTCTTCATCTCCCCTATCAAAATTTGGGGCCTCTAATTGCAAATATGAATTCAAAATTTGCAAATTTGATCATGTGTGGCAAATAAAAAAATCCTTGCGTTCCCCCCGGGTAAATCCACCTTGCTAGTCCTACTTTAAATCCCACTTTGAATGAAGGATTTAGCGTCCCCTCTTAGTAACTTTTTTTTTTTTTTTGAAAACCCGGAGAGTTTATTTCAAGCGTGAACTAAGAACAAACGGCGGAAAGCCAAGGGCGAGAGCCCTGGAGGACTGCCTCAGTAACTTCCAACCCCCAAAAAATCCTATGTTTAGCTTGCTACTGTACTTAGGGTTGAAAAAAGCTGATCCCTTCCACTGAAATAAAAATTAAAAAAATCAAAGGCGAGTTCATGTTTCGGAATTTTCTCATTCAGTTCTGATCCCCTTTGCAACTGATGCCGCCTGAGTGAGTGCGGTGGGCGAGCGAGACCATCTTCCGTTTCCTTTGGGTCGTCGTCTGCGTTTCGCCAGCCCAGCCCTTGGCACCAAACCAGGAGACTTCATCACCACCACCATCATCAACATCATCACCATCCTCCTCCTCCCTTTCATGTTCCCTCCCATCTCCCATCACCTTCCACCTCTTCCCGTCCTCGGACCTTGGCTTGCAGCAACGACGGCACCGAGAGGGAGGCAAAGGGAGGCAGAACCCGCGGCAGAGGGGATTCACAACAGGTTGTTGTCGAAATCCGCGCCAGGAACGGAAGGGATGGTGGGATGCAGCAGCAGTAGGAGCAGTAGGCGATGGTGATGGTGCGAATGCGTGGGATTAGGGTTCGGGAGTTAGGGTTAGGGGTTAGCCGTGTATGGTGAAGACCGGCGCAGCAGCGGGAGGCGATGACGACGACGACGACGACCTCGGCCTCGGCCTCGAGCGTGTCGAATTCGGGCGAGGACGGCGGCGGTGCTGCTGCTGCTGCTGCTGCCCCGCTCGCCGCGCCGGAGGCCGCGTCGTCGATGATGGCGGCAGCAGCAGCAGCCCCCGCGGGGAGTGGGAGTGGGAGTAGTGGGAGTGGCGGTGCGATGGAGAATTCGGTCGTGGCGGTGCGCGGGGAGAAGCAGAATAATGGCGTGGCGCGCGGCGGGGAGAATGCGGATGGGGAGCCGCGGGAGGGCGGGCAGGAGTCCGTGATCGTGGAGAAGCGGGGCGAGCACGCTGCGGTTTGCAAGTGGACGATAAGTCAGTTTGCGAAGGTGAAGGCGCGCGCGCTGTGGAGCCGGTATTTTGAGGTAGGCGGGTACGACTGCCGGTTGCTGGTGTACCCTCGGGGCGATTCGCAGGCATTGCCGGGCTATTTGAGTATCTATCTGCAGGTGACGGATCCGCGGGGATCTTCTTCCTCCAAGTGGGATTGCTTCGCGAGCTATAGGTTGTGTGTAGTGAATCAGCGCGAGGAGGCGAAATCGATTCAGCGAGACTCGTGGCATCGATTCTCAGGGAAGAAGAAGTCGCACGGGTGGTGTGATTTTACGCCGAGTTCCACCGTGTTGGACGGGAAGGCCGGGTTTGTGGTCAATGAGGCGGTGCTGATTACCGCGGAGATTTTAGTGCTTAATGAATCGGTGTCGTTTTCGAGGGAAAATGAGCTGCCTGCCACCGGCGGGCCGGTCCCGGAAGTGCTCAGTGGGAAATTCACGTGGAAAGTGCACAATCTGTCGCTGTTCAAGGAGATGATTAAAACGCAGAAAATCATGAGCCCTGTGTTTCCGGCGGGGGATTGTAGTTTGAGATTAAGTGTGTATCAGTCGTCGGTCAGTGGGGTAGATTATTTATCCATGTGTCTAGAGAGTAAGGACACGGAGAAATCGAGTGTCCCGGAACGGAGTTGCTGGTGTTTGTTTCGAATGTCAGTACTGAATCAGCGGGCGGGAATGAATCATATGCACCGAGATTCGTACGGACGGTTTGCCGCGGATAACAAAAGCGGGGATAATACCAGTCTGGGATGGAATGATTACATGAAGATGGCGGATTTTGTGGCCCCCGAGATGGGCTACTTGGTCGAGGACACGGCGGTGTTTAGTGCCTCATTTCATGTTATCAAGGAGTCGAGCACATTCTCCAAGAATATAGGGCCGTTGAGTGCGAGAGCTAATGCGAAGAAGAGTGACGGGTATCAGGGGAAATTTATGTGGCGGATTGAGAATTTTACCAGGCTCAAGGATTTGTTGAAAAAGAGAAAGATCACTGGGCTCTGCATTAAGAGTCGCAGATTTCAAGTTGGTAATCGAGATTGTCGACTCATCGTGTATCCGCGAGGTATGCAACGCATTTTTGATCGTGGAGGGAATTGAGGTGCTCACTTCCAATGCATAAATGAATGCAATTCTGAATGTAGTCAGAATATGTGGTCTCCTTATCTCAGTTCAGTATGCAGGCATTAATATGGTTCAGTGTGCACTTAATGTTGTGGCTAACCTAAAATCTTCCTCGTACGTTTTGTCTCTGATCCTTTTGCGACGGGAAAGAAATCCAGCTACCATGTCGACGCATTGTCTTTCAATGGTTCTCTTTGTGACTATTGGTTTTTGATTCTGGCTTTACAGGACAGTCACAACCTCCTTGCCACCTGTCGATGTTTCTCGAAGTGACAGATCCGCGCAATACTTCTGCTGATTGGAGCTGCTTTGTGAGTCATCGTTTGTCTGTTGTGAATCAACGCACCGACGAAAGATCTGTTACAAAGGAATCCCAGAATCGGTATTCAAAGGCGGCGAAGGATTGGGGGTGGCGGGAATTCGTCACCTTAACTAGCCTATTTGACCAGGATTCTGGGTTTCTCGTACAAGACATGGTTGTTTTTTCTGCAGAGGTGTTGATTCTGAAAGAAACTTCAACAATGCTGGAGCTTCCCGAGTATGAGGCTGAGGCACCAGCTGCAGTAGGAGGTTCTGACACGGGTAGAATTGTCAATCGCGGAACCTTTACATGGCGCGTGGAAAATTTTCTGGCTTTCAAGGAGATTATGGAAACTCGAAAGATTTTTAGCAAATTCTTTCAGGCAGGAGGGTGTGAGTTACGCATAGGTAAGTTATTACGACTATTAAGCGGTCGATCAGTATCTTCAACGATTACTGCATCATATCTCCATATCTGAATTAGGTTTCAGATTTTAGGAACCAGCAATCGGGAGGTGCCCACGATAATCTTGCGTCTTTAGATCTTATCGCGTGGGGGACATGTACAAAAATTAAATAACTTGGGTCCGACTCTCACTGTACTGTGTCTTGACCTACACAGTAGATGAATGCATTTGACTACGATGGTCTAGCATGTTTCAGACCAAATCAGAGAGATTCAGTCATTTTGCTCTGGCCATCGATGCTTGGGCTACCGTTTTTTTCATTGGCGGTGAGCCATCCTGTTCTGATGTATTCTGAAATTCTGCTCCCGTTGCAGGTGTATATGAGTCTTTTGACACTCTCTGTATATATCTGGAAAGTGACCAGTCTACAGGATCAGATCCAGATCGAAACTTTTGGGTGAGATATCGTATGGCAGTTATGAACCAGAAGCACGCAGATCGTACAGTTTGGAAGGAATCATCAATCTGCACCAAAACCTGGAACAACTCCGTTCTGCAGTTTATGAAGGTCTCAGATATGGTGGAGGCCGATGCAGGCTTTTTGGTGCGAGACACTGTTGTGTTTGTCTGTGAGATACTGGACTGCTGCCCATGGTTTGAGTTTTCTGACCTCGAGGTAACACACAACTGCATCAAACATATTCTATATTGGATTTTTAGTAAATCCTGCTAGTTTTGTACATACAACTTGCGAACGTACTAATGTGCTACTATTAACATTTAGGACGTAAGTTGAATTTCTAGTTGATTTCTTGAACTGATACTTACCTTGCGATTGGTCACTTTGATAGTAAATAGTAACTTGTTGGTTGCTTGCAGGTTCTGATATCTGATGATGAACAAGATGTGTTATCCACTGATCCGGATGAACTCTTGGACTCCGACGACAGTGAAGGCATTAGTGGTGATGAAGAAGACATCTTTCGGAGCCTGCTTGCACGGGCTGGGTTCCACTTGAGCTATGGGGACAATCCTCCGCTTTTGTTGGATCCATCTCAGCTTCAGGTTACGTTACGGGAGAAACTGCTGATGGATGCAGGAGCTGTGGCAGCCTTTTTAGCAGGTAAGTTGAGTCAGAAGAGTTAATGGCCTGATTCTGCCTTTGAATTGCTTTTTAGTTGCGTGACCAGGGAACTTCAGTCTTGTGAGCATGAGCATGTAGATGTCCTTGCTTCACTCATCACGATATGAGAAGAAATCATATATGATTTCTTGGGAGCATTAATTAAATTATTACACTAAAATAAGATCAAAAGCAAATAGGTTATTGTACATTGGTTGAGTATTGACAAGATGGGACGCCTGGAATGTACTTTGTAGGCTTGAGAGTGTACTTAGACGATCCAGCAAAGGTGAAGCGGTTGCTTTTGCCTACTAAGGTTTCTCCTGCAAGTGCGGGAGGAGCTGGAGGTAAAAACGCAGCAGGGAGAGGAGAAGCGTCTTCACCTAGTCTGATGAACCTGTTGATGGGGGTTAAAGTGTTACAACAAGCTATAGTAGATCTGCTCTTAGACATTATGGTTGAGTGCTGTCAACCATCAGAAGCTAAGAAGTATAATGATGCGCCAGTGGAGAATAAGCGAGGTGGACTTTTTGAAGGGAGCAATGTAAGTAGGAATTTCTCTTGGCTTGTGTTGGTATTATGTTTGGGAATAAATCTCAAAGGTCCCTGCTTCTTTGCTTAGCACTGAACGTAAATGAGGAATTTGCCAGGATATAGTTGGATACTAATCTGTGTTCGTGACTCATGATGTTAGGCTGCTAAGCCCGTGACAGCAGGGTGTGTGGACTGGCGGAATGGTGGTTCTGCGGTTGATACTCGAGATAGCGGATTAAGTCCAATTGATCAGCGACTAGAAGTAGGAGGAGATGGAGCTTCAGGGGCACAGGCTGTGCAAAGCAGTGACTCGTTGGCTGTAGATACGCCAGTGGGAAGGGCTGCTGCTCTTTCTGTGTCATCCCTGCACTCTGAGCCGGCAGCAAGTCAAGAGTCTTTTGTTCCAGATAATATAAACAATAATTTCTCAAATCTTGCTCACAAGGTGCTTTCAGCTACCCTCTTTGCTTTTGGCCGTCGAGTTTTTGATGCATTATATGGAGGAAGTTTTTCGATTTGGTGAAGGGCCTGATCTTCTACAGCACTATTGAAAATTCTTTTCGGAGTGAGTTTGGAGCTGTGGATCATGGGCAATCATGATTTTGTGTCTTATAGACAGTAGAAGGGTTTGTATGTTTTTACCTGACTGTGTTCTGTGGTGTGATCACTTGTGTGCAGCCAAAGTGGCCTGAGCAATCTGATGAGCTTTTAGGATTGATAGTAAATTCACTGAGAGCTCTTGAAGGAGCTGTACCTCAAGGGGTTCCTGAGCCGCGCCGAAGACCACAATCAGCACAAAAGATTGCGGTGGTGCTGGAAAAGGCTCCCAAGCATTTGCAGCCGGACTTGATAGCTCTGGTGCCAAAGCTGGTAGACCTATCCGAGCATTCTTTGGTGGCTTATTCGTTGCTGGAACGCCTTCAAAGACCAGATGCAGAGCCGGCATTGCGATTACCGGTATGTACTCTCTGTTAACTTTATTCTATTGCAGGTCTTCCGTTCGCGTGTTTCTTTCTTGTATGTTTTGTTCGAAGCTTGTCTATCCGTCAAAAATGATTTCTTGCATTATAGCTCCTTTTGCACATTCTGACGACTGACGACTGACGAATTTCGCTGCCCGAGCTAGTCATCGACTGTTTGCAGAGTCGTATGAAATGTTGTTTAGCAAGTAGAGGTGATCTGGAAGTATCTATGATAAATAGATGTGATCATGAATTTTGCTTGTTCTGTCACTGTAAAATTAGTATTGATATGGGACGTATTGTGGCAGATGTTGGGAGCATTGAGCCAATTGGAAGTCAGCAGTGACATCTGGGAACAGGTGCTCCAGCAGGCTTTGGACATTCTCCCGGAGTTAGTGGATGAGCCATTAGCAGCAGTGATGAGCTTCGTCTTCAAGGCTGCTACTGAGAGCCAACAGTTGTTGCGATCGGTATGTATGATGCTCTGACTGGAAGTCCTACACATTATACCTGGGTCTTCGTGGCCTGTTTGGTTTGTTCTATAGTCTAGCTATAACAATCGCAGCGTAAGTTTCCCGTGATCTGATGCGTTTCTACGACTGTGAACAGGTTGCGGCAGTACGAAAAAGGTTCAAGAGACTGGGCCCGGGTGTATCTCCTCGGGTTCTGGATGTGGTGCGAAGCACTGTGAGTAGCAATACGGATGTTGCTGAAGCACTACTGCGTGACATTGACAATGACTCTGATCGCAGTGAAACTGATATTTCATCTGCAGGCGTAACTCTAGTGTTCGGAGAAAATCGGGACGGTGGTGGGGCTGCTGCACAGTTTCAGGTCGGTGACAGCTCTTTTTTTCTTGAAGATGATGTTGCTCACTTTCTAGCGAAGACCCTATCAATTTCATGTGGGATCTCTT
Source organism: Pseudisothecium myosuroides (assembly GCA_951799445.1). NCBI lineage: Eukaryota > Viridiplantae > Streptophyta > Bryopsida > Hypnales > Lembophyllaceae > Pseudisothecium > Pseudisothecium myosuroides. Next base: position 21,248,802 of record OX637289.1, read on the forward strand.
GCGTGTGGCTGATTGTCTTGCTCACATCAGCGCGTTTTGGTGGCCTGGACATTGTTTACAGGCAGCAGCTGAACAGGTAGCAGCAACCTGTTGGAGAGTCTCTGATGTGGACTTTCTAGTTGAGATGTTGACTATGCCGACCTTGAGAATAGAGGCTCAACGGGTCTTCGAACGAGCAATTGCGCGGGGAGCCTTTGGGGAACAATCAGTAGTCATGGTGCTTGAGAGGCGGCGATCTCAAAGGCTGATTCTGGGCACTCGTATGGGTGCCAGTCCGGCCACTGCGCCAGCATCATCGCATATCCAAGATCCTTTGATGCCTGGTATCCCAGGTGGAGGAATGGAATACTCACGTCCTCTTGAGGATGATGATGATTTCCCAGCCGTTCTTCAACTTGCAGAGGCTCTGGCCCTGTCCCGCGATCTTAGAGTTCGAGAATTCGTGTCCACTATGTATGCTGTTATGTTCAAAGTGTACGGAGATGAGGGTTATCACGAGCGCATGCTCAGAGGTCTAGTAGAGCGAGCAACTAGTAGCACTAGTGGCACTCATGAAGTGGAGTTAGGGATGGATATATTGACCTTCTTGGTGCGAGAAGAGGAAGGCACTGCACGCCCCGTGTTAAGTATGATGCGTAAGGTAGCAGAAGCAGCGAATGCCGAGCGCAATGTTCTTTGGCAACAGGTGCGGTCTCGAGAAGATGATATCCTACGTTCGAGAAATGAGCGCCAAACTGAAGTGGCTCGAGTATCTCGAGAGAAGGCCGCGTTGGCTCAAAGACTTGCTGATGCTGACATAGCGCAAGGACGATTGAAGGTATTTTTCCATATTTCATTTCAAGCCTGGATATACGATTATCAACTGGATTTTGTTTGTCTAGCATTCGAACGAATTGTTTCCACTTGCTCGATACTATCAAGATGACTATTGCTAGTCGTCAGTTTTTCTAGTACTATTATATGGGAGCATTAAACTTCACGGGATTGGTATGTTCAGGTTTTTGATCCTATCATGTTCATCTTCGATTAAAAACGATTTAACCTCGTGGTGCTAACGAGCTGATCTGCCTTTCTCTGGGTGTGACGCCCTTGATCTGGCGGTAGTTCTTTTTTGAATATTTTGTAATCGCTCATGGCTGCTTATAGATAGCTCAGTTTTTAACGTTTTCTGTACCTATTGCACAGGCGGATATGAGAGCAGAGATCGATAGACTAGGCCGCGAAAAGAAAGACATGGCAGAGCGGATTCGGGAAGTTGAGAATCAGCTTGAATGGGTGCGCTCTGAACGAGAGGACGAAATATCGAAGCTCCTTATTGAGAAAAAGGGACTACAGGACCGTCTGAGAGATACCGAGTCTCAACTGGCTCAGCTCAAATCACGCAAACGAGATGAGCTGAAGGTAATTTTTAAATCATTACAAACAAGCAACAGTTATTTCTTGCGTCCTCATCTATTCTCTTTTTGTAGGTGTAATATGCAAGAGCCTTTGCATAGTTAGTTCTGTAAATTTGGATATTTTGTACGAAACTGACATTGTATCGCATATCCAGAGAGTGATGAAGGAGAAAAACGCGTTAGCAGAGAGGTTGAAAACCGCCGAGTCTGCTCGAAAGCGATTTGATGAAGACATCAAGCGTTATGCGACGGAGTCAATAACTCGGGAAGAAATCCGGCAGTCCCTCGAAGATGAGGTCCGCCGGCTTACGCAAACAGTGGGACAAACCGAGGGAGGACTCAGGGAGAAGGAGGAGCAGGTCATGCGCTGTGAAGCGTATATTGATGGAATGGAGTCAAAGCTGCATGCTTGTCAGGTATCTTTCGTAAAAAATTGTGATTTTGCTCTAGAATTAGAGTTTTATTGAAAGTCATGAAATGTCACCATCTATTTGGTTCCTAGTTCACTCTTATTCTAGATTGCATTTTGGTCCCACATTCATCCCACAAAGAGGAGATAAAAAAAAACTGTACCTTAACTGGTGCAAAAAAAAATTTGATCCCCTCTTTGTGCAAGGGTGAGACCAAAACGTCAATTTAGGAAGATGACAAGTTAATTTGATAACGTCGCATGCATCATGCCTTTTCGTCATTCCTAATAAATACAAATTGAATTAGAATTGAAATGCAATCTAGAATATGAATTAGGGACCAGTTGGAAGGTGATGTTTCATGACTTTAAGGATAACTCCATTGTATGTCAAAAAAGTATTCAATAGAATTATCTGCTAATTTGGACTGTTTGACGAACTTTTAGACATCATAAAGAGAATCTTTCTCATAATGCATATTCCATAGGAAGGTCTCCCTAAGGTCATAATGATCATTCAGAGGCCTCGTTACAAACTCTATATATTACGTAAGTCAAATCTAGAGCGCGGGGTTGTAGATAATGGTAAATATTGAGCTGCGCAATCTGGAAAAGGATGCACTTTTTCCACATCCGGGGTTCTAGCCTTGAGTTACCTAACATAGTCTCAGTGAGGACGGTATGATCTGCTGGAGAAAGAAAACTGCCTAGAAAATCTGAGAAAGTGAGTTGAATAGAAACGCAAAAGGGCAAGTAATTTTGGCTAATATCATAGGCCCGCCTGTAGATGATTGCCACCTGTAGATTGTAAGTCATTGACATTATGATCTCCCATTAATTATGGCAAAGATTCTCTTTATGATGTCTAGAAGTTCCTGAAATAGTCTAATACTATTATAATCCTGTAATCACATTTTCGAGGTCTAAGGTTTTCAACGATCGGTTCATGCGACTGAGTTCAGTCTCATTCTGATGAAAACTTCCTACTGTATGCGCAGAATTACATCCAAACGCTAGAGGCTTCGTTGCAGGAAGAGATGTCGAGACATGCCCCGCTGTATGGAGCGGGTCTTGAGACACTCTCCCTGAGCGAGTTAGAAACGTTAGCTCGAATTCACGACGAAGGCCTCCGGGCGGTCCGCTTGCTTCAGCAACAACGAGGTGGCGGGGGTGCGGAGCACATGGTGAATATGGAGTCCATGGCAAACCATTCCCAACTTCCTCCGCCTTTAGGCATGTATGCGACTCCACCCCCGATCGCTGTGGGGATGCCAACTTCAATCATGCCCAACGGGATGAGTGTGCACGGTAACGGACACATCAATGGCACCGTGGGGCCTTGGTACCCTCCCACTTAAGTTATACTTGCAAATCCCTTGGGCTGCCTAGTCCAGGGGTGCATGTGCACTGTTTGTTGTTCCATCGATTAATTTCAAAATGCAAAAATTATTTCTGTGATTAATGTTTTTGTAAAGCCACTGCCACTCGGTTCTTTTAAGAAAAAATATTCTTCTGCCAGTCTTATCTTCGTCAGATCTGCCTGACCACTTTCTCAAACTTCAAAGCTCCCATTTTGCAACTGTATATGATTGAAGTTTTTTATTTTTATTTTTCAGAGATGTAATTACAGCTTATAAGTCGTAAAGATGTCATTTTTTTTTTGTGAATGTTTTTTTCCTTATTGTGTGTTTGTGAATTTGAAGTGAAATAAGCTCATTTTGAATTCAAAATATGCCAAAAAATTCTTTAAAAATTCTCCACAGTTGTGTATTACCGGTATAATGTAGGACATCATGGTGCAAAAACACTTACCAAGTCATTTTGAAATTAGAAATCAACACTCTAATGGGTCCAAAGTTTTGGAGTAATAGGTCTATTCCACTCTATGAAATCATCCAAAGGACACAATCATCAGCTTAGATGTATTCGTTGTAGGCTACTTATTGTAGACTTGTAGGTTCTTAGTAATTAGTATGGTAATCTCTAAAGTTATATGAATTTGTTTTACCAAAAATCACTCCAAAACTACCATTTCTATTTGTAAAGAGTGAATTTTAAAATTTTGATTTTTTTTTACATGTCCAATCATAGGAACTTGCATTGAACTAGGAAGAGAATGTGGAGATGAAATTTCAAAAACTTTTTTTTTTCTTTTCTGTATAAAATTATAAGATTTGAATCCTCTTAATTCCAAATTTTGCACTCTGAGTTTTGACATAAAATCTTTCTAGTGGAGAATTTAGTTGAGAGTCTAGGAAATAAAATTCAAAAAAGATAATTGATTTTGATTCTTTAAGAAATTGTTTTGTAGAGATAGAAAGAAATCCTAAATGATTCAATAAATCTAAAGGGAAATTGAAACACGTCAATACTAAAGTTGAGAATGATCTAGTTTTTATTTTGGAAAATTGTGAAAATTGAATTCAAAATCAAATCCTAAGATATTCTTCAAGAAGATACTCTGATTACTTGAAAAAGAAGATTCTTCATAGCTTTCACATTAGTATTCTACATGCTATGAATCAAAGTTCTACATGCAAATAATAATGTACTATAGGACAAACGCATTTTAAAAATTCCAAATAACAACCTTTAGGTTGGACCTAGTTTAGCCAATTTTTGAATGACCTTTGGAGGGTTTGTATTGATATATGAAGTGTCCAATTTGTAACCATGGGGTGCCTTTTGAAGCACTACGCCTAAAATGAAATGAAGCCAAGACAAAAATAGTGGAATGAAGCCATGACAAAATTTGCAAAATGAAGTGAGGATTAAAATGGTGGAATGAAGCCAAGGAAAATTTCAATTGGAATTTAAAAAGAAAAAATATGAAAATTAGAAGGTTCATTTTGCAACCATGGATGTGGATCTAAAGAGAATTCAATGTCTTTTCAACCGAGGGAGATGCAAAATCATTTGAGGGAACCAATAGAAACCTTTGGAGTTCAATTAATTTGCAAAATAAAGGCTATAAAAAGTTGGATTGGAATTTGGATTCAAAAAAATATGAGAGTTGAAAGGATCCACTTTGCAAGCATAGGGTCCAAATTTTTAGGGTTTATTATTGACAAATATAGAGCTTACCACTAGCTATTAGTCAACCAAAGTTCACCCAATAATGATTTCACATTTGCCAAGACTTCTATGTCAACAAAATGAAGAGACTTTTAACCTTCAAAAAACAAGCCTATAATTATTTTTTTCAATTTTCATTTTACAAATACCTACGAATGTATTTTTTTGTATTTATTTTTTGGATATGTGATTACATGTCTTCTATTAGTTGTAAAATTTCACATTTTGGGGGGGAAGTTTTGAAATTACCACAAATTTTTGAATAAAAAGTGAAACAATTCATATCAAGTGCAATGTATGCTCAAAAAATCTGAAAATCTCTACACAAAATAGTAAAATTAGGTTGCCCCACACTAATTTCTCGACATTTAATATTATATAAATATTTTCAGTTATTGTACAAGAATGCAGTACTTTTTAATTAAGTATTATTGTAATTGGGACTCACAAACCTCTATGTGTACAAATGAAAATATTTTTAGAAATATTTGTTGACTTTGATGACTTGTAAAGTAACTTTCTTTGAAGTAAGGCAACCTAATTGTTGAGGCAACCTAAATGCACTATTTTGTGTACATAGGTTTATATTACAATGTGGAACATCATGGGGTATATTTTTCTATTGTGTCATTCTAAAATTAAAAAATCATCATTCCTAATAATTGCAAATTCATTTTTCCGATTTATTGGTCAATATTTTAGAAAATTTTCTATATTTTAAGTAGAATTACAAATGAATAGCCAAAGCTTATCAAAGAAAAAGCGATTTCTAATAGAAATCTAATGCTTTCTGGGCTCTAATATTTATATAAAAATTCCATCATTAAGGTCTCTTGCCCCCTACAACCTTCAATTGGGCATTATTGGTAGCATACCTAGCAACAAAGCTTTAGTAATTATTTTGGGGTTTCAATTAATGCCCGGGAACAAAAGTTATGCCACCCTTAGCCCAAATTGGGGTTCATTGGGTACCACAAAAAACACAAAAAGTCAAAATAAAATTTTAAGAAATTTATTTGTCATAGAAAATATTTTTGTCTAGATGGAAAGATTTTTTTCATTCTATTTGGACTAATGATGAGAAAGTTATGGATAGCCAAACTTGTTTTTTGGACAATCTTTAAGCATTTTTTTAGAAGGAATAATTCATAGGTTTCATTCTTGAATGCAATTTTCACAATTTTTCAAAAAGAAGAAGTTCAATACGGTTTAATTTGCTTGCTACAACAATCACACCATTGGAATTATTGTGTTTCATTTTCCATCTTAGACCTATTAACAATTTAGTTTTTCCTTCAACCTTGTATCTACTTCTACTTAGCAATTTTTTAAAGAATGCAAATCAAACGTGTCTATTTTTTAATATTTTATCCTAGACTTTCAACTCAATTCTTCAACATAAAATTTTCTTAATTTAATATTGGAAATGCAAAAAATTTAACCTAAGAAGATTCAAAGTCTTAAAATCTAGTCATGCAAGGTGTCAAAAAAATAGAGGAAGTGCTAGTCTGTGAGTATAGAATCTATGAGCCCATAAGCCTAGGTGTCTATATTATAGACACATTCTATAGTTATAGTTTTCTATAATATAGGTACCTATGTTAAAGACTCTTTCTATATTATAGTATATCTAGTTGTAGGTAAATATGTTATAAACCCCTTCAAATGGTTGTAGGAACATATGTACAGCTAGGTTCAAGTATCGTTGAAAAAAATAGTTTTCTTCACTTCAAACACAAATATTTTGCAATCCACTAGGCCAAGGTTTTTGAAATTTCTTCCATATATTCACATATTAGCATAGTACAAGATCTTATGGTTTGATATGCAGAAAAAAGAATTTCTAAAGTTTTTGCACTTCACATTAAAAAATGGCAGTTTTGAATAGAATTTGATGAAAAAAGGCCTTGGGACTTTAGGGGTTAAAAGTGTTTTGGTAGGTGCCTGGGGAAGGCAGTATTAGTGCTTTTCTAAACTCACATGTATACAAGGGGTATTAAATGGGGCCTATTATTTTTTGTGAAGTATTTTTAGGGACCCCTAATTTTAAATTATTTTCAAAAGTGCCAATTAAGGAGGGAGGTTAGGTTTTTTAAAGAAAAAATAATTAGAATTAACTAAACCTTTTGGTACTTTGAATTTTTACTTTTTTGGTAGTTGAAAACTTAAAATCCAACAACTGCAAGTTACAATCAAATGCAAACATGTACTTCCTCTATTTCAATATAATATTGGTGTTTCCTTTGTATTTTATATAGCACCCATTTAAAAGTTAATAAGGTAGGAAGTTCATATAGCACCCATTTAAAAGTTGAAAATTAATTTGGGGAGGTTGAACTACTTGAAATATTTTTGAACAAATTTTCCACAAAAGACATATATATGGAATTGGCATCTAATCCATTTGTTTCATATTTTTTGGAGCTTTGTAGAATTAGTTATGAATCTTTGAAGTTGAAATGCAATGGTCACTAAAAGCATCCACCTCTTAAAATGTACATTGATACATTGTTGGTGCAATAAGAAAGCAAAATATACCTCTGCATTAGAAGACACCTTTAGAACCCGAATGCTTTTATGGACCTCCTACCTTAAAAGTTGATTTGTACAGAGAAATATACTCCATATTATTCTACAAGAACACTTGCACATACTTCTGCTATCATGTGCATAGGAGTAAGATAGATTTCACTACAGTTTTAAAGTGGTAGGCTTCATGGTCTATGGTTTTAATACTATCCTACGCTCGGGTCAAATTTGTTAAAAAATAATTAAAAATATAATTATATATGACATGTAACAAAATTTTCAGAAATTATAACATGACATCTTTGAAATGTGTAGAAATGTTAATGAAAAATATTTGAATCTTCCAAAAAAAAAAATGAAAAATGAAAAATAAGCAGCAAGTACTTAAGTGGTAAAGCTACAAATCTACTCCAAATTTAGCTCCAAATAAGTGGTAAGGTTACGAGCTCGTTGAATTTAGAGCAAATTCGACTCTAAAATTGGGAGATTTGAAAACCATCTCTCATGACCTTTACCAAATGTCACTCCAAATTCGGTCACATTTCACAAAGCCATGAGGGACCTTGTTGCTAAAGGTCACTAAATATTTCAAATATTGTACAACAAAATGCCAAAAATTGTAAATATACATAACGAAAGGAAATGCAACCAAAAAATAAATGATTTTGCATAGGGTGTAACAAATCTAACCTCAACGTAAGGTATCACCCTACCAAAACATAAAATCATGCGTAAAGTAATTAACCCTTAAATGCCCAAGGCACCCAATTTGGGTGTCGACAATACCTTGAAGTTAAATAAAACCTAACCAAGTTTCTATTTTTAGTAGTTTATATTTTTGAAAAATTCTTTTTGAAGTCTAGTGTTAGCATCAAAAATCTGATTTTGAAAATGATTGATTATGATTTTTCTATTCAAGATTTAGTGCAAGGGTACCCATTGTAATCTTGACTTTCCGTAGTGTTGAGGACTCTTGGAAATGAGTCTCAAATACATTAGATCTTGGAGAAAAAATCACATTAAAAATTCATTTAAGAAAATTGTAGAGTAGATTTTGAAAAGATGTAAATTGATTGGGATTATCAGCATGTTAGGCCCTTCAACCTCATATTTTTTTGGTGACCTACTTTTGAAATTTGACTTGTGAAAAAAGAATTTGAAAAATTTCTTAGTTTTAACACCCTCATGATCAAACATTATAATCTTTCAATCAATAATTGATATTGTTGTGTTTTTTTTTCCTATGTGATCTCTAACATGTCTAGATTGAATTTGTACGGTTACAAATTAAAAAAAATTGATTCAACTTATCAAAATGTTGGCTTTTTTGTTCAATTCAGTGCAAAATTCAAGAAAGGCCTTGGGCATTTAGGGATTAACACAGAACTACATTGTCCAAAATTCTTGACCTACTGCAAGCAAACTACAAGAATGTCCTTGCCCTACAAATGTCCTTGCCCTACAAATCCTTAGCATTCAGAGTTTATTTAAAGCAGTTTTAAATGTAAAATGATTTTTAGGCGTTTGGAACATTCAAAGTGAATTATCATATTTTGGGTTTTTTCTCTCATTTTTTTGAGATTGTAAAACTGATGAAATGACCTCTTAGGAAAATCTAATTTTTACAGAGATCCAATAATTGGTTAAAAAATTATATGTTATTTCTGTTTTGACCTCCAATTTGGGTAGGTGGAGCAAAGCATTATTTTGATTTGAAAATCTGCATACTTCTTCTTAACTTGAAGCTCTACTCAAATCTAAAGTCTTTAGATCTTTTTGCAAATTAGAATTTGAGTTATGGGGCTTGAAAACTTGACAAAGCCACATTGTCAAAAGTTCGGGCAACCTTGAAAAAAACATTGTGTTGCTCTTTCTCAGTCATATCTCACACATACATTACTCTGAGACCCCAATTTTTTTAGACAAGACCCTTGTACTAGTCAAACATAAGATTCTATGGTTAAAAATTCTTTAAAAATGAATAAATTTTGATTTATAGGCCTATTTTTAGAAAATGTTGATTTAAGGCCATTTTAGGAGTCTTTTCTAATTTTTGACCCAAGGAACTTCAGGGGTTAATCAAATGCTCTCATATACTGTTACTTTGTAGTTTAATCCAATCATGATGAATACTACAATGGCTAGGTTATAAATTAAGGTATTGACACCTAAGGGTCACATTCCATTAGGGACTAAGCCTAAAAATTACTCACATAATTTCTAAGCACTACCATTGACAAAGAGCTTAGAAATGGCACACTCAACCAATGTAAGTACTCAAATTTTTCTTAAGTTTTTAGGCTTGGTCCCGAGTATAAAGTAGATTCACAAGCGGATTTAAGACTCCATATCTTGTACCACGAGTTGTTAATGCACTATGTTTTCCACCCTATAGCTAGGAGTTCAATTCCACATGACATATATCAATTAATTGGCAAAATATCATTAGCCTTGTAATGACATGGTGGCCTAAAAGTGTCCAATGGATGACAAAAAATCCTTCTATATTATTCACAAGTGCAAATGTTCATCCTTGGACTTTTGTGTGAAAAGGGGACTGAGGTCTTGCACATTAGTTTGACCTCCAATGAGTACTTTTGATTTTTTTTAAAAGTAGATGATTCACACTGTATAAAAAGGAATGATTTCCACGATGACTAGCTCGTCCTTTCAGGGTTAAGTGGTTGTGCAAGCATGAGACAGGAGGAATTCGATCAAGTGGCCAGCCACTGGGCAATTGTGGCTGTACTCCATAAGCTGTCTGTCTGATGCCAATACTTCACGGAGTCCTCACATTCTTTACATGGTTTTGACGTGCTTCAATTCCATGCACGAATATCAGCAACGATGGAAAATTTAGCACAGTTGAGTTCAGCTGCCCAGGCCCTAAGCGGTACAGACAGTTTAGATCTTTCCGCGGCATGGAACTTCACTAACTTACCGAATGGAAACGTCTGTCATGATCGTGTCCACGATGAGAGCACGCAATTCCTCACTTTGTACAAGAAAACCTGCGTCACGGAACCACCATCAACAAGCAAGCAAATTGAGTTCTTTTCTCCCACCACAATACATGCCAAGTCTCCTGTTCAATCGGCACTGTGTCATTGCCTCACTGGCTAGTCACAGGAGAATTATAATGCATACTCTTTCTCACGCAAAAAATCCCTTCAATCAACGAAAATGAAAAATGAAATTAATCGAAGTACCATCAAATTTTCCACAGAAATTAGACATTTGGTTAATTTTTGTAAGAAAATCTATCTTCAAGAACAAGCTGTACGATTCTTTGTGCTTGAAAATGCAAGGTTTGGATTGAGATATTATGTAAAGTCAAGGTCACGAAAAATCATAGCAAAGTCGCAAGCGTACCAAGAATTTTTTGGGAACTCCTCTTGTTGCAAGATTACTTTTTCTTGAATATGATACGCCCATCAACTACCTTGAAACATTGATACACAAGGAAGATGATCTTCATGGTAATAGATCTCAACCTCAACTCTCTTAGTGCAAAAATATCACCCGACAACATGAGATCCGTCAACCAGTTAAACACGTAATAACAGCCGGAGAGCAAATCTCCGCATCAAAGTCACACAGTAAGCATGTCCATGCCCACAGTTGAGTGCTCAAGTGGGAGGCTCCTTCATGTGATACAGCCCAAGTATTATTGAAATCAGGCTCCTTCCATTCCATGCATGCTTTGCTACAGCCTGCTCAAGTACAAGTCCAGGACATGGAACTCCCTCATGAACTCCATTGAATGGGGAGCCTTCTCATGCGTAAATCATGCTCGATTTACTTGCCTTGAAACTACCCTTCTCCAATACCTTGCACTACTCATTGATCAGCAATGCACCAAAAGCATCATCAATGGTTTTCCATCAGCGGTTCCGGGCATGAAGCACCATCGACAGCACCAATTAGTTGAGTGGAGATGGGCTTATTACAAGTGGTATTCTGAGCATTAATGACAAATGTTCATCCTTCTGTGCACCATGACTAATACTCCAGTAGACCTTAGTGAAGAGTAGACTGCAAACAACCTTGATGTAGCTGCAGTCTCAAGGCTAAAATGGTACACTCCCTCCCCCAATTCTTGCCTCCTGGTAAATCCTGCACAAGTTTTGATGAATTTCATAACATTCTTTAGCACTTGTAAGAGCTCACCCTTTCTCCAATGTCGATAGCAACCAAACAAGTGCCACATACACTGTAGAGAACAGGCATGGCGCTCAATGAGTGGCGGACACCTCTCTTCTTCACAGATGTTTTGAGGCATCTGCACACAATGCAATTTCAAAAGCCAGGGGTTTAATGTGAAATAATTTGTGATTCAAGGGAGGGTTGGGAGGCACCCAGCCAAAACTCACCTTTTTTGTTTTCAAGTCACATTCTCTTTTGTCTGAAAACGGCGGTGCAGGCAACGCAGGACAAGCACATCTTACGTTGGTCAAATGGGGGAAAGCATGAAGAAGCTGTAGCAAGCATGGACGAGAAATTGGAGGATTTGCAGCCTGCTCCTGAGTCTGTGGCCTTTTGGCCTGGAGGCTGGAAGACATCACCATATATTCTTGGTACGCTGTCAAGTCCTTGAGTCACTGCTTCAACTATAAAGTCCAACTATTCTGTTGGTAAAAAATGGTGTCTTAATCGAGAGAATGCCCTTCAAAAATGAGAAAAATCTCTAGACGTTACCCTCCAGATGCGGAGTCAGAAAATGGAGGTCTGAAAACTCGTTTTTCTGTGGGCTTGTGTACAGGAAACCATTTCCTGACAACAATAGCATATTACGGAGTGGCAACAAACCTAGTGCTATACCTCACTCAGGTGCTGCATGAAGGAAACTCATCGGCTGCATCGAATTATAGTAACTGGTTGGGGACGTCGTACCTGACGTCACTAATAGGAGCGTTTTGGGGGGACGCATACTGGGGTCGCTATAGGACTGCCATCATCTTCTCCACCATCAACCTCTTCGTAAGCTCCTCTTGCTTTACCTCTGTCTAAATAGGCTTGGATGTAAATGATGCATTCCTTACAGAGCAAAAATCGAAGTAAGTCCAAGATCTCTTATTCACTTTGTAAAAATTCAATAGAGATCCTTGACATTGGTCGATTCATGTTCTAAAATGAGTGCATGGTTTACATTCAAACACCAAATTGGATGCACCCCTCCTTATCACCCTCTTGAATTCTGCGACTGAGTCCCTCGATGTGAAGTAGAAGCTATACACTTGGTATCTTGCCTACGAAAAATAGCTCATGTATCACAGCACATGTTCAGGCGCACAAGCAGTGAAGGATGTGCTATTTTTCTAATACCTGACTCTTCATTCAGGTTACCTAGCATAATCCCAAGCATACTCTCAATAGGGTGTCAGCTCGTGATTTCTAGTTCACAATTTCGTAAGTAAGTTATGAAATTGGGCACAACACGATTCTTCTTTCCTGCTGCTAGCTAGTCGTAGAAATGTGGAAAGCAATTATGAAATTCAATTCTTCTGCAGTCAATTTCTAACACACGCTATTGAGAAACCTGCAAATGGGGTAGATTGATGGGAAGGAAAGAAAATAGTGTTTTAAGATACGATGAACGCTGTCAAAATGGAAGGCCAAAAGAAGGGACTGAGTATGAGTTTCAACCGTTCTCCTCTTGTCAAATTGTAGCTTCCCACCTTTACAAAATCTGTCTCCTTGAGATTATGGTTTGCACTCCGCCATCTGCAAAACAGATCCAGATCAGCTCACCAGTGGTAAACGGCGAAATCCTCTCGTCAATGTGCTAAACGTTCACATTTGAAAGCAAGTAATATTCACCAAAATCAGCAATGGAGCGAGACTAATCAGCTGGACTATAAAAAGTAGAAAAAACAACCAATCAGTCTAAGTGTTCAAAAACTGAGCAATTGAGGGCAAATAGCGATCACCTAAATTAGGCGTATCAGAAGGTCATATCAGAAATCAAGTTCTAAAACTCTACAAAGTGGCTACAACTTTGAGGAAAGAAGAATTGCATTGTGCCCAATTTGATACCAAACCTTCAAATCATGAAGCTTAGTATCGCGATGTTCGACATGCCGTAACGAAGCACCAACTCAAGCAGACAGATTGTGCAAAAAGCTCCAAATTGAAAACAAGCAAAGATCACTAAAATCTGTAGAGAAAATCTGTACCCAAAACCTTAAGCAGTCAAAATGGGCATAGAATAATCCACACAAAAAGTCGAACTGTGCAAAAACGCTTTACAATGGAAAGCAAGCAAAGATCACCAAACGATCCGCTAATGCAAAAATGCTGACATCGCTTGACATTGAGCTCATCGTGCAAAAATACTTGACATTGCTCGACATTGCGCTCATCGTGCAAGAATGCTCGACATTGCTTGACATGGCGGTCAAAGTGTGCAAGCAGAGATCAAAGAATGTCCTGCAATTGTGGCTAAAATTTCAAGGCGATGTTGTGTCAGGGAATGGTGGTATTAACCTTATCAGTGACGCTCCCCTACCTGCGATCTCCACAATGTGCATCCCACGCCTCCCCCTGCACCCACCCCCCTTCACCCTCCCAAACGGGCGTCTTCTACTTCGCCATCTACGCCGTCGCCCTCGGCGCCGGCGGCTTCCAACCCTGCCTGTCCTCTCTGGGCGCCGACCAGTTCGACGAGCAGGACGCGAAGGAGAGCAAGCAGCAGAAAGTGTTCTTCAGCGTCTACTACCTCTGTCTGTGCACGGGCGCCCTCGTCTCCGGAAGCGTCTTGGTCTACGTCGAGGCCAATGTCGGGTGGGACTGGGGGTTTGGACTCTCCCTGGGCGCTTTGGCAGTGGGCACACTGGTGCTCATACTCGGGAGACCGTTGTACCGGATCAATCCGCCCGCGGGGAACCCGCTGTCGAGGATTGCGCAGGTGGTGGTGGCCGCGGGAAGGAAATGGCAGGTGGTGGCGCCGAGAGACGATTCGATGCTGTACGAGGTGGAGGAGAGGGATGGGAGCTCGGCGATTCAGGGAAGCCGCAAGATCAAACGAAGCCATGAATTCATGTATACACCAAACCCTAATTGTTTTTTGGAGGAGGAAGAGTCTTGCTTGCTGTGGTGGTAACCCGGAAATCCTAAATTTTTGTCTGTGTCTGTCGTCGTCGGCTTGCTGGCTATGATGGTATCACGTAAACCTTAAATTTTTGTCCGTGTGACTGTCGTCATCTTTGGCTTTCTGGGTAAGACTACGCTCTAATTGTTTGTATGTGTCGTCTTCGTCTTCCTGGATATGACGATAAACCCTGAACTCTGATTGTTCGCTTGTGTCGTCACCGTCATCGTCTTGCTGGATACGGTGTTAAACCCTAAACCCTAAATTCGTGCGCGTCGTCTTCGTCTTCCTGGCTATGGCGATTTGAACGAGACCTTTGCTTCAGTGCAGGTTTTTGGACAAAGCAGCGACCGCGAGTGAAGCCGAGAGACAAGGCGACCCAGGGAGCTGCAGTCCGTGGAGGTTGGTGACGGTGACGCAAGTGGAGGAAGTGAAATTCCTGTTACGGATTCTGCCAATTTGGATCTGCAGCATCATCTTCTCCGCCATCTACACGCAAATGCTCACGCTCTTCATCGTGCAGGGCGCCACCATGGACACCCGCGTGGGGAGGTACGAAATCCCCCCAGCCTCGATCTCGCTCTTCGACTTCATCAGCGTCCTCTGCTGGGCTCCGATCTACGAGTGGGTGCTGGTGCCCCTGGCACGACAGTATTCGGGGAACGATCGCGGCTTCACGGGGCTGCAGCGCATGGGCATCGGCCTCGCGGTCATGACCGTCGCCATGGCCGCCGCGGCCCTTGTCGAGATTGAGCGGCTTAAAGCGGCAAAGGTTCATGGCCTCCTCGACGCACCCGCAGTCCCCGTCCCAATGAGCATCTTCTGGTGCACTTTCATAACCTTCAAATCACCCCTCCAAATAAGCTAACCCTTCGGAATGGCCACGAGTAGAAATCTCGACGAGGAGGTGCTTGCAGATTGTTTCCAAGCACTAGGAACCCTAATCTATGACATGCACCACTGGTAGGCAATTGACATAATCTACCTCCAAGCATCTACAAGCAGAAAACAATTGACGATGACAATTCTCAATGATTGCTTGCGAATCAGCTCCGAGCACGACTTGTTTATAAACCCTAAACCCTAAACCATGATCTGTAACCATGATCTGTGACATTCGGATATGCACCACTTCACAGTACATTGATAAAAGTTTACCTTTTCATGACCATTGATAAGCCGAAAAGAACTGACATGGTCATATGGAGATATTCTCTTGGATAGGGCGATTGGCACCATATCCATACGATTGAAAAACCGTGCTGCACCACTCGACTCAATTTCTCCTCGTGGTCGATTACAAATGAGAATCTTTGTGAATATGGTTTGCAGAATCGGTCTCGTTGTTCCACAACTCGCCAATCTTACATGTTTCTCATGTCAACGAGCATTATCTCATTGAGCCTTTAACCCAAAAACAAATTCCCTCGTTGTGTGCAGGCAAGTGCCGCAATACTCGCTCGTGGGAGCTTCGGAGGTGTTCACGTACATCGGCCAGTTGGAGTTTTTCTACGAGCAGAGTCCGGATGGGATCCGCGGCCTCGGCAGCGCGCTGGCCCTCACGACGTTCGGGCTCGGCAACTACCTGAGCTCAATTCTCGTCACGGCTGTGACGAACATCACGAGCTCGGGCGGTCGCGACGGATGGATCCCGGCGAAGAACCTCAACCGCGGTCACTTGGACTACTTCTACTGGCTGCTCGCCGCGTTGAGCACGCTGAACCTCGTCCTCTACATCAAATGCGCGCAGTGGTACCGCATCACCAGCGCTGAGTTGACCATCCCCAGCGGCACGTGCATGAGCCCCACCGGATGCGTCGAGCACAGGTCCTTCACAGACCACGAATCCTGCCACCGTCAATGCTGCCATGATGAACATTCGCAATGCAGCGCTGCTGTTGATCACGTTCGCTGATCTCACTTGTCCCAGCAGTCGTCTTTGAAAAAAATTCTAGGTTTAGTGGGTTTCAGAGTAGCCTCTTCCGTCGTTGGAGGTTCTCGTCATTGGATAATACTTGCATTCTTGCGTTCTTGCATTCTTCATCAACTCATCCAACTTTGGAAATTGTCATCTAGGTGGTTAATGGTTTTCAGCTTCATGCTTTGCGATTGGAGACTGATCTTTGTGTCAATTCAAACAAGCAAACTTGTCTGCCTCTAATTACGGCATTTCAAAGTATACAACAGTTTCGATCTCCTCCAAACCGTCTCAACCCAAACCCGGAAGCACCGAAAATTGAACATGATGCCTCCTACATACTCTAAACCCACAACTCATCTTTCAATAATTTCTAGCATGCACACAATCATGTGAAATATCAATGAAAGATTTCACTTGTGGCTAAGGTTCATCACATTCATCATCATACGGTATCCATCCACCGAAAATGACGGACAGTAAATTGATTCCTTTTCCGGCTACATTCCAAAACTCTGATGGTGCCTGTGTCAAGTGTGCTGCTGATTCTGTGTTTGTGGTGGAACTCATTTGCATAGCTCAGAGCATCCGCACCGCTACTCCAAATCATGTTATCTGATACGACTGCAGTTACAGGAAAGTATCTAATTATCCACCACCAGCCACTCATTATTCTTTTCATGGATCAATGCCTACGCTGATCCTCTTCTAAATTCCTGTCGAAATCGAGCGCATGCGGAAGTGCAGCCCGAATTCGTGTCGAGATCATCGCCCGTGCGAAAGTGCATCCCAAATTCGTGTCGAGATCATCGTGCTCTCGGAAGTACATCCCAAATTGTCGCAATGGGTTCGGACGGCTTGTTGTCACCCGACTGGACTTCAGCCTTGGAAGCTCTCCGCCTAGGCAAGCCCGTGGCGATTCTCGACGGCGAGACTCGCGAGGGCGAAACCGACCTCTTCTTCCCCGCGTCCTCCCTTTCCCCTTCCTCCCTTCGTTTCCTCCGCACACAAGCCGGCGGGGAGCTTTACATTTCCATCGGCCACGAAGTCGCGTCCGCCTTCGGCTTCCCTTTCATCGGTTCGGTTCTCTCCCTCCCTTCCGTGACCACCTCTTTCCCCGTGTTCAACCACATGGGCAAGGCGCGCGGGGAGATGTGTCAGGGAAGTTGCTCCGTGGGGTTGTCGCTCGACCACCGGGAAACTAAAACAGGGGCACCGGACGTCGAGCGCAGCTTCACGTGTCGACGCTTGGCGGAGCTTTATGAGGAAGTCGCCGCTGATGCTGCAACCCAACTTGACGCTGCGAAAAGGCTTGGGGAGGAGTTTCATACGCCGGGACACATTTTCTTGTGTCTGGAGAATGCGTTGGGATTAAGGACGCGAGAGGGACACACGGAGCTGTCGATAGCGCTTGCGAAAGCGGCGAAGGTTACGCCCGTCATGGTGGGATGCGTTATGCTTAGCAATGAAGGGGAGGAGTTTGGGGCGCTGCCGCCGGAGGCCGCTAGAACGTGGGCGGCGAGTCACGGCGTGCCGTTTCTGAATGGAGCCGTCATCGCCAAATCAGTAAATGTCGTCACCTTGTAGCACACAATGCGCGCTCTGGAGTCTCGCAATTGACCGCAAAATGCAAATGCTAGACTTTGCTGCAACTGCTTGTTTTTGTATCAATTGCTGCAAGTGCTTGTTCTTGCTGCAAATGCGTGGTATTACTGCAAGCGCTTGGTTTTGCTGCAAGTGCTTGTTTTTGCAGCAAATGCTTGTTTTTTGCTGCAAAATGTCTACCTGAGTGGAGAAGTGATGGGTCAGTCATCTGGTTCTGGAATCCGTGTTTGTGAATTCATGCTGCGTTTTGCCGGCGCCAGTGGATTCCAATTTAGAAACCTTGAATTTCAAGCATTGGCGCTGGCACATGCATGAAGGCTAGATTTGAAGCGAAGGCTTGTTTCGGATTGAGATGGCCGTGGCTTAAGAATAGCAAGAAGAGGAGCGTTCCAGCTAGTTTGAGGATAGCCTCAAAACTTTTGTCCATTGAAATTATTCGAATGATTTTGGATTTATACTTGACATGAATAAATTATTTACACTACCTGTTTGTAACAGATTTTCAGTAGAAACGATGTTACGATTGGGGAATCGGAATCAGCAATTTGAAAACTAGAATCGTTGTTACTGACTTGGTTTCGAGAAAGTAGAACCTCGTTTAGAGAAATAACATGACAACCCATTCCAGGGATGTTCTTTCTATAATGAGGTTCTGTTTTCCTTTTAATGGATATAACTTCAAGGGTTGGATCCTGTTATCATGCTCAATCAAGGGTGTTAAATGAGCACACAGTTGAGATGAAAGGAAAAGGTTATGAAGCACTCCCTCTATCTCTAAATAATACCAACGTTTTCTTTGTGTTTTACAAATGAAACACTAGTATTATTTAGAAACAAAGACAAAGACAGTATAAGCATGCATCTTATATTCAATGCTTTGGCGGTGATTTCTATAGAAAGGAATTTTATAGAGCCTAAACTGTTTGAAACTTCACCTTAAAGAATAGCCCTTAGTCACATAGAAAGGTGGAATTTCACAATTCTTTCAAATCATTTAGTTCAAAAAAAATTCACTATATAATTTGATCTTTAAGATGGTAAAGAAAATTGAAAGAGAACTAGACTTTGTTGTATGGGAACAATTCCAAGACAAAGCTCCTAAAAAATATGAAAACTGTCGAACAAGGGCCTCTAATTCAAAATTCTTAGAATCAAAGCTTCACCGTGGGAACGGTTAAGCCAAATCCCAAAAATTTGAACCAAAGACTTATTTTTAAAACCAAGCTGCATGTATTTTCATACTAAGCAAAGTCAAAGCTTTGTCATAGATTAGTATTTCACCCTTAACCCCTAAAGGACCGTTTGTCCCCTCGGGGGACAATTTGGGTCCGGGTAGGTTCCTACTGTCTCAATTCTTAGTGATATTTTTTGGGATTTTTTGAGGTTGTGTATTTTTGCTAGAGCTTTGTGAATATATAATTTTTATTTTAATTGATGCCTGGGAGAAAAAGTTATGGCACAATAAGCAAAAATGGAGTTTGGTGGGCAACTCAAAAAAAATCACAGAAAATCAAAATAATTTTTTTTCAATTTTTTTTCTCAAAGGTTATATTTTTGTCTACATGTGAAGCTTTGTTTCATTCAATTTGGACTAATAATGAGAAAGTTATGGACAATCTTAGTTTTTCGGGCAATCTAAGCATCTTCTTGGAAAAATAACTTTTAGAATTCATTCTTGAATGCAATTTTTAGAATTTTTCAAAAAAATTTGTTAAAAAGGGTTAGATTTTCTTGCTAGAACAATCTCACTGTTGGGATTATTGTGATTCAATTCCATCTAAAAACTATTAACAATTTAATTTTTTCTTCAATCTTGAACCCACTTCTACTTAACAATTTTTTAATGAGTGAAAATTAAGTGTTTTTTTTCCTAAATTTTTTTTGTAGATTCTCAACTCAACTACTTAACATAAATAAGTAGAAAATCAAAATCAGTAGTGCAAAAACTTGAACTAAAAAGATTCAAAGCCAAAAAATCTAGTGAAACAAGGTGCAAAAAAACTTGTTTCTTTCACTTTAAATGCATATATCTTGCAGTCTACACAGTTAAAGTTTCTGAAATTTCTTCCACGTATTCACATACTAGTCAAGTATAAGATCTTACAGTTGGATATGCAAAAAAAACAATTTTTAAAGTTTTTTGCTCTTCACAATAGAAATGGCAGTTTTGAGTGTAGTTTGATGGAAAAAAAGCCTCAGTCCTTTAGGGGTTAAAACCAACACAAACTTTTAAACATCAACAAATATATGTCTGTAGTTCAAAGGCTCTAGGGAGGTGCCACCGAATTGAGGAATCTCACACAAGGAGCTAGTATAGAGTCATGTGACTCTTAAAACAACGGTTGGAGGACCAAACCTCCCCAAACTTGAATTTAATTAAAGGCATAAAAACAAATGCTAAGGCTCCCAACTAACAGCATCCCCAAAATTCGGCTAGGAGGTCTTTAGGTGTTAGTATGAAACTTAGAAAACTTTAAGGAATTAAGGGTTTGGGGGACTAAACCTCCTAAAACTCTAATAATCTCAGTTTGAAGAACTAAACCAGCCAAAGAGTAATAAAACAAAAGCAATCTACTTGAAGGGACCCCCGCGTCCTTCAAGAGTATAAGCAAATGCTCAAAAAATAATGAATAGCATAAGAATGGCTCAGTGGCCTTGAATATCACACTAACAAAGTTTTGGCGGTGAACAAAAAAAAATAGGGATTTTTGCTTAAGCCGACAAAGTGTTGACGAGCGAGAAACAAAGATATAGAGGTACCGGAAACAACAAAAGAGAAGCCTTAAATACTTGTGTGAAGGCTCCCCCCCTGGTTTATCAATGGATATTTTGCTAATTCACCAAGATATTTACCTAAACTATAGAGATTTCTTCTAAACTAACCCTAAACTATCCTAAGATATTTTCTAATCTTTGTTTAATCATGGATCTTTTTAGACTTTGACTTTATTTAGCCTTTAAATTTTTTTCAAATCAAATCCACAATTTAATCCAAGATATTTCTAAAACTTACCTGATTTACCTTAAAGCATTTGAAAAAATAACCATTGATAAATTTTAGATTTTTCTAGAATCCAACCTCATTTAGTATTTGAAATCTTTTCCAAATCAAATCTTTGATTTCCCTTAGACATTTCTTAAACTACCCTAATTCACTGGTAATTACACTAAAAAAGTCAAACCTATTGCTAGATCCTCTCTATCTTTTAGGGAACAACTTAAAATCAAAAACGGATTGCACTATATTGTTCAGAAGGCCCAAATTCCCCAACACGCTTCTCCTACTTCCAGACCATTTGGGCTCGTAGAAACCACTAACAATAATTCCTAGAAAAAGTCAAAAACTCCAACTATTGGAATTTGCATTTTCCAAAGAAACTAATTAGCAAAAGTTGTTTGTAAGGTTTGTGGGAGTAAGAAAAGACCCCTTATTTGCAACATTTGGACATAAGCTCTTGGTCCACTAGTCAACCCGTATTGAAATTATAAATTTTCTTGGAGTTCGTGATTCTAGTACTTGCCAATGTCAGAATGCCTCTAAACTTGACGGGGCACTTTATTAGCACAAACAAACCTATCCTAAATTTCATTGGGATTTTATCACACTTAAGACTATTTCTAGGAATTTACCAACATATTCAAAGGCGATTGACTTCCCATAGAGTCAATTGTGTCTTTTCTGCCAATTTAAACGCTAATATTCAAAGACTCCATACCTGCCCGCAAACTAAAACTCCTCATAACTTTTGACTCGTTAATCCAAATGGAATGATTCAAAGCTTCCCACGTAGATATAAATCTAAAGAACCAATTTCAAATTTTTATTTTTTTTAAAAGTGATTTTTAAAGAAGTTTTTTGAGCTTCCCGGGCTGCTTGCCAAGCAATGAAAATCACATATCATGCAATAATTTTTTAACCATGAAGTCAAAAGTTATAAAAATTGTTGGGCCTTAAAGCTACTCCTTGGGCACATATTGTGTGAAATTTTCAAAGAAAAAACAAACAAAACTCCACTCGTAGTGAGCTACCCAAAAATCGCTATGTTGCCAAAAAACGGTGTTTGGGCATTTAGGGGTTAAAGTAAGCTAACTTGGATCTTGGAAGCATATGACCCTATCACCAAAGTAGTCACCTAAAAAGTTAGATTCTTGGACAATTAGGTGCATTCTTCATTTTTACAATTTTTGTAGAAGTGGGTCATAAAATATTTTTAAAGCACCTAGAATCAACTAAACCTTGTAAAAAAGACAAAAAAGAAATCCAGACTTCTACATAGAAGTATGTAATAGTTATAAGACAAAGTGAATTTTTTGCCTACCATCCATGTTGTTCATGTGGCATTGTTTGTAAGATGATAACACCAATTGATACTATTTTTTATTATATATTTCTATTTGTGTTTCATAGTTTACTATAACAAAAAAAAAAAAGCAAATCCCTAGCCTTCACTTGGATGGATTTGGTGAAATGCAATAAATTAAAAGATCCTATATTTTTGTCACACAAATCTAAGGCAAGTTTGGGGTTTGCGATAGATCACTTAAAAAACTTGTTGTTGTAAAATGATAGTCGGAATTGTTGGCCAACAAAATTTCAAAGGAGGCTTGTAAAAAAGAAGGGAAGGCAAGTTCACAACTATTAGAAAATTGTTTTTAACATTGGACTTGAACTTTTTAGTTGCTTTTAGTTTGACAACAATTAAAAGCTATTCCTAAAAATCTAGTTTCTGCCTACCAAAATAGAAGTGAATGCATCATGAAACTTGGCAAAGGCAATACTTTGAAATACTTTGAAACTCATTTCTGATTCCTGTTTGGAAATCTGTTGTTAGTCCTTAGCATCCTCAATTAGGTAAAGTCGTTTTATTTTATTTTTATATATAGCTCATGTTGTAGTGATCAACCATAACATTTAGTAGCATTATTAGTCGGTGACTTGGCTCTACTGTGTTGGTTGTAGAATATTCCACATTCAAAAGTACTTCATCAGGTGGAGGATGGAGAAGAAAGGGAGTGGGCATGAAGACTGTTGGGTGTGAAATATTCTACACTTCCATTGTAAAACCAAGGCAGTGCCAACCAATGCTAGTGAATGTTATGACTATCAGATAAGAATGCCTAAGTGTTCTCACTATTTTTGTCCATATTGCTCCAGATACATTACATATTTTACTGTAATTAAAAATATTTGACAAATGTTTGACCTAGAGTAGTAGATACAAATGAAATTGACAAAAAAGTTGTCCCCAAAACCATGATTATCCCTTTTAACCTTGTCAATAGGGATAATCATAGCTTCTCCACTGCCCAAAACTTCTTCTGCGAATTGGGATGTGACGGCTCCCAATTAGGTTTGTGTGGCCTATTTGATGTGGAAGATACTTATCTTGCGAAAGCTTTGCAGAGTTCATTATTGTCCTGAGGAGGTGGACTTTGGGCGTGGCGAGGTCTTCGCTAGCAAATGTTTTCGTCTCACGCTCTTTGTTTTAGCCTGCACTTCTCGTGACATTTGTGATTTTGCAAGTTGTCTTGTGTATTTTTAGCTCAGGTGAACCCATTCTTTAGCGAAATCCTCGAGACAACACAAAAGGGGTGTAACATCTTCTTCAGCAATTCTAGATCCTGATTGGACCCGAGTTTCTTTGCTCAGCTGCTCATTCTTCAACGAAATCTTGATTTAGGAGAAGGTGTGACTACCATATCAGGTTTTGGCGGCAACCGCCAAAAACAGTTCCGCTGGTTCTCACTGGGTAAAGAGGAGTTGCACCTGAGTAGTTGTTCTGCTTTCGTCCACCCCGACACCCGGGACATCCGGAAACAGTTGCTAGTAATTTGGGGGTTATCGAGTGGAGGTGTGCTCTGTGAAGAGGTCGACATTACTAAGTTTAACGGCGGGAGTCGGGGAGTGTAAACGGCGGGAGTGTCACATTCTATTTCGAAACGCAAAACACCGCATTTCATGCTACAGAAGACTACTTCATGCAGACATCACAACAAGGGACTTCAATGGCCATTTCAAAAGCACATTCCGAAAGTCAGAATCTTATCAAGTAGCGTAAACTTGGAACGTGGTAGTATCTAAATATTTGAATAGCAGTCCCAAATGAGATCTTCATAGCCAACTCAAGTTGCAACAAACACAGCTAAATGTGCTACAAACTCAAATTAAACACTACTGTGGTATCCACATTTCTTGTAGCTGAAAAAATAATCAGAACTTTTGCAAGTTTTGCCACATTTGTGAACACTGTCTCCCATCGAATCTTCTAAGAACCACTCCAGGCCGGCATTGTGTCTCAAACGAACACAAGCAGCCCGATTTCTAAGCATTGGCAAAGAATCACGTGAAGAATCATCAAACTATAATACTCGTGCTGGTTTCCTAAAGCTTGTAATACGTTAGTCTAAATCCAACATTACACCCCCAACTGCTCGTCCTACACGGCTAGAAATGGGGAACTTCAGGGCGAAAAACTAGGAATCATTTGGGCCAGATGCCGGAAGTTTGGGGACTTTTGTGTGCAGGATCACTTGGACATCCTCAAGAGGCGGACGGGATACAGAGCCGCGCACGACGCCAGGATGGCGAATGCGAAGAACGACATGACGATGGACGCCTGCGCTTTCCGACAAAATCCAGGCAGACTTCCACAGTAATCGCCGTCTTGCAAATGGGCTTGCGCGGTGGCGGCTGCTGCAGCTGCTGCGATCAGCGCGTAAGCCAGCACCGAGTCGAAGATGAAGGTGAGCAAGCTCCCACCGGCTGCTGCGGAAGAAATGAATGTGCCAGTCCTTGACACCTGCACCACGCACAGCACCAGCTGCACTATGGAATAGAAGCACACGATGGCGTCCAAGCTCACCAAGCCCCTGCACCATAACAAACCCCCATAACCCACGTTACTTCAACCCCGTCGCTATTCGGAAAAAAAAAAAGCTGCATCCCGGCCTAGTCCAGCTTATAAAACAAGGGGGCAATCGATAGACAAGCCAGTGCAACCCCAGATGTGGCCTTGTGCTTACGCGAAAGCCTTGACGTCGGAGAACTTGACGGTCGACGTGTAGAAAGTCGTGGTGTACACCCCATAGTAGGCATCGTATATCGTCTGCTTGTTCGCCGCCATCACACTTAACCCAATGAGCGTGAACACCACCAACGCACTCCGTAACGTCACAGTCAAGACCCCAAACATCCGGGAGTCTTTCCCGACGTGCGAAGGCGACGGATTGTACATGGCTGGCGTCGTCCCAGCCTCCACCCCCGAGCCGACCGGTACACCATTCGCCCTCGTCTTCTGGAAGTCTCGCCCGTTGTCAAAAACCTCCGAATTCCAAGCACCCCCGTCCATTTCGACTGAAACCAAACTCCCCCTTTTCCTTTCCTTCCTGCAAACCACAATGCAACCACTCCACACTCACCCCTTGAACTCCACTGAGCTTCCAACACAAAACTGCGGTGAGCGCAAGTCAGAAACACGCACTGATTCCGAAGTTATTGAACTCCTGCAGTCACTTTAAACTCCAACTCCAAAGCTGGCTTGTCACAGGAGCTTGACACAGGAGCTTGATAGTTTCAAAGCTGTACTTACTTGGAGAGTTGACTGTTGCAGAAATGATATGGTAGCTAGCGGTGCCTTGAGTTATAGCCGAGACTGCAAAGGTGGCCGGAGAAGCGGCACTGTACAGTACTGTACTTACATGTACAGTGCTGGGGGTGTAGAAAATACAGTGGATCGATAGTCGCAGGGCCACTTGCGGGTTGTCAATTTGTCATTCCACGTTGTCGATGTCCTCGACAACCACTCGATGACTCAAGTTGTCCCTTGCAACAACCAAAAATTAATGAAGGTTGTCACTTGGACAACCAAAATTACTTTAACCATACAAGGACATGAAGGCCCATTGCTGTTGTGTCGTATTCTTTATACTTGGTGGTATTTGATCAAAAAACATTGACTAAACACTTTTTAGTTCAAAGTAGATTAATGATTATGATAGAACATAAATAACAATGTATTACAATTGATATATTAAACCACAAGTGAAGAGTTATAAGGCTAAATATAGGCCGTATAGAAGGACCCCAAGGGTCTTTCAAGGGTACGCCAAGGATGTTTTGGGTCCTTTGGATGGTCAACCAAGCTTTGTGCATATTGAAGAATGCCCATCATTTGTTTGCAACAATATTGATGCTATAGCCACATCTGTGAATTAACCCCTAACTACCTCACCAACCATATATGGTTTCTCCAAAATTTCAGGCTTGTTCTGGTGTGGGCAAGTTAAATTCCTTTTACCATTTAAAAAAAATTATGGACAGTATGGAAGGTTAATTATTGGAAGCTTTGATTTTTCATTGAAAAAGATAAATATTTGATTTTTGACAGGTCTAGTCAAAGGCATATATGTACCATTAGTGGAAGTGTACATCTTGTAAATTTTATTTAATTTCCCAGCTTTGAGCAAAGCTAGCCAATTTCACTTAATTGAGATCTCAAAAATTGTACTCATCCATTTGCTTTGAAAATGGTTCCAATGGAAAGAGTAGAATGTTTTTTAGAATTTTTTGCAAATTATTGATTTGGAGTTTAGTATTTGCAATTTCTAATAATAATAAAAAAATTGCAGTTCAACAATTGCAAGGTGGATTGTGTAATGAGTTTGATAGCTCTTCATTTGAACTTAAGGTTTTTGGAAGTGCAATTTAGTAAGCTAACACAATTTCTAGTTGTTCATGTCACCTGCAATCCCAGAAACCTTTATATTCAAATTTCTCAAACATTGTAGGTAGAAGGCTAGAGTCAACATACAAAAAATTGAATATGTACAATTCTCTTGTTATAATCTCACAATTCCTGTACAATTTTACATTCAAATCTCATATGCCCACTAGTAACTAAGCAAGCTCTTTAAACATCTATATGGTTAGATTTTGAAAAAAAAAACAATTTGCTTTCTTGAGAATAACTATAAGCCCATACTCTTTTTTCTTGGGAAAAACACACTATTTGGAAAGGCTTTAGCACGTAGGGGTTAACCCCTAAAGGTTTTGACTATATTTTCACCAAAAACACTCCAAAACTACCATTTCTAGTAGAAATACCAAATTTTAGAAAAAAAACATTTTTGGACACAAGTGATCAAAGGATCTTCTAGAATGCTGGTTTGAGAAGATGTAGAAAAAAAATTCAGAACTTTCCACTATGTAAATTGCAAGATCTTAGATTCTTAGGGTTTGAATTGACAAAAACCCTTTTTTTGGCTTGCAAAAAAACGAGGAGCTGCACTTTGGAGGTCACATTTGTATGAAAAAATGTCTAAAATGGTGGTGCTTCTTTGAATTCATTCTTCAAGGCAAGTTGGTTGCATGCTTGAAATTTTTTAGATAATTTGAAATTATACAATATATAAGAAAAAAATGGTAAGTACAAAGAAGTAGAGAATGATTCAAAACACTACATTGTTAATAATTTAGTTATGGAATTGGAAAATGCCAATCCCAATGGTTGTAATGTTGTAACAAACAATCTCAATCTTACAATTTTATTTTTTTCAAATAATATTGAAAATTGAATTAAATAAAGAACTTCAAAGTTTATTTTAGAATAGAGGATCTATAACTACCCACAAACTAAAAATCCTCATAACTTTCATCTTCTTAATCAAAATGGAATTATTCAAAGTTTTGCACGTATATACATAAATCATGAAAACAAATTTCAATTTTTTTTATTCTTGAAAAAGTGATTTAAAAAAAATTGAGTTCCTCGCCGATGAATGAAAATTAATTATCATACAATAAATTTTTAACTATATAATCAAAAGTTATGAAAATTGTTGGGCCTTAAAGCTATTCCTTGAGCACATGTTGTTTGAAAATTTCAAAGAAAAATAGATTTGTAGTGAACTGCTCCAATTGCTAAGTTGCCAAAAAAATGCAATTTGGTCCTTTAGTGGTTAAATTCAAGACATTTTAGTTGTTTTTAAATTGATTTTACATGTAGTAGTTTACTAAAAAAAATACTACACTATTGAATGTATTCAATACTTTGAGCCTTTTTTCCTTAAAACTTGATTTTGGCATTTAAAACAATTTCTTTTGCTTTTGAGCAAAACTGACAAAATCAGAAGCTTTTGAAGTGCAACTTCTATTAAATTTGAAAATTTTGAATTTAAAAAAAAAATAATAAAGTTTGAAGTTGAAGATCTATAAGACTATATGGACAGACATAGAAATTTTCATTATACTACAATGTTCTACACTATGATGAACTTCTATTTTGAAAATTTTAAATTTTTTGAACATAATTAGTATTCCTCCATCTCCAAATAATTTTTCTATTCCCTTTAATTTTATTGTCCCAAAATGTTCTTTTGATTGCACATTGTGATGGATTGAGAAACCTTGGAGGAAGGAGGTTGATGACAGTAAGATCTAAGAGTGACTGCAATAGGAATGAATGAAGCAAGGAAAGATTGAAGCCCAAGCAAAGATTCAAACCTAGGAAGATCATTTTGGAATGGAGGGAGTCTTTGAAATGAATTTTCTTCATTTTTTTCTTCAAAAATTCATTATAGTTTGAAAAATTTATGACAAATATCAGACATGTGATTTCATCTCTAAAAAATAAATTTAAAAAACTCACTTATAAATGGAGATGGGGAATACAAATTGAAGGACTTTCAAATTTCACTATATTGTCATAGACTCCATCCTTAATGGATAATCTATGAACTTGAAATTGACAAATACACAAAAAAATGCCAAAAATCAACAGTCTATAAGAAAAGGGCTATTAATCAAATTCTATTCATTTTTTATAATTTATAACAAGAGGGTCTTATTATTGACTAAATGAGTCACTTATAAAAAATTTGGGGTCTAAGGAATATGTATGTGAAAACAAAGCCTACAAGGTAAAACAAAATGTTTTTTAAAAAATTGCCTGACTTTTGGCAATGTGACATTATCATGCTTTTGAGCCCCATAACTCAAGTTTTGACTACATAGAGGTTTAAGGACATGATATGTGAATAGAACCTTATGTTAAAAGATATATGCAAATTTTCAAAACAAAATGATGTTGTACTCTACTTACCTAAGTTGAGGCCCAAAACAAAAATTGCATTTTTATTCTCCAATTGTCGGATCTACTTAAAAAATTTGATTCCCTAAAAATTTGTTTGTTTTCCTAATTTCAAAAAATAGTATGAGAAACTAACTAACTAACTAACTAACTAACTAACTAACTGATAATTTATTTAGATGTCCAAATTTTTCAAAAACCATTTCAGCTTGCAAGGAGCTTTGGGGGTTAAGTTGTCTACTTGTAAGCCACTATTTGTTTATGGTAGCTAAGCAAATGTGACGGATTTGGATTAGGGCTTTGGAATAAGGTGTGGCAATGCTTTGATGGATGATGATGAATTATGAATTTGGTGAATTAGGTGATGACACTACCTAGATGAAATCCTTTCAACACATTTTAGAATAATGAAGATGATCATGGAGTGATTCTACCTACAATGGTACATTTTCAGGGTTTACAATCATATTAGAGCATTGCCTCATATAGAAAATTTAAGAGGTGACACTTCTTTATTTTGATACAAAATAATTGCAAAGGTAGATATTACCTAGGTTATGGCAATGTTGAATGTATTTACAAATAAGAGATTACACTTGCAACAATTCAATTTTGATTCAACCCTCTTTGCTTCCATAATCTAATAATTCTTTACAAGATTGTTCAATGACAGCTCCAAACAATTATTGAACACTTGTGTATTCTAATTAGATATTTTTAATACCCATTGATTAAATTGGGATTGGAGTTTCAAGGTAAAACAAACATGGTTTGGATTTTTGCGTTAGTTTAAAAATGTACCAAGTTTGGATGATTTATTCTTCATGTATTGACTTTATTGGATGGTATCCTTTCATGACAAAATAGTAAAAAGTTTTATTACTGAATTCCATCTAGCATAGCTTCTTGTGAGAGAGGCTTATTGACTCAACTTCATATCAAATCATTATCACCAAGTAATTCAAATCTTAAAACTTTATAAGTACAAAACTTTAATGGCCAATTTTACAATTTATTCCATAACTTTTGAAGAAATATGAGTCAAATGGTATAATATGAGAACGTCATATGTTTATTGTATTGATTGATTATTGCAAGTCATTCACTTGCAAAGTACAAAATAGACACACCTATGCACTTAGATAGTTTAGTTTATAATGTTTATTGCATTTGGTGCCTGGGTGCAAAAGTTATACCACAATAAGCCCAAAGTTGAACCCAATGGGCAACCCAAAAAAAATCACAGAAACTCAAAATAAAACTTTTAAATACTTTTCCGTGAAATATAATATCATTGTCTACATGTGAAGCTTTTATTCATTCAATTTGAACTAGTGATGACAAAGTTATGGACAATCTTGTTTTTTCCGGCAATCTAAGTGTTTTCTTGAAAAAATAATCTATAGGATTCATTTTTGAATGCAGCCTTTATAATTTTTTTTAAAAACATTGTTTGATAGGGTCAAGTTTACTTGCTAGAACAATCTCATTGTTGAAATTATTGTGTTTCAAATCCATCTTAGAGCTATCAATGATTTAGTTTTTCATTCAATCTTGGACATACTTCTACTTATCAATTTAAAAAAAAATGAAAATCAAGTTTAAAAAAAAAAAAAAAAATCCTAGACTTTCAATTCAAATCTTTAATATAATTTTTTTTAAATTCAGAGTCCGTAGTGCAAAAAAATCTACAAACAGTGGTCAAAGTCATCTTGAACAAAGTCTAAATAAATTTTCAAGTTTTCTTTAAACTTCAAATGCTCATATCTTCCAATCTATACGGTCAAACTTCATAAAATTTTTACCACATGATCAAAAACAAATTAAGTACAAGATCCTATGGTTAGATTTTTAAAACAATATATCTTTTGTTTCCCTGGGTAAATGCAACAAAAGTGTCAATTTTGAGTGATATTTGATTTTTTTTAAATGGTCTTGGGACTTCAAGGGTTAAAATAGTTTAAGTTGAACTTGCTATCTCAAAACAGTAGTGTGCGAATTGCCTTGAATTGATGAATTGCCTTCAACTTAGTATTTGAACTGAGTTGTAATTTTATTTGTCGGTTTTTTAAGCGATTGCTTTTGCAAACTTAAAGAAAATGACCGCTATGCCCAAAAAAAAAATTACTAAATTAAATGACTAAATTTAGGTGATATGTTTGCACCTGGTGTTAAAAAGTGTTGTTACTGAAGATCTTAGGAACAAATTTAAACCTACTTCTGGACTGGATTCACATTGCAAGCATCACCATTAAGATAGGCATCCCAAATGCGCCACTGACCTTAAAGCGCCATCTTCAGTGTGTGTACATCTCCAAAATCAATTATGTACTTTTGTGAAAGTGAATGCTTTTAGAACCAAACTTTGTTCCTTCATAACTTTTGCATACAGTATCCAAATGTTGCGTTCTTTAGTACGTTGGAACCTCCTTTCCCTTGCCAATAAGAATATATAAGAATTTGAACAGTCTAATAGTAGTAATTAGGCACAGTAGCAATTAGTGGCGGTTTTGGGATACCTACCTTAGCAACGAGTGCGAACATACCTTAGTTGGCAACAACCAAATGACCATGGAGAACCACCGAATGCCATGTGAAAAGAAGGGCAAAAAGCTGACTGAGGCGCCCCATAAACTCCCGGCGCCAGCCAAGCCGCAACTGCGCGTCTGCGCCCGTACTCTTCGTTTGGTGGCGTAGTGGACGCTGACTTTGTGAGGCCGTAACTCATTGGCCGTAACTTCAGAGGCGCTTCGGTCGGTTAGCGTGTGTCGACGACGACTATTTCCGGAATTTCTCAATTGGCTGTGTTTGAAGTCAGTTTTGGGGGGAGCCAATGAGGGTGGACTCTCTTTGGATTGGATTGGAAGGAAGGAATCCAGCGTCGGTAAGGTAATTAGTGACCCGGATGCAGGGGACGGACTCCCACGGATTTGATTTGTCGTAGCACTAATTTATCAAAGTCACACTATTCTGAAAATACCTCAAGTGAAGGTCAAATATCCTAAGTGAAAGTCAGATTCAACATGAATTAAAGGTATGTTTGCACTTGGTATTAGGGGTGATGTTTGGAATGTGAATCCGGTCCAGAAGTAGGTCTAAATTCATTCCTCAGACACTCAATAACAACACCTTTAACACCAAGGACGAACATACCTTAACCCCTAAAGGACTAGCATGCTATTTTTAGCAACATAGAAATTTTAGGCAGGTACGTGTGACTAGAGATTTCCATATTTTTAGGCTGAATTTTACATAGAAGAAGGGGACGAGGAATATCTTTCATATGCACTAAATTTCATGACATTTGGAAGTAGGAGTAAAAAGTTATGGCCTAATATGTTACTTTTTTTCGTAACTGGGCAGTGCAAGCAGATCAGGAAAAAAACACTTTTTTGAAAAACAAAAATTTGAAATTGGTTTTCAAGATTTTATATATGCGTGGTAAGCTTTGAACCGTTCCATTTTGATCAATGAGTCAAAATTTATGAGGAATTTTAGTTTGCGGATAGTTATGGATTTTTTATTCTAAAATGAACTTTGAAGTTGTTTATTTCACTCAATTTTCAATATTTTTTGAAAAAAATAAAATCACAAGATGTAAATTGTTTATTACAACATTACAACCATTGGGATTGACATTTTCTTATTCTATAATTAAATTCTCAACAATTTTGTATTTTGAATCATTCTCTATTTCTTCCTATTACTATTTTTTTCCTCTATGTTGTACAATTCCAAATGATTTGAAAAAATTTAAACATGTAGCCAACTTCTTTAGGAAAAAGAATTCAAAGAAGCACCACCATTTTGGACTGATTTTTTCACAGAAAAGTGAGCTCGTGAAGTGCAACTGACCTATTTTTTGCTGGGCCAAAAAAATGATTTAATGAATTTGAATGTTTATATCTTGCAATCTACGGGGTGGAAATTTCTGAAATTTTTATCACGTGTTCTGAAGTCAGCATACTACAAGATCCTATAGTTACATGTGTCAAAAAAAAGTTTTTTTTCAAAAATTTGGTATTTGTATTAAAATGACAATTTTTGAATGTTTTTGATGAAAACTTAATCATCGAACTTTAGGGGTTAAAAATGCCCGGTACTTTGTGGACCTCATGGAATGTCTTGACCTAGACCCTAGAGCCCATAAATAAAAAACCCGGAGTAACAGTTTTTTTATTTTTATGACAGTAAAGCTTAGTATTCGAAAATGCCGACATCCTCGACAGGTCACGTCTCTCTTTTTCTTATCCTTTCTTTTTCTTATCCTTTCTTTTTCTTTTCCTTCTTTCTTTCCGGCTTGTCCATTTTGATCGGTAAAAAGTTCACGCTGCAAAGCCAAGATAAGGCGTTGACTAAACCGGTCTAGTCCAGTGGGGCCTGTGATTCTGCCGAAATGCAAGCACCGCTTGGAATTGACCTTGAATTTATGCACTACACAAAATAGTGAAATTAGGTTGCCTTAACAATTAGGTTGCCTTACATCATGAAAGTTACTTTACAAGCCATTAACCCTTAAAGGACCGGAGGGGTGTCTTGATTTCCAAAATTGCAAAGATCTATTATAAAATGCAACTTAGAAGAATATTTTAATGATGACTTTCAAACAATAGTTGTAAAATGCTATTTATAGATCACATCTATACAGTTAGATCAACAAAAACACATACTAGTGTTTTTCAATAAAATTTGAAGCCAGAAATTGGAAATCCTTCTAAAATCAATTGTAGATTGAATATTTATGATTTTTAAAATATTTTTTTTTTCTATAAGTTTAAAATACTGAGTTCTAATTATCGTGATTTTTGAATATTTTGATTTGATTTTTTGATTCAAGTCATTTTTGAAGGGTCATTTTTTGAACTGAAAAAGTTACTTTTTGATGCTAGACCTCCTGATATCTTTTGAATTATAGAATACTTGCAAAGCAAAATCTTCATAATCTGAACCATGCAAATGTTAAAGAACTAATATAAGAATCTTGAAAAAAAAATTGATGGATGAAAAAACGCATTTCGGTGAGTTTGGGACGTGTTTCCATTCATTCATTGTTCAAAATCTGACTCATGGTCCTTTAGGGGTTAAAGTCAACAAAATTTTCTAAAAATATTTTCTTTTGTACACATGGAGGTTCATGAGTCCCAATTACAAAAATATCTAATTCAAAAGTAGTGCATTCTTGTACAATAACTAAAAATATTTATTTAGTGTCGAATGTCGAGAAATTAGTGTGGGGCAACCTAATTTCACTATTTTCTGTAGATAGATTTCTTTTAGTTTTTCATATTTCAGTTATTATAATTATAAAAAAATTATAAAAATTTATTGCAAAAAATAACAAACAAGTACACCCCAGCCTTCAGGCAATTCCGACTTATGAAGGATGATGGTGTAAGGTGGGTATACCCAAAATCACACCCTGCCTAAAACTGCCATCATCAATATGTGTACATCTTCAAAATTAACATGTACATACGGTGAAGAAACGATTTTAGAACATTTATTAGAAGAAACTTAGATCCTTCATTATTTTTCCATATAGCATCCAAATGTTGTGTTCTTTGGTGCGTTGAAACCTTCTTTCTATTTTTTCCCTTGAAATACATGGACAATTTTCATTGCAAAAAAGGAAACTATACATCAAACCTAAGGACCAAGTCCTTGGTGGAAATTCTACATTTTTCACAACTATTTTAACTTTTTAAAAGGAAGCTAAGAACCAAGAGCCAATATGTGTTGAAACCTCCTTTCACTTGCCAACAAGAAAATATGAAAGTTTAACCTACAAAATAATAGTTTTTAGACACAAAAGCAAAAGGTGTCGGTTTTGGGGGTACCTACCTTAATATTTATATCATATGCGATGGAACACTTACCCAGAGAGTTATTTATTTATTGTAAGGAAATAAAGGGAAATACGTTGTTTTATCAGAAACTGATGTAGTAGAGATCATCATTGTAGAGAGAAAGAAAACAAAGTTTCAAAGTGTACTAATGAACCACTTTTTTTTTTTTTGAACAAATGGGAGACCCATTGCATTAAAAGAAACCAAAGAACAACAACCAAGCCTCAGCAGCTGGACAATGAGAGCCACAAAAGAACCAGCCCACGGAGAGAACCACAAAGCCACTAGAAGAAAGAGCACTCTGGAGAGCAAACCTTGTTCCAGAACACTTCTTTATCTCCCCTCCTACTAACCAGGACAAGGGATTGAAGCCAAACATGCTCAAACCTATTGTGGAACCTATCAAACGTAGGGATGATGTCGAGCTCCACAATGAGCCTTAATCTGCGCCGCTCGACCCGCATCTAAGAGTGCTTCCCATAGAGCTTGTTGCCCATTAGCTCGAGGCCAAGAAGCATTGGCAAACACCTTACTATTCCTTGAAATCCATATAATCCACAATACTTGACCTCGAAGCAGAGTTCATATGGTCCTAAGGTCATATAATCTAAGTGGAAACTTAGTGCCGAAGATACATTGGGTTGAATTAAACCGACTGTGAGGTCCTATAACTGGTTGTTCCCCCCGTATATGATCACTAGAAGAAACCAATGTTTTTTTTGGTATCAAAAATTTGCTTCCGGATGTTGTAATTGATGTCAACTGATGTCAACATTGATGTCCAAAAAATCTTGTCAAAGTTGATGTTGTAAAAACATCCCGCATGACAGCGTAACATCAGATGTTTAGCATCTAATGTCCACAAGGACATTGGTTTTGCACTCAAGGAAATCGTGCCATGTGGCTGCCAAATCTGCGCCACGTAAGCGCCACGTGGGCGAGGAGAGCCACGTAGGATTTTTTTCATCCAGCCCGTTTGTGATGTGGCACATGCTGTGGCAGCTAACATGGACGAGAAAAAAGTGACGTGGCAACCAATGAGGATGATGTGGCATGCCTAGTCATCACACTTTAACGCCGTCTTAAAATTTTTATATATTTTTTTGAGATGTTAATTTAGACGTCCAGACATTTTTTTAAACATCAATTGGTGCATACTGTACCAATAGGGCAGGATCAACAAAAAATAATATTTAAAAGAAAGTAAAAACAAATAAACAAAAAAAATTGTCAAAATCAACAAGAGTTAAAGATAATTTACCATCTACCATCAAAAGAATTTTTGATGGCAAAGTTAAGGAATTACCTCATTGATAGATAGTAAGAATGAAGGATGGAGGGGATGTATATATAGTAAAATCTATTGTCCGTCCATAGTCAGACAAAAGATATGGGATAATTTGAAGATGGAAACTTGACTGCTAGACATTGGACGTTGTTTCAAGCATGTGGATGTTGTTTCAAACATTTGGACATTATTTCAGACATTCTACTTTGAGCACAGTTTTTGCTTTACATATACCATATGGTTTGTTTTACTTCCTACCCCCCTACTTGTATAAAGAGCTTATGTTTTCATCCATGGTGTACATCCATCCCTTTTTTTTTTGCAAAGCATGCCATGTGGCTGCCCTTCTCCTAAATTTTTCACATTTGGTCAATGTTTTACCACAACCCACACTAATTTTTATAGACTTATCCTAAGTCAAAATGCATTTGCTTGCTGACGTGGCAGTACTGTATTTTTTTGATGTTAAAAAAAACATCACTATGTTTGAGTTGATGTCAAATAAAACATAAATGTCAATGACAACATCAATGTATTTCGACAGTAATTTACTAGTGTTCTTTGCGACATCCATGGAAATTGCCTTCTTGGGCCATTAACACTCTAACATCATGATGTCTACAAAAACACCACATGTCAAGAGGCTGACATCAAAAAAAACCCGGGTTTCTTCTAGTGGATAGAGAATCGATTGTGCATACTCCCAAATATCCTGAGCTTGAAAACATTGGTAGAACCTGTGTATCGGAGTTTTCTCAACATTGTCTATACAACAATTACACCTAACGTCAATAACAGGGTTGATACGTGCTCTCCACAAATGGACCGCCACCGCGTTGTGCCATACGGACCACATAAACGCTGCTTCTTTATGAGATTTGGATAGGTGCCACAGATCTCTCCAGTTAGGTAAGAAGTTAAGAGGAAGCTGGCCCGGCCATTTGGAAGGAATGGAGCGCTTGAGTTGACATTGCTTGGTAAGACTAATGAACCACTTGAGCTCAGTGGGGGGTTTTGAGCGATTTTTTGCTCAAAAGTGATAAAAAAATTTCCAGGGAATATTTGGCAAAATATTCTTGCTTTTCAGTGGATGAAATTGCGTGTTTGCTATCAAATCTTGGAACGGTATTGCTCGAATTTGGATGAATGTACATCATTTTGGATGAACAAATGAAATTTCATTTACAGATTGCAAGTTTAATCC
Source organism: Pseudisothecium myosuroides (assembly GCA_951799445.1). NCBI lineage: Eukaryota > Viridiplantae > Streptophyta > Bryopsida > Hypnales > Lembophyllaceae > Pseudisothecium > Pseudisothecium myosuroides. The sequence continues at coordinate 21,286,250 of OX637289.1, forward strand.
ATTTCTAAGGATGTAAATAGCTTCATCATCCTAGAGATTATCACTTTCTATATTGCCTAAATTAAATGGACCCCCCCTACTTGAGCTACCCACCCTTGCAAAATATGCAATCTATTAGATATAACAATTTATTGCTAAAAACATGTTGATCTAATTTGAGAAGCTCTAATTAAGCCACATATTCTACTTGTATAGTGTTGTATTTGAGCATGATAAGGGCATCTTCAATGCAAGTATGCAACCACTACATGTGGTCATTCCAAGGTCTATTTGGCGTGTCCATTTCTAGTACTTGAAAGAATACAAGTATGTTTCTCTCCAAAAAATAACTTTTCTATTTCAAAAATTGACCTTTCAAAAATAAACTCTCAGTGAGTTAATTAAATTTTCTTAAATCACCATAAAAAACTTCAAATTTTGAACTTGGAGGAAGAAACTATTATGAAAATTACAAATATCCAATCTACAATTAATTTTTAAAGGAATTTTTATTTTCTGGTCTTAAAAAAAATTTATCAACAAATATTGATTATTGTAGTAATAGATCCAATTTGTATGAATATGATCTATGGACCATATTTTACATCTTTTGTTTGGAAGTCACTTTTAAAACATTCTCTTGGATTGCATTTTATATTTGATCTCTCACTAGCATGGCCCCCCTTGCACTCAACTTTTAGTTAACCTCTGAAGTATTGTACAATTGTCCATTCAACAAACAAATGAATGTTTGGATATTGGATCCTAAAAAGTCAATTTTGAACTAATGTTTCTAAAAATTTGACCAAAAGTGCATACTCTAACCACCTTTGCGAGAAAAAAAAATTTGATGCCCAAGTAAAAAATTATGTTGCCCAAAAAAATTGGGACAATTTGGGCATCTTTAAGGCATCTTTTGTTGAACCCTTATGGACTTTTGAAATTTGGCATGTATGTAATTAATATGATATGACATGAAATTGCATGAAAAAAATTAGTTCTCTAATTACATTCTAAGAGGAGTCAAACTTTGTTAGATATGTCGGGGCACTTCAAGAAAAAACATTTTCTTCTAACTTCAAGCCTTGTAATCTTGTAATTAGTGAAGTCAACAAATTTCCACATATTCAAATCTTTGGCTCTATACTTTTAGTGTTTGTATTTCAAAAAAGAAAATTCTATTGTGCACAAGAAATCATCAAAAAATGGCAAGAGTATTGCTATATCCTTTAGGGCTTAATCATCTTCAATATTACTCACTATAAAGTGGTTACAAGAAAAAGAACTAGCCCTTCATCAATTTTGTGTCACTTATATTTACATCACATATACAATGTCATGTATGTATGTATGTGATAATGTGCATATATAGAAAATTACTTGTAATCAATGTAAGTAATTTTGACAATCCCTTACATTATCATGCAATTTTCTCGTTTTTATAATATTTATATAGGACAAGTCTATTGAAATTTTATGGAGTTTTATTTGTTTTCATTTTTAAAAAACTCTAAAAATTAAATTAATCACAAGAGAAAACAAATATTTACAAGTTCATACTATTATTTGCAGTATTTTATATCTAAAAATATTTCTTGAAAAAAACCAAGCTTATGAGTGTTTCTTGAAATACACAATCATCAATAAAAATAAGTGTCTAAGGAGTGGAAGAAGAAAAGATAAACTATGTGATTTCTTGTTATCTAATTATGTTTGTGTAGACTTTGGTTGACAACAATGTGTGTGAAATCATCTTGGGGAGTTGCTCTCACTCAAATCCTCTTGTTTTCTGTTGGTCTTGTACAAAACAATATAAATTTTAATCACCAAAAAATGAAGTGGCTGGTTGTCAACAACAAGGATATAGGACTTTTTGAGGTTTAGAAAGCAATATTTTGTTGTACTCGGGGATTACCCAATTTTTAAAATAAAAGTCAACTATAAAATCCTAATAGATTTATATAATTAAAATAGCATAAAGGTGTGTCTTCATTGTGCTATTGATTGCCACATAAGTGATATGATAAAATCCAAAAGAATATATAGGCAATTTCATTAAAATGGTGATAATATTTTTGAATGGCATGAAAATAGTCCAAAACGCCCGTTTTGAAATGTATACTGGTCCTAAATTGTAAAAATGGCACACCGTCAAAGTGGCAGTTGGAATACCGCCATTTTAATGAAATTGTCCATATATGTTGATGTGAAGCGGTCTTGAATATGAACCTCTACCTTACATTTGAGCGGATTGGAAACCCGTCACTAGGGGCTCTTATATTGGTGACATTGTTTCAAAAGGGTGAAAACTTTCTTCACCTTGTGGAACATTCACTATACTAATTGTTAAAAGTGAGATGATAAAAAAATTGAATTTATATTTGGAATGAAGATTCTAATTGGTTGTTAAGAATGGTTGTAAAATACAAAATTGTCCACTACAAAATAAGGGGCATATTTTTACCTTTATCCACCAAGGTAGCAAAATTAGAGATTTGCACCTCACTTTTTTAAATTCAGTGAGGCTAGTAAGGTATGGGCACTCAAAAAGACATTTTTTTTGTTCCTACTATCTTAGTGGTTGAATAACAAGAAATTTGATGAGATGATTACTAAATGTAAGAAAAATGCAATACAAATAATTTTGTAATTTTTAAGGACGCAGGTAATATTTTATAAATTTTCAAAGTTGAGAATACATGTTTTCCTACACATAGCACTAGATTCACATTGAATGAACATCCTCGCAGCATGAAATGTCTGAACAATCATTTGCTGCTTCAAAAAACTCATTGTTTTAAAAAAAAATTGTGGTACATTTGATCAATCCTACTAGTACATGTAACAATAATCTACCAAAGTTATACTAATCTCAATTACTGTCGGTTGAAATATAATACCTCAATTACTGTAGGTTGAAATATAATACCTCAATTACTGTAGGTTGAAATATAATACCGCAGAATGAGGGCGCCAAACGAGGAATTTTCGTTGGTTGGCGTGCCGTCATTTTGATTGAAGAGTCATGGCCCCACGGCAACACTCGCAAAGTGGCCAAAAGGTGGACCATACTTATTATTTTATTGTTTCAAGAAGAATCCCTTTGACTTTTGAAGAGAAGCTTTCAAAAGGTGGGATTCAAAAGATTATTTTATAGCTTGGTGAGCCGCGTTCAAGAGTCTCCATTGCCCGTGCCTTCTTCATTTTTGGAAGTGGCCGGGCATATTTTTGCCCTTGGCGAGCGTGCCGTGGGGCAATTTTTAAGCCACGGCCCGCCCATTGCGCGTGTTCAGTGCCTTTGGCGAGTAGCCGTGGCAATGCTCTTAGGAGTTGAAGAAAGAGAGGTGTTACAGTAACCTTATTTATTACAGTACGAGAGGGAAGAGGTGCCACTAGGGTACTGTAGTCCGGTGCCACTCAGCAACCAAGTGGGATGCCCGAAACTTAGATTTCTTCAGTTGAACAAAGTCCACGCGGACCGAGAATCTCGTCGTACAAATTCGGTACTGTAGTGCTGCAAGAGGGCGTGTGCTGGCTGCCGAGAATTGGGGTCTTGTTTTACGTTAGCCCACACTGATCCCATTCGCAAGTTGAGCTTTATGGAGTTTTTTACGTCAGTCACTCATGTTGCTTGCGAGTTCACAGCGGTTTGCTTGCGAGTGCTCATCACTTCAGATTGTGGGTGGTCATTGTCTGCGTAACCGGATCTCATTTTGTCTTGACAATGGCACCCACAAGCATCCATTCATGTGCAAGATATAGAATTCTGCATAAGATGAGCCTATAACAACCACCTTGGCATTAAGTAGTTGAAGGATTCATACTGTGAGCTCAAAGAATCAAATGTCAATTTTTGAAATTGACTCCAATGCTTAAAAAAAAGGGTGCCAAAGAATCAAAAAAATAGTCTTCACAAATAGTGAGGTCTATCATAGCTATTTAATGTTATCACGGGGTAATGAAATGAACTCATCTAAGTTTCAATTTGTTAGCTTAATAGCCACAGAGGAATTGAAGCATTGTGAATGCACAAATCACATGTGTCAACCTTCAACAATGTTTCGGGGCCCCTATGCAATGCCATTGCATGATATGCAAGTAGAGGATAGCCTAGTGAAACCGTCACAAAGCAAACTAAGACGCATCTCATATGAATATAAAAGCCACTACGAAATCTCAATTCTTTTCTGTGATCAACCTCATATTGTTCTAAATGTGAAGTATCATTATATGTGGCTTTTGATATGATCTTTGCATTTTCAAATGAATTGAAAATTTAGGAACTATGGATGTAGTTCTGTATAAGAATCCTCCAGCCTTGGACTTGATATGAATATTCGAGTATATATTTAAAATACTCGTTATTTGACAATAAAAACTGGATGGAAAATTTCATTTGCGTCCAAAAACCGGGCCAGAAACAAATGATTTTTTTTAATGTGCAGTGTGATACATTTGAACAGTTTAGAAGCATCGTTTTGGGGGGAACAGTGCCTGCCACAAGCCCGGGCGGAGTCTGACAAGCGCAGACCTGTCAGAGGGGTTGAAATTTCGCCCCCCCTCCAAAAAATACGCTGTTTCGAAGTCAAGGTTTCGAAGACTTATGTCTGATCAACTTGGCAAAATGCGTCCTGCGTACGGAACCAGAGTCTGCAAATACAATAACTTACTTATCCCTGCAATCCCTGCAATCCCTGCAATCCCTACAATCAGAGTCTGCGAATTGGTAAGTAACAAGAACGGTGTGACCGTGAGGCTCTGTCTTGGTGAGCAAGTGTGTCAAAAAAAAATTATCTTATATATCAATATATATAACCAAACATGAAGTAATAACAAAATATGATTAATATCTCTTTATTTAATAATAAAATAGTACATAAAATACAAAAATTGTTTCTAATGTTTTTTGGACCCTGGAGCAATGATCTTTTCTAGTTCTTCTAATAGATTTTTCGAAGACTCAAAGACATAGATCTTGGATATTTTCTTTGGAAGTTTTGATATTACATTGGACACCTGATTAGTAGCACCTATTAAGACTAATGACCAACTGTTGGGCATATAACTCTTAATAAGGGTTATAATAGCTGCTTTTCCACGTTGTGAGATGTCCGTGTCTTCATCATCATAAATAAATCGACGTTTAGGATCAACATCACTTGGAAAATTTGGTTCAAAATTAGTATTCCCGATTGAAGATGAAATTACAAAAAGTATTTCTCCAAATGTTTCAGCGGTAATTTTTGATTTGGTACTATGATTAGTTGTTATTCGTCTCCTAATATGTTGTGGAAAACGATAAACACCTCCAAACATTATATGTGGAGTTTGGATATTTAACTTTGATTTTGTTTTTGATGACGCATTAAGAGGTAATAATAAAATTGCATTCCACCTCTTGTTTTTCAAAGTCCATTTGGCCATGTTGTGACCAAAAGCTTCATAGTCGTTAGTAGTCCAATTACCCTTTTCTTTTGTATTTCCTCCATATCGTGTATCAAAAATAAATAGAGCATCTTCAGGAATTACTATTAAATCTTCTTGAATGGATCCCAACTTAGCTGCTATTTGAATAGGTATCAATGTTTTCAAACCTTTTGTATTTTTAACAGTTTTTGTATATTTCCAAGTCCATTGCATATTTGAAATTTGTAACCTCTTTTTTTTGCTATTATAGAGGTTACAAATTTCTCTTGGAATAAGTTTTTCCAAGTTTTTTAACTTGGACAATTCTTGTTTAGCCGATATGTTAGCCCAATTTGTCTTGAAGTTTTTGCATTCATTGTTGACAAGAGATACAAGTTGGTCTTCCGAACCGTATTTAGATGTATCATGGGAAAACATCATATGTTCAAGTAAATGTTCACCTTCATTTGTTAGCCACTTCAAAGCATTTTGAACTGCTGAAAGTGATTTCATTCTATTGGCCATATATGCAGCAGTCTTTGGTTGCAAAGTTTTTGCATCCACTCCATTAAAAAAAAAACATTGAGGCTTATTGCATAAGCGGCTTAATTCTTTGTGTTGCTCTATACTCAAGTTCCTCTAGGGCTTCAACCATTTTATCGTGAAGGGTCTTTTGGTAAAATCTCCGTTTTCTTCATATTTCTTCTTGTCATTTTCATTGAAGAATATATGCTTTTCATCGTATGCTTTACACATTTTTAAGAGTTCTTGAAAAGCATGTTTGTCAGACAAAAATACATGGCTTGTATAATGATCTAAAGATTTCCAAAGGTTGCTTAATGTTTTGTCTTCTGTTTTGTCAGATTGCCGATGAAGAATGTAGATCATAGCTTTTACTACATTCATTCGGTTGAAATCATCTTCACGAAGCTCTGGATCAGGACATTCATAATATTCATATACAATCCTCATTTTTTGTAGATCCTGAAAAACAGTTGTATATGTTTGTCTCTTATAAAATTCTTCGTTAAGGTGAGAAGACATAGCCAAATATTTGAGAGGTTCATCATAGAAAACCATAGTAGCTTGTCTTGTTTTGAATGTATTCTCATAAGCTAGTACAGACAATTCGCCTTGTTTAAATTTCTTTGCTGCATCCTTACAAGCTTGGACTACATGTTGTCCATCAACAGGTTCCCATCTTAATGAAGATAAAAACAATGTTGTTGGTTTAGAATGAACTATGCAACCAGGCTTTATTAGTACATCTTGAAATGTAAACCATTGATCAAACTTCTTGATGTCTTTTGACCCTTCATATTGAATGCCGATGGGTTTTAGTACAAGTGGTGACATTGTATTTGAACCACTTTGTAATAATTTATAAACTTTGTCCACAGTATTTGCATTGCATTCTCGTTGATTGGTCAAATTGGATGGTTCTAAAATATGATCGATATATACATCGAATTTGTAATCTCGACCAAATATGTAACCACTTTCTAGTCTTTCATATGGATAAAACTCAATGGTGTCATTCCAATTTTGAATCTGATTGGTCTTCATCTTTTTTTTAGGTCTTTGTTTGATAGGACTTCCTTTTGTTGAACTTGAAGGAGAATTGGTAGGAGAGCTATCAGCTTGCAATTCAACAATGGGAATATAATGGTCAATGCCATTGTACGCGATGCGTATGGGATCATTTCCGGGTGCTACCCCGTCAGAAATTGTATAATACATATTTTGTAGGGTTTTTTTGTCTTTTTTCAAGTCTCTAAACATAGCAATGTCGTAAACTTGAAAAGGCCGTTGTAAATATAGAGCCATGAATTGCATCATAGTTCCATCTCCCCACAATCCATTGTGGCCGCTACTAGATTTTGACATCAATTCGAAGTATTGATCTATGGATGTATTTTGTTGGCCGTGCAAATCACTCAGAGCGAGTTTTATAGTTGTTGTCCATTTTTGTTGTTGTGGATGACCATCTGCAACATAATCTTTTAGCACATTTATTGCTTGGGTTCGAAGATTGTCTGCAGTTCGATATTGTTCATCTCTCGAGAATTTGTTTTTGTAAAGCATTATATAGCTAACGGTGTCAAATAAACAATCACCAATTCTATAATCGTAATTATGAACAAATTTTAACTGTAGTGTTTTACAGAATTGTCCAAATTTTTCATAGTCTCCCTTTGATAATGGTTCGAACTGCTTCTTAGTCTTTGACATGGTTGCAAAAGAAATGATATTGAAAAATATATATGAAAACAGATGTATTTATACAAAAATACTAAGAATATTTTAAAATAAAAGATGGAAAAAAAATAAAAGATAGGAAAAAGTAAAAGATGGCAAAAAAAATAAAAGAAATCAATTAAATTGTTGGTTAAAGTAAAATTAAATTGTTGGTTAAAGTAAAGTAAAATTGTTGGTTAAAGTAAAATTAATTTTGTTTTACCTTTCAAAGTATAATGAATATGAAAATTGATTTGCACAAATTATTCCAATGACAAAATAGAAATCTAGGGACATCAAATACTAATTGTAATAAAAATCTAAAAATAAAATAAAAATGTATATGTATATGTATTTTTTATTATACATATATGTATGTAAAATTGACCTTTTTTTAAATTAATTTAATTGCAAAAATTGTGAATATAAAACATTCTAAACAAAAGATAAATTTTGTTTGTTGCATGTGTAGTTAGGCATAGTATTTGGAAGTTTGAATGCACAATATATTGGTTTGTGATAATCTGGCCAATACGCATCCGTAATACCATATTTTGTATCTTGGCCTGGGATATTCGTCCAGATATGATCTATTAATGAATTGGATTTAGTAGTAGGTGTTGATAGTTGTTGTCTGAAGTGATGTTTAGACATAACTTGAATAAGTTGTTGAGAAGTGTTATCTTTGTTTTTTTGCATATTTAAATCTACATTAAAATCTCCAAGAATTAGAATAGGACATGTTAATGGAGCTTTAGTAATTAATTCTTTTATAATTTCAAGAAACATTGATATACAAGTAGAATGAGATCGATAAACAGCTATTATATAGATAGCACTTCGAGTGCTTTCATTAAATGTCGCTCCTATAAATTCAGATCCACTGTGATTTTTAATTGTAGTCGCTGAACATGTAATGTTTTTATTATATAGCAAAAGTAGACCATGTTTGTCAAATGTATGTATGTAGTTGAATTTGGATGTATCTATAAATTGTGGCACTTCTTGTGCAAGTTTAACCCTGGTTTCTTGAAAACATAATATGTGGGATGATTGAAGATTATGATCACATCGTGTTGGTGTTTAGGTAAAGAATTGACATTAATGCTTTGAATGATTGTATGCGAATGGCGCATGGTTTTTAACATTGGTACAAATAAGTTCCATTTTGCTGTTGACTTTAATCTTTCCATCTCTGAACAAACGGAATTTTCAACATGAAAGTTTGACATGGTTAATGGATACAATAGATACAATTTTTCTTTTGTTCTAATACGTGACAAAGCAGTATATGAAAGTCCATGCTTGTTGACCCCTTTTGGATTGAATGCCATTTCATCTAAAGACAAACCTTGTGAACGATGAATGGTTCGTGCAGCTGCTAATTGTATCGGAAATTGAATGCGAGTGATGAGATGTGTGCGGGTTTGACCAAACATTATTTCCTTTGTTAATGCTTCAATGGGTGTCCATGTTGATGCAATATTTTTGTCATTATATAAATGAACATTTGACAAACGTGTTAAAGTTCCAACTTTTGCATTTAAAAATTCTATCATGATGTATTCCTTTGAATTTTTGATAATTGATGTTTTGAAAAGACCATCAGCTCCATTGACTAAACCATCATGTGTAGCATAATTCCCTGCACAAAGTTCTATTAACATGTCTTTTTTTACTTTTATTATTGTATGTAATCCAGCAGTTTTGCTAGGATCATTGGGAATTTCAAATGACGGAGACAAAGAAGGATGTCGAATATCAACTGCTTTTAAATGATATGTAGGCCCTTTAACTTGATCAAAAACTTTTATGTTATGAACCGCTGTGTCTTTATTCATGTAAAACAAGTGTGGAATAGTGGAATCATTTGGAGGTGTTTTCAAGCATAATGAATTGATCATGTTAACATCTGCAATGGTTTGAGTGGCTTTTCGAAACCTATTCAGTATGTCAATAAACATTGGATCATTTTGTCGCATAACAGTGGTTAGTTCATAACATTGTATACATTCGTACCAAAAACTAGGCGCTAAGGAGCTTAGTCCGTGATTTAATTTTTGAAAGACCCATTTATCTCTAACTGGAGACGCTTGATAGAAATCACCACAAACTATAACGTCTAGTCCACCAAAAAATTTGTTTTGAACATGTTTAATGGAACGAAGTCTTTGATCAATTGCATCCAACATCCTTGCTCCAACAAGTGATATTTCATCTATTACTATTAATTTTATTTGTTCATATTGATCAGTTAATTTATTTAGCAATTCTGATGACAATTTTCCAATGTTTGATAGTGACTGATTTATTGGAATGTGTAAAGCTGAATGTATAGTACACCCATCTATATTAAAAGCATCTTTTCCTGTATATGCCATCAATAGTGTTTTTGGCTTTAAAGGATCTGATTCTATATCACTATGATAAAACCGCAACAATCCCTGCACAATAAGTTGTAATGTGAATGTTTTACCGGTTCCTGCACCACCAGTTAGGAATAAATGTATAGGAGTATCTATTTTAACACGCTTTCTATACATGAGATCATCGTAAATTGCTCTTTGTTCTCCATTTAGATTGCGAAGTAATTTGAAAAATTCTAACTCGTTCATTAAATCAACATTTCGAAAAGTATGATGTTCTAAATCTAGCTTGGTGTAATGTTTTGCAGGTGGTTTTATATATATATCCGAAGCAAGATCATATTTTTTAATGTTCTCCGTACTTGTACAAAAATCCATTGTATTTGTTTCTATATCATCCCATATATTATAGCATTTGTCAGTTTGTAATTTATTAGCTATTTCTTGTAAACGATCCCATTCATCATCACAATCTTGTTGTATTGTTGTAGCAATTTGATAGTTGAATTTTTTACTTATATTCATAATATCGTTGATTTTCTCATCATACGCTTCTTTCCAAGTTTCTTTGTTATTTTTTTGAGAAGCTTTAGTGTTAGAAAATGGTACATATAACAGTAATTGTTCTCTTGCCCAATTTTCTAATTCTCTATGTTTGTTATAATGAACAAACCTTATAATTTTGGGTGTTCGGCATTTTATTATTTTATTTTTTACCCAATAGTATTTTGATGCAAATTCAGCTAAACATATGTGATTCAATGAGTGAGGTCGTCCTATGTATCTGTCAATAATGGATTTGCACATAACTTCACAAGATTCCGGGGCCAATTTTGATAGTGTTTGTTGAGGTTTTAAAAAAAAGGCACGTTCTTCAGGTGGTGATGTATTTATAAATTTAAATGTTCGTGAACTATGATAGAGAGGTAAAGAAAGAATGAGATAAACAGCAAGTTGTGCTGACATTTGTTGTGCATTCAAAAAAGCATTTCCAAGTTTTAAAATCCGTTTATCGGCATCTGTTTTATCTTCTATACATTTTTGAATAATCGATTTTAATTCCGTAGTTGTACTTTTGTCAACTTTTGTCATGTATGAAGTACAATAGGTAGCTGCAGCATATGGATCTAGTATAAATTGAATATCCGTATTGGCATACCATGTATTTGCTACAGTTTTGTTGAATGCATTAGTACGTATATCACAAAGTTTCCATTTCAAAAATATTTGTGGTCGTTTAAGTTGAATACGTAAACACATAATGTAAGTCAAGCTGTCTATATTAAAATGTTGTAGGAATTCATCAAAAGCCATTTCTGATCCAGTGCCCAATTCTTTTAAGAAATCAAATATGTCTTTGTATTTATTTTTGTAGTAATTTGCATTTTCTATGTCTTTATTGTCAATTGGTTCTAAAATCATTGTTTTTTCCATTGGTGGAAGAGGATAGTGAAATCTACATACAGGTTGTCCTTTTTTTCTACATGTGCGTGAATGCTTATGAGTTTGGGCCTCTTGTAAAGGGGGAAGAAGAAATGATTTGTCTGATGTAATATATTTGTCAACAAAAGCAATAATTTCTTCAAATGAACTTATTTTATATTTTGGTGCATTTTTAATCCATATCACCGCATGTTCATGTTCGCTACCTCTATGTTGAAATTCAGTTATAAAAAAGAAATCTACCACTTCACCTATAATTGAAGCTTCTTTTTTAATTAATTTACGAAATGCCGCAGCGCGGTGATTATAATACAATGCACATGTCACTGGATCGGACCTTATTAATTCTGCTATATGAATAGATTCAAGAGAATGGAAATGAGGTAAATTTAATCGTGTGACATTTAGTTTGTACAAAGCTTGAATTAAAGGTGTCCATAAACGTTCTGCACTTGTCAATGTAATGAAAAATGTTGGAGGACCTAATTGTCTGATCATTGCAAATAAACTTTTCCGAAGTCCTTCTATGTAATCAGGCGATGTACGCAACCTTTCTAAATCACGAAATCCAATGTATGATTTGAAAATTTTATCTAAATTAGATTCTTTAAAAACTTCAGCAGCTGTCAAAGTTCTTCCATTTAACTTTCCTTTTCTTATTCAAACCCAACTAGAATTTTTTACTTTTTCAATACAAATCTTGGTTGCTTTGAAAAAAATATTTTGAATATTTGTAGCAAAATCATGACTTTTATGCAATAATTCCCATTTTGCTATTTTATGATAAGAGAAATTTTTATATATTTTTTCATTTCGAGGATGACCAAAATACAATGTTGGAAAATTAAGTTCTTCGCTGTTTTTATCTTTGAAAATTCCTATAGGGTGGTATCCTTCACTAGGTGCAACTGATAAACCATTTTCAATAGGTGCAATCGATGATGTTCTATCATAATCTTGAATGATTTCAGAATCTAAAAAATTATGCACCATTGTTTCTGTAAAAACCTCTTCTATTTCTTCTTCAAACTTGTCTTTGTTTGCAGTGTCTTCTTCAAAAAGATCATTTTCAATTTTTGTTTGGAGATGTATGGTAAACAAACTATTCCATAAAGGACGAATTTGAACATTTAATTCTTTATACAACGGAGTATTCAACAAATCTTTCAGTGCTAACATGATCATATTGGGACGTACATTTCCAGACATAAAAGGAGATTTATATACTAAACAGCGTTTTAAAAGAACTCCTATTGTACTATCATCCTCAGGTAAACGAGGAAGGATTGATTGTGTTTTATCAATATTTGCTGGAACATTTATAATACTCCCATGCATTTTGTATTGACCATAATTATGTAGTTTATAAATTTGTGCAAAAGCTTGGCGAGGGGAAATCAATCTTTCTTCTAAAATAGTAAGTTGCTTGACAGATGATATAATCAAATTTCTGTGTATATTTTTAGGTGCAAAATACAATGGAATTTTATTTTTCTTAATCGCATTTAAACATTGATTGCAAACATACAATGACTCATTGGTAAATAAGTTAGAATCACATTGTAATAAAGATTTTACTGTTTCTTGCAATGAAGGTGTTATTAAACTGGAAAATTTCAAAAAACTTAATCTTTGACATACAAAACACACATAGATTGGCACATCATTTATTTCTTTATTAAAATTAATGAAATGTTTTTCCATTGTTGATACTAGTTTAGAACTTGTTTTTTTCCTTCCAATTCTTGATTTATTTAATGATTTTTTAGTGAAATTGCACGTTTTCTTTGTTTTTGTATTTGCAATTTTCAAATGTTTCAAAATTTGAACAATTTCATTTTTTGAATCTTTCCTATTTACATTCAAAACATTTCTTTGTTCTGATGTTGTTGGCATAATTTGATTTTCTTGTTTTGATGTTTCTATTTTGTTTGTAGTATTTTTTAAATCAACATGTTTTTTATGGTCTATATACTTTAAACGTTTTATAACTTGATTGTTTATAAGTTTTTCATTTGGGAACAATTCAAAAAAACGATTTGCTTTATTTTCAAAAGTATTATAATTCAAATCATTTGAAAGTTCTTGAAGAGAAGGATCATATTTTTTCCAATTTGTATAAGATCTCTTTCTATTTTGTACATTACTTTTGCAACTAAGATTTGTATCATTATTATTTTTATTGGTTTCCCCTAATCTTTTCCTTTTTAATACATTAATATGATTAATTACTTGTTGAATTGATATATTTAAATTATTCTTTGAAAAAATAAATTTTTTTGCTATTTCTAAATTTGTTAAATATGGATCATTCATTAAATTTATTATTTCAACATTCATTTCAGCTGACCAATTTATCCTCATAGATTTTTTCATTTCACGATTTATACTGTAAGAATTATTTATTTGTAAATTGCTTATACAATTGAGCTTGGAATTTTGAGCATTTTGTATTTCAAATTCTGTTAAGTTTGTTTTTTGTTTTTCATTCCATTTAATTTGCGTTTCATTGTCATTATATTCTCTATCCAAATCTATTATTCTATTTTGTGTTAGTTCAGTTGGTACATGAATTGGTATTAAACCATCTACAACTTCTATTGGTTCAAAATGACTACTTCCAAAAGCTATATGCAATGTTTCACTATTAAACTCTCTGCCAAATGTACTAAGTATCCTTCCATTTTCTTTATTCCAGACACTAATTTGTTTTTTTAAGTAATCAGATATCCATTTGATTGCTGTAAAATCTCCCCACAATCCACCGATAGTTGCACTCATTGACATTCTTTCTATGTATTGATCTTCATTTAAAACTTGTCCATTGTGTAAATCATGTAGAAATGATTCAGTTAATTCTTTTGTTCGAGTTTCATATGCTTTTGGAGTATTAATTGCTAAACATTGTTTTAAATGACGCATTGCATTCATTCGTAAATCTGTCGATGATTCAGTATATCGCAATAAATATGCGATAGAATCAAATAAACAGTCTCCTACATTATATTTGTAATGTGTATTGCATTGAAGATTGTAACATTTTAATATCTCATCTAATTTTGTCATATTAACAAATGTCAAATACAAAATTTTCCACGAATTGTACAAACCTATACAAAGTTGCTACAGTACAAATATACAAATATACAATATACAAATATACAAATATACAAATATACAAATATACAAATATACAAATATACAAATGAGTCTGCAAAAATAACAAAAAAGCATTAGTTTTATACAAGTCAAATACAAATAAAATACAATATACATAGTCACTTTTTGTTTCTTTTATCAATTGCATCATCCAATTTACGCTTCACACTTTTCTGACGAGAGTGTGATGGAGATGCAGTGCTATCTAATAGATCTATGGAAGATGGGATGACATCTTGTACTGAAATTGGAGTCACGTTTTCCACACAAGATGGAACAGAAGAAGAGATAGGTGTGCACTGAGAAGAAACAAAATCTAAACTATTGTCTGCTAAAACTAATTCACTAGATGGTTCATCTTTGTGATGCTCTTCAAAACCAACAAGACGTGAAGTTGGTGTCAATTGAAACTTTCCAGTGATGTGAATCTTCGATAGGATTCTAATTTGTACTTTTCTTGTTTCTCTCAAAAAATCTTGACCAGACATGTGAACAACAGATGACAACCACGGTCCTTCAATAGATACTTCAATGTCTCCTGCATCTTCTGTATTGATTTTACCTCGAAGAAAAGGTTGTTGTTCTATCACCTGATTGCGCTGGCAGTTTTTGCAGAAGTATTCACTGGCAGCTACAACCGTTACATTCGCCAACTGACAGACTGAGCAAATGCGTTTGAAAGGTGGAACGGTTGGATTCAAGACTGATAACTCACCAATGATCTGCAACATGTTCAAAAGGAAAATTTTAGAATAAAAACTTAAAAATCTAAAAACTAAAGAATAAATGTAAAACATTCACAATACATCACTTACCTCTCTAAGATTTTCGGATGAGGTGCCAAAGTCTGTTATTTGGTGATAAACGTTGGTCAATCGCTCACGTTCCTCTTCATCAATCACAGGAGTAACAATTGTATACGCTTCAGTCTTCAAAAAACGATCATACTTTGACGTCACACTCAAGTGCTTGAACATGACCAGCACACATTCTCCTGCGTTGTGACTTTCTTGAATCTTCAAATACTCCCTTTGAAATGCATGTGTAAAACCAACTGTATCATGATCATCATGCGTGAGTCCATCGGCAACAACTGTTTGAAACATATCTTGATAATGACCTTTAATTGCTACTACAGCAGCAGCAAATGTTGCCACTGGAAAGTTTTCATGGCAACGTTTTTTGAAATCTCTGATAGAATCCTCCGTGTAAAAAACAGGAAGAAATCCTGGTACAAAGGGAGGAAGGACTGTGATACGCGTAGTAGATTGGACATAAATAACACAAGGCATGTCTCCCTTCTGAAACCCACCACCACTTTTGGGTTTGACTGCAAAATTCTCTACTCTCACATAGTTCCCTCGTTGCAATTTAGTTTGATGGTGTTCAATTAGCGGTGTACAAACAGACAAAGTAATTGTTGTTAAACATTCTCTATCTATGACATCACAATGCAAATATGCATAGCCACGGTCTTTTGACTGATTTGCACGAATATAGTCATAAGTACCGTAGCGGCTCAAAATTTGTCCTTCAAACACTACATCTCGACTGTTTTCGTCTATCTCGACAACTGACAATACCATCTTACTACCAGCCATTGCAAATGCAAAAAAACAACAACTTACAAACGACTAAACAAGAGTTGAAAAGTTGTACAAGAAAACAACAGAACAAATATAGGAAATGCTGAAGTTTGTAGACACTGAAATGACGAATTGTTATGTATGCTAGTCTTCTTCTCCACGCCAAACCACTGTCACCATCACCACCATCTAAATCATACAAAAAATCTCACCCAACTTGATAGCTTAGCATCTCCATTAGACTCTAAAAAAAAACCCTCGTTGGATTTGATGACAGGAATCCCAACAAGTTGAATATCTAAATCTACGTAAGTCTAATCTAAAGTGTAAGACTTATCTGAATCTAACCTACTTAGATCTAATCCACCTAAGTCTAATCTAACCTACTTAGGTCTAATCCACCTAAGTCTAATTTAATTTGATGACTCAATAAACAAAAATTAGTAATGTAAGGAAAAAAAAATAAAAAAATAATGATTTAAAAAGTAACAAAATAAAAAGTAAAATATAAAAAAATGAAACTTAAATTTAAAATTTAAAAATTAATTTTTTTAAAAAATCTAAGAATCTCAAATAAAAAACAAAAAAATAAAAAACAAGAGACAAGAAAATAAAATAAAAATTAAAAAGGTTTAAAAATGAAATTAAAACATTAAAAAAATAAAAAAAATTGATAATAAAAAAATAAAAAATAAAAAAATAAAAAAATAAAAAAAATAAAAAAATGGCCCCCGCCCAAGGCGGGGCTCCCCCAGGCAGGGGTCCGCCCAGGCGGGGGGCTCCCTCGCCGCACAGGGGGTCCGCCCAGGCGGGGGGCTCCCTCGCCGCAGGGGGTCGGCCCAGGCGGAGGGCTCCCTCGCCGCACAGGGGTCCGCCCAGGCGGGGGGCTCCCTCGCCGCAGCAGGGGTCCGCCCAGGCGGGGGGCTCCCACGTCGCACCTGGGGCCGCCCAGGCGGGGGGCTCCCACGTCGCACCTGGGGCCGCCCAGGCGAGCCGTGCCAAGCGGGATTCCCTCCCGGGAGTTCCTCTTGGTTTGCCACGCGGGCCTCACGTTAGACAAATATGAAATTGTAAAAGTAGGTGAGTGTGAATGCGGTTGTAGATAAAATTTGGAAACTCAAGTTTTTGTAAAGTCGATGCGGAGTCGTTGCCATAGTCTCTGTCCAAAGGACAGAGCCAATAAAGTCCAATTCCCGACTACCTTCGTCAATAGCCATGGTGCGTCATGCAGGCCGAGCCTCATCATTTGCTGAAATGTTGGCTGAAATGTTGGCCTGGTTTAGATAAGCATAGAACAATCCAACTCATCATATGGTGAAATGTTGGACCGGAGTAGATAACTGAAGAAACGCAACTGCCAAAAGTATCACAATATAATCGGTACCCACCAATTCACCACCAATTGCATTGGTTTCCGTAATTCTAAATTTGTAAACTTGCTAGCCAATCACTCACGCAACAGACAGACAGACCACACGGTTCGTACACACGGCTTCATGATTCCAGTGGTGTTTGAATTTTGTGTCACTCCGTCCCTTACCTTTGCTGCCGACAGAAACAAACCCCAGTTAAATTCAGCTTTGGGGTCGCAGGTTCACAGTAAACGCAGTGATTGCTGTACTCTAGCTACCGACTGTTCTTGGTTCCATAAGTTCTAGACGAGAGTGCGTGAGAAAAGCTCCAAGTTCATTTCGTAAGGACTGTGCAGTGCTCGCATTGTGAGACCTAGATTGCAAGAGAGTAGTTGCAGCCCGACTTGCCACCTGACTTACAGCCCAAATGGAAGGGGGAGCTTGGAATTCGGGTGTTTTCGAAGCAGGGCGGGACGGCCAGAAGGCCAGGGTGCCATCTGCGCAAGGCCGGGCCTCGGCTATGGAAGCCGGGACGACGCCCGCCTTGTACAATCCATCGCCGATGGAAGCGGGCAAAGACTCCCGGACGATTGGAGTCGTAACCGTGGCGTTGCGCAGTTTGTTGGTTGTGTTCACCCTCATTACGCTAGGGTTGATGGCAGCAAGCAAACAGAAAATCACTGAATCCGGCAGCGGCACGATAGGCGATTACTCCTACTGGTTCAGCTCCTCAGAATGGGTCAAGTTTACCGCAGTCCATGCTTTCGTGTAAGAATCACGCTGCACCACCCCACTACTTGCGATCTTCCACTTTCTTCTTTGCAATTGCAATTCTGGCATCCAAAATTGTGACACATGTCTTCTCAAAGGTCTTTTTTCAGGCCTTAAACTAGGACTGGTACTAGTCTTCAGGCCGCGCGTCCAGAAACGTGCCCAAGTATTGGAATACCGACAGATTTTTGTTTCTAATTCTGAGCGGCCCTAAGGAAGCTACAGTAGGCTCACGAATCCGCAGTTCATTATTGTTGGGTTCCTAGCGACGGGGTTCACTTATGTAGCGTGGGTTGTGCAGGGGCTTGTTGGCTGTGGCCATCATCGTATGTCTCTACTCCATGGTGCAGCTGGTGCTGTGCGTGGTGCAGGTGTTATCGACTGGCAGATTCATTGCTTCCGCAACGACTGGCGGCAGCTTGCTCACCTTCATCTTCGACTCAGTGCTGGCGTACGCGCTGATCGCAGCAGCTGCAGCAGCCGCCGACTCTCAAGCCATGATAAAAAATAGTGGCAGTTGTGACAGTCTGTCCAAGTTTTGCGGCACAACTGCGGGGTCGGTAGCCATCGCGTTCATCGCCTGGATCATGCTGGCGACGTGCGCTGCTCTGTTCCCCATCCGCCTCTACAAGATGAGCCTGTCCAGGTGATCGCAAACAGGACGGATCGATTCGACCTGCCCTTGTGGAGTTGTGGTACACTATATCTATCCGGCAGTTTCGCATGGACCCTTGTGAGCACGTTGTATGTCGATCGATTGTTGGAATCTGCACACATCTTAGCTCCATAACAGGACGAGCAGTTACTTGCACCAGTTGTAATTCTGTAATTAAACATTTCTGCTTCCGAAGTCCTCATTGAGTGTTGTCGGTAGGGCACAGAATAGGGTTTTTTACACCAAGATAGTATCATATATCTCAGAATTATTATACTCTTGTAGAATACCTGTCAGATTTGATCATACGTTATCATAAGTGTAATACCCAGTCTTAAAGTGACTTATTAGGTCCGCAGCGCCCTGCAGGCGATAGTCGCCACCCTGGGGTTTGGGAATCGGAAGCCGGGGCTTGCGTTTAGAGGTGTCGGTGTGAGTGGGCTTTCAAAGCAACATGTTCACGTTTTTGTAAATTGTCGGCGAACTGTTTCAAGCAGAGTTATAAACAATATAATGTTCTAATTGGAATTGACTGCTCCAACTCATCTGGCACTCAAATGTCTACACAGTGTAGTGATGGCTACGACATTATTTGGCACTGGCTATGTACATTAAATCGGTGATTGTCACAGGAAGGTACTCTGTAATATTAATTCACTTCCACAGTGTATTCAATTCAGCAACTAATTGCCCCTTGATGTCAAAGGGATTTGCAACATTGTGATCTTGAGAGGAGGAAGTGAGGGCAAAAAGGATTGATTTCCTATGTATTCCCCTGTTATGGCTCCAGATTGGTAGGAGTTATGTGAATTCCCGTCTCATTTTCCTGTGTGCATGATTTTCCTGGGGTCTTAGCGGCGAGTAGTTATTGTCAATTTTGGTAAATTGACACAATTTCAATGCCAAAATTTGTGACATACAATTAAAGGTTTAAATTCTAGGGTCTAGTATAAATTTACCTTTCACAACACACGCTCTTAACCTTGAAAGGATGAGACCTATCCCCAAAGTACTTTGCCAAAAATGATACTCCGTATTATGTATGATTTATGAATCAATAGGTTCATCCTTAATTTCTAGAATAGATTATCTTGAAAATCATCCATCGGCTACTAATGGCCTCAAAGTTCTTTAGGGTTGAAGGTGCCAAAATATTGGAATATCGCTAATTTAATGAAATTGACATTAGCATATGTTAAGTATTGCTGATGAGTTATGATCATCTTGAGTCAGACGACATTATATGTTGAGGAGATTCTAGATAGTATGTTAGAATGGTTGTGGCTGAGGAGAGTTGCTCAATTGCCACCCAATTGATTGCATCAATACGTACAATTCTTTAGATTTAAACGATATTTTGTTTAAATGGTGATATTTCACAAACTGGCGCTTTTCAATGTAGACTGTGCAGTCTGAAATCTATACTAGTCCTAAACTTTAGGACTAAAGAAGGAATTGCATGGGAAAATGGTGGATTTCATATGCCATTTTAACAAAATTTCTAGATAGTATGTTAGAATTTTGATGGCCACGGGGAGTTGCTCATCAATTGTCACTCACTCAGTTGATTGCGTCCATATCTGCAACTCCAGGATTTGGACACTTGATTTCATGAAATTCCAAAAATTGTGACTCACATCTAGAACTAGGTGATAAGTATGGATTTACGGCGTTTCAGCCCGGACTTTCTGATAAGTGCCAAAATTAAGGAAATTGACTTGGATTGTTGTCAATCCGCTTGGATTGCTGTCAGAGCCTCGGAGATGGAGTGGGGGTGGTGTTTCATATACAAAATTATTCAATCTGGGCTTCATTTGGCGTTCAAAATTTGAAGTTCCTGGGGAATGACAGGTTGTGTCGGTAAGAGTGATTCCCTCGGGGTTGCTCGACTTCTCTTTTTCTTGCAAGTGACGTGTTTGAATGCGGGCACTTGCATTGTAAGTGAGGTGACTTTTGAGCCCATAGGAATCAGGAAAGGGACCGCACAAGAATGGATTTCCCACCTTCCGTGCTATTTGCATGTTTGGATCAGACTAGGGGTTGAGCTCTAGGTACCAAGATCATGCTTTTGGATATGCACTGGTTCTATTGAGTGGCATGTGGGAATGTATTTTTGAATGGAACTTTAGAATAGTGTACTTGTGAATATAATAGAGTGTAAGAACCCATGATTGGGAACATGGGAACACGCAAAAAATCAAGGAATATTTTGAATGAGGTGAGACATGGAGATAAGTGGAGGATAATTTTAGATAATTACAATAAGTCAGGTTGGTGGGAAGGAGAGTGGGCTTGCTAATCCTAGAATCAAAGAGAGTAAAGAAAGCGAGGGACTTGATCTCCATAAAAAAAAACAAGTTGGCTATTTCTCCATGCAAACCACTAGGGCCAATTAGATATTGGGTTGGATCCAAGCATGCGAACAACTCCTTATTACTCCTAGATCACTTGAGAGATTATCCTTATAAATGTGTGGTTATAGCAATAGAAGGAGTCACTAGTTTTTTTTGTATTTTCTCGTGTCTAAGTTAACAGATTTTGTTAGACATCTAATATAACAAACCGTACTTTTATGTCAACAATTATGTCCAATGTAACATAAAGATGGGGTTGAAATGGGTTGTTACAACACAAAGATGTAACGGGTAAAGAATTGAAGTACAAGTCAAGGGAGTAAATTCCAAAAAATATAGTAGATTTTTATAATTAAAATAATTATAAAGTAGAATTAGATTCAGCACTAACACAAATCCACATTGAAAAAAACATTTTGAACCATGGTTTTGTGTTAAATTTACATTTTTTAAACCAAAGTTGTGTTAATTTTGGCCCCAATTTAACACAAAACTATGGTTTGAAATGAGTTTTTCAACATGGATTTGCACTAATGCAAGACGAAAGGAAAAAAATACGAGAAAAAATAAAGTGTTAATAGTTCAAAAATGGAATTGAAACATGTCAAATCTAATGGTGAGATGAATGTGAAAAGTAATCTACAGCCCATAAGACTTTTTTATTTGAAAATTGTGAAAACTGAGCTCAAAAACAAATCGTATATGCTATTTTTATAAGAAGATGCCTCAATTGCTAGCAAAAAATACTTTGATCTTTTACAACTTTTGCGTACAGCATCCAAATGTCACAATCTTTGGTGCGTTGAGACCTCCCTTCGCTTGCCAACAAAAAAAATATGAAAATTTGACCAATCTTACTAGTAATAGTAACTACGCACAGTACCCAAAAGTGGTGGTTTTGGGGGTGCCCACCTAGTAGCAACTTGCACTACTGTAGGTGATGGAGTAAAATTTTGGTGAAGATTCGCCCACAGAAAGGGTGGATCCCATGGGCGGTACCGACAATGGACTTTGAGAGCCTGAGAGGCCACTTGCTGGATTCCTGTTGACAAACCGGAGCCTGCTGCAGAAGCAGTCGGATGAACTTCCGACCGGAACAGTGGACGCGTCTTCATTGGACTTGCTGGCCAAGGCTTGTGTGCAACCAAAATTTCGAGCAGCTCCACACGCCCAAGGCGATCTGTACGAGTGGATTAGGGCTCAGTTTTTGTGTGCCAGAGAGCGCAGGGAGGGTGATGGCCCAGTTTTTGAGCAGCGTTGGAAGTGGAGGTAAGTTACGCATTAATGTGGGATGAACAGACTCTTTATTCATGTCAGATTCCATCAATGGATCATTTGTTGAGATGAACAGACTCTTGATTCATGTCAGCCTCAATCGATCATATTTTGGAGGTATTTTTCTGTCTTTGTTAGACGTAAGTATAATGTAGAAAGATAGACGGGATCATTTCAACTCTGAGATCACTTGATGTCTTCACTTTGCGTAATGTATGATTGAGTCCAACTCTGTTGCAATCAAATTGTTTTTTTGATTTTTTTGACACAAATGCAACGGGATTTCATTGATGATTTCTTATGCAATCGTGAGGTCAATGCAATCCATAAGGTAGGAGGTCTATAAAGTGTACATTTAAGATCTAATGATTAATTTTGGGAGGTTAAACTTCTTGAAAAAAAATTCAGTAAATTTTCCTTGAAAAGACAAATGGAATTGGCGTCTAACCAGGCAAGTTGTTGCATATTTTTTGGAGCTTTGTAGAATTAGTTATGAATATTTGAAGTTGAAACACTATGGTCTCTAGAACTGTCCACCTCTTATTCAAATGTACACTTTTTGTACATTGTTGGTGCATTGAGAATACAAAATGAACCTATGCGTCCGAGCGCTTTATGAACCTCCTACCTTAATGATGGGATAGTACACTATCCCTCATTTCTATTCCAAGACGACTGATCATAGACAAAATTAGGAAACTCTTATTTTGTACACCCTATGGTTCCTAATAGACGGTAAGCAAGCATTGATTGGAAGTAATGAGTTGCTGTTGGTAAAAAGGGCTCAGCTATTCCCTGGGGAGCAACATCAAACGGAAACTTATTCCTGTTTTTTGTTTTCAGAGGTTTTTGTTGATGAATGTCACAATATTTGATGCTGCAATTCTGCAATTTAATGTAATTAGCAATGTGCTTGGAAGCACAATGTAGAGACTACTTCAGGACAAAAACTAGGCCTGGTATAGGTTTTGGTTTCAATCCGCGTGACTTGAATCATGCCAAAGTAATGAAATATCACCAATTTGACGAAACTGACGGTCTATTGTTTTATTATCCTCAACCCAACGAATTGAATTCATACTCAATTTCATACCTGGCAGATATTCGGCACCTAGCTTTCACGGTAGCTTGCCTCAATAGAGCCACAACACTAGTACTAAGTGTTTTTAGCTTTTGTGTCGTTGAATGTCACAATTTTGACATTTTGAATTTCGCCAATATAACAAAATTGATGTTTTTGTGCTTGTGCATTATTTGTCAGGTGTTTGACTGAGGAGCACGCTGCCAAGATGGTGAGAGGGCGTCAAGACATAGAAGAATGGGGCGCATCTTCCATTTTCAAAGAGGCGGGCATGCTCCTGTTCAAGAGTATCCGAATATTGCATCCTTTCATTCTTGCATTTTTGTTGCCAATTGCAGTCATTCTGTTTCTGGAGGTGATTTGTCGTTGCATGGATGCTTGCATGGTTAATTGTTCATGGAGCGCTGCGTTATCAATTTGGCTTTCATACCTCCGGTGTCTTCTCTAAGGTACTGTTGTCCCTCGCTGTTGTCCCGTGGATCAATTTTAACACTTGTGTATCAAATAAGTTTCATTTTGAAATTAAGACTCTCCGATAGGGAAATCGAAGTTTTGATAAATTTTGGAAGTATTACTAATGCTAGAATACCATATCATGGTTTGCAGAGAGCTAAAATATGTAAATAAGAGTTCCTTAGTTTTTGGATGTTGGTCTATAACCTTATTGAAATCTGAATAAACTTCCAATTTTGCTTCAATATTTATGAACTGAGCACGACTTAGGGTAACTGCTACCTCAATCTTTCGTTTCATCTTTGCATTTGCATGTCAATGTAAGTGATGAGCACGAAAGACAGAGGATAAATAAGGTAGAAACTGGAGAAATAAGGTAGAAACTTGTCTAGCACCAACTTTTGGATTGTAGGCCAAGTCTAACAGTCATCTTTGAAGCAAATCTGTGTACGTAATGCGGATTCAGGATGTGGCAGAGTCTAAAGACTTGAAAGGAGGATTAAACTCCATATTGCTTGCCTTCCTTAGTTGCACTTACAATTTCTTACAAAAGGTAGATCAAAACACATGTACCAATGAAATTCAAGTGTCTAAAATTATCTTCAATGTCAAAAGACTTTGAGTATTATTCATGAGTTTTTAAAATCATTCTTTGAATCAACAATTGAAAGTCTGAGGGCAGGACAAACACAAAGATCCTGCAATAAGATTGAACAAATCAAGTTTGTTTTTGAACTTTGAAAAGGATCATTTTTAGTTGTAAGTTAAAAATGTCGTTCACATTCAAGATGGCACCACAGAGGTAGCATTCATGACCATATTGCAGCTTCTCATTTATAACTTATAGGAAGCGCAGCAATGATCCGAATTGAGAGTACTTTCATGTGTCATTGGATCCAGCTCAACATGAACACAAACAAACTTTGTCATTACTACATGTACAGTGTACCTCAGTTTATGAAGCTTCTATGTCAAGTACACAAAAGAACACCTCGTTGCGACCACAATTGGACGCCCCATGTACACATCTAACCCACATCTAACCCAATGTTATTGTTTGTGAAGGTGCAGGCAACAACAGATTCCCAAACGGTACCCCTTCGTACCCCAAATGCTCCTCACTCTCTCCCTCTTCATCCTCACATGGCCACTTCTAAGCCTTGCAACAGCAGCCATAGCCAAAGCAGTCCAACACATCTACTCCCACAACCACAACGATAGCGACAACAACGAACAGCACAATCCTTGGACCACAGTCAAATCCATCTTCACCTCCCTCCCGGCATCGTTCTTCCCCATTCTCATCACATCTCTCTGGTTCCTCCCAGTGCACCTCCTCGCATACTTCATTCTCTCTCTCCCCTTCTACGTCCTCTCTGCATGCCCCAAAATCAATCCCCAGCTCCTAGAAAGCTTCCACCAGGGACTCTGCTTCGTCGCTTTCTTGTTCCTGGACTCCTGGTTTCGGCTTTCGCTCCAAGTTGCAGTGCTGGAGCCGGAGAGGTACGGCTTGGTTGCGCTGAAGCGGAGTGGAAAGATTGTGAAGTCCAAGGTGCACACTGCACTGGCATTGCTTGCTGTCTGCCTGGTGTTTCATTTTGCACATGTTGCGATGCTGGAGGTTATTTTTGGGATTCCTGTCTACGAGGAGTGGCCGATTTGGGTGATATATCCTCTGGTGGCGGTGGTTTCGGTGGTTTATGTGGCATTTACGGCGTACTGGTTGGTGGTGATGAGCGTGTTCTACTTCGTCAGCAAAGGGAAGTGTGATGGTGAAGAGGAGTTGGTTTGTGAAGGGAATGCTTACCAGCCTCTTGCTGTGGGAAGCGGTTAATATTGTGGTTGATTATTCGTCATGGAAAAGAAAACTGAATGTTATTTTCAAAGGTAGGGACTCCCAAATGCGCCACTTTTTTTGTTAGATCATAGTTACTATTATTAGATTTGTCAAGTTTTTTATATTCTTCTTGGCAATTGAAAGAGGATTTCAACACACCCAAAAATGTTTCATTTGGATATTCCATGCAAAAGTTATAAGGGGGCAAAGTTTTTATTGGTAAATGTTCTAAAAATCGTTTCTTTAGTGGAACTAGATATTGATTAACTAGATATACACACTATGAAGATGACATTTTGGAGTTAGTGGCTCACTTGGATAGTCTCCACTGCATGTCTTTAAGGTAACTACATCTACAATCTCCTTAATAAGTATTTCAAATCTTCTTGAAGTAAGTTCTTGAAGTGAGTGTCTACTAGCCTCTTATTGTGGTGAACATCTAACTTTGTTGTTGTTGATTCACTAGTGAAAATCATGTCTCATTCTAACTTGCATTTCATTAAGGTTTACAACTATATCTAAAATCTTCTAAATAAACATTTCAGCATGGTTTCTAATATTAAGTTGTTTTAAAAGTATATATTGGAAGTCAAAAAAGAATCATAGGTTAGCTTAGTATGCATAAACTATGGATTTTAGATTTCCTTAGCATATTGGTTTTGGACTCTATATGAGTAACTATGAATTTTTAAATAGCTAAAGATAAGTGCACCTAAATTTAATCTTAGACTTTTATTAAAAGAAGTTGTACATTTTAGATAAGAATTTATAGAATTCAATTTTGCAAGTAGGTTGCAAATAGGCAGTGTAGTTACCTCATTCAACAGTGGAGCCGGGGTAACATCTGAGTCCATGTTGAGAAAGATGACTTAAGTTGGTGTATATTAATCTCAACACATAGTAAAATGTGGTTCAATTCTTCATTTCTTCTCTTTTATTTCTTCTTAGTCGTCTTATCCTTTCAATGCCAATTTTATTGTGATTCTTGATGTAGTTGTTGAAGTTTCAATTGATAGCAACAAAAGATTTGCCTTTTTGATTATCAAGAACAAGGGGAATTTTCAATTGAGGTGAATAATGTTATGGGAGTCCACTTAACATTATTTGAGACTAATCCAGCCAAATTAGGTAGACTTGGATTCTAGTAGTGCTTGATCAGTGTTTTCCACTTTGCTTGATCTTATTTGCAAGTACTTTTAGGATCCATCAAATTGAATAGAACAAAGAAATGAGGTTTGTAATTGAATTTCTAAATTTGAAATAGTTTCTATAAATTGTTTGTGGGTGCAATTGGAAAAATTGCCTTATGTTGTGGACATTGTATTTAGTGTGACAAGAATTTTGAGACCATTCTTCTACACTGATTAGCTAAAGCAATAACTCAAAGACAACTCTTTATTGATGTGAATGGTTAGAATGAGTACGTATGCTTTCATTATGTGAGATTGAACACCAATATTTGTTTGTGTATTGTAAATCATATTCATTATCAGCTTACTTAAACCTTATTCATGAAAGGTGGAGACCTATCATTGAGGTAGTCAATAAAAAATGATCAATTTATTGGATGAGTAGGTGCAATCTTTGTTTCTATAGGACCCTAAAATTCTTTCATTTAGACAGTTTTTGTTCTTTGTAGCATTCTAGAGTTAATTAAAGGGCCCCAAAGCCTTTCTTTGACCACGTATCTTCACTTATGTATATATATTTTCATATTTGATTACATTGTCATATTTAAGTTTAATTGTTGTGGTTGCAATATGGTCTTTAAACTGTGTTTTTAACATAAGAGGTGAATGATATGAGATATGTATTGATTCAAAATTTTGAATCTATCTGCAAGTTTGTGATCTTTGGAGAGGTAGTGCGCCTATACAATTAGCTATATTTTACTGGAAGAAAGCTAAGGTGGAAGATGCAATAGTGTAGAATCATGCCGTGTAACCTCAATTTTAGCCCTCTCTTTTATGGTTTGAAAAGAAGCAGAAGAAGTGCCTCTACCTTCACAGACTCAAATTTTTGAGCAATCAAGAGAGGGACATTACTTCTTCAATGATCATTTGTGAGTCAATTTTTTTTGTAGGTGTTGTTCAATTAAGGATGTAGAGGCTTCCTAGTGTGTGAAGAGGTTTTTAGGCACTATGAGGAAACTTTCATCTAAAAAATAGTTAAATGTGGTTTCTTTACTGAAGAAGTGTATGAAGTGCATGAGCAATAGAAAAGTGGTGCAAACTATTGGTTTGTCACAATCTATGAACAAGATTAGGAAGAAATATTGTGAGAACATTGTCATGCCAAGAGCAGGGTGTCTACAAGCTCTGACTCGTTGGAAGAGGTGGCATGCAATGCGTTTGGTTATTATAGGTGGGATTGATAGTACAACTAGAAAGAACAAGAGAATTGATTGTAGAGTATATTAGGATTTGATTTTTCTATTGAAACACACTAGAAGAAAACTATGTTGGAACCTAGGAAAACACATGGGATTGGTTTTGTTGAGTTCCTAGTTTCCAACTCAGATTTTTGCGTTCCAACGCGTTTTCGCGCAGAAACGCCTTGGAACGCAAAAATCTGCATTGGAAACTAGGAACTCAACAAAACCAATCCCACGTGTTTTCCTAGGTTTCAACGCAGTTTTCTTCTAGTGACAGTGAGGAACGTCTTAAAATGAGCAAATTTAGGATCATTCACTAAGTTGGTTTTTTCTACCAAAAATGTGAAAGAAAGGTTAGAATTTGCATGATTGTGTAAAGATCAGTGGACATAAAGTGATTGGAAGATGTTTTTTAGTGATGAAAGAAGGATCAATTGTTTCAATTCTAATAGCTTGAATTGGTGTTGGATTAGTAACAATAAGAACCTTCTAATCCAAACTGTTAAAACAAACAATGAAACATGGTGGAGGTTCATTGATGCTTTGAAATTGTGTAACATCAAGTGGTATAGGTAGTTTATACAAGATTGAGAAGACACTCAATGCCATAGGTTATCTTGAGTTGTTGCATGGGGGATTGCTTAGCACTTTGATTGATTTCAACTTTGATCTTGATGAACTTACTTTTCAATAAGACATAGCGCCTTCATTCACAATGACAAGTGTTCAAGTATGGTTCTAAGAACAGAGTGGCTTGCTCAGTCACTGGTCCGGCCTCAATCTCATTAAGCATGTGTAGGCTATCCTCAAACAACGATTGAATGTGTAATCCACTACCTC
The DNA here is from genome assembly GCA_951799445.1 of Pseudisothecium myosuroides. Taxonomy (NCBI): domain Eukaryota; kingdom Viridiplantae; phylum Streptophyta; class Bryopsida; order Hypnales; family Lembophyllaceae; genus Pseudisothecium; species Pseudisothecium myosuroides. The sequence continues at coordinate 21,315,419 of OX637289.1, forward strand.
CAATAATCTTCATGAGTTGTGAACCATGTGCAAAAATTCATGCTTCTATTATTGTAGATGAGTGTAAGAAGTTGCATGCTAGCATGCCTACTTGAATTCAAGTTGTTTTAGAAGTGACAAGGAGGTAGTAAAAATTTATGAGTATGTGTTCAAAAAATTAAGTCTATTTTCATATCCAATTTTGGAATGCTATTTTTGACAATCTGAATAGATTTTAAAATTTTCCATATAAATGTTGTTTGCTACTTTGTGCTTTACAACTTTTGAGAGCAAAGATTTTGTATTTGATCATTGAATTTCATGGCATTCAAGTTTTTTAAATTGATTGAATAGTTTGAGTTAGTAGTGATGAAAGTATGTCCTTGCATTGAGATCCAATGACATTTGGTCCTCCAATTTAGATCATTAGTACATATCCTATTTGTTTATGAAGTTTAAATATGGCCATCTATTTTACATATAAGGCACCATATTTGAGTATAACAAAATGAGATCCAAATGAAATATGCTAATTAATTGTTGGAATATCAATCTAGTGGTGTACATCTTGCTATATTGTAATTGCATTTTAGAAGTCAAATACAATGTTTCATACATGGAAATACATTAATACAAAAATTATGAGAATATATTAAAGTTTAATCAAAATAAATGCGTAGAGTTGAAATTTCCAATAAAAATAAATAATGAAACATCTTGAAAAAATTAAACTAATTTTTTTCCAAAGTAGAATGATGTTGCCACATTTGAATGGATATACATATGTATGGATGAATAACAAATATTTCATCTACAATCTACATACTTACTAATGTGAATAGCTTCATTATTCTACTTAAATTGCAATCAAGACTCAAGTTCAACTTCCTTGAAAATTTAAAGATTTGATATTTATCCCCCTAAGTTCCAAAGCATTTTTTCATCAAAAAACATCCAAAATTGTCATTTCTATTGCAAAGTGTAAACAATTTTAAAATTTGTTTTTTTGGCATATTTAATCATTGGATCTTGCACTAGACTAGTGTGAGAATGTGTGGAAGAAATTTAAAAAACTATGACATATAAATTGAAAGATATGTGCAAGATATTTACAAGATAAAATGAAGAAACATGTTTCAAATCTTTTTAGCTTAAAATTTTTTGCACTATTGATATTGAGTTTAAAAAATTAAATTGAAGAATTAAATTTAAATTCTACAAAAAAAATTCAAAAACAACAATATGATTTTCATTCTTAAAAAAATGTTAAGTAGAAACAAATATAAGATAGAAAGAAACACTTAATCATTAATAGCTTTAAGACGGAATTGAAACATTCTAGTTCCAATAGTGATATTTTTTTAGCAAGTATACTAAACCCTATGGAACTTTCATTATTTTAATTTCTTTTAATTGAATTCAAAAACAAATTCCATGCGTTATTTTCTAAAGAACATAACATTCAATAGCCTTTAGTAAGGCTTTTTCTTCCTTTCTTAAATCTTCATCTATGAAATTCATTCACACATCATGGAAAATTAAAGTAAGCTTCAATAGCAAGATAGTGGTAGAACATTTATGGTGTGACCCCCTTTCTTTGCAAATTTTGGGACTAAACAAACAAATGTAAAGATGGTTTGCGGAAACCTTCAAAAAATCCATTGAGTCAAAAATCAATGTCATTTGACCATCTACCATCTAGAATTTTTTTGATGACAAATTAAATGAAGGGACTGCTTCATTGACATATGTGGGAATGAAGGATGAAGAGGTTGTTTTTAGCACTTTTTTGGAGGGTGAAATTTCTCCAGGTTTGACATAAAGGAGCAAATACACTCCCTCCCTTCAAATTGAATTCAATGGCATGCTACCAAGAATACCACAAATACAATAAAAAAAGGCTAGTCACTTTTATGATGAAATTCATTGTCCATCATGAATCCTCAAAGGATTTGGAATAATTTGAAGAGTGAGAACTTGATTGCTCATTGTCAAAATGTAAAAATTGTGTATGAAGTAGAATTTTAGGCCTCATTTAGGCATAATAGAATAATTTTTTCCAAAAAACTTTCAACTTTAAAAATTTGTTAAATCAATCCTTATTTCATCTAAAAAAATCCATTTGATATTTAGAGATTCCAATCAAAATTTATGGACAAAATTCAAAGAGGATGTTTGAAAATGTCAAAAAATGTCCCTTCCAACCCCTCTCTGAAATTTGTCTATAGCTCTTGATTGGAGTCTCAAAATCTCAAACGGATTTTTGGAGATGAAATTTAACTTGATTTTTCAACTTTTTACAGTTCAAAGTTTTTTGAAAAAAAATATTCTACTATGCCTAAATGAGGTCTGAAATTTTATTTCAAACACAATTCGTGCTTTTGGTTTAATTATGAGCGGTTGAGTTCCTATTAGTTCTAATTACATATCCCACATGGATTGTTTTACCTCCTACCACCCTATATGTATAAAAGAGCCTGCCTTCTAATTTGAGAATATAAAGTTCCAATGACTTGTGAAGCAATGTGAAGTAGTTGCAAAATTTATTGTTCTCAATGAACTAAATGTTATTTTTTTAAAAGTTTTGTTTCAAAGCTCTGAAATTTGTTTTTGTCCTTTAGTTATTCATTTTTTACTATGAAATTGCAAATTGGATAAGACACCGACAAGTTTGTTTGAATGCCACATGCTCTTGTAGCTATTGATGAGTGGTATATTCTACATCATATCATCTCGGAGGTGAAATGATGTGAAATATTCCAAATCATTATGTTGGGAGAAAGGCAAGTCAAGTGCCTGCTACTGAATATTATGAAGATGCTATGATTGCTCAGAAAACAAGAAGCTCCATAATTTTCACATCACAAATCCAAATGGAATGAATCAAAGCATTTTATGTCAGTAGTCAAAAATATAATTTATAAGACACAAATTTAAAAAAAAATTATCTCAAGTTTTTGTGGATTTTTTTTTTGTAGCTTGGCAAGTTTCATTTTATACTTTTAATGGTATTACTTTTGCTCCTAGGCACAAATTGAAATAAAAATTATATCCCTAACCAAAGCTCATATGTTTTTTTTATCTTACAAGTAAAAAATTGTTAAAAAATCATGACAACAATTCAAACCGTTTGGAGCGTACCTAAAATCTATTTTATCTCCCATAGGGTATGGGACTTTGGGGGTTTGAACACCACTTCACCACCTCACCATTCCTAGGGCAACTCTTCAATCAGTCATTCGGATAGCTGATTGTCCATTACAAGCTCTGGTTGGAGTGTGTGTTGTACAAAAATCACTCCACCAATTTCTGTGCTCTATGGATTGGCTAATTGGTCCAATGCCAAGGATAGGGTTGACATTTTAGGGTTTCGGGTGGACTCAAGAGTCTATTCTGGTACAATATTGCCCATAATTTTTCAATCTAATCTTTTAATTCCATTGTAAACATTGGCAATTATTGAAACTTGGAGTTACTCCTTGAACAACATTCCTTTACTTGGCGGGTAGCCCGCGGGAGAATAAAAAATCTCCTTGAAGTGGGTCATGGATCTTGTCGCTTGCCCAATATTTGTTCAGTCAATGTATGCAAAAATGAACAGTGAATAAGGTACCTACACCTAATTAAAACCCCTTTCTAAAATCAACCTCTATAGGTTCTTGTCTAAAATGTACTCCCACTATTCATGAGGACTTTGCAACCTAAATGTTGGGTGCTTGGTAAGCCGCATTCAATGTAGAAGTGGGTCCAGTAGGTTGAAACATTCCAAAAAAATGAAAATTAAACCCATTTTTTGTCAACGATTATCTCAAAACCAAGCCCGAGGGGCTTGACCTAAGGTAGAGCCACCCATTCCTGACCACTAACTCATTCCCAACCTATAGGTGCACGTATTTTTGACCAAGCTTAGAATGTTTTTTTTTTCCTTTTAAAGGTTGGAACTAATGAACACATAACATATGTCCCAAGTTGTGAGAAAGGAAGTAGGAAATAATGATTAGAAAAAAAGTTCTTGAATGATTGGAATTGGAAGAGTCTAGACATTGGCCATGGATCCAGACTGAGCACTTTTTGCCTCCCAAAATTCATAGTAATTTCAGTTCAAGTGATAAAATTACCAATTTTTTTGCAATCAGTGTCATTTCTATTGATGTACTTTTGAAAATATTTGTTTTGCCTTCACAACTCCAGATCATGTTGGAATTCCTAATTTGGTCAGTTATGGGTGGCTCTACCTTATTGTTCAAGGGTAAAAAGTCTGAAAATGAAAATTTAGAGGTTTCTACGGAATTTGACATACCTTGATGGGTGGATCCATTGATAAACCCTAAAAGACCAAGAAGGTCAAATTAGGCGTCAGGATTCTTTTTCAGTTTTCAATAGGTCACATGGAGACAATATTTTGTGCAATTTTAGTTATTATTTGACCAGCACATGCAATTCTCCTTACTGATTCTAGGGGCTAGGTATAAAATTAGGTTCAATATGAATTATACTTTTCACTTTATCTGCAATCAAATTGTGATCATATTAAATCAAGAAGCCTCTGCTGCTATTTGAGCAGTGCAACTAGATCTTTTATATTACAATGAAAACCTCCCAATCAGACATAGTGCTTGTACCACTAAAAAGGCTCCATTTATTGATCGTTGCGCAAGTGATGTGGATTTTTTGGAATTGCAGATTGAGCCGAAATTGATTTGAATTCCACATTGCTTGCTCAACGATCAAAATCAATAAATGCAGCGTTTTAGAGGTACACGCACTATGTTGATTGGGTCATTGGGAGGTTTTTAGTGGGACAGAGGGAGTAACTGTAATTTAGACATCCGCTCTGCAACAGATTTGGATTCGTGGGAGCAAAATTAAAAGCATTTCTTGGCTAAGTTAATTCTCAGAAGTGGCATGTCTCACTGTGGTCGTCTTCCTTGGGTTCCACGATGCTCCAGTTTTGAAGCAGTTACACTAGCAGTTAAGTAATTGCAGAAGACATGCAGCAGCATGGATTGCAAGTGATACTGTAATGATACTAGCTGTAATGATACTGTATGAACGATGTCTTGGCTTAATTTTCGAGGGAGTAACTTATGTTGTAGTTTACCAGAGTGTCCATCGTTCAACTTGCCACTGATTCGTACCTTTCAGTACGTACATTGGTACCTGATGGTGAACTTTTAATTAAGCCAACTAATCTGAACGATTCTTGTTTTAAATTTACTATGAAGCCAGTATGATAGTCAAGGTTATGTACTAGATAAACTAGTCGAGGGTTGGGATCGAGGCCCTCTCCTTCCGACTAGATCAAGACCTTCTCCTCCAGAAAAAATCGTAACGCTCGATCTCCTCCAGTGTAAAATCTTACGCGTACTCCTCTCCTGCAGACTAAATCATACTCCTCGCGCGCCTCCAGACGAAATCATACTAAATCATGCTCCTCTCCTCTACGCTAAATCAATTCCCTATTTTACAAACTAAATCTTACCCTTCTCCTCTTGACTAAATCAGAACCCTCTCCTGTAATCAAGACCATCAGATCCAAGAGATCTACCAGTTTCTGACGATATGGGGAATATGGGGTAAGTCTTTGGAGTTTGGACCTTCCGTTTCTTAAGACGATGAAAGCGACAGGACTGAGGATTATGATCGTCACCAGAGGGTTTTAGGATTCTAGTTTTTTTAGGGTTTAGGGTTTAGGATATAGGGTTTTCAGGACGATTTAGTTCAACTGCAGTGATGCTGAACTGATTATGAATGTGTGTTGTGGTTCAAGGTAACTACACCTAATGTCAACTGCTTTCTCTGGATTCTTGTCTAAAATGTAGTTCCACTATTCAGGAAAGTCTAGAGTTGGTTACCCTGAACCCTATTTTGAGCACTTTGAAATTTCGTAGTTTTATTCATAGGGTGTCCAAAAAATGCATTCTAAGAGAATCTAGAACCCCTTTTTGACTTCCAACAAGACCCCACAAAAAGTTTTTCAATATCACAATGGAAACAATGCTGAATTGGTTATTTGTGTGATTCTAGGTATAGTTACCTTACACATCCGAGCAGCGACAGATATTTTAGCGTGGGACAGCTTTCATGTTTTGAAATCATTGAAAAAAATGTAACAGTCATGTACTAATGCAACTGATCGAGGTCCCTTTGAATTCTGATGCACATGGAGAAACAAATAAAAAAATGTGACATTTGTCAAGCTATCCTCGAGAACTCCTTCCCTTTCGAGTGTCCACCAAGATAAAGTTGAAGTGAAGGTACAAAATAATCTAGGCATAAGTGCCAGTCCATTATTTTAAGCAAGGGACGAGGTGAAACTTTTATGATTTCGGATTGAAACAAGTCACCGGGTCAGCATTTGTTTCAGGGATTCCAATGTTGAGTTCGAATATAAAGAATAACAATGAGGATCATTACCATTTTGTACTAGCAGTGCCTGATCCCATTGCTTGATACTGAGTGGAGCATATTTTTGCATTGAGTGATGCATTCGAGGGCCATCATTCGTGGGATTCATGCGAGGATAAACTTTGGCGTAGACTCTCTTCTCATGTGTTGTACTCATAGAGTTTTATACAACTTTGACTGGTAAACTGATGAGTAAGTTAATATATACTGATCGACTGCAACTACTCCAGGAGTGGAATAATCATCCTTAAAAACAGGGCACTGAGTACAAGAAAAGAGGGATTCCTAGGTGTTCAACTGGAATGCTTGTGTGTCTGATGTCCTGTCAACAGTGACTAGGGTGTTTACTTATCCGTGAGTACGAATTGATGTTGAAACAGGGTATGTATTTAATATCGTGGACTCAGTGCATGTCACGTGCACGATAGTCGGAAGGGGAAAATTGGTTATGAATCAGTTGCAAGCCAGCGATCCAAAACTCTTTGCATGAATAATGAACTGATTCGGAATCAGTTCAGTTACGATGAATCTACTCTGTGGCCAATATAGAAGTCAGCATTCGCATGCAAGTGTTCTTGTCCATTACTGCTTTGGAGTTTGGACATTGATCCACAAGACGTTGTCAAGTGATCCAAAGTTTTTGTTTGAGTGATTATTCTTTTTGGTTGGGCAGGATCTTTCGGAAGCGTTCTTCAACCACCATCACGCATGCAGATGTGCTCAGGGAGCTTCACGTGCACATTCCTCCCAGGTACTCATCCCTACACTTTGGTGGCAAAGTTATTGACTAGTTCTAGATGTAACTCGTCACTTAACTTATGCTCGGCCAGCAAGGAATCATTTTTCAACTGTTCCTCAAGAACTGCCAAAACTTGTAAAACTTTTCTTTCGTTGTGACCCAGCCTGGAAATTCCTGGATGCTCCAAATTTTTTGTTTCCACGTGGCCTGTTTCCCACGTGTTTTTCTGTGATCCAGTGGGTAGCTATGTTACGTTTCGGTTGGCAGCATTGCACGGAGCCGTGGGCACAGGCGCACAGCTCCCCACGAATACTAAATGCAATGATTGACTGTGTTAGGGGGCTATGGGAGGTCGTGCATATCTGCTGAGTGCTGCATCATCAGGTGGCGAAGTTTTTCAGGCTCCTGCAGTCGGATGGAAGAAAAAACATGCACCTGGAATTGGCAAACCTGGTTGGCTCACTCTTCCAAAACAAAGTTATCATTGGGTGTGGAATTCGTCATGTCTGTTACGGAGTATGACATGTACTCGTGCTTTCGTCGCTATGTCTCCTGACAAATTCTCTAACTTTTATGGTGTTTGGGTTTGCATTGCCTTGTTCTAACTTACTTAGATTCCTGAATTGTTCTTGTTAGACAAGCTTATTCTTTGGAATCATTCCGATGTTCTTACAGTGGTACTCGCTACTGAATTTCAGTGACCGTTTCGTCGACAACACATATTTCCCTTTTGCTATTGATATTTAACTTACCGCTTAGCACGAAACAAGTTGAACTCTTCTCTGACTCTCTTTCCCTGCTAGCTCGGCATCTAAGTTGATCCATTTACTGTTGGAACTAACATGGTAACTGATCACAGGGAGTAGTAATTGGCCAGTATTCAGCTTAGTTTCTGGTTTCTTCCATCATGTAACCGAAATTCTGGTGACACGACCAAGTAGTTGGAGTGTGCTTCACGATCCTCTTTTATGTATTCATGCACGCACCCACCTGTGCATGCTCATTCTGGATACCGTAATATTCTCTCATTTATATTAAAAAACACGAAAAAGGTAGTGGATATTGTTTTTTGTCCCATGAAATCGTGGCCAAAACTGATGTCCATGCTGGCAAAGAGTATTTGATGACTGCCGTTTCGGTACAGGCCATGTCATGAATGTGCACGGAATGATCGAAAGTCTGCTTCATCAGCGAAATCCGCAACTACTTCACACAAAGAACCAATGGTTGTTACGATAAGTGCCCGTTCATGTAGTGCCCACTGTTACGATTTTTGTTACAGTTTTGTTTTGTCTCGCTGGTTGCTAGGCACTGTTCCTGGACTTGGTGACAAACTGAGTGAGCCAGATTCGGAACTCCTTCATTTTATGATGTCTCCTCCTCGTACCTGCCTACCTAACCTACTGTTGTGGATAAACCCGATTCAACAGCTTCTGAAAGAAGCCGTGCCGGTGGGTGGGGTGGGGGTACCATTTTTTCGCCGTGGACTAAAATTTCAATGTGCCAAAAAAAAAAAAAAAAAACACAAAAAGAAGAAGAAGAAGCCGTGACTACTGTACTGCCGCCCTGCTGGAGAATGCGAATGTAGTAGTAGGTGCCATAAAAATAGTTACGCCCACAAGGGACTTGTGTAAAAGGCTGCTATTCTAAATATTAATCCAGGTGTCATTCTGTACCGGAAACTGGCATGGCAAGCTGGCTCGCTTGGACTTTCTGAAGTTTCTATCTCATTACAGAGTTTGCATTTGTAGAAGTCACTTGGGACTTGGGAGAGATTTTAGCGTGTGCTTATCCTCATTCCCATTTGTCGTGTGTGCTACTTGGAATTTCAGAGAAATCCTATCAGGAATACCGGCGGGTACTGTGACCAGTGTCGATGCCTCAACCGACGAATCTCGGCCACAGGTGACTATAAGTTATTTTTCTCAACCTCGCAACTGAGTTTGTTTTTTTCACAATGACGGACCTGTGCTCTTTTTCAACGTACCGTATCGTTCTTTCTGAATTGTCGGTTTTCAAATTACCGGATCTTTTTCCCCTCCATTAGTTGCTTTCAGACTTTTGTGTAAAATCACCCCTGCCGACGGTAGATGCCCTGGAATCCAAGTTGTGCTCTGACCACCCTCGCTTTTCTTCTTACATTTTTAATACTAAAGCTGGTCACCTGAAAGGACCCACTGGCAGGAGGGTCATTTCAAGCTCCAGGCATCTCAGGTGCTTTAATTGGTTTCAGAGATCACTCTGCACGAGTCTCTTCAAAAAGTGAGGGAGAAAGAACTCTCAGTCCTTTCGTAGGTCGGTGTGAATCTTTAAGAGTGCGTTTGTCCCCGACCCCACAACACTATGCACTGGAGCTAGCACTGGCTATCTGGATCTGTCTAATAAACTAGTGCGACGGAGTGAGAATTTTTATTTATTTTTCCCACGCTTTGTCATGGATGTAAAAATATTCCCCCTATTTCGAGTCCTCAATTTTGTATCTCATGACCTCTACGACCTAATTCGGGGTCTGGGATTCAAAATATGAATTCAAATTTTACAAATTTTATCATCCACAGTAAATGATGTGTGAGGCGTTATCCCCGCATTAGGAAGACTCGTAGCACTACTAACAGTAATATAGTGGAGTCGCGGGAGTCTCGTTTTCCCCGAATTAGGAAGGCTCGCAGCACTACTAACAGTAAAATACCGGTAGCGGAGTCGCGGGAGTCTCGTTTTCCCCGAATTAGGAAGGCTCGCAGCACTACTAACAGTAACATACCGGTAGTGGAGTCGCGGGAGTCTCTTCAGAAAATGTACTTGTATATTTACATGCAGGTGAATGGGATATTTCCTTCTGGCACCCCAGTAGCTGACTTCCTTTAGTTTGATCCATCAATTCGAGGTGTGCATAGCGAAGTACGCATTGTTCCAGATCTCTAAGTTAGAGAAGGTTGGACATGCAAGTGAACTACCGAAAGGCATTGTGAATTCCCCGTCCCCAAGCTTGGAATCCCAAGAACCTCACGAGCTAGTTCAGAGACTTTTGTAGTTGAGTTGAAAGTTATTCCAAAACCCTAGAAGGTAGGCTCGAGAGAATCTCTTGTTTACTTTCCATCTCCACCTTCAGATCGACACAAATCCTAGTTTTGAGAGCTTTGAATGTCACGGTTTGTGTCTTTGTCTCTTGACTCACCATTTGTTTTAACAGACGAATTTAACTGCCTTGGTAGAAGTACACCCTACAAGTTGATTTGGGACAGAGTCCTAAGACCAACGTGAATAACGAGCATATTGGAATAGTTCGACTGACTGGGACACAGGACCAAGATAGCAAATTACGGTGTACTAACTTACTCATGATTATTCTTTTCAAAGTATGACGTACACAGGGCAATGAAGCAATGATGCCTGCTTTCAAACACCAAGTTGCAAGGTGAGAATTGTGTATAACTTCAAACAATGTACACTTGCACTTGATTTGGCATGCATGCGTAGATCCCATATTGAAATTTTTATTCCAGTGAACATTCGTCGGAAGGAATCCAAAACCACTCAGTCTCACTGAGGTGCGGATACATTCAATGTAAGACTGTTTAGTCTTGCCCTTCAATAGACTGATAAACATACTTATTTCTATTCTTAACTTCTGTAAGCCAAATTCGTGACCACACCGATCAGGCCCTCTCTACCAGACACTGTAGCGCCACAATTGGTGGAGTTGCCAGTGATGTAAGTAACCAATAATCCTGTGAAGATTTAGTCCAGAATAATGTGTGCTATCGCTGAGGACAGGAAACAATTGCAAGCCTTAAAAATTAAGGCTTGCAATTGTTTCCTGTCCTCAGGGATAGCACACATTAGAAGAAAATCTCTCGTCATCTACTTCAGTATCAATTGACTACTGCACAAACTCTGAATCTTGATGACTGGTACACTATTTGTCACATGTGTGGTAAACTGTTTGAAACAGGAATGGAACCACAGTGTCAAACCTGCTCAATTTTCTTCAATTGCAAAGCAGTATCAAGAGTCACTCTCTAGCATCAAGTACAAGGTGCGATCATTTTATTTCAATTCTAGATAGAGATTCCTATCATATGTGAAGCAAAAGTCTAGGTGATAAGAGTTACCATTACAATACTTGCAATAGTGGTATATTAACTTGAAATATCTTACATGCGCACATAGTAAATCAATCTTATTTTTTTCTCAGAATTATTTTTCTCCAATGTAAGTTAGTATAAGTCAAGATCATTCAAAACAAACTCTTTCTCATAAAAATCTTTGAACTCAAAGTTGAAAGAATGATTCATTGTTTTAATTTCATAAATAGTTAATAAGTTACTCACAAAAATCAGTATTTACACTCAAAATAAGAATGATTCACCATGTGCGCATGCAAAGATACTTCACACTTGTAGGTCCTCCAGCTACAGCTTAATGACGAAGCTCAAAAGCACCATTCCAATGTCGAGTTAGAAAACTCTGGAAAAAACTAGTAATCCACCAAGTTCAAACTCCAAGGTTCTAAATTACAATGAACTAGGGGATGAACTTTAACACACTGAACTGTAAGCATGTAAGGAACTTCAAGTTTACAGATCTCCAATTTCAGTTCACAGACTGCACTGAAAACTGCACTGAAAACAGCTCTGATACTTCTAAGTTAGACGTAATAAAGTACAATAGCTCCTAGCTAGCTCCTGATCAAATCTATTAACTCCCAGGATGGAACTCTAATACATACAGACTTGCAATAAAAAGCTAAGACACTCCAACCAAAGCCACTTAGTCCGCATGATTTCAAACTCTGTGCATCACCGGATCAGCAAAATTACAAACTCCTTAACAAACTGGCCACCAAGAGCACCGAAGGAAGCGACTGTCTCTGACTCCCCGCATGTCAAACCGGAGGTCCACGTACAACGGCCAACGGCCACAACAGCAAGCAGATCGATCATGCACCCCAAACAAAGCAGGGCCACAACCTGATCTAGCAAGTGGACCGTTAGTGAAAACTAAGAAAGAAAGCTCACGGCTCAGTATGCGAGAAGTCAGAGACTGTCTTTTCCTTCGGAAACCAAACACTGAAGCGCGCATGAAGACTTGAACCAGTGAAAAAGCACCTGCAAACAGGACTGACAAACTAGCTGCGCAGAAGAGTTAGAAACAAAAACAAGCAATCTATAATAATATATACGGACTATGAGCTAAGTGAGCTTCCAGAAGGACTGCTGTAGAGAAAATTCTCCTGGCGCCGCAACAACTCCGTCCCTCGGTGGCTCTAGTCGAAACCGCAAACCCATCATAGACGTGCGGCAACAAGTGGGAGCAAGTTAAGTCGTGAGCCACAACTCTCAAGACTTGAGGAAAGAGATAGATACAGACTCGGAGTACAACTGAGGTGCACCATGTCCTCTTATAACTTTGTTGTGCGTGGCAACAGTGGCTTCCGTCCCTTTTCATCGACACCGTTGAAATCAGTAAAATTTTGAGTGAACCCCCGCCAGCAGCGATTTCAGAACTGGTTCAGGGTTTTTAGCCAAATGTTCATTTTGGGAAGATTTTTTTTGAATTTACATTGAGGGCATGACAAAATTATCTACTGTAGCAACCGAGCGAAATTTAGCCAGTTTTGGGATCGCTGCCCCCCAGTGAAAACCAGTGATCGATTCGGGTTCCCGAAAAGCCAGCCAAAAAGAGAGAAAGAATTCAACCAAGCGAATGATTTTTAAACAATCGGAGTCATGATGCATCTAGTGTGATGACGTATTTTTGCGGAGGAAGTTAGCGTGCTTGGGAATGTTAATTTATGTTTGTTTAGGGCTAAAACACACGTGGCGAGCATATTCAGGGGCTGGATGTGCTGGTAAGTTAGTGGTGGGCTTGCTGCTTCTGAAAGCTGCCGTGAAAGCTGCCGTGCTTCAAGCAGTTGATAATTTGATAGAATTTCTTCGTCGCCTTTTGATCTGGCAGCGCTTGAGAGTGCTTGCTGGACTCACTCCTGATGATGAAGTTCAGTTTCAGAATTACCGGTTGCTCAAAATGGCGAGAAACGCTTGCTGGACAGGCCAAAATTTTCAAGTGAATACTGTGCTGTTGCTATTTTCTGGTGCTGTAAACATGTTTTGGGGGAGTAGGCTTGCTAAACTTGGGAGAATGGGATGGAGGAGTTCTACAGGAACTGAGCTTGGCTCCGACTATTGTTATCGAACACGCCGACATGCCTTGGCAGCCAGTCAGCCACCACCGCTGTTAGCTAAACTTGAAAATTAATCCAGAGTCCAGACTGCCCTGCCCGGATCGATGCTCTGGCCTTGCAGGCTTTGACGTCATGCCGCCAGGCAGGGGTGACAATTTTTCTGTTTGTTTTTTGTTTTTGTTTTTTTCTTGAAATACATGGACCATTTTGTTTTTGTTTTTCTTAAACCTTTTGAATTCTTGGTGGCACTCACACCTTGGCAAGCCAGTAGGAAAACAAACGTACCTCATTTTACATGATTGGGGACGGAGGCACATACTGATATTCTCTTCGAAATTGTCCTTTTTTACTTTGAATTGAATTTTCTTTTTCCGGGCGTCTATCAAGTCAAGAAAGGGAAAAGAACCGAAACGTACACATGATTATTTTTTGTTTTGTTTTGGGTGCATGGAAAAGGAAGAAGTCGTTGCAAAAGGGCGAGAGAATAATTGGGTGATAAATTCCTTTGCTTGCCTGGGGTCAGCATGACAGAAAAGTCATTCATTCCACTTGTTTTCTTTTTTCTTTGAAATTGACGAAATATTCCCATTTCAAGTGTAACTACCGTACTGGGTACTGCACTCCTGCCTCCGCCATCACACTGACCTACAGTATGTTCTTGGTAAAAAGTTATTTTGGCAGGACGTTACTTAAACCCGTCCCACAAAGTGGGACCAACAGGGTGGATTTATCACGAGGAAAACACACAAATTTTTTATTTGCCACATGATAGAATTTGCAAATTTTGAATTCAATTTCATTCAATAGCAGTGAGTTGTGTTGTCTTTCCTCCGACAAACTAATGTGGAATATTCTACATCATTTCATTCGAGGGATGAAATGGTGTGGAATATTTGACAGCCATCAGTAGCTACAAAGACAAGTGGCATTTCATATGAGAGTTGTCAGTGCTACACAAGTAGCAACGTTAAATACTGCAGTGCTTAACAGTGAATTTAATTAACAAAAGAAGCATAAAGGATTTAAAGTTTAATAGTTTAACTTTGAATAGTAAGCAAAAAAATCATGGAGAACAAGGTATTCAACCATTTCTTTACTTAGCTTCAAAAACCACTTACTTATTGTGTTTTAGAATGAAGTAGACAACTCTTTATATACATATAGGGCGGTAGGAGGTGAAACAAGCATTGTGGGATATGTAAATTAGAATTGGAGTAGGGGCTCAACTGCTCACTTAGTCAAATTGAAGCAGAAATTATATTTGAAGTAGAATTTCAAACCTCATTCAGACATAGTAAAATCACTTTTAAAAAAAAAAATTGGACTAGAAATAGTTGGTAAATCAAGTTAAATTTCATATCCAAAAATCCGTTTGAGATTTTGATTCTCCAAAAAAAAATTGTAGACAAATTTCAGAGAGGCGTTAAAAAGGATTTTCTTTTTACATTTTCAAACATTGTCTCTGAATTTTGTCCATAACTTTTGATTGGAGTTTTGAAATCTCAAATGGATTTTTAGACATGAAAGTTATTTTGATTTACCAAAAAAATTTAGTTCAAAGTTTTTTGAAAAAAGTTATTCTACAATGCCTAAATGAGGTCTAAAATTCTACTCCAAACATCATTTTGACATTTTGATATTGAGCGGTCTAGCTTGCAAATTATCCCATACCCTTTGAGGATTCATGATGGACAATGGATTTCAATATAAAAATGCATTGGTATATTGCATTGGTATATTACTCAATAAATTCTTTGGATTTTTGGCAAACCATCTTTCATTACAATTATTTATTAAGTTGGATGTCTGATCCTAGAATTAGCAAAATAAATGGAGCACACCATAATTGTACTGCCACTATTTTGAAACTCACATCAATGATATGGATGAATTTTGTAGAAGGGAACTCGAGAGAAGAAAAGGCAACCTTTGTGAAGGCTACTGAATGTTAAGCGCAATGAAAGACCCCAAATTAGCTAGGAGAATTCTATAACATACCCTAAACACAACACAAAGTAGGGGTCTTTTTTTGTTTTTACCCCAGAGAACATTAAATTCACTTTGATTGTCCCACTTTGCGGAACACATTTAATGTTGTGCATTATTTTGATATAATTAACTCCAACAAAAATTTATTAGAAGTAGCAATACCCAAAGCAGGACGCTAAACCTGTCTTACAAAGTAGGCCTTGTAAGTGAATAGTTATCTATAAGAAAACACAAGAATTTTTTATTTGCCACATATGCCATAAATTTGTAAATTTTGAATTTAAATTTGCAATCAAAAGCTCCAAATTAAGGTAGAGGTACCTATTTCAAATAACTTAAGCATTTCAATCTGTAGGATATAATAAATTTTTTGAAAAATTGAGTTCAATGTGTGCAAACATAAAGATGAGGAAGATTGCACAAAATATAAAATAAAATAAAAATTCTCAGTAATTAATATTTTATTCAATATAAATGTGCATTTTCATTCCGACCCATTCCGTTTCATAGACTTACCTATTATAATTAGCTTTGCCACTTCTTCCTAAGCAAGGAGGGAAGAGAGATGAGTGGATGTGAAGGTACAAATAAAAAATCTTTTTCAATGAACAGTGCATCCAATTGTTGTCCACAATAGGTCACTCTATGAATCTATGGAGGGGGCTGTCTAAAATAGGTCCTTCTAATTTAGCTAGGAGAGGTGAAAAACGTGGAATTATTACGGCTCAAAATAATTTTTTTTTTTTTTTACAATTATCCCAAATAATACCAAATTCACCCTACAGGGCCTACTTTATAGGACAACTTTAGCATCTTACGCACCCAAAATCGTCCTAATAAGGATTCAAGCCAGTGGTCACAAATCCAAATAAATTTTGCAGAATTTTCACTTGAAAAACTTTGCAATTTACTACATGCCCATTAAAATTGAGGGGCTAAAATCACATCATTTTTATTGAATGCTTGGATTTCAATATGGGCCATGCATCTGAAAAGCTTAATTTGGGCCATCCATGTAGCTTAGCTATTTTCTTAGATCCCTTACTTAAGAGCAGTTGCCCTTGTCTATCCTTTGCCGACTTGTTGCATTGACTTCATTATCATTTGCCACCCTAGATCTTTGAGTAAGGTTGGAGATTCCAAAACAATTGAGACTCTAAAAACATTTTAAAATATAAAAGTACATATTGCTTTCTGCAATGTATCAATAGTATATGTCAATGCACCAACAATGGGCATATTAGAAGACAAGCACTTTTAGTGCCATATGTGATTCCAACTTCAAAATTCATAACAAATTCCATAAAGTTTAAAAAAAATATGAAAGAATTTAGGTTAAATCACTTAGATGCCACTTCCATCTTCTTACACAACTGTCACAAGTGAAACCGGAAAAAATTAGAGAAGTTGCAACTTTTTTGATACAAATTGAAGTTTTTGACAATATGTGAACCCAAAAAATTAAAATGATAACACTTTTGTTTCACAAATTGTTGTCATCATATCCTTCTCTTTTGTATAGAAACTTAAAAATATAGCCACTTTATTACAAATTTAATTACTCCATTGCTAGCTACATTTTAGAAAAATTTCATCCATCCCTACAAGTTTTGTATAAATTTGAACTACTTTCACAAATTGAATTTGAAAGCGTTGATTCAAGCATGGTTACTTTTATTTATATATATAAAAAATTGTTGGATCTTTTTGGTAGTTCTAGTAGGATTCTAGATTCCCATAAAATGCACTTTTTGAACATTGTATAAATAAACTATGAGTTTTCAAAGTATTGAAAATAAGTGTATCTTAAATAGATGCTAGGTAGCTCAACTCTCATGAATGGAGGTTGTATACTTTAGACAAGAATTGTAGGGGTCTGTTCTTGAAACATGTCACAACTAGGTTCAATTAGCAAAAGGCAATTATATTGGATAGAGATTTACCTATATTTTTTTAAACAAATGATGAAACATTTATTTTAAAAAATAACAATTTGCATGCCATTTTTGTCACCTTACCAGCCTAGGATCTTGAATGATGAGGTATTTCACTTACAATCATGATTGATTGTATGCAAGTTAAACTTGATTTTGGGGACAGATGCTTAAATAAAAAATAAATTTATACTAATAAAAACGATGGCTTCAAATGGCTTCAAAGACCAAAGAAATACGTCCAAAAGTACCAACAACAATTAAGGTAAAACAGCCCATTACGGACAAAATGGGGAGTTTGTCCTCATGTCATTGCTGAAATTTTTTAATTTTTTTTTCCACATAAAGACAAGTAATAGAAATGGGGAGAGCAATTGAAATTATATTTTTTTGACAAAGTGTGAATTTGTTATGAATTTTTGAAGTGTTCAGCCCATGTGGCCTAAAAGAGTCTCTAGACTACTCCAAAATCAACAAAAAACTATATCCATAACGGTCATCTTACTCACCTAAAGCAGTCACAATATTTCTTAATATGGAAGCCTTAAAACAATCACTTCCTACAATGAATTAGCACTAAAAAGCTGGAAGTTTCTATTGTGGTCACTAATCACTCCACTCCGGTTAGCTAAGACATTGACTGTGGTCCAAATCTCATTCACTAGAAGAAAACCATAATGGGGTCATTTGTAGGTGTCCACAATGGGTCTTTTGTCCATAGTGGGCTGTTTTACCTTAGTCTAATTTGTTATATAGATATTTTCTCTACTCTTTGTAGCCATTATTTCTACTAGTATTAGGTGAAGTCCAAGTATGGTATTCAAATTTTGTTTGCAAAAGTTAATAGAGCTCCAAGTGCAATTGATAGATTTTCTAATTTATACTCTAATGTCAATGTTCTAATGTTGAACACAACGATGCCAGCATGTGAGCATAGAAATGTGAGCATATGAGCCTTGAATATGTGTGTAAGTAGGTATCCTACAACAATTGAAGGTGCTTATAACATAAACATCTATAATATAGGTATCTACAATATAGGTAGTCTACTATCATGGAATGTTTTTATAATGTAGACACTTATAATATAGGTGTATAGGTTCTATGTTCATGTGCTCATGATTTTAGGCTCATATAATAGCAATTGTGGTGTTGAACATTATGTCCTATAGTTTTGTATGCAGTCAAAACAAAAACATAAAAATTTACATCATTGTCCTAGGTGGATCCTTGCCAATTTGGATGCAATATTAGTATTGTTAACCCCCCCAAAATTAATTTTACAAAATTTTAAACATAGAAATTTGCACTAGACTACTATAGGAATTTGAGGAAAAGTTTTAAACCATATGATTATGTACATTGCAAGATTAAAACATTTTTAATTAGAAGAAAAGATTTTTTGGGCCTTCCTCAACAAAGTTTACATAGTTTGACTGCACTTTGCAAAGAAGGAGGCAACATCGAATTTTGGAAATTCAAACCATTGGATAGGTAGTTGTATTAGTTACTTGTGTGACAATTTTCAAACATAATGGATGTGTCTTCTATATACAAAAAATCTTGCATTGAGAGGATTTACCCACAAAAGCAATTTTATAAGCAAGATTTCAATTCTTTTTGGAGAACTCATTTTTTTGGAAGAATCAAAATTCCAACAATGGAGACAAAGTTTTATTTCTCTAAATCATGTAGAACCATTACCGTTCAAATTCTAGTGTTAATTTGAGTGAAAATTTGAAAAAAAATGATTTTTTAAAACTTTAACTATTTATTATTGACATATACTACTTTGAGAATTTGTGGTAAAATTTTAGCCTACTCACCTTCATAGATTGCAAGATATGTGCATTCAAAGTTAATGAAAAAAACTTCATAACTTGCCCTATTTAACTGCTTGCCTTCTCTATTAGCAAAATAGCCAAGCTTAAAATTCCATTTTCATCCGCTCAAAATTGACTTCATGTGAACCTTTCTAGTTTTCAAAAAGCTCCGTAGGAGCTTAAAGAACTGTAGGAGTTAATTCCCTCAAAGGTTTATCTTTCAATCATATATTATCCCTTCAAATTTTATTGTACAGCAGGGCAAAAATTGCATATTAGAAATGAAACATGGGATTGATCCCTAAAGGTTTTAAGTCTTGGAATGGGGGGGGGGTAAGATTCAAGTACAAGGTTCCTACAATGACAATTTTTAGATGATTTTTTTGAAACTTTTTATGAAGATATATAGGAATATACTAGGTTTCTAGAAGTATTATTTAATCACTGAACTTTGGAAAATAGACATGTTATTCAAGTAAAAATAATAAAGCTTTGAGTAGTTTAGAAAAATCAAAATAATTTGATTTTCTTTAACCCCTAAAGTTCCATAGTCCCTTAACCCCTAAAATTCCTTGACTATGTTTCCATCAAAAAAGGTCCAAAACTACCATTTCTAATACAAGTACCAAATTTAAAAAGATATAAATTATTGGACACATGTAACCATAGGATAATGCAGTATGCTGGTTGAGAAGATGCGGAAAAAATTTCAAAAATTTCCACCATGCAGATTGCAAAATATTAGGGTTTGAATTCACAAAAATCTTTTTTTTGCCCTACGAGAAACTGGGCAACTGCACTTCACAAGGTCATATGGGTATGAAAAAAATGTCTATGTTGGTGGTTAGAGTACAGATTCATTCTTCAAGGCAAGTTGGCTACATGCTTGAAAATTTCAAATCATTTGGAATTATACAACATATAGGAAAAAAATAGTAAATAGAAAGAAGTAGGAAATGGTTCAAAATATTAAATCTTTTAGAAATTTGTTATGGAATTGAAAAATACCAATCCCAACGGTTGCAATGTTGTAATAAGCAATCTACATCCTATGATTTTATTTTTTTTCCAAAATATTGAAAATTGAGTGAAATAAACGACTTCAAAGTTTATTTTAGAGTAGAGAATCCATAACTACCCGCAAACTAAGACTACTCATAACTTTCATCTCATTGATCAAAATGGAATGATTCAAAGCTTTCCACATATATATATAAATCTTCAAAACCAATTAAAAATTTTTGTTTTTAAAAAAAATGATTTTTTTAATCTGCCCGAACTGCCAAGCTAAGAAAAAAAATTACATATCATACAATAACTTTTTAACAATATAGTAAAAAGTTATGAAAATTGTTGGGTCTTAAAAAAAATCGTCCCCATGTTGTGTGAAAATTTCAAAGAAAAAAAGTAAAAATTCTATTCGTAATGAGTTGCCCAAAATTGCTATGTTGCCAAAAAACGCAGCTTGGTCCTTTAAGGATTAAGCGGACAAAATAAAGTTCACGCAAGCTACTATAATCTCAATTTTTGTCGTGATTTTTTGAAACTTTATCTTAATAAAGAAAAAAATATTAGATTTTTGGCAATATGAGTTTTATTTCAATTGGTTCCTAGAATAAAAAGTTATGCTACTATAGACTCACAACAACCAAGTCCAGGCAACCGAAAAAACCCACAGAAACTGGAGATAATTTTTTTTTCTTATAGATTATATTTTTTTCTACATGAAAACATTTGATTCATTATATTTGGATAATTGTTGTGAAGTTATGGACCATGATCTTGTTTTGCGGATAATTGTAGCATCTTCTTGAAAAAATAATGTATTGAATTTGTTTTTAAACCCAATTCTCACAATTTTCAAAAATAGAAAGTTCCACAAGGTTCAATTTTCTTGCTAGAACAATCTCACAATTGGAATTAGTGTGTTTCAATTCCATCTTAGAGCTATTAACAATTTAGTTCTTTCTTCCATCTTGCACCTACTTCTACTTAGCAATTTTTTAAAGAATAAGAATAAAAATGAAGTTTTTTTTTTATAGTTTTCTTATTCATAGACTTTTAATTCAATTATCCAATATAAAAAAAAATTTAATCAAAATCTTTAGTGCAAACAAATTAAGTTAAGAAGATCCAAAGTCAATTAACCCCTCAAGGGCCTAGGCACATTTCAAGCAAAAATTGTGAAAAATTGTCACGTTTTAAAGCTATAAAAGAATTTTAAAAAAATCTTTTTTTCAAAATTCAGTTATAAAATTTGTACTAGACTACTATAGAAATGTGTTGAAAAAAATTCAAAAACTTTGACCGCATTTATTGAAAGATTATAACATTTGAAGTTAGAAAAAAAAACACTTTTCCAACCTTTCTAGATAGGGGCAACAAACTTTTAACTCCTCCTAAAGTGAGATTTTTACACTTTACATGGTTATGTTTTTTTACATTTGCATTGTATATAATGTAAATTATAGATTTAGCAAATATTAGAAGTAGAAGAAGGCTTTTGCACATGCTACCCAAAGTTGCCTAGACTGCTTAAAAAGTTGAAGGCAACACAATGTTTGATTTGGGTACCAATTGAAAAAAAATTGTATTCCTAGTAAAGAGGCACATGTTTATACCTTGAGTAAAAAATCTTATGAACATTCGACCAAAATTGACTTCCTATGTAACTATCCAAGACCTCTCGTATACATTGAATGGTCACTTTGTCCTATACGGGTTAACCCCTAAAGGACCAAGGAGCCAACTTTAGGCTTTTTGAGAATTCAGGCAGGCTCTATTGACTTCGTAATTTGGAATTTTTGCATGAATTTTTTAGGATGGATGCTACTCATCATAATCTACATGTGAAGCTTTGTTTCATGTCATTCCGATAAATAATGCAAAAGTTAGAAGGGTTTTTTCAATTTCAATGTCAAACCGGGCAGCAAAAAAATATATTCTAAAAAAATAAAAATTATTTTTTTGGAATTGTGTAGATTGATGCCTACTCAAAAAAATTGAACCACTCGATTCCAAATAATGAGGTAAGAGTTATAAGGAGTATTATTTTGCGGGCAATGAATGTAGAAAAAACATATAAAGTCATCTTTTGTTCTCAACTTTGAAAATTTTCAAATAAAAATGAAAAAAAGGATACTAATTTTATATTAGAACATTCTTACCATTGGGATTAACAATTCTCAAATTCTTCCAAATTTTATTAGCATATTAGTTTTATCTTTCATTCAGTAATATCTTTCACTTTACAATTTTTTTAAAAATGAATACAAAAGTTTTTTTGGTTAAAATTTTTTACGTATTTTTTCAACACATTTTTCAACATATTGTCTAAAATGCACCAATAATAAGATATACATGTTTTTTTCTAAAAATGTTGAAAGACAAAACTTCACCTTCTGGTAGGACTAAAAAAGAGTTGATTTTGAAGTTTAGCCGCATTGATCTTGCAATTGGTGGGGATATTCATTCTAAAATTTTGGGACAATGTACTTGTACAAGTTAACCAAAGGATCCTGCGGTTGAGTTTGTTAAAAAATAAATATCGATAAAGATTTTGACCTTGCTTTGGGGACAATTATTTTGAAGCATTTTTGGGCCTCTAAACACGTTGGTCCTTTTGGGGTTAATCCAATCGCAGAAGGTGCAAAAGAATTAATTTTCTTCACTTTAAACTCAAATATCTTGCAATCTACATAGACAAAGTTTTTGAAATTTCTTTCATACATTTTTATACTAGTCTAGTGCAAAATCCTATAGTTAGATATGCAAAAAAAATAATTTAAAAAAAACTATTGCTCTTTGAATTATAAATGCAAGTTTTGAAATGTTTTTGATGAAAAAAGGCCTTGAGACTTTAGGTATTATTTTTGTAGAATATATCATTATTGAAAAGGAATCCTTTGATTACTATACCCGATGGTCAAGGTAATCATTTCTTGTTGAATAATTAATTAAAGTTGGCAAATGTAGTTTCACATAAGCCTAAAAATAAAACAATTCATTTTTTTTGTACCAAGGTTTTTTGGAAAAAATAATATCTCAAAAATTACGACATCTTTTTTTAAAATATTTTGCCCAAGTCCAGGGACCGAATATAGTAGCAAGGTGAAAAATATGAGGATTTTTGTTTTCAGTGCAATTATGGACTAGGTAATTAGCATATGGCCTTTAGTTATGGAAAATAACCTTAGGCTGGTACTTGCCGAGCCACGGGAGCGGCGAGTGAGGTACCAGCCCAAGATTATTTCCCAGGTAGGTGGCTCTAAAAGCGACACTTTAAGAGCTAATTGCATTTTGGGGGAAGCTAAACTCCTTGAAACAATTTTCAATAAATTTTGGTAGGAAGGAAAATGGAATTGGCATCTAATCCAAGTCGTTTCATTTTTTTTGGACCTTTGTGGAATTAGTTACAAAGTTTTGAAGTTGAAGCGTAGTGGTTTCTAAAAGTGACTCCCTCCTGAAATGTACATTGTCAGCACATTGAAGAAAGTAAAATGTACCTCTGTGTTAGAGTCACTTTTAGAGCTAGGTTGCTTTTAGAGCCACCTACCTTAACCAGGGGCTGCATGCCAATTACTAGACATAATTATGATGCAAATCATTATTTTGTAATGAAAAATGAGCTTTTTACCAAATAATTAATTCAATTCCAAAATGAATTTAGGCATTAAAATCAAGATTATTGATATATATTTGGCATTCACTTCACATGGATTTGATAGTGGCTTTGTTGTGAATTGTTGATGATGTATGGACATTCTTATTATGGAAATGGGGTGGTAGGAGGTAAAGCAATACATATGGGATATGTAAATTAGGATTAGTACAAGCTCAATGACTCATACCTAGTTGAGTTAAAAGTAGGAAATTGTGTTAACTGTAGAATTTTAGACCTCATTTTGGCATAATAGAATAACTTTTTTCAAAAAAATTTGAACTAAGAAAAGTTGGGAAATCAATCTAAATTTCATCTCCAAAAATCCGTTTGAGATTTGAAGCCTCTAATCAAAAGTTATGGACAAAATTGAGAGAGGGATTGGGAGGCACATTTCTTTGACATTTTCAAACACCCTCTTTGAATTTATCCATAACTTTTTTTTTGGATGCTCAAAATTACAAATGGTTCTTAGGAAGAAAAAGTTAGATTGATTTACCAACTTTTCTTAGTTCAATTTTTTTGAAAAATGTTATTTTACTATGCCAAAATGAGGTACAAAGTTCTACATTTAACACAATTCCTGCATTTTGACTATGAGCGGTCAAGCTCTCATCTTCAAATTGTCCCATATTCCTTGAGGATTCATAATGGGTAGTGGATTTCATTATAAAAGACCTCTCCACCCATTAGTAAGTGGATTTGTGATGGCATCAAAATGTATTGGTTTCTTTTCCAACATTTTGACTTGCATTACAAATAATTTTTCTTGGATTTGGCAAGGCGACTTACTAATATCCAAAATCATTTGGCTTTGAAATTTTTAATTATTTTTTGCAAAAGGTAACCTCTAGCTATGGTCTAAGTGTAAACATTTTGGTCTAAGCCTAGTTCAAGATTATAAATGATTTAAGAATCACTTCAGAGTAAAATCCATTGACCAACACAAATTCCGAGGTTTGCAACTTGGTGGGTATCTATAATGCTAAAGCAGCCCCCGGTTATGGCTCATAACCTGCCCCTCCGTTTCCAATGACTAACTGCCATATGTACAGGAATGGGCTGCATCATGATTATGATATCTTTTAGAAAAACCAATGTATGATGTTTGTTATTAAATTTTGTAATTAATTTTTTTAAATGGTAATTATGATATAAATTACTTGCAACAATGTTATCACTGTTGGGATTGATTGACGTTTTTCAATTTTGTATTAGAGTTATTAGGAATTTAGCTTTCTCATTTAGTATTGCATTTTATTCCTCCTCTCATCTAGGAATTTTTAAAGAATGAAAATAAAAATATTTAGAGTTTTTTTGGTATGGATTCTCTGCTCAATTTTACAACATTAAATAATCTAAAATATATAAAACCTTAAATATCTAAAATACCAAAAATTTAAGCCAAGAAAATTCAAAGTCTGTTGACTCTCTTTGGAAGGGTGCAAAAATATCACTTCCCTTCACTTCAAATGTCACTTGCAATCTATGTAGGCAATGCTATTGAAAACAATATTGCACATTTTCCTACTAGAATAAGACAAGATCCTACAATTGTATACCAAAAATAACTCCTTTTTTTTTCACATAGCCAGTTTTGCACTAGAAATGGCGTCTTTAGGAGTGTTTTTTGGTGAAAAAAAGTCATGATCTTGTATGAGTTAAACATCAATAATTTGGATGAGAAAGTTGACAAAGTTTCAACTAGAAATGGCAAGTTTTGTGGTGAAGTAAAGGAATTATATGTAATTGAGGTTTAAAATATCAATGAATGGTTGACAATTTGAAAGGAATATTTTTGTTGTGCTTATGGCAAAAACATATACACAACACAATACTAGTAGAAAAAGGTAGTCTTCAGTCAGGGACCAAGGAATAGTATCATAGCATAGTGCTAGAGGTCCATATTAGTACTAGCTTTGTATCAATGCGGACCTTAGGCACCATGCTTTAACACTAAGGTAAACCAACCCATCACAAGCAAAAGATCCATCATAGGCACTTAGGAAATATCCCATTAAAGTCTTGCATCTACTCATAACAAACTTTTTCAAAATAAACGAGATTTGCGCTAATGGCTACAATCAAAGTCTTGGGATGATGCTAATGGAGTGATTAGTGACTGCAGTAGGAACTTCCACCTTTTTAGCGTAAATTCATTACAAGAAGTGATTTTTTAGGCCTTCATTTTGTAGCCATGTTAGAAAATATTGTGACTATTGTAGGTGAATAAGATGATACACTTTTTGTTGATCTTTGAGTAGTCTAGAGACTTTTTTGGGCCAATTGGGCAATACACTTCAAAAATTCTGTAGAAATTCATACTTTGTCAAAAAAAACAAAATTTCAATTGCTCTCTTCATTCCTCACACTTATCTTCATGTAGAAAAAAAACTAAAAAAAATTCAACGATGCAAATTAGACAAACTATTATGCTTGTCATAGTTTGGTTTATCTTATTCCTTAGTGGTCCAAGACCACCCTTCCACTAGTGCAAGTTGTCTTATGCGGGTGCACTAGGAGATGCAAGGAGTTGTAATTGGCCCCGGGAAAGGGCAAGCTTATGCAACTCCAATGCGTTGTGTACTATGGGCTTTACACACTAGCTAGCAAATACCTTCCCTCTAGCATTGTCTCGCTTTTTGACTACAATAGCCACTCAAACTTTTGTAGGGTAACTTCTAGCAATGTAATTAAAGCCTTAGTCCTCCTTTCATAACATTGTTCACCAACGAAGTAGGGGCTCCTTCTACATCTTTGCAAAAGAGACCCCAACCAACAGTGAACCGAATTGTCTTCTATGGCTCCCCAACCAACCTCAATCCTTGAATTAACCATGTAACGCCGCTACGGACACTAAGTGTTTGGTTGACGACAAGAAATCCTTCCATGTAAGCCAGAAATGCAACTGTTCATCTTTGGAGTTTTGTGCAGAAAGGGGAGGTCTTGCACAATAGTTTAACCTCCAATGAGTACTTTCGATTTTGTTTTTTTAAAGAAGACAATGCACACTCTTATCAGAAAGGATGATTTCCACGGTGACCAACCCGTCCTTACTAATAAGTCCCTTCCATTCCATTCCAGGCATCTAACAAAGCCTAATACCTTACCTTCCTAGCATAGGGAGGACCATTGCCTCGTTATTATACAATGAATGTTGTGCCTCTCTCACTTCAGTCCAGAGCCAAGGGCCACCACAAGTGACTGCTGGCTGGTGCCCAAGTCGGAGCCAGGTGATGGCCTTTGGGGATGACTCCAAAATGGAAAAGTTTGCGAGAATTGTCGGTCCACATTGGGCGGTTGCCAGTTGCAAGCGGCAGCCAATGGAAGCAGCAGCAGCAGGAGCGTCGTAGGAGTCACGGCAAAAGCAACGCAGCAGGCAGAGGGCCAGAGGGGCAGACGCTTCACGCCACAAAATGCTGCCTGCCTGCCGGGGGACTTGGTCAGCTCCGTGCAGCTGAACTCAGCTCACATTCTTCGCAAGGAATAACTGAATATAGGTTATTCAGAGCATCCCCTGCGCAACGCAAAAGTCGCGGCCTCTTCTACAGGAGTACGGAGTGTGGAGGAGGAGTCAAGCTCACTCCCCGGCTACAGTCCGCAATCTCAACCGCGGCCCGGCGTCAAAATATGCCGTCTGTATGGCTCGCAATCTGAGGGTTGTCACACTTTCTTCCCCCACTCTCAATCTTCAGAAAATGGCACTCTCTTCTTCAGTTGCAGAGAACTCGGCCCATTCTTTGAAGATTGACAAGTTTTTTCTTTCACTTTAAGAAGTGAAGATTGGGCTTAAAGAAGTTTCTCCATTCTCTCAACTTCTTTCCATTTCTTTCCATTTCTCTCCATTCCTCTCCATTCTTCATTAGGGGTAGTCACACCTTCTCCGAGAAGCAGAATTCTACAAAGTCGGAGAAATTGGTGAGAGAAAAGAGGAGCCAATGGCGAGCCGTTTTGTGTGAAGAAGGTGTGACCCCCCTTTTTGTTGTTTGGAGTAATTCTTGGAAAATGAGTTACCTACAAAGCTAGATGGGAGCTCTACAAGTCAAGCATAGCCAATGAAACTAAAAAGTTCCTTGAGAAATTTTTCTTTCGAGAACATTTCTTCACATCTGAAGCAAAAAAAAGGCACTTCCAAAACCCCGGAGGTTGAGAGCTCCGCAAGCCACGGAAAACCACACATAGAGCGCCACGCGTCCAATCTCCGAGAATTGTCTAGGGGTCGGAAGAGGTGTGACTACCCCTATTCTCAAGAGGGGTGTCACACCTTCTTCATGCAGAAGGACTCCTATTGGCTCCTCCTTTCACTCTTTCCTCTTTCCATTCTTCATAGAAGTTTCATTCTTGGAGAAGGTGTGACAACCCTCGATATCGTGGGCTTACGAGATGCAAAAAGACTCATCAATCTTATTACATATTTTACAGTCTTTACCAATGAGGCAAGGGTCCCTTTTGCATCTTTGAAAAAGCAAACAAAATTGTCTTCTATGACTCTTCAGCCAACCCCTATCCTTGAATGAACTTGATAAGCTATTCCCACCTAAACATCTATCAAAGCATAATACGTACCAGCATGGGGGAGGACCATTGTACAACCATACAATGGTATGCACATTGAGATTCCTCTTGTCGTGGTACTCCTGCGCTTTGCTTTGTCACCCATTTGGTCTCTGATCACTAGTCAGCTTTTCCACCGGGCTGCGTATGCTTTGCTTTGTCAGCGCAGGGGAAGTGCAAGTGCAAAATCCACTCCAAACTTGTTGCTCAGGCTCTTCAATTTTCAATTCAAATTTAAGATTGCGGGGCTGCGATTAACGCGGTGACTCGTACTTGGTACTTGGTACAAAGAGCATTAGCTTTCATAAGCTCGTTGTCACAAAGGCTAGCTTACATGTGAGCCGGATGGGCAGCTTTGTGCCTAATCCAAGTAATAAGACAAAAGAGATTCCATCGATTGTCTTGTCGGGGTGGGCAAGCGGGAAAGGAGGAGTTGAAGTTTCACCGATATCGGTGGATGACCCCATTGGTGGAAACTAGTCACTCTTGAGGGAATTTAATACGTGTGGGTTTCTTATTGTATCCTCCTCCATCCACTGTAGCACTGAGTGTGAAGTTTTTCCACCTATTGATATATGTAAGGAGGCCCTAATAGGGGGAGCCATAGGTAACTTTGAACTCTTGAATAACAATAATTCTTGGAGTTTGTTGAAGTAGTACTTGCCCTTCTTTCAAGGCCAACTCACATGTGAGCCCGATGGACAACTCTGCGCTAATAGAAGTAATAAGACAGAAGAAGCTCCATTGATTGTTTTGTCCATCATCGATAAGCGGAAAAGGAGGACTCCATGTTTCACCGTTTCGGGTGGACAACTCCATTGATGGAGACTAATCAATTTTGAAGGAATCAATACATGTTAAATTTTTACTATATACCTTCTTGCCCACATGAAAGTGCAATTGCTACTTGCACCTATAGCACCCCATGTGAAGTTTTTCCACCCACTTATACATGTAAAGACACTAAAGGCCTCCTACCGTACTCTATAGGACGGTGGGCAAAGTTCAAGGGAGAGCTAAAGGGTCCAAGTGAGCAATTGCACTTGAATCATGTGAATCCAGTGGGCAAGAAGGAATACATTAAGGAGTCTACACATATTGATTCCCTCAAGATTGACCTATCTCGACCAACAAGGTCGTCCAACGTTTTGGTGAAATATAAAATCTTGTTTTTCCTCACCCACTTTTGGCAAGACAATCGGTGGAGCTCTTGAGCTCTTCTTGTCTCATCTAGTGGTTTTTATGTCCACAAATGGAGTATGGCAGGAAGCCCTAAGATTTCTCAAGTGAATTCGGTAAAGGACCGTCACCCTTTGGATTGCAACCTTCTACATCGGGATGTTACATGAATTTAGAGATAGAGGTGAAGTATTGTAACTCCCCCTTATATTGGTAAACAGTTTTAACAACCATCATAAACAAAGAGTTTGTTGGAGACTGGAGGATAATTTGCCTATTTATAGGGCTAATTTTGTTAATTTTTTTGAGGTAGACTCTATTTAATAAGTTCAATCAAGTTAATTGCAATCTCAAGTCATCAAGTTGGCCTTGTTTGCATGCAATTTCTAGTTGAGTTTTATTTGCAACTTCTAACTTTTAGTTCTTTTTTAGTCTTCTTCGATCTTCATATGACCAACTAAATGGGCAACAAACTTCTAAATTAATCAACAACACCAAGGTTGAACTTCGTTTCATAGCTTCATGTTTTCACTAGCTTGCAAGTTGGAATATTTACAATCATCATATGATCCCACAAGTGAATGTCCACACTTAGCTTTTGTTGTAATGAAGTGTAAAGCGTATTGCAAAATTTGCCCCCCTTCTATTGGTTGAGAAAAGGAACACTACAAGTGAAGGAATTCATAATTATGCACAGGTTGGCATCAATGTTCTTTTTAGTAGTGTCAGTGTCTAAAGTCCATTGTCCCTATAAGGGACAAAATGGATTTTAGACACGCTTCTACAATCTCAATATTTTTTGTGATTTTTTAAATATTTTTTGAAAATACAAAAATAGCTTTTGGGTCAAATAGTTTTATTTCAATAAATGCCCAAGAGTAAAAGTTGTGGCATAAAGAGCCCAAATTTTAGTTCATATTGCAAGATAAAAAAAAAAAATTTTAAAATTATTTATTTTTCTCATAGATTGTATTTCTATCTACATGGAAAGCTTTTATTCATTCCATTTGGATTTGTTACATGAATTTATGGACAATCTTGTTTTTTAAGCAACCATTGCATCTTCATGAAAAAAATAACTTATAGGATTCATTTCTAAACTCAATTTTGACAATTTTTCAAAAAAAAAGTTCTACAAGGTTTACTTTAAAAACAATCTCACCATTAAAAACTTGAAAATAGTGTATTATAATTCCATCTTCAAAGCTATTTAATAATTTTTAATGAGTAAAAATTACATTTTTAAAAAAATCCTAAACTCTCAATTCAATTCTATTGATATGTACAAAAACAATTTTAAAAGTCTTTTGCTCTTTGCAATAGAAATGGTAGTTTTGAGTGTGTTTTTTATAAAAAAAAAAGGCCTTCGAACTTTTAGAAGTTAAAAAAAGACATGAATGAAAAGTCATTTTTCTAAGACACGTGCATCACCCATAGACAGAAGCATTGTCTTTGTTAAAAAAAGATTTATGCACTATTTTTTCTTGTTTAAAATTGATGGATTTTCTTTTAAATAATCATGACATGTTTTAATTTGTAACCCCCTCTTTGACTCACATTGAACACATGACAATTCTTTTATTAATAAAAATGGCATTTAAATTCTTGGTCAACTTTATGTTTTTTCAAAATAGGAGCAATTTATAGTTGCACTTAATTTATTTTAAAACATTGATGTGTTTCCTTCTCCAAATTATAATATTGGTGTCATCCTTGCAAATTTGAGTCCAAACAATGGCTAAAGGCTTTGTGCATTTCAATAGCTGCTAAAAAGTGTTTGATCTTTAGTTTTTTGCCATTGACTGTTTTTATCCAAAGTCAAACACTTTGACAATGACTTGAATTCTATTGGTGCATACTGTTCAGAAGTGGGTTAAAGGATCACACCATCAAACACCATATTTTTTCAAACACCTCTAGTGTCCATGAAATATTTGAGAGAAGTCTTTTACTTTCCTATAGTTTGGGAATCCATCATCAATCTTGCCTAAATTCTAGCATATAAATACAAGAAAAATGGTGAGGGAAGGTGTAGTAAATTGCCAATAGAGGAAGTGATTGAACATGTGACATTTTGAGCACTTTGTAGTTTTTTTTTCCATATTTATCATGCTTGAATTGTTGAAGACATTACTAATAAATATCATAATCTTACTAAAATGAACTTTGGAAACAAATATTTATCCATTTTAGGTGAAAATTCTCTACTTTTATTTCCATACATTTCTCTATTTATTACTAAAAAACACAACTTATTCCTATATCAAAATTCTAGTTGTTTTTGCTTAGTTGCAAGAAGTGAATATTATCTATGTGCATAATTTATTCTTAAACCTTTGTATTGAAGAATTTGAATTTCATTTGCTAGCAAAGTTGGCAAAATCCAAGACATTTTTAATAAATGACAAAGTATCTTATATACCCAAAATAAAAGTTTCACCAATCACTCCTATTTGAATAGAAAGAAAACAAATGATTGAATCTATATTTTTGAAAGTGTCTAATCTATGCACAAAGTAAAAGAAGTGAAATGTTGTTTCTTTCAAAATTGTAATAAATTCTCACATTTAGCTTAAACTTATTCTAAGATACTTATTTGTTTGTAGCATACTTTGTCAAAAAAAAATGATTAGATTTATAGTATATTTGACTAAAAAAAGACTAAACTAAAAATTATACGAAATAATAAAAAAAATCTCCAAAAAATCTTAAGTTTTTCTTAATAACCTAAAAATGTTGAAAGTTGTAATTTTTTGAAATATTGAGAAGTGGAAATTTAATAATGATATTTTTATTATACTATTCAACATTCTTTAATATTTTGACATATGCCAAATTTACAAGGTTTCATACCAACATCAATAAAATGTCCTCAAATTATATTTTTACAATAAAAAAATATAAGATGTTTTAATCTTGTTGTATAAAGGTTGTGGAATATAACTTGGTAGTTATAGGTTATTGTTGTCATATTCTTTGAAACTATAAACTACAAAACAATAATACACATTATAATTTGTTCATTAAATCAATTTTTTTAATTTAACAATAAGCAATGTACTATAAGTTGTGTTGTAAAAATATATCAACTGTTGTATTTTTGAAATTAGACATTGATTTTATGACACATAACAATTTATAATAAAAAGGTAAAGGTCTTAAATTTATATAGCATTATTTTTCACATCACTATTTTATTCTAATGGCCACGTTGCCAATAGGTTGATATACATGCATCTATGATCTAGGAAAAAACAATCTAAAGTTGATATTTTTTAAATGTCTTAAAAAATTGGAGATTTGTCTTTATAATATAATAATATATTTTTTATTGTTGAATTTATGTTTTAAATTCTATAAACCTTCAAACACTACACCCTTTTGGCAATTGCATCTCTCCAATTTTGAGTACTTATGAATCTTATTTCACATTGAATTTTCAATGTCCTATCATCCACCAAAAACCATCATCCAAACCCTAAATTTAAAAGTAAAATTGGCACCGATCTGTAAAGTGATGGAATTATTGTTTATGAAAAGATTGCAAAGTGTTAAGAGAAAGTCATTTTCATTTGATGCACCACTGGTCATAAATGCTTAGGATATATACAAAAATAAAAGCTTTGAGTTGTTGAAATGATGTGATATTTAAATTTTGTCATTTCTCTGTGAAAAGAAAAAAACAATTAGATTTTTAACACAAATATAATAGACCAATGATGCAAGTCCCATTTATTCATCATTGATCAAATCATCTCATATGATAAAAAGGTGACTTGAATTTTAATAATGAAATTGAAAAGAAAACATGGAATCCTTGATAGAATCCAAAAAAAAAGCATAAGAAGGAAAATAAAACAAGTTTTACAAAAAAGACACACAAATCAAATTGATGACAATGATGATAGTGTTGACTATTTAAAAAAGAGATGTTGCCATCAAAGAGATTGGAAACATAAAATTCAGAAGATAATTTTTAGCAAAAAGATTTTTAATGAATTGAGAACCAAACCTAAGTCGATTGATAAGAAGTTAGTTCACAAAAAACATAGAAAACATCATAAGAAAGTTGTACCAATTGTTATTGACCGAATAGCTTATAAATCAAGTTCAATTACCAAAACTCGACAACTTGGCGAAGTTCGAGGGTCGCATGAAGCTCCATGGCAACTATATTATGATGGTGCTTCTGTGAAATCTTGTAAATTTGCAGGAGTTGGAGCAGTTCTTCAAGATTTAGAGCATCATACCTTAGACGAGTTTGCTCAATATATTGGTCCACAAACCATGCATGTTGCTGAATATGTTGGATTACTATGTGGCCTTCGACTTGCTCTTAATTGGAATGTGGATCATCTTTGTTGCTATGGTGATTCTCTTATTGTTTATAATCAGGTAATTTGTAGATTTGTAAATTTTAAATTATTTTACTTATGATTGCACATTTATTTAGTGGTTTAGATGAGCGGTGTCTATTTTTATGACATATGGCTTTCAATGCTTTGAATCCTAACTTGAATGGTATATCATACTAAAGGTTCAAGGATTGTGGAAGACACGCACATTTAAAATGGCATTCCTTTGCTTCCATGTTCAAGAGTTGTTGAAGTTATTCAAGAGTGTGAAATTTGTTCATATTAGAAGAGTGAAGAATTTGCACTCAGCCAGGCTTGCACACGAAGCCATCAACATTCATTGGGATAGATTAGCATTGGTAAAGTCTCAATGTGAAGAGAATAAGCAGAAGGAAAAAAACAATGAGAACAAAAGGAATGATAATGATAAATCTGATTTTAATGATGACTATTATGAATATAAATATAAACTAAAGAAAACCTAAAGAAAATAAATTAATTGACAAGATTTGCACAACAAATAACAAACAATCAATTGCATATTACTAGTAAGGTAAGGTAGGGATGTAGGGATACCCATGATAAGTACCTCTAACAAAAAAATCGCCAACCTACAATAATTATTAATTTGAATGATGAAGACCACTTAATCAAATTGTTTGTTTTGGATGATTGAGACTAAAGGAAGACCATTGTGTGGCCTTCCCTCTAATATAAAGGAATATGGTGGCCTTCCTCTAGGCTATTTTATTGTTAAAAAAATATTTGACCTTAACACATATTTAACCCCTAAAGGATTGGCATGCGTTTTTTGTCCATATAGAAATTTTGGGCAAGCCCGTGTGACTAGAGATTTCCATATTTTAAGCTGAAATTTTAATAGAAGGTGGGCGCAAGGAATATATTTCGTATGCACTAAATTTCAGGACATTTGGAAATAGGAGTCAAAAGTTATGGCCAAATATGTTACTTTTTTTCATAACTGGGCAGTCTGGGCAGCAAGAAAAATTTGACAAATTTTTATATTTTTTAAAATATTTTTTTCTCTTGTAGATTATATTTTTGTCTATTTGGAAAGCTTCGATTCATTTCATTTGGATTTGTTATGAGAAAGTTATGGACATTCTTGTTTTTCGGGCAGTTAGAGCATCTTCTTGAAAAAAATAACTTGTAGGAATCATTTCTAAATGCTATTTTTGCAATTTAAAAAGAAATAAATTCTCATTGTTTAATTTACTTTCTAGAACAATCTCACCATTGGGATTAGTGTATTTTAATTCCATCCAAAATATATTAATGTTTTAGATTTTCCTTCTATCTTGTACCTACTTCTACTTAATAAATTTTTTAGGAATGATAATTAAGTTTTTTTGAATATTTTTTACCCCCTAGACTCTCAACTCAATTCTCCTTTGTAAAGATTTAAAGCACAAAACTCTGTAGTGCAAAAATTTTAAGTGAAAAATGTTTAAAGTCAAAAAATCTAGTCCCACAGTGTGCTGAAATACTTGTTTTTTCCACTTTAAACACAGATATCTTGCAATCTGAGTGGTCAAAAAATTTGAAATTTTTTCCACACATTTTCATACTAGTTAGGTGTAAGATCCTATGGTTAGATGTGCAAGAAAAACATTTTTCATTTTTTTTACTCCTTGCTATAGAAATGGCAGTTTTGATGGGGTTTTGGTAGAAAAAATGCCTTGGGCCTTCAAGGGTTAAGTGTCAATTTTAGGTCATCTCTAAATAAAACCTTGGACCTTCAAAGGTTTTCCATAGGATAACCAAATAATCCATTCTTCTACAAATTGGAACTTCTTTCATTTGCCAAGAAGCTAGAACATATAGAATTTAGTGTGTTTATAATAGAAATTGTGTTAAGGACAAATTAAAGTGGCAATCTTGATTGTCCCATCCTCAGCACTATCTTAGATTGCCTAATGATGAATGAAATCAAAGTGTGAACAATAATTATTTTAGGATACAACATTACTACAAAGAATAGTTTGAACTATGTGAATATGGGGCAAAATGCATGTATGTAAAATCCTTTCCATCATTTTTATTTTATCTTTCTAAAAATATTTTTTTGACAATTTAACCTCTAAAAATTGAAGCAACCACAATATTGCTTTGGATTTGTTCTCAAATCTTTGTAGATTTTTCATACTGCACTATCTTTGAAATTTGTCAATTTGTGAAGGATAGCAATGCAAGTTGAGAATAAATATGCTTAAATAGATTGGTGATAGGAGATTCAATTCCACTATACAAAACCATCTTAGCCCTCATGAGGCATTTTGGATATTTGGCAATTACCAGTTTGTCATCTTGAATCATTGGCATTTTATTAGATAGAGTTGTGACAACTTTGAAGTGTTTCTAGTGCAAGAATTTTTTGCATATAGTGCAAAAGACCCTAATAAGAAGGATTGAGAATGTTATGCAAGATGAGGCGTGAAAGTTGATTGATGAGTTGTTTAGCAAGAGATTGATTGATTAGAGTTAGCAATGCTCTAAAATGCAATATGGTACAAAAACTTGCAACTAATGAGTTTGTTGTAAATTTTTGTCCCAAATGAAACTTCTCTTTTGAATTATCTAGAGTTGTGACCAAATTTAGATAGAAACCATTTAGAAAAGAAATTGCACTACACCATGCTGAGTATGCACCTCAACAAGATAATAAATACAAATACAAAATTAGTTGGAACTTGAGCTAAAAGAAGGTTTGGGTGATCATGTACAACGGATAGCATTAGTGTGCTCAAGGTCTTTAGATTGAATCCACAATAGAATAAGTTTTGGATGCTTTTTACTATTGTAAACACAAATAAGTATGACCAACCATTGCATTAAATGTCTTTCTTTGTTTTTCAAATAAATTTGTCTTCCAACAACAAACATTATTCTTGCACATTTGTCTTATATATGTGTTTGACATTGTGCTCAAGACAAATTTAGAGAATATGATCTACTATAAATTTGATTTGGATATATTCTTCATATGATCATTGTCATTTATGCATGAACCTTCGCTTCATCGGTCTTGTATACAAGGACAAAACTTCTAATACAACTATTTGTTTTTATTGCAAGTCAAATCTATTTCTTTGCATAACAAGGAAATTGAAGGTTGTTGCAAGAAACATCTACCATTTTTTGTCTCAAAATGACCTATTTCAATGATTATTGTGATTTTGAAATAAAATTAAAAATAAATAAAATATGGATAATTTATAAATCATTCAAAATAATAAATATGTGAAAATTTAGGCCTACAAATGTTTTTTTACTAAAATTTATGCACTAAAAAGTGCTATGAAAAATGCCAAAAAAATAGATACTTTGAGGTTTGTTTTTTAGAAAATAGTAAAAAAATTCACTGATATTTACTAAAAGAATTCATGTTTTCTAACTTGAAGATGCTCTTTCTCAACCATTTGCATCTTTGGTAAAAAAAATTGTGTTCCTTGCATTTGTGCAAAGCTAGTGCACTTTTCAAAGCACATGTGGAAGGTTGACACTTTATTATATTAGAAAATCTCTTTGTAGTCTTATATAACTTAAGTAGAAGTTTTTGTCTCCTAATTTTGATCTTCAAATTTGCATTTTGGTTTCAAAAATAGTACTACCCCCCTCCAATGGTAAAGGTAGACATCCAATTGGGGTTGTTTAAAAATAATAAACTAATTTTTAAAAATTGAAAAAAATTATAAAATGTCTACAACCACCATATGTATTTGTTTTTCAAATTTTATACAAAATTGACATATGATGCAAAAGTTATGAGGAAAAAAACAACTAGTACAAGCTCAAAGGGCACCAAAAAGACAAGTATTTCTTGTAATCACCCTTTAGTAGACTATTTGGTCATCACCCCAAATAGCTCTTTGGAAAATTTTAATACGTCATTTAAACACTAACTATCCCAAAATCTATATTTAGGATGATGAAGAAAGTATATGAGGCCAAATGTATTGTCAAATACCTTTTCATTCATCCCAAAAATTCTTATATCTTGAAAAGATGGCCTTTCTTTATGACCTATTTGATGAAATCTATATAAATAATATAATCATTCAATTAAATAATATAAAATGTGAAAAATATCCCTCCAAAATATTCAGGCATGAAAAGGTTAAATCACCCGCCAAAATGCCAAAGCCTTGAAACTAGGGGACTATACAAAATGACTTGTTGATTTTGTTGTGTTTTAACTGAATTCATGATTTTTTTTCTTATATACTAATAAAATTAGGAATCAAATTTTAAACAATTTTAAAACATGGACAATGTAAACATCTTAATGGAGATTGTACCTTAGAAGATAAAGCATAGAAATTTTTTCTAAGTAGGAGAACTAAAAAAGTGCAAAATCTTGCTGAAAATAGGTATTTTGAAGTTTTTAATTTGTAGAAAATAAGGATTTTTTTAAAGAAAAAGATTAAAATTTCCATTTGTATCAATTCTACGGAGATGGTCATTCAACAAAAGAACCACCAAAATTATATTTTACATGTTTCAAAATGCAAGTAGAGAAAACCGCACTTTGTAGACTTCTATACAATGTTGAATAAACTATCTTAAAAATTCCTTCAAACCACACTTCGTGGACTTCCATACAATATAGAATAAACTATTTTTTAAATTCCTTCAAACAATAGCTACTAATCTACTAGAAGACAATCTCCTCTAAATTTCAATTCCAAATGTGTTTGGATGAGCCAGACATCATACTAAGAAAATCCAAATTGATGGCTACTTTTAGGTAATAAAATATTTTTTGAATAGGAAGAAAAAGTTGCCAAAGTGCATAATAGTCAAAAGTACCTTACTTACGAATCTTGAGTCCTTTGAAATCATGACAAGAGGTATGGCCAAAAAAACAAATCTGCAAGCAACGTGTGAGAAAAAATAATTGGCCAAACCCTAATTACGGTAAGGCAACTACACCTAATTTTGTCCCCTTTCTAAAACAGACCCCTACTGATTCTTGCCTAAATTGTACTTCTACTATTCATGAAAGTCTAGGGTCTGTTTTAGAAACACCTATTTTCAGCACTTTGAATATTCATAGTGTATTCAAATGGTGTCCAAAAACTGCATTTAAAGATAATCTAGAATCCCTTTTTGACTACCAACAGGACAATACAAAAAGTTTGTCAATATAATATTGGGAACCATGCTGAATTGCTTAATTGGTCAATTTTAGGTGTAGTTACCTTAAAAGTATGTTTGCACTTGGTGTTACAGGTGTTGTTTGGAATGTGAATCTGGTCCAGAAATAGGTCTAAATTTGTTTTTAAGACCTTTAGTAACAACATCTTTAACACCAAGTGCGAACATACCTTAAGCCAAGTCTCTCCCACCGGCAGTCCCAGTAGTCTGACACCAAAACTTTCTTGCATGCTCGTCCGCTTGCCTTGCGATGGCGCCGTGCCAGCTCTTCTAGCGCTTGCCGATTCGTGTTCCTTCTGCTGCAAACAAACAGGGAATGGAGCTTCGGCGATGGAGTTGACGGAAGCGGGGACGGCTTGGCATGTTGCAATTGTCATCTCTTGACTACAGAGGACTTCAACAGAGGGTTTGTTTGATTGCTTGCTCATGTGAGTTAAAAGAATTGCGGTCACTAGTATATCATGTGCATTGCATTATGCTTGTTACCTTGGAAAAATGCATACGTCAGATAACTTCTAAAGAACTTCTAGTTTTTTTGTTGACAAAACCTATAGTGCGCATAGCAGACTAGATACTGACTCTGTCATGTAAAAGTAGAAGATAAGGATATCTTGATAGCTTGAATTGTATGATATTCTCCGAGGCATGACAACTCCAATTGCTTGATATGTCCGAGGAATGTCACCTTGTATATGTCGGAGTTTAGAATTGGGGCCTTCTGTAGCAGCGGTGTTTGGGTGCAGTCGGTCATGGCCCTCCGCTCGATTGTCGTATTTTAGGTTTGGACAGAAGAGAAGTAAGGCCTTCGGATTCTCAATTTGGTACGTGGTTTCCTGTAGTACGCACTTTCTTCCAATTGACATTTTTCTTCTGTCTATGAAATTGGTTCTGCAAAGATCTATCTCTTGTCTCCCTAATATTTGGTTTTATGTTTGACTGCATGGACAGAGGACCTACACTCGAAGAATCACTTGCTGGATCCTAGCCTTAACAATGGAGTTCACAGAGAAGGATGCCTCTGCATTTGCCAGACTTCGCAAAGAAAAGAAGGCCCAAGTCCGTGAGACCCGTCATTTGTTGGAGAAAAGATCTCAACACCTTATGGAACAAAGTGCGCTTCTTAAGCATGACATTGACACGTTCAAGAACGAATTAGCCGCCATCGGCATTCAGGATTACTTGACAGGAGTCGCACATGTGTGTGCGTGTTCTCCGTTGTGCCCTGCTGTGTGGAGCATGCTGCCAATGGAGCTCTTGCAATGCGTTTTTACTCGCTTGCCATTGCCTGATATTACTCGCCTTCGAGTTCTTTCAAAGACCTGGGACAGGTATGTGACAGGGGTGACTCCTGGATTCACCAAGTTATGTGCAGAACAAAATCCCAACATGTTTGCTCTGGTAAGTGAATCCTGGAGTGATTATGACAGTGATAAAGGGCCTCTGGATATAAAGCTATATGATAACAAGGAAAAAAGATGGCACCAATTTGTGCATGAGACTTGTGTTCCTGGAGAGAATTGTGAGAAAATGTTAACTGGCGATGGAGGGTTAGTGTGCCTTGTTTCCACTGCCCCAGTCAAAGAGATGCCTTCATTGAACATAGCAGTGTTCAATCCGTTGACAAGACAGGGGAGAGAACTTCCGTCATCGTCTTCCCTGAGCCGAATTCAGCCTCGTATGGTCCAATTGGTGATGGATCAGGACTCCAAATGCTACAAGGTGCTGGTCGTGGGCCACAAGAAACAGAGCGGAGGCGCTGCGGTAGCAAGAATTTTCTGCTCCGTGACTGGAAAGTGGAGTAAGCCGAACATCTTTTCAGATCTTATTTTTGGCCGTCAGTACTCGTGGAATAGTACTCGCCCTGGTAATCGATGTGTGGCGAAAGTGAAAGGTGGTCCTTGTGCTTATGATTGTGCAAGCAGTAACTTACTTCAGCTTGACGATGATGATAGCTATTATCGCAGATTTGGGGTCAGCAGCGTTCACGTGAAAGACCGCCTATTTCTCCTGCATACGATTTCTAATCATGTATACCTCCTGGACGAATACCAAGCCCAAAGTTGCCGGCCGCATTGGGTTCGACTGAAGGGGCACGAGTGCTATGAACTTGATGAAATATCTGCATATTATCAAGGAGACGTCGGCTTGGAGATGCAAATTTTTGGATGCCAAGACTTTTTGGTAGTAAACGCGTATGAAGATCGTGCAGATGATTATCCGCATAAGCTAACATTGCTTTTTGACTTGTCTACAAGTCAGTGGCAAATAATCTCTGAGATTCCAAAGTGGAGTCTTCCTAGTCCTGCAAGTGACTTGTTCGAGCTTCGATGGGCTGCTGTTCCTTGGCGGATTTAAATATGCAGAGTTACCGTTACTGTATAATCACCATTTTTTGTTGATAGTGAAAATTTCTTACTCCCTCAGTCCTGATTTTTTGTAGTAATGAAAGTATTAAGGATTTGGCAACAACTTTTAGTGCATGTTATGCTCTCAATTGCAAAACAAGCGGACATGGCTATTAATTGCAATCAAGGATAGATCAGGAAGTAGGAGGTTGTAATAGATACATAGTCCCATGCATAAATAAGGATGTATTCAATGAAAAGTTCAAATGTCTTTTAGTCTTTTGACCCAATCTTTTTCAAATTGCTAGTAAAAATTCAATCTTCACAGCACAAACTAACAAACTAAACTTCTTTTAATTCATTTCATTAGTTAACTCTAAAATCAAAAGAAAACATCATTTGAAGTAAAAGGGACAAGTAATTGAGACAAATGAAAAAAACAAAAGGAATCAATATTATGAGATGGAGAAAATATACAATTGTGATTTCAATTGGTCCATATTTAAACAAAGATCAAATATGGTGATTAAATATGCCGATTGAAGCTATTAGCTAGTTTTCTTCTTGATTTCTTCATAGATGTATTGACTAAGTTAAATTTAGTCAATAGTGATTTATTCTTCATCCTTGTTTGTTGAATATTCACACAATAGAACATTTTGCTTATTGTAATGTATTGTGGGGAACGTCTAGCCCTCTTGAATAATGATATAGTATTCAAGTTTGTAAGATTAGTGCCTATATTTGTCATGAATTGCAACCAAGCATAGTTACTATCACTAAAAATACGTTCCAACCGTAGGTATTCATGTCTCATATCCGCATGAAAATTTGGCAATTCACCTGCACACCCACTTTCAAAGCCATGGGACCTCATGATGGAAAAAAAAAATTAGATTTCTTGCTCTGGAATATGTTTTTCGCAACTCTACAATTAATGCTGTAATTAATAGACTTCTCAGTAAACAACAAACGCGTTATACATAGAAATGCTCTAGCAAGTCGGGAAATCGCAAGATGAATCTCCCAAAGTATTGTAGAAGTGGCAGAAGTAACTGGAAATGCTCTACCCTCAATGCCATATTAGTAATGCATCTCCTCGTCCAAGCTTCAACTTCAAACCTGACAATGTCATATAGAATCTCCAGTAATGTTGTCAAAAAGCCAATCGTATTAAGACATCATAGAAGAGAGGACGAAGTTATTTAGCACACTCCTCCAGGCTACCTCCCGAAACCGAGAACCCGTTGCGATCCAGACGGAAACCTGCATATCGAGATTTGCACCTAATCACTTACTTTAATAAATTAGGAGTACAACAAATCACAGTTTGCATGTACAAGTACATCTCTCATAGAATTAGCAGAGTTGAGCATCAGATTAAGAGTACCAACATAGATTTAACTGCTAGCAAATTTGCAGTGACAACAACCAAGAGCTCAAACATAACTCATCGAAGAAAAGAAAATGAGCAAGTAATTAGAAAATGAAGTGGGCAGGCGTTTACTGTGGGTATAAACAAGTTTGAGAAAATAAAATATAGGGATAAACGTAGTCTCTGCATTGCAGGAATACATTAGAAAAAGTGAATTATTGCCGTGCAGCGCAAGCACATTATACCCTGGGTCTTGCTACAAAACTCGCTACAAAAGCAACTCCTCGTATACCCAGACTAGAGCAGAGAACACTCATCAAGCACTGAGCTCCAACCACAGAAGATGGGCGGTAGTCCAAGTAGTATGACTTGCAAGCTAACCACAACTCGGGAACTAACTCTGCTGAAAGCTAAAAGTTCCAGAAGTTTTGCTTTGCTTGCCTACTCATCCCATTGTTGTCTCCTATGTCTTCACCACTGTTTCACACAGTTCTGATCCAAACGAGCTCACAAACTTTGTCTCTGCAATAGAGGTTAATGTTCAGCAAATTACCAACCTAGCAGACTAAAGTAACTGCCAATGGACCATATATACATGACAAAGCATCCCCGAATCAACAGGAAGCGTTTTGGGCATATACTAATGGAGAAACCACTGGCATGCACAATATATTCCGACCAACAGAAACCTTTGAAAAATGGTTTGTCAAATTACCTGGTAAAAATACAGCTT
Source organism: Pseudisothecium myosuroides (assembly GCA_951799445.1). Lineage (NCBI taxonomy): Eukaryota > Viridiplantae > Streptophyta > Bryopsida > Hypnales > Lembophyllaceae > Pseudisothecium > Pseudisothecium myosuroides. The sequence continues at coordinate 21,358,854 of OX637289.1, forward strand.
CATTTGCGAGCTGATCGGCTGCTGAATTGAAATCCTGGTAGCATTAATTTCCGGTTGATCAGAAACATACTTGTAACTGAATAAATGATCCTGGTAAACGCAGCATTCATTGATAATTTCCGATAAAAATGTGTTAGATTCATCTGAGGCTAGGTATGGGAAAGAGACTTCAGACAATTATATTCCAAGAGTACAGAGAACCTACTCTGCCAATTTGCCGAATAGAAAATTCTTCAAAATTCTGAATTAACTTCAGCGCCTCCTCACACAAAATGGCAAGCGCTGCATTACTGACCTTCCATTTCCCTAAGATCTGCACCGCAAAAATAAGAAGCACGTTTCTTAAAGCAGTGACGAAAAATCTTTTCAACTGGAGCACTTCACTCTCGTTCCATCCAATAAGCACTCAACACGAAGAAGCACCTTCATTTAGCAGACATAGATAACGAACCTAGGAAGACAGATTGAAAGGGTCAGAGCATACTTGTTCACAAACAAGTTTCGAATCTCCTTGTACTCTCACGCGATATATTCCTCTATCAAGTGCTCCCTTCAAACCTAATATCACTGCCCTGTACTCTGCAACATTGTTCGTTGCAGACCCCAACCCTTCTCTGAGCTCACACACCTGTAGAGTACACCAAATCAAGGCAGATGCCCATTAAGTCTGTGTACTGCTCGGGATCCAAGAAACCTTTCAACAACAACTGTTGCTGAATTGGAGGCACCAACATGGTAGAGAGAAGTAAGAGTGCAACAACTGAAAGTAAACATGCGGAGAGAAGTATCAAACAAATAGAACCCTGGAAAAATCATACCAGTCAAAGTACAAGGACGTACCACAGATCCATCAGGGTGCCGCACCAGAGCCCCAGCGCCAGCCGGACCAGGATTTCCTTTTGCAGCTCCATCATATTCTATTTGATATACATCATCCTGCAAGAATGATACATTTATTACATTTATTTCATTTATGAACACAAGAGTCGTACTCCTTGTCGATACAATGATTAATGTGAGAGCTCACTGTCAGGTAATTTATCATCGACAAGACACACAGATGGATTGCCCCAGCAGGCCAGCACAGAAACGAACCATGTGCCTTTGCACAAGTCCAACCCAGTGACAAGCGGTCCTCGAGTACACTGACTTGTCCTACTTAGTGACGGTGCAAAACTACTGTCACCAACAAAATTAGTGTCACTAGATTTTTCTATTTTTGTGGAAATTGTTACAACACAGTAGTAATCAATATTTCAGCCTACACTAACTACAAAGAGAAGTGTGACTTTCGTACATTAGTGTCACACGCATCAATAGGACAAATCAGTGTAGTCTACCTGTCTAGTCGGTGATACAGCTAACATGATCCCAACGAACTTGGAGGGAGCAGACATATCACACCAACGCTATTGAATGAATATACTGAAACTCAACCCTTTTCTGATTATCTCCCACAGCAACAAATAATTGACAAGGTACTAGTAACTCACTGCTTGACCTTGTGGAACAACTGCAGCGCCTACAGCCTGCAACACCAATGAACCATATTTAAAGAATAAGATGCCATAATATAACAGGACCCTCTCACTCACGTTGCGAACCTCACTTAACCTTACTCACTTTATATCCCTTACAATTCTTCGAAATACGCATACGTAATTCATACTAATTAGCGATACAAAACTTCAACCACATGCGAAAATCCAAACAGAACTTAGGAAAAGACAGCGCCTTCCGTATGCTTCAGTATTCTAAAATTGACAATATCGACTTGCTTTGCTTTTAAAAGAAACCGTCTTTTTAATTCGAACATGGCCGGGATACAGTATACCTCAGTATTAACAAAGAACGGTCGCCTGACCTTCCCTGGTGCAGAGAACGGCAACGGTCGTTTTGGAGATGATTGTGACATTGCCGGTCCTGATGCACTCGCAGAAACACCATTCATGAACTGTTCTGCTTCCTGAGGAGTACCAAAGCTCTTGTGCTGAGCTCCTACGTATCCGTTCACCTGCAGATCCAAAATGCAATTTCACTTGATAGGTATACCAATCTTTGGAGGGGTGGAGGGGTATCAGTAGAGGTGCAGAAGAAAAAAAAATTCACATAGACCAACGGGAGGCGGTGCAATAAGCGGAGCAACTAGACAGCGTGTTAAGAGAGCACTTTAAATAATCTACAGCTTGCTTTCACTGTCCTCAACTTATCTTCTTTCACCATCGGTTTGGCAACAAGGCTCTTACTTCAGCCCCGCTCTATCCACTGGCAGGAAAGGAGAAAAATAAGATACAATGTGAACACTAAGAGCACTATTTTGTAAATGCTGAAGCTCAAAACCAAGCGTCCCGTAAATTGGCTGCAAGTGATCGGAAAAAACTGTAATAGGTATATTTCTTCCGCAAGTCCATACAAAGTAATTCAAACCAAGAAAAAAACATTGACAATTCAATGCCAGCTCTCCAAGAAATCTAAACTCTTTCACACTCCCACAAGTAGAGACTCTCCGATCGATCTCTCGCAAAACACACAGAAATTCAAATGCCACGCGAATCCAAACAGCGAAAAGATGAACCAAAACATCAATCATGTTGGAAAGATGCGATTTTCCTCAATTTTGAGAAAACCAAACGTCCACAAAAGATTTGAACCACACCTGCTCCTTGCACTCATTCCAGGTAAGGTAAATGCCAGGTTTGCGCCCCTTCAACACAGCATAAAACTTCGCCTTCCCTTTAGACGCCATCTCCGTCGCCTGCCTTCGTCCTCGCAGATTCGATTACTGAGAGAAACGCTTCCTACAAAAGTTAGCAGAAATGGTGGCCATGGCTTAGATCCTTGTAGCTGAAGCTGCTCTGGAGACACAACAAAGACACAGAAACAGAGATGGAGACGCAGATGTACGAGCCCGTCAATTGATCCGGATATCAATTAGTCGCCGGGGTACATCCGGTTCGCAGAGGGTATACGATAACGACCTCTGAAATATCGTCTTGTGACATCCTCAGTTCTCTCATTAACCCTTAACCCCTAAATGCCCAAATGCCCAAGGCCTTTTTTTTAGCTTCTTGGCGTTTGCTAAAATTAAACAAAAAGCTGAGGTTTTGATAAGTTTGACTGAATTTATTATAATTGTAACCATACAAATTCAAACTGATGTGTCGTGGATCACATAGGAAAAGAAAACACAACAATATCACTTGTGGATTGGAAGATTGTAAAGTTTGATCAAGAGGATGTCAAAATTGTGAAAGTGATTAGAATTCTTTCAGTCCTCTTTCTACAAGTTAAATCTAAAATTGTGGTCATAAAAAAAAATGAAGTTAAAGGACATAATTTGCGTAACCATAATTGATTTATGACTTTTCAAAATTTACTTTATAATTTTTTGAAATGAATTTTTAATTTGATTTTTTCCAAGGCCTAGTGTATTAGAGGCTCATCTCTTAAAGTCTCTCATATTAGAAAATCAAGATTTGTAATGGACATCCTTGCACAAATTCCTCAATAGAAAAATTATAAACAGTCTTTTTTTTACAACTGGATTTTCAATGCTTAAAATAGACTTTAAAGGATATTCAATCAAAAATAATAATAATACCTCAATAAGATTTTGTTTAGCTTCAAAGTGTAGTCAACACCCATATATGGTGCCTTAGGCATTTTAGGGTTAAATGACATTCTCTTGCCTACTAGACAATCTAAATTTGGGAATAAAAAATCTCCTCCAAGCATGGGTCTTGTTGCTTGTCCAAAGTTTGTACAATTAGGGCATGCAAAAGTAAACAGTGAACATGGTTATGATTGCAGTGTAATGTGGTGCTTGGCAAGTTATATTCATTATAGAAGTGGGTCCAGGAGGTTGAAACATTTTCCAAATAAACAAAAGCCACTTTTTGTCAAAGACTCTCTTAAGACTAAACCTCCAAGGATTGGCTTGTTGTTTAAAGGTTACATGTAAGGGAATTACTAAGGCTACCAAAAAGAAGCCTCTTAGTACTTGACATAATATATTACCCTAAATAATCATATTTCCTATGTTCCAATTAAATTTGTGGTTTCCAAACATTGCTTGTTCCAAATTAAATTTGATGGTTCATGGAATCGCTGAACTTGATCGCAATTCAATAGCGGGAATTGGTGCCTCTTGAATTGTAGGATTTGATTGTAGATTCTAATTGCACTTGAATCACAAGTTCTAATCATAGGTAGATCCAAGTCTATTGAAAAAAATTAGTTAATAACTAAACTTATTAGGTTCTTCCAGACTTGTGATTACAACTTCTTTAAGCTGAATTACAAGAGCTCATTGGATTTGAATGCAAAGGACCTCATCAAACTTCATTGCATTGGCATTAGTAGGAAAATGATCAAAACTATTTGCATCGGAGTTCCTACAAGAATAGGATAAATTCGTCAATTTTGCCGCATGTTCTCAACATGGTCTACTTAAATGTCGATTTTGATTCCTTCATGCCTACTGAGATTGACTAGAAGTTACAGTAACTATGCAATTCCTTGCAAACAAGAGCACCTTACGTATCAATCTAGCCTTTTTCAGGAAACTATGGATTTATTTCGAGATAGAAGGAGTAATAAATACTCCCTCTGTTCCACTAAAAAACTCCAAAAAGCTTCCCCCACAAGGAATTAACTATATTATTAGTCTTTGTGCCAATGATACATGCATTCAAAAACTAGCAACCCATCCCTTAGATCTATTCAAAATCTCCATCTTAGGCACTGTCGTTTAGGCACTCAAAATCCATACAAAAAGTATCATATTTGAACATAGTTTGTGAATGCTGCCAACTCCATCATTCTTGATGAATCAAAGGTTGGTGGCAACAATGGAATTCTAAAAACATTTGTACCAACCTAAATATCCGCGAGAAAGAAACCTAACTCACTTCATGAACAAATCTTCGATCATAGCACCAAAGTGATCACCGAACCTATTGTCAATACTACTATCTAAGGAAGCACAGCAAGTATGAGGTACCTCTTATGGGCAAGGCTAAGCTTTCTAGGAGAGGAGTACTTCCTAATCTCGTGACTTGCCCCTATAAGGTTGTTCAACACGGCCAAAGCTTACTTAACAGTCGAAATCATAAAACGGAGCTTTTTAGTGGAACAAGAATTGTGCTTGATTTGGAGGTTTTTAGTGGGACAGAGGGAGTACGTAACAATCAATTCTTAAAAAGATCTAAATCGTCGATTTCTATAAAGCATTTCTTCTTCTTTTCTATTAATATATGACAAGGTTTTTTTCATTCTTCTTCAATGAATATTAAATAGATGGTGTGCACTTTTCAAAACATTCATTCACCTACTAGATGGTTGAACTTTCTATTGAGCTTTTGGGATTTATGTATAAATTAAAGGAGTAAACAAAATACCTGGTTATTGCTTCATGCAAAAAAATAGATCCTTGATTTAAAAAAATTTAAATGAATATTAAAAATATTTTAAGATCATAGGTTCCTAATTTCAAAAGTACTCGTATTAAGAATACAAATGCAACAGTTGGTGCCTCTATGCCTTTGAGTAACCAAAAATTAATTCCTATCATTAATTGATAGTCATCCCATTTCCATTTGTAGAACACGCATTATCATACTTGTATGCAACTCCTTGTAACATAACAAAATATGAAAGTAAATAATTTGTTTGAGCTGGACATATAATTTGTTCCTTTGACATAAGGCTATATTACATTTAATTTCCTTTTATATTTGGTGAGGTTGTACCAAAACACTTCTTTCTATGTTAAAAATCTCCAAATGTTAATCTCCAAATTCAAAAGAAATAAAATTTTAAAGTTTAGAATTCTAAAATTAAATTTTAAAGATAAGATAAGAATCCCATGAAGTTTGAAATTAAAAATTAACCTCTAATCTTGCCATTCTAGTCTCCCACCATTTGCATGCCATTTTTATACGCTGAATATCATTAACTGCAAAATTTGGTGAGCGGTCCCAAATATTACGACAAGAAGTTTTTGTTTTTATTTTTCCTTTTTTCTAGTGAATGAAACTTTAAACCCTCAATGCCCAAGGCATTTTCTGGCTCCGAAACCACTAAAAACTACCATATCTATTGTGATCACTCAAAAAAAAAAAAAAAAAAACGTTTTTTTTAGAATCTAACTATTGGATCTTATATTTCACTTGTCTCAAATCATGTGGTAAAAATTTCATGAAGTTTTACCGTACAAATTGGAAGATGTTAGCATTCAAAGTTGGAATTTTTTTTTTTGAGTGCTCGTCTGTAGTTTCAGATGACTTTGATCACCATTTGTGAAAACTTTTTGCACTACAAACCATAAATTTAAATTTTTTTATGTTGAACATTTGAGTTGAGAGTCGAGGAAAAAAATTTAGAAAAAAAACACTTGATTTTCATTCATTAAAAAATTGTGAAGTAGAAGTAAGTTCCAAATTGAACAAAACATTAAATCATTAATAGCATTCAAATGGAATTGAAACACCATAATTCCAACTGTGAGATTAATTTTGCAAGCAAATTTAACCCTGTCAAAAAAAATTGATTTTAAAAAAAAATATTGCATTCAAAAATGAATTTTATAAGTTGTTTTTTGGAGAAGATGCTTAGATTGCCCGAAAAACAAGACTGTTCATAACTTTCTCATTTTTAGTCCAAATAGAATGAATCAAAGCTTCAAATGTAGACAAAAACATGATCTTTCAGGAAAAAAAAATTCAATTCAATTCAATTTTTTGTTCTGCTTGGCAAACAACTTTTTTGACTTAGGATGGCATAACTTTTGCTTCCAAGTATTGATTGAAAAAAAATTATATTTTTAGAAAGCTAATGTGCTTTCCTATCTTCAAAAGAAGTTTCATAAAATTAGGTCAAAATTTGAGGTCGCACCAGCCTGCCCAAAATCCCAAGTGTCCCCTAAGGGAACTTTGGGCATTTAGACACTTTTCATTTGAAACCATGTACAAGAAAATAAAAAATTCTAACCACTTTCACTAAGATGAATATATCTAATTGCCGCCAATCCAATTCCGTCCCCTATTATTGAGCCCAATGCGACATCTTACTCCCTAATGAAGTAAAATTTGTACATGATTGCCATCATGACAACTTTAATATAAAAGTGGGGTTGAAAAGTTATGGTTTTATAACTTCAAGGATCACCACCATGGAAAAGGTTCATTCATTATTCTATAATTTGAAGGGACGATTTAAACCATCATTGCAACTCCCTACATGACAACGTGTCTTTTTCTTTTTCTTTTTCTTGAAAATGAGTTAATCAAAATACTTGTGAAAAAAACTATGATTTGCCGTTCTATGGCAAAAAAATAATTGTGAATTAGATCAAGCTACATATGTGTAACTAGCAAAGGGACAACAATGGTATCATCCTACCTTAACCCATAAACGACACCACGGCCATTTTGTGGTCGATGAATGAGAGAGAATCCTTGTGTATAGGACATAACTGTAACTATTCTTCCTCGGAATTTTGTGTGGAAAGGGGAGATCATGAATAGTAATTTGACCTGCACTAAGCACTTCTAGTTTTTTGAAAGTAGATGATGTCATACAGTGCCAAATAGGATGATTTCCGCGGTCACAACAACATGTATAATTTCTGAACTTGAACATTTTGGCAGTTAGAATGCAACATTGACTCTGTAAGGACACGGTGGCTTGAAAGCGTTCAATGTATGACTTTCCAATCACTGTAGAAATGAAAAATGCACCTATTGCTCCAAAAATTAGATCATTTTTGAGTGACTACCTTGGTCAAAGGCCAGGGTCCTTCCAGCTTTTCGTTTAAGGTAGTGTGCTCTAAAAGCGAGCGGCCTCTTCAAATCGATCCTATATTTAAGTATGAAATGGATATTAGGTGGTCCTTAAATGGACCTCTCAAGCCATTGAGAGAATCGAGAGAAAAGCAGTATCTATTGTAAGAGCCAATCATTGGCCTTCATCAACTCAAATCACTTTAGAAGTTGCAAGTGATCAGATTTTGGAAGACCTAGGGTCACAAATAGGTGCCTACAACAGGGTTTTTTTAAAATTCATAAGTAATTCAAAAACGATTCAAAAAATATGAAACCACTTGTGTAACGTTCTGCATCCATTTTTCTTTCTCTGAAAAATGATCCAAAAATATTTCTGTTCAAGGAAACCTGTGAAAAAGGCAGATCAGACCTTAAATGGTCGCTTTTAGGCCATACTACCTTACACCGAGGAATGTGAACTCCAAAGCTGAACAACCAATCCTGATTGATATCCGACACATTTATACGCCCTGACACCCTTCCTGTCCGTCGGTTTCGTCCTTCATTTGCGTCTTCTCGCAATCTATCGAAGTTTTGCAAGCTTGTAAAGATCGAATTCATGTTGATTTTTTAAGTTCTTTTTGACTCTCATCATGTTGTTACGATTTTTCTAACAGGCTAGTAATTTTCGGTTTTTAATTTGAAGAAGTTTCGAGGTTGTAGGGTCGATTGCAGTGTCCGATTGCAAAATTGAGAGATTGTTCTACGAATTTTAGGTTTATCTGCGCAGACTCAATCAAAGCCTCTCACACTTGCGGTAGATTAGCTGGAGGAAGCACACGTCCCGCTGGAGAGGCAGGGTGCAGTGAAGACCAGGACTTCGGAGTCTCTAGTAAGGTAGTGCAGTGGTTCTTTGTTGACACGGGCATTAGTTACGCCATCTGGTTGCGTGGAGAGCTCACTTCTTGCCATTCTCGCCGTCTCGGCATGCGCAGGTACTGAAACAAAACTGTCTTCTCTGTTTTCGTTTCTTCTGCATTTGCGAACCGGTGAACCGTGCCGGATGAACAGCCGGTTGAGCTCTTAGAGAGTATAAGATTAGGTTTTGGAAGGGTGTGGAGATGCGTGAACATGTTAGGAGCTACGGATTGAAATGATAGTGCTGTAGTTTTCCACGATTTATCGGCTGGACTGCATTTTGGAAACGCACTGTAGCTGAGGAAGGAATGGAGAGGTTTTTTAGAATGTCGTCTTCGTGTGCTTACCGACACGATGTTGCACATGCAACGGGAGACATGGACGATCTACACAGGTGTTCAATATCATTTAAGTTCTTGGTTGAATATTGGCTGCAAATGCCGTACTAAACGAGCTTCGACGATTTACTGCTTATTAGTGCGCTCTTCGGAGTTTGGACAATTTTATTTTGCGTTGACACTATTATTATTTCGAATTGTGCTCTTCCTCAATTTTTCATTTAGTGTTTGCTGTGATTGGACGTGGTGAATTTGTGGTCAAGAATACCGTGAGTGTTGATTTAGTAGTGACTGCCTGGATTTGCATCTCTAATCTGAGGCTGAAACTAGGTAGCGAACTTTTGGAATGTCTCATGATTTTGTGGCATATGTTGACATCCCTCCAGAATCGGAACTCCATCAATTAAGGAGAATTTTTTGTTACTAGGCATTCGGAGAGAATTGTTCTCAACTTCGTTTACTGTATGACGTGATCTTGAGACTGGCAGAATTCTTACTCAGGAACAATTCTGGTTCTATTTGTCCTTATCCTCTGTAGAAAGGATCTAAATAATCTAATTGTTTGTGGTTGCGGAAGGGCTTGTTTTGATCTGACATGGATATTGGCTTTAAATATGTGAAGTCAAGAGGAGATTGATTTGTGAATTGTGTTTGTGATTAGAATTACTCCTTTGAAGGCCCGCGACGCTGAGGACGACCAGTTGGCTGAGAAATCATGGAGAACGAAAATGAAGGTCCTTTCAAGACGATCGATGGCTCCGGGCGTGCTCTTTCTCCTTTGCGTTGTATATCTGCTCTTTCGCATGAGGCAGGAGAAGGTAAAGCTTATCTCCGTGGCATGATACGACCTTGAGTAAACGATTACTTACTACAATGCTCAGCTTCTCAAAACAACGACTGAACGAAGGCGTATTATGCACGAACGATTTGGAACATACTTGTGATTTGCTTATCGTGTATTAGAAACCAGCTTGGCATACTATGAGTTAACGGAGTCCACCCTAAGAAGTTTGATTCCTGAAAGGTCATGTCAGGTTCGTCTTGCCTGTTTTTGAGTAATTCTTGCTCCGTGGGTTTAATCTTACTACTCCTCTTGCATACGAGAAGCTTCAACTGGCAACATTTGCTTCAAACGTTCTATGCGTATTACGAACTATGCATGCAGTGTCGAACACAACCATCAAAGTGGGTTTGTGTTCTCCCTGCAGGATTTTGGCTTTTCATTGGAGGTCGGTTATGAAACGTCGCCAACTTCGCCAGCATATCAAAACGCAACTCAGGTGATTGCTTTTTTGGAGTCGTATTGATTTATGCTGTAGTATTGATAATTTGTCTCTTTCTTGGTCTATAAAGAAGGCATTTTTGTTACTGTACTCGTACATCTTTGCACAGTACATCGGGGCTGTGGTCCTGGTCGCTATTCGCTTGAGATTTCATTACGACGTCGTTAATATTAAGTCATTGTATGGGGCTCTTTCTTTCGGTAGTTTGCGAAATTATGTTTTTTTGGACATCCGTTTCCGTACAAAGATCAGCACTGCAATAAAAACTTTTAAAAAATTGTTTATACGTAACCCAAACATAATTTGGTGTGACTTGGTTTCATGGTTTCATTATAATATTCATTGCCGTTTTGTATAATTCTATCGATCTGTTGTCTAGTTTTTGGAAAATTTTCACTGTCTGTTTGGGCATCCTGTCCATAGGCTACATTTGGCAGACTTCGTAGTAGCGCACCCTCCTTGGGCTGGCGACCATCAGCGGCTTTGCGAAATCCTCAATGGCCACGTAGGTAGTTGACTTGGCCCTCTTGTCTCGTTCCTATGTTTTCATCATAATCATCCTTTCCTGTGCCTCGTGAACCAGTGCTTATGCTTACTGATAGACAACATAAAATTTAGTCTAGCCATTTTAACAAGCACTGTGCAGTCTATTTTTGTTTCTCTTTCTGACGAGTATGCCCTTGTTTTTCGCAGCACCACCAGGAAGAAGCAACGGATACCTAGTGGTGCGATGCAATGGTGGCCTCAACCAGCAGCGGGGTGCAGTAAGTCATCCAATTGGACGCTTCAAGAGCTTAGCATCATTAGCTGCCAAATTCAAACGACTTCTGAGTTCAGACGATTGACTTCCTTATTTCGTCTTGCAGATATGTAATGCCGTGCTAGCAGCACGAATCATGAATGCCACCCTTGTTTTACCAGAGTTAGATACAAATTCTTTTTGGCATGACAAAAGGTAAATCACCAGGACCGATTGCGTCCATGTCAAGGCTCTCTCAGTACGTAATTAACATTGTTGCCGACTTATTTGTCGCTTGAGAGGAAAGAACCACTGTAAGGTTCTATGACAATACAAGTTGATAAATCCAGTGTCACAATCTGCTCAGCGTAGACCTGTGATTCGAATGTGTCTTTTTCCAGTGGCTTTTCAGGAATATACGACCTGAGGCATTTCATCTCCACACTTGCCAACGACGTGATGATTGTGAAGGGTCTACCCCTTGTAGGGGTTGGTCACAAGAAGCAAAGAAGAATGAAGCCCTTTCAGGTGTGAAAATGCAGCGATTAGTAGGAGAATGTATGCTGTAATAAGTCTGATATGGTGACCAGAATGAATCAGTACCATATGACTCGTCATTCAGATGCTGATTAATTGAATATCTCTACTGACAGCTGCGGCCTCCTCGGGATGCGCACCCTTCATGGTACGAGACGGTGGCTCTTGCAAAGATGAAAGAGCATGGAGCTATTCAGCTGAGTCCATTTTCACATCGCCTTGCCGAGGAATTAGATAATCATGAGTATCAGCGTCTTCGGTGCCGGGTTAATTTTCATGCACTGCGCTTTCGGGAGGATGTTATGAGTCTTAGCAGCAAGATTGTTGCTCGGCTACGCGCTGAAGGCCAATTCCTTGCTATCCATCTTCGGTTTGAAATGGACATGCTCGCATTTGCAGGGTAAGTTTAGTGCTGGTTTGTAATTTGCGCCATAATCCACTATTATGAAGTTTCTATGACCGAATTGTGAATATATCGTGTAAAGTTTCTGTCACTACTTGAAAAAGGTAAACAGCGACCTCTTTATTCTCATGTCGTGGGGTATTGCTTAGAGTAGAATTTATCATTATTTTAGCACCTAGTTGCAGTGTCATGGTTCGATTTTTCATTCTTTAATTTCGTGTTAGCAGTGTCGTGTTTTGGTTTTGTAGTTTCCTGTGTTATCTGGGAGTGAATATTGACGGAGTATAATGGCTGCGCGAGACAGGTGTGTGGACATTTTTACGCCTGCCGAGCAAGCAATACTTGTAAAGTATCGAAAGGAGAATTTTGCAGAGAAAACGTTGCATTATACTGATAGACGTTTGATTGGGAAATGCCCTCTTACTCCAGAAGAAGTGGGTATCTTCAATACTGTTCATGTAGTAGCATGTCCTTGTATTATTAGTCGTGAATTCTCCATGCATTGATGCTTCGCAATTTCTGACGAATTTAAGAGTTTGTTGAATTGTCAGTCATTACATTCATATGGATATGATGCAGGTGGGGTTGATATTGAGGTCTATCGGCTACGACAATTCTACGCGCATTTATGTTGCCGCAGGTAACTTCAGATACATATCTGGTATGTGATATTTGTTGTGCAGAGATCGTATTTTGATTTCATTCGAAATTGTCTACTTACGCACGTGAATAGCTTGACCGAGTGAGTGCCAGACTGCCAGCAGATATTAGTTCTGGATGTCCACACTTCGGTGTTTTGACGAACATATATCCCCTGGATCTCTCTTGACGTTTCCTTAGGGATCGGCTAGTAAGAATCTGTTTCAAAACCAAAAGAATTTAAACCTGTCCAAACTACTTGGTGTGAGAATATTGCTTCCTGAAAATGTTAAGTTTAAGTTGTTTTGATACAGTTTGAATAGTGGAGTCTTTCTCACCAACAAAACTCTTCCACCTCCTTATCATTTATTACCTTGAACTGATAAATTCGTTATTTGCTATTCCAGGAGATATATTTGGTGGTGAACGGTTCATGGAGCCGTTGCGCAAACTCTTTCCTCGCCTTGAAAATCGTACTACAGTGGCTACCACTGGTGAACTAAACAGAATCAGTATTGAAGGCAAAGGTTTACTTGGCCCTGCAGTGGATTATATGGTGTGTTTACTATCTGATATTTTTATGCCCACATACGATGGACCCAGCAACTTCGCCAATAATTTGGTGGGACATAGATTGTACTCCGGTTTTCATACTTCTATCAGACCTGACAGGAAGGCATTGGCCCCTATCTTCATGGGAATGGAGGAGGGATCACTTGGGCAGGAAGAATTTGAAGACAAGGTGAAGACTGTTATGCAGAATTCGTGGGTTGCTGGCCCCCACCCACGTGTTGAACCAGAATCGTTTTATACCAATCCATGGCCAGAGTGCTTCTGTAAACCTCAGACTGCTCAAAGAGAGGATCAGTGCCCTGGTGATGTACAGTTTCCGACACGCTGAAAGTGCTCAGGGAACCTCTGTCGCAGCTCAGTCAGGTGCAGGTATTGACCTTCAAAAACCAGCGGTCATCGAAGGTGATGAGAAATTGCTGATGCCGAAGATATGGACCGCTAATATTTATTTCAAAGTCCGACAAAAGAATGTTGGTAACTTAGTCATACATTTCCTGCAGAAAACCAAGGAAAGCGCAGATTTATTAACAAATTGCATGTTCAGGTGTTGGGCCCATGGACATCCTGCTTCTTCTATGTATTTATTTTGGATAAATCAAATAATTGACTGGAACAGGAGACTCCGGCTGTGGAAGTGAGGTACCGGTAAGGTAGGAGGTCCATAAGGCGCCCATTTAAGATCTGGAAATTAATTTGGGGAGGTTTAACTTCTTGAAATATTTTTCAGTAAATTTTTCTTGCAAGGCAAATGGAATTGGCATCTCACCCAAATCGTTTCATATTTTTTGGAGCTCTTAGGAATTAGTTATGAATTTTTGAAGTTGATTTTAGTGGGCACTAAAAGCGTTCACGTCTTGAAATGTACACTCTTTGTACATTGTTGGTGTGATGAGAAAACAAAATATACAAACAATATATAGCACGGTCCTAGTGTGAGGGACCTATGCAATTCAGACCCACAATGAGGAGCCTCTCCCTACGCACAATGGAATCAATTCTACCCGGTTTTCCAAGTCTCTCCATTTTAAGTCTCACCAATTTGTTTTTAATTACTTACTACTTGCTTTTTCCTAAGGTCTATTATCTAGCTTTATGTATGCTAAGGATTGTGCCATGATGTATGATTTAGGTGGATGCTTTTAGAGCCCAAGTGCTTTTTGGACTTGCTACCTTAATCAAAGATAATCAAGAGAGTAAAATTGTTAAGTTTAGAGGTCATTGCAAAGACAAATGACGTAGAATTTTTGCCCTTGGTTAAGACTTTGAGTGCTTCCTATAGTACTTCCCGTAGAAATTGTTTATGAAATTAGCTCAAGAATGAAACAAGCTATAGTTCAGCACAAACATATGAATGTTGCTGGAATTTTAGAATGGTAGAAGCTCTCACAGTGATTCTAAGATTAAATTGGAGTTAGTTCTAGAATGCTCCTTGTGATTCTCAAGAAGGCATGGCCTATATATTATAGTGAGCTATCAAGTTTTACTAATAAATAGCTATATGACAATGGTACTTTGGATTTGGCTTCTCAAAAAGATGGCATGACATGGCGTTGATGAATTTCAAAGTGCAAATGTTTATATATATATATATATATATATATTGATTTGAAAAATATTCATAATTTTTTAAGATGTGACTATAGGTAATTTCTATTAATGAATCATGATAATCTCTTTTATAAGAACCTCAAAAAAATTAGAAAAGACATATTTTATGCGAAATCTAAATATTGTTTAAGACCCTTGGGGTCAATAGAGGTTATCCCGTAAAGGATCAAGGATAAATTTGGTAGCAATTATTAAGAATTGCTATTTTCTAATGCATTGAGCAAAAATGGAAAAGAAATTAAAATTAAAATTTCAACTATATAAAATTCTACGATACTACTATTGGATTGTGTCAAATTTTTTTTTCCAACTATGATTGTCTAAATTGCAAGATTACAATAATGCATTTCAAATTAGATTTTTAATGTTTTTTTGAACTTGTACAATTGAATCAATAGAGTGACGCCTCATAGGTGAAATTTTATGCTACACATAGCCTTGTTTTTATATAATTGCATGCTATATCGTTTAAATGACAAACATGCCAAATTTCTAAAGTAAAAGATGGATTTTATTATATGCTACCAAAAGTTGTTCACACTTCCCATTTTTTTCAACCTACGTAATTTATGATTTGGGTACTTGATTTATATTTATTTTATTCTTGCAAAGGGGATACAGTCAGCAACTTATCTTTGAAACGTTGAAAAGATTCATTCAAATTGACTTTCAGTTGCACTCATCAATATCCACTATTTAATTCAAGATTGATTTTTCCTTGGAGAGTAATCCAAGGCAAAAATAGAAAGTGCACTTTGGAAGTTAACCAATAGTTGGGTTAGGAATTTTGCAACATAAGCATTTGCTAATGCATAAGATTTCTTCAACATGTTATGTTGCATGTTTACGGTGCTTCAAAGCTCATATAAGGTTTATTTGCAATAAAAGTTATCTTTATCCCCAAACACCCGAAGTCCATAAAGTTTTTGAACGATGAACAAGGTACTTCTAGGTGATGTTCCTTCGAAATAACTTCTCATTTATTCAACATAAAACTTTGATCTCTAAAAAAATAATCCTTTTCTAATAAAATGGCGGTAAATTATATACATACATTTCCACAATGATGTCAACATGAATATGAATAAAATAAATTTTTGAAAGGATTTGGGCTGATTAACCTTTAACAGACGAATTGGTGATCGTGGAAATCATCCCTTTGGTTATCGTATGATTCATTTGCTTAAAATATTGCAAAAAGTACTCATTGAAAGTCAAACTACTGTAGAAGACGTCTTTTCATAACAAAATTCCAAGGATGAATAGTTGCACATTTGTCCTACTACTAGAAGGACTCTCTGTCATCCATTGGACGCCAAACATCCGCCGTGGCGTGTATGGGTTAAATGGGAGACGTGGAACCCCAAAAATGTACTTCAATTGTACATAACGTACTCCGATAAGAAAAATATGACACAGGTGGCGAGTCAAAGTTGCTCACCCTACTTAAAAATAACAACTGGATTGTTCCGAGGACCATAAAAGCACCACAGTAGAGACATCGCTGCTGTCGGTTTTTCATTAAAATGCCTGGAACTTATCGAGAAGCCGAGACTTGAAAGTGAAAGCCCAACACAAAATCCCTGCGCAAGCTGTTCATCGAGTTGACAATGGGCTTCAGGATGGTCGAGCCCCTCCAAATTCTTGGCACTGTGTACTTTTCCGTTTCCTGTTTGACAAAAAGGGATCCGGATACATACCTGAGCCCTGCCTGCGGAAAGCCATGCCAAAGTAGGAAACTTTCTTGACAAAGTCAAACTCGGACCTACTTACACTGTTTTGAGGTGTGCCAATTCTTCTACGGCAATGAAATTCCGAACATTGAAACTTAAAACAGTTTGTGAATTATTTATTCTTCATTTTAGTATAGGGTAGTGTTGCTCGTCGTCGAGGATTTCGCAAAAAAAAGTGACGATGAGGAGGGCAGAGCTTGAGGGGAGGCAATTTCCCCCCCACAAAATCCCCAATGACGAGCGGCATTGTGCAGCTTGAACTACATGGGGAATCCTCCATTGGATGAAAAATAGAATGTAATTGGATGAGAAATGTGTAATGCTTGATTACGCGGGCAAAATTGTGTAATTGAGCAAGAAACCCTACTTCTGGCATAGAATCCACTTGGGAACTGAACGGGACATTTCCCAACAATGGTTTACGAGTGGATGAAATAACCAGCAAATGCCCAAACAATAGTCCAAAATACAGTATGATGAAATTAGAGTGGGTTCATTTTAGAGTGAATTGGTGAACATTTGGCCATGAATTGAAAGATTTTCTCTTCAACAATATTATTCAAGGATTCTAATAATAATCAATTAGCATGCCAATGACCAGGATAGATGAGGTTCATGTAAAATTTTCATAACCGGTTGTTGACTTTTCAATGCTAATGTGGCACCATCCCATAGGCAACATGTTACCATTGTCATTACAAGTTGCAACTCATAACCTTCTTTCCTTTCTACTTGCTTTCTACACTCTTGGATCATGAAGATCAATGGTTGTGATTGAAAAATGTACAATCGGTTATCTATTACATAACTTATTTTAGAAAACAGTTGGATAGCAAATTGGGCTCATAAAGTAAGAGGCATGCATTAAGAATGGACCCTATAAATGGCTGTGAAATGGACATGAGTTAGTTCTGAAATTGACTACCGTAGTATAGTCATTGAATGAATCAAGGAAAAAAGTATTATTAATTGCAAGAGCCAATCATTCTCTTTGCTTTCCCCATTTTTATTTAGAATTGCAAGTGAACCGTTTACGAAAGACCTAGGGTCACAAATAGGGACCTACAACCCAACTCGTTTGAAAATTCATAAGTAATTCAGAAATGCTCGGAAAAATACAAAACCACTTGGGTTAGATTCCTCATCAATTTCTCTGTGTCTGAAAAATGAGCTAAAAATATTCCCGTCCAAGGAAATACATGAAAAAGGTGGACCAGCCCTTAGATGCTCCATTTCTGAGCCTCCTACCTTATAGCAGGGTTGTCTCCCTGAAGAGATCCGGCATCATCCTATAATGGGGACTTTTACTGGTGCCATACACTTGTTTTTTATTTTTGTTTTTTTTATGCCATACACTTGATTATTAGACTAGCAAATCTGCCAAAAACAGTACCAATTATTCAGGTAATGCAATATATGAGACCTCGCTCGATCCTAACCGAAACCAAATCCTCTTTTCCAGACATCCGGATGTTCAAATGCCTCGACAAAATCTCAAGGAACTTCACAACCTCCTAATCTTGAGGATCACATTAAGCTTAATTTACTGAGCGTTGCAATAGGAAGATTTTCCTAATCCTGTAATTGGATTGACTTACAAGACCGGTTAAAGAATTTGTATTGTATGGAATTAGTTAATTAATCTGCAATCCAATGGTGACAATTGACAGGCAGGTACTCCAAGATTGATATTTATCTGCGTCACCACCTTGTGAACGGAAATAGGGGGGTGGATTTGATTTGAGGATATCTACAGTTGGATCGAACAAACGATCCTAAAACTAGATACTAATTATGCGAGATGTACACAATTTGAACATGAGAGCTTATGTGCGGAGAGTTGGTTGGTATACATGTAGACAATACTTTGAAAATTTATAACTTATTCATTTGATGTCCAAATGTTGCTTACAAATTAAGTTAAAGTGCATTGGAATTTTTGTTCACATCCCAATAAGATCCAAATAGAAGTTATGGTCATTCCCAGAAGCACAACCTATTGAAAGTGATGACCAGTACCCATTATACCCCCTTTGGTCCCAAAACGCAAAATTTATACTCATTTGCCTATATACTTTAGAAAGCGTAAAATTTGATAGTTGATAATCTAGGCAACCATTTCTTTAACCTTCATTTTTTAAGCCAATCCTTCAATTGCACATGCAAATATTTGTCGGCCCTTTGAGATGGAACGGAGAGTGGCAATTTTCTCCCCTTCATATGGAGGCATTTTGCAGTGTGAAGGACACCGCAACCTTAAAAAAAATACTAGTCTTTATTAACGCAGACGTTAAAGTAGTTATACAAAATGGGCCGTGCAAGGTGAATTTATCCTAGGGGAAAATACAGTATTTTTTTATTTGTCACACGTGATAAAATTTGGAAATATTGAATTCACATTTTGCAATCACAGGCCCCAAATTAGCAAGAAGAGATGAAGAACATAAAATTAACATGGCACAAAATAATTTTTTGTTTTTTTACAATTACCTTGCACAACACAGAATTCACCCTGCACAAAGCACTTTGTATGATTGCTTCAACTTCCTGCTTTACTAACAACGAAACTCCATAAATTTTGAATCCTCAAATTTCAAATTCAAACACACCAATTTCAATAACTTACTGAGGGTACGTAATGTGGACCCATGATGTCGCATAGTACGGTACACTTGTACCAGCATAAGAACAAAAACATTTTGAAAATCATCAATTTTTTAAAATGAAAATTTAGAGCAAGCAGAATCTGACCAAGTCCATGCACCCAAGTAGTACAATGTGATAGAATGAAAAATGCCTTTAGATTACACCCAAATGAGACACCTCCCATTCTTCAGCATTTTTAAAAATGCACTTGAATATCACTAGTAGAAATAATGTCCAAATCGACAAAGCTCTTCAAATCAACACAACTAAGTTCATTTACTTCTAAATTAAGCCATCCAAAGCAACAAAACATGATGATTTGAGTGTTATTTTTTACTGTAGCTAGTGTAAACACCACTATGATTCAAATTTAGAGTTTCAGCAATCAATGAGAATTATACATTTTGTCCTTCATATATGCCCATTTAAAGTGAGTCTAATGTTATGTAGAAAATACAATATGTCTTCAATTTTACCCCCTAAAGGACCATTGTCCCTACGGGGGACAAATGCGTTTTCGGGCAGGTACCTACGGGCTGAAATTTTCTCCTGATTTTTTGAAACTTTTTTTGGAGGTAGAAAAATTGAATAGCTTCAAGGGAATATAATTTTTTTCACAATCGGTGCCCGGGAAAAAAAGTTATGACCATATAAGCTCAAAACAGGCTACGGGGGGCAGCTCGGGCAGCAAAAAAAAAATGGACAAAAATTTGAATTTTTTTTTTTAATATTTTTTTTCTCATAGGTTATATTTTTGGCTATCTGGAAAGCTTTGATTCATTTCATTTGACTTTGTTATGAGGAAGTTATGGACATTCTTGTTTTTCGGGCAGTTAGAGCATCTTCTTGAAAAAAATAACTTTAGGATTCATTTCTGAATGCAATTTTTCAAATTTTTCAAATTTTTTTTTTTTGCATGGTCTGATTTACTTGTTAGAACAATCCCACCATTAGGATTAGTGCATTTTAATTCCATCTAAAATATATGAATATTTTAGATTTTCCTTCTATCTCGTACCTACATCTACTTAACAATTTTTTTAAGAATGATAATTAAGTTTTTTTTGAATTTTTTTTTTTTCCTAGACTCTCAACTCAATTCTCCACTACAAGCATTAAAAGCTCAAAACTCTGTAGTGCAAAAATTTTAAGTTAAAAATGTTCAAAGTCAAAAAATCCAGTCCCGCAATGTGCTGAAAAACTTGTTTTTTCCACTTTGAACACAGATATCTTGCAATCTATGCGGTCAAAAATTCTGAAATTTTTTCCACACTTTTTTATACTAGTTAGGTGTAAGATCCTATGGTTAGATGTGAAAAAAAAACAATTAAATTTTTTTTTAACTCTTTGCTACAGAAATGGCAGTTTTCAGTGTTTTTGGGCAGAAAAAAGGCCTTGGTCCTTTAGGGGTTAAATATTTGTAAAACATAACTTGAGTGTTAAAAATTAGTGAAATAATTGGCTTTGGGGTTCATTTCTCCTGATTCTCTAATAATGTCATAACTTTTTTTGTCATGTAACCACCAAGATAGGAGGATCAAATAAGTATTGTTGTAGGCTCAAATATCTTATTGACTCAAACCACCCACCATGTATGCCCCTCAATTATAGGTGGAGTATTTTTTAATTTTCTTAATAATCAATACCTAAGACTGCCCCAAGAGCATCAATTA
This sequence comes from Pseudisothecium myosuroides, assembly GCA_951799445.1. Classification (NCBI taxonomy): domain Eukaryota; kingdom Viridiplantae; phylum Streptophyta; class Bryopsida; order Hypnales; family Lembophyllaceae; genus Pseudisothecium; species Pseudisothecium myosuroides. Next base: position 21,379,707 of record OX637289.1, read on the forward strand.
TAACCGCGTCTTAGAAAATGTTAAAAGAAAAGTGTTTAAATCCCCAAGTGCTTAGAAGTTCATATTCAAGATGATGAACAATGTGTTTGGTAGTATACAATGATATTAGTCCAAATAACTTCTCATCTAAAGATAATATCCAAAAACTACATTTTTTTTATAACCAATTTGATGGAAATAACATATTTTTATGAAGATATAAGCAAAAATGTAAAGAAATTTAGAAAGAAATTTGAAGTTAATAAGCATAACCCTTAAAGATAGACAGTCACTCAAAGATTTCCAAAATTGTTGAAATGTATAATATAGTGCATTTTAGAAGGATAATTTCATGATGACTTTCAAACAATAGTTGTAAAATGTGATCTATAGATCACATTTATCCAGTTAGATCAACTACTACACTAAACGATATTTTTCAATAACTTATAAAAATAATTTTCTAAAAACTTAATTATAGATTAAATATTTATAACTTTCACAAGATATTTTTCTTTTTAAGTTCAAAATATTAAGTTCTAATTATGCTAATTTTTTAAAGAATTTTAATTTTTTTTATTTATTCTAGGCATTTTTTAGGAAAAAAAATTTGAACTAAAAAAATTACTTTTTGAGGTCAAAGATATTTACATATTTAATATATCTTGAACTATAGATGATTTTCAAAGCAACAACATTAGAAATTGTGAGCTTAGAAATGTGAACCACAAGCCTTGAGCTTAGGTGTAAGTAGGTACCCTATAACCATGAAAGGTACTTGTAACATAGGTACCTTATAACTATGAATTTTCTGCCAAAAAACACTCAAAATTGCCATTTCTATAGCAAAGAGTAAAAAAAATTGAAGATTGTTTATTTTTGGCACATCTAACCAAAGATCTTACACCTAACTAGAATGAGAATGTGTGGAAAAAATTTCAGAAATTTTGACCTCACAAATTGCAAGATATCTACGTTTAACCCCTAAAGGACTAGCCTGCTATTTTTAGCAACATAGCAATTTTGGGCAGGTACGTGTGACTAGAGATTTTCATATTTTTAGCTGAAATTTTAATAGAAGGTGGGAACGAGGAATATCTTTCATGTGCACTAAATTTCATGACATTTCGAAATACTAGTCAAAAGTTATGGTCTAATATGTTACTTTTTTCACCGGGCGGGCAGTCTGGGCAGATCTGAAAAAATCACTTTTTTTTAAAATAAAAATTTGAAATTGGTTTTCTAAATTTATATATATGTGGAAAGCTTTGAATCATTTCATTTCGATCAATGAGTCAAAAATTATGAGGGTTTTTAGTTTGCGGGTAGTTATGGATTCTCTACTCTGAAATAAACTTTGAAGTTGTTTATTACAACATTACAACCATTGGTATTGACATTTTTCAATTCCATAATTAAATTCTTAACAATTTAGTACTTTGGATCATTCTCTACTTCTTTCTACTTACTATTTTTTTGTATATGTTGTACAATTCCAAATGATTTGAAAATTTTTAAACATGTAGCCAACTTGTTTAGGAAAAAGAATTCAAAGAAGCACCACCATTTTGGACATTTTTTCATACATATGTGACCTTGTGAAGTGCAGCTGCCTTGTTTTTTGCAGGGACAAAAAAAGTATTTTTGCCAATTCAAATGCTAATATCTTCCAATCTGCATGGTAGAAAATTTTGAAATTTTTTCCACAACTTCTAAAACTAGTTTACTATAAGATCCTACGGTTATATGTGTTTAAAAAAGTTTTTTTTCTAAAATTTGGTACTTGTAATAGAAATGGCAGTTTTGGAGCGTTTTTGGTGAAAACATAATCAAGGAACTTTTGGGGTTAAAGTGAAAAAAACAAGTTTTTCAGCACATTGCGGGACTAGATTATTTGATTTTGAACCTTCTTAATTTTAATTTTTTGCACTACAAAGTTTGGAGCTTTAAATCTTTATAGTAGAGAATTGAGTTGAGAGTCTAGGAAAAAAACATTCAAAAAAACTTAATTTTTATTCTTAAAAAAAATTGTTAAGTAGAAGTAGGTATGAAGTAGAAAGAAAATTTAAAATATTAATATCTCTAAGATGGAATTAAAATGCACTAATCTCGAGGGTGGGATTGTTCTATCAAACAAGCTAAACTATGTGGAACTTTCTTTTTTGAAAAATTATTAAAATTGCATTCAGAAATGAATCCTATAAGTTATTTATTTCAAAAAAATGCTCTAATTGCCTGAAAAACAAGATTGTCCATAACTTTCTCATAACAAAACCAAATGGAATGAATAAAAGCTTTCTATATAGACAAAAATATAATCTACAAGAAAAAAAATTAAAATTTGTTGCCCCTTCTCCCCTGTTTTGAGCTTATTTGGGCATAACTTTTGTTTCCAAGCACCAATTGAAAAAAATATATATTCCCATGAAGTTAATCAATTTTTCTATCTTCAAAAAAAGTTTCAAAAAAAATGTTCAAAAATTGAGACTGTAGGTACCTGTCCAAAATCCTATTTGTCCCTCGAAGGAACAACGGTCCTTTGGGGGTTAATGTGTACACCTCTAAAACTTTGCAAACTTCATGTAATAGAATCTTAATTGTACAATATTATATTTTTCATTTTTTCATTCTAAATAATTTTATATTTTGTATTTATTTAAATTCTTGTTTTTCATTTTAATATTCATATTTGGTGAAAATCTTGGATTAGTCTAACATATATCATAATTTAATATGATTCTTTTAAAACATTATAATTTGAAAAGACACAACTATTTGATTTTCCCAAGGTTCACAAGGTGCCTGCAAGCCCTAAGAACGTATTTTTATCCTGTCAAACTTTTATGTTTTTACTTAAGAAACAAAACAAAAACATACAAGAAAAAAATGTTTTTCAAAGATATCAAAAGTTCATCTTATGTAAGGGATAAATGTAGCTAAATTGAATAGGGGTTTTAAAGGGAACCATACTAATTAATCAACATTTCACACTATATAGATATTTACCTTTGTTGTATATCTTGAATAGTTATTGAAGTGTCTGGGGATTGTACATCATGTTTCAAGCATCTACAGTTTTCCACAATAAGTCCTTTTAGTTTTTTGGTCCCCTTAATACTCCTATTCAATATAGACAATGGTAATTTGACTTAAATCTTCTTCCTAAGGGTGTAAGAAATAAAATCAGTATTCAAGATTATTTTTTTCAAATTATTTTTCATTGCTACTTGTACATTTGGAAGAAATTTCAAATTAATTGAATGTTGTTTTTTATATTTATCATCTCTATTTATATTTATTATGACAAGTTTTGATAGTCACATTTTTCCATGAAATTGATTGAGATTTAAACCTTCATGGATAAAACGTATTTCTATGCAATAAAAATATATAATTGAATTTTGTATGTAATATAGAAGGTCAAGTTAAGTTTGGTAGTCAAATTTGACTACGTGGCTATAGAAGTGGTTTTTAACACTTGAATTTTTTTTACTATTTTTCACAAAAAGTATCTAAAATTTCCACTTTCTAGTGCATTGAGCATAATTGAAATCTAGAAATATTTTTCAAGCTTTTAACCATACAAATTTTTAACAACTACTACTATACAAATTTACGAAAAAAAATCATTCCCATTTGACCATATATATTGTGAGAATATAATATCTGAAATTAGAACAAAAAAATTGGGGAGGCCTACTCAACAAAGCAAACATAGTTTGATTTGATTATGTAGAAAAAGAGGCACTATGGAACTTTGAGAACTTAGACCATTGGCTAGGTAGTTATGCTAGTTACCTGCATGATAAATTATCAAAAATAATGGAAGTGTTCAACATACCAAAAACCATATTGTACTAAGAGGATGTCCCCCTTAACCCCCTAAAGGACCAACATGTGTTTTTTGGCAACATAGAAATTTTGGGTAGGTACGTGTGACTGGAGATTTTCATATTTTGGGCTGAAATTTGAATAAAAGGTGGGGACAAGGAATATCTTTCATATGCACCAAATTTCATGACATTTAGAAATACGAGTCAAAAGTTATTGCATGATATGTAGTTTGTTTCTCAACTCGGGCAGTTCGGGCAGATCAGAAAAAATCACTTTTTTCATAAATAAAAATTTGAAATTGGTTTATTAGATTTATATGTACTTGGAAATCTTTTAATCATTCCATTCTGATCAATGAGTCAAACGTTATGAGGATTTTTAGTTTGCAGGCAGTTATGGATTGTCTACTCTAAAATTAACTTTGAAGTCGTTTATTTCACTCAATTTTCAATATTTTTCAAAAAAAATAAAATTGTAGGATGTAGATTTGCAACCATTGGGATTGACATTTTTCAATTCCGTAATTAACTTCTTAACAATTTAGTGTTTTGAACCATTCTCTACTTCTTTCTACTTACTATTTTTTTCCTATATGTTGTACAATTCCAAATGATCTGAAAATTTTCAAGCATGTAGCCAACTTCCCCTGAAGAATGAATCCAAAGAAGCACAACCATTTTGGAATTTTTTCATAATAATCTGACCTTGTGAAGTGCAGCTGCCCGGTTTTTTGCAGGGCCAAAAAAAGGACTTTTGACACTTCAAACGCTAATATCTTCCAATCTACACAATGGAAATTTCTGAATTTTTTTCCACATATTTTCAAACTAGAGTACTACAAGATCCTATGGTTACATGTATCCAAAAATGATATTTTTCAAAAATTTGGTACTTGTACTAGAAATGGCAATTTTGGAGCATTTTTGGTGAGAACATAGTCAAAAAACTTTAGGGGTTAAGTTACTACATGAGCAAGATTTCAATTGTTTTTAGAAAAATCAAAGTTCTAATGTTTAACACAAAGCTTCCCTTCTTTTAATCAAGTAGAAAATGAAAAATGAAAAAGATCTCTTGAAATCACACTAGAATTTGTACTAATGGTTCTAAAATTGTTCTAAAATTGCCATTTATAGTGCATTGAGTGATAATTGGGAAAAAAAGATTTTTTTTTCATTTTTGACCACTAATTATTTTTCTATAATCCTACAAAAATGTGTGGAAAAAATTTCAGCCAAATTAGCTTCATAGATTGCAACATATAAGCATTCAAAGTGAAAGAAACGGTAACTTCACGACTTGCTTCACTGCTTGCCCTCTCTATTAGCACAATGCCCAAGCCACCCTAAAACTTTTCAGCACCATAACTTTTGATCTAATTGGAAAGAAAATTATTTTTTGGAAAGCTTATAGAAATGCGCATGTTTGGTAAGAATTGAACTTTCATCCACCCAAAATTAACTTTGTATGAACCTACCCAAGCTTTCAAGAAACTCCATCAAAGCTTTAAAAACTTAAGATCTTAACTTGTTAAATAGCAACTAAAATCCACTCTTATTAAAAAATTTAAAAGACTAGCATGAATATGTTAAAAAATAAATGAAATATTTACATGATATTGGTTTGGAAGCATGTGGAATATTTTGATGGAAACAAAAGATAATATATATAGTACTTCCATATTAACTCTTATGGAGAATCCTTCAAGTTGTAATTTTAGTCATTGTTGAATTCCATTTGTGTAGCTTTGGGTGCTTATGTCATTTTTAATAAAGACATAATCAAATTTATATTTAGCAAAACCATATGATTTCCCCCTATTTTTCTAAGACAAAAATGTTGGTCTTCAAAGTGTTTTATCTAATGTTGTGTTCTAAGTGTTGTATTAAAAATTTTACTTTTCACTTGTTTTTTATTTTTACCGATATATGAAAGTTTGCTTAAAAATGGATCAGTTATGAAAATCTACAATAGTTATAGATTTTCTACAATATCCAAAACATCAGTGTCTAAATTTTGTTTTTTACAAATTTTGGTCCAAGAATTTATAGGAGTTGAAATGATTCACATTCACAAATCATAACCAAATTCAAATTTAATTTAATTTATCAATAGACACAATAATTTTTTTATAATGCATATTTCTACTAGAAGTCATTTCGTTATTAATATTTGTTGATGGCTATTGGAAGAAGAATGGGGCGCCTTCTTGGCACTCAAGCCAATATAAATTTTAGGTATAAATTTTATTTCGGTTAATAAAATGAAATATAAGTAAAGGAAATACATCTCTCACTAATTTTATTAACTTGTAGAATAGAAAGGGACTTCTTGGATTATTAACAAATGTAGGTCAATGATTTATTTTTTCAATTTATTAAGATAGTAACTAGTTATGACATCAGTAGGATGATGAAGAATTTTTGTTTATAAATATGGGTGAAATATAGAGAATGTCAATGACATGTCATTTATTCATCTAAAAATATGTATGTATGTATATATATATATATATATATATATATATCCAAATGTAGCAATACATTCCTTCAAAAATGTCAATAGCACTCTTGCAAAATAATAGCTTTGGTAATTCTTCTCAAGAAATTAATGAATCTTCCATGCAAGGAAGAGGAATGCACCTCTATCCAATTTTGGCTGGAATTAAATGTGGGTGAGAGAAAGTCTGAGGTCATTTTCCATCTAACATCAATGTTTTGCTTGTGAAAAAAATCATTTGAAATGATGGTTTTGTGTTACATTTATATTATTTTAAACAATGTGTATTAATTTTACGCACAAAAACATCATCTCAAATGAATTTTTCAATGTGGATTTCTACTACTGACACAAAATTACAATGACGATGACCAAAGGAGATGGAGTCTAGAAGGTTGTTGAAGTTCCCACAACTATAATGGTTCAAGACTTTTAGATGGGTTAGGAGCTTAGATAGGCAAGTTTGACTAAATCAATAATCACAAGTAGTTGAAATGCATTAGTATTGGCTTCACCTCACAATGGTCATGAAATTGTTGGATGTGGATATGAGGAAATTTCTTAATAACAATTATTTTTAATTGTCTTAAAACTTCAGCACTTTTAAATTTTAAATTGTGCTTTTTTTTGTCACCACATTATGTATTGAAAAGTTTTTAATTAAAGAGCATTTTCTTACGTACTTTTCTAATTAATATCATATTTTAGGATTAACATTCTTAAGAAATTTTTTAACCACTATGTGTAGGGAGTGACAAAGTAGTCACAAATAAAAGTACTAATGAGTGGTGATCGCATGTTGACTCTTCATTGTCCGTCAATGATAGAAAAGTTGTTGAAAGTCTTTGAAACTAAATCCATGTCTTTAACTTCTTTTAAAGAACCTGTTGAAACTTGTCTCCAAAGCTTCCAAATCAAATGTGTTCTTGAAGCCTCCAAACCAAACTTGTATCTTGTCCCGCACGCTTCTGTTTCAACTTGTCCCCTACGCTTCCATTTCAACTTATTTCCTATAGTTTCCTTTCAACTTGTCTCCCACGCTTCCGTTTCAACTTGTCACCAAGGAGTGAAGTGACTCTTATAAAGAACAATTTTATATGGAACAACAATCTTTGTGATTACAATAAAAGAAAATCATAAGCAACACATGATTAGAATTAGGATGGGCAAGTTAAGCTAGATCAATAATCACAAGTAGTTGAAATGCATTAGTAATAGGTTCACCTATCAATGGCAATGAAGTTATTGCAAGTGTATTTTTGTCACAAGATTTTAAATGAAAATTGTGAAAAAAAAAACTAAATTTCACCCAAGTGGCAAAGTTCTGTAGAAAGTACTTAGAGGTTGTGTTATGAGGAAATTTCTTAATAACGGTTTTTTTAAATTGTCTTAAAGCTTCATTGTTTTAAATTTGTATTATTTTATTGTCATCGCATTATGTATTCAAAAGTTTCTAAAAAACTTTTTTTTGCCTATTTTTCTAATTAATATCACATTTTAGAATTGACTTGTTTAAGAAGTTTCCAACTACTATGTGTAGGGAATGACAAAGTGGTCACAAATAAAAAGTATTAATGAGCGGTAATCGCATACTGACTCTTCACAATCCCTCAATGAACTGCTGAAAAGTTTTCAAAAAACGTGTCTCCAAAGCTTCCAAATCAAATGTATTCTTGAAGCCTCCAAACCAAATTTGTCCCCTACGCTTCCGTTGCAACTTATCCCCTACGCTTCGGTTTCAACTTGTCCCCCACGCTTCCATTTCAATTTGTCCTGCACACTTCCCTTTAATTTTAACTTGTCCCCCACACTTCCATTTCAACTTGTCTCTAAGGAATAAAAGTGACTCTTATGAAGAGCAATTTTATGTGGAACGATCTTAGTGATTACAATCAAAAAAGATGATAACCAAACACAACCCCAAAAGATATTACACTTGGGTACATACCATAACCAACAGTTTAGGCTGACAAATTTTCTACAAAGAGATGCAATAATTTTTGAGTTGTTACTTCTTTTTTTAAATCAATATACAAAAAAAAAAAAAAAAAAAAAAAAAAAAAACTTTTTACTTTTTGGCATTTACTACTCACAATTGCCAACTTTAATTAATTATTCAATAGAAAATGTCATGAACTTTACCACTAGGTATATAGTAGATTGATGAACCATATCTTGTCTTCTCATCTATCTTGAGACCATCTTTGTATCTCATGTCTTCTAGAGTCTACAATGTTACTCTTGGTGAATATATTTGTATTGGGAAATTGTTCAATTTTAATAAATTTTTGAAACTAAAAAATTACGTAGGATATAAGGTGTTTGGTTAAAATTGTCACTATTAAAATTGTCACTTTTTAAATGATTTAGTAAATTTGTTTGCAATTTAGTTTTGTCTTTGATCAAATACCTTCATTCAAAATTGTTTCACCTTATTTTTGTTCTTCTTAATTTAATTTCTTCTTAAGTTAATTTCTAATTCAATTATCTTCACCTTAAAGAAGATTCAATTTGTAATCCTTGTATGTAATATTTTATTGAACATCAAAATCTAATAATGTAGTCGGAGAGGATACTAAGCTGAAACTTTGATATCTACCATATTTGATACTTTTGGCTATCAAGGCCAACATTTTATGCTAGATGTTTAATTAAAGTTGAGAAATCAAATTTGGCAAATGCTAAAAATAGAATTATTACATCAAATTTATTATTTTGTAGAAAAAATGATTTTTTCTAAATTCTAGCATCTATTTTTAAAATTATTTTTTGTTGAACTTCAAGCATTATAATAGTTCATTTGTAAGGTCCACTATTATGAATTCTTTAAGATCCCATAGTATATATGAATTTGCATATTTATTTGTATATATGAATTAAATATAAGACCCCATAGTTGCATTTCAAAAAATTGACACTTTTAGTTATTGGTCTATTGCTAACTAGAAACTGCACTTAAAAATGTATTATTGATGAAAATAGATGTTAGCACAAAATTCTAGAGGCTAATATTACACATGAATTTGTAAGCAACTTGAAGAACAAACACCTAAATTCCAAAGAGATCTTACTTAGAAATTAAAACAACTTCTTGATTTTGGAATAACATTTGTCTTACCACTTGTAACAAATTTGTCTTAAGACATAACTGGATACAAAATTTTGTTCATTGAGAGGTGTTTATGAAGTGAAATGCAAGTAATTGCACAAATTTAGGAGGTCCAATAAATTAGTGATAATATTGAATATTGAAGATTATATCATTCTATAAGTGCAAGTTAGATTAATTAGAAATCCATCAAATGCACATCAAGAAAAAATATTCACAATATGAAAACATTCCCTAACAAACGTATTATATTAAAGTAACCTCATTCATGACCTATAGTTTGATGTATGCTTAATGTTGTTTAATTATGCTTGTAAATTTTATGAGATATTTTAATTTTAAACCAAATCAAATTATACATATTTTAAAGACGCATCTACTACAAAAAAATGCCATTATGAGACGATGCATCTTGAAGGTCACTATGTATTTCAAACATGGAAAAATGAAACTTTTAGAGGCACTATGATTCATTGGGCTCTGATTGGGAGATAATTTTTTTAAAGCATTGAAAGTGCACTAGTTTAATAGTGCGTGCACTTGACAACTCAAAAATGACACATCATACACATGCATTGTTGTCCTACAAAAAATTTAGTGATTTTTGCAAAGAATTATATATAAAACATTCACTTAACCCCAAAGGACCAACATGCGTTTTTTGGCTACATAGAAATTTTGGGCAGGTACATGTGATTAGAGATTTGCATATTTTAGGCTGAAATTTTAATAGAAGGTGGAAACAAGGAATATCTTTCATATGCACTAAATTTCATGACATTTGGAAATATGTATCAAAAGTTATGGCCAAATATGTTAACTTTTTTTGTAAATTGGTAGTCTGGGCAAATTTAAAAAATCACTTTTTTCAAAAAAAAATATTTGAAATTGATTTTCTAGAGTTATATATACATGGAGAGCTTTGAATCATTCCATTTTGATCAATGAGTCAAAAGTTATGAGGAGTTTTAGTTTGCGAGCAGTTATGGATTCTCTACTCTAAAATAAACTTTGAAGTCCTTTATCTTACTCAATTTTCAATATTTTTTGAAAAAATAAAATCATAAGATGTAGATTGTTTATTGCAACATTGCAACCATTGGGATTGACATTTTTCAATTCCATAACTAAATTCTTAACAATTTTGTACTTTGAATCATTCTCTCCTTCTTTCTATTTACTAATTTTTTTCTATATATTGTACAATTCCAAATGATGTGAAATTTTTTAAACATGTAGCCAACTTCTCTAGGAAAAAGAATCCAAAGAAGCACCACCATTTTGGACATTTTTTCATAGAAAAGTGAGCTTGTGAAGTGCAGATGCCCTATTTTTTGAAGGGCCAAAAAAATGTTTTTTGTGAATTTGAATGCTTATATCTTGCAATCTATGCGGTGGAAATTTCTGAAATTTTTACCACGTGTTTACAATCAGCATACTATAAGATCCTACAGTTATATATGTCAAAAAAAGTTTTTTTTCAAGAATTTGGTACTTGTACTAAAAATGACAATTTCTGAGCGTTTTTGGTGAAAACATAGTCATAGAACTTTAGGAATTAAAAGAGTTTTAGGGTGGAGATCATATTATGAAAAATTAAAGACGCTAATAATGGCATGGACATATTTTTCTTAATTCAACCTTATTTATCTTTGAAATACCACATTATACTGAAAGTTACATATTTGTGGACATCTACAGTGAGATTTCCTTTATTGATCATCTTATGTGACAAAACTCGAGCACATGTCTTTTCTTTAATTTTTTCATTCCTCAAAATGATACCAAAACCAATTTATTTCTTACAATCATGTTTCTTTATATTGTTTGTCAATTTCTTGTTATAACAGCATATACCCAGGACTAACTCTACTTCACAACCATATATTTGAGATTACCTATTTGTGACACTAGGTCTCCCAAAATCTGTCCCCTTGCAATTTTGAAAGTGATTTCAGGAAATCAAGGCCAATGATTGGCTCTCACAATAAAAAACAATTTTTTCTTGATTCATTCAATAGCAAAAGTGGTACATTTAAGGATGACCACCAATCCATTCTACAGCTAAATATAGGGACGGTTTGAAGGAGAGGGTCGCATTTACAGCCTCCTACCTTAGATGTATGATTCGTCCCTTACAATGGTATGCCATTTGTCCATTTGTTTCCAAAAAAGAAAAAACAAGAAACTCGGGGTAAAGATTCAAAGTCCAAGGGCAATTGAACTTTCAAGAGTCCATAGTATTGCAATACTCAGATTGGTAAAATTTGTAAAAATATAAACTATGTTTATAAATTTTTATGAAAATTATACTGGAATAAACTTAAATGCAAAAAAATAGTTTTTTCAAGCCTTTCGTAAAGGTGAAGTTTTGTCTTCAAATTTTTTAATAAAAAATTTGCATGTGTAAGAGCTTTTGCATTTTAGTTAAAGTAATGGAAAATGGATTGAAAAGATGTAAACAAAATTGACCAAAAAAATTTCATATTCATCTTCAAAAAATTTATGAAGTGGAAGGTAATATTGCATAAGAGGAAATCCTAAATCACTAATAACTTTGACATGAACTTGAGAATTATTAATTCTAATAATAGAAAAAATGTTTAAGAAAGCAATAAAGATCTTATGTTCTTGTTTTTATTTGAAAATTCTAAAAATTGAGTTCAAAAAATGACTCTAAACATTTTTTTAACTTCATTGCTTGCAAAATGAAATCCTTGTAAGTTTCATCTCATTGGTTAGAATAGAATGGTTCAAAGTTTTCTATGTACATATCAATCTATTCAATCAAATACAATTTATAATTTTTTTAATATATTTTAGTTGCGACCCTTTAACCCCTGAGCACCCAGCGCAAGTTTACTAAAATCTAGCCCCTATGAAATTCATTCCAATCAAACTATCACCTAAAAAGATATCTACATAAACTGACCATACCGATTGGTAGTGGAGATAGGCCCGAAGCTTCAAAAAAAGGGACACGTCCTTTGATCGTATTGTTGAAAAGATTATAATGGTCAAACAAGGAAATTTTTCAAAACTGAGAGGCTACATTCTAACCTATGGGGCGCTTAGGGGTTAACATTAAAATTGAAAAAATTCTTATAACTTGTTGCAATATTTATCAAAATGACATGAAACAAAGCTTTACATATAGAATGAAATGATTAGGAGCTCTTCCATCTATTTTTGCAAAGATTTCAAAATTCAAAGTACAGAGAGCTTATCTGAATTCTCAAATTATCCAAAGTTGGGGGTCCTTAGTCTTTTATGGTTAATTTTAATTTATAATTTTTAGATAGAAACACAAACAATAAATAAGAATACAGTTTGTTTCAAAAAAATTGCAAAATTTGGGGCTTCTATGTTGGAATTCAAAGCCAAGAAAATTTGAAATAAAAATTTGGAAAAGTCAAGAAATATTAAATTCAACGGGGGCAAAATGGATTTTGGGCAAGTTCCTATAACCTCAATTTTTGGTGAATTTTTTTTGAAACTTTCTCATAAGATAGAAAATTTTATTAGCTTCGTGAGAATATAATCTTTATTTCAATCGGTATTTGGGAGTAAAAACTATGCCATCTTAACCCCTAAATGCCCGAGGCACCAAAATCTGGTGTTTGCAAAACTTTGAAGTCAAACAAAACTCAACCAAGTTGCTATTTTTAGTAGTTTAATATTTTTGGAAAATTCTTTGTGAAGTCTAGTTTTAGCATCAAAAATCCGATCTTGAAAATAATCAATAGTGATTTTTCTATTGAAGATTTTGTGCAAGGATACCCATTGCAATCTTGACTTCCCGTAGTGTTGAGAGCTCTTGGAAATGAGCCTCAAATACCCTAGATCTTGGATCAAAAATCACATTCAAAATTCATTTAAAAAAACTATAGAGTAGATTTTAAGAAGCCATAAGTTGATTGGGGTTATACATGTTAGGTTCTTTAACCTCATATTTTTTTGGTCACCATTTTTTTAGATTCGATTTGTGAAAAGAGGGTTGAAAGTTTTTTGCAATTTTAACACCTTCATGGTCAAACATTATAATCTTTCACTCTATAAGTGATATTGTTGTGTTTTCTTTTCCTATGAGATCTCTAACATGTCTAGTTTGAATTGGTAAGGTTACAATTTAAAAAAAATTGATACAACTTATCAAAATGTTGGCATTTTGTTCAATTTAGAGCAAATTCCAGGTCACTCAAAACAGGCCTTGGGCATTTAGGGGTTAAACAATATTTTCGTATTGCCGTGCAGAAAAAAAACCCACAAAACTTAAAAAAAAATTCTAAATTTTTTTTTTATAGATCTTGTTTTTGTCTATATGTAAAGCTTTGATTCATTCTATTTAGATTGGTGATGTGAATGTTATGAACAATCTTGTTTTTTGAATAATCTAAGCAGCTTCTTGGAAAAATAATTTATAGGATTCATTTTTTAATGCAATTTTAACAATTTTTCAAAAACACTGTTTGACAAGGTTAAGTTTGCTTGCTAGAACAAACTCACGATTTGAATTATTGTGTTTCAATCCCATCTTAGAGCTATTAATGATTTAGTTTTTCTTTCAATCTTGAATCTAATTCTACTTCATAATTTTTTGAAGAATGAAAATCAAGTGTGTTTTTTCTGAAATTTTTTCCTAGACTTTCTATTCAATTATTTAACATAATTTTTTTTAATTGAAAGTCTGAAGTACATATTTTTTCTACAAATGGCAATCGAAGTCATCTGAAATTGTAGACCAACGTTCTAAAAAAAAAAAAATTCCAACTTTGAATGCCAATATCTTCCAAACTATATATTCAGACTTCATGAAATTTTAACCACATGATTTTAGACAAGTAAAGTACAAGATCCTATAGTTAGATTCTAAAAAATTATTTCTTTTGTTTTCTTGGATGAACGCAACAGAAATGACAATTTTGAGGGATTTTTGACTGAAAAATGGCCTCGGTCCTTTAGGGATTAATCAACCATCAAATAGAGAGGATTGTTTACAATTATCTTCAAAAACCTGACTTGACATGGAATATAGGGATCAATTATCTTGTCCTTCATTAGAATGTATGTTTAGAGCATTCGTACCCTTGCCTTACCCCTAAAGTCCCATTGGCCCTACGGGGGCCAAAATGCAAGTTCGGGTAGGCTCGCACAGTCTCAATATTCATCATAATTTTCTAAAACTTCTTGTAAAGCTAGGAAAACACATAAGCTTCTTGGGAATATAATTTTTATTTCAATCGATGCCCAGAAGCAAAAGTTATTGCACAAAAAGCCAAATATGGAGGTCGGCGGGCAGCCCCCAAAAAATCACAAAAAGTCAAAATAGATTTTTTTAAATTTTTTTCCTAAAATATTCTATATTTGTATATATGTAAAACTTTGGTTCATTCTATTTGGACTAGTGATGAGAAAGTTATGGACAATCTTGTTTTTTGGGCAATCTTGAAAAAAATCTTTTTGCCCAACTTTGAATGCTAATATCGTCCAATCCGTACAGTCAAATTTGATGAAATTTTTACCACATGATCTCAGACAAGTGAAGTATAAGATCCTATGGTTAGATTCTTAAAAAAATGTTTTTTCTGCTTTTATGGATGAATGCAGCAGAAATGGCAGTTTTGAGTGTTTTTTGACAAAAAAAATGGCCTTGGGACTTTAGGGGTTAAAAAAAGTCTACTACTTGTCAAGCATGGATGCTAAATATTTCGTTCAGGACTCTTGAAACATTCTTATTACACTCAATCCTAACGTATCACACAATGGACATTAAAATCTAAGTTTAGTCAATTTATTAGCTATATTTGAATTAGTTATTGGTCAATTTACTACTTATGGGACACATTTGGTAAGCAAAAGTAGGAGACAAGAATTTTGAAGGCTCTTCAAAAATAGATGAAGATTTTTAGCTATAGAATCCCAAATTTTCCAAGTGTAGGTATAAATGCTTTGAGATGTTTGTATTAATCTTTCACGGGGGAAATATTCACCTTGAAAAATCACAAGAATGCATGCATTATTTACCATGGACAATAAAACTTCAAAAATATTTATTCATATTCGGAATCAAAGACCTCAAATAAGATTTAAGAGGTTTTGAACTACAAAATTATCCACTCTACAGTAAGGTCTACTTCATTTACGAATTTTTGAAATCGCAGGGAAGGGAATTTCAGATCTGCCAACTTTGACAGCCTCCCGAGGGCTCAAAAATTAGTTTTTGGCCATGAAATTTTTACCACAACTTCATCTTTAAGTTAATTATATGTGTGACAAATTTCAAGGCCAAATGATTTACACAAAAAAAATATTCAAAATCTCCCAACATGTGTAGCCATGAAAACAATTTCACTACTGCCAACTTTGACACACTCCCAAGGACTGAATTTTTTTTTCTTTGAAATTTTTGGAATAGGACCATCTATATGTTGATTACATGTGTGAAAAATTTCAAGTCCAAAAGACCCCCACAAAAATAGATATTCAAAATCTCCCAACATGTGTATTTGTGAAACTATTTCACTACTACCAACTTTGACACTATCCCAAGGGTTGAAAAATTGTTTATTTACCATGAATTTTTATGATGAAATTATCTCTATGTTAATAACATGTGTGCCAAATTTTAAGTTCAAAAGATTTACACAAAAGAAAATATGCCAATTCTACCAGCATGTGTAGTTGTAAGAAAAATTTCACTACTACCAACTTTGACACTATCCCAAGGGCTGAAAAAAACACATTTTACTATGAAATTTTTAGCATGAGATCATCTTTATATTGATAAAATTTATGCCAAATTTCAAGTTCAAAAGATTTACCAAAAAAAAGATATTCTAATTCTACCAACATGTGTAGTTGTGAGATTGACTTTCTACATCCATGTGAAAGTTTTAACCCAAAAAATTACACTATCCCAAGGGCTGAATTTTTTTTTCTCACAACTACACATGTTGGTAGAATTGGCATATTTTCTTTTGTGTAAATCTTTTGAACTTGAAATTTGGCACACATGTTATTAACATAGAGATGATTTCATCATAAAAATTTCATGGTAAATAAACAATTTTTCAACCCTTGGGATAGTGTCAAAGTTGGTAGTAGTGAAATTATTTCACAAATACACATGTTGGGAGATTTTGAATATCTATTTTGTGGGGGTCTTTTGGACTTGAAATTTTTCACACATATAATCAACATATAGATGGTCCTATGCCAAAAATTTCATAGAAAAAAAAAATTCAGTCCTTAGGAGTGTATCAAAGTTGGCAGTAGTGAAATTTTTTTTGCGGCTACACATGTTGGGAGATTTTGAATATCTTTTTTTGTGTAAATCATTTGGCCTTGAAAGTTGTCACACATATAATTAACTTAAAGATGAAGTTGTGGTAAAAATTTCATGGCCAAAGACCAATTTTTGAGCCCTCGGGAGGCTGTCAAAGTTGGCAGATCTGAAATTCCCTTCCCTGCGATTTCAAAAATTCGTAAATGAAGTAGATCTTACTGTACAATAGGGAGCAAGGTTTTACATTAATCTCAAAGTGGTAGAGAAAAAACAACTTTCAAGATAAATTACTACACACACACAACCAAATTTTGTTTGGACACTTTTGCCAAAATCTTGTCTCATTTTGCCATTGGGCACTTTAACACTGTGAAAAATAGGTGAAAATTGGTTGAAATTACCAATTGTTTTCAAAAATATCAAAGTCACCAATCATTTGAATGAAAATAGTTAATAATAAATCATTTTAGGAATAAGTATACACATATAAAATGCTTCTATCTATTTTTTCTTTACCTACACTAGTTAGTGAAATTAGGTTGCTTCATACTAATTTCTCGACATTTGTCACTATATAAACATTTCATGTACTGCACAAGAATGCACTACTTTTGAATTACCCCCCCAAAAGACCATTGTCTTTGGGGGACAAATGGGATTTTAGGTAGGTACCTACCGGATGAATTTTGTCTTGATTCTTTTAAATTTTTTTTAAGATAGAAACATTGATTAGCTTCATGGGAATATATTTTTTTTCAATCAGTGCCTAGGAACAAAATTTATGCTCAAATAAGCTCTAATTAAAATAGGGGAGGGGAGAGGAAAGGAGGAGAGAGAGGTGACAACAAATTTTTAAAAAAATTGAATTTAAAAAATAAAATATTATTCCCATAAATTATATTTTTGTCTATATAGTAAGCTTTGAATCATTCCATTTGGATTTGTTATGAGAAAGTTATGGACAATCTTGTTTTTTGGTCAATTAAAGCATCTTTTTGAAAAATAACTCGTAGGATTCATTTCTGAATGCACTTTTTGCAATTTTCAGAATTTTTTTTCACATGGTTTAGTTTTCTTGCTAGAACAATCTCACCATTGGAGTTAGTGCATTTTAATTCCATCTTAGAGATATTAATAATTTAGATTTTCCTTCTATTGTATCTCTTATCTACTTTTATTTAACAATTTTTCAAAGAATAAAAATTTATTTTTTTTAATTTTTTTTCCTAAACTCTCAACTCAATCCTCCATTACAAAGATTTAAAGCTCAAAAGTCTGTAGTACAAAAACTTTACGTTAAGAAGGTTCAAAGTCAAATAATCTAATCCTACAATGTGCTAAAAAACTTTTAAAACAACTTTAAACGCAAATATCCTGCAATCTGTGAGGTCAAAAATTCTGAAATTTTTTCCACACATTCTCATACTAGTTAGGTGTAAGGTCCTATGGTTAGATGTGCAAAAAAAAAATTAAATTGTTTTACTCATTGCTATAGAAATGGCAATTTTGAGTGTTTTTTGGCAGAAAAAAGGCCTTGGTCCTCTAGGGGTTAATTATTATTGTAATTGGGACTCATGAACCTCCATATGAAATATCTTAATAGAATTTTTTGTTGACTTTGATGGCTTGTAATGCAAGACATTAAACCCATCCCACGAAGTGGACCTTGCAAGGTAAAAATGCAAAATTTTTACCCCTGGGGAAAACACAAGAATTCTTTATTTTTCACATTTTATTTTATTTTTAAATTTTGAATTCATATTTGCAATCAGAGGCCCCAAATTAGCTAGAAGGGATCTATACCTAACCCTAGACACGACTCAAAATAGGGACAAGATTTTACTTTTATCCCCCCCCAATTTTTGCATTTTCACCCTACGAGTCCCACTTCGTAGGACGGATTTAACGTCTTGCGCTTGTAATACGGTAGTAACTTTCTTGGAGTAAGGAAATCGAGTTGTTAAGACAACCTAGTTTCACTACATTTAGTGTAAATCGGCATCCCAATGTGCAAGTCTCTCTTACCCCCCAAAGAAATGGCAGTTCACCGAAGTGCCGCCCTCCTTCATCAGAGCGTATCGTATTGAGCATCCACGGTCAGCTTCCCCAAAACAAAAACAGAGTTATTTATTTACGGCGGCCTTGATACAAACAGACGACGGGACCCACCAACAGCCCTTCCGTGGCCCCCACCACTGCGGCCGGTCAAACCTCCCCCCCACCCTCCCTTTCGGTCAAACCATCCGCATCCCTTGGAGCCCCTCCCCAGGCCGCCACGCGCCCTCACTTCTCGTATCCTTTGACCGTATCTCACCCTTTGAATCCCCCTTTCCAGGGCAGCGCACGCAGCGGGCCCACTGGCGGTATTGTACGGGACTCTCCCACGGGCAGCGTATTTTCTCCGCTTCCCCTTCTTTGCAAAAATGGTACGCTAACTGTATTCTGCAGTATTCTTTTGGCGGGCAGCTAGCTAGGCTACCTCACTCGGTGGGGGCCTGGGGGGGCCATGTCTTCTGCCAAATTTTTGTATTCTTCTTATTTTTGTTAAATATTGGATTTGGTATTCCGACCTAATTTGGAGTATTTGCAAAATTTAAATTTTTTTAAATTTTTATTTGTGCACTTGGCACTGTGATGAACTGCCTCCTCATCGATGGAGATGGACATCTGGGCCAGTGACACACCTGTTTGGACCCATAATAGACTTTTGAATTCGCTTGATTCCGGGCTGTTTGTAATTGGGTCCCCCCCCCTAAATTTCCCCTAAATTTCGTGGTAAATAAATATGAGGTCGCCATGTGAGGTCACTCGGGTTTTGCCATTTGGAAATTTGACTCCGTTTTAGTTGGAGTCGAAATGAACTTTTGTGAGTCAAAAGTCGGTGATGAGTTGCATGCGTGATGAGGTGTAAAAAAACTTTGCTATTTTTTAGCTATTTTTGCTATTTTTTGCTATTTTTTTTGTTATTTGTTGTTGTGTGTTCACTGGAGACAATGGCTCCAGGGGGTAATCATTGAATTGCCAACACTGAATTAGTGGCATCAAATAAAAACATCATATTCTTAGTTCAAAAGAATATGTTTGCAACTCTTTTCATTCCAATGGGATTTGCAGAGGCTGATTCTGTTCCAAATTAGTTTATTTCTTTATTTTTGAAACAAATGAAAGTGATTTCATTGTAGGGGTGGAAGTACAATGAACACATATTAACATTATTCAGCAAGGTTGATTGAAGGAAAGAGGTAGAATGTTATGTCTTTGTCGATAAATTTAATTAGGTCATTGAAATTGATCCGTAAGGTAGCATCACCCATAGCCGTCAAATTAAGGTTTTTGAAAATGATTATTATTGATAAACATCCAACAAATTATAGGATCCTATTAACAAGAGAAAAATAATGCATGTGCACTTTTGAACATATTATTTGGATACTGTGAGGGTAAGTTATGAATTTTCTAAGAGCCGACTGCAAATACACCTAATACCAACACTAGGGTTAGGTGTTTAGATGTAGTACATCCTTGTAATCATATCTATTCACTTCTACAAAAAAATTAAGATTTTAGAGGTGATGATTATGTGTACAGTGATGGTTATAATGGATGTTGCTACTTTAGAGGTTTTGAGCCATTGAGTTTACTAAGTCAATGATGTTGACCCCTCACAAGATTGAGACATTCACTTTACTAGGTCGTACTTAGAGCCTCGAGACTGAGATATTATGATTGTAGGAGCCATGCAAGTGTTTGAGCCTTAAGACTAAGATATTATGACAGCAAAAGCCTTGCAAGAATTTTGAAGTACAATAAAAACATAAATTCATTCTGCAAGGTTAATTGAATCCAAGAGTAGCAAGATAAGTGAAGTAGAATATCATGTCTTTGTAATAAGTTTAACTAGGTCACTAAAATTGACCTCGAGAGGTTTTGAGCCATTGAGTTTACGAGGTCAATGAAACTGATTCCTTCACAAGATTGAGACTATCAATTTACTAGGTCAATGAAACTGATTCCTTCACAAGATTGAGACTATCAATTTACTAGGTCGCAAAATCGTCCTTCACATGTTTGAGCCTCAAGACTAAGATATTATGATATCAAGAGCCTTGCAAGTGTTTGAACCTCAAGACTAAGATATTACGATAGCAAAAGCCTTGCAAGTGTTTTGAAGTACAATGAACACATAACATTATTCCGTAAGGTTGATTGAATCCAAGAATATCAAGGAAAAGAGGTAGAGTATTATGTCTTTGTCAATAAGTTTAACTAGGTCATTGAAATTGACCCTTGGAGGTTTGAGCCTAGGTTCACTAGGTCAACAAAATTGAATCCCTCATAAGTTTGAGACATTAAGTATACTAGGTGAGTAAAATTGTCCTTTACATGTTTGAGCCTCAAGACTAAGATATTGTAATAGCAAGAGCCTTTGAATGAATATTCTCAATTTTTTGGAACTAGAACACTAAAATATTATATAATCATGAGACTTGCAAGTGTTTGCATGGTGATTTGATACATGTCAAATCATTGAAGTTGAATAAATATTCTTTAGTTCCTTGAACTCCAGCACTATGATATTACGGGAACAAAAGTGTAAATAGTTGTATAGTAATTTGATACATGCTAGATCATTGACTTTTAAGTATGAGCTATCAACAATGCCAAAATTGAATAAATATTCTCAATTTCATGTTCCCAAGGCAGACTGAACCAAGACATCTATGGCTCATAACTAAGATAAACCACCCCATTTCAAGCAAAAGACCCATTCCAAACACCTAGGGAAGACCCATCAAAGCCTTGCATCAATCCAAGACAATTTTTTTTTCAATAAATGAGATTTGGGCTACATTGGGTTGAGTTAGTGGCCACAATGAATGTCTTAGGTGACAATAGTGGAATGATTAGTGACCACAATAGGAACTTCCATCTTTTAAATAAAAAATTGTTAAAGGAAGTGACTTTTTTAGACCTTCATGTTGTGGCCATGTTAGGAAACATTGTAACTAATTTAGATGAGTAAGATGACTATAATTATGGATACACTTTATATTGGTTTTGGAGTAGTTTAGAGACTCTTTTGAGCCAATTAGGTAGCACACTTCAAAAATTCATGACAAATTTGTACTTTATTAGAAAAAATAATAATTTCAACTCCTCCACCATCTCTCGCACTTGTCTTTATGTGGAATTAAAAAAAATCAACAATGGCATGAGGGTAAACTAGTAATTTTGCATGAGATGGGCTGGTTTTCCTTAACCCCTAAAGAACTGTTGTCCCTTCGAGGAACAAATGCGTTTTCAGGCAGGTTCCTATAGGCTGAAATTTTTCTTGATTTTTTGAAACTTTTTTTGAGATAGAAAAACTGATTAGCTTTATGGGAATATAATTTTTTTCACAACCGGTGGCCGGGAACAACAATTATGACCAAATAAGCTCAAAACAGGGGACGGGGGGCAGTCCAGTCAGCAAATTTCTTTTCAAAAATTTGAATTTTTTTTCTCATAAATTATATTTTTGTCTATCTGGAAAGCTTTGATTCATTTCATTTGGATTTATTATGAGAAAGTTATGGACATTCTTGTTTTTTGGGTAGTTAGAGCATCTTCTTGAAGAAAATAACTTGTAGAATTCATTTTCTGAATGCAATTTTTCAAATTTTTCAAATTTTTTTTCATGGTATAGTTTACTTAGTAGAACAATCTCACCATTGGGATTAGTGTATTTTAATTCCATTTAAAATATTTGAATATTTTAGATTTTCCTTCTATCTTGTACCTACTTCTACTTAACAATTTTTTTGAGAATGATACTTAAGTTTTTTTGAATTTTTTTTTCCTAGACTCTCAACTCAATTCTCCACTATAAAGATTTAAAGCTCAGAACTCTGTAGTGCGAATATTTTAAGTCAAAAAATCTACTCCCGCAATGTGTCGAAAAACTTGTTTTTTTCACTTTAAATGCAGATGTCTTGCAATCAATGCGGTCAAAAATTCTAAAAAAACTTCCACACATTCTTATACTAGTTAGGTGTAAGATCCTACAATTAGATGTGCAAAAAAAACATTTTTCAATTTTTTTTACTCTTTGCTATAGAAATGGCAGTTTTGAGTGTTTTTTGGCAGGAAAAAGACCTTGGTCCTCTAGGGGTTAAATAATGTTAAGAGGTTATGCCACTGTGATTCTGTATCATTTCAATTTGTCTAAAGTCCTCAAATTCTAGAAAGGAAATTATTCATTTACAAGAAGGTAGTGAGGCTTAAGAAACGAGTTTTTAAATACAGAGATTCACAAATCCGTCAATAAATAATGCACCTGTAGAAGGTTGCTATTACTGTACTTACGGTCTCAAGTGTGCTCAATTTTGTTGGCCATTATCTATCCGTTTGCCAAATCCGACTGATTGTCTACAAGGCAACTTGAATTCCAGCTGCAATTTGGCTCGATGTTGCGTGCAGGAAATGGGTGCATTAGCTTTGCAAAGGACAACGACGGCCGTATGAAATCCAGAATTTTCATGTATACTTTGGCCTATCAATTCCATCAACCATAATTTGCGACTACTAACTTGCAAACAATAAGTGCAGCAAGCCAGCCTTTCCATCCATGTAAAATCATATGTAGTGTGGACCACACTGATTCCTACTTCCATACTTCAAAAAGGTTTGCATCCAAGAAGTGTGATGAGTTCTACATTTTCTGCAATCCATACCCAACAGCCTTTACAGCTGGGCATTCAAAAGTTCCCTATGTGAAGGTCAGATTCGGCATAAATTAAGTCATTTTTGTAAAGAAAAGTGTAAGGTGATGTGGGTCCTTGAGAATATGACGTGGAAATTCAATTTTTGCACCAAAGTGTTGAATCTGAACTTCATATACGGTATATGTGTATCTTCTTGTAAGTTCTGCTTACACTATTTTCACATTCCTACATTTGTTGTCAACAACCCTAACATGAGCCATAATTATGTATTAACATTAAATCACCATCATGCTATATTACATATTCCACTAAATATAATAAATAATGTGTTATTTCTACACTTTCATTTAAGGAATGCTAGAATTTTTTATTTTTTAGATTATGCAAATTACTAGCTTAAATGGATGGTTTTGAGGTTCTAAGAGTATGGCCAACAAGACGCCAATTTGGCCAGCTTTGCCATCTTTTGGATGAAAGTGCACAATAAATGCATGGACCCAACAAAATTTTATCTTTGTCATGGCGAACGTTGTTAGATTGGCAACGTAGCCCAAATCTTTTTTTTTTCTTTTAGATATAGTTCATTGGACTAGCAACTATGGAGATTCAATCTTTTGACTTTTGCAAACTAGGATGCTTGCAATAGGTTGAAAAACAAACCAAAATGCTGCATGGGTTGGGCAAACTAAGGAGTCAAACACGGAAAAGCGGCCCAAGATTTGCCTACATGAAAATTTTCCAAGATTGTTGGCCATGCTCTAAGAACATCTCCACTTGCACAACAAACTAGGAGGCAATAATGTTTAGGGATGACAAATGCACAATGAATGCATAAACCCAACCGAATATTCTCTTTGGCACAACAAAAATTGCATAAATGTCATGCTTGACAACCCCTATAAATACTACAATACTTTCCCCTCTACAATTAGTTCATTCAATTAACAATGATGAAGATTCCTTTTGCATGCTCTTGTATGCAAAGAGCCTGACAATTGGTCGAAAATGAATGTAGCAAGTTGCAGGGGTGAAGCAAACGTGTACTCCCTCTATTCCAAAATAATCCTACAGTTTCCTTAATTTTATTGCAATAAGCTTAATACTACACTTTGAAAAGGGATCCGAAACTCAAAATTTTGAGATGATAGGAGTGCACCAATATGTACTTCTAGCTTGAAACAAGTCAAAATAATGTTGTTTTCAAAAGAAAAAACATCCTGAAGATCATTTTGAGATGGAAGGAGCTAATTCACACTAGTGTTCGGGAAGTTTTTTGAGTTTTATCAGCTATTTTCCTTCAATCCCCATATTGAACCGTTTTTTCAAGCTTGAAGTCCAGTTATATCCTCTATTTCTTACTCAAAATAGAATTTTTAAAGATTTTTTCACCTTTTTTTGCCCATGTTTCCAGATTGCAATCAATTTTTTTTCCATTTCCACCGGCTAACTTTGAACTAACCGCCGGTTCTTCCCGGACACTGATTCACACTTCTACAAAGGAGCCCAATAAGCCCCAATGAATCTTCACCTGACACGTGGCAATACTCAAGAGGGTCCAAACTCCAGAACCAAGGGGAGAACCGAAGGTCCGGTCAACGTGAGCCTTGGTCACTCGGAGCCCACTAATGAACCCCTTCCTCAGTTCCACCCCCTGTATACATACGAATACAGTACATACCCTCCAGAAAAATACGGCGTACAATACGTCGAAGCCTGCCCGAGGTCGTCGTCGACTCGTCGTCGTCGCAGTAGTTTACCTGAAACGCTTGCGCAGCCGTCGCAGCTTGAATGCGTTCCCATGGCCCTCCATGCATCCATCGCCAGTCGTCGTCTTCGTCGTCGTCGTCGGTCGAGCGAAGCTTTGGCGCTGAGTGATGTGTGGCAACTCGTCCCAATTCCACAACGCGCCTTCTCCAGCACGCCAATAATGTGCGGCGATCCATTCCTCTCATAGAAAGCATAGTAGTAATCTCTAGCTCTGCAATTCACCCTCCGTCGTTCCAGTGTTTGATTGGATGTGTCGGAAATTGGGGAAGTTCGATTGAACGAGTTCCAGGGCGCTGTAGATCCGTGGAAAATTAAATCGTCGCGAATTGGGCCACCCCCGACACGCGGCGTGGCACGGGCTTTCAAGTTCCAACAACTGTCACGGAAACGGTTGTGATTGTGAGGATATGGTGGCCTGGATTTGCTCGCGCGCGGTCGTCGTCGTTTGGAACGGTGGGGCGATCCGCCCTTAAGGAGTGAGAGAGTGAGAGAGAGATCGAGTCCATGTGAGTGGCGAGGTCGGAATTGGAGGTGCAGTGGGTGTGAAGTTGCGTGCGTAGCTCAGGGCTGCTTGGATGCGAACTTGCTTGGTCTTTTTTTATTGAGTTTGTTTTGGGAAGCTCTATCATAGCTAGTTGTTGTGAGGAAGGTTTGGGTGGTGGTTATGGATGCTATTGCCAATAGTGAGCTCTTTCTTTTGTGAAGAAGCGTTGACGAAGCTGCAGCGTGAGCTTTAATTTGGTATTTAACCTGCTTCGTATTCCAAATTCTCGGGAAGCGATTTAGTTGTCGAGTGGAAAGCTCAGTAGCTTTGAGGGAGAAGAGCGCAATACAAGAATATGTAGTAATTCTCTTTTGGCTATCTCCCCCCCTCCTGCTTCGACCTGAATTCAGAGCAGCAAAGCTCGCCGAGTCATCTAGTTCTGGAGTTCACTCCTTGTCGCCATTTCTTTTTACAGTCAGCGGGCGAATTTTTGGATTCTCAGCCATTCTTCTTCTACAATCTCTGTTTTCCCCCCACCTCTCTGGTGCTCCACGCTTCTTCTTCCTTCAAAAGAGATTGACAAAACAACACGACCTCAAGAGCAGAGAATCGGGTTATTTCTATCGTGAATTTCTCGTCCTGGAATCGCTTTCTTGTAGAATCCCAGACAGCTTACCTAAATTAGAACACAGATTTCTGCTTACGAGCTGACCCCAAACTTTATCGCCACGGATTGCCTTTGACCGCAGTCGGAAACCACAAGAATCATTCAACACCTCATAGAAACCGCACTCCATAGCTGGAATCATCACTGCAGTTCCTTCCGTGTCGCGAATGTAGAGTCCGTCGCAGATTTTGCAGTCCCGCCCCGATTCTTCCCACAATTTTTTCCATGCCGAGCAGGCTGATCACTCACCAAGGAGACATGGCGGCCCCCATGGACATCTCCGATTCCGAAGGCAGTCGAGGAGGCCGCAGCACCTCCTCCTCCCTCTCCGTGAGCCGATCGTCTCTGAAGATCAACAAGAACAACTTACGACGCGCAGTGACGCAACCCCGCCCCGCCCCTCAAGTGTACAAGACGGAACCCAGCGACTTCCGTTCGCTCGTCCAGCAGTTAACCGGCACTTCTCCCACCGCAGATTCCAGTTCCATACTAACCCCGAAGCCCTTGAACCCCCGCCTACAGAAAATCGCACCTCCACCATTACGGCCAGTCTTTTCATACCCAGGTTTACAACACCAACACCAAGCTCTTCCCCAACAACAAGTTCTTCCCCAACAACAAGCTCTTCCCCAACAACAACCTCATCCCCAACAACAAGTTCCCTTCAATCCAGGTCCACGGAGGTACCCCTTGACGCCGCAACGCCCTTCCAACTTCGCCGTGTCGCCGTTGTCATTCTCGCCGCTGCCAGCGTTGTCTCCTGGCGATCAAATCTGGGCGAATATCCTGGCGCCCTTGGAGAGTCCTGGAAGCGTGGCAATGCGGCAGCTCACGCAGATGATGGATGCTTCCAAACAAGGATTGCAACCACAAGGAGGTTTGCAAGGAGGGATGCAGCAAAACTTACAAGGAGGGATGCATCATCTTCCCCAAACACATGCGCATTCCAATCTTTCCAATTTTCCTCATGAGTTTTCCAGGTTTAGTGGCGCCTCGCCGGGGTTGCGATTCTCGCCATCCACATTCAATTCCACAATGAATTCCACGTTGAACTCTAACTTGAATTCCACATTGAACCCCACATTGAATTCTACATTGAATTCGACGGGATTCAATCCCGGGTTCAGCAGTTCGGTGGGGATGCCGACTGGCTATGGCGCGTTTGGTGGGGAGCAGTTCTCACCGTCGACGTCGGTGGCTATGGACAACCCGTTTAGCTTTCCGGACGCTGGTGATGTTCCCAGGTCGGCGTTCTCGTGAGGTATGTATTGTGCTGTTGCTTTCAACTGTTGCTGTTGTGTTGGGGTTGTGATGTGCCAAAGAATGCGTTGTTTAGATTCCGTAGCAAAAGTTACGAACGGTCGAAGGTTATGTTTTAGAATCTCGATTTGTTGGTGTCTTTTGGTACAGATTGATGAAGGGGAAATCATGGCTTGTTGGTAAATGAAAGATGATTGTAACACACCAAAGAATGCGCTACTTGGATACCATATGCAAGAGTTACAAAGGGTTGAATTTATGTTTCAAGAATCCCTTCTTCGCTATCTATGAGTCATATTGATGAAAGCGAAATCATGGCTTTTGCTACTGCGTCGATAGTTTCGATCCTTCTTCGAGTCGTTGAACTTTTTATTGGTGTTCTTGTTGGCGAACAAACAAGGATTTCAACACACCAAAGACTGACTGTGTATACATTTGCATACCGAATACAAAGAGTAGTGATGGGTCTAAGTTCCATGTTCTAAACTTTTGCTTGTTTGACAATAGGTACCACATTGATCAAGGAGATTTACAACAACTGAACATCTGAGCCAGGGGAGCTCTTGGTCTGTGGCAATTACACACGAATTGGCATCCCTTTCTTTTGCCAAGACCTGCTTGGCAATGAAGCTCCTCTTCTGCACACACTTGACTTTGCTCCACCACCAAGGATGCTCATTTTGAAAGCACTAGCTCGTGCAGCCTCTTGGCTCCTTCAAACGATTTTTAAAAATCTCTACGACAACGATTTTCAATCAGGAGCTAGTCCTTTCCATTGTTGGAGCTTTGACACAATGACTCCCCATCCTTCTTTTTTGGTTTACCATGAGCCATGCTTTAGAACAGACAGACTACTCCATTGATGGTTGTGAGCACTTACTGTAGACTTTAGGGCAGTTTCAGGTAGGGTCATCAGATGAAGGCAGTGACCCTTGTGGTTTTAAAAAACAAACAAATTTGGAGGAGATGGAATGCTTTGAGCATCCCCCGCTTTGTACATATAACATGCCATTGATGTGGGCTTTTCTTTTTAAAAAATTCTTGGCCTGAGTACCCATATGATGGTACTATGCTGCAATACCAATTTTTTGAGTTCAAGCACGCGGATCTTGAGGGTTTTTTTTATCAGCATGTGGGGATCATGTTAACCAGTAGGCTTGACCTTTGCTTTTTCTTCATGTTTTCTTCCATTTTTCTTGCTCACTGTGCACCTCAAGGATGATGCAATAATGTGGTCTTGTTCACTGTGCATCTCCAGGTTGATATAATACTCAATTCGGGAGAGCAGGAATTGACCAACTGGTTGACCCTTTTGTGAACTAAATAGTGTTTTGTACAGTATATGTGACAGGTATCGTGGTAATGGCTTCAATCCATGGATAAACATGATTAAGCAAGCGAGTGGGTATTGTGGGGGAGAAGGTGTTGAAATAGACATGGCACTTTGCAGTTCACTTTTCACCATAAGTCTGCATCAGCTCAAGGTTAAGATTTGACATAAGAAGTTGTGCAGAAGTGTATGTTTGACGAGTGTAACTTTAAATAATGTCATGTTTTTGTAGTTCTTTTTAGTATTATGGGAACTAAGAAGTTGTACACAACTTGTTCATTTTTTTGCAGTTCTAGCACTAAATTATAATATTCTTGAAAAGAAGTAGTAAAGTCCTTTAGAGGAATCTTGATTGTACCTAAAGATAACTTATTTTGTAAACTTTGGCAATTTTATTGTTTCACAATTCTAGCGCTAAATTATAACATTCTTGAAAAGAAGTATTTAGAGGAATCTCCATTGTACCTAAAGATATCTTATTTTGTGAACTTTGGCCATTCATTGTTTCACAATTCTAGTACTAAATTATAACATTCTTGAAAAGAAGTACTAGTAGTCCTTTAGAGGACTCTTGGTTGTACCTAAAGATATCTTCTTTTGTGAACTTTGGCCACCTTTTTAGCTCCTACAAGTCCTTCTCCATTCTCTTTTATCCATTTGATTTCTTCCACTATTTTATCCACTATTGTCTCCAATCTCCATCATTCAAAAGAGCCTACACAAGATTTTGCTATATAGATGTTCTTCAAGGGTTCTTTTGAAGATGATATAATTTAGTACTTGAGGACCATTGTGTAGCTTTCCTTCGAATACAAAGACTATGAGTGATCCTCCAATAGGATATACTGTATTGCCCCAAAAGAAAACTCTTGGGTCCAAGATGACCTTAAACTATAGAATGCTGGTGGAAAGGTACCCAAACCAAATGACGTGGTTGTGGGTTCAATACCTAGCGGTGATAGGTGGTTTATCTGGCGTGAAATCAGCCTTTCTACCTGACGGAAACCCTTGCAGTGTGTCACTCAACACGCTTGTGTCCAAAAAGCAAAGACTCTTGATTTATGAGTTACTATGAGTTACAACTCCTTGATTTTCCAATCGGCTCAAGAATGTTATGATGACAACTAGATGGCATTCAATGTAGCCAGAAACTAGTCCTTATCTGCTGTAAATTTATGTGTTAGATTCTTCATTCAATGGCAAGATAAGGATTCTCATTTTTGTTGACAAGCAGTTAGCCGTCGTTGAAGTCTGAAAGCTGGCTTGCGTCTGAAGGTCAATGTTGTATGTGGAGTGGATACTGAGGTGCTCAATTTTTTAGTACACTCATCCCTCTCCAATCACACTGTTTCATAGGCAAATGGGTTTCTAAATGTAAGTTACAGTAGGGCCCAATAATCTTAGAAACTTTGTTCCCAGACAAATTCAATAAAAAGTTCATGAACTTCACGAAGCTTTAGCATACTAAAAAAATGGACAGATTTTCAAACCACAAATTGCGTTGGAATCGTAGTGAAGAGTACTTGATCATCATAATAAAATATATATACACATGTAAAATTCAAAATTGTACAACAATTTGGATCTTTTCTATACACTATCTACCATCTAGTGTTGTCACTCTTTGTTGAAATTACAGCTTGCATTCTATTAAGCATATCAAAAATGAGCATTTGCAATTGTTGTAGAGATATTTGATCCCATACCAGTTGAATTGTTTGTATCATTTCTTGCTTGTTTTTCACTTTTTGGGCCTGCTTTGATGTCACCACAAATCTTTAACTATCTTCCAAAGGTTCTCTATGGTGAACTAGGAGCAAAACTAACTTCTTCATACCATAAGTTTGCCTTCACTTTTCTGGATGTTGTTGTAACTATGATATTCAAGTATATTTTACTACGATTCCAACACAATTTGTGATTGAAAATCTATGCATTTTTGAGCATCTAGTAATAGCATCTTGAAGTTCATGGACTTTTTGTTAACTAAATCTGTCTGGGAAGAAATTTTTGTAAGATTATTGAACCTGACTGTACATGTGGTCACAACTTGATAAGTGGAAGTTGTGCAATTAAATTTGTATACCTCTCCAGCATGAGAGATTCCTTGTTGGAATAGAAAAGAATTAGAGAAGGTTGAGTACAGGTAAGAAAATCCTTAGTTGTCAACATCAATGCAAATGTGCATGGATATGCACGTAGTTTTTAAATTCATAAACATTTGTTGTCAACATCCAATTGCTTCAAAGGCTGACGATCTCTTGCATCTACATTTTTAAAATTTGAAGGACTCTCATGTCCTACTGAGAAATTTGAATTCATGAGATGAATTAAGCTTACATAGGCAAGTAAGTACGACTAGTTTTGACCCTGTTACTGAAACCTGAGTTCTCCCATCAAAGATTTGTGTAAGCAAATTCTTTGAACATGAGGATTGAGGGTCAAATTTTGGGTACACCAATCAACAAAACTTTGAAAATTCTGTCACAATTTATTTCAAAGAAAACAAGCTAAGAAAATCTACATTGAATAGTGAAATTAGGTTGCCCCACACTAATTTCTCAACATTCTACATTGTATCAATATGTACAATTATTTTAGAAGGATTCAGTAAAGTAAGAACCATGTGTATAATATGGATTGGTGCATTGGTTCATGGCTCGGGATTAGAGATTGGCATGTGCCTCCACCTGGACAAGCATTAGTCATGAGGTAACTTCTCTCGGGTAAGGCAACCTAATTGTTAAGGCAACCCAATTTCACTATTTAGTGTAGAATCCTCATTCAGTTGTCAACAAGATCCAATAGAAAACTAAGAGAATTTTAAAATAGTAACCATTCTTATTTGGACAATTTAAGCTTGATGAATAAATTGTGACAGAATTTTAGCATCACGGGTCTGACCTTGGAATCGGAACAGCCAGTAATTATTGATGAGAAGTTTGCCAAGTGACATGCCTAAACAAATGAACTTCGATGCAATGGCCGCAAAGTTTGTTCAACTGATGATCGAGGTTGTCAACAATGTGAGGTAAGCTGCATCGGCTTTTAAGTGATCGTGCAAAAAAGGGGCGTACTAGTTTGTGCACACAGAGTATGGCTTGTTGCAAGGATTTTGATAAGGTGATGCGAAGCAGGGTCTTTACACAACATAACTTATTGAGGTCCATGCCATTGAACATCTGCGTGATCGTGACTCTTGGTCAAATTAATTACTGTACTAAGGAAAACCTAGCAGTCTTCATATTTTAAAAGCCTAGTCATACAGCTTACAAAGTTTTATGTAAAGTCTTGTTGTAGGAGGAAGGTAAAATTATGTGAAACTTCTTTTGCATATAGAAGAGATGGAAGAAATGGAGTTTCATTCTACTTTTATCTTCAACTGATGAGCAATCTCTATCATAGTGTTATAGAGATTTTCAACTTGGCATCTCCTTGACACGACTATGAGCTTTGCCAAGCGTAGTACTCGATATTGTCTACCCTATGCTCGGGTCAGGTTTGTTAAAAAATAATTCAAAATATAATTATATATGGCATGTGATGAAATTTTCAGAAATTATAATGTGGCATAATTGAAATGTGGAAAATGTAAATGAAAATAATTTGAATCCTCAAAAAAATTTGATGAAAAATAAAAATTGAAAAATAATATACATACCAAGGTGATTGCTTTAAAAATACAAAAAACCTATGGAATACATAAACTTAGCAAACTTAGTCCTTTTCCCCCCTCACTTGTCCTCTTGATAAAAGTCATTTTAGGGGGGCATGTAAAAAAAAAACCTATTTTGTGCTAGATTAACCTACCTAGTATACCCCTCCTAGCTAATTTGGGACCTTTGATTGCAAATTTATATTGTGTGGGAAATAAAAAAATTTCAGTGTTTTCCCTTGGGGTCAGTTCGCCTCGGCCCAGGTGAGCCTCTAACTCCCGTAGGTAAAAGCAATTCAGCAAAAAGCACTTGTGCTTAACCCCTAAAGGACCAAGGCCTTTTTTCTGCCCAAAAATACTCAAAACTGCTATATCTACAGCAAAGAGTATAAAAAATTGAAAATTGTTTTTTTTTCACATCGAACCATAGGATCTTACATCTAACTAGTATGAAAATGTGTGGAAAAAATTTCAGAATTTTTGACCGCTCAGATTGCAAGATATCTGTGTTTAAAGTGAAAAAATCAAGTTTTTCAACACATTGCGGGACTAGATTTTTTGACTTCGAACATTTTTAACTTAAAATTTTTGCAGTACAGAGTTTTGAGCTTTAAATCTTTATAGTGGAGAATTGAGTTGAGAGTCTAGGAAAAAAAAAGTTATAAAAAAATTAATTATCATTTAAAAAAAAATTGTTAAGTAGAAGTAGGTACGATATAGAAGGAAAATCTAAAATATTAATATATTATAGATGGAATTAAAATGCACTAATTCCAATGGTGAGATTGTTCTAGCAAGTAAACTAAACCATGCAAAAAAAAATTGAAAAATTTGAAAAACTGCATTTAGAAATGAATCCTACAAGTTATTTTTTTCAAGAAGATGCTCTAACTGCCCAAAAAACAAGAATGTCCATAACTTTCTCATAACATATCCAAATGAAATGAATCAAAGCTTTTCAAATAGACAAAAATATAATCTACGAGAAAAAAATATTAAAAAAAAAAAAAATCAATTTTTGTCCCTTTTTTTTTTGCTACCCGGCCTGCCCCCCGTCCCCTTGTTTGAGCTTATTTGGTCATAATTTTTTTTCCCGGGCACCGATTGTGAAAAAAATTATATTCCCACGAAGCTTATCAGTTTTTCTATCTCCAAAAACAATTTTAAAAAATCACGACAAAATTTCAGCCCGTAGGTACCTGCTCGAAAACGCACTTGTCCCATGAAGGGACAATGGTCCTTTAGGGGTTAACTTAACCCCTAAGCGTCACAAATGGAACAACGGGGAAAACTGTTTCCGAAGAGCATTTTACAAGAAATGGAGTAACTTCAACTTTAGTTGGTTACTGAAAAAGTGACCGCACAAATTTGCTGCCAACTTTATGAAGTGCGGAGATCCACATTTTCTAGAGAAATTGAGTGTACGGATTCTGAGATTACAGGGTTTGATGGCCGACGTCTTCTCCAAATCCTGTTCGTTTTCGAGCATCACAAATCTTCCAAAAATCACAGAGGACTGAGCACAAATCACATGCTTGCGATATTTGAGCATGTAGTACAATATAAAAGTAAGAATCAACGGCAAAAAAAACAATGGGAAAAGTTGTAACATTCCGACTTCTGTATATGCCAAAAGTTGCAAGATTCACGGCTCAAGCTGCCTGCATTGTCGTTACGAACAAAACAGATCCTGGCAGTTCTTTCATCCGAACACGACATTTAAAATGCATTCACGCGGATTTGGGGCGCACAGACGCTTCTGACAAGTACCCTAATTTTGAATTTGTGCACTTGTAAGTGTCTGACTCAAATCCACTTCCATTCACGATTCAATTCTACTTTCAGCTCCCTGCGTCCAAAAAACGTCCTCTGTGACGTTTAGGGGTTAATAGTCACTCCCGGCTTGCATGGCAAGACATAGGGCTCTAACAGATAAAGATGAAGGCGAAGGAGAGAGACGACAACCCCAAGTTTCAGTAAAGCTGGCCCTGCTCAAGTTTCGGCAAAGTTGGAGGTTTAAAGTCCTACAAAATATTCCAAAGCTCATAAAGCTAAGGAGTGTTCATTGTAATTTGTCTTGGGAGAAAGACCTAGCCCCAATGAGAAGTCGTCCCCCTCCAAAATATTCCATGGATAATGCAAGTGGGCAAGGGTTGATTAATTGTAGC
The DNA here is from genome assembly GCA_951799445.1 of Pseudisothecium myosuroides. Taxonomy (NCBI): domain Eukaryota; kingdom Viridiplantae; phylum Streptophyta; class Bryopsida; order Hypnales; family Lembophyllaceae; genus Pseudisothecium; species Pseudisothecium myosuroides. The sequence continues at coordinate 21,414,445 of OX637289.1, forward strand.
AAATAGTTGATGGGCTTGGACATGTGGAATTCTTATTTTCCTAGTGTACCTCTATTGATTACAAGGTTTTGTAAGTAGTCTTCTATTATTCCAACACTTTTGGGAATTCGCATGCATGTTTTCAATGATTTATTATTACATTTGGTCATAAAAGGCAAAATTTTCATTTGTGAAAATTGTGAGATGTGTCCTTCTAAAATCATTTTGTTTTTTGCCCAAGAAAAAAACTCTAACTTTTTGCCGCCAAACCCTACCCTCTCCAAAGTCAACCATATTTTTTTTGCTTGACCTATTTTTTAAGTTCCAAATTCGAAAAAAATACGAGTAACTTATTGATTGGGCAATTGATTTTAGAAAAGTATATGTCCACAAAGCTCTTGCAAATTATATGTCTTAAATTTTTTCCACCAAATTATGTGAAAAACTAACCTTAGAGGATCCTATCTAAACTGCATTTTATCCTATAAGGAGACAATGGGACTTTAGGGACTAAGAAGAGCAAAGTTCAAGTGTAGAAACAACACAAATTCCTTGATTCATTCAAAATCTTTAGAAAACCTTTGCTTTTGTGTTGAAGTTCAAGACAAACCTTTATGCCTTTGTAAAAATGACTTATATTCATTCTACCAATAGCTTTAAGAGGAATTTGAATCTTTGATTAGATTTTAAATAAGTTTTGATGATCATATTAGTTAACCCCTAAAGTTCTTTGACTATGTTCTCACCAAAAATGCTCCAAAACTGCCATTTCTAGTACAAGTACCAAATTTTTGAAAAATATCAGTTTTGGACACATGTAACTGTAGTATCTTGTAGTACTCTAGTTTGAAAATATGTGGAAAAAAATTTCAGAAATTTCCACTATGTAGATTGGAAGATATCAGCGTTTGAAGTGGCAAAACTCCTTTTTTTGGCCCTGCGAAAAACCGGGCAATTGCACTTCACAAGGTCAGATTATTATGAAAAAAATTCCAAAATGGTTGTGCTTCTTTGGATTCATTCTTTAGGGCAAGTTGGCTATATGCTTGAAAATTTTCAGATTATTTGGAATTGTACAACATATAGGAAAAAAATAGTAAGTAGAAAGAAGTAGAAAATGGTTCAATACACTAAATTGTTAAGAAGTTAATTATGGAATTGAAAAATGCCAATCCCAATGGTTGCAATGTTGTAATAAACAATCTACATCCTATAATTTCATTTTTTTGAAAAATATTGAAAATTGAGTGAAATAAACGACTTCAAAGTTTATTTTGAAGTAGACAATCCATAATTGCCCCAAACTAAAAATCCTCATAACGTTTGACTCATTGATCAAAATGAAATGATTTAAAGCTTTCCATGTATATATAAATCTAATAAACCAATTTCAAATTTTTATTTTTGAAAAAATTAATTTTTTCTGATCTGCCCAGATTACCCAAGTTGAGAAACAAACAACATATTAGGCCATAACTTTTGACTCGTATTTCCATGAAATTTGGTGCATATGAAAGATATTCCTTGTCCCCACCTTCTATAAAAATTTTAGTCCAAAATATGCAAATCTCTAGTCACACGTACCTGCCCAAAATTTCTATGTTGCCAAAAAACGCATGTTGGTCTTTTAGGGGTTAAAGATCCAATTGCTTAAATATAATCTATAAACCATTGAATTATTCTTCAGACTACGTTGATTTTATAATCAATCTTCATAATACAAAAAATTTAGATTCCCCATAGGTTCTCAGAGTTGCTATTTTGTGAGTGTGTGAGCGTGAGCTTGTGAGCATATAATTCTTTAGAGATTCCATCTAAAAATTTTGGTCAAAATTTATTATTTTTGATAAATTTTAATACCTATTATTATGGACCTATTACAGTGGTCCCTTGAACAACCTTGAAATCGCTTGAGGTTGTTCCATTGAGATTTTGATTTTTATGATCACTGACCTCTTATTGTTGGTTACCTCTTGGCGCTAAAGGAGCCCTCTAGCCACAATTTTTTTTTAATTAAATAAAAATAAAATAAAAATAAAAATAAAAATAAAATAATTTTTTTTTTTTTTTTCTTCTGCGGCTAGGGGTCTCCCCTTGGTGCCGAGGGGGAGACCAACACCAAGAGGGGATTGATCATAATCTAAATGGAACAACCTTAGTCGATTTCAAACAAATCCTATTAATAACCAATTTTTTTTCTTCTTAAAATCTAGTGATCTAAGTTCTTTCACACATAGTGAATTCTTATCAACAAATTAAAAAAAAATCTAAACAAGTCCATTGACTTGCAAATCAAGAACAAATTGTCGGCATTCTTCTATTGTCCTTGAGAAGATAATTCTTATCAACGAATTTTTTTTCTAACAATAGTGCATCAAGAGAAAATTATTGGTACCTTTCCATCAGCCCTGAGATGACCCACGTTGCTATAGGACAGTGATCAACCAATATTCTATACAAACTTATTTCCATTTCTATTCATCTTTCACATCAATTGAGTTCATTATTTTTCATAATGTATACTTCTAATATTTTAGACAACACTGAAAATTATAATTTTCATATGAATTCTATATAACCACGATAATAGGTCCACAGTAATAGGTCCATAGTAACAGGTACTAAAATTTACTAAAAATGGTAAATTTTGACCAAAATTTTTAGATGGAATCTACTTTTAGAAATATTATTAAGTTTTTTAGTGCTTCTTCAAATTTCTGAGCTCAATGCTCACATAATCCCTGCTCAACGCTCATAGGCTCATGCTTGCACGTTTACAAAATAGCACCGCTGCATTGGTTTTTAAGGGGTTAAACATGTGCTTTTTGTATAAATATTAGCTACTACTATAGACCTTAAACAATGTCTAATAACATGACAAGGTGCACGATTAATTATGTAGTGCTCAAAAAACAATTGTGAAATTTTTCATGTCCTTTCAAAGTTTCAAAATTTGTGTATAAAATTGAATAAAATTTTTTAATTAAAATTTGAAACAAAGAAAAATTACAGTTTAAACTTTAAAATTCCTTGATCATCTTTTACAATATATGTCATATTGTAGCTTTTGTACTTTTTTCATTTATTGGCTCTGTCCTTTTGAACAGAGACTATGGCAACGACTCCGCATCGACTTGGTTTCTGGTTTTCCAAATCTTATCTATAACCCTTTTCACACTACACGATTACGTGGCATATTAACTTTTGTCGTGCTTTTTAGGTTTTGGTCCAACTTGCAAAAACCTAGTTTGGACTGCTCCAATTTCCATTTTTGTTAAATTAGGATTATAGTTCTGCTTCTAGCACTTCTTCTCGGAATTGAGTGCACTCTTGTTTTGTAAATTTTTTTGTTTGCACATCGTTGGAGTTTGTTCACCATTGTCACCTTTTTCAGCCGCTATGGTGATGAAAATTTTAAACTCTTCATTGTACGAGTGTGAGGTGTTAGAAAAACCACCATCAAATCAAAAGGGTGACAATTTCTTCATTCACAATTCAACCGAGCTTTGATAGTGATCCCAATTAAGTACGAGCACTGAGTGTTGATGCAATCTTACAGAATCGAGACCTTCATTCTAGTGAAGCTCGAGCCTTGTTTTGGGTTTTGGTGATTTGTCCTGTCAGAATAGTTATGCGGATTTTGAGATGCAGTAACTATTTTATATAAACCTGGCGAGTTGGTTAATATCTTTCCAATTTGGCTTTAGCAACCGGAATAATTACAAAGGTGAGTAAGTGACGAATTCTAGTAGACGAGTACCAAAGAAATGCATAAACGTAGTTTGATATTGTAGATGAAAATAGATTTTAATTGCGCATTGAATGATTGTACCTTTCCATTTGTTAAGGAGAGAGGATGCTGAGAATTTTGCTGCTCTATGTGGATCGAGGGATTGATTGTAATTTTGAGGTAGCTGAGGTAGCAATGGCAGGTGGAGCGAGCTGGCGATTCATGTTGGCAATAATAGTATGGAGCTTTCTGATAACAATGACTCCAGTGAACGCCATCCTTCCCGACGCGCGAAAGCAATGCGACGCATCTGGGTGCACTCTCAACAATGCGAATTGGTGCTGGAATGACATAATTCCTTGTAAGGTAGTAATTATTTGTTTTGAGTGCTGGAAATCTGTAAATTGATCAATATATCAATTACTATGAGTGACTTACAGAGTAGTATAAGATCAAAATATTGACTGACATTGAGTGCTTCAAATGTTGGAATGAAAGGATCCATACAAGGAGCATGCAGGAGTGATTGGTACTTTGAAATCCCAGCTTCTCTTGAACTCTTTTGATGATGAGTCTTCATAGTTGATCTAATACATAATATTCTTGAGCAAATGCCTTCAACATCCGACTTTGTAAAAGGAATCTACGTACAAAGGTTTTGAGCAGCATAAACATTCACTGAGCACCATGTAGCTTGTCTTTGTGGAACCTAATTAGAATTTGAGTTTAGTTCATTGCTTCATATATCTGAAAGGGTGAGTTCTCACAAGCACTTGATCAAAGCTATTACTATGTATGTGAACGAGTTTTCAATTTGATGTTCTTATTGTTCTAAATATCTAATTTATTTTTTATTAAGTGATATCTTAGATTTTTTGCAACGATTCGAGTGCAGCGTTAGGTTGAGCAGTTTCAGGATGCAAAATTGCCTCAACTTGATGGTTGTACTTTTTCTTTGAAGGACGTTGAAGAAGTCTTCATCATTTCAATGAATTAGCCAGGCCAATCTTCATCAGGTTTGGAAATTTAGGACAACATTGATATGTAGAAATTCGTCAATACACCGCCATGGAAGCGTTGGGACTCTCAAGTTGATCACGTCTGCACTGATACGGTTGCCTTTGTGCTTATGAGACGTTTAACTTGGATGTTTCATATTTGTTGTTATCTTAGAATACCTTTCTGTTCTGGATACTTTACCCTGTCTTTTGAGTGGATAGTCACCGAGAAGACAAGATTTTTCAATTAGTTTTCAATGTTAAATTAAAAGTTTTTTTTAAATGGAATTTGTGCCCCCCCTCCCCCTATTCATATTTTTGAGTGGCTCCTGTGGTAGCAATCAATATGGGATATTGCCACCACAGGCATTTCAGTATCCGTATTTTGTACCCGTATCGTACCATGTATACATATATGTACCATATCCCATATCATTATCCATATTTCATATCTGTATCTATCCTCCTGTGTCCATATCCGTATTTCTTATTTTTCAAGATCAATGGTGTTGGAGAGGGGGAGGGAAAATTATTTTTCATGATCAACGGCTCTTGTTTTTTTACAGAGAGGGGGGGGGGATTGCAACTTGGAGGGGATGCATCTTTTTACTAGATAGTTGTTCCTTGATTGAAATCCACATGTCTATTCAGGTTCAAATTCATGGGGAAAGAGAGCGAGATCAATTTGCTAGGCAATGGCTCTAAAAACCCTGAGTTTTTGAGTGGAAATGGATGCCAGTTGAAGAAGTTATAAAAATGTATGGATACTTACTAATAATCTTCATACTAGTGCTTCTATGGTTTTTGCCTCCCATTTATTGAACTTGAATTGCAGCTTCTGAATTCCAATGTTGTTCAGGCATAATTTTGCGATTCCTCATGATGGAGGTTGTGAGCTCCCAATTCGTCACTTGGGACTCATAGTCTTCTTTTTTCTTAGATTGTGCAATTTATGTCGTAATTATACACAAAAAGCCCTAAAAAGAGTGTAAAACCAGAATGGACATGTTACATACCAATATGCCCTTTGGTCCTAAATAACCTTTTTCCCTTAGAATAGTCCTAAAACCCACTTGTAAATAGGTTGGAGCCATAGAAGTAGTGGGAACTAGAAGGTTTGAGGGTTCTTACCCAAAATAGCCTAAAATCACTATGCAAGTGACCAAGCTAGGCTAAATTGGTCTGAGGGAAGGGAGATTCTTAGGTAGATTCCCCACGAGAGGTTTCAGTTTCCCCATCCCATCGACGAATAGTAGAAACCCCAATTGTTAGCTTGCAGGTGTCACTTTCGCAAAACAGGCCAGTGGAGGAATTTACAGTCACCAGATTGTGATCTTGGTTCTAAACCATACCGGGAAGTCAAAAGCGAAATCCATTCGCCAAGATTCCCCCGTATGCGGAAGATTCCCTGACTGCCGGTAAACCAACGGGGGTATCTTTTTGCCTCCGTATCAAGACATGCGAGATCAAGATGTAAACTTGCAAATCTCTCGGGAAACCCCATGAGAGGTTCCCCAAGAAGTTTCGGAATTTTCTGGATTGAAGAAATACTCCTTCCGGATGGTCAACCGCCTAAAACCACGATGGGAAATTCACGATAATTACCCAGGTAGCGGTAAAATCTCACTAAAAATTAGGATAGGTTCTTTTAGGCTAATAACGCGCCCCGACGAGTTTCGTGGTGTTTCGATAGCGGGAGACGGCCGAATCACCGACATTCCTTCGAATTATCCACGTGGCGGGATTTACGTGGAGTTGACCGGCGTCCCGGGAGCACACGAAGTCGGAACGAAGTCAACGAAGGGTCTTTTCTTACTCCCTAAGACCTCCCAGACCACCCTGGCTAGTCACCTTTGTCAGAAAAGGTAACCTCCAAAAAGTAGATTTTTACCTCTTTTACTGACTCCAGTTGGCGATAGTTTACGGTGGGATTTTGGCGTTGGAATAGGGGGTAGGGGGACCCCAAGACTAAAAATGGCCTTCTGAAGCCAATGGCGCAATCGGTTTTTGATTTGGAGTTAATCTCCAATAGTTAGAGTGTTGGACCAGCGTAAAACCCAAACTACGTGAAAATCCTAAAAGATAAGGATGAAAATCCAAGTTGATAGGGTTACCTAGGTTAAAAGAAGGGAGGTGAGGGCCTTGGAAAACCTATAAAAGGGCCCTCATTTCTCTTCAAAACCACCCCCATTCATGTTTTGGGTCCATGGGTCCAACTTATGTTGGATTTTTTGGCGATTTTAGCCAAAGGCACTTCCACGGTGTTTTGAGCACGTGGTGCTCCGTTGTTGTTCTATTTTCAGCTTTTGAAGGTCTTGGGGGTCCTTCTTCTTTTGTGTCTATGAGTTTTTGAGTAGTCTTGGGTGTTATTTTGGCTTATTTTTGAGTCACTTTGATCACTAACTTGTTAGTTGAGGTACTTTTGCTTGAAGCACTAACCCGCTTGGGAGCTCTTTGAGTTTTGTCCTGATCCTAAAGTTCCCCCCGAAGCACCTTGGCTTTGCCGCCCACTGAGGGGTCTTTAGTGGTTAAGGAGTGTGTTTTCTAACCCGCGTGTCTAGATTAACCTCCGAGTGTTTCTCCCCCAGTCAGGGAACTCTTCTGCTCTCTCTAAGAACCCTTGGCGTGTGGTCCTCCCCCCGTACGGTGGAGTTGTGGGCCCCCCAGGGTGGTTATGTCCTAACGGGTTTTTCCTCTTTTGAAATTGCTTGTGGTCACGTGAGCCCCCCTTGTGGACGGCGAAGCTTTGACTATTAACCCCCCTAGTCCTAGAGTACATGTTAAAAAAACCCGCCATACGGCGAAGCTTTGAACCTACGGACAAGGAGAAATCCTAGAGTTGGTGTTAAACCCAACTCGACGGCGAAGCCTTGATCTCCCCAGAGAACTCGGTTCAAAGTTTAGTTTCTAAGAAGTTCTTAGAAACCTTCGAAGTTTAGCATCCAAGAACTTAGGAAAACGTTATAGGCAAAAGTCCATGTAGAACTAGGATTAGTTTGGCTTTCCCTTGGTTTAAGTGGCCTCGGTCATTATTTGGGCATTTACCAAAGGTTCAGAAAAAAAACGTCCGAAAGTAGGGAAGAAATCCCGGCCGAGCTAGCCCCAGCAAGAGTCAGCCAAGCGGGAGCCAGTCCAAGTGGGAGTCAGCCCAAGCGGAGCCAGCCCCAGCAGGAGCAGCCCAAGCGGAGCAGCCCGGTACCCGCAGCCGTACCCGCAGCCGATACCCGCTCCGATACCCGCGCCCGGTCCCGTGTGGCAGCTGCGCCTCCGGCAGTTCGTGTTGGTCTTTTTTTTTTGTTCCTATTAATGTTCCTTTTTAGGAAGATTAAATGGGGGAAAGAGGGGTAGAATAAATGGGAAATTAGGGTGGTAGAAGTAGAGATATCTTCAAAATAGAAGGAGGGAAATTAGGAAAAAATGATTCGAGGGTACGCTTTGTAGTAGGAATTATCATTAAAAGCACACAAAAACCTGCAAAAGCTCACACAATCACTCCACGCACAACTCACCCAAGCTCTCCACACACCATAACCAAAACCTTGAGCATCACAAGCAAGGAGGAAGATGAAATAAGAGACGGGGTGTGCTAGTGGATGGATTGGGGGAAATCTCAACTAATTAATCTGGACCACTAAAAGGGCAAGCGTAAGAGTAAAAAAGAGCGTGCCTTGGGTGTAAGAGAAAGGTCAACCGCGTAAGCACTTGGGAAGGGTAAAGATGTAAGAGGTGTAAGAACAAAGTCAACACGTAAGAACTTTGGAAGACAAGTGGGTTGGTGGAAAGAAGGAGAAGTAAGGAATAGGCCACCTCTACCGCTTCGTTCTCAAATCTTCCCCGAGTCAAGAATCACTTAAGGAGCTGCGAATCCAAGAGGAAGGGACATGGCCGAGGGGGGGAACTTCGACCGGTTAATCCAAGACCTCCAAAATGAGGTGGGCCCCTAAACACCCCACTCTTCCATGTTTAATTTTGTTTTATCAAGATAATTAGAAGGAGGCCGAGAGCTAGGGTAGGGGAGAAGCAAAGTCAGGTTAGAATTAACTTTAAAATCTTATAGTAGAGGGCTAGGGGTTTCCGAAAACCTAAAACACGTTCGGATCCGAGCTAAAACGAAGGAGTTATGAGCGGATGAAGTTAGGGAGTCATGTTGGATGAAACCTAACAAATTTCATCCAAGAGGAACAAAAAAGCTAACATAAAAAGAGGAATTAATCTAGGAACCAAAAGTCAAATTAGAATTTAGTTTTGAAATTAGGGTTAGCCCTAATTAGCGGATGAAGTTTGAAGGACTGATTAGCGGTCAAACTTCATCCATGGATAACTTTTGATCGGAACACCCAAACCTAATGTGATTAGTCAAAGTAGAAAGCTAAAATCAGGATCTCCTCGGACCAAGTCTTAAGTTTCTAAGATTAGTACATTAGTAACTACACTTAGGATCCTTAAGTAAGATTAGAAGGCGGATTAGGGACGTTTAAGATTAAGGTTAGGATAAGTATAGATTTAGAACATTTTAGGACAAGTTTAGGGTAACCCAAAACTAAACCCAGCTTAAGGAAATACCTAAACCCCAAGCAGTTAAGAAGGGATGAAGTTTGGGACAAGCAATGGATGAACCCTAGAAGATTTCATCCATTTGAGTCAAGACTTGGTAATTAGGTTAACATTAGGGGGTCAGGCCCATAGCCCAAATCCCAAGTCAAATCGAAATCCGGAGTCTATAGAAAAGCATGGATGAAGTTTGAAAGACCGAGTAGCGGTCAAACTTCATCCGTCCATAACTCTCTCTAGGAGAGGCCAAATCAAACAAGCTTTATACTTTTAGAAATGGCATGAGGTACTCTTCCATTTAGGATATATAAGCTTATACTAAGATCAACGCTTCTTCTAAACCACCAAGCCCTCTTAGGCTTTGATTCAACCTTAGCAGTTATAGCAATTCCAATTAGGGTTTTGTTTTGTTTCTTCATTACCCAAAATTAGCAAGTCATAGGAGTTTAGAAAAGATCCATTGCTTGGAAGGCACAATGGATTGGCCCTAGATACCCATAGATCGAGTTAGAGCGGTTAAATACCGAGAGCCTGGTTGTACTCGCTTCTTTACCAAGGGTGGGTAAACAAGCGCTCACAGAGGTCGAGGGGTACCGCCTAGGCGAACCCTCTCTCTAGGAGCGTGGCGATATGATCAAGGTCGAGGGTACTATCTGGGTGGACCCTGGAGCGTGGCGACATGATCGAGGTCGATGGATACTGCCTGGGCGGACCCCCTCCCTGTCCACCTTTTTTTTAATTTAAAATTAAATTAATTTTTTTTATAAATTAATTTTTTTTATAAATTAATTTTTTTTATAAATTAATTTCCAAACAAGGGCGAGCTGCTTGACAGGCTTTTCTGAACCTATAATCAGGCTTTGGAAACTTTGATCATGTCCGTTTCTTTGACATTGCAACCTCACGAGGACCTCGTTTAGTCAGATTGTGTAGATTGCTACTGTAGATCTATTTTTCACAGGGAGATTAGTGTACTAGTTTAGTACAAGAATAGGCAAATTGTGAAGCTCGAACCTTGTTTGGGGTTTTAGGTCGGGAGTGCTATTTTATGAGCTTTGGAGCGTGAGCTCGAGAGCTTGTGAGCCTTCAATTTTTGGCACAATGTTTTGTGATTTTCAAGGTGTAGACCTATGACCGTGGTTTAAGAATTGAGGATCTTTACAGCTAGTGAACTTAAAAAAATATATCAATTGGCTTGAAATAGAATTGAGGCACTCCAAACGTTTTCCAAACACCTTATCTATATATCCTATCTATTTTTTATGTTTTTTATTCTTAGTCGTGACTCTGTCACCCCTAGAGAATCAAAGACCCCTCCCAGCATGAAGAAGACCCCTGGGAAGTATGGAAGTTGGGACTTCAAAAAAAAATTAATTTCTTTTTTCAATTTTTTTTTGTTGCGATTTCATCACCCTCCAAAAGCCCCTTGAAGGGGTTTGGAAATTGGGACTCTCAAACTATTTATTTATTTATTTATTTTTAATTTTTTAATTTTAATTTTTTTAAATTTGCAACTTCATCACCTTGAGAACCCCTCTTGTTATCGAGAGACCTTCTGGACTTTGGAATTTGAGACTCTCAATTTGTTTATTTAGTTTTTAGTTTTCTAATTTTTCAAAAAAATTGCAATTTTGTGACCTTGAGAAACCTCTCTCGGTACCGAGAAACCCCTTTCGGAGTTAGGAGTTTGGAACTCTGCAAAAAAAAAGTCTTTTTTTTTCTTTTTTCCATTTTTTTCCGCGACCTTGTGACTCCAAGAAACCCCTCTCAGTACCAAGAGCCCCTTCCCGGGGTTTGGAGTTTGGGACTTTCAAATTTTTTTTTTTTTTTTTTCAAATTTTTTTTTTGCAACTTTGTGACCCCAAGAAACCTCTCTCGATACTGAGAGACCCCTTCCGGAGTCACAAAGTTGCAAACAAAAAATTTGGAAATTTTTATTTTTTATTTTTTTATTTTTTTTATTTTAAAAGGTTTTTTCTCGCAACTTTGTCATTCCAAGAAACCCCTCTTGGTAGCGAGAGACTCCTTCCCAGGTTTGGGATTTGGGACTTTCAAAAAAAAAAGGGAAAAAAAAAAAAAATTCAAATTTTTTTCCTGCAACTTTGTCATTCCAAGAAATCCCTCTTGATACTAAAAGATCCCTTCTGGGGCTCAACGTGGGTTAAAATTGTTGCCTCCTAAAGGACCAAGCCAAATGCGATGGGTGTGCTGACAAGCTCCCACGGTCATAGGTCCACGGTCATAGGGCTTAATAATAAAATTTTGGAATTTCTCCACTATTTACTTTGTTGACTTCTAAAATTTCAAGTTTTTTTTTGGTCAATGCTCTGGGCTCACAAAACGTACACTCACTGCTCTCAAGCTCGCCCTTTTAGGCTCACAAACTAGAGCATTGTTGGTTTTAGGTTGCGGTGAATTTCTAGGAATTTTGGGGTTTAGAGATTGAGGTTTCATAGACTTTGAAATTTGGGATTCTTCATCTTGGGATTCCTCATCACAATTGAATTTTTTGGCTAAAAACAGATTGATTTGGATATGCAGGATGGGTATGTTGTGGTGCCAACGGATGGACCATGAGAGTATTCAGTTGTAGCGGCAGCTAGAGCAGGAGATGATTGTTCTCAGCTTCACTTAGAATCTGGCATTGTAGTGTACATTACGACAGGTGGTATACTAGCGTCCTGTATTTTCCTATTTGTTAGAATTTCCTATTCAAAAGAACTTATAAAGAGTTTCAAAAGAGTTTATATACATTATGATAAGCAAAAATTTGTAAAGAGATTTGTGCTTTGATTCTCTTCTCGAGGTGCAAGTGGCATGTTTTGCTTCTGTTGAAGCTGAAGATGAGTGTCGAGTTGTTGGAGAACTGCTCGTGCTTGTTTAGGTGTAGAGCTGCTTTTTGAATGTTTTTCATGTCGATTTGTAATCTTTCTGGAATTCATGTTGATCTGGTTTTGAAATATCCAGATAGTCCTAGATAGGCGCATTCCTAGGGCAAGGGTTTGTGTATGGAAGCAACATTCTGGGTACTTAATTGACAATGCACTTATGGAATATTTTTGAATTGTACTACTAAAGCGTGTGTGAGTGATAGAGGGTGATCATCAGCCAAATTGCAAAAGAAGAATCGACTTGTTTGAGTCATAATCATTTGTTCATGTGTAAGCATTGAGATTAAGTTTTTTGGATGTTTTAGGTCCCTTTGAGAACTTTATGGAGTTCACTCTATCCTAGGAGACCTCATATTGATATAAATCATTCTCACCTTGACAGAAAATATTTAAGGACTATGTTGGTATGATTTTCACGCAATTTTCTTCATCTTGGGCTTTTGGGTGGAGAGTTGCAAGTGAATGATTGTCTCACTTGACTGGGGTACGACTTTTACGGAACTTCTCAAAATGTGGGACCAATGGTTGGGATATTTTTTGAGTTTTACCAGCTGTTTCCTTTGATTCCTATATTGAACCATTTTTTCAAGTACGAAGTCCGGTTTTTTCTCTACTATTTCAGTTTTGCACCGGTACAAGGTGAGCGGTAATGGTCAAGCTTACGAGGCATCTGGTACTTGAAATAGTTTTAACAATTGGTAACATTCTGATTTTTTGATTGGTGTGGACAAGCATGTGCCTTTTCTTTTGAAATTCAGTTTGGTCTTTGTGATGGGAACTTGCTAGATTTGTTTGAGAGTGTCGTACGCGCAATCTAGGCGTAAGTATCCTTAACACCAAAAAGATGATAAGATAACACGAAATATCGTCCCAGGAGATTCTAGTATGTTTCAGCAAGCTGCGGAGTATCCGGGTTGTAATCAAAACAACAAAACCCCAAGCAACACCTCTTTCTTTTCCTATTTCTGACACAATAGTCTTCCGGATCCCAATCCGGATCTATCCCTTTCCGGTTTCCGGTTTGATCCGGATTCCGGGTCTCACTTTTTAACTTCCACTGGTTTTCTATTCCCCTGTTTTACCCTCAGGGTGTCCGCATTTGATCTTTAGAGGGGTAGGAACGCACCACTCATAGACATCTATTTCTCTACACAAAACTTCACACAAAACAATCCTAATCGAGTTTTTATTGTAGAATAGAGAAAGTAATAATCCTCACAATTCCCCGGGTAGCTTGCCCGGAAAACAGGTCACTCAGAATTGCATCCTTCCGCTTCTACTACAACGACAGATCAAGACAGTCGAAACTGAAAGAGATTCGTGCATCTATCTACCAGACTGATCCTATGGTTGGCAGACCTTCTGGTGAGTGGGGATTTTCCGCTGGCGGTCGCTTATCTCCGCTCGGAACCCTCCCTGGATTCCGGACTCGCATCCGCACCACTCCTTAGAACCGGATCACCGTTACGGCAATTTAAAGGTACCACGCGCAAGTCCTTACTCACAAGTCTAGTAAAGTTTTCCTCACAAACTTACTCGCTCAAATCAGGTCCAACTAATTCTCAACCCGGATTCCCCCTCATCCGCCCTCTCTCACACTTTCAACACTCATAAACGACTCAAGAAAACGCACACATAGCCAGAAATCCGAATGTCCACTTAGTGGCTCAGATTAGAGAAAAGAGAGTATGAACATAAACTAATGCACACAAAATGGGCAAGGCTGGAATGAAAGGGCAACAAGCTGCCCTCCACTTAAAAAGCCCAAACAAAAAGCCAAAAAAAGAACACCTGAAAATCCAGGTGACCAATCAGTAACCAACCGTAATATCTGGAAAGTTCAAAGTCAACTACTCCTAAGAATCCGGAACCGGGCCCCACGCACGGAAAATCCGCTCCAGATTAAAAATCCTAATACTGCAAACATACTAACTACTTTCCCCGCTTTGATTTCTTCGAGCTGCTACTCGGCCCTGCAGGTGGTTTCCTGCTTCCTTTCGGTGGAGTGGACTTCGTTGCAGCCCGGGTCGGAATCTTCTGCTTGATCGGCGGCGGGTCGTCATCCGAAGCCGTCTCGTCCCCGGAAGTGAATTCCCCCTTCTTGGACTCTTGGATCATCTCCACTCTGGTCTCTCTCTCTGGTGAATCGTCCAGCTGAATAGGTGTTGTATTCTTTTTGGGCGATGCCTTCTGTATATGAGTAAAGTCGACCGGATTGGTCCGAGCCGGGTTTGACAAGGCCCCCATCCGTTGGATTAAATCGCTTCGGACGGATGTTCCGGATATCGGAACGGTACTCCCTGCTACTACCGGAATCGACTGGACACTCCTCGTCTGGCCGAACTTGGTGGTCTTCGTCTGGATCCGTGTCTGACCCGGAGTAGGTCTTGGGGATGGCGGTAGACTGATCCCTGGCCCCGGCTTCTGGGGCGTCTTCAACAAGTCGACGTTGGGCAGCTCCGGAAAGTGGGTGAAGTCCAAGGGCTTGTTCGGGTCGAGGTGCCCCAACAGTTGCGCCATCTTCTTCAAAATTCCTTCCATCCGGGCCTGGAAGTCCACCAAGATGGTTACCACCTTGGACCCGGATAAGTGGCCCGTGCCACTCAGCTGATTGCTGAAGAGTCGGGATTTGATCACAGCTTCCGAGGGCTGCTCCACCAACGCGGTCAGATTATGGACGAGTTGGAGAGCTTCCGTCTCCTTCTGCCGTGCAACTGCGGAATCCGTTTCCGCCCAGTTCACCCGACCTAACAGGTCATCCCTTTCCTTCTCCAAGCTCTTGATCCGCTCGTCCTTCTCACAAAGCAGATCCGGGCTTGGTAGTCGCCGGATCTCCTTTATGATATCCTCCGGCTCCACCTTCAGCTCCGCAGCAATCCCGAGGATCATATCCGACATGCCTAAATGCATGTGCTTGGCCTCCTCCATCCACTGTGTTCCGACGTCGAAGAAGTCCGACTGCATTTCCGATCCCGGAGGCTGACTCGACTCTCCTTTTTCCGGGGTCGACTGTTCCACCCTCGAGTTCGGATTGGTCGACTTCCTTCTCTTCTCCCGTTTGTCGACCAGGTCTTGCTGCTGCGGTTCTTCTTCCTCGTTGTCGTCTTCTTCTTCTTCCTCCTCCTCTCCCTCGATTGGAGTATCCGGTGGAATTTCGTGCGTGAGACCATACTTCACTATTTCCAATCCGGTGTTGTAGATCACCACCTCTTCACTAGTCAGCACCTCCTGATGGTGGTACAGGTGAAATAGGTACGGACTGAGAAGACTCGGCTTCCCCTTCCCTACGTGTGACACCAGTTTCTTCACTATACCGGCTAGGACTTTCCCCCAGTGGACTACCTTATCTTCTAAAGCTCCAAAGATGGTGTTGGCCACCGTAACCGTAACTCGGGTGGGCTTTTCCGGATACATGATCGAAATAAAAAATTCCAACACCCGTTTCTGCCTAGCGTCCTTACAGTCACTCACTGGGTATCCGTCCTTAGTGGTAACCGGATTACGGAACTTCCCAATCCCGTACGTCTCTACCTGAGAACCTAATCCGGACCCGTTCTTCTCAAACCCGTATACGTCAGCCCATACATCCGCCGTCCATGCTCCGGGTTGGCCTCTCACAGTCAACTCAAACTGATTTGGGACCCCTGAGATCAGCTGCTCCAGCATCTCCGTGTCCTTAACATTCCACGGTCGGTGGATCAAACCTACGCACCCCATCCGGGTCAGATCTGTTTCTAACTCCTTCCGGTGCGTTGGGTCGGTGGGAATAGCCGGTCTAACTATCCGAGCTGTGACAGAAGGTCGACGCGCTACCGGTTTGCTGGACTCCGCCATAGTTCACCGACACCGACTACTAAATCCGGTGCAATCGGCACTGACCTCACCCGTCTCTCCCTGTCGCGATCTCTAACTCACCACTCTTTCTCTCAGCTAAGTGCGCAAGATGATCAGCAAAGTGAAGAATGAGGAAGATTAGGTCTGGCGACGGTTTAAGTACTAGTCGAGCTGCCGACTGTTCCCCTTGGCGAACGGAAAGAGGTCCGTTCCCGTAACGGTTCCCTAGCGGCGTAGGTCGGATACCTATTCTGTAGCTCGTTCCGATCCGACCTAACTCGGATTTAAGATCCGTTCCTGCTCTCGAAAGAACCCGGTTTAAAGGATCTGGAATCTCGGATTCTAACTATCCGGAATCTATCTGTATCCGGATCTAATTTCTTACTTCTTACCAAAGTTTTGAAATTTTTGACTAACTCCTACCCTATTTCTAAGCTACATCTCTCCCTAATGAGTTTCCGTGCTCCCACAGAGAGCACCACCTTCTGATTAGATACATTTTTCTTTTAAGGAAATGCTCTCCTACTATCACTCATACTTTCAACACCGTCACTTATTTTTTCACCAGCGACTTGTGAACTCCCAATTTGTCACTTGGGACTTGTAGAATTATTTTTTTGGAAATTTGCAATTTAAAGTTGATAAAAGTATAGAAAAATCCATAAAAAGAGTGTAGAACCAAAATAGGGTTGTGTCATACCCATTATAGTATTTGGTCTAGATTTGTGTTTCTTACTTAGAATCCCCCAAACCTTGCCTAAAATAGTGTAGAAATAACGAAAAGGTTAGATTTGGAGGATTTGAGTCACATAGCCCCAAAAGGGCTAAAGCCCACCATGAATGTGGCGATTCATGGCTAGGTCGGTCCGAAAGATCCACAGCAAGGCCACTAGGTTGGTGCCTAGAGTTAGATTTAAAATTCCCCATTAGATCGACGAATTCCCAAAATCCCGATTGTTAGCATGCAGGAGCCACTCACGCAAGACCGGGCCGTGGAGGAATCTACAGCCCAAGGATGGTGTTCTAGGGTGAATCCCATGCCAGGAGTCCAACGGCGAAATCGGTTCGCCAAGATTCCTCCACCTGCAGAAGATTCCCGCACCGTCGCTAATTCAAGGAGATGTCCAGTTTAAATCTCCATTGACCAATCGTGCCAGGTACGGAAACACACCCGCACGTCTTTCATGCGACTCCCTGAGAGGTCACGTGAAAAATCCCGGCATCTTCCGACTTGCAGAAGAACCTTTTTCCGGATGGTCAACCCTCCTAACCTCCAACGGGAATTTCATGGAAATTACCCAGGTTACAATAAAATCTCACTAAAAATTAGACTAGCTTGTTTTATGTTAATAATGCGCTCCGTGAAGTTTCACGACATTCCGATAGCGGCAAGTACCCGAACTGGCGAGATTCCTCAGGAATTAACCACGTGGCGGGGTCCCCGCCACGTTGACCGGCATTCCGGGACCATACGATGGCGAAACAAAGTCAACCAAAAGTCCTTCCCGACTCTCTCGCACCTACCGGAGACCCTAGGCTATTCACATTTCTCAAAATAGGAGACCCCCAAGATCTAGGATTTTACCACGATTTGGTTTTTAAACTAAATTAGCCTACGATGGGTTTTTGGCCTCGGTACGGGGGGGTAGGGGAATCTAGGACTAAACACGGCGTTCTGGATCCAACGGCGCAATCCGTTTGGCGATTGGAGCTAATCTCCAAAAGTTAGGATGTTGGTCCAGCATAGATGGTAGAAGTAGAAATTTAGGATGTAGGATGAAAATCTTTGAGGATGAGGATGAAAATCCCCGTTGATAAGGTTACCTTAGAGCTTTAGAGAGAGGGGTGAGCCCTTGGGAAACCTATATAAGGGCCCCATTTCTCTCTCTAAAACACCCCCTCACTTTTGTTTGGGTCCGTGGGTCCAATTTGCTTTGGATATTTTGGCGTTTGAAGCCAAAAACCTCTACGGTGTTTTTGGAGCACTTTTTGCTCCGTTGTTGCTAGATTTCAAGCTTTGAAGGTCCTTAGGGGGTCCTTCTATCTTGCCTTGTGTACTTCTTGTGCGTTTGTTATACCTTTGTTACGAGTTAAGAGTCCTCGTTTCTCTCTTGTAGTTCCTTTGTGATCTAACTTGTGAGTTTAGGAGTCTTTTGGTGTCTTGTCCTAATCCTAAAGTCACCCCCCACCGTACCTTGGCGATGCCGCTTTGGGGGGCTTTTAGTTTGTGAAGTTGTGTGTCTTTACGTGTCCTAACCGTGTTGTTTCCCTCACTTGTGTATTCTCATCCTCTTCTAATCTTCCCCTTGTTGTGTGGACCCCCCCTCGGGACGGCGAAGCTTTGGCTTTGTCACGTATGTTCTTTAACTTTGTCTTTTCTACCTTCTTCTAATCTTCCCCTTGTTGTGTGGACCTCCCCTCGGGACGGCGAAGCTTTGGCTTTGTCACGTATGTTCTTTAACTTTGTCTTTTCTACCTTCTTCTAATCTTCCCCTTGTTGTGTGGACCCCCCCTCGGGACGGCGAAGCTTTGGCTTCGTCACGTGTATTCTTTAACTTTGTCTTGTCTACCTTCTTCTAGTATTCCCCTTGTTGTGTGAAACCCCCCCACGGCGGCGGAGCTTTGAACCCGTGGAATGTTACAAGTCCTAAAGTTGGTGTTAAAACCAATTTTACGGCGGAGCCTTGAACCTCCATAGCTTTAGATTCCAAAGTCTAGTTTCCAAGACCTTCTTGGAAAAGTCCAGAGTTTAGCTTCCAAGATTGGTCACGAGTTTCTAGGAAGAGAGTGACCATCCCGTAGCACTTAGCTTAGGTGACCGTTCTAAAAATTGGGGGCCTAACTCCCCGGACGGCGAAGCTTCGACCCTAGCCCTAACCCCTTAAAAAAAATCCATTTTTTAGTTGTATTAGTGGGTTCCCCTAAGGGAACCCGGTTGTGTGGATTTTTTGGGAAGGCAGATAGTAACCCGAGCCAGCATACAGCCAGCACACCGGACCAGCCTACCGGCCAGCATACAGCCAGCATACCGGACTAGCATACCGGACCAGCACACCGGCCAGCATACAGCAGCATACCGGACCGGCAGCCAGCCATACAGCCAGCATCGGGCAATCAGCTTGACTGAACTAACATTAGCATCGGGCTAAGTCAGCTTGACTGAACTCAACATCAGCATCGAGCTAGTCAACTTGGCTGGACTGAGATACTAATTTCTGGATTTCCAGAACTAAACGGGACGATGCCCTGCGGGGCCCCAACCAACCTTCTTTTTTTTTGATTTTTTGATCTTTTAAAGTCTGAAATTTTGGAATCCAGTTGGGGAGGGAAAAAACTCAACTTGGAACTTCAAAAACACCATAGCAAAAAGGGGGGAAAGAAATAGAAGCTGCCGCTCCACGCGCCACCTGCACAAAAGCATCCGATCCTACCTGCATCACCACTCACACCTACACACAATGGAAGGAAATTAGGGAGAAGGATGTGTTATAGGAGTGGAAAGGAGAGAGATGATAAATAGTGCCTAGCTAGGAGATTAGGTAGGAAATCTAGAAGAACTCCTTGCAACCGTTGGGAGGAGGATTAGGATGACACAAAGCAAAGTTGCGTAAGAAGGTAGGAGGCTCATTAAAACTTCACGAAGTTTGAGACTAGAAGCGTAAGACCACCATCACCACGGTTGGTGGAATAGTTCAAGAGTAGAAGGAAGACGAGGAGGGAAAGAAAAGGAGAAGGAAATGGAGGGAAAGGGTTAGACCATCATACTTGTAACGTTTTCTTTTCTACAACTTAAGCCGTGGGCCTTGAAAAAAATAAAATAAAATAAATAAAGACCATAACACAAAAATAAAAGAAGACAATCGCGAGTAGCCACCATGGAGCACGAGGACGCGCATGTGGACGGGGATGACGTCATTTCCGACACTAGCAGTAACGAGGTGGGTCATTAAACTAATCCTAGTCGGTTTTTCCTAATCAGCACTTATCTTCCTAATCAGCCCTTAGAGCGTGATTAGCATCCGAGATTAGCGTGAATTAGAAGTTTAGATTCAAAAGTTGATAGATTAGGAATAGAGGTTTCCGAAAACATCTTATAATTAAGATTCGACCGTAAACTGACCGCGCTAGGCTAAGTTAAGCGGTAGGGGGGTAGAACGGAGGAATTTTAATTAAAAGGGAACCACAAGAAACAATGGACGGAAATTAGGATTAGATTAGAGGGAGGATTTAGGATAAAAAATTAAAGATCAAATAGCGAGTTAAAAACCTAGGATTAAATTAAGAGTTTAATTAGGGAAGTTAAAATTCAAAAGTCGAAAGTTGGAGTTAACTTTGGGAAGTAAAAAGTAGAGTAGGAAGTAGAAGTCAAAAGTAGAATCCACTTAGGAAGTAGATTGGTGAGTTAAAAATAGAGCTAAAATTAGGAGTCAAAATCCTAGAGTTAAAAGTTGGAATTAAATTTAGGAGGATAACATTTAGAGCTAATCTAGGATTAAAACGATAGGATTAAATTTAGAAGTAGAAGTCAAAAGTCAAAAGTCAAAAGTTTAGATTAAACTTAAAGGTTAAATTTTAGAGTCAATTAGGGGAGTAAAAAGTGAGAGTAAAAAGCTAAAAGTAGAAGTTAAAAGTTAGAAGTAGAAGTAAAATTTTAGAGTTAGTAGAAATCTAGAGTCAAAGTGAAAACTTAGAGTCAAACCTAGAGGTTAAAATTGGGGATTGATTTTAGAAGTAAAAATTTAGGATTAAAAGTAAAAAACCTAGAGTTAAATTAGGAGTAAAAAATCTACAGTAAAAAGTGAAAAGTTAGAGTTAACTTTAGAGGGTAAATCTTAGAATAGTTTAGAGATAATGACATAGAATTAGAAGTGAAACTTAGAATTACCCTAAAAGGTTAAAACTTGGAAGTTAGGAGTCGAAGTTAATTTAGAAGTAAAAACTTAGAGTTAAAAGTTAAGCCTAGAGTTAAATTCCGAGGATAAATGTCAGGGTTAAATTAGGAGTAAAAACCTAGAGTTTCATTTAGAGGTTGAAGATTAGAGTAAGAGTTAAACTTTAGAGTTAGTCTTTAGAGTAGAACTTCTAGGTGGAGTCTTAAAATCCCACGATAGTCTTAGAGGTTCATGGAAGGAACATAGGGGTTCCTCTTTTTACATAGTTAGGGACGTTAGAAATGACGCCAACTACTCAGTCTACCCTCGACATAGGATAGATAGTTAGGAAGTTAGAGCTTTACCATTACTCCTGAGCATTGCATTTACCTTGTGAGTTACTACATGCATTCTAATTATTCGCTGCCATCCACGACACTTAGGAAACGTTAGCAAAAAAGATCCATTGCTTGGAAGGCACAGTGGACCGCGCTCACATCACCCCCATATATTAAAAAATGTGGATAAAGGCATAGAACCTGGTCGGTGTTCGCTCGATTACCAAGGGTGGGTAATCCAGCGCCCACACGACTCCATCTTCACCACCCACCAGCAAGAGGATTTGAACTAAACTGATTAGGATTTGGTTGCTTTCAAGTGTAGAGAGTAGGTATCTTATCTCCTCCTATCTTACTGTTCTGTTTTGAATTGCCTGTTTTTTACAATGCAGATAAGGCTAGAAGAACGTGTCGGAGGTCAAGTATACGTCAACAATTGTCGAGTCTCAAGATGCAAATCTCTTAGATAGGTTAGACTTAGACTTATTAGATTTAGATAGGTTAGACTTTGACTTATTAGACTTATATAGGTTAGACTTATTAGACATTTTGGATTAGGTAAGATTTTTTGCAATAAATCCAAAAGATTGTTTTTTTAATAATATAATGGAGATTCTAGTTTACTAAGTAAAATTGAGATTTTTTATATAATATCCAAAAAAATGCTAGTTTACGTGGAGGCTATTTTTAAGTTAGTTGATATTTATGACATCTGTATGTGGACGGCGCAGAGAGATTACGCAAATTGTACTAGTGGTGGGCAAAGAGAGTGGCAAGTAGTAGAAGAATATTGTTCTAGTTTCATGTAAACTTACTTCTTCATTTCTTTGTGCTCTACTTGTGTTTGTATTTCTTGTGCTTCTTCTTTTTGTGTGCTTTGATTGTAAGTTTGTTCATTTCTTTCTTTGCGATGGCTACTAAAATGATTTTGTCAGTTGTTTAGATAGACGAGAACACTCAAGATGTAGCTTTTGAAGGAAAGATATTGAGCCGCTACGGTACATATGATTATATACGCGCAAACAAAACAAAAGATAGAGGTTGTGCTTATTTGCATTGTGATGTGATAGACAAAGAGTGTTTAGCAACCATAACATTCTCTGTTTGTACACCTTTGATAGAACATCATCAAGCAAAACTTCTACTAGGGACCTATGTGAGGGTAGAAAACTTTGCTGTAAAACCCAAGAGCGATGGTGGATTTCAGAAAGGAGACATGCCATGTGTATTTTTGTTCAGTCTACTACTCGCCTTACGGTTCTTATTCCGTTTGTTCCAGAATTCCTTCTTATTTTTTTATACAGAGGATTCTATCAAAGATTTCAGAAAATGTTGTCACAAAAACTTTCCAGTTGCTACACTTGTTGTAGTTATAGTTGGAATAAAGGGTCATTATCAGGATATGTTTCAGATAGTTGTTGTTGATGGACTTACCTATGATGACCATGACACAATTGGTTTCATGCATACGTTTCAAAGAGAATATCTGAAGATCTAAGAAAGTTTTAATAGAGGAGAGTGCATGCTTGTGATGTTCAAGCATTTGAGCTAACATCCAAGTGCGATTGTTTTCTAAAAACTGAAGCTTTCACAATTGTTACTCCCATGGTTGACGAAGAAGAAAATGAGCGATTGACCAAGATTCATTCGCAAATAACAAACTCTGGCACCTCATCTGAAAATCTTCGAGAGGTATATATTTATGTTGTTATAAATGTGTATTTCATATTTATATTTATATTTTTTTATTTGAAATATGTGTTTATGAAATTTTGCAAATCATCAGTGAATTGTCAATTCTCAATCCAATTGTTTCGTTGTTCAAGCGCATTTGTTCAATTTGTCAATTGGCAAATATAACAGTCGTATCTGGTGAAATGTTATA
Source organism: Pseudisothecium myosuroides (assembly GCA_951799445.1). Classification (NCBI taxonomy): domain Eukaryota; kingdom Viridiplantae; phylum Streptophyta; class Bryopsida; order Hypnales; family Lembophyllaceae; genus Pseudisothecium; species Pseudisothecium myosuroides. The sequence goes on from OX637289.1 coordinate 21,437,522, forward strand.
ATCTCTTATGTAATACAAGTTACAAATATAATATAGGAGATTGTCTATTTGATTTTGTTGCATACTTACTAGGATATGCCGAATCATCAACAAATTTATAAATAAATGTAATGCATCATTTAAAACAATGTTTAGCAATGAATACTCCAAAAGCATGTGAAACTCAATCAAAGGAATTAAATGAATCTTTTTTGCATGATTTACATAATGGAGTAGTTTTAAATGAAGATCAATACATAGAAAAAATGTCAATGAGTACAACTACTGGTGGATTGTGGGGTGATTTCACTACAATTAAGTAGATATCTGATTACTTAAAAAAATTAGTGTTTGGAATAAAGAAAATGGAATAATACTTAGTACTTTTGGTAGAGAATTTAACAATGAAATGTTGCATTTAGCTTTTGGAAGTAGTCATTTTGAACCAATTGAAGCTTTAGATGGTTTAAGACTTGTTCTTGTACCAACGGAAACAATGCAAAATAATGTTATAGATTTGGTTTCTGAATATAAAGACAATACTTTTAAAGAATCAATAGAAGAACAAATGCTAACTCAATGGAAGCTGAAACAAGAAACAAACTTAACATAGTCGAAAACAGAAAATAGTCTAAATACCAAATTCAATTGTTCAAGCAATTTGCAAATTAATCAATGTGTATCTAATGTTCACTTTGAAAATCCTATTACAATCAATAATTGTTACAATATAATGAAAAAATGAAAAAATCTAAAAGAATATATTGGTCAATTGAAATGAATGATAAATTGAAAAATCTAATAAGAAATCCATGTTTAACTAACATAGAAATAGCAAGAAAATTTATGTCTTTATATAATAATTTTAATATTACTGTTCAACAAGTAATTAAACATATTGATTTATTAAAAATAAAAAACAATAATAACAAAAATTATGCAAATCTTGATGCCAAAAATAATATGCAAAATAGGAAACGATCTTACACAAATTGGAAAGAATATGATTTTTATATTTGAACACTTTTAAATGACTTAAAAAATAGTGATTTTGAAAATAAAACAAATCAATTTTTTGAATTTTTTCCACATAGTAAATTGAAATGTGATCAAGTTATAAAACGCTTAAAGTATATAGAATGTAAGAAAAAAAAATGATTTAGAAAATTTTACAAAATTCAACAGTATAGAAACATCTTTGATTGCAAACAATATTATACAAAATCAAATACAAATTGAAGTAATTGAAGAAGCTAATCTTCCAATTATTTCAATGACATCAAAATACAAAAATGATTTAAGAAAAAACAAGATAAGTTCAAAAAACAAAATACCTCAAATTTTAATATATTTAAAAAAGTAAAATAAAAAAATAAAAAAAACATGCAATGAAAAAAAAAGGGGGACACTAAATCACTATTAACTACACAAATTTTTTTTATTAAGTTTAATGAAGCCATAAATGATGTATTAATTTATATATGTTTTATATGTCAAAGATTAAATGTTTTAAAACTTTGCAATATATTAACATTTGTATTGCAAGAAACAATAAAATCTTTATTAGAGTATGATTTTACCTTATTTTCAAATGAGTCATTGTATGTTTGTAATCAATGTTTAAATTCCATAAAAAAAAAAAAAAATCCATTATATTTTGCATCTAAAAATATATATAGAAATTTGATTATACCATTTGTCAAGCAACTCACAATTTTAGAAGAAAGATTGGTTTCACCAAGACAAGCTTTTGCACAAATTTATAAATTACATAATAATGGTCAATATAAAATGCATGGCAATGTAATAAATATTCTAGCAAATATCGATAAAACACAATCAATCCTTCCTCGTTCACCTGGAGATGGCGGTACAATAGGTTTTTTCTAAAATGCCGTTTAGAATACAAATCTCCTTTTATATCTGGAAATGTACGTCCTAATATGATTATGTTAGCACTGAAAGATTTGTTGAATACTCCATTGTATAGAGAATTACATGTTCAAATTCATCCTCTGTGGAATAGTTTGTTTGCCATACATCTCCAAACAAAAATTGAAAATGATATTATTGAAGATGACATTACAAACCAAGACAATTTTGAAGAAGAAACAGAAGATGTTTTTACTGAAATAATGGTGCATAACTTCTTATATTCTGAAATTATACAAGATTATGATAAAATACCATTGATTGCACCTAGTGAAAATGGTTTATCTATTGCACCTAGTGAAGGATACCATCCTATAGGACTGTTCAAAGATAAATATAGTGAAGAGATTAATTTTCCAACACCATTTTTTGGCCATCCTCGAAATGAAAAAATATATAATAATTTCTCTTATCATAAAATAGCAAAATGGGAACTATTACATAAATGTCATGATTTTGCTATAAATATTCAAAACATTTTTTTCAAATCCATTAAGATTTGTATTAAAAAAGTTAAAAATTCTAGTTGGATTTGAATAAGGAAAGGAAAGTTAAGTGGAAGAACTTTGACAGCTGCTGAAGTTTCTAAAGAACCTAATTTAGATAAAATTCTTCAATCATACATTGGATTTCGTGATTTAGAATGGTTACGTACATCACCTAATTACGTAGAAGGACTTTGGAAAAATATATTTGTAATGATAAGACAATTAGGTCCTCCAACATTTTTCATTACCTTGACAAGTGCAGAGTGTCTATGGACACCTTTAGTACAAGCTTTGTACAACTAAATGCCAAACACTTGAATTTACCTGATTTTAGTTCGCTTGAATTTGTTCATATAGCAAAATTAATAAGGTTGGATCCAGTGACATGTGCATTAAATTATAATAATCATACTGCAGCATTTCAAAAATTAATTAAAAAAGAAGCTTCAATTATAGGTGAAGTAGTAGATTTCTTTTTTATTACTGAATTTCAACACATTAGAAGGGATTTGGGGCCAAGAAAGGGCCGCGTTTCAGGCCCGTTCCCCAATCTGTCCCCATGCTGTGAACAATGATGTGGGCTATCAGAAAAATATATTTAATTTAATTTAATTTAATTTTTTTTTTTAATTTTAAATTTGATGTGGCCGAGGTCCGGCCATGTCACCCTGCTGCGGTGGCGTAGTTTCAGCAGTCGGGAACTGCGCAAAACTTGTGGAGAACTTATGGGAACTCGTGGCCCTTTAGAGGGCCCGAATTTTTTCTAATGTAGAGGTAGCGAGCATGAACATGCAGTAATATGGATTTAAAATGCACCTAAATATAAAATAAATTCTAATGAAGAAATAATTGTTTTTATTGACAAATATATTACATCAAACAAATTGTTTTTCTTTCTCGCTTTACAAGAAGCTCAAACTCATAAACATTCATAAACTTGCAGAAAAAAGGGACAACCTATATGTAAATTTCATTATCCTCTTCCACCAATGCAAGAAACGATGATTTTAGAACCAATTGATAGTGAAGACTTAGAAAATCCAAATTACTACAAAAATAAATATGAAGACATATTTGATTTTTTAAAAGAGTTAGGCACTGGATCTGAAATGACTTTTGATGAATTCCTACTACTCTTTAATATAGACAACTTGACTTACATTACATGTTTATGTACTCAACTTAGAAGATCCTAAGTGTTTTTGAAACGTAAACTTTGTGATATACGTACTAATACATACAATAAAACTATAGCAAATACATGGTATGCCAACACAGATATTCAATTTATACTAGATCCATATGCCGCAGCTACTTACTGTACTTCATATATGACAAAAGTTGACAAAAGTATAACCATCAAATTAAAATTGATTATTCAAAAGTGCATTGAAGATAAAACGGATGCTGATAAACGGATTTTAAAACTTGGTTACGCATTTTTGAATGAACAACAAATGTCAGCTCAACTCTCTATTTATCTCATTCTTTCCTTACCTTGCATCATAGTTCACGAACATTTAAATTTATAAATACATCACCACTTGAAGAATGTGCTTTTTTTTAAAACCACAAAACTAATATTATGTGTAAATCCATTATTGATAGATACATAGAAAGACCTCGGTCATTGAATCATATGTGTTTAGCTGAATTTGCGTCTAATTATTATTGGTTAAAAAATAAAATAATAAAATGTCAAACCTCCAGAATTATAAGGTTTGTTCATTACAACAAACATAGAGATTTAGGAAATTGGGCAAGAGAACAATTGTTATTATATGTACCATTTACTACTACAGAAAAAGCTTCTCAAAAAAATAACAAAGAGACTTGGAAAGAAGCTTATGATGAGAAAATCAACAATATTATTAGTGTAAGTAAAAACTTCAATTATCAAATTGCCACAATTGTACAGCAAGAGTGTGATGAAGAATGGGACCGTCTGCAAGAAATTGCAAATAAATTACAAACTGATAAAAATTACAATATATGGGATGACGTAGAAGCGGATATAATGGATTTGTGTACAAGTACAGAGAACATTGAAAAATATGATCTTGCTTCAGATATATATATAAAACCACATGCAAGACATTACGCCAACTAGGATTTAGAACATCATACTTTTCAAAATGTTGATTTAATGAATGAATTAGAATTTTTCAAGTTACTTCGTAATTTAAATGAAGAACAAAGAGCAATTTATGGTATTCTGATGTATAGAAAGCGTGTTAAGACAGATATTCCTATACATTTAATCCTAACCGGTGGTGCTGGTAGTGGTAAAACATTCACGTTACAACTTATTGTACAATGATTACTGCGGTTTTATCACAGTGATATAGAATCAGATTCTTTAAAGCCAAAAACACTATTGATGGCATATACCGGAAAAGTTGCATTTAATATAGATGGTTGTACTATACATTCAGCTTTATACATTCCAATAAACCAATCACTATTTAACATCGGGAAGTTATCATCAGAAGTGCTAAATAAATTAACAGATCAATACGAACAAATAAAATTAATAGTAATAGATGAAATATCTCTTATAGGAGCAAGGATGTTGGAAGCAATTGACCAAAGACTTCATTCTATTAAACATGTTCAAAACAATTTTTTTGGTGGACTAAATGTTATAGTTTGTGGTGATTTTTATCAAGCACCTCCAGTTAGAGATAAATGGGTCTTTCAAATATTAAATTATGGACTAAACTCTTTAGCACCTAGTGTTTGGTATGAATGTATACAATGTTATGAACTAACTACTGTGATGCAACAAAATGATCCAATGTTTATTGACATACTGAATAGGTTTTGAAAAATATATCACACCATTGTAGATGCTAACATGATCAACTCATTATGCTTGAAAACACCTCTGAATGATTTCACTATTCCACACTTGTTTTTTTATATGAATACATAAAGACACAACAACATATAATATAAAAGTTTTTGACCAAGCTAAAGGACCTACTTATCATTTAACCCCTAAAGGACCAGACCCTGTTTTTTGGCTGTATAGGATTTTTGGGCAAGTACATGTGATTAGCAATTAGCAAGTTCGAGGCCCAAATTTTTATAGAAGTAGGGGACGAAGAATATCTGTCATGTGAAAAAAAAAAATTATATTCGGAAATGTGAGTGAAAAGTTATAGACTGATATGTTGGTTTTTTTCGTAAATGGGTAGAGCGGGCAGAGACAGTTACACTGGAATGGAAAATTCTGAAAGCAACCCATGAGTGGGAGGGCAGGTCCCAGGGCAAGTCTCAAAATTGAATTTTGGCTGGGTTTGAGGATGGGCTCCTTCTGACAGGCCACATTCCCTTTCCATGCAAAGTCTGCCATGTTTTTAAACTATTAAATGGCAGGGCCAGCAGTTGGTTGTGGAAGACTCTTATGCTAGCAGACACTCACTCCATAACCAACTGAATTCTTCAACTACTATGCACATTGCACACAATAGAGCATGCTAAAAACCTTTTAAAATTTTGAAATACAGAGGGCAATTAAAAGAATTAAAAGTAAATACTTTGAAGAAAATTAGCTCTTCAATGCAAACCGACTTCTCCTTGTAAGGATTATGGAAATGCAATAATGAGACTACATACTAATACATTGCCTATGAATGGAAAAATCTGAATGCACAACCATGTACTTGCCTTTCAATTTCTAAAAATGTTTTGTAATGCACCCTTTATGTGAAGAGCCGTCAAGACCCTTGAATAGGCATCATGCTTAGACATACAATGAAGCAGCTACTCTAGAAACCGTCACAAAAATGGCAATAACTGTTGCTCTGCATTTACTAAGTAGCCCTTCACACATAGGGCACTAGTAATGGGTCTAACTTCTTTCCACCAGTGTGAAGAGCTGTGAAGCCTACATCATTTCCTGTAGCACACACAAGCAAAAAACTCTGAGAACTAATAGCCATGGATACTTTGAAACAAATCGTTGTGGAGAGTGTAGTTACCATCTGAGTGCCAACTTGCAAGTCCACCTCCGCTCCATCAGAGGTGAATCACAAGCGTCCCATTGATTGCGAAGTTGTTGTAGAGCAAACCTTTGGCTGCAATGACGAGAATGCCGTCCCTATCTTGAAATCTGCTTCAGCTTCTGGTTCTGTAGTGACAGGACACAGTGATGTTGCATTAGGAGTTGTTCTTGAAGAGAAATTGTTGCAGTTAGTGCTTGACAAAGAAGGTGCTAGTTTTTTCCTAACCTAAAAAGTTGTACCTCATAATAACGTTTCTCAGCTGCAATCTCTTCCTGTTTGAAAAGGAAGCTGGAAGTGGCCACGGGATCCTATTGCTACCACATTTTGTCATCATTTCTATTGTCAAGTAGCAAATGTCGTAGGGTGGTGCCAGAGAAGAGAATTTCACAGTGACATTTAGACGTTCGTAAAAGAAGAAGTCTGGCATAGTACAACTTACAGAGTTGTGAAGGTGGGGGAGAAACGCCATGCCGAGACTTCCCTGGTTCCTGAAGGGGAAATGGGTACATGCTTACTCTTGAAGTGCTGTTTCTCTTGTCTCCCATGTCTGACCATGCTTCCCTTGCATTTTAGCAGATGTTCTTTCCCATACCATTCCTTCCGTAAGATCAAGTAGCAACAGTACTATGATAATGAAAAAACAAATTTGACATTCCTTTGAACCCTAGGAGCGTGATTCAATATTCCAGAGAGCAGCTAAGACTAGAAACTTCACTTACATCAGTCCTTCACTGACTCTCTACTCCTGAGTTTTAATTTCTTGTCGAGATCCAATGATAGAGCTCAATAAAATTGTCACAGAGAGCTGAACATGAACTATGACTTCCTCACATGTTCATAGAAGTAGACAGCAAACTCCATAACGACGTCCTTCTGCTCTGTGCAGTCAAAAACGGTGACCCTATGCTACAATTTGACTTGAAGTGCTGTTCCTCTTGTCTCCCATGTCTGGCCATGCTTCCATTGCTTTCCAGCAGATGCTCTTTCCCATACCATTCTTTCTGTAAGATCAAGTACCAACATTACTATGATAATGAAAAAACATAAACGAGATTCCTATAAACCCTAGGAGTGTGACTCAGAATTTCAGATAGCAGCTGAGATTAGAAACCTCACTTACATCAATCCTTAACTGAGCCTATATTTCTTAGTTTTCATTTCTTATAGAGATTCAATGAAACAGCTGAATATAACTGTCACAGAGAGCTGAACATGAACTATGACTTCCTCACATGTTCATAGAAGTAGACAGCAAACTCGAGGACGACGTCCTTCTGCTTTGTGCAGTCAAAAATGGTCACCCTATGCTGCAATTTGACTTAAAGTACTGTTCCTTGTCTTCCATGTGTGGCCATGCTTCCATTGCATTCCAGCAAATGCTCTTCCCCATGCCATCCCTTCTGTAAGATCAAGTACCAACATTAGTATGATAATGAAAAAACAAAAAAGAGATTCCTATAAACCCAAGGAGCGTGACTCAGTATTTCTGACAGTTGCTGAGACTAGAAACTTCACTTATATCAATCCTTCACTTAGCCTCTGTTCTTCAATTTTAATTTCTTGTTGAGATCCAATCATACAGATGAATATAAATGTCATAGAGAGATGAACATGAACTATGACTTCCTCACATGTTCATAGAAGTAGATTGCGAGCTTTGTACCTTTCATACATGTTGAAACGACATCCTTCCCTTCTTCACTGTCAAAAACGCTGACCCTGTGCTCTAGTTTGGGACATCATGACCAGGTTCCAGAGACTGCAGACTGTGTGAGGCCTTCTTCGATACATGACGCTTCCCTTTTCCTAACGAACAGTGACTACTGGTCTGCTCTAGCGGAACAACACTGCGATAACAAATGAATCCTGCCCGTTACTGGCTGACACAAACCCTAGAAAATAGTTCATACAAAGGTTCACATGTGATGCATCCTCATCACTCTGACAGTTCAGTTGCATTATCGTTTGCACAGAAATGAGGCACGCAGACGATGTAGCAGTCCCCGCTCATCACATTGCCATATGTTATTTTCATGAGATTTGTGTACTGCATATGTGATAGTATAGAAATGAATAAGCTAAAATGTAACTGACCTCTTGGATGCATGTAAACGCAGGTCGCAAAGGATGACGTTCCTCCAAGGAGGAGCCAGCGGCTGCAGGACATCAAGTCAGCAGCTGCTGAAGCTCAGGAGGCGCCCACCTCTCTCCCAGACAGTCCAAGCAGCATCAGCATCAATGAGGAGGAAGACGATATTCACGAACGCTCCATTGATCTGCTGATGTGCAGTGATCAAAACCCGAGCACGGTGCCAGTTGAGTTACAAGGTTGGAGCCCTAGCGGCATTGGCGACATCTGGGGAACTCAGCTGCATCATGAAAGCGAGTTACCTGCAGCACTACAAACAATAGATGATGAAATTACAGAGCAGTTAGCGGTAGACGTGGAAGAAAATGAAGACTTGGTCATTGGTGATGCAGAGGAAGACTACTTATTCAGTCAAGAAGAGGAACTCGGAGGAAGAGAGAGCAGTTGCGATGAGCATTTCCAGAACACAGACACAGATGACAGCGATGAAGAAAATGGGAGAGAGGACCTGTTCGCTTGGCCGCCCGAGGTCCTCCACACCTCCCAATGTTTGCAGAGAAGCGCTGCACGCAACGGTGGAGGAGTGCGGTCGAAGCGTCGAAGCAACACCACGTTGGAGGAAGAGATGAGCGTGCCTGCCGCAGAGCGACTCCACCACAGCAGAAGACCTCAGTGACAGCGGAGGTGGAGGACGCATCGGCGCCGGCGGGGGGAGGGAATTTGAATTTCCAGAAGACGCAGGGGTTTAGGCGTGGCCCCTTCCTGACGTCGGCGGGTCTTCATCACGACAGGCGGAGGACCTGCATTGGCCAATGGACAGTTTGGGTGGTCAGCACTTGCAGAACCCCAGTGCCTTTATGGCTGACCACTTGAACTCCAGTGCCTGTTGCAGGCAGGGCAGTAGAAGACTAGAAGGGGAGAGTCCTGATCCTTTAGGGAGTCCAGAGTTCTCTGATGATGGATCTTATTCTTCTGAATCAGGCCTTCCTCCTGGACTGAATGAGTTTGAAGACTTAGAATATGAGGAGGGCAATGACAACGTTGAAATTCCAGAGGATACAGAAAACGTTGATCCTAATAGTATCAGGCACTTATACAGGGAATGTACATGGTCACAAAGTAATTTTACGTATTCCCCAAAACCAAGGCCATTTGTTGATACCTCGGGTGCAAATACAAGTTTTCGACGAATGCCCACATTCATGCAGCTTTTTTCATTGTTTTGGCCATATACATTACTTCGAAGAATTGTGGTTGAAACGAATCGGTACGCTACAACTCCGGATGAGAACGACAAACTTCCTGAAAGAACGGGGTGGGTTTATCTCAATGTATCGGGGTTGAAGGCATATATGGCAGTATGTATGTTGATTGGGTTGAAGAGGCAACCAAATTTGAAGACTTATTGGGCAAAACAAGGTTCGTTTTTCCATTGCCCACGAATTTCACAAGTCTTTACACGTGCTAGATTTCAGAGTATCACTCGATGTCTCCATATTACAAATCCAGCAACATATGTGACTGAGAGAGAATTACCAGGGTATGATAAAATGGGCCAGGTCAGGTGGCTAGTGACGGACATACGGGATAATTTTCGAAAATATTGGAAACTTGGCAAATTTCTCACGGTCGATGAGATGATGATACACTATAAGGGGTCATACTGTCCAGCTAGACAGTACATGCCAAAAAAGCCACAGAAATGGGGGATAAAAGTTTGGTGTCTCGCTGATTCGAGTTCAAAATATGTATCGAATTTTGACATTTACTGTGGCGCTCATGTTGTGGCATCGACGGCTGAAGTTCCGGTAGTACATCAGGGACAACCCTGTTTAGCACACAATGTGGTCATGGATTTGCTTCAGGGTTTAGAAGGGAAGGGCCATGTGGTAGTGACAGACAATTTTTTCTCAAGTATTGGCTTATTCAAGGAGCTTGCAGAAATGGACATTTACGCTACGGGGACTATACGTTCAAACCGCATAGGTTTACCGTTGGAGTTGAAGACACTCAACAATTGGAAGAATTCTGTACAAGGCATTGTACAGTGGAAGATGCATGAAACAAGGTCTTTATGTTGTGTATTATGGAAAGATAAACGGCCTGTGTTGCTTATATCCACACATGCCTTACCAATAGTGTTTCCATCTGTTCTAGTTTCGACAGTGCCCCGTCGAAATGGAGCCATCAGACACAAAATTCCCACTTCACCGGTCCACTTAGAATACACAACACACATGAGGGGTGTTGATGTAGTGGACCAGTTGAGGGCATTTTACACGTGCCAGAGCAGATCACATAAATGGTGGCATAGGGTTTTTTTGTTTCTATTGGACACAACTGAGGTGAACATGTACATTTTGTACAAAAACCTTTTACCGCAATATTATCGACAAAAAGTTCCCATGACCCACTTACAGTTCAAGACGAATTTTTGTGATGCCCTCCTACAGAATTGGGAAGGTCGTGATGTGGAACTACCGTTGGAGGAACAAGAACGGAGGCACTTGCCTACGTGGACTCGTAGACGCCGACCTTGTTTTTTATGTGGAGACCCGACGTGTTCATTTTATTACCGAGCTCATAATAGGACATATTTGTGTTTGAATCGTGGATGCTTCGAGGAATTTCACTATGGCCCCCCCACTCATCATGGACTGCGTCGGGCACGTGGTGGACGACAACGAAATCTTTGATAGTAAGTTCCTAATGAATACACTTTCATTTTTTTTTCATTTTTTTTGATGGATTCATGTCTTAGAAGTTTATAACAATTCATTTGACATATGTTCTAATTGTCAATTGTTGAATAGAACTTACAGTAGGACCTGAATGCAGAAGCCCTTCTTGTCACTGAGTAGACGAAATTTTTTGACCTCCTATCCACTTAATTTTTTAAATTTGAGAAATTAAAAAAATAAAAATAAAAATAACGTACCTGTTCGTGGTCTGTTGCAGGCGTTTCAGCTGGCGCAGGCGAACCAGCGCTGGCCAGCCCATAGCCGGCACAGGCGGGCCTGCCGCCCAGCTCGCAGCTGTCAGCAGCGACGCAGCAGGGGGCAGCGACCCAGCCGCCACTAGCAGCCGCAGAGCAACCGCCGTCTGGCGCCGCCGGCCCTGCCAGCGTTGGCGCTCTCCAAGCGGGGCAGGGGCTGCTCCGTCGCAGAGAGAGGCCGGGACAGAGCATCCCCTGCCTCAAACCCTTCTTTGCAACCTGCCTAGTGCTTGCAAACTGAACAATTACAATCTAGCCCCCCTACTATTCAGATTTTTGAGATTTTATGTAAATTTTGTTCCCCCTAGTACATGGGAGTACCAGCAAGGGCTCCACCGTTCAGTTTTTATAAATAACTTCCAATGTAAGAACTATGGAATTTACAAAAAATGGCCAAGTAAGGCTTTTTTGTGAATGTGGCCACGACATTTCAATTTTTTGCTATAGGTTGTGAAAACCGAAATGCTTTGAAATTTTTTGGGCAAGTACCCAACTTCTTCTGAACTACAAATCCTAAGAAGCACCACCATTTTGGCATTCTCCTCATGCACATCTGAGCTCCTGAACTGCAGCTGCCCGCTTTTTTGCAGACCAGAAATATTGATTTATCTCTATTTAGATGCTAATAACTTCCAATCCATGCGGTGGAAAGTTGTGAAAATTTTACTACTTACTCTCAAGCAAGCGTAGAACAAGATCCTACGGTTAAATGCGTCCGAAAATCTTCCATCTGAAATTTTTTATTGTTGTACTAAAAAGGGCAGTTTTTGAGCGTTTTCGGTAGAAACGTAGTGAAGGAACTGAAGGGGTTAACAGCAATCAATATTTGTCATCTTTCTTTGTCTGCGTCATTTGAAATTCCCAATGACCCCAGCAAAACTGTTGAATTACATACAATAATAAAAGTAAAAAAAGACATGCTGGTAAAACTTTGTGCAAGGAATTATGCTACACATGATGGTTTAGTTAATGGAGCTAATGGGTTTTTTAAAACATCAATCATAACAAACTCAAAGAAATATATTTTGATAGAGTTTTTTAATGCAAAAGTTGGAACTTTAACGCGATTGGCAAATGCTCAATTATACAAAGACAAAAGTATTGCATCATTGTGGACACCTATTGAAGCATTAATAAAAGAAATATTGTTTGGACAAACCAAAACGCATCTCCTCACTCGCATTCAATTCCCAATACAATTAGCGGCTGCACAAACCATTCATCGTTCTCAAGGTTTATCTTTACATGAAATGGCATTATTTTAATCCGAAAGGTGTTAACAAGCATGGACTTTCATATACTGCTTTATCATGTATTAGAACTAAAGAGAAATTGTATCTATTGTATCCATTAACCATGTCAAACTTTCATGTAGATAATTCAGTTTCTTCAGAAATGGAAAGATTGAAGTCAACAACAAAATGGCGATTATTTGTACCAATGTTAAAAACCATGCGCCATTCGCACATAATCATTCAAAGCATTAATATTAATTCTTTATCTAAACATCAACACGATATACAAAGTGATCATAATCTTTAATCATCTCACATATTATGTTTCCAAGAAATTAGGGTAAAAACTTGCTCAAGAAGTATCACAATTTATAGATACATCCAAGTACAATTATATACATACATTTGAGTATTTGACAAACATGGTCTACTTTTGCTATACAATAAAAACATAACATGTTCAACAACTACAGTAAAAAATCACAACGGATCTGAATTTGCAGGAGCAACATTTAATGAAAGCACTCAAAGTGCTATTCATGTAATAACTATTTATCGATCCCATTCTACTTCTATGTCAATGTTTCTTGAAACTATAAAAGAATTTATCACTAAAGCGCCATTAACGTGTCCTATTCTAATTCTTGGAGATTTTAATGTAGATTTATGTATAAATAAAAAAAAGACAACAATTCTCAACAACTTATTCAAGTCATGTCTGAACACCACCTCAAACAACAAATATCAACACCTACTACTAAATCAAATTCATTAATAGATCATATCTGGACAAATATCCTTGGTAATGATACTAAATATGGTGTTACGGATGCATATTGGCCAGATTATCACAAACCAATATATTGTGCATTCAAACTTCTAAATACAATGCCTAACTATACATGAAATAAATAAGGTTTATTTTTTATATGAAATATTTTATTTTAAAGAGTTTTGCAATAAAATTAAATTTAAAATATTCTAATTATATATATAATCAAAATATATATACACATATTTTTAAATTTTTTTAAATTTTTATATTACATTTGATATTTGATGTCTCCAAATTTCTATTCCAATATCGAAATTATTTGTACGAATCAATTTTGTCTTTTCATTTTTTACTTTTCATCAGCAATTAATTTATTTCTTTTACGTTTTACACTTTTGCTTTAATTTATTTCTTTTACATTTTTTATTGTTTTAACTTAAAAATATTCTTAGTATTTCTGTATAAATAGAATTGCTTTCAAATATATTTTTCATTTCTGATTTAAAGATCTCATACAATATTATATATTTCATATTCTTATAGAAATATTATTTTAACAACAAACCCTCTAGATTTCTATTTTGTAATTCATATAATTTGAACAAATCAATTTCAATACTCTAGTACAGTACTACATTACCTGAATCAACAATTTCACTTCTTTTGCAATCATGGCAACTTTGAATCGTGAAGATTATGAAAATTTTGCAGAATACTTTAAGATCACACATCTACAATTAGTTCAAAATTCTGATTATAGATATGGAGATTGTTTATTCGATGCTGTTAGTTACATAATGCTCAACGGAAACAACCTCTCTAAAAACAAATTCTTCATAAAAGAACAACTTGACCGTGAGGCTTTGTCATAGGTGAACATATTATTGATGGCAGAAAAATTAACAAAAATATTTTAACAATTGATAGTGGAAAAATTGATAAAGATGATTTTATGGTGAGGCAAGGATTGAAACTATTTGCATTAGTTGATTGAAAAATGTTAGTAAAGAATTTGCAAAACTAATGAAAATGAAACACGAAAAAGTAGTTGTCAATTTTTGGAACTGAAAGCAAAGTAATGAAGAAAATATTTATTGCCTTAGTAATGATATAATACATAAGAATTTTATAACATCTAAAATCTATATATTACACTAAAATAAACTATTTTCAATACTGCTTGGAGCCTAGAGCAATCACCTGTCTAAGTTCTTCTAATTGATTTTTCAAAAACTCTAAGACATAGATTTTAGATGTTTTCATCGGTAGTTCTGATAATATGTTGGACACTTAACTAGTAGCACCTACTAAGACTAATGACCAATCGCTGGGCATATAACTCTTAATGAGGGATACAATAGCTGCTTTTCCATGTTGGGAGAAATCCGTGTCTTCATCATCCAAAACAAATCAAAGTTTAGGATCAACATCATTTGGAAAATTTGATTTAAAATCAATATTTCCAGTTGAAGATGAAATTATAAAAATTATTTCACCAAATGATTCAATGTTAATTTTTGATTTGCTACTAGAATCAACTGTTATTTGTTTTACTACATTTTGTGGAAAACGATATACACTTCCAAATATAATATGCAGAGTTTGGATATTTAAGATTGATCTTATTTTGGAGGGGGCTCCGAGAGGTAATAGTAAAATTGCATTCCACCTCTTATTTTTGTGAGTCCATTTGGCCATATTATAACCAAAAGATTCATAATCGTTAGTAGTCCAATTAGCCTTTTCTTTTGTTTTTCCACCGTATCTAGTATCAAAAACAAATAAAGCATTTTCAAAGATAAGTATTGAATCCTCTTGAATAGAACCCAACTTTGCTGCTATTTCAATAGGTATCAACATTTTCAAACCTTTTGTGTTCTTAATGGTCTTTGTGTATTTCCAGGTCCATTGCGTTTGTGGCTTCAATGAATTTTTTTGGCCTCTTTCATGAAGGTTGTGGATTTCTCTTGGAATTATTTTTTCCAAGCTCTTTAACTTGGAGAGGTCTTCTTTAGACGATATATTAGCCCAATTTGCCTTGAAATCTTTGTGCCCATTGTTGACAATAGATACAAGTTTGTCTTCAGAACCATACTTGGATGTATTGTGGGAAAACATGTCTTTTTCAAGTAAATGCTTGTCTTCATTTATCAACCATTTCAAAGCATTTTGTACTGCTGAAAGCAATTTCATTTTGTTTGCCATATATGTAGCAATTGTGGGTTGCAAAGTCTTTGCATCCACTCCATTAAAATAACAACACTGAGGAGTTTTGCATAACTGGCTTAATTCTTTGTGTTGTTTGATATTCAAGTTCCTCCACGGTTTCAACCATTTTATAGTGAAGGGTCTTTGGGGAAGGTCTCCGTTTTCTTCATGCCTCTTTTTGTCATTTTCACTGTAAAATATATCTTTATCATCATATGCTTCATCATATTTTTAGTAGTTCGTCAAAAGCACCCTTGTCCAGCAAAAATACATAGCTTGTATAGTAATCCAAAGATTTCCAAAGTGTACTCAATGTTTTGTCTTTAGTTTTGTCAGATTGCCGATGAAGAATGTAGATCATAGCTATGACTACATTCATACAATTGGTGTCTTCACAATTTTCTGGATTAGGTAGTTTATAAAATTCGAACACTTTTCTCATTTTTTGGAGATCTTTGGAGATAGTAGTATATTTTTGTCTTTTGAAGTATTCTTCATTGAGGTGGGAAGACATAGCCATATACTTAGCTGGTTTATCATATAAAACTATGGTAGCTTCCCTGTTTTTGAGTGTTTTTTCATACTCCTGTGTAGACATTTTGCCTTGTTTATATTTCATTGCTGCATCCTTACAAGCCTCTACTACACGTCAACGCAAATGCAACATAAATAATTTCAAGAAAATTTATGACTTATTACAAAGTGGTTCAAATACCGACTAGATCTTTGAGAAAAAATCATATTAGAAATTCATTTAAAAATATTGTAGAGTAGATTTTGAAAAGTTATAAATTGATTGGGGTTATGCATGTTAGGCCTTTTAAACTCGTATTTTTTTTGGTGACCAACTTTTTAGATTTGACATGTGAAAAGAGGATTGAAAGACTTCAAATCACTTTCCCAATTTTAACACCTTCATGATCAAACATTATAATCTTTCAATCTGTAAGAGATATTGTTGTGTTTTCTTTTTTAATGTGATCTCTAACATGTCTAGGTTAATTTTATACGGTTACAATTCAAAAAGAATTGATACAACTTATCAAAATGTTGGCTTTTTGTTCAATTTAGAGTAAATTCCTAGAAGCTCAGGAAATTCCAAGGTCATTTTAGGGCTAAGGTAGTCTACTCTGCAAGCAACCATTTAAAAATTGGTTTGCATTTTTCATAGGTTTTCATGAACATAAATATTTTTAGCTCAATTTTCAGAGAAAGAAAAATAGATGTGGAACTTAATACAAGTGGTTTCATATTTTTCCAAACATTTTTGAATTAATTATGATTTTTCAAAGATTTGGGGCACTGGCACCTATTTATGACTATAGGTTTGTCAAAATCCACCCACCTACCACTTGTAAAGGGATGGGAGGAAACCAAGGCAAATGATTAGCTGTTACAATAACTAACAGATCCTCCTTGATTATATCAATGGTTAAAGAGGTCCATTCAAGGACTGTGTCATGTCCATTCAATACTTAATTATAAGAGCAGTTTAAAGTGGCTGGTCGCTTTTAGAGCACACTACCTTAGTTGTAAATTTGTTCCTTTTGTTGTCACCAATGCCTTGCCATCACATCCTGAATTTAATCTAATATGTGTATTGCTTTTGTTTGTCTGTCACATGGTCTATAAGGTAGACTAGCCTAATTCCGTTCAATGCCCAATTCCATCCCCAACTTTTGACCCCAATTATGTCCAAGAAAACATCAAAATCCATTCATTTTTTTGACAAAATCAGTGCCTTAATATCAACTAGGGGTAAATATTGTGCAGGACATTTTTTTTTACTAACGTCCTCTCTATTGGCCTCATAGCGGAGGTCAATTTCTGGAGGGATGAAGCCTAAGTGGTGATAGTTCTGACAAAAGTCTGGTGATCTTTCACCAAAAATAGAAGCCCTGGTAACGTGTCAATGCTTTATTGGTGAATACTTAAATACATTAGATACATAGAAAGGCGGTTGGGGGTTGTTTAGGGGACGTTTATGACTTCATTCTATGGGTGATTTTATAATTTCAGGGCACACCACTTCAAAAATTCACAGAAATTACAATTTTATTCAAAAAATTATAATTCCACTTTGGTTTGATTTGTGAAACAATCAGTACACCTCTGAAAAATATGTGCCCTTCTTGAAGTTGGCCCCAAGATTGCAAATCAGGGTGGTAGGGGAGGCAACCCATTCCTGATTAACACCTCCATTCTAGCTATGTATATTGTTCACTTTTCGTGAACAATGATTAATTATGGTGTGGTTCTTGACACAATTGTGTTACATAATGATTGGCCACAAGACTCTCAATATTGTAACCACCCCTTGTCAATTTTATTTTCAGCCCATGGTCGGAAATAGCAAGCCCCATATCACCAGTATGGGAAGAACAGAATCTTCCGCTGAAAAATTCACAGTAATTATGTTTTGAGAAATAAAAATATGAAAAATTATGGAAACCTTCCAAACTCTATTTCTCCACCGATGAAACCCGCCTTGCAGATATATGTAATTGCTTAACCCCTAAAGGTTTTTGACTACGTTTTCACCAAAAATGCTCCAAAACTGCCATTTCTAAAACTAGTGCCAAATTTTAGAAAAAAAACAATTTTAGACACATGTAACCATAGGATCTTGTAGTAAACTTGTTTAAAAAGATGTGGAAAAAGTTTCAGAATTTTCCATCCTGTGGATTGCAAGATAATAGCGTTTGAATTGACAAAATCTTTTTTTTGTCCCTGCGAAAAAACGGGCAGCTGCCCTTCACAAGGTCACATTTGTATGAAAAAATGTCCAAAATGGTGGTTACTCTTTGGATTTATTCTTCAAGGCAAGTTGGCTACATGCTTGAAAATTTTCAAATCATTTAAAATTGTAGAACATATAGGAAAAAAATAATAAGTAGGAAGAGGTAGAGAATGATTCAAAACACTAAATTGTTAAGAATTTATTTATGGAATTGAAAAATGCCATTCCCAATGGTTGTAATGTTGTAATAAACAATCTACTCCCAATATTTTTTTTTTTTTCAAAAATATTGAAAATTGAGTTAAATAAAGGACTTCAAAGTTTATTTTAGAGTTGAGATTCCATAACTACCCTCAAACTAAGAATCCTCATAACAAAAAAAGGACCGGCATGCGTTTTTTGGCGGTATAGAAATTTTGGGCAGGTCCGTGTGACTAGAGATTTCCATATTTTAAGCTGAAATTTTAACAGAAGGTGGGTGTGAGGAATATCTTTCATATGCACTAAATTTTAGGACATTTGGAAATAGGAGTCAAAAGTTATGGCCAAATATGTTACTTTTTTTCGTAATTGGGCAGTCCGGGCACAAGAAAAATTTGGCAAAATTTTGATATTTTTTTTTTAATATTTTTTTTCTTGTAGATTATATTTTTATCTATCTGGAAAGCTTTGATTCATTTCATTTGGATTTGTTATGAGAAAGTTATGGACATTCTTGTTTTTCAGGCAGTTAGAGCATCTTCTTGAAAAAAATAACTTGTAGGATTCATTTCTGAATGCTATTTTTGCAATTTTGAAAAAAAATAAAATTCTCATGGTTCAGTTTACTTGTTAGAACAATCTCACCATTGGGATTAGTGTATTTTAATTCCATCTAAAATATATTAATGTTTTAGATTTTCCTTCTATCTCGTACCTACTTCTACTTAAGAAATTTTTTAGGAATGATAATTAAGTTTTTTTGAATATATATTTTTTTCCTAGAATCTCAACTCAATTCTCCACTATAAAATTCTGAAGCACAAAACTCTTTAGTGCAAAATTTTAAGTGAAAAATGTTTAAAGTCAAAAAATCTAGTCCCGCAATGTGTTGAAATACTTGTTTTTTCCACTTTAAACGCAGATATCTTGCAATCTAAGCGGTCAAAAATTCTGAAATTTCTTCCACACATTTTCATACTAGTTAGGTGTAAGATCCTACGATTAGATGTGCAAAAAAGACATTTTTCATTTTTTTTCACTCCTTCCTATAGAAATGGCAGTTTTGATGGGTTTTGGGCAGAAAAAAGGCCTTGGGCCTTTAGGGGATAACTTTTGACTCATTGATCGGAATGGAATGATTCAAAGCTTCCCGCGTACATATAAATCTAAAGAACAAATTTCAAATTTTTTATTTTTTTAAAAGTGATTTTTAAAGAAGTTTTTTTGCTGCCCAAGCTGCCCGCCGAGCAATGAAAATGACATATCATGTAATAACTTTTTAATCATGTAGTCAAAAGTTATGAAAATTGTTGGGCCTTAAAGTTACTCCTCGGGAAAATGATGTGTGAAAATTTGAAAGAAAAAAAATAAAAACTCCGCTCGTAGTGAGCTGTCCAAAAAAACTATGTTCTCAAAAAAGCATATTCGGTGCTTTAGGGGTTAAGTGATTGGAAATTGGTTGCCTCCCCTAATATGCTTGTCTACCTTAAATACTTGAATTTTTTTTTGCTGGTTGCCGAAGTGCTGCAGTTTAGCGGATTGAAGTGCAAGCTACAAGTCAACCTAAGCCTTGCCGGTAAGCACATTGTTATGTATGCATGTATGGGTCCTCATTTCACCATAATATGCAACAATGATCCTATCCCTTTCAAATCTATATATTTAGAAGATTGATTGCTACATAATATTTGCCTGAACTTTTGTCAGGTCCTCTCTACGTTAGGAGATTACAAACAAAAAGTTAATTATTATGCACTACAACATCAATTGCTATGCAGGATCAAAGTTTACCTTGTAACGATGGTGCCAAAACAAAACACACTAGCTCACTACGAGTCCAGCTAACAATGCCTGTAATGTTAGTTCAGAAGACATCTTAACCCTTAACCCCTAAATGCCCAAGGCTTGTTTTGAGCTTCCTGAAATTTGCTCTAAATTGAACAAAAAGCCAACATTTTGATATGTTGTATCAATTTTTTTACAATTGTAACCGTATAAATTCAAACTAGACATGTTAGAAATCACATAGGAAAAGAAAACATAAGAATATAACTTATGGATTGGAAGATTATAATGTTAGATCATGAGGGTGTTAAAACTAAGAATTTCTTTCGATCCTTTTTTCACATGTCAAATCTAAAAAGTTGGTCACCAAAAAAATTTGAGGTTGAAGGGCCTAACATGCATAATCCCAATCAATTTATGGCTTCTCAAAACCTATTCTACAATTTTTTTAAATGAATTTCTAATGTGATTTTTCCTCCAAGATCTAGTGTATTTGAGGCTCATTTCCCAGAGCCCTCAACACTACATAAAGTCAAGATTACAATGGGTACCCTTGCACAAAATCTTGAATAGAAAATTCATAATCAATCATTTTCATAATCGGATTTTTGATGCTAAAACTAGACTTCAAAAAGAATTTTTCAAAAATATAAACTTCTAAAAATAGCAAATTGGATAGGATTTATTTAACTTCAAATTATTGTCGACACCCAAATTGGGTGCCTTGGGCATTTAGGGGTTAAAAGACCAACTAGTTGTTGAACTACTAACTGAAAATTTAGGTAGGTTCCTATGAAGTCAATTTTGAATGGATCTTTTTGAAATTTTGATACAAGATGTAAGGTTTAAAAAGAAATATTTTTTCAATGTTAGCAATTGAAAATCATGAATTTTTGAAAACAAAAATAGAATTTTTGGATAAGGCATCTAATTTCTACAAATTTTCATAGTAGAACTCCCTAGGGCACCCTAAACGCACTCTGTTAAATCTATCTTGATTCTAGCACCAAAATCTAAAAAAATCAAAGCCCACAACCACAATTAAGCATGGACATGGTTTCAAAGTACTTTTGGAGGTACTTTAAGGGAACTCTACAGATGGTGTCATCCTGTCAGGGTACACTCACGCTTATGGGTGTTGCTACCATAGACATGTATTGCCTTATCAAGAATATAAATTTCTTCCGATCAAGTGTCTGGATCAAAATTATTTTACTTTGGGGCAAAGTGGGAAGAAAGTGCAAAATTCTTCTTCTACCTTTGAAAGAGAATAAGCATTAAAAGAAACACTACATAAACTAGGGCTTAAGATGACTTTACAATTAACTTTAATAGTCTAAATCTTAAATTTATACTTAGTTATATATAATAAAATTATCAAAATGATTATTTTTGTTAGTTGAATTATGTATGAAATCATACAAATTACAAAAATTCTTCAAAATAGTACAAAATGTTCAACAAAATGAAAATAATAGTGATAGACATCAATAAATTTATTGAGCTCAAATTAAGAGACATTCAATAAAAAAACAAGTGGAATAATGGTGAATTTTTAAGTCATCACAATGTTAGTGTGGGTGATTGCAAGAAACACTTACAGTACTATTTGTTGCATTTTGCATTTTGGAACTTTTTGTACTTTTTGTACTATGAATCACCTTCAATACTATTGAAGGCATGGAACATAAAATTTGAGTGGTCAATTGGATTTAAAATTTACTGTTCTGACAACATGTAATGTTCATAATTGGATGACAAAAATAGATGGAAATACTTAATTTGCCATTAAAAAACAATTTAAACTGGTAGATAGAAGGTATTACGAGCCCCAGCAGTATTATTGAGTCTTTATGTGTACCATGAAGTACTATTTTGAACCACATGCTACAATTTATCCTAAAAAATGAGACTTTCATGTTTCTATTTTTGAAAATTAAGAAATGAGTTTGAAAAATTTATTTTAAAAATGTCCATTGTTGCAGACTAAGAGCAAAGTAGGAAGATCAAAGTTAGAACTAAAAAAACATTTTTAATTCAACATAAATTCAACTTGAATATAGCACTTTTTAAGCCAATATAAAACACACCTTGAATATGTTTTTGGAAATCCCTCTTCTGAGAAGGTGTATTTCTATTAGAAGAGCTAGCCTACCAAATTTGATGATGTAACTCGTCAAAAAAGGTACTCAATAGTACTAAAAACCACCAAAATTGAATGTGTGACATATATTCAAAATTCGGTTTCACCTATTAAATTAATTTTGAAAAAAATAAAATAATTCAAGTGCATTTTCTATTGCTATAGAAAGCTTGCTTTTGAATTTCATGTTCATTCAATCATTTTTGCAATACTTATGGCACAAAACAACTTCCGCATTGAATGTGTGACAAAAAATAGTACAAGTGTTTCTTGCAATCACCTGTATAATACCTGAACCCCTATAGTTCCTTGACTATGTTTTCACCAAAAACGCTCCAAAATTGCCATTTCTAGTTCAATTACCAAATTTTAGAAAAAAAGGTTTTTGAACACATGTAACCACAGGATCTTGTAGTGCATTGGTTCAGAAAGATGTGGAAAAAAATTCAGAAAAATCTATCATGTGGATTGCAAGATATCAACATTTGAATTGACAAAAATCCTTTTTATGGCCTTGTAAAAAACAGGGCACTTGCTCTTCACAAGGCACATTTGTATGAAAAAATGTCTAAAATAATGGTGCTTCTTTGGATTCACTCTTCAAGGCAAGTTGGCTACATGCTCAAAAAAATTCAAATGATTTGGAATTGTACAACATATAGGAAAAAAATAGTAAGTAGAAAGAAGTAGAGAATGATTCAAAATACAAAATTGTTAAGAATTTAGTTATAGAATTAAAAAATGCCAATCCAATGGTTGTAATTCTGTAATAAACAATTAACATCCTATTTTTTTTATTTTTTTAAATATTTAAAATTGAGTTAAATAAAGGACTTCAAAGTTTATTTTAGCCCGTATTTTAGAGTAGAGAATCCATAACCGCAAACAAAAACTCCTCATAACTTTCATCTCACTGATCAAAATAGAATGATGTAAAGCTTTCTACGTATATAAATCAAGAAAACCAATTTCAAATTTTTGATTTTGAAAAAAGTGATTTTTTTTAGCTGCCTGGATTGCCCGTTTGAGGAAAAGAACTACATGTCATACAATGACTTTTTAACCATATAGTCAAAAGTTATGAAAATTGTTGGGCCTTAAAAAAAACCTTGTTCCCATGTGTGAAAGTTTCAAAGAAAAAAAAAAAGATTCCAATAGTAGTGAGCTGCCCAAAATTGCTATGTTGCCAAAAAACGTAACTTGGTCTTTTAGGGGTTAAGTGGTTATTGTAGACAAAGTCAAACCCTTTGATAATCATCCAAAGTTAAAGCGGGTGCCATAGCCAAAAATGGATGATACTAACTAATGGTTCTTTTAGTTTAGCTATAAGGTGGAGGTTAAGTGTTTAGAATTGGAAGCATTTGAGAATGGCATTTACAAATATACACTTAATCTTTGGTTTAGGAATGCACACAAGTTCTATCCTCCTTGTAAATATTTTATAAATAAAGATATGTACATTTTGCTAACCTCAAGCTTACTAAGACTATTGTGTCTTCTAAGTGATAATTATTTGGAGCTTTTGGACGTATTGATGATATAAGTTAACAACAAACTATTATTATATGTGACTAAATGAAAGTTCATTATAGAAGATTAGTAAATAGAGAAGCCTGAGTCTTCTGAAGTATATACATAATCAAATGTGTGAATATGAAAACCCAACTAACAATTACCTTTACAAGACTACAGAAGTGCAATTTTAATG
Organism: Pseudisothecium myosuroides; assembly: GCA_951799445.1. Lineage (NCBI taxonomy): Eukaryota > Viridiplantae > Streptophyta > Bryopsida > Hypnales > Lembophyllaceae > Pseudisothecium > Pseudisothecium myosuroides. The sequence goes on from OX637289.1 coordinate 21,461,810, forward strand.
ATATAATTTTTTTTGAAATTAAAATTAAAGTAGGATATGATAGCTACATTTTCTAGCTGAATTTAATAACACTTAAAAAATAAAGAACTATGAAAAAAATTCAATGTTTGACTTTTAAAATTTCCTTGAGGCTTCCAATGTCCTTTAATCCTTGAAGTTTTTAATCTGTATCTTGGCAAAAACACTATGTGTTTCTAGTTTTGTAGAACTAAATTTGAAAACAAGCATGTTTTTTGCAAATTCAACCATACAAATTTGAAATACACTACTCCACCTATATGTGGTAAAATTTTTGGCAACTCTGATTACACGGATTGAAAGATTATTGTGTTTGAAAATTGAATAAAAGTATTTTTTGGATATGCTTGGTGCTTGCTTGGACTAAAGATTGTGTGACATTTTTGCACTATCCATTAGATGAGATTTCAGGCCTTTAAACTAGGTCATAAGTTCCTGAATTGTTGGGAATGTGGGAACTGTGCCACATTAGATTGCTGATGTAGGAGAGAGAATGCTACATTAGATAATAATATTTAATTTTTTTTTAAATTTTTTTTTTTTTTTAAAAAGATTTAATATTCTAACATTATTGCTAGTTCACAACAAGGAGAATAGGCCTAAAACGGCCCTTCCTTTGCCTGCTCAAATCTCATCTAATGTAAGTTTGAAAATGCACAGAATTGTATTCTTCATATTGTTATATAATTGTATACAAAATTTGAGAGGAATTAGATGAGTGTAGCACACACATTCATTTTTTGCAAGATTATTGGAATCATGTCAAAAAACTCTATATATACTACGCAATTTCCATTAGAAATTGATTTTGTGAGCTTAAAACTCAACTACTTTATATTCTCAATGGTGAACATATAGACACATGTGCGGATGTGCCTCTCCAAATAAGACAAGTTTGTTTTTGAAAAAAAATTACAATTTTTGGATTTAATATATCTTTGAACTCTCTCACACCTAAATTGCTACGCAACCTGCATAACTTCCACATCTGGACAACAATCTGAATTTTTGAAAATTTCAGGTAACTCACTAATGTTTTCAAAGCTCTACATGAGCTTAACCTTTAACTCCCATAGGAGGTTGCACCACCATTGGCCTACATTTAGCGTATTCATCTCAAATGTGTAGGTAAATAGATGTATTTGTAAATATGTGCAATTAGACTACTACAGGCAATTAGGCATTGATGTAAGGAATAATTATTTTTTTTTTTAAAATTCAGAGATTCAATGAGGAATCTATGCCTACAAGAAGTAAGCCAAGAAGGCATTTATGATATGAACCATATCTTCTACGAACTTGTGCGATGAAATTTAAGTTGCCATGGGGTATCAAGGCATCAGGTTTTAAAGTGATAGTGACTGATTTAGGTGGTCCGTTAGTTTCATGACATTCATCGAATGACATTTAGTAGAATTGTGGATCTTGAGCATCACACAATCAAATACAAGTTCTAGTAGCGTCATAGGTAGGTTTTCCCACAACAAAGGATCCATTACTTCTAAATGCTTGCCACATTGAAAGCAAATCCTACCCTTCAGTATAGCTCGTTGCTTGGCCTTCACATCAGACTTAAAGTGGTATTGTAGCTAAATGGACAATTTGAAACTGGAATTAAGATATGCTTGAGCATTTTTCAACACCATCCAAAGCATTGACAACCAGCCTAGAGTAGTATGTATTTTATAGTTTGTTTGTGTTTGAAATTTTTGTTATTGGGCTTGTTCATCAAGAATATCAAAATCACTTGAAAGTTATCACAATCTTTATATGTAGAACTTGTATTGTAATGCTAAAACAATTAACTTTTTTATATGATTTTGATCAAGACTGTATGTGGCAGCCTTTAGCTAGATTAAAAGTGCAATTTCTTCACTGTTTTTTCAACCTTGAAGATGTTAACAAACAACTCAATTGTACACAATAAATGGTTCTTGTACATGGAATCATATTGAAAGATAAGTTTATGGATCCCGAGAGGGAAGATTGGAAGAATAAGTACGTAGGTTGGCATGCTAAAATTAGCTTGATGAATAAAAATGTAAGGAACCACTACTAGAGTAGTAATTGATGAAAAACAAGTAACATATGCGTGAATAACACAAAATGGAGTGTGCATTATCTTCCAACATCCCCTCTTGCACACGATTCCACCTAAAAAAATTGTGGCTAGTGTCGAAACATAAGGAAAGAGATGTCACAGATGGTTTTGCTTATTGATGAGACGGTGGATGCCTTTTGAAAGCTTATAGATAGGCTTTCCAAGATATGTCTTGGAATCCTTTGAATTTTCTAAATCTTGTCTAATTTTATTTGGAAAGATGTTTAGACATCTCAATGTTTGATGAGGTGGTGGTGTGATTCAATGCAGGTGTAGCTTGTGGTCTTGGTCCTACAATTGATCATCCTTTGTGTCCATAGGGTCAATGCACAGTTGTAAGAGTGGATGTCTTTTTGTTTGGTGATATTTACACAAGTTTGAGAGGCTGCTGTCGTTGAAACTTCCGAGGAGGAAGACAAAAGGCATAGTGCTATTGAAGCAAGGGATAGGTGGGAGACAAATTGAAATGAAAATTTTGCAGATCCATTCCCCTGGGCAATGGTAGGATAACAAAGGAGAAAAGAAGAATGTGAGAGACCTACATTTTCAACTTAAGAGATCTAGGAAGGGGCTTTGAATAGATGGGTGGTATATACTCGATTAGGTATAGAATAGATTTGGTGCTAAGATTGAATGAAGGCTACAATTAAATTTTGGTTTGTGATAGAGTGCTATAGAAAGGTTTGATGCCTGATCTAAATCTATTTAGAGCAAAGGCAAGGCATGCTAAGGTTTGATCGATCAAGAAATCAGCCTTTTTTTCTCCAGTTGGAATGTAATTTATCCTATTTGTATTTTCTTTGGCCTTTTCTCTAATGAAGTGGTGCTGCAAATCTATGTACTTGGTTTGGGATTGAAAGACATGATTGTTTATTAGATGGATGCAAGACTGATTATCGCTTGAGAGTTGTATGGCATTGTTGGAAGATTCTTACAATTCTTGCATAAACCTTTGAAGATTTGTAATGTCCTTAGCAACTTCTGTCAATACTCTGTATTTGGCCTAAGTCATAGAGAAAGGGATACTGTTGGTTGCAACTTATTGGTCCAAAAGATGCTGGTGTTACCATATTTGTGGAGAATACTAGATGTCAATCTTCTTGTGTCGAGGTCTGTCCCATTCTACGTCAGCAAACGTCTGTAAGTTGCCTTGATTTTTGGAAGAATAATGAAGTCCATAGTTTATTGTGCTACTGAGGTATTGGAGGATTTGCTTTGCTGCTTGGTAGTTTGCTTGTTTTGGACAAGTCATGAATTTGCTTACACAACTTATGGCGAGACAAATATCGGGACAAGTATTTGTGACGTATAGTAAACTTCCAACAAGTGATTTGTATTATTGAGGGTTGACCTTTGGAGTCCCAGCTTCTTTATAAAGTTGTAGCTTTGGGTCCATCAAGAGCTTAGCAGAATTGGAATGTGTGAGTTTAAACCATTGAAGTAGTTTAGTGATGTAAGTTTATTGATGAATAAATATATTTGTTGAATTATATTCAAATTCTATTCCAAGATATGTCTTTGCGATACCCATATTCTTCATCTCAAACTGGCATTGCAGTGCAGTTTTGATTTGTAAGATTTCAATTAGATTGTTTTTTGTGATCAATAAATCATTGAAGTAGATCCAAAAAATAGTTAGTTTGCCATTTTGATTTGAGTAATTCAAGTTTGAGTTTGCTTGATTGTGGATTAAGCCTTGCAATATTAGCCATTTGTTGAGCAATGAATACTAGGCTCTAATTGAATGTTTTAGCCCATAAAGCACTCATTTGACTTTACACACCTTTGTAGAGTCTCCAACACCAAAAAACTCTTCAAGGGAGTATTTCTATTATTATTGTCTCATGTAAATGCCTGTTTAAAAAAGTTGTAATGACGTCCATTTGAGTTAGTTTCCACCCATATTTAGCTACAAGAGCCAAGATAATTTTGATTGTGGACCATCGATTTGACTACTAATGCAAAAATATCCTTGTAATCAATCCTTGTTTTTTGCTAGAAACCTATGGCTACTATTCTAACCTTGTATAGTGTTGCTTTTTCTAATGGATCTTATTTTAGCTTATATATCCATTTTGCCATAATGGATTTCATACTTGGCTGCCTTTCCACGATCTCCTACATTTGATTTTTATTTATAGATTAGATTTCCTTTTCTATTGCGACTCTCCAATTATTATTCTAGTTGACATGCATTTGAATAATGCAATGTTCCTTTGAGAACTTCGTTCATGACTGTCCAATAATCACGAAGTCTAGTTGATGGAGTTCTAATGCGGCAACAATAGTGTATGTTCGACGATCGATCTGACAAAATATGATATGAGGTTTTTGGTTGACTCGAGTTTTCACTATTGGTGGATACTCTTTGGTCGAAATTATTAACATGAACTACAATTGGAGGTTCATTGTCTGTCAATTTAGGGATCTTAGGGATCGAAGAGAATCTATCTCTGGATCGATAATATTTAGATCAATGCGCTGCTGGGTGAATGCATGTACTATTTTGCGTCACACCTTGCTTTTTGATTAGTTTTTTGGCCATAACTTTTGCGTTCTGGCTCCAAATGACTCAAGATTTATAGATAAGGTACTCATGACTATTATACACCTTGCCTAATTTTTTTGTAATTTTCAAAAATAGTATACTATCCAAAAATAGCCCCCAATTACATATCACACTTGCCAATTTAGAGTTTTTTAGTACTATTTAGTACCCCCAAAAAACGAATTTCGAGTTGAAATTTGGAGGGCATAGTCTTCTAGTAGACTTGTAGGAAAGGAATTTTAAAAATAGTTAATTGTATGTGGTGTGGAAGTCTACAAAGTGCGCTTCTTTCTGCTTACATTTTGAAACATATAAAATATTATTTTGGAGTTTTTTGGGTGAATGACCATCTTCATAGAGTTATTACAAATGGCCAGTTTCTATTTTATGTATTTAATTTTTTTTCCTATTTTTAACTAATTTATACATCAAGGTTTCCATTTTCTTGAGATTTGGTACTTTTTTAGTTCTCTAGCTTAAAGAAATTTTCCTTGCATTTCCTTTGGTGGTTACCTTCATCTTAAAGGTGTATACGTTAGCCATATTTTTTTTGTTTTTTAAAAATTATTTTTCTAATTTTATAGTACTCCAAAAGAAAAATCATGAGTACTGTAAAAACGCAACAAAATCAGCAGGTGTTTCTTGCATTCACCTTGCTCATCAATTTTAGGTAGGCAATGGCTTGTACTAGTGGCTGTTGGTTGTCCTATCGAAAACGGATCGTCATAGACTTGTAGATTACATGTATTATATTGAAGACCTATACAGCTTTCATCAAATTCTATGTCATAGCTTAGTGTTATTTTCTTTGTCTGAGGTTCATACAAGCGATATACCTTGCTGGCATCACTGTATCCCAAGAAAATACACTTCAAGGTTTTGCTGCCCATTTTTTTTCTATTCCCCTTTCGAAGTTAGAACAAGACAATAAGGGAGAGATCCAAACACTTTGAGATGTGCGACTGACAATTTCTTATTAGAAAATTTCTCTTTTGGTGTCAGTCAATCGTTTGCCCAGGTTGGACTGGGATTCACCAAGTAATTTGCAATTGAGATGGCTTCACTCTATAAGTAAGCTGGGAGATTGCATACAATTGTGAGACTTTGAGTTCTTTTGATGATGGTTTGATTTCTATGCTCCGCTACTCCATTTTGTTGCAGGGTTAAAGCTTGTGATAGTTTTTGTATGATGCTGTGATCTTTATAGAAATTTTTGAATGCTGTAGATAAATATTCACCTTCTTTGTCTATACGGAGTGTAGAGACGCAACATCCTGTCTCAATTTTGACTCGGGCTTTAAACAATTTAAAAAAATTGAAAGTTTGATCCTTACTTTGAAGAGAATAAGTCTAGTTTTTTCTAGAAAAATCGTTAGTGAAAATTAAAATATATCATGAACTTGCAAGAGTTTTGAACGGCATAGCTTCCATTAGGTCCAAATGTATTGTCTCAAGAGGTCATGATGATTTGGTCACTGAGGCATTGGGAAAGCTTCTTCTACACTGTCGGCTAGCTAAACATTTCTCGCAAGTAGTTTGAACAAGTTCAATATGAAACAACTCGGATACTCTATTTTGTTGTAAAAGAAGATAAAGGTAGTGATAGCTTAAATGTCCGTAGCGCCTATGCCATAAATTGGCATTTTTATTTCAGACTAGAGCAGTAACCAAAGAATTGATAACATTTGCTTCAAAAGCTTGACCAAAACAATAAATGTTGTTTGATGCATCTCGATACCCTATTGCGATAATGTTGTAATAATTGTTTTTGTTGAAAATACAACAAATAGATTAAAAAAATACAACAATATGTCCACTATTAGTAATAGAACCAATTGATATCACATTTTTTTTATGCTCAGTACATATTGAAAGTTGGTCAACTTTATTTGTCCAACAGAAGTGTTTACAATAGAAATTCTACTGCCTTGTATAGCGTGAGGTTTTCCACCTCCGGTCCTAACATCTTGGATTGACACATTGGATGCATTGGATTCAAACTGATTTATGTTATGAAAATTGGCAACTATATGTTTCATAGCATTGTTGTCCATATACCAAGGATTATAATTTTTCCAATAATCAGCAAGTGTTGCATCAAAGATCTCTGCCGAGTTTACATAAGAGGGACCTTGACTAGATGGAAAGAAATTTTCTTGTCTAGGTTGTTTGCAATCTCTAGCTATGTGGCCAAGCTTACTACAATTGTGTAGATTTGTGGTGGTCTTGGAGCAGGGAAGAAACCCCGACCATAGAAACCTCTTCTACATCCTCGATATGGTCCTCGTCCCCTTTAGTTTGCCTTGTTGCTAGTTTTGGCTGTTTCAAATAGATGTCTTATGTTCAAACGATGATATTAGGGCCTCTTCATCGCCCAGTTGAATGGCTCGATGCCTCCCTTCTGTATACTTCAGTGGATAGGCTGGATGCCACCTAATCAAATGTCATAGCAATATTTAGGTGAGTCAATGTCTGTATTGTGCTTTCATAGCTTTATGGTACTAGGCCGTTGAATACAATCTTAGTCAATGTCTTATCAAGAATAGCTTCTCCCATCGATTCTTGAGCTCCCATGCTTTCTTCATTTAATCTTCCAAGGATCTTCCTTCTGATAACTTCAAAGACTGTAGTTGACTCATAAGAGTTAGTATTTGCAATTGATCTTCCGCTTGGTAGGCAGTCTTAAATGCATCCCATGCAAGTGCTGGATTTGAGTGAACAACAACAATATCAATAATATCATCACTGATTGACAAAATCATTGCAGATAATGCTCTGGCTTTCATAGATTCTAACTAGGCAACTATAACTTGTCTTCCACCAATATTGATAGGAAAGGCTTTGCGCTCAATCCTCCATTCCATAATGAGCCACCAGTTCTTTGATCTAAGAATCACTCTCATATTCAAACTCCACACATAGAAATTCTCAAGTCCGGTGAGCTTATTAGCATCACCAACAAATATGTTTATGTTGTCACCCATCTTGATCTACTCTCTCTTCTCTCGCTATCTATTTCTCTTATTGCTAATTGTTAATAGCAATCTCTTGGCTGACTGAACAACTCCAACACAAAAGTTTGTAAAATATCTATCTATTTGAGATCTAATTGATCAGTTCTACAACCTACTCTAATACCATGTTAACAAATAACTCAATTGTACACAATAAATGGTTCTTGCCCAAGAAATCGTATCAACAGAAAAGTTTACAAGTGCCAAGAGGGAAGAATAAGTACATAGTTTGGCATGCTAAAATTACACTGATGAATGAGAATATAAGGAACGACTAACAAAGAAGTAACTGATGAAAATCAAGTGAAGTATGCATGAACGACACGAACTGGAGTGTGCGTTATCTTCCAACAAAAGAAATTCACATTCATGAAGTCTTATAAGGATCTTTTTATAGCTGGGATGAGCCTCTAGAACTTCCTTCCAACAATTTTGAAAATGGAACACCACAAAAAAAGGTCAACTCCCACATTATCGAGAAACGTTTACCCATTCACCTCACCTCAATTATAGGTTTAACTTCAACTTACCGACAATGAGTTTCCTGATGAGACTGTCTGTATCTCCAAACGAGCATGATTATGCACCACGACATTTATGATTTGTGTTAACCAAGAACTAGCCAGGACTATCTTTTAGCTCTTGTAGGTCATACTAATCAAGGTGTTTCTAAAGCGATCAAATTTAAAAAGAACAGACGCAAGAAGCTGAAGCTGTCACTACCAATAAGTGTTCAAAAGAGAATGGAAGATAATGTTCATACCTACAAAGCCGAATGGTGCACATTAGATTACACCAAGGAGGAACATCGGGCATTGGCCATAAAGTCAAGACTTGTAGCTCAAAAGTTTGGTAATGTAGAACGGCAAGCTTTAATTGATGCGGAGGCAACTGGGTAACCTGTACTATAGCATTACATCAACCTACTTTGGTCTGATACGACAGTTGTGATCACTCATCGCTTATGTGAAGTACCATACTAGTATCCAAGAACCTTGATTCAAAACCCCCCGTCCAAACCCCATCCAAAACTTTATATTTTTTACAAGTTTTTGGCCATTGGAATATGCCTAAATATTTTGCCATGCTAAATCAGCCTCCTCAGGGAACACAAGCAAAAAATATGGACTTGAAAAGAAGCTTCCTATACCTTGAAATATTGATATGCAGACAAACTGCCCTTAGAATATGGCCCAAGTGGCGCCAATATTCTCAAGCCCAACTTCTATTAGGGATTAAAGGATGGAGCTTCCTATGACCAAGGTAGTCATCAAGTTGCTCCGATTATTGAACCAATAGGTGCATTCTTTGTTTCTATAGTGAATGATGAAGTCATCCATTGACTACTTTTTGGCCTCAACATCCTTCAAGGTATATTGACATTAGGAGAAGAATAGGGCCTTCAAAAGGCCTCCACTTCTTCACCAATTGTGAATACAATTATTAGATTAACCAAAAAGAAAATTAAAAAAAAAATTGAATCTTTTCCATTTGCAGTCCGATGTGGACAATGGTTGATGCAATAATTTTAAAAATATATTTTTTAATCTAGCTGGTAGTATTCATCAATTTCTCAGAGGAAAGAGGCCTTCCAAAGGCTCTATTCTTCTCCTAATGAGAACCTTAGGGTTTAAGGACCTTGGGTAGGCTAAATTTCCAAAATCATAGAGATTATTGTGAAATGCAAATTAGAATAATAATTTAATGATGACTTTCAAACAAAAGTTGTAAAATATAATCCATAAAACATAGCTATAAGGTTAGAACTATTGTTGGGCTAGCCAATAATTTTCAATAAAATCTAAAATCTAAAATAAAAACTTCCTTCTAAAATTGATTATAGATTGAATGTTTGTAATTTTCACAAGATTTTTTCCTTAAAGTTCAAAATATTAAGCTCTAAGTATGGTGATTTTTAAAGATTTTTATTCTCTTGTTTATTGAAGTTGTTTTTGAAGAGTCCTTTTTTAAACTAAAAGGATTAGTTTTAGAGGTTAAACATACTTACATTGACTCTCAAAGTGTTTCGTACAATTACAAATATTGTCATAACTAATTGAAAGTTAGATTTTTTTCAATAAATTTTGAACAAATTAAGGTACAAGTAAAACACTTGTATAAAATTATTTTTCAAAATTTTAAAATAAAATTTAGACATTTTTAATATTTACAAATTTATTGGTGAGAAAGGATTTTTAACACAAGTTCAAAAACTTCAAGATTCTTTAGTAAGGATTAAGATTATTTTCATTAATATTTTCTACACTATTCAATTATGCCACATTATAATTTCCAAAAATTTCATTAGATGCCATATTTAATTATATTTTGAATTGTTTTTACAAATCTAAACCTAGCGTAGGGTAATTGAAATAAAAACCAAAATATTTATATTTTCTAAAAATATACTCAAAAGATCTCCAAAAGTTTGTGGAAAATTCAAAAAGTGTATAAAATTTTTATATATTATTTATTAATATTTGTTTGGAGACTTTTTGGATAAATTATAAAAAAACATAACTATTTGGGGTTATATTTCATTCAATAATTAGTGTATCCTATATCATTTCCACAAACAAAAGAAAAGAAAAAATAATTTTCTAATTTTCTAATTCATTAAAACTTTCAAACTCTAGCTTTCACATTGTAGTGTAATAGGTTAACCTATTAGAAATTTGCGTTTCCCTCAACAAAATCTACATGGCGTGTTTGTTGAGGCAAACGTAAAATCTGAGTTGAAAAACACAAAGAAATGTAGATTTTGTTGAGGGAAACGCAAATTTCTTCTAGTGGTTGTGTTCTTGGTATGAATAGAAGGTTTTATGCATAAAAGAGTGCAAGGGCTTTGTTTGATTGCATTTGGACATGCGAGGTGAAAGTTATGGTTCTTGTAAAATAAAAGGTAATATAATCCAATTTTTTAATTTAAAAAATCCATAATTTTCACAACATAGGTCCAAATGCCAAAAAATGGAAAAGCTTTTTGCACAAAGGACTGCAAGGACTTTGTTTGATTGCATTTGCATAACATTGTTAATGGCCTAACTTCCTTCCCCCCAGCTGGAAGGACAATGCACCCCTAGATACCTAGGGGGGGAATTTAGTTTAACTTTGGCAAAGGGCATTGGTTCATCAGTTACTTTCTAGGCTAGGCTTCACTTGGCTGGGGGACGGGTTTGATGAGCTGGCCCTTCCCCCCAATAGCAAGTGCTTTAAATATGTAATGTGGCCATGCGATGAGAAAGTTATGATTTTTCTAGAATAAAATATAATTCAATTCAATTTTTGATTGATAAAAGCTTTGAAATTCAATAACTTTTACACCATAGGTCCAAAAACCACAAAACAAAGAGCTTCCTAATGGTAGCAAAAAAGCTGCCGAAAGTCTGAAGGTTTCTTAGATCTCAACGTCTCAAACAAAACAAAACAAACAAACAACCTAATTTAAGGTAATGAATAATTGATTCAATAAAATTTAAAGAATCATAAATTTTTAATATAAAATTCCAAAACAAATTCTTCTTCCCCTTATTTAAAGAATTGTGAAGATTTTGTACTTGTCTTAAAAGTTTTTTTCACCAATGAATTTGAGTCACTTATAAGAAATGTCTCAATTTAATTATAATTTGTAAAACCATTTTATACACTATAATATGAATAAGCATTTTATACAAATGTGTTACTTGTACCTCAATGTCCAAAATTTGTTGACAAGAATCTTAATTCTCACGTAGTTATGGCAATATTTGTAATTCCATGTTTGTAATTCCCTGTCTGAAATTTGTTTGTAATATTCATCCGATGTTTGAAATCTGAACATCTGGTCCTCTGTGGTTTAAGCATTAAGCAATTTCTGGTTATGAAGTTTGATCGAAGGAAATCTTCGGTTATTCTTGAACTGTTTGGTCACTAGCTTCATTTCTTTGTGAATAAAAACGAGCTGTCAATAAACAGTTTCGAGATTCTCTAGAGACTAATGGTGAAGACAATGAACCTGGAAGGTCAAAAACAGGACCACAGGTATTGTACTGCGAAGCTCTTCAGAAGCCATTTATGATTTTGCAAAGGACGAACTAATGTCAACTAGAAATGATTACAATTTCACTGAAAAAAAGCGGATAACCTGGAAGTATCCTTGAAGTATATCAAAAGTGGATAACCTGCAAGAGTACGAAAAAAGAGCGCCTGAAATCATCTCTTATTCAGGGACAGGACATACTTGTGTATGCTGTCCAATCGAGAGACCAACAGCATAATAACCTTACATGCACAATATTCCCTTAATAACCACCTACATTTACATTACCACGACGTCAAATTCCCTGCACCATGAGTGGCAGACTGAGCGTGACCATCTGACATAACACGTGGTCACAATCCAACCAGTGGAACCGTATAATATCCAAGCTTTTTCCTGCTTGTATGCTCTTTTCAGCGAGATAAGATGCCAGTTGAATACAGCAGTGTCGACATTGAAAGCTGTAAACATCGCGAGAAACAATCGCATTTTCTCCGAGCAAAGATCAGAACGCCCTCATGTTTGCTTCAGGTCCTCCCAAACATAAAGCCATCGAGAAGCTTCAGCTCGACTATGAAGTCAAGATCATGACATTGTTAACATGCACTTCCTGGCCCACTCTACGTAATTATCCAAAAGCAATGGCCATGCTTGACTCTCATCGTAGTTGCTGAGGTCGGGCTTGATCTGCAAACATAGAGAGGCAGGCAGATCAGAAAGAGTAAGACCGAGACGGAGTTAAACAACGAGCAATTTTGAATAAAAGAATGACCTAAAAATCTGCAAATCCATACCTCATCACAGAATCGAAGGAAAGCAGACCACTGGTCTAAATTCATGGCTTTGTACTCAGATTGTTCCTGCATGTTTGCGTTGCAAATATGAGTTTGGGGCATGACGAACAGGAAAAGCCTTGGACCAGTTAATCATGAAATTTCATTAGTTGAGTTCCATAAGGATTATCCATAACTGGACATCAAGATACCAGTAATCATACAAGCCTAAGTCAGATTCAAACAAACAGAGAACAGACCTGTAAAAACTGAAGGAAAGATCCAACATGTGACCGAGAACCCAGCACCAACTCCAACATCTGACACGCTGTATCCAAATCCAATGTTTTCTGACGAGGCTCTGGCAAGAGATCAAACAGAGCAAGTAAGAAGACAACAAAAGATATATGAAAATATGCTAATGTATACTACAGAAAACTTTTCAATATTGAATAATAATTTCAAATCATCTTATTACTCTATTTCAAAGGCCTAAAAGTACAACTATTCCAGGTTATTTGCTACAAATCAATGCAAATGAGCACCCAATAAATGTGTTCAGCAATTGACCAAAGACAGTTCAGTCCACGCAATGGAAAAAAGCTATAAGCATTGCATATACAAATGAAGATACCTGTTAGACAGTACTTGAATGAGAATGTATAAAAGTCTTTAAAATGATACGGACTCCCAACCTGCAAATTGCCGGACAGGCAAGGAAGAAACAACAACTCTTAGCATGAAGAACTAAGCATTCTTAGGCGAACGAGACATGCAGAAACCAATTACATGCATGCGATCACTTTAAGTTGGCGCTTTAAGTTGGCGCACCTCTTGTTGCAACGCAGGAAGTGCCTTCTTCAGCTTATCAAGACTATCCACTCGCATAGCCCTCAATCCTTTCCTCCATTCCTCCTGCGCAGCATACATGTAATCATACAATCAGAGGTTCGCAACCAACTTTCACTTCAGCAACCATTTACAATGAAAATTTCCACCATTCGTTGCCCCTTAGACGGGCAAACATAGCGCGCACATGCATGCTGCTTGGAATGTTACACAATAAGCAGCGATATAACCGAAGTTACTCACCAGAGAAAAATATCCCTGTCGAGCTGCCTGCAACTTCCTGCAACCTCAATACGACACATTAGCGAAGTCGCCTAACTTGCTGTAACAAATAATTAAAACTAAGGCGATCCCCTCGTTCTAATCTTCCAAGTAAAGATCATGGTAACTATCGGAGAGCATACCATGCAAGAAGCAGAACTTTTATGTCTGTAGGAGAAACCGCAAGGTCTTCACACAATGCTTCAATGCCTTCGGGCCTGCAAAACCCTCATAGCAAAACCTAGTTCATTAACTTAATTCAGCGGCACCCTCCAATCTCGTAGACACATGAATGCAGCAATTCCAAAAGTACTACCAAATAGCGCGCCCAAACTGGAATGACACCCGAATTGGGCGAAAACCAGATATGACGTAGATGTAAACAGAGCGTGATGATTGGATTAAATTCCCACTCACCCTATACAATTGTCGTCCGCCTTATCAGCATATTGATTGAAAAAACCATCGATTTTCTCGAGCTCCTTTGCGGCAGCTTTGTTACCTGTTCGTGCCAACAATGCAAATATCACTCACTCTCCACACCAATTGTACGTCCGCAGATCAAACCACGTGTCACCATTCTTTCAATGGCGCTCAACGACGATGCAGAGAATATGGATTACAAACTACGGCGGAACTCCCTAAGCGGAATGCCAATGGGCAAAAATTCTCAGTGCATTTGGAGAATTATAAACCAAAGGTGAATTACAAGTCGAAGAAAACGAAATTGCTTCCTAAAGTGAACATAAACTTAATTGAACGACGGCAGCTTCCTCATGTAACCAAATAATTGACACATAAAGACCAGATCCAATGACCAACGGAGTAATAACAATTAGAATGTCTGAAGCTCATCGAGCCCTAGAAAAGACTCCTACAGACCAGTATTAAGCCATTTAGTAGCGCGAAGTACACTTCTCCTGATCATCTCTGAGGCCTAACCACACGAGAGAGGCCAGATTTAACAGAGAATGAGAATACTCTTAGATGCAAGTGATCAAGGACTGCGAAGCGGACGGAGCAGCAAACATTCAAGTGCTCTCACATCTAATTAACGGCGTGCACGAACATACAAGACAGCACTTCAATTATCCACTAACCGAATGTCACAAAATTCGCTTTTCTGCAGCTTCACATGAAATTGACCAGCAACCACGTAGAAACGCAAATCAGGCTACAAAATACCAAGAGCACCGGCACCATTCACTCCCGAACCTAAAATCCGGCTCTTAAATCTCTCCCAACCGCACCACCACATCCCGCATCCAATAATTAGGTCTTCCAAGACGAGCACAATCAAACGCGCGCAACTACTCCAACCACGACAAAACATAGCATCCACAACAGAAAGCATCACTCAAACAGCAGCAGCAACATCATCGAAGCCGGAGATAACGAGAAGCCTCCCTTACACACATACGATCCTGAACTCGAAAGTAGCAAAATCATCAAACATCCAAGTGCTCTCACATCTAATTACCGGTGTCCAAAACCATCTTAACAAGAATGAGACAGCAGCACGTCAATTATCCACGAACAGCACGCCACAGAATTCACTCCTACACCGCTTCACATCAGATTAACCAGCAAGAACGCAAATCAGGCTACACGACACCAAGAGCGCATCGCCATTCACACTCCAAAAACTCTTAAAACTCTTAACCCGCACCGTCACACACGGCCTCCCCTAATTAGGTCTTCTAAACCGATCACCGTCTCTCGCTCGCACGCAACGAATTAACCAAAAACAAGAAGCATCATCCCAAACCAAAAAAGGTGCGCTCTAATCACCAGCAGCAACAGCGGGGCCGGTGGCGGGCTGGAGGAGCACCCCGGTTCTTCTTGTCGACGACCTCCGCATCATCCCCCGCTGGAATCACGACTCGGACAAGCGTGCAAACCCTGGCTACAAACGAAACGCAAGCGGAGGCGACAGAACCAAGAAAAGGAAACAGCAATCCCTTCCGACCGAGAGGAGATTCAGCGCACAGGCGGAGGTGAATCGGCCGGAAGCGTGCACGGGGAATCAATGGACAGCAAGGGAAGAGAGCGAGAGTCTTTCTTATTCTGAAAGACCGGGGCAGCTGCAGCGCCGGCTGTGGCTATGGTGGAATGTTGCGGCTATGGCGGAACAACAACGCAAGGCTGCTTTCGTCAACACTCAGAGCCTGGGCTCCACAACTACAGAAGTCTGCTCCTTGTAGGCTCGCCCTAATGCGTGATTAGTTAGTGATGGTTAGTGAGTAGTGAGAGAATTAGTGATGATTAGTGATTTTTTATTTTTTTTGCCTTGGGGGCAGTGAAAGGAGCAATTGGACTTGCAGAGGCTGCTAAGTTAGGGTGGCGACTGCCAGACTTCCTAAACTGAAACTGACTCTGGACTTGGTATAAATTGACGGTTGAGTCTTGAATGAAAAAACCCTTAATAGAGAGCTCCAATGCAATTGCAACCCACCACGCCAACGGCATAATGATGGGGCAACTAAAAAAACACGTCCCAATGCAACCGGCATTGGTTTCTTTTTATCCTTGGCCCCGCCATTTTCCATCCCCAACCGGCAAAATATGAAGAGCTTGCAAGTTGGTTCACAATAGGAAAAGTTATAATTGTCATATCTTTTCAAGCTTTGTTATGTGCCAATAAAGTGGGATTGACTTTTTTTCGTATGAAAGGTTTTCTTTAATGTAGAATCTTTTCTCTCCTTCTTTTATAATTTTTTTTCTAATTAAAAAACCCTTGCTTCTTGGTTTATTATTTCACCTTACGGCACTACTATGGCCCAACCCGGTGCTAGCTACAACAATAGACATACTCCTACTCTTGCCAACTTCTCATCCCTTTCTCCGTCTTTGTATTAGAGATGCTCTAAGCATTTGGATCCTTTTTTGAATTGTTGCATATTTTTTCTTACATATATATTAATTACCTCAATTTCATCAAATTCATCATACAATTAGTGTTTTTTTTAACCCCTAAAGGCCCAAGGCCTTTTTTTGCCAAAAAACACTCAAAATTGTCATTTCTATAGCAAAGAGTAAAACAAATTGAAAAATGTTTTTTTTGCACATCTAACCATAGGGTCTTACACCTAGCTAGTATGAGAATGTATGGAAAAAATTTCAGAATTTTTGATCGCACAGATTGCAAGATATCTACATTTAAAGTGAAAAAAACAAGTTTTTCAGTACATTCATGGACTAGATTTTTTGACTTTGAACATTTTTAACTTAAAATTTTTGCACTATAGAGTTTTGAGCTTTAAATCTTCATAGTGGAGAATTGAGTTGAGAATCTAGGGGAAAAAAAAATTTAACTCAATTTTCATTCTTAAGAAAATTGTTAAGTGGAAGTAGGTATGAGATAGAAGGAAAATCTAAAATATTAATATCTTTTAGATGGAATTAAAATGCACTAATCCCAATGGAGAGATTGCTTTAGCAAGTAAGCTAAACCATGCAAAAACAAATGTTGAAAAATTGCAAAAAATGCATTCAAAAATGAATCTTGCAAGTTATTTTTTCAAGAAGATGCTCTAACTGTTCTAAAAACAAGAATGTCCATAACCTTCTCATAACAAATCCAAATGAAATGAATCAAACCTTTTTAGACAGACAAAAATATAATCTATGAGAAAAAAAATTCAAAAAAAAAAATTCAAAAAAAAAATTCAAATTTTTGCAAATTTTTTCTGCTGCACCCCGTCCCTTGTTTTGAGCTTATTTGGTCATAACTTTTGTTCCCAGGCACCGATGGTGAAAAAAATTATATTCCCACAAAGCTTATCAATTTTTCTACCTTCAAAAAAAATTTCAAAAAATTACGACAAAAATTCAGCCCGTAGGTACCTGCCTAAAATCCCATTTGTCCCTCAAAGGGACAACAGTCCTTTAGGGGTTAAATAGTCAAGCATTAGTTTGAGACGAATGAGAAGTTGTATGGTCATAAAAGCCTTCAAATCTCTTTGTTCATCATCCAAAATTTGAATTTCAAAGTGCTAAGGGGTTAAGGTAGCTGCACTCAATAAAGATCCATTTGCAAAATTGTCCATCTGGATTCTTGACTAAAATGTAAGTTCTTCGAACATGAGACTATAGGATAGATTTCACGTATATTTATTTTTAGTGCTTTGAAAATTCAAAATTTTTCATATAATATCTGAAATATATACAAAAGATCCAAAAAAATTTGATGTCCTAGTCAATAGAAACTATGCTCAAATGTTTATATAGAAGATTTGAGGTGCAATTTCCTTTAGACTAAATAATTGAATAAGATTCAAAATCTTTAATTGGTTGTTAGTAATTGTATGGAGACTTAATCTAATTGGCACATACTTCAATCAGCTAGCAAAATGTCGCATTCTATATGAAACAATATGATAGTTGGTAAGTACTTCAAAAAGCTAGCTAAATGTAGCATGCCACATGAGACAATATGATAGTTGGTACGTAATACAGTTTTGGCTTCATTGTTATGTGGCTCCAATCACCTTGCTTCAAACATTCTTGTGCACCTCTCCAAGAAAGGCCCCTAAAATAAAATAAAAACTTCAAAATAAAGATCATTTTTGAAATTGTGTTTCATATTTGATGGTTTTCAAATTTTAGAAATCTACATAGAGGCAAAAAACTAAATTTTGTTAAAGCAAAGAACGCTCTTATAGCATAGAATGAAGATATTATTACCTTTGAAAATAAGAAATACTTTACTTTTTAGAACTTTTTGGACAAGTTTTGAATTCAATGATACAATTTGACAAATTTTGTCCTTTTAACTTTACATTTTGAAAGTGGTCTCTAATAATTTTTACTTCATGGTGTATGAAGAGTTTTTTTTAATACAAAGAATTGCACAATGTTCAATGTTATTACTGACTATAGCAAGATGTTGGTACTTTATAAGTTTTGTAAATTTATAGATACCAATGGCTTGTTTTTTTTTGTGTATATAAGTTCTATTTTTGCTTGCGTTTTTAGTTATGAATATCCAAATCTAGTAAATTTGTGGGGTTTTTTGGGGGATTTTGCCTCCAAAAGATTCATGAAATGCAATGCAAAGCAGATCACTAACATTGGGTACAATGACTAACATTGGGTACATTAAGGACTATCCAAAAATTTTACATAAAAAGATCATGTCATATGAGTGATATGACAACACTATAGCTAGGTGGTAGCTTAGGTGGTAGCGTCATAGTGGCATTTGGTCACATGATTCGATACCGTGACCATTGAAAAAATTCCGAGCTATATTAACAAAGCAAAAGCCTCACCTTCTAGATGCATTGTAATGACAAACCTCAGGTGTTGGGCTCCTTCCTCCGAGTTTGCTTTGTAATTTGTAATACCCTCTTTGGGAAAGGCTTCCTGCTATAAGGTATGTATAGAAGTCAAGTATGGAAAGGGATGTTCACACTATAAAAAACCGCATTTTACATGACATTAGCATAATTTTAGGAGACGGATTTTAGTGGACATCCACTAAAATCCATTTCCTAAAATTATGCTAATGTCACCTAAAACACGGGTTTTTTATAGTGTCAATTCCTAGAAAACAAATTGAATGATTGCGTAGTAGATACAATACAAAATGAATAAATTGAAAGCAATATGTTAACCCCTAAAGGACCATAAGGCCCCCACATGGCTTCTACAACTACATTTGTAAAAAATTTGATATGTAAGCAACAAAGAGACCCTAGATGATTTTCTTTGCTGAATCTGTCAGTGCAATCTGATTGAGAAATGATTAAGTGTGTAATTTTTGGTGAATTTTTTGAGAATGGAAAAGGCATTGTCAGTCATTACTTCACATTCTCATATCTTTTCTTCTACAACTCAAAATGATTTGAAAAAAATTACACATCAATATTATGATGATATGCACATGTGGAAAAAAATCAGAATTTTTGGAGCACTTTGAGCATTCCAATTTCAGCATTTTGATTTCAGCATACATACAAAGTATCCCCTAACCAAACATCTTTCATCAATCTTGTCAACGGTGGCATTTTCTCAAAAATTGTGCGATTTTGTTGATCTTTGTTTTATAGGAAAGCTAAATAAGTCTTGTTTCATTTCAACGGTGGCAATCATCAAAATTATTCCACATAACTGAGGAATTATGCTTGCTACAAGAGCTAGTCAAGAAAACAAGGACTATGCTCAAACACCCCCGGTCCTTTAGGAGTTAACCGTCACATGGATATATCCAACAATGGAACACAACTTTCCAATGGTTGCTTATATGAAGTAAATAAGTTGAAAGCAACAAAGAACATAATAGGTGGGCGTACCCGACTATAGAACATCTCTTCAATGAATGCTTTAACTTGTGTACTAAATAGGTTTATATTATCAAATAACATACAACAAAGATATTGGTTAACTCCTAAAGTTCTTTGACTATGTTTCACCAAAAAAAACTCAAAATGGGCCATTTTGATGGCAAAGGCCCTCCAAAAATGACAAATGAAATTTTGTTGCATCTAACCGTAAAATCTAGTGGTAGACTACTTCATTATGTTGTAGTAAAAAAATGGAAGGTTTTAACCGCACAAATTGTGAGATTATAGTGTTTGAAGTTGGAAAAAATGTTTTTTGGGGGCAATTAAATTATGGGCAGCTTTCATTCGGGGAGGCTTTTGCACAAGTTAATTTCACTTTTTTGCTTGAAATTTTTTCTTGCTTTTTGTGATAAAGTTGGCCACATATTCAAAAAAATTCATAACATTTCAAATTGGGAACATGTACCTAAAAATTCCAATAGGGAACTAGCTTCAAGAAAAGTCTCATGCAAAGCCATTTTTTCAACAATTTATGGCTTGCATATATAGTGAATGTGAATTTTTTTCAAAACGTGAATGGTGGAGTTTTAGGTTTCAACTAGCTCTAGAAGAGAAAAAAATAAAAATAAAAGTAGCCAAAATATCAAACTTTGGCAAGCTTGATCAATCTGTGTCTAAGCTAGAGTAAAGGGTAGTTGAGCATATTAGGTCTAGAAAGGGAGGAGGCTAGGTCAGGGTTAGCAAAGCCCGACTCATCACAAATCACTGACATTGGATCACATTCGTTTTAAAGATGTTCCCCTTTTTCTTGATTTTGAAGATGTTCCTTGCTCCATGAATTGTAATTTTAGAATATTCAGCATTAAATTTCAATGATATCATAATATAGGGCAAGAATCTCGCATAGCTTGTTAAGCCACATACATTGTGTGTTCTAAGATGAGAAGAGAAGATCTTTATAAAACTAGGGTAGTAGTAGGTAAAACAATCCATGTGGGATACATAAATTAGAAATACTAGGAGATCAACCGCTCATAGTTAAGTGAAAAGTAAGAATTGTGGTCAAATTAGAATTTTAGGCTTCATTTTGGCATAATAGAATAAGTTTTTTCAAAAAAATTGAACCAAGAAAAGTTAGAAAATCAAGCTAACTTTCATCTCTAAAAACCCGTTTGAGATTTTGAGTCTCCAATAAAAGTTAAGGACATATTTTAGAGAGAGGTTGGAAGGAATATTTTCATTGAAATTTTCAAATATCCTCTATGAATTTTGTCCATAACTTTATTTAGGAGGCTCAAAATCACAAAGGGAGTTTTGGAAATGAAATTTAACTTGATTTTCTAATTTTTTTTTAGTTCAAAGTTTTTTGGAATAAGTTATTCTACTATGCCAAAATGAGGCCTAAAATTCTACTTTGAACATAATTCCTATGTTTTGACAATGAGTGATCAAGCTTTCATCTTCAGTCACATACCCTTTGAGGATTTATAACAAATAATGGATTTGATTATAAAAACAACCTCTCCACCCTTCATTCCAATGAATGTCAAAGAAACAATTGTTTCATTTTATCATCAATTTTTTTTGGATGGTAGTTTGTCAAATGATAAATTGGTAATTGATTCAATGGAATCTTTGGGCATTTTTCTTTTTTTTCAAATGTGGCAATTTGAGGTATCCTCCCTGTTAGGTATATCCAACCCGTTGTGGCGAAAGGAAGCCATAGAGCAATTGCCTCTCTGCCACCACGTCCTTGTACATTGTGTCAAATTTATTAGTCTTGAAAAATGTTAGAGGAGTATTCTAGTTTAAACCTAGGGTGAGAAGTTGCCCAAAACCCTGCCCAAGCTCTTCTAGGCATTACAATGCAAATTTCACTCTAGTGTAAATTACCTTGCCCATGCTACCCTTCGTCTATGAAAAACGACATTTTTCCCTAATGGGCACATCTAATTGTAAAACAATTTGGTAGAGCGGCAAGGTATATCTTGTCCTCACATCCAAAAAAAATTAAAAAATATATTGAATTTTTCCGTTCTAGTGAGTTGCCCAAAATTTCTACATTGCCAAAAAATGCAGTTTGGTCACACTTTAGAGGTTAAGTAACACTAACTTTTGTGTAGAGTTCCATGATCAATATATAGAAACTCAGCCATCCCTCCTTGAATGTCTAGCTTTGATAGTGTCAATCGGTGTCAGCACATCGATCTTTGAAGCTACTGTTTAGAAGAGTTGGATTGTAGTATAGTGGAGTACAATAATCTTACAACTGGCCTATATGAGCCATTCAATTTTTTTTGTATAATGTGGAGTTAATTTGGTATATTTTAATAAGCATAATTATTCTATCCCTGTACGACAAAAAAATTAAGGAAGAATGAAGCACACGGCATTTATCCTTTGATCCCAAATTGTATCACTAAGGGAGCCAATCCACTTTTGATCTCGGGGGGGGGGGCACTTCCTTATGAAATTTGTATAAACTTGTAATAACGCCTTATTTAATAGGGAGCTATTTACCTTGTAAAAAAGATTATAAGGCATGGTATTTTTGGAAATGAAGGTAAATTTTGGTGTTTTAGGGCACCCTATTGGTAATTATAATTTTGAATGGGGTGCATTATAAGGTACCCTATATTATTTACACCCCATTTTTTTCCACACCTCATTTTTTTTTCTCACACCCCATTTTTTTTGTCACACCCCATTTTTTTCCCAAACCCCATTTTTTTCTTCACACCCCATTTTTTCCACACACCCTATTTTTTTTCTCACACCCCATTATTTTGTATAGCCCATGTTTTTTTCACCCCATTTTTTTCTTTATTCCTTGTTTCTTTCCATATATTCTATCTTTTTCATAGAGCCTATGTATGTGAAACTGTACAAAAAATGTACAATTCTACAGGGATGGTCCATAAAACCCACAGGTAGAGAAATGTACAGGGCTTCTAACTCATGCTACATTGGATACTGAACTTTGGATACTATGCAAGTATGCATAGAATATGTACCCCATAATGAAGTGCAAATTCTTGCAGTTGAAATATTGTCCACAAAAAAAACCCAGATTTTGTTATTCCCATTCATAATTTCATATTCTATGCACCCCTTTCCTTTTTGTAATATCCCTTTTTGTATATGCTATTTTATACGTATTGTTCACATAATTCTATGGTATTATACCCAACCTATATTATATATAATCATGTTTCACTTTTTTGAAGCACCCTATAATACATGTAATTTTTTTACAAATTTTACTTTGAATGAATATATTAGACCTATATTATATCGCATGTAGTTCCTAAATTTTTTGCTAGTGCCCCCTCCCAAAGCTTTTGATCCCCCCATTTTGGTAGTGTAGGGAAATCTATTTTTGATCAGTTATGAGATTATTAAGTGATTAGGAATGGCACATTATGATTGGGCTACAACCTATTGATTTTACAACCAGCTCTTGGTCATAAATAGAATGACCTATATGACCAGTATGGGACAAATAAAATCTTCACCTAAAAAATTCATGGTAATTTTGTTTTGGGAATTAAAATTGTGAAAAATTATAAAATCCTCTTGAAATCTATTTCTGCACAAGGGAAAAAAAAATTCAGTTAACATCCTTGTGCTCTAGATATGCCCAATTGTTTAAGTGGTTGAAAATGGGTTCGCTCTTTCAGTCTAAATCCATGTTGTAAAAAACATTATTAAATGTAGTTTTCAACATGATTTTGATGTAAATAGTGAATAATGAAGCCAACACATTCACATGAAATGAAATGGTAGGCATTGAATAGAATTATAACACACTCTAAATATTGCCTTAAATATAGAACAACAACTTTGTTGGTTATAACATCCACATTTGATTTAATGCCATGTGTCAATTTTGGCTTTTTACGTATACAAACTATACAAACTATTAACTTTCTATTATTGTTAGTGACATTAAAAATGTGTTATTAGAATATTGAATTGTTTTTAGCATTGACAAAAATGTTTTGTATATAATAGATGGTTCAATAATAATAATAATAATAATAATAATGATGATGATGTTCAATTGAAAAATCTCATTGAACTTTGTCTTTGACAAATAAGGAGAAGGCCCGCCCTTTATACAAGTGCAAGGGGTGGTAGGAGGCATGGCAATTTATATGGATATGTCAAAATGCAATTATTGCAAGCTTATTTGAATTTTTAGACCTCATTTGAGCATAATAATTCAATTTTTTTCAAAAACTTTCAACTAGATAAATGTAAGGAAGGATTTATGTTACCTTCTAGTTTCAAAAATTTGTTTGTGATTTTCATCATCCATTAAAAGTTATGGACAAAGTTCAGAGAGAATGAAAAGAAACCTTTGTGCCCCTCTTTGAACTTTTAACATTTCTTTTTGATGAAAGCTTCAAATAACAATCAAATTTTTAGAGCTCAAAGTTGACTTGAATTACCATTTTTTTTAGTTGAAAAAATTAGATATTTTTTATTAATATATTAAAATGAGGTCCAAAATTATGCTAAGTTCTCGACTTTTGCATTTTCATATAAGTGGTGGAGGCTTCATCCTTGTTCTAAATTATCCCATATTCTTAGTATACTTGCAATGCATTATGCATGCACCTAGGGATACTATTTCCATTGTGTTTAATACTATCATGTTGTGTGCAAGACCATGTTGGAATTTTGTTTTGCATCCATTTGTAATATCAAAGAAGATTAAGACTTATATAGTATATAATTGCTACATTTGATTTCAATGTTTATGTTATGGACAACCAATATATTATTTCTAATGAGCTTAACGTAGAAGTAATAAAACTTTATATGCTTTTGCAGTAGGATTTATACTAGATTATGTGGGAGACATGCCTTTGGAAGTGAATAAGGCAATGCACAAATCCATTCAATTGACATGGTGAACCAACATTGCATAGTGGTCAATCAAAATCAAAAGAAGAAAGGAATCAAAAAGGGTCTAGGAGAAATGATGGAAGTGAACTAGAGAGTTCGGAAAGGGGTCTTATGAAATACATAACATTATAGCAAATTTGAGGAGAATAAAGGGGCAATACATGTCAATCCATGTTCACAACAAATTCAATGACAAGAAAATGAAGTGCATGAAGGTGAAGGCGTA
The DNA here is from genome assembly GCA_951799445.1 of Pseudisothecium myosuroides. NCBI lineage: Eukaryota > Viridiplantae > Streptophyta > Bryopsida > Hypnales > Lembophyllaceae > Pseudisothecium > Pseudisothecium myosuroides. The sequence continues at coordinate 21,486,819 of OX637289.1, forward strand.
TGCATGATCATAACTATGAAAAATAAAGAAGATCATGCATTCACGAAGATATATACATGTTGGCACAAATGAGCATATATATGGAAATGGAGAGATATGTAGGAGTGTAGAAATAAAGGAATACTAACTTGGCATATGACATTAGAGACATTGGGAGGACTGTTTGTGTCATGATCTTGTGACCCTCTATGATGGATGAATGCATTGATAGATGAAAGAATTTATGATGATTCCCTGTGTCATGCTTTATGATAGATGAATGCATTGATGGATGAACTAATTCATAATGATATGTGCACTAGAGATTGACTAGAGATAGATATCTTCAGATGGTGGATTTGTGTATTGGAGTTAGAAAGCTGCAGTTCGATGACAAGGGCACTAGAGTGCTTAAAGATAGCTATTGCCAAACGATGGATTTATGGAGTAGAGCTAGACAACTCCACTTGAATGATTAGTGCATTGGAGTTAGACAACTCTCAAATAAAGACAGGTGTGTTGGAACTTGGAGTTAGATAACTCCAAGTAGAATATCAAAATTTGGATAATGTATGATTGGAAAAGTATAACTAGGACTTTAACTTTAGTGGATGGTTCTAGATAGAACCAAGGATAGAAAGCTAAAGGTTAAAAAGAAGTCCTAGTCTATCCTAAAGACTAATAGTCTTTATCTATTATATAAGATGGAGCTTGGGGGTGAGGAGACCCTCTTTGGAGATTTTAGATAGATGTATTCTTGGATTGTAGCATTGTTGTTGTCTAAGAATCCATTGGTGCTTGTCTCCATGAGTGCTCTAATCCAACAGCAGTGCAACTTGTTGGTGAAATGTACCAAAGATTCCTACCATTAACGTTATTACAAGGAACCTCAGGACAAAAGAAAGAATGCAACAAGTATTCTCGGTTTAATAATGCAAAAATGCGTTGCAAGTGCAAACTTGAGGCACCTAGATAGATGCAGCTCATTGGGTCTTCAATCAGATGGAACAATGGACTGAAGTAAGGTATGCCCACATTTGAAGTCACATGGAGCATCTCCTGTTCCTTGAGGCTAAGTGAGTACAAGTGGATCTCTTTTATATGCACCACAAATGTCATTTGCATCTTGTGTGAAGAAATGACATAGTATATAATAGAAAATAGGGTCATGCGCCTCCTTCAACTTAAAACACCTACAATTTCAGATACAACGACCTCTATATCTAAAAAAGCAACAACAACAAAGCCATAGTCCCACCTGTAGTATAGAATGCATTTGCAAACGTTGACTTAGTTGGTTGTCCTCCTATTCCAAGGATTTGCCCTAAAAGCTATTCTACTTTTTCTTTGGATTATTGCAAGCGTGTTGTACAAAATGGTAGAGGAGCAAAATGTAAAGGACATTCTCACATTCCAAGTAACAAACTCCCATTGAAAGCAATCACCACTACCTACGCTCAAATGAACTGGTAGGATGTTTGTACAAAATCCTCTTATCCTCCATTATGCAATCTTTTATACTAGATTACATCAAATAATGGTGTGTACAATAAGCAACTCTCACCTTGAAAGGGCATAGGATTCCACGATAAGGAGGCCAAGCTTCACACAAAATACAATTATAATGAGGAAGGACATAGCGCATGATTTCACATCCTTAATGTTAGAAGAGCATAGATGGCTAGGAATGTGTTCTCAAATAGCACAGGTAGACAACATAGGACCATCATAGCAAGCTTTCTACTAGTGCATCACATGTACAATTTGCATTCTTTACCCTTTCTTTAGTATGTGGTAAGAAGAGGCTTGAAGGACTTAGTAACATTCAAGGGTGTATCAAAGCTGCTACATTTTTGTTTTTAGATCAAAATGATGTATTGGAAAGAAGACTCCAAGCTTTAAATCTATTTTGAGAGAGCCCCAAAGTGGTGGATCCTGGAATCAGAAACTACAACCCTGCAACCCATAAAAATCAACCCTGTCAAAGCCTTGTAGGCCTCAAAGGGTTAATAACTCTACAATTAGGAACCCCACATATTGTACCAAGCCTCAATACACAACCCCTTCTTTTGGACATTGTTTAGTCTATCATGGAAGTGCAATGTTTTTCTTGAATCTAACAAAATTGTAAAGCATGAATGCCATCAAATTTTTTTAGCTGAAGAACTTGACCACAATTAATTAATTATTTAACCTCTTAAATGATACACAATGAACAATACATTCTTATGCAATTGCAATCAATCGTGCCAAGTATCACTTTCAAAAATATTGGTGGTGAAGTTTTAAATTTTGATTGCACAAACTTGAAAGAAATATGAAATCACATCCTCTTGGAGGAAATCTCAAAAAAGTTAAGGCAACAAACGGTTTTCCAAGACGCCCCCCACCCCCCCAAACTCAGAAGAGTACAAAATGGCCACGATCCAGTCACAAGTATTGTATCAGGTATGCGGCGAACAATGATACGATGCATTAATACAATAGGGATGAAAAAAACATATATACATGAATGAGTTTGATGAGTTTGATTTTCAAGTAGACATTTGCTGCTTCTGAAATGCTCGTACATCCAACACCACATGTTGGTTGGAGCCCGTCTCCTCAGCTCTAACTAACAGCGACTCTATACATTTGAACCATTACTTACAAGACAATCACCCCGTGCATCTCTAGGACGAGCTAAGCCGTAAGCCTCGCTCAATAGCACGGAAGAAGTTTTTAATTGTCACCGACTTACAGATTGACGAGAAGGAAAAAAGAAACAATCTCTCCAAGATCCCCACCCATATGCCTCTGATGACTATGTTCGTCACCTCCCTGAAGACATTTATGAAGATGAAAGCAAATAAGTCAATTTGACATTATTCAGCTAGATTGAATTTAGAAGTGAGATTAGGAAACCATCAAGGGGATGAGGAAGTCGGACTGGTCACATCTTCTTTATTCACTGTGAGCCAGTCACCTTCAGGTTTACTCCCACTCGAGGCATCTCCTTGCGAAGCTTGATCACTTGCCCGATCGTTGTCACTGTTTAAGTCGCGCTCGACAGGATGAGATCCATCCTGCTCAGAGAAAGTCCCTCAGATTTAACAACTGTCATAATTGCAACATGAAGCTCAATCCTCTCATAGCAACAGTGAACGAAGGCTGAATACATGACTTATACATCACCACTCATTGGAGTACCTTTTTCTTGCTGCCTTCATCAGCATCATCTTCTAGATCACTGAAGGACACATCTTCGTCTATACTTACTGCTGCCCCTGCACACACAAAACAAGTTGGTAAAAAAAGTTAAAACGGAAACCAAAAGACATGCCACGTAATCCATCCCACGTAATCACAGGAGTGTGTTCAGACCTCTGTCAGCAGTTTCATTCACATCATTCTTTTCATCCTCATCAAGCCAAGCATCTGCATCTGCCTCCTCGTCGTCCAGCTTCAACGCTGCAATTGAATCATGTGCTTCTTCCTTGACATCTGATGCAACCGAAGGAATCTCCTGAGAAGAGTCAGACTTCGGATGAGAAGCATCGGCCAATGACATCTCCTCCATGACGGGCAGGGAAGCAGATTCTGCAGAAGACTTGAGATGCTCCTCATGTGCAACATTTTCATACGGCAAATGCACCATGTTCGACTCAGTGAGTCCAAGCTCCTCGCGTTCAGAGGTAGTGGGGGCTGTGTCCAAAACTGTAGGTTCCGGCTTTTGAATTTGTACCAGTAGCTCTCGAGCTTTTAAAATCTGTAAAATAAAAAATGTAAAATAAGAAATTGCATTTAACCAAATTTGCAAGCAGGTAGGCCAGCAGACAGGCAAGGCAGCTCCGATAGTCTACAACCTTCAGGCACAAAAACTGTCAACTTCAAAACTTGGACAGACAAGTCGCAACTCGTTACCCTTGAAAGCAAGACGCCCTCATTGTAAGTACCTGAGATGTAGATAGAAGCTCTGCATCCTCTTTACTGAGGCGAGAGTGTAAAAGCACAAAATAGATCTTCCAAAAGCGAGCATCATTGATGAAAGCTGGGCAAAGCTCACGGTGCACTGCTGCCAGCCTAGATGACAGTCCTTTCACAGCTTTGGCGTGCTCCAGTTGTATTTCCGTCATCAAGAAATCTACAGAATAAGACCGAAGGTAAGTAAATTCTCGCTGAAAACAATCCAAGGTGTGACTACCTGTACCAGTTGAATCGCACGTTACAATTAACTAAAACAAGTTAACTACGTAATGCAACGGTAACTTTATTCACAGTTGGTGAGTTCTGGTACTGAATCACAGGGAGAGCCGCATGGTTATGGGTTTAGGTTTTCTTTTTTCTTTGGGTCAAAATTACCCATACTTCGTCTCATAACCTCTTTCTGTGGCAATTTTATCATGATTCAAATAATTTATCTAAGTTCATCCTGCAAAACTAGACTCCTAACTAATGGGTTAACTTTTGATTAAACTCCAGTCCATCTCGGTCTCTATTCTGCAAGGCTGATATATTCTCAAATATTCTTTCAGATGTGTAAGCACCGCAGATAGTACCCACTCAATGGATTGAACCACATGTCTAATCTAAGGCTTACCATCATTGTCTTCTTCCTCTGGCAATGGAAAATCTAGCCAAGTCTCCGGGTGCATTGCAATGTTGTCGGCGAAGGCAACTACCTCATCTGTCAATGCCACAGCGTAGTAGTCCTTCCCTGAAATTTCTCCAACTATGTCCCGAGCATAGGGAATGAAACTGGTAGCAAGTCTAGACAAACCACCAATGCTGCCCGCTAGCGAGGTCTGACCTACAGGCTGCGCAGTAACACTCAACCAAAATGAATAGTCTGCAGGCCAGTGTCAGGAATTGCAGAAACTTGACGATTGTAAAGGGCATGCTGATTTATAGATCCTAAATTGACTAAAATATATCCACTACGCTAAAATGAATCTAGAATTAAATCGATTTCCATAATAGCAATCATCAATGTGCAGCAATTCAAAAATTCTCCAACATCGGGCATTGCTATTTCTCCCAAAATATACGAACCTTGGGCCGAATTTCAGAGTCCATGTCTCCTTCGACACGTCCGCCAACAATTAAAGGCGACTCTTCTCCTCTATCGCTTCTGGGAAGTTTCTCACGAAATGACGACATACTAACCAACAGTGGCTTCAGCAACGAACTCAATCCGCTATCTCCATGCAGTCTGTCCCCTGCAAGTGAATTTTCACCCGCGTCATCTTCAACATCTTCGTCTTCATCTTCATCCTGCGTCACAGCTCGAATCACAGTTTGTATTCGCGAAAAGCCAGTGGCCATGGTGCCCTTCAATTCAGCGAAGTCGCTTCGGAACCCTGTAAGTTTTTCTCCAGATGCACTGGGAGAGCCACTTGCTGACGAATTGCTAATCCCCTCCAAAGTCTTCTGACTTTCCACAAGGTTAGGAGATTCCATTCCGGCTGCTTCTACCACCGATGAAGCCCCCGGGAAATCCTTTTCTTTTGAGACCACACCCACGGCAGCTTGAGGGTCTTCTGATTCTCCAGAGATTGTCATACTATTTGATGCTCTTTGAGGAGTGTTGGTGTGCTTCAGAGATTCCACCTGAGTGGCGGGAGGAGGAGCCAAAAAAGATGCCACGCCCCATAACTGTCGAGATAGATTCTTGGTTAATTCAGAGAACTCATCGGTGACGCCCTTGGCCTCCTCACTCGGGCTCTCTCGGTGTTCATCTTGTTCTCTTTTGCCGGATCTGCCCTGCTCTGGCGAGGGTGCTGCAGAACGAGAGAAAGAACTGGAAAACCAAGACATTGCGCGTGGTCCTCAACTCTACTTTGACAGATCCCAATGATTGTAGAAATTTATGCTACAATGCTATAAGCCCATCGTAATCTTAGCTACACGGTTTCTTGAATGCAAAGGCCATACGTGGCAGCAGTGGAGAGCGTGACTGATGAGAAGCAGAAAATTATGGCCTGAAGTAGGCTCAAACGCCGGTCCAGTTGTGCCAATTTGAAGCAGCAACCAAAGTTAAGATGACATCAGTTTTTTCAACTCAACTGCTGCATAAGAAAGGAAAAATTATAGTCAGATACAACAAACAAAAGCCCAAGGCATAACCAAACATACACTTCCTCCGCAAGTACCCCCGACCATACAAGCATAAAACCAAGGTCTCTTAGATATATAATTCCCAAAACTACAAAAGTGGACAACTTGGGTTTTGGTTGCAACTTTAGACATCCCTCTGCAAAGACATTGCATAGAGACTAATCGAAGAAGACGTCATGTAACGAACAATAGAGGGGGGGGGGGACAGAGAAGTAAACGGGACGAGGATGCCCAGTTATGGTACATTCAAAAGTTTGGTCACATTGAATTTTCAACTACAGCACTACTTCTCAGTGACGTGTAATAATTATACACACAAATGTAAATACACACCGATATATAAACCAATTTTCATTGTACCAAGCAAACGTAAGTGCATACTTTCCTGCTAGTTGGAAGGTCCTGCTAGTTGGCAGGAAGTACCAACATGTGACATCGATCCACAAAGAACGCAATGCCAGCCACATTAAAAAATTACGTGAATGCAAACATTCTGCGCGCGCGGATGAATTTCCAACTCACCTTATAAGACTGCGATTCGTCTTGTCAGTATCTCGACGGAACAGACCTTCGATCTTCTCCAGCTCCTTCACGACGGCTTCGTTTCCTGTTCCTGCCAACCATATACCATTTCACTCTCGCATATTCCAAACCAATTTTAAATCCATCAGGAAAAATTCTCTCATTCCTGATTCATCGAATAAAAATAAGTGTCATGATAGCTCATGGATATCTGCTTCAGAAATCCCTATGAATCTGCTCATTTTGAAACAGTCATTCGCCATTCAAAAGTAACATTAACAATGCAACCAGTGTTTCTACTCAGGCTTCACGATTGACGACAATATCCAGAATACGTAAGACTATTCACGTCAATTCCACCACAAGCGGAATTCACAAGGTCTTGGTGAGCTAGCTACGTTAGGCGAATATAAATGCAACAAAACGAACATAGCCGCAATTGAAAATGGCGACGTGGCATGATCACATGAAACGCATCACTGCACGAGATCGAACATCGAAGATGAAAACTATTACTCCCTTAGGTTGGCTGAAGCTCACCTGCGCCCTAGAAGGAAGGACTGCTATCGACTAGGTAGTCACGACGTACATTTACCGTGATTCTTACGAAACACGTGAGAAAACCCCCGATTGAAATGACGTACAAGGATAAAGCAGCAAATCCCGACACAGGCAATATACAAACTTCCTCAAAATCTCATTCACGCTCAAATCAAATTCTACCAGCGCTAGAATACTACGCGTCAATGACTAGGTCTGCCAGAAACGGCCGAAACCATTTCTTGTGAATTCTTCCACTAGCCCCGACGTACATTTATCGCGATTCTCACTATCACGCCTAAACAAGAGCGATAACAAGAAAACGAATAAAACAACAACCACGCAGCAGTGAATCCCGACGCAGGCAACATCTACACTCTCTCCAAAACTCTCTTTCATCCTCAAATCAGTTTTTCTCATACCACGTACCACGGCTAGGTCTTCCCCGAACGACGAACGCCAATTTACAAAATTCACAAGAAGATCAACAAAAGCCAGAAGACGCACCCTTGCAATGCCTTTTAGAAAGCCCCGAACCCTCACCAACGACAACACCAAGAACCTCTCCTCCTCGCCAATTCAAAGACGGTTCACAGATCTCCGGAGACGTGCACGTGAAGGGAACGGTGGCATACAGTAGCAGAAATGCAAAATCCAAGAAAGTGATCTTTTCAAAGCTAATAAGTTAATAAGGCGTCATGTACGGAGCATGACGATACAAACACAAGAGAGGTTTTCCACCGCACAATTTCAGAAATGGAACCGCAAATAGCATGATTCGAGAATTGAGGACGAGGCTTACGAAGAATTCAGCCAAACGAGATTATTCTTGCGCCTCCGATCGCAGACTCGAATCAAACTTCCGAATGATGAGGGCACGGAATTAGAGCTTCAACTGCTTCAATCCGGCGCGAGATTGAGAGAGGAAAACCGGAAGACGGAGAGCAGGGAGATGCGGTGATTGCGGGCAGCGCCTTCGTCGCGGATTGCGACCACATGGAGCGATGGGCGTAGAATGGGGGCTCGAGAATCAGCAAGCAAGGTCGGAGGAAGAGAAGCCTTAGGGCGGAAGCAGACGGAAGGAAGGGCGAAGGGACGAGCGGACGATTTCATTCATCCGTTTGGGGAGGCCGTTTTTCGTCGAGGGCTCATCCATGGCGTCGGAAGCGTGTCAGCATGTTTGACGGGCAGGCCTTTCACCGTTTCAAATAAATCTCCATGGGAGGCAGCCCATTTCCGACCAATTACTAAGGTAATCTATTATATTAAGTACCACAGTCCGGGGAGTTTTTTAGCTCAACCGGCTAAAATCCTACAATTTCTCGGACCAACCGGTTGTTTGAAGCATTCTTTCGGCTAAGCCTTTAAAAAAAAGGAATATTCTTTGATTTTCTTCTTAAATGATCGGCTTTTTTCCCAAGATTTTGAAATCAATTAGACAATTCCTGATTTCAACCGGCTAACTTGTAACTAAATGCCGGTACTCCCCGTAGATTGTTAAGTACAGACTGTTGCGCGATCTGTCACGACGCTTTGTGTCACGAATATGGTCACGCTTTCATCCCATTTTTTCCATCCCGCTTTTTCATCCTTTTTTCATCGGCCCTGTCTGTACGTGCGTCACTGCTTCACACTAAGCCTAACCCTAATGACATCGTAGAGCTTCCGTTGCTCTGAAGGGATTGTTGCAAATTTTGCAACGGGGTGTACCTAGTTTGCTTTAAAAGCGACCATTTAAGGGCTGGTCTGCCTTTTTCACAGGTTTCTTTGAACAAAAATATTTTTGAATCATTTTTCAGAGAAAGAAAAATGGATGCGGAATGTAACAGAAGTGGTTTCATATATTTTGAATCATTTTTGAATTACTAATGAATTTAAAAAAACCCTGTTTTAGACACTTATTTGTGACCTTAGGTCTTCCAAAATCTGACCACTTGCAACTTCTAAAGTGATTTGAGTAAATGAAGGTCAATGATTGGCTCTTGCAATAAATAAAGCTTTTCTCTCGATTCTCTCAATGGCTTTAGAGGTTCATTTAAGGACCACCTAATGTCCATTTCAGACCTAAATATAGGGTCGATTTGAAGAGGCCACTCACTTTTAGAGCACACTACCTTACACATATATGGAAGGTGGGTTCCTGTATGGGGAAGTTTTCCCATATGTAGAAATAGAGTTCGGAAGGTTTCTACAATTTTCCAGATTTTTATTTTTCAAGATATAATTACTATGAATTTTTGGTTGAAGATTTTGTTCAATCCATACATATCATATAGACCTTCCTATTTCCAAATAAGGGCTGGTTGCAAAATCCACCAAGGGTTGGTTGCGATATTGAGAGTCTAGTATCCAATCATAATGTGCCACAATTGCTTCGGGAATCACGCCGTAGTTAATCATTGTTCATCTCTTGCTGCACGGTAAGAGAACAACCTACGTAGCCAAAAGGGGGAGGGTTGATAAAAAATGGATTGCCTTCGGTACTCTTTGCCAAATAAAAGTAGTCTTTTTATTCCATTTCTATTTATGTAGGGATGAAGTTGTCAAAATTGGATGAAAAAGTACTTGCATTGAATTGAAAAGTGTTTTTTGGTATGAAAGATGGATGAATAGAAAAATATAATGTTTCACCAAATTGTAAGTAATCGTTGTCTTAGCATTCTCTCTTAAACTTACAAGAAAAGGCAAATAGAAGTTAGTTGGAAGAAGTATAAGTGCTCTACCTCCCTCCTCATCCCCAAGCATGTTTTTCCAATGATAAATATAAAAATGTGTCCCTTATTTTATAGGTGGTGTATAAAGCATATTTTTTGGTGTCTCCTAGCTATTTTAGGTCTTTGAACTCAACTCAATGATTCTATATAGGGTCGTTTATTAAAAAAGGTATAATATTCAATGTATTTCAACAATTTAAACTTCTTTACTTTAAAATTTGATTTTGACATTCAAAAAGATTTCTTTTGCTTTTGAGCAAAACTAACAAAATGAAGCTTGTGAAGTGTAGTTTCTATTGCATTTTAAAATTTTAAAAAATTCCAAAAATAAATATTTTAGTGAAGTTTGAAGTTGAGTATCTATGAATAGACTTGAATGAGTTTTTGGATGGAATTGAGACCAAAAGTAGGATGGTGGAATTAGGCAATAAACAAAAATGAATTGGCTTACTTCATCTTAGATAATTTTTTTAGAAAAAGGTTGCAACTAGATGCACTTGAAGTAATCTACTCTAAAAACACCCATACTCTAAAAGCAATCATGACAACAATACATTTTGCTTTCTTCAATGTATAGTACCAACAACTTGCATTTCATGAGGTGGTTGCTTTTAGTGACCACTACATTTCAGTTTGAAAAATTTGTAACTAAATCTACAAAGGTCCAAAAAGTATGAAACAACTTGAATTAGGTGCCAATTCCATTTTTCTGTCTATGAAAATTTACTAAAATTGTTTTAAATTAAAGAGTTTAACTTCCCCCAAATGCAATCAGCTCTTAAAAGGTCGCTTTATGAGCAGACTACCTTAAGTTAATGAGGCATCTATGTGCAACTTTTCAACAGTCTTTGCGATGGTCGCTTTAAGAGTAGACTACCTTAACTTGGCAAATCAAGGCCATGAATTCAAAAAAAATGCCAATTTATTGAATAAGATGTGGTACGAAAAGAAGAAGTTAGCACCAATTGGCAACTATAGCATTATCATTCACAGTTTATCATTTACAAATCATCATCAGTTTGCATATTCCTAATTGCATTCACATGGGCCCTAAAATGATTAGAAACTTAACCCTAAAACGCTTCGACATCCATATTCTAGACAATGAACAAAGGGCTTCAAGGCACTATTTAGTCTACATTGAATAGTGAAAATAGGTTGCCCCACATTAATTTCTCGACATTCTACACTATATCAATATGTACAATTACTTTAGAAGGATGCAGTAAAATAAGAACTATGTGTATGGCATGGGTTGGTGCACTCATTTGTGACTTGGGATTAGAGATTGGCATGTGCCTCCATCTGGACACGCATTAGTCATGAGGTAACTTCTCTAGAGTAAGGCAACCTAATTGTTAAAGCAACCCAATTTCACTATTTAGTGTAGCTAACTTCTCATTCATCCAATGTAATACTTGAATCTAGAAAAGACAACCTTCCTTAATGACCAAATTCATGAAATTCCAATAAATGATGTTTCTATACAAAGATATAAGCAAAATGTGCAAATTCAAAAAAGGATTGAGGCGTTTAGGGGTTAATGAACATATAACGTAGAGATAACTTACCAGAAAGATTTGCAAAGACACAAAATGATATCCAGTGCAGCTGAGACGGACACCAGCAAAACCAGTAAAAACCGATGAACTCCACATTTCAGGGAGTCCAACTATGGAAGAATTTGTCAGCATACATTCCAGTCTTGAGTCCAGTTCAGACTCCCGGTGCACTAATGAAGCTTTCTAGATGATGTTGAAAAAAATACCCTCAATGAAGAGCAGTGCAAGCCCTTGGTAAATTAACCAACTCCCGAAACTCTCTTTCTAATGCATTTGATACCTGTGCCATCAAACCCACCTCAATGGAGCCAGCCGCCTGCTTTTTCTCACATGCCCACAGCCTTGATTGACAGAATGGCAACCAGAAGGGAAAAGGAAAAGATGTAGGAACAAATTTTACAACTAAATTCTATATCACTCGTGAATCGTGATATCTTCTCTTTCCTAATTATACAACACTTTCAGACAGTCACATCCCCCCAAAATCAGAACACAAAATGATGAGTGACGACCCCTTAATACACCAAATGAAGGCGCCTCAACTCGGATTGGAAGGTACCGCTGGCATTCAATGTGCGTTGGGCAAGGTTGCGAATATCTTCTCTTGAACACTCCCGCGAGATGCGAACCAATTCCCACAGAGCACCACCAGCCACTAAATCTTTGGCATTCACTTCTGCAAATTCGGAGTCACACAAGCAGCCAAGTAAACACCATTTATTCCATCAACTCATGCAACAAAACTACGTAAGCCACTGCCAGGAAATCGCAGGTTCATTTCTTGGGCGGGCTCTGACCCGCAATTAGTTATAATGACCAATTACACAATTTTGCCAACATAATCGGGCATTACAACTTTTTCATCCAAATTATTACGACTTTTTCATTACAACTTTTTCATCCAAATTCAATCTATTTTGTTAATGAAATCTAATTTCCTAGTGGTAGTTTACTTTGGGCAATGTCCTCATTGGTGGGGTTTGCGAGAAAAAATGTGCCTCCATGTCAACACATTTTTTCCCGCAATTCCCTCCTCCACAAGCAATGCCTTGCACAAAATATAGCCCTACTCCAATGCATTCTCTAAAACATTCTAAAACTCTAAATTCCCTGACAGTTGCAGAAAAATAATCTTGACATGAAAATCATGAAAACACATTTAGCATTGTGTCAAGAAGGAAATTACCATGCTGTGCTAAATGACATAGGGCAAGCTCAATATGGCGCCGGATGGGTGAGGCATCGTTGTTGGCATTTGCAACAATCCATGGCAAAGCCCCATCATCTATGAGTAGTGACCTTCCCGTCTTATACCCTGCAACTACAACACACTATTTGAAATTTCAAGGATGCTTTGCCACATGTACCTTTACTAAGAATAGATATTGTGTATGCTGTAAAAGTTCTCACTTGTTCAACACATAAGCTACAAACACAGAACTCCCCAAGTACTATCATGTGTATCCTAGAACTGCATTAAATCACAAGTGATTCAAACTTGTAAACTAACCAGAACATGGCAACATGCTAATGTCTCACATTCTATGTGGTAGAGAATAAAGATACCACTCTATGTTTACATGACATTGAACCACATAGAACGTGAGACATTAGCATTTGAACTAAAAAGAAAAGAACTTATACATTCCTCAACATATTGTCATTCCTCTCAATGTGAAATTTTGCACAAAGCAAAGTTAGCATTTTTAACCATCACAATGAAGATCACGTAGATTTATGCAGAGTTTTGAGGCCCCAAAACTATTTCAAAACACTCTTTCTCAAAGTTAGGCTAAAATCTTCATCTTCTTTTACTTTTTGATAAATCCAAAAGTGATCAAAATTTAAGAGCTCACCTTGTTTTCAAAAACATTTAATGCAAGATAAAGGCTAACCTTCAACAAGTATTTCCTAGACCTTCCCAATGGTGAAGTTTTTTCATGTATTGTAAAGATAATGTTGGACAAAGAGTTAAGAATACATGAAAAAATTCATATTCATTGTAAATATTTCTTTAAATAGGAAATACATTATAAAAACATGCTTAAACGGCTGAAAACTTTGACATGAAATTGAGAAATGTGAAGCCCAATAATGAGAATGTTCTACTAAGCAACACAAATCCCATCTCTTTTTTATTAATATTCAAAATTTTCAAAATTGAATGTTAAATTTGAAAAAAACCCACTTCAAGTGTTATTATTGCCCTCATTGAATGTAAAGTAAAACTCCTCATACATTCCATTGCCTTAATCAAGCTAGAATGATTCACCGTATAGATATCAATCTCTCCAATTGAATTTAAAATGTTAATACATAATAGTTACCCACTTTGAAATTGAAACTAAAAACAAAAAACTTATAAATTTTATAATATTTATTGAAATGACATGAAACAAAGCTTCGCATGTGGAGTAAGACAATTAGGAGCTACCATCAAAATTCCATGCAAAAATTCAAAAGTATCGTGTGACTAGAGCCTACAATTATTTGGCTAAAGTTTGCTACTTTCATTACGCATGTACCAATTTCCAAGGTACATTGAAGGGTGCAGCACATTCACAACAATTTTTTGGCTAAAGTTTGCTACTTTAATTAAGTGTACCAATTTCCAAGGTACACTGAAGGGTGTTGCACATTCACAAAAAAGTTGAAATAAAAGGAGGCGCGAAAAGATGCCAATACATTGGCTACTTCGATGATATTTATTTTGAACTCAATTTTTCAAAACATCTAGATTTGAATGGTCTGCACAAAGATTGTGACTTGCTATTTATTTTGAACTCAATTTTTCAAAACATCTAGATTTGTATGGTCTGCACAAAGAGTGTGACTTGCTCTTGAAGTACAGGGAAAACTTTTTATAAAAGTCTCTAATTTAAATGGAAGAGTGAATGTTAAAAAATGAACATGTGTCGTTTCTACTAAAAGAAAACCTAGAGATAACCTAGTTGGCCGCAAACTAAAAAGTCTCATATAATTCACCTCACTAATGAAAATAGAATGAATCAAAGCTTTCCATGAAGATATGAAACCAAACAATGAGAATCTTAATAAAAAAAATAAAACATACGTTTTATGCTGCCCAATCTTGGTCTTTAAACAAAAATAACTTTATAACTTTCAGGATTCCATGACTGCCCCATTAAATATTGATTCGTAAGATCTCCGTAAAAATTTGGAAGGAGAATACCCAAAACCCTACCCCAATCAAGCCCAAAATCCTTAGGGGAACTTTTGGTCCTTTAGGGAATAATGTTATTACCTTGAGCAGCCCCTCTAGATTCACATTTTGCAAAATTTGCAATTCCCCGAGCAACTTGAGCCAGCACATCTGGATGCCTCGATCGCACCATTCCAAGCAGTGCGCGTATGCCACCTTCCTCTCTCAACTTAATTTGCAACTTATCTGTTCAGAAAAGGCCAAATGTTTCGTTAAGTAAGAAACCCTGCGAAAAAGGTACAAAGAAATATAGCTACGACGTTACTCACAAATACTCTCAAGAGACAGCTGCAATAAAATGAGCAAACAAACCACAATAAGTACTTGAAAATGGCCAGATCTATGGACTACAGTATGTCAATGAGAGTTTCCAAAAAAGCCATTCGCATAAATCCAAGGATGGCTCTTGCTTCCTGAGAAATGAAACCGAAAGCAAATTCTTTGTAAAATAGAGTGATTGAAGCACCATTTCCACATAAATTCGCTATGGCTCCAGCAACCATCCTTAGCGTCTGAGGGTCCTCTGCATCATCTGCAGTCCGGGCCAACAGACCTATTCCGCCTTGTGCCATGATGAGCTCTTGATTTGTCTCTGCTCCCAACAGAAAATAGAAATGTAAGCAACGGACATAATGGACAATGACTCGTGACACGCTGACTCTCATTTCGCATAACAGGGAAACTAGGTCGGGACATGCTCTTTGCTAGTATCCTCACCTTCTGAAGCTACTAGCATGTACTGTGAGTCACCCTAAATCCCCTACTTGGAAAAGTGGTTTTCAGCAAACTACGAACTAAAACATAAAACCTGGCTGTGTATACAAGGCAGGTATAGACGAAACCAGTAACTCTGCAAACCTTGATGAGCTGAAAAAAAGAAGGTGCTAGAAAAAGAGGAGAGGCGTTACCATTCATAGCAAGGTTAGCCACAGCCCCAGCTGCAACTCGCCGAATGGTTTCATCTTCAGAACTTTGCAACAGACTGAGTAGAGAACCTAGACCTCCTGCCTCCACAATCTTTTCCTGATTTGCTTCTGAGGAAAACACAACAGGTGTAAATACAGGACCTAAGAGATACATAGATGCACAGACAGACACTGTGCAAGTCATAAAAATTTAACGCGTTCAGAAAGCATCCAGAAATTAAATGGGCTAGTTTGTACGGCAGAGGACCTGGAGGAAGAAACCTAGAATACTAGAGGGCTTCTTCCTCCGAGCCCAATGCTTTCAAGGTCTAGGGTCCTCTATAATCAAGTAGGATTACGTCAGCCATAATATCCTAGAAAGCGCCAGGTCCTTTAAACCATTGTCCCATTTAACTGGATCTCAGAATTGATTTTCATAAATAGGAAGGCAACCGCAGGAACCAGACATACCCAGCAATGAGAACTCTTGCGTTTATTACACGTTCTAGAGATAATCAAACAAGCCTAGTGCCCGCTATTTGGTAACCTTACCTTCAGCAGCAAGATTTGCAACAACTTTCACAGCGTGTACCCGCACATCCACATCCTCTGACTCCAAAAGAGAGAGTATCTTGTGCAATCCCACTGTAGCAAGAAGATTTAAAAGATGATCACAGCCTTTTGTTTGTACAATTTTAGCATGAGAATCTGCAATTGACTCGTTAACTTAAATGCAAGAAACCAGAGTAATACAAACATTTGATGTGGTACTACGTATAATAAACTTGAAACCAACAAACACTAGGCTAGTAATAACAGATGGACAAAGCTACAGCTCGTTGGGTACCTTGCTCAAAGAGCTTGGCAATAGTTGCACGCTGTCCATTGATAGTGTCCCGCATGTGATTAGGCTTAGAGGCACTCACTCGGGGACTTTCAGATCCCAATGAGCTTCGCCCTGAGCCTCCTCTGTCAGAGATTCTTCTGGTGGGCTGCATAACCATATACAAAAAGCACAACATATGAGATAGGCTGATCATAATCGAGGAGGAACAATTTACGGCATACTCATGTTATCCACACTGAATGGAAATTGTTTCCAACAAATCCACTTTCACAGCATCACATGTATCTGAGGTCCCTATCACTGCTAGACCTCTTAAAATATGGTTGAAATGTAAAACCGACCCTTAGAAATGACTTCGCAAAAATATATAGCGGTTATGATGCTAATCTGCGGAAACGACATTGGTGGAAAAAAAAAGGCTAACACCATACCTCATCTCCATCTTCCCCGAGCAGACCCATTTGCTCCCTCAAGGCTTGATTTTCAGCCTCGAGTTTTTCTCTCTCCTTCAGCTCATCTTCCAGTCGTTGCCTCACTGAGAGAAGTTCATCACTTTGTTTCTGGAGATTTCCATTCAGATTTCTTCTTGAGTTTGACGACTTGAAACCACGTAACTCCTGTTCCAGTTGTTCCCTCCTCTGGATCTCCTTCTCAAGAGACAATCTTAAGCTCAGCATTTCACCACTGTGCTCAACTGACTGCGTCCCATAGCAACCAAATAACATAAACACAAAGGGAACGATACACAAGCAAAGAGGGAGATCATACACCAAGGAGAAGTGAAATGAAGAAATACGTAAAGAGCTCCGCGAAACTTCCGTTTGTATTTGGAGTGGGCATACTAGCGTGAATCCCATCACTTAGAGTGAACTTATGTAACAGCAGGTTATGCTCATGAACCCCAATGCAGGCTAGATTGCTTTCTAAAATTTTCTTAAAGTTCTTTACGTGAGTTAAGCAGCTAGGGCACAGTGCATCATGGGAACAAGAACAAGCACCCACGACTTAGGCAACCGCCCTCATTGCAGATGCTAAATCCCATGACACACCTCGCCCCAGTTGCTTACCATATAAATAAAATGCTTGGACAAACCCCACAACAGACGGCTACAAGATTCATTCTTCAGAACGAATTTCTTCAGAAACATGTACGGTAATACTCACCTCTTGGCGTTGGTGCTGGGGTTGAGCACCGTCAAGAAGCTCCTTCTCTAGCCTTTCACATAAAGCTAGCTCTTGTTGTTGATTAGCCAACTCGTTCTCCAACCTCTCCCGGTGAGCTCGCTCTTGCATTTGGAGTGTAACAGACTCCGCAAGTTCTTTTTGGTGGTTCTGCATAAGCTCTGCAACCTCGTTCTGGTGCTTTTCCGCCGACTCTGCCAACTCTTTCAGGAGTTTCGGAACATCCGCATGGGAAGATTTCTGTCAATACAAATACAAGCTTTTCAATATTATGAAAAAAATAGTGTTGGAATATATTAAGGTAAATGTATTGAACTGAGAGTATAACTCACCACTATAGAAGAGAGATCTCCTTCCCACCGGGATACTGACATAATATAATATGTATGTCGGAACTTAAGAGGCTTATTGTGCACAGACTAGTGGTTTAGCCCTTTGGTGGAATTTGTATGGTCCTATGTTGCTACCCTAGAAACCCTAGACTTTTGATTGGTAAAACTACCATAATAAAACTTAATTCCACCACATTCAATTTGCTCAGAACCGAGAGTATAAAGCACTTCATACGCACCCAGTTATTTACTCTCACTTATTGCGAACATAGTTTCTTAAGGTCAGTAAATTCCTCCTTTCTTAATAACTTCCATTTGATCGAACGTAGTCCCAAATTATCCTTTTGGAATACTTTAAGTGAAAGTATCACAATCAAATTTAATCCATTAATCACTACTAGGTTGTGAGGGAACACCATTTCCATCAAATCTGGGTCACGAGTGACATAAAGATTCAACCTTGGTGCACCAAAAATTTCTTATCCTGCAGAATCTACTGAGACCTAGTAGCTAAAGATATCAAACCAAGAAGCTTTAAATACAGGATACTACCTCTTTCTCTGCTTGGTGCTGTAGAGAAAGTGCTTGCAAATCCATCTCAAGTTTCTCCCTCCGAGCGCACTCAGCCTCCAATTTTTGTTTCATGTCCATAACATCTTTCCGACTATGCGACTTTTCTGCTGCCGTCGACTGCACACCACCTTCAACTCTAAGTGTTTGATTGCAACAAACCAAAAACAGAACTCCAGACCAAAATAAATAATACCAAAAACTCAACGTACTGGAATGACAGACTTGCCAAACCTAAATCTGCTTTGGAAAAGTTCTGACTGATATGAATGAGTTAAATGGATTATCAAACTAAGATCGAAGATGCAAAACCAACCTAAAGAAGCTCTATTCCGAAAGTCAATGTCAAAAAATAATTTGAAAATACCAGAACCCTCAACAGCCTAGATAGTTCTATCGAGCTGCCAAATAGACGCTCACCGGCCATGTAGTGATGGATACCAAAGACAAGAGTAATGTAGCAAACCTCCAAGGCATGCGCAAGCTTGCTCTCGGCTTCATAAACATCTTGGCGAGCATCATCGAGTTGCCTGACACATTCGTCTTCAGTGTCTTCTCTAATTTTCACTAGTCTCTCATTCTCTGCAATCATTCTGTCTAACTCTGTCTCCAGCCTTCGACAAAGGCTTTTGTAATCAAACTCCTCTTTCAATTTCACCATATTCTCGACTTTCATGGCCTGCATGGCATGACTGAAAGTCAGACAGGTCAAATTGTAACCAAAAGAACTCAGTAAATGTATTTTCCTCACTTTCGCACCAAGACAACCTCCAACCAGTGAGTATTTCACGAAGTAAATGATTCACGAATGCAATCTGCAGTTGGTGACAGGTTTAACCAGAGGAATGAACACAAATAGGTGACTCTTCTTTACCTGACGCAATATATCCTTTCAACAGAACAACAAAACCAAAAAACGATGCCTCACAATGTATCATGTATCCAGATCTTCAAAGGATGAAAGGGACTCACACGCTGGCCAAACATGATTGTGCTGGAAGTTTCTCCTCTATGCCGAGGTGACGGCCCAATTGTCACAATCAACGAAGTTCTTGCAGTACCTGCAAAAAATATATATCACCAAGTAACGTTAAACTCTTCCCAAATCATAAAACGCTGCCAAGAGCAGTCAACTCCTGGCATCACTGTCAAACGTTGCCGTCTCTAAGATTCCACAGCAACGTAGAAAGAGTCATCTGCAACAAAAGGTACACAAAGTTACCTCCAAACGAGTCTCGAAGCAGCCTTGTTAGTTTCGAGTCACGTATTGGAACATGGGAACTATTCTCAGCAAGAGCATTGATGCACTTTCCCAATGCTGTCAGAGATAGGTTGATTGATTTTGCTTCTTCTAAAGTGTGGCCCTCGCTTCCTGCTCCGAAAAACAGTGTCAAAATTGTTAAGGAGTCCGAAAAGCAGGATGACACGTCACAGCATCCAATATATCAATTTGTAAAACGAATACAGATGTCTAAGAAATGGTGTGTACCAGATTTGTCCACTCGCTCTGATCCGGCAAGATCAACTATAAGAAGTTTACTTCTACGAATAGTTGGAGCTCGAAGTCCCTTCGTCGTCTGAGGGCTGCTAATTCCATTTTCATTCGTACTAACGTCTCCAGGTTTCGATTTGACAGTTTTCTTTACTTGGACCTGCACAAAGAAGAATGTTATGGAAAGCCAAAACGTTAACTCCTGGAGATAGGGTTCAGCACTGAGACCTGGACACAAGTCATAATCAAAACTCCAACACATCAGAAATGGTTGCGACATCAATACCCAGAACCCGTCAGAAAGCAGTACCAGTCTGGGGTTCATTGCTCACCAGTAACAGGGCATGACTACGTGACGATTCCGTGTTGAGTTTAGTATTAGCAGCAAATCGGTTTGCCTCTCCAACATCAAGCAACCGTACAAAGCTCATCTGATCCATCAGTTGAACTTGAGTAGCCCCAGGGACTGACACATCACCGGTCTTTGGGTCCTCTTGAATAGCAATGTTGTCCTTCTCCGGAGCTAATAGATCTTGCACCGACTCCATGTACAGCTATATGAAGCAAAGAGGATCATACAAGAAACATCCATGTAAGAAATTGCATATCGTCTTGAATCCAACTATTATTATCGAAGAAATACTACTGTAAGGAGGTGTTTCACAAGCTTCATGCAGCTTCTTCTCCAGTCCAATGAGGTCTAAAGCTGTTGTCGATCATTAGACACAAACCTGACAAATCACTCTGTAGAAAGGATAATCTCAAAAACCCTAAGCAGGTAAAAAAGAAAGAGAATCCTCCCGAATAAGAGTGTAGCAGTGAATACTGCATCCGTCAAAGTAATGAACATATAGATACCTGCAAATAAGAGACTGTGACAGTGTCTTCGCCTGGGATTACATTGGCCAGGATGTCCTCCATAGCGCGAACCATGATACCTCGATCTGCACAATCTTCCTCCCCTAATCTTCCCAATGTGAAGGTCTTCCCGGTACCAGTTTGTCCATAAGCCATAACGGTTCCATTATAACCTTCAAGAACGCTCTGGAACAAGCAGGCATACATTTAGTAACAGTTTACAAGAACCGGCATTTCATCAGGTCACAAGAACATTTTGCCATGAACCTCGTATCGTTGCAGCTATGACCCAGTTACCAACAGCAACTTATCTATTATTATACATTCAGGTGGCCTTAAATGGCAAGTGGTGTAAGCATGACTCGGCAAATGTATATGGACACTTCTCATAGAATAATAATTGGGGTTGTCTATGGTCACTTATGGTGGTCTACAACCTCTTACTTCGAAAATGCATAAGAAATTCATACATAGTGATAATAATCTGATCTCAACAGAATCGGCTTTTGTACCCAGAAATCTATCCGGAGCACTATACCGCTCTCCCAAAAATTAGTTCTACGAATGATAAAGTGCTTAAAGTGACTTAAATAGGATCCTCTTCCTTACATATACAGAGTGAGCAAATCAGGGCATGTCCATTACCAAAAAAATGAGAGAGACAATAGAGAAATAAAAGATTATTATGGTAAAATATTACTCATGAAAGATGGCTACCTCAACGACCGGCTTGGCCACCACCTCATAGACACGTTTCTGTGAAGAAGTCTCCGTAAGAACTTCATCGAATTGATAGGTCTCGCAGTCCCAATTGTTCTTTCGTAGCTTCAATCTTTTAAGCTGAAACAAGCCGAAAGAGACACGATTAACTCCCAGGTGCATTATCGTATCACAATAATTCCACTGAAATAAGTTGCTCTCGTGGCAAGGAAGGAAAAACAATGGAAACTTTAAACTAACCTCCGGTTGCAACTCAACACAATCCGCAAAATCAACATCAGCTTGCATCTCCTCAGCATTTCGAGGTCGTAACCGAACCGCAACCCGGACCCGATTGGGAACTGTGAGCCACCCAGTCCCCCCGAAGAAACCAAACATTCAAATAAAATTCTAACAGGTTTTACCTCTAAACTTATTAATATTCTGAATTGCACCACGATAGTAGACATCTTTCTGTGAAAGAATACTTGTGTACAAGTATACTCTCTCGTTTCGCAAATGTGTAGTTAGGAAATAGGCTTTATAGATAACACCTAGGGTTGGCATAATGAGGCAGTTAGCAAAAGCATCCAACCCTATTTCGTAATGCTTACCACAGAAAACAAATAGGGATTAATGACCTAAGACACGACATTAAGATGTACGGGATTAAATCAAAGCTGCACTCTTCTCTATTTAGTAAGAGATTAGGCAATGCAGATCATTAGGTTGAATGTTTAGTGTAACAAGTGAGTTTGCAGTTTCAAAAGGAGTTTCGCGGAAGAATATGAAAATGCGCGGGGGGAGCCCTCGGTATCTACTTGGTGATATTCTCTCACTTTTGAAAAACCTTTTGAAGTGCAAGAATATTTTATTACCTCCAACAACGCCATTCGCTGAGCCACTCCCGGAGCGCCGGTGACTGTTGTGTGAAGGCGAAGGCGACGCGGATTTCGGTCGCACAGGAGGCGAAGCTGCGGTCGAAGTAGGCGACGCAGAGCCCGGCTTCGTGCGCGGGACCAGCGCCGGAACTCCATTCTTATGACCTGATGCGAATGCCATTATATTGCTTCTCTCCAAATACACGCACTCAAATCCTCGCCCTCATCGCATTCTGAACCCCGCCCTTTTAGATCCGAGAATGCCGCTAACCCTAGAAGAACATGCTAAGTGCGCTCCACCTCTCGCAAGGCCTCCCAAATCAAAAAATGCCCCTTCCACCACCCAATCAATTCAGCCAAAACTCGCATCAATTCAAACCACGCGCTTCCCCCCCAAGCGCATCAATTCCGAGGCCCTCCGTACGACCTCTCTTCGTCATCTCTGAAAAGAAGCAACAGTCTCAATTTTTTTCTGAGAAATGTCGTGAAAGACAAGTCGATTCATTCAAGTCGCGCAATGTATCACCGGGGGGTACATGATGTTCTTCAAAGTTTGAACCTGCTTGTTGTTGTGGCGAACAAGGTTAATCGTGAACTAATGTTGCGACTGGCTACGTATGTCGGTCTACCTCGGATGAGAGGGAGTGCAAGTGATGGACGAGGAGAAAACCTAATGTGGAAAACCGAATTGGGAGGTGGCATGCCGGGAATGAGGCCCACATTACAGTAGCTTCGTTCTAGAGGTGCAACGGGACAGAGACACAAGGCAGGGCGCGCATCGGCCGCGGACGACCAAAGCGGACGACCAAGCATCGCAAGCGTGCCCAGAAAGACGGAGCTGTGAAAGATGAGAGCGGAGTTGGAAAGAAATTTGTTTCGGGCAGACAGAGAGGGCAACGGGCAGTGTAGAATTTCTTTTTCACCTTTAGTTAGTTGGGTTCAGGCGTTATGTGCCAGAGCACCTGGTTGGTGTCAGTTGCTCTCTTGTATGATCTTTTTTGGTTCATGAAAGGAGGAAGGTACCCTACGTGAAGGTCAGATTCAGACATAAATTAAGTATTTTTTGGGATGTCTAAATTTTTGAAAAAATTACAAGTGAAATATTTGGAAGATTACAAGCGAATTTCTGGAATATCTTAGAATATACCACCTACTAAATCCCTTTGCGCTTGAAAAAAAAAACTAATTCGACACTTCACTTCACGTACGGTAGTCTACTCTTAAAGCGACCATTTAATCCTAAAACGTCGAGGCAGATGTTTTGTGGCCGATGAATGACAAGAGAATCTCTTGTGTAGGATAGAAGTGCAACTATTCATCCTCCAAAATTTGTGGGAAAAGGGAAGATCATCTACAGTAGTTTGATTTCCAGTGAGTGCTTTTGCATTATTTTAATCCAACAATTCACACAGTGACAAAATAGATGATTTCACATTCAAGGGTTAAGAGTTGATTGCATTTTGGGGAAGCTAACCTTGAAACAATTTTCAGTAAATTTTTGTAGGAAGAAAAATGGAATTGGCATCTAACTCAAGCCGTTTCATATTTTTTGGACCTTTGTGGAATTAGTTACAAATTTTTGAAGCTGAAGCATAATAATCACTAAAAGCAACCCCCTCTTGAAATGTACGTTGTTGGTACATTGAAGAGAGCAAAATGCACCTTTGTGTTACTGGTCGCTTTTAGAGCATCGTCACTTTTAGAGTAGACTACTTGAATGCTTCATGTGAGGACTTGTTTTCTATTCAGTCATTGGATAAAGATTAAATTCTCTAGCAATGTAATAAAATGTCCACTTGTTGAAAATTTATAAAGATTTCAAAATTTTAGTTTTGAATTATCAAAGCATCTCGGTAAATAGACTGAAAAATAAGAAATCATTCAATGATTGATATGGAATTAGAATTTGAAAGCACATAAAATAATTACATATATATACATGAAAATTGAGGTTCGGGTTTGGGACGGACAATATAGGTCACTTTGGAAACAAGCTAGAATGACAAAAATTATGTAGAGCTATAACAAATCATGTTAAAGAAAGGCAATTTGTGCTAATGGCTTAATACATTTGCTTTCTTTGCCACAACTAAGAGCAAATTTTCTCTTTTCATTAATATCTTTGGTCTTGAGCCATCATCAAAAGCCAATTCTCCCATCTATTGGTCTTTTCTAATTGTGCATAATCTAAACTTAATTCTTAGATAAAGGGGTGTTTATTTTGATGGATTTTTATTAATAGTACTTTGTAAATTAATTTGAATATTTACTATCTTTTTCAATCTTCTTTTCTCTCTCATTCTTTTTCCCCTCCTCCCTCTCTCATGTCACCCTTCTTTCTTCAAAGTAGAGTTTTAGCAGTAATTAGGTTACAATTAAAGAGATGAGGATGAAACTGATAACTAAGGAAAAAACTCAACTTATTTTGAAAGTTTTGGTTACCTTCAATAGTATAAAATAAAATGAGACTATGTAAAATGGCCATGCTACTATTTTAGTAGGTTGTCAAAATAGAAGACAAAAATAACTCCAACCACTCTAATAAGTAGTTGGTGTTTATAAAGCGTTTGTTCATGTTAGGGTCCCATGTTAAGTTCCAAAAAGCTGATCCTAGTGACACCTAGACTATATATCTTTGGAAAAAGAGAGACTTTAAATTAAATAATTTAATTTGAAAAGATAGAAGGAGTAGGTTGAAAGTTGGGTGATTCCTTAGTTGTAAAAGAGGGTGCAATAAAGATAGAAGTGGTATAAACTAAAGTTTAAAAACAATCAAAAACTTCCTAATATACATGAAATATCCTAAAGCAAATAATGCTCTTTTATATAGTAGTATGTAAGTGGCATACTCGATGGCAATACTATAAGAATCACATATTTTTTTACAGCAATTTTAGATGACATCCACATGTTTTTGTGTCCATAATAACATAAAATATAACGTCAATGTTAGGACAATGTCATTAATATTTAAAAATATATTTTTTATACTTGAAATCAAAATTTTAAAATGTTGGTGAAGTACTACTTATATGGATGGCATATGAATTGTACTACAAAGACCTAAAATAATTATCATTAGCAATTGTATATTCCAATTTAGATTTTGAATGTTGGTAATAAGAAAATGGTATTTATTTAGTTTATTTCTGACAAAGTCTCAAAACAATCTGTCATTGCAATATGTGAATTCTATAAATCAAATTTTGTATTGTTGTAATAGAATAGTTGGAGGATCATTTTGAAAAGGTGTTATTTGGAGGCAAAGCATATCAAGGCATAAACATGCATCACATGTACAATTTATGGGATTGGGACATAAATTCTATTTTTATAATATTACACCTAAAAAATCACTAATTTTTTTTGTTTTTATAGTGAAATTATAGTTAGATCAACAATAATTCACTTTTTTAAGTCAAATTGCATTCCAACAATAAAAAAGAGCACTACAACCATAAAACAATATGTAAAAAAAGGATTAATCAACTTTATAAAGATAACATGGTCATCTTCAAAAACTGGTGAGATACATCCTCAAGAGTTTCTATCACCTCAAAATCTTGATGTTTGTAAAACCTTCTTCACTTTATAAAATGTTGGATTCTTTGTTATTTTGTTAATCCATTTTGAGCATTATTTAATCACATAAAAAATCTATTGTAAAGTAAATTAGGACCTTCTTCTCTTCCAATCACAACGCACCAAAAGCTTTATCCATGGCCCTAGCTTTGCCACTAGTGTTAAAAAACTCATTGCAATCTCCAATCATTTGCAATTGTGATACCAAGAAACCCCTTCTTTATTCTAAAACTTAATACTATAATAGTTATACATACCTTATGAAATTTGTGTCTCATGAATAATGAAAAGATTACATAGATCGCAAGATTTAGATTACAAAAAAAAGAAGGAATATGCAAAATGAACCAATTTAGTGGAGGTTGCAATTGTATATACTCACTTTATACTAAAATATTGAGAGTGTCTACAACACATAATAATATAAAAAATTGGAGATCTTGGTAATCATGTTTTTCATTTGTTTTTTACAGGGGCACTTCCCAATATTTAAATGAGGCTATAGTTTTTTGCAAATTTTGAATGATTTTTTTTCCTTGCAATAAAGAAATTTCTGAAATTTTATAACAAATTTAAGGAAATTTGCTATAAAATGGACCATAATTTTGGCTAACACTACACCAAACTGGTTACCATATTTATTATAGTCCATTTTATTTTTCATGAGCACACACTTTTAAAAATCACAATATAAAACTTTGAGGCACACTAATTATTCATAAAGTTTATTTGGCATTGATTTTAATCATTGTGGGGAATATTATTTATCACTTTGATATTTAGCATAACATATAGAGTATTTGGATTGGATCATGCAATGTTTCTAATATTTTTGATGTGGCGTGCCTATCAAGTAGCATGTGACAAGTCACTAATTACTTCCAATTATCTACTACAAGAATTATAACCCCTAAAGACCTATGGACTAGAAATTGACAAATACTCACAAAAGTGCCAAAAATCTTTGAAGACGGACTAATAATCAAATTTCATTCTTATTTTAGAGTTTGTAACTATATGATCTTATTCTTGGCTAGTAATAGAGTCATATGTTAAAAAATTGGGGTCTAAGGAAAATGTATGCATGCGAACAAGCTTGCAAAGCAGAGCGAACATTTTTTTAAGGCTACTTGGGCTTTTGACAATGTGACTTTGTTGGGCTTTTGAGCTCCATAACTGAAATTTGTTTGTAAGGAAGATTTAAAGACTTCATATTGAGTAGAGCTTTATGTTAGGGAGAAATATAAAAAAATTCAAAGCAAAAATCACAATATTACTTCTCCGACTCCAAAGCTTCTACAATTATACAAACTTTCTTATTGCAAAATCAATGTATTGCAATTGCTTTTATTATTTGCATTGCATCTTCTTCAGTACATCACGTTCCTGCAACCAAATAACTACATGGCTTTTAACTGAAAAGGTCTTTTCCATCGATATATAACACGCCTCAAAATTCCAAAAATTGCAGTCAAAAATTGCAAAAGAGGTTGACTGCGCGCATAGTGGGCCTACACAAAACCGTGGCAAAAAGAACCGCACTTGATTTTGAGTGCGGATTTTTTTACCATGTTTTATTATAATGACGCCAAAAGGGATGCTTTGCAATAACGTGACAACAACAGACTTACAAAGCTCAATTTGACTCAATGGCATTTGCTCTAGCAGCAATACTTGTAGCATTTTTTAGACACCAATACCTACTCCAAACAGCGACCCCGCAGAACCCTGAAGCAGAGCAGCATGCAATAGTGGCATAGATGCAACAAGTTTCATGGACAAGGCTAGTTGTCCTTTGCAAAGTATATATAAGAAGTGTTGAAATGTACCTACAGCCACCGCGTGTTCAACCTTTTTCACTCATAGAGCACGCACTCCGAAGGAACTGCCATCCCTCTCTTAACCATGCTTCACTGCCATCCTTCAGCACCAACAATTCCAAATGTGCAACCTTTGCACCACGCCTACTGAATGGAAGAGAGAAAAATCCTACACTACAAATGTTGAGAACAACACTACTACAACGTCATCTACAGCTAAAGACAATTTCATTCACCGTGCACCTTATATGTCAAGGGAGGAGGATAAGAACATACAAACGTAGTTGCAACAACATTGACAATGGAAGTTAGGGCCCACCCGCACTACAACATCGTCGCACAGGTGTGATAGGACATTATTAAGTGACCTATCCCCTCTATTATAGCAATCATCTACAAGATGACATACCCTTCATCTCCGGACACATTAGAAGAAATATCAGCCCTCCGGAGGGTTGCTCCGAAGTGACAAGCCAAGCTATTAAAAAGCTTGGCCTGCCACTCCAAAACAGTCTCGCAATGAGCAGTCAGCCAAGCTGACTGCTCGCCAAAAAGGTCAGAAATCGCGATTTAAAAAAAAAAAATTAAAATTAAATTTTTTTTAAGATTAAAAAATTAAAAAATTAAAAATATTTTTTATTTTTTATTTTTTTTACTCGTAAATTTTGGTTCCTGCACCACTGTCGTTGCAATTTCAACTGTGTGGGAATAGGGGAAAAAATATTTTTTTTGCAAAAATAAATAAATTTCAGGGTACCTCGGAGGACTGTGGAGTAGCCCTCTGGAGGTCCCAGATTTTCTCTAATGAAGTGGATCACTTTTTTGCCAATATAAGAGACCGTCATTTCCTTTTTGGGGTCCTTTTCCTCTGTTGCTTTTATAACCTAGCAAGGACGGGCTTGTGACCAGCGTATTATGGAAGGCACTTAAAACAGGGTGAAAAATGATTGAATTATTAGCAATGGGTGAAAACGGGTGAAAACGGGTGAAAACAAGATGGATAGATGTACCCTACATTCTAACCAATCCCAAATTCTTTAGTACACATTCAAACAAGAAAATGAAATAGGAAGATCAAAACGGGTGAAAACAAGACAGGGTCTGGATAGGTTTTTATTGTCTCAATTTGTAGTGAATTTTTTTGAGGTTGTGCCATTTAGTGAGAGCTTCGTGGATATGACTTTTTTTATTTCAATCGGTGCTTGGGAGCAATAGTTATGGCACAATAAGCCAAAAAATAATTTTGACATGTACAAAAAAATTACAAAAAGCCAAAATAATTTTTTAATTTTTTTTCCTAAAATATTATATTTTTGTCTACACATGAAGCTTTGATTCATTCAATTTGCACTTGTGATGAAAAAGTTATGGACAATCTTAGTTTTTCAGGCAATCTAAACATCTTCTTGAAAAAATAACTTATGGGATTCATTTTTTAACGCAATTTTTATAATTTTCCCAAAAAAATTGTTAGACCTGGTTAAATTTGCTTGCTAGAACAATCTCACCATTCATAACTTTCATATGACTTGTCCAAATAGAATGAATCAAAGCTTCAAATGTAGACAAAAATATAATCTTTGAAATAAAAACTAAAAACTATTAAAAAAATCTTTTTTTGTAATTTTTGGGGGGGCTACTCCTCAAGCTGCATCTTGGATTTAAAGTGGCATGATTTTTGCTCCTGGGCACCGATTGGAATAAAAGTATATTCCCATAAAGTTTCAAAAAATCAGGTCAAAAATTGAGACGTCACAAGCCTACCCAAACCCCAAGAGTCCCCCATAGGCACTTTGGAACTTTAGAAATTCAGGGGGTTATAAGAATGGTCCCATTTGATATACTTAAATATGTATCCATGTGGAACAATGTTCGAGAATTTATTTGAGTTTTACCAGCTACTTTCCTTCAATTCTTATATTGAACCGGTTTTTGAAGAACTGAGTCCGATTATTTTCTCTATTTTTTACTCTAAATAAAAAATTTATGGATTTCTTCACCAAATTTTTGCCAATATTTTCAAATTGCAAGTGTTTTTTTCCCCAATTCCACTGGCTAATTCTGAACTAGCTGCCGGTATTTTCCGAACATTGCAGTGGTGATGCTGATAACATCCGAACATATGCTGATAACATCCACCCCGGCACAATCTCGGCACAATCTCACCCCGCACCGACAACGAGATTGATACCCGGATGACAACGAGATTGATACCCGGATGCAGGATAACCGCCCCCCACGCACCTGGAGCAGCAATCGTGATCCAGCAGCGGAGACCTCGTTCACACCGGCGCCGAGCTCGCGGTCCGCGCTGCGACGGCGACGCCGACGCTTCCATTGCCCCCGCAGCGCGACCAAGCGGGCACCCCAACGCCAGCCCGCCCACCCGTTGTGCTTGCTTGGGTTCAAGCATCGCACTCGCCTTCATCGAAGCTGGTGGGTAACTTACCCGAGCGATCTCACACGCGGCTCACGACTCAATCCCGATCGAGACGAACCCTTTTGGGCAAGAATAGGGTTTGGGGCGCAGGGCGGGCAGGGATGTGGTTTCGCAGGCATCATGGGGTCCAATGATCATAACCTCACGCCTTCGCAGCCGCCCAAGCAGCAGCCTCCGCCCCGCTACGTGCCGTGCGAGCATTTGGTGGAGTTTCGGGAGCGCGCAGGCGGATTAGGGTTCCGGGCGCTCCAGCGCTGCGTCACCACAGAGGCCTCCGGACGGGCGTGCATTCAGCGTGCCCATCGCGAGGTACCGCAGTGCGGCAGCTGCGCGCGGGCGCGCGGGCGACTCTTCGCGTGTTTGAGTTGCGGCGCCATTGGCTGCTGGGATTCCTCGCATGCGCGATTGCACGCGGAGAGTAACCCCGGTCATGGCATTGCCGTGGACATCGAGCGCGCGGAGCTTTTCTGTTGCATCTGCGGCGATCAGGTTTACGATGGCGAGTTCGATCGGGCGATCATTGGCGCTCGGGCATCTCGCCGGGCGAGCGAGGAGAACGGCGTAGGTTCGAGATTTGGCGATGCGGAATCGAGGAAGCGGAGACGCGGGGTTGAATTAAAGGCGTGGGCGCCCTCGGCTCGGGAGCAACTGGCGTTGAAACAGGACTCTGTTGCTTTGATTGAGGAGAAGCTTCCAGCGGGGTTGAGAGGGTTGAATAATCTCGGGAATACGTGCTTTATGAATTCCGTGCTGCAAGCGCTGCTGCACACTCCGCCCTTGCGGAACTACTTTCTGAGTGACCACCATAATCGAGCCGTGTGTCAGCGCCGGGCTTCCCATCTTTGCCTTGGCTGTGACATGGATACGATCTTCGCTGCCGCGTTTTCGGGGGAGCGCACGCCTTATAGTCCAGCCCAATTTTTGTACAGGTTGGTGATGACTTCACTTTTCTCGAGTTGGAATCGCCGGGGATCTCTTTCCTTTTGGGGAAATATAGGTTACTCTGCTTTGTGGAGCATTGTGGTTCTCTTTACTTGAACGCGACTGCATTGTTGAGTAATGCTCAGATATGTGCGCGGAATCAGGGGTTTCGTTACTTACGTGAAGCGAAGACCTTCCAACGATTACCAATTTAGCTTTTATTGCTAGCCACTTTGATGTAAATCTTATGTTGTGGATGCTGAAGCTAGGCAATGCTCAATGTGTGCCCGGTATTTTGCGGTTTTCATTATGCTTGTTTTGGGATGACTGTGAGATTGCTATGAGTTCTAAGATTCCGTTCTCTCTAGCATTTTGAAATTTAATCATGCAGAAGTTGTATAGACATAATTTTCCAGTACAATGTAGCAATGTGGCAAGTTGCGATGAGTTTGTGACATGTAGACGTGCAGATCTTGGTGTCTATTTCCCTAATTAAGGTGAGGAAAGCTGTATGCGTTCGTCCTGATGTTCTTCACTTAGTAGCCATTGTTTCGTTCCATTGAAGTTTGTGAAGTCTGTTTTGTTTCCGATCTTTTTTTTCCATTCGGGAGTGTGTTTCCACTCCAGTCGAAAGAGTGCTCAACCTTATGATACTTGAATGCAGCTGGTGGCGACATGCCGCAAACCTGGCCGGATACGAGCAGCAAGATGCTCACGAATTTTTTATTTCCACAGTCGATGGCATACATGCCAACTCGGGCACGACCTCCCCTCGAGCTAAATCACAAGATGGCAGGTATGGTCATTTCTTAACCTCTTTTTTGTGTACGTTATCGACAGCGTCCATGAATCATGACTAGACGCGTTACCTCTTCCTTTGGAATTTGGAGCTCCAGTGCCTTAATCCGACCTGGTTTTACCAGAGAATTAAAATGACTCGAGGTGTGTTTTGACAGGGCTGGAGATGTTGATTGCCGCTGCATTGTCCACCGCGTTTTCTCAGGACTTCTTCGGTCCGATGTAACATGCACTGTGTGTGGCTTCAGCTCCACCACACATGACCCGTGTGTTGATATTTCTTTAGATCTGGAGCCCGACTTTGGACCCGAGAAGGGCTTCACTGAGTCCATAATTAATGAAAATGGTGGACGGACGTCCAGGGCCGCATCCAGTGCTTTGGGGGCGTCCACGTTGCTGGGGTGCTTAGACCGGTTTACGAGGCCGGAACGTTTGGGGGCGAACGAAAAGTTTTTCTGCCAGCGGTGCCAAACTCGACAGGAATCCATCAAGCAAATGTCGATGCGGAAAGTCCCGTTAGTTCTGTGCTTTCACATCAAGCGCTTCGAACATTCTTCCAGTCGTAACACGTCTCGGAAAGTGGATCGCTATGTGCAGTTTCCTTTTTTTCTGGACGTGTTACCGTACCTCTCTTCCTCCGTTGTAAGGTTGAGACATGGCAATAGGCTCTTGAGTGTCAGTGGTGATGCGAGTAATTCTCTTCCACCCTCCCAAAGCCCCTCCGAGTTTGAGCTTTTCGCTGTCGTCACTCATTCTGGAAAGCTTGATTCGGGTCACTACGTTTCGTTTTTGCGCCTCAACAAGTGTTGGTACAAATGCGACGATGCTTGGATTACGCGCGTCAGTGAAGACTATGTGCGCTCTTCGCAAGCCTACATGCTCTATTATGTTCAGAAGACCCTATTTTGTAGAGGTAGTGACCCCGTTCGTCCTCCAATGGGGAGATAATTTTTGTTTGAAGTAGAGGAAAAATCCAACTCCGGTTTTCTTTGTACAGTACAGCCTCGGAGTCTGTAATGATGAGTTTGATCACCATAATTTGAATGGTGAGCGCTGTATCGTTGAAGGACAGTCAGTATTTACAGTATCAGAGCTACATGAGTAGCTATTTAGCCAATGTTGCTAGTTTTTTCGAGGTTAGACATTCCCATTGCCGTGGCTCTGGGAGCTGTAGCGTGCATGTATGATAGCTTTGTCATAGTTTGGGTTGGTTTCTATAAATCTCATTCTGTGATTTAGAAAGCTTGACATCACGCAGGTCTCCAATTCGGTTCGAGGCAGTCAAGAAAAATTCTCCTCTACTCATCCAGGTGAGGCACCTGATGCATTGTTTTGAAGCTGCGAAAAATGTACACTACCGGTGCCTTTGGTATATTCTGGTTGTCCCTGGTTTGTTGTGTTGGCTCAGGCTCAGTTGAAAGTTCTCCCTGCTGTCAAGTTTGTAGATTAAGGTAGAAGACCTTGTTTGTTCCACAATATAGGAACCGACATATTTGTGCCACTATGTATCAGTTCTCAGTACAGTACTTCACATTTCAAACTTTCTTATGTGATATTGCTACTTAGTGGGGGTGCTAGTTGAAGTATTTCCTGAAGCATAGGAATGGTCATGAGAGTAGTTGAGGGTCATATTATATTCTATGGCCTTGTTTACAACAATTACCCAAACTGTAGCTTTGAGCAAAGAATCCACACATAGCCTTTCTCTATTATAAGCGATGCACTGGAGCAAACCACCACCGCCCTGTATTTAGTGACTATTTGTAATTTCCAAGGATTTTCAATTTGACATTTTTTGTGTTAAGTCTATTAGAACTTGTTGATAAATGTGTTATAAGGGACAAATTTTAAGGAAGATTTAATAAGGGAAATATGAAGAAAGTCATGATCAATTTCTTGGCCTTTTGATGGGGAGGACAATTTCTATTGCAGTAGAAACTTAATAGGATTTAGTCTTGTAAGGATGAAGTGTGTTTTTCAAGAGAAATTGTCAAAATGCCAATTTTTGGTGCATTGATCAAATTTGAATATTAAAATTATTTTTTCAACTCCAATCATACAAAAGTGTGGTAGACCATTGACCCCTAAGCACTCAAATGACTATTTTTTGGTTGTTGCTCGACTTCAAGCAGATTTTCCAGGCAGAAAAAAAAAGCAATTTTTTTTTAATTTTAAAAAAAGAATTGTCAATATTTATATTCAAAACTAAGATCGCTACGGTCAAACAAAAATTGTAAGAGAAATGGCACAAAGTGTTTAGAATTTGCTTAGTGTTAAAAAGCTTACTATTTGGGAAAAGTGTTGGTGTTCTCATTACTAAATCTTATGCATTTTTTCACTAATCAATAGAAATTACAATTTTGACAATAAAAAATAAATTCAAATGTTAAAGATAGAAATTGTATTTTTGATGAATTTTTGAAGTTATATCTTCAAAACTCATTTGAAGAGAATCTAAAAATAATTTTATTATTTTGACCATATGGATATTTTTTACTTTTCATGCTTCACATTATCTTCTTTGAAACAAACTTCAAAAAAGTTGTAGAACTTATATTTTGTAATACATTTGTATTTTGTCTGAATCCCTTGGCCTTTTAGGGGTTAATAAAAGCAGTGTGTGGACCAAATTTGAAAATTAAAACTTTTTAAATTCCAATCATACAAAAATATGGTAGACCATTAATAGAAACAGTGTGTGCAAAAAAATTCAGTCCATTTGTTTCAATCTTATTGTATAGGGACAATAGACTTTGAGCCCTTTTGTAATGAGATTTTTTTACTATTCACAACTAAGCCTCCACACAGTTGAGTGCTAAAACTTGTCAAGTACATTCATGCAAAATTTCAAAGTAAATAAGAGGTCTACCTTGCAATATAAGGTCAAGTAATTCAACAATGCAATAGCCATCTTTTGATGATTTCTTGTGCATTGAAGAATTTGTTTTTTTGAAATCCAAATAGTAAAAACCTTTAGTGTCAAATATATAGAATATGTGTAAAAAATTTCAAATTCCTTGAGTACACAAATTGCAAGAATGCAACCTTTGAAGTTAGAAAAAAATGATTTTTTAAATTTGACCCACCCAATTAATTAAAGTGTGATTTTAAAATTAAAATTAACTATTGTTTTTGACAACTTCATATCATATTAGTTATAGGCATGCCAAGTTCAAGGCCGAAGTTCAAAAAGTAATGAAGAATTTAGCAAAAGATGACCAAAAGATGCTTTGAACAACATAACTTGTGATCTAAGTACCTTATTATTATTTTTTAATTATTCTCGTGAATGGGTTACATGTCTACACCTTGTTTCACAAATTCCAAAAAAAAATATTCAAAATTGACTTCAAAATTGACTTCAAAGGTAATGTGCCTAAATTTTCAAATGTTCTTTCAAGTGACAATTTCGTTTTAGAGATTTATACATTTTAATCCTTTAAGGGCCATGGGTTAGTCCAAATTTCCAAAATTGTGAAGATGTATAACAAAATGAGACTTTGAATAATAATTTAATGATGACTTTGAAACAATAGTTGTAAAATATAATATATAGATCATATTCATACAATTACAATATATCAACTAGTATTCTAATCAATATTTTTCTATTAAATTTAAAATCAAAAATTAAAAATTCCTTCTAAAATCAATTATAGATTGAATATTTGTGTTTTTTACAATAATTTTTTTTCTTCAAGGTCAAAATGTTAAGTTCTAATCATAATATTTTTTTAAGATTTAAATTTTATTTTTTGATACAAATTGTTTTTGTTTTTTGAAGGATTGTTTTTCAAACTAGAAAAGTTATTTTTTGAGGTCAAACCTACTAAGTCCCCTATAAATTATAGAATTTTGCAAAGCAAGGTCTTTAGAATTTATATTGTATAAATATTAAAGAACTAACAAAAAAAAAACTTCAAAAAATTGATGGATGAAAAAATACATTTTTATATACATGGGATGTGTTTTCATTCATCGGTTGTTTAAATTTTGAACGTTTTGTTCTTTAATGGATTAACAAAATATAGAGGAAAATTGTTGAAATGAAAATCATAGAAAACATATACAAGAAGGTGGGTTTCTTTTAAATGAAGATTGTTATTACCAAAGAATTGTTATATTGCTACAATATTATAAGAAACTCTTACAATTCTTTGGCAATTTTGATTCCTTACAATTATATCCTTCATTTGTGTCCATGAAAGACATATTTTGGTTTTTTCTCCAAATAGTTTGTTTTTCTCTAATATAGCTATTATAACTCAAATACGAAAGTTTAAGTTCTCATCTAAATGATTCACTATTTTGAGACCAAAACCACCCTTCAAATCTATTTTCAAAACACTCCATACCTCATTCTAACTAATACAAACCCTTTACATATGATGCTTTATAGATGTACACCATTCTCATTTCATCTCATTATTGGTGAAAATTGACTTGTAAATAGGTAGAAAATCACTTATAATGAATGATTGTTATCACCATTGAACAAGCCACCAACTCTAATTTGAAGACAATGATGCCATTCTGAATTTGTACCATAAATATAAAATTATTACAATTCATATATTATATTTTAAAAATTAAGAAAAATTGAACTTGGTTCAAGATAATACATGAATAGAATCAATAATAAATCAAAAGAATCAATCTTAAATACATAATAGTTCTTAGAACATTTTAACTTGGATATAAAAATTGATGGCTATATTCTTGAAAATATGCATATAAAATATATACAATTTATGAAATTCAATTTTTTGAAACTTATTCCTAAGCTTTGAAATCATTTTTCGTTATTGGATGATAAAGAATTTGAGCATCAACAAAAAATGCTCACTTATTCTTATGGTATTTAATTTTCAACGAGGAATATTGATGCCGACATCCTCTGAATCAAGAAATTTCACGTTAATATTAGAAATTAATAGAATATCAATTATCGTTTTGTAATCATGATGTTAATAAACTTAAAGATTCAAGTCCAAATGGTCTACCTTCAATACTTAATCTTTTATAATCAGTTGATCCATGTCTATTAAAACGACGTGACATTTCAAGCTCCCTCCTTGTCAAACTTGCAAAAATGTAGGATTGCTTTAATTTTGCTCGCAGTACCACTAATCCCAACACAAGACCTAAGATTGCAGACCATTGTAACCATGCGTTGGATAGTATATTTAGTGTACTTGTCAATTCTTTTGGAGCTTCCTACATTACATCAAACAATGATTTTAACTTCTAAAAACATTCCTATGCCATTACAAAGTGTCAATATATGGATTATGTGTTTCAATAGATTTTATAGCAAAAGAACTTGATAGAATTATTTTTTGCTTGGAAATTATTAGAATTAATTATTTAACATGTATTTTTTTTTTGAAATTTTCACTTTCATTATGATGAAAAAAGCAATTATTCAGCCATTATTTATTGCTAAAATTGGGTAAATTTGTTAATAAAAATATTTTGTGTTATTTTTTGTTCTTTGGATTCCATTCAAAAATTTAATATTCCAACATTGAATAACTGAAATTTTTTCTAAGATTTTATAAAGTATTCTATATTAAAGTTGATTTTATGAAGTCATAGAAATTGTTGCTATCAATCTAATGTTCCCATTCATTTGAAAGATAAGTAAACAACACAAGAAATGTGAAATTCCATTTTTTTTCAATCTTCCCATGTATTCCATTTTATTTTTATCTTCGTCATTTATAGATTAAATTTTTTCTGATCTAGGTTATATTAAAATAAAAAAAATTGTAATGTATGAAATTTGTATTACGGAACAAAAAGCTAACTTGCATTGAGAGTGTTCCATTTAAATGTATGAAGAAGTTGAAAAGAAGAACCTTGATGTAATTGTTGAGCACAGTGTACATTGAAATGCGTTCTTGTATTGGACCACAAAATGCCGCACTAGCTGTAGTAAACTCGATGGAAATAGGTATGATGCTAAATAACAAGGTACCCAAAAGCATGCCATATGTTAAATTTGAAGTCCGCGATGCACTGTATGGCTTTTGTACTGGTTTACATGTGTAAAATAACACATTCTAAAGTATCATATCACATTCAAGCAATTGGTTAATTATAATTAATCTCAATAAAATTAATATAATGGATTATTTCAACACGTAAATTTACTTTAATGATTGTAAAAGCTCTACTTTAAAAAAAACTAGTAATAAATAAATTTAATTTTCAAATGATGTGATTTGTGATTTATGATTAGTAAAACAAACAACTATCACTATATTATCACTATAATAATTCAAAATAATCTCTCTAATATCAATTTTATTTTTTAGAAACAATGTTGATATTTGAAAAAAAATGATATGTATTCTGGAGATGTTGACAATTACATCAATTTTTAACTTAAAGTGTTTTGGAAATATACAAAAAATATAAAGTAGACTTCAAATATTATTTCAAATTTCATCTAAAACAATGCAATTCAAAAAAAAATCATTTAATTATTCATTCATCCAGATTAATTAGAGTTTGATTGAATTTTAAGTAGAATTTAAACAATTAAATGTTACAAAATAGATTTACCTTAAAACATATGAAGGTGACTAAGTTTGAAAAACAACCAGCTAAACATGCAAAAGGACTAAACACAGAGGTTATCCATACTAATGCTTGCATATATACAATATCCACCACAAAGTCTGTAATATCAAGTGATCCTTTTGTCTGCAACACCAATAATATAAATAAAATAAAATAAAATATTTATTTATTTAATGCAAAAAAAATTACAAATTTTTTTATATAGATTCAGTATAAATGGCATTTTAAAGTTACATTAATTATATCATATAAAGTATATACCGTAGTGTGACATGGCTTTTGTCTTTGTAAATGCAAAAAAAAATTCACCCAAAGTGGTTTATTTATACAAATTAAAGATGATTTTTATTTTGTAGTCTTGTAATTATTTCACAATTTGTCATTTCTTCATTGTGAACAAAATGTCATGTCCTCTCAAATTTAAGAGAATCATAAAAGCAAAAATAGTGTAATTATTATAATATTGTTTATTGGTGATACGCATGTATAGAAGAAGTGGGCTTTGAAACAATTCAAGATACCAGTAGTAGTTCAATTATTTGTTATCGGGATTGAACTAACTCTTGCTAATATGAGCAAGTGCTAAAGGGGTGTACACTTTCACATACTACCATAGTCATGTTAGCCACCAATTCTATACCCTTCCAACTTTGTCCCTTTATTAGTGAAGTTTTCAACAAAGTTCTTACTTATTTTCTACAAATTTCGCTATTTGTTTCTAATTTTTTTATAAAAATTCAATTTTGACATAATCAATTAATAAAAAAACAAAAGCCATGTCACACTATTGTATATAGTAATGATATCATTGATTTCTTTTGTATGAAAATACTCTTCAATCACAATGAAGAAACTTTTACTAATTTGGCATATTTACATGACAGTAAATTTATAGAAATTCTATATTAACTTACAATTTATCATTAAACATTGGTAAAATGAAGTTCTAATTTTAAAACCTTCATATATGTTGAGGTAAAATTATAATTAATTTTTATGTGAAAATAACAACAAATGTATTATGTTTTATTTGTATTTTAAAAAATAGAAATGAGAATCATTTTGAATTGTAATGACAATTGAGGACTCTTCAAATATACTACTAAGTTTTGTAAATAATGTATATCATAAAGAGGATTAATTAGATATGATGAAAATCAAGTACTTTATACCACAATATAGAAAATAGAGCTTGTGCCATAGCAATTCCAACATTCATAAGTGTTGTAATCGCTATCATCCCCAACAATTCACCTGCCACCCAATTCTCTGTACAACCCGCCACACAATAACCAACCTGCAGCATTGTACAACTTGTACATTATAAATTACAATATCCATCATAATCATACAAGAAATTCCACATGTGAATGAGATTTAGAATCTATATTAGGAATGGTGGAATGAAGTATTTTTCAAAGCAAGATCATTTTTCGAAGTAACATTATTTAATTTAGTCTCTCTACAATGCTTCTAGTTTTAAAAAAAGCCAATAATAATATATTTATAAATTTATTTTTTCTTTATAATTTATATATTATTTTTTGGGCATTCAATGCAAAAGGATAAAATGGCAAAAACAATAATATTGATTTATCATTTGTATTTCACCACTGTATGATGAGGTGCACAAATATGTATTTAAAATAACAAACCTGTTGTGTTGTACAAAGGTGCCATTCCCCAATGTTGGCAGATGTGCAACATATAAAACTATCATTACAATCTTCAAGATCTTTACATTTTGTATTTGTTTCTTTTCCTTCAATCTCTGCCCATGAGGCCAATAGCACTAAATAAGACCTAGAAAGGCATCACAGTTTTATTCATTGTAACTTAAGAAGTCTTCACTAAATTAATAAAATGTTACCTTTCCATTATATTATTATGTAGCAAAAAGCATCCCCAAACTAAAAAAATTGACATTTTTCTTGTAAGTAAATTTCATCTTTAAATTACAATGTTGCATTGAATAGATATGTCCCATTCATTGGCTTGGACAGTTGGACATGATGTATCCAAAGTGCTCATTGTGCAAATATCTTGCATAGACGAGAGTTGTCAACTATTAATGTGTGCTTGCATGGCTTTTCATACAATATCCCCCCCTTCCAAATTTATTATCTACAACCTAAATAGATTTTAAAACTAAAATCTAATATCATTGCAAATGCTAAAGTATTATATTAAAGAAGTCCAACTATTTAAAAATTGATTACTATAATTTCCTTGTGGTTTTTTGAAGCATTGCAAAAAAAGTGTTGGCGGTGGTCAACTCCTTTGTAGGCTTCAGTGGCCTTGCATAGAGGAAAGGTGGTTGGTGCCATCATCCATGCAAGTTCTAGTAGTTATTAATTGATTTCATTGCTTGTGCACTTTTAACAAAAAGGATGTGAATGAATTATTTTTTCATAATAGTTTTATTGAAGCTTACCATAGACAACTTTTAATAGATACAAGAATAAATTTGTATTTAAAATCAATATTTTATTCAATAATCTATTAATCATCAATTGTATTTTTAATTAAAAATCAAATATATTAAACTATATTTTTTTAATGTCTATTTTTGAATATAGAAAGATTTATCTAAATTATACTCTAAAGATAATCTCTCATAGTCATGTTTAACATCTATTTTTTGGACTTCACTTCCAGATGCTATAAAAACTCTCTATCAAAATAAATTTAAATTTTACCGAAAACCAATACGCATTTAGAGATCAAATGCTTATCAGATTTAAAAATTATATACATTGATGTTTTTAATTCTTAGAAGACAATTGCAAACTCAACCAGCATTTTGAAAGTCAAATTAGAAGTTTTACATAATTATTGACTTTTAATGTTTTTAAGCTTAACTAAGAAAATGTAGCTATAATAATATAGTTTTTATTCCATTTTTTTTTAAATTATTAAAATTATAGATTTTGTAACACTCTGAAGGTAATATCTTAAAAGCTTAAAAAACAACACTTATGAACTTTTCCTCTCAAATTTCTTTTGATGTGAGCTCAAGGAATATATCAATTACACCATCGTGTTTATCACTATAATAATATGATCTTGAAAATCTCATACTATTTAAAACATTTTTTAAATTATTAGGATTTTATAAATAGTTTTTATGAAATCATATAAAGTTCATTTTAATATTTTTAGTTATGAAAATTGAAGACAAACTTCAAATATCTAGTATTGTATAAGGAA
The DNA here is from genome assembly GCA_951799445.1 of Pseudisothecium myosuroides. Classification (NCBI taxonomy): domain Eukaryota; kingdom Viridiplantae; phylum Streptophyta; class Bryopsida; order Hypnales; family Lembophyllaceae; genus Pseudisothecium; species Pseudisothecium myosuroides. The sequence goes on from OX637289.1 coordinate 21,528,580, forward strand.
AACATTTAAATTTGAAATGTGTATTTTAATACAAAAATATAATGAAGTTTATTCAAATATGGACATGAAATATTATATTGAGGATTAAGTTTTCTAATTTTTATCAAATACAATCTAATAATAAACATTAGAACAAATATTGAAAAAAAACTTATTCTATAATAACAAATTATCATTTTCAAAAATGCATGTGTGTACATACAAACATATATGTATATAAATACACACACATTCAGCAACACACCTTTATATAGGAAATCAAAACAATATTTTTTTTTCGTACAATAGATTTTAAACTCAAGAGTGTTTCTAAAAGTTGGATGAAAATGCAAAAAGATGAATACGGAACCATCTAAATGTTGAAATTGTGACAATAGATTGTGACAAATCACGAACAATGTGACCTTCCAAATAATTCTCTCTATATATATGCTATTATATAAGGCACTAGTGATATATTGAAATTCAATTTTATTAATCATATTAACCTGTAAAGAATTGTTGAAAGGTTAAGAACTCTCAAAAAATATAGTTTCATGATTGTCACTTTTTCATGTGTTGCTGGTTTCCAATCTTCCATATTAACTAAAGTTTTAACCATTCGAGGACTTAAATTGTTGACTAAAGACATAAGTACAGAATCCGCATAAACTCCTAACATTACCTTTCCATCAAATAACATAGTCTTATTTCCCAAATTATAAATATTTATGATTTTAATAACAAAATTTTAGTATACAAATCCTTATGTTATGCTATAAAATGCAATTCCAAAATTACATAAAGTAAAATATAGTAATAATATTTTTATTATATTTATGTTAATGTTGTATTATCTTTTATATAGAATGAAATTAAAATATATACCAACTCGATCAGATATTTCATTTCCAAATGTCACAAGGTAATATTCACATCCAGCTGAAATTGCCAACAACATTGGCCACAATAAAAATAAGGCTAAATATCTCTGCAAGTTTTTACAACAAAAAATGAATTACGTTTTGTGTTTTTTTTAAGATTTCAATACAAAAAGTATAATTCAATTAGAATATACCATAATTTATATGAATGCAGGGTCATAAACATCTTTAAATTACTCAAAACAAATATACACCTTTATAAGAGTAGCTGGTTTTTCTTCATTTTCTTCTATTTTATTTTTATCATCAGCTAAACGTTCACGAAATTGCATTCGAATACCTCTTCGCATAATGGTTGCACCCTAATTTTTCACTCATTATGTCATTACAAAAAAAATTCTCTAATTGCATTGTACTTTAGATATGGAATTGTATAGCACCTATTTATATTTAATAGAAAAAACAAAACACTATGAGTAAAATTGAATGTCACTGTACCTCAAATGTAGTGAGATGAAAATCCCATGTTGCAAATGTTAATGTGGCAAAAGGATAGAGCACATTTCCTGATGCGCTTAATGTTTTTGATCCAGTTTGTAGTATTCGTATAGTGATTCTACATGTAGTGATTTACTACATTTCAAATTCTTAATCAATGTCAATACAAAGTTTATAATGTATATTGTATATTAATTCTAGTATTGAAAAAAAAATTATATAAACACTACCTACAATTCACTCTATGAAAAGTGTATCATTTGGCATAATAAAAAAAATAGTTGAAAAATAGAAGTATGAAATAAGATCTAAAAAAATAGATGGACACCTGCCCAATACAGCTAGCAAAGATATCAAAGTTGTTGCAACAATTGTAAGAGGGTACATATAATCCGTGTGATACCAACCAGATTGTTCACCTTTGGCATATAAATATCCACCATAGTAGAGAAAAGATTTATCAATTCCAATACCCTGTACTACCACCAATTTAGAGACTTATTTCACTTTTGAATATTTGCATTTTTTTAACTATATGATGCTTATACAATACATAGTGCAATACAAGTAATATACATATATAATTATATACCTGCAAAGCAAGTAAGAAGTTCTTTTCAGCAAGGGCTGCTTTAAAAGTTGCCCAATCAAATGCTTTTGGTGGATGAAGAATGAAGGGAAGAACAATTGCACAAAACCATATTGAAGTAAGGAATAAATTGAGGAGAAACACCCAACGCAAAAAGGCAAATGTTATCATCATGGATGATCCAAAACTACATTCCATCCACTTTAAATCTTTTGCCCAAAGTTTGAATCTCTGTATAATAAAATTTAAAGTTTAATTTCAACATTGTGGATTCAAGGATGTAGTATGATAATGGATAAAAATCACATAGAATATAATAATGAATTAAATTTCACCATGAAATGCTCGGTTGACTTATCCAAATACTTCCAAGTCTTCTTAAGTAAACCTCTTGCACTACTGATTAGGCTATCTTTTCTCTTTTGCCTAAATTTGTTTAATTTCATCTCTGCAACTCTTTCTTGTGCTTTTGCCCAAGCTTGAGTTGTCTGGGGCCAAATGAATATTTATAAAACATTCAGAATTATATGTGAGTTATATGCATCAAAATACTATGAATGTAGGCAAGATTGATACAAAATAAGGCAAATATATGACATATAATCATGTGATTGGTTGGCTCCTCAAAGATAATATAATTTTTTTATTTCAACAATAAAGTGCTAATTATATTGTGAAGAACCTGAGTTATTTGATTTATTAGTTGAAGGTAACAACAAATGCAATACATATGTACTAGGACACAAATGTATAAATCATGAAATAATGTTTCAAGGTGGATTCATTAAAAAAGTTTTTATGTGATTTATTAGATGTTTCATTTGCTTCTGAAAGACACCATTGTCGTACACCATCAGAGTAAGTTGAAAACATGACATTGTTTAGCAAAGCTAAATGTTCCCTTGAGTAAAACATAACAAGATAAATATTACGTCAATTGCCCATTGTTGATTATTTGACCTACTAAACATCAAGCTTGTAGAAGAAACATGCATTGGCAAGTGGATATACTCAAAAAAAGAAATAAAAGGGGGACCAACAATTAGGTTAAGAAAGAAATATAATAAAAGGCAAAAAAGGAGTCATATTATCAAACAAAAAGAGTACAAGTGAAAGTCAATGCTCTATGCTTAGAATGTTATTTTCTTCATAGGTAGAAATGACACACCCCACTTCTACAAAAAATAAATAAATATATGGACAATCTGTAGTGGAGTCTTAACCCATAAATGCTCAACCATCCATAGAATGAATGATGAATGTTTTGAACAATGCACTTTATTCAATTAACATCAAAGACAAAGAATCCATCAAACAAACTTTTAGCATAATCTTGTATCACATATATAAATATAGGAATTCATAATCCATGGATATGATCAAACAATACAAATTATTTTGGAGGAGTTACAATTATTTGTTGTGATTTTTTGAAGGTGATCTTATGACATACTAATAATATTCAAGGGTGTGTTTGTTATGCATTTCTGATTTAGTTAGTTTTTAATTGCATATTTGATGTTAGTTGTGGCACTCAATCTATTGTTTACATGACATCAAAAAATGGACCTGAAATCGAACGAGGTTCAAGGAGGTTGCATCTTGTAGCACCGGTGGTAAATAATGTAAGTCTAACAAAGGATGACGCAAAGGATGTTCCTTCTCCATCTCCGACTCTCTTCTAATCCTCATTTGTGCTGCTGCCAATTTCCGCCGTTGCAAAAAGTCCAATTGGTTCAAGGGCGGTGGTTGTAGTTCCGCCAGTCCAGGCTCCTCCTCCTCATCGCTTCCCTTTGTTTTCTTTTCCTTCTTATCATCCTTGGTTTTTTCTTTTTTTAGCTTATGTTGGTGCTTTTGCTTATGCTGGTGTTGTTTCTTAATATGCTCCTTAGTTTCATCCCCAATCAAGGCATTCTCCATTGCATGCCCCATTGTAAGCAACGTATCTTTGATCGAGTTACCTGCAATACTGGCTCGAGGAGGAGGGTCTGCCGATTCAGCCACAATGTTGGCTGCTGCTCCAAGTGATGAAGATGACGATGATGACGACGGCGACTCCAATTTCTTCTTTTTGTACAAACTCATTCTTTTGAAGGGAAACATGCCATTGGACTGCTTCATGTTGACAAGTGAAGATTGACTAACCGAAAGACACAATCCTTAAGAAAACAATACGGAACTCAATTTTTTTTTTAATAGTTGGAGAGAGCTACTCAAGCATCCTTCTGCATATTCACGAAGAATTTAGAAAAATGAATTGGGACTGCATCTCGATTCAATCTACATTGTGTGTCATACACTGCATTTGCATTATTTTTTTTGCTTTTCATATGCAAGAAATATGATGTTGATGAGCCTCACTTAATTTGGTTTTGAGATTGATTTTGAACTCGGTTGATTCCTTGGCTGGGGTGCTCAAAGATGATGATAAAAGATACCACTGCTAATTAACGGTTGGGAGCCAAAATATGAGAAAGCTTTTACCCAACCGAAGGTATTTTGCACTTGTTGTTAGGGGTGATATTTGCAATGTGAATCCGGTCCAGAAATAGGTCTAAATTCATTCTTGAGAAACTCAGTAACAACACTATTTAACACCGTATGCAAACATACCTCAATAAGCAGTTTCTTGTGAGGTCATTTGATAGTATGCAATTGAGCTATCCAACATACCTCTTCTTCAAAGCAAACACACCACATTGGAACTTCATTTACAAAAAAGAGAATTAACAAGTTGATGCAGTTCATTTTCCTCTTAAAAAATTCTTGTTAGTTTTGAAAAACATTGGTGATGAATTTTTTTAATTTTTAGATTGCATAGATATGTAGGAAACATGCATACACATTTTTCACATTAAAGAAGACCCCATTAAATAAGAAAAATATGTCCTATGAAGAGTAGAATGTAAAGGGTCGTATGACCAAATTTTGTAAAATAGATATCTCTATATTTGGTCATTTCCAAAAAAGCTTCAAAGTTCCCTCTACAGAGATTTCAATGTTGGGGTGACCGTATCCAAATTTTGTAAAATTGATATCTCTTTATTGTATTAAAAAAATTTATTTGCACTTCACATGGCAACTAATTTCATACATTTGAGCATGATGGTACAATTACTTTGCCAAAATCAAGTTAAAATATAGAGATATCCATTTCTTCAAAGTTTAGTCGTACAACACTTTTCATTGAATTCTTCATTGATCATATTTTTGTAACTTAAAGGGGTGCTTTTTAATATGAAAGATGTGCGTACATGGATGTTCTCTATGTATCCATAAAATCAATTAAATAAAATTCATCACCGATTGTGTTCATTAAAATATTATGTAAAACCACAAAAATTGACTTTAACCCCTTAAGTTCTTTGACTATGTAGTCACCAAAAACGCTGAAAATCTGCCATTTCAAAGACAAGTACGAAATTTTTGGAAAAAAAACTTATTTGACATATGTAACCGTAGGATCTTGTAGTAGACTGGTTTAGGAAGTTGTGCAAAAAATTTCAGACATTTTCACCGTCTGGATTGTAAGATTTTAGCGTTTGAATGCAAGAATAATTTTTTTTTCCTCTGCTGGAAACCGGGCAGCTGCACTTCAGAAGGTCAGTTTGGTATAGAAAAAAGGTCAAAACGGTGGTGCCTCTTAGGATTCATGAATGACAGCAAGTTAGGTACATGCATGAAAAATTGCAAGTGATTTCGAATTGGACAGCATATAGGAAAAAAATAGTATGTCATAACAAAGTTAAAAAAAAAGCTCAACAAAGAGGAATTTTGGAAAATTCATAAGTCTTGCAAAGAAATAAAAAATAAAAAAATGAACGGTGCAGACTTTCCTCTACATTTCTTCTCTTAGGATATAATTTTTTCTTTACAAACCTGAAAAATCTGAGAAATAGGGAGACCAGATTGTCATCACAGTCTAGGAAAACATTGGGCACATTCAAGAAATAGGGCTTCTGCCTTCCGGAAATTGGGTGTGCCTTCACCCGGCGTGCAACTAGCTCTGACACGGCCCCCCTTCTGTTACCCCGACCCCCTGCGGTCACCCCGGCCCCCTGCGGTCACCCCGACCCCCCTGCTGTCACCTCGCAGTAGCTGGCAGGTACAGCGGAGAAGGGGCAGTTCGGCAGCTTGGTGGTTGGAGGCGTCCGTCCTGCGTCAGAGAGCGTCGGTGAGCTCAAGACATGCCCCAATGGAGCGGTGGACATGGATGCTCAGGCCGGCCCGCCACAAATCCCAGCGCCCTTGCACTCCAGAGTCCAGATGTAGAAGTGCTGGCCCTATAAGGCGACCAGAACTGAGAAATGAGGTTCTCTCTCGGTGTCACTCTTTTCTGGTATTCAAAGATAACAAAGTGCTGGAAGTTTGGAAGTCCGAGGCTTTCCAAAAAAAATTTCAAAAACTTATATTGAAATGAAGTACATGACCAAAAAATTATTACGAGGTAGATTGTAGGAATTCGACATGATTTCAAAAACATAAAGTCTAGCAAGTCGAATTTTTTTTGGGTAAATACGTGAATGACATGAATAGGAAATGAAGACCTACATGAAGTTATAATTGTTGTGCAAAAGTTTGAAATTTATTTTCAAACACCGAAGCCAACAATTACAAACATAAAAGAATGAGTAGATTAGCTATAGAATCCTATAACGCTAAATAAATAAAACAAGAACATTGCAAGTGCGGTGGACACCTTTTGGACATCTCATGAAGGTCATGTGCCACCACACATTTCCTAAACATTTTTATGCTATGTTCAATAATACTATTGAAATTGAAAACAACATGAAACAACAAGTCGGGCTTTCAAATACATTCACTTACAAAGGTCACCTAAGGAGAACTACGTCAAAAAAGAAAAATGATAAACCCAAAAAAATATAGAAATAAAATAAAACAAGGGAGTGTGGGAAATTTGACAAACAATGAAGCATCCATAAGAATATAAAAATACAAACAAAATTGACATATAGAAAGAACATACTCTCAAATAGTTTGACGACCTCGATGGGGCCGTGGACGTCTCGCTCCACGATTAGGAGGACCGTAATGGAACTCCTCGAAACATCCACGGTTCAAACACAAGTATGTCCTATTGTGTGCCCTGCAGTAATAACAGCACTGGGGATCTCCACAAAGCAGACACGTTCCGTGCTTCCGACTCCATGTTGGCAAATGCCTCCGTTCTTCTTCCTCCTCTGGTACCACCACATCGCGACCCCTCCAATTCAATAATAAAGCATCACAAAGGTGTGTTTTGAACTGAAGGTGGGTCACAGGAACTTTGTACCGACTATGAAGCTGCAAGAGATCCTTGTATAGAATAAACATATTGACAACTGTGGTGTCCAAAAGAAATGAAAACACTCGGTGCCACCATTTGTGGGATCTCGTTTGGCATGTGTAAGAGGCCCTCAATTGATCCGCAACATCGACGCCCCTCATATGTGTAGTATATTCTAAATGCACCGGAGATGTCGGAACTTTATCTCTGTTTGCACCATTCCTACGTGGTACCGTCGGGATTGGAACACAAGGAAAAACGATCGGTAGCGCGTGAGTAGATATTAGTAGCACAGGGCGTCTGTCCTTCCAAAGGACACAAGTCATGCTTCGACTGTCATGCATTTTCCAAGCTACAGTTCCTTGTGGACTTCGGTTCCAATTCTTCACTGTCTTCAGTTCTAGTGGCACACCAATGCGATTGGAACGTATGGTCCCCGTTGCAAATATTTCCATCTCTGCCAACTCCCGAAATAATCCAACGCTGCTGAAGAAATTGTCAGTAACTAGAACGTGCCCCTTATTGTCCAAACCGGACACCAAACGTACAACGACATTGTGAGCTAAACGAGGTTGTCCTTGACGTTGTACTGGAACTTCATTTGCTACCACAGTTGATTGTGCTCCACAGTAGATGTCGAAATTATAAACGTATTTGGATTTCGAATCCGCCAGGCACCAAACTTTTACACCCCACTTCTGAGGCTTCTTTGGCATGTACTGCCTTGCGGGGCAGTACGAGCCCTTATAACGAATCATCATTTCGTCCACCGTTATGAATTTCCCTAGTTTCCAATTCACTTTGAAACTATCCCTTATGTCAGACACTAACCACCGTACTTGGCCCATTTTGTCGTAACCTGGTAATTCTTTCTCCGACACATACGTATCCGGGTTTGTAATATGAAGGCATCTAGTGATACTTTGGAACCGAGCACGGGTGAACATTTGTGATATTCGAGGGCAATGGAAAAAAGACCCCTTCTTCGCCCAATAAGTTTTCACATTGGGCTGTCTTTTCAAACCCATCAACATAGAGACTGCCATATAAGCCTTCAACTCTGCAACAGTGAAACGCACCCAAGCCCTTCCTCCCGGAACAATGCCATGCTCATCAGGTGTTCTCGCATACCGATTGGTTTCGACCACTATTTTCCGTAAAAGTGTATATGGCCAGAATAAAGAGAATAATTGTATAAAAGAAGGCATACGTCGGAAATCCGCTGTAGCACCAGAGACATCAACAAAATCCCTCGGTTTTGGAAAATAAGTGAAATTTGATTCTGACCAAGTAGAATCCCTATACATGTGCTTTACACTTGTGGGGTCTATGGGATCCGCATCATAACCTATTTCTACTTCTTCATTACCGTCCTCATTTTCTGAATGCCCCAATTCATTTAGCTCACTGGGCATGCGAGAGTCTACTGAATCAGAGTCATGTTCTGGAAAGTGAGGACTTCCCCCAGGCTGTTCATAGTTTTCATCATCAGCCTGGAGTCCTGTATAGCCTATGACCTCCTCTGGACGAAAATGTACCTGAGAGCCTTGAAAATGACTGAGGTTTTCTGGAAAGAGGGCTTCGGAAGTAGCCATTCGCCTGGCCGTCGCCTGAGGGACGTCAGCCATCAAGGCGCCCATGTCAGCGGAGGTGCCGGCCTCAAAAGTTGGGGACGGCCTGTATTCGGGCAACGGCTCCTTCTGCCGCCCACCTGCGTCGCTCCCTCCCGCTCCGCTTCTATCGCCATCGATTGCGCCGAGTTCGAATGCAGCGCGGCTGCACTCTCCAACTTCCCGCCGCACTTGCGCATCGTCCTGCGCATACCTCTCCAACACAGCCTGTCTCGAGGGCCATCCTTTTGCTGCGCCATGATGACTCACTTGCAACGATTGTGAGCTGTGGAGAACCTCAGGTGGCCACGAGAAATCTTTGAAATTTGTTGTTTCATCAGCACTGTCGTCGGAATCTGTGTTGTTGAAGCGTTCGTCGCAGCTGCTGTCTCGACCTGCAACTTCGTTTTCTTGGCTGAGTAAGAAGTCGTCTTCCGCTTCACCAATGAGCATGTCCTCGTTTTCATTGCCTGATAAGTCTTGTTCTTGTGCTGTGTGTAGATGTAGTCTTTCCGGAGAGGGGGGGAATAAATCGTTCCAAGTATTTTCAATTCCAATACTTTTGTCAATGGTGTTCCTGGTTTCACGTTCTGATTGAGGATGCAAAAAGGTCGGGCAATCCATATTTGATGCAAGGGAATCGATAGTGTCATTTGGAAATCCAATGTCTTCATCATCGGTGCTGCTTTCTGGAGTTGGTGGGCTCTGGATCGGCGGATGTTCAGCTTCCGCGGCTGCAGTCCGAATAAGTTGCAGACGCGCACTCCTTCTTGGCGGAACATCATCCGAGGCGAGCTACGGTTACAACAACAAAACAGGTAAGTATGAATATTTTTTTTCCCATTGGCAACCCTAATGCTGAGCATGACCTAAACCACAACAGAGAAAGCCATGCATGAAGGCCTCAGTGGTGTCGTTATTTGCATAGGATTTGTTGTGAGTGCTTGGGAAAATGAATTTCAAATTTCTGATGAAGGCAGCGTGTTGAAGGTATACAGCAGGAGAAGTGACGATGATCTTGTATCCTCTGACTGACGACGCTGTAAAGGAGCATTTCGACCATACAGCCACATGCACAGGTAAGTCAACCCTAATTTTTCAATTCCTTTATCCATTTAGAGAACAACATCATAAAATTCACTACTCTGATGTAAGAACAGCCGAAGCAAATGACGAATATGAATTAGGGTTCGTGAAAATTCTGGAAGTGAGGGTGCTAAGTGGACCGTGTTGCTCTGTGGCTTCAAGGCAGAGAAAACGGAGAAAGGGGCAGGGGCCAGCTGCTTGCGGGGAGGGCACATGTCTTTAAGTGACAAGAAGTTCCAATTTCAAACGACAGGAGCTACATTGTAGCTAACTTCAATTTCTGAGGAGCACGACTCAAAGGTTTTTTGCCATCATCAAACATGTGCATTGACAAGAGCTTTGCAGCGATCTATGTGTGGGAACAACAGTGTTGCAGCTGAAGCACTTCAAGCAACAGAAAATCAGTAAGTACTAACCCATTTTCCCTTTATGAAGCGTGGAGTCCTCGGCATGACCTTTCCCTCCCACTTTCTCGGATGCACAAGCTTGATCTGGCCAGACGTGTTGTTTGATGAAGTTGGGAATATCTGGATGGAATTGTCTTCTTAGCTTCCAACCCAGGGCATGCACAGCCTGCCGGTAGAAGTGGTGACGGAAAGTAGCTGGCTCAGGATCATGGGACCACTTGCGAGTCCCTTTCCTTAGTGGGAGAGATTGTAAGTGATTGATCTCTAAGAGTGCTACAATTCTAGATGCTTGTTCATGTGAAGCGTCCTCTCTTTCTAGCAGTAGCTTGTGCAATTTTTCATGAAGAGACTGCTGTAAAACAAATTCACTCTCTCCTTTCACTGAAGCCTGACTCGCTGCCAAGCAGGGGACGGATAGGTCGGCACTACTCTCACGACAGTCATTGGGCAGCTCCTTTGAGACACGGCACTCAGTCGGATGCAACGCCTCGTCCTCAGGTGCGATGGAGGTGACAAGCAGCAGTGGCAGTGTGGTGATATTTTCAGGCTCCAAGTGCAAAACCTCGGAAGGATCCATCAGTAAAACTGAAGAGTGTGTTTTCCTGGTCAAGCAATTGTGTGTTTTCCAGGTATTGTGCTCTAGGGTTCTCTACTTTAGGGGCTGTAGGGTACTGAGGCTTAGTCACTCTTGCAATGAATTCAGCAGTATTGGCGGCTGATATTACACATGCTACTTACCAAGGGGATGGTAGCTTCTGCTTTCTTGTGACGGTTCTAGCTAACAGTACATGGTTCATGATATGTTTATGGAGGATGCGTATTCATTACTGGTGACGATTCTTCACATGACGTATGCTTGACATTGGACATATTGATATTGAAAAGAAAGAAGCCAGTAGTGCATATCGAAATTCAATAGTATAGGCAACGTACTAAAATTTTGACTCAGAGCTGCAAGTCACTTATGTAGAAAAATTGAAACGATTTTGCATTCAAGGCATTCATATTCTGATCTTCATTTTTGAGTTCTTGGCTTTTCGAGGCTTCTTCAATTTTCTCTAAAACCTTCCTTCCCCCATTTTCCTATTATTTAAAATATTTAAAACGGTTATTCAGTTGGTGTCTGCTGGCTGAAGTGCTCTCCTTGCCCAACTACCACCCTTGCCAGTGCAGAACATGGCAGGCCTCACTCTTGCCTCGGGCAATGAAAACTACGTCAGGCAGCTCTGTAAGCAGTCATATGGCCTGTCAGGAGAACGCCGTGCTGAAACCCGGCCTACAACTCTTATTCTCAGCTGCCCTGTCCCTTGCCCGCCCACTTCTAGGCTGCGTTCAGTTTTTTCAGCTGTAGTGTTACCAATCCTGCCCGCCCTGCCCTTTTACGAAAAAAAGTAACATATCACACCATAACTTTTGACTCATCTACTGAAATGTTGAAATTTTTGGTTCACATTCAAGATACTCCTCGTCCCCACCTTGTATTAAAGTTTCAGACTCAAACATGCTAATTGCCATTCACAACAGCATGCCCGAAATCGCTATGTTGTCAAATTCAGCATGCTGGTCCTTTAGGGGTTAAAAATTCACCATAAATGAAGTTTCTCTTTCTTGAAACTGAAATTTGGTATGCTTGGATGGAATTAGGTAAAAATTTAGTGGTAACTATGCAAGACAAAAAAAGCCAATTTTGTTCTATATTATGTACAAATCTTTGAATGGGTCCAAAAAGCAATTTGTAAGCTTTTAGTACTCACCGGACCAATGGTGCTAGTATGTGAGCCCAAGAATGCGAGCTTGCGAGCATTGAGCCTACAGTATAGGTACCTAATATATAGATACCACACACTATAGAGGTGTATAAATCATAAACACCTATAATATAGGTATTTGTAACATATATACCCTATAATCATATTCGGTTTCTATAGTATATAGACCTATAACATAGGTATGGTATTTTAGGCTTATGGGCTCACATTCCTATGCTCACATAATAGTAACCCTCCTCACCGGATTGAACAATGCCTTCTACAAAGTAAAGTAACCTCAATTTTGACTTGAAAGAATATCTTTCAAAATTTGACCTTTGTAAACGTATTTTCAAAATTAACCTATTAAATTTTTTTTATGCAATCTTCATCAACAAGGCAAATTTCAATTTTAGAATAAAAAAATTCTATTTTTGAAAAATTATTTGTGTGTTTTTCATTGAGATACAAAATAATTGATTTAAAAATACTGGTGATGAATTTTTAAATTTTATTGTGCAAATATTTAAGAAACATCAATGTGCACATTTTACTTTTAAGGAAAAAATCCATTGCCTAAAAAAAAAATTTTACAGTGTTGCCTTCCCAAATTTTATAAAACATATATATTTTTTTAAATTATAATTATATTTACTAAATTATCCTTGTATTATAAATACTTCTATATCTTTGAGCATGATGGTGCAATTGGTTTGCCAAATCTCAATTATAATCTAGATTCTAGAAAATTTTGTTGTACAAATTTTTGATTACTGACACCTTGGCATTGAATTCTTTGTAGTATAAATTTTTTCTTAGGTAATGGATTTTTTTCCTAAAAATAAAATGTGCACATTGATATTTCTTAAATATTTGCATAGTATAGTTTAAAAAATTCATCACCAATATTTTTAAATCAATTATTTTGTATCACAATGAAAAACACACAAAATAATTTATCAAAAATAGATTTTTTTTTTTTTTGAAATTGAAATTTGGTGTGTTGATCAAGATTGCATAAAAAAATATATTCAATAGTTTAATTTAGAAAATTAGATTAGAAAAGGTCAAATTTTGAAAGATATTCCTCTAAGTCGAAATTATAATTACCTTACTTTCTAGAGGGCATTGTACAAATCTTTGGATGGGTCAAAAAGGCAGTTTGTAAGCTTTCAGTATTAGATTGTACATTGTCAACTCTTAAGTATGAAAGCAAGCTCAAGAGGGACTGCAATTTTCTTCTGTCCGGTCTCAAGTCCACTCTCTTCTTCTACATCTAGCCTACCCTCCTTCACTCAACTTGCATTATTTAGTTTTCAACTTCCAACATTCAAGCCTTGTAGTTGCAAATGCGGGTGTTCATTTATTTTCAACAAGAGGGACTTATCGGGCCAGGACTACTTGCCAGAAAGATTGAAAGACTTTTGGCGCACCGATTAAGCTAGAAAAGGTGAGTGCACGATGTGGTTTTAATTACAATCTCTGAATATTTTATGTTTGTATCCGATGATGGGGATGACGTGTAAGAAGGCTGTTTTGAAATCAAATTGACTAATGTCAAAATTTAGTGCTACTCAAATAGCAAGAATAACTCGGATGTGGCGTCGTAACGTACAATAGCGTTGTAGGTGTTTGTAAAATTGATTCCTAGATTTTGGAAACAACCCCTAAGCGATTGAGCGAGCTCTGTATATATCCAAAGCTCTTAAGGCTTTGTTTTATGAATGAAAATCCATTTGCATTTAATCTCTTTCTGTCTTGAGGGAAGGAGTTCTAAATACAGGTATTGTTAACTAATTAAAGATGAACTCAAGGCTATGAATCTCATTAAGCGTAGCAGCTTGCCATTCAATTGCATAGGATGGTGCAATAGCTTTATGATGCATTTGTGGAATAGGAAGGAAATCGACAAATGCTCCATAGGCATATTGAGAGGGAGAAAATCTATCTGGTAGATTTTGTAAGTTAATTGTGAGTTGCAAGTAAGGGGGAAGAGCTACGAGGAGAACTGGACTGAGTGGTTGATGAAGAAATTAGACAAAAAGTCTTGTATAGAAAAAATCATAGGTTCTCAAACATGGTTAGGGTCAACAATGACTAGGTCTGGTGAAGAATGAGCAATAAGTGAATCTAATAAAATGTTTAATTTGCAGGTGGCTTAGGTAAAGGTGAAGGTACTATTATAGTTCCACGGTAGAATAGATTAGGACAAGTATTAAGCAAAGTAAGGAGAATCAAGGCTGAAAATGCCAAGCTTTCTCACATATAAATATATAATGTCATATGATATGACTAAATGCAGTGTTTGGCACATTCCAAAACTTGATTGGAACCCCTTAGATGTATCAAAGTAGCTTGTAAACAAGCCTTGAGAAACTTTGGCATGAAGTTTTTCTTCTTGACATAAAGCACGTATGAGATAGTATAGTGGACATCCTCAAGGTCAAAGATGAGACACAGATGACTATACTCCAAAGAAAGCTTTGTAAGGAGTTCAATTACAAAGGAGCTTGGTAACTGTACAATTCAAAGTAGATAGAATAATGGATTGCTTCAACCCATTCAAAATTTTGTAGAAATTTTGCTCTGATGATTGCAAGTCTGAACCGTCTCCAAAATAGTTTGGATGTCATTTGAAAAGTGCATGATTAGAATGTAGATTGAGTACTTGTCTTGGGATTGCATGAGGTTTTGGGCTATAGGTCACTACATGGCTGTAGTTTACGTGTTTGTGTCTGTAGCAATTGGATTCCTAGAATTTAATTGTTGATGTTGAAGCTTAGGAAGTTGCTTTACTGGTTGTACAAAAACCATCTTTCCTACTCAAAGTTATCCGTTTACCGTTTTGCAGGTGAAGTAACACAATGGAGTTGGATCACACTCTCGAGAATGCAATGATCCCAACTCTAGTGAAGTCCACGATGGCAAAGACGTGTTTGTGGTTGTTGTATGACGGTGCAAATCCAACCCCAACCACGCTTGCTATTATTTCCACCCTTTCACAAGTGAATCAAGATGGTGTGCTGCAATTGAAGATTATGTTGAGTCATCTACCTTGCGTCTGGCGAATTGGGATTTGGAACAGCTTCAAGGGTCCAGGTGGTTCTCGGTTGAAGAATTTGAACTCTTCTAATTTGACACCTGTGTAAGCCTCTTCAAAAAGTCATGGCTCATGGTTGTTCCTATGCTGCATCGCTTGCAGATGGAGTCCTTGAAGAACTTGTGTGTTGGGGAGCTGCCGCATCTACGAGACATTCTTTAGGACATTGGGTCTAGTAAGTTGTGGTCCTATAACAAAGCACGCCTGCACCCGGTGCAGTTGGTTTACGTACCCAAAGCCTAATCTGTTTCATAGTGCATTTGATAAAGGCAAGTATGTTTTTTTTGTGTTCATTTTGTAAGACTTAGTTGAATTCACCCCAAGGATTTTGTAAATGTTGACTATAATTTTGAATGGGGTACAATTAGATATAAAGGCTAGTTTTCACCTGGCTGTATAGAGCAGTGGTGGTAAATCATAAGAATCCTTCATGGTTTTAGGAAAAGTTGGTTTTACACTACTCAATTTTTTTTTTAAATTCCATATTTGACGGGGGTACATACTGATGGAGCGTTTACATCTACGATGTTATGTATGTCTTGGGATCTTTAAAATTTGCTAGCAAGGTAGATAAGACTGTTGCCTATGAGTGGGAGGTCACACCAAACGGATGGTTTTCACCAAATTTTGCTTCCAATGTTTCAAAGGAGGTGTCTTCAATGAACACCTTATTTCCTCTGAATTCTGCAGTCACTTTGTCTTCATGTAATTTGATATCATCTTTGATTTGTCTTCTAGCAAAAAGAAATTCCAATGCCTTCATGGATGATGGTCCTCTTTCAATTTCTATAGATAGATTGTTCTTCCATTGACCGTGTAGAAGTCAATTTTTTAATGACAATTTTGGCTTTTGGTTCTACGTGTCCACGGTTTTTCTGTAGGCAATCAGAGGTTTTTCTTGCAATTGATCCAACTTGTGCTTTTTGAGTGGTTTGATAGGACCGAGTCTTTTTATAACACTTAATACAGAGTGCAGCTCATTTCTAGTTGAGTTTGAATCTTGATGGTTGAGGAAGAATTTATTGATCAAGCATCTTGTTAAATACAACAAAACCTAGTTGTATGTTTTAGCGTTTTCAAGGTCTTGCTAATTTCACTAATCCTATAGAATCTCAAATCAGTGATGGCTTGTATTGTATATAGAAGCATTAGAAGACATTTGAGGCCAAAAGAAGATTGCAAGTTCCCAACTTGTTATCAGCCTGGGAACTCTGCCACACGCGCAGTCTAATGTCAGATTTTTTTGTATTGCAAGGAATTTTAGAGTATATGGCTTATAAAAGACAAATATTCTTTGTAGCAGAGGATAAACAATAATTTAAAAAATCACTTTTGGATTTATTTATTTATTAAATTTTGACGACGTTATTGCGGGTTCAGAACAAGGAAATAGGCCTGAACAACCCTCCTTTGCCCTCAAATCTCCCTTAATGGTCCAAGGAGAAACTATTTAGACAGGTAAAGTCTACACAATTAAGATAACTTCTGTTGCAAGGATATTAAAATCTTATCCTTATCTTATATCATCACAAGCCATGGTGGAAAGCAAGCTTTAGCTCTGGAACCGGATCTGGAATAGAGTGAAACAATACTACATTCAATTGACAGAGCGCCAACAACAAAACTATTAAGTTAGTGTAAATAGTCAAACGCGGCATGTACTGAAATGGATTGTACAAGAATTGTTCTGATTTACCATAAATTCCTTTGAAATTTGTAATTTATCTTTTTGAATAGTGATCCATCACCAATACTCGTCGATAGTCATCACAACTTGGAAGTCATTATACGTCTCTTTTAGTTGATGACAACCGAAGTAAGGAATGGGCTTACTAGAGGGCACATTTTAGCAAAGTATGCTAATTCTTCTGAATCCTAGCTGCATCCTTTAGAAGATACTATGATACCTACATTGTTGACAAGTGGATATGTAGTGTCTGAACTCTTCCAACGAACTTCAATCAAGAATTTCATGAAATTCTAATACACGCAGTCAAACTTCTGAAGCACAGGTTTGTAGGACACCTTGCAGTCTTGAATGCACAATGGAAATACATCCAGGAATTGGCAAGAAGAGCTTAGAAAACATACCAAAAGAGTTGTCAATGGCGTCAACAATGGTACGTTGCAAGTACGATAAGCAATCCCAAGCCCGACTTTATTGTTGCTCCTCAACATCCTTCTTTTCCGCGTTGCAAAAGTCATGTCCCTGCTTGGTGAAGTGGAGTTGCAAACCAAAGTAAAAAATTTGGCTGAAATAGCAAGTCTGCTCTTAGGCAATGGTTTTTTGACGACAGGGACTACAAAACATCGCAACTACACCTCCGAATTTTTTGAAATGTACTTTTTCTTATATTGAGAGGGTAAGTAAGACGGCCTTCACAAGCCAAAGTTCTTGGAAATCACTACACGACTTTTCAACTAACATCATGGTTAAGCCTCTGCTAGCAAGACCTCCATGTAGGTTTGGGTTCTAAGACCTTCAGTTGGATGTGAACAACCATGTTCTTGCTGCCACCAACCTTTGCTCCTCCATCCTTCCTAAGGCTAGATGAGTACATACCTTAACCCTCACTACAAGAGAAAGGGGTGTTTTAAGTAGTGTTCTAGACATCACGTCTTTTAAGTAACGTCTTTTAAGTAACGTCTTTTAAGTAAGTTTTTAAGTAAAATTTTACTAAAAAGATTGTCTTTTTAGTAAAATTTTACTTAAAAACTTACTTAAAAGACGTTACTTAAAAGACGTGATGTCTAGGACACTACTTAAAACACCCCTTTCTCTTGTAGTGCCTAGAACGCCGGCACAGTCATTTCATGACTTTTTGGATGACAATATTGTGATCTATAGAGAGATTAAAATCATTTTTTCATCCACATTTTTCTTGTTGATCTTTCATGGTGGGTTATGAAGAGTATCCAATTCAATCTGTAGTCTTGCCAGTGTTTGTCTTCACGTAAATGAGAAGTTAGTGAAAAAACGGATAACAGAATATGCTATTTTAGTGTATTTGGGAAAGTTGTTGTTCCTTGCCCTAAATCTGAAATTCCTCCACAAAAATGATATTTTTTTCGCTTGAGCCCAATTAAAAAATAAAGGTCATCTAGTCTAGTTTCTATTGCAATTAGAATTTTGAAAAAATTCCTAATATTAAATATTTTATTGCAATTTGAATTTTGGTTGTATTTTCAATGTCTATTGTTTTCTAATTATAGAATGACATGGAAATTGAGTTTACACCATGATGTTTGTCATTATAATATACATAGATGGTAAAAAATTTAGATTTTTTGAAATAATTTTCTATTTGATGTGATTTTTCTTTACTTTTTCTTCAAGAATTTAAAAAAAAAATCAATTTTCCAAAAAAAAATCTAAATTTTTTGTGAAACAAAGAAAATATGTAGTTTCATATCTAAAAAATAAATACAATTTTTTTCATAAATATCTAGTTGCAAAATGGTAGCAAATTGAGTAATGAGCAGTGAGGCTTGAAATCAATGGTCCTTGGTCTGTCATTTAGGGGTTAAGGGGGTCAATCCTTCCTGACTCGGCCTCATTGGTACCTTCAACAATGTTAGGAGTTGTTTGCATGGCCTTGCCAACCCGATCTGAAAGTCGGGGTGACCTGATTTGTAGGTCGGGCCCCTGTTCCTCTTGTTGACATCGAGCTCGGATTTTATACAGTGTTTGTGCTTTAATTTAGATGTGCTTTTATGTAGAGAAGGAAAGTCCCGGAGAAAAACAAGTGAACAAGTCCAAAAATAAAGCACTATAGCGTGGGCTTTAGTGATGGGAAGGGACAAGTGGCGGATAATTGTGAATTTAATTAGAAGGTCAAGTTGATGGAAAAGAGAGCAAGCTTAAATTTCCTAAATTCAAAGACGGGAAAACATTGCAACGACCTGATCTCCATATCCAGTTCGGGAGACCAACTCCCACCTTGGGAACCACCGAAGACTGGGCTGGATCTCCAGATCGGGCCACTATGCGAACAATCCCTTATGGAAGCCGTGCAACGATTGGACGGACGAAGTAGTGTTTTGTTAAGAGATTGGACGAGGGGTCTAGCCCAATGGAGACAGAGTTCTCAAATTGCCCTTTAAACTCCGTCTTCTATCTGTCCATTTCCTTGGACTTCCATCTGTCCGTTTAACGGAATTGATGCTCCATATGTCCTTTCTAGTCCAACATTTCGCCAGCAGCCACATGACTCCCTCCCAATCCCAAGTTAGTCATTTGCCAAATGAACAAAGGGGAGGAAGCTAAACCCATCCCATGAAGTGAAAACACAAGAATTTTACCTGTGGAGAAAACGCAGGAATTTTTTATTTTTCACACATGAAATCTTTTGCAAATTCTAAATTCATATTTGCAATGAGAGGCTCCAAATTAGCTGAGGGAGTGACTATCATGGGACAAAAACGGTACAAAATAGGGGACTTTTTTTCACATTTACCCCCAATTCCTGCGTTTTCACCATAGTGGTTCCACTTTGTGAGACTAGTTTACATAACATTGTTAACTGGGGATTGGGGTTCCCTAACAGACAAGGGATAATTCCCCCCTGGATGCTTGGGGGGGAATTAAGTTTAAGTGCCAAACCGATAATTGGTTGGAGACTCGCTGCGGTGTTAGGCTCTCAATGCATTTGGTCAGCTCACCTCATCCTCCAGCCCATCTCCTCTAGCCATGTGGAATTCAGCAGGGCAATTTTGACACATCTCAAGAACTTCTCGGCTTGGGGGCTTCCGCTTTCTGCTTAGGCAAAAGGGAACCCCCCAGGCTTGGTTAATAATGTTATGTAATGCGAACGAAGGCTCCACAACGCCTGCCCCCTAAAGAAAAAGAAAAAAGAAAAAGAAAAGAAAGCTTGCCTTTGATTTGCTACTACCAACTGAACACGAGTCAGTCAAAAGCCTGATCCCCATTCCCATGTCGTTTACTGTTTTTTTTCTGCGCTGGGACTAGACCCCACGAGTCCTCCACTCACAGACTCACAAGAGTCAGCTACTCTTAGCAATGGCATTCAAAGAGTCACTGAACTCGCGAGACGTTAAATACCCCTCCACGAGCTTTTGGGGGGTACTCGTGGCAATGGGCCTTGGGTGGGCTACTCTGCCCAAGCTGCTTTGCCCAGGCGACTCTCGGCCCACCACCCATCCTCCCGGCCCCCTTCGTCATGCTCGCAGATCTGCTTCGCCTTCTCCTTCTTCCCGCTTCCGTAGACTCCTTCACAGACCTCGAGCCTCTCGCTCCTCCCGCCTCCTCCGAACAAGCTGAGTTCTTAGTAAGTTCTGAGCTTGTCTGTGCACTTTGCACTGCCTTTGACGTGTTTGTGATGTTTGGAGTGTTTGACGTATTTCGAATGTATGCAATAGCAAAGAAGCATGTATCACCTATGGCTTGTCTTGTTAGCAAAAACAATTAGCGACAAGTTTGTCGAACTGGAGCTTGCAATGGGATGCACTTCAGTCAAGGGGAGGCTTATGTCTGGGTTTGACAAAAAGCGAATTTTGCCCTCACCATCTTGAAGAATAAATGAAGAACCAAGTATAATACTCCTTCCCAAAACATATACAAAACTGTTCCATTAACAAACTGCAATCTCAGTCAAAGTGTGATATATAATTTGGGTTTCTTATGCTATAACATTATATTTGTGACGAAATGAAATACTGTATAGAAAACCGGTTGGTTTTGCTTTGCCAAATGTGCAGACACATCAAACGTGATGTTTTTGAATGCCATATTTGTACACAAAATGCACGGTGAACATCCCGCCAAAAAATACAGTGACAATTAGACAAACCAGAGTTGTGATGGATGGTTTTGAGATTCATTTTGCAAACTTCACCGGTCAATTTTTCCCAACTCACAGGATTGCTGATCGATCTCCAAGTTTTGTCACAGCAACTTGTCTTACTTCAGTACTTCGATGCTTACTGACCAAAATTTTGTCGAAGTACTCAAGGATCAAAGAACCTCTCGCTGTAGATCAAGGCGCTAAGGAGTTACGCCACTGATTTTGTTCCTACTCGATCGAGACTCGCAAAAATCCAAAACGATGAGGAAAAAAAAGGCAACAAGAATAAACAGTATTCCTCACCCGTGTTGTCACTCCGAACCTCGACATCAGCTTGGGACGTCAACTTGTTCGGAGGAGGCGGGAGGAGCGAGAGGCTTGAGGTCTGCACAGGAGTCTACAAAAGCGGGAAGAAGGAGAAGGCGAAGCAGATCTGCGAGCATGACGGAGGGGGCCGGGAAGATGGGTGGTAGGCCGGGAGTCGCCTGGGCAGGGCAGCTCGGGCAGAGCACCACGAGTACCCCCCAAAAGCTTGTGGGGCGGTACTTAACGTCTCGCCACTGAACTCTGAACTAGATATCACTACAAATCGGATTTGACTTTGTATTATTACCAAAATGAAAAAATGAAAAAAATGAAAATACAGAATTTGCTTTCAAAATGTACCAGTGAGTGTGCCCTATGCCGTTCAGTTGCCACAATCAAAATAAAAGTAAAAATAATTTTCTATTTTTTTTTACTCGTAAAAACTTTGAAATTCAATATCTTTCACACTGTCACTCGGAACACTACAAAATAAAGCCTATGCACCCCTATTCGCAGAGGGCTTTCCGATGGTACCAATCACAAGACCGGGGGACGCACGGTCAAGGAGATCTCACCGTAACAAACAAAAAAACTTAAGGTAAGGACTAGCGTGCCCTATGTTGTTGCCACAACATGTATAAAAGTAATAGTGATTTTCTAATCTTTTAACTCATAAAACCTTTGAAATTCAGTAGCTTTCACACTGTAGGTCCAAACATTATGAAACAAAGTCCCTGCACCCCTCCTTGTAGAAGGCTTTCTAATGGTACCAAGCACAAGACCAGGGGATACAGAGTCAAGGAGATCTCACTGTAACAAACAAAGCAAGACAAACAACCAAACTTAAGGTATGGACTAGCGTGCCCTATGTTGTTGCCACAACTTGAATAAAAGTAATAGTGATTTTCTAATCTTTTAATTCATAATTTTTTGAAATTCAGGAGCTTTTGTACCATAGGTCTAAACCTCGAAACAAAGTCTGTGCACCTCTCCTTGTAGAGGGCTTTCCAACAATACAAAAAATGCAACCGGGGGTCACATAGTCCAAGAGATTTTATCATAACAAACAAACAAGCAACCTTATTTAAAGGTGTCGATAGATGGCATAAGATATTTATTGATGCCCACATTTTATTTTCAGCTTATTTTTGTTTATATCTTGTAAATACAAAATCTAGTTTCAAAATATAAGACATAAGATATTTAATCCTTTTTATTGACGCCCACACTTTTTTGATGGAATTTGTCTTGTCACACTCTAAATAAGATAATTTGAGATTGATCCACTAACTATGTACGAGACACGTAGAGAGAATGTAATTGTGTATTACTAGGATTGACTCCAAAACTGCCATTTCCATTGCAAAAAAAAATGTAAACATTCTTTTTCTGCATACTCAACTATATGATTGTTCACTCCAAATTACACATTCCATGATAGCTATGAATTGATTTGGGTGAATCAATCCATAATTATGTTTGGCCTCACAGACTCGTATGATCAAGCCTCTAAGTAAGAACTTGCCCCTAGTTTGTAGCTAGTTAATTATGTGTCCCCTAATATTGTTAAATAATTGCAATCTCAAATTCCATATACGAACTCAAAATTTCCCAAGAAATTTCCATCAATGGTAAAGAATCATATTCCAACATTTTGTCCTAGCTAGCGGATCCAAAGTATAGATTGGTTGTCTATGCTCCTATGCAATTAGATGTGCAATTAAGTTTGAAATCACGCTAATCCAGATCCAACAATATAAGACACCTACAATTTTATATTCTTATCGACTCCCTTAACCCTTAAAGGCCCAAGGCCCTTTTTCTGCCAAAAAACACTCAAAACTGCCATTTCTAAAGCAAGGAGTAAAAAAATTTGAAAAATGATTTTTTTGCACATCTAACTGTAGGATCTTACACCTAACTAGTATGAGAATGTGTGGAAAAAATTTCAGAATTTTTGATTGCTCTGATTGCAAGAAATTTGCGTTTAAAGTGAAAAAAACAAGTTTTTCAGCACATTGCGGGACTAAATTTTTTGACTTTAAACATTTTTAACTTAAAATTTTTGCACTACAGGGGTTTGAGCTTTAAATCTTTATAGTGGAGAATTGAGTTGAGAGTCTAGGGAAAAAAAAATTCAAAAAAACTTAATTATCATTCTTAAAAAAATTGATAAGTAGAAGTAGGTACAAGATAGAAGGAAAATCTAAAATATTTATATATTTTAGATGGAATTAAAATACACTAATCCCAATGGTGAGATTGTTCTAGCAAGAACACTAAACCATGAAGACAAAAAATTGAAAAATTTGAAAAATTGCATTCAGAAATGAGTCCTACAAGTTATTTTTTTCAAGAAGATGCTCTAAACTGCCCGAAAAACAAGAATGTCCATAACTTTCTCATAACAAATCCAAATGAAATGAATCAAAACTTTTCAAATAGACAAAAATATAATCTATGGAAAAAAATATTTAAAAAATTCAAATTTTTTGCAAATTTTTTTTTGCTAACCGAGCTACTCGCCGTTCCCACAAAGCTTGTCAGTTTTTCTATCTTCAAAAAAAGTCAAAAAATCAGGACAAAATTTCAGCCCGTAGGTACTTGCCTGAAATCCCATTTGTCCCCCGAAAGAACAATGGACTTTTAGGATTAACATGTCTCAAAAATAACAAAATGGTTGCATATTCTACGAGAGTGGTGTCACATATGAGCATGATAAGATTTAGATGCCAAAATGATACCCAAATGAAAGATGCTCATTGTTCAATCATCTATTAGAAGATTTTTGTCTTGCCCACATCTTAAAGTAGAAACACCCAAAAATGTTCCTGCTCCCATTCATGCACATTAGATTTCCCTTGAAGTGTTCCTAAACTTCCATTAAAGTATCCCTAAAAAATGCCATTAAAGTGTCCCTTTATTTATCTACTATTACTTGAATGCTAGTTTTGTCAAATTTCAGTTTCAAGTCTAGCTACATGACGGTTTCAGGGATCTACAGAGCTGCCACTTTGAAAAATTATAGAAATTACATGCTACATCCAAAAAATCTAATTTTTTTTTCATTTATGATTTTCAATAGCCAATACTACAGAAATATTATTGTTAGGAAAAGGTGCCTCCGACTATGTTCATTTGCTTATTTTGATGGTTTTAGATACATCGACTTTAGTTCATAATTCATATTCTAGGAGCAATAGGGATAGTCACACCTTCTCCAAAAACAAGATTTCGCTAAAGAATGAGCAACTGCGCAGAGAAACTCAAAGCCAATCAGGACCCATAATTGCTAAAGAAGGCATGACACCCCTTTTGTGTGGTTTTGAGAGTTTTGCACAAGAAGAGATTAATCTGCACTAAAAATATGCAAGCTAGCTTGCAAAATTGCAGGTGTCACAAGCAGCACAGGAGAAGCAAGGAGCGCCAGACGAAAACATTCACTTATGAAGGCTTTGCCACACCCATTACTCACCTTCGCAAGAGAATATTGAACGGCGCGTAGGTTTTGGAGAAACAATATATTCCTTCATCGGCAAACCAACCACAACCTGCCTCGCCTCCATTCTTCAGATTTTGGGCCGGGTGCAAAGAAAGTGTGACTATTCCTAATACAAGGCAGTGAAGGTACCGTATTCATACGGTACCTCACTGACCTATACGGGTTAACTTGAGAGATACTCAGGTTAATAAGAATACGGAACGAATGACGGCTGCTAATGACAAAAGGAGTCAGGGCAAGGCCCCCAAACGGAGGGAGCATGAGCCTCGTGCCGGAGGCCACGTGTAAGGATGGGCAGCACCAGTGCCAGTGCGACATGGCAGCGGCCATGGACCAATGAGCGACGTGAAAAAAAACTGGGGGGGAGTGAGTGCTTGGGTGATAACGAATCCGGATATGCCGCGGCAACGTGACAGGTGAGCTCCGCGTCTTCCTCACTATCTCCCCAGCCAGCACAGTATCAAACTGAAAATCCCTACAGTCACTTATTACAGTACATCATCCATTCATTTGCCAACCCCAAAAAATTTAATTTAAAAATTTAAAAACCTAATACAACTGAGAGCATCCACATCCATGCTCCAAACCTGGAGTTTTGTATAACATTCTTTACCAATGAGGCAGGGGTCCCTTTTGCATCTTTGAAAAGGGGACCCTTATCCTGAACAAAATTGTTTTACATGGCTCCTTAGCCAACCCCAATCCTTGAAATAAATGATAAGTCCTGCTCAAGTATCTAGCAAAGCATAATACCTTTTTAGCATGGGAAGGAGCATTGCATGGTTATACTATGTTATATGGACGTTCGTTCTAGGGACTGTAGGGATTAGAGGTACCCACTCATGACCTTCGGCAATAATCAAAGAATAAGTGGGCACTTCAAAAATTGGCTAGGCCACTCAATAAGTGAGAGCTCAAATTTAGGAGAATTTATCATACAACCAAATTTCATTGTCTTTCACATTTGTTCTTTCATGCATTGGTTGGAGGATATATGCTCTCACAATAGAGACGTGGGGGTGATACATATGCAATCCTGTGCGTTCATTGTGGGCAAGGGTGGGGTAATAAATAAAGTTGGCCTTCCCAATTGAATGTTGCTTGGATCTTTTAAAAATACTTCTATATGTCATTTATCTTGACGAAGGGTGTAGATGCTTTAAGGCATTGATAGTCTTATACTAGGATCATGAGGTTGTTATTTAGGATGCCCAATCTAACACATAAGTACATGATGAAAAATAAGATTTCAAAATGTACAGTGGAGTACATATTATTGTATATATCTACAATGGGATGTATCTTCTTAAGAGAACCTCAAAAGTATCCTATCCATCATTTTATTGAGTGGTTACAATAGTGTGCAATGTTGAGAAAATAGTTTGGGGCATCCTAATGAGCCTATTTGGTGTATACTACTAAAGATTGACAAAAAATTTGGCAAATTTTTTTGCTAAAAATACATGCCAAAATTTTAGGAAATTTATTTTTTCAATGATGAAAAAGATAATTGGTATATATCAATTTGATTTTTTTGCAAAAAAATGTTTGATTTTGCACGTGAGTGCATATGGAACCTCCTTGGAATCTATAGTAAGAATTTCTCATTCTTCAAGAAAGATGAAACATTTGTATTTTCACCCGCCTTGACCACCTTTGGGAAAATTTTAGAACTTGTTGACTATCATTGATTGAATATTTGGAATCAAAGGTCTTCAATTAGTTGGCTAGGGCATCTTAATCCCTTCATTGCCTCAGCTAGATTCTCCATCAGATAAATATAAGAATATGCTTCTATTTTGTGGTAGGTTGATTTTTTTATTTTGGAACCTCCCCTTATTATTTTAGAGTCTCTTATTCCAAATGGGAGTTCACAATATTCAAATGTTATCATCGCAAATAAGTAATAGGTTTCACAATTTTTTATAAGAATGAAGAAAATGACAATGATTCTTCCTACCAAATTAGATTTTTTTTGGAGAGATTGAAAAACACATGATTAGTAATCACTAAATAGGATGAATGTAGCATTGTGTAGTCATCTATATATGGATGAAAGAAACATGTACCTTGATTTTTTCAACTTTGATGGAAGATTATTTAACCCTAGAAGGGTCCAAACCTATCACCAAGGTAATCCACTCAAATTATCGTAGTCATAGATGAATAGGTACATTCTTCATTTCTATAGTTCCTTGAAGGTCATTCGTCAAATATTATTAGCCCTCATCATCCTTTTTAGGTTGACAATGAAAGAACAAGATCATAACATTCTTGAATAACCAATGAGAGGATTCTTTCCCTTCAATGCCCCCAATTGGCCCTTACGATTTTTTTATTTTGGGGGGGTTATTGTGGTCACTCTAGCAAAGAAGTCAACAACAACTTGTCAAGACACTTCCTTATCTAGCATAATAGGATGGGTTGTGAAGGTAGGAAGGGAGAGAGAATGGGTTGGATGAATCCAAGACAAAATTCTTGAATGCAAACTCTCCTCCAAATCAAGAGACGATAGTATGTAACATGAATATATTAGTGTCACAATGCTGTTGTAGAAAAAGTGTACCAAAATAATTGTTCAATATGGGGTGGATAAGTAGTCGGTATGAGAATCCGAATGTCCAATCTAACACCACCACCATCGTACATCACAAATGCTACAATGCCACAACTAGTATATCTTTGTGATAAATAAATTAGACCATACCAAAATAACCATTTCAGAGTACCGTATTCTTCATGTTCAAGAATGCTATGACCTACGACTGACATCATAACGAAACAATACCATATTTTTGGATGAATATATGTATTCTTCATTCATTTCTTTAGTAGTTTTTTTGTGAAAGTCATTCATCAGACCCTTTGGCCCTACTCTCCAGCCTTGCGTTCCGTCTGCCAACCTCATCTAAGGTAGTATGGCCTAAAAGCGACCATTTAAGGTCTGATCTGCCTTTTTCACAGGTTTCCTTGAACAGAAATATTTTTGGATCATTTTTCAGAGAAAGAAAAATGGATGCGGAACGTTACACAAGTGGTTTCATATTTTTTGAATCGTTTTTGAATTATTTATGAATTTTCAAAAAAAATTGTTGTAGGCACCTATTTGTGACCCTAGGTCTTCCAAAATCTGACCACTTGCAACTTTTAACCCCTAAAGGCCCAAGGTCTTTTTTCTGCCAAAAAACACTGAAAACTGCCATTTCTATAGCAAAAAGTTTAAAAAAATTAAAATTGTTTTTTTTCCACATCTAACTGTAGGATCTTACACCTAATTGGTATGAGAATGTGTGGAAAAAATTTCAGAATTTTTGACCGCACAGATTGCAAGATATCTGCGTTTAAAGTGGAAAAAACAAGTTTTTCAGAACATTGCGGGACCAGATTTTTTGTCTTTAAACATTTTTAACTTAAAATTTTTGCACTACAGCGTTTTGAGCTTTAAATCTTTATAGTAGAGAATTGAGTTGAGAGTCTAGGAAAAAAAAGAAACTCAAAAAAACTTAATTTTCATCCTTAAAAAAATTGTTAAGTAGAAGTAGGTATGAGATAGAAGGAAAACCTAAAATATTAATATCTCTTAGATGGAATTAAAATGCACTAATCCCAATGGTGAGATTGTTCTAGCAAGTAAACTAAACCATGCCAAAAAAAAAAATTTGAAAAATTTAAAAAAATTGCATTCAGAAATGAGTCCTACAGTTATTTTTTTCAAGAAGATGCTCAAACTGCCCGAAAAACAAGAATGTCCATAACTTTCTCATAACATATCCAAATGAAATGAATAAAAGCTTTCTAGATAGACAAAAATATAATCTATGAGAAAAAAATATTAAAAAAAAAAATTCAAATTTTTGTCCATTTTTTTTTTGCTGCCCGGGCTGCCCCCCGTCCCCTGAGCTTATTTGGTCATAACTTTTTTTCCCGGGCACCGATTGAGAAAAAAATTATATTCCCACGAAGCTTATCAGTTTTTCTATTTCCAAAAAAAAATTCAAAAAATCAAAACACAATTTCAGCCCGTAGGTACCTGCCCGAAAACGCATTTGTCCCCCGAAGGGACAACGGGCTTTTAGGGGTTAAAGTGATTTGAGTAAATGAAGGTCACTGATTGGCTCTTGCAATAAATTAAGCTTTTCTCTCGATTCTCTCAATGGCTTGAGAGGTCCATTTAGGCCCTCCTGCCATGTGAGCCGGGCCGGTCAAGCTCGCCGGGGAGCTACAAGGGCAAAGTTGGGAATTGTCCTGCCATGTGCACCCGGTGGGTGGGGAGAGATCGAGTAAGAATCTCCCACATGTGGTTTCCTTCAAGATTGTTCCATCTTCACCAATGGGGTTGTCCACCGATGACCGGTGAAACTTGAAATCCGTCTTCTCCGCTCACCGAGGCCGGCAAGGCAATCGGTGTTCATTTTTTGTCATTTAGTACTTTTTCTACCGGCCCGGCTCACATGGCAAGAGGCCCTTAAAGATCAACTAATGTCCATTTCAGTCCCAGATATAGGGTCGATTTGAAGAGGCCGCTCGCTTTTAGAGCACACTACCTTAATCCTCCCATCCCTGTTTCTTCTCGTTTTGCCACGTGTCAATCTCTGTGGGGGTTGCACCCTTCTGGCCCAGTGGGTCTCCCTGTCTCCCCATTGGAGCGCTAGCTTTTAAATTTCCCTTTCCTCCTCCTTTTCCTTTGAGGCGCACTTGGGGCCGAAGTAAAGCCACCAATGACGTGTCGTTGCTGGCTTTGCACGATCTCTCTCTGAGTCCCTCTCCCTTGCTCCACATCCATGCATCCATGCATCCATCCCACCTCTGCAGGTCTGGATCTTGATCGCCTCAGGATTCGGCTCATGAGTGGCCACTGCACTAACTTAGTGGGCCCTAACTTAACCCTTAAAGGACCGTTGTCCCTTCAGGGGACAAATGCGTTTTCAGGCAGGTACCTACGGGTTGAAATTTTGTTGTGATCTTTTGAAACTTTTTTTGGAGATAGAAAAATTGATAAGCTTTGGGGGAATATATTTTTTTCACAATTGGTGCCCGGGAACAACAGTTATAACGAAATAAGCTCAAAACAGGGGACGGGGGGCAGCCTGGGCAACAAAAAAAAATGGACAAAAATTTGAATTAAATTTTTTTTTCTCATAGATTATATTTTTGTCTATCTGGAAAGCTTTGATTCATTTCATTTGGATATGTTATGAGAAAGTTATGGACAATCTTGTTTTTTGGGCAGTTAGAGCATCTTCTTGAAAAAAAATAACTTGTAGGATTCTTTCTAAATGCAATTTTTCAAATTTTTCAATTTTTTTTTTTTGCATGGTTTAGTTTACTTGCTAGAATAATCTCACCATTGGGATTAGTGCATTTTAATTCCATCTAAAATATATTAATATTTTAGATTTTCCTTCTATCTCGTACCTACTTCTATTTTAACAATTTTTTTAAGAATGATAATTAAGTTTTTTTGAAAACTTTTTTTCCCTAAAGTCTCAACTCAATTTTCCACTATAAAGATTTAAAGTTCAAAACTTTGTAGTGCAAAAATTTTAAGGTAAAAATGTTCAAAGTCAAAAAATCTAGTCCCGCAATGTGCTGAAAAATTTGTTTTTTTCACTTTAAACGCAGATATCTTGCAATCTGTGCGGTCAAAAATTCTCAAATTTTTTCCACACACTCTCATACTAGTTAGGTATAAGATCCTACGGTTAGATGTGAAAAAAAAAACAAATTCAAATTTTTTAACTCTTTGCTATAGATATGGCAGTTTTGAGTGTTTTTTGGCAAAAAAAGGCCTTGGTCCTTTAGGGGTTAAAAGCTTATTAGTGAGGGTGGAAATTTAGTCACACCCATAGAATTAACTTAGGGCACCTTCAGAAATTAGGGTTGTGGGAAACCAGGACAATACCACCACCAGGGGGCATTCCCTATCCCTATCCGGATGAATTTCATTTGGGTAGGGGAGAAAATTCTCCACCAAGGTCCTCTATCCTTAAGTATTTAGGGACTTCAATGCCCAATTTCCTATGGGGGAGGAGATTTAGAGCATCCCCACCAGTGAGTTCCATATCCCCATCCCCATTTGGATGAAGAGGAGCGAATTTGGAAATAGGAATATGGGCCCCCCATTGGGACTTCCATTTACTTTAATCTGTTTGCTAAATACAACGAGTTACATGTCCAGTAGTAATTGCAAAAAATAGTAAGCAACGCAACGACATAATACCAACACAAATCAAGAAAGGGGAGATCAAATCAAAGCAGTCTAAGGTAAACCAGCCCATGGTGGTCAAACTTTGGAGTCTACCCTCATGCCATTGCTGAAATTTTTCAATTTTTTTCCCACACAAAGATAAGTGTGAGAGATAGTGAGGACATTTGAAATTATATTTTTTGGACCAAGTATGAATTAGTTATGAATTTTTGAAGTGATTAGCCCATAGGGGACTGTAGGCCACCTCATGACCAACAAAATCGAATCCAATATGGTCATCTTCCTATCCAAAGCAATCACAACATTTTCAAACATGGAATACCTAAAAAATCAGTTTTTACAAAGAATTTTACATTGAAAAGTTGGAAGTACCTATTGAGGTCACTAATTACTCCATAACTACCATGTAAGGCATTGATTGTGGTCTGAAAAACCACAATGGGGTCATTAGGTGTCCATCATGGGCCATTTGACCACCATGGGCTGGTTTACCTTACATCATGTTGGAGGAGTTAAATCTGATATACGGTTTATTGCATCTCAGATCCCTATCAAGGCTCCCATATAGGAAATTAAAGCCCCCCTTCGTAAATTTTTTGGGATGTGGCATGCGGGTGGGGGAGATTTCTTCCCTACCTAGATGAAACTCATCTGGATAGGCATAGGGAAGCCACTTGGTAGAAATGCTCTTAGAGCATCTTCACCACGGGCTTTTCCTATCCCTATTTGGATGAATTTCACCTGAGTAGAAAAGACCATCCCTCCACAAGTATAATGTAATCTTAAAATTTTGGAGGGGAGGATTTGAATTCCCTATGTGGGAGGTGCTGTATGAAACCCTATATGTGCTTTCACTAACAATCTCTGATGTGTATTTCTCTCATTTGTTGTTTTACTGTTGACTTTTGGATGCTATTTGCTTGTTTGGTTGCTGCAAGTAAAAAACAACTTGCTATTGCATATAAATATTGGAATTTTCAACATATAGAGGTGAACAAGTATGGCTTGTCATACCCTATCTCCATCTTTGCTCCCTCTTCATCCATATGGGGATAGCAATAGGGACAAATTGGTGGGGATGCTCTTAGAGAAATCAAAATCATCTACCTCTACATGTTTGGAGAAGAACAACACTAGTGGAGAAGAGCATTCCCTATCCTTGTTTTTGTTTATTCTTCATCCACATGGAGATAGGAATAGGGGAAGAATTGGTGGGAATGCTTTAAGGTATGAGGTCCAAAAAATGTTCATTTCAAAGCTCAAAAGTTTAAACTCTTTGAAATTAATTTATTAGTAAATTTTCCTCGAAAGATAAATGGAATTGGCATGGAATCCAAGTTGTTTCATATTTTTTGAAGCTTCATGGAATGAGTTATGAATTTTTGAAGTTGAAATGTGGTGGCTACTAAAGTAGGGTGTCTACCTCCTAGTGAATGTATACTAATTGTATTTGGTTGGTGCAATGAGAAAGCAAAATGTGCCTCTGCGTTAACCCCTAAAGGTTTTTGACTATGTTTTCACCAAAAACGCTCCAAAACTGCCATTTCTAATACGAGTGCCAAATTTTAGAAAAAAAACATCTTTGGACACATGTAAACATAGGATCTTGTAGTAAACTTGTTTGAGAAAATGTGAATTTGTTTTTAGAATTTTCCACCATGTGGATTGCAAGATAATAGCGGTTGAATTGACAAAAATCCTTTTTTTGTCCCTGCGAAAATCCGGGCAGCTGCCCTTCACAAGGTCACATTTGTATGAAAAAATGTCCAAAATGGTGGTTGCTCTTTGGATTCATTCTTCAAGGCAAGTTGGCTACATGCTTGAAAAATTTCAGATCATTTCAAATTGTACAACATATAGGAAAAAAATAGTAAGTAGGAAGAGGTAGAGAATGATTCAAAACACTAAATTGTTAAGAATTTATTTATGGAATTGAAAAATGCCAATTTCAATGGTTGTAATGTTGTAATCAACAATCTACACCCAATGTTTTTATTTTTTTTCAAAAATATTGAAAATTGAGTTAAATAAAGGACTTCAAAATTTATTTTAGAATAGAGATTCCATAACTACACTCAAACTAAGAATCCTCATAACTTTTGACTCATTGATCGGAATGGAATGATTCAAAGCTTCCCGCGTATATATAAATCTAAAGAACCAATTTCAATTTTTTATTTTTTTTAAAAGTGATTTTTAAAGAAGTTTTTTTGCTGCCCAGGCTGCCCGCCAAACGTGAAAAATGACATATCATGAAATAACTTTTTAACCATGTGGTCAAAAGTTATGAAAATTGTTGGGCCTTAAAGCTACTCCTCGGGCACATCTTGTGTGAAAATTTCAAAGAAAAAAAATAAAAATTCCACTCGTAGTGAGCTGCCCAAAAAAGCTATGTTCTCGAAAAAGCATGTTCAGGGCTTTAGGGGTTAATGGACACTTTTTTTAAGAATCCAAGCGCTTAATGGACCTCCTAGCTCAGGTAAATTTGGTTTTGGACACATGCAACCCCAACAGAAGTCTAAGTGAAAATGGTTAATTTTGTATTTTATTATCCATCCGAGCTATTTGAAGGTCTTTCGTTTCAAATTTATGAATTGAAAATTTTCATCCATAGTAAATATAAAAAAATTTAGCCTTCTTCATGTAGTAGAAGCCATTAGATGTTTTTTGGGGTCTCTGGAGGGCCGTTTCCGGGGCGTTCTCCGATTTGGCCCAATTTTGTGAACAGTGGTACGCTGTCAAAAAATATTTATTATAAAAAATTAAAAAAATTAAAATTTCAAAGATCATTTTGAGCATTTAAAAAGAAATTCCTCGAAAAATGACGTGGCAGTCATTGTGCCACATCAGCTAGTTGATGCAGCGTTCCCGCAGCGTTCTCGCAGTCTGGGAACGCAGGGGAACTTGCAGCCCTCCAAGACCCCCGAATCCCATCTAATGGCTTCTTCCTATAGTGAAAGGGTTGGTTCTCCCTACTCCAAAATTCACATCACTACAAAATTGTATTTTTGGAGAAATTGGTACAATACAATAATATTTTAGCCTACACCAATTAAAAATATTTTGCTTTGTTAAATTAACACCGTATGCACTCTTTACAAAAATTAATGTAGTTATGTGTACATCTCCAAATTTATTATCGTTTTTTCCACTAAATTGCCTCTAGCTAGATCAAAGGAGAAGAGGCTTTGCATCAATAAAAGCTACATGTGAGGAAGTTGAGGACAACCTTGCTCAAAAAGTGAGCCATTAGTAAATATAAGGGTGAAGAATTTATTAGCATAGGTGCTTGTTAATATAAATATTATTGATTTTGGATTAAAGGTAAAGAGGCTTTATATAGACAAGATCTACATGTAAAGAAGTTGGAGTTAGACATTACTCAAACAACAAGCACGCACTATAAAGTCAAAGCGTTTTTATAGCGCAACATCACAAAGTTTAGACCCTACAATTCGTCAACAATCATGTGGTTATCATTGTTTCATGGGTTCACACGTTAATTACAATTTATCGCATCATTATGATGCATTACTTCGCATTACTTCGCATCGTTTTTGCATTGTTACAATGCATTACTTGCAACTGCATCGTAATGATGCGAAGTAATGCATTGTAATGATGCAATAAATTGTAATTAATGTGTGAACCTATGAAACAACGATAACTACATGATAACTATTGACAAACCGTAGGGTTTAAACTTTGTGATGAATTATTTATTTAATTTCATTTTCTTTATTATCATTTTATTATTTTAGTACATATAATAAATAAATAATGATAACCAACCATGACTAAGTTGCAGTGAATTATAACTTGATTGACCTTGTCTTGATGTTTTTTTATCTAGAGCATAGTAGCATAACTTTGTTTCTCCCATTGAAATAGGTAATTGAACTTAACCCCTAAAGGTTTTTGACTATGTTTTCACCAAAAATGTTCCAAAACTGCCATTTCTAATACTAGTGCCAAATTTTAGAAAAAACCCATCTTTGGACACATGTAACCATAGGATCTTATAGTAAACTTGTTTGAAAAGATGTGAAAAAAAATTCAAAATTTTCCACCTTGTGGATTGCAAGATAATAGCGGTTGAATTGACAAAAATCCTTTTTTTGTCCCTGTGAAAATCCGGGCAGCTGCCCTTCACAAGGTCACATTTGTATGAAAAAATGTCCAAAATGGTGGTTACTCTTTGGATTTATTCTTCAAGGCAAGTTGGCTACATGCTTGAAAAATTTCAGATAATTTCAAATTGTACAACATATAGGAAAAAAATAGTAAGTAGGAAGAGATAGAGAATGATTCAAAACACTAAATTGTTAAGAATTTATTTACGGAATTGAAAAATGCCAATCCCAACTATTGTAATGTTGTAATCAACAATCTTCACCCAATGTTTTTATTTTTTTTCAAAAATATTGAAAATTGAGTTAAATAAAGGACTTCAAAGTTTATTTTAGACTAGAGATTCCATAACTACACTCAAACTAAGAATCCTCATAACTTTTGACTCATTGATCGGAATGGAATGATTCAAAGCTTTCCGCGTATATACAAATCTAAAGAACAAATTTCAAATTTTTATTTTTTTTAAAAGTGATTTTTAAAGAAGTTT
Organism: Pseudisothecium myosuroides; assembly: GCA_951799445.1. NCBI lineage: Eukaryota > Viridiplantae > Streptophyta > Bryopsida > Hypnales > Lembophyllaceae > Pseudisothecium > Pseudisothecium myosuroides. Next base: position 21,564,212 of record OX637289.1, read on the forward strand.
TTTTTGCTGCCCGGGCTGCCCGCCGAACGTGAAAAATGACATATCATGCAATAACTTTTTAACCATGTAGTCAAAAGTCATGAAAATTGTTGGGCCTTAAAGCTACTCCTCGGGCACATCTTGTGTGAAAATTTCAAAGAAAAAAAATAAAAACTCCGCTCATAGTGAGCTGCCCAAAAAAACTATGTTCTCAAAAAAGCATGTTCAGGGCTTTAGGGGTTAATCTATAGATATTGATAGGAATTAAGTTATAAACCTCTTAGGCTTGAACAAGCCAACAAGCTTGTTTTTTTTAACATTATTTGAAATATAACAAGAGTGGCATTTACATTGCGAGACTAGATTTTTTTACTTTGAACATTTTTAACTGAAATTTTTTGCACTACATAGTTTTGAGCTTTAATTCTTTATAGTGGAGAATTGAGTTGAGAGTCTAGGAAAAAGAAAAGAGAATTAAAAAAAACTTAATTATTATTCTTGAAAACATTGTTAAATAGAAGTAGGTACGAGATAGAAGGAAAATCTAAAATATTAATATATTTTAGATGGAACAAAAATGCACTAATTCCAATGGTGAGATTGTTCTAGTAAGTAAATCAGACCATGTAAAAAAAAAATTTGAAAAATTGAAAAATTGCATTCAGAAATGAATCCTACAACTTATTTTTTTCAAGAAGATGCTCTAACTGCCCGAAAAACAAGAATATCCATAACTTTCTCATAACAAATCCAAATGAAATGAATCAAAGCTTTCTAGATAGACAAAAATATAATCTATGAGAAAAAAAATATTAAAAAAGAAATTCAAATTTTTGTCCATTTTTTTTTCTGCTCGGATTGCCCCCTGTCCCGTGTTTTGAGCTTATTTGGTCATAACTTTTGTTTCTAGGCACTGATTCTGAAAAAAATTATATTCCCACAAAGGTAATCAGCTTTTCTACCTCCAAAAAAAGTTTAAAAAAATCAGGAGAAAATTTCAGCTTGTAGGTACCTACCCAAAAACGCATTTGTCCCTCGAAGGGACAACGGTCCTTTAGGGGTTTAAAAAGGTACATATGCCAACATACTAAGAGACCACACACTAAAGTTCTTAGATATTCCGTTCCAACTATAGTAGAACCACCCATTCCTAACCAAGGAGCCATACCCAACCTATAGGATGCAATTATTTCCAACCAAGGTTGCAACAGATTTCCAACCAAAGCTTAGAATATATTTTTTTCTCCTTTTTAAGGTTGGGAGTAATAATGTCATGACACATGTTCCAAAGTAGTGAGCAAAAAAGTAGGAAGTAGTGAGCAAGAAAGTAGTTCTTGAATGATCGGAATTAGAAGAGTATACATTTGGATACGGGTCCAGACCAACTTTCGTCTTCCTAAACTCATAGTAATTTCAATTCAAGGAATAAAATTACCAAAAAAATTGCAATCCCCGTGATTTCTATCTACCTACATGGCAGAAAATTTACATAGCCTTATACTGCTCCACAACATGCTTGGAGTCGCTTAAGTGGTCAACTATGGGTGGTTCTACCATGTGGACCAAAGTTCAACATTTTAACTTGAGACCACCTCGAGACTACCTTCAAACTACCCGTCGAGACCACCTCATTGGTATGCTTCCGAAACCAACTTCTGTGTTCCATCAGAGTCTTACACTAAAGGCAAGTTTGCATGGACCCCATTAAACTCCACTTCGATCACAAATTGTATAGAAAGAGTTGGACTTCAGACACACATACAGGTGAGAAATATTATACAGAAAAGAATCTCAAAACCAAGTGCAAAAGTCAAAAGGACGTATCAAAACATAATGACTCGTAATGAATGAGCAAGCTTATAATAAAGGTGTGAAAGGAAGAGGAGTTGCAACCCAAACTTCTAGGAAAAGAACAGGAGATGGGGAAAAGAAAGCTTCGTAGGAAGAGATTGGATGCAATTTGGGACCAACCCAACCTGAGCGCAAAAGCTCTGGTCAAGGCCTGGCTGGTGAGAGAATGGTTCGGTTCCACCCTGAAAAAACATTTGACACTGGTCACAGAAAAAGCAACAGAAATATTCTTCTGGCACCTAACTTACTGTAAGTTCAATTTTGCAGTAAAAAAAGGTTAAGCTACACACAGATAGGGCTGCCAAGCAAACACTGACAAGGTGGTGCAAAGCAAGAAACCGGATAAGTTAACAGTATGATGAAGAGTTTAACTTATTACCCCATCGACAAGGTACACTTTTTTTAAAGTATATTGAACTGACGCACATCAATAGTTGGATTATAAAAATCAGCCAGTTTTCTGATACGAGCATCACCGTCACAAAAATTCAATAAAAAGACGGAACTGTGGGGTCAGTGTTGGTGAATGGTCCACTGGTTTCGAAGAAAAAGATTTCATGCCATTGGTCACCTTTACCTTTTCATTCACCAGTGAATGGCTGAATGCTAGCAGCCACCTCAAGGAGGTTGTTTTTAATTGTTGACCCCATCCGTCTCCCACTTTGTAGGGTCTCAGTTCCACCTATTAAGCTTCACTCAAAAGTCATCCAACTATTAGGGTTCGCGTCAGCCATTCTCCTATGACTTGCCACTCACTGTTGGCAAAAAAGACAGGGAGTAAGTTAGCTTAGTTCCAGGCAGCATAGCATGGCTGCCTCTCTAAGGAGGAAAGATTGAACTGTAGGTTTCAGTCACCTGCAGGTTTCGTAATCTTGTGCAGCAGCTTCTGTCGACAATGTATCGTTGATTGCATGCACTTGGATTTATGGAGTCAGCACCTGCACACCAAGACGTATTATAAAAACATTGTAAATCGAATCATACAATAATCTGCACTCAAAGAATCAAATCATAAGTAAAACTTCACATTCTTGAGAGGAGCTGCAAACGCCCTGGGCCCAACTGATAATTCAAGGAAGAAAGAGGCTATCCAAGACGCTCCAATTTTCTGCAACCTTTCTTGGCACAGATCCTCTCAGGTCTTGAGTTTCAGAACACCAAACTTTGGTCCTCACTAATTATTACTAGTATTATTAAAGAAAAATGTAACCACTGCCAAACCACATGCAGCTAAGGTGGAAAATGTGGGTGGATGGTACGTAACATTCTTCATTACTATAGAGACATGGCACCATTTGAGAGTAATGTCAATTTAGAGCAAATCAGGCAAACCTAAATATCATACAAACTCTCACTTGCAGACGATGGCTCGTTGGCTGGAGGAGCTCTCATCGTTCAAATTGAGCTCAACTTTGAGAAATTAGGAGTCAGAAATTCCTTCTCGTGCCGAATCAGAGAGAGCTCACCAAGAGTTCTCACGACTGCCTATGATGAGTCAAATAAAAGCGTACAACAATCTGCACTCAAAATTATTCTATTACCCAAGGATTCTAAAGGAAACAAGTCCGACCCAGGCTAACTTGTAATTTCTGTCCGAATGATCCTTCTTCACGACGCGCTCAGAAAACATGCTACCTCGCCCAATCGACAGACTCTTACGGAGACTCAAAGAGCATCCTGTAAAAAGGGACTGAAAATTCCTTCTCATGCGTGAGCTCCCAAGTTAAACCTTCCATACAGGCACAAATCATGGACCCTAGCCAAAGGATTGAAATTGTCGTGGAGATTCCTCCGACAGGGATTGAGAAGAACATGGGAGGACTCAACCCTAAAAACAGTGAAAGGGAATTACAATCTTGGCAAACACCAAAGCAATTCAGTAGAAGGCACCGACGAAGGAGAAAGCAAGCAAGCAACCAACAAAAGCACGCAAGAGAAAAAAATTCAAAATGCATCCGCAGCGGAACCGCGATCCACTCAGTCACCTTAAGATTTTGATGAGGGAATTCTCCGAGAAACCACCGACAGAAGACAGTCTCGATTGCCTCCACAGCAACTTACGCCAAATGCCTGCGCTGCCAAGCTCACACTGAGCTCTTCCATGAAGCTCCTTCTCATTCAACCGCCCCAACAGAGCATTTATGTCCTATGGCGAAGCCGCAGGGCCCCAAACCCTAAAATCCCCCACACGTCCTTCTCATCCCTGAAATGCAAATGTGCGTCGATGCTCCATGGATGCCAAGTCCAATGCTGCAACAGTCGCATGGCTGCTGCCATGGTGACGAGGACTCCTGATGACCGACGAAGCACGGATTGCCTGACACCATCCCTCTCTACAATTCCTCTACTTCAACGGTTCCCAATTTCAGTTCCAACCGTGCCATCAGCACGTGCGCCGTGCGCAGCCCTAAATCCCGTTCCGTGAGGACTGAGAAAATCTAAATTAGGCCCTGCGCTGCTGTTTGAAGTGCACAAAGCAGCGAATCTCATTGAAACCCGTTAATCCACGAGCTAAAATTGGCTGGTGTACTTTGTCAGCTTCGATAGATCCCCACACTCAGCTGTGTTCATTGCAACTACCAGTACAGCTTCACACAATTACAGTAGAACGGTGCCGTGCAAATGGTATTGATTAAGAATGTATTGATACTCGTTTCAGTCATACTGATGTGATGCGCACTTGACTACAAGAAGAAAGAAGATAGATGGCTCCCAGTAGCATTCAATTTGCACGAGAGAAGGAAGACAGAGAGAGAGACGAGTGATTAACTGCCCCACAAGTTGTCAAAGCAGAGAGAAAACATCGTAGTCCGTTTATTTAAGGATCAGTGTACACCATCCTCTCCAGGAGCACATCTGAACCGCTCGAGTGTATACATCTAAAAACTGCCCAGCCAATTTTGCCTCCATCATAAGTTGGTGAGAGATCGACACAGCAGTTGAGGGTGGGTTGTTGTCCTCACCAATCACCTAATTTGAATGGTGCAACACACACAATCAATCAAGCTCCCAATCACCGCCTGGAAGGAAGGAAAACATCACAACTAATCGTCGTCGTAGGGTTACAGACTCATGGGCTCCTCATCCTCATCAGTAATCATCATCAACGCCGGTCTCTCAGTCTTCTAAAATCAGAATTGGAAAAGAAGGAAGCAAATCCCAGAAGAATATATTAACAGAAGGGACTTGCATTTTCGATTTGGAGCACGTTTTTCACGCCCGCATCGCACACATCAAACCGCCAAACGTAAGAGTCGTTGTCCAGCAAGCGGGCCACTTCCGACGGCACCGACATGGCGCTGTGTTCGCCTTGGTGGCTCCATTGAATCCCGACGTGACATGTGAACGCAGGGATGCCGTCCGGCAATTGCAGGCCCTCGCAAACCAAAGACACATCCCCTGCAAGACGAAGTGGAGCTTCGTCTTCCCCCACCGCGGATGCCAACCAGGAGCACTTGGGCTGCCCCACCAGGCGCTTGTACGCCGTGTTCACCCAGCGTACGCGAAAGCGAAGATCGGTGATCACCGACGGCATGTCGCCCTTGTTGAGACTCTCTTGTACCACTTCGTAGCTCCCTGGCAACGGGGCGGCATTGGGATTCAAAGTGTCGATGGATTGCACTGTAATGGTGGATCCGACAGCTCGCAAGGGTTGAGGCGCAATCACCTTCGCTTGCCCTTCCGACTGGATGTGAGTCCCGCCTTCGTGCATGATGAACTTCTTCAGGAAGCCCCACAGCACAGCTTTGCACCTCGCAGCCGGAAATGGGGGCTGGAATGTGAGAGTGGCGAGCTGCGTGCGGATCCCCAACGGGTCGATGTGGGGTCCAATTGCCTGTGGCGTGACAAAAGCCAGAGCAGGAAGCTTAGAGCAGCCCGGAAAAAGAAATCGAAAGAGAAATGGGCAAGTCCTACTGTGTAGGACAAGCCCTAAGATGACCTGACCGAATTTACTACAAGCAAACTGTGATAGTGGCAACCAGTGGCATCCTCGTGAACAAACCCAAACGACAAGACCCCATTTTGCAACAGGAACAACCCAGGAGCGGAAATTCGCACGTGCAACAGACACAAGAAACCAACCTGCATTCGGCTGCTCATCCTCTCGTTGGACAATCTTTGAAACGCCGAGTTCAACCACAAGACGTTATCCCTTTCGTCCGTGAGCATCACGGCCTCGGAAGATCCGCCATGTCGTTGCTCCAAGTCGTGGGCATCCACGACCCCCATCCCTCCCCCATCCTGCAAAAATCTGGCAGCTGATCCCGCCAAACTGTGTGTGTCTTCCAGTTCCGACCAGCTGGACATAGTGAGGCTGGTGTTCAAATCGCTGCTGCTGGCGGTGGCGGGCTTGGTCTCGGAGGAGTTCCATCGAATGTCGGACCGCAGCAGCGACAGCGTCGACGTCGAGGACGTGGAGCTTCGGGTATTCACATAAGAAGGGGTGTCGGGGAGGAGAGAGAGCGTGACGATGTTTTTGCTTTCAGGCGCGGCGACTTCTTCAGCAGAAGAGCAGACCTCACTGTCCGCGGCGCCGAAGCTGTTGGAAAACGAGGAATAAAACGGCACCCTCGTCGTCCTGAAATTCGAATGCTCCGCGGAGTAGAGCGAAGTGGAGTTGATCGCAGCGCGCTCCATGAATCCCACGTCCTGCGTCGTCGTCGGAGGGGATTGTGTTGCTGCGGCGGCGCCAGCGCCAATGTTGAAACTCAACCCATCCTTACTGCACTGCAAGGTTGGGGTGGGGGGTGGGGGCTCGTACCGGGGGAGTATAAGGTGGGAGTCGCGCGGGGGCGACGACTTCGCGGAGAGCGAGAGCGACACCGACACCCCGTGATCGAAGCTGTCCTTGAAGCGCTGCAATCCGCCAGGCCCGAACACGGGTGCGACCTGCTCGCTGAAAATGGGCGTGAGATTGAAGCTGGGCGGCTGGAATTCCACATTCCCTTCCACGCCACCCCCGGATTTTCCCCCGGAGCCTGAACTCGTCCCATGGTGCCGCGGCTTCTTCATGTTCATGTTCACGTTGTTGCGCGGGGACGACTTGGGGTGGTGGTGGTTGTGGTGATTCTCCCGCTTGGGGTTGTTGTTGCGCCGCTTCCCCCGGCAATAGTCGCCCGATTTGGTGCTCTTGTCCACCGACAGCGAGGACAGCGAGTGCGAGTCCGTTTGATCGGTGGAGCCCTCCGTCTTGGGCGTGGGTTTGGGCGCGATGGGGCGGTACCGGGACATGATGTGGTCCGTCTTTGAGGGATTCATGGGGAGGCCCGTGCGCACTACTAGCATACCAACACCCTCCTTCGCGATCCGCAGGGGCTCTCATACTCGTCGAGAATCCATTCCTACCACCATCCCAGTCACCCAGCAACGCGCCATCCCGGTGGGCCACCTCATGCTAGCAACACATCTCTCTCTCTCTCTCTGCTGAAGTATCGACAGATTTGCTACATACCCAACCCCCCCAAAGCGCGGTCCGCCCTTGCCCTACCACGGAATTTGCACACGCAACATGAGAAAACACCACCACAGGGAAGCGCTCACAAGCACACCGATCCCACAGCGCCACAGCGCCGCAGCTGCTTCTCCCTCTTCTTCTTCCAACTTCAGCAAGCAACCACACGACGACCGCTCCGCAGCCTCCAGCCTTCCCACCACGGCAGGCCCTGCACGCCAGAAACCGTCATAGAACAACCACTTCGCCGCGTGATCCCATGGCCGTCCTCCCTCACCAACACCACCTCCCCCCACGACACTGACCACACCCTTTGCCTACACCATTTGTCCATAAAAAGCCACAACTGCCACCCCCACCCCGACTCACCCCCAAATGCACACTCCACTCACACACACACACTCACACACTCGAGCCGCGTCATACCAAAACTCCACCAAAGCTGCAAACACACACACCAAGGAACACCACAAGCAACCACAAGAAAACGCTGCCCTTCACTACTCCTCTCCCATAACCCTACTCTAAGTTCCCACAGCGGCAACAATCGACTCGCCCAAAACCCTCACCAATATCATCTCGCAGCCCCGAGGCAAGTGGGCCTCTCACCAGCTCGGCCCTGCGTATACCACAGGCGTATGTCCGTATGGCACCCTAGTATGGCAAGCAACGCAGATCTTGGAACGAAGGGGCAGTGCCCGTGTGGACGTTACTCAGCTTAAGGTACTACTAAGCTTAAGCTTACCCTAGTACGTGGGCCACCCCTTGAGGCTTCCGAGGTCTTTGCCATGCCCTTCGTTTGCTTGCTTGCTTTTGCTAAACGATTCTGGCTACGTTGGGGTGGAGCAGAGCAGGGGGTCGTCATGCAGCTGATCTGCACCCTTGGAATGATGCCTGTGAGGGGGGAATTTTTTAGTGTAAACTGACCCGGGGATTAATCTATGATTTGACTAATTTTGGATGGGGTGGAACCACGGGAACCACTGGAAATGCGGGATGCACCAACCCAGTCCGTTTGGCTCGCAGTCTGCTGTGCGCCGCTTTCTTTTCGTTCTGTGGACGGGGATCAATCATTTCGGACCGTCTCGGGCTCGCTTTCGTGCCGTTTCGAGTGCGGCCAAATGGGATTCCTAACCCTTCGTGTGTACTTCGGAGCTTCAGAGTCGGCTTAGAGCGTCCGTCACGCGATTGTAGGTAGGGTTTTGCAGTTTGAGTTTTGTTAGCTTTGCTAGTTTCGTCTTCTGGGCTGGGGTTTGGATGTTAAGTTAGGGTTGCGCTTCGTAAGCTGTTTTTCATGCTACCTTTGGCGAGCCCGAGCATGTTGCTGTTGCCTCCCCGTGCTGCTGAACCGTTTTTTCCGTCAGTTGGAGATTAGGAAATCGTGGTCGGTGAGGTCGTTGTTCTGAATCAACGAGTGAGGACGGTCTTCTTTTAGGTAGGTCTCCTCTAAATCACGGCAGCTCTTCATTGATTGTACTCTTTGGGGTTTTGCATACTGTTTTTCATATGGTGTTTTTTGTGCGGTTGGTTGATAGATCAAGACCAGCTGAGAAGCGGTTGTTCTCTCCTAATCAAACTATGTTTGAAACGTAGTACTGTTTTATACTTGCGTTTTGAAGCTCGGCATGTTATGTTTAGCGTTTCTCATTTTGAGTAAAGGAATGTTTTGCACTTGCAGGTTAGGAGATGGGCACTTGTGAAGATTGCAAGCAAGGCACTGATTGTGCAGCTGGGGTATGTGTCTGTTATGAATGGCTTGTCATTGGTGATTGTGTATCACTTTGTAGCAGTTTATTTGGAATTTCTAGTTTAGAATGTATTTTATTGTCATGCTTTGTTGTCTTCAGAAAGGGATGGGCCGTAAAATGATTCTAAGGGCAACATGATTGCAGGAGTCAGGAGTTCGCGGCAGCAGAGATGTCAACACTCTCGGTTTTGGCCTCACCGTAAAAGGACTACACTGATAAAGTCACTCTATTTTGAATTTGTGCAAGTTGAAATATTCCTGTATTGCACCAATTTTCACAAAACTAAATCTTTGTGGTGACGCTAGTTTTCTTGGTGATGGTAATTCCCCCTCACTAATTGGGCAAATCAGTGTACTGCATCTTTCAGTTCTCCAGATTAACGTGTAGCCCTTTTTCTAAGTGAACAGTGAACAGTTCTACTATGTTTGTTGCATTGTTGAACTTGATTCACCATGCTTTGGTATATGTGATAGAAAAATTCAAAGTACTTGAACTTCAGGCATTTCATTACAGTATTACAGGATGTGCAGTTCAGTACAGGATGTAACCTGAAACCCTGCCCATGCAACTAGCCTCTTTCCTCTATGTATTTGGGGCTTTGTTTTAGTGAGGATAGTCCAAGTCCCACGGCTCCTTTGTCATTCTGGTCTGCAATAATGACTTTTAAATAAGTTTCAGAGATGGAAACATGTCTTATGAAGGTGGACTAATCCGAGTGCTGATCTGCAGGACTGTGCTAATCTGGAGCAGGAACTGAACTCTTGCAATTTGGAAGACAATATTTCTTCCGCTGAAATCATGACCTGTATTAAGAGCTGTCGGAAACTTAGCTTCTGAAGGTACACAACCTGATGGGATTTAGTTGTGAATCTCTTTTTCAAATGCATTATGTTCCTTCGGAAAGTGGCCATATGTTAAGCGTGCGAGTGTAGAGCTCTGCCCATTCTTATTTCGGTTTCATTTTTAACTCTTGATATGAATATCACTGCCATCTGGGGGTAAGTAATTGTAATATCAATAGTTAATTTTTTTTTGTAGTTGAAGCACTTGGCTTAGTCCATACTTCATGTCGTATGAAGGTGGACTAAGCCAAAGCGCTGACTTCCTTTTGTCCAATTTGATTTATTTATTGACTATATCGTGCAATTTCCTTCACTGATTCTGGTGATACACAATCTAACCCCGTCTGAATTCTTGATTTTTTCACAATATGATGAATTGAACTGGTCATTTTAAAACCATGTATCCTTGATCCTTCAGGGGTTAAACTGATGTATACAGACTGGTTGTCCAGTGCTCTGATAGAATTTTAAGGTGGTGTTCAAGTGTGGAAAATCAATGTGAAGAAGAGGTCCAGAAACTGTAGCTGCAACATGCTCTCAATTCCAGGATGGATCAGCTTGACATTTCACACGAGGTTAGTTTCTCCTTTCTTGTGTATGAGAAGACCGTGCTTTATGTACTTCATCACCTGTTCCTGACCTTTCAGATGTGGCTAATTTGAATGCTTTGCGGGAATGGTGAAAATATGATTTTGAAGAACTCCGGAAATATGGAAGCAATTGAAATCGGAGGGAGTTTCAAACTTGAATGTAAGGTTCACAATTAAGGTTGATGTGTATAGCTTCCACTCGAAATAAGACCACAGTTTTGAAAATCTTGGTCTTCTAATGGAGTGAGTCCCATGTCAGAGTGGTAGCTATAGACATCCACCTTCATTGTGAATTGTACAATTGGTCCTTGTTGGATTGATGACGAAGTATGCTTCAAGGAGTTGCCTCAACAACCTTGGATAGTCCAGATTCTTTTTTGAAATACAACAGCAATTGAAATCAGATGGAGTTTCAAACTTGAATGTAAGGTTCACAATTAAGGTTGATGTTTATAGCTTCCACTCAAAACAAGACCATAGTTCTGAAAATCTTGGGTCTTTTAATGGAGTGAGTCTTGGGTCAGAGTGGTAGCTATAAACATCCGCCTCGATTGTGGACTGTACAATTGGTTCTTGTTGGATTGACGACGGAATATGCTTCAAAGAATTGCCTCAACCACCCTGGATAGTCCAAATTCTTTTTTGAAATACAGCAGCAATTGAAATCAGATGGAGTTTCAAACTTGAATGTAAGGTTCACAATCAAGGCTGATGTTTATAGCTTCCACTGGAAACATGATCACAGTTCTGAAAATTTTGGTCTTCTAATGGAGTGAGTCCCATGTCAGAGTGATAGCTATAAACATCCGCCTTCATTGTGAATTTCACAATTTGGCCCTTGTTGGATTGACGACAAAATATGTTTCAAGGAGTTGCCTCAACACCTTTGGAAACTCCAGGTTCTTTTTGTGCTCACTCTTGAGCAGGAGGTACCAAATCTACAGGAAGACAGGTGCTTGACACGCACTAGGCGCTATGTCTGCTCTACAGATTTTTTAAGTCTTTGTTTTGGGTTGCATCTACGGGAGAACAGGTGAGAGGAGTGAGTTCTGACAATTGCTAAAGAATGTTATGTAGAGATGTCAGCACTCTCTGCTGACACTCACGAATGTTATGTACTTGCACTCAAGAATGTTATGTACCGGTACACAAATTGAATGAGGAATTTGTAATTACTGATCATCTTGAAGAATTTGATCGTGGTCAGTGACGCACATGCTTGTTGTTTGCCTTCAGACCTTCAGGCTTGAAGCTGTAATTTCGTGTGGAATAGCAGGTTGTAGACAAATTCTGGGGGCTTGGGGTGGGATTTCATTGCTCCTAATGGATGCTATTGCTCCTCCTAAAATCGGTCGACCTCAATCTTTCAACCTGTAGGATTGAGCAGGGAAGAATTAAGGTAGGAGGCTCATAAATGGACCATCTAAGGGATAATGGACCTCTGGAGGAAAATCAGTAGAGCATAACATTTTTCACTTATTTTTGGTAGAAAGAGGAAAGAGAAACAATTCTTTGACAATTTAAATTGTTCTGATTTAGAATGAATTAACTAAGATTTTGCAAAGTGAAAGGTGTGTAGGTAGCTATTGGTGCTCATAGACTTGACCGATCTTCAATTGAAATCAGCCTTTGAATGGAACGACTCAAATTTAGGATGTTTCTATAATTTTGGCTCTCAAAGAATGATCCACATTATGCTTGATTTATTTTAGCCTTACATGAATGTATATTTTACTCAAAGGGATTCAAGAACACAATTCAACAGTAGAAAGTGCATTGAAGAAACTCTAATCCATTTTGAAACTCTTTGCACTATTTTTGAGAGTTCTATAGGGCGATTCTAATTGCCCTTTACAATTCGAGCCTCCTACTTTATGACATGTTGTTGATCCGCATTTCCTATTGGTAAGGTAGGAGGTTCTCAAAGTGCTCAACCTCTAAAATTGCCCACCCCTTCAAATATACACTATTTGTATGTGTTACCGTTTTGTTGTACCAACAATGTACAAATAGTGTACATTTGAAGAAGTGGGCAATTGTAGAGCCTTATGCCATTTCAATTTCAAAAATTCATAACTAATTCCACCAAGTTCCAAAAAATATGAAATGACTTGGGTTAGATGCTAATTCCATTTACCTTTCAAGGGAATTTTTAAAGGAAAATTTACTTGAAAAATATTTTAAGAAGTTTCACCTCCCCAAATTTAATTTTAACTCTTCAATGGGCACTTTATAGACCTCCTACCTTATGGCGTCATTACCTTGATGTTGTAGAAGATAAGCTCGCAACCTTGTTGCAAAAATTGACCCCTATAGATTCTTGCATGAAATTTATACCTTCTGAATATGAGAGTTTAGGGCCTATATACAACTATATTTGAAAAGTTCACAGTTCATGCATAGGGTATTCAATACATGTATGGCAAGAGAATGTAGAATCTTCTTTCAATTGCCAATAAGATCCTACAAATACCAAAGCGATTTAAGTATAGTTTAACTGTGTTCAAATGCTTATTTGGATGCTTATTTGAAGGGGCATATAAGAAGGATTAAATATCACTATATAGTGGACTAAGATTGAAGGGGGCTTTCTAACCCCTTAATCTCAATGCTATCATTTGTCCCTTTTGAAGGTTATGATATCCCTTTTAATATGAATGTATATGAAATACGTCTTCCTACACTTTAGGAGTAGGAAAAAAATAGAAGGTCGTGATTGGTGGTTGTAATAATCTTGATTTTTTTTTCTACCCTAGCTTTGGGGGCAAGTTGCAACACAACTTTTTTGGGTTGTTATTTTGTCTAGTTGGTCTCCAATCATGTTTAACTTGTATTGACCTAAGGGGGTGTACTTTCAAAATGGGCCCAGATTGCTAAGAATTTAAACAATTTATTTGCTCATATTTTCTTGAAATCAGATAGAATGTAACTATAGGATCTTATAATTCACATTGAAAGTGAGCACCTCAAAAAAAATTAGATTCTTTGACCATACAATTTGGTAGGCATATAATTTGAAGTTTTATTTGGATCAATGGAAAACAAAGCAATGCACTTTGAAGGAGCATATCTAAGCAAGAACATTTTGAAATTATGACCTTTTTGTGCTTAGTGAAAGACAAGAGAGTTGAGAATGTTCATTTGAAATTTCTCAACATCCTAGTCATTTTGCAATTTTGGATGGAGCTTGCAATGCACGATGGTCATCGAAATGAGATTTGTGTGTGTATAAAATATAAGAATGGGCACACTTGTCTTCTCTTTGAACCCCTTGGATCTACCCTTTTTGAGGTAAGCAACAAGCACATTGGTTGGCTCTTCTTAGTCCATGTCCAAACTGAACAAAAAACATGAGTTGTGAACTATACCACACCACTCAACTTTAAAAAATTCCACAAAGTGGAGTTTAACTCAGAATTTGATGAAACTACTACCATAGGATTTATAATACAACATTTTTAGAAATATATATTTTTTAAACTTAAAATTTGAGAAATGAGAATGGGCTGCTCAAAAAAGAGGGATAGTGGCCAAATAATGGTCACTTGGGTCGTTAGGAGTTAACCCCTTAATAACCAGGCATCCAAATTTTGAACGACAAATAAACTTACATACATCCCAACCACACAAAAAAAATAAAATTTCATCCAATAATTTTTTTTGAAGACTCTTGTGTTAGCTCTTTAGCATTTGTATGATATAGATTCTAAAGACTTTGCTTTGCAAATATTCTATGATTCAATGGGTATTGATAGGTTTGGCCTCAAAAAATAACATTTTTAGTTCAAAAATGACACTTCAAATAAAGACTTGAATGAAAAAGTAAAATAAAAATGTTCAAAAACCACTATGATTAGAACTTAACATTTAGAACTTAAGCAAAAAAGATTTATTATGAAAATCACAAATATCAATCTACAATCAAGTTTCAACTGAGGAATTTTCAATATTTGATCTTATTGTATATATATGATCTATATTTTACAACTATTGTTTCAAAGTCATCATTAAATTATTATTCTTAGTTGCACTCTATAATACATCTTCTCAATTTTGGAAATTTGGACTTCCCTTTAGTTTTTAAGAGATTAACTACTAAAGTTCCTTACATCCAAATTGAGGTCTTTGAAATTTGGGTGAAATTGTTGGATTTGACTTTTGACTTGTTTGTTTGCGCAAATTTGTTTTTTCGATGAACATTTGCGATACAAATCCGAAAATACAATTTGTGTGCAAACGTAGATTGGGATGCATTTGGCCATAAAAATTCAATTCTTGTAATTATTGAAGGACTTGTTGCTTGACAATTTTTTTGGCACTTGAGGCCATGACACTCAAATTGCTCCTTGTCGGCAATGACATATTTGTTCATGATGTTAGTAGTGTTAGCAAAGTGATCTACTCCAATTTCAATGGGAATTGTCCATGTATTTTTTTTAAAAAGAAAAAAGTGATCTACTCCAAAAGTGCACCAAAAGTGATTCCTAAAGCCTTAGCTAGTACTATTCTAAACATTAAATGAGAATATATCCAAAGTGAAGTGCTTCCATAGAACAATTTACCATGTATTTTTCAAATGTTCTTCCAATATGCATGAGACCATAGAGTGTTGCTAAAGGTAATGTAGATTTGATAGACTTGTATGGAAGCATATTGAAGGTGCTATGCAATCCTACACCTCCTCCAAAAATGGTATAGAAAGAAATGCCCACCAGCATTTTTTATCATAGACATGGTTAATTCCAATCTTTATGTAAATCTGGCCCTTATGGATTAAATAAAATAAAATTGTGCTTCTTTAGAACATGAAAAAATTTAGATCAATTTAGAATGTAAGCATGTACAATCATTACTTTAGAAAATTCATAGATTATTCACACGGTATTTAAAAAATACATGCTACTTGAATTTAAAATTCTCTTTCAATTGCCAATAAGATTCAACAAAAAAATTTAAGAAAATTTAAGAAAATAAATTATATTGAAATGTTAATTTAAAGCGTTTAGATATAGTTATCTAAAGCCTGACAAAATGCTTCACTCCCTTGTTTTTCTTAGATTTTCTTAGAATTTGTATCTCATGGATAACTTGGTTGGCTCGCAATAAGGTGGCACTGTATGGAGCTCATGCATCGCTTTACATCGTAAATTCTATGAGTACCAATTGAGGCCAAATTACTCTACAAATCTACAATGATGACTTGATTTAGTGTTATTCTTTTCAAATTATATACAAAACAATAATTAGAACTTTGAAAAAGAATTGAGCCTAGGCAAAATAAAATCCCAACATTTGCTCCAAGTTCCACCTTCTTGGTACCAAAACTTCAAAAAAGTTTTACTAAGTAGGCATCTATAAGTCATGTAGGCACCATTAAGTCTCAAGTACATGTCTTTAATACTTATTTGATGTTTAGTGTTTCTTAGTATTCAAACATACATTTCTAAGTTCATTTCAAAATTTGAATAGTTTATAATCTAAAAATGATCATCTATAATCTATCTAATATACCCCTCATGTTTTTGAAAAGTAAAATGAAAGATTTTTGTTTGTATCAAATATGGTCCAAATGTGAATGGCAATTAGTGGATTTTTTGAAATAAATACTCCATAGTAGCTAACACAAACAAGATGATTGCAGATCTCGGTATTTGGGCATATCTACATTAAAAGTTCCTACAATAAACAAAAAACTTTCAAGTAGAAGGGACTCTTTAATCCCTTAAGGATTTAGAGATAGTTCAAATTTTCAAAATTGTGAAGATATAATATAAAATGCATCTTAGAATATAATTTAATGAAGACTTTTGAATAAAAGATGTCCATAGATCATATCCATGTGATTGGATCTACTATTGCATTAAATAATATTTATCAATAAAATTTAAAGCAAAAAATTCAAAATATCTTTCAATGTTAATTTTAGATTGAATATTTGTCTTTTTTACATGAACATTTTTTAAATTCAAAATTTTTAGATCTAATTATGATATTTATTTTTTTAATTTTTTTTAATTTTATTAAAGTTGTTTTTGAAGTCATTTTTGAAAAAATTATTTTTTGAAGTGAAACACATTGATATCCTTTGAGTTATAGAATATCTTCAAAACAAAGTTTTCAAGATCTATATTGTACGAATGTTAGATAACTAATTAAAAAATCTCCAAACTAAAAGATTGGATGAAAAATCATAATTTTGTATTGTAGGGGGATGTGTAATTTCATCCATTGCTTTAAATTTGTAATATTTGATTCTAAGAGGTTAATTGTAACCCTACTCTTTAAATCCTAAGACCCTAAATAAAAAATTCCAATAGATGAAAAGCATGCACTAGATAACAATTTGATTCCACTTTTTTGTTGTTTATATATGTTCATTTTCCATCTAGAAATAGGATTTTATGTACCTTACAAAATGATCATTTATGTAGATACAACATCAAAGAAGTTGCACACAAAAAATTGGATGAAATACATCCAGTTTTTAGTATGCACAAAGCTTGTTTGACCATCCAAAGGATACAAAACGTCCTTGGCAACCTTGAACCAAGGTCAACCCTAGAAAAATGTTGCTCCAAACACTAAGTGTCCGATGGATGATAGAATCCTTCTATGTAAGATAAAAGTACAAATGTTCATCTTTAGGATTTTGTATAAAAGGAGGGATTTTGCACAGTAGTTTGACCTCCAATGATTACTTTTGGTTTTCTTAAGCAAATGATTTATATGATACCAAAAAAGATAATTTCCACAATGACTAGCCTCTCCTTTTAGGAATAACCCAAGGGGGATATACTTTCAAAATGGGCCAAAACTGCCAAAGACTTGAGCAATTTTTTTGCTCATTTTGTCTTGAGATCAGATAGAATGTAACCATGGAGTCTTGAAGTTCACAGTGAGAGTGAGTATCTCAAAAAAATTCAGATTATTTGATAGCATGGTTTAGGAGATATTTAAGTTTGAAGTTTTATTAAGGTCAATGGAAACATAGGGCACCACACTTTGAAGGAGCATATCTTTGTGAGAATATTTTGAAATGATACTTTTTTACGCTTAGTGAAAGATAAGAGGGTTGAGAATGTACATGTAAAATTTCACAACATTCCAAGCATTTTTCAATTCTTGGTGGAGCTTGCAATGCACGGTGGTTCACTGAAATGAGAGTGGTGTTTGTAAGGGAAAAAAAGGATGGGACACTTGTTTTCTCCTTGAACTCCTTGGATCTACCCTTTTTGAGGTGGACAAGAATCACATTGGTTGGCTGACATTTTAGTCCATGCCCAAACCGAACCCAAAATAATGAGCTGTAAACTACACTACACCACTTAACTTTGAAAATTTTCACAAGGTGCAATTTAACTTGAAATTTGATGAAACTACTGCCATTGGATTTATATAACATTCTATTTTTTAGGAATGATTTTTAGTTATTTTTTAAATCAAAATTTGAAAATGGGCAACTCAAAAAAAAGGGGCAACGACCAAAAAACGGTCACTTGGATCATTATATAGGGGATAAGGTGTGGTTATCTTATCCATCTTTCGGAAAGAAGATTTGTAATGGTCATTCACTTCAGGACTAGAGAATAGCACGTTCCTATTCACTTCAAGAAAAGAAAAAGGGAGAAAGAGCAACAAAAGTAATGTGTACAAGCTTCAGAGATGTTTTAAAGCGTTGGTTGCAAGTAGATGCCTATTCATGTTGTTTTCAACTACATTTATACTTTGGATTATATGATTCACTACAATTAAAAGATTTAGCAAATTCTCAATCCCAGTTTGGACAAAAATGGCTAAATGCTTTCCAAAAAATAGTCAAAATACTCGATCCATGTTGCAAACATCTTTTCCAAATTGACTTTTGGCAATAAATTGTCCCAAAAAATTCATTGGTACAAAGAGGTTCAAAAAAAGAAATATGATAAGAAGACTTTATATGATAGCAAGACTTTTCTATTTTGAAATATTGGTTTAAATATATATACTACAGATATGTTTTGGTAAAGGAAGTGTTCCAACTGCAAATTACATTCACTAAAAGCAATGCAAAAGCATTCAAGCACAAAGTGGACCGAACCACAAGACATGAATCAACTAGTGGCTTTATTAGTCTTATTAAAATTAAAAATATAAAACATGAGGTGCAAAATAGATAACCTTTGTAATTGCCATTTATCAAAGGCTAGGGTAAGTTGGAATATTAATAACTACACAGCATTGTGTTGCCTGAAGAGGATGTTTTCAAGAATATGTTTAAACTCATTGAAGCTTATTCTAGAGACATTAATGAAAAGATCAATTTTTGCACCAAGGATACATATCACTAAAAAAATATAATATAGTGCTTGCAATTCACCCATCAGCCTCTCTTCTCGAACACCATTGTCAATATTTTTTTGAACAAAAATATTT
Source organism: Pseudisothecium myosuroides (assembly GCA_951799445.1). NCBI lineage: Eukaryota > Viridiplantae > Streptophyta > Bryopsida > Hypnales > Lembophyllaceae > Pseudisothecium > Pseudisothecium myosuroides. The sequence continues at coordinate 21,583,086 of OX637289.1, forward strand.
AAGAAATAATCCCACAATAAATATGTATAGGTATTTTGATTTGCTTTGAATTATAATTATGTTGTTGCAAATTAATTGTTGATATCATATAGCTAAGTACTTGAATATATATTTTTAAATTTTAAATTGACTTTGAATGGAATAGGATGAAATTCAAGAGAGGCTTGCTATTATGTGAGCCTAGGAGCATGAACAGCCATAAGCCTAAAAGACTATACATCTATATTATAGGTGTTTATACTATGGAAACCTTCTATGATCATAGTGTAATCATGTTATAGATAACAATATTATATTCATGTTATGAACACCTTCAGTGGTTGTAGGATATCTATTTATACAGTATATATGTTCAAGGCTCACATGCTCGCATTTCATGCTCACATATTAGTACCATTGAAATTCAAGAAGCTTAAGCTCTATTTTAATGGTCATTTGCATTGGTTTTAAGTTTTAGTAGATAAGGTGGATTAAAAATAATTTAGATGAAATCAGTGAACTTCAACGGACTTTGATGAATTTTGATGGTCTAAATCAACTTTGATGTTTAGTTCAATATTCTTGGATTTGGATCACCACAACTTACCTTAATCCCTAAAGCTTAGAGGCATATTTTGGGCAAAAATTGTGAAAGAATGCCACTTTTTAGGGCAATGAGAAAAAAATGAAAAAAAAAACTTATTCAAAATTTAATTGTACAAATTTGAACTAGACTACTATGGAAATATGTGGAATTTTTTTCAGAAACTTTGATTGCATACATTAAAAGATTATAACATTTGAAGTTAGAAGAAAAAGTTTTTGTTTGACCTAGCCCAAGAGGGCCAACAGATTTTAACTCCTCCTAGAATGAGATCTTTACACTACACATGTTTATTTTTTTTCTTAAATTTGCATCTTGTATTATATAAATTATATACTTGCCAAATTTTAAAAGTAAGGGAGGAGTTTTGCAAAAGCTACCTGATTAGGAAAAAAAGTTCAGGGTATTATAACTTTTGATCCAGACACTTAATTGGAAAAAAAATTAAATTCCTACCAAGGGGGTACATATTCACATCTTCTGTCAAAATTTCATGAACATCCAACCAAAATTGACTTCATAGGAAACTACCCGGATTTTCAGTTGTCCATTCACCAAAAAATTGTCTTTAAGGAATTAAACCATATAGGCTTCTTTTGGGATTATTGGCTAAGCTTGGTCACTTTGGACCTATGTGAATTCAATTAAGTTCATTGGAGACCACATTGGATTCCATCCACTCACTTTTATTGACCTTAAAGAAAAGATAAATAATTTCATTTCCAACTACAATTCTATCAGATGAAAAAAACTTCTAAAGCATTTTAGCATCCCTTAGAAAAGTTTATCAATTTAATAAATCTAAAGTGACTAAATACATTGTTCAATCAAGTATTTGCTTGGTAATTATGTAAAGTCAAATATTGAATATTGAATCCACTCAATCTCATTTCCTAAATATTTATTTTTATATGTAATATATTTAATATATATTTTTGGTACAAGTCAATAATTTCTAACTTCCTACAATGCATTCAATTTTTAGGTGGATTACATTTAGTAATCCTAGCCAAAATTTCTTTATAGGTTGGAATAAGGTACTTCTATTTTTCATTCAGTTTAGCTCACTTTCTAAGTTCTTCTACGTTTGTTCAATATTCAAAGGTCTTTTAAGTTTCTAAAATAGATCTTCTACATTCTCATCCATACATCCAACTACATCAAAGGCCATGTAAATAATCAATCTCACCTCAATTAGCAAATTTGAAGTTGACCCCTAAAGGACCAACAACATGCATTTTTTGGCAATATAGAAATTTTGGACAGGCTAGTGTGAATGAAGATTTGCATATTTTAGACTGAAATTATAATAAAAGATCGGGACGAGGAATATATTTCATATGCACTAAATTTTATGACGTTTGGAAATGATGAGTCAAAAGTTATGGTCTATTATGTTAATTGCTTTTGTAAATGGGCAGTTTGGGCGGTTAAAAAAATCACTTTTTTCAAAAACAAAAATTTGAAATTGGTTTTCTAAAGTTATATATACGTGGAAAGGTTTGAATCATTCCATTTTGATCAATGAGATGAAATTTATGAAGAGTTTTTGTATGCGGGCAGTTATGGAATCTCTACTCTAAAATAAACTTTGAAGTCCTTTATCTTATTCAATTTTCAATATTAAAAAAATAAAATAAAATCATAGGATGTAGATTGTTTATTACAACATTTCAACCATTGAGATTGGCATTTTTCAATTCCATAACTAAATTCTTAACAATTTTGTATTTTAAATTATTCTCTACTTCTTTCTACTTATGATGTTTTTCCTATATGTTGTACAATTTCAAATGATGTGAAATTTTTCAAGTATGTAGCCAACTTGTTTAGGAAAAATATTCAAAGAAGCACCACCATTTTGGACATTTCTTTATAGAAAAGTGAGCTTAAAAAGTGCAGTTGCCTTATTTTTCGCAGGACCAAAAAAATGATTTCAGTGAATTTGAATGTTTATATCTTGCAATCTACGAGGTGGAAATTTCTGAAATTTTTACCACGTGTTCTCAATTCAACACACTACAAGATCCTATGGTTGAATATGTCAAAAAAAGTTTTCTTCAAAAATTTGGTATTTATACTAAAAATGGCAATTTTTGAGTGTTTTTGGTGAAAACATAGTCATGAAACTTAGGGGTTAAAGACCAAAATGATGAGTTTTTTTCATCGCCCTTACCTCTTTCAAGATGCCTTTGGGGTAGTCAACATCCTCCATAAGGAAATAGACATGAACATCATTTCAAAAAAAATAAATTATTAATTTTTTTTTTTAATAATACTAAAACATCTATTGAGCCCCAAATGCATACTTGTTGGCACCAAATGTATACTCTAGTGGGCCACAAAGATATAAGAATATTTCCATTTTTAAAAAATTAGCTTTCTAAAAGGAACTTCTAAATCACTTGAACTCACAAATAAGGTAGGAGGCTCTAAAAGCGAGCATCTAAAGGAAACTGGAGCTCTGTGGCCGAATTTGTGCGGCCAAAGTTGCTGAATTTTTTTTTGCGAATGCAGAGAAAGAGAAGCAGTTCGTGGGAATTTTTTCAGCAAATTTCGGAGTTGTATAGAATTAGAAAAGCAATTTCAAAGTTGCATGGCCGTAGGTCGCCAAAGCCGCTCATAGCCACCGCAAACATGAATCACAAATTGCCTTGGAATAAAACAACAGAGTGCAGAAAGCAATTTATAGGTTGCATTAAATGATCACGAGAGTTTTGAAAGTGACCAGTGAAAGTCTTAAAAGCACCCGAGGAGAGGGCTTCCACACCGTCCCCACTAGGTGTCTAATAAAATCCTCTGCCGCTAATAAACGAAACTGTACATATTAAAAAAGCGTGTCAAGTTGGTTCCCTTTCTGCACCTGCAACGTCAGGTCTGGCGTCGGAGTTGCTTCAAAATCGCCCAGGACCTCACACCAAGGTTTTCGCGCGCTGCAGCCACATCTTCAAGCGATGTCCATTTCGGTTGACAACGAGCCGTTGGCTGCAACGTTTTCAACTTCTTGGCACGCCTTGGGCTTCCTCTTCTAGCACCGCACTACCGTCCTCTGTCAGACCCTGCCTCCGTCAGATCTCTATGCTGCCTTGGCAGTTCAACTTGGCGCCGCATCCCCATAAGTAAGAAGCTCGCGCCACAACCTCACTTACCTTCATTTCAACATTCGTGCCGGATGCTCATAGCTTCCTCTATCGCCTTCTGTGCAGTTGTAACTTTGCCTTGGTCATTGCAGTATTTTTCCGTGGCTACTCCTTCCGCTGAGCGCTGCTGCGGTCCCTCCTTCGATTGCCGCATTGACGTTGCCCATTGGACCTCCACCGAATTGCAGACGCACTGCACCACGTTGGCCGTTCGTGAATCAGAGTGCTCAAGGTAATGTCCCCTCCCCTTCCTCATTTTTTGTAAAAGCTCTTGAAGTTCTTCTGTCCAATATTGAAACCTCCCCCATGGTTTGTCTTGCTTGTAAAGTCTTTGTGCGCCTTTTTTCCTGTGCAGATGCTCGTGCAAAGGTGGAGCAGTGCGACGTGGTCTCCCTGCTTCGGCATCATCTGCAAGCACCGACCAACTTCTCTGGCGACCCCTCCAGCGTGCCGTGATTCCAATGTACAGTCACCTGCAAGTAGGTGTCTCCACCTCTTCTCCGCTCCCACAGGCGCCGTGGCCGTCCTCAGCGGCAGCCCTCTTCAAAAAGGTATTTCTTCATCGTGCCTTCTGTGTCTTCACTCCCCCTGCTGTTTGCAGGCCTTCATGTTGTTGCCTGCCTCTAGTTCTGGACTTGTCAAACTGCAGAGTTCCAGTCAGTGGGCCGCACCCCATACTGACTTTGTGAGGCTCCGATGTTAATGCCAGGTGCTGCCGAAGTGGACGCAGTAGACAGAGGTCTGTATTGATACATTAGAGGTGCAAACATGTTGGAGCCGAAGTAAACTAGAGCAGCACTGCCACTCATCATTGGCTGTCTGGTAACTGCTCCCTGCATCGCCCACACTTCTTCCAATGCTGGTAAGTGACTCGCATCTTCTCCTCATTTCTTTAGTCGCCTTCTTAGGAGCGCCACTTTCTGGTTTCTCTTGCACATAGCAGGTATTGTGCCGCAACAGGGAGCTTGGTCAGCAGAAGTAGAAGCATTCGCTCTGATTGTTGCATGGAGTTTTTCGCCAAGTGCTTGCACATTCTTTACACTCCACAACTCTCTATGTTTTCTCTTAGCTGTAGCTAGTTTGGCTCGATCTTGCTTCTCTTCAGCTTTCTTCCTCTTCTCCATTGCTTTTTCACCCTTATGGACTTCTTTCTATAATAGCTTTCTATATTTCTCTCTTGCAGATTCTTGTTTTTTAGCTACCATGATCTCCAACTCCTGTACATGCTCTTCTTCTGTTAGTAAGATAGATTGTTGGTAATCAATTCGTGGCTCTAGTCGAGGCCTCGAAGCAGGCGGCAACTGCACTATAGGAAGTTCCAGCAATTTACTGAAAGTATGTTTTGCTCTGTCTCTGTCTTGTTCGTCTGCCTCCTCTTCAGCTGTACTAGAACCTTCACTGCTATTGTCTTCTGAATGCACATGTTCGTCCTCCCTGTCGATGTTCACGTAGTATTGTTGACAGTTTGGTAGATCAGCTGGTAGCTCATCATATATTTCTTGAATCTCCCATTCTTCAAGCTCATAAGTTTGGTGCTGTCCATGGGTGTCAGCAATACTTGATTGTCCTGGTCTTTCGAAAGCTTGACTGGGTCCCATTTTCGAATTCATTGTAGCAGGTCTTTTTTTTTCATTTTTGAAGAAGTGCCATAGTGGCGATATAAAATGTTATAGTGGTGCTCCAAATTGCAACGTTCATCAACTTATTGGATGTATAGTATGGATTTTATCCACAATTAGGCGATTTCATCTAATATATTTTTTAATTTCAAAGTTGTCTGGCGATTTCATCCAATTTTTTTGGCATTTTTAATAACCTTTTTTAGCCAGATTTTTTTTTCTGATGCAATCTGGGACCAAAAAGCCAAAAAAAAAAGCCCTGCATTGCAGTGTCATTTAGAGGATATATAACTGTAGTTTTAAAACCCTTCGTGATGTTGGCACTGCTCAACGCTCTTTTCAGAGCCTAGAAAACCCAGGCAACCAGGTCTTCTTTTACAAGCTGCTTACCAATTTGATTCAAAGTCCACTTGTTTCTATAAGCATGGAATGACATCTTGAACGGTTTAAAACAACTAACATCTAATGGCTGCAAGGCATGGGATGTGTGGGAAGGTAAGTGTGGGAGCATGGAAACTCATTAGGAAGAGATGTAGCTTAGAAATAGGGTAGGAGTTAGTCAAAAATTTCAAAACTTTGGTAAGAAGTAAGAAATTAGATTCGGATACAGATAGATTCCGGATAGTTAGAATCCGAGATTCCAGATCCTTAAAACCGGGTTCTTTTGAGAGCAGGAACGGATCTTAAATCCGAGTTAGGTCGGATCGGAACGAGCTACGGAATAGGTATCCGACCTACGCTGCTAGGGAACCGTTACGGGAACGGACCTCTTTCTGTTCGCCAAGGGGAACGGTCGGCAGCTCGACTAGTACTTAAACCTTCGCCAGACCTAATCTTTCTCATTCTTCACTTTGCTGATTGTCTTGCGCACTTAGCTGAGAGAAAGAGTGGTGAGTTAGAGATCACGACAGGGAGAGACGGGTGAGGTCGGTGCCGATTGCACCGGATTTAGTAGTCGGTGTCGGTGAATTATGGCGGAGTCCAACAAACCGGTAGCGCGTCGACCTTCTGTCTCAGCTCGGATAGTTAGACCGGCTATTCCCATCGACCCAACGCACCGGAAGGAGTTAGAGATAGATCTGACCCGGATGGGGTGCGTAGGTTTGATCCACCGATCGTGGAATGTTAAGGACACGGAGATGCTGGAGCAGCTGATCTCAGGGGTCCCAAATCAGTTTGAGTTGACTGTGAGAGGCCAACCCGGAGCATGGACGGCGGATGTATGGGCTGACGTATACGGGTTTGAGAAGAACGGGTCCGGATTAGGTTCTCGGGTAGAGACGTACGAGATTGGAAAGTTCCGTAATCCGGTTACCACTAAGGACGGATACCCAGTGAGTGACTGTAAGGACGCTAGGCAGAAACAGTTGCTGGAATTTTTGATTCCGATCATGTATCCGGAAAAGCCCACCCGAGTTACGGTTACGGTGGCCAACACCATCTTTGGAGCTTTAGAAGATAAGGTAGTCCACTGGGGGAAAGTCCTAGCCGGTATAGTGAAGAAACTGGTGTCGCACGTAGGGAAGGGAAAGCCGAGTCTTCTCAGTCCGTACCTGTTTCACCTGTACCACCATCAGGAGGTGCTGACTAGTGAAGAGGTGGTGATTTACAACACCGGATTGGAAATAGTGAAGTACGGTCTCACGCACGAAATTCCACCGGATACTCCGATTGAGGGAGAGGAGGAGGAAGAAGAAGAAGACGACGACAAGGAAGAAGAAACGCAGCAGCAGGACTTGGTCGACAAACGGGAGAAGAGAAGGAAGTCGACCAATCCGAACTCGAGAGTGGAATAGTTGACCCCGGAAAAAGGAGAGCCGAATCAGCCCCCGGAACCGAAAATACAGTCGGACTTCTTCGACGCCGGAATGCAGTGGATGGAGGAGGCCAAGCACATGTATTTCGGGATGTCAGACATGATCCTGGGGATTGCTGCGGAGCTGAAGGTGGAGCCGGAAGATGTCATAAATCAGATCCGGAAACTACCGAGCCTGGATCTGATTCGTAAGAAGGACGAGCGGATCAAGAGCTTGGAGAAGGAAAGAGATGACCTGTTAGGTCGGGTGAACTGGGCGGATACGGATGCCGCAGTTGCACGGCAGAAGGAGACGGAAGCTCTCCAACTCGTCCACAATTTGACCGCGTTGGTGGAACAGCCCGCGGAAGCTGTTGTCAAATCCCGACTCTTTAGCAATTAGCTGAGTGGCATAGGCCACTTATCCGGGTCCAAGGTGGTAACCATCTTGGTGGACTTCCAGGCCCGGATGGAAGGTATTCTGAAGGAGATGGCGCAACTGTTGGGGCACCTCGACCCGAACAAGCCATTGGACTTCACCCACTTTCCGGAGCTGCCCAACGTTGACTTGTTGAAGACGCCTCAGAAGCCGGGGTCAGGGATCGGTCTATCGCCATCTCCAAGACCTACTCCAAGTTAGGCACGGATCCAGACGAGGACCACTAAGTTCGGCCAGACGAGGAGTGTCCAGTCGATTCCGGTAGGAACAGGGAGTTCCGTTCTGGCATCCGGAACATCCGTTCGGAGCGATTTAATCCAACGGATGGGGGCCTTGTCGAATCCGGCTCGGACCAGTCCGATCGACTTTACTCATATGCAGAAGGTATCGCCCAAGAAGAATACAACACCGATTCAGCTGGACGATTCGCCAGAAAGAGAGACCAGAGTGGAGATGATCCAGGAGTCCAAGAAGGGAGAATTCACTTCCGGGGATGAGACGGCTTCGGATGACGACCCGCCGCCGATCCAGCGGAAGATTCTGACCCGGGCTGCAACGAAGTCCACTCCACCAAAAGGGAGCAGGAAACCACCTGCAGGGCCAAGTAGCAGCGCGAAGAAATCAAAGCGGGGAAAGTAGTTAGTATATTTGTAGTATTAGGATTTTTAATCTGGAGCGGATTTTCCGTGCGTGGGGCCCGGTTCCGGATTTTTAGGAGTAGTTGACTTTGAACTTTCCGGATATTACGGTTGGTTACTGATTGGTCACCTGGATTTTCAGGTGTTCTTTTTTTGGCTTTTTGTTTTGGCTTTTTAAGTGGAGGGCAGCTTGTTGCCCTTTCATTCCAGCCTTGCCCATTTTGTGTGCATTAGTTTATGTTCATATTCTCTTTTCTCTAATCTGAGCCACTAAGTGGACATTCGGATTTCTGGCTATGTGTGCGTTTTCTTGAGTCGTTTATGAATGGTGAAAGTGTGAGAGAGGGCGGATGAGGGGGGGGATCCGGGTTGAGAGTTAGTTGGACCTGATTTGAGCGAGTAAGTTTGTGAGGAAACTTTACTAAACTTGTGAGTAAGGACTTGTGCGTGGTACCTTTAAATTGCCGTAACGGTGATCCGGTTCTAAGGAGTGGTGCGGATGCAAGTCCGGAATCCAGGGAGGGTTCCGAGTGGAGATAAGCAACCGCCAGCGGAAAATCCCCACTCATCGGAAGGTCTGCCAACCATAGGATCAGTCTGGTAGATAGATGCACGAATCTCTTTCAGTTCCGGTTGTCTTGATCCGTCGTTGTAGTAAGAAGTGGAAGGATGCAATTCTGAGTGACCTGTTTTCCGGGCAAGCTACCCGGGGAATTGTGAGGATGATTACTTTCTCTATTCTACAATAAAAACTCGATTAAGGATTGTTTTGTGTGAAGTTTTGTGCAGAGAAATAGATGTCTATGAGTGGTGGGTTCCTACCCCTCTAAAGATCAAATGCGGACACCCTGAGGGTAAAACAGGGGAATAGAAAACCAGTTGAAGTTGAGAAGTGAGACTCGGAATCCGGATCAAACCGGAAACCGGAAAGAGATAGATCCGGATTGTGATCCGGAAGACCATTGTGTAAGAAATAGGAAAAGAAAGAGGTGTTGCTTGGGGTTTTGTTGTTTGGATTACGACTCGGAAACTCCTTAGCTTGCTGAAACATACTAGAATCTCCTGGGACGATATTTCGTGTTATCTTATCATCATTTTGGTGTTAAGGATACTTACGCCTAGATTGCGCGTACGACAGTAAGCTCAATAAATCCAAACCTTTTGACTATGCTAGCTTGATCACATCTAATATTACATGAGAACCATGACTATCCAATATTAACAAATGTCTATTGGATGGTGACAAGCCATGCAAGGTAGATAAAGTTGTCAAGAAATGCATCATCTAAGCTCTGAAAAGGAAATTGGTCATCCAGGCTTTAGCCTGCATAGCCATTATTGCTCCTACCTCTCCAGTTTTCTCCAGGTGATTTCTAGCTCTCCTCTTCCCCTTAAAAATGTAAAAATTCGGTAGGTTGTCTCCTTGAGCGTTTATGCATGACAACACAGATAGCCATTCCCTTTGATCAGGAGTGAGTATATGAACATTTCGACATCCCCGTTTAGCTATCACGTAGCCACTTCCATCCTTCCCTGCATGTGCCCCACTTTCGTCACAGTTCCAGATTTGCTGGGGTTGGTAATTGTGACTGCTGTAGAGTTTCTTCAAATTGCCATAGAAAGAGGCAACTGACTCAGGACACAAACCTTTAGCTCTTTTGAGGTCTAGAGCTTGGGATCTTCTTAATGTCAACTCTGCATGTCTATGCCTAAAACATCTAACCCAACCTGGCCCTGGAACACCGTCCGTGAAGGGCGTCACTCTCGTTTGGGTGAGAATATTTATTTTCTCTCTCAATTGACCAATCGTGAGAGGGAATCCTAAGTTTTGCATCTTCAAGAGATATTCAACTAGTTCACTCTCCTCCTCATATGTTAGAATTCCCTTCCTCACTCTCCTTCTATGAACTGTTGTACCATAGACATGGCCTCTCAAAGTGGAAGAAGGAATTCCGTTATTTCTAGCTGCAGACCTTATAGTTTGGCCGTCATCTACATCAGCTATGGCAAGATTAAGTTGCGAGTTACTCCAATTCCCATTCCTTTTAATTCTGCAATTTGATCTCGGAGCTCTTGCCTGTGGGGGAATGTGCAGATTCGGACTTCTTTGGTCGGAATAGCCTGGACCCGATGCACAGTTCACAAGACGTCTGGGACCGTCGCCTCCTGCAGCAGAAGCTTCCTGCTCCCTCGCTTGTGGAGCCTCCTGCATCGCTGGTGGCTCCTCTTGCATCGGTTGTGGTCCCTCCTACGTCGGCTCTAGCCCCTCCTGCATGGCCCGTGGCTGCCTTGAAGAACTGTCGCGTTGCTGCAGGTTCTGCTCTTCTTCCGTATTGATGTCCCCCGCCAAATTTCCCCACGTCCCTCGACTGTAGCCACAGCACTGCATTGCTGTGTGGTTTCCATTGTTGCCAGAGAGTGCCTACTGGAATGGTACCGCGTCCTTCATGTTGGGGCCCCGATCCTGGATGCGCTGAATTTTCTTGCGATGTGTCATCTTTCTTGCAGTCATCTCTTCCAAAGGTATGGTGTCTTCTTCAAAAATGCCCATGGCTTCCATCTGCAGTAGCGCCTGCTTCTCAGCCTCATTGTTGGCCCATTCGGAAAGGGTTGTGTTTTGACTGTCTCCATCATCCTCGACCTCCTTTGCAAATTCAGAATGGCTACTTCCCCAGCTCTGACTCTTCTCCCAAACTCCTCCACGCTCATCACTACCTAGTTCCAAATCACTTTCATCACTCATGATTGTGTAATTGATGTGGCAAGAAAATTGCAATTGATTTGTACTAGCGTTCTGCGTAGTGGAAGCTGTATATTTTCTATCACTTTCATATGCTGTAGAAATGCAGTGAAGGACCTTGGACCATAAGCTTAGCTAAGTACTTCACAGATGTGTCATGAAGGTGCACCCAAAACTGCCGTCCAACCGCCATGTCATGGGACTCAGTTTTTATGTATTTAATGATGATTCTTTTCTCTTCATAAAATTGTGTGCATAAGGTTTTGAATCCGACGGCATGGGTACCAAAAACCACGCTTTAATACTGTAAAATACAAGCATCGTTGTGTACTCATTCATTACGCCTGACTTCGAAATGTACATCTTTATAATCTGCCAATCACAAACACTCAGAAGGCACCCTCATAAAACGCAGTCGTCCTTGTAAATCATTATTTTGTATTGGTTAGTATCTTCACCTATATTATATGCTCAAAAAATTCAGAACACGATAAGTACCTAAATATGTTCACGACAGTACAAATGGAAACACGTTTTTAATCTAAAATGGAGGAGACGTATTTGCATTCTTTGTCTACAAAAACAATGATTAATTTTCAATACGGTATGTACGCTTTATGGCTCTCCAGTAGGGGCGATTCTAAATGACTCTATAAAATTCGAGCCTCCTACCTTAGTACACATTGGCACTTCTAGGCATTTGGGGGACCCAAAAAATTCAAAAATAATAAAAAAATATTATTTTACATCTTTATGAAATATGCCTATTTTTTAGCATTCTAAAGCCCCACTCTAAAACCCTAGAAACAAACAAAAATGCATTTACATATATATATATATATATATAAAATAAAAATATGATTAAAATTTAAAATAAAATTATTTGTCTCAACTTTTTAAGGAAGGAAAAGTACCCATATTGACAAATTACTTTGGAAGGCTACTAAGTTTGGGCAGAGAAAAAAAAATTAAATTAATTTCTATTTATAATTGTATACTTTAAGAAAATTGCAACCATCCCTAAAGATTCCTATTGGTTCAAAAGGTTTCACAAAGGAGATGTAGACTTGTAAGTTGCACCACACAAAAGTCAAAAGTCAATTTTACCCCTAAAGGCCCAAGGCCTTTTTCTGCCAAAAAACACTGAAAACTGCCATTTCTATAGCAAACAATAAAATAAATTGAAAGATGTTTTTTTTGTACATCTAATTATAGGACCTTATACCTAACTAGTATGAGAATGTATGGAAAAAATTTCAGAATTTTTGACTGCACAGATTGCAAGATATTTGCATTTAAAGTGGAAAAAATAAGTTTTTCAGCACATTGAGGGACTGGATTTTTTGACTTTGAACATTTTTAACTTAAAATTTTTGCACTACAGAGTTTTGAGCTTTAAATCTTCATAGTGGAGAATTGAGTTCAAAGTCTAGGAGAAAAAAAAAATATTCAAAAAAACTTAACTATCATTCCTAAAAAAATTGTTAAGTAGAAGTAGGTACGAGATAGAAGGAAAATCTAAAATATTCATATACTTTAAATGGAATTAAAATACACTAATCCCAATGGTGAAATTGTTCTAGAAAATAAACTAAACCATGAGAATTTTTTTTTTGAAAAATTGCAAAAATAGCATTCAGAAATGAATCCTTCAAGTTATTTTTTTCAAGAAGATGCTCTAATTGCCCAAAAAACAAGAATGTCCATAACTTTCTCATAACAAATCCAAATGAAGTGAATCAAAGCTTTCCAGACAGACAAAAATATAATCTATGAGGATAAAAATACAAAAAAAAAAAATCAAATTTTTGCCAATTTTTTTTGCTGCCCGGGCTACCCGTTGTCCCTTATTTTGAGCTTATTTTGTCATAAGTATTGTTTCCGGGCACCGATTGTGGAAAAAATTATATTCCCACAAAGCTAATCAGCTTTTCTACCTCCAAAAAAAGTTTCAAAAAATTGCAACAAAAATTCGGCCCGTAGGTACCTGCCCAAAATCCCATTTGTCCCCCAAAGGGACAGTGGGCCTTTAGGGATTAATTTACTATTCAAATAATAATGATGCAAAGAATAGATGCCTCTAAAGAAGGTTGGAGACCTAGGATCAACGACATTGTTAGATTTTATTAATAATAAAATATATTTATTTCAAAAATAAATAATTATTGAATTGTGAGCTTCAAAAAATCTTTTGAATATTGGCAAAGTCTTTATAAGGTTGCAAATCTTTCAACATTTTTCTTTCAAAAAATAAAAACAAAAATATAAAATTATAAAAATATAAAAAACTTGTTGTAGGAGTATAGATCCATAGGAAGCCTATCAATACCAATAGGATTTCTATAAGGCCTAAGTCCTACAATAGTTTTCATAAAATTTAATTAAAAAATTAAAAAATGTATATGTATATAATTATCTTTTAAAAGCTTTGACTACAACTTAGGCCTTGTAGAGATACCTTTGGAATTGACGACATCTTCAAGAGTCCTTCGCAATAGCTACAATTTTTATAAAAAATAGTTGTTTTTATGTTTTGTTAAATTTTTGTATGTATATTTTTCCAAACAATAGTTACATTTTGGAGGGGTGGAATTCTTACTTGCATCTTCATGGCAAACATGAAGATGTTGGTATACATTTTTTTTACACTCATGCCCCCAAAGAAGCTTGGTATGCTTTAAGGGCTGCTATCTTATGGCAAATTTGGTGCGCTGTAAGCCCAAGATTTTGTCTTCACTTAGTTTTGTAATTTTTTGGAATAAATCAGGCATTTAGATGTCTCAAACCTGTTATAGTTGTCTTATAGGTCAAATAGGATAGTTTGATATTATTAGATCTATTTTTATTTTTAGCCAAATGTATTAAAGTAGACTTTTTGTCCCCATTTCATGTAGTTGAAGTAGATTAGACATAGATTTGGTACAATGACATGGAAAGAATGAAGAACAAATATAAAGGACAACCTCTACAGTATAAAAATGCATGATGATCGTTATAGAATAAGCCACATGATGCACAAGACAACAAGATTGATGCTCTAGAGCAACAAAATAAGTGCTATTTGGAGACAATGTGGATTGTGGCCAAACAATTAAGTGGGAATACGTCCAATGTGACCAAGAAAACATTTTCATTGATCAAATATAAGTTGTCCATTCATTCATTAAGCAAAAAGTTAACTTGCAAAGTTTTCAAGAAAAAAAGCAAAGACTTCGATGGTGCTAGGTAGAAATTCCCTTGCCAACCCACTCTCTTGGCTTAGAATTCCAAATTGATGAATGGTGCCTAGGGTTTGCTTGAATCCTTCTTCTTCATCATCTTGCTAGGGAGGCAACTTTTTGTCTTGTTATTCTTCTCCTTGTGTTTTTTTTTTTTTGTTTGTTTGATTCTAGCTCTCAAACTCTCTTCCACTCTCTCTCTTGCAACCTAACCTTGAAGGTCTATCTCCCTAATCTAGCTGTCATTTTCTTTCTGGCTTCTCTTTCTTCAACAAAATCTAGTAGATTTATCTCTCTATTGAATAAAGAGAAGACATGTCTCTCTCAATTTGGTTCTACAATAAGATTCTTTTTGTTGTCAACAATCTAGTTCATCATCTTTGGATTCTCAAGAATACATCAAGTTAGACCACCCTTAGTATTAGCAACTACTATTCTTCCCAGGGCAAGTTTTGGACTCTAGCATTGGAAAAAAAGAATTGTCCTAACCTTGGTTATATTCATTTTTCCACTATTTTGTATTATCTAATCTTATCTTATTTCAGCCTAAAGCCTCACGTAAACCTCTAAAGTCTTAAGGCCTCTTTTTAGTCAAAAATTGCTCAAAACTACCATTTCTAGTGCAAAGAGGAACAAATTCTAAAATGGCATTTTTGCAGATCTAACTACAGAATCTTCCAATAGACTAGTATAAAAATGTATGGAAGAAATTTTATAAACTTTGACCACATAGACTGCAAGATAAATGTGCTGAAAGTGAAAAAAACATGGTTTCTTGGCACTTTGACAAAGCAATTTATGAAACTTTGAACCCTCATAACTTGAAAATTTTACACTAAATATTTCAAATTTAAAAATTTCTATTACAAAGAATTGAATTGAGAGTCTTAAAAAAATCCAAAAATAATAATGTGATTTTATTCTTTAAGAAATTGCTAAGTAGAAGTAGGTAAGAGATAGAGGAAAAACTAAAACATTAATAGCTCTAAGATGGAATTAGAACACACTAATTACAATGGTAAGATTGTTCTAAAAATCAAATTTAACCTTGTGGAACTTTTGTTTTTGAAAAAATATAAATATTTAACTCAAAAACAAATCTTATTTGTTATTTTTTTGAGAAGACACTTTGATTGCCCGCAAAATAAGATGCTCCATAACTTTCACATCACAAATTCAAATGGAATGATTCAAAGCTTTCTATGTAGGAAAAAAATGCAATCCATGACAAAAATTAATAATTAATTTCAATTTATTGTGATTTCTTTTGTTGCCCGTTGAGTTTAAATTTGGGCTTATTGTGGTATAAATTTTGCTCTTAGGCACCAATTGAAATAAAAATTATATTCCCCAAAAGCTAATAAGTTTCTATCTTACAAAAAGGTTTCAAAAATTTTGCCGAAAACTTTGCTTATAGAAACCTATCCAAAATTCATTTTATCGGTTAGTCCCCCATATAAACAATGGGACTTTAGAGGTTAATAAAATCACTTTTTAAGGACCATTTCATTGTTGAAGACTTGCAAGATGAGCTTTGCAAGTTAGACCCAAAGGCATAAAGTTGCAAGACACGATCCGTAGAATAGCTCTAAGGACACTTCAAGGACAATCAACCTAAACCTAAGACAACTAAAGACAACCTAAGACAACTAAGGTCAATAGATTGATAGTTGAAGACAACTTGATAAAGAACAGAGTACAATACTAATCAACGGTGCTAGTATGTGAGCCCAAGAATGTGAGCTTGTGAGCATTGAGCCTACAATATAGGTACCTATAATATAGATACCACATACTATAGAAGGTGTATGTATCATAAACACCTATAATAAGGATATTTGTAACATATATACCCTATAATCATATACGATTTTTATAAAATATACACCTATAATATAGGTGTGTAGTATTCTAGGCTCATGGGCTCACACTTCTATGCTCACATAATAGCAACCCTCTAATACTAATCTCTTTGTTCATTGATTTAATATAAGACGATATAAACACACCTACAAGACGCATAAATTTTGGACCAAAGGCTTGGAGGCAAATAACTATTACAAATCAGAATTAATACACATCCTAGAACTACAATACTTGTTGTAATTCAAAGAGGAACTTTTGGGCTCACATTCAACTTATTCTCTAGTAGTGAAACTATCAATTTGAATCTACCTCTTTACTTGAAGGGACACAATTTATGTGAGAATAGCAATGAAAAATCACATAATTAGTTTTATTGATAAGTGTGGTGATGATCGGCATGCCATCATTGAAAGTAAATTTAGCAATATTTGGTCAAATGGAGTGTTCAGCATTGGCAGGCTTTACCCTTGCAAATGAAAAGTCTCCTTCTATCTTCAATTTGGTGACTCTTCCTTCGGTGTTGGACTGAGCTATATTCTCTTTTTTTTTTTAATAAATTTCACCATCTATTTAAATAAACAAATAAATAAAATAACACCTCAAGCCCTAAGGACCTTGCAATAATCTTTAAAAAAAACTACAAGTTTTAAAAAAATTAATTTTCGTCAAGATTTTTATGAAAATTACAAATGCACTCATTCCGAGAAAATAATGTTGACTCCAATGGCATTTCTAGGGGGCCCGAGTGTAGTAACTTTACCAAAAAAACAAAAATAAATAAAATCATCTTTTCTAAAAAATTGTAGTCTAATCCTTACGTGGACATCATCTTTATATAAATCAAATCAAATTGTCTAAAAAAAATATTGATGATAAACTAAAATTATAGGATAAAAAAAGGACATGTAATTTGTTATAATAGAGTTTGGTTCAAGAAATCCAATTTAGGAAATCAAAATCTGAAGGCTCAACCTCACTTATGCCTATCCCAAACACAGTATAAACCAATATAAAATCAATGAGGATGCATGAGGTGTCTTCAATTGCTACCAATTGCTATTTATGTCACAAATCCCTTAATTTTATAAAGAAAACCAATAACAAGAAGTTATGTAACAATAAGAAGTAATGCAAGTTTCTAATCATACTAGAAGCCATAAAGACCTCTACCATCACTGAAATAAATGCTTGAAATTCAAAAATTGCTCAAATTTTCTCAACCTCCCCAATAAGATGAACAAATACCACAAGAAGATAAGTGAGAAGTGGAAAAGAGAAGCCACTACAATGGAGGGAAAGCTCTTAGAGAAAAGAAGACATGGTAATTATAGTGGTAGTTACAATTAGATACCAAGCCTAGGTATTGCAACCTACCAATTTAATATCCACCCATAGTGGGTGGGACCACATACATGGCGTGTTATTTAATTAAAAAGTCTCGTGTAATTTGGGTGGATCAACCTAATTGATAGTTGACTTGGAACTTATACTTATTTTACAAATCCAAGCGTATAGTTATTTTAAATACTTTAAAATTTAGAGCTTAAATAGATATGCATAATTTTAAAAAATTAAAAAATTCTAATGTGTCAAAAAATTAAATTAGTAAAATTCCATAACTTTAAGAAGCTTTTGTCATTTATATAATTTTACTATAACAAAATGACCACATTTATGATTGTAAAATACGACTGATGTGCAGTCATTCTAGATACATTTGACTGCAATACAACTAGAGGCCCTAGAGTCATCGTGGACAAGACCTTTGTATACGACTGCAATTTCACTTGCTAGAACAATCTCACCATTGGGATTAGTGCATTTTAATTCCATCTAAAATATATGAATATTTTAGATTTTCCTTCTATCTTGTGTCTACTTCTACTTAACAATTTTTTTAAGAATGATAATTAAGTTTTTTTGAATTTTTTTTTTCCCTAGACTCTCAACTCAATTCTCCACTATAAAGATTTAAAGCTCAAAATGCTGTAGTGCAAAAATTTTAAGTTAAAAATGTTTAAAGTCAAAAAATCAGGTCCCACAATGTGCTGAAAAACTTGTTTTTCCACTTTAAACGTAGATATCTTGCAATCTGTGCGGTCAAAAATTCTGAAAGTTTTTCCACACATTCTCATACCAATAATGTGTAAGATCCTATGGTTAGATGTGAAAAAAAAACAATTTGAATTTTTTTGTACTATTTGCTATAGAAATGGCAGTTTTGAGTGTTTTTTGGAAAAAAAAAGGCCTTGGGCCTTTAGGGGTTAAAGTTCATTACTTAAAATTTTATGTTTAGGACTATACTTAAAAACTCACTTAAAACACCTCTTCCTCTTGTAGTGAATAAAAAGTTAGAAAAAAATTAGAAGTATTGAAACAGTCAAGCAGATACAGAAAGATCAAAGGAAAAAAAAGACAACAACAACAGAAAAGAAAAAGAAGAGAAAGAAAAGATAAAGAAAACATTAACCTCTAGAATTAGGCAGTACTTTAGAAGTAGTATGCAAAAGTGACAATGTAGTCGCAATGGAGCGAAACACAATCACAGTGTATGACTGCGCAATATTCTTTCATGAATGGGGTCCCCGAGCGCTAATTTCAATGTATCCATATTAACACTACAAGAACGTAGTGAACAATTACAGTGGATGAAGGTCAGACCTCGTCAAGTCCTCATCCTCAAGTCACGCTGGCAATTGCAACATGATTCGGAGGCTGTAGAATCCTTCACAGCCGGTGCAATTAGAGAGTTGTACATAGTCATTTTGGAATGAAGTCACATTTCTACGGTCACAAATGTGTCCATTTTCTTGTAGTATTTGGAATTGAAATCAAATAGCACATATAAAATCTAAACTTTGTGTGTAAAGATATGCCTATAAAAGAGGATCTCTTAAAGTATGAGGATCTCTTAAAGTATGAGGATCCAACGGAAATAAAATGTTATCAAAACAGTTATTAACTTGTATACCCAAAGACTCAAAAGTCATTTGTCACATGGCTTACTATTACTTAAAATAGTGTAGGGTTGTCTAGATAGCTATTTTCAAAAATGTAGGTTCTACTAAACGATAGCTAAAGAAAAAGAAGAAAAAACTAATATTGACCACCTCTAAATCAAGGCTTCACTTTTTCAAAACTTAATGATTAGCCAATCATGAATAAAGGCATATCTCTATAGAATAGAATAGAATAAAATATATACAATGTATGTGTATATTTGTGATAGAACATGTCTATTCTAATCTCATTAGAAAAGTGAAGAAGTACTAATAGTTTTTTTGGAAAAAAGCTATAGAAATAGAAATAGAACAAAATGTATCTACAATTGAAGCCATTTAATTGATATTTAACTAATTATGGACAAATCCATAATCCAGAAATAAGTCGTCCGTCCGCCGATAGAGCAGCACGGGCACGTTTTGATTGAAAAAAGCAATGAATGAAAACGAACGCAATGAATACTGAAAATGAAACTCCATAATATATTGAAAATGAAAAAATACAGAGTACAAAATCAGCTATGACACGAAAGCTGCTAAGAAGTCGGACCAGAAGTCTCGGCACACTGTCGGCCTCCAGCCGATACTCTGCAGCAATCAGAAAATTGCATCCCTTGAACAAGGTAACTGTCTAAACTACCAAAACCGGGTAAGACCGCCAACTGTTGAAAAAAGTGCAACACCCTGAACAAGTGCCTCACACACTAACTACAACTGCTACACTGAAATATATGAAGAGTATCAGCTGGCAGCCGATATCCTAAAGAGGGTCTAAAGAACCACAGAACAAGTCTTAAGAGAAACAAACGCGATGAAGGCGAAACAACTGGTTTAGTTGATAGAGCTGATGGAAGCTGATGCAGGCGATGAAGCAGACGAAGTCCATGACAACCCTCTTGACAACTGCAGAAGGTTATCAGCTGGCAGCCCACAAGAAGAAGAAGCAGTTACCAGAATAATCCCTTCCAATTAGGCTTCCCATACTTGACGGCCTGTGCGACTTCATAATGCAACTGGCCCGGCCTTTTGGAGACTTTCACATATTCCGAGACTGACTCATGCTCGAACATGGGATATATGAACGGAACAATGTCCGTTGAAATGTTTGGAATAACTCTACTGTCATTGGAAAAGTCGATATCCCCCACAAATGGCAATGGAATATAGCACGCCGGATCAGGTGTCCTCTGCAAAGAAAGCGGGCACACATCAACCATGAGAACTTGGTCCACGCAACAGAATTCTTTCGATGGGCCCTTCTTAAAAAGAGTTTCGAGCATCTTGTAGCACCAAAGAAAATTTTGACTATCAACACAGAATTCTCTCCCATATACAAATGCCAGCTTGTCAATGACATGTTTCGGAAGCAGGTGCGCCAGCAATGGATGAAACTCTCGCATCGGCATCTTCGACCAGATCCCCACGTGAAACTCCTCAAACAACGTCGAGAACATTCCGACGAGCCCTGGTCGACTGACGACGTTTCGGAAAGGGTCCCACTTATCCACCGTGATATTCAGGTCTACAAAACAAAGCAGTCCCGTGACGCAAAGAACGACACATTTCCTGAATGAATGCGGTTGTCCATTGGTTGACCCCTGAACAACAAGAAATGTGACGACAGAAGATCATGAGACATGGATAAGGGAGCAGAGAAGATTGCTAGACGTAATATCGGATGGCAGCCGATATGTAGGATTGACAACAAACACAGAACGAGAATCAAAGCAACATTAAGGCAGGAGCAGTGATTCAGCCTGCAAATCATCCACGCCATACGAGCACAAAACATCTGAGGTAAAATGGGAAATGCCCGGCCATATATGACAGAGCTCGCTTCTGCCCAAGAAGACATCAAACGCTTCCCTAAAGAGCTTGGTGGTATAGCACAACACTGTAATCATGTGGTGCAGAATTGTAGGTGCAACCGATGGAACTCCACCAAACAACCTCTGCAACACGTAATGACAAAGTCCCTTCAGAAATCAATGCCAGAAGCCAAGTCTGAGCGTCCGCCAGACTATGTCATTACGTATTACAGAGGCTGTGCAGTGGAGATCCAGCAGCTGCACCTGCAAAATCCACAACACCTGATTATAGTGTCCGTGCTTGAACGATCAAACTCTCGAAGGAAACATTTGAATGCTTCAAGAGCGAAACGAATATCCGCCTTACATAGCCGGACACCCGGCCGTAAATGCCTTTATTATAGGTAAATGCTTATCAAAATATTTTTTACAAAAGTTCTAAAAAACCTACAAATTGTTCGCTAGGAATACAAAGAATAAACACTAATTAACAGTTCTATGTCGGCTGGCAGCCGATACAATAAACGCCCTCCTCCAAAAGGTTGATGGGCGTCCTCAGCTGGTAATTCCCATAGCTGCTAGCTCTTCCACCGTGTAGGGCACCTCGAACCCCTTCTAACACTCCGGCACAACTGTAATGTACTTATTATGCACAGCCAAACCCGGCATGCAACGCGGCTGGCCAACCTTGTAATTGAGTTCGCAGAACGCGGGAACTGACAGCCCCGAAGATAGCAAGCCCCTCACGAACGAGATCATGAACTGCTCAAGGAAGGGCAGTTTCCCAGGCTTCAACTTGTTCTCCGAGTACATTGTACAAGGAGGTGGATGAACCGCATTGTAAGGCAGATTCAAAACGTTCTTGTAAGAAACATGATCGACGATCAATGAATTGTTTATGGAGGCTTCGCTGTTGTACAACTCCGGCGCACAGGAAAGGATCCATGCCAGTCGCTTCAAATAGATTGGCTTTCTGGGACTCTGCGGATCTCGATAAGCGCTCATGTCACAGTATTCTTGCCCGTAGGCCAGGTACTTCCCTACAATGTCCGGCACTCTCCATCTAATATTGCCTAGGCGATGTTCCAGTTTCTCCATAGGCAAATCCGACCAGAAAATAATCCTGATGTCCTGATGTGAGCTCCCAATTTGTCACTTGGGACTCGTAGAATTATTTTTTTGGAAATTTGCAATTTAAAGTTGATAAAAGTATAGAAAAACCCATAAAAAGAGTGTAGAACCGAAATAGGGTTGTGTCATACCCATTATAGTATTTGGTCTAAATTTGTGTTTTTTACTTAGAATCCCCCAAACCTTGCCTAAAAATGGTATAAAAATAACGAAAAGGTTAGATTTGGAGGATTCGAGTCACACAGCCCCAAAAGGGCTAAATCCCACTATGAATGTGGCGATTCATAGCTAGGTCGGTCCGAGGGATCCACAGCGAGGCCACTAGGTCGAGTCCTAGAGTTAGATTTAGAATTCCCCATTAGATCGACGAATTCCCAAAATCCCGATTGTTAGCATGCAGGAGCCACTCACGCAAGACCGGGCCCGTGGAAGAATCTACAGCCCAAGGATGGTGTTCTAGGGTGAATCCCATGCCAGGAGTCCAACGGCGAAATCGGTTCGCCAAGATTCTTCCACCTGCAGAAGATTCCCGCACCGTCGCTAATTCAAGGAGATGTCCAGTTTAAATCTCCATTGACCAATCGTGCCAGGTACGGAAACACACCCGCACGTCTTTCATACGACTCCCTGAGAGGTCACGTGAAAAATCCCGTCATCTTCCGACTTGCAGAAGAACCTTTTTCCGGGTGGTCAACCCTCCTAACCTCCAACGGGAATTTCATGGAAATTACCCAGGTTACAATAAAATCTCACTAAAAATTAGACTAGCTTGTTTTAAGTTAATAATGCGCTCCGTGAAGTTTCACGACATTCCGATAGCGGCAAGTACCCGAACCGGCGAGATTCCTCGGGAATTAACCATGTGGCGGGGTCCCTGCCACGTTGACCGGCATTCCGGGACCATACAATGGCGAAACGAAGTCAACCAAAAGTCCTTCCCGACTCTCTCGCACCTACCGGAGACCCTAGGCTATTCACATTTCTCAAAATAGAAGACCCCCAAGATCTAGGATTTTACCACGATTTGGTTTTTAAACTAAATTAGCCTGCGATGGGTTTTTGGCCTCGGTACGGGGGGGTGGGGGAGTTTAGGACTAAACACGGCGTTCTGGATCCAACGGCGCAATCCGTTCGGCGATTGGAGCTAATCTCCAAAAGTTAGGATGTTGGTCCAGCATAGATGGTAGAAGTAGAAATTTAGGATGTAGGATGAAAATCTTTGAGGATGAGGATGAAAATCCCCGTTGATAAGGTTACCTTAGAACTCTAGAGGGAGGGGTGAGCCCTTGGAAACCTATATAAGGGCCCCATTTCTCTCTCTAGAACACCCCCAATTCTTGTTTTGGGTCCGTGGGTCCAAGTTATTTTGGATATTTTGGCGTTTCAAGCCAAAAACCTCTACGGTGTTTTCGGAGCACTTTTGGCTCCATTGTTGCTTATTTTCAAACTTTGAAGGTCCTTGGGGGTCCTTCTACCTTACTTTGTGTACTCTCTTGTGCAGTTTTCTTGTACTTTGTTGTAAGTGGAGAGCCTCTCTCTCCCTCTTGTACGTGTTGTGATCTAACTTGTGAAGTTAAGAGTCTTTTGTTGTGTATCTTGCACTAATCCTAAAGCCACCCTCCACCGTACCTTGGCGATGTCGCTTTGGGGGGCCTTTAGCGTGTGAGCGTTGTGTTGCCACGTGATCTAACTTGCCAGTTTCCCCCTTTGTAGTTTTTCTTACACCCTCTTCTAATATTCTCCTTGTTGAGTGGACCCCCCTCCGGGACGGCGAAGCTTTGGACCTCCTTATACATGTTTTGCGAAGTTTTCTCCAAACCCTCTTCTAATCTTCTACTTGTTGAGTAGACCCCCCTCCGGGACAGCGAAGCTTTGACCCTGTGTGTATGTTTTCTTCAAAAGTTTAGTCTTCCCTCTTCTAAAGTCTCTCTCCGTGTGTGGACCCCCCTTGAAAACGGCGAAGCTTCGAACTAGTGACAAGGTAAAAGTCCTAAAGCGTGTGTTAAAAGTGTAGACGGCGGAGCTTTGAACCCCCGGGGTGTCAAGAAGTCCTAAAGTTGGTGTTAAAACCAATTTGACGGCGAAGCTTTGCACCTACCCCGTGTTTAGTTCCAAAGTCTAGTTTCCAAGACCTTTGTGGAAACCTCCAGAGTTTAGCTTCCAAGATATGTAGGTTCCTTTGCATTTGTCTAGTGTAGTGTCTTCCAAAGTTTTATTTAGTTTAGTTGTTTCCAATGTCTTAGTAAGCTTAGTACCCCAGAAAGTTATTCCCCCCTAGCCTTAGCAAAAATCCAGTCTTAAAATAGCCTTAGCAAAAATCCAGTCTTAAAATAGCCTTAGCCAAAATCCAGTCTTTTTAGCCTAGCCGGAAATCCTAAAATAGCCTTAGCAAAAATCCAGTCTTAAAATAGCCTTAGCCAAAATCCAGTCTTTTTAGCCTAGCCGGAAATCCTAAAATAGGCTTAGCAAAAATCCAGTCTTAAAATAGCCTTAGCAAAAAATCT
Organism: Pseudisothecium myosuroides; assembly: GCA_951799445.1. NCBI lineage: Eukaryota > Viridiplantae > Streptophyta > Bryopsida > Hypnales > Lembophyllaceae > Pseudisothecium > Pseudisothecium myosuroides. The sequence continues at coordinate 21,607,569 of OX637289.1, forward strand.
AGTCTTTTAGCCTAGTCGGAAATCCTAAAATAGCCTTAGCAAAAAATTCAGTCTTTTTAGCCTAGCCGAAAATCCAGCATACAGCAGCAACATCAGGACCAGCTACAGCAGCAACATCAGGGCCAGCATACAGCAGCAACATCGGGAGCCAGCTAGCAGCTGCAACATTGGGAGCCAGCCAGCGGGAAAAAAAAAAAAAACATATTAAAAAAAAAAATTAATTAATTAAATTAATTTCTGACCAGCCCCCAGCCAGCCAGCCGGAAGCCAGCCAGCCGGGAGGCAGGTGGGCAGGCTCGGTGGTCCAGCACCCTCCCCTGCATGGTTGCTCTTTTTTTTTGAACTCAAATTTTTGGTCTTTTGGGTTCTGGTTTTTTGGGTTCTCTCAAACTAACGCAAAAATCAGACCTAAAACACAACAAAGATGTGGGACTAACCTATTACTAGCTAGGGAAGGAGTAGGATTAGGGTCTAAACCAAAAAGGGAGAAGGGAGAAAAGAGCGGAGCACCACCGTACCTGCACACAAAATTGTTTCACCACTCACACCTACACACAATGGAAGGAAATTAGGGGGAAGGATGTGTTATAGGAGTGGAGAGGAGAGAGACGATAAATAGTGCCTAGCTAGGAGATTAGGTAGGAAATCTAGAAGAACTCCTTGCAACCATTGGGAGGAGGATTAGGATGACACAAAGCAAAGTTGCGTAAGAGGGTAGGAGGCTCATTTAAAACTTCACAAAGTTTGAGACTAGAAGCGTAAGACCACCATCACCACGGTTGGTGGAATAGTTCAAGAGTAGAAGGAAGAGGCGGAGAGAAAGAAAAGGAGAAGGAAATGGGGGGAAAGGGTAGAACATCATATGTGTAACATTTTCTTTCCTACAAATTAAGCCATGGGCCTTGGAAAAAAAAAAATAAATAAATACAAACCGTAACGCAAAAAATAAAAAGAAGACAATCGCGAGTGGCCACCATGGAGCACGAGGACGCGCATGTGGACGGGGATGACGTCATTTCCGACACTAGCAGTAACGAGGTGGGTCATTAAACTAATCCTAGTCGTTTCTCCCTAATTAGCAATTGTTTTTCCTAATCAGCCCTTAGAGCGTGATTAGCATCCGAGATTAGTGTAGATTAGAAGTTTAGATTCAAAAGTTGATAGATTAGGAATAGAGGTTTCCAAAAACAGCTTATAATTAAAATTTGACCGTAAACTGACTGCATTAGGCTAAGTTAAGCGATAGGGGGTAGGATGGAGGAATTTTAATTAAATTTGATCCACAAGGGACAATGGATGGAAATTAGGATTAGATTAGAAGGAGAATTAAAGATCAATTAACTGTTAAACACCTAGAATTAAATTAAGATTTTAATTAGGGAAGTTAAAATTCAAAAGTCGAAAGTTGGAGTTAACTTTGGGAAGTAAAAAGTAGAGTAGGAAATAGAAGTAAAAAGTAGAATCCACTTAGGAAGTAGATTGTTGAGTTAGGAATAGAGTTAAAATTAGAAGTCAAAACCCTAGAGTTAAAAGTTGGAATTAAATTTAGGAGAGTAACATTTAGAGTTAATCCAGGATTAAAACGATAGGATTAAATTGGTAAGTAGAAGTCAAAAGTCAAAAGTCAAAAGTTTAGATTAAATTTAAAGGTTAAATTTTAGAGTCAATTGGGGAGTAAAAGGTTAGAGTCAAAAGCTAAAAGTAGAAGTCAAAACTTAGAGGTAGGAGTAAAATTTTAGAGTTAGTTGGAAGTAGAAAAAATTTAGAGTTAAAGTGAAAACGTAGAGTCAAACCTAGAGGTTAAAATTGGGAATTAATTTTAGAAGTAAAAATTTAGAGTTAAAGTGAAAACGTAGAGTCAAACCTAGAGGTTAAAATTAGGAATTAATTTTAGAAGTAAAAATTTAGAGTTACAAGTCAAAAACGTAGAGTTAAATTTAGAAGGGGTAAATTTAGGATAGAATAGAGGAGTAAAAACTTAGAGTTAAAAGTTAAACCTAGAGTTAAATTCCGAGGATAAATTTCAGAGTTAAATTAGGAGTAAAAACCTAGAGTCAAAGGTCAAAACATAGAATAGAAGTCGGTAGTTAATACTTAAAGCCAAGTTAAAAGAGTAAAAGTCTAGAGTCTCATTTAGAGGTTGAAAATTAGAGTAAGAGTTGGACTTTAGAATTAGTCTTTAGAAGTAGAACTTCGAGGTGGAGTCTTAGAAACCTACGATAGTCTTCAAGGTTCATGGAAGGAACATAGGGGTTCCTTTTTTTTACGTAGTCAGGGACGTTAGAAATGACGCCAACTACCCAGTCTACCCTCGACATAGGATAGATAATTAGGGAGTTAGAATTTCACCATCACTCTGAACATCGCGGTTAACTTGTGAGTTACTACATGCATTACTAATTATTCGCTGCCATCCACGACCCTTAGGAAACGTTAGCAAAAAAGATCCATTGCTTGGAAGGCACAGTGGACCGCGCTCACAACACCCCCATATATTAAAAAAGTAGATAAAGGCATAGAACTTGGTTGGTGTTCGCTCTATTACCAAGGGTGGGTAATCTAGCGCCCACACCTGACTAAGGCAGAAGTTCAGAAAAGGTTGAAGTCCGGGACGAACTCTTATGACCGACCTCTGAGTCATACTAGCTCCCTTCAAAATGATAGGCTCATAGAACATTAAGGTTCCCGGGACCTCGAGGAAAAGAAACAATTTTGGAGACGCTACCTGTGGAGCGTCAATTGCGGACGTGGTGGCCATAGTGTCAAGAACCGGTTGGCCACTCTCGATTGCTCATTCAGACACGTGCTTCTTGGAGGGCTCTGAAGTTCTACAACCAGAATTTGCAACGAGAGATGAAGTGAATAAAACATGAGATGCAATACAAGGAATTGAATAGGACAACAGTACAACAAAGTATCGGCTAGCAGCCGACACACTAAATGAATATTCTAGTCTGCACAGCTAAAGGCTTGAACTGACAAGTCCCACAGAACATGTCTGAGCTAGGCAGCACTAACTGTAATTGACCTCCTCTAGGTACTCCCCAAATAGCCGGGAACATGTCTATCGCCTACGAACCTCCAGACCATGTTCGCTTAAATGCTGCCTGGCCAACGGGGGACAGCACTTTGTTAGGGAAGTCCACGTTGGGTGTGTCCCCAAACGCCGCGCCTTCGTCTCCCTCAAGGTCGGTGCGGTCCCGCTTGGGCTTCGACCTGCCCGAGCGAAGAGAGTCCGCCGAAGTCGAAGTCAGTTCGACTAGGGCTCCTTTGCTCTTTTCTCGCCGCGGTTCACCGAGGGAAGCGTCCCCTCGTATCGGCTGCCCACCGACAAGAATATCAGACGCGGTTGCCGGTCTTCCCATGGCTATCGCTTGTCCTGACGCCTGGGCATGAGGCAGAGCTGGGTCAAGATAAACGGGTCCGGCTCCTGATCTAACAATCTCCTCGGAAGGCGGGACAGCACGGAGGTCCACTATCATGGCGGCCTGCGTGCCGGTAACACCAATTCCTCTAACTCCTGCTTCCCCAGGAAGTGACGACTCCACTCGAGGTTCCTGACTTGTTTTTGTAGGTGAGGGGAGCGATCGAGGATTTGAAACCCAAGCCGGTGCAGGAGAATGAGTTAGACGAGTCTCCGGTTTGCCATCAAGGGTTATGTCGCAAGGTAAATTTCTGGTTTTTTGTGAGTTATCTAAATCTTGGAACGGAAACCGTGATCTGGGATCCGGATTCAAGTAGGAGATAACCGATAACCGGAAATTAACTAATGGAACGGAATAGATGACAATCCGGATTTGATCTGAATTTGAACCGGATTAGAGTTAGAACGGATCTGAGTTGGATCGGAATGGGTCAGGAACGGATTTGGTCATGATGACAGATTAGACTATATATGGGCTGACCAATCCAGTGGCCACTCTTTTTCAATCTTCATTTGCGGAAATCTCGCTCCAGCGCGTACTTAGCCTCTCTTCCCAGCGTTTTGCTTTCTTATTTTGAGTTGGTTTGTGTGTGCGTGTTAGAGTGTTAGAGCGCGCAGCGCTTTAGTGTGCGTTGCAGGTTTAGAGGTATTCCGGTTGAGATCGGAAGAGCGAAGGTGAGAAACGGGACGTGCGGCTAGGAGAGGGAAAGGTAGCCACAGTCAGGATCCGGTTAGCACAGTTCGTGTCCATGCCTCAGCTCCGTAAGAGTAGAGCAGGGCCGTCCAGTTCCTCCGCAGCAGAAGTAAAACTCCGGAAGGGGTGTCCGGTTATTCCAACGGACGAGAAGGAAAAGGACAACCTGATGGAGGATTTGGCCAAGATGGGCTGCGGAGGACTGATCGATAAACCCTGGGGGTTTCGGGAGGAGCAGATGATTCGAGAGTTACTCGGAAAGCTCTCCAACCAGTTTGAGAGAACTCTCCGCGGAAGTTCGGGCAACTGGACGGAGGAGATGTGGAAGGCCGTGTATGAATTCCGGTCTGGAGGTCGAGGGATGGCCTCCTCGAAGGAGGGTTACACTCGGGGGAAATTCCGGTGTAACGTGGACTCCAAGGATGGGCACGCGGTGGCAGATTGTCTGGACGACCGGCATCGGAACCTTCTCCAGTTCCTGGTTCCGATCATCCACCCGGAGAAGCCGACGAGGGTGACCATCGCCATCGGAAACCTCATTTTCGGAGCCCTGAGCGGGGAACGGAAAGTGGACTGGGCCAGGATTTTGTTCGACCTGGTCAACCGGTTCATTCCGAAGATCGGAGGAAGTAGACCGACTCCGTTGAGTCCCTACCTCGTCCATCTGTACAAGCACCATCAACTCCTCACGGATACGGAGGAGAAGGAGTGGAAGATGCATGAGTCACTCCTGAAATATGGAGAATCGGAATCGGAAGAAGAAGAACAGGAAGAAGTATCCGGTTCCGAGGAGGAAGAAGAGGAAGAGGAGGAGCTACACCGGCCGCAGCACAAGCGGCAGAAGACGACGCCTCCTAACCGGAGAGGAACCCCAACCCCTCCGGTTGAGACCTCCAGTCCAGGGAAGAAACCGGTTTCTGAAGAACCGGGTCCTTCCGGATCGGATCCGACGGATCCGTTCAACCAGCTGGTCAACATCCTGAGTGATGTGCGAGCAGACTGGACGGTGAAGAAGCTGATTCTGAATCAGATCAGCGAGCTGGTGGGAGCACCAGTAAACAGCAACCTGGCAGGAGTGGTTGCAGATTTTATCTCCAGCCCGGATGAGATCCGGAAGCAAGAGGCGGAGATCCGACGACTCCAGGAGGAGAACGAGTCGTTGAAGACGGAAATGTTGCTCCTCAAGGAGGACATGGCTACCACCCGGGAGATGGCAGAGGCTACCCGGAAAGTAGCGGAGGACGTGAAGGCCACATTCGGAGCAACCGGAGAGGCCATCACCAAGTCAAAGTTGTTTGACGAGGGAGTCCTCAAGGAGAATAAGATATCCGGGACCAGGTTGGTCCGGATTTTGACAGACTACTCCGAAAAGGTGGAGTTAGTCATGATGGACGCACGAGAGGCTGCAAACCGGATGGAGGAGAGCAGCAGAAAGCTGAACGGAGTGACGTTGTCACGATCGTTCCATCTGTCCGACCTTTCAATGCCCGGATCTTTTCCGAACGTGGGCATTCAAACGGAAGGAAAGGATCGGACTCCCCAGTCCAAGAAGAGTGGGAGGAAACTCGCGCACACCATCAACTTGGATTCGTCACCGGATCTCCCAGAACGTGAAACAGGGGAGCGGAACCGGAACCTGACGGACGTTTTCGAGCAGCTTGGAACGGACCTGCCTAGAAGTCCCACACTGAACCCGGGGAAAGATCAAAGTATGGATCTGACCCCAGATCAGGGTGAGGATCAAGAACAGAGCGTGCACCAAGGCAAAGACGAAGTCATGGACGAAGGAACGGATCAAGGAGTAGATCCGGTTATGGTAGGGTAGTTAGGATTTAGTTTTGTAAATATTTGTTAGTTAGGACCGGACCGGATTTGATCCGGATGTGTCTGGTCTGGATCGGATGTTTTCCGGTCTGGCCGGCTCGGCGGGGACCGAAAGTTCCGCGCGGACTTTCCGGGCCGCTTTTTGTTGACTTTTGAGTTTTAAAATGTATATAGTCAATCTCTGCGAAGGAGACTGGGAGTCTTTTCCCTTGAGTTTTCATGCATTTTCTATTGATTTCTTGTTGTACGTCTCTCCCGCGCGTGGCAGGGCTGTTTTAGTGAGGAGTTAGGAAAATGTGTGCAGATTCTAGAGAGATTTCTCCCCTTGGTGTGTTTGTTTTGCTCTTATGTGCATGTGAGTGGGTTTTCTAAGTGTTGGGAGCGGATTTCAGTTCCTCAGCGCCTCTACAGTTCATGATTCCGGGCGAGAAAACCGTTGTTAGGCTAGGCGGATAGGGAAGGAGTCCTTAAACGCGCTAGAACTCCTGGATAGGAAATCCGGTTGAGTGCCCGATCTCCCGTGAGGTCTCGCTGCCCTAGTTGGTAAACGGAAGAACTTTAGTTGATGTTGGAACGGACGAGTTCGCTTGTAACCACCTAACTCCGCACGGAGGGAACTTGGCATCAAGGTCGTTGTAGTATGAGAGGATCGTACGGGGGGTCTTTGTGTGACCTGCCAACTGGATCGCTGTCCGGGTGGTTGTGAGAGATCAAACCGGATCCGCGCTAGTGTAGGAAGTAGTGGATTAGAGAAGTGGGTCTTTAGCCACTATAAGTCACGGAAGGAGTGGCGGGCCTGCCACTCTCAAAAGCAAGCGGCGAACCCTCTGATGGTGAAACAGAGGCTAAACTAAACCGGAGTGGAGTGAGAGTACGTGTGTGAGGACCGGATCGGATTGGTCCAGAGGAGTTCCAGGATCAGAAGTGTTAGGATCCTGGGTTGTGGAAGTTTGACAGGACCGAATAGCTTGACAGACCGGAAGAAATAGAGAGAGGTCTGGTCGTTGTTTTTGGTGTGTTGTTGTTTCCGGTTTTAGATCTAGGACCGGAAAGGAGAAATTGGATACTGGCTGAGCTTAAGTTGGGAATAATGCTAGACACTTCACAGAATCTCGTGGGTTCGATCTTTAGAGTCATTTTGTTATGCTTTAAAGTGGTTTTTGGAAGTATAACAGGGAATTTGCTTACTCTGTGCTGCGACAGGTTACCACGTCCGACTCATCACTGGACGAAATATCCTGTGAAGCCGGTTCTGCGAAGAGTGGACGCCTTGGGATTGGCGTGCCCATTGGCAGAGAGGAAGCAGGATCACCAGAGCCGGCGATATCCTGTCGAGGAGACATGGATGCCGACTCGGGCTGAGGTTGCAGAGCAGACGAAGGAGGCGTGAGAGTCCCCTGTCCCGATCCGCCAGCACTTCCAGATTCGATTACTTCGACTGAATCCCGATGAGGAACCACCTGAGCAGAAGCGAGCAGGTTCATTCCCTTCACGCGGTCATGTGCGCGGGATATGCTATCCTCCTCCCGAACGAACTCCAGCACGGGCTGGCCATTCCTTTGGAGACCCAGCGAAATACAGTCAGTTAGGTTACGTATCGGCTGGCAGCCGATAGGAATGAATTAAAACAAGATTGAGCAAAAGACAAGACGAGCAATAGAGTGATCGACTTACTAGAGCGATCTGGGTAACGTTTCCACCACCTGACCACCCCAGACGTTTATGACGGTGCAGACCTTGGACTTTAGTGTCGGCTTCAACAATTGCTCCAGAACCCTTTGGCTGACGCCGCACATCCCTCCACCTCGCCCTCACCATCCTGATTGTACCATTCTAGCGGCCTCTGGATCCCGGTGTACTTCTTGAACGTCGGGAAGATGGTTCATTGGTGCTCCGGCTTCGGGTACGTCAAGGTCAGAGTGACCATTGGCTTCGCCTCCAGTTTGCCCCTCAGGAATCCACCACGAGGAGAGGGCTGGTAGTATAGCGTGTGGAAGTACCACGGAGATGCCGAAGAATAAGCTACCATTGCGAGGGAATCCTGAAAGCGCGAGTTGCCAATGAGGAGCATTGGAAGAGGAATGTTTGCTTCCGTGGAGGGTTCACCTTCCTTGTCTTCTTCTGGGTCTGCTTCTACGGCGCTCGAGATATCCAAAAATTTGTGCTTGTTCACTGATAAAGGGTCCCCACTCTTAGTGTACCCGAAAAGCACAACTAGCTTCTGGTCCTCAATTTCCAGACACGAAGGCTCCCCCCCGCCACGAACGAACTTCACCACCTTTTCGATAGTCTCCCCCAGGCGACATTTGTACATCAGCTCCGACCCACTCTCCTCCACTGGATCCACTGTGATCGTGGCGTATTTCGACAAGGTCATAAAGAAGACCCCCGGAGCCATTCCATCGTTCGACTTATCTGTTGTCGGATGCATGAATTGACGCGCCCGCTCAACTAGGTGTTGCCATCTGTCATTTTCTTGACGTCCTTCCACACGTTCCTGATGACAGCAGAAGAATAGCCCTCCTTGTCTGCGAGTTCTTGCCATGCTTCGTCTGAGTAAGGCACCCAAGCAGCATCCTTACAAGGAAGGGGATACTTCTTCCTGGTCCACATGATCTCGTTCATCACGACTCGGTCGAGCTTCTTATCTCGGCACTAGTCGATCAGAGTCACCTTCCCCGAAGAACGCACCTTGGCTGTGTTCTTTATGCTGACACGGAGTGCGATAATGTCTTGCATGAGTTCACAAAGGTCTGAATCGCGGTGGCCAAGTGTTGGTGTAAGATCCGTTTTGGTGATGTGCGTCAAGGGTTTTCGATTGACGACTGAATTCGGAACAGTCCCGTCGTCGCCAACAAGCTCACCATTTTCCCAAGCGTCAAACACCTCTGTCCAGAGTTTCTAGGTCTTCTCCTTCACGAAGATCAGCGAAAGCTTGGAGTTCACCTTCTCGTCCACGAAATGCGCCATGACACTGAGCTTCGCTAACTGGAGCAGATCACATCCCCGAATATGAAAACACGAAGAAGGGGTATCAGCCGCCAGCCGACAGGAAGGACATTTCGTATGTTTTATGAGAACACGGAATATTCAGTAAGTAGGACGAAAACTCCTGTCGGCTGGCAGCCGATACAATTGCGAAAGGAGAATGGATACATGCTTGATTATAGTTACTAATAAAAGAAACAAAGAAAATGATGAATACCTCAAAGTCCGCCGTCGGCTTGTCTCCACCATGGTGCGGCTCCGGGCATCCCGCCTTCACCCAGGCCGCCCTCCCCATCTCCGCGCAGGACCGGAAGTTCTCCTTCGCTACCTTCTCCGCGACGTTCAAGTTTAAAGTGTTCGAGATGCGCATGAGTGTGGCCGGGTCTCTACTGAAAACGGGAATCACCTCGAACTCCAAGAGATCTATCTTGGCCGACGAGTTATCGGGGTACTGCTCAGCCAACTCTCGGCAGGCAGTGACGGTATGCTGGCCCCCAATGATGTACCAGTGCACATTCGGAGCCTTCCACCAGTCCACAGACACACCATCAATGACCACCATCGTCCCCTCAACCGGACAACTGTCCATCACCGTATCCAGCCTATTGTCTGTTGGTAAGGGTGCTCGCTTCAACGGAATGCCATGAATCTCGGGCTTCTTTTTGATTGACCCATACCCCTTGTACATGGTCTTTACCTGAAGTCATACGAGATCTGAAGGTCAGAAAGGATGTTTGCATATGTCGGCTGCCAGCCGACATATGAGATATGAACATTATAAATTGTGAATGGGGCAATGACAGAGGACTTTAATGGAATACCTGACCAAGTCGGTCCTTCGCGATCTTCCGGTACTTCAAGTCGTCCAGAGCAATGTGGAGCCTGTCTGAGGGAATGACACCCGATAGTCTCCGCTTCTTGTAAGGAAAGGCATGCAGCAACCCCTCCTCCAGCGCCTGGTAGATGGCAGTCACCTCATTGTCTTTGGTCTTCGTAGTGAGGTGATTCCCACGAACCAGTGCTTCGTCAAGTGTCAACTTTATCACCCTATTGGGATTGTCCTTCCCCTTTCCCTTACTCTTGGGTTTGCTTGGCGATCCGGCCTCCACAATAGCAGTTTCATTGTCGGCCACCATCGTCCTTGCCAACTGCTTTTTCAACGTGGGCACCTTCTTCTTGCCCTTCTCTTTCTCCATAGTGCGAAGAGCATTCTCTTGGTCCCTCTCCGCGTTCAGAATTTCCCAGCCCATGACAAGGTCCTCAGCATCAGCGGGCGAGTTGCCCACAAATGTCATGCCCTTTGAAATTGACTTGTCTCCACATGCTTCTTCCGTGCACTTGTAGACCGGCAACTCCACGGCAAAATAGTTCGCGTCGCCCTCCGGGTTACCGATCGGGTAAAGGCAGATCATCACGTGGACGTCCCTACCAACGGCGACTACTGACAAGACGTTTCCGTGACCGGACATCATGTTCCCCTTCAACTTGAAGGAACACGTAAATCCCCACCGGACGATCCAAAAATTCCCTCCAGCACAGACCCCACTCCTGGATAGCAGGATTTGCGTTCCATGTTGCGCGTGGCATGAACCCGTCGCCCAATATGTGCGAGTTTGGAATACGCTCTCCAAGAAATTTGGCCATCAATACTGGTTTTCTGCACAGCAATATTGAAGTCCTTGAGCTTAGTACACAATTATCGGCTGGCAGCCGACAGACCTTGACGAGTTCTACTAGTCACAAACTAATGTATGGGTTGGCAGCCGATACCTTGCAACTTTCCCAGAATCATCCTCGTAGGAATTATATCGGCTGCCAGCCGACATACTTCGGTGGTCGGCAGCGGAAGGAAGGTAGACACAATGTCGGCTGGCAGTCGATACATTTTGCGAGTACCTAAATCATCCTTGTGCGAGGTATATCGGCTGCCAACGACAAAGCTCAAGGAAGGGCTATTCACGGCCTCTCTGAACAATGTCGGCTGCTAGCCGAGAGAAAGATCAACGTACAGATGGGCGACACTACCAAATGAAGGAACCTCTCAAGAAGGCTATTTCAATGCATGAAAGAAGGAATTGTATCGACGGCCAGCCGATACAAGGACAGGCAAGGTACTTGTCACTCGCTGGAATTGAGGACGCCATCGGTGCTGGCTGCAGTTTCTTATCGGCTAGCCTGACGCTCCTGTCGGTTGGGAGTGATTCTCTCTCTCCTCAAGCTCAAAATGTATCGGCTGCCCTAAAAATTGTATCGGCGGCGCTTGATAACCTATCGGCGGGGAGGCAGGAGCTCAGGGATCCGACGGCGTGTCAACTGCAAGCCAGAGAGAGGGAGGGAGAAAGAGAGTGAGAGAGTGAGAGAGAGAGTGAAAGAGAGAGCAAGTGAGCAGTTGCAAATGAGGGAAAATGAGAGGAGCCAGGAGAGTATACCCCCCTCCTGAATGAAGTGACAGCTGCCAACCGGGAGGCAAAATGATGGCTTTCATTAGGCGTTCATCCTTTTTTTTCATCCATCTCGTGTTTTTCATCCAAAATTCGGTACATCTCTCCGAGCCGAGGACACCAAAGTGACGAACACTCATTGCGAGAAGATGCATATGTCTCGTTTCTTGATCCTGAAACGGACGTACCTGTCCCTTTTGTAATCACAGCGAATTCATCCTTCTCCAGATTCAAATTTCAAGCGCCAAGTCGCTTCTCCCCCCTCCTTACTTAGGTCCAAATTGGGCTCCATTTCTTTCTTTCAGTTTCATTTGCTACTTGTGGGGACTCAGTCAGAACACGGTGGGTGCTTCAGGAATGAGTGGAATGTAGTGGAATTTAGGGCAATGCAGTGAATGACTTGAATGCAGTGGATTGCAGTGTTGTCGGAAGTGCAGTGAAATGCATTGGATTCAGCTCAGTAGTTTAGGAAACAGTCAGAGACTTTGTAGTAAGTCAAGGTTTAGTCTGTGACTTCTTACTTTCTTTAAGTTTGCAATGTCAGTCCATTTACAGCTCTCCTCGAGAATGTTTGGTCATTTGGTCAAAGCATACTATCTAGATCGCTGAATTTGATTTGGAATATCGCTTGTCAAGTGTTATTTAGGTTCTGATCTGCGTGGTCTAGGGTCATTAACTTGTCCGTACAGTCTGTCTTGTCAGCTGCCAACCCATAAGCTGGCTTCATGTTGGCTGCCCGCCGATAGAATCTGGAGTAGCAGGTTGGAAGATAGAACTAGAAGCCTATTTGCGGATTGTAGCTCGTCCTGCAGGTTGGTAATTTGCGTATTGGCTGCCAGCCGATAAGTTGATTCGGGGTCGGAGTGCATCAGCTGGTCTTTCATTGGAGGGGGTTCTCGCCTACTCTGCATCATGACTGAATCTGGTGACTACGGTTTGGATGCGAGTCCCATTGAGGCATTCACAAAGAATGGCAGTTCAGGGAGACTGAAGTTGCGGAAGGGAATTGTAGTAGCTCTAACCCTGGAAGGATTCTATTATGCTGGGCGGGCTGTCGTAGAAGAAGTCGTGAACCGGGACCCTTACCTTGTGCGTGTCCTTGTACTCGATGTCCCGGATAACCTGGACATGAAGATTCCGTTTCCGGAGGGGGACTTGCTTTTTCTCCGCCACTGCCCGGGAAAGTCTATTGTGTGGGAGGTAGGCAATCTTTATCCCCATGAGGAAGCGGAAGGGTCTCTTTGCGCTAGTGTCGGCCGGCAGCCGATACAAGTGAACACGGACGAAAATCCCATACAGCAGTTCCTTTCACTTAATCTTAATATGGAGGTTGCTCTTCTGCAAACTATGGGACCCGACCTGTAATATGCGGGGGTTGGTGTAATTGAGGAATTCTCTCCGAAGGGTTTCTAGGAAGGCTTCCGTGTTCCACACAGCTTCTTCCTGGTTGTCAGACTACTGCAAGTCGTTGATGAATTTAAGGATCACAATGCCTACTGCGAGATTCCAGATTACATGACCCTCAAACTCTGTGTCGGATACAAAATTCTCTAGAGTGGTTACAAGGTCCGGCCTATCGGTTCCTCTAATGCGTCGCCTTTGAGTGTCGGCGGCCAGCCGACATGTATCCCGTTGGACCGACTGGAGCAGCCATTTCTGGTTGTTAACTGCGAAAGTGGTGGGAGCTCATATGACTTCCGTGCTAACATTGGCGAAGCGGCAGAGGATCAGAATCTTGTCGTAGCATCGGACAAAGATGATCAAGAGGATAGGATGTACTTGTCCGACGATGAAAGCTGCGGGTCCCCTGATCAGCGTCCCAACGTGCATGGTTTCAGTAGCGATGGCGATTACGGATCCGATCCTAGCGCTGACAAGAACTTATTCGATTCCGACGCGTTTATTGGAACCAGTGGAAGTGGAAACCTCGACTACCTCTTTGATGGAACACAGTCATTTCTTCCATTCCCTGACAGACCACTTTGGAGAAATCAGTACTATGAGCTTTTGAATGACGACTTCTCTGTCTTTGGAAGGGCGATGATCCAGGTTTGCCTTCCGAACGAGGCCTGCGATGATGGCGTCCTCGAAGATTTGGATGTGGGTGTCATGTTCGTTTCTGACCATGAGGAACTACAGATGACAATCATGCGCTGGAGGTTGTCCCATACAAGATTAGAAGGGGGCAAGCTACTTTCAGAAATTGTCACGCTCTGCTCCGAGGCTGCTGAGATGAATGAGTCCGACGACGGTGGAATGTAGGGAGTTCCGAAGAATCCATACCGGTCGGTCCGACAAAAGGTACTTCCCAAGGATCGCGGGAGCTTGTCGAAACTGCAAATGAAGACGTCGGAGCTTGACATACAAAAGGTCAGTTCCCAGAAGTGCTGCAAGCTCAGATGCTGCCAGAGTTTTCCGTGGGAGGATACAAGGAGTCTACGACAAAAGTTTCTTGCTTGCACATTCGAGACCAGAAGAGAGACGGCATATGCCGTTCATAGTAAACTGCATGCAGGTGTTATTGCAGGGAAGAAGTTTATTACTCTGGCAAATGTTGACGTCTGCGAGAACGCCTGGTATATCATTCACGGGGTCTCTAGGTCGGCCTACCATGTGTATAAGGCCGCGGCCGTTGGAGGATCCATTAGCGGGTCGCATGGAAACGCGGGGGCTCGGCGACCACGTCCGTAGATTGTTCAAGCTCAAGCAACTCTCACGACGATCATCAATGAGAATGCTGACCAGATGCCAAACGAGTTCAGACTTGTCGGAAATAAGCGCGTGGACAATCTAAAGGTAGTCCCCTCCGCAATGAACTGGGATCACATGCGCGAGCAAGTTAATCATGTAAGTGTCCGCCATATTCCTCTTTCATCCTACAAGAAGTCGTAGCTTCTGTCAGCTGCCAGCCGACACTATCTACTCTAGCTGCCTTGTGTTGAATTCACCCTCCGCCTCGCGGTTATGCTATAATTCTACTTAATTGGGTATGTCCTTGCACTCTAGTTCTGTTGGCTGGCAGCTGATAGAACTGTCTCTCCCTCCAGCGGATCTCATAGTGATCATTCTGCCTTGCAGGTCAATGGAATCTGCAATATGAAACCGGTCTCGCAGTCTGCCATTAACCGTCTTTGGAAAGCTCATTTTAAGAACGTCGAGGTCAAGGCGGTTGGAAGCAATTTCTCCAAATGCACAGAATGCGACTTTCTTGTCGAGTTCATTGCGAAATACCCTAGAGGATGTGACGAGTGGCAGTCCCTCGTGGACGACAGAGAATGGCATCTCAATTACCAGCGCGCTTGTCGGAATGTCTATGGTGGTTGGACTTCACAGTCCGTGCAGAATCCGTCCGAGTTCCTATGCATTATTCATGACAAGATGGACACCACGAAGACCACTATTCCCAGGATGCAGCGCATCACCAAGGCCACCGCCGGACTCGGGCAGATACCAATCTCCTGTACTGGTATGCTTACACATGGGCATGGTGACAGCGCGTATGCTCATTATTCCACATCGCTATGGCCCAGGGATTCAAATTTCACAATATCATTGCTCTGTAGGGTCTTTCGGGCTCTGGAGCTGCCCCCTGTTCGGGAGTCCAAGATCCTGTTCTCATCGCCACCGCTGAACAGCTTCTTTGAAGCTCTGCTGCATGGTAAATCACGATGCAGTGCATCCATTCCTGCATCCACGGAAGGAGTCACAATTGCTCCACGACCAGGACGACCTCATGTTCCACTTCCGAGGAAGCTATTCTTGCAACTGGACAATTCCGTGAAGGACAACAAGAATCGGTTCCTCATGGCATTCTGCTCATTACTCACTGCTAGGCGCATCTTCAAGGAAGTGACTGTCGGGTTTCTCATTGTTGGTCATACGCACGAGGACATTGATGCGCACTTTAGTTATCTTTCTAAACTGATCAAAAAGGAAAAACACTTACGTTCTCGCTGACCTCATGAAGGCGTTCATGGATTCCCAAAAGACTGTAGCCTTCATCCCGGAGTTCGTTCAGGAGGTTGCTGACTTCAAATCCTACCTGAAAGGCTTTCATCATGATGGTGTGAACAAGATCGTGGGACTCGAGGATAAACACCTGTTCAAATTCTACGTGGAAGAGTCTGGAGTTGATCGAGGATGGCCAGTGATGAGGTACAAGAAAAGGACAACAGATTCTTCGTGGCTTCCTCTTGGGCCACCTGTGAAAATGTGGGTAGCGGACGAAGATGGGAACCCGAAAATTCCAAAGGGGGACCCAGTACCTGTTCCGTTCAAGGCTCTTGTCGCAGCACAGAGTAAGTGAATTCCCTGTTATACTCCCAAAAACCACTTTAAAGCATAACAAAATGACTCTAAAGATCGAACCCACGAGATTCTGTGAAGTGTCTAGCATTATTTCCAACTTAAGCTCAGCCAGTATCCAATTTCTCCTTTCCGGTCCTAGATCTAAAACCGGAAACAACAACACACCGAAAACAACGACCAGACCTCTCTCTATTTCTTCCGGCCTGTCAAGCTATTCGGTCCTGTCAAACTACCAAAACCCAGGATCCTACCACTTCTGATCCTGGAACTCCTCTAGACCGATCCGATCCGGTCCTCACACACTTACTCTCACTCCACTCCGGTTTAGTTTAGCCTCTGTTTCACCATCAGAGGGTTCGCCGCTTGCTTTTGAGAGTGGCAGGCCCGCCACTCCTTCCGTGACTTATAGTGGCTAAAGACCCACTTCTCTAATCCACTACTTCCTACACTAGCGCGGATCCGGTTTGATCTCTCACAACCACCCGGACAGCGATCCGGTTGGCAAGTCACACAAAGACCCCCCGTACGATCCTCTCATACTACAACGACCTTGATGCCAAGTTCCCTCCGTGCGGAGTTAGGTGGTTACAAGGGAACTCGTTCGTTCCAACATCAATTAAAGTTCTTCCGTTTACCAACTAGGGCAGCGAGACCTCACGGGAGATCGGGCACTCAACCGGATTTCCTATCCAGGAGTTCTAGCGCGTTTAAGGACTCCTTCCCTATCCGCCTAGCCTAACAACGGTTTTCTCGCCCGGAATCGTGAACTGTAGAGGCGCTGAGGAACTGAAATCCACTCCCAACACTTAGAATACCCACTCACATGCACATAAGAGCAAAACAAACACACGAAGGGGAGAAATCTCTCTAGAATCTGCATACATTTTCCTAACTCCTCACCAAAACAGCCCTGCCACGCGCGGGAGAGACGTACAACAAGAAATCAATAGAAAATGCATGAAAACTCAAGGGAAAAGACTCCCAGTCTCCTTCGCAGAGACTAACTATATACATTTTAAAACTCAAAAAGTCAACATAAAGCGGCCCGGAAAGTCCGCGCGGAACTTTCGGTCCCCGTCGAGCCGGCCAGACCGGAAAACATCCGATCCAGACCAGGCACATCCGGATCAAATCCGGTCCGGTCCTAACTAACAAATATTTACAAAACTAAATCCTAACTACCCTACCATAACCGGATCTACTCCTTGATCCGTTCCTTCGTCCATGACTTCGTCTTTGCCTTGGTGCACGCTCTGTTCTTGATCCTCACCCTGATCTGGGGTCAGATCCATACTTTGATCTTTCCCCGGGTTCAGTGTGGGACTTCTAGGCAGGTCCGTTCGAAGCTGCTCGAAAACGTCCGTCAGGTTCCGGTTCCGCTCCCCTGTTTCACGTTCTGGGAGATCCGGTGACGAATCCAGGTTGATGGTGTGCGCGAGTTTCCTCCCACTCTTCTTGGACTGGGGAGTCCGATCCTTTCTTTCCGTTGGAATGCCCACGTTCGGAAAAGATCCGGGCATTGGAAGATCGGACAGATGGAACGACCGTGACAACGTCACTCCGTTCAGCTTCCTGCTGCTCTCCTCCATCCGGTTTGCAGCCTCTCGCGCGTCCATCATGACTAACTCCACCTTTTCGGAGTAGTCTGTCAAAATCCGGACCAACCTGGTCCCGGATATCTTATTCTCCTTGAGGACTCCCTCGTCAAACAACTTTGACTTGGTGATGGCCTCTCCGGTTGCTCCGAATGTGGCCTTCACGTCCTCCGCTACTTTCCGGGTAGCCTCTGCCATCTCCCGGGTGGTAGCCATGTCCTCCTTGAGGAGCAACATTTCCGTCTTCAACGACTCGTTCTCCTCCTGGAGTCGTCGGATCTCCGCCTCTTGCTTCCGGATCTCATCCGGGCTGGAGATAAAATCTGCAACCACTCCTGCCAGGTTGCTGTTTACTGGTGCTCCCACCAGCTCGCTGATCTGATTCAGAATCAGCTTCTTCACCGTCCAGTCTGCTCGCACATCACTCAGGATGTTGACCAGCTGGTTGAACGGATCCGTCGGATCCGATCCGGAAGGACCCGGTTCTTCAGAAACCGGTTTCTTCCCTGGACTGGAGGTCTCAACCGGAGGGGTTGGGGTTCCTCTCCGGTTAGGAGGCGTCGTCTTCTGCCGCTTGTGCTGCGGCCGGTGTAGCTCCTCCTCTTCCTCTTCTTCCTCCTCGGAACCGGATACTTCTTCCTGTTCTTCTTCTTCCGATTCCGATTCTCCATATTTCAGGAGTGACTCATGCATCTTCCACTCCTTCTCCTCCGTATCCGTGAGGAGTTGATTGTGCTTGTACAGATGGACGAGGTAGGGACTCAACGGAGTCGGTCTACTTCCTCCGATCTTCGGAATTAGCCGGTTGACCAGATCGAACAAAATCCTGGCCCAGTCCACTTTCCGTTCCCCGCTCAGGGCTCCGAAAATGAGGTTTCCTGATGGCGATGGTCATCCTCGTCGGCTTCTCCGGGTGGATGATCGGAACCAGGAACTGGAGAAGGTTCCGATGCCGGTCGTCCAGACAATCTGCCACCGCGTGCCCATCCTTGGAGTCCACGTTACACCGGAATTTCCCCCGAGTGTAACCCTCCTTCGAGGAGGCCATCCCTCGACCTCCAGACCGAAATTCATACACGGCCTTCCACATCTCCTCCGTCTAGTTGCCCAGACTTCCGCGGAGAGTTCTCTCAAACTGGTTGGAGAGCTTTCCGAGTAACTCTCGAATCATCTGCTCCTCCCGAAACCCCCAGGGTTTATCGATTAGTCCTCCGCAGCCCATCTTGGCCAAATCCTCTATCAGGTTGTCCTTTTCCTTCTCGTCCGTTGGAATAACCGGACACACCTTCCGGAGTTTTACTTCTGCTGCGGAGGAACTGGACGGCCCTGCTCTACTCTTACGGAGCTGAGGCATGGACACGAACTGTGCTAACCGGATCCTGACTGTGGCTACCTTTCCCTCTCCTAGCCGCACGTCCCGTTTCTCACCTTCGCTCTTCCGATCTCAACCGGAATACCTCTAAACCTGCAACGCACACTAAAGCGCTGCGCGCTCTAACACTCTAACACGCACACACAAACCAACTCAAAATAAGAAAGCAAAACGCTGGGAAGAGAGGCTAAGTACGCGCTGGAGCGAGATTTCCGCAAATGAAGATTGAAAAAGAGTGGCCACTGGATTGGTCAGCCCATATATAGTCTAATCTGTCATCATGACCAAATCCGTTCCTGACCCATTCCGATCCAACTCAGATCCGTTCTAACTCTAATCCGGTTCACATTCAGATCAAATCCGGATTGTCATCTATTCCGTTCCATTAGTTAATTTCCGGTTATCGGTTACCTCCTACTTGAATCCGGATCCCAGATCACGGTTTCCGTTCCAAGATTTAGATAACTTACAAAAAACCAAAAATTTACCTTGCGACAGCTCTCTGGGGGAACAGGGACATAAATCCGAGGAAGCGAAACACAGACAAGGAAGCTGCCAGGGCTAGCGAATGTAATGAGAAACAGACCTTCATCAAGAATGGAATTGCAAAGTACATTGAATTTTGGAAGTCGGGAATGGCCAGGAACAAGCGGTACGCGGAGGAAATGGCAGGTTATGTGGCATACTGGGAACGAATTCACTCTGAGATTTGTTCGCCGCTGCCACCGACACCTACATTGCTTCAGGAAGGGTTCTGGCCGCTGTCTAACTGGACAAGAGATCATAAATCTGCGTTTATTGAGGAGGGAGCGGATCCAAATAATCAACCTGACACAACTCCGGAGGACGACCCAGAACCTGCTCCATACTACGGGCCGGCGAAGGACAGGCCCAAGTTGAGCTTCAACCCCTTTCGGGATGTTCTACTAGGTGACTTTGTTCTCTGTCGACCTTGTCACAATAATTACCTTCCTGTTTGGCTTGGGCGGGTGCTGGAGTGTGTGGTCATGACTCCAGGGCCATCCTATGGTACTTTCAAGGTGGAATGGTAGACTCCAATGAAGGCTAAGAGGGAGGGAAAAGAGGTTGTGGCGAGGAAGTGCTGGACCCGTAGGTGGCATAAGGAACTTCGTCTTCCATAGGTTGTTCATGTTCGCATTGTCATGTACTTGCACCGAATGCCCTTGCATGCAAATAAAGGATCTCCGACATCTCATCTTATTCCGGAGCCCTCCGTTATTGCTGCAATTGCAAATCTGGAGGCCGCGGGCGCAGCCATTGATAGAGATGCTGACGAGGATGGAGATGACTAGCGCCTCAGGTTTTTTTTGTGGTGTCGGCTGTCAGCCGATAGAATGAGTTTCGTTATGTGGTTGTTGTCTGATTCCTTTGCTGGCCGAGCGGGGAAGTCGGGCGGTGGTGTCGGCTGCCAGCCGACATGGAGGACACTGCTGCGTATTTTTCGAGATGTTACGGGCATAGTTTTGTTTTTTGTGAACGGCACCGGATGTGCACTTTATCTTTTTTTGTTTTGGATCAGGATGGGAGTAGCTTCAGGTCTGCAGTGTCTTTAATTGGCACACTTAATATTTAGCCTTACTATCGACTGCCCACCGATAAAGCTAGCGTCTGTGAGCAGTGCATTTTTAGCTATGACATTTTTGGTCATTGTCGTCTAGCTTCTGCTCTTTTAGTCGGGAATGGCATCGGATCTGTAACTTTTTGTTTTTATTATAATTGATGCTCCTCTGAGAGCGATTTTCCAACTTCGATTTCTGCTGCGCTATTGGAATGCTGACTTTTCCTTTTCTGATGTTAACTGTACTGTGTATATTTTGCTGCATATATTACTCTCGTCTTTGGTATCGGCTGCCAGCTGATACGTGTTCGGGGTTGTTTCCTGTTTGGTGTTTGGATATCAAATGAAATGAATTTTAGCCTTTGTTTTGGGGATCGCTTTCGTTTTTGTTGCCCGGTTGTCGCAATGTGAATTTTTGGTTTTTTGTAAGTTATCTAAATCTTAGAACGGAAACCGTGATCTGGGATCCGGATTCAAGCAAGAGGTAACGGAAAACCGGAAATTAACTACGGAACGGAATAGGTGATAATCCGGATTCAATCTGAATCTAAACCGGATTAGAGTTGGAGCGGATCTGAGTTGGAACGGATTGGGTCAGGAACGGATTTGGTCATGATGACAGATCAGATTATAAATAGGCTGACCAACCCAATTGCCACTCTTTTTCAAACTTCGTTTGCGGAAATCACGCTCCAGCTTGTACTTAGCTCCTCCCCAGCGCTTTGCTTTCTTGTTTTGTGAGTGTTTGTGTGTGCGTGTTAGTGTGTTAGAGCGCGCAGCGCTTTAGTGTGCGTTGTAGGTTTAGAGGTATCCCGATTGAAGACGATGCCTCCTCACCGGAGAGGAACCCCAACCCCTCCGGGTGAGACCTCCAACCCTGGGAAGAAACCAATTTTTGAAGAACCGGGTCCTTCCGGATCGAATCCGACGGATCCGTTCAACCAACTGATCAACATCTTGAGCGATGTGCGAGCAGACTGGACGATGAAGAAGCTGATTCTGAACCAGATCAGCGAGCTGGTGGGAGCACCAGCGGATAGCAACCTCGCAGGAGTGGTTGCAGAATTCATCTCCAGCCCGGATGAGATCCGGAAGCAAGAAGCGGAGATACGATGACTCCAAAAGGAGAATGAGTCGTTGAAGACGGAATTGTTGCTTCTCAAGGAGGACATGGCCACCACACGGGAGATGGCAGAGGCTACCCGGAAAGTAGCCGAGGACGTGAAGGCCACTTTTGGGACAATCGAAGAGGCCGTCACCAAGTCCAAGCTGTTTGACGAGGGAGTCCTCAAGGACAAGAAGATATCCGGAACCAGGTTGGTCCGGATCTTGACGGACTACTCCGAGAAAGTGGAATTGGTGATGATGGAAGCGCGAGAAGCTGCAAACCGGATGGAGGAGAGCAGCCGAAAGCTGAACGGAGTGACGTTATCACGGTCGTTCCATCTGTCCAACCTTTCAATGCCCGCGTCTTTTCCGAACGTGGGAATTTTGACGAAAGGAAAGGAGGGGACTCCCCAGTTGTGAGCGCTTGTTTACCCATCCTTGATAAAGAAGCGAGTACAACCAGGCTCTCGGTAATTAACCGTTCTGACTCAATCTATGGGTGTCTAGCGCCAATCTATTGTGCCTTCCAAGCAATGGATCTTTTCTAAACTCCTAAGACTCGCTAATTTTGGGTAATGAAGAAACAAAACAAAACCCTAATTGGAATTGCTATAACTGCTAAGTTTGAATCAAAGCCTAGGAGGGCTTGGTGGTTTAGGAGAAGAGTTGATCTTAGTCTAAGCTTATCTATCCTAAATGAAAGATTACCTCATGCCATTTCTAAAAGTATAAAGCTTGTTTCATTTGGACTCTCCTAGAGAGAGTTATGGACGGATGAAATTGACCGCTACTTGGTCCCTCAAACTTCATCCATGCTTTTCTATGGACTCCAGATTTCGATTTGACTTGGGATTTGGGCTATGGGCCTGACCCCCTAATGTTAACCTAATTACCAAATCTTGACTCAAATGGATGAAATCTTCTAGGGTTCATCCATTACTTGTTCCAAACTTCATCCCTTCTTAACTGCTTGGGGTTTAGGTATTTCCTTAAGCTGGGTTTAGTTTTTGGTTACCCTAAACTTGTTCTAAGATGTTCTAAATCTATACTTAACCTAACCTTAATCTTAAACGTCCCTAATCCGCCTTCTAATCTTACTTAAGGATTTTAAGTGTGGTTACTAATGTACTAATCTTAGAAACTTAAGACTTGTTCCGAGGAGATCCTGATTTTAGCTTTCTACTTTGACTAATCACATTAGGTTTGGATTTTCCTATCAAAAGTTATCCATGGATGAAGTTTGACCGCTAATCGGTCCTTCAAACTTCATCCGCTAATTAGGGCTAACCCTAATTTCAAAACTAAATTCTAATTTGTCTTTCGGTTCCTAAATTAATTCCTCTTTTTATGTTAGCTTTTTTTTTTGTTCCTCTTGGATGAAATTTGTTAAGTTTCGTCCAACATGACTCCCTAACTTCATCCGCTCATAACTCCTTCGTTTTAGCTCGGATCCGGACGTGTTTTAGGTTTTCAGAAACCCCTAGCCCTCTACTATAAGATTTTAAAGTTAATTCTAACCTGAATTTGCTTCTTCCCTACCCTAGCTCTCGGCCTCCTTCTAATTATCTTGATAAAACAAAATTAAACATAGAAGAGTGGGGTGTTTAGGGGCCCACCTCATTTTGGAGGTCTTGGATTAACCGGTTGAGGTTCCCCCCCACGGCCATGTCTCTTCCTCTTGGATTCGCGGCTCCTTAAGTGATTCTTGACTCGGGGAAGATTTGAGAACGAAGTGGTAGAGGCGGTGGAATTCCTTCCTTCTCCTTCTTTCCACCAACCAACTTGTCTTCCAAAGTTCTTACGTGTTGACTTCGTTCTTACACCTCTTACATCTTTACCCTTCCCAAGTGCTTACGCGGTTGACCTTTCTCTTACGCCCAAGGCACGCTCTTTTTTACTTTTACGCTCGCCCTTTTAGTGGTCCAGATTAATTAGTTGAGATTTCCTCCAATCCATCCACTAGCACACCCTGTCTCCTATTTCATCTTCCTCCTTGCTTGTGATGCTCAAGGTTTTGATTATGGTGTGTGGAGAGCTTGGGTGAGTTGTGCGTGGAGTGATTGTGTGAGCTTTTGCAGGTTTTTGTGTGCTTTTAATGATAATTCCTACTGCAAGGCGTACCCTCGAATCTTTTTTTCCTAATTTCCCTCCTTCTATTTCGAAGACATCTCTACTTCTACCACCCTAGCTTTCCACTTCTACCACCCTAATTTCCCATTCATTCTACCCCTTTTCTTCCCTACTTCTACCACCCTAATTTTCCATCCATTCTATCCCTTTTCTTCCCTACTTCTACCACCCTAAATTCCCATTCATTCTACCCCTCCTTCCCCCATTTAGTCTTCCTAAAAAGGTGAATCAAAAGGAACAAAAAAAAAACCAACACGAACTGCCGGAGGCGTTGCCTGGAGGCGCAGCTGCAAGCACGGGACCGGGCGCGGGTATCGGGCGCGGGTATCGGGCTGCGGGTACCGGCGTGGGTATCGGACTGCGGGTACGGCTGCGGATACTGGGCGTGGGTATCGGGCGCGGGTACGGGCTGCTGGTACGGGCTGCGAGTACCGGCGCGGGTACCGGGCTGCTCCGCTTGGGCTGCTCCTGCTTGGGCTGTTCCCGCTTGGGCTGGCTCTGCTTGGGCTGGTTCCCGCTTGGACTGGCTCTGCTTGGGCTGGTTCCCGCTTGGACTGGCTCTTGCTAGGCTGGCTCGGCTCGGGGTTTTTTCCCTTCTTCCAGACGTTGTTTCTGGACTTTTGGTAAATGCCAAAATAATGACCGAGGCCACTTAAACCAAGGGAAAGCCAAAACTAATCCTAGTTCTACATGGACTTTTGCCTATAACGTTTTCCTAAGTTCTTGGATGCTAAACTTTGAAGGTTTCCAAGAACCTCTTGGAAACTAAACTTTGAACCGAGTTCTCTATGGGGATTAAGGCTTCGCCGTCGAGTTGGGTTTAACACCAACTCTAGGATTTCTCCCTGCCCGTAGGTTCAAAGCTTCGCCGTATGGCGGGTTTTTAACACGCACTCTAGGACTAGGGGGGTTAATAGTCAAAGCTTCGCCGTCAACAAGAGGGGCTCACGTGACCACAAGCAATTTCAAAAGAGGAAGAAAACCGTTAGAACATAACCACCCTGGGGGGTCCACAACTCTACCGTACGGGGGGAGGACCACACGCCAAGGGTTCTTAGAGAAAGCAAAAGAGTTCCCCGGCTGGGAGAGAAACACTCGGAGGTTAATCTAGACACGCGGGTTAGAAAACACAATCCTTAAACACTAAAGACCCCCCAGTGGGCGGCAAAGCCAAGGCGCTGCGGGGGGAGCTTTAGGATCAGGAAAAAACTTCAAGGAACTCCCAAGCAAGTTAGTGCTTCAAGCAAAGTACTTCAACTGACAAGTTAGTGACCAAAGTGACTCAAAAATAAGCCAAATAATACCCAAGACTACTCAAAACTCATAGACACAAAGGAAGAAGGACCCCCAAGACCTTCAAAAGCTGAAAATAGTACAACAACGGAGCACCACGTGCTCAAAACACCGTAGAAGTGCCTTTGGCTAAAATCGCCAAAAAATCCAACATAAGTTGGACCCACGGACCCAAAACATGAATGGGGTTGGTTTTGAAGAGAAATGAAGGCCCTTTTATAGGTTTCCCAAGGCCCTCACCTCCCCTCTTTAACCTAGGTAACCCTATCAACTTGGATTTTCATCCTTATCTTTTAGGATTTTCAAGTAGTTTGGATTTTACGCTAGTCCAACACTCTAACTATTGGAGATTAACTCCAAATCGAAAACTGATTGCGCCATTGGCTTCAGAAGGCCATTTTTAGTCCTAAAATTCTCCTACCCCCTATTCCAACGCCAAAATCCCACCGTAAACTATCACCAACTAGAGTCAGTAAAAGAAGTAAAAATCTACTTTTTGGAGGTTACCTTTTCTAACAAAGGTGACTAGCCAGGGTGGTCTGGGAGGTCTTAGGGAGTAAGAAAAGACCCTTCGTTGACTTTGTTCCGACTTCGTGTGCTCCCGGGACGCCGGTCAACTCCACGTAAATCCCGCCACGTGGATAATTCGAAGGAATGTCGGTGATTCGGCCGTCTCCCGCTATCGAAACACCATGAAACTCGTTGGGGCGCATTATTAGCATAAAAAAAACTATCCTAATTTTTAGTGAGATTTTACCGCTACCTGGGTAATTATCGTGAATTTTCCATCGTGGTTTTAGGCGGTTGACCGTCCAGAAGGAGTATTTCTTCAATCCAGAAAATTCCGAAACTTCTTGGGGAACCTCTCATGGGGTTTCCCAAGAGATTTGCAAGTTCACATCTTGATCTTGCATGTCTTGATACGGAGGGTAAAAAGATACCTCCGTTGGTTTACCGGCAGTCAGGGAATCTTCCGCATACGAGGGAATCTTGGCGAATGGATTTCGCTTTTGACTTCCCGGTGTGGTTTAGACCCAACATCACAATCCGGTGACCGTAGATTCCTCCACTGGCCTGTCTTGCGAAAGTGACGCCTGCAAGCTAACAATTGGGATTTCTACTATTCGTCGATGGGATGGGGAAACTGAAACCTCTCTTGGGGAATCTACCTAAGAATCTCCCTAGACTTCCCTCAGACCAATTTAGCCCAGCTTGGTCACTTGCATAGTAGTTTTAGGCTATTTTGGGTAAAAACCCTCAAACCTTCATACCATATTTAACTACTTCTGGAATTTACGGGGAATTCTGGACTTTGTGAAGGTCCTGTCCATCGGGAGATCTTCCCGATGGTATGTACAATGAGTCCGTAATGCCGTTCAAAGGAGATTTAAATCGCTTTGGGATGCTAAGTGGTCTGGAGATTTCCCGATGCAAGGAAATATACTCCTTCGGGATAGAGTGTTCGAACAAATCGATGAATTTGAGATGATGTCAACTCCGACATTTGCTGTAAGCGGTACATTTGTATCCGGGGTTGCATTAATATGCGACATCACAGATCGGGAGAGCTCAGAACATACTTCCCAAAGTATCACATAACACAAAAGAATGCAGAAGCAACATAATGCAATTACAGACATTTGGTAAGGTGTAATCACAGTCAGATAGAAAACTAAGGTGGATTCGCCACTTATATAATCATTTGGATGCAACAAACAGGTGATAAATAACCCAGCTAGTCCACTTCCAACTACATGTTTTTTGGGGCCCAAGACCAATCAAAAGGCGGTGCTATAATGTGCGGACGATCTAACTCTACAGGATCTACATCATCCCTCACATGCAACGCCGGTCGAAGCAAGTGCGGACGTTCCAAATCAAGAGGATCTAGGACAAGTGTTACAACACTGTTATTCAAGAGTACCCTGCGCGTCCGAGGAATGTTCAAGATAGTCTCCAGTATTGCACGACGATGGGGATACACCTGGTTCTTCCGTGGATTGTCAGACCCGGCAAAAAATAGAAACCTTGACAGAATTTTCGGCGGTAGAATACGTCAAAGAAGAGCGGCCAGTGTTGAAGGTTGCATTGCGGACCACAAACCACAGTGAGTTTCTTGAACGAAATTTCGGAGAAGACCACGGAAGCCGGGCCGAATTTCGATATTTTGTGGGAGATCCGCCACACCGCCCTTCACGCAGAGATCCCCTGTTAGTACTAAGAGCATCGCCTTTTGCAAAGACCAAGTAAGCCTCAGTACGCAGACATGTACATACAGAAACGACGTCAATTGATCGTGAGATCCCCCGACCAATATGCAATACAACCGAACCGTTAATTGAAAATAAGCATGGGTAGTTATTTGAAGAACAGCGACTGAATGTCTTAATATTTGCTGCATAGTGCAAGGAAATTAGCAATACATCTACGGTGTCACTGCAGCCCAGAATACAGCACTAACAAGGGATGTAGATTTAGAATTCGCGTCAAATACAGAAAGGTTTAGGGTGACATACTAGAAGACCGAAAATACTCGAGCAAAGGAAGTTAAGCAGCAGAAATTCAATTGCATTCGATTGAAGCAACAAAAATGGACATTACATAATCCGCCTAAGACTAATAATTCAATGCAAGGGAAAATGATCGTGAGATCTTCCGATCAAGCCGAAGACACAGGACAAAATTATCAATTTCAAATCTGTACTTCAGCAAACCGGAACTGCAGGAGAACTCCCAAACAAACAGTAGAAGCACAACTACAACTTCACTGTCATCCACAAGTACAAAAACAATATCACGAGACAATACAAGGACGGAAACGACATTTCAATGTTCACACGTCACGTCGTATCGTGCGATCTCCTGATGAAGCTTGCCGCGCAAGATGATGACGCCCAGTGTTAAAATCTAATGAGGTGTTCAAAAAATTCCACTCTTCCGAGTAATATGATAAACAATTTCAGAACCAAATTTAGATTAAAGCTGCGAACGAAGAGTAAGAATTCTAACAATTCTAAGTGAGGGTCATGCACCGGAAATGCATTCACATTAGATTTAAAAGACAAGGATAAATGCCCAGAACAGTCCGATCTACTGATAGAATCCACTTCCACGGTAATTATACCATTAGATCTCTAGATGTGCATGCACGCGGATTAATAGTCAAGGTCGAGGTGAACCCTTCGAACTCATAATTATCTTAATCAAAGGCATTTAGGAAAAAAATTTATTTTCACATTTACTACGAGGCAGAATCAATGCCTCCTACAAACAAAGAATGTCCAGTATTTCGAAAATGCATTTACAATATTTACAGTATGTTCAAGAGTTTTAAGCTACAAGCAATAATATGCACGCCAAAAGGAGATCGTGAGATATCACGATGAAGTCCGTCGAGGAAGAGAAACCAAAACTAAACTACTGCCCTCAAAATGTCAGACCCCGGTCTGGTCAACGGGACCGCCGGTGGCAGACCATTGTGGAGCAGATGCTTCTTGACATACGCCGGCACAGCATCCTGTGACTTAAACAGACCTCCGAGCCAAGGACTGAGCACCCCCACAAGGTACTGGTCCCTCCAGTCCCCATCAAATTTGTGGGGGAAAATGGCGCTATGACAATCATTCAGGAGGTTCTTAAGTGGATCGTCATCAACGAGGAGAACATTCTCGGTTGACCTCAAACCCAGCTTAGTGGCGAAATGATTTAGATCCTTGAGGAAGTAGGGCCTGTCCGGGTGTTCGGGGTCTCTACAGGATGACTTTGTGCAGTCTTCCTGCGTGAGAACAGGCACGTCCTTCGCCTTAACAGACGTCCCCGGCAGCATTTGATTCAATACTTTCGTCACATTTGCCGGTGTCATACTGCTCTAGAATGCAATGTTTGCATGTCTGTGCACAAAGTCAAGTAAATGACCAACATTCGGTCGAAGTGTTGTCGCAAGCTAAATTTTTGGTTTTTTGTAAGTTATCTAAATCTTGGAACGGAAACCGTGATCTGGGATCCGGATTCAAGTAGGAGGTAACCGATAACCGGAAATTAACTAATGGAACGGAATAGATGACAATCCGGATTTGATCTGAATTTGAACCGGATTAGAGTTAGAACGGATCTGAGTTGGATCGGAATGGGTCAGGAACGGATTTGGTCATGATGACAGATTAGACTATATATGGGCTGACCAATCCAGTGGCCACTCTTTTTCAATCTTCATTTGCGGAAATCTCGCTCCAGCGCGTACTTAGCCTCTCTTCCCAGCGTTTTGCTTTCTTATTTTGAGTTGGTTTGTGTGTGCGTGTTAGAGTGTTAGAGCGCGCAGCGCTTTAGTGTGCGTTGCAGGTTTAGAGGTATTCCGGTTGAGATCGGAAGAGCGAAGGTGAGAAACGGGACGTGCGGCTAGGAGAGGGAAAGGTAGCCACAGTCAGGATCCGGTTAGCACAGTTCGTGTCCATGCCTCAGCTCCGTAAGAGTAGAGCAGGGCCGTCCAGTTCCTCCGCAGCAGAAGTAAAACTCCGGAAGGTGTGTCCGGTTATTCCAACGGACGAGAAGGAAAAGGACAACCTGATAGAGGATTTGGCCAAGATGGGCTGCGGAGGACTAATCGATAAACCCTGGGGGTTTCGGGAGGAGCAGATGATTCGAGAGTTACTCGGAAAGCTCTCCAACCAGTTTGAGAGAACTCTCCGCGGAAGTCCGGGCAACTAGACGGAGGAGATGTGGAAGGCCGTGTATGAATTTCGGTCTGGAGGTCGAGGGATGGCCTCCTCGAAGGAGGGTTACACTCGGGGGAAATTCCGGTGTAACGTGGACTCCAAGGATGGGCACGCGGTGGCAGATTGTCTGGACGACCGGCATCGGAACCTTCTCCAGTTCCTGGTTCCGATCATCCACCCGGAGAAGCCGACGAGGGTGACCATCGCCATCAGGAAACCTCATTTTCGGAGCCCTGAGCGGGGAACGGAAAGTGGACTGGGCCAGGATTTTGTTCGATCTGGTCAACCGGCTAATTCCGAAGATCGGAGGAAGTAGACCGACTCCGTTGAGTCCCTACCTCGTCCATCTGTACAAGCACAATCAACTCCTCACGGATACGGAGGAGAAGGAGTGGAAGATGCAGGAGTCACTCTTGAAATATGGGGAATCGGAAGAAGAAGAACAGGAAGAAGTATCCGGTTCCGAGGAGGAAGAAGAGGAAGAGGAGGAGCTACACCGACCGCAGCACAAGCGGCAGAAGACGACGCCTCCTAACCGGAGAGGAACCCCAACCCCTCCGGTTGAGACCTCCAGTCCAGGGAAGAAACCGGTTTCTGAAGAACCGGGTCCTTCCGGATCGGATCCGACGGATCCGTTCAACCAGCTGGTCAACATCCTGAGTGATGTGCGAGCAGACTGGACGGTGAAGAAGCTGATTCTGAATCAGATCAGCGAGCTGGTGGGAGCACCAGTAAACAGCAACCTGGCAGGAGTGGTTGCAGATTTTATCTCCAGCCCGGATGAGATCCGGAAGCAAGAGGCGGAGATCCGACGACTCCAGGAGGAGAACGAGTCGTTGAAGACGGAAATGTTGCTCCTCAAGGAGGACATGGCTACCACCCGGGAGATGGCAGAGGCTACCCGGAAAGTAGCGGAGGACGTGAAGGCCACATTCGGAGCAACCGGAGAGGCCATCACCAAGTCAAAGTTGTTTGACGAGGGAGTCCTCAAGGAGAATAAGATATCCGGGACCAGGTTGGTCCGGATTTTGACAGACTACTCCGAAAAGGTGGAGTTAGTCATGATGGACGCACGAGAGGCTGCAAACCGGATGGAGGAGAGCAGCAGGAAGCTGAACGGAGTGATGTTGTCACGGTCGTTCCATCTGTCCGACCTTTCAATGCCCGGATCTTTTCCGAACGTGGGCATTCCAACGGAAAGAAAGGATCGGACTCCCCAGTCCAAGAAGAGTGGGAGGAAACTCGCGCACACCATCAACCTGGATTCGTCACCGGATCTCCCAGAACGTGAAACAGGGGAGCGGAACCGGAACCTGACGGACGTTTTCGAGCAGCTTCGAACGGACCTGCCTAGAAGTCCCACACTGAACCCGGGGAAAGATCAAAGTATGGATCTGACCCCAGATCAGGGTGAGGATCAAGAACAGAGCGTGCACCAAGGCAAAGACGAAGTCATGGACGAAGGAACGGATCAAGGAGTAGATCCGGTTATGGTAGGGTAGTTAGGATTTAGTTTTGTAAATATTTGTTAGTTAGGACCGGACCGGATTTGATCCGGATGTGCCTGGTCTGGATCGGATGTTTTCCGGTCTGGCCGGCTCGACGGGGACCGAAAGTTCCGCGCGGACTTTCCGGGCCGCTTTATGTTGACTTTTTGAGTTTTAAAATGTATATAGTTAGTCTCTGCGAAGGAGACTGGGAGTCTTTTCCCTTGAGTTTTCATGCATTTTCTATTGATTTCTTGTTGTACGTCTCTCCCGCGCGTGGCAGGGCTGTTTTGGTGAGGAGTTAGGAAAATGTATGCAGATTCTAGAGAGATTTCTCCCCTTCGTGTGTTTGTTTTGCTCTTATGTGCATGTGAGTGGGTATTCTAAGTGTTGGGAGTGGATTTCAGTTCCTCAGCGCCTCTACAGTTCACGATTCCGGGCGAGAAAACCGTTGTTAGGCTAGGCGGATAGGGAAGGAGTCCTTAAACGCGCTAGAACTCCTGGATAGGAAATCCGGTTGAGTGCCCGATCTCCCGTGAGGTCTCGCTGCCCTAGTTGGTAAACGGAAGAACTTTAATTGATGTTGGAACGAACGAGTTCCCTTGTAACCACCTAACTCCGCACGGAGGGAACTTGGCATCAAGGTCGTTGTAGTATGAGAGGATCGTACGGGGGGTCTTTGTGTGACCTGCCAACCGGATCGCTGTCCGGGTGGTTGTGAGAGATCAAACCGGATCCGCGCTAGTGTAGGAAGTAGTGGATTAGAGAAGTGGGTCTTCAGCCACTATAAGTCACGGAAGGAGTGGCGGGCCTGCCACTCTCAAAAGCAAGCGGCAAACCCTCTGATGGTGAAACAGAGGCTAAACTAAACCGGAGTGGAGTGAGAGTAAGTGTGTGAGGACCGGATCGGATCGGTCTAGAGGAGTTCCAGGATCAGAAGTGGTAGGATCCTGGGTTTTGGTAGTTTGACAGGACCGAATAGCTTGACAGGCCGGAAGAAATAGAGAGAGGTCTGGTCGTTGTTTTCGGTGTGTTGTTGTTTCCGGTTTTAGATCTAGGACCGGAAAGGAGAAATTGGATACTGGCTGAGCTTAAGTTGGAAATAATGCTAGACACTTCACAGAATCTCGTGGGTTCGATCTTTAGAGTCATTTTGTTATGCTTTAAAGTGGTTTTTGGGAGTATAACAGGGAATTCACTTACTCTGTGCTGCGACAAGTGTTACGATGCGTCTGTTCAACTCATTGAATGACCTGTGAACAAGAACTCCATTAAGGTCAAAGACCACATAATACCGCCGCCTTTCTACCTGATTCGACGACTTCGCGACCGGTTCAGCAGGCACTCGAAAAACTGCAGAATACAAGAGAAGCATAGAGTCAGTGACCGGCCAATTCAAGATTCGTTATCTCGTATGTACTTTGACAATAATGTAGGCATGTTACCTGCGGGAGCTCGGACGCTACAAGCTGGCGACCCTTCCGCCCTCCTTTCGTCGCCCAATCGTCCTCTTTCCCTCTCGCCACCGCTCACTGATCCTTCCCCCCTCCTCTCGACGTGCATTTGCCCTTTCCTCTCTCGTCGGCGCTCACTGGTCCTCTTTCCCCCTGGTCACCACTCAAAGATCTTGGCTCAAGCTCGTCGTCGCTCGAAGGCACCACCACCCTCCTCCCTCTAACGCCGCCTTCCACTGCCTCCCACTCTTCGTCTGCATCAGGTGAATCCTCTCCATCATACACTGCACGCGGACCATCCTGAAATATCCATTTAAAGATGGGCTTGTAAAGGAAACGGTTCGCTCGCCTTACGGATTCCAAATGAATATCCTTGTTGGTATCGAGACGCTTCTTCCCATAGTGGTTTAGACTCGGTAAATGACCAAATGCTCTCATACGATCAACAAGACAGAACTTCATTATTTCTTCGGCCTCGTAAGGTATGGCCTCTAGCACTTCGTCAGAATTGCACTCACCGTCATCAGGAACCACCTCTCCTGCAACCTCTAGTGGAACACTGGAGGCCAGTGAAGCAATGTCGACAATCCTCGCCCGCCCTATCACAGGTTTACTCTTCCTTCCAGGAACAGGTTTGGGACTTAGGGGGACCAAGTCAACAAGGGTGTCGTTAAGTACAGCAACCGTGATGCCCATCGGCGGGAGCACTCGCTCTGGCACAGTCGTGGGATCCCTCGACGAAGACAATGCAACCACTCCTTCCTGGTGTTCACCCCCCTCGCTCTCTGCCAAATCGCCATGATGAATTGAGACCACTGACTCTTCAGCGATCGTGGGATCCCCCGATCCTTCAGGTCCCGGTTTCCGGCCTTGGTCATCCTTCCCTGTACCACGTCGAGAGACAGCTAACTCAGTCTCGACAGGTAATGCAAGGCTCGTCGTGGGATCCCCCGATCCGAGGTGGTCATCATCCCCCTTCGACTCTTTTCTCCCCTCGTTGAGGTCGGCCGCATCCTCCCCGCTCTTGACCAGTGACTCGTTCGTCATCGTGGGATCCCCCGATGCTGGTCGGTAAGTGTCTTCCAGGGTTAATAAGTCGAGGTCTGGAAGCTGCCTGTCAGCTCCTGAAGCACGAGATGCCTGCGCATCCTCCTTTTGCGGCTGAGTCGACTTGTCAGACCTCGATGGTAATGGTCCCAAGGCACAATTCAGAAGCGCTTCTGCCACGACTGATGCTTCGGGATTGGGACTCCCAGTCGGCTTCGCTGTCGACTGTTTGCGCTGCACCAATGACTTACTTGGAGTCCACTTGGAGGTCCCCCCCTTTCGATTCTCGCCTGCTGTCTTTCGGGCTCGCTTGGCCGCCTTTGTGCTCCCAGTATCCTTTGCGGTGTCGGGTTCCTTGACCGGCGTCTTAAGCGGCTTCCTCTTGGATATCCTTAGGTCCGTTAATTAGATCCTTGAATTCACTTCGCCTGACGACCCGCTCGATATTGGAATTACAATTTGTTCGGCTGGTAACGGCTCTGGACTACTCTCATGCTCCTCTATCAAATCTGCCAGCTCCGCCTCCGCCGAATGAACCTCGGGAACTTCGTCTGCATCCTCTGCTGCACTTGGCGGATCAGTCAGCTGCTCTCGCCGGGGGGAGGGAGTCGGAGATTTCGCCTGCGAGAAAGGCAATATCCCACCACAATTGAGCTCAGTTTGCCCTCCCAGATTAGCATGCGAGAGATATACGCTGCCCAACGTCCGGAGATATCACGATGGTTCAGCAAATAATGCACACTAACCTTAGGGTGCTCAACCGACCTTGTTCCTAAACCCGGTCTGTGTTGGGTGATGTCTTCGAGTACAGCATCTTCATCATCACTCTCAACTTCCTCGTCTTCGTGTTCGGCCTCCGGAAGAGGAAGGGGTGCCGCCTGCGCATGTTTGTCGTCCCAAATCTGCTTGGCGAAGACCTCACTTAACATCTTCGCTTCCGCTGAGTCGACAACTTCCAGCACTTTACCACCTTCCGAATACTGAAATACAACAACCGGAAATTAGTGACATTCAAATCCCCCAAATCGAAATTGAAATTATCAGAAGAACAAAAGAAAAGACAATCATTGTAGTGCATACCAAGCCCAGATATGTGAACTCTGGACCCCCGTTGACATTCACAAAGACATAGTCAGTGCAAGCTAGTCCTTCGAATAGAATCAACGCACAACTGATCTTCAAATACGGCATCTGCTGCCGACGCCAGTAAGGGTAGTCGTCCGGCATATCTTCCGCCTTGTACACTTGAGTGAGGCGGTCCAATCCCGGGAAGAAGCTCTTGAAGCAAGTCCGCCGCTCGTGCTCTTCGCTGTGCCCAAAAATGAAGACAACAAAGACATTGTACCCGTCTCCGGCCGGAGCTTGAGGGAAGAAGTCTTCGGGCCCTGCCATGTAGTTCACAACGTGCCAGTCCCACAACCTAGCTTTGACTTCCATCCTTCGTTTCTCTCTGTGAGCCACAATCATGTGGAACCCTTTGGCATCTGTGAGGAGAACGGCGGCAGAGCGGGCTATGATTGTCTGGTCCTGCGGATCATAGTACTCCAGAGCGTCAAAGAGTCTCTTCAACTTCCGCTCTTCAAGAATTTTGGCGCGACACCCGCAGGACGTTGACTCGAACATGTACCAGATGTACAGGTGCTGCTTCTTCTTTCCCCTCCACGCTATGACGTCCCCTGCCGCCAAGGTGGCGCTGATGTCCCAGCTGCTTTCGTCCATGGTTTTACAGAGATAGTGCTCTGAAAAACCACGTGCATTTGCCTGCACCGATTCCTCCTCCGCCATCAGCTTGAAATACGACTCCCACATGTGGATCACCGACTGCGGAAGGTCAGCTGGGTCGAACGTCCTGTTGAGATTTTTCGTCCGATCCTACAACCACTTCTTTCCAGCAGAGGTTTCCATTGCCTTGTTCATCCACATCTCCACATCCTCGTGCTCAATGTTCCTTTCCGTCGCAAACTCGACCCACAAAGAGTCCGGGTAAGGCTCGTACTCCACCCTCCTCGCCGGCAGCAGATGACCCTTGTAGTGTGACAAGAGTTCGTTTTTCATCGCCCTGACCAACCAAATTTTGGCGCCGGCGTCTGCAAGAGAGATGATGCGTTTTCCACCTCTCTGTGATTTCGACTTTGCGACGGAGGTCTTCATGCTAATAACTTGGGCTTCAACTTGATCTGCAAGGAAATTGATGTCCTCCGGTCTAAGTCCGTAAAGGGGCTTGAAGTCGTTTGCCGCCAACGGTTTGCGATCCGTACTCCCGGATACATTGACCAGCCCCGCCGCGTCAGGAAGGAGACCTGCCATGAATCTCTCCTCTATCTTGATCCATCTCTGAACATCAGCGTTGTTCTCCAGGAAGAGTAGAGGGATTCTCAGTTCGGCGATGTCTTTTGCCTTTGCTCCCGCAAATATTGATGCCACCGACGGCTGAAACGCCTGCCCAACAAAGGAGTAACAGTCAGTACGCGATCCGTAGACAGACCACGTGAACACAAGAAGTCCAATAAACAGTCGTGCGATCCCACGATCAGTCAGTTACCACGAGGAAGTCGTTTAGGCAACAGGCAGTCGTGAGATATCACGATGAGCCACTATCTTCTACATGCACAATTTGAAAACACCACGCACTGAACCGCGAGCACAAAAAACTAAACTAGCGCTATCTGGTATTTCATATGTTAAAGTCGTGGGATATCACGATTGCCGCACTCTAACGTAGAACTACCCCGTATCGCAAAGCCAGGACATAGTCGTGGGATCCCACGATGACGAGGTTCTAACGTAATGAAGGTTTGAGATGTAGTGCAGGACCATCGGGAGATCCCACGATGGTCAAGTAGAGCGCACTCTGATGACCCCCCAAAAAAAATATGACAACTCTAGCAGCATTCTTACATTGTACTCTACTGAGTGCGATCTGCCCAATATTGCTGGCTGTGGACTTCCCATACTCCGCCACTTGATTCTTGCGTTCAGCAGCTGTTTCGTGAAGTTCTGCTCCTTCTGTTCGCCAACGACATCTTGGTTCAGCGCCCG
Source organism: Pseudisothecium myosuroides (assembly GCA_951799445.1). Taxonomy (NCBI): domain Eukaryota; kingdom Viridiplantae; phylum Streptophyta; class Bryopsida; order Hypnales; family Lembophyllaceae; genus Pseudisothecium; species Pseudisothecium myosuroides. The sequence continues at coordinate 21,644,063 of OX637289.1, forward strand.
CGAGAAGTGCACTAGGTCTCCGTGGTGATCTTTGTCCGTCCACACAGGTAAGATATTGAAGGTGGAGGCGAGCTTCTTGTCCTTCTCGGGAATCACACCAAGCCTAATCAGGTCCTTGAATGCCTGGACAATGTGTTGGCCCCCTATAATCACTATAACAAAACTTGGTAAAAAAAAACCGCGCAGAGATTTGACTACGGTTTTTTTATCCACGCTTTTGTGCGCTTGCCCGTAGTGGACAAATAGTGTTTTTTGCAGTTTCCCACTGCAATTTCTGGAATTTGGAAGCATGTAATATACCATTGAAAAGGTCTTAAAAATACCTTTCCAATGGTATATTACATGCTTCCAAATTCCAAAAATTGCAGTGGGCAACTGCAAAAAACACTATTTGTCCACTACGCGCACGCGCACAAAAGCGTGGATAAAAAAACCGTAGTCGAATCTTTGCGCGGTTTTTTTTTACCAAGTTTTGTTATAGTGAATGTAGTAGTGCGTCTTGGGGTTTTCGAAGATCTCCTTCTTCGGCGCTTGCTTCTCATAGTGCGACACTACCTTCGCCGGGCCGTAGGGTCCCGCTTTAAGGGGAAGCACTGTTATGACTCTGTTCTCCGAGTCATAATCAGGTGTGATTCGTGCCTTCCTCGTCAGCGAATCAAGCCGCTCTGCCTAAATTCCCCTGTACACGAGCAGTGCTACAGGTGCCTGGTGCAGATAGTCGTAGTGCACGCGGATGAGCTCTCCTTTGCTGTCACAGACTGGTTTCCTGCCCCATTTGTACAGGCCACCGAAAGAGTTCTCGTACAGGGTCCTCATCGCATTCATCTCTTCCGGTGTCATCTTCTTCACGTCTGCCTCCCCTAGAGCCACAGCCCTGTGAAGCGGAAGCGGGATATCCGGTTTTTTCTTCTTTCCGGATGTCCCAGCTGCGGCTTCAACTTCGTCCCCGGGAGCACCAACTGCAAACTTCCTCTTCCTGGTCTTCTTTTGGGGGGACGGCGTGGGAGCAACCGCTGTCACGGCTTGGGGGGGAGCGTTCGTATCTCGTAAGTCTTCCAGGATTATGTCCCACTGGTTCTTCAGCTCCTTAGGCTTCCACCGAGGCTTAGACGTGTCTTTGCACATCAGATGTGACCTTGCAGTCACAGACTCGCACAGAGTGAGGCTGAACTTCGCGTAGTCCAGGATCAGCCCAAACGTTATGATCTCCCCGGAAAGGGGAACCTTCTCCTGTACAACTAGGAGTGCTGTGTCGTCGTCAAGCCCCTTCATTTCTAGTACCTTCAGTCCGGCAGTTGGGTGTCCCATTGTCCCATTCACCAGCGTGGGAAGAATAGTGGCGGAGCCGTCACTCTCTGCTTTCCAGGTGATTTCCCAATGCGTAATCTGCTCGTCGCATCGGAAAAAGGCTTGTGGTGGATGTGGACCTGTGTACTCCAAAGACGTAATGTAGCAGTCGATGAAGGTACCAAGCTTCCTTGGTGTCAGTTCTTCTGGACCTTCGTCGACTTGCATTTCACTGCAGCACGGTAGAAAGAGATGTTAGTTTCCACATTGTCAGATAGAGCAGATGGTGGTGCGATATTATTCCGGGTTTAACTTTAATTTTTATACTTAGTCGTGGGATCCCACGACGGAGGTTATGAAAGAGAAGGAATGGTTTCGTGATCATTTTGATGACCTGGTTTCACAAATTACCGTTGTCGTGGGATATCACGATCGGTTACATTCACGGACAGTAGTGGGCAGGAGGTTACTGCATCTCAACTCACGAATTGAAGGCGTCCCAGCATATGACGACGACACCAAATAACATAGAATGGATATTGGAATATCTTAGAAGGTGATCGGTGATGATCTGTGAAACTACTGTCTGTCGTGGGATCCCACGATTGATTGTTCACATAATCAGCGCTATTTGTTAACGCACCTGCATCTCAATTTCTCTACCCCACGCTAGACTTTCTCGTCGTGATTTCCCACGACGGTTTAGTACTTGATTGCTCTATGTAGGTGGCCTTCTAATTGTTAAGTCTGTGTCAGGCGCGGTCTTTACTATCCTCCATCGGGGGATCCCACGATGGGTTACTAATCCGCTGCCTGGTCTGTGCCTAATATGTGGTCTGGGTTTAGATTGCGTCTCCACATCTTATCATCGAGGGATCCCACGATGGGCCACAAACCCTAAAACTCGTGTGGCCGCGCAGTGGTGGGCGGCTAGGGTTACAAGTCAGGGATCCTACGATGCTCGAATCTACACAGGGACTGCCCTGTCGTGGGATCCCACGATGCACGGTTTTAGGGTCACTATCCGTGGTAACAGAGTCACGTACTCATTACCGTGTGTTCTTCTCGGCATAGGTACTATCGTATTTCTCGGCCATGTTTATAACAGCGACTATGACAGAGGCTCTACTACCCTCGTTTTCAACAAAGTGCGTACCAATGCAATTGCAAACAGCCATACCCTAATTATTGGCATTGTTTATAACGTAGACATTGCAAGCAAGAAACGGAAAGTAATGAGAATGTAGTTCAAAGTAACTTACGGGTCCTTCCAAACTGGGAGGTCTGCTGTACGCTGGGATGGAGCTGCTGCCATCATAGCTTCCGCTTGCACGGGTCCGGCCTTGTTTTCAGCTACTACAGAAATGCCCTTCCGCTCTTCGAAAGACTGTTGCATGAAATTCAAATGCAGAAGAAATTGTAGCTTCAATCATTCACTGAGAATCACAAACTCCTAACTTGTTTCTTCATGACTAGCCAAGTGAATTTAATTGAAGAGAAGGTAAACTTAAATCATTCTAAAGTGACGGACTAAGTAGCCTATCGCATAGAAAACAAGCGTGTCTGATCATAGTTATAAAATCCCTGCACAAACCATGTTCCTAATATCATTCACAAACGAGTACTGTCTAACTAAATAATATACAATGAACTCTTCGCTCCATTCCTCTTTGGGAGCAACATTCCCATTCCTTACTTCACTTTGCTTCAATTCAAACACTCACAGCAGTCCATACACATTGAACTGTAGTTCGTGAACTACATCAAGGTTACTTAGCATTTTAGGGTCTACAGTTCATATGAACCGAGAACTACGATGCGTGAGGAGAGCCTACAGCTGCAAGGAAGGCGAGTGCTAAACATTCATTGTATCCATGTACTAGAATGATGCAATCTACAAGCTTGAATGGGATCATCAATTCTTTCCAAGCCTAGAAGCTGAAATCCAGAGCAAACGCGCAGCTCTATGCAATCAGAAATCCACAACAAAAAAGTAAATCAACCTCACAGATGGAGTCAGAACTACAAAATCAAAATGCTGCTTTGTAGGCTTGACTACGACAAACTAACCTGTTGGATGAGCCGAGTGAAATCCAACACCCTGTCCTTCTCGCGCACTAGATCCGGAAGCTTGCACACCGCCTCCGCCAGGAAATGCTCCGCACAGTCCACCACGAGATAGCAGTGTCGTTCTCCGCGCAGCTCCACACAGACTCCGCCAGCGAAATTTGAACACGCTCCTTCGATGTCCCCCGACGCACTCAGCTCCGCGCACAAATGTTGAACCAAGCAGAGAACCTCCAAACGACCAAACTCACTCGAAATGCAAACCTTCAGACAGTGACCCAAACTCACGGACTGCAGCAACTGAGAATGAACGCACAAGGAAAGCGGAGAAGCGCACGACTGAGCAAAACGGAGAACGGAGAAGCACACGACGTCGGGAGAAAAACACAGCAAGCAGACATTGTGAGGAGGAAAGGAAACCAGGAGGAGAGGAAACCGTCGGGGGGAAATGCTGACGTGGCGCTGTCAGGTGCAAGACAGCGGAGGTCATGACTGCCCACCCTCCTCATGATTACTGATATCATGAGGAGGGCTTGACTAGAAGTCTTAAGCTAAATAATCACTCATTACACAAAATGTTGAAATTAGGTCGCACACTTGCACCTCACTAATTTCATGACATTCGATAATTACCACATACATTTTTTTTGTTTCTCTATAAGAATGCACTATTTGTTATTTAAGTATTGTTGCTATTGGAACTCTCGAAACTCCATGTCTACAAATAAAAATAATTGTAGAAACGTTTATTTACTTTGATGGCTTGTAAAGTAACTTTGTTGAAATAAGGCAACCTAGTTATACTATTTTAAATCTCGATATGGGAAAAAAATGTACAAGTTGTAAATACTCCGCTCATGAAGTGAAGAGTCATGAGCGGAAAAAGTCCATGCTACGTTTTTCCAAACTTACCACATAATCTAAAAAAAAAACCGCGGTCTAACTTGCGGTTCAAAGACCCTTCATTCCATAAATCATGCATGATGTTGTACGAGTTAATTTTAACAAAAAAAAATGTAGTTTTACTATTTTAAATACTCTGCCCATGCAAACATTAGTTACGAATCATGAGCAGTTTAATTTCATAGATTGCTACATTGATTTCTAGGTATAACCTTTGGTTTCGATGATTATTATTTTTTTACAAGCCGCTAAATATGCCTTTAACATAATGAACTTTGATTTCTAGTTTGCACTTGTGTCATTTCTCTAGAAAATGATTAGTCCAAATTATTTAATTAAATAGAAATGACTGTAACGATTACATAAGTACAGGGAACATTGTTGATGATTATCCTATATAATTCTTTCTCATTCATCTCCTTTGCAATCATTTTCATGTATACAATCAACATGATTGGCAAATGTGTAATGAAGAAATAATATCTAAATTATCTTAGTTATTGTCTTCTATATTAATTGTCTTCCAATGATCATTGAATAGATGTGGACAAGAGCGTGATTGCTCGCGGTTTTAGGGGCATACTAGGTGTTAATCTATATAATTTACTTGTGTTTTGGAGCATATCTGGAGACAGTTCTCCAAAGTACGTGACCAAGCCCAGCTGCCCATGATCTTGGAATTACTTACAAAAAATGGAAATTAAAAAAAAATGTCAAACAAAGGACGTTCAGAAATGATCTTCAATTTATGAAAAAAAATTAATATTAAGTTACAACTTCAATTTTTTGTTTTTCAATCGACATGTAATATGTATCGCAATTTTGGAAAACGTACCAATCCATGGACTTTTCTTGCTCATGACTTCATGAGCGGAAGATTAAGAACTTATACATTCTTTTTTTGATACCGACATGTACTGTTTTATGTATGATTTATGGAATGAGAGTTCTTTGAATGAACCGCAGGCGGAGGAGGACCTTTTTAGGTTACGTGGTAAGTTCGGAAAAACGTAGCATGATTGGACTTCTCCCGCTCATGCCTCTTCACTTCATGAGCGGAGTATTTTGAACTTGTACCTTTTTTTCCATATCGACATGCACTGTCTTATGCATGAAATTGCCAGAGATTTTTAAAACAAAACCATTCCATGGGAGGGCCCGTTTCATTCCCAATTTTTTTTACTTCACGTGAATTAGAATTTTGCAATGGGCAAGAAGTGAATAATTATAGTGGTGGAATCTAAATCCTGAGAGCAATTCCAACTTCCACGATAGAATTTTTTACATGCATGTATGAACCATCCATGACATTTTTAAAATGAAACCATTCCATGGCAGGGCCCGTTTCATTGATTTCCCAATTTTTTTTACTTCACGTGAATTAGAATTTTGCAATGGGCAAGAAGCGAATAATTATAGTGGTGGAATCTAAATCATAAGAGCAATTCCAACTTCCACGATAGAATTTTATGCATGCATGTATGAACCATCCATGACATTTTTAAAATGAAGCCATTTCATGGCAGGGCCCAATATTTTTATTCCCCATTTTTTTTAATTCACGTTAAGATAAATTTTTCAACGGGCAAGAAGTAAAAATAGTGGTGGAATCTAAATCCTGAGAGCAATTCCAACTTCCACGATAGAATTTTATACATGCATGTATGAACCATCCATGACATTTTTAAAATGAAACCATTCCATGGGAGGGCCCGTTTCATTGATTTCCCAATTTTTTTTACTTCACGTGAATTAGAATTTTGCAATGGGCAAGAAGTGAATAATTATAGTGGTGGAATCTAAATCATAAGAGCAATTCCAACTTCCACGATAGAATTTTATGCATGCATGTATGAACCATCCATGACATTTTTAAAATGAAGCCATTTCATGGCAGGGCCCAATATTTTTATTCCCCATTTTTTTTAATTCACGTTAAGATGGATTTTTCAACGGGCAAGAAGTAAAAATAGTGGTGGAATCTAAATCCTGAGAGCAATTCCAACTTCCACGATAGAATTTTATGCATGCATGTATGAACCATCCATGACATAGTTAAAATGAAACCATTCCATGGGAGGGCCCGTTTCATTGATTTTCCAATTTTTTTTACTTCACGTGAATTAGAATTTTGCAATGGGCAAGAAGTGAATAATTATAGTGGTGGAATCTAAATCATAAGAGCAATTCCAACTTCCACGATAGAATTTTATGCATGCATGTATGAACCATCCATGACATTTTTAAAATGAAACCATTCCATGGCAGGGCCCGTTTCATTGATTTCCCAATTTTTTTTACTTCACGTGAATTAGAATTTTGCAATGGGCAAGAAGTGAATAATTATAGTGGTGGAATCTAAATCATAAGAGCAATTCCAACTTCCACGATAGAATTTTATGCATGCATGTATGAACCATCCATGACATAGTTAAAATGAAACCATTCCATGGCAGGGCCCGTTTCATTGATTTCCCATTTTTTTTTACTTCACGTGAATTAGAATTTTGCAATGGGCAAGAAGCAAATAATTATAGTGGTGGAATCTAAATCATAAGAGCAATTCCAACTTCCACGATAGAATTTTATGCATGCATGTATGAACCATCCATGACATTTTTAAAATGAAGCCATTTCATGGCAGGGCCCAATATTTTTATTCCCCATTTTTTTTAATTCACGTGAATTAGAATTTTGCAATGGGCAAGAAGTGAATATAGTGGTGGAATCTAAATCCTGAGAGCAATTCCAACTTCCACGATAGAATTTTATGCATGCATGTATGAACCATCCATGACATTTTTAAAATGAAACCATTCCATGGCAGGGCCCGTTTCATTGATTTTCCAATTTTTTTTACTTCACGTGAATTAGAATTTTGCAATGGGCAAGAAGTGAATAATTATAGTGGTGGAATCTAAATTATAAGAGCAATTCCAACTTCCACGATAGAATTTTATGCATGCATGTATGAACCATCCATGACATTTTTAAAATGAAACCATTCCATGGCAGGGCCCGTTTCATTGATTTCCCAATTTTTTTTACTTCACGTGAATTAGAATTTTGCAATGGGCAAGAAGTGAATAATTATAGTGGTGGAATCTAAATCATAAGAGCAATTCCAACTTCCACGATAGAATTTTATGCATGCATGTATGAACCATCCATGACATTTTTAAAATGAAGCCATTTCATGGCAGGGCCCAATATTTTTATTCCCCATTTTTTTTAATTCATGTTAAGATGGATTTTTCAACGGGCAAGAAGTAAAAATAGTGGTGGAATCTAAATCCTGAGAGCAATTCCAACTTCCACGATAGAATTTTATGCATGCATGTATGAACCATCCATGACATTTTTAAAATGAAACCATTCCATGGGAGGGCCCGTTTCATTGATTTCCCAATTTTTTTTACTTCACGTGAATTAGAATTTTGCAATGGGCAAGAAGTGAATAATTATAGTGGTGGAATCTAAATCATAAGAGCAATTCCAACTTCCACGATAGAATTTTATGCATGCATGTATGAACCATCCATGACATTTTTAAAATGAAGCCATTTCATGGCAGGGCCCAATATTTTTATTCCCCATTTTTTTTAATTCACGTTAAGATGGATTTTTCAACGGGCAAGAAGTAAAAATAGTGGTGGAATCTAAATCCTGAGAGCAATTCCAACTTCCACGATAGAATTTTATGCATGCATGTATGAACCATCCATGACATTTTTAAAATGAAACCATTGTATGGGAGGGCCCGTTTCATTGATTTTCCAATTTTTTTTACTTCACGTGAATTAGAATTTTGCAATGGGCAAGAAGTGAATAATTATAGTGGTGGAATCTAAATCATAAGAGCAATTCCAACTTCCACGATAGAATTTTATGCATGCATGTATGAACCATCCATGACATTTTTAAAATGAAGCCATTTCATGGCAGGGCCCAATATTTTTATTCCCCATTTTTTTTAATTCACGTTAAGATGGATTTTTCAACGGGCAAGAAGTAAAAATAGTGGTGGAATCTAAATCTTGAGAGCAATTCCAACTTCCACGATAGAATTTTATGCATGCATGTATGAACCATCCATGACATTTTTAAAATGAAACCATTCCATGGGAGGGCCCGTTTCATTGATTTTCCAATTTTTTTTACTTCACGTGAATTAGAATTTTGCAATGGGCAAGAAGTGAATAATTATAGTGGTGGAATCTAAATCATAAGAGCAATTCCAACTTCCACGATAGAATTTTATGCATGCATGTATGAACCATCCATGACATTTTTAAAATGAAGCCATTTCATGGCAGGGCCCAATATTTTTATTCCCCATTTTTTTTAATTCATGTTAAGATGGATTTTTCAACGGGCAAGAAGTAAAAATAGTGGTGGAATCTAAATCCTGAGAGCAATTCCAACTTCCACGATAGAATTTTATGCATGCATGTATGAACCATCCATGACATTTTTAAAATGAAACCATTCCATGGGAGGGCCCGTTTCATTGATTTCCCAATTTTTTTTACTTCACGTGAATTAGAATTTTGCAATGGGCAAGAAGTGAATAATTATAGTGGTGGAATCTAAATCATAAGAGCAATTCCAACTTCCACGATAGAATTTTATGCATGCATGTATGAACCATCCATGACATTTTTAAAATGAAACCATTCCATGGCAGGGCCCGTTTCATTGATTTCCCAATTTTTTTTACTTCACGTGAATTAGAATTTTGCAATGGGCAAGAAGCAAATAATTATAGTGGTGGAATCTAAATCCTAAGAGGAATTCCAACTTCCACGATAGAATTTTATGCATGCATGTATGAACCATCCATGACATTTTTAAAATGAAGCCATTTCATGGCAGGGCCCAATATTTTTATTCCCCATTTTTTTTAATTCACGTTAAGATGGATTTTTCAACGGGCAAGAAGTAAAAATAGTGGTGGAATCTAAATCCTGAGAGCAATTCCAACTTCCACGATAGAATTTTATGCATGCATGTATGAACCATCCATGACATTTTTAAAATGAAACCATTCCATGGGAGGGCCCGTTTCATTGATTTCCCAATTTTTTTTACTTCACGTGAATTAGAATTTTGCAATGGGCAAGAAGTGAATAATTATAGTGGTGGAATCTAAATCATAAGAGCAATTCCAACTTCCACAATAGAATTTTATGCATGCATGTATGAACCATCCATGATGTTTTGAAAATGAAGTCATTCCATGGCAGGGCCTAACTGTTTCATTCCCGATTTTTTTTAATTCACGTGAATTAGAATTTTGCAATGGGCAAGAAGTGAATATAGTGGTGGAATCTAAATCCTGAGAGCAATTCCAACTTTCACAGTAGAATTTTATGCATGCACGTGTGAAATTCCATGACATTTTTAAAATGAAGCCATAGTTCAATGGCAGGGCCCGTTTCATTCCCAATTTTTTTATTTTCATGTGAATTAGAATTTTTCAACGGGCAAGACTAGAAAATAGTGGTGGAATCTAAGGTTGGAGCAATTACATTTTTCTAAATCAAATTTTATGCATGCATGTATGAAATTTCATGACTTTTTAAATATTATCTAAGCCGTTTCAAGCCATCACGCATTTCATTCCCGATTTTTTGTTTCACATCGGTGGAGATTGTTCAAATAACAATAACAAATAACAATATTACGTACATCGTTGTCAAATAATGATGTAGATGTATACCACGTTCAATCATTTCAAAAATCCAGATGAAGATTGCATGACCTACAATATTCTCATGAATGACATGATTCCAGGTTTAAGCATTCATCACCCGTCAAAGTGCATTAACAAATTTGAAAGCATTTAACTCATTAAATCATTCAGACTGAGATTTAAAATACAAAATAAATAAATGGTTTAGTTTGTTCTTTGTTCCATCATGATTGCACATCCAAAGTCCTTCACAAGGGGCTTTTTTGCGTTTCCCTCTCTCACTTTCCCCTATGTAAACAACAATCTTATGACTTTTCATTGTGTCAACGGATTGTGACACAAGGAGAAGTCATGGATTGCCGCTTACGCAGGAAAAAATGAGAGAGGGAAACGCAAAAAAGCCCCTGGTGCTTTATTTAAAAATTCGTAGATGGAATAAAAATTGTGTCAATCATTGTTTAATCCGTAAAGTCCCATATTAAACCATAGGATGTTGTACTACATAACAAGAATTATATATGAAATCAATCTGTTAACTGACATTTTTAATTAGCAATATTGAGTTAGATTGAATTTTAAGTTTATATGTTCTCAGTCTGAGATGACGTAAACTTAATTGAGGAAAAAATTGGAAACAAATAATCAGCGTCATTTTCATTTTTCATAATACCCTAAACCCTAAAAGCCGTAAACCATGAACTGCAGACCCTGAAAACGTTAATGTAAAGCGCTGCCACTGTATACCCTAAACCCTATTAAACCCTGAAACCCTGAACCCTGAAACCAAGAACCATGACCTTGAAACCGTGAACACTACACTACAACATGTACCCTAAACCCTATGACCGTGGACTGTAGACCCTATGACTGTAGACCCTAGACCCTAAGATTGCATTCATTGGAATAGAAAATAACAAATATGAACATTCGGGAGTTCAAACTTTTTGTTGATTCTTTTTGTAAGTGAGGTGTTCCACATGTTTCACGTGCTCAAGCTTTTGGGTTCACGAGATTTGGTACAGTTCGTTTCTATAGGATACGTATAATCAGGTCGTGTAGGGGAAGAATTCCGAGTATTGATCGGGGAAGCGTGTGACATTCTGTCAAGTGAAAGTCTTCAGAGTTTGATCCGCTTTGGTCAAAGCATCATTGACTCCTAGAAAACGGTGCAACGATACCATCCTTGAATGCGGCGAATTTCAAAATGTCAGTGAAGAATCGGAATTTCAGTGAAGCCTGGATTTGCGAAGTTCCAGTCAGAAAGTCAAGAGCCCCACGCCCTCCCTCCTTGTAGTCGGAGATGCGCGGAATTCGAGAATGCAATCAACTTCCGAAGTGAAGGACCGCACATACCCCCCAGCCGTTGTTGATTGTGGCACGGCATTCAAGAACGCATCCAACATTCGAAATCAAGGATCGCTTGGTGATTTCAAAATTCGCGGCAGGAATTCAGAGCTGAAGAATTCGAACCAGCCACCTGGTTCATAACCCAAAAAGAACCTGGAGCTTGCTCTTTTTGTCTGCACACGTGAAGAGGCGGAGCAGGCTGCGGAGTGGCGAGTGGGTGTCTGCCGGCGTTGGCGACAGAGTGGGCGTGGAGGCGCACGAAGTTCTAACCGAGCCAGTTGCTGCAAGGTAAGAATGCATCCCTTGCAAGTGTTATGCGATTCCCAATGTCGAGGATTTTGTAGTCGAATTGACGCCACTGCACTCTGTCACAAACTGAGGATGTCGTAGATTGAAAGTGAAACGGAGTCTGTGATAATTATCTTCGCGCATTGTACTCATTTTGCGAAAAACTCACGTGCTTAAGGGATCACCATGCTGTGGTAACATCGAGGTTCCTTTTGAATCGCGGGACGGCACTGCCCTGAGGGCAAGTTGATATGAGAACCTTGTACGTGGATGACAACCGGTCAGAACGTCTTCACAAAGTAGTGAAATTAGGTTGCGTTAGGAATTAGGCGAACTTACATGAGGAAAACCCAGCCATCAAATTCAACTACTTCTAAGAATGTTTCTTATTGTACCCATGGAGGTTCAGGAGTCTGAATTACAACAAAATCCACTTTAAAAGTAGAGAATTTTTGTACAGTAACTGAGAACAGTTATAGAGTGTCGAATGTCATGAAACCAGTGACAGGAAACCTAATTTCACGATCTTCTGTAGATACGTTAGTCTACGACAGTAGAATACGTGTATATATCCAACATACGTAAGCATCGTGGGATCCCACGATCTCCGCTTATTGAGCGTGGGCGAGACCTCTCAGTCTTTGAGTATAGAGATATCGCGGTCTGGTAGTCGAGGGATGTTCTATAATTTCGTCGTGGGATCCCACGATCGATTGAACCTTGGTTGTGGCCTTCCTGGTGTACGTCTAGGTGCCTTACTTTTCGATGACCGTCATACTCCTCGTCGATCTTGTATAAGCATCGTGGGATCTCACGATCACGTTCTCGGTTGGCACCAGGTTCTCCTACTCGGGGGGGTTCACAAACACTCTTCCGGAATTTACAAGATACCGAACTCGTGGGATCCCACGATTGATTGATAATATGTCGGGGACTCATCAGAGTGATTCAGTTTGACCCACTACTTCATTTGTATTTCTGTAGCGGTCTATGTGATCCCTTAGGAGGATCTTGGAATACCGCAATCTCTGGTTTAAGTGATTAAGCGCCAAGAGTGTCTTGGGATCCCACGATGTACTGAATGTTCTTTGGTTAATGTCTTCTAAACTTCTGCGACGTTTTCCTGGATGCCTTGGCTTCTTCCCAGTGGTTCTGGGACGGCCTTCTTGAGATTGCACTATCGCGTCTGGGCTTTCGAACTTTTTGTTGACAGTAACTAGATTCACTTGTTCATGTTGCGTTGCCGTGTGATCGTGAGTTCCCACGACTGTACAGACGTTGATGCTTCTGTCCTTCATGTCGTGAGGTTACAATGCCATGAATGCAGCGCTCTTCTGTAGACATGCCTAACTCCTTGAATGTATGATGTACAGGTTTTACGGATCGTTTTAATCTCGTCCACGAGATTCGATAGAGCTCACTCTGACAATGGATTCATTCTGTGAGTCTGCTGCTGACGCGATAGTTCCGTATGTGGACGGAACGCATGTAGACGGTGAATCACAGGATTCCACCGGTGGATGTGAAGCGTTTGTGAATGGTGATTGGATTAAGCTGTTTGTGCCTGGATTCGGTGAAGTTGGATCAGGAATCGTTAAAGAGGTTCGTCCCCAGGGCCAGTGGCTGGGTGTGCCCATACCTGTTGAGCCTTGGATTTACATTCTGGTGCGACCTCATTCTGTCAAATTAAAATTCCAGGATTTGAAATGCTTTCCTTGTCAGAGGGGTATGAACACATTAGAGGATGTTCAAGAGAATGTAATATTGTGGAGAGCCGCCGACGTTGTTAGAGCGTCAGGGGATCCCCCGATGGATCCATGTCTGTATATTCGTCAAGGAGCCTGGTTTGGACTTGATGTGCATCGGAAGGACGCCGACGGACTCCTCGTTTCCTCGGGTCGTATCATTTGTTGGAGTCCGGAGGATCATTTCCAAGAGGAGACACTTGGTGAAGGTTTCATAGGTGTGACAGTCCTCGATGTTTTTGTGGGTGACACCGAAGCCATAATGTCTCACGACAGGTGGCCAATTTCGGAGTGTTGGTTTCCCACCGGTCGTTCGTTGAAGGAGACAGTGGATCATTTTGCCGCCATTCCCGATATGGACGACCCTCTCGCTTACCTCGGAGGTAGAATGAAAGCACCATACCGGTTTATAGTTTGCAAACCCAATCTAGAACTGAAGGAATCGCAATACTCCCGCAAAACGGCAGACGAGGAGATTCGGAAAGTCAGCTCGGAGAAGTGCTGCAGACGTCTGTGTTGTCAGCATTATAACCAGGAGTTCACGCTGTTAGTAAGGCAGAAGTACTACTTGAAGTCGTTTGACGAGCGCCGTGAATATGGGATTGGAGTGGGAGGACAACTACACGAAAGGTACGGGGAGCGGAAGCGGAAATACGTCACGCTAGAGGGAGTTGATGTTTGTGGCAAGGCGTGGCACATAATTCACGGCATCCCGAAGTCCACTTACCACAGTTACATCGAGATATACAACGACGGCGTTGTATCAGGGATGCACGGAAACAAAGGGGTTAAGCGCCCGCGGGCTCGGACTGTTCAGGTCGCTGGGACTATGAAAGCCATTATTGACGAGAATGCTGATCAAATGCCCCATCAAATGCGCGGCATCGGGAACGGGCGAACGGACACTCTAAAATTCCTTCCTCCCGGAAGAAATTGGAAACGAGTCCGAGCAGACGCCAACGAGGTAGTGCCCCTTATCTCCTGTCACTGCTTTATTGATCGTGAGATCTTCCAACGAGATCAATGATCGTGAGATATCACGATCACTGTTCTGGTGCATTGCTTGTCATTTGCATTCCTTCCCCTTCGCTCGTACCGATGCTTAAGCGTACCAATTCTGGATGTGCAGTTGAATGCCGACTACGGTCTGCCGCCCGTGAGCCAGTCGACTATTAGTAGACTCAAGCGGGAGAACTTCAACAACGTCTCCATTAAGCCTGTCGGAAGTTCGTTTGCAAAATGTACTACGTGCGACGACCTACAACAGTTTATTCTGAAGTCTCCGAAAGGAAGCCCCGAGTACGTGGAGTTCGTGAAGCAGCGGACTCATCATCTGAATCACCAAGCTTCTTGCCGTCGTTTGTATGCATCTTGGCGTGAGGAATCCAAACGAGATCCTCGAAGAATTTTATGTATAATTCACGACAAGATGGATACATCCAAAACGGCTCTACCCAGACTCCGGATGACAACGAAGGCCACGGCTGGTTTGGGGCAGCTTCCGATGAGCGTTACTGGAATGGTAGCTCATGGCCATGGTGACGGTACTTACGCCCATTATGCTCCATCTTGCTGGCCGGCGGACTCCAACTTCACCATTTCGTCTTTGGCGAGGTTGTTGCGCCGGCTGGAGGGTCCACCTATTCGAGAGGCAGGCGACCTCTTTCCATATCCGTCGGCTAACTCATTGTTCGAGGCACTGCTTAGAGGAAAGTCTAGATGTATGGACAGCCTAACCCTCACCGAACCTGGAGCTCGAGTCGGAAGTACCCCTCTTCCTGAAAATTTATATCTTCAGCTTGACAACTTTGCCAAGGATAACAAGAACAAATATCTGATGGCGTTCTTATCCTTGCTCACTGCACGAGGTGTCTTCAAGGAAATTCAGGTTGGGTTTCTACTAGTCGGACACACTCACGAGGACATCGATGCATATTTCAGCCACCTTTCCAAGGCCCTGAAGACCAAGAACACTTTTGTCGTCGCTGACCTCATGAAAGCCTTCATGCAGTCCCAAGAACTGTCATTTATGCCGGAGTTCATACAGGAGGTGGGGGATTTCAAGTCGTTCGTGGAGGGTTACCAATGCGATCGCGGGGAAAAATTAATTGGATTGGGGGAGATGCACCTGTTCAAGTTCTACGTGGACACTGATGGGGTCCCCGTCATGAACTTCAAAAGGTCAGCAGTTGATTCGAACTGGTTGCTGTCGAAGAAACCTTCTGAACGCATTTGGAAGACAGACAGCAATGGTCGGCCCATGCTCCCTCACGGCTGTCCAAAGCCTGTTCCGTTTAAGCCCATGTGGGGCAGCGAGGTTCCGATACCGCATGGAAATCAAGAGAAGGCAAGGGAAGCGGCGCGAAAAGCTACCTTGAACAAGGGTTTCATGCTAGTAGGACTCGAGAAATACATTCAGTACTGGCAATACGGTATTTCTAGATGCGAGGGATTTGCAACTGCGTTCGGTCCATACGTGGATTACTGGAAGTGTGTTCTCGATGAGCTGAAGGAACCATTACCCGAGTGTCCTCCGGAGTTGGTGGAAGGCTTCTGGCCACAACACGATTGGAGGGTGGCGCGTAATGGAGTCCCTCGCCCAGGATCGACGATGAATCCCATGGACGTGATTCCGGAGGAAGAAGAGGAGCCGGAGCCTTACTGCGGCCCTGCAAATGAAGCGCCAAGGGAAAGCTTTAATCCATGGCTAGACATACGACCAGGCTGTTGGGTACTTGTCAGACCGGAAGTCCCGGAATCATGTGCTGTTTGGTAGGGAAGAGCATTGTCTACTGTATGCAGAGTGGAAGGAGATGTGAATAACGGGAAGTTCTTGCTTCAGTACTGGCGACCCGATAACTCCGAAACGAGTCTGGAATTGATTTATCGGAATTGCTGGTACGGTAAATGGGTCGTTGAAAAAAGTCCCCCCACCTGGGTGGACGCGGGTGCTGCAGTGTATGCGAATTGGTCCAGGAGAGTGGATCAAAAATCACGGACGATTCCTCAGAAGAGTAGGGAGGCTGCCTTAGTGAATTTGAATCGGGCAAACGTGGTGGACCCATGATTGAGTGCCTAGTCCGGGGTCGCTACTGCCATCGTGGGAACTCCCGACGCACTGTGTCGGTCGTCGCGGCAATCGTGAGATGTCACGATGCATTCTGCGGGGCGCAACTGCCATCGTGATATCGCACGACACATTCTACATCCAGTAAGCGCAGCCGCAAGTGGGGGTTTCAAAGTACAGTCCGTTGAGTCAGTAGGACTGTTCTTCGATTAGTTTTTCAGAGCTGCTTTTTGTGACTTGTATATGTAAAATAAATCTGTATGAATGTATTAATATGTTTATGATTTCTATTCTTTACGTGCGGCACGGGGGCAATGACTTGATAGCAGAAGCGCGGGATGTCTTTCCTCCTCTCGTCTCCTGAAATGGAAGTGGTTTATGTTTGTGTCCGGAACAGAATACATTGCTCAGGTCACACATGCACTCAAATGAGTCTGAATAATGCATTTCTTTTCTCTCACAGTTACACTATTGGAATTCTAGTCTTCTAGGTTTTGCATCTTCACAATTATATAGCGGACATTCAACCAAGTACGAATTTTACTATTTTTTGCAGTGGAAGAACCTTGATGTTCTTTACACAAACTCAAACTAATGTCATTATTTCGGATGGAATATTATGTTTACTTAGCCGTTATTCATCTTCAGATGTATGTTGAACGTCTGAGCACCTGTGACTCAGTGGTCTACAGTTCTTCAAATGTCACTGTGAGTAAGTTACTGTGATATGCCCCTGTCACTTCGTCATATTTGACTACCTTAGCTCCACTATGTTAGCAGTCCGTCGGGAGATCTCCCAGTGAATCCTAGAACCGGACTCCTTATTCCCAAGAGCAATTGCTCATTTGGTAATTGTCAACTGATGTTAGAATTTCAAATCCACTTGTGTGTACTTCCTTTGAACTCTCGGGATATCATATATCTTTGAAAGAATCGCCCCCCTCGTGCCTTATTGTGAATCATTCTTGATGAACTCAGATATCACTTGCACTTTAGCACAAGAATCAAATTGTACCCCACTTCGACACCAAGATTGTCAGTGAAGCCGACTCATATTCTACACCCCCGTCAGGGGATCTCCCGATAGAATTATGTGAAGATCAGCGCTCACTGAGGGATTAATATGGGATGGGAGCCATGTTTGCAACAAGTGGTGGTCATCGGGGGATCTCTCGATAGGTTCTGAGACTTCAGTTGTGCTGTAAATTGGATGCCTAAACTACGGAAACCCGGTCCACAGATCTCCCAATACAATCATGTGAACTCTACCACGGATCCGCTATGTTACAACTACACGATTTCTTTCATTTCCAAGCACATGAAGCACTCCTCGACATACTTGTGGGTGCTGAATTGGATGCATGCAAAGCGTTCCTATTTCAGGAGATCTCCAGATCCATAGAAAAACATCAGGGGATTTCAC
Organism: Pseudisothecium myosuroides; assembly: GCA_951799445.1. Lineage (NCBI taxonomy): Eukaryota > Viridiplantae > Streptophyta > Bryopsida > Hypnales > Lembophyllaceae > Pseudisothecium > Pseudisothecium myosuroides. Next base: position 21,661,885 of record OX637289.1, read on the forward strand.
CGCTTCTTTACTTCTGGACTATTGAAAGTCCAGAAGTAGTTAAATATGGCATCTTCTAGTTCCCACCACTTCTATGGCTCCAACCTATTTACAGTGGGTTTTAGGACTATTCTAAGGAGAAAAGGCTATTTAGGACCAAAGGGCATATTAGTATGTAACATGTCCATTCTGGTTTTACACTCTTTTTAGGGCTTTTTGTGTATAATTACGACATAAATTGCACAATCTAAGAAAAAAGAAGACTATGAGTCCCAAGTGACGAATTGGGAGCTCACACCAGTCAAAGAAGAGTGGGAGGAAGCTCGCGCACACCATCAACTTGGATTCGTCACCGGACCTCCCAGAACGTGAAACCGGGGAGCGGAACCGGAACCTGACGGACGTCTTCGAACAGCTTGGAACGGAAAATCCTAGGAGTCCCACACTGAACCAGGGGCAGGATCAAGGTATGGATCTGACCCCAGATCAGGGTGCGGATCAAGATCAGAGCGTGGACCAAGGCGAAGACCAAGTTATGGACGAAGGAATGGATCAAGGAGTAGATCCGGTTATGATAGGATAGATAGGATTAGTTTTGTAAATATTTGCTAGTTAGGACCGGACCGGATTTGATCCAGTGTGTCTGGTCTGGATTGGATGTTTTCCGGTCTGGCCGGCTCGGCAGGGACCGAAAGTTCCGCGCGGACTTTCCGGGCCCCTTTTTGTTGACTTTTTGAGTTTTAGAGTGTATATTAGTCAGTCTCTGCGAAGGAGGCTGGGAGTCTTTTCTCTTGAGTTTTTGTGTATTTTCTATTGACTTCTTGTTGTACGTCTCTCCCGCGCGTGGCAGGGCTGTTTTGGTGAGGAGTTAGGAAAATGTGTGCAGATTCTAGAGAGATTTCTCCCCTTAGTGTGTTTGTTTTGCTCTTATGTGCATGTGAGTGGGTATTCTAAGTGTTGGGAGTGGGTTTCAGTTCCTCAGCACCTCTACAGTTCACGGTTCCGGGCGAGAAAACCGTTGTTAGGCTAGGCGGATAGGGAAGGAATCCTTAGTCGCGCTAGAACTCCTGGATAGGAAATCCGGTTGAGTGTCCGATCTCCCGTGAGGTCTCGCTACCCTAGTTGGTAAACGGAAGAGCTTTAGTTGATGCTGGAACGGACGAGTTCACTTGTAACTACCTAACTTCGCACGGAGGGAACTTGGCATCAAGGTCGTTGTAGTATGAGAGGATCGTTCGGGGGGGTCTTTGTGTGACCTGCAAACCGGATTGTTGTCCGGGTGGCTGTAAGAGATCAAACCGGATCCGCGCTAGTGTAGGAAGTAGTGGATTAGAGAAGTGGGTCTTCAGCCACTATAAGTCACGGAAGGAGTGGCGGGCCTGCCACTCTCAAAAGCAAGCGGCGAACCCTCTGATGGTGAAACAGAGGCAAAACTAAACCGGAGTGGAGTGAGAGTACGTGTGAAAGGATCGGATCGGATTGGTCCAGAAGAGTTCCAGGATCCGAAGTTGTAGGATCTTGGGTGGTGGTAGTTTTACAGGGCCGAATAGCTTGACAGACCGGAAGAAATAGAGAGAGGTCTGGTCGTTGTTTTCGGTGTGTTGTTGTTTCCAGTTTTAGATCTAGGACCGGAAAGTAGAAATTGGATACTGGCTGAGCTTAAGTTGGGAATAGAGCTAGACACTTCACAGAATCTCGTGGGTTCGATCTTTAGAGTCATTTTGTTATGCTTTAGAGTGGTTTTTGGGAGTATAACAGGGAATTCACTTACTCTGTGCTGCGACAACAGTCATAGGCAACTCTTTTGGTATCACAATGTCCTTGCAACTAAATTATTCGAGTAGTTGTATTTTTTACTATAATCAAATTCTGTTTCATGAATCTATTTTTGTAGACAAGCACTTTACCTGGACACATAGAAAGCTTCAAATCATTCCATGTGGGTGGGTGGCCGACACCTTTTAATCACTTTCTTCTCTTCTTTTAGGTGATTTTGGTCTATGAATTTGTCCATATTTGGTGTATTTGTCCATAATTAGTTAAATATGGGTTATTTGTTATCTATTTCACAAATCTATTAATTTAGGAAGGAAAATACCAACAAAAAATCATTTAATAGTAAAATATTGTAAGATGAAATAATCTCTAAACAAAGTAATAAACTAAAGCCCAAGGAGACCTTTGCCATTCTTGTGAAGATGTGTGCTTGAACTCAAAAGTTGCTCGAAAACTACCAAATCCACACCAAGAAAAATGAGCTCTTGTAAGAATGTCACAAAAAGACTAATTCAATAGTTGGATAGAAAAAAACACAAGTGGTTCATTATAGAAGAAAGGCTTGCACAAAGATAAAAGCCAAGGTTTTTAATAAGATTTTAGCCTAACATAGCCATTTTCCAATTGGTTGCCAACCAGTAGTGGGTGGGTGGTATTGATACCTGGTATCACCTACATTGCAAATTAAAAGCTAACTTTACATCCCATTTGATCTGAGTAAATTAAATAGATTAGTAGTTGATTAGGGATTAGACTTTCAACAATAGACATTAAATACTAACCAAAAGCTTATCCAAATGCAAAAAAAAATAAAAAATAAAAAATAAAATAATATTCTAAGCATTATATTAAGTTTAGAACTAGAGGGATAAGCATAAATTTCACAATTGTATGACAAAATAGTATTTTTAAGAAAATAAATAAAATACATATTATCATTAAAAGAGCACATGTTCATCCATAAATTATAAAATCTTTAAATATATAATTATTAAAAAAAATTATAAAATTATAGGAATAAAACAAGATTTAATTGATTGGTAAAACAATACCAAAATAATTGTTTTGTTTGTAAAGCATATGAAAAAAGTATTGCAGGTCTGAATTCACATGACTAAATGTCATTCATTTGTTTAGCTTTATTCAACCATTTCAAAAAATGGGAGTATTATTGTATTACTAAACAAATGCCAAAGGATCTAAGACTAAACATCCCTAAAAATAGGGCTTCATCTTATCAAAACCTAGCTTGCAGCCCTACAAGAATTGAAGCATGTTTTTAAGGAATATAAAATGAAAAATATCATATTATAAGTTGTCCAAAGTAATATCATGGTAAAATTCTACAATGTTGGTAAAATAATGGCAAAGCAACTAAAGCAACTATACAAGTAGTGCAGAATACAAGCAACTATATATGAAAGCAACTAATAACATGACGAGATGTCCAAGTGCTTGAAAAGAGCTTGTTTTAAAAAATCCAAATTAGGAATTTAGGACCCAAAGGCTTAGCCTCACTTGTACCCATGCAAAAAAACAAATAACAATTAGTAAGCTTATAAATGTATAACAAGTGTCTATACATTAGAAGAAATTTGGGGGCAATAAGAGACTGCGAGTTATTAGGCCTTGGGAACGCCCTGGGAACAGTAATCTGACATAGCCGAGATTGTGCCACGTCAAAAAATAATAATAAAATTATTTTTATAATTTTTTTATAATAATAATAATTTTTAAAAATATGTTATTATTATTTTTATTATTTTTATTTTATTTTTTTATATTCTGACTGTTCCCAGCAGCGAGAACAACCCTGAAACAGCCCTTTGGAGACCTCAAATTTCTTCTAATGAGTTAAAGCCAATTGTCATCTATGTCATAGATCTAGATTGATGGTTGATCTAGGATTTAAACTAATATAACTAATTCAAATGTATGGTTAATTAAAATAGTCTATATATTAGAGGTTAAATTGATATGCCTAAGTTTATGAATTTATAATTTATAATGTATTGATAAGAAACATATGGTATTCCATAACTTTAAGAAGGCGTTGTCATCTATATAGTTTGGAAATCACATATAAAAAAATATAAACATTTTGTGTGAAGATATACCTATAATAGAGGATCTTTTAACTTTTAAGCTATAAAGATAAAGAAGAAACGGGAACTAGTTTTCTAGAAAGATGTTACCAGAATAGATGTATACTCTATCACACAAATTGGCAAAGAATCAAAAGGCACACTTCACATGGCTTAATATTAATCAGTAGTTTAGGGTTGTCCTACCAATTTCAAAAAATGTAGATACTATTAAACAATAGCCAAAGAAGAAAAAATTCAACTTTTCTGAAACATTCCCTAATCAAGGCTCTTTGCTTTAATCCCTAAAGGCCCAAGGTCTTTTTTCTGCCAAAAAACACTCAAAACTGCCATTTCTATAGCAAATAGTACAAAAAAATTCAAATTGTTTTTTTTTCACATCGAACCGTAGGATCTTACACCTAATTGGTATGAGAATGTGTGGAAAAACTTTCAGAATTTTTGACCGCACAAATTGCAAGATATCTGCGTTTAAAGTGGAAAAAACAAGTTTTTCAGCACATTGCGGGACCAGATTTTTTGACTTTAAACATTTTTAACTTAAAATTTTTGCACTATAGCGTTTTGAGCTTTAAATATTTATAGTGGAGAATTGAGTTGAGAGTCTAGGAAAAAAAAAATTCAAAAAAACTTAATTATCATTCTTAAAAAAATTGTTAAGTAGAAGTAGGTACAAGATAGAAGGAAAATCTAAAATATTCATATATTTTAGATGGAATTAAAATGCACTAATCCCAATGGTGAGATTGTTCTAGCAAGTAAACTAAACCATTCCAAAAAAAAAATTACAAAATTACAAAAATTGCATATCCTACAAGTTATTTTTTTCAAGAAGATGCTCTAACTGCCCGAAAAACAAGAATGTCCATAACTTCCTCATAACAAATCCAAATGAAATGAGTCAAAGCTTTCCAGATAGACAAAAATATAATCTATGAGAAAAAAAAAAATTTTAAAATTCAAAATTTTGCAAAATTTTTTTGCTGCCCCCCATCCCCACGCATTCCAAGAAATGGCATAACTTCTTGCTCAAAGGTCCGATTTCAAATTTTTTTTTCTGCCACGTACCTCTCTCAATTCTTCATGTTCACAAAAAGTTTCAAAAAAATCAGGAGAAAATTTCAGCAAAAAGGTACATGCCCGAAAACGCATTTGTTCCCTGAAGAAACAATGGGCTTTTAGGGGTTAAGGCATTCAGTGAACAAATCTATATTAGAACTTCATGTTTTAACATTTAAAAAAACTTAAAAATTTATCAATTTGATAAGAAAAAACCACTATTTTATCCAATAGTGTTCACTATCAATAATCTAAGGGTCCAATCATTGCAAGTTCTAACCATTAATAAAACACTTACAATGGTATTGAAATAAGGTTCAACTAGCAAGTTTATCATCTCTAAAGCTTCCATGGATTTTGCAAATCAACCTATTTACTACCACCAAATTCTTAATTAAGCAAACTATAACAGCAATACAACATAAACAGCTAAAATGCATTCAAAATGAGTTCAATTACAAACCATCGCAAATGCCTCAAATCTTATACATAGAATTTTTTTTTTAAATGAAACTTATCACAAAGCAATACAAAGTTGAAGTAGGATCCAGTGAAGGACATTTTCAAAATCTAGCTTGGTATAGTAGACTTGAAGGGTTTTAGCCTCACTTGTCCCCGCCCCAAACACAATACAACTCAATGTATAATAAATGAGGATGCACAAGGTGTCTTAAGCTAAAACCAATTGCTTTTGGTATCACAAGTTTACTATTTCTTCAATAAACAATAAAAATGTATCATTAAGTGTATAACCAAACAAAACTACAAATTGGAAGCATTATTCTAAAGCAACCTTAGATATGCAATACAACAAAACGGCTATTTTATGACTGCAATATATGATTGTAGTGAGCCGTAAAATCCCAAATCTAATTCACGCAAGAATTGAGGTCCAATTAGCTCAAATGATACCTTTAGTGTTGAAAACACTAAATCCTTCAATAAAAGTATGCAAAGAATATTTGAATGGAGGATGCGTAAATCTATGAAGATGAGTGCAATATCTTGGAAAGACAAAATGTAATAATTGAGCAAATTAAGTTTGAATCAAATATCACACTCAAATATTTTTTTACTTACAATTTGCAAGAAAATATAAAGGGATAGTATGGTGTGGAAAAAATATCCACACACCACTGGAACTAAAAGTGTCAAAAAATTATGAAACTATGCGAGGCAGTTTTTTTTTGACCCGCGTCCCCCCTGTTGGTCTCATTGCAGAGGCTAGTTTTTGGAGGGACAAAATCAGAGAAGTCAGATTCTAACACATCTGGCGAAATTTTTCCAAAAATAAAACCATGATGTGAGGGCCATTTCTCTTGAATTTGATAATAACTTCATCAAATTTTTTTGGTCATTTGACCTTTGAGGTAAGGTGAAAACACCCCCATACTCTTTGTGCACCTATTATTGATACGTAGACTTCTACATAAAAGTGTCCTCAAAAGTGCAATAAAACCATTTCCGTACTTAATTGCGATTAGTTGGCTATTGTTTATTTAGATTTCCATTTTATTACCATGCTATGTGACAGTTTCAGTGGCCTAGAAAACTTCCACTTTGGAAATTCATAGTGTTTACATATTTTATACAAAAATTATAATATATATTTTTTAAATTCATGATTTTCAATTGCTAATACTACAAAATGTAGTTTCTTGAAAAAAGTGCCGTCCAATTATGTTGGAATGACTTATTTTGATGTTCTTGGGTGTTTTCATCTTAGCGGGACTTAAATCCCTAAAAGACCAAACTACGTTTTCTAGCAACATAGCAATTTTGAACAACTCATTACAAATGAAATTTTTATTTTTTTTCTTTGAAATTTTCACACAACATCTGAACAACGATTTTTTGTAAGGTCCAACAATTTTAACAACTTTTGACTACGAGGTTAAAAAGTTATTATACAATATGTAATTTTCATTGCTAAGAGCACAACTCAAAAAATTCTTTAAAAATTCTTTTTTTTAGAAAAAAAAATTGAAATTGGTTTTGTAGATTTATATATACGTGGAAAGCTTTGAATCATTCCATTTTGATTAATGAGATGAAAGTTGTGAGGAATTTTAGTTTGCGGACAAATACAGATTTTTTTTTCTGAAATAAACTTGGAAGTCATTTATTGAATTCAATTTTTAATACTTTTGGAAAAAAATAAAAACATAAAATGTAGGTTTTTTTATTACAACATTGCAACCATTGGAATTGGCATATTTCATTTCTATAACTAAATTCAAGATTAACAATATAGTATTTTGAATCTTTCTCAACTTCTTTCTACTAACTATTTTTTTCCTATATGTTGTACAATTCCAAATGATCTGAAATTTTTCATGCATGTAGCCAACTTGCCTTGAGAAATGAATCCAAAGAGGCATTACCATTTTGGACATTTTTTCATACAAATGTGACCTTGTGAAGTGTAGCTGCCCAGTTTTTTGCAAGGCCAAAAAAATGATTTTTGTCAATTCAAACTCTAATATCTTGCATTCTATACCGTGGAAATTTCTAAAAAAATTTCCACATCTTCTCAAACCAGTGTACTACACTGAATTGGGATTTTAAGGGGACCCATAATAAATAATCAACATTTCACACTATATAAATATTTGTCTTTGATGTACAGTGGGGTCCCAATTAAAATGGCGTTTTTGAAATCGCAGGGAAGGAAATTTTGCATTTGCCAATTTTGACAGCCTCTTGAGGGCTTAGAAATTGATCTTTGACTATGAAATTTTTACCATAGCATCATCTTTAAGATAATTATATGTGTACCAAATTTCAAGGCTAGATGATTTACACAAAAAAGATATTCGAAATCTCCCAACATGTGTAGTGATTTTTTTTTACTACTGCCAACTTTGACACCCTCCCAAGGACTGAAATTTTTTTCTTTTTGTATGAAATTTTTGGCATAGGACCATCTATATGTTGATTACATGTGTGAAAAATTTCAAGTCCAAAAGACCCCCACAAAAATAGATATTCAAATTCTACCAACATGTGTAGTTGTGAGAATGATTTTCTACATCCGTGTGAAATTTTACCCAAAAAATGATACTATTCAAAGGGTTGAAAAAATCGTTCTCACAACTACACATGTTGGTAGAATTAGCATACATTTTTTGTGTGAATCTTTTGAATTTGAAATTTGGCACCAGCGATCCCAGAATATGTATATCGTAATTCGCGGTATTGCTACTATCGTATGATACAAAAAGCTCTGTCTGCGAACTTAGATGTACAGTGGTCGAACCCAGATGATAAATTTCAAAGCAAATGGTGGAATTTTGCATAAATTTGATTCTGTATAGTAGAATGCTGCTTGCTATATGTGTACAGACTTAGTGTAGGAAGAAGGCTATTTTTCACCCGTCCTGCTGTGTGCGATTGCTAAGTGAGAGGAATTTTTGTACGAGAATGGCGATGTTGAGAGGTTTGTCCTCTGTTTTTTTATGCTTCCTGGTGGTTGTAGTGTGCTTCTTTCAAGTAGTTTGTTTAGGATGCCAACATTGAAAACTTGCAAAAAGAGTTGAAAGCATCCGATTATATTGAAAGCTTACAAAGAAGCTGATCACTAAAGAATCCTAAACGTGTCCTACTGAAAACTTGCAAAGACAACTAGAAATTGAAGCAAGTTGAAAGCATCCTATTGAAAGGTTGCAAAGAAAGCTGAAAACTAAAGAAAGTTGAAAGCATTATATTGAAAACTTGTAAAGACAGTTGGAAGCAACCAAGAATAACCTGAGAGCAAGTCACCTAATTTGGAGCATACAATTGAAACCTGCAAACAAGAAAGGGACTCCAAATCTGCACAGAAAACCGTGAACTGAAAACATAAATTGAAAACATAAATTGAAAACAATTGACGAAAACTCACAAATATCACTAACAAGGGATTTGAACCCTCCTTGCTACAAGAGCAAGTCTGCCCTACTGCAGTGTTAATGATCTGCACACAATACAAACAAACAACGTTAAAAACACAAGTTAGAGTGGACAAGAAGATGTTGTAGAAGCCTCCCCAATGTTGAAGATGCTTGTTGTCCCACGCTCCTCCTTGCACAAGTGTGCATTGCCAAACACGTTCAAGCAAGAAACTTCAATGTCAAGGAAATACAAATGTCTTGAGTTTCAAAGGCAGGCTAATCTCATGAAAACTAAGGTTCCAAAAGGGGGAGGATACTGTATGAACCAGCCAAAGATTACGCATCCCCATGCCGGCCAACTTTCACAGCATTTTTCCATGATTGAATGGCCTCCTTGTAAGGGAAACTCTCCAAGGTATAATATTTTTGCCCAAACATTCGCACTACAAGAGGCAAGTGCTTGCCCAGTCGGTTCCTCTGGCATGACTTAAGAAATTTCAGGGTGGAAAAACAGCGTTCATCCTCCACCGACCCCAACACCAAATAGCACCCAATCTCCGCAAGTTTGAAGTACTCGAAAATGAGTTTCTGTAAATGCCGTGACTGCAATAGGCTCCGCCACAGCAAAATGACTGGATTGACATTAGAAGCCAATGCACAAGCTGCGTCAGCATTTGCTTTCATAGTCATCTTGAATAACCCTTGCTGGTTGTCAAGGTTTGAGCCAGAGAGCATCTCAGGTGCAGTATACGTGCTTCCTCCTTCTTCCAATGCCTTGCTTGCATTAACCACTTTAGGGTGAGAGTAAAAAAATTTCAGGACATTTAAGTGGTGTCCAAAGCTCTCATCCGCCCCTGGCTGCTTCCAATACTGCGGGTAGATGATTCCAAACGCATCTAGTAACTCCTGCTGCGGGAAGCGCCTATCAAGCTCATCCGAGAGAGACTGGGCGATCTCTGCCAGATTGGAAACACTACAGTTAGTGAACACAGGTGGTTTTTCCCAATTGAGTTCAGTAACACAATGCACAAGTCAAGAAGTTGCCCAGTACCGAATGTCCTTGGACGCTGACACCGCTTACCTGAAGGAAATCAGCACCTACCTTAACCAAATCAGCACCCTTACCTCAACCAAATCAGCACCTTTACCTCATCCAAATCAGCACCTTTACCTTAAGCAAGCCACAAGCTGAGCTTCAGCACATAGCCATCATACCTTAAGCAAATCGGCAGTGAACCTTATAGCACATGAACCTCAACAAATTGGCACCTTACCTTAAGCAAATTGGCAGGTAACCTTGGAAACTGGGCTTACCTTCAGCAGATCGGCAGTTTACCTTGAAGCACCATTACTATAAGCAAATTGGAACCTCCTTGTGAAGAAATCACCACCTTACCTTAAGGAACTGGCCATTTTACCTTAAAGAAATCGCCACCTTAAGCAAATCAGGTACCCTACCTTATACAAACGGCCAACTGAAGGAAATCAGGCACTGTATCTGGAGCACATTGGCAGCTTAAGTGAATCACCCACCGAACTTTCAACCTTTTGCTACGACCTTCAGTACCAAACAGAAATGCGGCATCTGAAACAAGTTGAAACTTACCTTAAGCTAATTGACACTCTCATAAGAACAATAGCTTGAACTAGTTACTTACCTGCAGAAAACAACAGACAGACAAGAACATTAGACCAAGTGACTAGTTTGTCAAGCAATGAGAGAAATAAAATTTGAAATGCCAAAAAAAAAACGAAAGAAAAAAAAAAAAAAAAAAAATGAACAACTGAAGTCACCTACCAGCAAACTGACACTGAATGTTTGCCTGGGTACGTAAGAAATCATCCTCCTTCACAAAAATGTGGTTCCCCGTGAGCTTGCAATGGCATCGAGCTAAGACATTCGTGCACCCAAAGTTGAAAAGCAGTTGGGGTACTCCGCTCTCCCCACTTACTTCAGGCATCTCCGTCCATTCCATTGGGATTTCGGAAGAAGACAGTGATATCAACTCTTGATATCGGTGGAACTCTGTCGTGTTGAATGCCGTTGATTTGTCCACGAACATCCTTGCCAAGTCTGCCTGACACACCTTGATCGCTTGTAAGAAGTCACAGATAAAAATGTCACGGGACTGTGAGAGCTTGATGAGGCAGTGGACCGCATTCAACAATGGAATAAAGCACGCAAGAGATAGGAGAACTTCAACATTGGACAGGTAATCAAAATTCTTGGCATCTTCAGCATTGCTTTTAGTTGACATGTCAAGGCCCATTTTGACCAGAAGCGTCTTGTACTCCGCCATGATACGCTGGGCTGGGCTGCGCATAGAAATCCACCGAGTCTCCACGTTTCTCACCATTTTGTTGCCCTTAGTTTCCATGAGATCCGCCAATTTTTGTAACTCAGTGTGCCTTTTGTGGCTGCGGCAGAAGTAAGTGTATAGAGACTGGCAGAGGGCCTCCAAACGAGACACTAGAGGATAATTCGAAAGAGTCTCAACCACTAGGTTGATGCCATGACTAGCACAACTGGCTCCAAGACAAAACGGAGCCCACTTCTCACGAATCTGGGTTGAGACCCTAGTTTTCGATCCTTGAAATGTGCTTACACCGTCTGCCCCAAAAGATACAACCTTCTGAGCAATCTCCTCCCGTGCAAGACCTCCCTCACCCAATAAAGCATGCATGATCACGTCAGTTAGATGGTCTGCAGTCCCACAGTCGGAAACGCAAGAAAGATGGAGCAGGTGTGGAATTCTCTCCCACGACTCCACAGCATAAACATGAACCCCCACCCACGAGGTATTGTCTACTGCTGTGACCTCATCAGCGCTGATAGACACGAATTTAGCAAATTGCACCACGACCTTCAAGGCAGACAGGACACTAGCATGGAGGTGTTCACTCATTTCCCACCCCGATGTTTCAAACCAGTGTTTCCTAGGAACATTCTTCACTTTAAGGTGCCTCAGTAGATATTGCTCCCGTTCATAATCGCACATGGGACGACCCGAATTAAGAACTTGAAACAAAGTAGAGAACTGTACTCCCTTCCTGCTTGCTTCACCTTCGAAGCCGGCTAGGAGCTGGTCTGCAACAGTGCCGGATAGCCGTCGCCCCGCCCAGACCTTCGTGAATTAGAGATGCTTGCAATCGCCTTTGATATATGTATCGCCTTTTTTCAAATGCTCAAAAGGCTCACCGTCAAACTTGCAAGAGTGCTTTCCCTCGTGCTTCTCAAGATTGTCGCCCTTCGGGACCATGATTTTTCTTCGGCCACTCACACTGCTACAGGTCTTGCACACCACCCCAGTGAGATCTCGGGGGGGTCACTTAGAGTGTCCATTAGAAAACACGTGCGAACAAAACTTTGGACTCCCTATATTATATCCTAAAATTTAAATAAAATGAAATAAAAAAAATATGACTAGATTTTCCTACTTCAAAAGTTTATGTTTTGAATTATTGATATTTTTATTTGTTAATGATAATTAGTTACAAATTTTTGAAGTAATTAGATACACTGTACAACTGAAAAATAACTTTCACACCCCTATATTATATCCTAAAAAATTGTCTAAAAAATGAACAAAAAATTCCTAAAAATAGCTCTCTATTGAAAGTTCATTTTGAGTTGAGTATTGATGCAATGGTCATCTAAATGTGATCTCTATAAATATTTGAGTTGAAAAACATGCCGTTTTAGGCCATTTTCAACCTCTTGTACAAATCATTTCAACTATTATTTTAGTTTGAAATTTTGGCAATAGAAACCTATAGTCATTATTAAGCAACCCTCAAAATTTTAAGTTGAAATTATAGTTCATTAGAAACCACTTGTTCGCACGTGGTTTGTAGTAAAATACTAGGTGCCCCCCCCGAGAGTGAGATTGCCAACAACGTCAAATTCTCCTTCAGCCCAAGTGAACTTGCAAGCCCAAATCTCTTGCCATCTCCTTGTGACAGTGGTCGGGGCAACTTTTCTACGTTTTCGCGCCTCTGGAACATCGATCTGCTTGTCCACACTAATCTCGAGCGCCGGATCAGGCAGCTCCGCCGAGACAACCGTCGCCTCCGAAAGCGAAGGGAAGCGAGGTGTCGTTCCAGGTAAAGAATCCAAAAGTCTAGTCTCCGAGATGCGTGTCACCTCAGCAGCAGCAACGGGCGCCGGGAGGTATTTCCCCAAACCATGGGAATTGCACGAAGAACCGAAGGTCCGAACGCGGAAGTTGTCAGGCAATTTTAACTTAGGCGCCATTGATAAACCGCAGCCCTGCACCTGCAAGACCCAAAGCACAAAACGCAGAACCCAAAGGCCAGAAGTAATGCAACGCAAAGCAGCAAAAAATGGAGTGCGCAACACAAAACTACAGCAACAACATAATAATCTCAGCACAAAAATAGAATTGCAACGTCTGCGCCAAGCGAGAGCTCCCTGAGATTTTCGTCACATTGTTTGAAGGAAGCGCAATTTGCACTTGGCTAAGCTCGGGTTAAGAACTGCAAGAATTCCCCACGCGCCCCCCCCCCCACGCAAATAAACAGCCATGAAACGCATTTGCCGCGTGGCGCACAAACTCAAAATTCCAAAAGCCAGAGACGCATTGAAGCCAGGCAGCCTCCATTTCCCAATTGGAGTGAATGCGGGGGACAACATTCCAGCAAACGTCTCTCAAGTTTTCACAACATGCAGGAATTGGCGCTCCCAATTTCTCAAAATGGCGACGCACTTTCAAAGCGCTGGAAGCGGAAGTAAGGAGGGAAGAACGGATCAATTCAAAGCGCATTCAATGCGCCATTCTAACAGGTTAATGCAGGTACTGAAACTCAGAGAAATCACTGCTAAACTGCAAACTCAGAGGGAGCAGTAGGGGAGAAGATGGACGCGAAATTTGGAAGTGACGGGGAGCTCAAGACGGCGAAATTGACAGCCACGATGGAGCCGCCCAGCTCCCATCCAATGGTCCAGGTAAAAACTTTGCGAACCCTAACTCTGCACGGGAAGGGATGAATGCTAAACGAGATTCTGCTGAGTACACGTTTTTGCATCCAACTGCTCGCAACGTTAGTTAAATTGCTCAAATCTTGAAATTTTCCTTGATTTCTACTATGTACATTTAGCGCACCCAAAATCTTGGTAGCAACGAAGCGAAATTTAGCCACTTTAGGGAACACTGTTTGGCACACATGTTATTAACATAGATATTATTTCATTGTAAAAATTTCATGGTAAATAAACAATTTTTCAACCCTTGGGATAATGTCAAAGTTGGTAGTAGTGAAATTGTTTCTCACAACTACACATGTTGGGAGATTTTGAATATCTATTTTTGTACGGGTCTTTTGGACTTGAAATTTTTTACACATGTAATCAACATATAGATGGTACTATGCCAAAAATTTCATACAAAAAGAAAAAAATTTCAGTCCTTAGGAGGGTGTCAAAGTTTGTAAAAGCGAAAAAAAATTCACGGCTACACATGTTGGGATATTTCGAATATCTTTTTTGTGCAAATCATCTCGCCTTGAAATTTGGTACACATATAATTTACTTAAATATGATGCTATGGTAAAAATTTCATAATCAAAGATCAATTTTTGAGCCCTCGGGAGGCTGTCAAAGTTGGCAAATGCAAAATTTCCTTCCCTACGATTTCGAAAACGCCATTTTGATTGGGACCCCAGTGTACATCAATAGTTACTGAAGTGTTTGAGGGTTGCACATCATGTTTCAAACATTTACAGTTTTCCACAATAAGTCCCTTTAATTTTTTGGTCCCCTCAATATTCCTATTTAGTGTATAGTGGGGTAGCAATCAAAATGGCGTTTTTAAATTCGCAGTAAAAGAAATTTCTATGCTGCCAACTTTGACAGCCTCCCGAGAGCTCAGAAATTGGTATTTTACCATGAAATTTTTGCCACAACATCATTTTTATGTTAATAACACGTGTAACAAATTTCAAGGCCAAAAAGATTTACACAAAAAAAGATATTTGAAATCTACCAACATGTGTATCCGTGAGAAAAATTTCACTATTGCCAACTTTGACACCCTCCCAAGGACTGGAATTTTTTTCTTTCTATATGAAATTTTTGGCATAGGACCATCTATATGTTGATTACATTTTAAAAAAATTAAATTCCAAAAGAAACCCACAAAAATAGATATTCAAAATCTACCAACATGTGTAGTTGTGAGAAACAATTTTACTACTACCAACTTTGACACTATCCCAAGGGTTGAAAAATTGTTTATATACCATGAAGTTTTTATGATGAAATCATCTCTATATTAATAAAACTTGTGCCAAATTTCCAATTCAAAAGATTCACACAAAAAAATATATGCTAGTTCTACCAATGTGTACAGCTGTGAGAAAAATTTAACTACTACCAACTTTGTCACTATCCGAAGGGCTAGAAAAAAAACATTTTACCATGAAATTTTTGGCATGAGATTATCTTTATATTGATAAAATGTATGCCAAATTTTAAGGTCAAAAGATTTACACAAAAAAAAATATTTGAAATCTACCAACATGTAGTTGTGAGAAACAATTTCACTACTACCAACTTTGACACTCTCCCAAGAGTTGAATTTTTTTTATTTACCATGAAATTTTTAAGATGGAATCATTTCTATGTTAATAACATGTATTACAGCCCTTGGAATAGTGTCATTTTATGGGTACATTTTCACATGGATGTAAAAAATCATTCTCACAACTACACATGTTGGTAGAATTAGCATATTTTTTTTTGGTAATCTTTTGACCTTGAGATTTTTCATACTTGTTATCAATATAGATATAATCTCATGCCAAAATTTCATGGTAAAATGTGTTTTTTTCAGCCCTTGGGATAGTATCAAAGTTGGTAGTAGTGAAAAAAATTTCATAGCTATACCCCGGAGAGATCACTCCTTGTAATTTAAGGTATACACCTGAGTTAAGAGGGTATTTGATGTGGGGCTATTTACCTTAATTATTGTATTTATGATGACCATATTTTTACATAAAAAGCTACGAGGGGCATATTTCCAATATCCTATAGTTTTTGTAAATTCATTCATGAAATATTTTAAATGGGGTTATCTTACATATAAAATTTAAGTGTCCAATAGACCAAGTGGTTGTTTTTTACCCCTAAAAACCAATTGTCCATTAATCAAGAATTAAAAATCTAGGTAGGATCCGAGGGTTGCTATTATGTGAGCATAGGAGTGTGAGCCCATGAGCTTAGAATACTACACACCTATCTTATAAGTGTATATACTATAGAAACCATCTATAATTATAGGGTATATATGTTATAAATACCCATATTATAGGTGTTTTTGATACATACACCTTCTATAGTGTGTAGTATCTATATTATAGGTACCTATATTGTAAGCTCAATGCTCACAAGCTCGCATTCTTGGACTCACATACTAGCACCGTTGGGTAGGATCCTATGAAGTCAATTTTGGTCGGTTGTTCACAAAATTTTAATACAAGATGTGAACATGTACCCCTTTAGTGAGAATATCCTTTTTTCTAATTGAGTACCCGAAACAAAAGTAATGTTGCCTTGAATTTTTTTGGCACCCCAAGCAATTTGGACATCTTTTAGGCACCTTTTGCAAAAATGCTCATCAAATTTTGAAATTTGGCATGTACGTAACTAATAAAATATGGAATACAATTACAAAAAAAAATTTAGTTTTCAAACTTTATTAGCTATGTTGGGGTGGCTTCAAGAATGAACATTTTCCTCTACTTCAAGCCCTATTATCTTGCAAATTGTGAAGTCAAAGTTCTTGAAAATTTTCCCACATACCATATTCCAAATTTTTGTCTCTAAATTTTTAATATTTGAATTTCAAATAAAAAATTTCCTCATTGCACAAGAAATCATCAAAAAATAACTAGTGTATTGCAAATGCACTTAATTTCCTTACATTGCAGGTTGATTTAGAGTAAGCTAGACTCCATATTTGCTTCTAAAATTTTTTATGAGTAAATCTAAGTATCTAAAATTATATATATATGAATTGCAAAAAAATTCATTTTTTTGTAGAGCAAAAATTTTACTCTAGAAGGGGTCGAAATCTACTGGCCATATTTTGTAGGAATTTAAAAAAAAATCTCACTTCAAACGTTATAATTTTTCAATCCATGTGGTCAAATGGGCTGAAATTTTTTCCACACATTGCTTTATTTATTTGATACACTTTTGTATGGTTGAAATTCAAAAAAAATAATTAACTTTTAATTTTGGACAGTGCACCCAAAATGGGCAGTTTTGAACTTTTCCTCTTCCAAAACACCCTCCAACCTTTAAGGGTTAATAACAAGTTTAACATTTAGAATGCTTCAAAATTCCTATTGAAACTATTCCATTAAGTGTGAGTGTTCAACTTAACATTTGTGGCTTCAAAGAATGAAGTTAAACAAACTGTAAACTCTTTTCTCATGTTGTACAATTTTTAGTTCATTGAACCCACTAAGGTAATTAAGTAAACCTCCCTATTCATACAATGTGACAATTTTTGCCACTTGTGGTTAATGCCTTACATTTACACTTAATTTTTTTGATATATACACTACTAGTATTGTGGCACAATTTCATTCAACCACCCTTCATTGTAGATTTTCCTGACAATGTCTATTTTATCATCCGCAGGAAATTATCTATCCACTGCTATACTCATCATACTATGAAAAATTTGTACCACATCTATCTGCCAAGGCTAATTTATTAATAAAAATTCCTACTACAAGATGTTTTTATGTACCCTAATTTACATATAACAGAATATGTAGCATTTTATAGATCCTATAGTAGCCCTACATATTATATAAAATTTCTCTGCATTGAATTAAATGGACCCTATCTTTTAACTCACATAGTTTTCTAAAAAATCGATAGTGATCTCCCCGAGAGCTATACACTTTGGCAGATTTCAAATATCTTTTTTTGTGTAAATCTTTTGACCTTAAAATTTAACATACATTCCATCAATATAGAGATGATCTCATGCCAAAAATTTCATGGTAAAACGTTTTTTTTTCAGCCATTGGGATAGTGTCAAATTTAGTAGTAATGAAATTTTTCTCACAACTGTACACATTGGTAGAACTAGCATATATTTTTTTGTGTGAATCTTTTGAATTGGAAATTTGGCCCAAGTGTTATTAACATAGAGATGATCTCATCATAAAAATTTCATGGTATATAAACAATTTTTCAACCCTTGGGATAGTGTCAAAGTTGGTAGTAGTGAAATTATTTCTCACAACTACACATGTTGGTAGATTTTGAATATCTATTTTTTTAGGGGTCTTTTGGACTTTGAAATTTAAAAAAAAATTAATCAACATATAGATGGTCCTATGCCAAAAATTTCATACAAAAAAAAAAAGAATTCAGTCCTTGGAAGGGTGTCAAAGTTGGCAGTAGTGAAATTTTTCTCACGGCTACACATGTTGGTAGATTTCAAATATCTTTTTTGTATAAATCTTTTTGGCCTTGAAATTTGTTACAAGTGTTATTAACATAAAAATGATGTTGTGGCAAAAATTTCATGGTAAAATACCAATTTTTGAGCTCTTGGGAGGCTGTCAAAGTTGGCAGCACTGAAATTTCTTTCACTGCGAATTCAACAACGCCATTTTGATTGCTACCCCACTATACAAGATCCTACGGTTACATTTGTCCAAAAATGTTTTTTTTTCTAAAATTTGGCACTTGTACTAGAAATGGCAATTTTGAAGCATTATTGGTGAAAACATAGTCAAAAACCTTCAGGTATTAAACCGTTGAAGGTTGCCGAGGACCCAAAGTGTCCCATGGATGACTTCATCGTTCACTATAGAAACAAAGAATGCACCTATTGGTCTAGTAATTGGAACATTTTAGTGACTACTTTGGTCATGGAGGATTGTATCCTTCCAGAGTTAAAAAATTGTTGATTTTAGGAGCTACTAAGGTGGGCCCCCCAAAATTCTTCATTGACTCTAAACCGCCATCTTTATTCTATGTGCATCTCCAAAACCAATTATGTACCTATGTGGAAGAAACTATTTTAGAACCAAACTTTGTTCCTTCCTAACTTTTGCATACGGTATCCAAATGATGTGTTCTTTGGTGCGTTGGAACCTCCTTTCACTTGCCAACAAGAAAATCAATGAGAATTTCACCAGTTTAATTATAATAGTAACTAGGCATAGTAGCAAATAGTGGCGTTTTGGGGGGTGCCCAGCTTACCTTCGACCCTCTTGACGACGATTCTCATCAGTCGGTCCTTGCAAGGCCTGGTTCCATCGGTCCCCCAGATTTTTTTTTATTTTTTTAATTTTTTTTTAATTTATAAATTCATTGGCGGATGTGCCAACGAGGAACAGCTACAGTAGTTGGAGCTCTGACTGGAAATCTGGAAATCAGCCGGAATCCTGACGGTTGTAGGCCACGACCAGTCCCAAAGCCAAAAAAAACCCCAAAAGACCATCAAATTTCTGTGGCCAGCCTTCAACTGGGGGACATGCATAACTTAATTTTTATAAAAAAAGGAAAAAAAAGGATTATAAAACAGAAAACAAATGACATTGCACATGGCAAGCGATCACATGAACCAACGACACAACTCCGGCAATTCTTCCACTCCCTGCTTGCCACGCTGGAAAACAGACAAATCAGAAACCAAAGCGGGCGATGGAAAGGGGGAAAAGGGCGCTAACCGCAAAGGAGTGGAGGCGGGAATAGGGGGAGCTTGCGCGACCAATGGACAAACAAACAAACAAACCCGGGCAAACAAACAGACCCGGGCAAACAAACCTGGGCAGGGGGAAGGAATCACGGTGGTCTTTGAGGAGCGATTTGTCGCTCAAAACCAATACTAAGGTAGGAGGTCCAGAAATGGAGCATCTAAGCGCTGAAACTGAATTTTGGGGAGGTAAAACATCTTGAAATATTTTTCAGTAAATTTTCCTTGAAAGACAAGTGGAATTGAAATCTAACCCAAGTCGTTTCATATTTTTTGGAGCTTTATGGAATTAGTTACAAATTTATGAAGTTGGAAAAAAGTGGTCATTTGTGGTCATCAAAATGGACCACCTCCTGAAATGTGCATAGGTGGTACATTGAAGAAAGCAAAATGTACCTCTGAGTCATGTTCCATTTTAATGTCCGCTTCGTTTTACAGCCTCCTACCTTAAATGCAAGATGGAGGGAACTAGTATTTGGCGATGGATTCCCCATTTTGCAATAGGGGTTGTCACTCCTTCTCTAAAAATTGAAACTTCTACGAAGAATGAGAAGTTGTGGAATGAAAAGGGAGTTGTTCTCCATGAAGAAGGTCGGTGACACCTCTTTTGTGTCGTGTGGAGAATGAAAATGGAAAGTAGAGAAAAGTATTCATATGTGGAGGAGGATTGATGAAATAATTTTTCACGGATTTTTGAGCATTCACGAAGAAATTTTTCATAGATTTCTCACTGTTGATGTAGCGGCCAATATGGCCAATGCAATGGCCGATTTTCCAACTCATTGATGTAGCAGTCGTTTTTTTAGAGTGATTGGGGTGAAAGCGGCACGCGGAGACCAACAAACAAGATGAAAACTTCTTCTCGCCCATTCTTCACTTCCAGAGGAAAAGAACATCCATTCTCAATCTTCAAAGAATGGGACTTCCGCAAGCAAAAGAAAGCCAAGTAGCAAACAAGAAAGTGCCACATCTCTATTATTTGAAGATTGAGAATGGAGTGAAGAAGGTGTGACAAGCCCTACTAAATGAGACCCCTAAATTGCTTTAAAATCTATGCTAAGTGATTATTCTGTTAGAAAGAACAAGTATGTGCATTTGGCTAAATAATTGATGTATTTCATTCAAAACTATAGATTAAAAAACCCCTCTTGATGACTCTAATGAAGATTATTCTTTGCATTGCTCCTCCAAAAGGAATAAAAATCATGAAAAAGAAACCTTCAGATAAAGACAAATTGAAAGGGGTAGGATTTCTTTGGAGTCGTTTACCACTCGGAAGTGATCATACAAATTTATTTATTTGACAATATATTCCTTCCCTTGCAATGGATGAAATTGTTAAATTGCTAAAAAAGATTCAGAGAGTATTGTTCCATTTGGATGAATGTATGCAAATTGGATGCCAATATATGAGCTCTCATCCACCACATTCTTTGTGTTTTTGAATGAACTAAATCCTAGAAGGATGGGGTGGTCATCGTGGAAATCAACTTCTTTGGTACCGTGTGAATCAATTTGCATAGAGAAACTGAACAAACACTCATTGGAGGTCAAACTAGTATGCAAAACCTTTCCTTTTTACACAAAATTCCCAGGATGAATGAGTTACACTTCTAACTTACATGGGAGTTACACGGGAGGATTCTTTGTCATCCATGGGACACTTAGGGCCAATTTACATGTATCGGTGGGTGGGTGCATTCAACAATACCAAAATATAGAAAACACTTTTATGTTCTTTCTACAATGTGGAATACATTGATATCGGTGAAACTCACTCTCCTACTTCGGCATGCTTACCGATGATCATCCGTGGAATGAAACTCACTCTCCTACTTCCACGCTTACCAATCATCGGTGGAACTGTTCTTGTCTTTTAGTTGCTTTTTCTGCCCACCAGGCTCACATGTAAGCTCACCCTTATTAGTGTCCGTGGCTTCCTTCTAGGGTTAAAAACACCCTTCCCTGAGTGGGTTCATGGAACTGAGAGCGACCACATTCTCTGTGTTTCCGAAAAAAACTTTCCTGCCAGTGAACTTAAAAAAAAACCCTTCCTGAGTCAGTGGGTTCATGGAACTGAATTTCGCTTTCTGCACTTCCCCCCAAATGAAACGAAATAAACAAAAAAACAACTTGGAAGGAAATACCCCTAGAAAGGACCGGCCAGACCGGGGGTTGGGGGGGTTGGATGAGAATAAATAATCAAGTGCGTGCCGTTCCCTGCCCCCAAAATAATTAAGAAACTCCACCCCCCCCCCGGAATAAACTACTCTAGTGCATGTCAGAGGAGCTTGCTGATTCAGTCCAGCCACTGAGCTGATGCGGCAAGGAAAAGATTTGGCCCGCCAATGGCAGGCCCGACTTGGATAGGACTCCGTGATGGTGCGTGGTCTTATTCCGCTCGCCCATTGGCCCGCACCCCGCACTTCAAGTCAACACCAATGGGCAACCAGTGGCTCCCCGCCCTTCACATGCTGCCGGGCCAGGCCGCACTGGCAAATCGCATCGCACGGCGCACAGGCGACGGGGGAGACAGAAGGGACCGTGGATGGAGGGACACGGCGGACAGATTTCCGGTGCATGGCTGGCGGGGCTGCTGGCTGCGAGGAATGATGATGACGGACGGAGGGACGGACGGACGGAGTTCATCCTCTTCTTACGTTCATCCTCGTGTTTCCGTTCATCCGGGTTTCGTCCTCCAATGGGGGACTGGCCTGCCTGGCTTGCCACTCCGTCAGTCCCACTTGGCCCACTCTCCGGCCACGTCCTACAGAATCCGCGCAATTCAGTGGATGAAATGCTGTGGATATTGCAGTTCCGAAGGTATGGAAGGTGGGTACCCCAAACCGCCACTTTTTTGCTACTGTGCCTAGTTGCTATTATTAGACTGGTCAAATTTTCAGTGATTTTCTTATTGGAAAATGAAAGGAGGCTCCAACACACCAAAGAGCGCGACAAGACATTTGGGTGGTGTATGTAAAAGTTATGAAGGATCGAAGTTTGATTCTAAAATTGAGTTTATTCCACATTTAAACACATATAATTTGAGCTTTCCAAATTTGGAATTTACTTCACCATATTCTATAATGTTTTGACTTATACTAGTGCCCGTGCCTTGTACCATGATTGCCACAACCAAAATAAAAATGAAAATAAATTTTAAATTTTAAATTTTTTTAAAAACTTTGAAAATTCAATATATTTTATGCACAAAGGAGTGCTAGGGCTTTGTTGTGGTATGAGAGGTTGCATTCTCGATACAAATAGAAAGCTTTTTGTATGAACGAGCGCAACGGCTTTGTTTCATGGTGTTTAGACATGCACTGCAAAAGTTATGTTTTTTCCTAAACGAAAGATAATTTAATTAAATTTTTTAATTTAAAAAATCTTTGAAATTCGATAATTTTTACACCATAGGTCCAAACGCCACGAAACAAAGTCCATGCACCCCTCTTCATTGAGAGCTTTTCGACGGTATTAAGAATGCAACCAGGGAACTCATGGTCCAAGAGATCTCACCATAACAAAACAAACAAACAACCTGATTTCTATACCTTAAATTAATTTTTATTTTTTTTATTTAAAATAAATAAATTTTGCTTGATACGTTGAGATTTAAAACTCCATGAGGCATCCAATGATGTACCCGTTGGACAGCTCTTTGCAAAGAGGGATGCACGGACTTAATTTGGACCTATAGTGTGAAAGTGATTGAGTTTCAAAGTTTTTATGAATGAAAAAAATTAAATTAAATTATCTTTGAATTTTTGAAAAAATATAACTTTCACATTGCAGGTCCAAACGCCACGAAACAAAGCCCTTGCACTCCTTTATGCATAAAGCTTTCTTTTCATACCAAGAATGCAACCTATCACACTACAATATGAAAGCTATTGAATTTCAAAGTTTTAATGAATTAGAAAATTAGAAAATTATTTTCTCTTTTCTTTTAGCTGTGGCAAGGAGTCCTCATCATTTCTGGGAAGGGGGCAGCACTGACAACTGTGGATGAAACCACGTCGGACAAAGGAGGACTCCACGTTCCCCCCGACGGAAGTGCTTCCCGTGGATGGAAGTTGCGGATTGGTCGTCGCATCACCGAACTGAAGCACACTCATGCACACGGCCACCTCTGCTGCTGGCGCCGGGGGGGGAGATGTGATGTGTGCCGCAGCTGGCTCCCTTGGCCATCTTTTCGGTTTGGATTCATGTGCGGCTTGGTGCCTTGTCGTCTGCGATTGTGCACCTTGTACTTGGCGCTAGGACAGGTGTCCTCGGTGGGCAATCGAAGACGGATTATTGCTTACGGAGGGCCTCTCTTGCCAATTGGCTGTGAAGCTCCATCGCCGAGCTAGGTGCTTTCCGTCGCGGACTTCGTGGCGATCGCTCTGTGGACGTGCAACAACCCCCGAAGCGGTTTGGGATCTCCGAATGCGATTGGGCGTCTGTGGTTCAATCTCTCTCTGGGTAGCTTCAGTAGCTCGGCGAGATTGCAGTCGTGTGGAGGTTTTGGGTTTCGCATCTGGCCTGCGGGGATGGAACGACGCGCTTTCGATCATCATTTCTCGTTGGTAATTTGCGCCACCTTGGTAAGTTGACAGTGTGTCCTTTTTTGTGTGGAAGGAAGAATCCTTTTGACGAAAGAGCTAATCTTCAACCCTAGATTCATAAACATTTGCAGCTTTGGGGACAGATGTGTGGCATTGGAGGACTAGTAGCTCTTTTGCAGCTGTAGCTTCTTTGAATTTGTATCCCGAACTCACGTTACAGTTGGAATGAGCAGGAGCATGTGAAGCTTAGACGGTGCGGTCAGCGAGTGCAGATGGCATCTTGGATTACGAGCTTGTGATATCGAATGGAGGGTGTTTCATTCTACACCAAGTGAAATCTTATTGTTTGGAGCGAGTGAGTAGGACTGTATTGGGGACGGTCGTGAACGAAGATTTTGGGGTTTCCAGGTTGCGAGTGGATGGGCACCGTCGTGCATAGACGAACTCCGAGGATGAGGGAGACGCAGAAGCAGTTACCGTCAGGGTTACCATACGCGGGATTTGTCGCGATGAGCCCCATGAGCTTGCAGCAACAACAACAACCAGGAAGCGCCAAAACGAAACACATCCTGTCGCGGTACCGCCCCATCGCGCCAAAGCCCGTCGCGGGCGTGAGCGCCGATCAAACCACCACAGACACGCATTCTGTCTCGACTCTGTCCACAGACAATGCCAGCACCACCGAGTACAAGCCCAGCAAGCGCTCCCGCAAGCGCCCCCCAGACTCGTCCGTCACGAAAGCGGGGAAGAAGAAGCAGCAGACGCAGAAAGCGAAGCCCGAAGACTCGGTTCAAGCGCCCGCGGCGGAGCCTCACGGTTACGACCTCACGCCACTCCTCCCCGTGGGTGTCGCGCAGAAGTTCGGCCCGGGCGGCTGGCAGCGCTTCCAGGACAGCTTCGACCCCCGCGACGTCTCGGTGTCGCTGTCGCTCTCTGCCGGGACGCAATCGCCGCGTGAAGACGTCGCTTTGGGGCTTCACGTGGGCGTGGCGCGTGAAGACGGGGGATTCATGGAGCGTGCAGCCGCGCGTTTGAAATCCAGCGAGAATGAAATCTTAGTCTCTCGCTTGTTTCAACCGCGCGAATCTCAATTTTTTAAAGCTGGACCGTCCCTGTCCACTAGTTTTGGGACTGATAGCGAGGTTTGTTCCGCGGAGGACAGCGACAAGTCGGACGTCGTGACGCTGTCGCTTCTGCCTGACACGCCCTCGAACGTGAACGCGCGCGCGTCGTCGTCGTCGTCCGCGCTCTCCACGCTTTCGCTGCTAAGGCCTGACGCGCGATGGGCCACGACGACGTGGGAGACCCCGCCGGCCACGACGAGCAGCGATTTGAACACCAGCTTGACCATGTCGAGTACGGGACGGTGGTTGGAAATGTCGCCCGTGACGCCCGTACACTCCACCTTCGGGACCGTGGACGCGCGCGACTTGGAGCAGCGCCACGGCGCCTCTAGCGAGGCCGTTCTGTTAACTGACGCCCGGGGGCAGATCTTGTGGGCAAATGCTACGTTTAACCGATTGTCGAACGAGCGAACAAGCAGTCGAGCGCAGGTTTGTACCGTATCCCCAACTGGTGTTTCCCTAATTATACCCAAATTAGTCTAATACCCAAGTTTATGGGGTGATTTGCAATTGGCCACACACTGGGAGCTCGTGAGAATTACGATTGATGGTACCGAACTTGTGATTTTCATTCAAAGTCGAGTTCTCCATCGCCGATTTCTCGCTAGAATTCCTTTCACTTAAGTTGCGAATTGAAGCTCATTGAATACATTGAAAAAGATGACAGGGTTTAGTATGAGTTTTTTTAATGATTTTAGAGTCACCGTCTCTGTGTTTGACCTAGAAGCTAAGGCTTACTCGTTTCAAAACCTTCAAAAACCTTCGCGTTTCAAAACGTGCCAAAAACTTCGTTTAGAAAACTTCGAGAGCTTTCGTTTCGACTATTTCAAAGGTTACTTAAGGAATTGGTGGTGGATGTGACTTGTGATTATATTGGGGCTATAGTATCTAATCGTTCTCCTGACTGTGTTTCCAGGCAATTGGTCCCCACATCGATCCATTGGGAATTCGCACGCAGTTGGCCAGTCTGACGTTCCAGCCGCCGTTTCCAGCTCTCAAGGTGAAGGCCGTGCTGTGGGGCTTCCTGAAGAAGTTCATTCTGCACGAAAGAATGGAAGACGTGCAGTTGTAGGAGTGGTTGCAATTCTTTGGAGAAGTCAGATTCTGAGCTTCACAACATACCAGAGGCCTCACCTGCAGTTCATGTTCTTCCCTAAATCCTTCACTCACGAACGAGTGTGCTATAACGCGCTTAGAGAACCGGACGAGGGCCGGTTTTCGGACATCACCGACCGGTTATCGGACAGAACCTGTTATTGGACATAATTGGTTGCCAGTGGCCTTCCAGACGTCGATTTTCCAGACTTGTGATCGGAGGGTGCAGGGAGTCTGCAACAGGAACTCTTGAAGATGGGTTACGATCCTGCGTCCTGTCCTCCAATCGAAGCCTCACAAGTGTCAAGAACCGGTTGTGGGTAACTTTGGCGTCTCCAAATCTCCTCCTCATTAGGTGAGTACACGTAATTGTGACCGCAAATTTGACTCAATCAGGACATTGGGTTGATTTTGGGTGCTCCTGTAATCAACGCTTTGCAGTTTAGGGTGCCAGTTATTACATGCTGACATGTTTTGGAATCCTCTTTCAACTGCGACGAAAATGAATAGCAGGAACCACGCATAGATGTTAATTCAGACGCTTTTAGGTTTACATCCCTTCCTTGTGTCTTCTGAAGGATTGCTGAGTATTTTTCAGTCCATGTTGGTATGGTTAGTATGTTCAAGTTGTGCTCAATTTTGGTAAGGGGTGTACTGCAGGTGTTGTATACTGAAGCGGCGGTCTTCAACCTTGAAGTGGAAGTTCCTCCGGTTGCAGTACATGAGCAGGTATTCGATCGATACATTCATGGAAAGAAATTATTGAAGATGCTGGGTGGTCCTGCTGAAAAAAATTAAAATTTGTATTACACATTTTCTGTAGTTTAATTTTCCTTCTTTGCTATCTGGGCGACAGGGATGCAGTTGCTCTGGTACCGTTGAGAATAAAGAAGCGATGGCAGATGAGAAGAACACATTTGATCGAAGTGATGACTCGAGTGAATCTTACAAAGGTGGAAAAGACAGCTTACCAAGCGTGAAATGGGGCCATATCTTCTCAATCCACTATGAAGAATTACCACCGTGAGGTGGGTGCTAGCATCTAGTAGTGATGAATCACTAGTATCAAATTCTTTTCTTCAAAACCAGCGAGCCATTCACGAACATTGGAACCCACTATTGGGACTGAGATCGAGTTTGGAACTGAGCTCTTGCGGCTATGTAGTGGAGGAGCTGCCTCCTAAGGCTCTCGCGAAAGATGGTGCTTCTAACTACATATGAGAGCGATATATGCAAGCCTCTCTAACGACATTGCCGCAGGCAGACAAATAGGTTACGAACTATGCTCCATTTGCTAAATATGTGTTCAATCACTCGTTGAACCTGCGGAAGCTGTTCAATCCGATTTTTACACAAAAACAACTCTGAGGATATACAGGGAGTGTATAAACGCAAAATGTGTCATTAGTGAGGGTTGAGTGTTCCAGGCACCTTAGATTGACACACCGACACCATACTGGAGTACTAGCATGGCAGTTCTACAGTGTGTCATAAGAGAGTTTAGTTTACCTTGAACCCGCATACTGGATTAGTACTTAGCCTGGCATGTATACAATGGGTCATTAGATGGGGCTGAGTTTATCAGTACCTTAAAGCCAAGAACATTCATTGACTGGGAGCAAATGTTGCAAGTTCCACAGTGTCCATGCAGATTTTTTTTGGTGTCCATGCAGATTGTTTCTGTTCATGCAGATTTTTTTCGGAAGTTGCGTCCAGTTTGTGGCTTGCGACACCTGTTCATAACAATCTTTTGGTCTTTGGTAGTCATCGAGGAGTTGGTGGTCGTCTACGACTCATTTTCTTTCCATGCAGGATTTTCAGAAATGTATGCATGTCTCAACCCTAGAAGGACCGCCGCAGACACGGAGTGTCGGATGTGAATGACGTCGCGTGATGGATGACTTTGAGTGAGAGTTTTGGATGGAAAGATTTTTTTTTCATCCAATTTTTTTTGGAAGTTGCTTGAGTATATTTTGAGTGAATAGTATTGGCAAATTCCCTTTGACTATGGTTTTAATCATTTTTCTAAAGAAGAAGATGCTTAACCCTTAAACGACGAAAGGACGATCCTCAAAATCATCCTATTGCATTATCGTGTGAATCATTGGCATAAAAAATTGCAAAAGCGCTCATTGGAAGTTGAGCTATTGTAGAAGATCTTTCCTTTTCACAACAATTTTTGAGGATGAATAGTTTCATTTCTATCCTACATAGTTTGATTCTTTGTCATCCAATGGCAGAGTTAAGCAATTCAATATGGTTTTCATTATTACATTGATTTTTTTTTGGGGGTCCTCTTCGTAGTCAAGAGAAGATTTTAGATTCTCTTAGAACACATTTTTTTGGACATCGTTTGAATAAACTACGAATTTTTAAAGGGCTGAAAATATGATATAGGACAACCAACTCTAGACTCTCATAAATAGTAGAAGTACTCCCTCCTTCCTGAAATAAATCCGGGTTTTCTTAGAAATGAGTAGATTAGTGTGTGAGTTGCTCTTATTTTTAGGGGATTGCATAGTTACTAGGGGAGGCAACCCATTCCTGATCAGTGCCTCCATCTTGGCTATGTCTATTGTTCTCTTTGTGAATAGTAATTGAGTATGGCACAATTCTCAATGCAATTGTGGTACATAATGATTGGCCACAAGACTCTCAATATTGTAACCTTCCCATGTCAATTTTGTTTTCAACCCATGGTTGGAAATAGCAAGCCCCATATCACTGGTATGGGAAGAATAGAATCTTCCGCTGAAAAATTCACAGTAATTATATTTTGAGAAATAAAAATCTGAAAAATTATGGAAACCTTCCAAATTCTATTTCTGCACACAGGAAAATTTTCCCACCGAAGAAACCCACCTTGTAGATATGTGTAATTGCTTAATTGATTGGAAATGGGTTGCCTCCCCTATAGCTTCTAGTCAATTCCACTAGGCATGAAAGAATGGAAGCCAACAATGAAGTGGCGCAAGTTGAAAACAAGTGGTGAAATTGACAAATTTCCCCCTTTTTTGGAACTGTTCCAGTGCTATTAATTTAGATCATTTTTGAGCAATGTTTTATAATTCAACTCCAGAAAATTCTCAACAAGAGATTTGTTAGTAGCAAGTTTAGTGCAATTGTGGGTTGAATTCATCACCTTTGGTTGATTAGAGATTGAGTTTTGACTCCCTTTGTAGGGATCAAATTGCTATGTAGATTTTAGAGCATAGCATTTGCAGATTCTTTTGCTTTAGGATGTTCAAACTAACTTCAGTTGTTGTCGATCAAGTTGTGGAGAGTTTATTTTTTAATTTAATTTGGGACAAGTATATTTGAAAACCCCGGATTTATTTTGAGATGGAGGGAGTACATTTTAAAAAGAATCTAGACTATGCGGTTTTTGAAAGCAATCGAAATTAGGTGTAGTTACCATAACTCTTAAAGGATGGACTGATGACCATGGAAATCATCCCTTTGGGTACCATAGGAATCATTGGCTTAAAAAATTGGAAAAGTACTCATTGGAAGTCAAACTATTGTAGAAGACCCTTTATTACAACAAAATTACAAGGATGAATAGTTGCACTTTTGTCCTATACAGAAGAATTCTTTGTCATTCATTGGACGCCTAATGTCCACAACGTCATTTATAGGTTAATCCACAATTTATTTTGGCCATTTCTTGCTATCTATTCTTGATGCAAATTTTAGCCATAAAAATGATGTTTTCTGAATTTGAATTCAACGAATGAAATGAAGCTTATCAAGTGTAGTTTCTCAATTCCAATTGAAAATTTTGAAAATTTTGTTAATTTCAATATTTTATAGAAATCAAGAATTTTTGGGCCTATAACTATGGGTTTAGTTGATTTTCTAATTTTAGAGTGACATAGTAACTTTGGTTTACACTATGATGTTTTTCATCATGATATACATCTATAGTGAGAATTTTAAATTTTCTCAAAAAAATTAGAAAATTTTATGACTTGTAGTAAAGATATGATTTCATCTCTGAAAACTAAATATAAAATTTTTCTTTCATATCTAGTTGCAAAATGGTAGCAAACAGAGTGATGGACTGTAGACAATCTAATTTTCCAATTTTGAGTCTATTCAGCTACCCATTGGGAATGAGGTCAAATTCACAACTTGTTTCCATAACACTACGACAAATTGAGTTAATTACTAATATACAGTTAAAAGAACAAATAGATACCAAATGGTTTGAATTGTTGGAAATTGAAAGAAGGGAGAAGATGAACTTTGGCTTTTCAAATCAAACTTGGTGTCTTTTTTATTAGCTTATAGGCAAGTTGACTCTCATTAGGAAGCTCTCAATTGAGGCATGGTGAGATAAATTGATAAATTGTAGAGCTTTTGTATACAATTTGGTCCCATTAAATTAAATATTTACTCTTATAAATCCTTGGTGATTGAACATTTACTTCCTATATTACAAAATAAACTATCAATTCTACAAGCTTGGGGTGGTAGTTTATTGAGATAACATGGACAATGAGGCTTGATGGTCATAGGTTTGTCCTTCCAAGGTTAAAGAGTCCATTTTGGCATTTTGAAAACCCAAGCAGATTCTATTGACTTTATATTTTGGACTTTTTGTATAAATTTTTTAGAATAGCTATGTTGTACTTCATTCTAATAAGTATTGTTAAAATTATAAGTTTTTATTTATTTCAATGTTAGAAATAAAAATATGTTCTAAAATTAGATTCATTAATTTTATTTGGTTGGATAGATTGATACCAATACAAAACTTTTGAGCCATTCAATTTTGATTTATGAAATGAAAGTTATGAAGCCAATTTTTTGAAATTTAGGCACATTGATCTTGTAATTGGTGGGTAGGAATTCACTCTAAAATTTGGGAAGAATGTATTGCACTTGAAAAGTTGACGAAAGATCCTACAATTGGATTTGTAAAACAATAAATATTGATGAAACATCATGGCCTTGCTTTTGATTTGAATATTTTGAAGCAATATTGGACCTCAAATCATTGCAAAACTTGAATTAACCCTTAAAGGACCATGATACATGAAAGTGGCTTTTGGTTGATTTTGAGTGACCAATAGAAGATGTGAAATTGCAATTTTTCATCCAATTTTCTTTTGATTGATCTTTGAATGTATTTCTACTATATAGTGGTGGAAATTCCCTCAATCATTGAGATATTATTGACTTTTCTATAGAAGAAGATGCTAAAAAAATGGATCACCAAAGATGCTTTTCTTGTGTATTTTTAAAACTTTTACTTCCTTGCCCTTAATTTGAATTTTAGGTATAAAAGTGATCTTTTGAATTGGAGTCCAACTACATAATGGCATTTAGTAGCAAACGTTGTGATTGCCTTGGCTCTACAATAGATAGTATGGAATATTTTGCACCTAACAATACTTCATCTGTAGCTATATAAATAGATGGAGGCTCAATGTGATGAGCAAGGTGTATGAAAGAAAGGCTGTGGATATGAAGTTTACTAAATGTCATAAATGCAATGAAGCTTACACAACCTAGTTTCTACTCCGTTTTTAAAATTTGAAAAATTCATACATTCCAACATTTTATTACAATTTAAGCATGGCCTATAACCATGCACTATTTTTGTTTTTAATTTTAGAATTCTATCAAACTTTGGTTTGCACCATGATGTTCCATACTATAACAATAAGTGCCAATGCTAAAAATTTCAGATTTTTAAGAATATTTTGTATTTTATATGAATTTTCTGCATTTTCAAATAAAAATATTTGCAATAATTTCAAAATTTTATGAAAAAATCTGAAAATTTGAGGATTTCTAGAGAATATGTTATTGCATCTCTGAAAAATAAATAAAGTCTACTAAAATTCAAAAAAATAACATGTTTATGGTTTAAATTGAAATCTAAAAAGTGAAAAATTTGCCAAAATGCACTACAAAGAGATCCATGGACTTGCCATTTTCTTTTCAAAAAATATCACAAAGAAAAAATATACAACACCTTTCATTTACATTAGGTTCAAGGAACTCCTTCCCTTCCAAATTGGATGAAAAATTATTTTTTTCCATTAGTGAGGCTTCCATGAAATTCTTCAAAGGACACAAAATGTGCTTTGAGGTATTTTGGAGTTAACTTCTAACATCAAGGTACAATAGAACTTCCCTAAGGTGATAGCCTCGGGACTAGGCTCAAGTCCTCATGTTCAAGAATATCAAAGAACTTCTCAGATGTGTTATTTTGGGATTGGGCCTACTGTGGGATCAGGCAATCAATGCTCCATCATTTTATAGAAGTCATTGCTTCAGAGAAGTTCACTTTAGAGGAGTTCTATTGTATTTGTATGTATACCTATTTATTAAAGGTGTTTTCATCTCCTTTGTCTTTTTTGTTCTCCAAAGAACTCAAAAGAACATTTGGATTTCTAAAGAATTATCTCTCATTTAGTAGTATCATGGAGAAATCACTATTGAAAAGAATTCTTGCAGTAAGGTAAGAAGTCTAGAAAACAACCATTTACTTTCTAAAGGAAAATCGGAGGTGGTAAATCGTAGACACAATGAAATACTTCTAGTAATTTTTCTATGAAAGAATAATGAATTCTTTTGTAAATGCAAAAAGTTTCATATTATTGGAACCTCAATTTAGTTACAATTTCTCGAAATGAAAGGATATAAGCTACTATTTAAGTTTATAGATGTAGCAAGAATTACATGGTTGAGTTCAATAAATGGAACAAGATGTATCCAAAACAAGATCTAGTTTGTTCACGAGGCACACGCAACAATCTACAAATTGCTCCAAACACAATTAATTGGCTTTTGCACATATAGCTTGCATTATAATTTATCTTATACGCTATAGTGGCAATTTGCTTTTCATCCATTTGTAATCCTAATATCATCTATTTCTTCTCCTTTTTATGTCTAAACTTGATGTCGAAGCAAGTTTTAGACTCTTATGTGTCAATTCTTCAGTTCGGAAGTAACCATACATGAACTTTCTATAGGAGCCTGATCACTTTTATCTAAGGTAGGAGGTTCATAAAGTGTTAAAGCTATTTCAAGGAACATGTCACTCTTTACTAAATAGAAGATGCATTTAGAACTTGATTAATTTATGAACCTCCTATCTTACTACCTTAGTGCCAATTCCATTTATTCAAGGGCTTAGTTTCATACACATGATCTTGATTTTTCATTCCCTCTGTGCATGTAAGTTGTAATTTTGGAAGGTTGAATTTTCTTATAGAAGGGGTAATTTTACTTGCAAATGTACCTTGAATTGTACAATCAGGTCCAATAATCGTATAAACATCCATTGTGCCATTCGAAGAATTTTGCATTATATAAAATACAATTGTCATTTTTTGTCATGAATAATTAACATTCAATTCTTATGCAGTCCCAATCAAGATTACCAAATTTTAGGGTTTTGATTTTTCAAAGCTGAAATCTGATCTGTTTGCAAAAGAATTAATCCGTAAATGCTAATTATGCAAGACAAAAAATGCCAATTGTATTTTATGTTATGCAAAATTCGTTGGAAGCAGTTTGTAAGATTATTGGACCCGACTGTATAATAGATATGACCCCCTTTTTTCCAATACAAACATAATCTTACATAATTCTTATGCGATGCATACACAATCACTTGTTTAGGCAATCTCAAACACGCATACCAAATTCAGGTTTCAGAAAGCCCAAACTCTACAGTTCTGGTGAATTTGTAAATACGGAGTTAAATGTCACAATTTTACATTATTCTCCGTATTTGACTGATAACTGTCAGCTCAAAATTCAGTTGCATGCATATTTGGAAACATCCATGAACACATAAATTCCTTTAAAAAAAATCTCAACAAGGTTTCTCAAAACTCAGCCGGCTACTTGTTTAGTCCACCGTGACTTTCAACAGATAGAACTTTCAACTGAGCATGAGCCAACACAACAATCCAGGGACAACCAGAACATACCAAAGGCACCGGTAGTGTACATTTTTCGCAGCTTCAAAACAATGCAACAGGTAGCAGCAAGTGCCTCACCTGGATGAGTAGAGGAGAATTTTTCTTGACTGCCTTGAACCGAATTGGAGACCTGCGTGATGTCAAGCTTCTCTGACTCACAGAATGAGTTTCATAGAAAGAAATCCTAACTATGACAAAGCTATCATACATGCACGCTACAGCTCCCAGAGCTACAGAGCTGACCCCGAAAAAACTAGCAACATTGGCTAAATAGCTACTCATGTAGCTCTGACACTGTAAATACTGTCTGTCGTTTAACGATACAGCGCTCACCATTCAAATTATGGTGATCAAACTCATCATTACAGACTCCGAGGCTGTACTGTACAAAGAAAACCGGAGTTGGATTTTCCTCTACTTCACACAAAAATTATCTCCCCATTGGAGGACGAACGGGGTCACTAGCTTTATAAAATAGGGTCTTCTGAACATAATAGAGCATGTAGGCTTGCGAAGAGCGCACATAGTCTTCACTGACGCGCGTAATCCAAGCATCGTCGCATTTGTACCAACACTTGTTGAGGCGCAAAAACGAAACGTAGTGACCCGAATCAAGCTTTCCAGAATGAGTGACGACAGCGAAAAGCTCAAACTCGGAGGGGCTTTGGGAGGGTGGAAGAGAATTACTCGCATCACCACTGACACTCAAGAGCCTATTGCCATGCCTCAACCTTACAACGGAGGAAGAGAGGTAGGGTAACACGTCCAGAAAAAAAGGAAACTGCACATAGCGATCCACTTTCCGAGACGTGTTACGACTGGAAGAATGTTCGAAGCGCTTGATGTGAAAGCACAGAACTAACGGGACTTTCCGCATCGACATTTGCTTGATGGATTCCTGTCGAGTTTGGCACCGCTGGCAGAAAAACTTTTCGTTCGCCCCCAAACGTTCCGGCCTCGTAAACCGGTCTAAGCACCCCAGCAACGTGGACGCCCCCAAAGCACTGGATGCGGCCCTGGACGTCCGTCCACCATTTTCATTAATTATGGACTCAGTGAAGCCCTTCTCGGGTCCAAAGTCGGGCTCCAGATCTAAAGAAATATCAACACACGGGTCATGTGTGGTGGAGCTGAAGCCACACACAGTGCATGTTACATCGGACCGAAGAAGTCCTGAGAAAACGCGGTGGACAATGCAGCGGCAATCAACATCTCCAGACCTGTCAAAACACACCTGGAGTCATTTTAATTCTCTGGTAAAACCAGGTCGGACTAAGGTACTGGAGCTCAAACTCCAAAGGAAGAGGTAACGTGTCCAGTCATAATTCATGGACACTGTCGATAACGTACACGAAAAAGTGGTTAAGAAATGACCATACCTGCCATCTTGTGATTTAGCTCGAGGGGAGGTCGTGCCCGAGTTGGCATGTATGCCATCGACTGTGGAAATAAAAAATTCATGAGCATCTTGCTGCTCGTATCCGGCCAGGTTTGCGGCATGTCGCCACCAGCTGCATTCAAGTAGCATAAGGCTGAGCACTTTTTCGACTGGAGCGGAAAACACACATAATTGCGCTTTCAGCCCATTCAGAAAGGCCAAAAGTAATTCAACTTCTACCAAATGGAAACAAGACAGACTTCACGAACTTCAATGGAACAAAACAATGTCTGCTACTTCAAGAACATCAATATGAACTCACGTATACCTTTCCATACCCTAATTCTGGAAACATAACACTGAGATCGACACTTCTACGTGTCACAAATTCATCGTAACTTGCCACATTGCTACAATGAACTGGAAAACAGAACTTCTGCACGATCAAAATTCAATATGCTAGACAGTACGGAAGCTTAGCAATCTCATAGTACTAAAAGAAGGGTTACAACAGCAGCCGGTTCGAATTCCACTATCATGTAAATACTAACTGTAAGAAAACCATAAGAAGAATGGAAAACAACCACGTTACTGGAACTTTAACATGCCAAATTAACAACCACCTAAACACCAGCACAGAAAAATGTAATTAATCGCTGATGATCTCTCAAGTGAGTGGAAACACATAGGTAGCAATGCCAGGGTGACAGTAGAACCATTCGCCCTCAGAATGATGCATACAAGCAAATGCCTCCAGTACATCCACTGGCAAGGCCATACTCTAGAAGAGCGTAGAGGAGTCACCCTAAAACAAGCATGATGAAAACCGCAAAATACCGGGAACACATTGAGCATTGCCTAGTTTCAGCATCCACACATCAGATTTATATCATAATGGCTATCAACAAAAGCTAAATTTGCAATATTGGTAAGCCCTTTGCTTCATGTAAGTGCCGAAAACCCTGTTTCCGCGCACATATCTCAGCATTGCAATCGCGTTCAATTAAAGAGAACCACAATACTCCAGAAAGCAGAATAACCTATATTTCCCCAGAAGGAAAGAGATCCTCGGCAATTACAACATGCAACTCGAGAAAAGTGAAGTCTTCACCAACCTGTACAAAAATTGGGCTGGACTGTAAGGCGTGCGCTCTCCCGAAAACGCCGCAGCGAAGATCGTGTCCATGTCACAGCCAAGGCAAAGATGGGAAGCCCGGCGCTGACACACGGCTCGATTATGGTGGTCACTCAGAAAATAGTTCCGCAAGGGCGGAGTGTGCAACAGCGCTTGCAGCACGGAATTCATAAAGCACGTATTCCCGAGGTTGTTCAACCCTCTCAACCCCGCTGGAAGCTTTTCCTCAATCAAAGCGACGGAGTCCTGCTTCAGCACCAGTTGCTCCCGAGCCGAGGGAGCCCACGCCTTGAATTCAACCCCGCGTCTCCGCTTCCTCCATTCCGTATCGCCAAATCTCGAAACCACGCCGTTCTCCTCGCTCGCCCGGCGAGATGCCCGAGCGCCAATGATTGCCCGATCGAACTCGCCATCGTAAACCTGATCGCCGCAGATGCAACAGAAAAGCTCCGCGCGCTCGATGTCCACGGCAATGCCATGACCGGGGTTACTCTCCGCGTGCAATCGCGCATGCGAGGAATCCCAGCAGCCAATGGCGCCGCAACTCAAACACGCGAAGAGCCGACCGCGCGCCCGCGCGCAGCTCCCGCACTGCGGAACCTCGCGAAGCGCCCGCTGAATGCACGCCCGTCCGGAGGCCTCTGTGGTGACGCAGCGCTGGAGCGCCCCGAACCCTAATCCGCCTGCACGCTCCCGAAACTCCACCAAATGCTCGCACGGCACGTAGCGGGGCGGAGGCTGCTCGTTGGGCGGATGCGAAGGCGCGAGGTTATGATCGTTGGACCCCATGATGCCTGCGAAACCACATCCCTGCCCGCCCTGCGCCTCAAACCCTAATCTTGCCCAAATGGGTTCGTCTCGATCGGGATTGGGTCGTGAGCCGCGTGTGAATCGCTCGAGTTAAGTTACCCACCAGCTTCGATGAAGACGAATGCGATGCTTAAACCCAAGCAAGCTCGGCGGATGGGCGGGCAGGCGTCGCGGTGTCCGCTTGGTCGCGCTGCGGGGGCAACGGAAGCGTCGTCGTCGTCGTCGTCGTCGTGGCGAGCAGAGCGCCGGTGTGAATGCGGTCCGCGCTGGATCAGATTGCTGCTCCCGGTATATTCTGGGCCGGTATTTCTCGGCCGAGTACTGTACCATTTTCGATGTCGGTGCCGTAGTCGAGATTATACCGGGCTGATGTTATTGGCCACCCATGAACTGTACACTCAAATGGTAGCACAAGGGTTCTGGGTTTGACAGTCCAACTGGTTTCAACTGAAGTGTTGTTTACAAAACAGGGGCCCTTCACACTACGTCCGGCAAGTTCCAACTTTTAAAGTCCCAGTGCAAGGCCAAAGTTCAACTTTCTCACATTGTAGAAAGTGAATAAAAATAATAAATGTAGGACTTGAGATTCATAGTGTGAAGGCCAAAGTCCCAACTTCAAGTCCAAATGTCTTTTGAATAATATTGTATGACAATTAAGTGTCCAAAATATGAGTCAAAATGTCCCCAACTATAAATACCCTCCAAGCCCCATTTAACTTTTATAAGCACCAATAATTGCACTCAAGAGCTTTGGAATACTTTTGAAAGAATGCAATCCGGTTCACCAAACTCATATAATCAAATTCACAACAAAAACATGTTAAAATCTTCTCAATCCTAGAATTTCTTCTACCTGCTAGTATAAGCTATTTTCAATAATTGGGATCCCAAAATAGTCCCCCTTCCTTTTGATAGATTAGAACTTTTTTGCATAGAAATGCCAAGTGAATTGTTGCATCCTCCAATGCAAAAATTTTCAATTCATTCTATTAGACGTTTCATGTATATATTTTTCTAAGTAATTATGCGTAGGCTTTACATTCTACTATTTAAACTTGTTCCAAATTTTGAACTCATTTTTCCTTTTAGTCAGCCAAATTAAACTTGGCAAATTTTGCAAATTTCTTATCCTTGATTTGTTTAGGTGAATTTAACTAAGAGTAGAAGAGACTTTTGAAATCTTGCATTGTGCCACTTTGGAGACTTCATAGTTTTGGCATTTTGCTCATGGATGCTATATCGCGAATCTAGATCATGTCTGCTCCATAATGTCTTAATTCTTAGTTTCTCCCATCTTGCCTCCATTGCATAAATATTATTATCCAAAGCTAAGGGGGGGACCGTCTTGCTCCCCTACAAAGCAAGAGCCTGCATTGTTGCAACTTCCTCTCCAACCAATGACTCTCTGTAGATTAAACTAAATTCACTTCCGCATGAATCCCGAGACTGAGAAATTATCCCAATCTCCAAGAGGGAATGGTTTAAACTAGTTAACAATGTTATGTTGTGAGTAGCTATTTTTACAAATTTTGATCCACATATTTTTCTTGACTAATGAGGCTAGAGTCCATCCTCTTCAGTGTCACTTCTTCGTTTTATTACAGTGACAGTTATACTTTCTCATTGGCTCACAACTCATGACGGTGCTACAAAGTTCTTCCTCCAACCTGGGATAAGAATGCCAATTTCTACAGGAAGATTTTCACTCTCTTCTTCCGTTTTCTAACTACTTGCGATGCTGCATTTTGCAATTCTGCATTCATTTCGAAGTTTAGGGTTTAGGATTGAGTTCAATTGTTGTTGTCAACGGGATTGGGTTGGCGGATTTGTTTGATTGTTGTGCGTGCTTTTCATGACTTAGGCTGATCAGATTTGGGGTCGATCAAGAAATAAGCTTAGGCAGGTTCACCATGGCACCCGATCCCCGCTTACGAAGGTTTTGTTCGACGTAAGAGATCCTGAAGATCGATGCTGAGGGCGTGGTCGAGCTGGAGTCAATTCTCTACTGTATACCAAAAAAGAGGGACTTGACACTTCAGAAACATACTGTATATCCAGTAATCTATGCTAAAGTATAGTGGGAGTTACACTGGGGTCATATCGAAACCGTCATCCTCATTCTTGGAAAACTGCGACGCATGGCACTTTGGGGAGATCGACGTTTTCCACGATGCAAAGCTTTTGCCGTGATTACTGAATCCCGTAAGCTAAGCATCTGACTTGATTCTGCAACGTAATATTTGGATGTGATGAAGCTTTGAATCTAAGTTACTTATTGCATGTGTGCCTCCATTGCTCTCTCGCCGCTTCTTATTGCAGCATGACTCTCTCACACTGGTTGAATGAAAAGAATCAGAGAACCCATGCTTGGGGAAATCCTCTGATGAAAGGAAAAGGAGGGGTGGGGTGCCGTTACTTCGCCCCATACGTTTTGGCAAAGGTGGAGGCAGATAGTGGGTAGAAGAACGGATGGGGGATATTACTGAAGAATACCTTTCACGGCCTCTTGGCTAAGATCAAATGTAAGGTAAGGTAAGGTAGGTGTACCCATAGTCGATCAGGACCCATAGCCAACCTATAGGCGGGGCACTATTTCCAACCAAGGTTGAAAAGCTTGGAATGTGTTTTTTCAAGGTTGAAACTAATAAGGTTATGACACATGTCCAAAGTAGTGAAGAAGAAAGTTGGAAATAGTGAGCGGAAAAGCAGTTTTTTAGATGATCCGAATTAGATGACTCTAGACATTGGCTATTGGTCCGGACCACTTTTTGACTCATAAAATTTACAATAATTTCAATTTTGCAAATAAAATTACAAAAATTTGGGAATCCCCATATTTCTTATCTTTCTACATGGGAAAAATTTCCTACGCCTTAAACTGCTCATCACTTGTTGTGAAATCCCTTAAGTTATCGGAAATAGGTACTTCTACCTTAGTGTGTTCTAAAAGTGAGCGGCCTCTTCAAATCGACCCTATATTTAAGTATGAAATGGACATGAAGTGATCCTTAAATGGACCTCTCAAGCCATTGAGAGAATTGAGAGAAAAGCATTATCTATTGTAAGAGCCAATCATTGGCCTTCATTAACTCAAATCACTTTAGAAGTTGCAAGTGGTCAGATTTTGGAAGACCTAAGGTCACAAATAGGTGCCTACAACAGTTTTTTTTTTAAATTCATAAGTAATTCAAAAATGATTCAAAAAATATGAAACGACTTGCTTTACGTTCCACATCCATTTTTCTTTCTCTGAAAAATGATCCAAAAATATTTATGTTTACGGAAACCTGTGAAAAAGGCAGACCAACCCTTAAATGGTTGCTTTTAGACCATACTACCTTAGCATCTGTTCTTATCAATTTAATATCTGATACGAAGCTCATCGAGCCTCATGATATTATTCTAATTTTTCAGCGGGTGCTGGTCCTTCTGGTAGCTCGTTGCCTAGACCTGCGTGTGTCGCTTGGTCTTGCACTACTTCCTTGGCTGTTGCAGCCCTCCATTCCTCTTTTGAAGGACCCAACTCAAATTTCAAACAGCAGTCACCATACATTATAATCATCCTTCCCAATTGAGCGAATCAAACACAAAGCACCACCTCTTGTGGTGCAAAACGAATTTGGGTTGCCTCCTTTTGCAAAAGTGTGATCTAATAAACCTCAACTTAAGAAGAATTTCAATTGCAAGTTTGGATTAGAAGCAAAGTAGGGACCAAAGAGGGGGGTGAATTTCATGATTTTTAGGATAACTCTATTATCACCAACAAGAATGCCTTAGCTCCAAACTTTTAGCCTTAGTTGCAGGTACCCATACACATATTTGCAATGCCATGACAATGCAATATATATGCTAGATGTTGAATAGAAGCCTAAAGGTAAGGTAGCAACACCTAAAAGAGACACTTTCCATTCTCCAACACCTAAAAAATGACCTTGAATGAGCACATCTAAGATTCAAAACCATCACAACTTTTCAAAAAGCAACCAATGAGAGGCGAGGAATTTTTTGAAGGAAGTAACAAAAGTTGAGCCATTTCGTGCTTTAGGGGTGTCCATTCGAGGTGAGTCTAGTGTTAAATATAGGCTAACCTATATTTTCAACTTTGAAAAATTTGTTAAATATGACTAAAGTGTTAAAAAATTTACAAAACCACTCGGGGTGCATTTCTTTTTTACTTTGCTAATAACCTCATCAAAATTTTTTGGACATTTGACCTTTGAGGGAGTGGGACTAGAAAAAATCTCTTTTATGTGCTGCTACCTTTGAATCAATTCTTGCTTCATATCCGAGCATGAACTTGGAATAAAAAATTGTGAGAGAACGAGATCGATTGGTTTCTGTTGACTTGTTTCTGAACATGGTATACAAAATTTGTCTGTTGGATGCTCTGGGCAGTGGAGTGATGGGAACACGTCCATCATCACCAGTCCTCATACAAAAAGTACACATAGATAAGCCAGGTGGTTGCAAGTTGTATACTGTAAGTACTAGAAGAATGGGAAGAAACTGGGCTGATGAACTTCTGACCTATTAGATGAGAATCCCTGCATTTAAAGCCTGAATGCAAAACCAAAGTCGTAGAAAAACTGACGAGACAGAATTCAAACATGAGTTATAATCCAAATTTAGCTGCATGTAAGTTACATGCGTAGAGAAAACATTTATTGCTGGTTGTATGAATTGTACTAGATCAATATACAAGAATTGTTGCTTTCTAGGTAAACAATAAAAATAATTCTAAGTCGGGTTCATACTCTTACAGTTAAGTATCTACATTTAGCTTGTCGATAGCAGTGAAGAGCTCGAAAAAGGCCTTGAAATGCCGATATGAAATGTCTACATCCTCAGCTCCGCACATTTCCCGTATACTGCAAGTACAGAAACAAAAACCTCATTACAACTCTGCCCAAGTCAAATTTCATAAATCTCAGAACATTTTCATCAGCAGTGTTGAGGACACAAGCCGCTCTTTCCACATATACCATCTCAAGAATTATAGCCAAACTCTCGCATAAATTTCATTCGAACAGTCTCACATTTCAAGAGGTCATGTGATGAAATATCCATTATACAAATACGCAATAATACTATTAAAATACGAAGAGTTGCAGAGAAAGCTCCATGGACTGGTCAAGAGCCTACCTGTGCATGGATAATTGAGGCATGCCACAGTCCACAGTCCGGATACCAATGCCAGATGCAAGAATTGGGCCAATTGTAGACCCACAACCCATGTCATTTCGGACTACAAAATTCTGCATCAAATAGCGAAGAAAAGCAACGTCAATTTAATTCCCATCCAAGTCCAATATTACTAAATATTGAAATAGGAGTATAATATTATAATAATATTATTAAGCTATATTATAGGAATCAACATCAGTATTACTGAAAAGACGAAATAGGAATCAGCGATTAGAAGACGCTCCTGAACTGTAACTACATGCTCGGTGCATAAATAATAAAAAGAGCAGATGTAGAGCAGTATTGTTGTACCTGAGTTGGCACACCAGCAACTTTTGCCACTTCTTTGAAGAGGAAACCGGTTACAGTGTTAGTCGCATAGCGCTGGTTGGCATTATATTTAATTACTAAACCCTCATGCAACTTGGGTTGATGGTTTTCTTCATGCCGATCAGCATAATTCGGATGCAGGGCATGCGCCATGTCAGCTGACACTGTCCATATGGAGGTACACACCACATCTTCAGAACACATCATCTTCAACATTTCTAATTGGAAAACTTAACTCAGATGACTAACAAGGGAAAACCTTATTGGAATAACTCTAACTCCCACCACGACAATAATGAGGAGGCTGCAAATCTACTACTCAGCAATAAACAGGAGAGACTTGAATCGTAAGAAGATATACTTGATATATACCTACAAATTTTCACAAGTGATCAATGTGAAAGAAAAATTCCAGGTTCAAATGCAAGTTGTGTACTTAAGACTCTCAATACAAGAGAATATAACTTATTGCTCTACGACACGAGATGAAATTACGGAGAATTTCCCAACAAAAATTTACCCAGAAACGACTTCCGAATGGTGCGCTCTTCAATACCCTCAGAGGGAGTGTGTCTTGTGAGCCACCTTGTGATGCGACCCATAGCTTGAAACATCATAGGTGACCCCGCCCCTTGAGCTGAATCTGACCCAACCTGTGCCGAGTTCACAAGAAAAGCAGACCCTTTACAATGCTTACAAAAAAAACTTAAAGAAAGTGACTGACTAATGAGAACATTTGTGTTCCTTGGCAGGATGAGAAATCAGAAAACGCAATGGAGAAGGTTACCTCCTCATTGTCGAACAAGGCAACTGCTCGAATGCAGCTCTCATGAGCCAAGGAAGCTGAATCGGAACACGTATCCAGTAGGGCTCGCAGTGCGCAGTACGACGATGCCAGATTGTCAAGCCTGCCTGAGAAGATGAACTCTTTACGAGCTCCACCGAGACAACTGGGTTGGGTGTCGCAGACATTC
This sequence comes from Pseudisothecium myosuroides, assembly GCA_951799445.1. Classification (NCBI taxonomy): domain Eukaryota; kingdom Viridiplantae; phylum Streptophyta; class Bryopsida; order Hypnales; family Lembophyllaceae; genus Pseudisothecium; species Pseudisothecium myosuroides. Next base: position 21,705,950 of record OX637289.1, read on the forward strand.
AACTCAAAGTCCACTATCTCCTCCACCGAGCAGTTCAATTGCTCTGCAAGGACCTGCAAGGTTACAAATCCTGGTCCTTGATTTCCAATAGAATAGACCAGTACTAAACAAATTACCTCAAGAACAATCAGTTGCACCCACAGTAGAGCGCTCTACTTCGATGCTCAAGAACATTTGGCACTTAATAGCTCAATGATGCCTCGAAATCACAATAGACGAAGATGGTAATGTAAGTGACCTCCAAAAGCAATGGATGATGAGGTTTTTTTGCGGAGTTTAATGCTCCATTGCCACCTTCAATCTGGCTTCCCAACTCAGACTTGCCAAGAAGCTCTGTCTTAATCTGAGTAGCCAGTACTGGAGCTAAATGAGTCTCCAGGTTTGGTTTGAAGCCGTCAGTGTTCACGGTCCTAAGAAGAGAGTATTATCAATGTTAGATGAAAAGCCTAGAACTTTTAGATCTGATTTTCAGGACACCTGAGTTCATGGAGCTCTTCACTTCCATTAGAAGTGTAGTCTCAAAGAAATTGTGCTAAACTTGGTGGAAATTTGTATTGTACATCACATCGACAAATTCCCAACTACCACCTGCTTGCTGAGAGGTTATGGTGATTTGATACATACCTGTCCAGGTGAATAGCCAAAGTAGGTATGCGCATGATTGGACGCTCAACCTTCAACAGCTCTTGCACAACAGTCCCATTTTCCCTTCTCAAAAGTACACGACCAGCGACGCTCAGATCTCGATCAAACCAAGTATGCCACAGTCCGCTCCCGTAAGTTTGCACCCCCACGTTCAAAAATCCCGCTTTAGCGGCTGCTGATACAGGCTTGAGTTTAGGACACGGGCTGTCCGTGTGTGCTGCCACTACGTGAAAGCCATTGCCAACTTCATATCTGTGAAGGGCATACCATAAGTGACAATAGATAGTGAAAGCTCAGAATTTACCACAACCATGCCACTCAGCTGGCGGGGAAAATGCTTCTGAATACATGGAAACCACAAACCGTGATTCACAAAAAAGTAGAATAATTATAGCAAGTTACGAAAATCTTACTTTTGTCCGATAGCAAACGCAAAGATGGAGGACATGTTTCTAGTGAAGAAGTAGCGACCGCCGGGTTGTACCGCCCACTCTTGTTCCTCTTTCAGTTGCAGAAATCCTGCTTTCAGTAGTTGGCGCTTGGCTTCCGCTGAAATTAAAAACACATTGTCGTCAACAACCTAGGAGACCAATCAACCAATCTTCAAAATACAAAGCAACAACCATTTAATACTGGCCGTATGAAAACCACGTTGGTCACATTCCTCACTTAATCAATCACTCAGATGCCCTTAGCAACTTAACACTCCAATGTAGGCAGCAAGCAACCACGTGATTGAGGTTCACCTGTTGCGTGAAAAGGTGTCCACGATTCATTCAGAAAGTTCAGCATGTCATTGACAATTGAGACATCGCGGCCAACTTCCTGCTCAAGATTCACACTTTCAGACGACAAATCTGGCCCAGATGTTACATCCTGGCAAGACCAATTGCATACTTCTCTCCAGCTTTCCAATTTGAGAAAGCAGACTGACAACAAGAATGTGTGCATTTAGAATTGAAACAAGGCTTACACACCTCCTTAACTCTCAAATTCCATACGATTTGAAGCATCTGATCCCATCTCTATATTGATTTCTGGTCCCGCAAACTCGTCTATACATACACTCTTGTTGTACTAATGGTGTAAGCAAATGTCTATGGCCACTGATCTGTGAATGGAAATGGGGTCGTCTACCGACACTATAATGGTCTACAACCTCCCATTTTGAAGTTGCATAAGATATTCAAATAGTGATAAATATTTAATAAGAAAGGATTTGGATCTTGGCTCTCCACAGCTCAGTACTGATCTTCCCAAAACACACTCCGACATACGGAGTATGATTAAAAGACATAAAGTGACGCGAATAGAATCGTCTATTTTAAACCATTTGGAACTAAAAAGTACTTGACCTAGAAACGCATATCTGTGCGATATATATATAGTGACAAACTGACAACATGTACAATCCTTTTCAAAGAAAACAATTCTATACTGAAAAGAAAAATTCGAATCTCATGAAAACCGCTTCGTCATCATGAAACTCCCCTACCACAAGGACTCCTCTACTTCCACAACCTAGAAATTAGGGTTTGGAGACAGCACAAACCAAATCTCGTGTCATATTTGTCCTAAATTTCAGGGGTAAATACTAGGGTTTGTGCAGAAACTAATTCTCATTGACCAGAACCACATTCCCTTCCGAAGCAAACTCAACTGAACATTCAAAACATCACATTTCCTTCCAAACAATTCCCATCCCCGCAATTCAGACTAAAATCGTCATCCCGAGCGTATAATCGTCAAGTTGTTCACCAAAATTCTACCAAATTTTTCAAAATTAAGCAGTCTCCACTCACAGAAACAAGAAAATCAACACACCTTATTAGCCGAGACGCCCTGACTGCTGGTCGTCGCACCACAAATCCCTGAATCTCTCGAATTTTCTCGTCTCGACGTCCATTGCGTTCGGGACTCTCCCCTTGACAATGAATTATCATGATTTCCACAACCGCGGGGGCTCAAAAGCGGGCAAGCACGGCAGACGTGATTGTGGACCAATCTCCAGTCGTGTAATTTCCACCAGAGATGCTCTCGTTTCGTGGAGAACAACCGAGCAGGACAGAATGTGTCGATTGCAGAGTGCGAGGGAAAGGACGCAACGCCGCTGAGGCTTCTTCGGCATGCCATTTTTAATCCCGAAGACGGCGACGACATGATCAAGGAAGAAGAAACGGGCGAAGAAGAAATGGACGACGGCGCCGCGGCCATGGCGACCAAAACTCGTGAGGAGGGTGGTCAGGCGCGAAGGATTGCTTGCGTGACGACGATGCAATTTCGAACATTTGATACCTGCCGTAAAAGAAAAAAAGATCCCACTTTCTTCTTACATTTGTTAAGTTATATGGCACGCTTTCTAAGGACGAAGGATTCATGATTTTTGAAATTTGAAATTAATTGATCAATTACATTGTTGAAAGTACAATTTAAGTAAATGGAGGAAATCTTTATATCATTAGATTGAGTAGAGAGCATTCCATGCAATGATTCCAAAAATATAATCAAATATAACACGTACAAATTTTTCAAAACTCCTATTAGGAGTAAGACGACCATAAGGTTCAACATGGGCTTCTTTGTACAGAAAGGGTTAATCCCTAAGTGCTCAACCTAAAGATAATAAGAATGCTTTTGAAAATTTATAATAAATAATTGAAGTTCTTCCAAACTCTCTATAAAATACCCCTCCCCCCTAACCGACCGAATAAGGAATTCTGACATGATCTGGAGTAGTGAAGGCAAAATAAATATTTTTGAGAGGTACATCAATAGAAATGACATGGATTGCAAAAAAAAATTGGTAATTTTTTCGCTTGAATTGAAATTACTATGAATTTTGGGAGGCAAAAAGTGCGCCGGACCCATAGCCAATGTCTAGACTCTTCCAATTCCGATCATTCAATAACTTTTTACCTAATCATTATTTCCTATTTTTTTTTCACAACTTGGAACATGTGTCATGTATTTATTAGTTCCAACCTTGAAAATGAGAAAAAAATCACATTCTAAGCATGGTCAGAAATACGTGCACCTATAGGTCAGGAATGGGTCACTGGTCGGGAATGGGGGGGGGCCTTAGTGTAGATTCTATGTCCAATTCATGACTTCATTTCATGGATTCAGTCGAGGCTTCATTTCATGGTTTTATTTGTCATGGCTTCATTTCATCACTTTAGTCTTGTAGCTTCAAAATTCCATGGCTAAGTTGTGTCTATTTGTGTCCTTCACACCTAGTGTATCCCATGTTCGTCAATATAGAAATACATATGACCATATATTGGCTAATTAAACCAGTTCCAAGTTCCAACCTAACAGTTGTCACTGAAATTAAACCATAACAAACCATCAGCACACATTAAATCATACCCAACTTCAATTATAAACCATTATTAAAGTGAGGAGAATATCAATCCAACATTGCTGAAATCACCACCGCCTACGATGTAATTAGGGTTACATTAATGAAGAATTCTCCAAGAATTCAAGAATTCTATGTAAGAGTACCAAGCTCCTGCCTTGAGAAAAAAAGCAGAGAAGACCAGGTGGTATCAGTTAAGTAATGAGGCGAGGAGGTCATGGTTACAATTTCTAAGCACCATAGAGGCAGCACGATGACGCAAACCAGGTATTGCTAATCGGTGCAAAAATTCATGCAAAGTTTGGGAATTTTTATTGTAGGTGTTCATTATATTTTAATCTTTGAATGATGCCGCAGACATTTGTTATCCGATGGATGACAAAGAATCCTTTTATGTAAGACAAAAGTACAGATGTTCATCTTTAGAATTTTGTGTGAAAAGGGGAGGTCTTGCACATTAGTTTGACCTCCAGTGAGCGCTCTTGGATTTCTTTAAGCCAATGTTTCACATGGTACCAAAAAGGATGATTTCCACGAGCACCATCATGTTCTTTAAGGATTAAAGGAACTCATGACATTTAGGCCCAATTTTTAATTCTTCCTTGATGTCCCTTCTTCTTTCTTTGACACATCTTGAGTTCAAAACTTTTTGAAGAAGGAAGATTTTTGACATCAATCACTTCAATAGCTCCATGACAATTGCTTCCAAACAAGCAAGCAAATTTGTAAATGTAGTATGTTGTAGAAGTTCTATTCATAGAGCCAATGTCTGGTTGTGTATATATGTAGAGTTTTGTTCTCTTTGAACGGATAGAAGTCTTTAGGTTCAAATATTTGGTGGCACTTGATGCTTTGAGCTTAGCACTCTCAATTGTTGGATGGCACTTGCGACATCATATAAGCTTATCCACTCATGACCTTTGGTCAAGGAAGCCAAGTTTTTTGTTTCCCTTGTATGGCTACTTGTATAGACAATTTATGAATGCAAGCCGAATGGTTTAGAAGGGAGGTTTTGGCGTGGGAGACAGGGCCTACGTACAATAAATAGAAGCCTTGGCTCCATTTTTTCAACTTAGGTTGGATGGTATTGTCTACATAACCACCTAACTTTGAAGCATAAGGTAAAATACGGATGATATCTTCCGATCCAAATAAGGTTTTGATCATGGTTCCTACTATTGAATTACAAATTTTTTTTATAGGATCTTGTCAGTAGTCAACATGGAATTCTCAATTTTTCTTAGAATGCATTTTTAGACTCCACATGAATATGCTAATCATTTTTGAAGTAGTAAAAATTGGTCTACCCCAAATCAACCCTAGGCTCTCATCTTGATGGCTCTGCTTTTTAAGCAAGAATCTAAATAGGGCAATTTTGCAAAAAGGTCACACAATTAGGTGTTGTTATCTTTTTTGGATTAACTAAACATATTTATTTCTTCTGCATTTCAATATCTATGCATTTGATGTTAAAACTTTGATTGTTTGTCTTGGATGGTTAGCTTTTGAAGATTGATGAATTATTTGGAGCATTTTCATAGACAATATTCTTTTTTGCAAATGCATTGCAAGGGAGCTTATTACATTACAATGAAACTAGGTGTCCCTCCTCAAGAGTTTAACTTTATTCTTGACATCAATCAAACATTAGAAATTTGGTTAGTGCCTCTCTTCATGAGTTTATTCATTATTTTGAGTTATAATTTCAATGCAAGAGATAATAGACAAAAGTGGGTTTCATGCATCATTTATCTAGAAAAATATAAACATTGCCCATTTGGATCAATAACCTAGTTTTGAGGATCAATCATTCTTCGTCACAGAGAGTATTGGTCAATATTTTGTAAAATTCCAAGGTGAAAATGGTCATAATTTATTCACTTCTTACTTCAAGGATCTCACCCAATAGAAAAGATCTTAGTGTTTAATGATCAACAAATTAAATGATTCAATTAATATAGTAAGAGACAACATCAACCACACCTTAGATAACAAAAGATTGATAGGCAACATAAAAATTATAATATTGCAATCAAGATAAGATTGAAAGAGTATTTTTGCTATTAATTGTAACAATTTTGATATATGACATGCTAATAGTAATTTTTATAGATAATTTGATAATTGAAATGGTTGTTAATAATATCTTCTTTTGAAATTCAAATTTAGGGTCCTCACAGAAAGTTTCAACCTATCTATGGATCAATCATGAAGTGTATAGGAGAATCATCTCACTTATGCCACAAAATTCAAGAGAAGCACAAGCAACCATGTGATGGCAATAATCACTATGAATGCTTATTATCTAGCAATTATATAGACTCATCAAATGTTAGGTGTGTTTTTATTACCTATAGCACTACATTGCAAACGCAAGACAAGAATAAAGTGAATGTCCATTCTTATTTTGGATAAATTATATCTTTGTCATTTGCTATATTAATACTAATGAATTACAATTGGCAATGACTATGGTAATAAATTTGTTCTTAAAGGTTGTAGAGTTGACATAATAACATCATTCACTTGCAATTGAATGGAGGAATTATAAAAGCATGGTAAAGAGGTGACATTGTGACAAGGTCACTATTATATTTTCAGAGTAATATATCTATTTGGAAGACCACTCATAGTCTTTTGTATAGGTGTATTGATTAAAATAAAAACTTTAACTTACATTAGATCTTAATGTGAAGGCTGTAAAAAACACTTGTGTTCTACGTGCTTTGCATAAATAAAACATTAGAAGAAATTTGGGGGCATTGGAGGGTTGTTTCAAGCCCGTTCCCCATTCTATTCTCGATGCAGCAAAGGAACATCGGGCGCTATCAAAACCCTAATTACCACAAAAAAAAAATTGCTTCTGAAATTTTAAAAAAAAAGTAAAAAAAATATATAAAAATCGAAAAATGTGGCGTGGCACTCTCGCGACCACGTTGGACTGCGCGTGTGCCAGAGTTCCCAAGCAAGGAACGGCTTGGGAACTCGCAGTCTTCTACACCCCTCAAATCTCTTCTAATGGGCCTGTATTCTTTCCATATGAAAAAACATTGCAAAGGAATAAATGGAGCATGTGATGTTTGTCACAATAGTTTAATCAAAAAAATCCAATTGAAGTGATTTCAAATTCAAGTGATTATTTTGTGAATATAACTTTTGTAAAATGTTCACTCCCATTTGAATTAGATAGAAATAAATTGTTTAACTACCACATAAGTCATGTTTAATTTATAGCCTTCCATTGTATTTTTAATAAAAAAATAACACAAATCCTTCTAAATATGCATTAATCCCTGAAGCCCTAAGGTCTTTTTTTTGTCAGAATACACTCAAAACAACCATTTCTATTGCATAGAAAATAGAAAATATTTAAATATTTAAATTTAAATATTGAACCATAGGATTATACTAAATTTTTATACATATATACACACACATATATATTTGTAAAGTTTAACAACATATATCGGAAGATATTAGCATTTGAAGTAAAGAAAATTCTTTGGAAGGAACATTGTCACACTAGATTATGAGACTTTGCACTACAAGAGAAAGGGGTGTTTTAAGTAGTGTCCTAGACATCACGTCTTTTAAGTAACATCTTTTAAGTAAGTTTTTAAGTAAAATTTTACTAAAAAGACAATCTTTTTAGTAAAATTTTACTTAAAAACGTACTTAAAAGACATTACTTAAAAGACGTGATGTCTAGGACACTACTTAAAACACCCCTTTCTCTTGTAGTGTTGAATCCTCTTAACTTTCAGTTTTTGGCACTACAAATTTTGATATAAACAAGATTTATATTGAAGAATTGAGTTAAGAGTTTCAAAAAAAATACTAAAAAATATTTAAAAATATTATTTTCCTCCTTCAAAAAATTGTTGAGTCGAAGGGGTGAAAGATGGAAAGAATAACCAAATTGTCAATAGCTCTAAGATAGAATTAAAATTTTCAAATTTCATTGCTGAAATTGTTTTGGAAAACAAACTAAACCATATGAAACTTCATTTTTTGAAAAATTATAAAAATTGAATTACAAAACAAACTAAGTCAATACATTATTTTTCACAAAGATGTTGTGAATGCTTGTAAAAAAATGTTCTAAAACTTTTTTTTATCACTTATCCAAATGGAATGAGTTAAAGGTTTCCAAAGAAAAAAAATATATTATCAAAGAGAATTTTTTTAAATAATTTCAAGTTTTTGTGATTTTTTAATATTGCCGAGGCTCTGTTGTTTTGGATTTGATTGCATAACTTTTGTTCTTGGGTACATATTGAAATAAAGAATCATACTTGTAGAAAGCTAATCTATTTTTCAGTTTTGGGAAAAGTTTCCAAAAATCATGTCAAAAATTGTGATCATATGAACCTATTCAACTTCCTATTTGTCCCCTATTGGAACTTTGGGACTTTAGGGATTAATGATAAATAGACAATTGTTACTTTTAATTTGAGGCCTTCTAAGATTAAAATGAAGGGTCTTATTAAGATGAAAAGGAAAACTATCATCTATATGCACATTGTTTTTATTTTGCAAATATTAAAGATGTAAAAAAGGTATGAGAAAATTTGAAAAACTTGAAGATATTGACATGTAAAAGATATAGACTCCAAAAAATGTTTTTTTGTTTGAAAATGGCATTATATATCTATAATTAGGAAAGATTAAATACATTCAATGAAAATAATTTTTTTTTTTAAATTATCGTATTTGAGTTTGAATTTATTTCAAAGTTATTATTTTGAATGAGTCCAATGGCAATATTGGAATGGATAATTGCAAGAAGACTCTTGCAAATTAATGGTTTAAGAAAAAAATTATTAGACAAAATGTGCTTGGATTTTGTATAGCAAAAGTATTAGAGCCAAAGTTAACACAAGTAGGTTACGTCTCTTTTAATATAGATTTCAAAGAGAAGTGCAAAGAAAACCATCCATCTAAAGCAATACTAATAGTACCTCCTCATGGGTGCGTTTCTAGTACAAATAATATATTTAATCTAGATTTCTAGCAAAAATTAGTGTAATGATTTCAATTTGTTATACACTAAAAGTTTTGAAATAAAATTTAATGAATACAATTTTTTACAAAAAAAATGCATTTTGTGTTGTGCAAAGTGTACAATGTGCATAAACAACAAATTTGCTATTCATTTCATTTCAAGATGATATTATAATAACTCAAAAACATGGAATTCCAATCAGAATTGATACAAGGAGCAAAAATACTTTCCTAAAAAGTAAATTGTATGGTTCATTGATAAATTTGGTACGCTTTTTGAGTATTTTATGCAGTTAATTGGCTAGATACCATTCTATTCTTTGCTACTAAAAACATAAAGCCTATTTTAATTTATATTTTTGTTTTAATGTAAATGGATTGCAATTATATTATATATTGATATAGATATATATAATGAATTTGACATTATGAAAAACACCTAATTCAAATCTTTGTTAAAAACTTAGGAAGCAGCTTGATTTGTATGCAACTAACAAAGGATATATTGAAGTGGAAGATGACCCTAAAATGATAGTAAGTGAAAAAAGACTATGTTGGAGATTCCCTTCAAAGTCTAGAAAGAGTGATAAGGCTTATATTTTTGAAATCTTTGCTATAGATGTTTCTATTCCTATATTTGTATTCCAATGGACATGATTATGTGAAAAATTGTATTAAATCTATAAAAAAATAAAATTGTAAGGCTTTGTATTTTTCTAATTTTAATAAACAATCCTACTATTATGTACATGCAAAAGTTGTTTCAAATATGTTTATATGGCATATCATCTTTGTATCCATTATGCATTGAATTTTCTTTAATTATTCTACACAAACCTATCTAAAAAGGTTTCTTTATGTGACTAGTAATTAATTTGTTTACTATTAAGAGTTTTAAGTATACATAGGGATGAACAATTGATGAAGTGACCATACAAAGGTCTTTCCATGTATCATGAATAGGCCTTTGTATGACTATCTTGACCTCATAATAAGATATCTCCATTAATCATGAAGAAGATTTCTTTATAATATTGTTGAAGGATTTTTAGCAATCTAATTTTACTAAAAATATATTATTTAGACTATCAATATTTATGAAATTGATATACCTATGTTTGAACAAAGTATTTATAAAATGAATCTTTGACTTGAGTGGATTGTGATTTAATATGCAAGGCAAAGTAATATCACCAATCAATGATTTTTTAAAAATGAAATTTGTCCTTGAAGGGATGTTTGATGCCACAAATGATGATCAAATTCTTTATTTGATTGTTAAACTTAGCAACTATTTACAATGGGAGGTAGATTAATTCTTAAGTGTCCAAAAGGTTCTCTTGAGACTTCTGTATTGATATAATTGCAAATTTTCAATTAAAAAATGAAGATTGATGAAATTTTTTGAAAGAAATTATTTTCAAAATTCATCAAACTATCTAAAATGATTTTGTACTTTATTTGGTCTTAAAATTCAATATTACATAGGAATATAAACTTCAAATAATATAATAAATTTATAATTAGTAATTTCATATGTAGCAATATATATATATATATATATATATATATATATATATATATATATATATATATATATATGCACACACATGCGCGCGCGCACACACATACAATTCTTATACTTTTGTAAATTTGTTAATTATTTTGAAATTTTGAGATGTTTGAAAAAGAATTGAAAAATACAAAACATATTTCATTAAATTTTCATTAAATTTTCATTTTTAATAATTTGGAATCAATATTCTTGAGTTTCTATATTAACTAAATTGCTAAATTAATTTGAGATTGTAAACATATCAAAGTTAAAATTTTGTTTGATTTTGAAATACTCTATTTTAAACTAAAACAAATTTTAGACAAATGTTAGAAAGTTATGATTCCATATCAATTATAATATTTATAGAACATCTTTTGTTCTACAAATATTATAATTGATATGGAATTATAACTTACTCCAATTTGAGGTCTAAATAATCCATAGACTACAACATGACAAGTAGCTTCATTTCAACCAAATATGGATCCCCTACGTTTTAACATTGAACAATGTTGGTGACATTTACAAAACAAAATCAATTAAACCATAAATACTTATCAATATTCTTCATTATTTCTCATTTTGAAGTCACATATTTTTTTTTGGACATTTAGGTTTATACCCAAAAGAGGTCTAAAACAGAAATTTCTCTCCACTTCAACAAATGATTGAATTTTTCTTTTGATTGAAAGTCACAATTATTGATGATATCTTTTTCTTTTCTTTTTTCTTGTTTTTGAGTGGCAAGATTAACTTTTTAATACGTATGTCATTTGAAATTCTAATGCTTTTGAACCAGGGTTGCTATTCTGTGAGCATGCGAGCATGAGCTTGTGAGCTTGTGAGCCTGTGAGCGTACAATTTTTTAGAGTGAAGACCTATGACCGTGGCTAGTAGGACCTATAACCATGGAAATTAGAATATAAAAGAATTAGAATTGAACTATTGAACTAATATTTTCATTTTCTCAATAAATGGAAAGTATAGGAGATTAGGTGGTGCGCACTATAATATAGAGAAGAAATTTTATGCCATAATAAATAAATCACAATACAAATTAGAAGTTTAGGAAAAATATGTATTAGCTACATTGCCTTCATTATGCAAGTACATAAAATAGGGTGCAACATATGGAAAATTAAATTCAACAAGAGTGATGTGATTGAAAATAGAATCATATAGAAGATGAAGGCATAAACTGAGAATGGCTACTACTATCAATTGGTGATGGCTCATCATCTATTTTTATAGCTTTCACATCTAAAAATTGCAAGACCTTAGGATTTAAAGTAACAGTCTTTTCCCGTATAGGGATAATTCACTCATATGCAAATTTAACATGTAATGCCTCAACATATTAGGGCAATATGTATAGCTTAATTTTCTAGGCTTAAAAAAAATCTTGGCAAGGACTAAAACGGACGGTGTACTACTTCAATGGATATCATGCTGCAGAAAAAAAAAATGTAGTATTAGAGATGTTTTAAGATAGGTTGAGGCTTGAAACTAAAGTCAAATGAATATGAAAATTCAAGATAGACTTCTTTACTGAATTGAGATTTCTTCAAAATGTATAGAACCACGACATCCTTCACATCTAGGTCGTTTGAGGTCAATGTCATAAGTGCAAATGATATAGAAACAACATCAAGTACACAAATTATAGGGGCAAGCAAGACATCAAAGATCTCATGGTAGAAATAATATGTTCTTCCAAATGGTCCCCCTCTGGTGTATCCACCTTGTACATTCGCTCTGTTGCATCACATGCGGCAACAATCTTGAATTGCAATATCAAATGGAAACAAAAAAGAGGGATAAGGCACTAGAGCAAATTTATAAATCACAAAAATGAAATGTTATTTAAGATTAGAGTGAATCTTACACGATAAATGAAAGTTGTGAAGACCTTTGTTTATATAATGTACCAACTTTCCTTCAAGTTTTGCTGACACTATCACATCTTAGAGGGACTGAGATGTTCTGAGAATTTATTCAAAAACAAAACTCTGTATTGCAGATTTCACTACAAGAGAAAGGGGTGTTTTAAGTAGTGTCCTAAACATCACGTCTTTTAAGTAAGTTTTTAAGTTAAATTTTACTAAAAAGATTGTCTTTTTAGTAAAATTTTACTTAAAAACTTACTTAAAAGACGTTATTTAAAAGACGTGATGTCTAGGACACTACTTAAAACACCCCTTTCTCTTGTAGTGTTTGGTACAAGGTGTGCACCAAGCTAGTCTTAATGAATTTTTAGTATGAGTGGTGACAAGAGCAAATCATTTTAGACAAATTCATAGAATTTTGAACAACAAACCAAAGATAATAAACAATGCAAGCTACATGTACTTGTTGATGTTGTGCATAATATGCATGACAATGTCAATACGCTTCTTTGTCTCCAAGATCTAGTGGAATCTACAAATATATGCCAATCTTGGTCACGATTATGGTGACGAGATATACAAAATGTCCAAGAAAGTAGATGGTGGTTTCCATCACAAACAAAGAACTTTGAATTTTGGAGATGTTACAACTTAGAAGTAGAATTTAGAATGGCATTGAAAATGTCATTTTCCTAATTTCATAAAGGACCCTATTTATTTTTTTCTATGTCGGAGATATGTTCATCTTCTCCCTACTCATTTGTAATAGAGACATAAATCACGCAAGAACCATCTCTATATCTATGTACACAAATTCCTATTCAAGCTTAGTCAAAGTCACTTCGCAATTGAAAGTTGATTTCACTATAGATATCACAACAAAATAATACAATAGAATACAAAGATGAGATATAAAATGGGGCCTCATGCATTCAAAGACTAGAGATAGAAGCCACAGAGTTAATCTTCAACAATCTTCTGAGAATGTCCTCAAAAGTACAGTAGTCCACAAGCTCGTCTTCATCCTTTGTACCATCCTCCTCAACATCTTGATTTCTATCAATGAGGGGTTGTTCAGAGCCATAGAACTTAGGGGTCTCAAATTGTTGACAAACCTCTTGAACAAGAATTGACTCTAATTGAATTTGTGAAAAGAAAAATAACCATTAAAATATCAAGGGTTCAATGCATCAAACAACATTTGTTTACACCACGGCATCCAAATGTTATATAAAAACTTTTATTCAATATATTGAGTCTCCGAGATCATTGACTTGGGGCTTGGGGCTCCAAACCAACAACCTTGCAATTTCAAGGTACAAGCTAAACCTACAAATGAGAACAAATAGTTTGAAGATGAATTGTTTAGCATCAAAATTATTCTTTTTGATTTGATAACCCATATTTTGATTTTGAGATCACTAGCTTGGAGCTCTTGACTTCCATTGGCGCCAACAACTTCCCCAAATCTAAAGCTAGTTGATCAAAAGACTCGTCAAAAGAAAACCTAACTCTACTAACGAGTGACCATGAGTTAAAACTAAAATGGCATCATAATAAAAATTGTTTTTGACTTTGAGATCACTCAAGCAGTCAAGCCCTAGCCCCTAGCTCCCATTGGTGCTACAAGGTACCTAGATCTCAAGCTAGGTGATCAAAAAAATAAACAAATTATACTACAATCAAGAGCTGAATGAAAGAAGTAGAATAGAAATTTGTATTTAAATTTAAATTTTGTTTTTAAATTTAAATTTTGTTTTTAAATTTAAATTTTGTTGTTTTCTTGATCATTGGTATGTAGTTGGGAAATCCCATTGGCGCTGAGAGTTTCTTTGGACAACCTAGCATGTGATAAAAAAAAACAAAAAAACTTGTATAAGTATAGTCAGATTAAAATTGAGCTTTATGCCAATTTTTTTAAAACCTTGTATACAGAAACATGTCCTTAAGAGTTGAATGAAAGAGTTTGAAACACATAATTCACCATTTTTGCACTTGGCCATATAAAATTGAACTTACTAATCGTGTGGAAAATTTATCTCATCACCAATAAGGGGGGACTTGGCATAGTTTGCCCCACAACAGACCCCAACCTTCTACAAATTTATTTATTAATTTTTTCGTTTGCAGCTAGGGGACTCCCATTGGAGTTGGCACATTGATATCAAATAATTAATTACAGCTCTATTGTGCCAACTCCAATATAATTATCACATTTAAAATAAAAAGCATTGAGGTAAAATACAATTTTTGCCAACTGTGATGCTGTAAATGAAATTTAGAACCCTAAAATTGACACCTCGTCAACGAGGTGATGATTAGAACTCAAAATTACCAACAGAACCATACCTACTGGATAGGGTTGGCACATTGATACCAAATAATTATTGAAACTTCCCAAAGTAGATTAATCACTTAACATTTTTAATTTAAAAAAATTCAACACTATATTAAACAAAATTTGAAATACCCATCGTCCACCTTCCAAAGTCATTTTGTTTGGTGTGCCTAGAGTTGAAAAGACAAGCTCTTTATACAAGTGAGGTGGTAGGAGGTAAAACAACCCATGTGGGATATATAGGAAGCTCAACCGCTCATAGTTAAGTCAAAAACAGGAATTGTGTTTGAAGTAGAATTTTAGACCTTGTTTAAGCATAGTAGAATAACTTTTTTCAAAAAACTTTGAACTAAAAAAAGTTGGAAAATTAAGTTAAGTTTCATCTCCAAAAATCCGTTTGAAATTTTGAGGCTCTAATCAAAAGTTATGGACAAATTTCAGAGAGGGGTTGGAAGGGACATTTTCTTTGATATTTTCAAACATACTCTTTGAATTTCGTCCATAACTTTTGATTGGAGGCTCAAAATCTCAAACGGATTTTTGGAGATGAAATTCAGCTTAATGTACCAACTATTCTTAGTTCAAAGTTTTTTGAAAAAACTTATTCTACTATACCAACATGAGGTCCAAAATTCTACTTTGAGCACAATTTTTATATTTTTACAATGAGTGGTCAAGCTCTCTTCTTCAAATTATCCCATACTCTTTGAGGATTTATGACAGATAATGGATTTCATTATAAAAACAACCTCTCCACCCATCACTCTCACTAAATGTTAATGAAGTAATTCCTTCAATTTGCCATCAAAATTATTCTTAATGGTAGATGGTAATTGGACTTGGAAAAAAATGAAGACACTCATTGACACCTTGAACATTTGAAATTACTCATTTGAGGACCCTAGAATTGTTGCCTAGTCAACAATGCCTAAAATTAAAACAAAAAATTGAAACCATGCACTTTTTACATTTACCTTCCGAATAAGACATTGGAGTCTTTGAAATTGACGCCTCGTTAACGAGGCAATGATCTACAACCCAAGCTAGCAATTCCTAAAATTAAAACAAAAAATTGAAACCATGTACTTGTTACATTTACCTTCCGAATAAGACATTGGAGCCCTTGAAATTGACGCCTCGTCAACGAGGCGATGATCTACAACCCAAGCTAGAAATTCCTAAAATTAAAACAAAAAATTGAAACCATGCACTTGTTACATTTACCTTCCAAATAAGACATTGGAGCCCTTGAAATTGAAGCCTCGTCAACGAGGCAATGATCTACAATCCAAGCTAGCAATGCCTAAAATTAAAACAAAAAATTGAAAACATGCACTTGTTACATTTACCTTCCAAATGAGACATTGGAGCTCTTGAAATTGACGCCTCGTCAACGAGGCAATGATCTACAACCTAAGCTAGCAATGCCTAAAATTAAAATAAAAAATTGAAACCATGCACTTGTTACATTTACCTTCCAAATAAGACATTGGAGCCCTTGAAATTGACGCCTCCTCAACGAGGCGATGATCTACAATCCAAGCTAGCAATGCCTAAAATTAAAACAAAAAATTGAAAACATGCACTTGTTACATTTACCTTCCGAATGAGACATTGGAGCCCTTGAAATTGACGCCTCGTCAACGAGGCGATGATCTACAATCCAAGCTAGCAATGCCTAAAATTAAAACAAAAAATTGAAAACATGCACTTGTTACATTTACCTTCCAAATGAGACATTGGAGCCCTTGAAATTGACGCCTCGTCAACGAGGCAATGATCTACAACCTAAGCTAGCAATGCCTAAAATTAAAATTAAAAATTGAAACCATGCATTTGTTACATTTACCTTCCAAATAAGACATTAAAGCCCTTGAAATTGACGCCTCGTCAACAAGGTGATGATCTACAACCTAAGCTAGCAATGCCTAAAATTAAAATAAAAAATTGAAACCATGCACTTGTTACATTTACCTTCCGAACGAGACATTGGAGCCCTTAAAATTGACGCCTCGTCAACGAGGCGATGGTCTACAATCCAAGCTAGCAATGCCTAAAATTAAAACAAAAAATTGAAAACATGCACTTGTTACATTTAGTACCTTCTAAATGTAACATTGGAGCTCTTGAAATTGACGCCTTGTCAACGAGGCAATGATCTATAGCCCAAGCAAGTAATCCCTAAACTAAAAAAAATTAAATTGAAAACATGTGCTTTAAACTTGCACTATCCAAATGAGACATAGAACAACCCAAAATTGACATCTCGTCAACGAAGTGATGTTCTACAACCCAAGCAAGCAGTCTAAATTTTTTTCTTAAAAATGAAAAACGTACATCCTAAACTTGCACCATCCAAATGACACACTAAACAATTCAAAATTGATGCCTTGTTAACAAGGCAATATTCTATAGCTAAAGCGAACAATCGAAAAATAGAAAAAAAAATAGAAAAAATAGAAGGAAAACTTGCACCTTCCAAAGGAGACACAAAAGATCTTGAAATTGATGCCTCATTAATGAGGCGATGATCTTATGCCCAAGCAAGCAATCCAAATTTTCAAAACGTCAAAAGAAGGTCTGGAAAGCAAGGTAGATTTGATGAGGCAAATGCAATTTCGTAGAGACCTACAAAACTCTTGTTGCATATTCAATCATGTCAAGAAGGTTAAGGGGTGGACATCGATGTCTGCCCACGTCTATGATCCCAAGTTTTGTCGAATCCAAACAATTTGTATTTGCGACATAATGATTGGGCAAGGATATTGAGTTGTAAGAACAAATGTGGAGATCACTAAACTTTGTCATGGTATGGTATAGGATTCCAAATCCATACTCCTTGAAGGGTTTCATGGTTGATAATGCCATGGCCAATTGGCACGCTGTTTGTGTGGTCTGTAGAAGTGGCTACAAGCAGAAGGCCTAAAGGTTAAGTAGGATTGAAAGTATTTTTGTCTATTTCATTGGACCACATCATTGAATAGACACACGGAGAAGCTCATTCAGCCAGAGTTCTAGAAGACTAACAAGAGGCTTTGTAAGCAATACAAAGATTCAAAATCTATGGCAGAAGCAAAAGAGAGATACCTTGGAGTCAAGGGTTGGTGGCTTTCTTCAAGGGTTGCCTTATAGGAGGTTCTCCAGGAACTCGATGACTAGTTTGATTTCTAGCACTTTTGGTATCAATCGTGGGGCTAAATTAGTATGTCAAATTGATCCTTCAAACCAAGACACCCTTTTTTACTACTAAACTATTTTGTTCACCTAATTTTTTAATGATGAAACAAATTGTAATTGCTCACCAATTTTTTCTAATATACAAATGTATAATTTGCACAAATTTGAAGTGAATATGCAAAACTCTATATATTAAAAGAGGCAACTTGGAAACACGAAATCTTATCCAACAGACATCCACAATTGTCTTTAAGATCTTGGTACGCCCTCTCCAAACCAAGGCCCCTATTTGTGGCGCCTTGATGATTATATGTTCTACTTAATGTCTCTCAAAATTGTTATTGGTGCAAAACCTGAATTTAAAGGAACTAGACAAGATGCTTCTTGCAATTTGGTAGAGACAATTCACAACAAGTGACTCCAAATATCACGGAAGAAGGGAACCTGCATGTACCACGAATTGCCACCACAGATGACATGATACGGGCCATGATGCAATCAATAAGTTACTGGGCATTTTTCCAATTAAAGGCTATGCATTCGGTATGGGTCTCCACTTGGACGAAATTTGTCTTCAACACGACAAACAAGAAACCCAACAAAGTTTGCCAAGGTCACCACCAAACTTCTAAACGCTCACATATTTACCAAATGAGTTCCTCACTTGGAAGGCAAGGAAGTATTTGGCTCTACAAGTGCAAAGTGGATCTTCCACTTAGGTTAGACGACAACTCTCACCACCATGACACAGTAAATTTATTTCAATCTAGTATGCAAAGTTGGTTGAGAAGAGCCCATACAAAAATAGATGCATCAATGCCAATATCAACAGAGACAGGCAAATCAAGCACAGTATGTCCTCACGTTACAAAAGTGCATGAAACAAATTGCAATCCTTCTTTGTGGTACATTGTAAGGTGTAAGAAGGAAGGAAAATTTTATTACAGAGTTCAGAAAGGAAAGAAGAAAAAATGAAGCGCTAATATAAAGAAGTCCAAGAAGAGCAGAATTGCAGCATCCATCTACAATAGGTGCATGACAAAATATGCCACCAAAGTTGTCATTAACTTTGACTTTTAGTTTTGCACACATGATCTTATGTGTTGCACAGGAGGCTCTAAGAAGAAGAGGGTCCACGATTGAACCTCTCTTTCAAGGTGTGGCCTGTGACACATAGAACACATCTTATAAAATCAAATTATTTGGAAGAAGCGTCTTTTTTTGAATTGCAAACTGAAAAGGTAGGAGCACCAACCTTCCATATCTTCAATGAAGAAAATACAGTGAGGTGTGTCCACATTTAACTTGAAGTCATTTGATAGTGACATTCAACCATCTGACGGTGACGTGCTCCCACAAAACGATTGAGGAGGACCACTAAGTGTAACCCTAATGTGCCAAAGTTGACCACTGCAACAAATGAAAGACTACAAGGAAAATGAAAGCCGTTGTTGAATCTGTCACAGTTATTCCATATCCTAGCTATGGTAGAGTAATAACTCTAATGTCCGGTATCTTTTTCTACCCAAAGACCTATTAGATCACAATTTCAGACTTACCTTCTTGTACCTGCGAAGACTTTGTCACTATGAGTGTAGCTGCATTAGGCAGGAAGAAATTATAAATGAACTGCAAACATCTATATTATGTCTTCAAATTTATTTGCAAGGCAAACTCCAAGGATGACAAGTATATCCATGCAACAAGTCTCAGCTTTAATGAATTGAAGCTACTTCCTAGAGGTAGCAATCTCTAAGACGATGTATATTCATTTAGCTATTGATAGTAAAAACACTTGTATTTAGAGTTGGTTAAATAATGGTCTATTGGAGTAGGTAATAGATGCCTTACCAAACTAGTTAGTTCAAAGTGGAATCAATATTTGGCACCCCAATGACAACTGAAATCATTTGTAAAACTATAAACATAAAAAGAACCCATAAAAAAAGGCCAAATTCAGCCAAACAACATTGTAAAATTGAATGACTAATTTCTAAAAAGTAACCTTAGAAATACTCCTTGGTTCCAAGGAGCACTACACCAGCCTTGGAAGAGTAAACAAAGTCTTTTGGGAAAAATGCAAAGTTTTCCTAATATTTGTAAATTTTCATATTCTGATAAAAAAATTCCTTCAATTTTGTACAAGACGTGCATGAAAATTATGCTAATGTTTTCCATTTTTTTTATTACAATAAAACTTGTCTTCAACTAGATACTTTTTTATCAGTCAAATATTTGTAATCTCCATTTTAAAAATTAAAAAAATTTGGGCCTAATTCAGCCAAAGTTTACGGGAAGGCGTTACGGATTATTTCCTTATAATTACTTGAAAGGTGTCCTGAGGTTCTTAAGGCTCCTAATGAATGAAGTGTCTAATTTTTAGTAGGCGTACTCTTATTAGCAAGGTTTGTGCATTCCACTCGCAAGACATTCATAAAACAATAGATGTAGAGAACCATAGAACATGTATTTCACTAGCTATGCAAATAAGTCTTTTCATGGATGGATGGATGGATGATATGGATGAAATTCATTAATACCATATTTATGATAGCAAATTTTTGTTGCGGGAGAAGCTATGCCATTGTTGTTGGACCTACTTGCAACATTCAAATGCTAGATTGAATCCCCAAAATAATTTAAAAAATATCCTACACCACCTTTTTTGAAATTCTATTTTTAATCATTTTTATTTCAATAATTTCAACATTACCATTTGGGCTGTGACATTACTATTTGTTACTCTTATATCTCTATTTTTAGTAAAAAAGTCTTCATTAACACTCAAGTCTAAATGTTCATCGCTCCCCGCTTGTGCACTCTAGTGTTGTTGTCCACGGTGATAGATCCATGGTAATAGGTACTGGAATTTACTAAAAATTATAAATTTTGATTCAAATTTTTAGATAGGATCTTTTTTTAGAAATATTATTGACTTTTCTAATGCTTTTTCAAATTTCTGAGCTCTATGCTCACATAATCCCCGCTCAATGCTCATAGGCTCATGCTCGCACGCTCACAGAATAGCACCGCTGGCTTTTGAACCATGATAAGTGAAGAAAAAATTATAGATCTATAGATGTTAAAATTTTGTTGATTTATGCCAACCTCCAAACTTTAAGTACTCATATCTTATTTGATATTGATATTTTTACATGATTTGAAGTAATAAAAAAACTAGAAAAGATAATACACAAGTACCAAAAACAAGTCAAAAGCTTTTAATATTAATATCTTTAAAAAAAAATCTTTTATTCTCAAATGATCCAATAATTTGCTTTGGATGTTAAAAAATAAAGAAACTTTAAGCAGATATAGTGACATGGACGTTTATTTATTTTGCATCCACGTTCAAGAAGGTATCATAAATTAAACAACATATGCCCTTGTGAGTCTTTTATGTCCATGAGTAAACTAAGGAATATGCACAAAATGAACAATTAAAATGAATGCATACTATAAATATTTGGTGATAATTTTGGATTTAGAAATCATCTTTTTAAAGCATATATGTAAACTCAAGCTATTATCAAAAACACTTGTGTCTAAATAATACTATAAACCATTGTCAATATTTGATTTATTGAATTGTCAATAGAGTTGTTCAATGTAGATTTTTGATAGGAAATCATTTAAAAGCAATGAAAACAGATTTAAAAAATCTTTGAAAAGGCAAAATAAATAAATAAAATCAAAATTTTGATTCTTAAAATGACAATAGAACTTAGAGAGGTTATTGGGGCAAAACTTAAATACTATGCAAGAGACATTAAGTATGCATTCTTTAGATCTACAAAAACTACTCAAAACTACTCAAAACTACCATTCTATAGCAAAGAGCAAAAAAAAAGTTTAATGAGTTTTTTTGCAAATTTAATTGTGGGACCTCTATTAGACTAGTGTAAGAATGTGTGGAATAAATTTTAGAAACTTTGATTGCAAAATATTTGCATTTTAACTGAAGAAAACAAGTTATTTTGCACCTTGCCAGACTACATTTTTTGGCTTTGAACCTTCTTAACTTAAACATTTTTGCTCTATCAATTTTGGATTTCTAATTTTATATGATGAAAAATTGAGTTGAGAGTCTAGAATTTTTTTTAAAAAAAACACTTAATTTTCACTCATTAAAAAATTATTAAGTAGAAGTAGGTTCAAAATTGAAGGAAAAACGAAATTTTTTATTAGCTCTAAGATGGAATTGAAACACACTAATTTCAACGGTGAGATTGTTTTAGTAAGAGACCTTAACCTTATAAAAAATTAAATTTTTTAATTGTAAAAATTGAATTCAAAAATGAATCTTACAAGTTATTTTTTCAAGAAGATGCTTTGATTGCTTGAAAAATAAAATTGTCTTTAGCTTTCCTATAACAAATCCAAATGGAATGAATCAAAGCTTTCTATGCACATAAAAATATAATCTATGAATTAAAATTTAATTAATTTTATATTTTAAGTTTTTTTGAGGATTTTTTTCTACCCGCCAAACTAAAAAAAATGGCATTTGTGGCATAACTTTTGCTCTCGGGCAGCGATTGGAATAAAAATTATATTTCTAGAAAGTTAATGTGTATTTCTATCTTCAGAAAAAATTCAGAAAATCATGACAAATATTGTGACCGTAGGGGCCGACCCAATATCCATTTTGTCCCTTGAGGAAACAATGGGCCTTTACAAGTTAAATTAGGTTGGTTGTTTTGTTTTGTTTGTTTGAAATGGTGATATCTAAGAAATCCTGAGAGCCTTGGCTACGTTTTTTGAATTGTTGGAAAGCTTTTTGCAAAGTGGGGGGCACAGACTTTATTTTGTGGCATTTGGACCTATAATGTGAAAATTATGGATTTTTGAATTATTTTTAAATTAAAAATTAAATTAAATTAAATTATCTTTTATTTTGGAAAAAAACATAACTTTTTCAGTGCAAGTCCAAATGCCATAAAACAAAGTCTTACACTCCTTTATAGTGCATAAAGCTTTCTACTTGTATAAAAAAAAAAAAAACTTTCACACTACAACAAAGCCCTTGCACTTTTTTGTGCATAAAAGCTATTGAATTTCATAGTTTTTATATATTATTATATATTAAAATATTAATCACTTTTATTTTGGTTGTGGTACAAGGCACACTAGTATCTAAAATTAAATTCATAGAGTATTTAATATTAAATTCAAGATCATGATTCTTTTGCTATTGCATGAATTTAAAAGTGCTTATGATAAGAAAGATTGTTCTCATTGTTAGAGATCAACAAATTATGTTATTGAAGAATATAATTTGTTGATTTAACAATTGTTAATTTTTTTCCAAATGTTTGATAACACATGTAAATTTTTATAAACTATTGCAAGATTAGAACTGGATTGCCTTTATTACTCCATCATGTATCCATGTCTACTAATAAATGTCATAGACTTAGCTAAAGCTACTTTTACAATTTTGTTTGAATCTAAGCTCATAAGTAGTTTGTGATATATCTTCTCTCCAAGTCTATCCTTTATAAACCTAATATCCATATAAGAATGTTATATGTATTTTAATTTACATAAACCATTTATATGTGCTTTGTGTTTTCAGCTATATGACATTGAAGGAACATTTTTTGTGCTTGATTTCAATAATCAAAGGCTTCGATGGCAACAAGATGCATGTGAATTGCCATTACTTGTAGGTTTATTAACTTAAATTCAAGAATTTTCAAAGTTCCAAATTCAACCAATCTATTGGTCTTGTTATCTTACAAGAAGTGATTAGAGTAGTCAAATTGAATCTTTTAACTACATCAAAAGAACAATACTATGAAGTCAACAATTCTTTCATATTCCACGTTGTACAAGTCAATTGTGCATCATATATATGGATCATTCCAAATCCTTACAAGATTCTACCGCACGCCATCCTATTTGATTGAGGTTGCTATTAAAGAGGAAGAGGTGTCCTTTCATGAGTTCCCCTGTAATCACACCATAAAAATAGTGTAAATTGTCAAATCTAAAAATGAAATTTCTAATTAATTTTATTGATGGCAATTAATGCATAAAGTGTCAAATCTACAACCTATAGTAGATAAATGCCATTATTAACCATATTAATTTATTGTTTGATAAATCTCAAATTGTCTAATAAAATTTATGACCATTTACATCTAAGGTTTAAACATCATAATATCCAAATTCAATTACTAACTCGGATCCCTAGACGGAATTGTATTATAACCGAGATCATTCACCATCATTCCATAATTAAACTCATTTTGTACCTCCAATGTTGCCATAATCATATTCTACTTCTTTGAGCATATTGAAACAAGTTCTTGGGTGCTTTCGAGAACCCTGCATTATAATCGTCTTTTAGATATTAAAAAAAATTGTTCCTAAAAGCTTTGCATATTTGTATCTATTGGCCTAAAATACATACCAAAGATAATTGTTACTCATAGTCATATTTTACTATAAGTCTATTGAATGAGAAGGTATGAACACCCAATTCTGCCAAAAAAAAAATTATTTTTGTACGCACTTGTGAAGTGATGTAGTATTGTGGCTTGATGACCATATTTGGAGGAGTACCACCATTAGCAAGTGACTCAAATATGAAGACAAGGTCTCCAAACTCAGTAACTGGAATTCTTTGACTGCATACAAAAACCACTACAATCCATCAATGTAGAAGTCTTTCAATTCGTAAAACAATAATCTTTCATTAAGTAATCTTATACCACATTCAAGTATGTTTCCTCTTCTTTGCTCAACTTCAAAATAGTGGTATTTTTTTAATATATTCTTTAATACAAATTTATTTTGAATCAATCAATCACTTTTTACCTATTAGCAATCAACAAACCTAATTCAACTAGGTTGCAATGAATCATACATTATTACTATGACAAGAAAAAATCATTGCTAATAATTTGCCATATGCAACAATAATGAAAAACAAATCATACCCTTTATTTAACCAACATAATCTTTGCTCATGTTTTACAAACTCGCTTGAATCTTTTGTTCTTTGATATCCCTTTGATTTAGCTTCATTATTTAGCTGTATCCTACATATTCAATTGACGCTATTTGAAGAATCCATGAATTTTATCATATTAGAGCACCATGCAAGCTATATTTGCAATTCTATTAGAAACTAAAAGAACAAAAATTGAAATTAAATCAAAATTGCCCTAGAAAAGTAGACTAGAAAAATTCTATCCTCGTATTTTTGGCAAGTTTGATTGTGAAGATTAGTTAGTATGATTTTATGGATTGAAAAGGAATAAACGAAGATTATATAAATTAAGACTAGGGCAAAACTCACAACTTGTACAACATCATTGTATATTTTCTTTGTCAAATAAGTAAGATCACTTCCACTATCAAAGCCCATTCGTACACCTGGAAGCGCAACACTTGGAGTGAAATCTCTCCTTTTTCTTTTATTAATAGGCTCTTCAAGATCAAAAGTTTTTGTCCGATACTGAATTTTCATTAATCTTGCCGTGTATATAGGCTCCAATTCCCTATCCATAGACATTGATAAAAAGATAACTTTAATATTTCATTTTAGACATTATAAAGACCAACCTAATTCAATTACTACAAAAGTAATATTTTTTCATTGTAAGCTACAATATTAAAAATTCATGTTGGTTCATGCATTCACTTTCTATATACAAATAAATATAAGGTTAGTGCTTATCTAGTGGAAAATGAGACATTAGATGATTGGGCAAACACACTATTAATCCCACCAAATTAAAGCAACTAGAAGTAGAAGTAGAATTATATATATATATATATATATATATATATATATATATATATATATATATATATATATATATATATATATATATATATATATGCATATAATAGCATTCTTGAGAATTCAAAGGTTTTGCAATATATGGGCTATTAATTTTAAACAAAATATGCACCAACACTATTACACAATAAACAAACATAGACTCACATCAACTCACATAAAGAAAAGATTATATGATCAAAGATGGCATTTTTCATGTATCCTTATTGACGACTTGTTGCATCCGGCATCAAACTCTTAGAAGGAAGGATTTTAACCCTGGAATGTTGCTAAGGACCAAAAGTGTCCGTTGGATGACAGGAAATCCCTCCATGTAAGACAAAAATGTAGTCGTTCATCCTTGAGACTTTGTCAAGAAAGAGGAGGTCTCGCATATTAGTTTGACCTCCAGTGAGTGCTCCTGGGTTTTTTCTTAAGTAGATAATTCACATTGTACCCAAAAGGATGACTTCCACAGTGACCCCCGCGTCGTTCTAGGGTTAATTAAGAGCTTAATACTTGAGTCCGTAAAAAAGGTTCATATCAAGATCGTTCGGAGCTTACCCATCTTCATCGTGAACCGGAATGTTGCTTGTCCAAACTATGTTCCCAGCTTGTGATTCAAATGAATTTCCAAATGAAAGAAAGCCAGCTGATGGTGATAACAAAGGGCCTTGCCTTTTGCCTCTGTCTTGAAGATCTGGTTCAAAACATATAGCTACAATTTCGCTGGAGATGAGCCCCAAGGTCTTCAATTGGTGAACCCAACTGGCTTTATGTGGACCGAGACCTATCAACCCGTCCGTAAGTTGAATTGGATTCTTTTCGGACTGCGTATTTTTATCTCTCACCTTGTCCGCACACCTATCAACAAATTGCCAAGGATGTGTATAAAAAACACTTGCACTATTTGTTGTATTTTAGAGTCATGCTATAACACTATTAATCAACATTATTATAATCAACATTGGGGGGTCCCTTTTGCTCTCCCCCCAAAGCGGGAGCCCCCAGCATTGCATCTTCCCAGCCAGCCAATGATTCTCTGCAACTTTCCAATCAACCAATGATACTAGAGGTGCAACTTACCACCCACCCAATGGTTCTCTACAGATTAAACTAAATTCACTCCTCGGAAATCAGAGGGGAATGATCCCAATTCCTAATGAAGAATGGTTTAGGTTGGCTAATAATGCTACGAAATTTTGCGAAGACATATCTTGTACGAGTACTATAACATTTGAAGTACTCAGCCAATGTAACTTAAAATTCATATTCAAAGTGGTGGTCAAGGTCAACAAATTATGTTTCTAAAAATAGATACCAATGTTTTTGGAAAATTATTTAAAAAAAATTATATTTTTTGGTAAAGGAAAAAATTAGTCTTGCTATTTTCAAGTATCTACCAAATCACTTTTCTAACTATAATTGGTTAGTTGGCAAGGAATGTTAACCTTGATCATTAAATATAATATTCCATATTTTCCAAGAAAATCCTTACAAAATAATTTACTATCAAAAGACTATTTTGCTAATTTATCACTTTTGCTATTTTTATAGTTTAGTATTCTCCTAGGTATCCAAAAATATAAATTTTAAGGTAGAAATTTGGAAATATATTCCTCTACTTTGCATTTACCTACAATATAACTTATATTTCAAAATAAAAAATTTTACTTTTTCTAAATTGATGAAAGTAATCTCTCTTGTTTGACATTAAAAATGGACTTCTATTATCCTTTTTATAATAATCCATCTCCAATTTTTTCTAAAAAAAAGTCTATGTTTAAATTTTTCTTCAAATTTATAATATGTTTTTAGAAATAAAGCATAAAAATATATTTTTCTGGAAATTTTCCATCATCCTATTTTTGAGCATGACTTTTGGAAAACAGGTTTCAATTTTTTTAAATGATTTTTTTAAAATATTTTATTGAGTGCTCATATGATTTCCAATACTATCTTCATTTGGCAAATGTTTCTTTCAACAATCCACTCATTGAAAGTTTAAAAGAATTTCATTTTATTTATCCACTGAAATCTTTGCAGTGGATGATTGAGTTGATGACATGAGATTCCCAAAAAATAACCCATCTTCAAAATTTTGCTAATATATTTTGAATATGGTTTCATTTTCCTCTATACTTATGATCTACAATTATAGAGAGATTAAGTTTGAATAACAAGTACCAACATACCCAAAAGCAATTTGAACATGTGACTGAGAACCATCATTTAGTTTGAAGCTTACGTCTTCCAAAACTACATGACCTCTTACTTTCAAACCATCACCAAATTCGTGGAAAAATTCACATTTGAAATGTTTTCCCACATTACAAGGAAATTCATCACCTTCTTGAAATGCTAAGCAAAGTTCTTCACGTACACTACAATCCAAAAAACTCTCTTTTTTTGGTCTAAAGAGTCCATTTGGTCCCTGTATGTAGCGATAATCAATATTTAGCCAATTGTGATGTATTAGTAAACATCAAACATAAATTTGTAGAAAATGCTTAACAATCTCTAACATGTCCTTGTAGAAGTATATTTAAATAGAATTTACTACTAAAGAATTTGACTTCCAATTAGATACACCAACATAAATAGGATTCCCCCTCAAGACTCTCATATAAAAACTATTTGGTAGAAAATTGACTAAGATTTATATCATTGGCATACAAAATGCTAAAGATAATAAAAATGCAAGGAAATTTAGTGTATGTAATACCACATGAGCTTTAATGATAAGCACACTTACCACAGCAGTAATTGGTCCCCTACCTTTACACATGATCCACGTGATGCCACTGCCAGTGTCAATGTGCAAGAAATACTCTGTTGATTCTGTGTCAAAGCCAATTGGAGCCTTGACATAGAAAGCTTGTCTATACAAACAACCATTTACAATTATCACATTCATGTAAGAAGCCATTTGTGATTTTTTTCTAGTCAATTTTTGAACTTTTCATTTACATTGCATAAGATATGGAATTGTATTAGTAGAAAACCTACATGTCTACATCTGTTTCTCGTATTCCACCTTGAAGTGGCCAATGCCCTAGAGATTTTTGAGGTGATGAAGCTTCTTTGATTGGCAAATCCTTCTTAAGATCATTTGGCTTTTCCATTCTTTTTGTCAATGATTGGTAGGAAGGATTGAATTCATCACCTTGTCCATCAAACAATTGCTTCTCATATTCATCATCATCACATATTTCATGTGCAACCGACTTCAATAATTGTCTATTTGGTGACTCCAAATTGTTTTCATTTAATACAAGACTTCTTCTTCTTCTTCGATGCATTGTATTAATAATAGCAGATGTCCTATTGTAAGATTGTGGATGTCTATTGTATCGAAATAATTCAAATACAATCCCTTGTGTTGTTGCTTGATGAATTGACCTTTCAGTAGAGATCAACAAAGGTGGCCGGAATGTTCTTGATATAGTCCAAGTCAAAAAACACAAAACAAGAAAAAGAAAAAGAAAATTTGAAGCTCTTCTATGACCTTGAATCCTTGAAGATAATATAACATTCTGCAATCATCTCAATAAGTACAAGAGTCAATTTTTTTGCTTGCTAAAAGCTATAGATGATTCACTTGAAACCAATATTAGAATATGTATATTGAAAGCAATATCTCAAAACCACTTCTTCAAGATAGCGGTTTGCATATAACCTTGCTAAAAAGAAACAATTATATCATATGAAGCAATCACAATTAGGTCTCTCATCTAATATAGGTCACAAATGAAATATTATAATATTCTTATTTTTAATTCTTTTATACCTCCACCATATCTATAGTAGTGTAAAACTATTATTTTTTGCCTTTCAATGTCAATGCTTGCTACATTTGCATCATTGCTCATAGTCACATTAGACTATATTGACTCATGTTCACTTTCGACATGACCTTAAACATATGCATCAATCAATGAATAAACAAATTCTCCAATATAAGTTGTCAAGCTTTACCTCAATAGGATCATCATCATCTTCTTGGAGATGAGGAACTCTTTGGTTTCTACACCAATAAATTCTTTCCCTCATCTTGATAAGATGGTAGCTAAAAGTTGACTCTTGCAACTTTCAATTCAATAATAATGCATGTTAATCCATGATTTGCACCAACAAATATTAGGGTTGCAATCTTTGAATGTGATTGCATGGAATGTGAACACATTCATTTTTGTTGCACTGACAAACTTGCACCTATGATGGTTCTATGTAACCTTTTATAAATGTGTACATTTTGGCTTTTTTTTATCAACTCTATAATTACACTACAATTTTAGTAAGGTAAATTTTTTAAATATATTTGCAAGCCTCTTCATAGTAAAGAAGATTTAACAATTTACTTGATAGCACATCACAACATTGCATAAAATATGTGCAAATGTGTAATTGAATACAATAAGTTTTGATTTGAAGAGAGCATTTACAATCCAGATATTAAATATGTCTACTACTCTTTTATAGACTACAGTACCTTCAACTAATGCTAAAGAGGTTTAAGATGAAATTTAAATCTTCCCAAAGCTTTCCATGGAAGGAAAGGTGAAGAGACATGGTTTCCAAACCTTCTTTTAACCTTTCAAATCTCATTTTACCCAAAAAAATTGACTGACTTTCAATTTTGCACTTCCATTATTTTCTTCATCATCCTTCTTGTTTGCTACCTTTACATTTCTCATGAACAATAGCAAGCATCAAAGGTCCTAACACATATTAAATAAAATATAATTTGAGATTAAAATAACTCCTATAGAATAAAACTCTTCAACTAAAAGAATAACAATTTAATTGTGTTAAGTTCTATCAAGAAAATAAATGTTCATATTATAAATATAATTTTGGAATGTTTAGATTGCATCAAATTTTTCAATTATGCAATGCGATCTATGTAATTAATTGGCAATTGGCAACTGAATGAGACACGGATTCCTCTTACATTTAAATCATTGTAGCTTTTGTAATGCCAAGATTCTTCAAGAAACTTGGGTGGTAGAAATAGTGGAAATAAAAAGAGGGAAAATCTATCATTTTGTTGAAACAAACAAATCATTGCTATGACTAACAATAGTACAATCCATTCAAACTTATCAAAGCTAGTATATTCATAACAATGAAATTTGATCTAATCTTAGTCAAAAACTTCACACCCACCAAACATATTCTTAGAAATCAAATTTTGTTCTTTTGGACACAAAATCATAAGTACACTTGTACATTTGCAATCTATATTATTTATTGAATTGATATAAAATAATATATTTGATTTAGGATTTTTTTTAATTTAGAAAATTTTAGAAAATTTTACATAGATGCAAAGTATACAATACTTTATTTTATTATTTTAAATTTAAAAGACTTTTCAAGTTTATTTTGATTGAAATGATCAAAACTCATACAAACTATAATCTACATTGTTTTCCAAGTAAAATTTGTTTTTAAGTGATCAAACTTTCTTATCACTTCATTTCTAATTAGTCATAAAATTTATAAATTAAAGATGATTTAAGTTCTAGATTGAATGATTATTTTAAATTTTATTCAATATTACATTAGTATTGTAAGGTAATTTCAAAAAAATCTATCAATGTTTTTCTTTATGTGATTTTTACAAATAATAATTGTAGATTATTTTATAATTTTACAAACTTATTTTGAATAGAGTAAAAAATTGTCCTCATAGTAGTTCAAATAATCTAAATGTAGAATGTACTTCATTGACTATTCAACATTCTTACTTTTAGGACTAAAAGAGGTCAAAAGTAAAGAACAACTTAAAAACCATACTCGGACTTAATTCTTTAAGAACTAAAAGGACAAAATGTGTCCTCTTCAAAATTTCAATGGCAAATTCACATTTACGGTGAAATAAATCTCAATCTTTTGTAAAGTAGGATCTTGTAGACATATTTGTTACATTTTTTAATTTTCAAAAATTTATTTAAAAAATGTAGTCTTTTACAAAAAGGGAGCAAACATAAATTTTTTACAATGACAATGAAAAGAATAGTAGGGATGGAAAAATAAAACATTTTTAAGGACATGTTTAATCTTTGGTTTGTGCAAACAAACTGGGATTGGAGGAAATTCTTTTAGAGTTTCATTTTTAACAATTTTAAAAGTACAACGTTCAATTTCATGTGATCAAGAGCAAAAATAATTAGAATGATTCTAAATTTTTTAAAGATGTTCCAAACAATATGCTAATAATATCAATCATTAAATTTCAAAAATTGATGCATATATAAAATTTTTTTTAATTTGCAAGATCCAATTTGGTTATTTTTGGCTTTCTATTTTTTTTTAATTTGGAAATGTGTATGAATTTGATAGAAAACTTTATTTTTCATTTTTAAAATTAAAAAATACTATATTTGCTTTAGATTCCAATACAATTTTTTAGGGGGGTAAAAAAGCATTATTCATCTTCTTATATTATTTCTTCCCCAAAAGCTGAATTTTTTGCCTATAAGTTTATCATTTAAAATTGTTACAATCTAAAAATTCAGCGGCCAATATTTTCCACAATTAATTCCATACATACTAGACAAAGTAGTCTTTACTTTTGAACAGTTAAAATTAAAAAATTTCAAGCACATCCATATGCAAAAAAAAATCAAAGTGGAATGACTCATTGAAAACCTTTATTGTCAAGAAGTTTTTTGGCCTTGAGGGATTAAAAAATATCTCAATTCTATAGGGAAAGTTATATATTGCAAACCAACTAAAACCCTAAAAGTGCTCACATTAGTGCAAATACTCCCAAATATTGCAAATGATAGAAATAGCCGCACAATTGTTACAGTATTGTTTATTCCTTCACAATTGTATGTTTAAATTTTGGACAATAGATGAATGCAAATATGTCTCAAGCATATGGAATGGTATTTTTTTTTGTAGATTCTTGTGTTAATTTTCTAACCTTTTTTTGGTATGGATTAAAGACTTTACTTTGTGAATAAACTATAACTCAAATGAAAAAATAAGTTCCACCTCAAAAGAGAACCTTACCAATTCAAAAAAATGGTCTTTCAAAAACAACTTAAATAAATACATAATAGAGGAATCTTTCAAAATCATTGTAACTAATTCTTAATATTTTGAGCTAAATATAAAAATATTCTTATAAAAATAATTATTCAATCTAGACATAAGTTTAGAAAGAATTTTGATATTTTAGAAAGAATGCTTAAACTTTAATTGACAAATATTAATTAGTATATTAGGAAATTCAATGAAGTGGATCACATTTTATAACTTTTGTTTAGAACACTAGTGGAAACAAGGGTCATATGGACAAGGGAAATGACTCTAAGAAAACCCGTTAGTAGTTGAAATTGTTATGGGAATCTTTTAAAGTGTCACTTCTTTAGTCTACATGACCTATTTTCTAGTTTAGAAAGTCACTATTAAAATAGGTTGTCTTTTATATTACATCTTTACAATTTTAGATATTTGAAGTACCTTTGGTCCTTAAGGGGTTATATTTTCTAATTATAGAGTTGAATAAGCCTAATATAGTTGGCGCTGGTATAATATACATTGCTACTCAATCCAAAGTTCAAAGAAAAGAAAGAATACATTTGGAGATACCATTATGTCTTTAGTAAGAGAAAGTATCACTAGTGCACCAACCATTGTTTAGAAGACAATTAAATTTTGCAAAATGTAAAGATGTGATGCAGCTTGCAACTTAGAATAGTAAATTAATAGTTACTTTAAACATAAATTATAACTTTGACCCATAAATCACATCTATATAGTAGGATCCACCAATGTATTTATCAATATTTAACAATAGAATATTAAAATAAAAATTATTTCTATATTTGGATTGAATACAATATAAGTGATTTTCAAAAGATTTATTTTTGTTAAAATTTTGGGAGGTGAATTTCCAATTAAGATATTCTTAAAGCATTATCTTTCTTTGTTTTTGAAGTCATTTTTGAAGATCCTTGTTTTGAATTTAAAAAGTGAGTTTTCAAGACAAAGCATATTTGAATCTTTTGAACCTATGAAATTTTTACAAAGAAGAATTTTTGAAATCCATATTATAAAAATGTTTAGAAATAAGAATAAAAATCTAGATTGTTGAATTTGGATGGAATTTGTCGTTATAAATGAGAACAAACCAAAATAGGTTGATTGGGTGGATCCACCAATGAAACGCTAGTGTGGCTGAAAAATGTAGATTTTCATCCAAATTTTTGTGCACAACTTTGCTAACGTTACTGTCTATACTGTTGACTTTCATTCAAGTCATACAAACTATTTTTTATTTGTTTCATTTAAGGCATAGTAGTTATTTCTTGTTTCAAAAAATTGGCATGTATGCATTTTAGTGCTTCTGAAATCTTTGTCATAATATTGTTAACCTAGTGGTTGCAAGGCCCTTTTGCCTTTCCCAACATGTAATGTGCCCCACACTGAAATTCAATTATCTTCATGCAAGGATTAGGCTATGCTAGGTTATGAATCTAGCAAATTTAGTCTATAAAGGAGAACCCAATCTACAAAGAAAAATGTCTTTTCCAAAGTGTTAAAACCAAAGTCACCCCATGTATAATATGAGGGGATATTTCTCTTTCTATAGGAGGATTTTTTTGGAGTAATGTTGTAGTTCTAAGAATCTTACATTCAAAATGATCTTTTCAAGCATATTTTGTACTTACATGAATGCTCTTCACTTTTTATTGAAAAATTCACAATAATTTTAGGTTGTAACAAAAAAATCTGAAATTTTTATGACTGACAAAAAAGACTTGTGATTTCATCTTTGATTTTAAAAATAAAATATAATCATTCACAATATGTAATCACAAAATGGATCATACAAAGTGAAGGATTTTGAAGTTTGACAACATGGCCATCACTACTGTTCATTCAAAGGCCCACTTCAGAGCCCACAAACAATGAGAGACACAAGAATTACAAACCCCTATGTTGAAGTTCTATTCAAAGGCCCACTTCAAAGCCCACAAAACAATGAGAGACACAAGAATTATAGCCCCCCGTATTAAAGTTCTCACATACTGTACGTGAAGATCTGATTCGGCACCTGAGTGTTGAAACAGTTTCTTTTTTGTGTAAAAAGGTTTCAGATAGTTGAACTATTGGTGTTAGTGTTTCGGCATTTTGGTATCCAAATTTTTTTGTAATCCGCAACTTCTAGGTTTTCTTGTTTTGGGAAACCTGTCATGGGGGGCTTATGACATGATGTAGGTTTTTAGAAATATTCAAAAATTTAGGCAATATGGATGAAAAAATTCTGCAACATTTTGAACATTTCACTTGTAATATTCTAAACATTCAGACATTCCAAAAAATACTTAATTTATGTCTGAATCTGACCTTCACGTAGGGTACTTCAAACTCTGTAGACTCCAAAGCAAACACTAGGACGCATAGTCTCATTCAATCTTCTATTGTATTGTACAGTATTATAGAATGCATATACCCAAAACAATAGGCAAAGTCACTGTGAATTTAAAATAGGTGCTGCTAATTCTGCAAGATTGTGCGCCTACGCAAGAAAACACGTAACCGCTGCGAAAATAGAAAAAGCCTAGTTAGATTATCATACTATAAAAATAGAGAAACTGTACAAAATCCACAAATTCACATTCATTCGGTTTGTGGAGCCCCGGGTGTACTTCCTGTGTTTACCGATACATCTCTCACAAAGTTGTACAAAGATCAAGATAACACGTCCGCTATAAGTACCCTACATTCAAGGTTATTAGATCCTTGAACAAGGCTCAGCAAAGCAGGCACTTGTCAGTTCCATGTTCCTCGGAGGTGAGCGCTGGTTGAGGGAAGAAAAGCTAAGAGTATTCGTCATTATATTATTCTGCATGCTCTTTTGGCATTGGGCTTCGTCAGACATCTCCGTCCCAAAGCTCCTCAACAGTTTTGAAAGGGCTGGTGGTGCCGTTACACAAAAAGCTGGCCAGAAAGTATTTGTTCTGTGGGATGGATGCTATCATTTCAAGGTCTTCCTCATCTAGCTTCCAGTCAAAGAGGGCAAAGTTTTGAGACATCCGAAGCTTGTTGAAGCTCTTGGGCACAGCGCTGCACCCGCACTCTATGATCCAGCGCAAGCAAACCTGCATCAAAAACGAATGTACATTCAAAACTCTTTAATCTTACCGCTTGGGGTCCCAATTTTCACTACGACAAAGTTTGAATGAGTGACAAGTGTGCAACAGTCAATGATAGTGTACCTGAGCAGCTGTTTTCTGATGTTTAGCCGCAATTCCTAGAATATGGATATTCATCAGCAAATCATCGGTCCCGTACTTCTGACCAGGAGCTCCAAGTGGCGACCAAGCTTCCACAATGATGCCAACACTAGCACAATAGTCCCGCAGTCTTTTCTGCTGCCACCGAGGATGCAATTCCACCTGTTTCCGCAACGAGTCACAGAGAGCAAGCATCACAATGAGATAATGGACCAAACTTCTGTTACCAGACACGATGCCAAGTTTCAATCTTGAGCGTCTAATCAAGGACCTTCAGGTTGATCAAAGGACTCACATTGCACAAAAGGGTTCAGGGTTATAACCCTGAACTTCGTCAGACCAGCCAACAACAGTCACCTCAAAACTCAGATGTGGCATTATGAACAGAAGAATTCTAGAAACGGACACATAATTGGTTCGAAATTGGTTACCTGATTCACAATTGGTGGTATTTTAGCAAATGACATAAGATCCTTCAGAATGGCAACGCTGAAATTGCTGACTCCAATGGCTTTCGTCAATCCTCGCTCCACACACTGCTCCAGTGCGGCCCAGGAGCTCCGCAGATCCAGGGGTAAGAAATCCGCCTCCTTCGGTGGCATCTTGGAACCCTTCTTCAGTTGAAGCGGCCAATGGACCATGTACAGGTCCACGTAGTCCAGCTGCAATTTACTGAAGTCAAGAGGCGCAGAATTAGGGTTAGAGACTAGAACTACCAATTTCTGAACAAAGCCACCAATTCTATACACAATACTAACCTCATCCCGTCTCCAATCAAATGACCCCTGTTACCGGCATCAAGTCAAAACTTCCAAATGAATACAATTCAATTAGCAAGCTAAGTGTCAGCATGACTTGGCTAAATGTTCAAATGGCTAAATATCCCACTCGTCTTTGAATGGAAACGGGGTTGCCTAAAAAGAGTTTTTTGAGCAATACACCTACAGGGAGGGCAACTCCTGTCCTTTGTTTTGGAGGGTGCGCCACTTGTGTACTATCCCTTCAAAAGAGGTCTACAACCTCCCACTTTGACTGATTGCACAAGAAACCAGCATACATGGATTGACGAGAAATTTGAACCTTCCAACTTTGGAATGATTGCACAAGAAACCATCGTACATGGAATCAGGAAAATTTGAACCTCCGTCCCACCTAAATTAGGGTTAGAAGCTAATACTTAAAAAATACATCTTGATTACCTGAGACTGGCTTGGAGCGTGGGAATAATATCAGCAGGAGCCATGTCGTCAGGCCCCAGCTTCGTCGTCACAAAAAGCTCCTCCCGCTTCACCAGCTTCAGCCGAAAAGCTTCATGAATCGCTTCCCCCACCAGCAATTCATTGTGGTACCCGCTCGCCGTATCAATGTGCCGATATCCCATCTGCAAATCCAAGCCCCAAGTTACAAATCAGATCCTCGCATAAACATTCCCCGCATTCAACCATAGTCATACTTTCACGCCCTTCAATCAAAGATTTTGCTTCCTAGCACAGCCTCCAACGTGTTCCAGAGATTAAACCTCAAGGACACAGAACACCGAAACCAACCCCAAAACCCAAAACCCAAATCCCCCAAACCAGATGCAACCCCAGTTCAAAATCTCGAACAAATCTAAAAATACTCCACCATTTTTCCCAACAACGGCTACGGCCACATTCTTCAAACAAACTGAGTAACTTAAGCTGTGAGAGTAATCAGTCATTTACTCGGATGGCAGTGACGATGGCGAACTTGATCTTCTCGTTCGACTCGTTGAAGCTGATGGTGCCCAAGCCAATGGAAGGCAGAGTGGCGCCGTTCGAGAGCGTCAACTTCGTCATCGCCATGTCGCCTCAGTAGTCTCGGCTAGTTGGCTTCCTCAGCTACTACGTACTGCTCGTGACCGCTTATTCTACCGGGGTGATGGCGCTTCAGGGAACTGATTCGAATGTCGGAAGTGACATGCCCAACACGCACAAGAGAATTCCTTGAATTCCGGCAAATCTCTCAGATCCCCTGTCTCTCACTGTCTCTCGCTGTCTCTCTCTATCTCTCCCCCTCTCTGATAAGCTTTGACCTTCGGGATTGTTGTTGCGGAAAACAGATGGACGTGGTTGAAAGTGATTGGATTGCGTTGAATAAGTTATGCTGGAATTGGGCGGGTGCGCAAGTTGCAGTTGCGGAAATGGAAAAACTAGGCGTCGAGTCGCATTGTTGTTTGGTTTTTAAGATGACTCGCGCAAGTTGCCCGCCGAGGTTTCCGTGGGAGTTTCGGGGGCGGCGGGCTTTCTGCTTGTTGCGAATGGGAAATTTGCGAAATCGGGATTGTCAACACGAATCTGGGCCGGGACTCATCATTGTTTTTCCCATGGAATGGGATTCCGAGTATACGGTAGACGGACTCGGTCCTCGTTTATCCACCTCGAAGCTTGGACAGTTGGACCAACCGAGGTTCGGGGGTTTAGGGTTAATGAGAAGTTAGCTGGTGATAATAAGAAAAATAGTTGGTTTGATTCTTAAAACACAAGGGAAAAAAACAGTGAAAAATTATACCCTACGCTCGGCTCAGATTCCTTAAAAAAATAATTCAAAATATAATTATATATGGCATGTAATGAAATTTTCAGAAACTATAACATGACATATTTGAAATGTGGAAAATGTTAATGAAAATAATTTGAATCCTCAAAACAAAACCGAAACCCTGAGTGCCAAATATTAGGGACTATTTCTGGGCTTTAACTAGTGGAACTTATTCCTCAGTTCCGGCTTCTCACCCAATCATGGTTTGGAGAATCATCATTAGCTAAATTGAGCATGTTTTGCATGGTCCAGAGTGAGCAGTCATGTAAAGCGTTCAAGCATCAAAAGAAATTTTGAAAATTGGAAATACAATTAACGAAAGAAAAATACCAGCAAAAAGAAAATATTTTGAATGGGGTCTGACGAATCTGACCCCAACGTACGGTAGATAAGTTCTATTAATAGAAAAAATAAACAAAATAAACAAAATGCTTATTTGAAAAAAATGCTTGAAATGAAGGAAAACAATTGATAAAGCATTAAAAAGCCCTAAACATTGGTTTGGATTAATATACAAATGCCTATTCTGGATACACGATTTTTCACCTTGAATTTGGACAAATCTAGACGAATCCAATAAGGTAGGAAGGCCCATTCTAGATACATGACTTTTCACCTTAGAATATAGATGAATCTAGACTAAGATAGGAAGGCTTGTTCTAATAACATATTTTTTACTTTCATATCCAGACTAAAGTAGGAAGGCCCATTCCAAACACATATTTTTTACCTTAAACTTTGGATAAAGATAAAAAGGACAATTTTAGATACATTTTATTTCACCTTGACATTGAGACTAATGTAGAAAGGTCCATTTTGGACACTCGTTTGGCCAAGCCTATAAGAACAATAAATTTGGATCATTCCAAGGTAATTCTAACCAATTGTGGTTGATTAAGCAATTGAGAATTGTTTTTAGTATTAAATTATCTAAATTTTAATTGAATCTTGTTGGAAGTCAAAAGAATATTGAAGATTATTTTCTTACGCATTTTTTAGACACAATAGGAATAAACTTTGAATTTTCAAAAGAGCCAAAAACAAGCATATCCAAAAGCAACTCTAGATAAATTTTAGGCATGAGTCCCTATTAGAAAAAGGTCACAATTAGGTATAATTACCTTATTTCCATGAAATTGGATTATAAATAGATTCTTATCCTATTGTGAACAAAATTTTCAGACCGCTCTAAATTAAATGCATTGAAAAGTAGACTTCCATGTACCTAAAATCGATTAAACTTTGCATGATAAACCAAAAAAAATTTAATTTGTAATTCTACGTGGAAGTGTGTAACAATTTCAAGAAGATAATCAAATTTGTTGGCCAACACAATTTTTAGAAGAAGCTTAAGAAAAGCAAGGAAGGCAAGTTTTTTACTTCCAAAAAAACTAATTTCAACATTAGATTTGAACTTTTGGGTTGCTTTTATTTTAACAACAAAGCAAAGCTACTCTTAAAATGTAGATTCTCTCATAGAAGTAAAAGTATGATGAAATTTGGTGAAGGTAATTAGAAAACTCAAAACTTCAATTCTAATGTCCAATTAATATGGAAGTTTTCTCTAATTGTGTCTAACTAGACAATTGGGCATAGATGATAGTATTAAATTGCCTAAATTTTTTAAAGATCTTGCTAGAAGTCAAAATAGTATTCTAAATTATCATTCTTTATATGCAATTTTAAATACAGTAGAAATTTGATTGAATTAGATACAATAGCATCTTCAATTGAATTTTTCATAGTAGAGCATTTTAACATTTTCAAAGGAACATTGTTACTTAAACATGTAGAATTAAATAATTGATTTTTCACTTTAAGTTTACAGTCTTATGATCAAGATACTTTTTCAATGACTTTTGGACCAAAGAGTAATACGGGTCAAGTTACTCTATAAAATGAGTAACTCTATCTAAATAAAGCCAAATTGGTGGTTTTCCTAGCAAGGAAATTACTCCAAAAAAATAACATTTGAGGTCAACATTGAGTATAGCCTTTTTCAATGGTACTTCACCATTCCTTACACATGGTTGTTGAAAAGTTCTTAAGAATTTTCATTCTCAAAAACAATGTGGAGTAAAAATTATTGAAAAATACTCTAGGAAAATACTTTCAAAACTTTTCAAACACGTTACTGAAGCAACAACCTCTTGAAAGCAATAAATTGCCAATGGCAATAAATCAACTCATTAAAGAATATTATTAGAAGGTGACTGGAAAACACTTTTGTACAATTTTTGTTACATCTCCAAAGAGAGGTGCTCTTTTGCCATAACTTTTGTTTATCTCCTAAACGACATTTCATGCCCAATCTTGGTTTCAATTTGATTGGGCATGCCCAATCTTTTGATATTTCCTTGATGTAAAACTATATATTAAAATTTTATTTTTGTTTTTTAATAATTAAAATATTAAAAAATATATTTGTAAACAAATCTAAATAAAAATCATAGTAATTACAAAAATGATTTAAAAATATGAAATTTTGAACAAAAATAGAGATCACATTGAAAAATATAATGGTGCAATTGGTGTTATTCTTGAGGCTTACACCAAGAGAAATTTGATAGAAAAAGTTCAAAAGTGTTGTATTTTAAGTTTCAAGCTACTACAAAATATTACAAAAAGTACAATTTTAAGAATTAAAAAAATGCAATAAAAATAAATAAAATATCGGAGCTACATTTTCTTTGTTAAGCTTAAAATTAAATATTAAAATCAATAAATATGTGAAAATTGAGGTTTGATTTTCAAAATGTTCCTTGGCTTGCAAAGTTCCTTAATTCTTAAACATCGAAATGAATGTTTGGCGTCCAATGGATGACATAGAATTCTTTTAGTAGGACAGAAGTTCAACTATTCATCTTCGGAATTTTGTTGTAAAAAGGAGAGGTCTTCTACAATAGTTTGACTTCAAATGAGTGCTTTTGCAATTTTTTAAGCCAATGATTCTTACGGTAATGAAAAGGGATGATTTCCAAGGTCACTTGTTCATCCTTTAAGTTTAAGGGTCACTTGTCCTTTTTGAGCTACTTTGCCAAAAATGATTTAATTTTTGAACCAATAGGTGCATTCTTCATTTCTACATTGATCTCGAAAGTCACTCATCGGCATGTTTTTGGCCTCAATGTCCTTACATGGTTGAATTTTTCTATAGAAACTTCATCACTTCAACATATTTCAATTGTTCTTTTTTTACTTTTGCATTTATTATTTCTTGACTGGTACAAACATTCATCCACTTTCCAATCAAGCTAGTTCTTTTATTTAAAAATAACCTTGAATGTATGTAATTATTAGGCCTTCCTATCAATTGGTCCCAATCTAAAAATATATAAAAAATTGAGCATTTTTAGTGATCAAAAGCTTATAAATGTTCCAACTCGACCAATGATACAATTCATTTTCTTGGCTAACCTTGTCTCGGCAATTGTAAAACAAACCTTATAACAATTCTTTGTAAACATACTCTATATACACAATTATAAAGAATTCTTTAGTAGTAAGATTGCTAGGATGGATGAGTGATAATTTGGGATTAACAAAGGAATTTAGTCTTTATGAATCCTAAATTTAATAATATATAATAAT
Source organism: Pseudisothecium myosuroides (assembly GCA_951799445.1). NCBI lineage: Eukaryota > Viridiplantae > Streptophyta > Bryopsida > Hypnales > Lembophyllaceae > Pseudisothecium > Pseudisothecium myosuroides. Next base: position 21,748,126 of record OX637289.1, read on the forward strand.
TCCAATAATAATAATATGAATTCTAGAGAAGACAATTCACAATTTAGAAAGAATTCAAAATAGTATATTTTTTTATCTAACCAGACTCAAAACTACAGTAGGAGTTTAGATTTTAAAGTATTCCATGCACAACATGGTTTTTTCTTGAGTGAATTTTTGCTAAAAAGAGATGCAACATTTTTTTAGGGAATATTTGGCAATATATTCTTCTTTTTTCAATGGATGAAATTGCAAAATGCTACCAAATCTTGGGATGGTATCATTCTATTTTGGATGAATGTACATTCTTTTGAATGAATGAATATATTATCATCCATACATTGTAGGTTTCATCCATTTCCTTGGATGTAAATAGATTCATCGCTCTAAGGTAGGAGGTTCATAAATTGACCATCTAAGGGTTGGTCCGCCTTTTTCATGTATTTCCTTGGATGGGAATATTTTTAACTCATTTTTCAGACAAAGAGAAATAGATGAGGAATCTAACACAAGTGGTTTCGTATTTATGACCCTAGGTCTTCCATAAACCGCGCACTTGCAATTTTAAAGAAAGATGGAGAAAGCAAAGAGAATGATTGGCTATTGCAATTAATAATCCTTTTTTACTTGATTCATTCAATGACTATAGAGGTCAATTTTAGAACCACCTCATGCCCATTTCACAACTATTTATAGGGGCGGTTCTAAATGCCCTACCCGAGTTGAGCCTCCTACCTTAGGGCCAGCTTACATGTGAGCCCGGTGGACAAACTTGGAGCTAAAACAGAGAAGAAGACAAAATTGCCTTCACCGATCGTCTTGCCGGGGTGGGCAAACGGAAAAGGAGGAGCCCAACTTCAACCGATATCGGTGGACAATTGGTGGACAACTCCATTGGTGGAGACTAGTGGTGACTAGTGGATCATGAGAGAATCTAATACGTGTCCACTCCTCCATTGGAACCCTCCTCCACCCACCGGGTCCACATAAAAGTGGAATTCGTTTTTTTCCCTGTAGCTCCCCCTGAAGCGCTTTGCCCACCGAGGGAGCATGTAAGCTGGCCCTTAGTGAGGAACTGAGGATTGCTTTCTGCATTGCCTAAAATAAATGAAAAAAAAACACCATGAGGCCATGACTGATACAGTAAGACGTTCGAAAGGCCTAAAAATTGTTATGGGCGGCGGTCTGCATTCTGCAACCACCAGAACTAAGATCCCCTACAGGCAATCTGACTTGTGCAAGGCCAACAACCGACAAATTTTTGGGGGGTGATTTATTGTTCTTGTCAGGCAAATTAGACCTATTTGACTCCACGTCTCCACCCTTCCATAAATTCAGTAATGCACCGATTCAGTGACCGGGATAAACCATTTTTTTATATTTTTTTCCGGACAAATGGTTATGTGGCCTTTCTTTCAAGAAGGTTCTGAGTTTTCTGGCTCCTTCATTTTGGAGGTTTGAATTGAAGAAGACCAATTTTGAATACGGTATGCAATTTGAATATGTAAGTTTTGTATGCAATTTTTGTATGTGCTGGCTCTACACAATAGATGAAATGAGGTTTTGGAAACATTGTAGCAACAAAGTGCGGAGTCATGATTACAGTTTGGCATTTTTTAACACATTTATCCCCCCCTTTTTTGTGTAGGCTTGAAGCTGCCTTGTTTTTTTTTGAGGAAATTGGGCATTTAATTTCCTAAAAAAAACACTGAGGTAAACTGACCCCCTCGTTCGGCCCCTCTGGAAAACGCTGAAATTTTTATTTTCCACGCATGATAAAATTTGCAAATTTTGAATTCATATTTGCAACTAGGGGCCCAAATTAGTTAAGAGAGGTGTACAAGGTAAATTAATCACGCACAAAATCGTTTTTTTTTTGTTTACTTGCACACCTAGAATGACTTGGAGGGGCCGAGAGAGGGGTCCAGTTCACCCCAATCCAATTCAGTGAGGGTACACAAACCTCTATTGTTCCAAAATAAACATTTTGCCCGCAACACTTCAAAATGAATGGAATGAAAAGCATAAATCCATCATGGCTAAAGGAAAAAGAATTACATTCAGTCTTTAAGCCTTGGAAGTACGCTAAAGACATTTTGTGTCCTTTGGATGGTTAGACAAGATTTTGTGTATATTGAAGAATGGATAGTTTTCATCTTATTTTTTGTGTGCAATGTTTTTGATGCTATATCCACATCAATGACTGAACCCCTCAAGGACTAAGAGGACACTATGTGTGCTTTTCAAATTTTCAATGGCAAATTCTCGGTAGGGTGAAACAAATCTCAATATTTTGTAAAGTTGAATCTTGTCACTTTAAGAGAAAGGGGTGTTTTAAATATAGTCCTAGTAGTATAGTTCTATAAGTAATGACCTTTTAAAGAGATTATTAATAAATTTTTACTGGAAACACATTACTAAAAGTTACTAAAAATCTCCTTAAAAGGTCATTACTTATAGGACTATACTACTAGAACTATACTCTTAAAACACTCCTTTTTCTTATAGTGTGTTAACATACTTGTTGCATTTTCCAATCTTCAAAATACCAATGTGGGAAGTACTTAAAATTTTATTTAAGAAACATAGTCTGATAGAAAAAAGGAGCAAACATAATTTTTTTACAATGAAAGGAATTGTAGGGATGGAAAAAAAACATTTTCTTGGACATTTCTCATCTTTACAATGTACAAACAAATTGGGTCTAGAGAAAAAAAATTCAAATTTATATTTTTAGCAATTTAAAAAACACACAGTTCAATTTGGTGTGATTAAGAACACAAAATAATTAGAATAATTCCAAATTTTTGAAGATGTTCCAAACAACATTCTAATAATATCAATTGTTAAATTTCAAAAATCGAAGCATATATAATTTTTTTATAAACTTTGTAGGATCTAATTTGGTTAGTTTTGGCTTTCTACTCTTTTCGTTTGATAAATGTGTACAAATTTAAGAGAGTTTCTTATTTCTCATTTTTTGAAATTAATAAATACTACATTTGCCTTCAATTCCAATACAATTTGGGGGGGGAGAAGCAATAAAAAAACATTATTCATCTTTTTATAATTTTTCTTCTTCCAGAATTGTGTTTTTTGTTTACAAAGTTGATCATCCAAAATCGTTATAATCTAAAAATCCAATGGTCAATATTTTCTGCAATTAATTCCATTCGAATTAGACAAAGTAGTCTTCAATTTTGTACGGTTAAAATTAAAAATTTCAAGCACATCCATGTGCAAAAAAATATATCAAAGTGGGACAATTCATCAAAAAACTTCATTGTTAGAAGAAGTTAGGCTTTGAGGGATAAAGCTCAAGACATTTTATTTTTTATTTTTACTTTTATATGGGATAGCTTACTAAAATAATGGTATACTATACAACATATTTCATAACTTTGAGCTTTTTCACCCTTAACTCCTAAATGGATTTGACTATGTTTTCACCCAAGCACTCCAAAACTTGTACAAGTACCAAATTTTAGAAAAAAACACACATTTTTGGTCACATGTAACCTTAGGATCTTGTAGTACACTACTTTGAGAAGATGTAGAAAGAATTTCAAAAATTTCCACCATGTGGATTGCAAGATATTAGCGTTTGAATTGACAAAAATCCTTTTTTTCACCCTGCAAAAAATTGGGTAGCTGCACTTCACAAGGTCACATAGATATGAAAAAATGTCCAAAATGGTGGATACTCTTTAGATTCATTCTTCATGGCAAGTTGGCTACATACTTGAAATTTTTTAGATCTTTTGGAGTTGTACAACATATAGGAAAAAAATAGTAAGTAGAAAGAAGTAGAGAATGATTCAAAATACTAAATTGTCAAGAATTTAGTTATGGAATTGAAAAATGCCAATCCCAATGTTTGTAATGTTGTAGTGAACAATCTACACCCAATAATTTTTCTTCAAAATATTAAAAATTGAGTTAAATAAAAAACTTCAAAGTTTATTTTAGAGTAGAGATTCAGTAACTACCCTTAAACTAAAACTCCTCATAACTTTCATCTAATTAATCAAAATTGAATGATTCAAAGCTTTTCATGTATATATACATTTATAAAACCTATTTCAAAATTTTATTTTCATAAAAAGTGATTTTAGACAATATGTGAAAAAAATTCAAAGAAAAAGAAAATTCAATTCCTAGTGAGCTGCCCAAAATCGCTATGATGCATTTTGGGGTTAAAACTTGATTTTGACATTCAAAATGATTTCTTTTGTCTTTGAGGAAAATTAACAAAACGAAGCCTCTAAAGTGTAGTTTCTACTCAACTTGGAAATTTTAAAAAATCCCTTAAAAGAAGCATTTCATTGAAGTTTGAAGTTGAGGATCTATAACCACGTTTTTGAATATGGAGTGACAAAAAATTTTCTTTGTACATATAACGAAGTTCTAGACTATAATGTACTTTATTTTGAAATTTCTAGATTATTTAAAAATGTTTTGTATTTGATATGAATTTATGACATATTTTAGGTATGTGATTTCATCTTTGCAAAAAATCCAATCAATTTCACTCATAAATAAAGAAGGGATGGAGGATACAAAGTATTAGATTTTTGAGTTTGGCTACATGATCATGAGTTCGTTCTATAGGAGTTAACCCATGAAACAACTACATGTGAGAACCGAGGATGTTCGAAGGTATAGGGCTTCAAAAATGAGGTTTGATTTTTCAAGAGCCAAACAACTATAAATCATTGTTGATAAATGTGTTATTTATTCCCGAGTGAATAATCCCCAATTAGTAATAAAAACACTAGTAGAAAACGCAGGAATTTTGATAGAATTCAGTTGATTTGGACGCGTTGTCCCGGTCATTTTCTGTTGATTTCAACATAAATCTGTTAAAATTAGTGAAACCGCCGTAAGCAAGGGTTACAGGTTTTTCATTTGTCCTAATAGATAATCTGTATAACATTTGCTCAATTCTTATTTGTTTATGCATTTCCCTTTGGTGGTCTATGTTGGGCAATCTCCTTTTCATCAAGATTTATGGCAAAATGGTCCTCTGTATCGGATTCCACCTTCCTTGTTGAACCATTTTTTTACCATACCTCCGTCTTCGGCGGGGATTGCCCTACACAAAATCTTCCCTAAATCCTACAGACCTTTTAAGGCAATTTGCTCTAAAATCGACCATCTCCTTCAAATCAACCCTATAATTAGCTCTTAAATGGACATAAGCTGGTTCTAAAATTGAAATATGGGAGACAATGAATGGACTCAAGCTAAAGTATTATTTAAATGATTAAGTTTCTAATATGGGTACCCAAAAGGATTGCCCTACCCAAAAATTGTCATTTTTAAAACTCATTTAATGTGTTCTAGAAATTACATTTTTTCACTTTACATGAATTTAATAACAAATTCATAAGAAAGTTAGAATTTTCCATCCAAAATACTATTGAGCAAGAAAATTTGGACAATTTTGGTATTCCTTTTTATTCCTTCGCTCCTCAAAAGGAATATTGTCCCAAGTCTACATTTGAGACAAAAGGAACAATCTGGAATACCAAAACATTATAACAAAACAATGTTTGGGACATATCTATATTTAGTTTTAACTCTTAATGTGATGAATTGATAAATTTTCTTATTTATTAGAACCTTCAAAGATCACATATTTTTACACAATTTAAAAGGACTATGATTTCACAACATCTTCATCCTAAAAACAAACGATATACATAAATACAAATTGAATAAGGTGCACGACTATTTTTTTTGAAAACCTTAAATACATAGTAATTTCATTACTTTAATGTGACTAGGTGTTGAATATGATAAATTAGAAAAAAATCAATTTTTGAATTTGACCTATATAACACGTAGTTGTTGTATACCAACATAATATTTGTAACACCATGTAATTTTGAAATTTTCCAATGTTTTTTTCATTTCCGGAAGAACATTTTTCTAAAGTTCGGAGAGTTCGGGAAGGGATCATTAGAAAAAATCTGAGCCCTGCGGAGGGCTGTTAAGAAAACTTGTTTCGGCACCCCGCAGTGCAATTACAGGAAAATAAAATAAAAAATATATTTTTTTAAAATAATATATTTTTTTTAAAAAATATTAAAAAAATACTGAAATCTGATGTGTCGCTGACGTGGCACAAGTAGTGCCACATCAGCTGCTGCCATTAAAAAATAATAAAAAATAAAAAACAGTTTTAATTCCTCTGCAATTGCATCGGGGGGGATTGAGAACTCGTGGCCCTCCCTTGGCCTGAAATTTTTTGTAATGACCCATATCAGACAATTGCAAGAGCTCATGATTCTCCTTGGTTTCCCCATATCTCTTTATAAGCCATAAGTAATTCAATAATGCTTCAAAAAATATGAAATCATTTGTGTTACAGTGCATTCGGCATCTATTTCTCTACCTCTCAAAAACGAGATAAAATCTTGAAACCCATGAAAAAGGCAGACCAGCCTGTAACCCTTAAACGCCGAAGGGGTGACCCTCGAAATCATCCTTTTCTATTACCATGTGAATCATTAGCCTCTAAAATTGCAAAAGCACTCATTGGAAGTCAAACTAATGTAGAATATCTTCCCTTTCCACAACAAATTTTGAGGATGAATAATTGTACTTCTATCCTATACAATTTGATTCCCTGTCATCCATTGGACACAAAACGTCTGCCACGACGTTCAAGGGTTAAATGGTCGCTTTTAGAGCAGACTACCGCTTACTTTAGCGTTTACTAGGCCCGTTTGGCCCGCAGGGGCTGCTCTAAAACCAACCCTGTTTTTACTCTGTGCAATGGAATGTTTGTGTCAAAAAATAAAAAATAAAAAAAAATAAAACCATAAAGAAATTGCACACAAGGCACGTGCGAAACCTACCATTAACCTAAACCCGAGCCACCTACACCCGTGCTCCCTAAGGCCGTGGTTCGACAGTCGGCATCGTCTTCGCCTTCATATGAAGGTCTCTGCCGTGGAGTCCAGCTCACGCTCAAGCTTAGTCTCGCCTTCGGATCATGCGAAGCTCCGAGCGTGATTCGAGCCCTTCTTCGCCACCATGTCTGTGAACGCCGGCTGTTCCGAGCCTCCTCGACTCATTACAATCGGTAAGTAGTCAACAATTGCACCTCCGATCCCAGTTCCAATTTTTATCAATTCTCGCCGTGAGCTTCACTCGATCGATCCGAAAGCTGGCGTCATAGTTTGGGTGTTGAATTCGGTGCTTTCTTTGTTGATTCTGGAGCTCAGTACTAGATCTTCTTCTTACACCGATCGTTAAACTAGATCGTCTGATTGCTTCGACCACGTGACGATTTTCTTGCTTGTAGGGTTGAATATGGCGTTGTTTAGGGTAAAAATGAGTCCTCACTGGTTCTGGATGTGCTGATTCCGTGCAGGTCCGTCACATTTTTGTGAAAAGGTGCGCTTATTGACTACTCCGTTTTATTTAATTACTGTGACACACGCTGATCTTTTTTTTGCGCTTTTCTAGTGGCATTTTTTTTTTTTTTTTAAATTAATTTTTTTTTTTCCTGTTATGATTGTTTGGAGAAGGAGAATATATCTTGTTTTTTCCTCTAGTCGTTAAAATTTTTAAGCAATTAGTCACTAAGGAAATAAACAATTAAATCTGAAGTCACTAAGCAATTAGTGTGCAAATTAATGGTTGAGGTGCAACTGATAAACGGAATGCAAAATCGCTAATCTAGTAGGATTGAAACTTGGTCGGTTAATAACGCAGGCAAGATGGGCTCTAGAAAGGGCATTTGTGTCATTTACCGAAGACAAGCACGCCCCTGGTACACACATTCCGTTCACTAGGTATGATCCAATTTCAACTCACTTGTAGTTTTACATTGGCTCTTTCTTTGCTCTTCGTACAGAATTTCAATTAGTGGCGAATCTTTTAGTATGATTATCTTGTGAAGCTTAAGGGCAGAAATGGAGGAGCCGTTGATAAGTGCCTCCCTTTTGGTATTGTGGTAGTAGTTGGAAATGATTCTTAGCACGATGTAATGCAGAGGTTTGCCAGGAGGTACGAGTTGCCCAAAGCTTGTGATCGGCAAGGGACCGCAAAGAGTTGTGATAGCGAGCTCACATGAAATTTTGGAATTTGCTGACAAAAAGATCGACGTGGAGGAGGATCGTTTGTACCCCTCTGATCCGGAGCAGCTTCAGCTCGTGCAGTCATGGGGTGTGTTTTACCGGGCTAACTTGCTCTTCTGCTTTTAATGCTCTTACATCCCATTCGAATTAGAGTGTAATTGTTATGATATAGACCTAATAATGCTGCAAAATATGAGTTTTTGCCTACTGTTTTTCTTAATTTTCAATCACAAGATCTTTGTTTTTCTCTGACATGCGATTCTTGGCGCTTTGGCAGAGTCCAAATTTGACGACCGGCTTGGACCGCATGTGCGGAGATATGCCTACAGCTATCTCCTTTTTGATCCATGTACGTACAAATTGTTATCTCAAGGAGCTTCTACCGTTGAAAAGGTTGTAGTGTGGCTTTTGATGCCTGTATTGCGCCGTCTTATATATCGCGGTCTTGGCTGTGACAAGCCTGGGAAAAGGGAACAGTCTTTGCAAGCTGTTGAAACCATGTTCAAGGAGGTATGGCTTGGCTTTTTCAAGTGATTTTAATCTGAACTATGTTGGTTTATGATTTTCTATAGCGATGACAGTGAATCCTTTGTGGAAATTTTACTGTTTTGTAGAATTGTAAAATATTCATTGAAAATTTCTGATGTTGGTCATTTCTATTAGGTGGACGGTGCGTTGGCTGACGGGCGACCCTACATCTGTGGATCGAAATTCACTGCAGCTGATCTGACGTTTGCTGCTCTTGGTGGTTCCTTGGTTGCTGCTCCTCAGTAAGTTGTAATTCCTTTGCAGATAAGTTTCAATACGTGATCAATGTAATTTCTAGTAATTGACCTTATTGATTAATGAATGGTATCGATTTTTGAGCATTACTGGCAGGTTTCTTGCTGATGGTGGGACATCACTGACCTTATTTAATTGTGTTCTCAAACTTTGTAGAATTGGATCTTGGATGCCAAAATTGGATGAGTGTCCTGCTGAAATGGCCACTGTGATGAAACGTTTTCAAGGGACATCAGCCGGACAAGTAATTTCCAAACTCTCCAAGTTTGTTTGATGGCGGCTCTATATTATTCCCTCCGTCCCGAAAGAAGTGTCCTGTTTGGATCTCATGTTTTTTTAAGGTTGTCAGTGGGTCGTATAGAGGCTTTTCTTTGTCCAAATTTATTTAGGTTGCAATGAACACATGCAGTGTCCTTCATTTATTGTGGTGATATAAATTTGGAACCTTTTGAATTTATGCTTTTTATAAAATGATCAATGAAGTTGGTATCAAATGTTTTCAACAAAACTGCGGACACTGATTTCGGCATGGAGGGAGTATTGTTTATGTCTCTCATGATACCCCAATGTATGTGCGTCATTTTGAACTCTTTTTCAGAGACTTGGAATCTTTTCAATTGCTGGTTGCTCACTCCCATGCTTAACATTTATTTTCTCTGTACATGCAGCACATTCTGAAAGTGTACGAGACTAAGCGACAAAGGCCTGAAGAAAAGAGGGTGTATTAGTGGTTATGTTTGAGGAACTTCAAAAGTGGTTGTTTTAAACGGACAGTTCTATAGACATTCTCTTCTTCCAAAGCTCTAGAACGGTATGATGATCATTCCAATATGTTTTTCTCTGCTGCTGATTTTGAATAAACAGCGGCTGTCCTACGACAATGTTTCTCACCGACGATACAACATGTACATTTATTTGAGGCTTCTAATTGACATCAACCACGTCATTTTTTCTTCTTTTTAGGTCAAATCTTGATATAACAACTCCACAACTAGGTCGTCGTTTCCCTTTGTTAGCCCCACATTCTCCATTCTCTTCGTCAAATTCTATGTCTCCCAGTTGTAACTTCGTCTCTAACTGTAACTCCTCCCAGACCTGTGACCTCTCACCTTTCACATCCGTTGCTGCATTTCTACCTTCTTTGATTTCACCATAACACACAAGGCGATGATCATCACCCTCTACAGTTTTCACTTGGAGATCTCGCATGTCTGCTTCCAGGTCTCTCACCTCCCCTTTCGTCTCGTGGAACTGAAATTTCCCGCAGGTTTCCTGGAAGGACTTCCGAAGTTGCACCAACTCGCTCGAGCCTAACCTGTCTACTCTCTTCAAATGTTGACTCACAAGCAACTGCGTAACAATGTCTTGAAACCCAACGTCTCCTGGTTCGTTGTCGACGAGCAGGAGGGGGACTTCCAACACATCCATTGTGTCCTTCGATTGATCGGCAATGGATCAGAGGCCAGCTAAACCGGTAAGCAAAACATGTAGAAATTGGGGGCAAGGCTTCTTTTCTGTCCTGCAACTGAGATGGAAAAAACTGAGCCTTCTTGCAGCTTCATCATAGCAACTTATTTCAACCTTATTGTCTTGAGTCTCAAGCAGTTACATCGAAGCTCTATCGAGACAAGAAGAAGATCCCAAGTGCCTAGAGGCGAGATCATAGGAGATTTGCAGTTATTTGAGTCCTGTGGTTAGCATGCAAATGCAACATGTGGCAGCAAGTGTTGGCCAAACCCTAAGGCATCTCCACTTCAGAGGTCGTCTGAATAGCAACCGAACTTTGAGAACATTGAGAACGTTCGTTCGGTGACCAACTAGAATTTGTTGTAACGTTGGACCTTTGCCTAGCTGAATACTCCCGTCTCAAAAATAAATCTGTGGTACTCTAACGAGTTTTCTACTACCGGTAGAGACCACAGATTTAATTTGAGACAGAGGTAAGGTAGGAGGCTCTTAAACCGACCATCTAAGGGATAATGGACCTAGGTAGGAAAATTAGTAGAGTGTAACATTTTTCACATATTTTGGGTAGAAAGGGAAAAGAGAAACATTTCATTGACAATTTAAATCATATTTTTTTGACTTAGAATGAATTAAGTATGAATTTTCAAAGTGAAAGGTGTGTAGGTAGCTATTGGTGCTCATAGATTGGACCAATCTTAATCAAAATCAGCCTTTGAATGGAGCACTTCAAACTTAGTTTCTATAATTTTGGCTCTCAGAAAATGATCCACATCATGCTTTCATTTATTTTAGCCTTACATGAATGTACATTTTTTTACTCAAAGGGATTTAAGAATACAATTAAAAAACAAAAAGCGCATTGTAGGAACTGTGATCCATTTTTGAAACTCTGTGCACTATTCATGATAGTCTACTGGGCGATTGTAATTGCCCCTCCAACATTCGAGCCTCCTACTTTAGTGTCAAACATTCAGCATTGGCACCAAATGTTTTTTTTGGATTTTGTTTTTGTTCATTTTTCCTCTTGGATTGTCTCTATCAAAATTAAATTGTAGGATAGAGGAGCGTAAAGGCATAAGGGATCTACAGTGACTCCAAAAACTAAGTCTATGCATCAAACAAGCAGTTTTAGAGCCACTTAACAAAGAGATAATGACATATTTAGTAGATGTAAAATTTGGATGTAAAAGAACTACAAGTTGACTTTAACATGATGTCATGATGACATCATCAACTCCAATAGGGTTTTTGTGAGAGAGTCAAACACGTCGGGAATGCATAGACTCAGTTTTTGCGGCGTTCTTCGCAACCTTCTTCGGCGACTCGTACGTTCTCATTTCTTCGTGAAATTTGGTCATTTTTTCCTGAGGGTTTGTGTAAGATTGTGTTGAGCACTTCTTGTGATTTGTAGAGGTTGTAAGGGAGGATGAGGCCGATTTCTAGAGACAAAGAGCAAAATATTGTAGCCTTGATAGAAAAGGGAAGAAGCAATAGAGAGATTGCAGAGAGTGTGGGTTTATCGCAATCCACAGTGAATAGAGTGAGAAAGCGTGTTTCTCATAGCTTAGAATTGTCTAAAGGAGGTCGTCCTAAGGTCCTTACAGAGTGGGAGAGGAGATATGCTTCACGTTTAGTTACTGTTGGAGGTTTAGAAACTGCAATAGAGGCTGCAAAAGTGCTTAGGAGAGAGACGGGTGTAGAAATATGTGACAATACCTTGAGGAATGCGTTGAGAGAACAGGGATTGTCTTCTTCTACAAAGATTAAGAAGCCTTTTTTGAGTCAGAAGAACATCAAAGCAAGATTTCATTTTGCTCAAACCTATAAAGATTGGACAGTGAGTGATTGGGAGAGGGTTGTGTTTAGTGATGAAACGAAAATTAGTCGTTTCAACTCAGATGGGAGGACTTGGTGTTGGATTGAGGATAAAGAGAACATTCCTGTGCGTGCTGTAAACCAAACTATTAAACATGGTGGAGGTAGCATTATGCTTTGGAGTTGTTTAACTTGTACAGGATTGGGGGGATTGCACAATATACAGGGACGTTTGAATTCTAGAGGCTACATTGCAGTTTTAGAGCAAGATTTGTACAGTACATTGCGTACATTAGGGTTTGTTGTTGAAGAAGTCATTTTCCAACAGGACAATGCTGGCGTGCATACGGGGAAGATTGTTCAAGATTGGTTTGGGAAGCAACCATTTTGTGTTTTAGAGTGGCCTGCACAATCCCCTGACCTAAATCCTATTGAACATGTGTGGGCTTCACTCAAACGGCGATTGAACTCTTATTCTACTCCTCCTAGCGGTATCCTTCAATTATGGGAGCGAGTGCAAGAGATTTTCTTCTCCATTAGTCTAGAAGAGTGCAAGAGATTGTATGCTAGCATGCCTGATCGAATTGCAGCTGTTTTGGCTGCAAAAGGACGATGGACAGATTTTTAAGTGACTTCTGAGGTGTAGTGCAAAAACCGAGTCTATGTATATATTTTGTTTCAACATCTTTCTCTATTTTGTTGTAATTGAAATCATCTTCTTCTTCTTATGGTATTGTGTAGTACTTTGTACTCTACAATTTTTCTTTTTACAGCTTCTAATTTCGATCACTCATGTTTGCGGCATTGTCATTTGAAATTGTTTGTTTGATGCATAGACTCAGTTTTTGGAGTCACTGTATAGGATTTACTCACAATTTTCTCTATTTTGAATGAAGTGGCATTTAAGTGAGCAAGACACTTAAACCCTAATGTTCCAAGTGACTATTTTTTGGTTGTTGCTCCTCTTTTTTGAGTTGCCCATTCTTAAATTTTGAATTTTTTAAAAATAAAAATTATTTTAGAAAATAGATTGTGCTCAGAATCCAATGGTGGTAGTTTCATCAAATTTCAAATTAAACCCTGGCTTGTGAAACTTTTTAAAGTTGAGTGGTCTAGTATAGTTCACACCTCATGTTTTTTAATTCAGTTTGGACATGGATTGAAGAGTCATCCAACCAATGTGATTGTTGCCTACATTGTGCGGTCAAATAATTTGAATTTTTTTGAGGTGCTCACTTTCAATTTAAACTACAAAATTCCATGTTTACATTCTATTTGATCTCAAGAAAAAATGAGCAAACAAATTGCTCAAGTTCTTGGCAATTTTAGCCCATTTTGAAAGTACACCACCCTTGGGTCATCAAGGGTCAAGGATTGTGGCATAATTCAAATTTATAGAATTGTGAAGATTTATTATAAACTTAGAACAATCTTTTAATGGTGACTTTCAAAAAAAAGTTGCAAAATATGACCTATAGATCATGTCTATCTGGTTGGATTTGATACCCTACTAAATTATACTCCCTCCGTCCCGAAATAAATCCAGGGTTTCCATATATACTTGTCCCAAATTAAATTCAGTGTTTCTTAATAACTTTTGCATACAGTATCCAAATGTCGCCTTCTTTGGTGCGTTAGAACCTCCTTTCACTTCCCAACAAGAACATATGAAAATTTGACTAGTCTAATAATAGTAACTAAGCTCAGTAGCAAAAAGTGGCAGTTTGGGGGTACCCCCCTTTCATATGCAAGATCAACAGATTGATCAACAAGTTATTGAAGATATGGTTCCAGAGTGGGCCATGTGGGTTGTCTCATGGTCCAGATCTTCATACCTACGTATTCCAAAACAAGACATGACCAGAAAACACGTGATGAATGGGTGAAAGCACACTACAGTTGTCCGAAATCATAGTCACGGCAGAATTTCCACAGAGGATGAAAGTTTGGAGTCACTTTTCTTATATTTTTTTTGACTTAAAAATTAAAAAAAAAATAGATCGGAGTCTTAAATCTTGCATAAATTGATTATTGCATAACAAAAAGTGGTTTTCATATACTAATTCAATGTATGGAGTACAAACAGGGTTGCTAAAGTGTGAGCAGTGAGCAACGAGCAATGAGCAGTGAGCAATTGCATTTGAGCAGTAAAATTTTTATTTATTATATTTTTAAGGTTTCATAATTACCATTAATTCTACATTTAGAAATGAAGTTTTAAAAAAATACTATTTTTGGATGTAGGTAACTTATTTCATCCATTGCTTTGGATGGATGAAGATGATGACAAATGAATGTAGATGAAAGTTGGTGGTTGAAAAAAAATCCGGCCCTAAATTTTTCATATTAATTGAAGTTTCTGGCATCATAAAGCATCTAATTTAAAGACGTCTAAGGAACATTCATTTGATATGGATGCAAGTGACCTAAATTATTTGTATTGTAATGTGCACATACCAAACTTCTGTGGGGTCTTAAGAGCCTCTTTGATTCCAAGGAGGCTCTTAGGCAAACAATAATCATAAGCATAGATGGCTTGAAATAGATTGGTAAAGTCTTGAACCCACATGCTTTTTTTTTTGGATTAGCAAAGTCCTCTCAAACACTACTCCCTAACACTCCTACAAATCAATTGGATAGTGAAATCATCTTACATACCACATTCACAAAGGGTCCCTAAGAGCCTCTTCTATTTCGAAGAGGCTCATACTGAGTTGCAAATTTTTTAACAATTTGGAAATTAAAGACTGTGCTCGCTTTAGGGGAGGCTCGAAGGGAAGAACATATCTTGAAAGACAAAAAAATATGGTCCTTCATCCATCATTGGATCCAAAGATGAAATGTTGTTAAAGTATGAGCAAGGAGCAACAAACATTGAGCAACAAGTGGTGAGTGGTGAGCGTTTCTAGAAAAATTTGCAAAAAATTTAAAATTTTTCAATATAAGAATGATGCCTATATCCATGGTTTAAGATAAAAATATATGGCTATAAATTTAAATGAGTCTAAAAAGGATTAATGGGAATGAACAAATTTGGATGGATTTTTTGTAGTTGACTTTGTTGGATGAAATACATTTGTAGTTCATTGCATTAGATGATGGATGACTGTTGAATGGGACTAAAAATTCAAATATTTAAGATAAGGGTTGATGTTCAAGTACCTTAAATTAAAGGTAGACAGACTTTGGGAAACTAGGGAATGGTATTCATATGGCATTATAAAACCATTTCAAGGAAGGTACCGTTTTCAATTAAAATTTATAATTCCTTTCAAGCATTATTAAGGTTTAAGCCTATTGACTAAACTGATGCTAATATTAAAATTTATAAGTTCTAATTACATGTTGCCATGTAAGGGATCGGCATGTTGTTAGTTGAAAGAAGTAGATTCAATCCACAAATACTCCAATCACTAGCTATGAGCTAAAATCTTGAATTTTTCACATTGTTCAATCGTATGTATTGACCCCTAAAGCCAAAGTCTAAAAGTTCCTAAGGGGGGATTCTTGAGATTTAGAATAGGCTTGTGTGACCCCAATTCTTGACATGATTTTTTGAACTCTTTTATGGAGATAGAAAATCAAGTTGGCTTCTAAGGAATATAATTCTTATTTCAATTGTTGCCTAGGAGAAAAAGTTATGCCACTCTAAGTCCAAAATGTAATTTCAGGGGCAACACCAAAAAAATCACAGAAAGTTAAATTTAAAAAAAAATTAATATTTTTCTCAAAGATTATATTTTTGTCTACATATAAAGCTTTAGTTCATTCTATTTGGACTAGTGTAAGTTGGAAAAATAAGGGACAATCTTATTTTTTGGGCAATCAAATCATCTTCTTGAAAAAATAACTTATACAATTTATTTTTGAAAAATTATTAGACAGGGTTAAGTTTGTTTGCTAGAACAATCTCACTATTAGGATAATTGTATTTCAATTGCATTTTAGAGACATTAACAATTTAGTTTCTTGTTCAATCTTGAACCAACTTTAGCATTATTGCATTTTCAAACCATCTATCAATTTCATTAGATTTTTTTTCTTATGAATTTAAATATTTATAAATCAAAATCTTAGTAATATTCATTTTGAACGATTGTGAAAATAAAATTGTACATATAAAGTAAAAAACATTTCTTTAGATGTTCTAAACTAGAAGACAAAGTCAAATTTAGAGATTACATTATATAAAGAAAATATTGATTTTAATATATTGAAAGGCTAAAGTGTAATGGAATATTATATTTGGTATATTTTAAAACATTATGGCTTAATTTTCAAAAAATATGTGGATTCTATTGCACTTTAGTATTTAAAATTGTACAAACAATACTTAAATCAATATCCAAAACTGTATTGTGCAGGTGGCGTGGCACCAACAAAGGGTCCCTAGGATCCGAGAGCCCTTCCCATGCCACCTTGATCCCTTCACGAAGAACTAAAAGTTCTGCAAATGACACCTAATTTTTTTTGAGGGAAGGTCCCTTGGCACCAAGGATTGGTTCCTAGGCTCCGAGAGCCCCTCCTATGGTACCAAGATTCCTTAACAAAGAACAACTAAAATATTTAAAGAAAGATTTTTTAAGCATCAAGGGAGGTTCTTACGATCAAAGAGACCCTCCCATGGCACCAAAAGACCTTAACAAAGAACCACCAAGAGTCTCTCAAATGACATCCAAAAAAATGAAGAGAAAGTGCCTTAGCACCAAAAAATTGGCTCTTTTGATCCGAGAAGCCTTCCTTTGGCTTCCAAGGACTTTCACAAAGATCCAAAAGTCCATCTAATGACAAACATAAAAAAATCAAGGGAGATTTTCTTGGCACGGTCATAGCAAGGTTTCTAGGATCCAACATACCCTTCTATGACACAAAGAGACTTTATCAAACAACTCAAAGTGTCTCAAATGTTACCCAAAAAAATTAAAGGAAAATATTTTGGCACCAATATATGGCTCTATACATTTGAAGAGCCTTTTATTTTACCAAGGGTCTATCAAATGACATAACAAAAAAATAAGGTAGTGTCTATTGGCACCAAGAAATGACTCTTTGGATCCAAAAAGTCTTCTATGCACCAAAAATCTATCTAATGACATACCAAGAAAAAATGAAGGCAAAGTCCCTTGGTACTAAAAAATGGCTCCTTTGATCCAAGGAGCATTTTATAGCACAAGAGTCTATCTAATATCATACCCACAAAATGAAGGATGAGTCACTTGTATTAAAAAAGGCTCTTTGGATTCAAAGTTTAGAGCCTTCTATGGCACCAAGAATCTATCTAGTGACATACCAAAAAAATTAAAGGCAGAGTCCCTTGGTACAAAAAAATGGCTCCTTAGATCCGAAGAGCCTTCCATGGCACTAGAGTCTATCTAATACAATACCCAAAAAATTAAGGGAGAGTCACTTGTACTAAAAAATGATTAATTGGATTTGAGGTCTAGAGCCTTCTATAGTACCAAAAATCTATCTAATGACATATCAAAAAATAAATAAAAGAGATCCCTTTGGCACCAAAGAAGGGCTCCTTGAACTCAAGAAGCCTTCCTTCGGTTCTGAGAAGCCTTATTTGAAGAGCCCTTTGGCACCAAGGAAAGGCTCCTCGGATCCGAGGAGCCTTCTGGAGTTCCAAGAAGTCTTTTTTGGGAGAGCCCTTTGGCATCATGGAAGAGCTCCTCGGAATCCGAGGAGCCTTCATTGGATTCCAAAGAGCCTTCTTTGGATTTCGAGGAGACTTCTTGTAAGAGTCCTTTGGCATCAAAAAAGAGCTCCTCGGATTCGAAGAGCCTTCCTTGGATTCTAAAGAGTCTTTCTTGGAAGAGCCCTTTGGCATCATGGAAAGTCTCCTCAGATCCGAGGAGCCTTCTTGAGTTCCAAGAAGTCTTTTTTGGGAGAGCCCTTTGGCATCATGGAAGAGCTCCTCGGAATCCGAGGAGCCTTCATTGGATTCCAAAGAGCCTTCTTTGGATTTCAAGGAGACTTCTTGTAAGAGTCCTTTGGCACCAAAAATGAGCTCCTCGGATTCGAGGAGCCTTCCTTGGTTTCAAAGAGTCTTTCTTGGAAGAGCCCTTTGTCACCCTGGAAAGTCTCTTCGGATTCGAGGAGCCTTCTTGAGTTCCAAGAAGTCTTTTTTGGGAGAGCCCTTTGGCATCATGGAAGAGCTCCTCGGAATCCAAGGAGCCTTCTTGTAAGAGTCCTTTGGCATCAAAAAAGAGCTCCTCGGATTCGAGGAGCCTTCCTTGGGTTCCAAAGGGTCTTTCTTGGAAGAGCCCTTTGACATCATGGAAAGGCTCCTCGGATCGGAGGAGCCTTCTTGAGTTCCCAGAAGTCTTTTTTGGGACAGCCTTTTGGCATCATGGAAGAGCTCCTCGGAATCGAGGAGCCTTCATTGGATTCCAAATAGCTTTCTTTGGATTTCGAGGAGACTTCTTGTAAGAGTCCTTTGGCACCAAAATGAGCTCCTCGGATTCGAGGAGCCTTCCTTGGTTCCAAAGAGTCTTTCTTGGAAGAGTCCTTTGTCACCATGGAAAGTCTCCTCGGATCCGAGGAGCCTTCTTGACTTCCAAGAAGTCTTTTTTGGGAGAGACCTTTGGCACCATGGAACGGCTCCTTGGATTCCGAGGAGTCTTCCTTAGGTTTTGAGGAGCCTTCCTTGGGTTTCAAAGAGCCTTCCTTGCGTTTTGAGGAGCCTTTTTGGGCTCCAATAAGCCTTTGCTTGACTTGAAGGGACCTTTACAAATAACAAGAGACCTTCAAATGACCCCACAAAAAATAGAGGTTGCGTCCATTGTCACCCAAAAAAGACTCCTCGGATTCGAGGAGCCTTTTATATTACCAATAGTCTAATGACATACCAAAAGAAATTAAGGGAGAGCCCTTTGGCACCAAGGAAGGGCTTCTCAGATCCTAAATGCTCTCCTTGGGTCCGAGGATTTTCTTACAGAGAGCCCTTTGGTACCAAGGGAGGGCTCCTTGGATCCAAGGAGCCTTCTTTGGGAGAACTTTTTGGCACCAAAGAAGGGCTCCTTGGATTCGAAGAGCTTTCTTTGAGAGAACGTTTTGGCACCAAAAAGGGGCTCCTTGAATCCAAGGAGCCTTCTTTGAGAGAATGTTTTGGCACCAAAGAAGGGCTCCTTGGATCCGAAGAGCCTTCTACAAAAGTCAATGGGTCACTGAGAGTCCATGTAATGATGTACGAAAATAAATTATGGGAGAGTCTTCTTGTACTAAGAAATAGCTCCTCAGATCCGAGGAGCCTTCTATGGCATCAAGAACCTATCTAATGCCATACCAATTTTTTTATGAGAAAGCCCTTGTGTAGTAAAGAAGGGCTTCTTGACATCAAAGATCCTTTCTTGGACTTTAAAGAGACTTCCTTAGGTTCCAAAGAGCCTTCCCTTGACATGGGGGAATCTTCACAATGAATCAAAGATCTTCAAATAAACCCCCTCAAGTTAATAGAGGAAGGATCTATTGACATCAAGAAATGGCTCCTTGGATCCGAGGAGCTGTATGTTGCATTTAAAAAATTTGAAAAAAATTTGAAAAAAAATTTTGAGTTTAGAAAAAACAAAACTATTCAAATAACTCACCAATTTAATAGAGGGAGGGTCTTGTAGCATCAAGAATTGGCTCTTCAAATTTGAAGAGCCATCTGATGAAGAAGAATTTTATTTTAAATTTTGGAAGAAAAAATTAATTTAGAGTCCCATAACCCCCCAAATTAATAGAAAGAGGGTCCTTTCATCCAAAAATGGCTCCTTGGATTTGATGAGCAGGTTGAAGAGTTGTTTTTTGTATAAAAAAATAATTTAGTTGGAATTCTGTTAACCCCTTAAATTAATAGAGAAAGGGTCCTGTGGTACCAAGAAATGGCTCTTTATATCTAAGATGTACAATGGTGGTCTAGATCTAGCGGCCTTGTTCAGGCCCCATTCCTCCCCTAATGTTCAAGCAATTGATAGTTAAGACACATGTATTTAGAGGTGGTTAAATAAAAATTGATTGGAATAAGTAATACATGCCTTACCGGACTAATTAGTTTCAGGTGAAAATAGTATTTGGCACCGAAAGGATGAGTCAAATCATTTGTAAAATTGTAAATATAAAAAAAAAAACATACAAAAGTCCTAATTTAGTTAAATAACATTGTAAAATCTACTAGAGTCTAATTTCTACAAAGTTACCTTAAAGGTGTTCTTAGGCTTTGAGGGACCTTCTAGCCTTGGAGGACTAAACAAAGTCTTGAGGGCAAAAATGCAAATTTTTAATAATTTTAGAAAATTTCCATTTTAAAATATACAAAAAATTTCCTTCAATTATTTATGAGATGTTCATAAAAGTTTTGCTAATTTTTTCCATTTTTTTGGTAATTTAATCCCTAAAGGACAATTGAAAATCCGAGTAGGTTCATATGAAGTCAATTTTGGTCAAATGTTCATGAAATTTTAACAGAATGTGAAAGCATATATGACCATATTCGTTATATTGAGATTTTTTGTAGATTTTGAGACAGAATGCTAGTTATTGTAAATTCATTTTGAAAAATATTAATTGAAACCAAAAATAAATAATTCTAAAATAGTGATTCTAAAATAAAATTCTAAAAGTTGACATTGTTATCTATTTATAAAAAAAACCTAATAATGAGATAAAGTGGTTTATCTTTGAGTCAAAGGTAAAAATGAGACTGTGAAAAGTCTCAATATAACAAATGTGGCATTATACATCCTTAGTGGGAATATAAATATTTTTTCAACTGGGTGCCTAGATAAAAGGTTATGCTGCCCTAAATTCTTTTCGTAGCTTGGGCAATTTGGGCATGTCTTGCTAAAATCCTCATTGATTTTTGAAACTTGGCATGTATCTAATTAATAAAATATGTTATGCAAATTGATCCTAAAAAAATTTAGTTCTCAAATCACATTCTAAGAGGAGTCTAACTTTATTAGCTATGTTGGAGCGGTTTCAAGAAAAAACATTTTTTTTAACTTCAAGCCCTATTATCTTGCAATTTGTGAAGTTAAAGTTTATGAAAAATTTTCCACATATTCTAATTGTTTGTCTCTAACTTTTTGCTGATTGGATTTTGAATAAAAAGAATTCCTGATTGCACAAGAAATCATCAAGAAATGACTAGTATATTGCCAATTCACTTAACCTTTTTGCATTGCAAGGTGATTTAGAGTAAGCTAGACTCTATATTTGCTTTTGAATTTTTTTTCATGAGTGAATCCAACATCATATAATTATAAATGGTGAAAATCTTCATTTTTGACTTTGAATAGAGAAAAATTTTTACTCCAAGAGGGCTCAAAATCTACAGCCCTTGTTTTGTAGGATTTAAAATTTTTATTTCACTTCAAACATTATAATCTTTTAATCCAAGTGGTCAAATGGGCTGAAATCTTTTCCACACATTGCCTTATATATTTAATATTCTTTTGAACATTTGGAATTCAAAAAAAAAATAGTTTTTTATTTTGGACAATGCATCAAAAATTGGTAGTTTTGGACTTTTTCACTTCCAAAATTTCTTCCAGCCTTTAGAAATTAAATAAAATTTATCTTCAACTAGATTTTCTTTTGTCCATGAAACATTTGCAATCTCTATAAAAATGAATAGGGCCTAATTCAATGGAAGTTCCAAGGAAGATACTATGGATTATCTCTTCATAATTATTTAAAAGGTGTCTCGAGGTTCCTAGGGACCCTAGAGCATTTTCGGAGCCCCCAAAGACTTTTGCCAAAATGTTGGATACTATTCTTAATAATTTAAAATTCCATAATTTCCAATCCAATAGCAAGTTCTCATTTTATTCTATTCATTGATTCACAAAGTGTTTGGAATTGTTTTCTAATTTTTGGAGGGGCTTTTGATAAGAATTTTTGTTGACATGATTTTTTTTAGTTGGTTTTGTATTACTTAAATTAAAATAAAGAATATATAATAATTTTTAATTCCTAAAATCCCAAGACCATTTTTCTATCAAAAACCACTTAGGATTGCTATTTCTACTGCATTCATCCAAGAAATTTTGAAAAATTATTTTTAAGAATCTAATTGTACGACCTTATACTACACTCAACTTAGATCATGTGGTAAAAATTTTGTGATGTTTGACCAAATAGATTGAAAGATATTAGCATTCAAAGTGAAAGAAAAAGTTTTTTTCAAGAAGATACTTCAATTTCCGCAAAACAAGAAGCTCTATACCTTTCATACCACAAATCCAAATGCAATGAATCAAAGCTTCCCATTAGACAAAAATTTCATCTATGAGAAAGAAATTTAAAAAAAAATTATTTCAATTTTTTGTGGATTTTTTGTGGCTTGGTCTCCTTTGTTTTGAAGTTATTGTGGTATAACTTTTGCTCTTGGATACCAATTGAAATAAAACTCATATTTTTAGAAAATTAAAAAAAAGTTCTACCTTATGAAAGTTTCAAAAAGTTTCACCAAAAATTGAGCTCATAAAAAACGTACTTAAAATCTATTTTGCACCTCACAGGGACAATGGGACTTCAAAGGTTAATGAACAATACAATGAATGAAGTGTCTAATTTTTAGTAAATATACATTTGGTATCAAAGTTTGTGCATTTCACTTGCAAGAGACTGAAGAGAGTCATAAAAAAATAGATGGAGAGAACTATAGGTCTGTAAGACATGTATTGCAATGTGTAAATAAGGCCTTCTTTGGATGGATGATGAATGGATGACATGGATGGAATTCATTTGCACATCATTTCTATGGTAGTACCTCTTTTGTTGTAGGAGTGGCTAGGCTATCATTCTTGGCCCTACCTGCAATAATTAAATGTTAAATCAACTATCATAAATAAATAAAAATTTAACAATAAATTGACTTTTTAAAATTTTATTTTTAATAACTTCTATTCTAATAATTTTGACATTACTATTTTAGATTTGATACCACTATTTATGACTTTGGCATGTCTATTTTTAGTAAAAAATCTTAATGAGCGCTCAAATTTAAATGCTTGTCGCTCAATGCTCATTGCTCATTATTCCCCACTCACACTCTAGCGTTGTTGTCCAAGGATGTACATATTTTCAAAATAATTAATAAACCAAAATCTTCAACAAAGCAAAAGTCAAGTTTCAAAAAGACTCATTAAAAGCCAAAAAAAAAAGCTTGGACCTAATATATGAAGGGAAGCCTCTTTGGTACCAAAGTGGCTCATGAGGAGGTGGTGAAAAAAAAATTGGTTTTTAAAGTCAATGTTCTTAGATGAAAGGATTTGAAATCACAAAAAGAAATTAATAAACTAGTGTAGAATTGATTGTTACATTTCTCTAGATAAACCTTAACATTATTCTTTGGTCCCAAAGAGCTCTAGATTGCAACCAAACTACAATGTAGGATTAGTTATTACATTTCTCCAAATGAACCTTAAAGGTGCTATTTGGTTTTGAGGAGCACTAAACTAGTCTCAAAATAGTTAACAGAGTTGTGGTCAATAATGCAAATCTTAATGATTTTTGTAAATTTTTATTTTTGAAATTTCAAAAAATAAAATTACACTCCATTTTCTAGGACTTATGCAAATGAAGATTTTCTTGGATGGATGATGAATGGATGACATGGATGAAGTTCATTCGTACATGGATGAATGGATGTCCCTTCATGCAACATCTAATTGCAATATTGATTATTTTAAATAAAAAAATTTCATTTTTTTGGGATAATTTTTTCTATTTTTGATTTTTGACATTATTATTTTTGGATCTAATAATATTATTAATTACTCTGACATGTCTATTTTTAATAAAAATCCTTGTAGTGAGCGCTCAAACCTAATTGCTCATTGCTCAACGCTCAACGCTCATCGCTCCCCGCTCACACTCTAGCGTCGTTGGGAATACAAACATTAAATGTTTGTATTGTCACAAATTCAGCTTTAGCATTGTTGTACTTTTTTGTACCAATTTAGGATTTCATTTTTACAATTCAAAGAGCTAAATCCAATGCTCTTATATTTAGGTACTTAGACTAGGAATTTAATGAGTGTTTTAGGGTCTATATAAGAAAATATCCTAGCAAATGTGTGATTTCAGTACGAAGGCCAAATTTTGACTTTAAAGTGTTTTTTTTTAATTTTAAATCTGAGAACCTATGAAAAGACCTTTTGCTTTAGATGGGCCAACATTGAATTTTGGTAAAAATGACGTTTTGGCTCCATTTTGTACCAATTTTCATACATTTTTGTATCAATATTGGTACATTTTGTACCAATATGAATACATTTTGTACTAGTTCTTACTAGTTCGTATATTTGGCAGGGGGGCGACCGTAGTGTGCGATCACCCAAATTCAAACCCAAAACAAAGGCAAAAGTGCAAAATCAAACCGTGGAAAACTACCAACAGTTCACATTCTAAAGCAAAAGCAGAGGGACTCAAGAGTACATACTAAATCATAGAAACGAAACAGGTCCTCATGTAATATGCTAAGTGAATTTGTAACCACCTAAATACTGAAAATGAGAGGCAGAATGAAGGCCCCACCAAAGACTGAAATCATCCCAATGCTTGAAAGAACTCCAAGAGGACTGCTCCTGTCCGCATTCATCTTCTCGGTCAAATGTGCCGCAGAATAGTATCCATAAAAAGAATACTGGCTCACAAGTCGGGACAATAGAGCACTATAAACGAGAATTTTGATGCCAGTAGAATCTGGCACTAGTTCCAGCTTGGTGAAGACACATGAGGCACTGATGCTACTCACGTCCCAACTAAAAGGAGTGATTCGGTAAAGGATTACATGAAGGCCAAGGATATTGTTTCTGGCACAATTATCTGGAGTACCCCGGAGTACAAATGAATGGGATCCAAATATTGGCATATCACTAGTAGCACACGCTCTGAACTTGTGGTTGCAAAGATGTCATTGACAGACAAGGAGCGGCTGATCACAACACATTATCAAGAATTTTGTCAACTTCAATGTTGAGGCATCATCGGATTGGTATACGGAGATTGTCAACAGACATTTGTGCACCAACAAAGGTGGGAGTTAGATCAAATTTCATAGCACCAAAGCAGTTTGAAGAGGGGAACATTTTGTCAATTTCGCCACGTCTTTTCAACTTCCCCACTTGATTGTTGACTTCCATTCTTTCACACTTAGTGGACTTTAGTACAAGCTACGGTATCTATGCAATTCCTTGAAAATATGAACAAGTCATACACTAATCTAGCCACTTAAAAGAAACATTGGATTTATTTCAGGATGGAGGGAATATTTATCAATAAGAATTTGAATCAATGATTGAAAACTACATAATGTGATCACATTTGTGATTCGTTATGTTTAATTAAGTCATTATGCTACCTAACCATTTCAAATCATTTTCTTGTGACTTATATATAGGGTGACATTACAATCTACATCTTCCAACACTATTGTAGCTAGAGGTCACCTTTGGTGAAAAATAATTAAAAATTTCAAAGCCGAATGATTTTGAAGATTAATAAGTCACCTGGCCGAATCCAAAGATAGTTAATTGTAAAATCAAAATGTTGGAAAAAATACCAATACAACTTGATGCCAACACATGTCTACCAAATAATGAGTGGAAAGGTTGTTTTTATAATGAAATCCTTTGTTCATCATTAATTCTCAAAGGATATGGGACAATTTGAAGATGAGAGCTTGACCACTCATTGTCAAAACTCATGAATTTTTTTTGAAGTAGAACTTTAGACCTCATTTTGGTATAGTAGAATAACTTTTTTTAAGAAAGTTTGAACTAAAAAAAGTTGGTAAATCAAGTTAAACTTTCATCTCCAAAAACAATGATTTTGAGACTTCAAAAAAAATTATGAACAAAATTCAAAGAAGATGTTTGAAATTGGCAAAGAAAATGTCCATCTCTGAATTTTGTTCATAACTTTTGATTGGAGGCTTAACATCTCAAAAAATAAATTGGAAATGAATTTTATATTGATTTTCCAACTTTTTTTAGTTCAAAGGGTTTTGGAAAAAATTATTCTACTAAGGTAGAAACACCCATTAGTGTCTTTGTTCCCATTCCTGTATCTTAGATTGTTACCAAATTTGTCCCTAGACTTCCCATTAATGTGTCCTTGAAATGCTTGACTCTGATTCGCTGACTCATTTGAAGGACACATACCCAACTGTCATTTGCTAACTACTGATTTTTGTAGATTTCGGTTTAGGGTCCACCTATGTGACTATTTTAGTGGTCTAGAGAGCCATCTCTTTGAAAAATCATAGAAATTATATACCACATCCAAAAAATCTCTTTTTTTTTTAATATTCATCATTTTACTTGCTAATACTACAAAAATATTAATTTTAGGAAAAATTGCCTCCAATTATGCTGAATTGCTTAATATTGATGGTTTTGGATGCTTCCACCTTATGCCAAAATGGGGTTTGAAGTTCTACATTGAACACAATTCCTGCTTTTGACTTAACTAGGTATGAGCGGTTAAGCTTCTACTAATCCTAATGTATAGTGGGGTACCATTCAAAATGGCGTTTTTGCATTTGCAGGAAAGGAAATTTCACATCTACCAACTTTGTCAGCCTCCCAAGGGCTGAAAAATTGCTTTTTTACCATGGATTTTTTGGCAGGAGAACATCTTTATGTTAATAACATGTGTACCAAATTCCAAGGTCAAAAGATTCACCAAAAAAAAGATATTCAAAGTCTACCAACATGTGTAGCGATGAGAAAATTTTCAATGCTGCCAACTTTGACACCCTCCCGAGGTCTAAAATGTTTTTTTTTTACCATGAACTTTTTGGCATGAGATCATCTCTATATTGATAATATGTGTGCCAAATCTCAAGGTCAAAAGATTTACACAAAAAAAGATATTTGAAATCTACCAACATGTGTAGTTGTGAGAAACAATTCTTGGGGGGCGCAATTCGTGAAAAAAATAAGGATATAGGTGTGAACATCAAGTAATTTATGGGGGGTATTATTTTTTGTCCAAGTATTTTTTGGCACTCTATGATTATATAATTTTCTAATTTGGGTCATTAAAAAGGGATCTTACATTAATTATAATTTCCAATTGTGATGAATATATAATATGCTATTTTACTATTTTTTTTTCCACCACAATTTTTTTTTCCACTACTCACTATTGACAATTACAGAGTTTTGGTGGAGTTCAGATTTCAGGAATTTGGTGTAGAGTGCTTAAACCATTAGGAGAAAATTGAACCCCCAAAGAGGCTGCTTCTTGATGCAAAAAGTTGGGTGGTAAGAGCCTTCTCAACTCACTAGTTAAGCCAAGAATTGCATATACTCAAAAATCTGTCATCATTACCCAATCCATCTCCACAATCTTATAAATCTTATAATGGTTTCATGATGAAGGATGGAGTACACGCCACGTGGTGGTTGTAATGAGGATATGGCCACCCTCACATTCATTCAATTAGTTTTAAAATTAGTACGAAAACTCAAAGCCTCTTTGTGGGTTCAAATTTTTTGTAATGACAAAATTCCTTCACCTTTCTAAACTAAACAAGCATTGAACAAACATTCTTAAAGTGAACAAGCATTCCTAAACTAAACAAGCCCTCAACAAGCATTCCTAAAGTGAACAAGCCAAATGGAATGAAACAAGTAGACTAGACACACATTCATTGGAAAATATAAAAGAAATCCGAAGTGCACATGACCAATGATTCATGGTTTTTGGTTTCATATAATGTGTTCATGAACACAATGTGAATTGTGAAACAAAATTCATCACGTGGAGTTTTGTGGAAGTTATGGCAACAGAAGAAAATGGTAGTGTTCTAATACTTGTAACCAAAATGTGCACAGCTATAACTTGCACAAAACTTGAATCATAAAAAAATGGAAAATGGATGCCCACATGTTGTGGTAAGTTCTCTATTCAAGGCTCGGTACAATGTTTCCACCAAAATGCTAAAGGCTTCACCACTTGTGCTGCCAAGGAAAAAGAACAACATCATTCAAGAGGGCCATGAATCATTGGTAATTGGCAGCAAACAATGAAGAAACAAACTGGGCAGCAGGTGCTACAATAGCAAAAGGGAGGAAATTGGTGAGCTATAGTAAGATGAGATAATTGCTTTGCAAAAGGACGAGGAAGAAAATACCTTGGAATCCAAAATCGCATCATCAACGATCTCGTTGGGAGGGTGTGATCCATGTTCGCACTGAAGGTTGCAATTTTGATCTTGCAACAATCTTAATCTCCGTTGTGCCCCACCCCTCATGTAGCTTTGATTGCAAATTTTGCAATTCAGACACAAACAACTCCACCACTTTGGCAAAAAAATGGGCTGAGAAGCTCCAGCCACATACTTTCTTCTGCAACCGTATACAACTTAATTCTGAAATTGAGAGCCATGTTGCACACCTAACGCACAGTGTGATTCCGTGAAGCCTAAGGCCCAACGCTCAAACATAACGAACCACCAACCGAACGCACCGTAGCCAAACCCTAACTTTAGAGTTAAGTGCAAAACATGTTCACCTCGGAGACACAAGAAAGCTAGAGAGACGACAATGGGAACCCTAACGGTAGTCAACCATAGATTTCCCTAACCTCCATCCGACAGCTACACAGGAGCCACCATGTCCAGCATTCAAAACTTAAAACCTGCCTAAACCACCCCGCCAAATCACACAATTAATCATCTAACCACCTCTAAACTCACAAAATTAATCATCTGACCTACCCACCAACTCATAGCACTAATTAAAGATTTTTGGTCTAGAAAATTATTATAAGCAGGGGTATCTTAAGTCTACTTCTCCTCCTAATGCACCCTATTATTCCACACCATATAGAACTTCAAAGCCCCCCAATGACATTTTATATACACTATATTATATAAAATCAAATTACAATTTTTTCTCGGAATGTTTTTTTGGCACCCTAAAGTTGTTCGTTCCTATATGGCTACTCCTAACGCTTACTACACCCCCCAAGAAACAATTTCACTACTACCAACTTTGACACTCTTCCAAGGGTTGAAAAATTGTTTATTTATCATGAAATTTTTATTATGGAATCATCTCTAAGTTAATAACATGTATACCAAAATTCAAGGTCAAAAAGTTCACACAAAAAAAAATATTCAAAATCTGCCAATGTGCATAGTTGTGAGAAAAATTTCACTACTGCCAACTTTGACACTATCGCAAGGGCTAAAGAAAAACATTTTACCATGAAATTTTTGGCATGAGTTCATGTCTATATTGATAAAAAGTGAGACAAATTTCAAGGTCAAGAGATTTACCAAGAAAAAGATATGCTAATTCTACCAACATGTGTAGTTGTGAGAATGATTTTTTACATCCATGTGAAAATTTACCCATAAAATGACACCATCCCAAGGGCTGAAAAAATCATTCTCACAACTTTACACATTGGTAGATTTTGAATATTTTTTTTTGTGTGAACTTTTGGACCTTGAATATTGGTATACATTTATTAACATAGAGATGATTCCATAATAAAAATTTCATGGTAAATAAACAATTTTTCAACCTTTGGGAGAGTATCAAAGTTGGTAGTAGTGAAATTGTTTCTCACAACTACACATGTTGGTAGATTTAAATATCTTTTATTGTGTAAATCTTTTGACCTTGAGATTGGCACACATATTATCAACATAGGGCTGATCTCATGCCAAAAATTTCATGGTAAAAAAAAAACATTTCAACCTTTGGGAGGGTGTCAAAGTTGGCAATAGTGAAAATTTCTCATCGCTACACATGTTGGTAGACTTTGAATATCTTTTTTTTTGGTGAATCTTTTGACCTTGAAATTTGGTACAAATGTTATTAACATAAAGATGTTCCCGCGACAAAAATTTCATGGTAAAAAAACAATTTTTCAGCCCTTGGGAGGCTGTCAAAGTTGGCAAATGTGAAATTTCCTTCCCTAGGAATGCAAAAACGCCATTTTGAATGGTACCCCATTATACATATCCCACGTGGGTTGTTTAGGTTGAAAATAGCGTCATTTCAACCTATTTTGAACTATAAGTAGAATTTAGTGCACCTCTATCATCTTGAAACTTTGAGATTTGGAACCCTTTTTAAAGTTTAATTTTTGAATACTAAAAAGTAAATGTTTTTGGGCATTTTCAAGGATCATCGGTAGTCACTTAATTGTTGAATGTGAGGTTGTCATTTTGTGGACAATTAGGTTGAACCTATATTACCGGCTAGACCATGCAAGGCATTGATTCAGCCTTCCAGAAAGGCCCATAGCTTCATCTTGATTAATTGGACAATACTCAATGAGATGCAAAAAATAAGAACGACTCCACTCGTCGATTGTCCTTTATGTTTACGGGAACCTCGATTGTTTGTACACACAATCGGTTGATTGACCTTTTAGTAATTCCCATTGTAGTCGCTCTTGGAATTGTTGCTAGCCCCTTTCTTCCCACATCACAATGTGCAATTGGAAGATCATTTTGGGACAGAGGAAATATAAAATATGCTCAAAAATTCTAAAATTTTAATTAAAGGTATATATTATAATGTATAATATCATGGTATAAAACAAAGGTTCTGTGTCATTACAAATTATAAAATTAGCAATCTATGGTTGTTGGCCTAAAGTTCACATTGCAATAATCCTTGAATGTTAGGTTGGTGACCATGGAAATCATCTCTTTTGGCACTATATGACATCATCTACTTTGAAAAATCAAAAGTGCTCACTGGAGGTCAAATTACTAGTTGTGATGTCCCCTTTCCACATAAAATTTCAATGATGAATAATTGCAGTTCTGTTTTACACAGAAGGATTCCCTTTTCATTCATTGACTAGAAAATGGCCATGGTGCCATTTATGGGATAAAGTGTTGAATTTTAAGAATTTTCTTGATTTTCCAATTGGAATAGATACTAAACTTGATAAACTTCATCTCATTTGTTCGACACAAATTCAAAAAATACCATTTTTATAGCTAAAATTCCTATCATGAGTATAGAGCAAGAAGTAGCCAAAATACACTAGTGGAAAAGGTGATCTTCTTCGTTTGAAAAGTTAATAATATAGTAGTGAAGGAATATTCAATATTACACTTAAAATGCACTCAAGTAGCTCCCCAAAATTGTTTTTTTCATCCTACAAACCCTCCTAATTCTTTTTACAACAATATTCTAGACTATTATGAAATTTCTAGATTAATTAAGAATTTTTTATATTTGATATGAATTTATGACATATTATTTCTAGGATTGTGATTTCATCCCTGAAAATAAACCAAACAATTTCACTCATAAATAGAGAAGGAATGGAGGATACAATGAGTATTGGACTTTCAAGTTTGACTACATGGTCATGGGTGTTTTTTTAAAGGTTAACCCACAAAACAACTACATGTGACAAACGAGGGTATAGAGCCTCCAAAATGAGGTATGATTGCGCAAACACCAAGTAGTTATAAAACATTGCTAGGAAATGCGTTGTTCATTCCTGGGCAAATTATTTTCCATAATCTTGTGCTAGCAAAGAAAACCATTGTAACCAAGGATTATGGGTTTTTCATTTGCCCTAACAAATGATCTGCACAACATCTACTCAAATTGTCATTTGTCTTTGCATTTCCCTTTAATAGTCTATGTTGGACAAACCCCTTCTCACTTGGATTTATGGCAAAAAATGGTCCTCTAGGTCAAACTCCACCCTCTTCATTGGACCATTTTTTTTGCCATAACTCCCTCCTTGGCAAGGATTGCCCTATGGGTTGTTGTAAGAATGACTGGTTGTTTTTGTTCCATTTGGGCCAATACTCCCAGTACTATGAGCTTTTGCATACAAATTTTTAAAAATAAAATAAGGATAATTAGCACGGCACTAAATATAGCATATCACCAAAATTTCAGATCTAAAGAAATCTAGGTCAAAAGTTATTCACGAAAAAGAGTGAGCTGAAATTTTGAAGAAAATACATAGATTGACGTTTTAATTTGTACAAAATAGGAAAAACAATTTTCAAAGAAACTAAAAATTTTCCATTTGGGAAGACTTTATGTTGAAGAGATTTCACCAAAAAATGATCTTGAAACCATCTTCAATATTTAGAATTGCACGTACAAGGGAGCCTTTTTGCATGGATGTAGATGACATAAAATAAAATATTTTTAAATGACCCTCAGTAGAAATATTTCTACTATGGAAATAGACCATAGAAATTTCAGCTCCAAATCATTAAATTTGGAGACTCCATAGTACTAAAATCCCTTAAAACTCAAAACGTGACATATTAAATTAAATAATTTTTAAATGTAAAATGATTTTTAAATATAAATTGATTTTTGAAAATTTCTAAAAAATACAAGATATGATTACACTCAAGAGAGGTATCGCCAACAAAAAATTCAAATTCATGCAAGTCATGCTTCAAAAGTTATTGCAAAAGAAAGCTTCGACACTCCCTCTAAGACAATGTTTTAGTACTGGTCTTTCTTGCAATGACCCCTATACAAAATCCTCCCTAATTCCTACCAACCCTATACTTTAGCATTTATTGGGCTTGTTTGGTCTATAGAGGTTGCTCTAAAACCAACCCTGCAAATAAAGAAATGCACACGAGATACACATGACTATTCCTCCAAAACCTACAATTCAAACATGGACCTAAACCTCAGCTTCCTAGAATCGCGCCTCCTAAACCCGCACTCCCTAAGACTGTGGTTTAACAATTGTCATCGTCTTCATATGATGAGGCCTTGTTCAAACCAAGACATCAAGTACCACTAGACAAGATTTAGAACATTTTTATTGGCCAAAGACAAGGTTTTGTCCACTCGGGCATTCACACCACAGGGACGTCGACTTGAAGTTAGCGCCATGTCACCCACTCTCACCAAAACTCAAGATGAAGCCATACTTGTAGTGGACAAGTTTGGGATCATGTTGGGAAGTGATCCCAAATTTTGTCTGGTGGCCAAAACGGGTTTGTTTAAGAAGAAAGAACTTGTGAAGGAATTTCCATGAAACAGGAAGAAAGAAGTTGTGAAGGAATTTCCATGAAACAGTAATGCAACTGCTAAGGAACTATCACAAATATAATTCCACTGGACGTCCGGTTCCTACTGTGAAGCCATGCAACAGAAGGACAAATCTATCATGACATGACAATTTCCCTCCACAGCGAGGCGGACAAAGTAGTGGAAACTACCACTGGACAGTCGGCATCAGTCGGGATCGTCTGCATATGAGGCCCTCTGCCGTGAAGTACAACGCACGCTCAAGCTTAGTCTTGCCTTCGGATCCAGCGAAGCTCCGAGCGTTGTTCGAGCCCTTCTTTGCCACCATGTCTGTGAACGCCGGCCGTTCCGAGCCTCCTCGACTCATTACAATCGGTAAGTAGACAACAATTGCACCTCCTATCCTAGTTCCAATTTTTATCAATTCTCGCCGTGGGCTTCACTCGATCGATCAGAAAGCTGGCGTCGTAGTTTTAGTGTTGAATTCGATGCGTTCTTTGTTGATTCTGGAGCTCAGTACTAGATCTTCTTCTTACACCGATCGTTACACTAGATCGTCTGATTGCTTCGACAACGTGACGATTTTCTTGCTTGTAGGGTTGAATATGGCGGTGTTTAGGGTGAAAATAAATCCTCACTGGTTTTGGATGTGCTGAATCTGTGCAGGTCCGTCACATTTCTGTGAAAAGGTACGCTTATTGACTACTCCGATTTAATTAATTACTGTGACACACGCTGATCATGTTTTTGCGCTTTACTAGTGGCATTTTTTTTTTTGTTGTTGCTTTTATGATTGTTTGGAGAAAAAAATATATCTTCTTATGCTTGTAGTCGTTAAAATTTTAGTCACAAAGGAAATAAACAGTTAACTCTGAAGTTATTAAGCAATTGATGGTTGAGGTGCAACTGATCAAGATGCTCTAAAAAAAAATACAGCAGAAATTGGAAAAGCTGTTTCAAATCAGCTTGTTGCACGATGCTGTGTTGTGAAACTGCGTACGAGATTTCTTGTCGTTGATATGATACTGCAATAGTGAAATTAAACGGAATGCAAAATCGCTAATCTAGTAGGATTGAAACTTGGTCGGTTAATAACGCAGGCAAGATGGGCGCTAGAGAGGGCGTTTGTGTCATTTACCGAAGACAAGCACGCCCCTGCTACACACATTCCGTTCACTAGGTATGATCCAATTTCAACTTCACTTGTAGTTTTACATTGGCTCTTTCTTTG
This sequence comes from Pseudisothecium myosuroides, assembly GCA_951799445.1. Classification (NCBI taxonomy): domain Eukaryota; kingdom Viridiplantae; phylum Streptophyta; class Bryopsida; order Hypnales; family Lembophyllaceae; genus Pseudisothecium; species Pseudisothecium myosuroides. The sequence goes on from OX637289.1 coordinate 21,782,496, forward strand.
CTCTTCGTACAGAATTTCAGTTAGCGGCGAATCTTTTAGTATGATTATCTTGTGAAGCTTAAGGGCACAAATGGAGGAGCCGTTGATAAGAGCCTCCCTTTTGGTATTGTGGTAGTAGTTGGAAATTATTCTGAGCACAATGTAATGCAGAGGTTTGCCAGGAGGGACGAGTTGCCCAAAGCTTGTGATCGGCAAGGGACCTCAAAGAGTTGTGATAGCAAGCTCACATGAAATTTTGGAATTTGCTGACAAAAAGATCGACGTGGAGGAGGATCGTTTGTACCCCTCTGATCCGGAGCAGCTTCAGCTCGTGCAGTCATGGGGTGTGTTTTACCTTGCTAACTTGCTCTTCTGCTTCAATGCCCTTACATCCCATTAGAATTAGAGTGTAATTGTTATGATATAGACCTAATAATGCTGCAAAATATGAGTTTTTGCCTACTGTTTTTCTTAATTTTCAATCACAAGATCTTTGTTTTTCTCTGACATGCGATTCTTGGCGCTTTGGCAGAGTCCAAATTTGACGACCGGCTAGGACCGCAAGTGCGGACATATGCCTACAGCTATCTCCTGTTTGATCCAAGTGCCTACAAACTGTTATCTCAAGGAGCTTCTACCACAGAAAAGGCTGTAGTGTGGCTTTTGATGCCTGTATTGCGCCGTCTTCTATATCGCGGTCTTGGCTGTGACAAGCCTGGGAAAAAGGAACAGTCTTTGCAAGCTATTGAAACCATGTTCAAGGAGGTATGGCTTGGCTTTTTCAAGTGATTTTAATCTGAACTATGTTGGTTATGATTTTCTATAGAGGTGACAGTGAATCCTTTGTGGAAATTTTACAGTTTTGTAGAATTGTAAATATTCATTGCAAATTTCTGATGTTGGTCTTTTATATTAGGTGGATGATGCGTTGGCTGACGGGCGACCGTACATCTGTGGATCAAAATTCACTGCAGCTGATCTGACGTTTGCTGCTCTTGGTGGTTCCTTGGTTGCTGCTCCTCAGTAAGTTGTAATTCCTTTGCAGATAAGTTTCAATACATCGAACCAATGTAATTTCTGGTAATTGACCTTATTAATTAAAGAATGGTATCAATTTTTGAGCATTACTGGCAGATTTCTTGCTGATGGTGGGACATCACTGACCTTAACTAATTGTGTTCTCAAACTTTGTAGAATTGGATCTTGGATGCCTAAATTGGATGAGTGTCCTGCTGAAATGGCCGCCGTGATGAAACGTCTTCAAGGGACAACAGCTGGACAAGTAATTTCCAAACTCTCCCAAGTCTGTTTGGATCTCATGTTTTTTTAAGGTTGTCAGCAGGTCGTATAGAGGCTTTTATTTTTTGTCCGAATTTATTTAGGTTGCACAAAAAACATGAAATCTTCTTCATTTATTCTATTGATATAAATTTGGAACGTTTTGGATTTATGCTTTTCATAAAATGGTCAATGAAGTTGGTTTCAGATGTTTTGAGCAAAACTGCGGAGACTTATTTCGGGACGGAGGCAGTACTCCCTCTTTCTCAAAATAATACATGTGTTTCCTTCGTATTGTACAAAAGAAACACTGATATTATTTAGAGACAGAGGGAGTATTATTTATGTCCTCAACCATGATACCCCAGTGTATGTGTGTCATTTGAACATTATGGATCTGTCCATTGTTTTCAGAGACCTCGAATCTTTTCAATTGCCGGTTGCTTACTCCCATGCTTAACATTTATTTTCTCTGTACATGCAGCACATTCTGAAAGTGTACGAGACTAAGCGACAAAGGCCTGAAGAAAAGAGGGTGTATTAGTGGTTATGTTTGAGGAACTTCAAAAGTGGTTGTTTTAAACGGACAGTTCTATACAGATACTCTCTTCTTCCAAAGCTCTCGAATGGTCTGATGATCATTCCAATTTGTTTTTCTCTGCTGCTGATTTTAAATATACTGTACAGCAACTGTCCTACGACAATTTTTTACACCGACGATACAACATGTACATTTATATTGAGACTTCTAATTGACATCAACCACGTCAATTCTTCTCCTTTTTAGGTCAAATCTTGATATAACAACTCCACAACTAGGTCGTCGTTTCCCTTTGTTAGCCCCACATTCTCCATTCTCCTCGTCAAATTCTATGTCTCCCAGTTGCAACTTCGTCTCTAACTGTAACTCCTCCCAGACCTGTGACCTCTCACCTTTCACATCCGTTGCTGCATTTCTACCTTCTTTGATTTCACCATAACACACAAGGCGATGATCATCACCCTCTACAGTTTCCACTTGGAGATCTCGCATGTCTGCTTCCAGGTCTCTCACCTCCCCTTTCGTCTCGTGGAACTGAAATTTCCCGCAGGTTTCCTGCAAGGACTTCCGAAGTTGCACCAACTCGCTCGAGCCTAACCTGTCTACTCTCTTCAAATGTTGACTCACAAGCAACTGCGTAACAATGTCCTGAAACCCAACGTCTCCTGGTTCGTTGTCGACGAGCAGGAGGGGTACTTCCAACATCCATTGTGTCCTTCGATTGATCGGCTATGGATCAGAGGCCAGCTAAACCGGTAAGCAAAATGTGTAGAAATTAGTGGCAAGGCTTCTTTTCTGTCCTGCAACGGAGATGGCAAAGACTGAGCCTTCTTGCAGCTTCATCATAGCAACTTATTTCAACCTTATTGTATTGAGTCTCAAGCAGTTACATCGAAGCTCTATCGAGACAAGAAGAAGATCCCAAGTGTTTAGAGGCGAGATCATAGGAGATTTGCAGTTATTTGAGTCCTGTGGTTAGCATGCAAATGCAACATGTGGCAGCAAGTGTTGGCCAAACCCTAAAGCATCTCCACTTCAGAGGTCGTCTGAATAGCAACCGAACTTTGATAACATTGAGAACATTGGTTCGGTGACCAACTAGAATTTGTTGTAATATTGGACCTCTGTCTGAAAATAAATCGTGATACTCTGACTACTTTTCCACTAGAGACAGGTAGTACAGTAGAACCTCTCTTAGTGCATAGTGTTGGGACTATGCACTAAGGGAGGTTTATGCATTTGGAGAGGTGCAGTACTATTCATTGCCTAATGTGGCTTCTAATTGCAGGCTTCCAACCACTGTTCAGCAATAAAGGCTTTCTTATTGTATCAAGCAATCAACGTTGGCTCCCAATGTTTATTTTGGATTCTGTTTTTTTCCTTTTTCCTCTTGGATTATCTCTATCAACATTGACTTGTAGGATATAGGAGCATCAAGGCATAGGGGATCTAGGGCATTTACTCAGAATTTGCTCTATTTTGACCCAAGCGACTATTTTTTGGTCGGTGCCCCTCTTTTTTAGTTGTCTGTTCTCAAATTTTGAATTTTTAAAAAACATAAAATCTATTTATACAAAATAGATTGCATTACAAATCCAATGGCAGTAGTTTCATCAAATTTCAAGTTAAACTCCACCTTGAGGAATTTTTCAAATTTAAGTGGTGTATTGTAGTTTGTAGCTCATTTTTGGGGGTTCGGTTTGGGCATGGACTAAAAGACAACCAATGTGATTCTTGCCTACCTCCAAAAAGGCAGATCCAAGGAGTTCAAGGAGAAGACAAGTGTCCTAGTCTTTTTTTTCTTACAAACACTACTCTTATTTCAACTGTACATTGCGAGCGCCACCAGAATTGCAAAATGACCAGAATGTTGTGAAATTTTAGATGAGCATTTTCAACTCTCTTGCCTTTCACTGAGCACAAAAGGGCATCATTTTGAAATAATTTCACAAAGATGCTCCTTCAAAGTGCGTTGCCCTATATTTCCATTGACCCAAATATATAAAACTTCAAACTTAAATATCTCCTAAACTATGTGGTCAAATAATTTGAATTTTTTTGAGGTGCTCATTCTCAATGTGAACTCCAAGATCCTATGGCTACATTCTATTCAATCTCAAGAAAAAATGAGCAAACAAATTGCTCAAGTTCTTGGCAGTTCTGATCAATTTTGAAAGTACTTCCCCCCTTGGGTCATTAGGGGTTATAGCAAACACTCAATCCCTTAATACCTAATGATCCAAGTGACCATTTTCTGGTTGTTGCCCCTCTTTTTTGAGTTTCTTGTTTTCAAATTTCAAATTTTAAAAAATAAATAAAAAGTCTTTACAAAAAATGGACTACGTTACGAATCCAGTGGGGGTAGTTTCATCAAATTCCAAGTTAAACTTTGCCTTATGCAATTTTTTTAAGTTGAGTGGTCTAGTGTAGTTTATGGCTCATGTTTTGGGGTTCAATTTGGGCATGGACTGAAAAGTTAGCCAACCAATGCAATTGTTGCCCACCTCAAAAAAGGGCCAATCCAAGGAACTCAAGGACAAGACAAATGTGCCCATTCTTGTTCTGCTTACAAACACTAGTCTTATTTCAACTGTAAGTATGTTGCAATCTCCACCAAAAATTACAAAATGTTGTGAAATTTCAGATGAGCATTTTCAATCCCTTGTCTTTCACTAAGCACAAAAAAATCATCATTTCAAAATGATCTCACTAAGATGTGCTCCTTCAAAGTGCATTGCCTTATTATTCCATTGACCTAAATAAAACTTCAAACTTAAATATCTACTAAATTGTACAGTCAAATAATTTGAAATTTTTTCAGATGCTCACTCTCAATGTGAACTGCAAGATACAATGGTTACATTTTATAAGATCTCAAGGAAAAACAAGCAAACAAATTGCTCAAGTTCTTGGCAATTTTAGCCCATTTTGAATGTACACCACCCTTAGGTCATTGGGAGTTAGGATTGTAACATAGTCCAAATTTACAAAATTGTAAAGATTTATTATAAACTTAAAATAATAGTTTAATAGTGACTTTCAAGAAAAAATTGCAAAATATGACCGATAGATCATATCCATCTGATTGGATCTAGTATCCCACTAATCCATATTTATCAATAAAAATTTTAATCTATGATTGAAAATTATTTCTAAAAATAACATAATGTGCTCGCATTTTGTGACTTGTTATGTTAATTAGGTCACTATGCTATCCAACCATTTCAAATCATTTTCTTGTGACTTATATAGGGTGGCATTACAATCTACATATTTCAACATTAATTGGTTGTCTTCCAATACTACTGTCATCTTTTGGTGTGTGTAATAGAAGAAGGTTATATAGCCTAATCTTTTATTGTGGAAGTTTTGATCTACCAAAACATGTAATCTCAATGTTCATAGTTGCTAGGGTGTGATGCTTTGTGATGCTATATATAAGTAATACTCATACAAAAGTTCTACATTTCTTCAAAAAATCACACTCATTTAGATGTTTAAATGTTTGAAGTAAAGTACTTAGTAATGTGCAAGCTATTGCAAGGTCCATGTCAATAATTAACTATAGGATGTAAAAATCAAGTATAAGAAGACCTCACAATAATCCAAATTTTTAAAAATGTGAAGATATTATAAAATTCAATGAAATGAATATTTTAGTGATGAAATTCTAGCAAAATTTGTGAACAATGACTTATAAATCATATCCTAACCTTTAGATTTATCATCTCACTAAACAATATTTGTAGATAAAATTTTGAATCAAAATTTAAAAATTCTTCTAAAATTGATTGTCAATTCAATATGGCACTATTTAGTTTTGACAAATAAATAAAATTGATATTTTTTGAAATGTAAAATTTTGACATAAGATTGTTTTATTTTTCTTATTTTTTGAAACCATTTTTGAAAGGCCATTTGTTGAATTAGAAAAGTCAAATTTTAAAGAGAAATGATGTACTTGTACACTTTAAACAATAGGATATTTATTGGGACACTTGCCAAGGTCATTGAAAAATTCAAATTGTTTAACCCCTAAATGCCCGAGGCACCAAATTTTGTCAACAATATTTTGAAGTTAAATAAAACCTAAGCAAGCTGCTATTTTTAATAATTTATATTTTTGAAGTCTAGTTTTAGCATCAAAAATCCGATTTTGAAAATGGTTGATTATGATTTTTCTATTCAAGATTTTGTGCAAGTGTCCATTGCAATCTTGACTTTCCGTAGTGTTGAGGGCTCTTAAAAATGAGCCTCAGATACACTAGATCTTGGAGAAACAACCACCTTAGAAATTCATTTAAAAAAATTGTAAAGTAAATTTTGAAAAGCTAAAAATTGATTGGAGTTATGCATGTTAGGTCCTTTAACCTCATTTTTTGGTGACAAACTTTTTAGATTTGGCATGTGAAAAGAGGATTGAAAGACTTCAAGTCATTTTCGCAATTTTAACACCCCTCATGTTTGAACATTATAATCTTTCAATTCATAAGTGATATTGTTGTATTTTCTTATCCTATGTGATCTCTAACATGTCTAGTTTGAATTTGTACGGTTACAATTCAAAAAAATTGATACATCTAATCAAAATGTTGGCTTTTTGTTCAATTAGAGCAAATTCTTAGAAGTTCAAAAAAGACCTTGGGCATTTAGAAAATTAACACAAAAATCTTAAGAATCCTTTGGATGAAATTTGACATACTAGAGTTAAAAAGGATGAGAACAATCCAATATAGGTCAAGTAGGCAATCCAAGGTTCAGTCTCAAAGGTTTGTGAAGAATATTGTACATAGGGCATCTGTTTGGTTCTTAGAATAAGAATTATATTCTAGAATAAGGCATGACATACACCATTAGATTGATAATTTAACAATTAGCATCTTTCACTTGGATGTCATTTTAACTCTAAAAAGGACGGGTCTATGACCACTTTTTCAAACGTCAAGTCCTATGTATGCTCCCATCTTGCAACTATACATGAATGAGATTTTCTATATTTATTTGTTAAGAAGCAATCACATATTTCTATAAGCCATAAAAAATTCAATATTTTTGTTAAAATTAGAAATCATTCCAATTTTTTGAATAAAAAATGAAAAATTCATATCAAATAGAAGGTATGCTTTTTTAATTTGAATTTTTTTCATAAGTGTCCATTATAGTGTAAAGCATTTTGGTAGAAATCAATTTACCATGTCATTTTAGAAAATTAAAACACCTTGGTTATTGGTCCAAAGTTCAAATTTCAATTAAAAAATTAAATTTTAGGATTCTTTCATATTTTAAAAAATGGAATAGAAACTAGACTTGATAGGCTCAATTTTATTAGTCGATCTCAAATTCAATAAAGGTGATTTTTATAGCTGAAATTTAGATCAAAGGAAAGTGCAAAAATTGCCAAAGAACATGACATGGAGATCCATTAAATTGTCATTTTCTTACATAAGAAAGTCAAAAATATCATAGGGAGGGAATATTCAACACTTTATATTGAAATTGGGTTCAATCAATTCCTCCCATCCCCACCCAATTTGGATATAGAAGCATTTTTGTCCATCCTTGAGGCCTCCCTAGAATCATCCAAAGGACACAAAATGTTCTCTTGGACATTTCATGGTTAATTTCTAAACCTTATCAAGCTCAAATACGACATTAGACACTTAGGGTACATGACCATTTTGTAACTTTTGAGACATGTAGAAAGTACAATAATGATTGAAATTGGAATTGACTTGTGCGCTCCTATCATCCTGAAACTTTGAATTTTGGAGCCTTTTTTGAAGTTAAATTTTTATGTATTGAAAAGTAAAATAGTTTGGGCACTTTCAAGGATCATAGGTGGTCACTTAATTGTTGAATGTGAGGATGTCATTTTGCAGATAGTTAGTATGGACCCATATTATCTAGACCATGTGTGGCATTGGTTTTGCCTTCTAGAAAGGCCCTTCATCTTGATCAATTGGACAATACTTAACGAGATGCAAAAAACAAAAAACAATTTCATTCACTGATTGCCATTTCATCTTGATCAATTCGACAATACTTCACGAGATGCAAAAAACAAAAGACAATTCCACTCACTAATTGCCATTTATGTTACACACACAATAGGGACCTCAATTGTTTATAGATACAATGTTGATTGACCCCTTTAGTAATTTCATTGTAGTTGCTCTCGCAAATTGTTGCCAACCCCCTTCTTCCCACATCACAATGTGCAACTAGAAGATCAGATCTTGGGACAGAAGGGAGTACAAAATGTGCTCAAAAACTTTGAAATTTCCACTAAAGGTATTTTTATAGTATATAACATCATGGTATAAATAAGAGGTTTTGTGTCATTATAAAATTAGCAATCCATGGTTGTTGCCCTCAAGTCCAAATTGCAATAAAGTATTGAAGGTGACAAATAGTGACAAAGGTGATCTATGAATTAACCCCTAAAGACCGTTGTCCCTTCGTGGGACAAATGGAATTTTGGGTAGGACAAACGGGATTTCGGGGGACAAACGGGCTGAGTTTTTGTTGTGATTTTTTAAAACTTTTTTCAAAGATAGAAAATCTGATAAGCTTTGTGGGAATATAATTTTTTTCACAATTGGTGCCCGGGAACAATAATTATGACCATATAAGCTCAAAACAAGGGACGGGGGGCAGCAAAAAAAAATTTGCAAATTTTTTTTTGAATTTTTGAATTTTTTTCTCTCATAGATTATATTTTTGCCAATCTAGAAAGCTTTTATTCATTTCATTTGGATTTGTTATGAGAAAGTTATAGACATTCTTGTATTTCGAGCAGTTAGAGTATTTTCTTGAAAAAAATAACTTGTAGGATTCATTTCTGAATGAAATTTTTCAAATTTTTCAATTTTATTTTTTTGCATGGTTTAGTTTACTTGCTAGAACAATCTCAACATTGGGATTAGTGCATTTTAATTCCATCTAAATGATATTAATATTTTAGATTTTCCTTGTATCTCGTACCTACTTCTACTTAACAATTTTTTTAAGAATGAAAATTAAGTTTTTATGAATTTGTTTTTTTTCCCTAGACTCTCAACTCAATTCTCCACTATAAAGATTTAAAGCACAAAACTTTGTAGTGCAAAAAATTTAAGTTAAAAATGTTCACAAAGTCAAAAAATCTAGTCCAGTAATATGCTGAAAAACTTGTTTTTTTCCCTTTAAATGCAAATATCTTGTAATCTGTGCGGTCAAAAATTCTAAAAAACTTCTAAACATTCTCATACTAGTTAGGTGTAAGATCCTACGGTTAGATGGGAAAAAAAATTCAATTTTTTTTACTTTTTGCTATAGAAATGGCAATTTTGAATGTTTTTTGGTAGGAAAAAGGCCTTGGTCCTTTAGGGGTTAAGCATCTTCTTCTTTTGAAAAATTAATAATACAATAGTGAAGGAATATTCAATATTACACTTGAAATGCACTCAAGTAATTTCCCAAAATTGTTTTTTTCTATCCTACAATCCTTTCTGACATCATTCAAAGGACCCAAATCGTCCATAGCATCCTTACAAAGTTAATTCTTTAACCCCTAAAGGACCATTGTCCGTTCGGGGGACAAATGGGACTTAGGGCAGGTACCTACGGGCTGAAATTTTCTCCTAATTTTTTGAAACTTTTTGTAAACATGAAGAATTGAGAGAGGTACGTGGCAGAAAAAAAAATTTGAAATCGGACCTTTGAGCAAGAAATTATGCCATTTCTTGGAATGCGTGGGGACAGGGGGCAGCAAAAAAAATTTGCAAAATTTTGAATTTTTTTCTTAAATATTTTTTTCTCATAGATTATATTTTTGTCTATCTGGAAAGCTTTGATTAATCTCATTTGGATTCGTTAGGAGGAAGTTATGGACATTCTTGTTTTTCGGGCAGTTAGAGCATCTTCTTGAAAAAAAGAACTTGTAGGATGCATTTCGGAATGCAATTTTTTGTAATTTTTCAAATTTTTTTTTTGGAATGGTTTAGTTTACTTGCTAGAACAATCTCACCATTGGGATTAGTGCATTTTAATTCCATCTAACATATATGAATATTTTAGATTTTCCTTCTATCTTGTACCTACTTCTACTTAACAATTTTTTTAAGAATGATAATTAAGTTTTTTGAATTTTTTTTTTTCCTAGACTCTCAACTCAATTCTCCACTATAAAGATTTAAAGCTCAAAACTCTGTAGTGCAAAAATTTTAAGTTAAAAATGTTTAAAGTCAAAAAATCTGGTCCCGCAATGTGCTGAAAAACTTGTTTTTTCCACTTTAAACGCAGTTATCTTGCAATCTATGCGGTCAAAAATTCTGAAATTTTTTCCACACATTCTCATACCAATTAGGTGTAAGATGCGGAAAAAAAATAATTAAATCTTTTTTTTACTCTTTGCTATAGAAATGGCAGTTTTGAGTGTTTTTTGGCAGAAAATAGGCCTCGGAACTTTAGGGGTTAAGTCCCAAGGATTCACAAATTGATATCCAGAGTGAGAAAAATAGAAACAACTTACAATCTGTGAAGAATTGGAAGTGAATTAGGAAATGGAGGGACTAAATTATTTGATAGAGAATGAATTGGGACAAGTAGATCTAAAAAATACAATTGCATGCAACAATTATGGGCATTTATATATGGATATGTCAATCTTTGTATAATACATGAAAATATGTGGAAAGAATTGCAAAAGATGCATCCCTCTTGTGTCTTCTCTTTGTGTCTTGAACAACTTTGGTGGTGTTTGGAAGGGGGAATGAACACAAAGATGGCACAATTCAATAGGCACTATCTTAAAAAAAGCTTGCCATAAGGAAATATGCCATATGATACCATGTATAGCAATGTTTTTAATACTTTCAAGTATAATGGTCAACAATGTACTTTTCCCAAGTCTTTTTTCCATTTTCTACTATAAACATTAGTTTCAACTACCCCTATGTAAGTGATGATTAGTCACAATAGAAACGCACCTAAACTTGTGTCAATTTCGAGAAGAAGATTCTATATATGCCTATATTCAATGTTTCTCACATTAACCCTTGAAGGACGGACTGGTGACCGTGGAAATCATCCCTTTGGATACCGTGAGAATCATTGCCTTAACAAAATGGAAAAGTACTCATTGGAAATCAACCTACTGTACAAGACCTTCCCTTTTCACAACAAAATTCCAAGGATGAATTAAGGGTTAAGCATGTATTTTCACACATGAAGGAGAATTTTTCAATGTTGATTTCTTTGCATGAATCATGACAGTAATGTCTACCAAATCCAAAAGGTTCTTGAAGTGAATCTTTGAAGTGAGGTTGCTAGTGTTGCAGGCCTACATTTGCACATTATTTGTAAGTCAATGTCAACAGATATACCCCATCAAGAAACTCACAATGTATGCAAAACCAACTGTGCATGGTCCAAATCGTTTCACACCCTTTGTTTGTCACTCATTCTCCAGTTTGGTACAAGGACTACTTCCAACCAGGGCTTTTTTTTTTGGCTTTCTGGTGCCAGATTGCACCAAAAAAAAAAATCTGGCTAAAAAAGGTTATAAAAAATGCCAAAAAAATTGGATGAAATCGCCAGACAACTTTGAAATTAAAAAAAATATTAGATGAAATCGCCTAATTGTGGATGAAAACCATACTATACATCCAATAAGTGGATGAATGTTGCAATTTGGAGCACCACTATAACATTTTATATCGCCACTGGCACTTCTTCAAAAATGAAAAAAAAAGCCCTGCTTCCAACAGGTAGTACTTTCACTTTGGCTTCTCTATCCTCAATAATTCCACATCTGTTAAAGATTCTGTCCATAATCTTGCTCTGACCAAAACAGCTCTGGGACTTACAGGGTTAAGTCAGTGATGGACGCTACATGAAACTACATCTACAATGCAACTATAGCAGGAATGCAACATGTCGCCGAGGCTCCCATGCAGAAAAAGGTGATTTTAGAATTCAACTCCAAACCTCCAGGAAGGGGTTAGAGCATCGAGAAAAGAAGAATTAAACGGAGTGCCCAATTTGCAAACCACAGAGCAGGAATCGTAAGGAATGGCATCTCCTAATCAGTGCAACTCAGGCGCACAAAACCTTGAGAGCCCAGCCAGGCGTGTATAATATTTCATTTCCTGCCGTTTAGAATCACATAGAAGATCAATACCTAAGATTTTCAGTTACATCGACGTGAACAAGAACGTGTTCACTGGTGAAGAATCTTGCCAACACAGCTACCAAACCCTGAGAACAGTGGTCGTTAATTTACATACACTACTCATCTTGGATGGCACCATGAAGTGCGGAATTTTCACAGGGGAGACCAAGCCACTACAGAAAAATGAAGGAAGCTGCCAACCCACTGAAGGATCTGCAAATTGGGGTACAAACAAAATCCTACCTCGAACAGTGAAGATCCTAACCACCACGAAACGAAAACCGTGATCAGCAACTCATCCAAGTGCTCCAAGGCGCCTTGCTCACTGCCGTCGGTCGGTTTGGATGGACAAAAGTATATTGGCTGCGAGTTCGGGAGTAGCAGAAACTGCTCGCGGGACAACCTTAATCACTCCATTGTGATGCATAGGTCTTTTGGAAGGCGAGAGAATGGGAAACCACCGACATGCACCAGACTCAAAGGCTCCCTCTGAGCGCATGTGTTTCAACGAGGCCATCCCTTCCTGGCGTCCCTCAAGGCTGGCCTCAGGCTCAACGATAGGGTGGCAGTCGTTCGTTGGCTGGAAACCTCCATGACCAGGATCACCTCCTTCCCGAGCAGTGTCACCGTTTTGGCAATTGGTTTCGTTTCCTCGAAGATCCGCAATGTCACCTGCTTTCTTGTGAACTAAGCTCCGGTCCCCACGCACCCACCGTCCTTCCTTCCTACCCCAGCCTTTTGCCCAGCCACGAGTATCCCCAGAGCTCCCCTTGTTGGAGTTCTCTCCATCTTGACCAGCTTGACGAGCATCAAGGAGAGTTCCATCTCGGTCAGCTTGATGTGCATCAAGGAGAGTTCCATCTCGGCCAGCTTGACGAGCATCAAAGGGAGCTCCAGCTTGGCCAGCTTGACGAGCATCAAGGAGAGTTCCATCTCTGCCAGCTTGACGAGAATCAAAGGGAGCTCCAGCTTGGCAGGCTTGACGAGTATCAAAGAGAGCTCCAGCTTGGCCAGCTTGACGAGCATCAAAAGGAGCTCCAGCTTGGCTAGCTTGACGAGCATCACAGGGAGCTTTAGCTTGGCCAGCTTGACGAGCATCACAGGGAGCTCCAGCTTGGCCAGCTTGACGAGCATCACAGGGAGCTCCAACTTGCCCGGCTTGACGAGCACCTGCAAAGTGGGAAGTGCTTTCGACTGATTGGCCGGATGCGGATGGTGCAAGACGTTCAAGGTGGCATGCAGGAGGAGCAATGCCCGCGCTTGGGGCCATTGCAGCTGCTGGAACACCTGCCAGAACCTGTTGACCATACCATGCTGCCATTGCGTTTGGATCTTGAGCACCCATGACCAGAGGCATACCTGACTGCTGCTGCTGCCAAGTTGGAAACCGTACAGACTGCTGCTGCAGAGCTCCAGGGGGAGCATACATGGGCATCGGTGCACCCATCATGGGATAGGCCCCATAGCCAGGAGGGTAGGGTCCTGGATATGGTACATACATGAAAGAGGAGGCCATTCTAACTGCCCATGGATTTGGAGCATAAGGAGGTGCAGGCCACGGAGCTTCTCGATTAAAAGCCTGTTGCGTGTGTACGGGTAGAGGGTACCCAGGTTGATGAGGTAGTTCCAAATATGCCCTTGAGTTTTCATTCGAAGCCTTCGTTTCTGGGTGTCTTTCTGCAACTTCGGGAACTGGAGGAGCTTCAGGGATTGAAGGAACTTCAGGGACTTCAGCTACAGGGCTTTCAGCTTGAGGGACTTCAGGGACTTCAGCAACAGGGCTTTCAGCTACAGGGCTTTCGGCCATGTGCACATTATCATCCTCTTTTTCTAGTGCTTCGTCAATGCTAGTAGAGGAACAAAGTGCCTTCGCAAGAAGCTGCTGGACTTCAATGGCACGGTGCAGCTGGAACACTTGTCGAGAAAAAATCCTTTGTTGTCTGCACATGCCACAGGTACGACTCAGAGTCAATTCATACTCAGTTATGACAATGTGCACCACAAAAAACAGTGGACAAGCAATAGCATGATTCATTAAAAAATCTAAAAGAGCAGTTCAAGCGTAAAAAATAGAAATCGAACAGTGAAAGTCGGTACTTGCAAGCAATGATAGTGTATGTGATCCCAGCTACCAAACTAGGAATCTTCACCCACTTCTAGAGCAACAAGTTAATCAACAGAAGAATGTAGAAGATCGCAACCAAGGAGACTCGGAGAGACTGGACAAATCAAATAATACCTGATCAGAATCATTTGGGTTTTCCAAAATTCTCGCTGGCCAAAGGCATTAACAACATCCTGGAATTGAACAGAACCAGCGGGTGTGTCCTCCAACATGGAAGATCCCGATTCCGCACTGCAACCTCTTCCCTGCCGAGAAGGCTCCGAATCCTCCCAACTTTGGCATTCCGAAAAGACATTGCTGTGCATGTCCTGTTCAGAGGGACCATTCAAGCTATCTGCTCTACAGACTTTATCAGTAGGGGCAGTTGCAGGGTAACTCTCAGATGAAGGAAACCTCTCCAATTCACTGTGACCATTTTCTTGCGAATCCCCCTCGTTACCAGTGACACAAACAGACACGCATTCCCCACTGGCAGTAGACCAGCCACCATTCTCCTTGCTCTCTGATGAAGTCACCTCCATACACTTATTCTGAATTAATGGAGACCGCTTCTGTATTACAGGCCCCTTGTCTCTTGGCAAAGGCCGCTGTCCACGAGGTGCTCTTTGGAAATGAAGGGGACTCGAGGGCCTCGTCGTTTGCCCACTGGACTGTGTGGCCGAAGAGTAAGTGGGCACTGCAAAGTCATCGTCCCCTCTTCCCTGCTTGGAGGGAGCTTGAAATTTCGAGTGCCTACAAGCCTTCGGCACTGCGCCTCCAACGGACGGTGATTCTTCAGCTCCATCCATGATAGTGCTTTTGCTACCGCTGGTGTTCATCGAATGTGTAGCCTCAGCGCTGAAGAGTCCCGAATAAGAGTAACTGGGTATACATGCCATTGTTGGCATCATAGTAGGATTCATATAGTTCATGGGCACGTATGAGTACATACTATCATGAGATCCAGCAGACACCTGCACATAAAAAGTAGTGTGGTCAAAACTCAGGTTCAATTCTAGAGAGTTCTCAAAGCATAATTCAACAGATCATCAACACATCCAAGGTTGGCAGTGCTCATCACAGCAAAATATTAAGAGCTAATGCGAAATAAGACGGACTTGGAATGATCAAACTAAGTTATATATTGACGACAATACATCAAATCAATAATTAACCGATACTTCCATCATAAGTAAGAACTGTTAAGAACTGTCAACGCACTCAGTTTACAACGTTCAACGTCTTTCAGTCGTATGTGACAACTGACATGTACACTCAACCCTCTCTAATTGCACTACCTGGGGAACAAATGGGCTCCTGTCACATGGGTTCACGACTTGACATGCGGAAAGTGTACAATTGGATGTGTACCGAACATTACAAACTCTGAACATCTACAGGAAATGTGCAACTATAGAGCGTCATTTGAGAGGGTTGAGTGTGTCGAAACTCTCTCTTAACTTCCGTGAAAACAAGATTGTCCTATATAGCGAAACTTCAGCAACGGCAACATACCTGAGGAATTGGAAGATAAATCGGCGTGGTCATGGCCGGACTCTTCATAGTTCGACCAGAAGATGGCAAAGCCATGGGAGACGGTTTGAATTTGTGAGACGGAATCGTGAGCTGCTCAAACAGTGCCATCTTGTTGCGCGGCGGACCCCGTGGTCCGGCCCGCTTCGTCTCGGCTACATGCAGCCGAGGGAACAGAGCAGCTCCACTGCCCTGCTGCTTGCTTCCATCAGATCTCCCTTCCCTGGCTCCCGTCATTATGATGTCGCGATAGTTAATCCTTGATCTCTGTGTCTAGCATACTCGTATAGAAAAAACAACGTCTTCAACACGACCCTATTCTACTCTAGCAAATACTCCATCTATCTACCCTCTGAATGTCTCCGTAGGCTCGCTTCTCCCATGTTGTCTTGCCAAACATAAAAACGTCCCTAACCTGTCGCAAATTCGACACCACCACATCTGCACCTGTACCAATTTCCACGACACAAGCTTTAAAAATAGAATGGCGAGGCGCCAGAACACGAACAGCTCGTTCACACAAGAAAATTCCACAGTAAACCTCACTGTGCTTCCAACTACATCACACCAAAGCAGAGTAACAGATCAAACTTAAAAACGCTTATTGCACTCCACATCCTCGCACACACAAAACCTAACACTGCGTCCTACATCCTAGCTACACAGCCTCGCCGAATCGCCTCCATTCCGTGAACTGAAACGAAACCTACAACAACAACAAACTCTCCCAGCGCGTCCTCCACCACTAGAACTTAACTTAAGAACCTCACTCACTCGTTTAGTCTCGCCAAACAACAATAACAACACACACGCACGCACGCACGCACAAGGCCGAGAACGCACGCACAGAGCAAAGAACACACAAACACACACTACCACTAACCTTCTCCACAGCTTGCAAATTTCGCGTCCTACTGTTCACCCTTCCTCCATGACAGTACACAATCGGTAACCGAAACACACAGGTAACTCGAAGTCCAGAAATGTGCTCATAGCCAACCAAGCGCCCCGCAGAGGAGAGTCCCCGAAACCGCGCGTTCTGAGCCGCCCCTGCACCAGCGGAGGCCGCGTTTGGATCCACGGAAAGCGCACGCCGCGATGCCTGCTACAGACACAAGTGCATAGATTGTTGCGGAGCATGTCGAGGAGCAAAGGGATTGGCCGCAAGGGAAGGGGAGAGAGCGTTGGGGTTCCACCAAGAGCGAGAGTGCGAGGCGAGGGATGCCGAAAGCCCAAGAGCGAGAGGGGGGAGGGAGGGGAGGGACGACGACGACGACGGGGGCCCGCGAAAGTTGTGCACTTTTCGTCCATTAGTCACTTTTTCGTGGAAGCACCGGCGGGATGCTGCCAGTGGGCGTGGGCCACGTGGGGGAATGGCCGATTTTGGGATGGAAGCGGGAGGGAATGGGGGAGAGCGTGGGGGGGTCGTTCGTTGGGTTTCAGTTGCACTTTTCTCGTCCGTGGACGGATGGGGACTGGGATATTTTTCTGTGAGGTCCACATCCCTCTGAGTTACATTGGTCCTTTTGCTTTGTTTTCTTTTTTATTGGCGCAGGGACGACGTGGAGGGGGGCTCGCATCACATAGACAGAAGCTACAGCAAGTTAACTTACCATGAGGGAGTTTGGGTAGCTTTCTTACTCAAAAAGCACACCAATGCTCATAACATTATTCACCAACGCTGGGGGGGGCCCTTTTGCTCCCCCAAACGAGGCCCCCAGTGTTGGCCCACAAATTGCAGCCACAAATTATATATTGCCAGGTGACAAGTTTGAGCTGTCAAGTGTCTGCTTTGCAGCTGAAGCCAATAGCTTGTGTCCTTCTTGTCAGAACTGGAACTTCAATGAGCCAATGGTATTCTCTCTAATTAAACTAAACTGGATGGTAGGTATCCAGGGAGGAATGATTCTTCCTCCAAGGGGGAAGGGATCAGCCCTGTTAACAATGTTATGCTCTAGGGAGGGAGCCTCTCATGGTTTGTTATAAGGTAGTGGCACCCATAACGGTCAAATTAAGGGTTTTGAACATGATTATTATTAATAAACATTTAGCAAATTACAGGATCCTATTAGCAAGAGAAAAATAATGCCTCTACACTTTCAAATGTATTATTTGGAAACTGTGAGAATAAGTTGTGAATTTTTAAAGAGCCAAGTGCAAATGCACCTAATACCAACACTAGGATCAAATGTTTAGATGTACTACATCATTGTAATCACATTTGTTCACTTCCACATATTTTCTAAGATTTTCAAGGTAATGGTTATGGGTGCGGCTACCTTATGGTAACTACACCTAAAATCAATCATCTAAGCAATTCAGTTGATTTCAGCATGGTTCTCATTATTATATTGAAAAAAAAATTGTGGGTTTTTGTTGGTAGTCCTAATGGGATTATTGATTCTCTGAGAATGCATTTTTTGAACACCATATGAATGAATAATTATGAATATTCAAAGTGCTAAAAATAGGTGTTTTGAAAATCGCCCCTAAACTTTGATGAATAGTAGTAGTACATTTTAGGCAAAAATTTGTAGGGGTCAGTTTTAGAAAGGGGTCAAAATTGGATGTAGTTCCCTTGAGGTAGTCTTTTAAGAATTGATTGTCTTGGGGGAAGCTAAAACTCCTGAACCCTTAAAGTTCTTTAACTATGTTTTCACCAAAAACACTCTAAAACTGTCATTTCTAGTACAAGTACCATTTTTTAGGAAAAAAACATTTTTGGACTCATATAACTATAGGATCTTCTAGTATGTTGGTTTTAGAAATGTAGAAAAAAAACTATAAATTTACGTTGTATGGATTGCAAGATATTAACATTTGAATTGACAAAAAATCCTTTTGGGGCCCTGCAAAAAATAGGGCAGCTGCACTTAACAAGGTCACATTTGTATGAAAAATGTCCATGTTGGTGGTGCTTTTTTGAATTTATTCTTCTAGGCAAGTTGGCTACATGCTTGAAAATTTTCAGATCATTTGGAACTGTAGAACATATAGGAAAAAAATAGTAAGTAGGAAAAAATAGTGAATGATTCAAAATACTAAATAGTTAAAAAATTAGTTTTGGAATTGAAAAATGTCAGTCCCAACGGTTATAATGTTGAAATAAACAATCGACATCTTATGATATTATTTGGGACCTTCATGAAGTTAGTTACAAATTTTTGTAGTTCAAATGCAATGGTTACTAAAAGCAACCACATTCTGAAGTGTACACTACATTCAAGAAAGCAAAGTTCACCTCTGTGTCTATGTTAGTGGTCGATTTTAGAGCAAGGTCGCTTTTAGAGCATCCTACAGTGGCAACGACATGGCTAGCATGTGGCCCCACCTAAAACAAAAACAAAATAACTTCCCACTCCCAGCTTTCTCGGCTTTGCGGAAACTTATTAGGGGGTCGTCACACCTTTTTCTCCTCATTCTCAATCTTTAAAGAACAAGGATATGGGCTCTCTCTGCTTGAAGTACGGAGGGCCCATTTACTAAAGATTGAGGAGTTTTTTTCTTCTCTTTGGAAGTGAAGAATGAGAGTGAAGAAGTTTTTGTGTGCAAAGTATCTTTCTCGGAAAAGGTATGACAACCTTTATTATCATTTATCCCTATTCATAACAATGTTTAACCCTATAAGGACGTTGTAGACACTAAATAAATAATACATGACAAAGAATCCTTCTATGTAGGGCAAATATTCATTTCTATAATTTTATCTAAAAATAAAAGGTCTTCCACAATACCTTGACCTCCAATGAATGTTCTTGGGGTTTTTTAAGCACATGATTCACATAATACCAAAAATGATGATTTCTATGATGACCAGTCTATTCTTCTAGAATTAACCCTCCAAGGACACCACCTTAGTGATAGGTATTTAATAAAAAAATTGTTCAATTTTTGAACCAATATGTGTATTCCATGTTTTTACAATAATAGAAAAAATTCCATTAGTCACTTATTGTCTTCTGCATCCTTCAAGGGTTATCCCCTCCTTTGGCTTCCTTTAGGTGGAAGGTATATGCCTCCATCAATATGCAGTACTAGAAAGAAGGGCCTGATTTAACAAAGTTTTTGCTAACACATGTTGATATTAAGTGTCCGAGCTAGCAAAACGGCACATTTGTCAACCTCATTTGGACAATCACCATAGATTGTTCAAACAACATAGAATGCCTTAAAATGTTGAGTTTTGCAAAAGTTAATAGATTTTTAAATTAATATTATATTATCTATTTTTTGAATCCTTGGAACAATGTGCAAGATGTAGGGGAGATGGTTAGAAGAAGACAGTTAGGCTTCGTTGTTGATTTTATGAGGTTTTGAGTTTAAAACCCATTAGTTTCACTAGTTGTAACGTGGCAATTTGCCTTGAAGTTGATGTGGTAGTTAGTTTCTATTAACATGGTAGTTGGATCTTAATTGATGTGTTTCATTCATGAGGACATTCATCCTCCACTATTAATATAGTAGTTGATTTCAACTACAATGGTAGTTGGTTGTGTCAATCTTAACTGATGGGTTGCATTCACGAGGACATTCATCCTTCACTATTAACATGGTAGTTGATTTCAACTACAGTGGCAGTTGATCTTAATTGATGTGTCAGTCTTAACTTATTTGTTGCATTCATGAGGACATTCATCCTTCACTATTAACATGGTAGACTAAAGTGGCACTTGGTCTTAATTGATGTATTGGTCTTTACTGATGTGTCGCATTTATGAGGACATTCATCCTACATGGCATAATCGACAAAATTATGCTAAAAAGAATTTGAATCAAATTGTCCTTATCAACCCTATAGATCAATAGAACTATGCAAAGTCTATGCTAGAACGGACATCGATTTCTCTAGTGGTGATACCAATTTACTTCAAGCTAATTCATAATGCTTGATAGACTGCAACTTTTCATTTACAGTGGTTGTTAGCACTACAAGAGAAAGGGGTGTTTTAAGTAGTGTCCTAGACACATGATTTTAAGTAATGACCTTTAAGGAGATTTTTAGCAAAATTTGACTTAAAAACATGTGTTTTAAGTCAAATTTTGCTAAAAATCTCCTTAAAGGTCATTACTTAAAATCATGTGTCTAGGACACTACTTAAAAACTCACTTAAAACACCTCTTTCTCTTGTAGTGTAGGCACTCTTCTAATGAGAACTTTCCATTTTACAATGGTTGTTAGGCACTCTTTTAATAAAAACATTGATACAGTTCCTAGATTGGAGAGAACAAAAAGAGACCCGGTCCCCCCAATGTTGCTTAATAATGTAATGTTTCATTTTGCATGTAGATTTTGAAATTTTTCATGGAAATGTAATATTGTAGTCCCATTGCATATTCGACACAGGTTTTCCAAATATTGATAATTATTTTAATTAAAAATTCTATTTCAACACACAAAATATCCTTTTAGATTTTGTAATTTTCATACATAAATTTAGTTTTTTTCAATCTCTAGCTAGACCGAGGAATCTTGGTTTTAAAATGACCAATGCAATTGAGCATATTGTGAAAAGGATATCCCTCAAATCATAATTTATTTGAAGTTGCAACTTTAGCAAAGTCATATAAAATACTAATGCATTAAATTAATATAGATCTTATGCATAATAAAGTTGATTGAAGGAAAATTTGAGATCGAGAATTGACTAAAGAATGGCATTTTGTAGTTGTTATTCTTTATGAGTCTCATAAAATGGATGACTATTTTAATGTTGAATTTTTTTTTTAAAAATCCTAGTATATTTTTAATTAAATTATAAAACTATCCTTCAAAATGTTTTTTTAAAATAATTTTGGATGATTTATTTGGTTTTAGTATGATAATATGGTATAAATAAAAACTAACACTAATTTCCATTAAAAACAATTCACACATAAAATGACCTTATTTTGAAAGTATTCAAATAGATTTTAGGATATGGTTTCTATTATTAAACTATTAATTTTTTTAAATTTGGTGACAATTGAAGAGGATTTGAAGAATATTAATCTCTTCAGAATAAGACATTTAAATTTTGAACTATAGATGAATGCATATTTGTCCTAAAAACATAAAATCTTGTTTTTTTCATGCATCTAATTCTTATCAATTGCAATGTTAGTTCTCTATTATTTGTACAATATATTTATTAAACTTTTGTTTGGAAATGTTCTATAGTACAAAATGTAAGAGAGTGATTCACCTTAAATAAATAAATTTCCTAAATCAATAAATGATTTCTCAAAAATGACTTAAATAAACAAGTTAAATGAAGTGTTAAAAATGTACCATACTTAGAATTTAAAATTTTGAACTTACATAAAAAAGAAGATCTTATGAAAGTTACAAATATTCAATCTATAAGTAATTTAGAACAAATTTACAAGTTTTTGTTTGAAATTTTATTAATTAATGTAATGCCGGTAGTAAATCCAACTAGATGGATGTAATCTATAGGTCCTATTTTATAACTTTTGTTTAACATTCAACTTTAAAGTACTCATCTAAGTTATATTTTATTATACATATTCACAATTTTGCAAATCCAAACTAACCTTTGTCCTATAGAAGTTATCATTCATTTGTTGGACATTATATTGATAAATTAATCCTAGCGGAACAAGTCTTGTTATCAAGGCAAAATAGACAACAAAAACTTGTGAGATTTTTGGATGAATATATTCAAACATCATTTCAATAATATTTAAAAAAATCAAACATTGAAGCTTTTTGTCCCTCACAATGTTTGAGGATAATTTTTTAATATTTTAATTTATAATTTTAATAATATATTTGGCAAATAAAATCTGTGACTTGCTATGAATTGCTACAAATTCTTAGGACGGTATTGTTATTTTTGACAGATGAATGCATATACTTTGGGACAAATGATTCAAGCTCCATCCATACTTTACATATTTGTCTAGGAACATGAGGTGGAAGCATTCCAAAATCCGTGGACTCATTTTTGACAAATAGAGTTATTTTGAAAGGATCCCTCAAAGGACAATTAAACCATTTCCATACTTAATTGTAATTTGTTGACTCTCGACTCTTTAGATTTCATTTTTTAGACAATTTGTCTACACAACAATTTGAATGGTTTAGAGAGCTTTTACTTTAAAAATTTATAGTAATTGCATGTCTTATCCAATATTTTTTTTAATTCATGATTTTCAGTTTTTAATGCTAGTGAAATATTTTTTTTTTGAAAAAGGTGCCTCCAACTATGTAGAAGTGCTCATTTTGACGTTTCTAGATGAGTAAGATGAGTGAAATGACCATTTACGAATAAACCTTTTGTTGGTTTTGGAATAGTCTAGAGATTCTTTTTTCCAATTGGATATCACAATTCAAAAATGTGTAAAAAATTCATACTTTGTCCAAAAAAAAATGGTGTGATTGTGAGGCTATGTCCTAGGTAAGTAACAATATTAGTTTATTGATAGTGGTTAATGGAGAAATTAAACTAAGAAAACATTGAATCAATGATAAGCAAGCAAAAAAATAATTAATTAATTTTTTTTATAAAATTAAAAATTAAAAAATTGCACCTCCATCCGATCACTTGGATAGTGAAGGGGCATCTAACCAACTGGACAGAGATGAGGGGTCCAATTAGTTGGACCTTTTTCCTACCAAATCTCAACTACATTTTATAGTGTGAATGCCGTTGTAGATAGAATTTGGAAGCTCGTGTTCAGTTGCCATAGTCAATGTGAGAGTTAATGCCATCATCCTTGTCTAGGGGACCCAACCAATAAAATTCAATTGCTCTCTCCATTTATCAAAAGAAGAAGGGTAACTTGGATTTGAAAGACCAACATGAATGAAATGTCTATTGCGAATGGCTCAACTATCTAAAAGTGGATTTACATTGGTTGTTACGTTAACATGCCAAGGATCATGTAATATGGCCTTTTGTTGGTGAAGTGACCCACTTTCACATTTTCATAACTAGTGCACCAATTTTTTTGAAGAAAGCTCTATTACGTATTGCAGGAGTGTTCAAATATGTGTTCTTTACTAGTGCTACCGCTCATTGCTAGTGCCTACAAACAAGGGCCACTACAAAAAAGTGCACCTTCCTCTCAGACATCTTTGTTTTAGTTTGTGTATTATGTCCCGATTATTTTGTACATGTAGTTCCATGTCTCAATTTTACCTCAGATCGTGCAATCCTTTTGGAGCAAAGAGTGTTGTTATGTGCCGCTCCACGTAGGTTTAGGAGCTAAGAATGCCCCCATGTGTGAACATGTTCAAAATAATTGTTATGAAACACTAATTTTAGCCTGCACTTAGTACTCAGTGCAATTAGACCTTAAGCCTCATAATCTTAGATGGCGAATTCTCTCCTTGATTTCTGTGTTAGGAGGTAAACCATGTAATAAAGAACCAACATGTACTTTCCTCCAAAAAATTCTTAGGTCTTCATATAATGACAAGGTAGTTTTTGCAAACCCCACCATAATTGGGTGGATCCTAAGAAATTTTTAGATCCTCATATAATGACAAGGTAATTTTTGCAAACCCCACCATAGTTGGGTGGATGTAAGCACCCCACCAACACATAGGTTCTCCCCATTTTTTACATTTGTCTTTATATGAAAAAATTTAAATTTTTCAACAATGCCAATAAGGCAAACTAGTCATTTTGCTTGTTATAGGTTGATTTACTTCATGGTAACTACACCTAAAATCGTTTGAAAAAGCATTTGAACATGGATCCTATTATTAAATGATCTAAAGTATTGTTGCATCTTGTTGGAAGTTGAACTGATGATAGATTTTTAATTCCTTTAGAATACATTAAATTAGGCACGGTATGAATAAACCATGAATTTTCAAAGTGTTGAAAATATGTATACTTAGAATTGTTCCTAGAGTCTCATAAATAAAAAGTGCACATTTTAGACAAGAATATCTAGGGGTTGATTTTAATAATAGGGTCAAAATTAGGTGCAGTAACTTTAAACATCTTCAACTCTCCATCCATCCACACATTACCTTAAATTAGTTAGTTAGTTTGTTTGTTTGGTACGTTGAGATCTCTAGGACCGTGCATCCCCCAGTTGCGTTCTTGGTACCATTGGAAAGCTCTTTGCAAGGAGGGGTGCACAGACTTTGTTTAGTGGCCTTCCAACTCATGGCAAAAGAATTATTGAATTTTGGAGTTTTTATGAATTAAAAAATTAGAAAATTACTTTTACTTTTGTTTTGATTATGACAATGGCACACTAGCTGGTCGAACTGAAGGGGCTCTCTGCACTGCCCAAAAATAAATGGAAAAAAAGGAACCATTTCAAGATTAAACACGAGGCTTCTGTCCTTTTCAGAAGCCCGCCTCAGCAAGCTTATTGAGGTAGGAGACTCAAACTCCGACCAGGCATTAAAAGCGAACATGACTCAGAGGTACATTTTGTTTTCTTCAATGTACCACCTATGCACAATTCAGGAGGTGGTCGCTTTTGATGACCACAAATGACCACTTTTTTCCAACTTCAAAAATTTGTAACTAATTCCACAAAGGTCCAAAAAATATGAAACGACTTGGGTTAGATGTCAATTCCACTTGCCTTCAGTTTCAAGGAAAATATACTGAAAACTATTTCAAGATGTTTTACCTCCCCAAAATTCAGTTTCAGCGCTTAGATGGTCGCTTTATGGACCTCCTACCTTATAGGCTGCCATAAGTTCAGTACATTAGAGCTTATTATAGGCTGCACAGTAATGTAATGTAATTCCTGTACTGTACTGTACAATAGTGGTTCTCGTTACAGCTGAGCACTGACAGGAGAGGAAGGAAAAGGAGTGCCATTGGCTGGCCGAAGATATTTAAATTCGAAGCCGATTCCAGCCTTCCGATTGGTTCCCTGTTCCCAGTTTCCCTTTGGGCCAAGCCTGCGGGTTCCTGTTTCGTATGAAAAGTCTGGGTAAGTTGAGTTCAGGTTCTGTTGCCTTCCAATTGGCATCTGCATTGGGCTTGGGGACAGCTGTTCAGGTTATTTTATTTTATTTTACTTACATTTTATTTACTTATATTTTATTTTATTTACGGGGGGTAGAGAAAGAGATTTCAGTGGACGGAGTAATGAGCCAACGTTATGGATGAAACATGCAACCATTGGATGAAAAATCATTTATTCATCTTAAGTTGGAGGTGTGAAGATCACAAGTTCATAACCGGTTGTTGACTTTTCAATGCTAACGTGGCACTGTCCCGTTGGCTATCCGTCACCTTTGCCACTACAAGTTGCAACTCATAACCTTCTTTCCTTTCAACTTGCTTCCTACACCCTTGGATCATGAAGATCAAAGGTTGTGATTGAAAAATGTACAACCGGTTATGTCTGATAACCTATTCGCTGCTAGTGCGGCTCATCGGTTATCTAATACATAACATTGTATTTAGTATGCTTTGTACTGCTGCCACAATATATAATAAAATTTAAATTCAAAATAATCTTCTAATTTTTTAAGCCATGAAACTTTTGAAATTCATTATTTTTTTTTGTTGCGGGAGTGGAACACCACAAAACAAAGGCCATTCACTAAGGGCTTTTTGATCATACTACGAACATAACTAGGAGAATAATGGTTCTGGAAATCTCACCATAACAAACAAAATAAACAAACAACCTAATTTAATGTACTCACTCATGTGCCCTCTATTGTTGCCGCGCCCCAAATAAAAGTAGAAGTAATTTTTTAACTTATAAAAACGTTGAAATTCAATAACTTTCACATTGCAGGTCTAAACACTACAAAACAAAGCCCGTGCAACCCCCCTTGCACAGAGCTTTCCGACAATACTAGGAACATGACCAAGGGACACATGGTCTAAAAGGATCTCATTGTAACAAACAAAAAAATTTGACAAACATAACAAACAACCTAACTTAATGGATGAATGTGATAGATGATTAGGCAATGGTCCTCTAAGGTATGATGCCTCCCTAGACGCATGGGAGAGACTTTTAGTTATTTCCAAGGACTGGAGTTGGCAAGGAAGCCATATAAGACAATTTTGTTTACTACAGGGTTCCCCTTTTTAAGGATGGAGTAGGGACCCTTGCCTCATTGGTAAACAATACTATGATTCATCTAGAAAAGAGTAACATGGACTCACAATTTTGTAACGAATAGTGATTTCAACCATTAAATAAGGGAGAATATATCATCACATATTCTCTTGGATTTTTTGGTATCTTTGATGCACCAATTTTGCTAAAAAAGAGTCCCTTTGTTGCTACACTGTTGCTGGACTCTTGTATTGTAGTTTCATGTACAAATGGTGGGACAATCAAACCTCTCTAACTACATCACATTGGGGACAAATGGTCTTCTTGATTCACTCCAACATAAAATGTGCGCATTATAGTTGAAACAAATGAGGGGACTTTCATTGCAAAAAGAGAACTAAAGAACAATACACCTTCTTTGGAAAGGAAAAAAAACACTCTTATGAGAAAGTTGAAATTAGAAGTAAATGAACATAATTATTTAACATTGTAGGTAGCTAGCCAATCGGGTTAGTTTTTGAGTGTATTTTCAAAAACTATGTCTTTTTAGGATTAATCTGTCAAAATGACCTTCAACTAACAATATAGAACTAAATATCTTTGACTTTACATGTGATGCAACATAGTTATAGAGTAATAATTGAATGCTTTTAAATCTTATCTTCTCGAGGACAATTCAAAAATGCACTAATATGAAACATTAATCTTGTAAGGATTTGGGCCCTATCATCATGATAGTAAGCTAATAATTATTAGATTTTTGGATGTATAGGTGTGTTATTTGATTTTGCAATTTGAAGAATCATTTATGAGATCCATTTGGTCATTAGTGTCCTTCAAATTTTTTAAAAATTCAACTCTAGACTTGAAAATTACAAAAAACTTTCCTAAATACATTTTATAGTCAATTTTTAGAAACCTCCACCTCTCCTCAAGCATAAAAAAAACTTTCCTAAGTACATTTCACAATAAATTTTTGGAAACCTCCGTCTTTCTTCAAGCATAAAATAACCTTAGATGAATAGACTCTTCATAAAAGCCAACCAAAAACAAAGTGCTTAGAGTTGTTTCTTCCTATAAGATAATCCAAATTATAAGTTGGATTGTCTATGTACATTTTTTAAACTCTCAAGGCCAGGACAAATTAAATTATGTTCCCACTTCGTCAAACTTTGTTAGTTTTCTACATTAAAAAACAAATTCCAATCCATTTTAGTGCAGCATGCTCTTTAAAGTGTGGGCAAATTAGAGTAATCATCTATTTTTGCTCATCCATCCATCAAATTTATACTTTCATTTGTAAAATAATCCAAACTTGGTAAACTTCATCCAAAATTGGGCAAATGTCTTTTATGATATAATTTTTGCCAGAATCTTACCTGTATCTAGAATTGGCTACCTTTATATACTAGAAAAATAGAAGAATAATAAATAAAATTGCATAAACTTATAGGTTTGCCAAAATTTGGTAGAAATTTAGATAATTTTATGAATGAATGTATACAATTGATTGACTGATGAGCAAAAATAGGTCATTTCTTTTCACTTGCCATATACATTTACATTTGAGGGTGCACATTGCATTACCAATTCTATATACATAAAAAAATCATTGCCTTGTTAGTTTTGACTACCAAATAATCCCATCAGTCATTGGTGCTTAAGCTCCCCTTCGACCAAATGTTCAATAGACAATTTTTTGTCAAAATCTTACCTGATTTTGGCATTTTCTCCATTAACACTAAGAACAATGTTTGAAAAAATGGATGAAATAGCCAAAACCTTCTAAAAAAATACTAGATTTCTTAATATTTGAATGAAAGATACATATAATGGATAACTTTGTAGATGAATGTATGTATGTAGATCTCAATGTAGATAATTCTATCCATTTTTTCTCTACTTGTATACATTTCAAGATGCAAGTTGCTCTACCAACCCAAAAAACTAAAAATTGGTTGTTCTTTTTTTATATTCATAAAAACTTTGAAATTCAATCACTTTCCACCGTAGTCCAAGTGCCACAAAACACAGCCCGTGCACCCCTCCTTGCCAAGGCCTTTCCGACGGTATGAAGTACGCCACTGGGGGGTGCTTGGTCTTGGAGATCTCAACGTAACAAACAAACAACCAAACTTAAGGTATGGATTCCACTATACTAGTGCTACGAGCCTTCTTAGGAAAGGTAATAACATAAAGCTTTGCTCAACATTTTTACCTTGGAAAAAACACATGAACAAATTTTTACCGAGGATGATGATATTTTGAAATTTGAAATTCATATTTGAAATCTTGAACCCCAAGATTGCCGATAGAGGTCACAAAATACAAAATTGACAAACCAAAATAGGAGGCATATTTTTACATCCATGGGGAAAAAAATCTCATTTTTTTCCTCCAATCTAGTTTAGGCTCGTAGCAATAAAGTAAAGCAACCTATAACATGCAGAAGACCTATCATAGACACTTCAATCGATTTATCCTTCAAAGTCTTGCATTAGTCCGTGACAATTTTTATAAAAAAATGAAATTTGGGCTACATTAGGTTGAGTTAGTGTCTACAATCAATCTCTTGGATGATGGTGATGGAGTGATCGATAACTACAATAAGAACTTTCGTCTCTTGAATAGAAATTCATCAGAAGAAGTGATTATTTTAGGCTTTTGTGTTATGGCCATATTAGAAAATATTGTAGTTAGTTTAGTATAGGGCAATGCCCGCAGAGGAGGGCATTGTGCCAAATAATTGGTCGATGAGAAGACCCGATTATTTGGTGTAATGCCCTCATCTGCGGGCATTGCCCGACGTAAACTACCGCAGGAAATTGATGAAGAGTCGAGATGAGATTTCAAGTTGGATGTAAAATCCGTAATGCCCAATTACGAAGACAAACTTGCAAAATCGGACATAACGGCAGAAAACCTGCCCCGCAAATGAACGGCGGTTATTCTTCAAGTGGTTTACGGAGAGTAAAATGATTATTTTGGGTGCACTTTTTGTTGGTTTTGGGGTCGTATACAAGCTCTTTTGGTGCTGATGGGGCAATACACTCCAAAATTTACAACTACTTCATGTTTTGTCCCAAAAATAACATTACAATACAATCGGTCTCCCCATTTCTCCCATTCGTCTTTCCGTGGCGGGGAGAAAAACAATTGAACCATTTTCAACACCCATGCCACTACACTAATAATGGTATTTAGTGTTACCTACACTAATTGATTTTAAAATGTTATAACTTTTTACTCTTGGTGAATATTTTTACCGAGAGCATAGGTATTGGGTAACACTAAATACCATCACTAGTGTACTTCAGTTACCAATAGGGCCCACCGACCAGTCCTTCTGCTCTGTCATAGGCTGGTTTCCCCCTTCATTTAGCCAAATCCCCTGCCCTGCCCCCGTTTCCAGCCAGGTACGGCCGACGCCGTGGAATCCAAGTCCCCCGCATGAAACCGCGCGGCGATTGGCGCACAGTCTCCCGATTGCCTGTGCAGACTGCAGAGCCCAGCCCAGCCCGCCCCACTGGCACAGATTGATCCGGCAGATCTCGATCTCCACCAAACGAAGTTCCAAACCACGAACTCCCTCCGTCCGCCCAGTTCAGTTCATTCGCCCTGAATCCTGATCTTTCAGGCGCCCTCTGCATGGCCAGCGGATCACGCTCCCGAAAATATCCCACGTCGCCCCCCATTGGCTGCATTCGCTGCACCCGGCCTCTCTCATTGGCGCTTGCCTGCATGCCCAGGTGGCACTCCGGGATTCGTCACCTCTCTGATTCGGCCCCCACCCGGGCCTGGGAATGCCTGGAATGCCTGGCAAGTGGTGGGAGGCGACCCAATTGGAGCGCTGCGTTTCCTGGATGGGCGATTGCGGGCTGCTCATTGGCTCCCCGGGGGATAAGGAGGGGCTCCAATGACCCGACCCCACCCGACCTGACCCGACCCGGCCCGACCCTCGGCCATTTTTAATGCTGCATGTTCTGGTCATGGGCGCAGAGCGAGTCGGGATCTGATTGGTGCAGCAATTTCCTGATCTTTCTTTGCTGACTAGACGAGGGAAGAGAGGTTCGGAGCCAATGGGAGGCGTTCGTTCGCAATCATCACTCATCAGGGAGGAGTGGAGGACGCTCCGAAAAGGGACTCTCCCCAGCGGATTTGATTCGCAAGGGGGGGAGGGGGGCAGTTTGACTTCGGAAGGAAGGTATTGAGTGGGATTTGGTGTTAAAATGGAGGTACTGTAGCATTGGTTCATGTTATTTGGACCTTTGCAGAATTAGGTGTGAACTAGTGTAGCCTGTGCCGTTGCCACAACCGAAACAAAAGTAGAAGTCATTTTTAAAACCAAAAAGAACTTAAAAATCCAAAACAAAGCCAGTGCGCCCCTCCTTGCCATGAGCTTTTCAACAATTCTAAAAAAGTGACGAATTGACACACGGTTCAAAAGATACATAATTTAGCATAATTTAGTAATTTTAAAAAACCAAAAAAATTCAAAAAACAATAATTTTCCCATGGTGGTTTCAAACGCCACGAAACAAAGCCCGTGCTCCCCTCCTTGCCGAGGGCTTTCCGACGGTACCAAGCACGCCACTGGGGGACACATGGTCTAGGAGATCTCAACATGACAAATAAACAAACAAAACAAAAACAACCAAACTTAAGGTATGGATTTTGAAGTTGGAATTATGGACAAGAAGGCTCAAAAAGCTACAATACACAAAATGAGTAAAATTGGGTTGCCCCATACTAATTTCTCAACATTTGACATTACATAAATACTTATTGTCATTGGAGAAGAATGAACCATTTTTTGAATTAGATATTGTTGTCACTGGGACTCAAAAACCTCCATATATATAAATGGAAATATTTGTAGAAGTATTTGCTGACTTTGATAGCTTGTAAAATAACTTTCTTGAGGGAAGACAATCTAATTGATAACCCCTTAAGTTCCTTGACTATGTTTTCCTCCAAAACGCTTGAAAAACTGCCATTTTGAGCACCAAGTACCAAATTTTGGAAATAAAAACATCGGTGGACACATGTAACCGTAGGATCATGTAGCACGATGGTTTGAGAAGATGTAGAAAAAATTTCAAAAATTTCCACCACGTATATTGCAAGATATTACGGTAGTGTTTGAATTGACAAACCCCCTTTTTTTGGCCGTACAAAAAACAAGGCAGCTACACTTCTCAAGGTCGCATTTGTGTGAAAAAATGTCCAAAATAGTGGTGTTTTTTTGGATTCATTCTTAAAGTTGGCTATATGTTTGAAAAAATTTAGATCATTTGGAATTGTACAACATATAGGAAAAAAAACAGTAAGTAGAAAGAAGTAGATAATGATTCAAAATATTAAATATTAAATATTTTTGTTATGGATTTGAAAAATGCCAATCCCAACGGTTGCAATGTTGTAATAAATAGTTTTTTTAGAGTTGAGAATCCATAACTACCCGCAAACTAAAACTCCTCATAACTTTCACTTCACTGAGTTGGATGTTTTATGGGATACAATTTGAGAGGTAGAATGTTTTGTCATTGCTTAGTGTCAAAAACTAACTAGACTTGTGATTGTCCCTAATTCGGAGGTTGATTCTAGTCATTGGCATGGATTGTAAATGAAGAATGCAAAACAAACTCTTCAATTGTAGTATCAAGAGGTGAAATTCCATGGAAAGTGCTAAAAAATTCTATTTTGAAGAACATTATCAATGAATTTTTTTGGTCATAGTACTTCAATATGTTTTTTTGGAATTGTTGCTTGAATGACCTACTTTTGGTAATGGAAAGTTTTTAATGAGCATTTTATTGTCTATTTTTAAAATTTCTACCATTGTTGATGATGTGCTTGCTCAAATAACCCTCTAAGAGCCACATACAAGAGTAGTGAAGTTTCACATTCAAAGATTTAAATCACTAGTAGTCCCAACTTGATCCTAGTAGGACACTACTCAAAAGTTGTTGAAAGTGTATACTGGTTAGAATTTATTAAACAATAAGTGAATTAAAAGAATCCCAAATTCTATGCAAGTGGTGAAGTGCCTAGATAATAATATGTTGATTGAATTTTTTTTCACAATAGAGAATTCTTAAACCATTCGTGTGGAACTTCACCACTCAACAAATATTTAGGATTTTTTTAACTTTTCATTTAGGATCCTTTAGGACTCAGATGCCCACTTTCAACGACTATAGGATTAATGTCATGTTTTGGTTGAGCTGAATCACTGTTAAATACTAATACCTTCTTTTATTGCAGTTTACCATTCTTTCATGTAGTTGGTAATGTTTTATATTTTTCTACACTATTTACTTCTTTCCACTATTATTTTTATTATAAAATGAATATATTTTTATTTTATTTTTTATGTGCTATCCACTGATTCCATATCAAGGTGCCTTGTATATTGTTTAAAATGTAGTCAAGGTATAAAATGCACAATTTTTTGAAGGAAGTTTACAAGATGAAAATTTTCTTTTGAAAAGGTTTAGAAAAAACTTATTTTTGAAGATTAGGCAATGTGATCTTGCATTCAATGGAGGTTTTTTTTATTCTAGCTACAATCTTAGGATGATGTACTTGAAAAAGACCCTACAGTTGAATTTGTCAAAAATATTAAAAGATGAAGACTTTATTTCTAATTTTGGAAAGACTATTTATGAGGGTCATACAAACCATAGAACTTGGGAATAAATGTGCAATTGGTTATAGCAAAAA
Organism: Pseudisothecium myosuroides; assembly: GCA_951799445.1. Lineage (NCBI taxonomy): Eukaryota > Viridiplantae > Streptophyta > Bryopsida > Hypnales > Lembophyllaceae > Pseudisothecium > Pseudisothecium myosuroides. The sequence continues at coordinate 21,815,811 of OX637289.1, forward strand.
TATTTTAAAGTAGATTAATTATGGTACAAAAATTCATATTTTATGTCATTTTATGCATTCAATTATTTAAATATTATTATCGCATTCAAAATAACAATTAAGAAATTAAGTTGGAGTAATAATTTATTTTTGATATTTTTGAATCAAAATAGTACATTAAAAAACTAATGTAGATAAAATAATTTTATAAATTGCTATTTTCTAATCCTAAACTATAGCTAACTAAGTTTTTTTTAAATAATAATTTAATATCTACAATAATATCCACAATATTTCCATATCTATTCTCAGCATATTTTTTTTTTGTAACTTTAAGTATACATTTTAAAGTCTCGAACAAATTTTAAGTGATTTTTTCTTTTGAATTGAAATTAAATAATATTCCAATTGCAATTCTTTGCAACCTTTATACACATATTTTTGTGAATGGCACCATTTTTGGTGTTGAAACTTGTAGCTTTTCAAGTATTTTGTTCGTATTTACAATTTGTGAAGTTACACTTTCTAATGAACAATCTAATTTTGTTCCAACATAAGGTTGATGCATAAAACAGTTCTTCTCAATTGTCTCTAGTGAACATTTCATTTTGTTATCCTTTATAGACTTTTTACATTGAGAAGACATTTTTATATCAATGAACTATATGAAATCTAATTGGTAAAACAATAATGTATTAGAGTTATTCGTAAAGTCCCCCCCGGTTTGGAGGGGACTTTTTCCGACAAATTTCCTCCGACGGACGACCCCGCAGGCGATCCCGACCCTGCAGGCAAAGTCCGGACAAAACTTCTTTTTGGTCGATTTGGGTGCGAAAGAAAGTTTGATATCCACTTTCGTATTAACTTTTTGTCCAAAACTTGCTTTTTCACAAAACTGCGGGGTTTAAACCCCGGTTTTGGGTACTTTACGAATAACTCTATTAAGGATATAAAATAAAAGAACCTAGAAAACTTAAACAACTTTGAGTGTTACAATTGAATAAAATGATGTTTAATGTAAGGTAGATAACTACCCCCCTAATAATAAAACTTGTGAAAAATGAAGATGAATTAATAATATAAAATAAGTGAATCCTAATTCTTATATAGTCTTAAACTTCTTTGGTGTCATTATCTAAGTTGTCTATACAAGATATTGATATCCATCAATCTAAGTCTTAGGTTTTGAATCACAATTTGAGCTTGTAGTTATTGCATTAGAAAGTTTGATAATGTTTTCGAATAACGGCTTTGTAATTATGACCTTGAGGAGGCAAAAGCTCGTCATTGATTGGTCATTTGCACATGCTATATGATTTCTATTTAAGAAATATTATGAAATCTAAGTTTGGGCAGCCCTTCTAGGACCTCAAATGTCCTTTAAGAGTTAAGGAAGGCCAGAAAAATTGGATTTTAAAATTGTAAAAATAATATGGATTTCTAATCCACAATCTTACTAAAACATACTTAGATAAGCTAATTAAGAAAATTTACAATTGAATGTATGCAAGGGAAATACCCAAATGATAGTAATGATGTTCAATTTAGAATCTTCCTGCTCCCTCATACATTTTACACAACTGATAGATTTTCTTGTCATTGCATACTTTGCACAATAATAAAATAGAATTATAAATATAAGTTTTTTACCCCCTAAATCATTGAGTTTTTTGGGGAGGGGTTATCAATTTTGGGAGGCAATTGCAACCTTGTACAATTAGAATCATGCACTTATATGCACCAAGATTGTTTTGGACGCAAGACAAATTTTATAGAATTTGGAATAGAGGCTATAAGGTTGTATTAGTTCAATTTAGTCTTTTTTGTTCACAATGAGGATAAATTAGGCAACAAGAAAACTTGCTATATTTGATTTTTTTTCTTTGAATTTTCAATTAAATTTCTAAGTAATTTAGTAATTTGAAAAGTTGTGAGACACATACATTTTTATAGAAAAAATTGAAAGATGAACTATGCATGTGCAAAGCCATTTTTTTTTTAAATAACAAAGTTTCAAGGTAAATATCTTCCAATCAATGAATTTCATCACTTTGAAATTTTAACACAATATATTTCAATGAGTTAGCTACGTGATGTTATACTTGAATTGAAAAAATTATTCAAAATGAAATATGTCTTTAGTTGCCCAGGTTGAGATCCACAACATATTTCACCTTATCATTCTATAATGGCTTAGTTAAATTAGGCACAAATTAGTAAGCAAGAAGGCTATTATCATGACACATGCTATTTTAAAATCAATTAAGAAAATCACTGTTTTATTTTACAATGGTCTTCCCCCAAAATGCAACAGTCTAATATCAACTTCCCATCCTTTAGGGAATAGTTCACCATATCTATTGTCTATTCACAATGCCATGTCCAATATTCAAAGGCAATTATGTCTATGCCTCATTGGCTTATCAAGAGTAGATAATAATCAATATTTTTTTAAATTCTAAATCCTTAGGTAATAATACAAATCTTAATGGAATTGATAAAACAATTTGACATTTGTCCAAAATTATTTCAAAACTCATTATTCTTAATCAGTATTTAGTCCATGACACTTATTAGAAAAGCACATCATGGCTATATACTATAAATGTATAATAATTTTTTAAATTAAGAGCAAGGATCAATACAATAATACATCATCCAAAAAAGAAAAATTTAAGAAAAATAAGATTCAAAGTTGCCAACATTTTGGTGAATACTCTAAAAAATCCTTTATTATTCATTGAAAAAAATATAAACATGTTGATTGTATGATGACATAGACTGTGGTTGTATAACTAAATGTCTTTTACAACATTTAGAGTAGATTATATATGGCATGAAGTGCTACGATAATCCTTCAAATTCCATTTGTGTACTAAAATACTATGGTGTTTTGAGGCCCAAAATTGCTTAAAAATACCGATACGTGTATCGAAAGCAAGGCTAAAATCTTCATCTACATGAATTTATTCTTTAACAAATCTAACCATAGGATCCTTTAGTTAACTAATAGTTTAAGTACCTCTTTACTAAATTTTAGAGTGAAAATCCCCACCAATTGCTAGTTCAATGTGCTTGAACTTCCTAAAGTAAATTTTTCTAGCCTTTTCAAAGATGAAGTTTTTTTTATAAAAATTCCAAACGTCCCATAACTTGTGCTTTTTTAGATAGTATGTTGGAAAATGGATTGAAAATATATGAAAATTAAATTTTAATAAAAAACTTTTCATATTGATTTCATCTTTAATGCCTACATCCGAAGGTCATTTTTGCATCAAAAACCACTCAAAATATGCCATTTTCAATGTAAATGACAAACTTTTAAACATTTGTTTTTTTAAGATATCCAACCGTAGGATCTTGCACTAGACTAGTATGAGAATGTCTAGAAGAATTTCAGAAACTTTGTCTATAACAATAAGAAGATATGAGCATTTAAAGTGAAAAAAATGAATGTTTTTGAATCCTCTTTATCAAAAAATTTTGTACTAAAGATTGTGAATTAAATTTTTTTGATGTTGAAAAATTGAGTTGAGAGTTTGGAAATTTATTTCTAAGAGACCTCTTTGTTTTCATTCTTTAAATTTTTTTTAAGTTGAGATAAATATGAAATTAATGAAAAAACTAAATTGCTGATAGCTCTAAGATGGAATTGAAAAAACAATCCAGACCATGAGATTGTTATAGAAAGCAAATTAAACCAAGTGCAACCTTTTTTTTTAAATTGTTAAAATTGAGTTCATAAATGGATCTAATACATTGTTTTTTCAATAATTTTCTAAGATTGCCTGCAAAACAAGAAGCTTCATAACTTTCACATCATTTATCCAATGGAATGACTCAAATCTTTTCACATAGACAATTATATATAATTATATATAAAAAAAAAATTTCAAAACTATTTCAAGTTTTGTTTTTTTGTTGCCCAACTTTGCTTATTTAGGGCTTATTGTGGCATATTTTTGCTCCTGGCCACTGATTGAAATAAAATTATATTCTTGAAAACTTCCTATCTTGAAAGAGATTTAAATAAATCTTGCCAAAAATTGAGATCATAGGTACCTATCCAAACCCTCAAGAGCACCTTAAAGGGACTTTTGGGACTATTGAGGTTCAAAAATTGTAAAGTGGAAGGTAAAACTAGATGAAGGAAAAAACTAAATCTCTAATTTCTTTTACAAGAAACTGAGAATTGTCAATCTCAATGGTCAAAATGCTATAGTAAACTACAAATTTTTTTTTCTTCTGGGGGGATCAAAAAAAAATTCAAAATAAATAAATAAATAAATAAATTAAAAAAAAAAAAATAAAAAAAAAAAAATATATATATATATATATATATATATATATATATATATTTTTTTTTTTTTATTGCCCATAAAGTAAAATTCTTCATAGCTTTCATCTCATTACTCTAAATTAAATGGTTCAAATGTTTTTGAGTAGGCATCAATCTATATAATCAAATAAATTAATAAATATTTTTTTAAGTATAATTTTAGCTACCTGCTTTGACATTGAAATTGAAAAAACCTAATAATTTTGCAAAATTGATTAGAATGACATGAAACAAAGCTTCAAATAGATTAGGATGATTAGTATCCATTCTGAGAATTTTCTACAAAAGTTCTAGATTATGAAGTCAATTGGTTTTGCTCAAGTTCTCAAAAAACAAAAATGGTCTCCTCAGTCATTTAGGGGTTAAATCAACTCTATATATTTCTTCATTACACCAAGCTCCTTAAACCACCCTCTAAAAGTGAATCTAGGTGGATTCTTGTACTTGATTACACTTTTGATGAAATCATATCCTAAATTTTAAATAAAATGATTTGTCATTGATCTATTATTATTTATCAGGCACATAGAGAGAAAGAGGTTGATTGGATCCCTTGAAATTGGAAATTGCATGAAAGTATACTTTAAAATGTCAATGTAGAGGAGCTTGTGTATGTGCTCTTCCCAAGCAAATGTAAGGTGGGTACAATACATTTAAAATCGCACCTTGCGTAAAACTGCCATCATCACTCTATGTACTATACATCTCCAAAATCAATATGCACATATGTTGAAGAAATGATTAGAACATCTATCCACAAAAACTTTGACCCTTCATAACTTTTGCATATGGTATCCAAATCTTGAGTTCTTTGGGCCTTGGAATCTCCTTTCACTTGCCAACAAGAAAATACAAAATTGGATGAGTCTAATAATAGTATCTAGGCACAATAGCAAAATGTGGTGGTTGTGGGGGAATACTTTTATCATTTTAGGCAGATTTGGATAACGAATTTGTGTGCTCTTCCATTGCAGTTCTTTTATTAGCCAACAATTGTGTTGGTTTTACAATGGAATTCTAGTAATCACATTGATCATTACAATTTTCTGATTTCAACTGCATATATGAAGGTTATTGAACCTTCCAATTTCTAGAAGTGAACATATTTGACCAAACATTCAAATCTAGGACAGATATAGATTTTAGACCGCAAGGTCTAAACTGTAAAAGTGTCAAAGTTGCGGAATCATTGCCATTTTATCAAAATTCCCTATACAGTAGAACCTCTGTTAGTGCATAGTGTTGGGACTATGCACTAAGAGAGGTTTATGCATTTGGAGAGGTACAGTACTGTTAATTGCTTAATGTGGCTTCTAACTACAGGGTCCAACCACATGGCTTCTAACTATAAGGCCTCCAACCACTGTTCATCAATAAAGGCTTCAAAGTACAATCTCTCTTAGTGCATATTATGCACTAACAGAGTATGCACTAAGAGAGGTTCTACTATATTATTGAAACGGACCTTCAAATTTGCCTTGAATCAATCAGAGAGCCATCTTTAGGTGCGATTTCTAAGTGAATGGAATCAAAGTTGCGATTGAATACACTTCGTTCAAGTACTTATTACAAAACTTGTCGAGGTGAAAACAAGGTGAGACAATTCCCTTTACCCTGCCGTTAAAACACCCACCTCTCTCATACTCTTTAAGATTATGTTACGAGGAGTATCTGTGACCGGACAATTTCCTCTTACATTCTGAATATGTGTAGTATGGATCTTTTTATAATTTTAAAATTTGACAACCAATGAAGGGACCGCTCATGCAGAAAGAATAAAAACACAAGCCACCTCAGCCACCACACGGGACAAGGGAAAAGAACAAAAACAATCAAAAGCGAACTCAAAAATCCTGAATTGTGCCAATAAGGGACTACCCAATAGTTTCAATCTCTACTTGTGATTTGTATTTTGTTGTCCTCTTATCATGCGCAATGCAACCTGTTTTTTTCACTGTTTTCGCATCTGCAGAACAAGATGGTAACTAAACCTATTTGCTGTAGCTCTTAATCAAAATCGACCGCTGCAGATTCATGTCTAAAATGTGCATGGATTGAGCATCAGAATCTAGGGTTGAATTTAGATCATGCACTTGTATTTAACACTTTGACAGTTTCTAGCTTTTTCATATGATGTCCAAAAAATGCACGCTAATAAGTTATGTTGGAAACCACGTTCAAGTGCTGATTTGGAAGCTTGTATGTGTACAAACCTTACCTGTCCACTCTTATTAATACTTCTGCGTCGTGTAGAATCTTCGAATGGATTACCAGTTGTAATTCGTCATCTTTTCCAGAAGAGAAACCATCTTCTGGAAATTTTTCTGTCGTTGTCAATTCTTGCCAAAATAAGTATCAAAGAACGTATGGAAGCTAATTCATCTGTCTCCTGCACTGAAGTTCTTAATTTTTTTAGTGTTGGAAGATCTTTACGTGAGGAAGTGCTAGAGCTTCCTTGAGAAATAAATTTGTTGGGAGTATCTTGCATTGGTGGGTCTCCTTGTGTTCAAATAGCTTTGTCCTTCTCTCAAACGAACATTCTTGGCTCCCTTTGCAAGATACTGATAAGAAAATCCAATTGAATACTTCACAGAAACTCTAAATATCGTCTACGTGCCTGCGCCAAAGAAATTCGAAGCAGAGGAACATTGACTGTGGGTACTCTCGTACCAGAAATTGAGACTCTAAGAGCCCACGGAATCTGCACTACTGGTAGTGGAAATAGGGTTCAAGTTTGAACATAACATTCTTCAAGAGTGCCCTTGTTGAGAACCTTCTGAATGGCATGAAAGGGAATCCCTGACACAGGAAAAGAACTTCTTACGTAACACCTTCTTTTGCAAAGTTGAGATCAATTTGAACACGTAACAGTAGTACGGAAGGCTGATATTGCAATAGTTTTTGTCGTGGTTTTGTAACGATCGTCGAAAATCTATGAACAGTTTTGCAAGGGCTTAGTACCAACACTAACTAAGCAATGTATTTGCAATATATTTGAGATTGCAATAGTTTTTACAACAATTTAGGCATAAGTATGCATTGGTTCCGTGCGCAAAGCTTTTGCAACAAGTTCGGGCAACACTTTTGCAATGGTTCGCAATAGATCATAAGGTTTTAATTAAGTACGGAACCGCTACGAAACCACTGCAAAATGATTGATGAGTTGCAACTGCTCCTTGCTATTGTAAGAGCTCCTCAAACGAATGAAGCATTGTCTTAACATGTGAGAGTATCTCAGAGCTTAATTTTTGCTTGATTTGCTTTTACAAGACAAGGCTTTGCTCTGAATAACTCTAAGTTGGCAGTTTTCTAACAAACTACCATGCCACTAGCTTACTCGAGAATGGAAGAAACACATTCTGTGAACAGTTTGACAGTGTGTTGTCAAACTATGAATTCCTTAGTTGTCAGAAAGCCTGGAAGTCAATCAGTGCTGAAGAGCTCATAAATGAAATTTGTTGCTGAGCAAGAAGTATACAAATTGTCTTTCGTAGCCTTGGCTAATTCAACGATGAAATCAAAGATGTAGCATACTAAACGTCAATTTCTTCGACTCAAAGCTCCAAAATTTTGAATTTCAACTCCATAATGATCTAAAAATTAGGACTCACGTGGATTTAAGTTTCAGGCCGGCCGGCTTGAAAGGTTCCAATATCATGAATTTCTGTCTATATATGGAAATTATCGTCACTTATTCCCACTTTCCATCACACAACAGTGTAAAAGGTTTTGGATTGTAGCAACTTAGTGTGATCCGGAATTGAAGTTGAGAATTGACCGCGTTGGAATTGAGTTGAAAAATCACCATTTTTTTTTAATCCAATGAGCAGCACCACTATGATGTTTGTGCACACGGTAAAATGTTCACTCATTTTTCCATTGTCTCAGGGATTGTGGAGTAACCCGTAAGATTATTCCTCAACTTTTGGATTTTCATTGCAACCATGCAGGGAATGAAGTGAGACACATTAGCATCCAAACAGACGAGTAGTTTCCCCAGGTGCAACAATGGAAAGCTGTACGTTTTTGCTGAAGGGTGAGCTTCACCATTGCAACTTTATGTCATGGACCATCCTTTGCTACTAAATTACACTTCCATCTCTGTATTCTCGCAACCATATTCACAAACCATAACTTCGAACGCACATGCGCAAAGTTGAAGATCAACATCCCTGAATTCAACAATTCAATGGGGATGTAACTTAATACATTTTGTTGTCGAGGGAGAACTTCAAATCCGAAATTCAGCAGGCTGCACTCAGCGGAACGACGCTGAACGTGCAAGCCCCAAACCCTAAACCCTACCCTCATGAAGAGCTTCACGGGGAACAGGTCTGGGCCGCAAAGCCGATTCGCTTGGCCGAGACGTCATACACCACCAGATGATTCGCCTGTTGGATGTTTTCAATGATGCTGAATCCGTTGGTGCCCACCATGGCCAAGCACACCACGCCCTGGCCCCGCGGCACCAACAAATGCTCCGCCTGCAAAACCAGGTCGATCGGCGCCTTGGAAATGGAGCACCATGGCCGGAGGGGCAGGATTCGACGCTCAGCACAGGTCCATGCCGTAGGGGGTGCTATCGATCACCGATCCCACGCCTGGCATACCATCGTCACCCAATTCTCCAAGAGCTCAATCCCAAGTTAAAAACGACATACTGTAAACCAATTTCAAATCGAATACTCAACAGAAATGAGCACAAACCAGTATCCTCAAACGTTTCTCTATGTATACCAGACCTGGGTTTTAGAGCTTTGTGCACATGAAAGTTCAATTAAAAGTTTTAATTTGGCGCCCAGATGACGCCAATTTAACGATATTGAAGGTTCCGATTTCAGCACATTTGGGACCAGAGAAGCAAAACGTACGTCATCCCTATCAACTTGGAAAGTGTTTATTACAACATCTATCATTTGCTAAATCACATGAATTACATGTACGTATTGCCTTCGGTAGAATTTTTGTCTGGTAAGAGTATTAAACGTTTTTGAACTTCCGAATGAAATTAAGAGACTGAGGTTTCTGGTTTGTGTACCTCTACGACAGCGTTAAATGCAGGCATGTTGAGCATCGTGAACGTTGTCCCCGAGTCCAAAATCACTCCTCCTTTCCCCGTCCCTGGCACAACACTAAACACAATGGGATCTATACTCAACCCCTCCCCTCCCACTGAAATCCCATTCAACTGCAAGTAATAAAACGCCAGCTGCTCGGATTCGCCACCATCGGAGTGTACAACAGATTCCCCAACGCAGGGAGAGCCAACAGTCAGTGTACTGGCTCCCAAGGAGTCCATGCGACGTCTAGATAAACAGTAGGAGAACACGTTGGCGATGGATGAGGAGAGCTGGGAGTTCAGGGAAAGAGGGCCATGGCCTAAACCCACGATTCCTTTGGTTCCGGCGAAGGAGCCGACGTTTTGTCGGCCGCAGCCGAAGACGAAACTGGGGAGGGTGGAAGTGCAGCCCAGGCCGTTGTTGAAGGAGATGGTTTCGTAGAAGGTGAGGGAGTTGTCGGCGTGGCGCATGCATGTCGTATTGGCAGACGTCGTTGGCGCCGCAGGAGCGCACTCGGATGCCCTGCATTTATACATACTGTATATGAGTGCATGCAAGGTCTTTTTAATTTTAATTAAGTTACGATCGACGTGTTTTTGGAAGAGCGCAAAAAATGTGACCGTCGAATGGCAAAAGCGCTAGCTGGAAACCACGAATTTCAAGCAACATTTCCAGTTTCCTGAGGTCTAAATTAAAACTAGGACTGGTAGGACAGGGATACATAGATATGAGGTTTTAGATACTGAGGGTCTTAGGAACAAATTTGGACCTACTTGTGGACCGGATTCACATTGCAAACATTACTCCTAACACAAAGTGCGAACATACCTTACGTATTTAGTATGTTCAGTACATGCATATATGAAGTGTATGGATTGAATACTGTATCCTCTCGTCAAGCGCAGCTAAAAGATGTTCAGTTGGGAAAGTCAGGCGCTCGTGTTTGCCCATTACAGTGTCTTTTCAAAATTTCGTTAAAATGGCGGTATTTTACAAACTTGGCACTTTCGCGTTTAGACTGACGGTCTGAAATGGCGGTATGGAAAACCGCCATTTTAACGAAATTTTCCATCAATGTGCATAAGCATATTCGAAATGGAACCTAAACTTTCATGGTTGGCTCTAAAACGGAAGAAACCTAGTATGTACATTCGAAATGGAACCTAAATTTTCATGCATGGTTGGCTCTAAAACGGAGGAAACCTAGTATGCATAGTCAAAGGCTACAACTGAATTGAATGTGAATGCGTGTGTTACAATGCTGGTTTCTAAATTTAATTAGAAGGGAAAAATAAAACTCTCGTAGTTCGCAGTGTGAAAGATGTGTTTTACTAGGCTCTGCAGCTATACCTTTTCTGTGTTAATATGCAGATTACGAAAGAATTAAGATAAGTCATATTGACCACAAGGGAGTTTCAAGAGTTCATGTGAAGGAATTGAATTGAAATGAAACGGAGTTTACCATGTCAATTAAACCATCACCAGCTCCTAAGTCCTGTACTCCGTTTCATTATCACGATGGTAAACTCTTAAAATTAAGTTTTCCTTGTATGGGCAATTTCGTTAAAATGGCGGTATTCCAAGTGCCACTTTGACGGTGTGCCATTTTCACCATCTAGGACAGGTATAGATTTCAGGACGGCCGTTCTGTACCATCTAGGACAAGTATAGATTTCAGAAAGAACTTCCTGAACTGTTTTCATGCCATTTAAAAAAAATATCGCCATTTTAATGAAATTGCCCATTTGTGAACTATCATCCTGCAGTTTTATAGGCTAGGAGCTAGTTTGGGGAGGTCGACGTGGACTCACTGTGCAGAGATGGTCGGTACAAAGTACAAATAGCCGGAAGAAACGTCGACGACGTACTTCGCAGGGTCGAAATTGAACCCCCCTGCCCGAAGCAGATGGAGCGCGTGGAGCACTGCATCCAGTTCAGGTCGCTTCCAGTGTCGAGAATGGCTCTGAACGACTGCGGAGGAGTGCCCAGCGATCGACAGGTCATGATCTACTCGCCATTCGATCCCTAGCACGGGGCTCTGAAACACTGCTTGTGTTGTGATCGATGAGACCTGCGTCGGGGCTGAGCAGTTGGGTGTAGTAGGATGCCCGCTCTCGGCTCCGAAGCTCTGCTCACACTCTCACAGGGTATGGGAGAATCGGGGTTGTGCAGGGCCTCGTGTTGGTCGCGCCGGAGTAAATTGGCAGTGAACGTCTGCATGCATGCAGGGTTAACCTAATCTCGAACCTAAAATTTCCACTTTCTTCAGGCCTAATAGTGTATACAGAAAGCACGCCGACCCCTTAATCGCCTAATTCTTCTGTCTAAAAGGATTCACAGCTTAGTGCAGAAAGTGAGGACAAACATGCAATCAAGTGCAAAGAAACCGGCCTGAAGTAGGGCTTTTTTTTTTTGCTTTCTGGTGTCAGATTGCACCAAAAAAAAATCTGGCTAAAAAATGCTAAAAAAAATGCCAAAAAACTTGGATGAAATCTCCAAAAAAACTTCAAATTAAAAAAAATCTTGGATGAAATCACCAATTTTTTGATGAAAACCATATTATAGACATGTGATATGTGCTAATGTGATATTTTATGTCCAATACGTGGATGAATGTTGAAATTTGGAGCACCACTATAACATTTTAAATCGCCACTTTGGCACTTCTTAAAAAATGAAAAAAAAAAACCTGCCTGAACACACACGAGCACCTAGCTTTCTTTTAAGGCTACAAAAAAGCAAGTAGATACCGTAGCACCATCAGTTTAATTGACTGGGCATTAGAGAAATTATTAGCCCTCTAGAGAATTGCTCCAAAGTAGCTGAAAGGACCCTACGATTACATTTAACTTTGCTTCTTGATTTGATTTCCCCCTATAGTCAATCACCCGAAGTTGCGATTTTCGTCATTCGTAACCCAAGTACAAGTAGTTAAATAATCAGGGTTCAAGTATTGTAATGAACCTTAACCCTGATTATTGCATACCTTGTTTTCTATCCAAGTTATGAAAAAATAAGCAAATGTTGAAATCAGTCCAAGGACATTTACTATCAAGAGATTTTTTAATGGCAATGTAATAGTCATAATTCATTGACAATTGGTGGAAATGATGGGTGAAGAGGTTGTTTATATAAAAAAATCAATTGTTCATGGTGAATCCTCAAAGGATATGGGATATTTAGAAGAGAGATCACTCATTGTCAAATGCAGGAATTGTGTTAAAACTAGAATTTTAGACCTCATTTAGGCATAGTATTATGAATTTTTTTTTAAAACTTTGAAATAAACAAAGTTAGAGAATTAAGCTAGTTTTTATCTCCAAAAATCCGTTTGAGGTTTAGAGCCTCCAATAAAAAGTTATGGAATTTTTTTTGAGAAGGTATTTGAAAATGTCAAAGAAAATCTTCCTTTCAACCCCTTTTAGAATTTTGTCCATAACTTTTTATTGGAGGCTCTAAACCTCAAACGGATTTTTGGAGATGAAAACTAGCTTAATTTTCCAACTTTGTTTAGTTCAAAGAAATTCGAAAAAAAATATTATACTATGCTTAAATGAGGTCTGAAATTCTAGTTTTAACACAATTTTACTTTAAACTTAACTATGAGTGGTTGAGAGAAGCTACAACTTCTAAATTACATATCCCACATGGGTTGTTCTACCTCCTACCACCCCGTGTGTACATAAGGAGCTTCTCTTCTCATGTTCTGACACCCAAATCTAAGTGGCTTTTGAAGTTTGTTAGAAATTGTTAGATTGCTTCAATTTTTATGGCAACTAGCTTGAAAATTCACTTCATTTTGCTTAATTTCACTGAATTTGATTAATTTGTCAATTAATCACCATTCTCACGTGGTTGATTATTAAAAGAACTTCTACTACACCTTCATTACTGGAGTCTTGACATCTTTCGCGATATTCACACAATTTGACAATGCACTGCGGCTACATGCCCCTACTAATTCTCAGGCGATTAATAGAGTGGTTTGGTCACTATGGAGCGGCCCTCCAGAGGGGTCAGAATTTCTCTAATGTGGCACCTACATAGTAAGCAAGTGCCCATACTAGAGCAAGCTTGCAGCTAGATCAGACCCTTGACGACACGTCTTGAATGAATGAATTATAATGTAATATGTATTAGAAAAGCGAAGATCACTAGCTTAGTAGTAGCTACTCATCCAAATTCAAGTGTACGTGGAGCAACAAGAATTGAAAAAGCTGATTAGAAAGCCTTCACACACCATATTACTCTGCATCACACGTACGCTCGTTGAACTTCTTTGTGTTGAAATACTCCAACACCTTAGACCCATTCATCTACATTATTCATTCAACCGAGAACATGTATAGACATTTAGTTAGTTAGTAATACAGTGGTTAGTTAATAGTACATTAATCAACAAGGTTAGTGATATGTTAGAGTTTTGTTAGTGACAACAAAGAGTATTGTAACGGTATGCTTGTACACGTAGTGGAAGCTACATTGTAGGGAGATAAAAATACCTGTAAACCAATTTGTAATGTAAGCGATTACTACAGTGCATGATTTGCTGTAACTATTGAGTGAAAGTTGATTTGTGTTAACATGGTATCAGAGTGAGTAGAAGGAAACTAGAGCGATCAGAAAGACTGGAATGTTGGAGTGATCAAGAAGGAGATTTGAGTGATTAGAAAGAGAGTCAGACTTATAGAGAAATAAGAGTAAGTTACGACAAAAGCCTAGCTTCTGTATTACAAGAACAGTATCAGTTCCTGCACTTTGAGAGAAAATAAGAGAGATGGTTGAAAATAGCAACGTGGCCTTCAGAGAGGAAAACAAACTGAAAGGCATGACAAATTATAATGTGTGGGCCTTGAAGATGAGAGCAGTCCTAAGAGCGGAAGGCCAATGGACTATCATTGAGAACGTGCAGACACCTGCAACATATCCTGTGACTTTAGAAGGAAAGGCATACACGGAAGTTCAACTGAAAAGAAAGAAAGTCTTTGCATGTAGATTGCTTCTCTTATTAGTTGCTGACGAACTTGTGGACCTTATCGCAGAATACTCCGAACCCGCCGAAAGTTGGAAGGCCCTACGTGATCATTTCAATGGTGGTGATCAGTCCCAGATTCTAATACTCACGGGGCAACTTCAAACACTAAAGATGGCGGAGGGAAGCTCAGTTGAAGACTACATTAGAAAAGCACGAGAGTTGAAGAATTGTCTCAGTAGCATGGGAGAGCGGCTGACAGACCGCAACATCAATCAAATCGTTATGAATGGCCTACCAAGGTCATATGAAAGCACCGTACAAACATTCACTCACTAGAATCCTGACATGTCGTTTGATAAACAGAGTGCCAGCCTTCTATCAAAATTCCATCAGTGCCAACATCGATCTCAACAAATCGGAGAAGAGGAGGCTTTGGCAGCAAGCTTTCAGAAGCAAGTCACAACTCAATATGCACCACGAGGATGGTGGCTACAAGCTTCCCGAGGACGAGGATACGCAAGTAGAAGTTCATATGGAGCTCCAAGACTTGTACTTGTGTGCTACAACTACAACCAGCCAGGGCATATCGCCCAACACTGCAGACAATCCCGCAACTCTTCCCCGTTTTCTGGAAAAGAACAAGCATCAAACGTCGGGTATGCAAACTCTGCTGAGATTTTCGATGCTCAATTAGTTCATCAGGACTACGGTGCATATCACCACTAGGAGAACGTCCCCTAGTATCCAGATAGTGGGCCAATTTCGCATATAGCTTCAAACTCACAAAAACTAGACAAAGTACCTATCAACACTAGGGTAGAGATATGTGAAATTAAGACTGGGGGTGGAGAATCTCACCTAGTGAATGGAAAATGGTGAAATAAAGCTAAAGAATGTTAGATACATACCTAGTATGAAGAAAAATCTCATATCTGTAGGAGCTATCATTGATCACAAGCATCAAGTTGTATTCTCAAACCACCGCTGCTGGATCACAGACAAGTATGATCGTACAATTGCCACTAGAAGGAGAGATCCTACAAACGGACTCTACTGCTTTTTAAATCATGTTGAGGCACTATCGGCAGAGGAAAGTGACAAGACTATACTATGGCACCGCAGGCTAGGGCACTTAGATTACACAACAATACAACATCTGATACAAAACTCCAAAGTCTCTGGCATCCTAAGTTTCAATGTCTGAGGAAGTGTATGCCATTGTTATCTTGTAGGACGACAACACAGGGAACGTTTTCCCAGAAAGACAGAAACCAGAGCTACAAAACTTGGCGAGTGAGTGTATTCAGACCTCATCATCACAAAGTTTAGACCCTACGATTTGGCAACAATTATCGTGCGATTATCGTTGTTTCATGGGTTCGTACCATAATCGCACTAACTCAGTGTATTTTTACGCACTTAATCAGTGCAAAAACAATGAATATCAATAGCGTACGGTTTATGTACTTTAACTATACAATTGTTGTGTCAAAACTGCATAGCAATCATAAAGTTAAAGTACATAAACCATACGCTATTGATATTCATTGTTTTCGCACTGATTCAGTGTGTAAAAATACACTGAGTCAGTGCGATTATGGTACAAACCCATGAAACAACAATAACCACATGATAATTGTTGCCAAATCGTAGGGTCTAAATTTTGTGATGATGGGGCCAATACAAGTGCAATCACTAGGAGGGTCCCGATATGTGTTCGTATTCACCAATGATTATTCAAAAAAGAGTTGTACTTACTTTCTAAGTGACTAGAGTGAGACACTGTCCAAATATTCAAACAGAAATTGGAGGCCGAGACAGGCAACAAGCTGCAAATTCTACGCTCAGATCGTGGAGAAGAGTAAATGTCTAACGAATTTCTGAACTTTTGTCACTTGCACGGCATTCATCAAGAATTAACTCAAGCAAATACTTTGCAGCAGAATAGAGTTTTAAAGAGAAGGAATTGAACCTTGATGGAGCGAGCACGCAGCATCGTTCAAGACTGCACCCTACCAACCAACATGTGGAGCGAAGCAGTTTCTCACGCAAATTTCTTAGTAAATTAGAGTCCAACAAGCGCGAATCTCGGCGAGATGCCTGAAGCCAGGTACTCTAGACACAAACCCAATCTATCAAATCTAAGGATTTTTGGATGTGTCGCATACGTACATGTGCCTAAGGATCAACGCAAGAAATTGGATAGTAAGACATAGATGGACATTTTCCTAGAACACAACAATGAATCAAAGGCTTACAGACTATACGACAAAACTAGAAGAAAAGTAATAGTGAGTAGGAATGTGATCTTCGATGAAAGTAAAGTAGGCTACCAGCATCTAGGCCACACCGAACCCAGCCAAACCATCATGGAATTCTCAAGAGAAGACAAAGATGAGGGACCCACAAAAACTATAGATACAACCAATGATGTTCATGAGAACATGGAAACCCTCAATTTAGAACAGGAACTTGGACAAGTAGAGCCTACATAAAAAATAAGAGACCATAGAGAGTTAACCCTGAATGAAACCTTATCCAACTCACTTGGAAGCCACAAGCGACCACTTCCAGTCAATCATCAGGCTGGACCTGCAACACGTCGTTATCCCACTAGAAACAAGGTTCCATCCTCTAGAATGAAGGACTATTGGACGCTGCTATCCGAGCTGGTAGAAGAACCTGTAGATTTTGAAACTGCAGCACAAAAAAAAGAATGGAGAGAGGCGATTCAAAGTGAGGTGAGATCTATACTAAAAAAAACTTCGACACTGATAGATCGACCAGATCATAGAAAACCAATCACCACTAAGTGGTTGTTTAAAATAAAATGAAATGCAAATGGAAAGATAAACAAGTATAAAGCAAGGATAGTGGCTAGGGGATTCCAGCAAAGAGAAGGTGTAGATTACCACAAGATTTTTGCCCTAGTTGTAAGGTGGTCCACAATCCGACTCATCGATCATGGCATTAGCAACAAAATTCAATTGTCTGCTCTATCAAATGGATGTCATTACAGCTTTCCTAAATGGAAATATTGATGAGGAAATCTTGATGGAAATTCTTGACGGATTTTTAGAAGTAGGAGACAACTCAAGAATATGTAGTATCAATAAAGCACTCTATGGCTTGAAACAGTCATCTAAGGCTTGGTACAATCACATCAGTGCGTGGTTACATGAAAGGGGACTCACAAGGAGTGAAAGCGACTCAAATATGTATTACCTCAAGAAAGATGGAATGCTTAATATGTTGCTGCTAAATGTAGACAATCTTCTTATAACTGGCAATGATTAGGAAGAAATTACAAAACTCAAAGCTGACATGCAATTGGAATATGAAATGACTGACCTTGAAGAGACCAACTACTACCTCGGAATAGAAGTACACCTCATGAGGAAGGAATCTTCTTGAACCAAAAAAGGTACCTTATTAAGCTGCTCGAGAAGTTCAGGATGCAGCACTGCAATCCAACTAAGCTGCCATTAGATCCAAAGGAGCAACTGCAAAAGAACATGGGCACAAGCCGAATAGACCCTCTGATCTACCGATCACTAGTGGGGAGCTTGCTGTATCTAATAATCACACGACCAAACATCAACTACGCAATAAGTTGCGTATCAAAGTACATGCAAGAACCCAAGGAGGCACACCTACAACCAACGAAAAAAATACTTTGGTATTTAAACGGCACAAGGAATTACGGGATTCTTCTCGCGGTGGAATCAAAATAAACTTACCACATTTACGCAGATGCCGACTGGGACAGGGACATCAATTTCAGAAGATCAACGTCCAGAATTTTCCATATGATTGGAGACTCTTCTTTCAATTGGAGCAGTAAAATGCAGCCAACGGTGTTTCTCTCAAGCACAGAATTGGAATACAGAGTACTTACAGATAGGGTTGTTGCCGTCACGTCCGGACGTCCATCTAACCAACAGTTCGTCGGGATCCCTATTTTTTTTTTTTTCCGTAGACAATCGGTCTGTCGACGACAAGTACGGATAGGCTGTCCAACTCGACGGACCAACCGTCCCCAAAAAATTAAAAAAAATTAAAAAAAAGTGGGACTAACGTAAATCCCGACGCATCATGATGCGTTCGGACATCCCAACGGGAAAAGTCAGCGTCACGCTAGAATAGACCACCCTAGTTAGATGCAACAAAGGACATTATCCATTTCAGGAGATTGCTTCAAGAACTTGGACAAGATACAATTGGGCCCATGTCATTGCTCAGTGACAATCAATCTTGCATAAAACTTATGAAGAAAAATATTAAGTCCACATTTATATGAAATTTTGAAATTTTGGAAATAAAATTAGAAAAACATAGAAAATTCTTACCATTTGAATTTACAATTCTCAAATTCTTGTGAAACTTATTAGCGATTTACTTTTTTCCTTACCACCAATCATCTACATAAATTTCTTAAAAATGTAAACAAATTGTTCTTTTGGCTAATTAAATTTCCATTTAATCACAATTCATTTTGTCACGTATCAACTAAATTGTACAAGTTATGAGACTATTTTTCCTCCCACAAAATAAAAATAAATAAAAGTCTTCATTATTTAATCTCATTATTTGAAATCAAGTGGATCAAATATTTACTTTAACTATGGAATTCCACAGCTTGTCGATATATAGAATAGAGCCTGAAATTTTCTTAAGGAGGCTTTTAAATTGGAGTAATGCATTATGTAATTGGGTCCGTTTAGAATCTCTTATGTAAGTCTAGCCCTCATCTAACCTTAAATCCAAATTGTAGTGTGCACCTATATTATATTAAGTATGGAGTGTCACGACCCCTATTGTAACCCCTCACAAAATCCGTCACTTTTTCATCCCAGAGAAATATCATCCAATCATTTCATTCAACATTCATGATGAAAACCTAGAGCACAATGAGTGAGCGTTCTTCCTTGATGTGAGTGTGACAATTCATTGCAATTTGAATTTGCTAGTAGAGATCAATGACATCAACATAATTTGAAGATGAGAAGTCCAGACTCAAAGTTGTTTGCAAAAACCTGCTTCATTGTAAAAAACTTCACAATTACAATTACTCATTAAAATGATCTATAGATTGCAATAATATTAGATAAGTTTTAGTTGCGGAATTGAAAACTCGAATCTATACCTATTCTAAATTATAAGGCTCTAGCCACATCTCATTTTAAAGAATGTAACCTTCAAACTAACGAGTGCAATATTCATAGAGGGATGAGATTCATTTTGACATACGATGATGTTTTAATCCACCTAGAAATTTTTTATTCAACCATTCATTATAGAAAATTTGAGCCCTGTGGAGGACTATTAGACTTTTGGCGGATTTTCACATATATAATTTTAAAAAATTAATAAATAATAATTTTTTAATCAAAATCCGATAAAACACACACGCTAATTTTCACTAGTAAGATTCTATGATGCCCACTTTGGACTGATATTTTCTACAATTGCACATTTTTATGCAAGAAAATGGACTTCCCATGGCTTGAAATTTTATCTAATGTGGATTACTGATGAAAGTTATGAAGAATGGTCTTATTTTGTCAAGCGTCTTCTTGAAGTATAGGATTTGTTTTGAATTCAATTTCACAACTTACCAAAATGAAAATTATCTCAAAGTTTACATTGCTTGCTAGATCAATTTTACCATTAGAATTAGTGCGTGTCAATTCCATCTAATTGCATTATCATTGATTTAGATTTTTTTTTCCATATTGAGCTTGCTTCTATAATAGTTCTAACTACAAATTGTAACATATTATAGCCCCAAAGTGTCCCATTGGGGGACACTTAAAGGTTCAAGCAAATTCCTATGATCTCAGTTTTTGACTTGATTTTTTGAAACTCTTTTTGAAGATAGAAATACTCCATTAGCTTTGGAGGGTATATAGTTTTTTAATTCAACCAATGCTTTGGGAGTAAAATTTATACCATCCTAAGCTCAAAAAGCATTTCATCAGGCAACAAAAAAAAACTTTAAAATTCATTTCTTATAAATTGTATTTTTATCTACATGGAAAGCCTTAGTTCATTCCATTTTGATTGGCAATGTATAAGCTATGGAGCTTCTTGTTTTTTGGGCAATCATTGCATCCTCTTGAAAAAATAACTTATGGGATTCGTTATCCTAGACTCAATTTTTACAATTTTTCAAAAGAAGAAGTTCTACATGGTTTAACTAGCTTGTGAAGAGAATCCCTATATTGGAATTAGTGAATTTCAATTCCATCTTAGAGCTATTAATGATTTAGGTTTTCATTCTATCTTGTACAATTGTGTTTACTTAATAGTTTTGTAAAGAGTGAAATCAAATTGTTGATTTTTGAATTTTTTTCCCCCTAGATTCTCAGCTCAATTCTTCAATATAAAAAATTTGAAATTTAAAGTCTATAGTAAAAATATTAAGCTCAAAAGATTCAAAGTCTTATAATCTAATCAAACAAGGTACATAAAATATTTGTTTTCTTCACTTTAAATGCTTATATGTCACAATATGTATGGTCAAAAAATTTGAAAGTTCTTTCACACATTTTTATACTAGTCTAGTGCAAAATTTACAATTAAATATAAAAAAATATTATTTTAAACTTTTTTTGTTCTTTGCAATAGAAATGGCAGTTTTGAGTGTTTTTTGATGAAAAAAAGACCTTGGGACTTCAGATGTTAAAGAATGAAAATCCAATTGTTTTTTTGAATATTTTTCTCTTAGACTCTCAATTCTACTTTCTACCATGAAGAATTAAATTTCAAAACTTTGTATTGCAAAAATTTTAAGTTAAGAGGATTTAAAGTCTCAAAACCTAATATGGCAAGGTATTAAAAAAAAGTTTATTTTCACACTAACCCCTAAAGGACTACAAGGCCACTAGGAGGCTTTTGCAACTACATTTTTAGAAAATTTGAAATGTGAACCTCACTAACAATCCATGAACAGCAAAGAGGCCCTGAAAAAATTCTTCTTTTGAAGTCGTCAATGCAATCCAATCAAGAATGATAAACTTTGCAATTTTTTTGTGGATTTTTAGAAAACAGAGAAGGCACTCTAGACCGTCACTTCAAATCCTCATATCTTTTTTTCTATACTTCAAATGATTTGAAAAATTACACTTCAAAATCATGATGATATCTACCTATAGGAAAAAAATCAGAATTTTTGGAGCACATTTAAGCATTCGATTTCAGCACTCTAATTTCAGCACATATACATAATATTGCCTAATCAAATATCTTTCATCAATCTTGTCAATCGTGGTGTTTTCTCAAAAATTGTGCAATTTTGTTGATCTTTTTTTTTGTAGGAAAGCTACATAAGTTTTCTTTCATTTTAGTGGCGGCAATCATTAAATTTATTCCACACATATGAAGAATTATGCTTGTTATAAGAGCTAATCAAGAAAACAAGAGCTATACCCCCCCTAGTCCTTTAGGGGTTAACCACTAAAATCTTGCACTTTACAAAGTCATTTTTTAAACATTAGAAAACATTTGAGGCCATTAGAAGACTGCGAGTTCCTTGCACAGTCTGACGTGGTCGAGAAAGTGCCATGTCATATTTTTTGAAATAAAATAAAATAAAATAAAATATATACACATAAATATATATATATATATATATCACTTTTTATTTTATTTTATTTTTTTAATTATGACACCGTTATTGTTGGTTCAGAACAGGGGAATATGCAAAGGGAACAATCCTGAAACGGCCCTCCAGAGACCTCAAATGTCCCTTATTGTTTCCTCCTAACATTTGCATATTTATCTAAGATAAGACCCTAAAATGGGTTATGCAATAAAAACTTTTTTTTTTCATTTTTTACACTTTACATTAGATATAACAAGTGTTTTTGGGTAAAACATAGTCATGAAACTTTAGGGATTAAATTTTTTTATTTTTAAATTTAGAGTTCCTTTTGAAAAATATATATGAAAGAGGTTTTGGGTCTTGAAATACCATAGAATTTCAAGGGTTAATTCAAATGACCACTACAAAAAACATCTCACTAGATTGATTCTGTCACCACAAAAAAAAAAAATTTAACAAATTGGTAAAAATAGTTTAATATTTCAACTTCTACTAATTCAAAATAGTGTGACTTTAGCAAATTAAATGTCACTCACTATTAGACCCCTAGAACTGATAAATGATGTCATGGATGGTCCCTGGCTCCCTGCCTTATGACAGATCACCGAGCATATCAAATCATGACTCAGAGCGTCACTGTCGCAAGCCTTATCTTATCTTTCCTTTCCAGACGAAATTTTGCGGGCTGCCCATGGAAAAAGCATGACGTGGTTATCCATCTATCACTTCTGCCACGTCACTCGAAACCATCCCACTCAACCGCTTCCCGCCTTCCCGTCTTCCCGCCCATCCACATCATCGCTGAGCTGGCTTCGGCACTTCGGCAGTACCGTATGCAATCCGATTGGCTATGAAGCTGCTGAGCTGGCAATTTCAGAACTTAACCCTGGGAGGACACAAAGGTCGAAGATAGGCCGCGGGGTCCATAAAGCGCCTATATTAGAGCGGAAAATTAATTTTGGGGGAGGTAGACTTCTTCAAGTATTTTTCAGTAAATTTTTCTTGAAAGACATATGGAATTAGCATCTAACCCAAGTTGTTGCATAATTTTTCAAGTTTTGTGGAATTAATTATGAATTTTTGAAGTTGAATTGCAGTAGTCACCAAGAAGCATTCAACACCGAAAGTGTGTCACCAATTGGTGCATTGAGAAGGCAAAATGTACCTTTGCATTAAAAAACATTGTAGAGTCCAAGTGCTTTATGGACCTCCTACTTTACATTCTTCATTCTATTTAGTGTTGCTTCTCATGTAGTGTTAATACTACAAATATGGTGCCATACAAAATAGAGCTTTTATCATCAATTATTCAATAGACTATATACTATAGTCTCACCCATATTTTGTGGTGGGAAATTGGTGTTGTACTTAAACAAACACCATAAATTGCCAAAAATCAACACTATAAAAGTGATTTTAATATTATTTAAAGTTAAAAAAATTCAATCATTGAATAGTGTAGATTCCTTAAATCATGGGAGTAACACTAAACAAAATTTTCTCAAATATTATAATGTATGTATTTAGTATGAACCACAAAAAATAGAATTAAGAGTATAGAAGTGTTGGATGAATGATTTTCAAGGAAATTATGAAAACAAAGAATGAATCTATTTATCCAAATATCTAATTATTTTGGAAGACTACCTTAGTTAAAGGTTAGTGGAAAAAAGAAAGAAAGAAAAAATATTTAAAAAACTCTAAATACATCAGTTTTTTAATAATTTCAAAATAAAAAATAAAAAATTAATTTTTTTAATTAGAAATAATTGAACTCATTACGTGCTTGATATTATAAATCCATACAGATGACCATGCTCTTGCATTGTAGTTTGATGCTGCAAGGGCTTCTTTCTATTAGAGTTTCATGACCTTTATAATTTTGTCTAGAAATGATTTTCATTTGCTTGAAATGGACTTCCTATGAACCTACCCAAGCTTTCAAAAAGCTCCATTGGAGCTTGAAGAACTTTAGGGATTAAGGAAAAATCTACGTATAGTGCGGGGGGGGATCACTAGCGGTGCAGTAGAAAACTACGTGAGATAAAAAATAGGGTCAATTTAATTCATCGAAGGAAAAATTTGTACTTTTGGTAGATCTACCATAGCATTGGTAATATGGGCTTAGTGCATTTATAAAAAAAATAGTGTATGAAAAAATCCTTCATTTTTTAATATAGTAGAAAATAAATAGGGTATCAAACATTGGATACCCCTGAAATTCCTTAGTAGGTTCAATTTTCTAATTAATGGATTGGGGTTTGGATGGGTGAATTGTCCTGAACTTGAATTAACTTTTCATTAAGCGCTTTAACTTAACTTAATTTGGTGGTTTAGGTGAAAAACAACTTGAAAATTTGGGGGGTTGGATGGATGAGTTGTCCTGAACTTGAATTAAATTTTAATTAAGCGCTTTAACTTAACTTAATTTGGTGGTTTAGGTGGGAAACAATTCTAGTTCAAGCTGGGAGTTTCAATGGTACATTGCTGGTATTGTGTGTTGCATTGATACTACTTTCAATGTTATGGAAAAAAATTTGCTCGTGTTATTGCTTTTGCAATGTGTTCACATTCCTTTTGGTATTCCGTAGTTCTAAAATGTAGAAAAAAAATAGAGTGCCAAAAAATAGACTCTCCACCCATTTATAAAAAAAAATAGGGTGCTCATAAATACATGCTGGTAGCTTTTTATCTACCAATAGGGAGGGAAAAAAAGATGGGAGGGAGATAAATACCCCCCCATTAAATACCCCATTATTGCACGTGGTTACTAAAATTTTAGGGGTGTGCCCCCCCCGAGGTATAGTGCAAAAATCTCATTCTAGGAAGAATTACTTTCTACTAACCTCGTTGGATAAGGTTGTGAGAATTTATTTTTTCTAAATTTCAAAGCATTAATCTTTCAATCTATGAGGTCAAAGTTTTCAAATTGCTTTTCCACAAATTCTCATAATAGTCTAATACGGAGTACAATTTTGTATAGTTGATTTTTAATATTATGTTTTATTCTCATACACTAAAACTGACAATCAATTTTGAAAATTTTATCCAAAATATATTCCAATCCTATAAGTGTTAAATATGTAACTATGCAAAGTGTTTTTTTTTTTTTTTCTAAAGAACAATAATCTATTTAATGAAAGCATATTATTAAATTAAATTTGAAGGAATGTCAACTTAGTATCTTTTTTTATAAGAGTTGGCAAAATTTTGCCAGCAAAAGAAACATTAATTATTTTATGTAGGCACTACTTGTACTCTGGTTTACGATCCAAGACGTTGGTCATGGAATAACAAGAGGCAGCTATTATCTTAGACTACATCTTGTGGCAGACTGGTTCTCATCCAACATCGTCAGCCCAAACGAACGATTCCATCCAAGTGGCTAAGTATCTTAGCTCCAACTTTTGAACCTGATTGGAGAGATGTATGGCTCAGGGCGCGTTCTCAGATAGAAGCTACCTTTATGTGGTCTATTTGGTACAACACAATAGCGGTACACTCGTGGAAGGCCAAAATTAACTTGGGCCCGGATATTTCCTGCAATTGTTGCTCAACCGGAGCAAATGAAACACCCATTTATAGATTTTATAGAGCCCGCAAAGTTTGGGACTATACTCAATCAATCATGCAACACTTACTGGGTGACCCACCTGTGATGGGTCCTCATGTGCAATTTGACCATACACTCTGTATTTTTGGCTCAACTATGCCTCGACGATTTCATAACTTCCGAATTATTTGGTCCCTATTGAAAGGTTCCTCACTTTGGTCAATATGGATTGCTAGGAAGCAGAAGGTGTTTTCACACACATTGTGGCCGCATGGCCTCTTGCAACAAGCGCTCTGGAATGCACTTCTTGACTTAGGCAAAGCAGCATTTCTTAAAGCCCAAGTGACCTTTAGGCTCAAACCCCACCAAAGGTCTTCTGTTTGGCTCAAGTTTGATAATATTTGGCTCCGTTCCAAGTTGTTAGCTTCAAGAGAGGGTGACATTATTAGGTGGCAAGGGTGTGGCCCTCTTGGTTGTAGATTTTCTTAGGGCTCTCGGTTCTTCTTTTTTCTTTGGTCCTTTTTGCTCATTATCTCTTCATTTGTCCAACCTCAAGGTTGACTGTTTTGTATTTTTTTTAATCTAGCGGGTTTCCCATTTGTTCAGAAAAAACAAAAAACAAAAAACATTAATTACATGTTGCCAGTATGTTGCATGGATTGAGCATCTCTCCCATAATCCTCAACATTGGTTTCATATGTGATTTTCATAATTAGTTCAAGTAGCTAGAAATGCTAGTAAAAGTGCTAAAATTTCAAATTCAACAATGTGCTTTTCACATTTATTAAACTTAATCGTAAAGTGTATGCAAAGCAGGACCAGGAAGCAAAATTTGGGAAAAACACAGGACCAAACTCCCTAGAGCACTCAAACTCCAGTCTAATTGAGTTTGGTGCCGTGTTTGTTTTGTTCTATTCTTAGTTCTTCCTCTGACACAGGTTCACAACAACAGGACAACTTTACGATTAATTTTATTGTCTCAAGCAAAAAAATTGATAGAAATAAACTAAATTTAGCCACATCTATGAATACTATTGCTCACAAGGTTTTTGAGGAATAATGTTGTGAGTTCTAAATGTTAGGGTTTTTTTGCTAAAAAATGATGCAATTTTTTTTCTAGGGAATATTTGGCAAGATATTCTTCCTTTTCAATGGATGAAATTACTAAATTGCTATCAAACCTTAGAATGGTGTCACTCTATTTTGGACAAATGTTCACTCTTTTGGATGAATGAATGAATTTTCATCTATATATTGCAGATTTCATCCATTTGCATGGATATATATAACTTCATCCCTCCAGTGAAGGTTGCTTTCTACATTCCGCAAAATAAATGAAAAACAAGAACATGAAGTTTATGCT
Organism: Pseudisothecium myosuroides; assembly: GCA_951799445.1. NCBI lineage: Eukaryota > Viridiplantae > Streptophyta > Bryopsida > Hypnales > Lembophyllaceae > Pseudisothecium > Pseudisothecium myosuroides. The sequence goes on from OX637289.1 coordinate 21,842,686, forward strand.
TACACGTGTAACCAAATAAGATAGGAGGCTCGAACTGTGATCAAGCATTTTGAAACCAAACATGACACAGAGGTATATTTTGCTTTCTTCAATGCACGAAAATGTACAAACAGTGTACATTCTAGGAGGTGGTCACTTTTAGAGCCCTACGGCATTTCAACTTCAAAATTTCATAACTAATTCCACAAAGTTCCAAAAAATATGAAACAACTTGGATTAGATGCCATTTCCTCTTGTCTTTTAAGGAAAATTTACTGAAAAATATTTCAAGATGTTGTTAATTAACCTAAGTACCTATATTGGTACTAGTTTACTCAAGCGAATTCCATTGGTGCATCAGGTGGTAAGTGATGGATCACCCTAATAATATCACATTCATCCAAGATTCATCCAAAAGATCCAACGGACACTATTCAAACTCTCGCACTACTGCCTTTCCTCGACTATATAACCGGGGATGTGACAGATGACTGGCCCTTCACCAATACACCACGTTGAATTTCTGGTTCTCTGCAACCGTACAAAGTTCAGTCGAATTGTAAAAAATTTGAAAATAGAAAAGCTCTCGAGAACGATGATGACAACCTGCAGCCACAGCCATGGCACGAAGCTCCAGCGCTCCAGTGACGTGGTTGTGAGACGAGATTCGAGAAAGACGCAGGAATCTCCGGTTAGGGTAAACCCACATTTCTGCGTCATCAATGTCCTGGCGGAACCGAACGAGGAATCAGGTGAGCTAGAAACGGGCAACCAAACAGATGCGCTACAAATTTTTATTGTCCAATTTCATCGCTCCTGAATGGATGGATAGCTAGATTCATAATTTGTTGCTACAGGTTTGGCAGAGTTTTGGACTTTGGGCACATTCGATTGTTGAATTTGCGGCGCGGAATGTGAAATCACGAGGGACAGCCAAGTAGCCCTCCTGTGCGAGCATGCCAACGCGTCACACACAAGCTGGCAACTGCAGAAGCGGCGGCTACTGAGCTTCAATCCGCTGCCGATAAAGAGCGTGCCGGTCACATGGTTATGAACACTTTTTTTTATCCCACAGTCGGCAGTTGGGTTTCCAGTTCATTTGCAGTTGTTTTTTTGTACAGTTGAGTGCGATGGCCTTCGGTGTCGGCCGCGGCATGACTGCTCCTCTTGCGGTTATTAACTTCATCCTTTATGTTATCTCTGCTTGTCTCGCAGGTTCTATCTTGAACCGAAACCTCGATGACAAGGAAGCATTTATCGGTGAGTGATCAATACTCTGGATCAGTCTTTCTTTAAATTTTAACGGGTATAATTTTGAAATTTTTATAATGAATGAAACATCATTGTCTGTTATACTGCGAAAAGTATTAATTAAGAATACTTGTGTGTGCAGGAAACAATGTGACAGACACATTCTTGACGTTTGCGCTGATCGCTAGCGTTGTCGGCATTGCGTCAACCTTGGCTGGAGCTCATCACCTGCGGTTGTGGCGCACGGAGACTCTCGCCGCTGCTGCTGCCACCTCCTTGATCGCTTGGCTGCTCACTCTGTTGGCCATGGGCGTGGCGTGCAAAGAGATTCACACTGGCGGCTACCGCACCAAGAGACTGGTAAGTGTCAGCTCGGAGTACGCACCAGTGTTGCAGTTGCATGAGAGCAGTAACCTCTATTAAATTCACACGAGAGACAGCGGTTATCACCATGTCAGCGTGATTTTGGCTGTCTACTGACGGTGTCTGTGTAAACCTGTGATTTGCAGAAAACTTTAGAAGCATTTATGATCATTCTGTCGCTGTTCGAGCTGCTCTATCTGCTAGCGACTCATGCTGGTTCAGTAACCAGGGATGCCAACGCCCCAGTCGCTGGCCAAAAGGTCCCGGCCTATGGAGCTGCGACTGCAGTGTAGACTGCACAGGAATTTGACAGCTTTCATCGAAACCATTGAAGGTTTACAGTGACTACTGTAGGTTTTTGATTTACTAGCTGTTCATGATATTCGTGTACACTACAATCCAAGCAATGAAAACACCCGTGCTGCGGCTCTCTCTTTGTCGTATAGAAGCTCGCCCCTAAACCGAATGACTGATTCTGTATTTTTGTCGACCAGGTTTTAATGTTCTTCTGTGAAATAGAGGATGCAATTTGCGTCTAAACATGTGATAGTACGATTGTGATTTTTTGGAAATTTATTGGGCCGTGGAGAGATCACTTTGGGTAAAAGAAACAAAGCTGCTGATAAGTTTTTTTCACATTTTACCTGCATGTCTTCTGCAGTTTTAAAGTGGGATGTTGACCACCAACAGAGATAGTAGACAACCCCCTTTCTGTTCAAGGATCTGGGCCATAGACATACGGTATCATGCTTACACCACTTGCTATTAACACCAACAAAAGCGTATGAATAGAAGAGTTGTTGTTGGTAATAGAGCTAGTATCGGAGATGCATGGGATCAGCTGATCAGGTCTCAGTTTTAGTATCCTTTTCCTTATCATTGTAAATCAGTTCATGAATGTTTTCTGAATAAAGGCACTTTTTTATGTTACATGCATACCGCTGCAGTTCTGGTGCATACAAACTCACATTTGTGACTTATATCCTTTTCAAATAATTCACTTTAGAAACACACATCTTTGTTGATGAATCTTAGAAAGCATGATGAAACTCTGCATTTGCATTTCCAACTTGTAATTCGGAGAATCAAGATTGGTTTCATAGTCCTACTGTTGCACCCATGTTTCTATTATTCGAGATGATCATGATATAAAACTGCCCATTTTGTGCTTGCAATCACTTGGCAAAGGTCAGGCCTAGGGGAGCTCAAATCATATGTAGTACGGAGTATTGTGTTTCGAGAAAAGAAAATAAAAGAAGAAAATAAAAATCATATATAGTATTTTTTTCTTGTTACCCTTTTCGCTGATGCTTGTTCAGTTCATACACTAGAAAATTTCAGTAACCTTCGCTAAACCAAAAAATAATCTGAGGTCGATTAAAAAACTGATAGGCCAAATTAAAGGAGAAGCCTCACAGTCGGTCCGTTTCTCATTTCCAACTGGCTGCTTGGAAGTGGCCCTTTCTTTCCCGAAGCGGCATTCCGACTTCGCTGCAAATGATGATCGATCATGGTTTCATGCGCACCTTCAAATTTTCAAATGTGCAATTATGGACCAAAGTACGTGACTCCATGATGTACGTGACTAACGTAGGAGGTCCATAAAGTGCTCTGGCTCTAAAATCTCCCACCTTCTCAAATGTACACTATTTGTACTTCTATTTCATTGAACCAGCAATGTACAAATAGTTCACATTTTAAAAGGTGGGTAGTTTTAGAATCCACTACATTTCAATTTCAAAAATTCATAACTAACTCCACAAAGCTCCCAAAAAATATGAAATGACTTGGGTTAGATGCCAGTTCCATTTGTTTTTCAAGAAAAATTTACTGAAATGTTTTTCAAAAAGTTTCACCTCCTTAAACCCAGTCTTTGTTGTAAACCCTAAAGGAACAAAGTCTCCTCAAGGGACACTTGGGATTTCGGGCAGGCTTGTGTGACCTCAAATTTTGACCTGATTTTTTGAACCTTTTTATGGAGATAGGAAATCACATTAACTTTTTGAATATATAATTTTTTTTTCAATCGGTGCCTTAGAGCAAAAGTTATGCCACCCTAAGTCACAAAAACGATTTGCCGGGTAGAACAAAAAAATTGAAAAATTGAATTTTTTTAATTTTCAAATTTTTTCCTTGAAGATCGTGTTTTTGTCTACATTTGAAGCTTTGATTCATTCTATTTGGACTAATGATGAGAAAGTTATGAACAATCTTGTTTTTTGGGCAATCTAAGCATCTTCTTCAAATAACAACTTATAGAATTCATTTTTGAATGCAATTTTCAAAAAAATTCAAATTTTTTTCTTTGACAAGGTTAAGTTTGTTTGCAAGAACAATCTCACCGTTGGAATTATGGTGTTCCAATTCCATCTTAGAACTATCAACGATTTAGTGTTTTGTTCAATTTTGGACCTACTTCTAATTCACAATTTTATAATGAATGAAAATCAAGTGTTTTTTCTCTGAAATTTTTTTCCCCAAATCTCACTCAAATGTTCAACATAAATTTTTTTAAATTTCTAGTCTGCAGTGCAAAGAGTTTCTACAAATGGCAATCGAAGTCATTTAAAATTGCACTCCAACACTCAAAAAACTTTTTTTTCCAACTTTGAATGCTAATATCTTCCAATTTGTACGGTCAAACTTCATGGAATTTTTACCACATCATTTGAGACAAGTGAAGTAGAAGATCCTACGCTTAGATTCTAAAAAAATGTTTTTCTTAGTTTCTTTAGTGATCGCAGCAGAGATGGCAATTTTCAGTGGTTTTGGAGCCAACGGTACTAGTATGTGAGCCCAAGAATGTGAGCTTATAATATAGGTACCTATAATATAGCATTGAGCCTATAATATAGGTACCTATAATATAGATACCACACTCTATAGAAGGTGTATGTATTACAAACACCTATAATATGGGTATTTGTAACATATATGCCCTATAAGGGTGATTGCATGAAACACTTGTACTATTTTCTGTCACACGTTGCATGTTGATTAGTTTTTTGGCCATAACTTTTGCATTTTGACTCGAAATGACTCAAAATTTATAGACAAGGTACTTATGACTATTATACATCTTATTTAATTTTTTGAAATTAAAAAAAAATGTTTTATTATTTAATAGTAGCCCCCAATATTTTGTCACAAATGCCAATTTGGAGGTTTTTAGTACTATTTAGTACCCATAAAAACGAATATGGAGCTGAACTTTGGTAGAGATGGTCTTCTAGTAGACTTGTAGCTACTGTCCAAAGGAATTTTAAAAATACTTAATTTTATGTGATGTAGAAGTCCCCAAAGTGAGCCTCTTTCTACTTGCATTTTGAAACATGTGAAAAATTATTTTGATGGTTTTTTTGGTGAATGACCATCTCCATAGAGTTGCTAAAAATGGCCAATTTTTATTTTATTTATTTGAATTTTTTCCTATTTTCTACTAATTAAAACATCAAAGTATGTATTTTCTAGCGATTTAGCACTTTTCTAATTCTCATATTTGGAGAATTTTTCTATGCATTTCCTTTGGTGGTTACCTTCATCTTAAAGGTGTATACATTAGTCATATTTTTTAAATTTTTTAGAAATTATTTTTCTATTTTTAAAGTACTCCAAAAAAAATCATGAGTACTGTTGAAAACGCAACAAAATTGACAGGTGTTTCGTGCAATCACCCATAATCATAGACGGTTTCTAAAATATATACACTTATAACATAGGTTTGTAGTATTCTAGGCTCATGGGCTCACACTCCTATGCTCACATAATAGCAACCCTCATTTTGGAGCCAGAAAATGCCTTGGGCATTTAGAGATTAAATGAGTACTTTACGGACCTCCTACAACCTTGGGTTGCACACAACATTATTAACCAACCTAAACTATTCCCTCTTTGGAGATTGGAATAATTCTTCCTTTTATCCTTGGGAGTGAATTTGGTTTAATCTGCAAGAGAATCATTAGCTGGCTTGGAAGTTACAATGCTTGGGCCTCCTACTTTTGAGAGGAACCAACAGGACCAATTGAAAAAATTTCATTAGTTGCTTTCCATATTGGATTAGCCAATATGTGATGAGTTATACACATGCTCTAGGGTATGAATGAAGGTTTGAAAATACTATGTGGGAAAAAAAATTGTTTTTATCACATTAATGAGGCTTCAAATTAGTGTTATTATGGAAATAAATTAAGGAGGTTATTACAGGACACTATGTTAGCTTGAACTAATTTAAAATAATAAATTTTGATAAATTAATCTTTAAAAACCCATGGCTTTATGAAATGTTTATTCCTTATTTTTAAAGTAATAATAAATGAAAATAAAATTATATCAATTAGAATAAATATTAAAATAATTTGAATTTTTTACCACAAATGAAGGTTAGAATGAAAAACATAAATTTTCAAATTATATTCTTCTAAATCAAAAGAAGAAAACACAAATGAAATACATACAATATTGTGTAATTTGGATTTTAACACATAGAATTTGCAATTGCAATAATTCTTTCAATTTTTGAATTTTTTCAAAATTCTAATAAAATAGAAGTAGAAACAAAACTTGTCAAGCTTCATTTTCTAACTTCAAATCAAATCTCGTAGTTGGCTTTGTATTTGCAAAATGTGTGTTTTGCTAGTGAGCAATGTTTTAAAGTTTTTTTTGTCCTATCTCACTAAGGTAAAAGCATCCCAAACTACCACTTGTTTAGCTTCTAAAATATTGGTAGTTCAAATGATAAATTTTTTTGTTAGCATGTTGGCCTCCTCAAGAAAAAATGCACTCAAATTTTTTCATAATTTTCAACTCTCATGAAATATTCTACTCCGTACAATTTTTCATAGTTCAATAATTTAGGATATTTATTTTTACTACTAAAATTCTTCTAGAATATACTTAACAAAAAATGTTTCCAATTGCCTATTTTCGTCACTCTACTATTGGCCCCAATTGCTTTCACTTTTACAACAAAATCATTGCATTAATGTTTTAAGGGGTAACATGTCAATGCTTAATTGGTGAATATTTAAATGCCAATAGATACATGGAAAGGCAGTTAATGGGTTGTTATGACTCTACTCTATCGGTGGATTTGTAATTCAAAACAAACCACGTTGGATATTCATAAAATTTACAATTTTAATCGAAAAATTATAATTACACTTTGGGTTTGATTTGTGAAACAAGTGTACACCTCTGAAAAAATTATGTGCCCCTCTTGGAGTTGGTCCCAAGATATTCAGATTCCAAGTCACGGTGGTAATATGCTTGTCTACCTTATTGGGGCTAATAGTACAATCCAATGCATGCAGGTGGCCGTTCGAGCAACAAATATGTACGAGGCATTTTCGGGTGAGTGTACATTTGTCGTAGAGACTGCTGTTATAGGCAAATTCATCAAAAGTCTTATTGCTTCTTATTATCACTCATGCAAAATAATTAGAAATGAAAAAGATTTTGATCAAAAACATAGTAATCATAGTGTTACAGACTGTACTCAGTGTTCACGATACAAAAAAATTGTCTCTCATGGAGACGTATATCAATATATATACAATGTACAGACAATAAAACATTGAAAAACAAGCTCACAGAAAAAGGAATTCTACTCAAAATTTAAGTTTAGGCTTCTATTCAACGTTGCAAACTGTTTCATCTATGTTACAACTCCAAACTCGGAGAGAACATATTTACGATAATGAAACTAAATTTCCTTCCACTCCACTCACTCCCTGAATTTTACATTCGACTGGTTTACACCGCAGTTGCTGCAGGAGTGCCATGGTGGGGGTTCTTCACAGCGGGAGTACCGGTATTAGCGTAACCTTCGCGGGTCACGTTGCCAGCGTGGGTTGCAAGCAAGTATAGCAGCTGAAGCAAAGACAAGATGATCATGAAGGCTTCCAACACTTTCTGCAAAATCATTGCCAACAAGTCTGTCAAGACAATTCCCAGACTTTCCATAACCTAGAACTTCATTCTCAGAGCAAATTTGAGGTCTAAGCTAGATTGCTGCAACAGAATGGATATGCGCAACAGAATAAAAAACTGCGACTAGCTAGAACCACGTCTTGTGAAAGAAGCTAATTCCGTAGCTGTGACCGGAATTTTCCCATATAACTCAGACTGAACTTGAAATTGATAAGAAAAGAGTATGTACAAAATTCTCAGCTGCTTGGTATCGTTCTTACCAGTCTCTTCGCGCGGGGTCCGCCAGTATGAATCTCCTTGCATGCAACGCCCATGGCCAAGAGAGTGAGCAACCACGCAATCAAAGCTGTGCCAGCAGCGGCAGCTAGTGATTCCGTGCGCCACAAGCGCAAGTGGTGAGCGCCAGCTAGTTTAGACGCCATTCCCACCACGCTCGCAATCAAGGCGAAAATCAAAAATATCGTCGTTACACTGTTACCTGCATAATCCAATCCAAGATGATCATCAGTCGAACACGAAAAACAAAAAAAACAAAAACAAAAACAAACCCTCAATTCAGCTCCAAAATCTATGAGAATCTCACAAGATTTCTCCAAAGTACCACCGAATATACCATCTAAATCGGAATCTCGACAATTTCACAAAAAAAAAATTCAAACCCAACCCAAAAAATTCAAACCCAACCCCAACCCCAACCCAAAAAAATTGAAAAACTGAAAAATTTCGAAAAGTACGAAAACTTCGAAAACTCGCAAGCATCCACAACGTTGAGAAAATTGCAACTGGTTTCCAACTGACCAAGGAATCCGCCTCCGGATCCGCTGCTGTTATCGAAGTTGTGATTCAAGACGGATCCCGCCAAGCAAGCCGAAATGAAGTACAGAATGAAGTTGATGACTGCCAGAGGGGCAGTCAAAGCACGGCCAATACCGAACGCCATTGCTTCGAAAGAAGAACTGAATGTTAACAGTACAGTACAGGAGTGAGTGAGTGTTGCGAAAGGACGGACTGCTGCTGCAGCAACTGAAGAGCGGCGGAATTTCTGAATCTCAAAAACTGTGTGTTGATTCCAACTGACAAGATTATAAAGGCTTCGGGAACGATGAAGCGGTCGTCTCGGGCAAGGAGACGCCAACTGCTGCGAGGGCGCCAAGTGTCTGACAATTGGCAGTGCCACGTGTTGGATGGGCGGATATGGGATGTGGATTGCAATGAACTTGCCCCTTGTTTTCAGTTCTGTTTTTTTGTTTGTTTCTTAGTTTTATTTATTTTTAGAAGGGTAAACTTGCACTTTTTGTTTTCCACGTGGCGTTGGAAGGGGGGCAGAGGGGGAAGCAGGTGGTCGTAAGCTGCTTCAGCTGAATATGAAAGCTGGCATGAATGCAATGGTTCTGCCATTTGTTAAAAAACAAAAACAAAAAAAGCTGGCATGAATTCTGGTTGTGACACTTGGCTTTGTGAATTGAGAAAACTGGCTTTAATGCGGTCTTTGATTGGCTTGCAACTTAGACTGTCCATCTTTTGGGCCTACACTCAACTCTCTCTAAATGCATTGCTTTTCTAGCATATGGGCTCCGCGCAAGTGACATCATCTCAAACTTGGAAGCCCATGCAAAGCAACTGCCTTAGTTTGACTTCTTTTGCACTTTTGCATGTACATGAGGTCACGTTGTCCAGAGCAAAACTATCGACTCCAACCCAATTGCACCTTGTTGCATCATGATGTGATGAAAATTGCGAGAGTATGGCCACCCAGGCCTGTTCAATCTGACGTACCAGAGCAGATGGAGGAGTCGCAACTGGCAGGAGGAGCACAACTCCCAATCGTCCTTCGTCATGACCGCACTTGGAAACTTGTGATTTCACCTCCAAGCTACATTTCAGGCCACGCATTTGCTTGTGCAATTTCTGCACCAACTCCTTGGCCATCATGACCAGTTGCTACGACCTCTATTGCTCCCCAAACAATCGTACTTAGCTATGCTCGGACAAGATCTAACCACAAAAATGTCCACAATTTACGGTCCTGCATCATTCAAGAGGGCTCACTATTGTTGCATGGTCGAAGGCATTTTTCAAGTGGGTGCTTTGGATGTGGATGTTGCAAGAGTGACGATGGGGAAAAAAACCCTGCAAAGTCTTGCCAAGAGCCCTTGAAGCTGCCTCTAGCGTGCCTAGGTTGGCCATGCTCTAAAGGATTGACATTATGACATCTTGAGTGTAGAATGGGAGTTTAAGGGCTTGCAGTTGGATTTAAATTACAATTTTATAACTTCAATGAACACTACCTTGCAGTTTCTACACATCGTGAAAGGTTCATTCATTGTTCGAAAATTTCTAATGATGCTATTGGATTACCATTGCAATCTTGTAGGGTGGTAAAAGGACGGCAATTTAGAATCCAAGTAGACGAGAATAGCCCCTCTCTAGGGACAACGATTGAAAGCTATATGTTTTGCATTGACTGTTTATTCTAATATCGATACAAAATGAAAGTGCACTTGATTGTGTTTTGGTATGTTAGATTTGGTGTGCATCCAACATTATACTTTTCAACTTTGCAAGGCATATAAATAAAGAGTTTGTGCAATACTCTGTAATCTTGTCATGTTCATAGACATGTTGAGATTATATTAAAATAAAAATTCCAATGAAACAAACCATAATACAAGATTAAACATGTTGCAAGTAAACATACAAATTTTACTTAGTTTTCTATTGAATTTCAAAGTTAGAAAATGGAGTCCATACATAGCTTTGGATGTGAATATATACATACCTCCAGCAACAACTCATGTATTTATTACAATATCCAAAGGCCAATCCTAATAGCTAAATATCAACTTGTGATCTTCAAAGGATGAAATATCCAAAGTGCATTTGGTCATATACTACATTGGTAATATACAATAGTATCTTAGCATATATTAGCATACATTGTGATATATTCATGTATTATAAGCATAGTACCAATATATATTTTAGTATTTGGAAATTTTTCTTAGCTTGGAATACAACAATCTTTCTATCATTTGATGTGGCTTAAAATTTATAATATTTGTTAAGTTTGCATGAAATTCTAGACCTAGACAATTGGCATATTATTCAAAATTACATGTTTTTGGAGTGACTACCTTTGGCTCCTCTAGGATCTAAAAGATTAAAGTTGTTATTAATGACATTTTTGAGCGGCTAATAAAGTACATGCCCTAGAACAATCATTTAAACCCTAAAGATTCAAAGTCTAGGAATGGAGTTTTAACCTTTGAGCTCCCACTGCGATTTTTCTGAATTCCAATTGATGTGGACCTTGGTGCAAAGATTTTGGCACTGAAAGGAAAAAACTAAAATCTAGTAGAAGCTTGACCGTAGAAATTGCTTCATGGTTATTGTGTATAGTTGCGGGAAAGATTTGGAGAGTTTTCACTATCTTGATTGGCAAATTATAATGGTCAAAATATAGTTGACCATTATTGCATATTGTAATTTGGGGAGGGGGCCCACTTTGGAAATTTGCCTTTGCTGTAGGAAGTGGTATCTACACAAGAATTTTGGGTAGAGTGTTTGGTACAAAGGTATTTGGCACTTTACCAATTTACAAAGTTGTCTAACTACAAAAGCTTGGCCACTATATGCATGAATTCCGGAGTTGTTGCCAAGAACATGGATAGTGTTCCCACATTTGTGCCCACATTCAATGCTTTGTTTATTGTTTTTCTCTGTATTTTGTGACAAATGGTTGGTCCCTACTCTGATGTACTTTGTCCTAATCCTACGACCCCACTCCGCAATATTACCCTTGTATTTTCCAAACTGCATGTACCAATTTCAGATCAATACATATGGATTTGGAAGACTTATAACTAAAATTAAATTTTAAGAAGCAACATTTTGGGTGTTGGGGCGCTCAAGGATTAAGAATTTCACACAAGTTCCTTAGTTGTCAATTTTTTCTAAAACTTTTAATTTCTTTTAGAAGGTAAACAAATATATTGGCTTCCAAAGAATGTATATTTTTATTTTAGTTAGTAATTGTAAAAAATAGTTGTGCCCTTCTAGGCTACGAAGCAAAAAAGTATTGTTTTCTACTTGTAAGGAAAACTTCAAAACTTCAAAATAAAAGAATATAATTTATAGAGTACATTTATGTCCACATAAAAAGATTTGATGCTAACCATTTGGATTAGCGATGTGAAAGTTATGAAGAGTCCTTTTTTGTGGGTAATAAATGCAAATTCCTAAAAAAATTCAAATATGCTTCATTTTTAAATTCAATTCTTTAATTTTTTGGATTGAATCACAAAATGGTCAAAAGTGTGTACATTACTTTTGACAACAATTTCATTATTTGGATTGACATGTTTTGATATTATTTTAGAACTATAACAATTTATATTTTTCAAAATCTATTCTTATTTAATAATTTTTAAGAGAATGAAAATACAATAAAATAAACAAATTTTTTCTAGTTTTTCCACTCAATTGCCCTTTGTGAAGATTTAAAATTCAAACTTTGAAGTTTGAGCAATCACTATAAGACATGAGGATTTTATAATAATTTTTGTCAAATTCTCATACAAATCTAATGCTACATTGTAAAGTTGGATATGCAAAAAATAGTTTTCTTTCATTTTTAGCTCTTTGCATTAGAAAAGATAATTTTGATGTTTTTAATTGGTTAAATATAGTCACAAAGATTCTAATAAACATATCCTAATTAAAAATGTCTTAAAGTTATTTGATTTGAATGAATTGAATCAGATTTAATAGGCAATTTAGAATATTTTATAATAATGTAAGTTCAATGCAATACATTTACAATCTTTTAATGAGTGGACTATCCAAGTCTATACCTTCAACTGAGAAATGCTCTACACATGTCCCTACTTTTCAAATTGTCCTATAAATATCTTTAAAATATTGATTTTATAATGTTAACATGGTTCAATAACTTAGTAACTTAGTGAAGGCAATGTTTATAAATATATGGATTGAATGAAGAGTGTAAGAAAAACAAAGACGAATAGTGGTTGTTATGCAAAATTTTTATTAAAAAATAAAAATAAACATGAGCTAATAAGAGTCAATGTCCATCAGGGCTTTTTTTTCATTTTTTATGAAGTGCCAAAGTGGCGATACAAAATGTAATAGCAGTGCTCTAAATTTCAACATTTATTCACATATTGGATAGAAAATATCACATTAGCAGATATGGCACATATCCATAATTCTATTTTCATCCATAATATGGTGATTTCATCCAAGATTTTTTTAAATTTGAAGTTTTTTTGCTGGAAAACATCATAGTTTGTCATCATTTTTTAGCCAAATTATTTTTTTGATGCAATCTGGCACTAAAAAGCCCCCCAAAAGGCGCGATGTCTATATTCTAAGGTCTTTAATGGAGTGCTTAATAGAATATTTTATTCAATAATGTCACTAGTTTCATCCAAATCAATCCTAAATTTATCCAACAAAGTCATTAATTACATGTTCTATTCAAAATACCACCAATTTTTATTTTTAAAAAACTTTATAATTCATCCATTCAGCATTCAACTAAAGAGTCCAAAAATCTAGTTGCAAGTCTTACACAAGTCCTTTTGATATTCAATTTAAAGTTAGAATGTAATTATACTTAAAACTAGGTAAATACAATTTGTTTCTTCATAATTTCAAATTTTGCAATTATTACAATGAAGATTCTATGAAAAAAAATTGTTGTAGAGAAAGTGGCTCCTTTTAGCTCATGTTTATGCTTAGTGCATTGAAAAAATATAAAAATTAATCCAACAAAAATTTGAATGGTGGTTTTATGACCTCATGACTAGAATTTGTCCATACAAAGTGGCGTGACAACACATTGTAGAAGTTGCAAACCGTATTGGTCTTTTGATGAAAATACAAATTAGATGCAATAAAATTGCTCAAATTTTCCAAATATTTGAGATTAACCCCTAAAGTCCCAGAGCCCCTGCAAAGGACTTTTGGGATTTTGGTTAGGCCTGTGTGATCTCCATTTTTGACATGGTTTTTTGAAACTTTTTTTGAAGATAAGAAATTAGATTAGATTTTTGAGAATATAATTTTAATTTCAATCAATGTCCAGGAGTAAAAGTAATGCCACCACGAGCCCCAAAAGCAACTTGAAGGGCAGTCCAAACCCAAAAAATCACAAAAAGTTGAATTTTTTTAAATTTTAATTTTTTTCTCAAAGATTATATTTTTTATCTACATCTAAAGCTTTGATTCATTCTATTTGGACTACTGATGAGAAAATTATAGACAATCTTGTTTGCTAAAACAATCTCACCGTTGGAATTATTGTGTTTCAATTCCATCTTAGAGCTATTAATGGTTTAGTTTTCTCTTCAATCTTGAACCTACTTCTACTTAACAATTTTTTAATGGGTGAAAATTAAGTTATTTTTTGTTGAATTTTTATCCTAGATTCTCAACTCAATTCTTCAGCATTAAAAATTGGAAAATCAAAATCAATAGTGCAAAAATTTAAGTTAAAGAAGATTTAAAGCCAAAAAATCTAGTTGAGTAAGGTGTATAAAAAACTTGTTTTTTTTACTTTAAATGCAAATACCTTGCAATCTACACGGTCAAAGTTTCTGAAAAAAATTCCATGCATTTTTATACTAGTGTAATACAAGATTCTATGGTCAGATATGTAAGCAAAACAAAATTTAAAGCCTTTTGCTCTTTGCAATGAAAATAACAGTTTTGAGTGATTTTTGATGGAGGTTTGGCCCGTTGGGACTTTAGGGGTTAGAGTGTATCTTTGTATCGCACAGTCAATGACTATAATCTAATACTATTGTGTGTATAGTAAAACTACATACATATTCACCACATGGGCTAGCATCTAAAATGATATTGTAGTGATGTCATTATTGGATATACCAAAATAAATAGCATGTTCACACATGAGTTTATATAGCAATAAATATTGAACAAAGAGTAAACCAAGCCACATCAAGCAATGAGATGCTAGGCCATCCCATTGCCCTACAAGTCAACAAAAGCATGGCACTCATTTTATTTCATCTACCTACAACTAAACAATTAGAAGCTTTAACATAACCTTGTTGTATTTAATTCTAATGTACTTTTGGTACATAGCAAAGGATGTTCCAAAGTACAATATCTATAATTTGCAAATATTTTAGAGAGGAGGATAAATTGCGCAATTACATGAATTTCCTAGATGAAACCCTTTGTACAAGTTTTTGCACAGAAGAGCATGTTGTGTTGCAATAAATCCTGATGTCAATATTGCAAGGAGTGGGATAAATAATTGATTGTAGCATAGGGAGTAGGGTGTCTAAATTATGTTTGTAGTTTTTTTTTTTTATAGTTTTGCTCATTTGAATTGCATTTTGATCATACAACCATAATGCTTTAAAAAAGATACAATTTTTTTGGGACAACAGCCATGGTTCCTTGTAAGTGAACAAAATTTCATCCCAATTTGACATTTCATGAAGTACATAAATTTCTGTGTATGCATAAGAATTTGTTGCACATTCAATTTAGCACCACTACTCATGTTTACGTACATAATTCCATATCATGCCTCTAAAAATTATGAAAGTTTGGAAATACCATACCCCTAGGTCAAGGTCAACACTTGTGTGTCGAAATGGATTTACTTTGGAGTTCAAATTGTATGAAATGCCATTTTTTAAATTTTCAAATAACTTGAAAGATTTTGTTCATTTATAGAATATTTACAAAGCTAACACAAACATAGCCACTATAATAGAATGGTGTCCCTGAGGCACCTGCCAAAGCACAAGCAAGAATAAGGTTGGGTGCTCTAAAAGCAACCCTATTCTAAAAGCAACCTCTAACACAAAGGTACATTTTGCTTTCTTCAGTGTACCAACAGTGTACACTTCAGGAGGTGGTCGCTTTTAGTGACCACTACGCTTCAACTTCAAAAATTTGTAACTAATTCCAGGAAGGTCCAAAAAATATGAAACAACTTGGGTTAGATGCCAATTCCATTTTTCTTCCTACCAAAATTTATTGAAAATTGTTTCAAGGAGTTTAGCTTCTCCCAAAATGCAATCAGCTCTTAGAAGGTCACTTTAAGAGCAGACTACCTTACCAGGCAGTCCAGAGGGGATCCTAGTGCCATGAAGTCTGATTCCTGGTTCTAGAGGCCAGAGTTGAAACCAATATTTTTGAAGGGAGTCTGACATCGGAGGCAACATTGGAGAAGATTTTTTAGTTTTACCGGCTATTTTCCTTCAATCCCCAAATTGAATCGTTTTTTCAAGCACAGAGTCCGGTGATTTACTCTATTTTTTACTCAAAATAGAAGTTTTATAGATTTTTTCACCGATTTTTTGCCAATGCTTCCTAATTGCAACCGGGTTTTTTTTTCCAATTCCACCGGCTAACTTTGAACTAGCCGTCGGTTCTTCCCGGACACTGATCGGAGGAGCTGCCGAGCTGCAAAGAACTTTGGCCCTGTTCGAAAATAGAAAGGATTTGTTGTCAAGCTATTTTTATTTTTATTTTTATTTATTTTTATTTTTAACAAATGGACTATTTGGGAGTTTGGGTACCAATGATGCTCGTTTTTGAAAGCATGTAAGTTAGAACTATTTGTGGACTCGGCGTTTGCCTCACCATCCGTATGGGAAACCTACGTTTTGTTGAGTGAAACTTGCATCCTCACAATGCCCAAACACACATCAGAGTATCCGACTGGAAAGGGAATCTGACTTGCCGTCTTTTGAAAAAATTTCATATAGAACGACCATTAAAATGAAGAAAATCTCACCAAACCCTAGGTCAGCACCCGCAAAATTAATCAAGCAGAAATCATGCAATCCTAGATCGATCAACACTCTCCATGCAGCAAAACAGCAACAATTCGATCTTCAGCACAAATGCCGCAAAATAGACAGAGAGAATGCAAGAAACACAAGTGATTACAGCAGTCATTTGTATGACAAATACACATCTAACAAAACCCGAAAAAAACGTGAAACGTGATTCTTCAGTTCAAGACTTCAAGCAGGACACACACACCCTTCTCCTTGCCGTCTTGTATTGTACACCTGGATTTCCACACAATCAGTTCCGAATTCTCAGCAAGCAAGCAAACTAAGTCGCCCAACAATGCAGCAAGTTTCAAAGATTAAAAACATCATCAACAACCAGAGCTAGATTAAAACATCGAATGGGTTTTCTCTCCAGCTGGACTGCCTGAGAGAGTTGCACACCTTCGATCAATTCGCCTAGTTTGGCAAACATGATCTTGTAACAAACCACGTACACGAGGGAGCGAGGAGCTTCAAGTTCCCCTTCCGAATTCAAAGCTCCGAACGACGCAAAAGTCGCGAGGGGTTCAATCGCTTGTCATAATCATTCTCAAGCAGGGGGTTCTCTGTCCTTCGAAGAACAAGGCTGGTGCTTTCCTACTGCAACAAGCCTAAAATCGGTCATGGTGGCAAAGCAGAGCACCAGCTCCAATGCACTGGTGCCCTCCTACAGAGAAGCTGGTGCTGTCAGTAGTCCCTCAGCGCTCCAACGTCCAAAATCTGGACGTTGAACAGAGAGGAGTTCCCAAGGGCTTCATTTTTTTCACCACAGGACTTCTCATGCGTCCAGCTTGACTTCTTAAAAACCACACTTTTTATGTGATGAATTTGATGAACGTGAGGCATATAATTTACATATTTATAAAGATATAAGCAAAAATATGCAAAAATTCAAGAAAGGATATAGGCGCTTAGGGGCTAGATCCATCATTCCACTAGTGAGGGTGTTCACTAAATATCAATTTTTTCTCATTGAATTGCAACATCTATTTGCAAGTAATGCAATCAGCACTACAAGAGAAAGCATTAGATGAGATTTCAGCCTCCTGGAGGGCTGCGTGTTCCCAGTTGTGGGAACTGCCGATTTCAGGGCTGCGGCAGCTCGCTGACGTGGCTGAGCGACTGCCACGTCGAAAAAAAAATTCAAAAATTCAAAAAAAAAAAATGAAATTTTTTTTTCTGTTTTTTTTCATTTCAAGACTACAATTTTTTTTTTTTTTTTTTGAAATTTTTTTGTCGGGAACAGCCGTTCCCTGAAACTGCGGGGGGGACCAGCGTCGGGATCGGGCCTGAAACGGCCCTCCCGACCCCCCAAAACCCATCTAATGGGGTGTTTTAAGTAGTGTCCTAGACATCACGTCTTTTAAGTAACGTCTTTTAAGTAAAATTTTAAGTAAAATTTTACTAAAAAGATTGTTTTTTTAGTAAAATTTTACTTAAAAACTTACTTAAAAGACGTGATGTCTAAGACACTACTTAAAACACCCCTTTCTCTTGTAGTGCAGTCATCTCTATTATTGTAACTCTGTGTTAATACAAAAGTAATGCACTAAGGTAATTATACCTAATTCTAATTCAAATATATAGGTCATAGATACTAGAAGAATCTTTGATGATGAATAAATATTGGCATTGAATTTAAGAACTTACACAACATTGCTATTACCTTATGTGAAGGTCAAATTTGGCAAAAATTAAGTATTTTTTTGGTAATAAGTATCCACTTGTAATGGGATTAAGGTGACGTGGACCTTTCAAAATTTGACATGCATATTCTATTTTGGCAATTCTTTACTACAACTAACCTTCAATTAGGGTAGTGCAAACTCTAGTTCAATTTAGGTTATCTACCCCCAAACTCTAAGGCTTTTATTACTTTTGCATATTAAAAAAAAATCACACTTACTTACAATAGAATCTTCTTGTAGTTGTCAACAAGGAAAACAAAACATTGGTCAACTTAATAACATGAACAATTCTCAATTCTCAATTCTTAACCTCTAAACCCTCCAACATTTATATTCTGAAATGATGAATCATGCCAATGTTTAGTTTGAATACCTTCTCATTTAGCTAGAGCAATTCTCCAATCTTTAAAAGATGACCTTTCTTTATGACCAAATCGATGAAATTGACATAAATAATATATTTGTACAAAGACACAAACCAAACTGAATATGCAAAAATCCAAAAAAGGTTTGAAGCATTAATAAAAGGGTCAAACTTAGCTACTGTAGTATCCGAAGCAGATGACGTTACCTTACATGGAAATGGCACAGACTGCCAGAGTTTTGCATTCAAAATGGGTTTAGGGTTTAGGATTTTTTCAGGGATTTAGTGTTTAGGGTTGTAGAAACAATGGAATGGAAGAGTGTCGCAGCGCTCCGTCTTGTAAAACGGGTTATAGGGCCTCCGTAATCTCACTTGGGAAGTTATCCGAGAACTCAAAGAGAATGCTCATTCCTCACGTACCTCACGAATTCATTCCATCACTCGATCTTCGCTGAAGAAAAACAGCTTTCCATCGATTGCTGCCGACATGATTTGCGATCATGAAGTGATGATCGATTGTTCGGTAACGCAGCTCATCACTCTCGATCGATCGTTGCATTGCTAGCTAGCTCATGCGCTGTTTTTCTCTTTCACAGAGCTCCGGAAATTGAAAGGGCGCAACGGCATGTGCTGGCGTCCAGAGCGAGCGAGATCGAGTTGTCGTTGTCCTCCTGCAGCACAGCGTGTCTGCATGTGGCCCTTCTGGCCCTGAGCTGCTGCTGCTGCTGAGCTCTTACAAGCACGACAATGATTGATGCGAGAGCAAGTGCAGGAATTCGCAGTGGCACAGCACCACTGCAGCATGGAAAGCACATGGCGTGTCTCTGATCGCCGAACTCTCAACTTCCCCGATGTCCTTGCCTACAACAGCTCGACGGTTGTGCAGAACTGGTACGGAAGTTTTGGCATATGTGACCGGTTTTTACTGCTCGTTTTGAACAAACCCTAATTGCTGTGATATGATGAAATGCGTCGTGAGAATTATTTGCTGAAATTTAATGAATGCTCTACGTACGAATTTGTGACTGCTTGTCAGTTAAGTGCTGGGTTTTTTTTTATTGCAGTTGCATGCATGCGTCAAGAAAATAGAATTTGAGGAAAGGAAACTCCAAACACGCACCTTAGGTAGTACAAGAACATGATCAACCGGAACTCGTTGTGAGAATTACTGTGGAAACTTATGAAATCTCCAAGGACGCCCCGTTAGGAGCCCATCTGCCAATGAACATGTATGATCAATTCTTCTTAGGAAGGCGTTGTGAGCATTACTGCGGAAACTAATGAAACACCGGAGCGTGATCAATTCTTGTCCGGAACTCGTGAAGAGAATTACTGCGGAAACTTATGAAGTCTCAAAGTACGCTTCTGTTTGAGAAGACAGCGAGATTACACGAAAACAATGTGTATGATCTCCGAATCCATCATCAAACGACCTGTGAGGGTCAGGGAGGAGGATAAAGCTTTCTGTTCCGAGTACGGCGACAATCCTGACGTCGAGCACTTCAACTGACACAAGCCAGTGCTCTCCCGTTTCTGCAGAAGATTTTGCAAACAAAGGATACAAAGCCTTCATAAGATCTCAGATGACACCAGCTCAGAGCGTCAGTGCGTTGACAGAGGCTACCTTAATGGAGAACAGAGGCTCTGGTCCTACATAAAGGGCGAGGGCTAGACGACTGCGGCGCTGTCTACAAAACCCTGACGCTTGACAGAGCGTATAGCTGGCGCTGTCGCAGTCCGCTTCGCAATTACTTATAGCGGTAGTCGAGCTTGGTCCGAACACACACCTTTCTTACAGTCGGTGAGCTTGAGTCTAACGGTAGGATTCTAAAACTTGTTGTGAGGCACAGCTCTAGCTATGGCGTTCGGTATCGGGAAAGGGACGACACTGCCCCTCATGTTTGTCAACTTTTGCTTGTACTTCATTTCCGCCGCACTGGCTGGCTCCATCTTGAACCGCAACCTTGATTCGAACGCCCACCTGAATAACGAAGTGCAAATCGGTGAGAGCAGCTCCTTTTTCTATGCATAAGTATATTTTCATAGCCTCATTGCATCATCTGTTTCTTTTATTTTCTTCTATCGCAAGAATGTTTGGCACTTATTGTGGCTTGTGGCTTCTTGCGTGTTGCAGGAAATGTTGTGACAGTTGTTTTCATCCCGATTGCGTTGATTGCATCCGTGGTCGGCCTCGCATCAGTCCTCGCAGGAGTGTATCATGTGCGTTTTTGGCGCTCCGACAGCCTCGCAGCCGCTTCTGCCACCTCTCTGATCGCGTGGTTGCTCACTCTGTTGGCCATGGGTCTTGCTTGCAAGGAAATTCACACGAGCTATGGCCGCAGCAAGAGACTGGTGAGTTTATTCTGACTTGCAAACAATCGAAAGCTGTCACAGTGCGGTTTCAAACGACTGCGAACCGTCTAATATGATCTTCTAACAGTGTTACTCTATGCATTGTTCTCGCAGAAAACGCTGGAAGCTTTCATGATCATCTTATCCCTCTTCGAGCTGCTCTACTTCTTGACCTTGCACGCGGGGTCTTCCTTCATCGAAGGTTCGAAAAACACCTCAGCTACTCCCAAAGCAGTGAAGGACCCGAACTTCGGAGCTCCCGCAGCAACCGCCGTGTAGTCAGTCACCGAGTTTTTTCATGTACCGTAGTGTAGAATTTCAAATCAAACTGCCGCTGGCGGCACATTCTACTGTGGCCGTGGCCACAGTGTGTTTGTAAATTATTATTCTAATCATAAACTCGCTTTCTGCCCATCCTTATGGCCGCTTCGATTCGGAACACTGCACGTATTTCTTGCTGTGACATTTTGGCATGCTCTGCGATTAGGTTCCTTTCTGTGCGTCTTGCTTAATCTGTGCACATGCGCCAAGCTTCGCTATGGTGGCGGCTGCCGATTTCACGCACATCGATGCAAAATAAACTGAAGATTCCCTGCAGTCAGAAGCACTCAGTCAGTATGATACATATCCATAAGAGGAATACCGGCACTGAAATTCTGCAACTCGTGGGATTCACACACACCTGTCTTAAGCTGGTGCTCAATCGAACCCTATCCGCGGGGTTCGGAAGCGCTCATTTGTTGTCGTGAAGACACCTCATGCAATTTCGACGCACAGGTGTATGGCACCTCCCGAATCAGTCAGAGCGTTCTGCCATTTTCAGGAACAGTCGACACCTGGCTTGGATTTGAGCTGTCACAACTGTTTCGGAGGCTACAGTGAAATTGGTTGGAGTTTGTATAAATGAAAGAGATCAGCACTCTCTAACGTACAGCCAGTCCACAGCTATCCAGCGTCATACACAAATTGTGTGTAGAGTTTTCGTTTCTGCGCCTTCGTTTTTCGCTAAAGTTTGCAGAGATGGCGTTCGGAATTGGTAGGGTGCTGACAGCGCCTCTCATGGTGCTCAACTTCTGCTTGTACTTCATCGCTGCCTGCCTGGCTGGCTCCATCTTGAACCGCAACCTTGATGCGAACATGGGAGTAGGCAACAACTTACAAATCGGTACGAGTCTTTGATTGCTTAGTTCATCGTGGGTTCATCTTCTTCATCTTCTGCAACCCTACATGAACAGTTGCCCCGCGATTTGAGACTGACATTGTGGGCATTGCATTACAGGAAATGTTGCGACGGTGAGCTTCATTCCGATTGCGTTGATTGCTTGTATGGCCGGCCTCGCGTCCGCGTTCGCTGGCGCTCACCATGCCCGTATCTGGCGCACCGAGACCCTCGCAGCCGCGGCGGCCACGTCTTTGATCGCATGGTTGCTCACTCTCTTGGCCATGGGTCTTGCTTGCAAGGAGATTCACGTCGGCTATGGCCGTTCCAAGCGCCTGGTATGTCTGCTTCACGAAATACCGATACTTTTCTCTCTTCGCTAACCTTTTCTTACTACTGTATACATTTTTTCCCAAAGTCGCTTAGAACTCTTCAGAGTCGATCTATAGCAGTCACTGCTCAAAAACTTCGGTCTCATTAGAAGCTCAAGATAGAAGATCCAGCTAAGTATTACGTTCCATTCCGCTTCATATATTTTCCTTCCTCGAAATGCTAATGTACCCATTGTCTTGCTGCAGAAAACTTTGGAAGCGTTCATGATCATCTTGTCTTTCACCGAGCTCCTGTACTTGCTCGCGACGCACGCCGGAGCCGTCAATCGTGACGGATACGCC
Organism: Pseudisothecium myosuroides; assembly: GCA_951799445.1. NCBI lineage: Eukaryota > Viridiplantae > Streptophyta > Bryopsida > Hypnales > Lembophyllaceae > Pseudisothecium > Pseudisothecium myosuroides. Next base: position 21,865,290 of record OX637289.1, read on the forward strand.
AACACCCCTGGAAACAGAGGGGTGAAGAACCCGAACTACGGAACACCTGTAGCAACTGCAGTCTAGATTTTTGGGCCTCCTAATGCAGGAGCCGCAGAGTCCTTGCAATCGATTAGTGGCGTCCTTCATATATATACCTGTTGTGTGATTCTCGTCTAGCTTTTGGAGGCTCTTTGTACAGCATACTGTATCATGTTTTTTGATCGACCTTTACAATAACAAATGTTTCATACATTATTTTTGTTACTTTTCTTGTTTGCCTTGGTCTTCGATTAGTTCTCTTTGGGGAAGGATTGTACCTACGTCGGTGCATGACTTCATGGGGTGCATTCAATCAATGACATCTTGTCAGTTTCAGTGTGATCGATGTTCACAGCGCAACTGTGAATTCGTTTCAGATTATTTAAGTTCCAGTACCTGAACTTGAATAGAATGTTTATTAGCATACCAGAGTACCAGACAACTTACTGCAATTTTCAGCTTTTTCTATTTCACATCCGTGACATTATTATGGACCAGTTGTAGCAGCCACTCAGGGCCCAGGGCCTCTTCGTCTGCTGCTAAAATTGGAGTCCTTCACATAATGTTCTTGACCAGTTCTAGCAGACTGATATTTTGTCTCCTGCCAAAACAGGGGTCCCGTTCCATACATACCATTATTGACCAGTTCTAGCAGGACACCTTTTCATTGTCTCCTGCAAAAGCAGGCGCCTTGTAAGATAGTGGCAATAGTGAGGGGAGGACGTTAAATAGTGCCCACCAAAGTGGGCCCTGTGGGCCGAATTTACCCAGGGAAAACGCAGGAATTTTTTTTTGCCACAATTTATTTTTTTGGCAAATTCTGAATTCATATTTGCAATCAAAGACCCCAAATTAGCTAGGGGAGGTGTACAACACACCCTAGGCACGGCACAAAATAGGGGGCTTTTTTTTACATTTGCCCCAAAGAACACAAAATTCATCCTATAGGGCCCACTTTGGAAGGCACGATTTAATGTCCTGCATAGTGAGGTACTACTGTAGTCAATTAGTGATCATTTTTTAAACTAGAATCTCTTCTTAATACAAATGATTGCCTCAATATGGCAAAGACACCAAAACCTCAATCTCATCTCTCATCTCCTGAGCATTGCCCTCAAAACTACTACTTTTTGCTATTGTGCCTAGTTAATAGTTATTATTATTAGATTGATCAAAATTTCATATTTTTTGATGGAAAGTGAAAGGAGGTTCCAATGCAACAAAGAATACAACATTTGCATACCGTATACAAAAGTTACGAAGAGTGAGTTTTTATCGGTAGATGTTCTAAAATCATTTCTTCAACATATGCACATATTGATTATGGAGATGTACATAGAGTGATGATGGCAATTTTAGGCAAGGTGCAATTTTGAATGTACCCTCCTTATAGGGTTTTCCCTTTGAAAACGAATTTGTAGTTGTGGAGTATTCTGTCTTAAGATTTTGAAAACAAAGGTTGTAAATTTTTAGCACTAATACAAATTATACGGTGTGCTCAAACTAAGGAATGATCATAAAAATACTCGCTGGATTGTGTAGACTTGTCTATTAGTGTATGTGACACTAATTTACCAAAGTCACACTATTCTAAATTAGTGTAGGTTGTAATAATTTCTACAAAAATAAAAATTATGTAACAAATTTTGCACCCACAACTACAATGATTTGTGGGTCTTCTTATAGTCATTGTTATAGTCTATGTACACAAACCATGTTTTTACTACTGCAATGAATAACAACAACTAAAAATGTCACCAGGAAGTAGTACGAAAATTAACCTCATGTGCAAAAGAAGGTATGTACTTCATCATTTCATTCCGCTTGCTTGATTAATTTTCATGAGAGAAAAAATTTGCATCATCAAAAGTTTCAATTGCTTTGAAATGAATCTCCCTTTTCTTACAACAACATAAAAAATATCAACAACTACCAACACACAAAGAAGGAATCTAGATAAGATTGAAGAACTAAATTATTTGGGTTTGATTATGTTCACTCTCTTGTACCAGACCTTGTTACCAACATCACATCTTTTTATGCATTTGTTTGGACTTATTAACCCCTCACCGCCCAAGGGGACCAAAAGTGTCCTTGCATAGTTTCAAATCCAATTCAAAGTGTTGTAACTTTTGAATCCAATGTTCAAATTCAATAGAACTTGTTGGGAAATTTGCACTCTGGCTTCTAGCTTGTGTGTTAAAATTTTCAGATCAATCCAAAACGTGATGATTTTTTGGAAGCCAATCGAAGTTCATAGGCTCAATTTGAGTTTATCAAATTGCATTTGACGACTACAACTTTGGGGGTTTGTATCTCCTTCATCCAATGTTTGTTTTCAATAAAAATTTATCGAGTTATGTTTAACTTGAAGTCTAGTTATTGTGGTAAAATTTTCATGTCAATCCAAGTTCTTTTGAACAAGTTTGCGAACAATTCAAAGTTCAAAATCCCAACATTTTTGGATTAGAATGAACTTTGGCAACTTGTTTCTTCTTCACATAGTGTTCGTTTCTAGTAATTCTTTTTGGAAAAGTTGCGTATACTAGTCTAGTTTGTATGGCTAAAATTTTGCATCAATTCAAGAAGTTATGAGTGACTGAGAACCTTTTTGTAGTAGTAGGTTCAGCCTTAGATGTGATTTTTGCAACAATTCTTGTTATTTTTTGACATTTCAAAGCCATTTTGCAGACACAATGAGTCATTTAAATGATGTTTTCTTTCACCAATTATTTGAATGCTAGTTTTGAATTACTTTACAGTTTAAAGTTTTTCATTTGAGTAGGCTTAGAAATTGAATTTTGCCTCCAAATATGTTGCTAGGAAAATTTCAGCATCCTTTTCCAACACTAAAACATTATAATCTTGCAATCTATGTGGCCAAATGACTCCAAATTTGATTCCCATCATGTACAACACATACACTACAAGATTGTACGGTTGAGATCTCTATAACTTAGTGACATTTAGATCTATAACACTTCAAAAGCAATGATGTTTTTGAACCCAAAAAGGCCTTGGGCTTTGAGGGGTTAACAAGTGATGTAAGTGTGACTTACCCCAATGTCTACAATCATTGATCTTTAAATGGGAATGAGGTTGTTCATTCACTTTTGTAGAGGTCTACAACTTCTTCCTTTGAAATTGCTTAAAAAAAGTCCTATCTAATGAAAAAATGGACATAAAAATTTGATGAAATTTGATTCTTGTGCATTAGATGATCTCCACAATTCTCCTAAATCAATACATTCCCATATATGAAAACAATTGATTGTCAATTATAAATTTACTCATTAATTGACAATCAAAAGGTCAACTTAATTTGTTGGTTGCATATTTACATTATGTATTTATACCTTTAAGTGTAAATGGATTTGTCCATTGCCAATTACTAGTGGTCTACAACCTCCCATTTAAACTTTGTACACTACAAAATTAGTATATAATCACAAAATTTCCTCTCCACAAATTTGGTTCTTGTATCCGAAAATCTCAACACAACTCAATACAGCTTCCAAAATTTGGAGTTTCTTGTATATCTTTAACCTTTTTGAAATGATGCATATTGAGTTTATATTCTCGATTTCAACCCTAAAAGGTTGATATGATGAACCTGTCACCATGATAATCTACCAAAAAATTATCTTAATAAGTTAAGTTTAGCCATTTTTTTGGTCTTAATGGTTATGCAATGACTTTCACCCTCAAATGTATCATGTATGCAATGAAGGAAAAATAGATAGAATCGTCCACAAAATTATCTATTATTATTAGCTTCATCCAAATATAGACGAATCTAATATTTCTTAGAAAAGGGTTTGGCAATTTCATCTATTTTTTCAAACATTTTTTTTAGTGTTTAAGGAACCAATGCCTAGAACATATAAGGCTCTTGCAAAAATTTGCCAAAAAAATTTGGTTGCTTGAATTGAACAAAGTCAACATTATAAGAACCTATTTATTTTTGTGGGCGGAAATTTTCATGTCATTTATTTTGGGCATTGGTGAAGAAATATTCATTGTTGTGAAAAACTATTTTCATCCATAGCATAGATGAAACATGAAAATTGGATGAAACCTCAGTATTTAAGCCAAAAGGTGTATAGTCATCTGAAACAAAGCAATACCATCCTAAGACAGTGATTTTGTAGCAATTTAGCAACTTCATCCACTATAAAAAGAATATTTTCAAATATTCCATCAAAAAAAATCTTATTGTTTAAAACATCCATATCTAGTTTCTTGTGAGTTGCAAAATTTTGAAATCACATGGATTTTTACATAATTTGTTAATTTCTTCCTAAATAAGGTAGGAGTACTGCTAAAATAGTAACCTTGACTTATTTAATTATTACACAAAATATGATAGGTGTAGTTACACTAGATCTTAATGCAAAACACTAAGTTTGTTCATTAGAATATTTTTCAAAGACATTTTTTCACTTCAACTTTGCGCATGTGCGTTCAAATTTATAATATCTTATTTATGTGCCTTATTTGAGTACATTGTGATAAATTGTATTCAAAAGAGGCAATGAATGAATTGATACTTAATTGATATGTATCTTTTTTGTGAAAGAATTGATTACCTTCCCCCATATTTATATCATTTGTAAGCTGTTAGAATACAATCGATATGGGATAATAGATTTGTATTTGCATTTGTATGTTGTACAATAAATATAACACCATCTTCTATATATCGTATTAATGCATATATATATATATATATATATATATATATATATATATATATATATATATATATATATATATATATATATATATATATATATATATATATATATATATATATATATACACATTGCACCATATTTATATCCCATATTAGGTATCAATATATTGTATAGTATACTCGTATATATTTTGTATCCATATCCATATTGGAGGATTTTTTTGGTTTTAGTTTGGAAGGTGGGATGGGGGAATAAAATGTTTTCTTTTTTTTTATAATTCGGGGGGTAGGGCTAGTAAATATGGTTGCAAGAATACAGAGATGGAAGTATAATTTAGGAACAAGGAATTATACATAACATATAGTTGTAATGGTAAAGCAGTGAATTTTTTTTGTTTTCTTGGTGGAAGTGCGACACGCACCCTAGTATTCAAGACAAATCTTCCAATTTTGATCATCCATTCTTCCCTCAATCTTAATATGACTTAAAAAGAGTAAACTTCATCCAAATATTGTTAGATATTTTTTGTTAGAGATGATTTTGGCAATTTCATCCATTTTATTTCTTTTCTTTTTCTAGTGTAATAGGAGACAACTCAAAAATCAAATAGGAGTTTGGTGATTACTTGCCAACAAAAATTTCACTATAGTAAAGCTCACTCTTTGTATTTTATGGTTCATTGGATTTTTTTTCTAAGTTGTTCCTCTTGGTAGGAACGTAATCATTGGACACAAACTAACTTTTCATTTTGGGGGGTTCACAATATGAACCCTTCAACTACTTAATGTTATGTAGTAGGATGTTTTTGGAATTTGTGTAAGTGGAAGTAACTTAATTCATGAATATAGAGAAAAGAAATAGTGAAGGTGTGCACCATGGTCTCATATGTGAAGTAGGATGGCCCATCTATTGTTCCCCCTTTGCTTGTTGCACGTGTTTAGACTTGTTTTTCACAAATATTTTGTGACAACAAAATGGCAAATCAAGAACTTTCCATTTGTATTTTGGTTGGTTCATCTTTGAGGGGAAAAAATAAATAAAAATTAGCAGTCAACAAAGACATATAGCTTTCCATTGTTGCACCTATGGGAAACTACCCTTATATGTTTGGATCGTAATGTGGCTATTTTAATTCCCTACATGGTTGTCATAAAAATCCTAAACCATTCCCTAAGTTAGAATTCTAAATGAACATTTTGCCGTGTGCCCAAACTGCATAATGGCGTTCATTAGATTCAAAGTTTTATACAGTTTTCACTACATTAGGATGAACCAAGGTGAAATTGGATTCTTACATTTTTCCCAATTCTAGAGAATTTTGCAAGGAAAGCTATTGTTAATTGCTTTGTAATTAGTGAGGTGGAAAATTATGATTTTATCATTGTCCAACCTTCTTGGCTTGGCCGTTGTGTACGTAGGTTTCTTGTTTTAATGCTATGGTTCTTTCCATTTATTATTAATAAATAAAATAATAATAATAATGGTTTTTAAAAATATTTGCTAGCAGTTCGAAGAACTCCCCCCCCCCAAATAGTGGAGTTGAGATACAATATAACTGACTAAAACTTCCATATAAATGGTAGAATGTACATTTTGAAACTCAATTTTTTCACCAAAAAAACAAGTTATAGCATTTTGACGGTTCACTAAAATTTCCAATGACCAAGTTCAACCTCTAGAATTTGCACGTATAATTTTTTTATTTTAGTGATAAACAATTTAGATTTTTTCTACCATCTATTACATCCTTCTACATGTTAATAATTTATTGAAAGCTGGATGACAATCACACTACGTGAGATAATATGAGATTAGAGTAGACCACAATATATTGATATCTTCCAAAATAAAGAGAACTTCCATATAATTACATCTTCACAAATGTGCATAGTTCCCAAATTAATGCAAATTAGTGGTATTATTTGGAGAGCACACTAATTGAATTAAATTGTGTAATATTCATTGGAAGCATGTGTAAGTCAAAACCCATGACTTTTGTAGTCAAAAAATGAAATCCAAAAATGACCTCCATAAGTAAAATTCATAAAAAATTTTGTCGAGATAATTATATCTACAACATTAAAATTACAAATCTCACCATGCAAACGTAATTCAGAATTTATAACTTCAAGATACAAATCGACACCAAATCACTTCTTGAAGTTGTTTATTATCCAACTTACAAAAACTTCAAGATTTCATCTTGAAGTTTAAATAACATGAGTCAATAATAATGTTATAAGATCAAGATGAGAGCAATCAATATTGGGAACATACTTTACATTTCAATAATACCGTCATCAAGAGAACACCAAGAACACCAGGTCAAGTAGAGTAGAACTTCCATATGGTAATAGCCCTAGGACTAGAGGAGAATATTACAGTAGAGAGGTTATTGCTTTAGAGAGGGGTTTGCAGCATTAATGACGTTTGAAGATTTTTTAAGTGGGCAACAATTTCATGGTACTCCTAGAGAGAAGTCACTTTCACCCAAGCAACATTTGGATTCCAAATTCAATGATTCTTTTTTTACTTATTTTGTACATCTTCAATGTGTTTAGCTTAGGACAAAGGAATAATATCACTTTAGAGAGGTTACTGGCTTACAAAAGTTCACTTTATAGAATTTCTACTGTACAAGCAAACACTGAAGCATCCTACTCTCAGAAAACAGATCAGAGGCATTCCCCAACTCGTTCTTCAAACTCACATTCCTCACAAGCATTGTGGTTTAACTTCAGAACTACCACTCACTGTCACAAAGACACAGCATTGATAGATCTAAAAGAAACTTCCAGCGAGGAATATGATCCAGGATATGCTAAGGTGAAGGTTATGAAACATTAATCTTCACTAGCAACGGAACCCCAAAAAATTTGAGAGCATCTCAGCTCGAATCAGGGCAGCAGCAACAGCGCACTTAAGGTAGGGACACCGAAAGTCGCCACTTGATCAGATGTTCTGTTGGTGTACATCGCCTCAAATCACCATGTACCTATTGTCAAAGAAACAATCATAGAATATCTATCAATTAACCCTTCCGGAACGAGCTGGTGACCATGGAAATCATCCCTTTCAGTACCATGTGAATCATTGGCTTAAAAAACATACAAAAGCATTCATTGGAAGTCACACTACTGTACAAGACCTCCGCTTTTCACACAAAATTCTGAGCATGAATAGTTGCACTTCTGTCCTACATAGAAGAATTCTTTGTCATTCATCGGACAAAAAATGGCCATTGTCCTTTAAGGGTTAAACTTTGACCCACAACAACTTTTGTATTAGATATCCAAATAATGCATTCTTTGGGGCATTGAAATTCTCGCTCAAGGACATAAAAATTTCACCAGTCTAGTAACAAAATCTATGCTCAAAAGAATAAAAAAGTGGCACCTTAGTCTTTGTACGCATGCTCAGGCCGATGAGTGACTTCATAATCCAAGTGAACAAAGGCGCGCTCAATTTCGGGAAGAGACTCCAGCTTGTCTTGCAGGGACTCACCAATGTCGTGAGCCTGCTGCAAAGGCATGTCTCCTGCCAGCACGATGTCCACCTCTGCAAAGTAATGGGAGCCGAAGGTGTAGGCACGGACGGTGTCGATCTGCCGGATCTCCTTGTGGTGATTCCAACACAGATATGTCAGCTTGCGGAGGAAATCCGGAGATGCTGTTCGGCTGACCAATGCGTTCACATTCTCTAGCACTGTCAGGGACCATGTCCTCATGGTGTAGAGTGCCAGCTGCACAGTCAACCAAAAAATCAAGTCACGAATTAGAAAAGTGCAACGTGTACAAAAAACAAAACAACTGAGAAAAAATTAAAAAATTAAAAAATTAAAAAATAATTTTAAAAACTGGACACGTGGTGCAAAAACTTTTACAGCATTCATCAAGGCAACCTCGTCAGCAACTGAGCACGAGTCCTACTATTAAACTACACTGTTCCGCCCTATCAGCTATTGTAGAGGACATTCCGAAATATCTTAGTATGTGTCATCTGTGACGAAGTCCTAAATTTTGAAAAAGTTGTCTCAACATGTACCCAAAATCAATACTACGCTCCGATGTATATTCTTGGAATTACTAAGACGTGCTTTGGAACATGACTACCAGAAGCAGAGCAATTCTATCAGCCAAGACTTAATCTTGGCTTAACTTCAGTTTAGAGATGACCCCAAGCCCAAGAGAGTTCAGATCTGATGTCAGGTTCTAAGATATCCTAAGGGTACGGAAAATCTTGTGCCAAGCCCAAGAAAAAACAGTACCAAAAGCGGTGGAGAGTGGTCCAAGATCCAATTTTGGTATTGACACTAGTCTTCAAGCCCTATTCATGGCCCAATTTTTGCATTAGGCTTGGTCCGTGTCTACAGGACCCCTATATACTGAATTTTTGAAATGTCGTCTAAAGGTGTACTAAAAAAGAACTACACTTTGACGGTGATCATCCTCCTAATCAATATCTTCTTGATATTGTAGGAGTTGCTTCCAGATCTACCCTTTCCGGAAAACAATACCGTATTAGGAACTTCCACGAACTACACAATTTCGATTAAAATATGCATTCACGCTAAAAGCAATCATACCACAAAAACTGAGCAGGTCTCAATGACTGGCATACCACTATAGCGCCTGCCGGATCAATCCACCAATAGAAAACGCTGGCCAGCACTGCCGCAATCAGACCAATCAAATTGGTAACAACGTCGAAAAAGTGATCTTGTGCATAAGCCCTCACGATCTCATCACTAAACATTCGGCAATACACCATCAACATGAACTTGGCGACGGTTGTTCCCACCATAATCCCAACCACCCAGTTTCTGGATTCCGCTAGAGAAAGAAAGTGTTCCTGCAAGCAAGATAAAAACATTTTGTTTTCAATGCAAGTGACCAAATTGCTTAATCACAGCGTTTTACAAGCGGATTTAATAGGAAAGCAAGCCCCCAAAGATATCACAGAAACCTATTAAACAAGTAGGAAGCGATGAACAAGACGCATTTTCAACCATAATTGAGATAGCACAAGGAATGACTGTGTAGGGCCTGTGATTTGACAGGGGGTGTATGCTTTACCTTTGAAATAAGCGTGCGAGAGGACTCTAAAATGATTTGTAGGCCAAGGGTTGCCATCACAGACGCAAAAACCAGAATGCCCTGAAGCCACAGCCAGAAACAACGAGGAACCTTCAGTAAAAGTTTCTGAGATAGCAAGTCATCAATTATCTCATACGGAAGCGTCCAAACGTCCAAAAAGGGAAAAGCAAGATAAGAAAATGTACAAACAGAAAGGATAAACATAGCAAACATATTTTAATGATTCAAAAATGTATTGAAAATTACTAAATTGACAATTAGCTTCCAACGTGAACTTTCTAATCTTTGGCTTGAGCACCAAAGAGTAAAACAGAAAAAAAAATTGAAATAGACGTACCAAAGGTTGCATCCGCTTTTTACCAATCGGGTAAAGGTACGGGTTCTGCTTGCGCATAGAAACTGCGGTGAACCAAAGAATGAAACCAGATAGCAAGTCTAGCAAGGAGTCCAAGGTGGAAGCAATGATGGCCAGAGAGCCACTCTTAATACAGGCATACACCTTGGCTGCAAAGATAACCAAGTTGGCGATATTTGAAATCTGGATGGCAAATCTCTCCCCTCGTTTTATGGTATCTCGCTCCTCCTACATCACAAAAAGATGATGGAATCATAAGTGGCTCTCAAACTGTAAAGATGAACTAATTGATGATAACAGATGGAATTGAAAGATTTATTAAAGAGTAGATAGCGATACAAAGCTACCAGGACTCACTTGCGTGTTGTTGGGCATGTAACCACGTTCTGCAATAGAATCCATTTCCACAAAGCTTTCCAACATCTCTTCCTGCTGTCTATAATATTCATCGATTCCTTTTTCACTACCTGCAAGCATATACCTACTCCATTAAAAATCGCGTTCATGAGGCCCCAGATCAAAATCGACCTGACTCAGCTTGGAGGACAGGAGCTGCCAAGCTAAGTGGTATTGTTGAAATTAAGTCACTCTAATTCAAATTTATTAACCAAAAGTCTATACACTTTAAGATACCCCAAGCATTACAGGATCAAGGTAAGTTAAGCACCATAGGACTAATGCAGCTAAGGCACCATAGACCAAGGTCGTTGTAAAATCAAAAGACTAAACCACAAATAGATGCGCAATAAACCTAGTACCTCCAAATCCAATGGTAAATAGAAAGACACCAGCTCAGAGGATGAAGGAAAAACAATATGTATACCACTCAATCTGTAATTTTAGTAAAGAAGACTGCATGTGTTGGTAAAAAAATACATAAAGAGAATCCCATATGACCTGCTAAAAATTGTTAATGAAAACAGAGACCCAATTTGGGCATCCTGGTCCATGAGGGCGTAATATATTCGTCCACACTATGATCTCAATATCTCCAAATGGTGTTCAAATTGCAATAAATTCCAAGTCAGCCCAAAATTAATTACTAAAGTGAAAGGAGCAGAAACGTACCGAACTTTTTCATGCAATCAGCGGCGGCAGTCTTGGGAGACTCAACATGATGGTGGCCCGGCAAGCGAAAGGAATTGGCATTGAGCCGCCATGGTGCATCCACCTTGGCATCACTCCCCAACAGCGATTCCATGGCTGTGCCTTCCTCCGACATTATGGACTCCAATCTGGTCTCCATCGTGGCACCACAGCGGCGTCCCGCACATGAACCCTCTGAAAAGAAAACTCCACCTCTGTTCAATAAACAAAATTATTCGTCAACCAAAACTCTGTTGCAACCAATCAACAAAAAATTTGGAGTTCAAAACACGTGTACCAGCTTGTCCTCTGACAAGTACAGTTCACCTGACCTTTGTCATGGAAACTGTGACATCCATTGCACTCAAGCCTCGCAAATTGCACTCTGTACTTGCATTGGTCATGTCTGTCTCCTGAATCTCTCATGTGCATATCTGAAAATCTTCCATGTGTAACATCCAGTATACTCACACTCTGTATTTGCACATTCACTGTATGTCTCGCTTCCTCTGACATGTACAGTTCACCTGAACTTTGTCATGGAAACTGTGACATCCATTGACCTCAACCCTCTCAAATTGCACACTCCGTATTGTAATTGTGTATTCTCTGTGTCCCTCAAGAGTCATTCGCGTTGCATAGAACTCTGATTGAAAATCTTCCATTCGTTAACCTCCCACTCTGTAATTGTGCATTCTCTGTATCTCTCAAGCATCTCTCCTGTATCGTACAAAGTCTATTGGAGAATTGTAAGAGCCACTACACTCAACCCTTTCTAATCGCATACTTCCATAATGCAATTAGAGAGGGTTAAACGCGCAAGCAACATCGACTGGTATCATGAAACCCCATCCCCACAAACGTTAAGCAGCATCTTCCCCCTTTCGCTTTTGAATTTCCCCTTTCCCAAGAACAAACACAATACCATAATTGCAAGGTGACGAGCGACTCTAAAAGCAACAGTACAATCCTACAAAAACTTGGTAACGGGCAGCTGCAAAGGAAAGAAGTCGTACTCCTGGAGAAAGACACCCACCAGGAAAGGTAGAGGTCTTGTCTCTCAAAAGAAAAGAAGGAAACCAAACAGTGAAAACACCAACCGCCATACCAAAGAAAACACAGGTCAACTTCAACCACTGCCTACTGTTCACTTTCCATTAAAATAAAAGCTGCAGCACAGGACCAAACAATGTAGGGAAATTGCTCAGTAGCAGCTTTCTCGTAACATTGCAATTGTCGTAACACCAACCCTACCGCACTCTCCCCACAAGCTCGCTCTCCAATCCCAATGAAAAAGAGAGCGACTACGCTCCTTTCGTTAAAAGAACAGACACACTGCCATAATCCTACCCAAGCTTGTCAAAACAAGCATTCGGTGACCATTCGGTGCCCGTTCGGTTAATCAAACTACCGCTCTCTCCCACAAGCACACAAAATTCACACACACACGAACTCCCTCTCTCTCTCACACACACGCAAAAGTCTCCTCCTACCTCTAAAAGCCAAGAACCACAATGTCCTCGAACCACAAAACTACAAAACTATACCAACTACAAAACTACAAAACTTTACCAACTACAAAACTACTCCAGGAGGTGTCTCTCCTGTCAATGCACAGAAGCAGAAGAAGGCATCCCCAAAATGCCCAAAAATTGAACAACGAGTGTGTCAGTGCAAAGACCGATCCCCCAACGGTCGAATCCTTGACGCAAAACAGCGAAGTTCGGAACAAGGGAACCATGAATCCAAGCAAATGCTTGTAAAACTGCAAGCAAAGCCACAACAATCTGAAAGAAGGAAACGTACCTGAACTGTGCCGAAGTTGGTGCGGACGAAGCCAATCTTCTCCTGCGTCTCGTTGCTCAAAAATGCTTCCCTTCGCTTCAAAAATTGATGAGGGGGGGACTTGATGCATTTATACGATGGCGAAAGACTCATCGCTTGGAGGAGTGGAATCGGATGATGCCGGACAAAGAGCGAAAGCTCCTTGCAAGGCTGCAAGTCTGTCTCCGTCTTCTGATGGGTGGCCTCCAGGCTCCAGCTGCCGAGACGCCTGGCTTGCGTTTCCAGGCGCGGGGAGTCGGAGACGTCCAGCGGGACCCGTTCAAAAGGGTATCGAGTGGTTCGTCAGGGTATATCACGGTAATGGAGGGTATCCCAGGTCCTCAATTGATTCAGGAGTGGGGGTGGATTTGGTTGAATAAGCGCACCGGTATTGCAGGCATAAAGGGATTTGAAGCATATCTCATTGGTGGTGGTTTTATTTTCTTTATTTTATTATTATTTTCTTTGTTTTATTTTTATTTTCTTTGGGCTCTGGACCACAGAAGGTACCGTACTAGAGGTCCTGATTCGGCAAAGATGTGCCCCAACAGAATTTCCACGTCAGATTCTCAAGATTCTCAAGGGTCGAAGTCACCTCACTTATAACATTATTAACCAATGTTTGGGGGTCCCTTTTGCTCCTCCAAGAAAGCGGGAGCCCCACCATTGCAATTTCCCAACTAGTCGATGACTCTTGGCAACTTCCGAGTGAGCCAATGACTCTCTAAAAGATTAAACTAGATTTATTTCTTAAGAATCCGAGAAGGAGTTATCCCAATCTTCAAGGGGGATGGTTTAAGCTAGTTAACAATGTTATGCACTGATTACAAACATATACTTTGTAGCATTTTTTTAAAATAAAAATGACTTAATTAATTTATGTCAGTTTGACCTTTACATAGGATATCTTCAAGAAGTTTGAAGAGCTATCATAATTGAAATGCAAGCAAGTGCTACAAAGGGTGGAGTTTCTTAGGAGTGTAGTTGCTTGTTTTTTAGTTTGGATTTGTGTTGAGTCACAAGAAGAAGTATAATTAATGGTTTCAAAAGGTTTTGCTTTGGAACATCAAAATACTAATTTATTCTATTAGTAAGACATCGATTACAAAAGTTACACTACTTTAGGTTATCAAGTGCAAATTGGTTAGAGTATTGTACTAATTTCTTCAAATATAATAATAAGTAGTGAGACTAATTTTGCAGGTGGGAGTATTTTTTGTTGTCTTTAAATAAAATAAAACTTTGTAGCATTCCCTAGGACAATGTGTGGCATTTTTGTTTAATTTTATGTTTTTTCTAAGTTTCTTGGTAGCCACTTGTAAATTCTACTAGGCCTTTTGGCTATTCGATGCAAGGCCCGAATTAATACTTAACCCCTAAAGGACCAGCATGCATTTTTTGGCCGTATAGAAATTTTGGGCAGGTCCGTGTGACTAGAGATTTCCATATTTTAAGCTGAAATTTTAATAGAAGGTGGGTGCGAGGAATATCTTTCATATGCACTAAATTTCAGCACATTTGGAAATAAGAGTCAAAAGTTATGGCCAAATATGTTACTTTTTTTCGTAACTGGGCAGTCCGGGCAGCAAGAAAAATTTGGCAAAAATTTGATATTTTTTTTTAAATATTTTTTTTCTTGTAGATTATATTTTTGTCTATCTAGAAAGCTTTGATTCATTTCATTTGGATTTGTTATGAAATAGTTATGGACATTCTTGTTTTTCGGGCAGTTAGAGCATCTTCTTGAAAAAAATAACTTGTAGGATGCATTTCTAAATGCTATTTTTGCAGTTTTAAAAAAACAAAAATTCTCATGGTTTAGTTTACTTGCTAGAACAATCTCACCATTGGGATTAGTGTATTTTAATTCCATCTAAAATATATTAATGTTTTAGATTTTCCTTCTATCTTGTACCTACTTCTACTTAATAAATTTTTTAGGAATGATAATTAAGTTTTTTTGAATATTTCTTTTTTCCCTAGCATAACATTCAGTAGCACTCAGCAGGCCTGCCCTCCCTCCAACTGAAGAGAGTAGAATATTCCACACTCTTTCATCTAGCCGGATGAAAGAGTGTGGAACATTCTACACCCATCAGTAGCTAAGAGGACACTTGGCAGAATTTGTCAGAGAGTTTATGAAAGAGAGGCTCAATTTAGTGAGTGCACATAAGTCGATGTGGGGGCCAGTCATGTCAGAAAATTTAATGATGAAGTTTGTGGATGATACCTGAAGAGAGGGAAAGGCAGCCTCTCTTCAGGCTACTGAACGTTATGTAGACTCTCAACTCAATTCTCCAGTATGAAGATTTGAAGCACAAAACTCTGTAGTGCAAAAATTTTAAGTGAAAAATGTTTAAAGTCAAAAAATCTAGTCCCGCAGTGTGCTGAAATACTTGTTTTTTCCACTTTAAACACAGATATCTTGCAATCTGAGCGGTCAAAAATTCTGATTTTTTTTCCACACATTCTCATACTAGTTAGGTGTAAGATCCTACGGTTAGATGTGAAAAAAAAACATTTTTCATTTTTTTTTACTCCTTGCTATAGAAATGACAGTTTTGATGGTTTTTTGGCAAAAAAAAAAGCCTTGGGCCTTTAGGGGTTAATAGCAAAACCTAATATCACGCAATTTTATGTGTCAAACTTTAAAATCATTCAATTTGTGGGCTCTGTTTTGCAAATATATTTGAAATATATTATTTTTTAGTTCTAAATGTGAAAAAGCATATCTTTGACAAGTCATAAAAATTCAAATTTTTGTGTGAAAACTTTAGATTACAGTGAATTTTTAGAAGAAAATTGAATAATAATAATAATAATAATAATAATAATAATAATAATAATAATAATATTAATATTAATATTAATAATAATAATATTAATAATATTAATATTAATAATATTAATATTAATATTAATATTAATAATAATATTAATATTATTATTATTATTATTTATAAGTTGTAAAATATCTGAAAATTACATGTTCTATGTATTTTGTGGTGTAGAAGGTCATGGTGTAAACTAAATTTCTATATCATTCTATAATTAGGAACTTTATAGAGTGCAATAATAGTTTTAAAGTTTGAATGGCAAAAACTTGTTCAATTTTGAAAATTTCCTAGAATTTCAAATTAGTATAGAATCATGGAAACTAGGCTTATATGCATTTGGACTCAAATTCAAATAAAATCAATTTAATGGCTAAAATTCAAATCAAGAGCAAGGTGGTTGGAATTGCTAAATCATACACTAGAAGACATCTTTTGTGACTATGGATTTATTCCATAAAAAAAATTATGTAGTGCCTCAATGAAGGGCTTTCCACCACCAATTACTACATACATATTCAAGAAACTCTCCAAAAAAAATGAGATGAAAACCATCAATTTTTATCATTTGCTAAATGCTATATTTGACCATTCATCAACCATCTTTTAGCGGCTTTACTAGCATTTAGGGGATAATAATAGCTCTTGAAATAACACATTGGAAAACCCATGCTTTGAAAAGAATCCCTTTGAAGGCATGTGTAGAATTGTATTGAAAATAATTTTACTTTTCAACGTAGAAGAGTAAATGGCTATTCTATGAAAGGATTTTTTGTACCATTTGTAATAAAAAAATAATAATCTACAAATTTTCATTCATAAAATATTCAAGATTCAAATTCAATAGCTAAGTTAAGGTGGGCACCTCCCAAACTGCATCTTTTTGCTATTGTGCCTAGGTAACCCCTAAAGGACCAAGCTACATTTTTTTAGCAACATAGCAATCTTGGGCAACTCACTACAAACAAAAAAATTCACTATATTTTTTAATTTTTTTAAATGTAGGGACAAAGAATACCTTGCTGCTCCACCAAATTCTTCTACAATCAAATGTGCCTATGAGGGATTACGGGGGAGAATGTCATTTTTCATGGACAGAGGGTAGCATGGGCAAGGTAATTTTCACTGTGACGAAATTTGCATTGCTATGCCTGGAAGTGCTTGGGCAGACCTTGAGCAGCCTCTCGCCCCAAGTTCAGACCAGGGTATTTCTTTAACCTTTTTCTAATAAATTTGACACAAAGTATAAAGAGGTGGTAGTTACAAGAAGGCAATTGATCTTAAGCTTCCTTTAGCCTAACAGGAAGGTTAGACCTAATTGCCACGTTTGAAAAAAAAAGATAAACGTCCAAAGAATCTTATGAATCAATTACCAATTTGTCATTTGACAAACTACCATCCAAAAAATTTTGATGGTAAAATGAAACAATTGCTTCTTTGGTGTTTGTAGTGAGAGGAGGGTGGAGAAGTCATTTTTTTAATCAAATCCATTGTTTGTCATGAATCCTCAAAGGATATGGAATAATTTGAAGATGAGAGCTTGACCACTCATTGCCAAAACGTAGGAATTATATTCAAAGTAGAATATTAGACCTCATTTTGGCATAGTAGATTAAATTATTTTAAATAAAATTTTGACTAAAAAAAGTTGAAAAATCAAGCTAACTTTCATCTCTAAAAATCTATTTGTGATTTTGAGACTTCAAAAAAGAGTTATGGACAAAATTCAACAAGGATGTTTGAAAATGTCAATAAAAATGTCTCTTCCAACCCCTCTCTGAAATTTGTCCATTGCTTTTGATTGGAGACTCAAAATCTCAAACAGGTTTTTGGATATGAAAGTTAGTTTGATTTCCTAAAAAAATTTAGTTAGTAAATTTATTCTGGAAAAAGTTATTCTACTATGCCAAAATGAGGCCTAAAATTCTAATTTGAACACAATTCCTACCGTTTTCACTTAACCATGAAGGGTGAGCTCCTATTAATTCTAATTTACATATCCTACATGGGTTGTTTTTCCTTATACCACCTCCTCTCATATGAGAATACAAAATATATGTGGCTTTACAAGCGATGGGAGAGTGTTGCTCTATATTTTGATATCATTGAAATTTAATGCTGAATATTCTAAAATCAAAGTTCATGGAGCAAAGAAGATCTTCAAAATCAAAAAAAAGGGAACATCTTTAAAATCAAAGAGAATATGATCCGGTGTTGGTGATTTGTAATAAATCAGGCGTTGCTAATCCTAACCTAGCCTCCTCCCGTGCCAAGCCCAATATATCCAACTACCCTTCACTTTAGCTTTAATACAGATTGATCAAGCTTCTCAAAGTTTGATATTTTGAGAAGTTTTTATTTTTATTTTTATTTTTCCTCCTCTAGAGCTAGTTGAAACCTAGAACTCCACTATTTACATTTTGAAGAAATTACTGTATCTGCAAGCCATAAATTGTTGAAAAAAGGGGTTTAGATGAGATTTCTCTTGAAGCTAATTCCCTATTGGAATCTTTTGGTACATGTTCCCCAATTTGAAATGTTATGAAATTTCTTGAACATGTGTCCAACTTTATCACAAAAAGCAAGCCAAAAAAGTTGAAGCAAAAAAGTGAAATTAACTTGTACAAAAGTCTCCCCAAATCATAGTCGCCCGAAATTTGGATGCCCACCAAAAAACATTTTTTTCAACTTCAAACACTATAATCTCACAATTTGTACAGTCAAAACCTTCTATTTTTTTTAACTACAACATAATGAAGTAGTCTACCAATAGATCCTACGGTTAGATGCAACAGGATTTCATTTGTCATTTTTTGGGGGGTGGGGGTGTGCCATCAAAATGGTCCATTTTGAGTTTTTTTGGTAAAGCATTGTCAAAGATCTTTAGAGGTTAATATTATTAGACTCTTGAATTTTTACATTTTCTTGTTGGCAAGTGAAAAGAGGTTCCAATGCATCAAAAAACATGACATTTAGAGGCTGTATGCAAAAGTTTTTGAAGGTCAGAATTGTTTTAGTAGATGTTCTAAAATCCTATTTCTTCTACATATGTACATATTGATTT
This sequence comes from Pseudisothecium myosuroides, assembly GCA_951799445.1. Classification (NCBI taxonomy): domain Eukaryota; kingdom Viridiplantae; phylum Streptophyta; class Bryopsida; order Hypnales; family Lembophyllaceae; genus Pseudisothecium; species Pseudisothecium myosuroides. The sequence continues at coordinate 21,884,267 of OX637289.1, forward strand.
TGGAGACATAAAGTACACAAGAGTGATGAAGGCGGTTTTAGGCGAGGTGCGATTTTGGGTGTACCCACCTTAACTTCTAAGGACCCAAGGGCGGGTGTTCTTTCAAAATGGGCCAAAACTGCCAACAACTTGATCCATTTTTCTTATCCATTTTTTTTTAGATTGGATATAATGTAACCATAGGATCTTAAAGTTAACATTGAGAGTGACTGAGCACCTCAAAAAAATTCAGATTGTTTGACCACATGGTTTAGGAGATATTTAATTTTGAAGTTTTATTTGGGTCAATGGAAATACAGGGCAACTCATTTTGAAGGAGCATATCTTTGTGAGAATATTTCAAAATTATGCTTTTTTTGTGCTGAGTGAAAGATAAGAGAGTTGAGAATGTACATGTAAAATTTCATAACATTCCAAGAATTTTACAATTCATGGTGAAGCTTGCAATGCACGGTGGTCACTGAAATTTGAGTAGTGTTTGCAAGAGAAAAAAGAATGGGACACTTGTCTTTTCCTTGAGCTCCTTGGATTTGACCTTTATGAGGTGGGCAAGAAGCTCATACTTTTTAGTCCATGCCCAAACCGAACACAAAAAAAACAAGTTGTAAACTAGACTACACTGCTAAACTTTGAAAATTTCCATAAGGCAGAGTTTAACTCGGAATTTGATGAAACCACTGCCATTGAATTTGTAACAAAGTCTATTATCTAGAAATAAATTATATTTTTCAAAAAACTCAAAAGATGAGAACAGGCAGCTAAAAAAACAGGGGCAGCGACCAGATAATGGTCTCACTTGGGTCCTGAGGGGTTAATAAGTTATGCCAAGAGTGCCTTGTAAGTTAGATTTTGGTACAATGTTTACAATTAGTTTATCATGGACAGGAGTTCCAGAAATGTGAGGGAGCTTTGCATAACTCCCACATGTGCCATGGGCTCTGGAATTTCAATTCATTTAGCATACTTAGTTATGGAATTTGGCTGCAATAGGAACCTCACCGACCTGGATCCAGGCATGATTCCATGCTTCAATCTAAGCTTACTGCCGGGAATGACGTCAATGCATTGGGGCTTGGATGACTTCACAGATTCACAGCCGATTCAAGTTGGTTATTCTTCTGAAATGATTGGGACCCAAGCACACACCAGGCATATTGTTAAACAAAAACTATAGGTTGTTACTGTAACATACCACCGTCAAGGCTAGGCTTGGAAGGCCATGCTTGGCACTTACGCCGCATAAACATTGTTTATCAATGAGGCAGGGGTCCCTTTTGCATCCTAGAAAAGGGGATGGATCTCTACAGGGAACAAAATTGTTTTCTATGGCTCCTTCAGTCAACCTCAATCCGGCTTTGAATTACCTGAGAAGTCCCTCCCTCCCAGGGATCTAGCAAAATATATTACCTTCTCATCATGGGAGGACCATTGCCTGGTTAGGGGAGGCAACCCATTTTCGATCACTTAAGCAATTACACATATTTGTAGGGTGGGTTTCTTCTGTGGGGAAAATTTTCATGTGTGCAAAAATAGAGTTTGGAAGATTTCTATAATTTTTTAGATTTTTTTTCTCAAAATATAATTACTATGAATTTTTCAACAAAAGATTATGTTCTTTCCATACCGGTGATGTGGGGCTTGCTATTTCCGACCATGGGCTGAAAACAAAATTGACAAGGGGTGGTTACAATAATGAGAGTCTTGTGGCCAATCATTATGTGCCACAATTGCGTCGGAACCGTGCCACAATGAACCACTATTCACGGAAAGAGAACGGTACTCATAGCCAAAATGGAGGTGTTGATCAGAAATGGATTGCCTCCTCTATCCAATGTTAGGGCATATGATATCATGGCAAACACAGTGTTTGTTGTTAGTCCGTACGAGAAACTGAAGCCCCAGAAAGTTGGCAAGGTTTTGGGCACAATTTTGAAATGCTCGGGGAAAAATAGACTTTGAAGATGAAGTTTGAAGGTGAACTTTGAAAATGAACTTTTCTTGGGTCCATGTTGCGCTCATGAAACGTCTCTGAAATTTATGAACAAAAGACTAAAAAATTCCTCGCCCACGCCAAGGATGCATCCCTCTACACAAGAGGCTAGGCATATAAGCTAAGAGCATTCACCACTACATTAATGTATCTTAATACTACATATAATATTATCTGACCAAAGCCACACTATTTTGAATTAGCAGAGGTTGAAATATTATTGTATTGTATCAGTTTCAACAATATTTTTTTTGTGGAAACACTAATTTTCTGGGCGATGCTGATATCTTCCTCCCACTAAAAAGGCAAATTAGTCAAGTGTGGCAAAATTTCATCACATTGAAAAGCAAGGTCCCTTGTTTATTTCACATGCACTACCCACTAAATTAACTTCCAAACAATAAAATGAATAGGTCACTTTCCAAGATTATGTTGTTTCACTACAAGAAAATTAATATCCGAATCAACAACTTTTGTGCAAATAATGCATTTGAATGAAATTTTTTTAATAATCATTGAACGTTTCAGTCAATTTAGAAATGTCAATTTACAAGTGTTTTCTAGTAGTGTTTATTATCTCCAAAAAACATTTGAAGAATCGAAATGTTGAATTCGGAAGAATTGTCAACTATGGCAAAATTTGTTGATTTATTGTGGCAAATACAATGTAGAAGTGGATTTATACAAGTGTTGATTGAGTATATTTCATCCACAAATTGTTTATGTCTAGGGTTTGGACATACAAGGGCCACTGCTCTTAGTATACCTATTTGCAAACCAAATGTATAAGTGATCTCTAAGATTCTTATCTAAATTGGACACAATTAATATATAAGAATAGACAACTAATTTTGGATACATCAAATACAATGTACCAAAGTGGCCATTTAATTCAAGTATAATCAATTTTATTGGATGTGACTTAGAGAAGTGGAGACAGAAGATATAAAAAACATGATGGTAGTGTATATGGTTTCATTGAAAATCTAAGAGAGACTTTAAAGCTAGGGCATATATTGGTATTTATAATTTCTCAATTATATGGATCTAAAGATTGATTCTATATATGGGTGATTGCACGAAACACCTGTACTATTTGTTGCGTTTTGCAATAGTACTCATGATTTTTCCTAGAGTAATTTAAAATTAGAAAATCAATTTTAAAAAAATATAAAAAATATGGCAAATGTATGCACCTTTAAGATGAAGGTAACCTCCGAAGGAAATTCTTAAAAAAATTCTCTAAGTAGGAGAACTAGAAAAGTGCCAAATCGCTAGAAAATACATACTTTGATGTTCTAATTATTAGAAAATAGGAAAAAATTTAAATAAAAAAAATAAAAATTGGCCATTTGTAACAACTCTATAAAGATGGTCATTCACAAAAAAACCACAAAAATAATTTTTTACATGTTTCAAAATGCAAGTAAAAAGAGTCTTACTTTGTAATCTTCTACACCACATAAAATTAAGTATTTTTAGAATTCCTTTGGATAATAGCTACAAGTCTACTAGAAGACCATCTTTACCAGATTTCAGCTCCAAATTCGTTTTTATGGGTACACAATAGTACTAAAAAATCCCAAATTGGCATTTGTGACAAAATATTGGGGGCTATTATTAAATATTAAAACAAATTTAAAAATCCCAAAAATTACACAAGGTGTATAATAGTCATAAGTACCTTGTCTATGAATTTTGAATCATTTTGAATCAAAATGCAAACGTTATGGCCAAAAAACTAATCAGCATGCATTGTGTGACAGGAATAGTACAAGTGTTGTGCAATCACCTATATATATATATATATATATATATATATATATATATATATATATATATATAGGTGGAAGGGAATGCTACCATATGACTGTGGAGTGTGGGGCTTAAAATATAGAGTTTAGGTTTGGTAAACCTAAAGCTTGTTTTAGAGGGTATTCTTTAAAATATAAGTACCTTTAGAAGGTGAAAATACGTACTCTATAACCATTGAAGGGTGATTGCATGAAAGACTGGTCAATTTTGTCACACGTTGGCAAAACTGGGGTTGTCTTTTGCTATAACTTTTTAATTATAAACCCAATGCCAAAAAACAAAAACAAGAAGTTTAGATGACTTGATTGTAATTGTATCTCCTGTTTTTTAATTTTATTTAAAATCGTTTAATATTTAAAATTCAAATTTTCTAATTTGTCACACTTTCAAGTTTAGAGGTTTTAAATACTATTCAACGGTTCAAATTAATGATTTTCAGTTGAAATTTCTATGGTACATTCCTATAGTAGACAAGTATGTTCCTACCAAAGGGCATCTAAAAATACATTATTTTATGTCCTCCACATTTATGCAAAGAGGCCTCCCTTGCGCGTGTAGTTGTGAACAATAGAAATGGCTTTGACCTTGTTTTTTTAGTTGAAACTCATCACTAGGAAGTCTTCCTAAATGGACAATTTTTAGTTTTTTTAATAATTATTTTTCCTATTTATTACAAATTAAAACGTCAACATATGTATTTTTTGCCACAATCCTATGTCCGAGAATATGTCCCAAAAAATACATACTTTGATGACATATGAGCACAAGCGGGAGTATGACCAATACTTTCAACTATCTGAATCCACTTTGCACGCAAAAAAAACACTATTTCGGCACCCACCTGCCGAATCAGACCTTCACGTACATGATACCGGTAGTTTGCTCACATTTACTTTCCCTAGTCAATTAATAATACTCACGGTGAATATGGACTTGGGGGTAATGCTCAAAAATGTTTTTTGAGTTTTACAAGCTGTTTTCCTTTGCTTTCCATATTGAACCAGTTTTCCAAGTGTTGAGTTTGGTGGTTATTCTTTCTATTTTTTTATTCTACAGTGGAAACACTCAAAAACGTCAATATAAACAATTCGACACAGTTGGAGGTATTTTTTTCTAAAAAAAATTATTTTTGTAGTATTAGCAAGTGAAAATCATGAACATTCAAAAAAGAAATTAGATTTTTTGGATGTAATATGTTATTTCTATGATTTTTCAAAGTGCCGACTTCCTAGACCACTGAAATTGTTACATAGGTGGATCCTAAACCGAAATCTGCAAAAATTAGCAGTCAACAAATCAGAATTAAGTATGTGTCCTTCAAATGCGTCAGCAAATCTGAGTTAACCATGTGCAAAACACATTAATGAAAGTCTAGGGACACATTTAGTAGTAGTCTAGGATCAAAAAAAATGGAAACAAGGATGCTTTTGGGTGTTTTTACCTCAGATAGAAATTTTATAGTTTTTTTCACCGCATTTTTGTCCAATGTTTTCAAATGACAACTGGGTTTGTTCCCAATTCCATTGGAACTAACCACTTGAGGGCCTTTGATAATGGTTAGGCTAGGGACTTAGAGGTTTCAATACCCCTTGAACGATGCAATAGACGTTTATTGTCCAACAAATGATAGAGAATCCTTCTATGTAAGACAAAAGTGCAAATGTAATTCGTTGGAATTTTGTGTGGAAAAAAAAGGTCTTCCACAATAGTTTGATTTTGAATATGTTTTTTTTTGTTTTTTTTAAGCAAATGATTTAAACAATATCCAAAAAACATGATTTCTACAGTGACCAACTCATCCTTTAAAGGTTCACTGGTTTGTTGTACTCCTACATAGTCGGGTTAATAATCTTACAATTGGACTATTTGAGCCATTCAATTTTTTTTGTATAATGTGGAGTTTATTTGGTATTTGGATAAGGATAATAATCATTGCATCCTTACATAATCCCAATCAAGCATACCAAATTTCAGTTTCAAAAAAACAAAATTCTATTTTTGTTCAATTTTTAAAGTCAATTTTTATTTTTTCTGAAACACATGGACAATTTCCATTGCAAGAGGGAAACAATATAGTGGACTTTAAAGTCAATTTTCATGTTCCCTACATATCTCCACAATTGAGTAAAAAATATTCATCACCAATTTTTTTTAATAAAATATCATGTAAAACTATGAAAATTGACTTAAAAAATTCACCAAAAATAGAATTTTGCTTTTGGAAACTGAAATTTGCCATATGCTTGATTGGGATTGCGTAAGGATGCAATGATAATTATGCTTATGAAAATATATCAATTATACTCCACGTTGTATCCAAAAAATTGAATGGCTCAAATAGTGTGGTTGTAAGATTATTGTACCTGAATGTACTATATACTGGCCTACCAAAAAGATAAGTGATTTTACCCTTAGTTTTGAAATGAAATATCTCTTCATTGTAATTAGGTTTTTGCAAAGGAATTGTACCATCACGCTCATAGGTACCAAGGTAGTTATAGCAAGAAGAAAAAATGCGAAAATCTAATTACAATAAAGAGATATTTATTTTCAAACTAAGGGTAAAATCACACCAAAATGGAAATCTTTCTAGAGGGAATTGTGAATTTTTTTTTGAATAAAATATGTCTATATAGAGGTTTCCTACATATCTCCACAATTGAAGTAAAAAAATTCATCACCAATGTTTTTCAACGAATTATCATGTTTCAACTAAAACCATGAAAATTAAATTTAAAAAATCACCAAAAATAGAGTTTTGATTTTTTGAAACTGAAATTTGGTATGCTTGATAAGGATTGCATAAGATATCAATGTGGATTGTTCAAAACGAAAAATGTCAACTCTATTTTACATTATGCAAGAAAAATGAATGTTCCAAACTGATGAAACCCATTCGAGAGTGGAACCGAATGTTCCAAACTGCCATCACTGTACAGTACTGTACTGTACAGTGCAGAGTACAGAGCTGCTGCAGTTGTTTGTCATTGGACATGCCTTGTGACCTCGTCACGTTTTGAATGCCTGATGTTCACCACATTAATTTCTTCTTCTTCTTTCAAGTCTGAGTCAGCATGGCCGGGGTGAACTGACCCCCTCGCTCGGCCGTTCAGGAAACCCCTGAATTTTTTTAATTTTCCACACATGACAAAATTTGCAAATTTTGAATTCATATTTGCAATCAGAGGCCCTAAATTAGCTACGAGAGCTGCGCAAGGTAAATTAATCGAGCACAAAATAGGGTTTTTTTTTTTACTTCCATCCCTGGATTGACTTGGAGCGGCCGAGCAAGGGGGCCAGTTCACCCCACCCGTCAGCATGTGGTACAACGTTTCTAACTCTAAAAGTTACTTGTGGTAAGGCGGTCTGCTCTAAAAGCACCCATGCTCTAAAAGCAATCATGACACACGGATACATTTTGCTTTCTTCAATGTGCTAGCAATGCACATTTTAGGAGGTGGTTGCTCTTAGTGTTCATTGTGTATCAACTTAAAAAATTTGTAACTAATTCCACAAAGGTTCAAAAAATATGAAGCCACTTGAGTTAGATGCCAATTCTACTTTCCTTTTTACAAAAATTTATTAAAAATTGTTTCAAGGAATTTAGCTTTAGTCCCCAAAAAGCAATCAGCTCTTAATCCCTAAAGGACCGGCATGCGTTTTTTGGCTGTATAGAAATTTTGGGCAGGTCCGTGTGACTAGAGATTTCCATATTTTAAGCTGAAATTTTAATAGAAGGTGGGCGCAAGGAATATCTTTCATATGCACTAAATTTCAGCACATTTGGAAATAGGAGTCAAAAGTTATGGCCAAATATGTTACTTTTTTTTCGTAACTGGGCAGTCCGGGCAGCAAGAAAAATTTGGCAAAAATTTGATTTTTTTTTTTAAATATTTTTTTTCTTGTAGATTATATTTTTGTCTATCTTGAAAGCTTTGATTCATTTCATTTGGATTTGTTATGAGAAAGTTATGAACATTCTTGTTTTTCGGGCAGTTAGAGCATCTTCTTGGAAAAAATAACTTGTAGGATTCATTTCTAAATGCTATTTTTGCAATTAACAAAAAATAAAAATTCTTGTGGTTTAGTTTACTTGCTAGAACAATCTCACCATTGGGATTAGTGTATTTTAATTCCATCTAAAATATATTAATGTTTTAGATTTTCCTTCTATCTCGTACCTACTTCTACTTAATAATTTTTTTAGGAATGATAATTAAGTTTTTTTGAATATATTTTTTCTCCCTAGACTCTCAACTCAATTCTCCACTATAAAGATTTGAAGCTCAAAACTCTTTAGTGCAAAAATTTTAAGTGAAAAATGTTTAAAGTCAAAAAATCTAGTCCCGCAATGTGCTGAAATACTTGTTTTTTCGACTTTAAACGCAGATATCTTGCAATCTGAGCGGTCAAAAATTCTGAAATTTTTTGCACACATTCTCATACTAGTTAGGTGTAAGATCCTATGGTTAGATGTGGAAAAAAAGACATTTTTCATTTTTTTTTACTCCTTGCTATAGAAATGGCAGTTTTGATGGTTTTTTGGCAGAAAAAAGGCCTTGGGTCTTTAGGGGTTAAATGGTCACTTTGAAAGCAAACTACATTAAATAATGCTGTTGCAAATACTAAGTGTCCAATGGATGACAAAGAATCCTTCTATATAAAATTGAAGTGTAGATGTTCATCCTTGGAATTTTGTGCAGAAAAGGAATGTCTTGCACAATAGTTTGACCTTCAATGATTGTTTTCTTTTATGTAGTTGAATCACACTATACCAAAAAAAGTGATTTCCAGGATGATTAGCCCATCTTTAACCCCTAAAGGACCGTTGTCCCTTCGAGGGACAAATGTGTTTTCGGGCAGGTACCTACTGGCTGAAATTTTCATGTGATTTTTTGAAACTTTTTTTGGAGATAGAAAAACTGATAAGCTTTGTGGGAATGTAATTTTTTTCACAATCGGTGCCCGGGAAAAAAAGTTATGACCAAATAAGCTCAAAACAGGAGACGGCGGGCAGCCCGGGCAGCAAAAAAAAAATGGACAAAAATTTGAATTTTTTTTTTTAATATTTTTTTTCTGATAGATTATATTTTTGTCTATCTGGAAAGCTTTGATTCATTTCATTTGGATATGTTATGAGAAAGTTATGGACATTCTTGTTTTTCGGGTAGTTAGAGCATCTTCTTGAAAAAAATAACTTGTAGGATTCATTTCTGAATGAAATTTTTCAAATTTTTCAATTTTTTTTTTTTTGCATGATTTATTTTACATTCTAGATCAATCTCACCATTGGGACTAGTATATTTTAATTCCATCTAAGAGATATTAATATTTTAGATTTTCCTTCTATCTTGTACCTACTTCTACTTAACAATTTTTTAAAGAATGATAATTAAGCTTTTTTGAGTTTTTTTTTTTCCTAGACTCTCAACTCAATTCTCCACTATAAAGATTTAAAGCTCAAAACTCTGTAGTGCAAAAATTTTAAGTTAAAAATGTTCAAAGTCAAAAATTCTAGTCCGGCAATGTGCTGAAAAACTTGTTTTTTTCACTTTAAATGCAGATATCTTGCAATCTGTGCGGTCAAAAATTCTGAAATTTTTTCCACACATCCTCATCCTTGTTAAGTGTAAGATCCTACGGTTAGATGTGAAAAAAAATTTCAATTTTTTTTACATTTTGCTATAGAAATGGCAGTTTTGAGTGTTTTTTGGCAGAAAAAAGGCCTCGGTCCTCTAGGGGTTAAAGAATTAATCCTTGTAAGACGAGGCCTCCTATGACCAAGATAGTCACCAAAAGTACTCAAATTATTGGACCAATATGTGCATTCTTTGTTTCTACAATGAGCAATGAAGTCATCTATCAAACACTTTTAGTCTTCAATGTCCTTTAACCCCTAAAGGACCAAGGCCTTTTTTTGCCCCAAAACACTGAAAACTGCCATTTCTATAGCAAAGAGTAAAAACAACATTTGATTGTTTTTTCTCCACATCTAACCGTAGTATCTTACACCTAACCAATATAGAAAAGTGTGGAAAAAATTTCAGAATTTTTGACCGTACAAATTGGAAGATATTTGCGTTTAACTCTAAAATATTAATATCTTTTAGATGGAATTAACCCCTAAAAGACCAAGGCCTTTTTTCTGCCAAAAAACACTCAAAACTGCCATTTCTATAGCAAAAAGTTAAAGAAATTGAATTTTTTTTCCACATCTGACCGTAGGATCTTACACCTAACTAGAATGAGGATGTGTGGAAAAAATTTCAGAATTTTTGACCGCACAGATTGCAAGATATCTGCGTTTAAAGTGAAAAAAAACAAGTTTTTCAGCACATTGCCGGACTAGATTTTTTGACTTTGAACATTTTTAACTTAAAATTTTTGCACTACAGAGTTTTGAGCTTTAAAAGTTTATAGTGGAGAATTGAGTTGAGAGTCTAGGAAAAAAAAGAAAATTCAAAAAAACTTAATTATCATTCTTTAAAAAATTGTTAAGTAGAAGTAGGTACAAGATAGAAGGAAAATCTAAAATGTTCATATATTTTAGATAGAATTAAAATGCACCAATTTCAATGGTGAGATTGTCCTAGCAAGTAAACTAAACCATGAAAAAAAAAAAACTGAAAAATTTGAAAAGTTTCATTCAGAAATGAATCCTACAAGTTATTTTTTTCAAGAAGATGCTCTAACTGCCCGAAAAACAAGAATGTCCATAAGTTTCTCATAATAAATCCAAATGAAATGAATCAAAGCTTTACAGATAAGCAAAAATATAATATATGAGAAAAAAAATATTAAAAAAAAAAATTCAAATTTTTGCAAATTGTTTTTGCTCCTCACTATCCCCTGTTTCGAGCTTTGGTCATAACTGTTGTTCCCGAGCACTGATTGTGAAAAAAATTATATTCTTACAAAGCTTATCAGTTTTTCTATCTTAAAAAAAAATTCAAAAAATCAGGACAAAATTTCAACTTGTAGGTACCTGCCCAAAATCCCATTTGTCCCTTGAAGAGACAACGGTCCTTTTGGGATTAAGAATATCACCAATCCAATACTTAAAATTGTTGACTAAATAGATTTCTATATTTTAATTGGTCTAAAATGAAAATTGGAATTATCATTATAAGTGCTTAAAAAATCAAATATATTATAAATAAAAAAATACGGTTTTGGAATTTGAGAGATTGAAGTAGAGCACTATAGAAGCAAGATAAAAGACAAAAATTATATTACACATTTAGAGAACATGCTTGAGTAGACTAAGCTTTAAGATCCACACTTGGGTTGTGGCTAGGACATGGGTAAGTCAAGCCAAAGATAAGTCTACAAATTGACAACAAGGGGCTAATTTTCTTAAATCTATGTTCTTCAGCTTGACAATCTTTGTGTTTATTACTTTTGGAATATGAGTACAAATTAGTTTTTAAAACCTTTAGAATTCAAGGATTAGTCTTATTAATAAAAATCAGAGGGATGGATTTGGAAAGCATGAAATATCCACCTTTTAATGGGATTCAAGAGACAAATTTGAATCTCCTCAATGTTCAGTAACTAATTGAACATTAAAGCATTTCAGAATAAACCTTTAGAAATAATAATATTATGGAAAACCATTAGAGAGAACGTAAAATACAAAAATCAAACAATTAAAAAAAGTTCAAAATAAATAAGTGGTGCCGTCTCTAAAGGGTGCACTTTTTCATATAAGGTGAAAACTTACACCCAAAACCATCAAAATAAGGATGTATGGTATGCATATTGATTGTGGACCCAATATCCAATCGTGTCTCTAAATAATCCCTTAGCACTCTGACATCTAAAGTGTGGACAAATGAACAGAGAGGTTGCAAGGGCTTCAATTTTGACCATGAAACTTCTCATTCATTCAAACCAATGCTTGACATTCAAAAACCACACTTTTTGTATGATGCCAATTTGATGAAATTGAGGTTAATAAAATAATTATTATAAAGATCAACCATAGCTTCCTGGCAATTTAGGTAGCTTTTTGCCTAATAATTAAATAAAGTACAAAAAACAATTAGGCATGCCAAAAAATAATTGAATAAAATTGGGCACTTTTAAAATAAAATTAAAATTAGCTAAGCATTCATCCAAGTTGTTTCCTTAAGCTTGGTCACCATTTTTTTTTATAATTGTGGTCACTTGCCCATTATCCCTAAAGACCGCAAGTGCTATCATTTAATTCTCAACTCTTGAGTCATTTAATTCAAAGTTGTTGTCATTCAATTTCATAGCTGCTATCATACAATTCCTTGTGTAGTATATGAGTTAAGTTTCAGCTTAATTGCAACTGAAATGGAGGCAAGAAGGTCGTATTCCGTAATGGGAGCTTCACATTAGATTAACCCCTAAAATTCCAAGGCGTTTTCTGGCTCCAAAACCACTGAAAACTGCCATTTCTGCTCCAATCACTCAAGAAAACAAAAAAAACAATTTTTTTTAAGAATCTATCCGTAGGATCTTGTACTTCATTTGTCTCAAATCATGTGGTAAAAATTTCATGAAGTTTGACCATACGAATTGGAAGATATTAGCATTTGAAGTTGGAAAAATAAGTTTTTATGATTGTTGGCTTGCAATTTCAGATGACTTTGACTGCCATTTGTGGATTTTTTTTGCAATACAAACCATAGGTTAATTTTTTTTTGGTTGAACATTTGAGTTGAGAGTCGCGGAAGAAAATTTCAAAATATCAAAACTTGATTTTCACATTAAAAAATTGTTAAGTAGAAGTAGGTCCAAGATTGAACAAAATACTTAATTGTTAATAGCTCTAAGATGGAATTGAAACATCATAATTTTAATAGTGAGACTCTTCTTGCAAACAAACTTCACCATATCAAAAAAGAATATTTGAAGAATATTTGAAAATTGCCTTCAAAATGAATTCTACAAGTGTGTTTTTTGAAGATGCATAGATTGCCTGAAAAACAAGATTGTCCATACTTTTTCATTATTAGTCCAAATAGAATGAATCAAAGCTTCAAATGTAAACGAAAACATAATCTTTCAGAAATAAATTAAAAATTAAAATTTCATTTTTTTATGTTCTTTTTTTCTACCTGGCAAATTGCTTTTAAGACTTTGGATGGCATAACTTCTGCTCCTGGGCATCGATTGAAAAAAAATACGGAGTAACATTTTTAGAAAGCTAATGTGATTTCTTATTTTCAAAAAAAGTTTCAGAAAATCAGGTCAAAATTTGAGGTCACACGAGCTTGCTTGAAATCCCAAGTGTCCCCCAAGAAGACTTTGGTCCTTTAGGGGTTAATGCTTGTCAGTAGAATTTGAGATGCCCTTACTAAAACTTATGACAACATAAGAACGCAAATCAGAGGGGGGACATAAAACCTGTCTCACGAAGTGGAACAAGCAGGGTGTATTTACCTCAGGGGAAAACGAAGGAATCTTTTATTTTCCACAATTTTTAATTTTTGCAAATTTTGAATTCATATTTGCAATCAAAGACCCAAAATCAGCTAAGAGAGGTTTACAATATACCCTAGGCACGGCTCAAGATAGTTTTTCTTTTTAATTAACTTTTACCTCGAAAAACAAAAAATTTACCCTACTAGTCCTGTTTTGTAGGACAGATTTAATGTCTTGCCAAATTAGATGCTAACTTATTAGATTATAGCACATGCAAGTTGAATTTTTTTGAATCAGACAATCCTATAGTGTATATACTTCTTTGGGGCAAACTAAGTGAATAATTTTACAGAAATTTAGGCACCCTTTTAATTATTTATTTTTTGCTCAAGCTGCTAGGAAGCTACAATAAACAAAAATATAGATGTCCTCAGAAAGCAACATTCCTCAAATAACCCTCAATATCTCTACCAAAAATATGTCTTTCTTGCTGAAATTTTGGACTTTGGTAGTTGAGTGATTAGGAAAGAGAACATAAGTTATTTGATTGAAAAAATATTATTTTTGAAGGAATTATACGATTATAAAAAAAAAGTATTATTTTGCTAACTTCTAGTTTGGACTTTGATCTTGTTTTTTGGGGGTAGAATCCATCGTGGGGCGTTGAGCTTTGGAAAGAAGAAAGCGGTGAGGTAGGGAAAGCCACCAGATGTAGGGAACGCTTGGATCATAGCATTTTCATAATTGTAAAATTTCATTGTATTTTGGAGGAATGTCGATAGTTGAGGACATCTATATGTCAAAATTCAAGAAAGGATTCAAGCGCTAAGGAGTTAAACCAATCCAACATTTCTAAAGCTCAAGTGTTGGACATATAGACTCAGTTCAGGTCCATGATGTGAGTATATGCGTACCTTAGCTAGCTTCAATTTGTCAATGCAAGGCCTTCTCTCCTTCAGCCCAGAGACAAAAAAAAGTGGCCCTTGTTTGAAGACAAGTTAAGGTGGGAGCACCCATAACCGTCCGTTTAAGCCATACCAAACAGATCATTAAGCCGACATGGAAAACAAATGGATAGTGTCAAAGACAAATGAGAGAGTGGGAGATGCCCCAAAAAACAATCTTGAATCTTTAAATCTACTTGCAGGGAGCTTGGTCAAAATGGAAAGTTGGAAAGCACCCACTGTCGATGCTCCAGGGTCCCACTTCCGAACAAATGTCACACATAATCCGCTCTTGCATGCTCCCAGCGTCACCAACCACGAAACTTCCTGGTCGCTGGAGCTTGAACGCCAATGAGTGTTCCAAGTGGTCCACTGCCACATGAACTGGCTTGAAACGTTGCACATCGGAGTGCCGAAGGCCGTGGACAGGTGCCCGAAGTCAAGCCCAATGAGATTGGGTTCCTCGCTGTTCTCTGGACAGAGCTCTGCCTTCGTTGGACCGCTTCTCCGAGCTTACATCTCAATCAAAACTGGCTCCCACGTTCTTGTTTGCTTAAAGGGAGCAGTGACGATCTAAATGCTGGCCGCCAAATTTAGAAGCACCGCCTTTTTTTAATAGTGAATCCACTTTGCGTAGCATTCGGAAGCCATCTATTTGAAGCCTCAATAGCAGCTTATGAGGAAGTACGTTGCAGACCAAGTCGCACAAGTTGACACTCAACGGTGCACCTAAATCCGTGCTGTGACGAACAGTTGGCCGCTGTTGGCGCTGGGTGAGCGGATTCAGGGGCTTTTCCAGAGAACGGATCCTGGGACATGAACGGGAATGGGTGCTCCTACCTTACATGTATTGTACTGTACTACAGTAGTTATGATCACCAGTCAACCAGCATCTATAGAAAAGGAGACACGTCTCTTGAAGGCTTACGTATAGATGGCTTCATGAGACTCACACTTGCCGTGGGCTGGACGTCCCCAAATTTCTTTCAACTGTTTGGTGGGAGCAAAGTGAGCATTTGGTGATGCCAACAATTAACTCCTTAACCCCTCAACGCCCAAGGGGCCCAAAAAAGGCCTCACAGAGTTTCAAGTCCAATTCAAAGTGCTGTAACTTTTGCATTTGATGTCCAAATTCAATAAAGTTTGTTGGGAAATTTGTGCTCTCTCTTCTAGTTTATGTGGTAAAAATTTCAGATCAATCCAAGATGTATTGATGTCTTGGAAGCCAATCGAAGTTCACAGGTTCAATTTGAGTTCATCAAATTGCATTTGATGGTTGCAACTTTGGGGGCTTATATCTCCTTCATCTAATGTTTGTTTTCAATAAAATTTGCTGTATTATGTTCCCCTTGAAGTCTAGTTATTGTGGTAAAATTTTCATGTCAATCCAAAATGTTTTGAATATTTGGGAGCAATTCAAAGTTCAAAGTCCAAACATTTTTGGATTACAGTGAACTTCGGCGGCTTGTTTCTTCTTCATACAATGTCCGATTTCAATAGGTTTTCTTGGGAAAGTTGCACATACTAGTCTAGTTTATGTGTCTAAAATTTTGTAACAATCCAAGAAGTTATGAGTTATTGAGAAGCATTTGAGTAGAAGCAGATTCAACCCTAGATGTGTTTTTTGCAACTTTTTTTGCTATTTCTTGACATTTCAAAGTCATTTTGCAGACATAATGAGGCAATTCAATGATGTTTTTTTTCCACCAATGTGTTTGTATGGTGGTTTTGAATCACTTTATAGTGTATAGTTTTTCTATTTGAGTAGGTTTAGAAATCGAATTTCACCTCCAAATGTGCTTTCAAGAAAATTTCAGCATCTTTTTTTTACACTAAAACATTATAATCTTGCAATCTACACGGTCAAATGACTCCAAATTTGATTCATGCCATCTACAACACGTACACTACAAGATTGTACGGTTGAGATTTTTATACCTTACTAACATTTTGAACTATATCACTTCAAAAGCAATGATGTTTTTAAACCCAAAAAGGCCCTGGGCCTTGAGGAATTAACCTTGTAACGCCGCCACAACCATTTTGTGGCTTTTGAATGATGATGCCTTCATTTGTAGAGAGATTGGAAGCATTTTTCATCCATGTTTTTCTTGTTGACTTTTCATGGTGGGTTATGAAGGGTATCTAATTGAATTTGTAGTCTTGCCAGTGTTTGTCTTCACGGAAATGAGAAGTTAGTAAAAAAAACAAATCACAAAATTATGCTATTTTAGTGTATTTTGAGAAGTTGTTGCTCCTTGATCTAAATCTAAAACTTCTCTACACAAAATGATAATTTTTGAATTTGAGCTCAACTAACAAAATGAAGGTCATCTACTCTAGTTTCTACTCCAGTTTCAATTTTGAAAAAATTCCTAATCTTGAAGATTTAATTGCAATTTGAACTTTGGATGTATTTTCAATGTCTATTATTTTCTAATTATAGAATGACACGGAAATTGAGTTTATACCATGATGTTTGTCACTATAATATACATACATGGTGAAAATTTCCAATATTTTAACATAATTTTCTATTTGATATGATTTTTCTTCACTTTTTCTTCAAAAATTCTTAAGAAAACCAATTTTTCACAAAAAAATCTAAAAAATTTGTGAAGTAAAGAAATGTAATTCCATCCCTAAAAAATAAATATAAAAATTTTCATTCGTACCTAGTTGCAAATGGAAGCAAACTGAGTGATGGGCAATGAGGCTTGAAATCAGTGGTCATGGTTTCATTCTTTAAGGGCTAAGGATGTTGCCCACCAAAAGAGCTAGCATACGTTGTCCGTATATTGAATTTATTTGATCCTCTCTAAACACTAAAAAATTCTCAATTGACCAATAGTATGTTTAAAATTTACAACTTGAATGGAATCTATGTGCTACTCAATTTTCTCTTCCGTACACAACAGAGGAGAGCATACAGAAAACAACAACATTCTTAAGGGGTTAATTTTCATTGTTTCCAGTTTTTGATGGGGGGACAAGGCTATGAACTGATCAATGTGATCTATGCATGCAAAAATTCATTTTATTTTATTTTAATGATGTACGTTATCTATACTTTCCATTTACCCTGTTTTTTTCATTATCCTTATAGTCAAAATACACACCTTTTGAACATGAGAGTTTAGGGTCATTTAAAAAAAATTATTGGCTAAAATTTCATTGTATATTGATAAGCACAAAATGTTAAAGAATTTGATGATGAAAACATCACTCTTTCTCCTACAAATAAATTTTTAACCCTTCAATAGTATTGTATACATTTGAGTTCATTTCTTCATAAATGAAGTTAGACAATTTAGAAACTTCAATGTGTAACAGTAAACATGTTTAAAGATAATTCATTTTTCTATACATACGGAAAAAAATTGACTTTTCTTTTCTTTACCCAAACTGAACATTGTCCAAAGACTAGCGGACACTGCAGGATGGTTGCAATGTAATTAAAAGTTAAGTATTGAAGAATTTTCAATCAATTTCTAACATGGAGAGTGTTTTTAGATCAAAATAATGGCATGTAGATTGGTGTATTTGAGCATATAGATATTCATCCATGTGCCCAAATACACCATCTAGGAACTCATATTAATGTGTTGATTTTTGTAACTAAAACAATTCATATTCATATATTGATTTTTTATAATTTAAGACAAACATAGGTCACGTGTCAATTATTTGTTTTTGGTAAACTATTTATTGGCAAAGTACTTGTGAAAAATTCACCAAATAATCCAAGAATTGTATATGGTACTATAATTAGTGAACAATTTTAATTAATCCAAGAATTGTATATTATAATTAGTGAGCTAAATATAGGATAATTCAACATATATTCAATTTTTCCTTTGTGTATCATGTACTCATATCCATACTTGTATTCATATTCTTGCTTGTATATGTACTCATATGTACACTCGTATTTATACATTGAGTGGTGGTCAATTCTTATTTTCTTATTTTTCTCCTTGATTTTTAGGAGCAAATGTGTGTTTTTGTTGCAATTTTGGTATGAAATTTATAGTAGAAATTTTTAAAAAAGTGGCATCACTATAGAAAAGATCATTTGTTTTACTATTGGCTTTAAAGATGTGCCAAGTTGCCAATAAATGTCAAATATAGTGGTCTCTTAATTAATTTTTTGTAGAATTTAACATATTCCCTTCTCCCAAAATAAGAGTCCATATTGGAAACTCATGGGTTTTTTTAGTAGTTTTGAATAGGTTGTATGGAGGTTTTCTTGGGTCTAATATTTATTTATGTTGCAATGAATACATACAATGTTCTTCATTGATTGTGGTGATATGAAATTTAAACCCTTCTAAATTATGCATTTCACAATATGACCAGTGAATTTGGTATAAAAAAAAATGAGGTTTCAATGTGGACATGCTTATTTGGGGATCTAAGGAATAGAATCAATTTGTTCAATTAAATCATTGATTTAATTCAAACTAAATTGACATAATTCTATACTTTTGCTTTTACATTTTACATTTTACATTTTACATTTTATTTTTACAAGTCTAATTTTGCATTCCTATATTTACATTTCTTTTACTTTTGAAAGCCTATATATATTATTTTCATACTCTGTTTTTGAAAGCCTACATATATTATTCTTAATATCACATTTTATATAATCTTTATTTTAAAGCTTGACTACTGCTTTTGAAAGCCTATAAGCTTTATTCCTATTATCACATTTTATACAATGTTTATTTTTAAAATGAATATATATTTGGCATTGATGATGTGCTTCTCAACAATGACGTATTTGATAGTCAGTGACAAATATAATTTGCTTTTGATTTTTTGGACTTTGTCTATATATTATTTGAAAATGTTACAATATTGCCTAATATGTTTATTAATATTCATTCCATCTTTTGCCTTGTACACTATAAACATCCCACTTCTTGTGCACATTTATTTTACAGAAGTGAACACAAAAATTAAAGAAGCCAAAGAAGGTCATGGAGCTCCAAAGATGGAAGTGAAAAATGTAGATGTGGCACAAAACATTCAAGACGCATAAGAAGTCACAATGGTGAAAGACGAATACATGAAAGTAGCACAAGTAGCCTTAGTTGAATTGATTCAATTAGTTTTAGTTTCAATTGTCTTCATTGATTTAGTCCAAGACCCACTTCAAGAAGCCCCAAAAGTTCAAGTGCAAGAAGACCAAGATATATAATTGATACAAGAAGCTTTAATAATAGAAGAAATAGCTTAAAATTGATTGAAGAATCCTCAAAACCTCCTATGGTAGAAGGTCTAAATATAGAAGTGCATCAAAAATATCAAACAGTAGAAATTGTAGATTTAGAAATGGTTCAAGAAGCCTTAACAATAAAACATAAGGACTTTAAAATAACCTTAAAAGATAAAGATTTAATCCCTAAAGGACCAAAGGACCATTATTTCCTTGGGGGATAAAATGGATTTTGGGTAGGTTCATATGACCTAAATTTTGGGTGAAACTCTTTGAAACTTTCTCATAAAATAGAAGAACTAATTAGCTTTGTGGAAATATAACTTCTTTTTTTTCAATTGGTGCCCGGGAGCGAAAGTTATACTACAAAAAGCCTAGAATTGAATTTGGCGGGCAATACAAAAAAGATTGCAAAAAGTCAAAAGTCAAAATTTAAATTTTTTTAATTCAGATATAATTTTTTTTTCTACATGTGCACTTGTGAAGCTTTGATTCATTCTATTTGGACCAGTAATAAAAAAGTTAAGGAAAATCTTATTTTATGGGCAATCTAAACATCTTCTTGAAAAAATAACTTACATCATTCATTTCTTAATGCAATTTTTACAATTTTTCAAAAACATTGTTTGACAAGGTTAAGTTTTTTTGCTAAGACAATCTCACCATAGAGATAATTGTGTTTTATTCCCATCTTAGAGCTATAAATCATTTATTTTTTCTTTTAAATCTTGGACCTACTCCTACTTAACAATTTTTTAAATAATGAAAATCACGTTGTTGTTTTTTGAATTTTTTCCTAAACTTTCAACTCAATTTTTCAACAATTTTTTTTTAATTCAAAGTTTTTAGTAAATTTTTTTTCCACAAATGGTGGTCAAAGTCATTTGAAATTGCAGGCCAACATTCAATTTTTTTTTTCCAACTTTGAATGCTAAGGTAGGAGGCTTATAAATGCCTACCTAAGGGAAAATGGTCTTTTGTAGGAAAATTAGTTCACTGTGACATTTTTTACATACTTTGGATAGAATGAGAGACAAGAAGTAATACAATGGGAATTTAAATTGTAATTTTTTGATTTAGGATGAATTAACTATGAATTTTCAAAGCAAAAGGTGCGACGTTTTTTTTTACATTTGAAAAAACGCGACACAACATTCATTTTGATGCGGAAGGAATTAAGGTAGATGTCACCTAAAATTCAATACAATGGACGGGCAAAAAAACGTCCTAAAACCTTAAAATAATATCGATTTGGCCTTGCTTTTTTCGACATCACTCATGACATGCTCTTTAAAGGTCCCCAGGGTGTGCCATTTGGCAGACAACTTAGCTCTACGTAAGAGCCACATGGGTGGGCAATGCCATGTAGGAAATTTTTTCATCTGGTCTATTGCTGACATGGTTTGTAACGTAGACCCACTAATGTCTAACATGGGATATCTTGTCAGCACACTTTCATGCCATTTAAATTTTTTGATCTACAACTCTTTAAAACTTCAATTAGACGTCTAAACAGTTTTTTGAAACATCAATTGGTACATACCGAACCTATAGGGCAAGGTTAGTAGAAAATAATTAATTTAAAAATAAATATAAAAGAAAAAAAAATGAACAAGAAAAATTGTTGAATTCAACAAGAATTAAAAAAAACTTACCATTTACCACCAAGAGAATTTTTGATGGTCAATTGAAGGAATTATTTCATTGAAAATTAGTAAAAATGAAGGGTAGAAAGTCTTATTTATATCTATTGTCCGTCGATGGTGAGACAAAAGATATGGGATAACTAAAATATGGGAACTTGACCAATGTAAGTCTTGACGTTGTTTCAAACATTTGGATGTTGTTTCAGACATTTGGATCATGTTGTTTCAAGGCATTTTACATTGAATACAATTTTTGCTTTATATATCCCATATGGATTGTTTCACTTCCTACCACTCAACTTCTATAAAGACCATCTTTTTTCATCCATGGTGCACATCCATCCATTTTCCTTTTTTGCAAAGCAATCCATGTGGCTACTCTTTTCCTAAAATTTTTACATATGGTCAACATTTTAGCATAGATTGTAGTAATTTTTACTAACCTATCCATAATCAAAATGGGTCTACTTGCTGACGTGGTAGTCTATATTTTTTTGGACGTCCCAAAAAACATCATCAAGCTTTTAAGTCTTCAGCCATGTCTAATTAAACGTCAACCTCAATGATAACATCAACTTGAATTTACGGTAATGTGCCAATGTTCTCCGCAACGTCCACAAAAATTTACCTTGTCGGGCTAGATGTCCTTTGACATCTTCATGTTTTATTGGACATCGCGTGCTAGTAATAAAACATAGCCCAAAATGTGGATTTCCAATAGCTACACTAAAATTGGTAAATAGTGTTGGCTACACTAATTGTCAACAATAACACTAATTGTGATTTGCAAGGTTAGTGTTAGAACATTATTTACCCATTCTAACACTATTTTAGCTCTATAGTAAAATTTGATGAATGACAGAGAGAGTCAGAATTTTTACGAGAGTGCATTTAGTGTTAGATGGGAACAAAATATAGAAGTTGGAATGGTGGGAAAAAAGTGGTGTGTGAAATGTTGAAATAAGCAATGAAATGCTGAAATAAATAATGAAACGCTAAAATGCTAAAATAAATAATAAAATGTTGAATTCCTGAAATAGACAATACAAAAAAAAAGTAAAAATGTGGCTGTAAAAAAAAAGCGGCAACCAAAAAAAAAAACTATTTTTCAAAGGAAAAAAGACATAGGCGTCGGAAATTTGAAATCAAGCGGTGGGAAACCACGGAGTATACCCCCCCCCTGTGGAAGGAGCGGCCTTGATGGACCGGAGAGCTCTCCACCTCTCCTTGCAATCTCTCCAAGGCGGTTACCGGACAAGGGAAGAGCGGGGCAAGGAAGTAAGCGAAAAAGAAAGTTTTCTAAAGAAGGGAGGGCCAGAATTTAACGACGGGAGGCGAAAATTACTGTTTCCCAAGGAAGGGTCAAAGTTTGATGGCGGGAGGCGGAAATTACAGCTTCCCAGGGAAGGGCCAGAGTTTGACGGCGGGAGTTAAATGCCCCTACACTATTTACACATAAGTTGGAAAATAGTGTTGGGGGTAAAAAAACAGTGAACAATACTAATTATCACCCAATACTATTTATCAATTTTAGTGTAGCTATTGATGCCATTAGAGGAGATTTGAGCCTCCGAAAGATCGTTTCAGGGTTGTTCCCATTGTTGGGGACAACACCTTGCTGTCAGGAATTTTTTTTATTAATATATATATATATATATGTTAAAAGAATACTAAAAAATATTCAAAAAAAAATTTCAAAAAAAAATCTGACATGGCAGTTGTTTGGCCATGTCAGCCCGATGATTTGGCAGCCTCCCAGCATTCTTGCAGAGTTCCCATAGTCCGGGAACCCACAGTCTCTTAGAGGCCCAAATCTCTTCTAATGTCATAGGTTGCCTTTGAATGCACTTTAGTCCAAAAAGTGATGAATACAAAACATAGGATGTTCATGTAATTTTGGCTCTCAAAGAATGTTCCACGTCATATTTTCATTTATCTTAGCTTTACATGAATGTATATTTTACTCTAAGGGAATTAAAAATATAATTATAAGCACAAAGCACATTGAATAAACTGTGATCCATTTTTGAAACCCTCTACACTATTTTTGATAGTTTTAACCCCTAAAGGACCGTTGTCCCTTTGGGGGACAAATGCGTTTTTGGGCAAGTACCTCCGGGCTGAAATTTTGTCGTGATTTTTTGAAACTTTTTTTGGAGATAGAAAAACTGATAAGCTCTGTGGGAATGTAATTTTTTTCACAATCGGTGCCCGGGAAAAAAAGTTATGACCAAATAAGCTCAAAACAGGGGACGGCGGGCAGCCTGGGCAGCAAAAAAAAAATGGACAAAAATTTGAATTTTTTTTTAGTATTTGTTTTCTCATAGATTATATTTTTGCCTATCTGGAAAGCTTTGATTCATTTCATTTGGATATGTTATGAGAAAGTTATGGACATTCTTGTTTTTCGGGCAGTTAGAGCATCTTCTTGAAAAAAATAACTTATAGGATTCATTTCTGAATGCAATTTTTCAAATTTTTCAAATTTTTTTTTTGCATGGTTTAGTTTACTTGCTAGAACAATCTCACCATTGGGATTAGTGCATTTTAATTCCATCTAAAATATATGAATATTTTAGATTTTCCTTCTATCTCATACCTACTTCTACTTAACAATTTTTTTAAGAATGATAATTAAGTTTTTTTGAATTTTTTTTTTTTCCTAGACTCTCAACTCAATTCTCCACTATAAATATTTAAAGCTCAAAACGCTGTACTGCAAAAAATTTAAGTTAAAAATGTTCAAAGTCAAAAAATCTAGTCCCGCAGTGTGCTGAAAAAGTTGTTTTTCCCACTTTAAATGCAAATATCTTGCAATCTGTGCGGTCAAAATTTCTGAAATTTTTTCTACACACTCCCATACTAGTTAGGTGTAAGATCCTACGGTTAGATGTGACAAAAAAACAATTTTCAATTTTTTTTACTATTTGCTATAGAAATGGCAGTTTTGAATGTTTTTTGGCAGAAAAAAGGCCTTGGTCCTTTAGGGGTTAAAGGGGAAATTCTAATTGACCAAGTGGAATTCAAACCTCCTACCTTAATATATTCTAATTTGTACAGTCAAACACCATGAAATTTTTATCATATGATCTCAAACAGGTGAAGTATATAATTTTATGGTTGGATTTTTAAAAAAATGTTTTTTTTTGCTTTCTTGGATGAATGCAACAAAATTGGTAGTCTCAAGTGTTTTTTTTACAAAAATGGCCTTTACGGAGGTTAATGCTTCAAAAAATCCTATCAATTGAAGACAAGAATATAGAAAGTCTAGACACTTAGATGGTCATTGAAACAACTAAGATGGAAGAAGGATTACAAATTCCTAGCAATGTTGAAGTATCCCATACAAACATCAATTCATAAGTGGAGGTTACTTGAACAAATGAATGAAGTAGAAGCGCATTGTATAATTATGTCTGCATTACTTGCAATATAAACAATAACTAAAGCTAGTTAAAAAAAATTGCACTCAAATGCATATTATAGGTTATATTTAGTTTTTAAGTTTTAATAATTACATTTAAATATTATAATGTCAAGTCTTGGCAATTCAAGTTATTTTTGAATTGTTTACAAAGAATTTTTGAATTTCATATATCATCTTAAGCAAATTAAATCTATTTTGGTATTAAAAAATGTTGCACAAAACAAATCATAGAGACATTTAGGTTTTTAAAGTTTGGCGACTAAAGATTGAAAGCTTTCAAACTTCATAAATTGAGTGTGCTCAAACTTCATGTACAAATTTTTGAAGTTGCCGAAGCCACATAAAAAATCTTTAATTCTATTTAAAATGCCACCAAAGATAAATGTCTTTACCTATATATTTTTGAAAATTCTAAAGAAAGCTAAGCTTTTTGTTGGAGTTATTAATTAAACCTTGCTATGATACCGAGATTATTGTCCACTTTCTAAGAATATTTGTGTCATCTTCATAAAATCTTTACAATAGGTTTAATTTAAGTTGTTGAGACAAGTGTAGAAATGAATGTAGAAATGCTTCACCCTTTAATCCACATAGGCATGAAGGGGTCAAAAATTCAAACACTTCTTTGCATGGACGAAATGTAAATTTGAAGCACTCTATTTATCATCAACTATATGAACTTTGCAATACTTAGGAATTAATTATTTAGATTCTGAAATCATGACATTATTAGCCAACGCTGGGGGGTCCCTTTTGCTCCCCCCAAATGTGGGAGCCTTCCAGTGTTGAAATTTCCATCTGCCATCTTGACACATTGTTCTAATTGGCGGGGGATGGGCCAGCACATCAGATGGATTAAATTAATATAACAACTGACTCAATCCGACCAATCACTTGTAATACAACTATAACTAAACTCTCCCCCTGGTATCTAGGAGTGAATAATACCTCCAGCTAGGGGGAGAGGATTTGCATGGTTAGCAATGTTATGATCCTTTGAATAAAATTTGAAAGCACACATTTTTTCATGGTTTAATAACACATTTCCTAGATACAAATAAAAAAATTTGGAAGCTTAAAAATGAATGAATTTTTTTATTCAAAAAAATATTTCAATTTTATTTATTTATTTTTATTCTTGAAATCTCAAGGCATTTATTCTTCATCAAAATCCACTCATAACTACCATTTTAATTGCCAAGAGCAATAATTTAATCCCTAAAGGTCCATTGTCCCTTCAAGGAACATATGGGATTTTGGGCAGGTAACTATGGGCTGAATTTTTGTTGTGATTTTTTGAAACTTTTTTCGAAGTTAGAAAAACTGATAAGCTTTCTAGGAATATAATTTTTTGACAATCAGTGCCCGGGAAAAAAAGTTATGACCAAATAAGCTCAAAACAGAGGACGGGGGGCAACAAAAAAAAATTGCAAAAATTTGAATTTTTTTTTGAATTTTTTTTCTCATAGATTATATTTTTGTCTATCTGGAAAGCTTTGATTCATTTCATTTGGATTTGTTATGGGAAAGTTATGGACATTCTTGTTTTTTGGGCAGTTAGAGCATCTTCTTGAAAAAAATAACTTGTAGGATTCATTTTTGAATGCAATTTTTGCAATTTTTCAAAAGAAAAAAAATTGTGTGGTTTAGTTTACTTGCTAGAACAATCTCACCATTGGAATTAGTGCATTTTAATTCCATCTAAAAGATATTAATATTTTAGACTTTCCTTCTATCGTGTACCTACTTCCACTTAACAATTTTTTCAAGAATGAAAATTAAGTTTTTTAAATTTTTTTCCCCCCTAGACTCTCAACTCAATTCTCCACTATAAGGATTTAAAGCTCAAAACTCTGTAGTGCAAAAATTTTAAGTTAAAAATGTTGAAAGTCAAAAAATCTAGTCCCACAGTGTGCTGAAATTTTTTTTTTCCACTTTAAACGCAGATATCTTGCAATCTGAGCGGTCAAAAATTCTGAAATTTTTACCACACATTCTCATACTAGTTAGGTATAAGATCCTATGGTTAGATGTGCAAAAAAACATTTTTCAATTTTTTTTATTCCTTGCTATAGAAATGGCAATTTTGAGTGTTTTTTGGCAAAAAAAAGGCCTTGGGCCTTTAGGGGTTAAATTTTTTGTCTATTTTACTTATCTAATCATATAATCTTACACTAGACTAGTATAAAAAATTTCAAGTACTTTGACAACATAGATTGCAAGATTTTTTGCTTTTAAAGTAAAAAAAATGTTTTTTTTGCTCCTTTCATGAATAAATTATTTGACTTTGAATCTTCTTAATTTAGCTTCTTTGTACTAAAGATTTTGATTTAATTTTTATTATGCTGAAGTATTGAGTTGAAAGTGTAGGAAAAAAAATCAAACAAAAATATTTGATTTTCATTCTTTAAAAAATTGTTAAATAATAATAGCTATAAAATAGAAGGAAAATCTATATCATCAAAAGCTCTAAGATGGAATTGAAACACAATAATCCCAATAATGCGATTGTTCAAACAAACAAAACAATCACTCTAGATTTTTTCTTAAAAATTTGTGAAAATTGAATTCAGAAACAAATCCAGTATGTTATTTTCTCAGAAAGATGCTACGATTGCCTTGAAAACAAGATGGTTCATAACTTTTACATCACTAATTCAAGTCGAATGAATCACTAATCCAAGTCAAATGAATCAAATCTTTTCATGTAAACAAAAATATAATCTACCAAAAATAAATTTTAAGGATTTTATTTCAAGCTTATTTTTTTTTGTGCCTAAGCTTGGTTGTTTTGAGGTTATTGTAGCATAACTTTTGCTCTCATGCACCAATTAAAATAAAAATTATACTTCCACAAAGCTAGTGTGCTTTTCTATCTTCAAAAAAAGTTTCAAATAATCACACTAGAAATTGAGATCTTAGGAACTATAATTTATCCTCTGATGGAACAATGAAACTTTAGGGGTTAAATCAAAGAGCTAAATTACAAATGCCTCTAGCACTCACAATAGCTCCTCCACTTTAGATGCAATGTCACTTCACATTCACTATAAGATAAGGTAGACCCTTCCAAAATTGTGTTGTGCTTAACCCCTAAATGCCTAAGGCATCAAATTTTGGTGTTGAAAATACTTTGAAGTTAAATTAAACCTAACCAAGTTGCTATTTTAGTAGTTTATATTTTTGAACAAATCTTATTGAAGTCTAGTTTCAACGTCAAAAATCCAATCTTGAAAATGATGGATTATGATTTTCTATTCAAGATTTTGTGCAAGGGTATTCATTGCAATCTTGACTTTCCGTAGTGTTGAGGACTCCTGGAAATGAGCCTCAAATACACTAGAGCTTGGACAAAAAATCACATTAGAAATTCATTTAAAAAAAATGTAAAGTAGATTTTGAGAAATCGTAAATTGATTGGGTTTATACATGTTAGTTCCTTTAACCTCATATTTGTTTGGTGGCCAACTTTTTAGATTTGGCATGTGAAAAGAGGATTGAAAGACTTAAAGTCATTTTTGCAATTTTAACACCCTTATGTTCAAACATTATAATCTTTCAATTTATAAGTGATATTGTTGTGTTTTCTTTTCCTATGTGATCTCTAACATGTCTAGTTTGAATTTGTACGGTTACAATTCAAAAACAATTGAGACAACTTATCAAAATGTTGGCTTTTTGTTCAATTTAGAACAAATTCCTAGAAGCTCAAAAAAGGCCTTGGGCATTTAGGGGTTAAAGCATCACTCTTAAACCAATATGTACCCATTCATGAAGAAATAGTTTTAGAACATCTACAAAAAAAAAAATTTGATCCTTTATAACTTCTATATATAATATCCAAATGATACATTCTTTAATGCATTGAAATCTCCTATCCCTTGCCAATGAAAAAATATAAAATTTCACTAGTTTAATAATAGAAATTGCCATAGTAGAAAAAGTGTTGATTTTGGATGTACCTACCTTATTGCGTAATATAAGTTAGTAATAGTAGCAAAGGCGCATTAGAGAACAAAGTGGGGGTCTTGCTTGCTCACTTTGATTTTGGACAAAAACATAGCACACAATAGTGAGGAATCATTTCCTAAATTTTCATATTTGGAAAAAATACAAGAATGCAACCCACCCTAAAATGTACATTATGTCATATGCAATGGAGAATTGCCATTTAGTTCATTTTTAGCGAGTGGAATTGGGAAAAAACCCAACTTCAATTTGAAAACATGAAAAAAAAACCAGGTGAAAAAATCTATAAAATTTTTAATTAGAGTAAAAATAGAAAAAAAATCAGACTTGAAAAATTGGTTCAATTGGTCAGAGATCATCCTAAACTACGAGGTCCCTAATCACGCTTGTTCCAAAACAAAACAAAACAAGAACAAGAACAAAAAAACAAAAAAAACAAAAAACAAAGCCCCCAGCTCAATATGGGAATTGAAGGAAAATAGCCGGTAAAACTCAAAAAATATCCCGAATGCTGCTCATATGAACAGCAAGCAAACTTTTCAGCTGTACCATAGAATGCGACGGGGAATCTGATGTCCTTTTATTTTCCAGAGTATCAGGAAGGCACATGTTTCAACCCTCATTCAGTCGCAACGGTTCTTCAGCCCATTCAGGCTCCAACCCACCAATCTCCAGCTATGGCAGCACCCCCAACACGGTGCAAGTACGAATCAATTGGAATTCCTTAAAAGCTCATTCTTCTGGTGATAACTGGATCTCGCCGCCTCACTAATACTGGTTACAACCAACACAAGATAAGACAAAATCCGAATCAAAAACGACGAGTAGTTTCTGGAGCTTTCGAAGGAGGCTGAGCGGTGGAAAATACTGCTGCAGCAGCCAAGTTAGATACAACAAAAGAAACTGTAGCATGGGATCCCAAAGAAGTGGTAATAGCAAATGGGAGAGCCGATTGAGTCAATTCACTTCAAAACAACTATAACCAAAGGTGAACTAGGAATTTGTGTCACGCCAAAGGTAAACAAAGGAACGCCATTTGTGTCATTCTTACGAGAACTGTACATTTCAAACATTCAAATATATTCTACTGGTGCAATGTGAACACAAAGTGGCACAAATAGTCACATGGCACATGGCGCAAATAAGGTCTCGTACCTTAAGAGGTGCGATGACACTCATGGTAATCTCTGTACAATGTACAACATGCCATCTAAAATTCTGAAGCAAGAGGGACAGTATTACAATCTGCAAGTGAGCTATCGTGCCAAATTTGAAACCGAACTAAGCATTCAACAATCTGAAATGGTGTAAAACCTGGGATGACAAAAACACAGGACGTAGTACCATAATCAAAATTAAAATACAACCAAAGGAATAATTATGGTAAAAACCAATGACAAAATTAGAAATCACCAGATAAGAGGACTTGCCGCTAATTAGTTACACTCTTGGCTATTGTCACCAACGGAGCACCCAGGTTATCAAGTGTCTTGCTCGGTCCTTGAAGATGTCCGCAAACGTACTTGGGGGCCACGACGTTGGCTGCCGGCATAATGGCACATGGTACAGAGATGAAATGTACTGTCTCTCAACAGGGGTATAGCTTCTCAAAAACAAAACATTCAGTTGCGTGGTGACTCTTCAGCAATGCTTCCATCCAACAGGTTCTATTCTTCATCCTTTGACAGGTTGTGCTGCGATCAATCTTCTGGGTACTAATCCTAGGCCAAGAAAAACCTCACAGTATGCTTTGTTACAATTTATATGATTGTGTTCGATCCTATTAATTTCGTACTCAATTTGGCAATAATCAATTGCCATTCGGCTGCAGTTAATAGACAGAAGGCAAGATCTAACCCCACCTAACGATAGCTGATCCCCAAGTCAGGCCTGCCCCAAATCCAGCAGTAGCCACAACATCACCGACTTTCACCTTACCACTTCGGACAGCCTCGTCTAGAGCTAACGGTATGGAGGCTGCACTGGTATTTCCGTAATTCGCAAGATTCGAAATCACTTTCTCTGAGGGTATATGTAATCTGTCAGATACAGAATCAAGAATCCTCTGATTAGCCTGCAAGAACACACATATAAAACCATAAAGTTAAGACCTTCAAACTGCAGAATCGACGACCAATTAATCGCCGCCACACTAAATCGGGTCGAGAATACTACAACCACTAGGAGCCTGATCTTGTCTCCTATACTAAACCCAGCAACTCATCTATTCATACACTTCATTGTCTTCAATTAGCAAGTTGGATATAAGTATGACTTGGCTAAATATCTACGACCACTGATCTTTGGTTGGGAATGGGGTTGTCTACTGTCTTGCAGTGGTACTCAATTTCTCGCTTCGAAATTGCGAAAGAAATTTGCAAAATGCTCTCAACAAATTCGGCTCTTGTGCACAAAGAGATCTCTCCACATCTCGATACTACTCTCCCAAAAATCACATTCCTACAAGCGTAGAAATGCATAAAGTGACGCAAATAGTATACTCTACCTTGTGCACCAACTGCAATGGCCTTTACACTTTTTGAGGGAACAGAGAGCGCACTACTTGAGCATAAAAAATTGTTCCAAGAAGTATAAACAGCTTACACTGTCTTGAATAGGAGTCCACATACCTGGTGAAGAAGCAACCAATCTACATTTTCGCCGGAGAGGCCAGCCTCCTGTAATGCGCCTTCCACAACCTGTGGCACGGCTCGTACAGCAAACTTGAACACCTCCTTTCCATTCATTTGAAGACATTCATATGAAGCCCTGCCAGGTTTTTTGAATGCTGCTCCATTTGTCTCCCCTCCACTAGGTGAGGGATCTGCAACATTATCCACCTTCACATGCAAATGCCTGCAGTATGTGCATCCATGCTCAGTCCCAAGTTAAAAAGTCATGGCTTTCTGCATTTGACATTTGAAAGGACCAGTTGGAGTAATCATTCCAATGCCCAAATGGATACGCTAAAAACAAGAGGCAGGGTAATGCTCATGATGGGGAAATGCACCTACATCTGTGGAGGAAAATGAGAAGCATCGTAATCTCATTTGAGTGGACAACTAATAAATGAATACGACATGGTAAAGGAGAAGAAACCCACTTCTGCCCATTTCCATCACTGCGTAGGTCAAAGCCAAGCAAGCTGTCCTGGTCATCAGTGGCAGCCTGTTTAAGAAAGCCAATACGGTCGTATTAGTTCAAATGACATGTTTCAAAGCGCCATATTTGTGAGGATTCAAGTGCACAGAGCTCTAAAAACTAGGAATAGAACAGATCTGAGGTTCCAAACAACCGTCTGGAAACTGCCAATATCTTGAAATTTTGCGATTCACTACTCTTTAATGATCTAATGCTACACACCCATGACATGACAAAAATCGATGATCCTTAACATCACTATGAAGAGATCAAGGACATCGATTAATAACTCCAACAGTTATCAACATAAGGGTGGTTGAAAGGCCTGAGTGAGAATTTCAGTAGAACTTCAGTGAGAACCAAGATGTTTCTGGCAATTCAGAGAGTAGGACGTACAGTCAGACCTGTAATAGGACAGCTCCAGAGGCATCACCAAAGAGAATACAAGTCCCTCTGTCTGTCCAATCCACGTATCTTGAAAGGGCATCAGCACCCACAACGAGTACATTCTTATATCCCCCTCCTGCACGTAATTTCAAAGTTGGCTTTAGATGGCCACACTAACTTTGCTTATGATGACATCAACAAAAATTTATGTCCAGTTAGCTTTAGAAGAGAAGTCTATTCTGTAAAACTCAACTCGTTACCAAGATTTCTTTAGTTATTTGAGAAACGTAGAATAATACCCCTAATGAAGCGAGTGGCCGTCACAAGACCCAGCACGAAGCCGCTACATGCAGCCGTCAAATCAAAAGCCAAAGCATTACGACATCCCAGCAAAGTTTGCACCTGAAAATGCCATGCAAAATATAACAGCATCTTAAAACATAGCATCCACAAAACATAGTTGCCGACTTATGAGAACAATTCAACACTCCACGAGAACTCTGAAACTACTCTTCGAAACCTTGAAGGACCACCGAGTTCAAATGCAAACTACAAAGAAAGAGATATTGGACCTACTTGTTCAGAAGCCAATACAAGGGAAATGTAGTAAGCCTGAAGTACACAATGCTATAGCAGAAACGTGCTTCACATGGTAATCCTCAAACATGAATAAAATCGATCGTTGAAGAGTCAACTAATATGGAAATTCGCGAAACCAGCAGAGATTGTATAAAGTGACCACGTATTCAATCAGTTAGCAAAGAAATTGCAGAAGAGGATTTTGGTGACGAGATGATTCGTTTCAGAGATAGAAATCTCCAAGCCACAACCTAACTAGTGCAGAAGCTGGTTTTCCTTAAAAGTTACAAGGTCATTACCCCCATTTCAACAAATATGCATCAAATTCTTTCAATTCATACCTGAGGGGCACTGCCAAACAGATCATCCGGAGTAGATGTGCAGAGTAGCACCAAATCAACCTCCTCTGGGCTCACGTTAGCCATTTCAAGGGCCTTTCTTGAAGCCTCCACAGACAAAGATGTGAGCGACTCCTCCTCTGCAAAAATTTGAAGAGCAGAATTAGCACTCATGAATTATCTTTATGAGAGCCAAATCATAGAAACTGCCAGTTTTTTACATATTTGCTCATCTCTTAAACAATTGACACATTGCTCCTTCTGTATAGGTCCCAGGAAAAAACTCACACTACACCTCGAACACCATATACTGTGCCACAAGAGGGCACAGTAATACATGTTTTTCAAATTTAGTGAGACATTTTTGACCACCTTGGAAGCTGCATACTAGCTAACAACAACCTTTAGGAGCCACTTTAATTTTTCATCCACTGCAATTGAACACCCACTGTATCTGGAATGTTTTGGAGTACGGTACTTAAATGTCTCCACAATAACCAAGGATCCATCATTTGCATATTATTCTCTCCAAACAACATGGGCACACAATAATAACATGGAAATAAATCATCAAGAGAAACAGGATCAACGCAAAGGATGGTTTTCATGAGAAAAATTTCTTGCCTCCAAGTACACGACGATTGCGAATTCCTGTTCGCACAGAAATCCATTCATCCGAAGTGTCCACATATTTTGAGAGATCCGCATTGCTGATAACATTCTTAGGTACAGCTGACCCCGACCCGACCAATCTCGAGCCCCTTCCTACACGCCTGAAACCACAGCTTCAGAAAATCGGAAGCCTACTCAAAAACTCTAGCCTCATGTCATGAGACCTTTGAATGTTCAAAATCCTTCCGTTCACAAGAGATACACCCTGATAGCACGGATTACATGAATTGGCAAAGCTGCCATACCAACCCCTAAAGGAGCATGGTTTTAAAAAGGACAAATTCAATTCATTATATTGTGAAAAGGAGATCAAATTTTATACCATCAGAATTAGTGCAGAACATTCATGTCTTGGTCAAAAAATAAATGAAATTGAACGAAAGAGACTCCCTACAGGACCCACTGAAAAGTGGTAAACAAAAGCATCAAATCCATTTGAGCCTCGAAGTGTTAAACGAGAACAAAACTTACCTTAATGATTCGCCTCCAACACGCTGCGACAACTCTCCTCTCTCCAATTCAGGAGATGCAAGCGAGACGTCCCTGTTGATTGATGCCCAAACCATAAGTCTCATGCAACACACTGCCAGAGCAGCAACAAAACAAGGTTCTACTGATGCTGAAAAAAAAAGCAAAAAGCAAAGCAAAAAGAGAATATGAGATTTCACCTGTTCTCAGCTGACATAACAGCTCGACACCCCACCCCACCAACTGATGCCGATGTGCGCCAATGCGTGCACCTCATTGAAACCCTTTCAAAAACCCTTTCACCACCTAGAAAGCCATGACCACTGCTCAGTCATCCTACAATGCAATCAAAACATGACCAGAATAGAATCCAAATGCAAGCAGACAATCCAAGGAAAGAAAGAGAGAGACAATGTCGAAGTCAAAGCAGGTAGAGAAACCCAAAATCCCTTAGCGCCCCCTGATGAGATCCTCAGCTGGTGCACACCCACGTGATTTCAGATCTTTCACTCTCCATGACTCTTGTAATGTAAAGTCTTCATTCACCATACAGGAAGGGAGAGGTTCCATTCACCACACAGGGAAACCTGGAACCTTTCCCTACAACAATCTAGAATCTCGTATCATCTAAATGTTTGCACATTGATTTGAAGGTAACCTGAAGATCAATTGCAAAAGAGAAAATGCTAACAGATGAAGTATTCTCACATTTGGCACAAATCAAAGCTCACCCGTATGGTCAATGGAGCCTCTCATGTACTGTATGGTTGATGGAGTCTCTACCTTATACAATATCCAAATCACATTCTTTGCAGCATTGGTATCTTCTTTCATTAGCCAACAAGAACATCTAAGAATTTGAAACAGTCTGATAGGAACATGCTTAAGTGGCGATTATGAGTGTCGCTCAGCTGCACCACGCAACAATCAATGTCCTCTCCTCTCTTCAATTCCTCCCCAAAAAACTCCCATCCATACCACAATCCAAGTATTCAAAAGAAGTTCAGCCATTGTGCATCAATATGTACCTACTGTTGAAGAAGCAATTTCAGAAAAACACCCTTCCGAACTTCATCTACGATTTCCAAATACCGCATTCTTACGTACATTGGAATCCTCTCAACAAAGAATACAAAAAAAATCGACCAATCTAATACTATAAACTCTGCTCCACAGCCAACCCGACGATCGATTTCAAGTCTCCCTATCACACAATCAGCTCAACCACGCACCAATCCATCCCCTCTCCCAAATCCTCCGAAAAAAGCTCACAATCCAAGAATGCCACCGAATCCCCAACCACAAACAATGCGGAAATCAAACCCTAATTCTGACACGCACAACTACGAACTCATCTACCCAAATCCACACTCAAATCCTACCAATCCAGAACGAGCGATCTCACACACACACACGCGCACACAAAAAAAAAAATACCCAACACCAAAACTCCAAACCAAAAGACCAAAATGAAACGCACCTTGAAGAGAAGCTGCAAAAGCCGAAGCCGGTGGAGTGTGGCACGCCATGGCTAGCTCCAACCGGGACTAGGGGATTGCGGTGAGGAGCAGGATTGCGCTAAGTTAGCGGAGCCAAAGGTTTGGGGAATGCAGGAGAGAAATCAATCTGAATGTGTGAAAGTGAAAGTGAATTTCTGAGGAATTGTGAAGGCAATGTGGGATGCGAGAAGAAGTGATGAGAGAGATGAGAGCTTGTTTTGTGGGCCAGAGATGGCGAAGTTGAGATACTACTGTAGCGAGCAGGCGATGGGGGCGATGCAAACGAGGCGACAGAAGCGAAGAAGTTACTTCGGTTTCTCCTTCAGAGGAACACAATGAATGGAAAAGACGAGGTTGGTGAGCTCGCGTCTTGGGGAGGGGGACGGCCGGGAGCGCTGTGAGAATGGGGGATTTCTGACGGGGGACTTGGACGGTGTGAATGGGGGTTTGGGAACCTTGGGAACCTTGGGAACGTGTCCGTGTGAATGGGACTTTCTGGGACTCGACTTATCGACTTATCGACTTATCGACTCATCGACTTCGTTTGTCACGAGGATGAGTGGTTCTGTACCTTTGATTTAAAATTGGGATTATTTTATGTAAATGATCAAAGAAAGGACTTCTAAAATATGTAGAATTAATTAATTTTCTTTTGTCTATGTAATGGGTCATTTTGATAAATAAAAACATTAGAGGAGATTTGAGGGGTCTAAGAGACTGTTTCGGGGCTATTCCCCTACTGTGAACCAAAGCAGTTTTGTCAGAATATTAAAATATTAAAATAGTAATAAAAATTAAAAAACTAAAATATTAAAATAATATTATAAAATAATTTTTTATATTAAAAAAATATTTAAAAATAAATTAATTTTTGACATGGCAATCTCTTGGCCACATCAGATTATAGTTCCCAGGCCATTCCTAGGCTGTTCTCACAGTTCCCATAGATCGTGAATTTGCAATCCCACGGACCCTTCAAATCTCCTCTAATATAATAATTTTAATTTTTTTTCAATAACTAATTAAAACAGTGCATATTGAACAATTTTCCATTAGAGTTTATTTTATTTCATTTTAAGGCTCAAAAGAATTTTTTTTAATTTAATTTAATTTTGTTATGGTCCGTTTCACCATGAAATTTGTGATTTACAATTTTTCATACTTAGATCTTATAGTTATAGTCAATATTGAAAAGTAGTTCTACAAATTCAATAGTTAGCTACTAGATTATCTTTGATGTTACTAAAGTATTGAAGTTTGCATCATTTGCGTCTATACAGATAATTAAAAACCATTGTTCAAATATTCTCAAAATATTCTAATTATAAAAAAACTATATCATAGAATGAATTTGGCTTATATGTGTAAAGACATGCATTTGATACATTAAAGTATATTAAATAATTGAAAACAATTACAAGGCTTTATAGCAATCAAAGTTTTATTAGAAATTTAAAATTTAAAATTTAAAATTCCCATATCTAAAATGCTATTGGTCTTTTCAATATTAGTCAAAATAATAATAAAAATAATACATATCTATAAGAATCTCATGTTCACTAAGAGCATTAAAAATCACCCTTTGATGTGCTATTGAAATGAATTCCAAAGCAATACAATGACCTATTTAACCCTAAAGCGCTGCCGGTGCCATTGAGTGGCGTTTGGACGACAATCCAGAGAGCTCCAAAGGTATTCAAAGCACTTTTTCATCCCTTTTTTATATTAAACTTTCATAGTGGGTTATAAAGAGTATCCAATTGAGTTTGTAGTCTTGCTAGTGTTTGTCTTCACTTAAATGAGAAGTTGTTAAAAAAAATGGATCACAAAATATGCTATTTTAGTGTATTTTAGAAAGATGTTGCTCCTTGCTTTAAATCTAAAATTTTTCCAAAAAAACGATATTTTTTGAATTTGAGACCAACTATCAAAGAAAAGGTCATCTACTCTAGTTTCTACTTCAATTTGAATTTTGAAAAAATTTCTAATATTGAATATTTTATTGCAATTTGAACTTTGGATGTATTTTCAATGTCTAGTATTTTCTAATTATAGAATGACACAGAAACTAAGTTTATACCATGATGTTTGTCATTGTAATTTGCACACATGGTGAAATTTTCAGATTTTTTGAGATAATTTTCTATTTGATGTGATTTTTCTTCACTTCTTCATCAAAAATTCTAAAAAAATCAATTTTCCACAAAAAAATCTAAATTTTTTGTGAAGTAAAGAAGACATGTAATTTCATCTCTGAAAAGTAAATATAAATTTTTTCATACATGTCTAGTTGCAAAATGGCAACAAAGTATGTAATAGGCAGTGAAGCTTGAAATCAATGGTCATAGGTCCGTCATTTAGGGGTTAATTTGAACTTAGTGTTCAAGGTCATGCTTCTACTGCTTTGCACATTTCCAACTAACTTTAAGGTAACTCTTAAGACTGGAAAATTCTTGTTCACAACTTTTATGTTGTATTAAAGTACACACTTTTGTGTGTTCTTCAATTTCTTGTTGGAAAGTGGAAGTTTGATTACACATTCTACATATAAATATTTGAATAATGTGATTTAAAACACGTGTTTCTGCCACCTTTTTCTTCCTCATTTTCCTTCTTGCTTTTTTTTTTTTTCTTTGGATGTATGAATTTTGCTTGTGTGAAAGTGCTCTATCATAAGTTTCTTTTTCGTTGCGCGATGTTGGTGAGTCATTGTTAATGACAATTGAACCTTTACTAGAATCTTCAAGCGAAAGGGACAACAAAGTATTTGCAACATTCATTTTTTCCAATGTTGATGATTATTCTTTGTATTTTGCAATTTTTACTTTATGTGGATAATTTTTGAAAAAGATAAAAGTAACAAATGGATAATAAATTTTAAAAAAATAAAAAAAATAAAAAAATAAAGATGACAATTACACATACACTATATCAATATTATAGCACAATAATAATAAAGTCTTCATGGTTTGTTATTTATATAAAAAATTCATAAAGTATTACTACTACATAAAGTAAAAGTGAAAGTAAAAGCATAAAAACTATAATGAAAAGTAAAAAAATAAAAGTTTTTGTGTGTTCAAATACACTACTCAGCCATGTGAACTATGTGACTAAAAAAAGTTGTCCTCCTTTATAGATTAATTTTTTAATATTTATTTTATTAATAAACATCTTTTGTTTTTTAAAATATCTCTTATACTTGTTTTACATCATTTGACTTTAGAAAACATGCATAAATTAATTAATACTTCCTTCAAGTACTACTAGTCTCTTGTGCACTCATTAATTCTTCTTATTACAACAATTTGTGATTTTGTTGTAACATTTAACAATTGTTTGTCATATTAAGAAGAAGAATGGAATCAATGTTTATATACTAAAAAATTTTACTAAACATCTAGTATTTTCATGAATTGACTATGATAAAGTTTGGCAAGAAAATTGCAAGCTTGTGCCTTAACGGGGCCTTCATGGAATTGGAGAAGGCCAAACATGATGCACTTGAAGGAAGGAAAATCAATATTGAGTAGAAACCAAAAGAGAAATTCACTCTTGACAAGAATGATGTGAAACTCAAAATGGGCCCCAAATTTAATGGGATTAATTTTTTCAAACTCTTTATTTTTTGGTTGTCTGAATGTGCACTTCACTAAATATTTAGCATTTATTCTTAGCTACAGAGATACAATTATTTCAAATATTTTCCAACACTCATCACCAATGAGGTTGAGCTCTACAACCACATAGCAAGTACCAATTCTATATTTTACTACATGAGACTATTTATAATCTATCAATGTAAAAACATTTTTCAAAAGCATATGGTTACTATAATATATTGATAATAAATGACTTAAACACTCTAAAAATTTCTATTATTTTTAATTGCAATTATTTCCTTTCTATATCCTTAAGATCTTTAAATCAAATTACTAGTACAAAATTAAATTTATATTTTTTTACGAAGTAATTTTATAATTAAAAACTAACTTTCATTTTATAAAAATATAAATTTTCTAAGAATTTCCATTTAAAAAAATTAAATGGGTGACCAATAAGAACTTTGTGAATTTTTTGTGGAAAATGTGAAAGGTATGTTTATTAATTATAATTTATAATAGAATAATCTGAAATATTAAAAAAATGAAGGTTTGAATGGATAAAAATCATTTTTTTATTTAGTTAAAATTTAAAAAATAATTAAGACAGGAAACTTGAATTGAAAAATATACAATATTTAATAATTAAAATTATATTGTACTGAGATTGCAATTTCAATATTTTTGTGAATTTTAGAATATTTTCATTTCTTGAAATGCTGTTGAAAATCATTATTGTTAGTTTTCTGTTTCTATATTTATAATAAAATACAAAAAATCCTATATTTTGAAAGCTACAGTCAAGTTGGATAGTGTTACAGGGTAAAAGAGTGACACTTATAATATTTTAGGGTTGCACATTGCATCTCCAATATAAAATTGAACATTTCTTTTGGGATTTTAGTTCTTTACATTTGAAATTTATATTAGGGGTACATGGTATATTGATTAAAACAAACTATATTTTTAATCATTAGAAAAAATAAAAGTACTCAAATTCTCTAAATTGTCTTACTTTACATTTTTGTTATTATAAAATACCTAAACCAAAGATTATCATTTGAAAATTTAGAAAACATACTTTTCTATAGACTACAGTCGCTTCTACAATAGATTCTTTATCAAGTTCTTTGTCTTTTATATGGATGCGATGCAAAAAAGTCTCTCTAGTACACGCTTTTCTAGACTTTTAGAGACACTCTTTCATCATTTCTTTAGTGAAATCTTATTTTTAAATTTTTTTTAATAAACTATTTTTTTATTTTTTTTATTTTTGAATGTTTTCACTATTTTCTAACAATTTAAACATCAATGCATTTGTTTCTTTGGTCGGGCTTAATTGTGCAAAGAGGTATGGAAAGGGTAGCTTAAACCTCAAAGACCTTTAAAATTAGGAAATTATTGATGTTTTGAATTTATAGAAGGATCAGTAGTAATATTTCAAGATGAAGGCTTCAAGGTTCATTATACTACTATCGATGACGTATAATTGTTTGAAGTTATAAAATCTTGAAATCTTGAAATTTCCAAATATTTAAGATTGTAAGTTATAAAATTATAAATTATTCATAAATTTTATACCTATTAATTTGTAAATTTAAAAATGTAAACAAATTTTAATTTGATAATTTGAAAATTTGAAAATTTGAAAAATTTGAAACCTTTATTTAAATTTTGATATTTTAAATTTATAAATTTGATATAATTTTTATTTTAAAATAAAATACTTTTATTTGTTGAATATTATTTTGACTTAGCTACTAGGAATACCAAGGTCCATTGCCTTAAAATTAGCATATCTTGCATAGTCAAAAGAATTTGTATTGTTGTTACATTTGGGCTTCATTGCTTTTTTGCATTGACAATTGCAATCAATTTATAGGCTATAATTATGAAATTTTAAAATAATGAAGATATAAAATCTCTAAATTTTAGAAATCTCTAAATTTCAGAATTATTAATTCTTAAATTAATGAAATTTTACAAATTTCAATATATATATATATATATATATATATATATATATATATATATATATATATATATATATATATATATATATATATATATATATAATTTAATGATTCAACTTGAAAATTAATTAATTAATTCACAATATTGAGTTTATATGTATCATAACATTTTTAAATTTTATTATTCTTTAAGTGAATTGAATTGAAATAGTCTTGTATTCTTCCTTCTCTATTAAATTTTTATTATTTAATGAGCTACCAACAATAGATACAATTTTTAGGGGAATGGGCCAATTCAACTAATTCCAACTTTGAAAGGTTGTAAAATACAAACATTCATCTATATTTATATAAATGCTATAGTGCACATAACATTGTTAACCAACCGAAATCATTATCCTTTGGAGATTGGATAATCCCTCCCTACATCCATGGGAGTGAATTTAGTTTGATCAACACAGAGTCATTGGCTAGCCCACAAGTTGCAACATAAGTGTCATTGGTTGACTAGGAAGTTGTAAGAGAGTCATTGGCTTGGTTGGAAAGTTGCAACGCTAGAATCTCCCACTTTGGGGGGAATTAAAGGGCCCCCAACATTGGTTAATAATGTTATGCATGCTTCATGACTTGAAGGGTCTTGAAAAAAAACTCGTGTGTTTGAGAGCGGGGAAGAGTAGTAATTTAAGGTAGAAGTACATGTTTCCGATAATTTAAACATTTCAATATGTACAATATGGGAAATTTGTTGAGAAATTGAACTCAATGTATGCAAACATAAGGATGAGAAAGAATGCAAAAAAAAAAAAAAAAAAAATTTCCCTAGGAATGAATATTTTATTCAATATAAATGTGGATTTTTCATTTGAACCCATTCTAGTCTCATAGACTCACCTATTACGGTTAGCTTCGGCACTTCTCCCACAACAACAAGGAAGGAAGAAAGATGAGTGGACAAGAAGGTACAAACAAAGAATCATATTCAATGAACAATGCATCCAATTGCTGTTGAAAATAGGTCACCCTATAATGCCATCATGGGGGCTGTTGGAAATGGGTACTTCTACCTTATATGTCCAATCCTTTCAAACTCTACAGTTTCAGCCTATCTATTCAAAATTATGATGTTGTCAATGACGTGCGTGGATTACTTTAGCAATTGATTTGAACATTCCATTAATTTGATCAATGACTTGATTAGTAAGTTCATTCAGAACTTCAAGTTACTTGCTCAAAGTTCCATTAATTTCGTCATTGCATACACCTTCAGTTCCAAAGAGTTCAAAGGACTCCCCCAAACCATGATGTCAATCACAGTATTTAAGAAAGTAGAATAAGAATGTAGCTCATAATATTCAGAATTGATCGAAAATACTATGGACTACCATATTCGTGCG
Organism: Pseudisothecium myosuroides; assembly: GCA_951799445.1. Classification (NCBI taxonomy): domain Eukaryota; kingdom Viridiplantae; phylum Streptophyta; class Bryopsida; order Hypnales; family Lembophyllaceae; genus Pseudisothecium; species Pseudisothecium myosuroides. The sequence goes on from OX637289.1 coordinate 21,926,731, forward strand.
TCTTGAAAATTCACATAATTCTCAAATTAGTGTAAGAGAGTGTCACTTATTTGAACTAAGTTTCTGTAGTATGAGTGGGTCATGAGTTTGGTGTTGAAAGGGTTTTCCCTACGGTTTACTTATAGTGACAGATTTAACTTACAGATTTGAATTAGAGAATTTAAAATGATGAGTCACTGGCAAAGCATCGTGCTACGACTATGAAATAGCATTAGATCACCCAATGAGAAAAAAAATCATACAACCCAAAAACTGAGCAACATTCGCCGCGGCCGTCTGAGGAGACTTTCAACCTCCACAGCTTCCTCTTCCTCCACTGCATATCCAAGGCTACTATACAACGCCAAGGCATTGACGTTGTCCGCCTCAACGTGCACAAATACTATTTGAAGCTCCATCTGCTTGGCTACCTGCAGTTGCACCACAGTTCTCTTACATCACGATAAAAAGTGGATCAAAATCTCACTGGGCCCTTCAATTCTCCAGTGGCAAAGCATCGAGAAACGGAACTAGATTATAAGTCATATCTCTCTCTGCTTCTGGTTCCTAGTCCCAACACTCAAAATCTTGAGATCTGCTTCTTCACCATTGGATCTCCCAAGATTGTTAGTAGCGTCCTCATTTAGATTATGCTAAGTAACTGAAACCTGGATCCTGGTTGTGAAAATGTATATTCTTTGCTGTTTGTACAGATCCGAATGTAATATTTTCAAAGACCAGGATCCAGGTTTGAGTTCTTCGGTGCATAATATTGCTAGACAGAAACTAAATTCTTGCCAGTTTATTCTCTTTTCTGTTGATCATCGCCACATAGAAGCGTCGTGCACGTACCTTGAGAGCTGCCACCATTAGAGCCTTCGCAACCCCTAGCCTCCGAGCCTCTTTGACGACACAGACGTTGAAAATGTAAGCCTGCTCCAGGGTGTTCTCTTGCTCCACAGGAAAATAGTCTTTCACACCTTTCGTACCCTTGAGGACCTGTACCGAAAAATAATACGCTGTTAAATTGACTATGGACACTTGTCCTGCACAATTGTCACACAATCATTGAACGTAGCTTGTCACATATTCAAATTATGTTATAGTCATTTCTTTAGGACCCCAGGCAGTGAGACTGAGGAAGCCAGGGTGTAGCCCTGATTTCATTGGACACAGAACATGCCCAGCGAACGGAACTTCTGTCCAATGTCCTGAAGGGCTCACTAAATCGGTATTTTTCTATCTCCGAGGCATCCTAACAGAAGAGATGAGCACACAAGATCTTAATCATCATATTACGAGTAAAGAACCAAAATCGACTAAATTTAGAATCCTCGAGAGCTTATTGAAGTATTGTCACTCCTAACATCAGTCAGCACAATCTACAATACATGGTGGGAGTTGTTGTACGGGGGGCAATGCACTATCAGAAAACCCCGCCGAGGTATTCTAGAGAACCTAGCCACGTTAAACCTTGCCAATTTCAATGCCATCTGGAAGGCAGTTTCTAACATGAGCCCTGCTAAGTATAACTTGGCTAGGTCTCTAGAATACTTTCGGAGGGTGTTTTTTCTATTAGTGATGATATCAAGCCCAATGTAAAGGAACTTCTTATCAGTGCTCACTGTGTTACGGTTTCAGATGCAAAATTAGGGTTATAGCTTGAAGGCCATTGAAGAGATGGGGTGTTCGCCAGCTTTGACACCCACCTGCTCCTTCAATTGCTGGGCTTTCTGCGCCAAAGCATAGAGCTGGAAGTTGACAAGGTTAACATCTGCAGTGGCCTTGACTCCTGTTCCATCCTTCCAGGCATCCCATCCCGGTCTCTCAGACGGCAACATTCAACACTAAGTTCCCTAACTCCCTCATTTCAACCTCCAGTTACGAGCACGATTTAAAATATGTGAATGCTAGCATATCACCTTCTTATAGCATATTCCGATCATTCGGGATTACGGTAGACTATGGTGACAGAAAGATTTGCAAGGCCAAGATAAAAGTGTCTTACTTGGATGTCAAGAGTGCCGATTGCCACTATTGGCTCTGTGCCATTCGTGTCGACGGAAGCTACAGAGGGAGGTGCCAATTGAGATGGCTTAGCTGCACACCCTCCCGGGAAGCTCAATGATTCAAACGTTGATTGCCGGCAAACCGCTAACAAACACTTCACACGCATACCCAACACTTCAAATTTGCTCTCCTGCAACCATGATCACATCCATGTACACACAAAGCCGTGATTACATAAGAAAAAATCAGATTAAAATAAAAATGAAACAAATCCAAAATCTCTCAGGTGTCCTAAGTTGTTCTCTGAGACCATCAAATCTTACTATTCGTCTAACAACATATAATAATAAAATAATGATATGATATACATTCTCAATCAATATGGCTGCCGTGAGAATAGTGCTCAACAGCATGCTACTTCTGATTCCTCATAAGTGTTGGAGATAATGTTAGGAGCTATTGATGTCAAGCGCTTCCTTCTCCAAAATTCTCGAACTCAAGCTGTAAGAGGGTGTAATTCTTTCTTGAATTAGCCCATTGTGTGAGAAGCTCTATTAAGGAATGCTACAAGGTTGTGCACCATATACACATATCCTATTAAACTCGGATTACGTAAGGAAGAACGACATTGACATATAAAACTAAAAGAAAACTAAAGAAACCCAATCAGGTGTACTATACAGTTGCACATCCACATACCCTATTGAATTCTGATTTCACTCTTGTTTTGAGTAGATCACTGACAAGGAAGTCATTGGCCACACGAGCCTTGACAGCTTCCATGCCACCCAACGTGACGTCTGCTTGCGGATACGAGTAAAAGATTTGAGCCCTGAGAGTAGCAGCTGCCAGAAATTCTTCTCTGGTGGACGCCGCGATGACAAACACCTTCCCACTGGCGGTCAAATTCGCCTCTAACAACGTCTTGGCTGGAGACAGGAGAGGCCGTCTACTGGTCACTGATGAAGAAGGCTTTGATGGGGTGGTTTCATCAGCTGCGAGTTCTTGCCCAGAACACATACATTGCCCTGCTCTCCACTTGGTTGTCCTGGAAAATTCACAAGGCAATCGCCTAAACCATCAGCACAATGGAGTCCAATTCTGTCCAAGTCTGTAGAGATGGCAAACAAAGCATTGGATACATGGTAATGTCTCGTGAACTTGTACTTCTTTGTGTTATGAAATACTGGTTTTTGGTTGAGCATGATTCAAGCATTGAGGTTATGTCTGGTAACTTGACAGCCTCATTACGAATAACTTCCTCGTCACTCTGGAGGTTTGGCATGTTGTTTCTCATAAGGAGACTCTTCTTTCACAGAATCTAGTCCATGATGCCAATGCATAAGTTTGAAGCTGACATAGAAGAGGTCTCAATGTTTGAGAAAAGAATTGTAGTACCCGTAGTGTTGGCCTTTCTTAGTGCTAGCCTTTCATAATTATGCTTATAAATCACTAAAAGAATCTGATTATCATAGAGATACCCAATGGAATTCTAAGCAGTCAAAAGAGCATAACAGCCAGGTTTTAGAGTTCAAGATTCAGCACTACATTGGTGGCTAAGAAAGCAACATGCTTTTCTGGATTGTGCAGCAAACATAAGTTTTAAAAATATCAAATTCAAGTTGTAACACGAAAGTGCCATTCGCATTGACATTGTGAGAATAACAGTCGCAGTTATAAAAATTAACTTGCAAGTTCGTGCCTACCTTCCCATCCAAATTGCAAATTCATTTGATAACGACATCCTTGGATGCCATTACTGAGTCCATAGCCAGCATACCAGAATCCTTCCGTGCCAGACATAAAATTTGACAAACCAAGCATCCACAATCGCCAGAAAAAAGAGAGGGGGGGAGGGGGGCGGGGGCTTAACATTAGCGTACCATTCTGGAACTGGCGCCTCCCATTGCTTATCATCCAATTTCAAATCCCCATAGCTCCGCTTGCTGTTGAGCTTCACCCCCTCTACTCGGCCCTGCCTGACACAGTGGTGAGAAGCTCCATACAAACTGGGTATGAAGCCATGTGAGAGTACCGAATGCCCCATTGAACCTCCACCGCAAAAGAAATTTCACAGAGCCTTACAATGAAGAGCAGTCTTCGACATGATTACAAGCCCTATTCTAGCTTCTGTACACGTCCATTACTGAATTTATTGGCAAAAGACTTCCATTGCTGGAATTGAACTCCTCGGCAATTGCGACTAGTGTTTCTGCAGCATTAGGAAGCTTGAATGCGCACTAAGCATGTGATTCTCGCCACAAGTCGTCCCAACTTTCTCAAATTCTTCCAGCGTGTGGAAATTGCACAATGGGTAGAAGCCTAGGGACGAAATTGTATCGAATTTGAGAGTTTCTAGCGAAAATGTTTCTAGTGAAGTTGCGCTTGGGGTGTACATGCGAAATGGTGTGCGCAGACAGGGTTCCGGAAGCCTTGTGAGAGAATCAATCCAAAGCGCAGCAGAATGGAAGACTGGGTTTGGTCATTTGCGAGGAGGTTACATTTTCTTTTCATTTCGGAAAGATTGATATGAGTATATCTTTATCTTTATCTTCTTCGTAACCTTTTTTACCCTGAATCTTTGGAGCCTATGACCATGTGGTCAAACATCAAAGTGGATGTTTCGTTTGGCCCTTGAAATGATTGGAATTTTTATATTTCAACTTTCAATTGTTAAAACAAATTTTTTTCTATACATGCCTTGTAAATTTTAAAATTCTTTTTTGTGAAAATTTGAAATTATTATGAATTTTTGAAGAAAAATGAAAAAAACTCATATCGAATAGAGAATGAGCTCAAAAAATCTGAATTTTTTTCCATGACTTTACACGATGGTCTAAAATATCATGGTATAAATCAAATTTCCTTGTCATTCTATAATCAAACACTTCAGTAGGACATGGTAATAGGCCCAAAGTTCAAATGGCTATAAAATACACAATTTTAGGATTTAAAAAAAATTCAAATTGGAGTAGAAAGTAGACTTTGTAAGGTTTATTACTTAAGCTAGGCTCATTTTTAAAAAAATCATTTTAAAGTCTAAAAATCTTATCAAGAGGTATACATTACAACTAGAAATTCATGGAATTTTTGTAATCCGTGGATTTAGCATCCTTTTAGTCTCCTAAAAATGTTGTAGTTCTTCAATGAGGGACTATCTACCACCAGATGATGCATATATATACACTGAAAGAACTCCCCGAAAAATATTGGATGAAAATCATTTGTTTTTCAAATGATTTGACCAATTGTTAACCGCTTCCTAGCTACATTAACGTTTTACGGTTAATCCTACAAAGACAAGATCTATCGCCAAGGTACTTTGTCAAAAATCATTTAATTTGTAGACTAATAGGTGCATCTACACTAATCTTCAAAGCCATCTAGCAAACATTTTTTGGCATCAACATCATTCTAAAATTAAGGTATGTGTAGTGAACACTGCCCAAAATGATGACATTTACATTTGGACCAAAATGCATTACTTTTCACAAATAGTCGATGAGAGCTGACTTTCTATGAGAAACATTGACCTTCTACAAGAAACAATGCTTTGAAACTTCATAAATTATTCATATAGTATCTACATAATTTATGGAAAAGAGCATAGGAATCCTCTTTTACTTGCCAATAAGATCCAATAAAAATAATTTACATTCAATAATAGCAACTATACTAGTGATAGTTGTAATTAGTGACGATTGTAGGAGTGCATACCTTAAGAGTTCCAAAATTCATATTTTGAATGACGAATACAATAGTTTATGAAAATGGTATATGAACAAGATAATGGTCGCCTTTGTGAGCAAGTATGGTTTGTTATTGAATTACTCTTGAGTTGCGCAACAAAGAGAGAGGTGGCAATTCAATTTCAAACCATATTGGCTTAGAATCTCAACATGACCATTTATAACATGCCTACATTAGGAATTGAGACACATAGAGATTTATCATGCCAATCTGGACATTACATCATTTACACAACATGTAAATGTAATAATCATGCACTATATTTATTGAATTTGAATAATGTCTCCCTCTTATGCCATTTTTGGATTGTAGAGATTTGTGCAAGTTGTATGTCAACTGAGGAAGGATATTTGAACAAGCAAGAGAACAATGACTACAATTGACAATGTGGTTACTTAGAACCAAACCTAGCAAGCCATGTTTTTGAAATTCCTATTGTTGGTTGTTACAAGAGTGCTTTGTAGTGATTTTTATAATTGTTCAAATAACTTTTCATTCATTCCAAGTGATGCTTGAATCTTTAAAAGACAATCTTTCATTAAGACAAATATATGAAGATCAAGATAAATATTATGTAAGTATAAAGATATATATAAGGAAAATTATGCAAATTTCAAAAAAAGAATCCAAACATTAAAGGGTTAATTCTCAAGAAATAATAAAGATATTTAAAAAAATAAAAAATAGACTAAATATTAGATTTTACTAAAGACAAGATTCTACTTGAAAAACAATAGAAGATTGCTTTTGGGTGACCAAAAATGAGCACGCAAGCTAAAGGAGCGTTCTTCACTTTCTAATGGGGAGATATAATTTTTCTATTAGTGAGTTCTCCACGCATCACAAGTATATGCCTTTGATAGAACAAAATTTCACAAAATTTCACTATTAGACTCCTAATTTCAGGTACTAAAAACAATTTCCAAACCTTAAAAGTATGAAAATTAGAAAAGTTGCATTTATAATAGATAACATTATTTTTAAATTTAAAAAATACACTCTACGATTAAATGGATGATATTCATCTTTAATATATAAGAAAATGGCTTCATTGGCTCAATACCTCAAATGCTATAATATAAGACAAGTTGCATGCACAAAACAGTACAAGTGTTTTTTGCAAGGATCCTAGAATTAGTTTTTTAGATACTTAAATATTAATTGCCATGATGAATTTGAGTTTTTTAAAAGCGACCTAAGCATTTCACATTCAAGTTCCCACTCAAAGTGCATGGCTATTGATCAGCTAGTCAAAATATCACCTCATCTATGGATTAAAAATATTTTAAGTAGAATATGCAAGTGTAATTCTCTATTAAATCCAATAAAAATCATGCGATTGAAAAACTCTTGAAAATTCTCTTTAATGATAGAAGGTAGTAAACATTGAATTTTGTGACCAAAAAACAATCTAACTTTGGTAATTTGTCTTGTAGCTTTTTGATTTCAAAACAAATTCATTTCTATGTGATATGCTTTTGTAAAGTCCTGGAAGCTCCTCATCATTGAAACATAAATAAATCATATACATTGTATACATATAAATTAGAAAGACCTATAATTACTATTCATTTCAGCTAATATATATATAAATAAAGCTAAAATCACAATTAGATGTTATTTTTCCCTTATAGACAAATGGAAATTATGAATATTGTAAAAAACTAAAAATTGGAGAGTGTTTATACTTTTTGTGAACTTTTGTAATCAAAATTGAAGAAACCTTAAAGTATTCAATAAGAGTATGTTTGAAGCGCCTTGAAAAAGATCTCTAACCATTTACTAAAATTTTATTATTTTACAACCATGAAGCCCCATTTGTAAAGTAAGAGCCATTCAAAGAAGACAATTTAACCTCAAAATGATCCTGAGGACAGAATGTGTCCTCAACCAATTTTTGAAGTTAAATAAAACCTTACCAAATTACTATTTTTAGTAGTTTACATTTAAAAAAAATTCTTTTTGAAGTTTAGTTTTAGCTTCAAAAATCTGATTTTGAAAATGATTAATTATTATTATTTTTATTCAAGATTTGGTGCCCAGGTGTCCATTGCAATCTAGACTTTTGTAGTGTTGAGGGCTCTTGGAAATGAGCCTCAAATACACTAGATCTTTGAAAAAAAATCACATTAAAAATTCATTTAAGAAAATTATAGAGTAGATTTTGAAAAGTCATAAATTGATTGGGGTTATGCATGTTAGGCCCTTTAACCTCATATTTTTTTGGTGACCAACTTTGTAGATTTGACATGTAAGAAGAGGATTGAAAGACTTCAAATTACTTTCATAGTTTTAACACCCTCATAATCAAACATTATAATCTTTCAATCCGTAAGAGATATTGTTGTGTTTTCTTTTCTAATGTGATCTCTAACATGTCTAGTTTGATTTCACATTGTTACAATTCAAAAAAAATTGATACAACTTATCAAAATTTTGGCTTTTTGTTCAATTTAGAGCAAAATCCTAGAAGCTTAGGAAATTTCAGGGTCATTTTGGGGTTAAGATCATAATTATCGGTGATACTTCAATAGACACCTATTTGACAGAAATGAGGATGAGCAGGGTGAATGCAAGAAACGCCTGCCAATTTTGTTGCGTTTTTACAGTACTCATGATTTTTCTTCTGGAGTACTATAAAATTAGAAAAATAATTTTTAAAAAACAAAAAAAATATGGCTAATGTATATACCTTTAAGATGAAGGTAACCACCAAAAAAAATGCATAGAAAAATTCTTTAAGCTAGAGAACTAAAAAGTGCCAAATCTCAAGAAAATGGATACCTTGATGTATAAATTAGTTAAAAATAGGAAAAAAAATTAAATACATAGAATAAAAATTGTCTATTTGTAACAACTCTATGGAGATGGTCATTCATCCAAAAAACTCCAAAATAATATTTTATATGTTTCAAAATGTAAGCAGAAAGAAGCGCACTATGTGGACTTCTACACCATATATAATTCATTATTTTTAGAATTCCTTCTTTGCATAGCTACAAGTCTACTAGAAGACCATGCCCTCCAAATTTCAGCTCAAAATTCGTTTTTTGGGGTACTAAATAGTACTAAAAACCTCTAGATTGGCAAGTGTGACATATAATCGGGGGCTATTTTTGGATAGTAAACTATTTTTGAAAATTACAAAAAAATTAGGCAAGGTGTATAATATTCATGAGTACTTTACCTATAAATCTTGAGTCATTTGGAGCCAGAATGCAAAAGTTATGGCCAAAAAACTAATGGAAATGCTAGGTGTGACCCAAAATAGTACAGGTGTTTCTTGCATTCACCCAGCAAAATTAGATACTTCTACATTATCTTGTGATGAATAAAAAAGATATGGATTATTGATCAATATCTTTGATAAATGAAGAAGATTAAAATCTCTTGTCACTTAATCATCGTAGGCCGGCTTTAAACATGAGTGGGAGGGGGCAAGACTGTCAAAGGAGGCACAAAAAGATTACTTTCATCTTTCTAGTGGTTTCACAACACTATTGCCTACAATCAAAGTTTATACAAGGAACATTAACCCCTAAAGTTCCTTGACTATGTTCTCACCAAAAATGCTCCAAAACTGCCATTTCTACTACAAGTACCAAATCTTTGAAAAATATCATTTTTGGACACATGTAACTGTAGGAACTTGTAGTACTCTTGTTTGAGAATATGTGGAAAAAATTTCAAAAATTTCCATCGTGTAGATTGGAATATATTAGCGTTTGAAGTGACAAAAGTCCTTTTTTTGGCCCTACGAAAAACCAGGCAGCTGCACTTCACAAGGTCATATTATTAGGAAAAAATTTCCAAAATGGTTGTGCTTCTTTGGATTCTTTCTTCAAGGCAAGTTGGCTACATGCTTGAAAATTTTCAGATCATTTGGAATTGTACAACATATTGGAAAAAAATAGTAAGTAGAAAGAAGTAGAGAATGGTTCAAAACACTAAATTGTTAAGAAGTTAATTATGGAATTGAAAAATGCCAATCCCAATGGTTGCAATGTTGTAATAAACAATCTACATCCTAAAATTTTATTTTTTTTGAAAAATATTGAAAATTGAGTGAAATAAACGACTTCAAAGTTTATTTTAGAGTAGACAATCCATAACTGCCTGCAAACTAAAATTCCTCATAACGTTTGACTCATTGATTAAAATGGAATGATTCAGAGCTTTCCACGTATATATAAATCTAATAAACCAATTTCAAATTTTTATTTTTGAAAAAAGTGATTTTTTCTGATCTGCCCGGACTGCCTGAGTTGACCAACAAACAACATATTAGGCCATAACTTTTGACTTGTATTTCCAAATGTCATGAAATTTGGTGCATATGAAAGATATTCCTCGTCCCCACCTTCTCTAAAAATTTCAGCCCCAAATATGCAAATCTCCAGTCACACGTACCTGCCCAAAATTTCTATGTTGCCAAAAAAGGCATGTTGGTCCTTTAGGGATTAAATGAAATTATATCATTTGTGGCTTTTCAAGAATGAAAAGAGATTCTATATGATCATAGGTTGGTGTATTTGGATACAATCATTCCATGTGCTCAAATACACCATCCAAAACTAATTTTTCAATAAAAAAATTCATAAGGGCTATTAACCCCTAAAGGCCCAAGGCTTTTTTTTTGCCAAAAAACCATCAAAACTGCCATTTCTATAGCAAGGAGTAAAAAAAATGAAAAATGTTTTTTTTTCCACATCTAAATATAGGATCTTACACCTAACTAGTATGAGAATGTGTGGAAAAAATTTCAGAATTTTTGACCGCTCAGATTGCAAGATATCTACGTTTAAAGTGGAGAAAACAAGTATTTCAGCACATTGCGGGACTAAATTTTTTGACTTTAAACATTTTTTACTTAAAATTTTTGCACTATAGAGATTTGTGCTTCAAATCTTTATAGTGGAGAATTGAGTTGAGAGTCTAGGGAAAAAAAAAATATTCAAAAAAGCTTAATTATCATTCCTAAAAAATTTATTAAGTAGAAGTAGGTACGAGATAGAAGGAAAATCTAAAACATTAATATATTTTAGATGGAATTAAAATACACTAATCCCAATGGTGAGATTGTTCTAGCAAGTAAAATAAACCATGAGAATATATATATTTTTTTAAATTGCAAAAATAGCATTTAGAAATGAATCCTACAAGTTATTTTTCCCAAGAAGATGCTCTAACTGCCCGAAAAACAAGAATGTCCATAATTTTTTCATAACAAATCCAAATGAAATGAATCAAAGCTTTTTAGATAGAAAAAAATATAATCTACATGAAAAAAAATATTAAAAAAAAAAACACGAAAATTTTGCCAAATTTTTCTTGCTGCCCAGACTGCCCAGTTACGAAAAAAAATAACATATTTGGCCATAACTTTTGACTCCTATTTCCAAATGTCCTGAAATTTAGTGCATATGAAAGATATTCCTCGCGCCCACCTTCTATTAAAATTTCAGCTTAAAATATGGAAATTTCTAGTCACACGGACCTACCCAAAATTTCTATACGGCCAAAAAACGCATGCCGGTCCTTTAGGGGTTAATGGCACTAAATATTGATGGTCAATTTTATTCCCGAATTGAAAATTTTATGGTGAAAAATATCCCAACTCATAGATGAATGTGGGGGTGCATATATTTTCTTTTAAATATTTCTTCTTTCTAAGACCTTTGGATTTTCAAGACATAATGGCTAGCTAGTTTAGGTTGTATAGTGGCTCTTGTAGTCTTGCTGATTTGTCACTAGCATGATCCATTGAATCCCAAAGTGCTTTGACCTACTCACCTACCTAGAGAAAAGACAAGTGAAAATATATAGTTTGTCTTTATTTTTAGAGGGGAGCCCTTGGTTTCAGTCCTTGCGTTTAAAGCATCCCTCAATCATATTGAAATTTTAATATGTTGAAACAATTGATTGGTGATCTAATTTTTTGGCACTATTTAAACTCTGGCACAAAAGAGGGCCTCATAATTGTAGGTGGATTTTGGAGATCTTTGGAATTTTAGGAATCTCCTAAATTAGACTTTAGTGACATATTAGATCTTCTTCAAAAGAGCTTAAAACTAGGTTTTCACCTCCCTAGTAGATTCTAGTTACTGCAACTTTTAATGTAATGCTCAAGACTTAGTAACTCATCAATCATTGTTTTAACATTATAATGCTAATCACATTGCTACATATGTGAGACAATGGTGCAATTGATCCATATAGTTAAATCAATTGCTACACTATTCAATATTTTTCAATAAAATATGACATTAAAAATTTGAAAATTCTTTCTAATATGAATTTTAGATTGAATATTTGTAAGTTTTACAAAATTAATTTTCTTTGTGTTCAAAATGTTAATATGGTGATTTTTTGAGATTTTTATTTTACTTATTTACTAAAGTTGTTTTTAAAAGATAATTTTTGAACTGAAATAGTTAATTTTTCACAGGGGAAGTAGAAGAGGTTACCATGTGGGAGAAATGGGTTCCATGGGGGAGAAATTTGACCATTCCCACATGGTAACCTCTTCTACTTCCCTTGTGATTGGTTACCAAGAGGTTACCAGGTGGGAATGGTCAAATTTCTCCCACATGGTAACCTCTTCTACTTCCCTTGTGTTTGAGGTCAAGCATATTCATATGCCTTGAACTATGGAAGATTTGCAGAGAGAAGTTTTAAAAATCTTAAATCAATACCATGTAAATGTAAGAGATTTAATACAAGATCTACAATCATTTCTATGAATGAAAAAATTAGGATTCTCTGTGCTCGGGAGTCGGGGCATGTTTGCATATATTTGTTGTTCAGAATTTGAAAGTTTGGTCCTTAATGGGTTTATGTATTTTTTTGCAGAGCAAATTCTATTAGTATTAAATTTACTAAATAAACCAAAGTGCATTACATGCAACATCCAGTAGATTACCAAAACAAACAGGAAGCTTAAGAAATTCAGCAGATCCCACAAATTCAAATCTCTCAGGCAGGAAATAACTCTAGCCTGTCTTGGAGTGCAGCAGTTGTTACTTTTGATCACCGAGGTAGGAACATTGCAAGAGCATTGTGCAGTACAGCATTGCAAGATTGAAAATATAAACTAATAAGTTTTCAACGTTTAATGTTCCAAAACAAATTCCTGAAGATTATGTAGGACATTCTCAGGTGAAAATTTCTGTCCAACAGTTCAGCATTTGTTAACACCTTTGTCACCAAGGTGCAAGCAAGTTGAAGCTAGAGCTTACAAGCATCACCAGATCAAAAGAATTTAAGTAAAGTACAAACAAATGAGTGAAAATAAATGCTCATTGAGGTGCTTGCAAACATATCAGTGCGTAGGCGAAGAGTCCACTGGCCATCGTCATTGTCATGACGTTGTGGAAGAAACTGGCGTTTCCCATCTTGAGTGGCGAAGTCATATTTGAGATTTTTGTCTCCATGACTTCGACAGTATTGTTCTCGGCAAAGTTCGGTGATGTCATCGTGATCAATTGCAAAACTAATTGTCATAAATTAACCAACAGGCTGGGTTTCAAACTCCCTTGCAGCTGCAAGACTGCATTTCGAAATAAAATAAGTGAAGCTCTAAAAGTGCTGACATGAACAAACGAAGTGCAAGGCTGCATACAAATCCAAGAAATCAGTATGAAAATCAATCAACTGAACCCCCAAACAGGGAGACATACATTCATAGTGATAAGAGAACTCACCCATGAAGAACTGTAGCTTGAGTTGCCTACGGCTCACTTTGCAGAAAGGACTCAAATATGATATAGCCACTCAGGGGATGAACGCCAGATGAAAGTGCCAGATGGAGTGGTGCTCTGTGCATTTCTAAGTAACATAAATTAATGAAGCTTTGCAAGCTGTGCTTTATTCGTTTGACTTGCTGCAAAATAAAAAAAAATCAACATGAAAACAAACATAAAACTGCTCAAACAGGGACACATAAATACAACAGTGATGAAGAACTCACTCTCTGGAGACACAACCTTGTCCACAACCCACAATCCACCTCTATTTATTAGTAACAATAATGATCAAAGCTCAGAAAGCTCGTGTCTATTCTGACTGTCTGAAGAACTGAAAAAATCGAGAAATCAAATAGAAAATCAGGAAACAAAGCTGCTGAAAAGCAAGTAATCAAAGTAACAACCCACAACCACACTGACAGTTGCGAGAACTCGATTAGCACCTGTGATCAACGACACCTGGAACTCCCTCCTGCCTTGCCTTGAGAGCTCGCTCAAGTTGAAATCTCAGCAGTACGCAGCGTGACACTCAGGACATGTGCAGCTAGCTAGGCTTGAGTCCTCGATCACAAGCTCGTCGGCACAGAAGAACAATTGGTATGCAACACAGAGCAAGCCGGGACTTCATCGTGAATGGACTTGTGTTGTTCCAAGACTTTGCTACATTCCTGTTCATATAAGCTAGCTTCGGGAAAGACCTACGGCCTGGATCGAGCATCGGTCTTTCGCTGGTGCGAGAAGGAAGACAGTCAGTCCGTGGGAATGCTTAATTTCCAGTCCCCGGCGCTGAGTGTTCAAGTGGAAATGGGCGTCCTTGTCGCCGTAGACTGACTGAAAGTTTTGTATGCGTGGCGTAAACGCAAAGCTAACCTGGAGCGACTGGTACCGATGAGCAGGGTGTCGCGTCACACTCAAGTCCATTACGCACCTTTATCTGGAAATCTGCAGGGCCCATGCCGCTTGTCAGAAGTGGATGTGAAGCCGGATGAAGGTGACGGACATGAATGTGACGCGGGACACTCCCTGCCCACCGGTACCAGTCGCTCCAGGTTAGCTTTGCGTATACGCCATGCATACAAAACTTTCAGTCAGTCTGTGATGACAAGGACGCCCAATTCCATGCTGAACACTCAGCGTCGGGGACTGGCCCGAAACTAACGGACTGACTGTCTTCCTTCTTGCACCAGCGAAAGACCGATGCTTGATCTAGAGGGTGCAGGCCGTAGGTCTCTCCTGTGACTAGCTTATATAAACAGGAATGTAGCAAAGTCTTGGAACAACAAAAGTCCATTCACGATGAAGTCCCGGCTTGCTCTGTGTTGCATACCAATTGTGCTTCTGTGACAATGAGCTTGTGATCGAGGACTCAAGCCTAGCTAGCTGCACATGTCCTGAGTGTCACGCTGCGTACTGCTGAGATTTCACCTTGAGCGAGCTTTCAAGGCAAGGCAGGAGGGAGTTCCAGGTGCCGTTGATCACAGGTGCTGATTGAGTCTCTCTCTGTCTGTTATAATGACCGCTGTAGCCGTGAGGAAGACGGGCTCGGTAGACTTTTCCAACGACAATGGTTGCCGTGGGAACGGCCGGAGTCCTCAGTGCTATTTTGTAAATTTTGCATGAAACTGCATGTATGCGTTTGGTTTTGATTGGAAAGAATCCTTTTTGCTGGGAGTGGTGCATGTGCATGTCAGTGGGAGGTTTGGTTAATTTGGTGAAGACAAGGTTAGGAGTGATCGAGCTAGTCCTACCGCAAATATCACTGTTGCTGTATATGCGTTGCCCTAGCAGTTTCAGCAGTTAATTTTGTTATTTGTTTTTATGTTTGCTTTCTCCAATTTGTAGTTCGTCGACAGAATCGAACACTAGCTTCAATTCCTGAGCTTCCTGTATGTTACTTAGAAATAGATGTGGGTTCATTGTGGGTTGTGGACAAGGTTGTGTCAAGTGATATGAGTTCTTTCATCACTGTTGCTGTATTTATGTCTCTCTGTTTCAGCAGTTACTTGGTTTTCATGTTGATTTTTTGATTTTGCAGTACGTCAACTAAATAAAGCACAGCTTGCAAAGGCTTAGTTTATGTTACTTAGAACTGCACAGAGCGCCATTCCAACTGGCGTCCATCCCCTTGACTACCTCTAGTTGCAATATCATATTTGAGTCCTTTGTGCAAAGTGTGGCATAGGCAACTCAATCTACAGTTAATTATGGGTGAGTTCTTTCATCACTATTGATGTATGTCTCCCCGTTTGGGACTTAATTGATTGATTTTCGCTCTATCTTTGCCAAGCTTGTAAGCTCTTAATGTCCCAAACAAACCCCACTGCAAATCCGCCTGTGATAACAAGCTTGACCGCCTTGACGTTGCAGCTAAGTTCTCTTTTGCAGATGAGCAGCTAGTTAGTAAATGAACTAGCTTTGAAATTGCCGTGTTCTCTTTTGTAGATAAGCGGTTAGTCTGCACATTTGAAGGTTCAGTGTGCCCCTTTGCAGAGGAGCCTTAGAAAAGCTTGAAGTTTTTTTGTTTTTTTTTCTCTAACTTGAAGATGAGACTTCTTAAGAAAAGCTGGAAGTTCCGTTTTTCCCTCTAACTCGCAGATGGTTTGGGCTTTCTAAAATGAGCCATCGATAGTAATCTTGAAATGTTGTCCTCTTTAGCAGCTGAGCTAGCCCCTCAAGATGATAAGCTTGGGAAGTTTCAGTTTCGCTGTTGCAGATGAGTCTTTGATACTTAGCTTGAAGTTTCGGATTCCCCTGTGAACCCTATTCCCTCGATCTCCTTCTTGCATGCCAAAACTGATTGTGGTAGTGTGGTCATGGTTCCAGGGTTTGCCGGCTGCATTTGTTGAGCACCACCGCAAAAACCTCACAGAGAATATCATTCTGGAAGGCCCTGACGGACACAAATGGCCAGTGATGTTAGGTCAGTCCTGGGACTTGAGCTTCAAGCCGTGCCTCCTCCAAGGATGGGGAGAGTTTGCAACCGATTGCAACCTTGCTGTCAACGACCCAATCCTCTTCTTCCTGCAGATACCCCCCCCCCCCCTTGCGTTTGATATTGTTATTACTGTCAACGACCAAATCCTCGACTCTCATTTCCTAGTTCAAGTCTTCGACAGTAACCACAATATCAAACGCAAGTGGGGGGTACCAGTGCTCACATCGCCAGAACTACTCTCCCACAAGTGACGAACCCCATCGAGCGACACTTAGATGCCAGAAGTACGTAGACAAGTCTGACATCCTCTGGTGAAGCGACGCAGCTAGACGGTGCGTTTCTGCCCGAATTTGCGGCACGCTTTCTTGAGTGTTGTCAATGCTGCGAAGAAGCTGGGAGTCTCGCAGACAGCGCTAAAGAAAGCGTGCCGCAAATTCGGGCAGATACGGTGGCATTGCAACGGTGGCCTGGACGTAAGGTAGCTTCTTAGCTTTTAGGATTCTTTCAAGTTGCACGCATTTGCGTGTTCTCTCATCTGTTTGTTCACGTTGAATGTTTGTTCATGCTTGAATTGTTTAATGAACTTCACACTCAGGGCCTATGTAACACTATGTTGTGACGATAACTACAGTAGAGGAAATCATGTCGGTGCCTCTGTTGCTAAAAAAGTGCTGTTTTTGTACGTCGAGTCCAAGCTTCGTCCTTTAAAGTAAATTTCATTCTATTGGCACTATTTAGAGATCAGAAATTCAGATGACACAAAAGCTCTAAAAAGTAGAAGTGGTACAGATTGACGCTCCAAGCCATAAGATGCATTCCTCAACAAATGAAGGCTTTCAACTCATTGCTAAATGCTGAATGCAACTGTTTACATGGCCCACGGCAGTCTGGGTGTGCACAGTGAAGTCAGTTCTATGTTCATCTTCGACGGTCCTTTATAAAAACCATGTGCATACACGCTATAAAGCCTCATGAAATCACCATTGCATACAGCTAGAACGACTCTATATTTGTACTTAATGTCAATATATTATGATGTTCATGAAGTTCTACTTAAATACAATAAGACAATCAAATATGATTGTGATAGTCTTTCAATCTCTTGCACTAATTGAGGATTAGAGCATCTTGAGATACCTTGATTCTTCCTTGAATTAGCCCATTGTGAGAGAAGCTCTAGTCAGGAATGCTACAAGGTTGTACACCATATACACATATCCTATTGCACTCGGATTACGTAAGGAAGAACGACATTGACATATAAAACTAAAAGAAAACTAAAGAAACATGGCCAATTTCATTAAAATGGCGGTATTCTGTTAATTTGGCACTTTTAGCAGTTCAGATCGCACAGTCTGAACTGTTTTTTCTGCACCAAAATCTATATCAATATTAGATTTCTAAAATCTACAACTGTCCTAGATATTTGACATCTATACCAATTCTAGATTTTTTAGACTGCGCGGTATGATATCTATGTTTGTCCTAGATTTATAAAATCTACAACAAACCTAGATGTTAAAAATGTACATTTGTCCTAGATGTCATAGTGCAAAAATGGCACATGGAATACCGCCATTTTAATGAAATTCACCATAAACCCAATCAGGTGTACTATACAGTTGCACATCCACATAGCCTATTGAATTCTGATTTCACTCTTGTTTTGAGGAGATCATTGACAAGGAAGTCATTGGCCACACGAGCCTTGACAGCTTCCATGCCACCCAACGTGACGTCTGCTTGCGGATACGAGTAAAAGATTTGAGCCCTGTGAGTAGCAGCTGCCAGAAGTTCTTCTCTGGTGGACGCCGCGATCACAAACACCTTCCCACTGGCGGTCAAATTCGCCTCTAACAATGTCTTGGCTGGAGACAGGAGCGGCCTTCTACTGGTCACTGATGAAGAAGGCTTTGATGGGGTGGTTTCATCAGCTGCGAGTTCTTGCCCAGAACACATACATTGCCCTGCTCTCCACTTGGTTGTCCTGGAAAATTACAAGGCAATCGCCTAAACCATCAGCACAATGGAGTCCAACTCTGTCCAATTCTGTAGAGGTGGCAAACAGAGCATTGGATTAACGAGCATTGGATATAACGAGCATGGTAATGTCTCGTAAACTTGAATTTCTTTTGTGTTATATGATATCCTAGTTTTTGGTTGAGCATGATCCAAGCATTGAGGTTATGTCTGTTAACTATACAGCCTCATTACGAATAACTTCCTCGTCACTCTGGAGGTTTGGCATGTTGTTTCTCATAAGGAGACTCTTCTTTCACATAATCTAGTCCATGATGCCAATGCACAAGTTTGAAGCTGACATAGAAGAGGTCTCAATGTTTGAGAAAAGAATAGTAGTACCCGTAATGTTGGCCTTTCTTAGTGCTAGCCTTTCATAATTGTACTTATCAATCACTAAAGAATCTGATTATCATAGATGCACCCAGTGGAATTCTAAGTAGTCAAAAAATCATAACAGCCAGGTTTTAGAGTTCAAGATTCAACACTACATTGGAGGCCAAAAACGCAACATGCTTTTCTGGATTGTGCAGATAGGTACCAAACATAAGTTTTGGAAAAATCAATTTCATATTGTAAGACGAAAATGCCGATTTCGCATTGACATTGTGAGAATACCAGCCGCAGTTATTTGCAAGTTAGTAAATGAACCTGCAAGTTAGTACCTACCTTCCCATCCAAATTGCAAATTCATTTTGATAACTAAATACCATTCCGGAACTGGCGCCTCCCATTGCTTACCATCCAATTTCAAATCCCCATAGCTCCGCTTGCTCTTCAGCTTCACCCCCACTACTCGGCCCTGCCTGACACAGTGGTGAGAAGCTCCATACAAACTGGGAATGATGCCATGTGAGAGCCACGAATGCCCCATTGAACCTCCACCGCAAAAGAAATTTCAAAATGCCTTCCAATAAAGAGCAGTGTTCGACATAATTACAAGCCCTATTCCAGCTTCTGTACACGTCCATTACTGGAATTCTTGGCAAAAGAGTTCCATTGCTGGAATTGAACTCCTCGCCAATTGCGACTAGTGTTGCTGCAGCAATAAAGCTTGAATGAGCGCTCAGCATGTGATTCTCGCCACAATTGTTCCCAATTTTGTCAAATTCTTCCAGCGTGTGGAAAATGCACAATGGGTAAAAGCCTAGAGACAAAATTGTATCGGATTTGAGAGAGTTTCTAGTGAAAAACTGTCAAGTTGCGCTTGGGGTGTACATGCGATTTGGTGAGCGCAGACAGGAATCCTTGTGAGAGAATCAATCCAAAGCGCAGCAGAATGGGAAGCAGCTGAAGACCGGGTTTGGTGATTTGGTTGTTTTTTCTTTTCATTTCGGAAAGATCCATCCATTATTTCCTTTACCTTCAGTTTGGCTGTTAGTTCTGTTTGTTTTGTTTTGTTTGCTTGCTTGTTACATTGAGATCTCCCAAACCGTACCTCCCCCGTTTGAGTTCTCGGTACTACCCTACGCTCGGGTCAGATTCGTTAAAAATTAATTCAAAATATAATTATATCTGGCATGTAATGAAATTTTCAGAAATTATAATGTGGCATATTTGAAATTTGGAAAATGTTAATGAAAATAATTTGAATCTTAAAAAAAACTAATGAAAAATGAAAAATAATATTTATACCAAAGTGATTCCTTTTAAGTATAAAAAAATCATGGAATATGTAAACTTCGTAAGCTTAGTCTTTTTTCCGTCCGGAGTGAACTCATCCCCTCACTTTTCCTCCTGAAAGTCATTCTAAGGGTGCATGTAAAAAGAAGCCCCCCTATTTTGTGCTTGATTACTTTACCTAATATACCCCTCCTAGCTAGTTTTGGGACCTTTGATTGCAAATATGAATTCAAAATTTGCAAGTTTATCATGCGTGGGAAATAAAATAATTTGATGTTTTTCCTGAGGGTCAGTTCACCTCAGCCCAGGTGAGCCTCTATCTCACCTGACTCCCGCATTAGCCTGAGGTAAGCAAAATGCACTGTAGTGGATGAAGACGGAGCCTGAGGTTAAAAAGTGAGATAAGCGAAAAGCACTGAAGCTTAACTTAGTAACTTAGTCACAACTTCTGGCTTCAGCTGCATGGTGAGACACAGTCCCAACCTGGCCAGGTGAGCCTTCTGACCCTGGAGGCTAAAGTTCAGCGAAAAATTCAAAGTCTTCCCCAACGAAACTTTGAAAATTCTAATTCAGGTTATCGAAAGAGAAATCTATGCAAAAAGAAATGATTTCGTCTGGGGTCTTACGAATCTGACCCCACCGTACGGTATAGGGAAGCGCTCGGCAAAAATGCACGGGCTTTGAATCGTGGCATTGCCACTCACGGTGAGAAAGTTATTGAATTTTTGAATTAAATTTGGTTTTGAAAAATTAAACAAATGCTTTCGCTTTGATTTTGACTGTGGCAACAGCACAAGGCACACTAGTCCATACTTTAAAAGGTTGTTTGTTTTGTTTGTTTGTTACAGTGAGACCTCTTGGGCCGTGAGTCCCTTGGTCGCGTGCTTAGTACCATCGGAAAGCTCTCGGCAAGGCTATGTTTCGTGGCATTTGAGCCTACGGTGTGAAAGTTATTGAATTTCAAAACTTTTATGAATTAAGAAATTAGAAAATTACTTTCATTTAAATTTTGGGTGTGACAACGGCACATGGTACACTAGTCCATCCATTACCTTAAGTTAGGGTACACTACTCCATCCATCCACACATTACCTTAAGTTAGGTTGTTTTGTTTTGTTTGTTTGATATAATGAGATCTCTTGAATTATGCATCACTTTGTAGCATTCTTAGTATTGTTGAAGTGCCCTTAGCAAGGAGGAGTGGTGTTGCATTTTTAGTATTGTTGAAGTGCCCTCAGCAAGGAAGAGTGCACAGACTTTGTTTCATGGCGTATGTTGGGATCTATGGTGGGAAAGTTATTGAATTTTGAAGTTTTTATATATTGTAAAATTAGGATATTATTTTTACTTTTGTTTTGCATAGACTGTGTTTCATGGTGTACATTTGGATCTAAAGTGGGAAAGTTATTGAGTTTCAAAAATTTTATGAATTGAAAAATTAGAAAATTACTTTTACTTTTGTTTTGATTGTGGCAACAACCTAGGACACACGAGTTCATACCTTTAGTGAGGCTATTTATTTTGTTTTGTCTATTTGTTTGTTACATGAAATCTCATGGATCGTGCGCCCTCTCGGTCGCATTCTTGATATTGTAGAAAGCTCTCTGTGAGGAGGGGTGCACGGGCTTTGCTTTGTAGCGTTTAGATGTTGGACAAAAAAAATATTGAATTTTAAAGATTTTTTGAATTAAAAAACTATTGTGGCAACACACTGGTCCATACCTCAAGTTAGGCTGCTTGTTTTGCTTACTTTTTGTTTGTTTGTGCCTCCTTTAGTCACGTTTTTAGTTACATCAAAAAGCCCTCTATAAGGAGGGATGAACGGGCTTTGTTTTGTGGCATTTTGACCTATGGTATGAAAGTTATTGAATTTTGAAGCTTTTTAAAAATTTAAAAATTAAAAAAAATACTTTTACTTTTATTTTGTTCATACCTTAAGTTAGGTTGTTTGTTTTGTTTTATTTGTTACAGTGAGATCTCCGGAACCATGCTTCTCCAATCACGTTCTTGGTACCGTCAGAAAGCTCTCTGCAAGGAGGGATGCGCAAACTTTGTTTTGTAGCGTTGCAACTCACAGAAGAATAGATATTGAATTTAAAATTTTTTATGAATTAAAAAATTAGAAAATTACGTTTACTTTTATTTTGAATTGTCGCAATGGCACAGGGCACTCTAGTTGATATGAACACATTTTTATCTTTATCTTCTTTGTAACCTTTTTAACCTGGAAGGCTGAAAGGCTGGAATTGTTGAACCTTTTGACCACACGCTCAAACATCAATTGAAAGTTCTACTGTGGATGCTTTGTTTTACCATTGGAAATGATTGGAATTTATATATTTTATTTTTCAAAGACTAAATCAAATATCATCTACAAGCCATAAAAATTTCAAAATCTTTTTGTAAAAATTTAAAGTTATTATTAATTTTTGAAGAAAAAATGAAGAAAAATCATATCAAATATAAAGTAAGGTCAAAATATCTGAAAAATTTTCCACTGAATTAGAAGAGATTTGAAGGCTCTAAGAGCCTGCGAGTTATCTGGCCCTGGGAACCTTGGGAACAACTTGGGAGCAGTAATCTGACGTGGCCAAGATTGTGCCACGTCAAAAAATAATAAAAAATTAATATTTTAATATTTTTTAATAATATTTTAATATCTTTTAATATCTTTAATTATTTTTATATTATTTTTATATTCTGACTGTTTCCAACTGCGGGAACAGCCTGAAACGACCCTTCGCGGCCCTCAAATCTCTTCTATTGCTTTACATTATAATTTAGATTCTAGAACATCATGGTATAAACCAAATTTTTGTGTCATTCTAAAATTAGACACTTAGTAAGACGTGCCGCCATACTAATAGGTCTAAAGTTCAAATGGCTATTAAATTCACAACTTTAGGATTTAAAAATATTCAAATTTGAGTAGAAAATAGACTTTATTTCATTAGCTGGGCTCAAATTCAAAAAAAGATCATTTTAAAAGCTACAATTCATATCAAGAGCAAAAAAAGTAGGCATTGCCACTAAAAAGGCATCTTTTGTGACCCTTGGATTTAGCATCTTCGTTTCTAAATTTTTTTGTAGTTCTTTGATGAGGGACTTTTCACCACCAAATGATGCATATAATTTTAAAGAACTCTCCAAGAAAAATCTGGACAAAAATCATCTACTTTTCAATTAGATCAAGGTTTGTTTTACCATTCATCAACCACTTCTTGGCTACATCAACATTTAAGGGTTAACCTTGAGAAGACAAGATCTATCACGAAGATACTTTGTCAAAAGTGATTTGATTTATAGACCAATAGGTGAATCTATAGTAATCTTGAAAGTCATCTAGTAGACACTTTTTGGCCTTGCCATCCTTTTAGGGTTATATAGTTCACTTGTAATCAACATCGCCCCAAATGACGACATTCACATTTAGACCAAAATGAACACTACAAGAGAAAGGGGTGTTTTAAATGAGTTTTTAAGTATAGTTTGACACATGATTTTAAGTAATGACCTTTAAGGAGATTTTTAGAAAAATTTTACTTAAAACACATGTATTTTAAGTAAAATTTTTCTAAAAATCTCCTTAAAGGTCATTACTTAAAATCATGTGTCTAGGACTATATTTAAAAACTCACTTAAAACACCCCTTTCTCTTGTAGTGGAATCACTTTTCACATATATTCTATGGTTTTTGGTATACCTAGAAATGGTGCTTTGAAACTTCATAATTTATTTATATAGTGTCCAAATTGTGCATGCAAAAAAGCTCAGCGGAATCTTCTTGTAGTTGCCGATAAGATCCAATAAAAATCATTCCTATTTAATAATAGCAACTATACTTAGTTGTGATTGCAAGAGTCTATACTTTAAGATTATGAACAAAATAGTTTATGAGAGTGGTGTATGAACTTGATAATGGTTGCTTTGTGAGCAAGTATGGTTTTTTATTGATTTACTTTTGAGTTGCACAACAAAGAGAGTGCTACAACTCAATTTCAAACCATATTGGTTTACACCATTGGTCACATGACCACTTGCAGCAAGCCTAGAGTAGGAATTGAGACACATTGAGATTCATTATGACATTGTAGACATTAATTACATCATTTCCATAACAACATGTTAGTGTAATAATAATCATGCGTTGCATTTATTGAATTTGATTAATGTCTCCATCTTGCACTACTTTTGGATGGTAGAGATTTGCATGAGTTGTCAATCAAAGAAGAGTATGTGACCAAGCAAGAGAACATTCAATGATTATGGTTGATAATGTGGTTATTTAGAAACAATCCTAACAAGCCATGTTTTTGAAATTCTTGTTGTTGGTTGTTGCAAGAGTGCTTTGTAATGATTTCTTAATTGTTCAAATAGTTTTTCATTCATTCCAAGTCAAGTTGAAAGATCTTTAAAATACAATATTTTATTAAGTCAAATTTATCAAAATTGAGATTATTTAGTAATATGCATGTATAAAGATATAAGGAAAAATATGCAAATTTTAAGAAAGAATCCAAACACTAAAGGGTTAGTTCTTAAACAATAGTGAAGATATTAAAAAATAAAAAATAGGATATTTACCAGATTTTACTAAAGATGAGATTCTACTTGAAAAAAAATAGACGATTGCTTTTAGGTGTCTTAAAATGAGCATGCAAGGGAGCATCCCTCTTTCCAATGGGGAGACATAATTTTTCTATTTTGAAATCTCTATATATTATAGGTATGTGCCTTTAAAAAGAAAAAAACCTTCAAAATTTAAAATTTAGATTCTTAAGTTTAGGTACTAAGAGCAAGTCTCCAAACCTTGAATATGTATGGATATTAGCAAAATTACATTTAAGATAGGAAACATTTTTCTTCAATTTAAAAAATAAATTCTACAATGAGGTGGATGATATTCATTTAAAAAAACAAAACATGACTATTAGCTCAATCCCTTAAATGTTATGATATAAGACAAGGTGAATGCACAAAATAGTACAAGCATTTCTTGCAAGGACCCTAAAAATAGTTTTTAAAATACTAGAACATTTATTGCTATGATGAATTTGAGCCTCTTAAAAGACCTTAGGCATTTCGCATTCAAGTTTCTACTCAAAGTGCATGGCTATTGAGCTCATACCACTTCATTCATGAAGACTTCAAAAAACACCTATTCAACAAAAATGGAGATGACTGGAACCCCGGGGAGGTCACTTAGTGTGCATATTAGAAACCACGTGAGATCTAATATAGGATACTATATATTTATTCTACCTAAAATTTATAAAAAAATTATATCTAATATAGAGTGTGTAAAATTACATGTAGGGTATTATAACTAATATAGGGTTATGTTTAATACCATATATTAGATTTTACGTAGAAAAAATATAGGAGGGCAATAACATGTGGGGGAAAATAATTTTGTAGAGTGAGTATTTAATGTCCTTAAAGAAGAGATGGATAAAAAATGACACATTATTTGTCCCAAATTATCCATGAACCTTGGATGAGGGGCTCTAATTGCCTCTAGAGTTATCTGTAAAGTCCTTTGAAGTCACTTAGAATTTGAAGAATCTATCATAAATTTTGCTTTAATATACTCTTATTTGTTCATTCCAAATAGTAGAAAGATATAAAAGAGCTTGGTGGTCTATCATTATTAGGTGTGTAAGAGCTTGGTGGTCAATACTTGTTTATTATATTGTAATGCAATGTCATCTTTTTTTGGTTGAGTACTTGCACTCATTGTATTCATTAGAATATATTGTAGATGATTAGTAGTAAGTTGATTGATACAACTAGAATGCATTGTTTATAGACTGTGCATGTATTTGTTTGGCCATAGTACATCGTCTAAACATAAATTACTTTAGTTTTTAATAACCATAAAAAAATGATTTGAAGAAAAAGTGACAAAAGAATAAAGAAAAAAGGATTAAAAACAACAATCGAAAAAAAAAAGTCATACAACACCTATTAGTTCTAATTTTTAAATCTAATATAGGGGCCAAAAACTTAGACTCAAAAGTGAATTATAAAAAATACAGGGTGCTATAATAAATGCCAATTTAAAATTATTTTTAACAATAGGGTATATTAAATTATGAAATATTAGAAAAATAGCCCCCCATAAAATATACCCCGGTCTCACGTGTATACTAAACCTCTAAGCTAGTGACTCCCCCGTGATTGGAACTAGATATTATTTCTACCTTATCTTCTGATGACTTAAGAAAATATGGATTATTGGTCAATATCTTTGACAAATCAATAAGGTCTAAATGATTTCTAGTCACTTGATCATCTTGGGCTAGCTTTATACATGATTGAACAAGAGGGTGTAAGATTTTGAAAGGTAGCACAAAAAGATTAATGTCATTTATATTGTGGTTTCACAACTATTGCCTTTAGCCAGAGCTCACACAAAAAATATTAAATGAAATTACATCATAATTTGCGGCTTCTCAAGATTGAAAAGAGACTCTATGTGATCATAGGCTAGTGTATTTGATTACATTCATTTTATGTGTTCATATATACCATCTGAAACCAATTTTCTAATAATTAGGAATTCAAAGGGGCTATGT
Source organism: Pseudisothecium myosuroides (assembly GCA_951799445.1). NCBI lineage: Eukaryota > Viridiplantae > Streptophyta > Bryopsida > Hypnales > Lembophyllaceae > Pseudisothecium > Pseudisothecium myosuroides. Next base: position 21,953,370 of record OX637289.1, read on the forward strand.
GGCACTAAAATATTGGTGGTTGATGTTTTTCTTATTGGGAATATTATGATTTGTGAAAAATCCTTGAAATCATATTTTGAAATCATTGAGCAACTTCAACAAAGGATATAGGATATTCAAGGTGATTGCAAGAAAGACCGGTTATTTTTTTGCATCACAATTGGAATGACACAGTTGTCAATTGCTATTACTTTTGGAGCATGAATCCAATTAACTTGAAATTTTTGGAGATGTCTAACTTGACGCCAATCAGATCTATTATTTTTTAGAAATTTTCAAAAATCATTTTATATATATTTTTTAATTTAGCTAATTTGTTACACTTTGAAGTTTAGGGTTTTTTAATACTAATAAGTACCCAAAATTAATGATCTAGACTTGAAATTTGTGTGCTCTATTTCCACAGTAGAAAGAAATGTGCATATTAAGGATAATTTTAAAATATATTATTCTATGGCCTCCATGTTCATGAAAATAGGGCTCCCTTGCACGCACTCTTCTAAAAATTGAAGATGGTTTTGACTTCATTTTTTGGGTGAAATTTGATCACCAATGCACCATCAAGTCCTTGCAAATAGCCAATTTTTGGATTTTTTTTCTTCATGATTTTTTCTTCATTATTAATTTATACCTTGTTGTATCTATTTTGTGATAAACTTTTTTTTTTTCCAAATAGTATTGTTTGAGTACTTGCAAATAGTCATAGTCCTTTCAACAATACCTATAGCCATCAATTTTTCAAAGCAACGGTTGAAATTGTTTTGTTTCACAATTCATAGTACTCGCAGTACTTTTAGTACTGAGCGCAGAAAATGCAGTACTTGGCAAAATGCTACAAAAATTGGTCAGTCTGTTTTGTAACCATTCTTTATGCCTTTATGGTATATATGTTATATTTGTATGTATTGAAATTAATATACATATCTGTAATATATCATGTGTATGCTCATATATTATGTGTGTCAAAGGATATTTCTTTTAAAATCTTTTTTCTTTCTAGGAACCCTGGATTTTCATGACATAATGGTTAGCCAATTTTGGTTGCATAGTGTAATATTGTATTATATTAATTAATACCCAGAACATGCATCTTCTGCATCTTCTGGGTACATAGTGAGAGAATGCAATTTCAATGGGCTCAATTTAATTCAAGTACATATCTTAACATATATAATTTAGGGCCCCTTCCCCCTCCCCCATACTTGTATTTTTCAGGAACTCAATCCCAGTTCATTCGATATGGGATATTTCAGTCAGAATTCTGTATCCATATTCATATTTCGAAGTATGTACCCGTATTATGTTTTGTATTTTGTACGTATTTTGTACCATATTTTGTATCCATTTTTGGACAGCTAAGATCATTCATTTGACATGCATCAACGGTTCTAGATTTTCGAGACGATCAACGACATTTGGGAGGGTGGGGAATTTTTTCTATGTGATATCAATGGCTCCGGATTTTTTGAGGGGAGGAAAGGGAGAGAAATTGAAGTCAAACGACAAGTTTACATCATTTTGTTACATAGTGATTCTTTTTAATTTGTCACTAGCATCAATTGAGTACAAAAGGGCTTTCACCTCCCTAGAGAAAAGACAAGAAAATAAAGAAACTATATATATAAGGTAATAGGCTCTGAAATCGCTTAGGCTCTATAATGGTCCACCCTATTCAAATGTACACTACTTGTACATGTAACTATTTCATAGCCTTCAACGGTGTACAAACAGTGTACATTTGAGGGGGCAACGGTGCTAGATTGTGAGCACGAGCCTACGAGCACGAGCTTGTTAACCTTTTTTTTTTTTTTATTAAATTTTTTAGCCCCGGGGCTGCGGCTCCTCTCGGCGCCGAGAGGAGTTCAGTAGCAAGAGGGGGTTGATAAAAAAATCAAAATCTCAGTGAAACAACTTCATTCAATTTCAAACAAGTCTTAAACATTAATTCCCAAGAAACAAGAGGGGAGTGATCAACCAAACGACTATCAGATCAAAAATAAAAGAATTGGATCCCTCGGGAGGTCCTACAAGAGGACAATGATCAACTAATATACAATTTACTATAACTAAGCTCATTCCTTACAAAAATAATCCCTATCAATCAAATATTTTTTTTCAAAATCTTAACAAGTCCAATTAGCAGCACATCAAGACAAAAGGATAGGTAACCCCCATTAGCCCCAAGAGGACCCATGATACTACAAGAAGTACCTAGCAACAAGAGGAAAGTGATCTTAAAAATTGAAATCTGAATAAGACAATCTCATTCAATTTCAAACAAATCTTAATTAATCATTAATTTTTTTTCATCTTAAAATCCAGCAAAGTCCAATAAGTATCACATCATTGTTGTTTAAAGGACCACGGTAATAGGTTCACGGTAATAGGTCCATGGTTAAAATTTACTAGAAATAAAAAAATTTGGCCAAAAACTTTAAATGGAATCTCTAAAAAGTTGTACGCTCACACGTTTACAGGCTCACAAGCTCACAGGCTCACGCTCACAAGCTCACAGAATAGCAACCCTGTTTGAGGGGGTGGACAATTTTAGAGCCCTATGCCACTTCAACTTCAAAATTCCATAACTAATTCCAAAAAATTCCAAAAAACATGAAACGACTTGGGCTCGATGCTAATTCCTCTTGTCTTTCAAGGAAAATTTACTAAAAAAATATTTTGAGACGTTTTACACACACACACACACACAAATTCAATTTTAGCTCTTAGGTGGACAATAATTAAACCTGTTACCTTAGTTTCTTTTCCTTCTTCTTTTAGGATTTATGCTTTCAGTCCTTGCATGTAAAGCATCCCTCAAACATATTGAAATTTTAATATAATATTGTTCATATTACATGTTGAAACAATTGATTGATGATAAATGTTTGGCACAATTTAAACTCATTGGAAAAAGAATGGGGCCTCAAAAAGGTTGCCAAATTTGGACTAGCAATGCAAAAAGTGCAAATTAAAAATTAAAAAATAAATAAAACAAATAAACAGATTTATTTAAAAATTGTACTTTGGTGTAGCATGTGAGCTGACATTCTTTTTCTAATGTTTGGTTCAAGAAGAGGTGTCAAAATTAGAACTAGATTTGGAACATCTTTGGAATTTTAAGAATCTCCTTTGATGACATGCTAGATCTTCCTTAAAAAGAGGTCAAAATTGGATTTTCAACTTTTCTTTGCAACTTTTATTTTTTGCAACTTTTAATGTAAAGCTCATTACTTAGTAGTTCATCATTGATTGAACATCATAGTGCTAATCTTGCTGCATCTTTAGAGACAATGGTGCAATTGATTCACATAGTTAAATCAATTGCTACACTATTTGATATTTTTCAATAGAATTTGAAATAAAAAATTTGAAATTCTTTCTAAAATGAATTATAGACTGGATATTTGTAATTTTTACAAGACTTTTTTCTTTGAGTTCAAAATGTTAATTGTAGTGATCTTTTGAGATTTTATTTTTACCTTATGGAAGTCATCCTTGAAGGATCATCTTTTAAATTGAAATATTTAATTTTTGAGTTCAAGAATATTTATATGCCTTGAACTAAAGAAGATTTGCAAAGAGAAGTTTTGAAAGTCTATACCCTATAAATGTAAGAGAACTAATATACAATTATTTTGACGGATGACAGAATGAAGATTCTTTGTGGTCGGGAGTTGGGACATGTTTGCATATATCCATTGTTTAGAATTTGAACATTTGAGGGTCCATATTGGGTTAATATATTTTTTCATAGAGCAAACTTTGGTAGTATTGATTGTTCTAAATAAATCAGAGTGCGTTACATGCGCCCTCACTATGTTACCAAAACAAACAGGAAGCTTGAAGAAATTGAGCAAATCCACAAGTTCAAATCTCTGTCAGGAAATGCATAACTCTAGTGTGTCTTGGAGTACAACAGTTTCTTTTTTTTATCATCAAGGTAGGAACATTGCAAGAGCATTGTACAGTAAAGCATTGCAAGAGCATTGAAAATATAAACTAATAAGCTTTCAATGTTTAAACTTTTTTTTTAAATCCTGAAGATTATATAGGACATTCTCAATTTTTGACATGAAAATTCCTGTCCAACACTCCAACAGTGCAGCAGTTGTTAACACCTTTGGTCACCAAAATACAAGCAAGTGGAGCTGGAGCATACAAGCATCGATCACAAGATCAAAAACATGTAACCATATTTCAAACAAATGAGTGAAAAAATAAATGCTCATTGAGGTGCTTGCATTGCTTAGGCGAAGGGTCCTTGCACTATCTCGGTGGCCATCGTCATTTCCATGACCTTGTGGAAGAAACTGGCGTTTCTCATCTTGAGTCGCGAAATCATATTTGAGATTTTTGTCTCCATGACTTCGACAAAATCGTTCTCGGCATAGTTCGGTGATGTCATCGTGATCAATTGCAAAACTAATTGTCATAAATTAACCAGCAGGCTGGGTTTCGAACTCCCTTGCAGCTGCAAGACTTCATTTCGAAATAAAATAAGTGAAGCTCTAAAAGTGCTGACATGAACAAACGAAGTGCAAGGCTGCATACAAGTCCAGAAAATCAATTTGAAAATCAATCAACTAAACCCCCAAACAGGGAGACATACATTAATAGTGATAAGAGAACTCACCCATGATGAACTGCAGCTAAAGTTGCCGATGCCACACTTTGCAGAAAGGACTCAAATATGATATCACGACTCAAGGGGTTGAACGCCAGACGGGGGTATCAGATGGCGCTCTGTGCATTTCTAAATAACATACATGAAGCTCTGCAAGCAGTGCTTTATTCTGACCACGAACTGCAACTTGGAGAACTGCACATTGAAGAACTGCAAATTGGAGAAAGCAAACATAAAATCAAGTAATAAAGCTGCTGCTAAAACAGCCGGGGCGACGCATATGAAGCAACAGTGACATTTGCGGCAGAACTAGCTCGATCACTCCCAACCTTGTCTTCACCAAACAACACCCCACTCACATACACTTGCACCACTCCCAGCAAGAAGGATTCTTTCCAACCAAAACCAAACGAACACAGTTCCATGCAAATATTACAAAACAACACTCCGGCCATTCCCAGCCATTGTGGTTGGAAAAGTCTACTGATTGAGCCCTCTTCCTCAAAGATAGAGTCTTCATGGTAATTCACAGATTGAGAGAGAGAACTTGATCGGCACCTGGAACAGTACGCAGCGTGACACTCAGGACATGTCCAGCTAGCCACAATCGGCTTGAGCCCTTGATCACAAGCTAGTCGGCACTGAAGCACTATATGCACCAGCAAGCAGAGACTTCGATCAGCATGAATGGATTTGTGTTGTTCCAAGACTTTCCTGTTCATATAAGCTAGCCAGGGGAGAGCCCTACGGCGTGCACCCTCTGGCTCCATCATCCGCCTTTCGTTGGTGCGAGAAGGAAGACAGTCAGTCCGCGGCGCTGAGTGTTCGAGTGGAAATGGGCGTCCCTGTCGCCTTAGATGTCGCCGTAGACGGACTGAAAGTTCTGTTTGTTTGGCGTAAAGGCAAAGCTAAGAAGCGACTGGTACCGATGAGCAGGGAGTCACATTCAAGCCCGTCAAGCCCGTCACCTTCATCTGGAAATTGGAATTGTACAGGCACGATCGATGACTTCTTACGGAAGGCAAGACATCGCTTCCGAATTAACAGCTACGGTCCATACTGCTTGTTAGAAGAAGTACCCTGTAGCTAGCTGACATGTTCTGAGTGTACTTCTGTGAGTGCTACCTGTTCTAGAGTCTTCCATCTTGTCTTCCGTTGTGTTCCCTTGCCTTCCAAATTCTCACCTATCTCTTGAGTGGTGGTGGGAGGCTTCTAGAAACATTTTTCACACACAAATCCTGGTTCCTGTTTTGTGCTGTCAACTGGTGTATCCAGCTTGAGACCTGCTTTGAGAGACGCTGTGGATTGATTGCTGTTACATTCAGAATGATGGAGAGGTTCACGGAGCATCGGGCTTCAAGCTCTAATGATGCATGGCCGTGGAGCAAGCTTCTTGAATTAGCGAAGGGACCACCATGGAGTCTTACTTCGCTGCAGACATCGGGGAGGGAAGCTTACAGAGTTCTATTTTGCCAAGCTTAGTAAATGAACTAGCTTTGAAGTTGCGGTGTTCTCTTTTGCAGGTGAGCAGTTAGTCTACACATTTGAAGGTTCAAGGTACCCTTTTGCAGAGGAGCCCAAGAAAAGCTTGAAGTTTTTTTGTTTTTTTTCTCTAACTTGAAGATGAGACTTCTTAAGAAAAGCTTTTTATTTTTTTTATTTTTTTTCTCTAACTTGAAGATGAGACTTCTTAAGAAAAGCTGAAAGTTCCGTTTTTCCCTCTAACTCGCAGATGCTTCCTACATAAGCTGAAGTTATGGTTTGGGCTTTTTTAGATGAGCCATCGAGAATAATCTTGAAATGTTTTCTTCTTTAGCAGCTGAGCCTCTCAAAGATAATAAGCCGCTTCGGAAGTTTCAGTTTCGCTGTTGCAGATCGATGAGTCTTTGATACTTAGCTTGAAGTTTCAGTTTCCCCTGTGAACCCTATTCCCTCGATCTTCTTCTTGCATGCCAAAACTGAATGTCGTAGTGTGGTCATGGTTCCAGGGTTTGCCGGCTGCGGTTGTCGAGCACCACCGCAAAAACCTCACAGAAAATATCATTCTGGAAGGCCCTGACGGACACAAATTGGCAGTGATGTTAGGCCAGTCCCGAGACTTGAGCTTCAAGCCGTGCCTCCTCCAAGGATGGAGAGAGTTTGTAACCGATTGCAACCTTGCTGTCAACGACCCAATCCTCTTCTTGCTGCAGGTACCAACCCCCTTGCGTTTAAGAAAAGCTTGGAGTTTCGTGTTTTTTTTTTCTCTAACTTGAAGATGAGACTTCTTAAGAAAAGCTTGAAGTTTCCTGTGTGCTTTTCTCTGCTTTGAAGATGAGACTTCTTAAGAGATGCTGGAAGTTTCGTTTTTCCCTCTAACTCGCAGATGCGTCCTTCACAAGCTTGAAGTTATGGTTTGGGCTTTTTTAGATGAGCCATCGATAGTAATGTTTTCCTCTTTAGCAGCTGAGCCTCTCAAGCTAATAACCTTCGGAAGTTTCAGTTTTGCTGTCGCAGATGAGTCTTTGATAGTTTGCTTGAAGATTCAGTTTCCCCTGTGAACCCTATTCCCTCGATCTCCTTCTTGCATGCCAAAACTGAATGTCGTAGTGTGGTCATGGTTCCAGGGTTGCCGGCTGCGGTCGTCGAGCACCACCGCAAAGACCTCGCAGAGAATATCATTCTGGAAGGCCTTGATGGACACAACTTGGCAGTGATGTTAGGCCAGTCCTGAGACTTGAGCTTCAAGTCGTGCCTCCCTCCAAGGATGGGGAGAGTTTGCAACCGATTGCAACCTTGCTGTCAACGACCAAATCCTCTTCTTCCTATGGGAAGATTCTCATTTCCTATTTGAAGTCTTCGACAGTAACCACAATATGAAACGCAAGGGGGGTGATACCAGTGCTCACATCGCCAGAACTACTCTCCCACAAGTGACGGACCCCATCGAGACTCCCAGCTTCTTCGCAGCATTCGCAACATTCAGATGGAAATTCGTAGACAAGTCTGACGACATCCTCTGCTGAAGCGACGAAGCTAGACGGTGCGGTGCAGTATAGTCTATGTCTAGCTTTGCATTGTACAATGTCTACACATGCCATCATGGTCTGTATTTTGACTGTGAGTGTTGTGAGTGTTGCAAATGTTGTCAAAGTTGTGATGTTGTATTGATTTCTATACTGTTGTTATTGTTTACCAATTAGGAGCTGCAGGGAGTGGGAATGCATCACCTGAGGATGTCAAACTTGTCTGCGTACTTCCATCTCAGTGTTGTGAATTCTGCGAGGAAGCTGGGAGTCTTGCTGACAATGATGAAGAAAGCGTGCAGGAAATTCGGGCTGAAACGATGGCCTGGACGTAAGGTAGCCTCTAGTTTTTTGGATTCTTTCAAGTTGCACGCATTTGCGATTTTGCGTGTTCTGTCATCTGTTTGTTCACATTGAATGTTTGTTCATGCTTGAATTGTTTAATAAACTTCACACTCGGGGCCTATGTAACACTATGTTGTGACAATAATTACAATAGAGGAAATCATGTCCTGTTGCAGTCAGCCAGGGTGCCTCTGTTGCTAAACAAGTGCTGTTTTGGTACTTCGAATCTAAGCTTCATCCTTTAAAGTAAATTTCATTATATTGGCACTATTTAGAGGTCAAAAATTGTGACATTCAGATGCTTAAAAGCTCTAGAAACTAGAAGTAGTACAGATTTACACTCTAGGCCATAAGATGCATTCTTCAATAAATAAAGGCTTTCAATTCATTGCTGAATGCTGAATGCGACTGTTTACATGGCCCACGACAGTCTGGTTTACTGAATACACAAATACAGAGTCGTTTACTGAAGCATCGGGGAGTGTTTGTGTGTGTGCAAGTCCACCGTCCTAGCTCGCATCTTGTGTTATCTTGTAATTTACTAACATGTGCAATTCATTACTGAAAACGGTTCTATGAGCATTGTATTTACTGAAGCATCGGAGAGTGTTTGTGTGTGTGCAGGTCTAATGCGCTAGGTAGAAAGGCTTACTTTGTCTTTTTTTTTCATCAGTTTGCAAAAGTATTCATTTTCTAATAATGCCCCAAACATGGAGAATTCGGGGCAGAAGTTTGGGTCCCAAACTCATTGTGTGTGAATATTATTAGATAAGTGAGAGATAAGTTGAGTGTAATCTTCTTGTACTTGTATTGTAAAATTTTTTGCTATCTAATCTTCTTTTACTTATACAGTGCTCAAAAAGTTTGCCAATCATTCTATAATTGTTGTGTTGTGCTTCTCCATGTTTGGATTGGATGGATTCAGTACATTGCCTTTCTTGCACTACCCTAATGTAGCACGACGCCATTGAAAGAACTGACTTTGAAATTTTTGAATTTGCTAGAACTCTTTCCATTGAAAATAAAAATGCCAGTAAAAGGAACATACAGATTCTAAAGCAACCATGTCACCAATTGCACTTTGACAGTACAGATTAGTTCACCTTTCAGGCAACCTAGTAAAAATGAAATTAAAAGCCTTACTTGCAATGTTTGAGGAGAACCACTAGTGAAATTAGAAAAAAACTCAGTTGCTATTTGAAAAACAACAGAAAAAACCGGGTGAAAAAATCTATGAATTTCCTATATGGAGTAAAAAATAGAGAAAAAAATTTGGACTTGGTACTCAAAAAAATGCCGGTTCAGTATGGGAGTTAAAAGAAAATAGATGGTAAAACTCACAAACTATCTCATTCTCACAAACTATTTCTGATTCACATGATTCCCATCTCCCTTCAAGATTTCTTTTTTACCTATTTTTTAATAGAACATGATACCAAATCAAAAATTTGAGAGTACATTACTGTGAAGGACCATAAACTCCGAGATCTCGCACTTTTCAATCTCTTGCACTAATTGAGTTGAAGAGCTAAAAAAATTTATCATACAATCTTCTATTAATTATTAGATATATAATACAAAGTCTACTAGCAAGCTTATATTTTCAATTTATTATCAAATATTATTTTCAAACAAAAAATCTATTTAATTGTTTACTAAGACAATTACAACAATCAAGTCATACTTTTTTTTAGTAGTTGTACAAATGGACTTACGTACATAAAAATTTCCTTTAATAGTTAAAATCGGTCTATTTTAAATTTGTATGTATGTGTGTATCTATGTATGTGCATGTTGAATCTATCTACTTATAAATTACAATTTATTTTATGTATTTATTTATTTCCCATGCAATTCATCATAATCTTGAGGTCTATAAACTACAACATCTTAGGGCCATAAACACAACAAAAGCTATTGGCATGGTTGTTTACACATTCAAAAGTGAAGGGGATAAAATGTCATTGCCAAACCTACTTGACAAGCAACATGAAAAGTTATGGACAAGCGTAGTGATATGATTTAGAGTACAAATAATGTAAATGGTCTAGCAAGTTGAATAGTTATGGAAAAAAGTAGTGACAATTTAAAACACAAATAATGTAAATGGTCGACCAATTTATTGATCAATGTTATATTGTAGACAAAATTGAATTATCAATGCCATATCGTAGATGAAATTAAAGTACACAACTTACTACTCATCTAGAATGTCCTAATTCACGCCCAAAGCAGAAAAGTTATTCAAGATGTTCAATTTGGCATGAGTAGTTGTTGAGAAGAAAAACCATTGATTTAAAAGGTATGCTTACACTTACACTTACAATAAATGTTCAATTTGGCATGAGTGGTCCTCGAGAAGAGAAAGCATTGATTTAAAAGGTATGATTACACTTACATTGTTCAATTTGGCATGAGTAGTCCTTGAGAAGAGAAAGCATTGATTTAAAAGATACAATAGTTCATGTCCAATTACATTGTAGAGAAAGCATTGATTAAGAAGGGATGCTCACACTTATAAAAGTTAATGTCAAATTGCATTGTAGAGAAATGTTGAGCAAAAAACACAACAATCAAGAAAATTTAGATGAAAAGAACAAAACTTTACAAGTTCAAGAATCATATCTATCTATATTCATCAATTCTTATTTTGGTTACATTTAACTAAATAATAAGAATCAATCACATTCTTCAAATTCTTCACAAATTGCATTTCAAGAAAGACATTGCAATGCAAAGTGGCCCGCCAAAAGCACTACATGCATTAATTATATAATTTTGGAAACTCAAAATAAATGAAGTTTTAGTTGTACAAAAAGAGAGCACATGACTACTTAGAAAATGCCTCAATTCCAAGAAGCTAATACCATTGAAAAAGCGTAAGTTCATAGAGCATCTTGGCATAAACGCATATCTTTTTCCACTACAAGTCAAGCTTAACTCACTACAAATAAATTTAACTGCTTTTCCGATCAAAAACTGTTAGCCTCACCTACTTGACCTCCATAATATCCTTACCATCTATAACAAATGCACATCAATGATGCACACGCGTCTTCTTTTCCAATTAACGCAGTATATAGGGCATCCCAGTATGGGTGTTCTTAAGAATTGGAACGCCGGATATATAAGACAACACTAACAGCAACAACTACAACTGTGCAAGCAATGAGTGTTGTATGCACAGTAGACCAGCCCTCGGCGTTTTTAACTGCTGGGGGAGATTTGTTCGCAGGAACGGCTTTTCTATTTCGAGGTGCTTGAGATTCTTCCAGATGAAGTGTCAATGCCTGAATAACAGAGACTCTATCAGAAACGTCTCAGGCTTTGGTTCTAGTGCACATGATAACCAGCAACACACGACAGAAGTTCAACCTAATAACAGGCCAGGATTTGACAAGTTTAAGATGGGTTCAAAACTCACCTTCCAGCCACTAATGCGGGCAAAATTTACAGCAGCCACAAGATCGGAGTCAGTAGCAAGTAGCACTTTATCGTCTTCATCATCAATATACTGCCACACAAAATCCACAAATGTCACCACAATTCATCGCCTTTGAATGGGATACAAGTCCAATCCACAGAAACAGATCCTGACTTCTATCCTAGGTAAGGAGAAACAGGACGAAAAGCTGTCAAAGCCCCAGTGGTACCATAAGAAATGATAGTATCCAATTATTCTCAAAATAGCAATACAGGAAGAATCAGCTCTTCGATTCTGCTGTCAGTATGAGAGGGAATGGAAATTTAAAACCAAGAATAATATTCCAACACACCATAAGTCGAGGAAGATGAGTGCGATCTATTTCGTCACCGACACGTTGTACAATTGTAGACATCAGTTCGGTTAAGCTCTCACAACCTGGTAATTCAAGAAACCCAGATGAGACCTCCAAGGCAGCTGTAGGTTCCAGCTTTCAAAGAACGAAGTCAATCGCTTCGACAGCAATATCACAATAAAAAGCCCCCCTCTGATATCTAGGTTGTGAGCAAATTAAGACTTACCACAGTTGAACCGATAGTGACCAACCTTGCCATCAGGACTCGTTACTTTCAGTTTGAAAGCAAAAGTATTGCCAAGTCCAAATGATGGATAATTGGACTGCCTCTCCGAATAGAGATCAGACTGTCGTGCAGATATATCACTGCAATCAAAAGCACAAACTTCATCATAGCGATCTGGTTTGATCTATGCATCACTAACATTAAAATGAAACAGGGCAACCAAGCAAAAAGAAGTTGCACGGGCTTGCCTACGAGAGTCAGATTCGTCTTCAGCTGGTTCCAGGGCCAGGGCAGAGTCCCAGAACTTCTGAAGCATGGTAGTTGCCATGTCTTGACCTCCACCAGCAGCACCCCCAACCTGGAAACAGTTCCACGCCATTTCAGAGGCATTCATTCTGGTCGCAGACAGAGGAACAACAAAGAATCAATGCTATGGATCTCTGCTTAAAAAATACACTTTCCTTTCATTGAAAGCATCTCAGATGAGGCAGTCACTTACAGTAGCAACAGCTCCATGCGTGAGCTGTAAGACATCCACGCAGGCCACCACAAAACCATCTGCACGGAATTCCAAAAGAATTACGCATTCAGTGAGTGACAATTCCCTGGAAAAGCCAGATACTTTTGACTTGTCATGAGATGAAAGTAGAGACTCACTAAGACCAGGGATTACGTAAATATAAGAAAATAAATCACTAATGTAACTTAAACACCTGCAAATTAAACCTCAAAATGCAGAGGAGTAGAGTATCATACTCACCACGATCGGTAACAGGAAGATGAAGAAATTTGCCATCGTGCATTGTGTGTAGAGCATCCACAAGAGTAGTATCCAAACCAGCACACTCGGGATTGGGTGTCATCACCTGCACAAGCATCCCAAGAAACAATTATGACACCCTGTCCAAAACCCCACCAAAATTATGTTGCACCGATAAATAGCAATTAACAAATATCAATAACTATCTAAATTTTTAGCCATCCCGTTCAAAACATTATTCAGTGATAAATACACTTTCAGTCATAATAGACATTGTCTAAGAAAATCGCACCTTGTCCAAAGTGGTGGTTTCAGGGTTTAGACTTTGAGCAACAACTCGCATCAAGACATCCTTTGAGCTGAAATCACCCATTCCATAATATCATGCAAATTTGCAACATATACTAGCATAATTGAATGTACATCAAAGGATGAAAAATTAAACTGGGTGCAAAAATGCGATATACAGAATCTTAGCATCAAAACACCTGAATTCAGTAGTCCAGGAACTTCTAAGCAAACTAGCGAAGAGACTTAAGAAGCACTTACGTGAGGATTCCTATCGGTTTGTTGCTTGGTGAAGTGATAATAACTGAATTTATTCGTTGTTCTTTCATTTTCTTGGTCGCAACAGTGACCGTTTCAGATGGCGAACACGTGGGTACTCTGTCAAAAGCATCAACCTGAGAGAGGCCCCAAGATTCTAAGAGCATCATACCGCCTCTTCTAAAATAAGAAACTACGAAACTGGAAAACATTAAATATTCGACTCCACGGAAACTTACTTTGTTCCTTCCACTATCAAGGATCCCAGAGTAGGCCTGAACATTCGATCGCGCAAATTCTCAATAAAATTGGATTTATCTGGACAGATCACGTGGTCGCGTAAGTTAGAAGTCGAATGAAGCCTTCGCGACCGAATGTACTGCGCATATGTAAAACTTCAGCTAGGACATTATTCTGGCTCGTCTGATTTTTCAGTTTCTGGCATATTTTAGCTGGACCATAGGAAACCTGGGTTTTCATACTCAATTTGATTGTTCATTAATCGCATGACAGCCTATCAAAAAAGAAGGCGAGAGATCAAAACTGGTCTTGACGCACCAGAGCCCTTGACGCTCCACTCACGCTCAACAGACTCCACAGCAGCTGCGATAGCATTACCCTTCTCAGCAGCTCGCTCCATGCGAGCAATAGCATCATAGAGACACTTTGTAATATCTAAAAGTGCAACCACCTCCCCGCCCTCCACTACAGGCAAGTGTCTGAATTTGCCTGTGAGGACCCAACAATCACCTTTGTCAGAAGCCTCTGTGTCTACTGGCACTTCATTAAAACAACCATACTGACGCCATGAGCGTAAAGTAAAGTTTGAATACTAGAACATTAATAACGATTAAGCCATAGAAATGTTGGATTAAGCAGGAAGAATTGGAGCTATGTGAAAATAATGAATAAAGAAAAATAAAATAAACTTCCCCATAACATGCATGTAAAATATGAAAGTTGCATAACATAAAAACTTCACATGATAAGCAAGAAAATTATTGCACCTTGTACCATCTTCTGCAAAGCTTCAACGGCTAGAGTATCGCCCATAACAAAAATAGGATTCCTCGTCATCACCTTTGAAACCGATGTCTCGTGAGGCTTTAGTCCTTCTGCAATGACTCTCGTCGCCACATCCTGCAAACGCAACTTTGCTGCTTAAATATCATATCTACAACACAATCAATCATAGATGAAGATAAAGTTTGTATTCCAGCAGATCTAGTTGTCATTTGAAGGTAAAAAGACGCAGAGCAATCAGTATCTACATGCTGAGTTTAAGAGCAGCCTCATCCTAATATACTATCCAACATAAATTGAAACAAGAATAAACGTTACAACACACGAAATTATGCTTTCCAAATCCAAACTAAGGCCAGGAAGCCATAAATAGGATGATGGAGTTCACCTTATCCGTGATGATGCCACAAAGGAGCGCACTAGAATCAGTGAGCAATGCCGCGTCCACCCGTCGGGTGGCCATCCGACGACAGGCATCGGCCACAGTAGTGCCATCAGGAATGGTGAGAGCCTTTGACAACCTCAAACGCTTGACAGTCCGTTCTCCTGGAGGACTGGAAGGACAGCAAAGCTGCCGTAAACATTCTCATTTCAAAGCACAAGGTAGAAATTCTTGAACTCCAGGACATCAACAATTCAAGATTCAAGCGAAATACTGGACAAATATTTCAAAGAACTGCGAATAAACGAAGCAACCCGGGAAACTTCAGTGAGCGTGCAGGTTTGGAAAATTCACAAATTGATATATTACACCTGGCTTATAGATCACTGGCAGCACGACCGCTGGACTAGCTAAATCGCAAAGATACACGTGAGCTTGGACATAGCACTTCACAATCTCTATGAACCAAAGGTCATGCACGCAGAGAATTTGCATCAAGAGAATACGTAATCTGTCATAATTAATGACTTTGGGCTTTCTGTCTCTGAAGACAATGTTTGAAAATGGCAGGAATATGATACGAACTCGCGGTTGTTATGTAGAGAGCGTAATAGCAAGACAGTTAAAAATACCGTAAAGGCCTCAAAAACGTTCAGTTGTCTCAATACACCTGTCGGGAGCGCACAAAGCTAAATTAAAAGAAAATGGAAGCTCAAAAGACGCACGACAGCTTGCAATAAGGCAAAGAACCGCGTATCAAAATTATAGAGCTTTGTAAAGAAAGTGCAGATGGTAGAAGCGCACTCCCAAGTTGATTTCACTTACACAACGGATTTTTTCGCAAAGCATATCACTGCCTGTTGGAAAGAAAAGACTTCCAGTTCAGCTTTTGCAAGTTAGCAATTAAAAAAATTCCGAACATTTGACAAAGCCAAAAAATAACGTACACAGATCTGGATGGCTTGCGAGGAAGAACTGCACCATTGCCTTGCGAAGATTTCTTCTGTCCAGTAGAGGGAGCAGTGGTCGTCCCGGAAAGAGCACTCTTCTGCGACGACATCGACCGCTTCGCAGTATCAGCCGCTCCACCTCCCCCTTCCGAACCAGCCCTGCTACTCATCGTTCTATCAACCAACCTTCACCTTCACCTTCCTCCTCTCCTTATTCTCGTTAACGACGTCCACCAGCTACGGCTCCCGCATCAAAGCAATCCTCACCTCACAGCGAACCCTATCCGCAGCTGACTAATCAACAGACAAACGGAGTCTCCTAACTCCCTCCCTGCCCTGCCCTCCCTCTCTCGTAATTCACCGCAAGCAAAGCAAATTTATCCACTGCCAAAGAAATCTCAAACAAAAGAAGTAAACAAGAACGTTAACCTCAAACCTTAACCACAATTACCGATCACAACAAAAGCAACAAGAAATCTTCCGAAAAACAACAAGGCCTCCGCAAATTGGAAAATCTGTCTTCAAAATCCGCAATAAACAGAGTAACGAGACAGTCCGCAGTAACCAATTAATTGCGGCGTGCAACGCCCACAACTGCCACCAAGAAAATGCGACAAGACACCCTAATTAGCCTTCAATGGCTCGATTAAGCGAAGAGAATGAGCGTCGCGGTGATTGTGAGGTGCAATTTCGTGTGTGAGGCTCGAGCAAATTGCTGCAACGGAGAACAGAGACAGTCGCCGCGGAATCCGAATCCGCTTTGCAAGTGAGCGTGGAGGACGGAGCGACAGGACACCTGCCGCAGCGCCGGGAACTTAAGGGAACGTTGTACACTTGACAGTTGCAGGCTCTGTTCCCACATTTCAAATCCTGTTCCCCAGGCCCATTGGATTAAATGGGCCTCACTGTAAGTTAAATGGAGTTGCTCCGGTAGTGTGATCCGTTACCTCTCCATGCATGCAGAAATACTCTACGGCCACGTAGTAACATTTTCTAGCTCAAAATAGTAATTTTAAAATTATACGGAATATAAAAGTCAAAATTTTACAATTTTACATGGGAATTGCTCCCTCTGCCCCAAAATGATCTTTTTGTTGGACAAAATGCTTGGGATTAAGGCTGAAAATAACGTTATTCCAACCCGTTTTGAGTTAGAAGTAGAGTTTGGAGCATTTCTATCATCCTAAAATTGAATTTCAGATCCCTTCTCGAAGTGTAGTTTTAGAGTACTCAAAAGTGGGCTTTTGGAGGCATTTTCAAGGAACACTGGTGGTCATTTAATTGCTCCGCACGTGCAAGGTCTTCATTTTGTAGGCCCACGACTATGTGTGGCATCTTCCCACTCTTACTATCTATAGCCTTAGGATTATGTGCTATGTCATTCCGCATTGAAATGTGGAAAATGGTTTGACCTCCCTTGGTAGCATTTATATTCATGGTGCCAATGATTTTTTCATGATGCAACAAGTGAGCAATCTGGTAAGTAGATTGAGTTAATTGTAGCATTTGTATTGTAGATTGAGCTTCTTGTTTTGAGTTTGGTTTTGACAATTGTAGTTGCTACAATATGTGGGAAATTGCTACATGCTCCCTTCCTTCTACATCACAATGTACAATAGGAAGATCATTTTTGAGCAAAACATTAAGGCCAATAAGAAGATCATTTTGAAAATATAGGAAATATATGATCCATTGATTTGAAAAATTATAATTAGTTTCATTAAGATTAAAATTAAAAATAGATAAATATCAAAAAATATGAAATTTGAAATTTCATCTCAAATTCTGCTTAAGTTACAGATAATAAGGAAGAATAATTTTAAAAAATCCTTTGAGTAATTACTAGGGCTCCACTTATCTCCACAAATTTTGTAATCCCACATTTTTGCCAAAACTAGTTGGTCTGTCAAACTAGCATTCTAAATAGCCATTTGACGGATTATAGGGGATGTTCTTAGAGTCCTTATATAAGATGGATGAAATGACACTCAAAAGGATGGCAAACTTGAAACGGCTAATATTGTTGTGAATGGATCCTTTATCAAAACGACAAAGAATAGGTGGAAAAAGCACCAAAATATCAAGGCAATAAAGCACAATTATGATTTCAAACTTAGTTGTAGCTTTATATTTTATCAAGGATTCAAATTAAATTTTTTAGAATAATTCTATTTTTTTAATAAATACACGTGGTGAATTTTCATATTTTCTTAAATATATTTTGATTTTTGTATGATTTTCTTACAATATTCTTCCAAAAATTCAAATAAAAATCAAATTTTTACAAAAGATTATGAAAATTTTACAATTTGTAGAAGACATTTGATTTCATGTCTAAAATAGAATAAAATAATTTCCACTCGCATGTAATGGAAAAATAAAAATGGCATTATGGATGACTACAAAAAATAGATAACTTTCTATTATAATTAATCAAGTGCAGTCAAGGCCTCTGGAAAAGGATTCAGAGTTGGATGCCTACCGAATCCACATCATTGTGGATGTGGAGAGAGTTCAAATGACAATTGTGCAATTGTACAACTTCACTTCTACTAAAGGTCAAACTATCAAAAAATAAAATAATTGACAGAAAATTTTAATTTCAACCACTTGGAGTTAATCAGTTCACCCATTCAAAGATTTACATTTTAATTGCTATTTTTAATATATTAGCCAAACTTGAAAATATCAATTTTTTTTTTAACTTCAACCACAAAAACATAGTAGACTATTGTTACAATGTGCAAAAAAAATTAATCCCATTTGACCATGTGGATTGAAGATTATAATACTTGAAGTGAGGAAAAAAACGTCTTTTCATTCCTATGAAACAAATCAGCAAACTTCAAACCCTCTTGGAGTAAAATTTTTATTATGTACAAAGTTGAGACTCTTCACCATCTACTAGTGTATCTTCTCAAGTACACTCATACAAAATTCCACCTTACTCTAAATTACCTTGCAATACAAAGAAGTTAAGCAAATTTACAATTCACTAGCCATTTTTTGATAATTTCTTGTGCAACAAGGAAATTTTTTGTTTGAAATCCAAATGGTGAAAACTTAGAGATAAAGTTTTGAGATGTGTGGAGCTTTTTTTGAAAATTTTGAGAAAGTATGAAGGTTTTTACTCATGATAGTAAAAAAAACACTAGAAGAGTTTAGGATGGAATGTAGACAATCTAGACCTTCCAAGCAATGGACTTCCTACTAGCAACACAATTTGCTAATTTAAAAAATTGTCCTATAGACTATGCAAGCAAGATCACAATCTACCTTATCTCACAAGTAATACATTAAACAAGTGAACTTACAAACATACATCACATGTATCACATACATCACATAATCCAAGGAATCAATTCATAGTATCTATAGACACTTAAGGACCATGGACAATTTGCCCTAACCTTCAATTCATCACAAAAATGTTTTTTCCAAGTTGGGCAATACACTCAATTCACAACCAAAAAGGTAGTTGATTCTTTCGTAGTAGATTGACCTCTACGTCTTCATTATTGTTTGCCTACTAGTGCACCTAGGCTTTTTTCAAGATCAACCACCTTCCAAAAATTCAGCTTCATCACCTTCACGATTCATCATATCTCATCTCTTGACAGTCTTGGTCGCACTTGCAATCCACATCCTTTCACTAAAAGAACCACTCCATCTTCATTCTTGCTCCATTTGGGGCAAGCCTTGGCTTTGAAAAAAGCTTACAACAAGATCTATAACTTCTTTAATTTTCAACATCAAACTATCTTTCTACACAAAGATTTTGCATGAAAAGATTTGGCCTAATATGAAGTGTCTAGGGAGAGAGAAAGTCCCCCTTCTCATTCAAAGATCCATTTTTACTCATTTCCCCCAATTTCTTCTCACAAGAAAGTAGCAGAACCTACTCAACAAATTTTCTAACTCATAATTCTAATCCAATCTTAACTACTAGAATGTCCTACTTGAATCAAGATGTCTGAATCAACTGAAAACGTCCAAATCAACACAATTGTGTTGAAAATTGCTGAATCAAGATGTCCAAACCAACTTAACATTGTTGATTTGGGGTGTCCTTCTAGTAGCAACTCAAAAACCTCTAAATACTCAAAATTTAAAGAGAAAACACAAAAGGTAACCCCTCCATTCCCGACCAGTGACCTATTCCTGACCTATAGGTGCACATATTTTTGACCATGCTTAGAATGCGATTTTTTTTCGTTTTCAAGGTTGGAACTAATAAATACATGACACATGTCCCAAGTTGTGAAAAAAAATAGGAAACAATGATTAGGTAAAAAGTGATAAAATGATTGGAATTGGAAGAGTCTAGACATTGGCCATGGGTCCGGCGTACTATTTGCCTCCCAAAATTTATAGTAATTTCAATTCAAGTGATAAAATTACCAATTTTTTTGCAATCCATGTGATTTCTATTGATGTACCTCTCAAAAATATTTGTTTTGCCTTCACTACTCTAGATCATGTCAGAATTCCTTATTTGGTCGGTTATGGGAGAGGTTAACTTATATTGAACAACCAAGAGAGAGAGTGAAAGAAGCCTAATTTTGTCCTCTAAAGCCCCACTAGTTTTCTAATCTTCATCCATTAATTTCATTCCTATCCTAAATTATTGTAGCCACACTAATTTATTAATTTTTTTCTACTTTAGATTATCTATCACTATGTTAGTGTCTAATATTCATTCTAACCAAATTAATTAGTTTCGTATTTTTGGGTATTTGCATTTTTTATTTCTGGTTCACTTCTAACACACATTCCTATTCATAGTCTTTTGTTTTTAATTTTAACCGTTTGCCTAATTTCCTAATTGCCTATTCTTTACTTCATGTTATTTTTGTTAAACAATCTTATTTTTCCTAAAAATTTTCCATCCTTCTTACATTATCAAAAATTTTAAATTCCACCTATTGTCCTAAAATTCTTGCTACTACCTACTGGAAAACTCATGAATTCTTGATTACAGGTTAATTTTTACTACTCAAAATTTTTGACTCAAAATTTCATATAAATTTTTCTAAGCCTAAATCATGAGACAATGTGATGGCTCATAGAAAGCAAATTCCTCAATAATAGCATTTGTAATTAAACAATTTAAATGTTTTCCTTTAAACTCCCTTTACAAGTTTAGTAGAATTTTGGGTCCTCTTAGAATGAGATTTTTGCCCTAAAATCTATTTTTTAAATACTGCATATTATACCATGTTAGTTACATATAAAATAGATTTCAAAATTAGATGAGGAATTTTGCAAAAGATGCTAAAATTGCCTGAATTGCCCAGATTTTTTCATGCATTATAGCTTTTGATCCGGGCACCCAATAGGAATCCTTTTCATTCCCACTAAGGAGGTATATGTGTCCATCTTGTATCAAAATTTTCAAAATATTAGTTTATTTTTCACTCCATTGTCACCTATACAAATTCTAAGCGTCTTTTAAATGGGCATTTGGATTTCTAAGGGTTAAAAAAATGACAAATTTAATCTCAAATAAAATTTTGAAGTAGTTATTATCTTAAATTATTTTTTCAATATTAAATCATTAGTGATAATATTAGCGCATCTAACCACATGGATATATCAATGTATAATAATTGATAACTTAATTTAAGCATGTTTAACAAATTTATCTTTCACATTCAATGTTTTAACAAATCTTTATTAATCATTAATTCTTGAAATACATTATAGCTTATAAGGATTAAAGGACGTCCTTGAAATTTTTTGGTACATTTTGAGCAAGATTTGTAAGCTTACACCTCCTACTACCAGTAGTCTTAAGCCATATTGGCAAAAATATGATTTTATATTAGTTTGAAGATATTTTTGTTAGTTACAACTTAAATTTGCATTAAAACTAATGTAAACTAACACATAAATTTGGATGTATAGATAATATTAAAATTGGAGTAATTATGATTTTTTGAGCACCTTTTATGAAGTCAACCCAATTTAGCCAATTGATCAATTTTTAAAGGCCAAATCGTGTTGGTCAATTTTCATTAGTTTTCTACATAGAAACATATATTTCAAAAATTTGATATTTTTCCTCATAATAAAATACCTTGTACATTTAATAATGTCAGTTTTTTAATAACAAAAACATCAAAAATTAATTTATATGATTTTTTAATGGAAATTATTTGCAAGAATCATGGTACTAAAAAAATGTTTAAAATGGTGTTTTAATCTTTAGGAAAAAATGGAGATACTAGTAATAAAAAATATGAGTAAAAATAATGGCTTAAATGTACATTTTGAGCTCAAATAAATTAAAAAAAGTTCAAAATTGGGATGTTTTTAAGAATTCAGGATGCTACCTTCAAAGACCACTTAATTTGCAATTTAACAATTAAAAAACTTGAAGATGGAAATAAAAAATGGATTTTAGAAACTATCTTTATTTATTTGAGCTTGATAACAATAAAAAACAAGAACTATTAGAAAATTTAGTATAGGTCTGTAAAAATGCCTTAAAAGGCTTGTAATGTCTTTTATATTAAAAAGTTAATTTTCTGAAGATATGCTCTCTGTACACCAAAATGTAAGAACATCCAGAGTTGTGTAAGATATCTACCACCATTTCAAAAGGGGGAATGAAAAGTAAAAAATTATAGCTTTGATTGACTTTTAGATGCTTTTTGTCCTTCTAATTTTTGATTTTTAGACAAAAAACAATTCTTTTGAACCTTGTCTTTTGTTTCCAACAATTAGTAAGTTGTCACAATAAATAATCATGATTTAATTTTCACTTTTGCACACTAATAGGAGACTGGCTATTAGTTAGAAATTATTATCATAAATTGCACAAGTGGAATGAGCAAATAATTTGTCATAGCTAGAAGTCCAACACCTAAAAATTTAGTAATTATGAAGGATTTTTTTTATAGTGGTGGACATGGTAAATTGATACATCTTATATTCCTATTATTGAAGTCAAAAATTAGTGTCACTTAAAAAAATAAAATTGTGAAAATCAATACAATACAATAATATTTTGAACCTACACTATTTTAATAGTGATACTTTGGTACCGAATAATATGACTTGTTCTATTAGGAAAAATATTGAATTCAATTAAGATAAGACACCCTATTTGTACCACTTTTTTTTTTTTTTGAACAAATGGAGTTTTATTGTATTAAAAAACCAAAGCCAGAAACAAAACAGCCAAGCCTCACGGCTGGACAGTGAAGAGATAATGAGCTGAGAACAAAAACCAACCTACATAAAGGAACACGGAGGTGAACTAGTACTATTCCACCTGTAAGTGTCATCAACCTTACTAACAAGGACAGGAGAATGGACCCAAATTTTCTCAAACTTGTCCCATGTACTCCTTGTCTGTTGAGGTCTCAAGCGAGCCCCCCCTTGCGCCTTGATCAAGGCTGCACGCCCCGAATCAAGCAAGGCCGTCCAGAGGGCCTTGTACGTGCGCTCACGAGTCCACAAATCCTGAGAGAAAACCTTACTGTTCCTAGAAATCCATATGATCCATAGGGTAGAGCCTCAAACAAGTGACCAAATGGTCTTAAGATGTAAGTATTTCCGTGGAAGTGGGCCACCGAAGATACAAAGGGTGTGGCTAAACCTCCTATGAATGGTAGTAACTGACTGATTTCTTTATAAGCGAATAAGAATAGACTGGGCGAAATCCCATACCTCCTGAGCACGAGGATAGTGATAAAATCTATAAATGGGTGTCTCGACAGTATCCGTCGTGCAGCAATTACATCTTGTGTCAATTTTTTGGGGTTGATTCGTGCCCTCCAAGAGTGAACTACGACCGCATTGTGCCATACTGACCACATAAATGCCGCTTCCTTTTGTGACCTTGTTTTACGCCACAGATCCCTCCAATCTGGCAAAAATTGAGGGTCAAGGTGGTCTAGCCACTTTATATGAATGGGTCGTTTGAGTTGGGTACGCTTAGTGAGTAGTTCTCTGCCAATCAAAGTTGAGTAAGCCATGAGCTGATCACCGTTGTCCCATAGCCATCTTCCTGGATCAAAGGTCAAAGTTTGAATAACACCCAACATACATGAGTATCGAGGTCCCGTTGACCCTCTTCCTTCTTTTGATCACCCTGACTCGCCGAATGAAGCCCTGATACACTATATCGATATCTGACTGCTCAATAATGGACAACTGCCTAGAAATAGCTCCAATTGTTGTTTTAATACTCACTGCTGTAGGGGAGATGTTCTGTACCTGCCCCGGAAGCATGAGTAAGTTGGACCCTCCAACTTTCCAAAGCATGTTGGGAAGTTCGTCACCGAAGTTGGTAAAAATTCCTACCCACTGTTCCACCTGATGGGCATGAGTAGTCAGAAGCGCCATCCAATCCTGAGGAATATGTGCAAGAAGAAACCTCCATTGCATGTGCTCTACGTCTTTGAGTTTAAATCTTTCTTGGACAACCTCCCAGGACTCAAAGTTACAGCCAGTGGAATCCCATAAATCACCTATGGTTCGGAGCCCTAACTGAGCCAATTCTCTAGCTCTTTTTTGTATAAAATGGAAATTTGAGCCTATAAAGCTCGTGGCCCACCAAAGGCTGGTGTTAAGCACTTCTTCTGCGCAAGTAGGTGGGGCCACGTCGTTGTGTTTTATGAGACTTCGCCAAGCATTCGTGATCCTGTTCCATATACGGGAGCCCCTAGTGATGGACGGCTTGTGTACCATTAGCCATGATTACAACGGGAACCAGTAACCCAATTTTGAATTTGGTTTCATTTTGTTAATCCTGTACCTCAGTAGGATTTTGAGGTTAGATATGCCTGGTTCAATGGCATACAACACCCACTTTGCCAACAATGCTATAAGAGAAATTTTTGGATCTAATATTTTGAGCCCACCAACTGCTTTGGGGAGACAACAATCTTCCCAGTTGACCCGGGTTCGTGTTGAATGCTCTGTTCCGCTCCACAAGTAATTGCAGAGGCTACCCCTGATAGCTCGAACGACCTGTAATGATCCACTCCAGATCGCAATAAAATAGTATAAAGTGGAGAGTAGGATGGCATTAATCACTATGGCACGGCCAGCTAATGATAAATGCTGAGACGTCCAATACTTGAGTTTTTTAGTAATTTTCTCCTGAAGAAAGCTATCGATGTCTTGTGTCTGAAGGGTGATGCCGAAGGGAGCACCTAGCAATTTGGTAATTGAACCTGGTGGCGCCCATGTGAGGTCATACTTGTCTGTCCATGCCGGTCTCAACAGCTTAGGAAACCAGTAACCTACACTCTTCGTCCAGTTAATGATCAGCCCTGATGCTGCCCCAAACAGCTGCAAAAAGGAGATGGTGTTTTGTAACACTTCTTCCTTACCAATAATTGAGAAGCTGGTGTCGTCCGCATACTAGGCCAATAGTTGCTGTACATCGCTGTCAGGGAGAGAAATTCCCTGGATTCTTTCCATCCTTTGCTCGACTATTGCAGCCATATTCATAGCTTCCCCTACCAATAAGAACAAATACAGCGCCAATGGGCACCCCTGTCGGACGCCTCTCAAGATGATAAAGGAAGCAATAGCTTTACCATTAAGTAAAACTGTAGTAGAAGCATCGTTGAGGAGCATCCTGACAAGCTATGAGAATGAATCTAGGATACCTAGTTTTCCCATCACTTGGAAGAGAAACTCCCATGACACCATGTCATATGCCTTTGTGAAGTCTAATTTAAGGAAAATTAGAT
This sequence comes from Pseudisothecium myosuroides, assembly GCA_951799445.1. Lineage (NCBI taxonomy): Eukaryota > Viridiplantae > Streptophyta > Bryopsida > Hypnales > Lembophyllaceae > Pseudisothecium > Pseudisothecium myosuroides. The sequence continues at coordinate 21,978,723 of OX637289.1, forward strand.
CTTGTTCCGACTCTCTCGCCCATTCCACCGTTTCGTGTTGTAATAGAATGTTTTCTAGGATGTGTCTAGATGGTAGAAACGCTGATTGTTCCGGGCTGATGACATCCTTCAAGAGGCTCTGCAACCAAATCTGTAGCGCCTTAGCCACGATCTTGTACGAAACATTCAAGAGCGTAATTGGCCTCCAATTGGATAGATCAGATGGATCACCGGACTTAAACATGAGAATGATTGAACCTGAGGTCATTCCTTCCGGCAACCGTCCTTGCGAGACTGAGTCGCTGATCATACTAGTGAATTATTCACCGATCAAGTCCCAAAATCGTGTAAAAAACTCAGCCCTAATACCATCAGGGCCAGGGCTTCTACCATGTGCCATCTGCTTGAGGGCCTAGTGAAGTTCCTCTTGCATCAAAGGCTTGTCCAGTTGAGCGGTGATGTGATTCGTGAACTTATTGTGCACGCATTCCAGAATTTTTGTCCGAGCCTCCCGTTCTAAGTTGGATGTCTCGTCTTGATGGTACAATTTCAAGTAGAATTCGGTGCATATGGCCTCTAGCTCACCCCTCTCATGCATGACCGAGCCTAGCTGGTTCCGCAATTCAGTAATGGATGAATTCACAGGTTCTTCCTTAACCGATTTGAAAAATTTTGACGATAGGCGGTCCCCATGCAGTCTCCACCTAGCCCTTGACCTGATTCTCTGTCCTTCTAGCTTCCTAGCTTCAAAATCGGCAAGGGTGGCTCGGATTTCATTAGCCTCGTCCTGCATTGGCCGAATTCAGGGAACAATTGAAGCTGACTCATTTTTTGATCGAGCTGGGCACACAGGGTCTCTTCACCTTCACGGTTGCTTTTTGCACGCCTAATGCAGTAACCCTTGTAGAATCTGGTCAACCTTTTTAACTTGGAGAAGAAACTCGCCTGTTGTGGAGCGTCCAGCCAAATTTGTCTGATCATTCGATCTGCATCTTCCATGTAAACCGATGACATGACCCATCTGCTAGGGCGTGGCATTGTCTTTTCAAATTCCAGTATCATAGAGACCGGACAATGGTCGGACCGGGTGTGGTCTCCCCTGATTCTATACTCCAGGATTTCACGATGGCCAGAAATGGAGTCAGGGAATATGTAAAATCGATCTAAAAGCGCCATCACTCTTGCATTGTCACTTCTAGTGTTATCCCAAGAATAAGTGAGACTAGGTGAGGTCAGAGGATATTCCTCAACCTGAATTGACTCCTTTAAGCCAACCTCTCAGTTGCCGGCATCGTTTTCCCGCAGGTGCTAGATTTATCAGCCCGTCTCTCTACCATGTTAAAATCACCAACCATTATCCATCTACAAGTATTTGGTAATTCACGAGTCAAAGATTCCCACAAAATGCGTCTTGGCTGGGGTTTATGGGGTGCATACAGGTTAACAAAATCCAAGTCGCCCCCTGGAAAGTGACCTAGGATGAACCAGTGCGCCCTGCCTCCAAAAATCGATCCAGACTGGGTGATCAATTTTGCCCATTTCGGAAAGAGGAAGGATGCAACTCCACCCTTGCCAGCGTTTCTCCCATCTATAGTATACCCTAGGTCGGCATCTGTACAGAAGTTTGTTGCCTGTTTCCATAATGTTGGACCAAGTCGTGCCACTCCAGGGCCCCTCAACTTATGTTCTTGAAGAAATAGGAGGTCCATTGGGTTCCTTGTGATATGGTTCCTAAGATTGTCTATGGCAGTTGGGTCATTCAGGCCCCTCACGTTTTGGATTAGAATTTTGACCTTCATAGATGATTTTTACTGAGAGTATCCCTAGCGCTCTCAACACATTCTTCCTGCTCTAAATCTAAATTCTTCTTGTACCCCCAAGTAGTCATGGGTTGAACTAATGGTGCTCCCCAGGAATCCGGATCAGGCTCACTGGTTTCTAAAACGGTTGTTACTTGGTTCACTTCAAGTTTTTCACGCACCTTTTGACGGGCAATGGCTCGCAAATCCCTGATTGAGAAGTCATCGACTACTATTTGGTCTGGCCTTTCAGATTCTGCATTCGTCCATTGAGGCCGTGAACCTGAGAAGTGCTGAAGCACTGTAATGTCTAAGGAGGTGCCGAACTCTTCAGCAGGAGACGATGGACTGGTTGGATCTTGAGTTGGAGGTAGGTTTAGCTATGCGTCCAGAAATTGATCGATCTCAGGCCCTAAGTCTTCATTACGAGCAGGGAAATGAACTGGACTAGCATTACCCGTGTTGACCGGATCATTTGTATGGGCATCGATGAGTAGCTGTGCAACTTGCTCAACGATGCGTTGAGAGACCGGGCTAGCCAATTTGCGTAACTGGTTTGAAACAGATCTACCCACGGATGTGTGAGCCGCCACTTTATTTGATCAGTGAGTGAGCATTGGATCCTGAAAATGTGGACTAATTGTAGTCTTCGAAGCTGATGGGAAGGACAGGGAGTCTTTGGAACCCGTATTCAGACCCTGGGACCTCGATGCCGAAGCTTCTAAATTTGCTACTGGTTTAGGTTGAACTAGGATCTGTTTGCTAGACTGAGGATCAGATGGTCCATATTCCACTGTCTTGAAGTTAGGGTATTCAGAGATGTGCATGGGATTATGGTGCTCCCGGAGGGATGGTGGGGAGGGTAAGACTGTTAAGTTCTTTCCTGTGGCATGACTACTATGTCTACTCGAGGCTAGAGAGTGGGGCAAAACCTCCTGTCTTACACGTTGACCCTGGTCTTCCACCAAACTGATCTTGACGTTTGAGTCCTCCTATCAGCTAACTTGACCCGCTACCTCGTTCCTCAACTGCCCCACTGGTGCTTTCTTTGCCCAATATAATGTCGAGCTGGTCTACGAATCTGGCTTACGATGCATAGATCCGTTTTTCCGATGTTGAACTTGGATGAAGCCCTTGGCGTCTGGACTAGCTCGTGGTCGCTGACTCGTGATGTTGCGTCTTTTGCTGTGTCGGTTGTATCCCTTATACAACCTTGGGATGGTTTGCTGACTCCCTCCTTGATGATGGATATTGGATGGTTGAGGGGGGTCAAACCCTGGGCTGCTTCTATTGATTTGCTGGGTGGGGTTGGTAGCAGGGTTGAAATTATTTGTGTGTCTAGGAAGAATAGGTACTTGGCAGTTTTCTACTAAGTGATGTGGAGATCCACACCTTGGGCAGTTTAGACTAGGATCTTCGTAAACAATCACCACCTCTGCCATGTCACGTTCCTGCGTCTCTATATAGACCTTAGGGATCCATCCTTCCGAAAGATCAAGGGCGACACAGAACCTATGTTGGCACATAGCTCGGTTGGGAAGATTTGTCTCCCCAGCAAGCGGACAATAGTCTCTGAGAAAGGGATAAACTCCAATGGGAGACCTACTAATGACACCCAACATGGATGACTTGAAACAGTGTGAGAGAAAGGGTTGAAGGATGGCTGCCAATACTAATACGCTACTTCACCTCCCGGGAACCTATGAAGCATAAGATTGATACATTTTTCGACAGCTTCAAGACAATCTACCTTTCACTACTAGAAGAATTCGGTCCAAATGAAGAGAAATTCAACGGAAATTGTGTTGAATTTCATGTTGGTTAGGAACACTTGGTTCGGACCCTCTATCAACACATTTGTGTTGGTTAATTTGTTGTTGGTTTTTTGTTGAATAAATTTAATTTTTAAACAATTTTTTTTTTTAAAAAGCAAAAGGACAGCCCGCCACCGGCATGGTTTGAACTCAAGACCTCTTAGGTAGTAACCATGGGCTCACACCATTACACCATGGTCGAAGCCCCATGTTGAAATGAACTATGAGGTTTTTATTTATAAACTTTTTTCTCAATTATGCAAAGTCAGCACACTTTGAAGGGCCATATCTCCTTCGTTAAAAGTCCGTTTTCCATGAAACCAATTGGAAACGGTTTACATTGAAGTCTACTTTTAGTGGTAAAATTTTCAATTTTTTCTAAATTGTTTTCAAACTCTGACAAGCATTTTTCTAAACGTAGTCTTACTTAATCCTTTTCATTTTCATTTTGCAAAGTCAGCAGACTTTGAAGATCCATATCTCCTTCATAGATAGTCCATTTTCCATTAAACTTGTTGGAAATGATTGATATTTAAGTCTACTTTTAGTGGTAAAATTTTCAATTTAATCTAACTTGTTTTGAAAATCTGACAAGCATTTCTTTAGAGGTGGTTTAGCCAAATTTTAGAATTAAATAGTAGAATTGTTGAATAGTTCAAATTTAAGATTTTGAATTGTTTAAAACTTACATTTTGAATAGTTCAACACTCAAAACTCAAATTTTAATCCGTAATTTACTATTGTCATCTTGAGGGACAAAATGGAATTCAAGCATGTTCCTATTACCGCAATTTCTAATGAAACTTTGTTATAAAATAAAATATCTTACTATCTTTCTATGAGTTTAATTTTTATTTCAAATATTATGGTTCAAAGTATATGTAAAGCTTTGATTCATTCTATTTAGATTTGTGATGAAAAAGTTATGAAATCTTAATTTTTGGGCAATCTGAGCATTTTGGTGAAAAAGACAACTGTATGTAAACTGAATGTAAACTGTATAGGTTTATAAGTATACTTTTTTAGTAAACTTTAAAATTTTTGTTAGAATTAAATTAAATTGTAAGTTTCAATTCTAATCAAATTACACCCTATAGAAAATTGAATGAAAATTGCATTAGAATTTGAAATGATCAAAGTTGAATTGAAGTTGAAATTTTCATTAAGTTATTTGAATCACAATTTGATTTAGAGTTGAAATTTATTAGAATTTTGACTAAATTCTAAATTTGAATTGTAGTGAAAGAATATCATTGGAATTTAGATCAAATTCAAGATCAAATTACACTCATTAAAAATTTGATTAAAATTTGAATATTAAATTCATACTCTATATAAGATTCCAAATGATTTTGAAAGATTTTGAAAGATTCTAAACAAATTCAAAAGATTTCAATAGATTTTCAAAAGTGTATAAAAGATTTCAATAGATTTCAAGAAATTCTAGTAGATTTTAAGAAGATTTAAAAAGATTCCAGTAGAATCCCATAAGATTCTAATAGATTCTTAAAAGATTTTAAAAGATTCTTAAAAGATTCCAAAAGATTCCAAAAAGATTCCAAAAGATTCTTGGGATTTCTAAAAATTTAACAAAATTTTGTTGATTTTAATTGAACCAACAGAAAACGTGTTGATGCGGTCCAAAAAAACGCCTTCGTTGAGGAAAAATCATTTTTATGTTGATTCGGTCAAAACTCAGCAGAAATGTGTTGATTTTGTCTTGATTTTGACCGCCTTTCTAGAGGTGTTTACGTACTGGAACCCGTTCCCTGCTTGCTTGTGCGTTATGATACGGTTAGGGTATAAGCGTCTTCCCAGATCGGCCAGCCATGAGCTCGTAGTGGATTCGTCTATTTGGCCCCCCACGAACCCTGCCACAATAGTGTGACCCTAGAGCAAAGAGATTTCAGCAGACAAAGCAGAGGGGTCCATGGCTCCTGGTGGTAATACCTTATGTTTTTGAATCAACATACCCGCCCAGTTGCGATACGCATCCTGTGGAAGAGATTCACTAGGCGAAGCAGCATACAGATTCAGCAGCAGCTCTAGTGACGTCGTCTTGGTAGGGCCGCGTTGCACGTTCCTTGGGATATACTCTGCCCCTGCTCGATTAAAATATTGAATGTCTGCCTCGCGTTGTTGGCGACCCCGGTGGCCGATGTGATGACGACCCAGATCCGGGATCTGACCGTATCCACAGTGACTTTGATCCTGGACTTTGTAACCTTGTCCCTGCCCTCCATTATTCTGCCTACTGGCTAAAGGTTCTCGTCTAAGATTCCTAGCATGTATACGGTGCATCTCAAGGTACTCGTCACCCGAAGGGCACCTACCGTTCTTGACGATGTCACGATAAGACTCCATAACTAGATCTGACTTGTACTGGCGAAAACGAGATTTGCCTTCTACTGACAAAAACGAGATCTGAAAAAGTGAGCTTAGGGTTCGACTGAGAGCACTAAACCGCCTTAAGTGAGGTTAGAGTAGGTCGATTTTGAAATAAAGACCACCAATCGATCACCCAAGGTGAACACAAACCTTACAGTTTAAGCGGCACACTCAATCGCAAGCCCTGATGTTCTTAAGCAAAGAAGATTTGCACAGGGAAACCCTCTGCAATCCGCAACGTGCTTGAGCCCCCCCCAAAAGGATTTGTACCACTTTTTGACCATTATGTATTAGTAGAGTATATTTGAAACTTTAGAATGTATACAACACAAGTTAATTCAATTAGTATGAGAGTTTGAATAGTGTGAGACCTCTTCACACTAATTTTAATAACTTAGATGGATGTGATTGAATAAGTGCGAATCTTTGGATGTAGTTTACATGAAAGTTGAATCAAAATCTCGATATTTGAGATAGTATGAAAAATAACATGAACTACATTGTATTGAATTAACTAATATACATGAACTACATTATATTTATCTAAAATATTGTAAACTACTATATTTGTACGTATTGCAAATTTGCATAATTCCATAATTAATGTCAATTAGGATTATTAGTGCACGGCACAGTAATTGAATTAACTTCTGTAATGATATATAATGGCACAAATATAGTGGCACAATATGGTGGCTTGTACAATTGGTAGTAAAAGTTTGTGACAAAAAGTGTGTTGTCCAATAATTTGGTGTAGTCTTGTTTCCTTGAGATTATGCGTGAAAAAAAAAATACTCTTAATTCATGCCAAGTGAACTTTGAAACTACATTGAAATTGTTTTTTTCACTACCAGAAAGTGGGGCCCTAATCAACACGTTATCTGTTGTTTACAATTGATTTCAACACTGTTTGCTGTGGAAACGGATTTGACGTCCTAAATGAATTATGAATTAACTAAGGTTTTGTGCTTGTGTTGATTTCAACTACGGTTCATGGTGTAGGTCCGATTTGGCAACGTCAGAGTGGGGCCCGCTGTTGTATTTCACCAAAGTGCCATGTGGATTACTCTCAAGGATTATTGCTTTTGTAAAAGTGAGCAGTAGTAACTTCAGGCTTCTTTCTAGCCTTTGAATACATGCCAACTCAGCCATGGAATTTGACTTATTTATTTTTTGGGAAAGCTGCCTTAAACTTCTTTACTAACACCTGAAGCCATCAAATCGCTTATTTTAAGCTCACCCCCTTTTTTTGGCATACGGTTTTATACTTGTTTAAGCTTTCCACAAACGGAGATTCACTTTTGTGCAAAATTTCAAAGGGCGTTTTATGCACCAAATTTCATCCAGCCCATGCATATAATAAGACGATTTTTTATAGCCCAAATAGGTTTTCCTACAATTGAGGTAATCATATATATTATAGGCCTCCAATCCAATTGTATTCCGATCTATATATGTCCTACATTTTAGTCACTAAAATGTAGGATAAGAGTAGATATGGACACAATTGGATTGAGGGTTCATAATGGTATCATTAACCCTTTAACGCCTAGAATTAGGCTATGGTTTCAACAAAACAACCTACATACAATATACCTGGGCCTTAAAGAGATTGAGACAAATGACTATTATAAATTGAGCTTCAATGACTGATTGGGATGCTAATGATTAAGTTAAGTTAATGCCAAGCCAATCCTTGGGATGCAACTTCATGTGAAGGGAAGGGAGCCATCTATCTGTGGGCAAAGTGAAGGGAGCCAACCATTTGCAAGCAAACAAGTCTAACAAAGATGTGAAAGCTTTCATTGGAATGACAATCTTTCCTTGGGATGCGCCACACAACATTAAATGCAACTTACACATACTATATGTAGAATTTTTTATAGGCCATTTCTAGCCTTCTTTGGCATTAAAGGATTAGAATAAGTAACCTTAAACCAGTGGTGCCCCAAAAGTTAACCTACATTATATATATTCTTTTTGTACATTTAATGTGCTTAAATGTAGGATTAGGTACATCTTGCCACTTTTCTTAGTTTGTTGGTTTTGAATGTACTTACCTTACTTAAACCCCTAAAGTTCCATGACGATATTTCACCTAAAACGCTTCCAAATTGCCATTTCTAGTACAAGTATTAAATTTTTGAAATGAAAACCTTTTTTGACATATGTAACCATAGGATCTTGTAGTATGCTGTAGTATGTTTCATATTCATTGAGCCTAATTGGAGCATGAGGTGGCAATGATTAACCCTTGAAGGTTGCCAAGGACCAAATTAAAGTGTCTGATGGATGACTTCATTGTTTATTATAGAAACAAAGAATACACCTATTGGTTCAATAATTGGAACATTTTGGTGACTAGCTTCCTCATTGGGGCCACGTTCTTCAAAGATTAAAAGTGAGTGTGCTTCGCAACTTTTGGAGATAATGATGATGCTGGTACTAATTTTTTCAAAGTAACTCAATTTCTAGGAAATGAAGATTTCCATTCATTGAAGGCAGTACTATGAACATAGGAAGAACAAGAGGTCGATACCCCCTGAGTATTTTGTTTGAGCCTGTAACTATATCCCCCCTCCAAACTTTTTGTTTTTAGAAATTTTGGGGGGATATAATTACAGGCTCAAAAAAAATACCCGGGGGGTAAAGGCCTCCTTGTTTTTTCTGTGGAATTGTTGCAACTTTGTGATTATTATTGAACATTGCCTTTGCTGTTAACCCCTAATGACCCAAGCGACCATTTTTTGGTTGCTGCCCTACTTTTTTGAACTTTTTGTTCTCAAATTTAAAATTAAAAAAAAATAAAAACTATTTTAAAAAAATAGATTGTGTTATGAATCAATGGCGGTAGTTTCATTAAATTTCAAGTTAAACTCTGCCTTACAAGTGGAATTTTTCAAAGTTAAGTGGTGTTGTGTAGTTTAGAACTCATTTTTGGGGGTTTGGTTTGGGCATGAACTAAAAAGTCAGCCAACCAATGTGATTCTTGTCCACCTCAAAAAGGGCAAAATTTACCTTGAAAAGGGGAAATCCAAGGTTTTCACAGAGAAGACAAGTGTCCCATCTTTTTTTCTTTTTACAAACACTATTTTAATTTAAGTGACCACCATGAATTGAAAATGCTTGAAATGTTGTGAAATTTTACATGTACGTTCTCAACTCTCTTATCTTTCACTAAGCACAAAAGGGCATTATTTTGAAATATTCTGACAAAGATATGCTCCTTCAAAGTGAGCTGCCCTGTATTTCCATTGACTCAAATAAAACTTCAAACTTAAGTATCTTCTAAACTGTATGGCTTAGGGAGGTCACTTCCCTTTATGTTTTGTAACCACGTGCGTTAACCATATATTTGTTTGGGGGCTATTTACCTAGTAATTGTGATTTTAAGGGACCCTCTTAGTAGAAAAAAGCTATTTGGTCTTAATTTTAAGAACCCTATAGGTAATTATAAATGAAAATATAGCTTAATTCTTGGCACGCTATAGTACTTATAAGCTTTAGGAATTTTTTTTGTTTGATAATGAAGGATTTTAGGATGAATGTTTGGCGTGAAAACATCCTACTTACATTAAAAAATTAGGATCAAACTCAAAAGCAACATTAAACAATCAGTAATTGATTAACCATTTAATCCATAACTTCCTAAACAACCAGAATGTGGTCACTTTGTTTTTTGAAGTGTTTTTTCTATTATTAAAAATAATTAGATGAAGTTGCACTTGAAGTGATGTTTTGAAGAATTAAGTTGGCTATCTTTGTAAGCACTAGATTTACATATCAAGCTATTATGGATTTTTAAAAAAATCCCAAAGCATAGGTGGTTGGGTACTTGGACAAAAAAGTCAATAGGTTGGGAGGATTTGGCCAATGAAAGAGTAGCATATGAAAGGATAAGTCTAGATTGTAGATAGTGTTTTGACTCTAACTTGAAATACACATTTTTTATACAATTTTTACTCTTTTAATAAATAAAAAATTTCACATTATGTCTTTTGGACTTTCCTTTTGATCAATCATTTCCTATTGTTGGAATTCTCATCACATTTGATCTAATTGACATTTCATATTACACTCACTAAAATATTCAATTTGAAGATGTTGGTGTGGCAAGATCATTATCTTACATTTTATAGGCCCAAAAATTATGAAATTTGTTACTATAAACTTCCAACTTGTAAATACTCCAATCTAAGTTATAACAAGTTGCTAATTTTCTGCAATGTTTTATGTTACTTGAAGGCAATTAAATTAGGAACTTTTAATAATATCTATGTCAACAATCAAATCTTGTTTTACATCTCATCATATGTATTGTATTAACCCTCTAATAGTCAAGCAAGCACATTGTGATCACTTGTCACTATACTTTTATTTTTGAAAATTGAACTAAAATTCTATTTAACTCAAAAGTCATTCTCACTCATTAACTTCACAATAATTATGTGTGAGTCTATTACTCTTGATATAAATAGTTGCCACAAAGAGGAGATGATATCAAAAACTGATGAATCTCTTTACTTTTAGTTTTGAATTTTAACCAAAATTCTATTTAACTCTAAAAGCACACATCCTCAAAAATCTCATTTTTGAATGTGCATAATCCGGTTCAAATACTCACTATGATATTCCAATTCCACCATTGAATGATTTGACAAAATACCCCCACTCCAATTTGAGAATACAATTGTATAGTTAATTTCTACTTTAATCCATTTTATTTTGTTGGAATCAATCTTGATAGAAAAGTGCCTGAAATCTAATGCATCTAGCTACAATATCCAAAGCATTAAATGGTTAAAAATCTATTATTTCTCATTCTTCCATTAGAGAGATTAGTGATTATATTCATCCTAAAATTAATTTTTTCTCTTCTCTGATTTTATTCACACTAATTTTTATCTACTTTTTTTTAAATCACAAGATTTTTCAATACCCTATTTTACATGTAATGATGTTTCAAGAATTAAATCTAGGCTAAAGTAGATCCAAATCATTTATAAATTTTTCCTCCAATGAATAAAATGCACCCTATAGTTTAACTCACGTGGTTTTCTACTTTTCGCAGAGTGACCTCCCCGAGCTATATGGTCAAATCATCTGAATTTTTTTGAGGTGCTCACTATGGTCACATTTTATCCGATCTCAAGAAAAAATGAGCAAAAAAATTGCTCAAGTTCTTGGCAGTTTTGACCCATTTTGAAAGTACATCCCACTTCGGTCATTAGGGGTTAATCGCAGTAAGAATGCAACTGTTTGATGATGTAGATGGGAGCAGATCTGATTGAATTCTCAAACCTTCGTCTTTGGATTTGAAATTCTGAAACCCTTGCTTCTTTGGTGTAGAAATCTTGAAACCAGTGCTTCTTTGGTGTTAATGTCTGCAACTCCCCAATAAAGTTGCTTTGCTCCATGCAGTCACACCTTGACCACAAATCAACAGCCCCCACAGGAGCCATTGCATACAACAAAGATGCAAGTTTTGCAAACCTAGTTACAAATCACAATGTATCAAGTTATGTATGTCCGTTCTATGCTTGAGTTGTTGTGGGCACAACTGAACAGACGCTTGCAAGTAGAGCAAGATGGAATAAAACCCAAATCGAGCAAACCAAATTCCAATTAACTAAAGCCTCTACAATCTTAGAAGACTGAGGATACATGAAGGCTGTCAAGGAAATTCACAGTTGTCAAGCTGCAAGAAGAGTCAAACTATCTAGTGAAAAGATGCGTCCAACCTTGAGGTTTCCTCCACCCCCAATTGGATGATCCTCAGTTGTCTAATCGGATTTTGAAAAAAAACTAACCCCTTCTTTTGCTATTAGATCAAATGTTGAAAACAAAACGGATGCCGTTGATCTGGGATATGAATACGAGTACGGGTATGAGTACAAGTATGGATACAAATTTGGGACACGGATATGGATACAAATACAAAAGATGGATACAAATACGGAAGATGGATACGAATACAGGGATACAAAATCCCATTATCAATCTGAAATTACAAATACAGAGGGGTTGGTTAGGGTTAGGGTTGGGGCTTGGGTTGGGTTGGGTTTGGGTTTGGGTTGGTTGAATTGGGGTTGGTTGGATTGGGTTGGGAATTAAAAAAATTATTTAAATTGGATTTCAAATTTTAACCAGTAACCTTTGCCTCACTATGCGCTCAAAATACAGAGACACACTGTGTCAGCGAGCCTAAGATGTTCGAGAGATTTTGTGCTTGAGGTGTTGACGATTGTGCTTTCTATCTCGGTTTTTGGCATGCATTACAAAAAAATTCAGGCTTCGGAAAGGCCGCGAGTTTTGCACTGCCCGCAACTACCCTAGTGCATTTAGAGAGGAAATTCACTGTTTTTTATTTTTTAATGAAACCTGCTGATGTGGCACTACTTGTGCCACATCAGCGCCACGTCAAGTTTTCATACTTTTTTAATATTTTTTAATATTTTTTTATTTTTTTATTTTCCTGTAATTGCACTGCGGGGCGCCGAAAATCAAATCCTTAACGGCCCTCCACAGGGCTCAAATTTTTTCTAATGGCTCTTACCATTTCTAATCGCCCTTTCATATCCAATCTTGAACAACCATGAATAATGAGGAAGTTGCGCTTTCACTGTGAGCAGTGAGCAACCGTTTTGGTGATGTGATCATTTCTGTAGTTTTAGAAAGCAGCTAGCGCTCATTTATCTAACTTATGTGACATACTTTATGATTTTGTTGCAATTTGATGTTGATGTGATGCTATAAGCATATGGTGTGTAAAAACTTCGATTCGTGAGCTGTGTGATCTGGATTGGTGCGGTGCGCAGTTGTTGAGCCGTGTTCAGGTGAGACCGAGTTTTGGTTGTATTCACTATAAGAAACGCGTTTTAACACAAATTTCTGCGTTGGAAACGTGGGCTTCAACAAATTCCAGCCCATGCAAAACTGCAATTTCCAACGCAATTTTCTTCTAGTGGTTGTTTCTTATCATTCTAGTTTTGGGTGCAACTAAGAGTGAATTTGGAGGTTGGGGTAGATTGAAAGATTATTTGGTTTAGGATTTCATAGCTGGTTGTTATCTCTTTTACTTTTTGTGACTTTAGGTTATAAAAGGATGAGAGGGTCTAGGAAAGAGAACCCAATTCAAAAGAGGCGGAAGGTGAACGGAGAAATCAATGTCAAGAACACTCCAAAGTGACACCCTACACCAACAACTAAGCATTGTATTGGGCGATTTGTCAAAGGAAAAGGAGAAGGTACAATTCTAAAAGCAACAGGTCCTGAAGTCACACAAGCTTTGCTAGAGAATACCCAAACAACAGTTATGCATTCTTTGGGACCACACGAGACCCAGTTTTGTAGCCAGAGTTCAATGCTTATGGAGATGGAAGTGGGTACAAATCAAATTGAGGAGCTTAATGGAAAAATGGAAGCTCGTGAGAAGCAACTAGAGGTATATATTAGTGGATATACTTCTGTCAATGCAAGGTTGGATGCTATCGAGTTGCACTTGAAGTATTGGAAGCCCATTCTGGAAGAAACCTTGAGCATATGTGGGCGTGCTTTCATTGACAAATGCGTTGCTACTTTCTATGAGACGGCATGAGCTTATGGATTTTTGATGGAGGGTGACAATAGCTTTAAAAGAGTGTGGTTAGATTCTACTGAGGCAACACAATTTATGGCTACAGAAGTCTATTCCATGGTGATCTTTGGCAAGAATATTCCTCTCTCTCGTGACATTCTTGAGAGGATGAGGATCTTCAAGAGTCTTTCAACTGCAGTTTCTATTACTACTGCGCATCAAACCACATACCTCAACGTTGCCCTAAGCCTTACTAAGAATCCAATCTTTCAAATCCCACTGGTCCTTGATATGTTTCAGGATTTGTTTGCTTCATCGCCAAAGGATGTTGTAGAAGATTTTGAAAGCGACTGTCTGAATCCGTTTTTTCTTACCAAGTTTAGAGTCTATTAGTAGTTCTTCAGTGATAGAATGCCTTAGTGTAGAAACTAGTTTTCTAGTGTATGATCATACTCTTAATCTTGTTGTGGCATTCCTTGTGACATAGTCAGGATGTGAATAATCATGTAGAGCACCTTGCTCAATCATAGTTAGAGGCCAGACAATCTCAGGCTTGGTGACCAGAAATCCAACTGTTCACATATGCATTGCCACAATTGTCATGAATGTTTTCTTACTATGTAGGTTTCTAATGAGAACGATGCAAGATGAAAATTTTAGTTGAAGTAACTTATTCGAATTTCAGGTTCAACAAATTGAGCCTTGTGTGAACATAAGATAAACATTAGAAGTCACAATTTTGCCGAACCTGAACTAGCAACCTATTCAGCAAATCTAGCATCTTCTTTGAACTGTAGGTGAGAACTAGTACAGTAGAACCTCTCTAAGTTGATCAGTCCCGGACCGCTCTGACAGATTGGTTTATAGAGGTTTATTGACTTCTGGAGGGTCATTTTTAGTCACATCCTTTGTTAAGTGGCCCAGTTCGGGACCGGTCTGACATGATTGATTTAGGGAGGTTTATCGACTTAAAGGGGATCGACTTAGAGAGGTTCTAAAGTAGGAGGTCCATAAATGGAGCATCTAAGCGCTGAAACTGAATTTGGGGGAGGTAAAACATCTTGAAATATTTTTCAGTAAATTTTCCTTAAAAGACAAGTGGAATTGAAATCTAACCCAAGTCGTTTCATATTTTTTAGACCTTTGTGGAATTAGTTACAAATTTTTGAAGTTGGAAAAAAGTGGTCATTTGTGGTCATCAAAATGGACCACCTCCTGAAATGTGCACAGGTGATACATTGAAGAAAGCAAAATGTACCTCTGAGTCATGTTCCATTTCAATGCCCGCTCCGTTTTACAGCCTCCTACCTTAATGTAGTGCTCCATATTGCTCAAACTGTTTGCAAACGCCGGGTGCATAACATTGCTTACCTGATGAGGTGCCTCCCCCCCGGTGGAGGGATAATTCCCCCCTAGATACCTGGGGGGAGACTTTAGTTATGATATCAGGCTTTTTGATTGGCTGGTCTGTAGAGAGTGTACAGACACATTGTCAGACCTGGGGCCTTATTGGCTGACTCTGCTTCTTTATCACTGGGGGGTTCCAGAAAATGGGGGGAGCAAAAGGGAACCCCCCAGTGAAGGTTAACAATGTTATGTGGGATTAGATCTTTCGTTCAAAAAAATTGTGACTTGCTTGCCAAGGAAAGTGCTTTTAGGACACTGCAGAGAAAGTGAAGGAGATTCGCCTTGTGCCGCCCCAGAACCTACACGCCAGAACCCTAAAACCGAGGCTAGTGGTTCCTATTACCGCGCCGAAAAGAGTCTGTTAAGAGTCTTGGACGAATCACCACCACTTGCATCCATGCGCGTGAAATCCTCTGACCATCCCTGTTACAGAAAATCATCTACAAATGACGAAGATGTCATTCATCCACGCAGGCACTCATCCATCCTTTCCATGCATTCATCCATTCATCAGGTCCGTCAACCTAAGCTTCCGAAGGCCCCCACGAAGGAAAGCCTGACGGAAGAATTCCGGAGGAGCAGAGTTTTACGAAGTTTTGGAGGCGCGGAGCTCCGTAGTCGCAGCGATGGCGGCCCCCGCGGCCCAGCTCGTTCATTCTCTTCTGGCATCATTCTTGTGAATGGACCTCATCGTCGCGCCGCTATCACCGCTGCAAATCTCGTCCCTTCTCCGCCATGCCTCTCAGGTCAGCATTCTCTCCCCAATTTTCACGATGCCTCGGTCGGTGACTACTGTTTGCGTCGAGTTGGGATTTCGAGCTGATGATGGCGGAAATTTGATTGTTGATGATGGGGTGTAGAGTGAGATTTTGTTATGGAATGAGATTTTAGACTGAGGGGTTTTAGGGAGGTTCTGGATTACGTGATCGGCAGTTGTTTTGGAGGGGTTTCTAGTTCTGGGGTTGGTGAGGGTCGGTGACGTTTGGACTGTTTATGGGCTTTAGGAATTTTGTATGGTTTGCTTCTAGATTTTTGATTTTCTTGCGGTGGCGTGGTTATGTGAGTCGAATACTGAGAACGAGTTTCTACGGATGTCGCATTTTTTCTAGGTCGAAGTCGATTTTCAGTTTTTTGACGTATTAGAATTCTTTTGTTTTTTCAGCATGTTACGATTTTGATTTTATTGATGTGTTCCTCGACATTGAAGTAATGGGCGGTGTGATAAAAGAATCATCTTTTAGTGTCGTTGTGATATTTACTTCCTTAATTTCAAGTCGCTTCCGTGGTGGAGGCAGTGGAACTCATGAACTTGATATTGAGCTTCTTAAACCTCTGGCGTTGTTGTTGATGTAAATGTTGTTATTATCGCCTTACAGATTTTGTATGGCATAATCTAGATTCTGAGTTTGTTTAGTACATGTGTGTTCTGTTCGAACCTTTTAGTGTGGCACCTGATGATTCATGTTCCATGTGATTATTTAAGATGCAGGGTTTACGGGGGAGGGGGAGGGGCAGGGTTGAGCTCCTACCCTGTCCGTCTTTCTTCCTTGATCCGAGGTAAGTAACCCTGCGCATATGCAAGTAATCCTCTCATTCTTGACGGCTGGCGAGGATTTTCTATTTCATTTTTATTTGTAAAAGAAGGTACTGTTTTTATTGAAGGTTCATTAACGCGTGTTTTGTGGTTTTCCCTGTGTTCAGTTAGTGGATGACGTAACTGAACGTTCTCCGCCTCGAATTTCAGCTTTTTCATTTGAATTTGATTCTTGAGCAGGTACAGTGGGTGTTTTTTCATGTTGTCAATATTCTCGTAGCTTTTTGCTCTTAGTATCGATGTACAGCATTGATGCTTGGTTTAGGAAATGAATCTGAAGGTGATCTAGACTTCTCCTTACGCCTAGATGGTCTCGCCATATTTTTTGCACCAGTAGTGATTGTGATTAGCCTCTTAGTTCCTAAATGGCCAAAATTGGCAGCGTCCATATTTATAGGATTGAAATGAATCATTTAGGAAGCTTCAAGAAAGTTAGCAATTTATACCAATAGAAAAAGCCATGGTTTATGTTTTAAGCAAGAGTATGCTCTGGAAGTGACCGTAATTGGAGCTTCCGAGGTGGATTTTCCAATTTTTTAGCTCAGGAACTAAGGGACTAGAAGAAAATGTAACGTTTTTCTATGCTTCTAATTCCACTTGTTTGATATGACTTCAGCCAAATGCTTCGTGCGAAGCAGCTACTGCCTGTGATCAAGGCAAGTCAGCGATCATGGATTTTGGCCGGTACTTCTGCTGGTTCGCGTACCAGTGATGGCACATGCAACCCGCATGGGTTGTCTAATGCAGATGACCGGGATGAACACCTCAAGAGAACTCCTCATTTACCACTTCACGGACATGAGGTGAGTGGCATTTTCCCTGAGGACCTGTGTGTTCTTTCTTCTTTCAGTACTTTCCCTCGACTGAACTTCTACTGTAGATTTCTCCGGGTTCCATATTCATTTTATTTTTTTGTGAACTGTTTTTCAGGTGCATGGATTGGGGCATTCCCCTCTCCACCCAACTGGGTTTCCTCCGTCATCTGCTGCGAGGCCGCCTCTACATAATGTTCCCATTTCAGGAATCTATGCAAGGGACACTGTCGTAGAAGGACCTGTTTCAGAAAGTGCCGGACATGATGGGAAATCGGTCTCGAAAGTTGTGGGCTCAGCTGCAGCTGTCAACAGTGATCCCCTGCCTTCACAGAAAGTTGGCTTTGCAGCAGTTCCAAGTTTATCTACGGTTGAGAACGTGGTAACGGGTTCTGCTGGAGGGAGGAGTAACAGTTACCGGTTGCCACGCCAGCAGTCGAACTCATCACCTAGAAACAACTCCACCGAGCGAGAAATTAGAGATGCTCCTTCCGCCCCTACCGAGAGAGAGGTCTCTTCAGTAAGTAAAGGAGTTCCTATCCCTTCAAGTGGAGTTAGTTCCCAGCAGCAGAGATCGACTCCCGTTGGAGCTTCACAGCATGGGTCCGATCGTTTCAAACCAGGTTGGCAATCCCGGGGCGTTCAGTCTAAGCCTTCCGCATTTCCTTCTTCCCCAGTGCAGCCGTGGGCACAGCCCAACGGCAGCCTTGCGAAGGCTCCCTCGCCGAGGCATTTGTCTGTCGGAGCAACTGTCGACATTACAAGGGCTGAGTTACCCGCACCTCGATCGAGTAGCAAGGAGCGCTTCAATGCCCGGGGTGGACAGAACGGGCGATCTCAATCTGGCAGTCGGCGACAGTCCCACAAGGCGGCCTCCGAGTCTCGAGCTGCGAATGGGGAGGTGGTGGACCACGTGTGCAACATTTTGAGACAGCTGAATTGGCGCCCAGACACACTGGTGGCATTATCTCACGTGAACAAGACACTCAGCGCTTTCCACATCAACGAGGTTCTCAAGCACCAGAAAGAGTCGGGATTGGCGTTGAAGTTCTTCGATTGGGCGAGAGGGCAAGAGGGCTACAAGCACGATGTGTGCACCTACACCACCATGATAGGCATCCTCGGTCGTGCCAGAAATTTTGAGGTGTGTACTCGGTTGCTTCAGGAGATGCGAAGGGAAGGCTGCGAGCCTTGCGTTGTAACGTACAACAGACTCATCCACGCTTATGGACGAGCCAATTACCTGGGTGAAGCCATGCGCATATTCCAGCAGATGCAAGAAGAGGGTTGCGCGCCGGACCGTGTCACGTACTGCACACTTGTGGATCTTCATTCCAAAGCGGGCTTTCACGATGTGTCTATGGACATGTATCAGCAAATGCAGCGAGCTGGTTTTCAGCCGGACACGTTCACCTACAGGTACGGAATCTACACTGTTAAGACAATCGTTTATGCAAATATGAAGATGGTGTTAGTTGTGTTAGTTGTGTTATCCATCTCCTTCCTTTGTGCCTTCTCCAATTTAATTAGCTCTGGATAGATAGATTGTGGACAGCTGATCGACCCCTTTTTTGATGCTTTGGACATGTAGTGTTATCATTCATTGCCTCGGCAAGGCCGGCAAAGTGAACGCCGCACTGAAGCTTTTCGAAGAGATGGTTGAGCGTGGATGCGTGCCCAGCTTAGTCACGTACAACATCATCATCGACTTGCAAGCCAAAGCGGGGAACCACGTCATGGCTATGAAGCTGTACAACGACATGCAGGATGCAGGGTTCCACCCAGACAGGGTCACTTACAGTATCATGATGGAGGTATTAGGTCAAACTGGGCACATTGACGAAGCCGAGCACGTGTTCCAGGAAATGGAGCAAGCGGGTTGGGTCCCTGACGCTCCCATCTATGGCGTCATGGTAGACATGTGGGGAAAGGCCGGGAATGCCAACCGGGCACGGGAGTGGTACCAGAAAATGTTAGATTCAGGATTGACACCGAACGTTCAAACGAGCAACTCTCTGTTGGGCACATATCTTCGCATGCATCAATTCGACTCGGCCCGTGGCGTGCTGGAGTCGATGAATGCGTGGGGACTGGTGCCCACTTTACAGACGCACACCATTCTTTTGAGCTCCTGCACGGCCAGTGCCCAACACCAGCAAGTCGTCAGCCTCATGGCCAGCACTTTGCATCCGGTGTACGCGTTTGTTTGTACATTATTATCCCGGGAGGTTCCCCCCCAGGGGCTGAAACACATTGTTCAGCAATTTTTTCAAGGGTTACATGGGGAGGAGCACGACTGCAAGCGCGGCTTCACGGATTCTTTGATTGAGTTTCTGCACAACTTGGGCAGGAGACCGGAGGCAGGGCTGGTTTGGGAAGTGGGCAGGGAGCACGATTTGTACCCGCAGGCGGTGCGGGAGAAGGCCAAGAACCAGTTCTCCATCAACCTGCACGTCATGTCCATGGGCACGGCGCTGGTGGCGCTCTCCAGGACGCTCGCGGGCTTCCGACAGACCATGCTTTACACGGGCGTCGCCCCGGATAGGATTGAGATCATCACCGGGTGGGGGAAGCACAGTCGAGTCACGGGGTCCTCTTTGGTGCGCCAAGCCGTTCACAATCTGCTATCGGCTCTGGGCTCGCCCTTTTATGTCGAAAACTCCAACGTCGGCTGTTTTGTGAGTCATGGTCAACCCCTCTCCAATTGGCTGCACCAGCCGCAGGTGGAGCACATGCTCTTGCTGTGAGGCCAGGCCAGGGGTTCCATAAGTATACGAACTTAGTCTATTGAATTGCTTCTAGCCGTTTTGTACGTAGATCCATTTTGTCAATTGAATATCCTTATGTTACGTTCAAGAATTGTCGATCTATTCTGGGCATTTTAATTTGCCATCTGACATTTGTATTCCCTTTCATGTAAGGGAATGTTCCGAATGCTTTTCTGAAATTACTTCTAAAGTGGTTTCATTGGTGAGGAATGAGAGTCACAAGGAGTGATCGATTTTCAGCTTAATTAACAAGCTTGATTTTCGCTCGTTTTTGGATGGAATTAATGCGGAAATAATTAAACCCTTCGATACTTCGTTTCCTAGCTAGACAAGTCGTAAGTTATACTCCGTATAAGGTAGGAGGTCCTATAATGGAGCATTTAAGGGCTGGAACTGAATTTTTTTCAGTCAATTTTCCTTGAAAAACAGATTGAAATGACATCTAACCCAAGTCGTTTCATATTTTTCCATGCTTTTTTGAATTAGTTAAAAAAATTTGAAGTTGAAATGGCATAGGGCTCTAAAATGGTGCCCTAGCTAAAATGTACACGGTCTGTACATTGATGGAGGCTATGAAAAAATAACATGTACAAACAGTTTACATTTCAGTAAGGGCTCCATTTTAGAGCCCGCTCCATTTTAGAGCCCGCTCCATTTAAGGACCTCCTACCTTACTGTATATGCTAACCATTCAGTTGCATCCTCGTTTTTCTCGGTTTGTCAGGAATACCTCGTGGGTTGTGAATGCTTGCGAATTTGACAGCTACACTAAATAGTGAAATTGGGTTGCCTTAACAATTAGGTAGGTTGCCTTACCATAGAGAAACCTCATGACTAATGCTTGTCCAGATGGAGGCACATGCCAATCTATAATCCCAAGCAGTGCACCAACCCATGCCATACACATAGTTCTTACTTTACTGCATCCTTCTAAAGTAACTTTACATATTGATATAATGTAGAATGTTGAGAAATTAGTGTGAGGCAATCTAATTTCACTATTCAGTGTAGAAATCTTTTGCCGTAAGGACTATGACACCAATATCAAGTTGGAAGTTTTGAAGCTGTCGACCCGGCCTTTAATAGGAAAAACGGACTAGCTAGCTAGAGAACGCTTGGAAGCTGGGAGGCTCAATGACAAACGTATCTTTACTTTTGGGTTGATCTAAAGGTTTCGAAAGAGAAGACGAGTTATGGGTTTCGCAGACCTATTGAGGCAATTAATGACACTGTTACCTCAAGCGTTTCATGTGGGATCTGAAATGGGACCTTGAATGAAGAGACTCAATAATATGAAAGTCCATTTCTGTATGGGTGATAGTCACTCGATCATTTGGTATGGGGAAGCTCATAAGTTTCCATGGCGCTGGTTTGCTTTAGCAGTATCGTGTCCATCTTTAGAACCTTGATTGAGCATGATCGAACAGCAGGTCGTGTCTGGTAACATGAAAGGTAGAGCCTTGGTGTGGGCATGGCTCACAACGAGGCTACGCTATCATGTTATCTCCCTTACGTGGGACCCAAAATGAACAAAATGAACTGGCCTTTCAGTCAGACCACCCAATAAAACTAATAAAATTGGAGTTCCACCGAAGAACGGAAGTCATGCTTCTCCCTTTCAGGCACCCACGTGATGCAGCCTACCACTGACCGAGCTCTGGTCCCACTAACTTAAAATGTCGGAACCCGGTATGGAACAGGGCGATGAACTGACTCTGACTCTAGGCCACTCTGAGAGCACAGATTTTTGACCTCTGAACGGGGTCCAACTTCACAACTCACTGACT
Organism: Pseudisothecium myosuroides; assembly: GCA_951799445.1. NCBI lineage: Eukaryota > Viridiplantae > Streptophyta > Bryopsida > Hypnales > Lembophyllaceae > Pseudisothecium > Pseudisothecium myosuroides. Next base: position 22,000,647 of record OX637289.1, read on the forward strand.
TGTATCTGACCTTGACCCCCGGCCTGGTCCAACGTCAGAGTTTTGGCCCCCACGAATAATACCGCCACCACTCATTCCCATTCACGTGGCACCCTTGAACCACCTCCAACATATCCGGAGTAATTACGTAACTCATGCACCAGGGTCACCGTGTTGCCCACTTGCCGGCCCCTACCGATCCATGAGTTCGGCTATAAAATATTCGTGGTCGTGCGTCACTTCTGCCCCCCACCATAAAGGCTGCTCTCCTTCACCCAAACAGCACTTGCTCAGTCAGGCATTCTCTCCCATTGAAGAGTCAGCGAGTTTCAATTTGTTTGTGAAATCTTACAGTCGGTGACGATCACATCATTCAACCCATTATGTGCTCATTCTCGTCTCCTCCACCCTTCACCCCATCTAGTATGGTCTAGGAAATAGTGTTGCTCCCCAGGTAACATTTTTCAATTAATCGGTACACTCGTACTGTTTGCAGTCCTCCAGCTGTGAACGATCATTCCATTTGTGTCATGAATCAGGTGGGTGTGAGCTTTCAATTCAAAGTCGGTGAAGTGTCACACCAACACTGATGAATGAGAGCTCTATCTTAATCTTATGAGTCTCTATCATACAGTCTGTCTTCAATAGCAAGGACACACCGCTTGAGGGTCGAAGATATGTCCATCGACTTTAGAATTACCCCAAATCAAGATTCTTGATTTCACCCACGAGGAGGGTACGTGTTGCAAAACCGACATTCCAGCGGTATTACTCTTCTTCAATTCGTCTGCTCCTTCTCATTCCCCACACAACTTCCCAGGCCATCCCAAGCAGTGTGGTCGTGGAAACAGTGAGATTTTCTGGGGCCAGAATGCCAGGTGTTTGCAGAATGGCGGAGTCGCAGAGGCGACCCTCCCGCTCCCATTGCCAGCAAATGCGGGGCTTTCGTTGCCCAGCCCTGGCGCCCGTGCTCGAGCACTACGAAGCGCCCGAAGGAGAAGAGGAGCTTACCGCCAACAGCGAGACTGCTGGAGCTCTGGCTCAGCCAACAGGCCATTGCAATGGTGGGAAGAAAGGTACGCCGAAGTGCCGGATTCTGTCGAAGCTGCGCAACGGCTACGTGAAGCTCCTGAACGACGTGGCCTGGGGAGCCGACTGCTCGGGCGCGTCGTCGTTCTATGGCTGCCCTTCGGGAGGGGCGGACTACTCGGCCGCCTTTTATGCGCGGCTGCAAAGGGAGAAGCAGACCAAACTGCAAGCAATGGAGCAAGGGCAGCAGTCTCGCATGATCTTCACCGGCGCTTTTGCGTAATTCTTACCAGACTGATGAGGCACTAATTAATTAAGTGAACCTGCTGGTTTCATGAATTAATTCGTTCCTTATTTGTGTACGTCCAGTGCAGCTATGTCGTCTGTGCACGATCGAAAGGAAGCAAAGATTTTCAATTCCCACATACAGCCTGTATGTGGTTTTAGTAATCAGCGCAACTGGTTAATTAGTACAGTGATATATAATTATATATCCTCCTTCAAAGATCGGTGGCCTTAATTCTCTAGACATTCAGTCAAGCCATGCTTGCTAAGCTTAACAGGTTCAACCAAGTGCATGATCGAATAGATGAGTAGCTATGGGTAGAGGACTAGATCATGGGATCACGTCCCTAGCTAGTAAACGGGATTAGCATTCATTCCTCTATCTCAGTGGACTGAGTGGAGAAGATTTGCTAAGCTTGGACGTGGAGATGCCAGTGTTGAAAACACTGCGGCCTTGTCGTCACCGGCGCTTTTGCTTAACCCCTAAAGGACTGGGGGTGTTTTTCAAGAGAAATTGTCTACAACTGTCATTTTTGAGTGCACTCTCCAAAATTGTAAAAAATACTTCTTTCTTTTTAACTTTGACTGTTCAAAAGTGTAGTAGACTACTACGAAAACTTGCTGGAAAGTTTTCAGCCCATTTGATCACGTGGATTGAAAGATAATAAAATTTGAAGTGAGAATTCTGCTTGTTTTCTTTCATTCCTAAAAAACAAGGTCAACAAACTTTAAGCCATCTTGGAGTCTTGGAGCAAAAATTTCGCTGTTGACGAATTTGCATTTCTCCACCCTTGAGATCTAAATCTTGTTAGGTACATCATGCAAAATTTTGAAAGAAAATATGGAGTTTAGCTTATTCTAAATCACCCTACAATGCAAGTAAGCTAAGTAAACTAACAATACACTAATCATTTTTTGGTGATTTCTTGTCCAATGAAGAAATTTTTTATTTGAAATCCAAACACTGAAAAGTTAGAGACAAACATTTGGAATATGAAGGCAAAATTTTTAATAACTTTGACTTCACATATTGTAAGATAATAGTACTTGAAGTTAGAAGAAAATGTTTTTCCTCAAAACTACCCTGACGTAATTAACATTGACAGTTTGATTCTTTTTAGAATGTGATTTGAGAACTAAAATTAGGTGTGTTTTTTGACAATTTTATGCCATATTTTAGTACGTATATACATGCCAACTTCCAAAATTTGATGAAAGTTTTAGCAAAAATGTTCAAAAAATCTCCAAACTTCTTATCTTTTGTGGGAAGCATAACTTTTGATCTGGCCATTTGGACATCCAATTGGAGTTTTTTTAATTTCCGTGGAGAAGGGTGAATGTTCACATCTTGTGTCAAAAATTTAAGAATAGTGTTTAAAAATTGACTTCACATGACCTTATCCCAGTTTTAAGTGTCTATTGAACATACACTTGGTCTTTAAAGAATTAATGGATGCATTGGGGGAATTAATTAATAACAAGAATCCACTTGCTGAAATAATTCATTCCTTAATCGTGTACGTCTAGTGCAACTATGTCTGTATACGATTGAAAGCAAAAAAAATTCAATTCTCATAGGTATATGGTTTAAGTATTTGGGCAACTTAGTATTTTACATATATATATATATATATATATATATATATATATATATATATATATATGCAAAGAGGAATGATATTGTATAGACATTTAGTCGAGTCATGCTTGCTAATAGATTCAACCAATGCAAGTACATGGTGATAGGTTAATTGCTACTAGTATAGGAGATGGGATCATGTCCCTTTTACATGGTTAGTAGCTTCCTATGCCTAACTTATATAGTAGCTAGTTTTGAATACAGTATTTTCAATAAAAACACTTCAAAATTGCCAATCTAGTGCAAGTACCAAATTTTAGGGGGAAAAAATATTTTTGTACACATCTTACAATAGTATGCTAGAAGATGTAAAAATAAATTTAGAAATTTTCATTGTATGGATTACAAGATATTAGCGTTTCAATTGACAGAAATCCTTTTTTTGGTCTTGCAAAAAACAAGGCAACTGGACTTCACAGGTCACATTTGTATGAAAAAATGTCCAAAATGGTGGTGCTTCTTTGGATTTATTCTTCTAGGCAAATCCGCAAATTGGCTACATGCTTGAAAAAATTTAGATCATTTGGAATTGTACAACATATAGGAAAAAATTAGTAAGTAGAAAGAAGTAGAGAATTATTAAAAAAAAAATGTTAAGAATTTAATTATGGAATTGAAAAATGTCAATTTCTATGGTTGTAATGTTGTAATAAACAATCTACATCCTATGATTTTATTTTTTTCAAAAAATACTAAAAAATTGAGTAAAATAAAGGATTGCAAAGTTTATTTTAGAATAGAGAATTCATTACTACCCGCAAACTAAAACTCCCCACAACTTTCATCTCATTAATCAAAATGGAATGATCTTGGGGGGTACACTCCCATTTTTTTAGCAGGAGACATGCGGTCAAATGAAGGACTATTTTAATTAGAGTGGTCCTAAATTTTAGACATGTCTTTGAAATAATTAGCATCATCATAATGGATTTAGGAACTTTATAAATAATGAAAGGTAGGGGATAATAATGATTTTTAAATTTTATTTAGTTCTAAAATAGCCTTGCCAAAAAGAAAAAAAATCTAAATTTTTTAGGAATATTGTAGTGTGGAGTATAACTCTATACGAAATATTCCAGGCTGGGAACCCAATGCCTGGTGTAGTATCTTGATACTGTAATTAAGGAATAGATTCAATTATTGAATCCACAGATGATGAACTAAAGGATGAGAATAGACACACAACTTCATCTTTGATATAACAAGAGCTTCATTTTCACACTTCAATGTTTCCAATGGTTTAGGATTTACCGTTACACTCTTTCTATTTGTGTTTCTAAACGTTGTGGATGTGCATGTCACTTAAAGTGTTGTGAATGTTGTGGATGAGTACGCTTAGGGTTCACAATTCTAAAGAGTACACTTAGAATTTGAAGTTTTTGCATATTTGTTCAACAAGTCTTGGAAGTTTGAGATTGACATCCCCCTCAACCTCCGGACAATGGCGCTTGCAGACTTGGATGCTACGGAGCTTCAGGAGCTACAATAGTGTTGATTTATGGAAGATAACAGCTCAAACTCAAGGTCATTAACCCCTAAAGGCCCAAGGCCTTTTTTCTGCCAAAAAACACTGAAAACTGCCATTTCTATAGCAAAGTATAAAAAAAATGTAAATTTTTTTTTTTAAACATCTAACCGTAGGATCTTACACCCAACTAGTATGAGAATGTATGGGAAAAATTTCAGAATTTTTGACCGCACAGATTGCAAGATATCAGCGTTTAAAGTGAAAAAAACAAGTTTTTTAGCACATTGCGGGGCTACATTTTTTGGCTTTAAACATTTTTAACTTAAAATTTTTGCACTACAGCGTTTTGAGCTTTAAATATCTATTGTAGAGAATTGAGTTGAGAATCTAGGGGAAAAAAAAAAATTCAAAAAAACTTAATTATCATTCTTAAAAAAATTGTTAAGTAGAAGTAGGTCCAAGATAGAAGGAAAATCTGAAATATTCATATATTTTAGATGGAATTAAAATGCACTAATCCCAATGGTGAGATTGTTCTAGCAAGTAAATTACACCATGCAAAAAAAAGAAAATTGAAAAATTTGGAAAATTGCATTCAGAAATGAATCCTACAAGTTATTTTTTTCAAGAAGATGCTCTAACTGCCCGAAAAACAAGAATATCCATAACTTTCTCATAACATATCCAAATGAAATGAATTAAAGCTTTCCAGATAGGCAAAAATATAATCTATGAGAAAAAAATATTTAAAAAAAAATTCAAATTTTTGTCCATTTTTTTTCTGCTGCCCGGGCTGCCCGCCGTCCCTTGTTTTCAGCTTATTTGGTCATAACTATTGTTCCCAGGCACCGATTGTGGAAAAAATTATATTCCCACGAAGCTAATCAGCTGTTCAAGCTCCAAAAAAAGTTTCAAAAAATCAGGAGAAAATTTCAGCCCGTAGGTACCTGCCCGAAAACGCATTTGTCCCCTGAAGGGACAACGGTCCTTTAGGGGTTAAGGGAGACTATGCAAACGTCTAGGTGACCTCGGTATTGTGGTGAGGTAACACATGCACCCTAAACCACAAATTGCTCGATGATTAGTTTAGGAATTCCATTTTTTGGATCAATTTGATTCGGTTGGCTTGCGCTCTTGAATGTGCATGTGCCACGCACCAAATTATTGAATGCTTACAACATTCATAAGGCTGAAGTAATATCCTAAACCGCAGCCAGAAACCACTCACTGATTAATATTTGAATTCCATTTTCTTTTTGTTCAATTTCATTCATTTGGATTGCAATCTAGAATGTACAAGTGTCTTGCGTTGCATTGTATCCTAAACCACTGCATTCATAAGGTTGCTGATTTATTTGCGATTTTTGAGTTTGAAGAGATCAAATTTGGTTCAAACTAGTCTTTGCTTGTTTTCTTCTTGTATTTTGAACCTTTGAATCTAGGCCTTGTCATACTGTAGCCTTTAGTTTTTGAAGCAATGCAAATGCTTTGTACTGTACTTTGTGCTATATTTGCTAACATACACTATAAGAAAATCGTGTTTTACGTGACTAATATAACAATCAATGTCTAAGTTGCCGGATTTTATGTAACATTGGATGTCATTGTTGATATAAAAATAGGGATTGTTTTATTCGATGTCACCTAAAATCCGTTAACTTAGACATCGAAAAACTATGGTTTCTTATAGTGACATGCACTCATTTTTGCACACTGAATTCAAGTTGCATTTTGACTCAAAATTCACATGTCTCATCCCTTTTTGTATGGTTCTAAACTTTTGTATGTCTCACTAGTTCATATACAGTTTGTGGTTTTGCCTTCTTTGAGTTTCTTAATACTTTGGCTTCGACAATAGTCTTGTTCAAACTAATTTATACTTGAACTAGTTTCACTTTGGAAGCACTTTGTGATTGAATCTACTTTGGGTTTCAAAGTATTGTATGTTTGCAAGTAGTTTATAAAGTTCACTCGTTTTGTACATCATTTTTTGTATGTAAAGTTTTCAGTGATGAATTTCAATATGAACCAATCAAGTGTTTCAAATTTACCTCAATATTTGTTAACTCTCCTATTGCAGGATTAATTTAGAAAGTTTCGATATAGGAAATCAAAACAATTTTTTTTGTCAATGTTCAATATTTATAATGTACATAAGGTACACAAAAATAGTGCAATTTTTTTTAAATGAAATATAGGATACATGAAATGGACAAAATTTAGAAATTTAGGTAAATATAATCCTACAAAAATTCAAAAAATTTACCTACATAGTCCCCATGTAATAGAGGCTTGAATGCATGGTATCAACAAACACCCTATATAATGCATCCCCTGAGGGAATGATTCAAAGCTTTCTACATATATATAAATCTAGAAAACCAGTTTCAAATTTTTGTATATGAAAAAAGTGATTTTTTCTTATTTGCCCAAACTACCAAGCTAAGAAAAAAAACTACATATTCTACAATAACTTTTTAACCCCTAAAGGACCATTGTCCCTTCAGGGGACAAATGCGATTTCGGGCAGGTATCTACGGGCTAAAATTTTCTTGTGATTTTTTGAAACTCTTTTTGGAGATAGAAAAACTGATAAGCTTTGTGGGAATATAATTTTTTTCACAATCAGTGCCCGTAAAAAAAAGTTATGACCAAATAAGCTCAAATGAGGGGACGGGGGCAGCCTGGGCAACGAAAAAAAAATGGACAAAAATATATGTTTTTTTTTATATGTTTTTTTTTCTCATAGATTATATTTTTGTCTATCTAGAAAGCTTTGATTCATTTTATTTGGATATGTTATGAGAAAGTTATGGACATTCTTGTTTTTCAGGCAGTTAGAGCATCTTCTTGAAAAAAATAACTTGTAGGATTCATTTCTGAATGAAATTTTTCAAATTTTCAAAAAAAAAAATTTCATAGTTTAGTTTATTTTCTAGAACAATCTCACCATTGGGATTAGTGAATTTTAATTCCATCTAAAATATATGAATATTTTAGATTTTCCTTCTATCTCGTACCTACTTCTACTCAACAATTTTTTTAAGAATGAAAATTAAGTTTTTTTGAATTTCTTTTTTTTTCCTAGACTCTCAACACAATTCTCCACTATAATCATTTAAAGCTCAAAACTATGTAGTGCAAAAATTTTAAGTTAAAAAAGTTCAAAGTCAAAAAATCCAGTCTTGCAATGTACTGAAAAACTTGTTTTTTCCACTTTAAATACAGATGTCTTGCAATCGGTGCGGTCAAAAATTCTGAAATTTTTTTAACACTTTTTTATACTAGTTAGGTGTAAGATCCTACGGTTAGATGTGAAAAAAAAACAATTAAATTTTTTTTTAACTCTTTGCTACAGAAATGGCAATTTTCAATGTTTTTTGGCAGAAAAAAGGCTTTGGTCCTTTAGGGGTTAACCATGTAGTCAAAAGTTATGACAATTGTTGGGCCTTAAAGCAAAACCTTGTCCTCATATTGTATGAAAATTTCAAAGAGAAAAACTAAAAGATTCCATTCAAAGTGAGCTGCCCAAAATTGCTTTGTTGCCAAAAAAATGCAACTTGGTCCTTTAGGGTTAAGGTAAACTACCCCATTTGAGTCTAACTCCCATTCTAGACATCTTTAAAAAAAAATATTGTAGGTTGTTTGTATTGGAAAATAGAAAATGCAAATGTAGAAAAAAAATGTTTGCTTTAGGGAGCTAATTGCACGAAAGAAAGATAACTGTATGTATCTTAAATGGGAAGAATCTATGCCTTAATTACACACTGCCATTAATTCACTTTGCATTAGCCTCAAATCAATGCAAATTAATTCATTCTTGCAATAAAATTTGTATATATTTGGTATTGAGGTCATCATAGATTGGATGGTCTATGGGCTTTTGGGGAAGCCCAAGGCAGCACCCTTCTGTAAATTTTTAAAAAATCATATGAAATCCAAAAATTATTTTTTCAATTTTAACATTATTTTTTATTGCTTATCTACCACTAAAATTTATTTCCACATTTTTCGAATAGTACTGTCATACAGTATTGCAATAGTCATTTTGCCCATAAAAGGGTAGTTTAATTTTATGTAGTTTGATGTGCATCTTTAGTTGAAAAGGACGGGAGACAAAAATTTAAGCTTTCTTTGTGGAATGTTGCACAGGATAACTTACTCACTATTGCTATGTTTAGGGTACAATACAATATCGTGCTTCAATCTCTTTGTTGGCTCTGTCCTTTGGATAAAGACTATAGCATCGACTACGGTTTTGAATCCCACTATTTTCAAATCCTATCTACAACCACATTTACACTCCACAACACAATTAGGGTTTGGTTGGAGTAGGAATGTAAGGTCCGATTGATCATTAAATCAATATAATTGTTTACCTAGTATAGAGCCTCACGGTTACACCGTTCTTGTTCAAAACGGTTGAACTTGGGTTACTTTGCTCGTTGAAAATGATTCAAAGATATGCATTAAAAAGTCAATTTTTTCATTGCCTTAAATGAAGCAGAATTACCATAATCTAGTGGTCAGGCAAGGGAGTCCCAAAGAAGGTCGGACCACCCATTCCCAACCAGGGACCAATATGCAACCCATAAGTTGCTACTATTTTCAACCAAGATTGGAACAAATTTCCAACCGAAGATTAGAATGTTTTTTTTTTCTCCTTTTCAAGAATGGAACTAATAAGCTCATGACACATTGACACATGTCTCAAAGTGTGCGGGAAGTAGTGAGTAGGAAAGTAGTTCTTGAAAGATCAAGATTGGGAGACTCTAGACATTGACTATGGGTTCCAAGCACTTTTTGGCTCCCAAAATTCCTAGTAATTTCAATTTTGGAAATAAAATTACAAAAATTTGCAGTCCCCTATTTCCTATCTTTCTATACTGGAAGAATTTGCACTGTCTGCCTCATACTGCTCATGATCTGTCCCAGAATCGGCTTGAGTAATCGGCTATGGGTGGTCCGACCTTAGGACCAGTTTACATGTGAGCCCGGTGGGCAAGAAAAGCAACTAGAAGACAAGAACAGTGCCACCCATGATCGATAAGCGTGGAAAGAGGAGAGAGAGTTCTACCGATCCCGGTGTATTCTACATTGTTGAAGCAGCATAAAAGTGCTTTCTATATTTCGACCCCGGTGACTCCTCCCACCCACCGATACATGTAAGGAGGCCCTTAGACTTGAATAGATTTATCAATTCGTGTTGAGCCCAGCAGACACTTTTGATGTCTGCGGAATTTGACTTTCGGAGTCGCTTGTCTCATTGCCACTGTAGTTGCCATGGTGAATTGAACGTACAAGTCGAGATTCTTATCATTTATGTTTCTTCCAAAACTACGGTGTTGTCACGGTCCAAGGCAAGGTACGTAAAGAGCCCTTCGAACTCGCAAGCTCAGAATATTCTCCAGAGCGGTCATTCAGTATAATTTGGTTGGATTCTCTTAGTTCCTGGTTCACTCCAAGGCAGCTTGAATGTTCCTGTGTTGCACGCAACACACAATTTCAAAGGTAACTGAAGTTATCACAAACCATTCGTAAGTTACATTCCTTTCCTTTCTACTTCAGCACGAGTTGAATGACCACGTTGTAGATTACGAGCTCCCGGCTATGGCGAAGTCCTCCCAAAGCACTTAATTACAGGTAATTGACATCAGAATTGAGCCGTGCACGAAGTCTGACGTGTTATAAACTCATCAACTTGAACAGTTGAAACAAGCGCATGGCTAGTAGCAAATGTGTTCACCTCAAATAGCTAGAGAGATACTAGTATAACCCTGTGCTGATGGCCCAGTTTTCGTCGGCAAATCAGCCCTGTGCCGTTACGATCCAAATCTAACTCAAAAAACATAAATTTCAGACCTTATGCCCAAACGCCACAAAACAAAATCCGTGCACCCCTCCTCGCAGAGAGCTTTCTAATGGTACCAAGAATGCATATACAGGATGTACAATTTTGGAGATCTCACCATAACAAACAAGCAAAGTGATCAACCTTATTTAATGTCAGTATAGACTAGTGTGCCTTGTGCCGTTGCCATAGTCAAAAAGTAGTTTTCTAATTTTTTCATTCAATAAGAACTTTGAATATAATAACTTTCACACCATATGTCTAAACGGCACAAAACAAACCTCGTGCACCCCTCTCGCCAAGGGCTTTCTAACAATACCAAGCACGCGACTAGGGGACGCATGGTCCGGGAGATCTCAATGTAACTAACAAACAAGCAAAACAATACAAAACAAAACAAAACAAAACAAACAGTCAAACTTGAGGTATGGATAATTTCCATTTGTCTCCTTGCATATATACCTCAATGTAAAACGTTTTTAGCAAACCTTCATATTGTTTACAACCTCAAGATTGAGAATGTGTGTTCATAATTTTCCACACATGTCTAGGTTCTTTTGTTTCTTTTTCCTGTTTTGCAAATGAACTGATATATAATGGCAATGCAAGGAAAGAAGTTGAGAAACCACTAGAAAGCACTATGTGCTTGCATTGAAGTTGGCCATGTCCACCGAAACTAACAAATTAATTGGGAATCTTGACTAAGTTTGCCTCACTCAGACACTTACAATCAATAGTCGCAAGACACGATTTTTACAGTAACAAAACAGTAGCGGAGTAGGGGCGAGAAGAATTTGATATTTTAATTCCCAATCACTGAACCCATAGTCATGCTCATCTGAATTCATCGGAGTTTGTTACTCCCTCTGTCTTAAAATAAATCCTCGATTTTCAAAATTTGCTTGTCTCAAATTAAATTTGATGTTTCAATAGTTCACAGAAATGAGACGTTGGGTGGACGCGTTTGATGGTGTCAATCGGGCAATGCAGAGTTGAAGTTGAATCACCATCTGGAGTTGATTGAACTTGAATCCTTGGAGCTAATTGAACTTGAATTGCATGCTCTAATCAAAGTTTAAACCCAAGAGCTTATTTGAGAATGTTGACAGAATTGAAGCTTATCAAAGTTGAATCATAGGCTTTGATTTCAATTTAAGCATAGGAGCTTGTCAGAGAATGCTGACAAAATGTTCATCAAATTTGAATCACATGAGCTTATCAAAGTTGACTGAAAGGAACTAATCAAAGTTGCATTACGGGAGTTGATCAAAGTTGAATCTTATGAGGTGGTTAATATTGAATGCACAAGACTTAATTGAAGTTCTTTGCACTGGAGTTGGCAACAAAATAATCAAAATTCATTACACTGGAGCTATTAGCAAAATAGGAGAAAATTGATAGTTTTGTAGCCTATTTTCAACATGCTTTACTTGACTTCTAACTTTGAAACTTTCACATCTACTAAGGTTGATTAGAAGCTATAAGAACTATGCATTTCCATCCAAATAGGAGCACCTTACGTGTTATTTTAGCCTTTTCCAGGAAACCACGGATTTATTTTGAGGCAGAGGGAATCTAATTAGTTTCTAATATGCAAAGAGAATAGTGTGGCTTTTTTTACACCTTTTTTTGTAAATTTAAGGTTATTATTGTAAATCCTTTAAAAGAATCTTTGATATTCTTAAAAAGTATCCAAAATAACTAGTATTCTTTCTAAGGATTCTTATGAGGTTTTCTTTATAGCCAAATGTTTATAGTAGTAGAACTAGGAAGATCCTTTATTTTGTTCATAAAATGGGAATATTTTTCAGTGCTTAAAATTATTTATAGGTGATTTGTGTATGGGAGCAGTACAACCTCCTATAAAGATACTCATGTTTTTTGATATTGGAGGGTATATCATACAAGAATTCTTGTGTAGCCTAATGTTTGCCTCTGAAGGACAAGGATGCTAAAAACTAACTAATGAATGGCAAAATTTCAATGTTTGAAAGTGCTAAAATGAATCATTTTATCCATTTTTTTAATTTACCTAATCCTTCAATGATTTATGTCTCTCTCTATGGAAAAATAAAACAATACCCCTAAGTAGATCGTTTTTTAAGTTAACCCCTAAAGGACCGTTGTCCGTTCAGGGGACAAATGTGTTTTTGGGTAGGTACCTACGGGCTGAAATTTTTTCGTGATTTTTTGAAACATTTTTTGAAGATAGAAAAACTAATAAGCTTGGTAAGAATATAATTTTTTTCACAGTCGGTGCCCAGGAAAAAAAGTTATGACCAAATAAGCTCAAAACAAGGGACGGCGGGCAACCCGGGCAGCAAAAAAAAAAGGGACAAATTTTTATTTTTTATTTTTTAATATTTTTTTCTCATAGATTATATTTTTGTCTATCTGGAAAGCTTTTATTCATTTCATTTGGATTTGTTATGAGAAAGTTATGGACATTCTTGTTTTTCAGGCAGTTAGAGCATCTTCTTGAAAAAAATAACTTGTAGGATGCATTTCTGAATGCAATTTTTCAGATTTTTCAGGGTTTTTTTTCATGGTTTAGATTACTTACTAGAACAATCTCACCATTGGGATTAGTGCATTTTAATTCCATCTAAAATATATGAATATTTTAGATTTTCCTTCTATCTCGTACCTACTTCTACTTAACAATTTTTTAAAGAATGATAATTAAGTTTTTTTGAATTTCTTTTTTTTCCTAGACTCTCAACTCAATTCTCCACTATAAAGATTTAAAGCTCAAAACTCTGTAGTGCAAAAATTTTAAGTTTAAAATGATTAAAATAAAAAAAACTAGTCCTACAATGTGCTAAAAAACTTGTTTTTTTCACTTTAAACACAGATATCTTGCAATCTGTGCGGTCAAAAATTCTGAAATTTTTTCCACACTCTCTCATACTAGTTAGGTGTAAGTTCCTATGGTTAAATGTGGGAAAAAAAAATTTCAATTTTTTTTGACTCTTTGCTATAGAAATGGCAGTTTTGAATGTTTTTGGCAGAAAAAAGACCTTGGTCCATTAGGGGTTAAAGAAAGTCCTAAAGTCCTCAAGCCATGAACAAAAAATTCTATTACTCTTTAGTATCTTGTGGACTTTTATGTAGGATACCAAACAAAATGAGCATTCATTTCAAAGATTCAATACCACATTTTTATTATCTTTATTATAAAAAGAAAGAAAAATATATTTAAATAAAAATTCAGGCTAAAGGACTTAGGTCACTAATTATTTAATCAACCACTGTACTCCCTACCATTGTTTGTGAACTTTGGTGTGGTTTTGAACAAACTCTCGATTCAAAGGAATCATAATAGTTGTATTTTACTAAAATTTATAAAATACTAAATTATGAATTCAACTTAATATATATTATAAGTCAAAAGACTTAGGTCACCATTAAGTTATCCTACCACTTCCTACCATTGTTATAAAGACTTTGCCTCTTTGGTGTGGGGTCTTGAAATGAACCTTCAAAGCAAAGAAATCTCAATATTTTTATTTTGTCAAGACTAAAATGAAGAAGAGATCATAGTTAAGAACTTACGCCACCCATAAGTTAGTCTACAACCAACCTCAGTCTACAACTTCCTTTCATTGATTTCCAGACTCTACTTTGGGATCTTGAATTAAACAAATTCTCAATTCAAAAGAACCACAATATTTGTATTTTGTTGAAAAAATACTAAAAAGAGTTGAAGAATAAAATTTAATTGATTTTTAAGTCACAGGAGTTAGGTCACCAATAAGGTACTCAAAAGTACTATGCCGTCCTACTAGTTAGAATGTAAACTTTACAACTTTGGTATGGGATCTTAAACGAAACAAACCCTCAATTTAAAAGAATCACACTAATATTTGTATTCTACTAAAACCAAATTAATACTAAAAAAGAAGAACATGATTTAATTGATTTTTTAAGTGAAAGAATTTAGGTAACCAATAATGTACTTTATAGTACTCTATAGTACTACGCTATTTTGAACATGGACATTATTGCTTTGATGTTGGATCTTGAATAAAACAAACTCTCATTTCAAAAGAATCACAGTATTTGTATTCTACTCAAATTTTAAAAAATACTAAAAGAGAAGACCATTTGAATTTTTAATTTAGGTCAACAATAAGTTACTCTACGACTCCCTCCCACTGTATTCTGGACTTGGGTGTTAAGGGTCTTCAATAAACAGACTATTTTATGTGTGTGTTAACTACACTCTGTTGCTTGACAATCCCTTGTTGAATCTTGCGGACAGGGGGTCCCCCATTTGTGAAAAAAAAAAAGAAAAAAGACTGAGAAAGGTAAACAAAGACAGAGTATGAGAGTATCAATACGGTATTGATTGAGTAATGAGCATCATGGCAAATTGGCAACGCGTGGGACCTCACTCCGTTAATGCTGGCGCGTGTTTGACCCACTTGCACTGACTTCTCTGTTTCGACACTGACCTTTAGTTGCCTGCAGAAACTCTGCAAAAACTTTGATTACTATTTTAAAACAACTACATTCTAAAAACAGTAAAATGTATAAAAATCTAAAACTGTAGCAGTGGGTGCTTGCCACCTGTTCCTCTTGTTCTGTAGATCCCTATGATCCCTTCTACAGTAGTCAGTTCATCTGTTTTGTTCAGGTTTGTTACCGACGATCCCCACAAGGACCTTTTGTCTCTTTCCGAACTCAGTCCACATGCATACACGTTTTTAGTTTAACAATCTAGCTGCTACTCACAACTACTCCGTATTTAACAAGCCATTGCAGCCGATTTTGGTACTAAAATTCAATCGACACCCTCCTTACTTGATCTTGATCCTTGCATTCATGTACTCGACAGGTTCAGAGATTACAGGTCTTGTTTACATTTGGTTTGACAGCGCGCGCTAGCTGCTGTACATCAAGCTCGCTAGCTCCAGTCTGATTTCAGTCACCTTCCTCTTGTTTACTTGAGCTTGCGTCGACTTAGTACTGAGTGTTGTCGAAAGCTGTGTCTTGTTGTTGATTCTTGGCCTTGTACAAGCTAAGACAGCTTTGAGGCTTGTTCTCAGCTTCGTTTGAGTGAAGGGGAACTTGCTTTCGGTCGCATAGGAAACGTCTCTTACATTCTTCTCTATTGATTGTGGTGTCTGAGGAACAGACTCGTGCCCCATAGTTGTTGCAATTCTTCAAAACAGTGATCTCCGAACTAGTCCGAAGATTATCTAGTTTCGAGGAAAATATAAAAGAACAGCTCTTTCAATGCAACCATCAGCCTCCAGGACGTACTATCTCCCGAAGTTGGCTCGCATTGCAAAGTGTCAGACTAGCAAATTTTGGAGGCGTCACTCTAAGTTAGAGATCTGGGTCTTGTGACTGATGAGTGAGTGATTTTGATCCCAGTGACCAAGCTGAGAGTGGAAGAGGCCTACACGACTAGATTCTTATAGGAACCAGGTTTAGGGTGCAAAAAGTGAGTTGTGAAAATGGCAGGTGTGGCGAAGCCGAAGGTGAGGAAGTGCCAACAGAAGTGTTACCCTCTGGAGCCCGTCCAGGAAGACTGTGTTTCGAAATTAGACGAAGTGCCGAGAAAACAATCCAAGCAGTATTGTGGGGAAGGCAAGGAGCGATTCAAAGCCAAAGGGGGCTTCTTGTCGAAGCTGCGAGACAGCTACGTGAAGGTGATGAACGACATGGCCTCGAGTGCCGACTACACGGCTGTGTCGGCTGCGTATGGATGCTCCACTGGCCATGTGGACTTCCCTGGTGCAGCAGCCATGGCCGCCATGAGATCGTCCAAGCAGGACGAGGAGATTGCGCAGGTGGTTTTCCTGTCTGGTGCTTCTCAAACTCAGAAAAAACATTGAGACCTTCATATGTGTACATTTGCTTGTTTTGCTCTGGCTATGGAAATTCTAGATCTTGCGGGAAGCAGAACTTGCCTTGGAGGCGACATACAAAAAAGTTGGATCTTAAGACCAGCGAGCGCGCATGAAGTCTGTTGGACACACTTTGGTCCTAAGATTAGCGTGATTGCGTGAATGAAGAGTCTGTTGAAGGCCACACTTTGGTCTTAAGATTAGTGTGAAGGAAGAATGTGTCGGAGGATATATGCAGATCGTCAGTACATGATGGATTTGTATCCAGTAACCAATATCCAGTGGCCAATGTGGAGGTTAATACATTCTGGCTTGCTTAGAGTTTCCCTCAAGGAAGAATCTGTTGAGAGACTTAGGGACCAAAGATAGTGGATAGATCGAGTTTCCATGTAACATTTTAGTGCAATGTATAGTAACGTAGGAGAGAATTTGGATGCCGATTATGTACACAAGTACCGCTATGAATATGGAAATACTGTTTTGCTTCGACGTTGCGTCACTTGTTCTTCGACATTGCGTCACTTGCGCTTCTTCTGGAATTCCTTTTCTTTGCAGTAACCCCTGATGAGACCCAAGTTTTCGAACTGGTCGGGATATGATTTACTTCTTCTTTCATCTGCTTCGGGATCTGCTTCCTTATTATGAACTCACAATTTCAATACCATATGCCAACACTGTAGAGTTTCAAGACAACCGCATTACTCTCATTGCTGGTCAGATGAAGGTTATGAGTGCCTTATAATCCTTCAAGCTCAATCTTCGATCAACCCCCAAATACAGGTGTATGTCCACCTGAAATTCTACGAAAATAATATCTTGGCGTTATGTTCCATAACCTTCTCTCTCGAGTTAGAGGATATCTATTCACTGTGTTTCAATTTTCCGCCAGTTCTGAGAACAGAAGATTGTTGCCTTCTTTCCTTGAAATGACCAAATTGCCACCATAGTCAGCAGATGAATCAAATTACTTCTTGCTATGACTTGGTGGCGCAAGGGTAGTAGTTACTTCTCCAGTTACTTCTCGGTGCGACTTGGTCACGGCAGTCCGCCATTTGTGCCCACAATTCAATGAGGGGCACCGTTACTGAAGCCATTGTTAAGCTATTAACAGAAGTGTTCCATTTCTGTGAGGGCTACTGTCAGTAGCCTGTGACGTTCAGATTGCGTAGAGATGCGTAGAGATGACGTAACCCTCCGATTTCTGGAGCTCCAGGAGCCCAATGGCAACATACTCATAGAGTGGGACCTCCGTCGGAAGAGTGTGGTGGGCTTGAGCTTCGGCAAGTTGAATTTTGGAGGCCGGCAAGCCGGCATTGGAGGCTGCTCCGTCGGTCCATCCACCTGGACCCGCTTTCACAAGACTCCACCATGATTCGATAGCCATCCGTCCACTGAGAAATGCGCTCCGGGAGTTCAGTCTTGATAATATTTCACGTTGATCATCAGCTTGTCAACAAGACAAGACAGCAACACGCAGGAGACCACACGGGGTCCACTTGTTGACAAAAACTTGCCTGGCCCAAGTTCCGTGATTTTGGTGAAAGAATGATGAGGTGGAAAACTGGAAACACTGCAACTTTGGGAACTCCGAGGACCAAAATTCCAAAAATGCCCAATGACGGAACGGTCTTTGAGCGTTTCTGTTGAAAAGATGGAGCACATGTTCATCGAGGTCAATGCAAGAGAGATAAGGTCGGAAACTCGGAATACCATAACTGACAGTTAAAATAAATAAGCATTTCAGCCTTTAGGATATGAGGAATTAATTCCTTCAGAAATTGAGCTCAATGTGTGCTAAATAAGGATGAGGAAGAATGAAAAAAGCAAAAGGAATTTCTTCCTTCAAGAATGAACATTTTGTTCAATATTAACCCTTCAACAACAGGCAGGTCACCGTGGAACAAAGCCGGTCTGTGAACAGTTCTTCGTTCAATGGTTGACTGCGGGTGTTCTTGTCGATCAGATGAAATATTAAATATTAAAAGCTTTACAAGTCACCAAATCAACCTGCCCTCGTATGCAAATTTCAAGCAGGGCAATGTAGACCTAATGCCTTCTTTTGAGAATGTGGAATCCCAATAAATATCAGTTCTTTAAATGAGGCTCATTTCTGCATTCCATGATGGCACACGGCTTCAAGTCCGCCACAAAAAAAAATTGGATGAAAAATGGTTATTTTCCGTTCAGCAGACTGCTCCAATGTCATTCATTGACTAGAAAGTGGCGTCCGCATCAGTTAAGGGTTAATGTAGATTCTTCATTTGGACCCCATTCATGTATGATAGCTTCACCTAAAATGGCTACATATGGAACTTGTTCCTAATCAAGAATGAGCAAATCGAATCTTCCACTTGAATCAACAATAGAGCCAACCATTGTTTGTTTTTGGAGCCCCTATCGTGCCATTAGAAGGGCGACACTAGTATTGGTATTCCTAATTTAAGCCTAGTGGTTTAAAGATAATCCTAAAAGTGAGCCTTTAATTCCAGAAAGACAGACCTATGACCAGTGATTTCAAGCTTCAATGTCCAGTGTTTGTGATTTCAAACTTTCAATGTCTACAATTTCAAGCTTCACTCTGCTTGTTGCCTTTTGCAACTAGGTGTAAATGAAAAAAATTGCATTTATTTTTGGCCTGAATATTGACACTTGTTGCATATGTATTGTTACTATTACTTTGTACGTGTTTATTTATTAAAATTAAAATTTATTCTTCTTTTTGATAAAAGTGAAGGCATTCTACTGCATGCTTAGAGTAGAAAGATAATACTTTAGAATTTGTTCACTATTGAAGAGGTTCTCACAATTTTTAATGCCGGGCAACTCTAAGTAGCAAATTCCATAAGTGACCAAGACAACCTTGGAAGATATACACATATAGACTTCAACAGAGACCAAAAGATTCAATGCCATGATAGAAGAGTAGTGTAGGTCAATGTAGTGTAGGAAGTGTAGTAATGTGGGCACTATGTGGGTTTTTATATGTATTTATAGTTGTTGAAGTGCATTTTCAATGCATTGTATTAAAGATAAACCCAAAATGGAAACTTATAGAAATACACAATTAGATTTTGTTTTTTCAAATGAATCTCTTATTGATTGCAATTGTTGTTGGTGTATATTCAAAATTGGCAAGTAAATGTCGTAATATTAAAGTAACTGCAGTGTATATGCAATGGCAAAAAATTGAATTTAAAAAAAATAAGAATATTTAAGATCATGGCAATGTTAATAATGTGTCTAGAAGTTTGAAATGAAGGGAAATGGGTACCCCCATTCATAAATATGCCACTACTAGTGCACAATACAATGTGTTAACTACTTATTTGGAAACTTTGGGGGTAGGAGTATAGTTTTAAAGACTACACATTTCAACAAAAAAATTGCGCATACGGTCAATGCACTTGGCTAAGTACAATAATGTCCAATTTCATTACAAAAATATGAGGCCACAAGAAGGTTGCGAAAGGACTATTTCCCAAGTTGTGAATAATGCACTATTGGTTTGAATATTAAATAATTAAAATTTGAAATTTTTAAAAAATCAATAAAAATTTAAGAAATTATTTTAAAAATTATCTAAAATTATTTTACAAATATTACAAATAAAAAAATATCTCACATCACAATAGTAGTACCACGTGAAATTGCTGAAGTGGCAAAGTTTTCAATCATTTCAATATTATTATTAATTTTTAATAATTATTTTTTCAAATTATCATTTCATTACATTGTCACGCGCAATTCGCGCCTTATAGTTTGTTTATTTTTCTTTTTTCCTGCCACTGTTCCTTGTTGTCCGGGAACTAACAGCCTTCTGCAAGGCTCACTTTTCTTGTAATGGTTGTCTAATTATTAATAGTATTTATTTTCACATTAGATGTTTTTACCAATGGTATTGTGAAGATACTTTGATCTAAATAGCATCACACTAGTACAAATCTACGTTAAAAAAAACATAGTTTGAAATGATTTTCTATTAAATTTGTGCTAAAACTAGCACACTGATTGTCTTAGAAATTATAGAGATTTAATACAAAATCACTTTAGGCTGTGATTTTTTTAATGTGCATTTATACTAGTATCAATACTCTTACAATGGATAAAAGCATTCCTCCTTTGTAAGAAGTTACAACTATATATAAATTCATTTCATACATGCACTATGAGGACAAACTGATGCAATGGTATGGAAGTTAGGAAGGGTTTATTTTGCACATAATGAAGTTGGAAACAACATAAAGGCGTTTTTTTAATTCTTAAAATTTTCAAAGAAAAAAAATACAAGATATAAATTGTTTACTAAAAAACCAAGATTTACAATTAATATCCTTGTACAAAATCTTCAACAAAAAAATTATGAATATTCTTTTTAGAATCAGAATTTGATGTTGAAGAAAAACTTTAATCCTATAAGGACATGAAGGTCAAGAAGTGGCTAATAGATGATTTATCAAATTACTATAGAAATGAATAATGCATCTATTGGTCCAAAAATCATGTCATTTTTAGTGACTAAATTGATCATAGGCCGAGGTATTTCTAGGGTTAATGATCCTTTTGAAATATAAGGTTAAGTTCCCTAAAAGGTCTAGTATGAAGGTAGCAAGAAAAATACCAAGTTAGGGTGGTGTGATTGCATGAGCCTAACTATTCTTTCTCTCACTTTGACATGGGTTGGGTGCTGATTTTTTAAAGATGGTCAATTTCATTAAAATGGCGGTATTACTAAACTTTGGCACTTTTATAGTTCAAAACAACCTTTCTGAAATCTATACCTGTACTAGATGTTTCTGAACACTTGTTCTAAACTCTATACTTGTCTTAGATGATTAAAATGGCACACCATCAAAATGGCACAATAATACCTTCATTTTAATGAAATTGCCCATAAAGGTTATTTTGAACCCTTAATTGCTAACTGCCCAAGGCCTTTTTTCCATCAAAATCTACTAAAAAATGCCAATTCTATTGCATTGACCCAAAAAGATGAAAAAATGAATGTTTTGAGTAATGTACCATAGAATCTTGGTAAAATTTTTGGCCGTACAGATTGCAAGGTATTTGCATTTGAAGTGAGAAGAAAAAAGCTTTCTTAGACCCAGCCCAACAATTTTAGATGGCCTTGATTGCCACTAGTAGGAAGGTTTTTGGGCTGTGGAATTCAAGTTAAAAAATCTAGTATATTGAACAATCAATATGTCAAACAATATTTCCACCAAATTTCAAAGGTATTAAAGAAGTAGAATATCCAAAAAAATTGCAATGCATAGATGTGTGAAGAAATGACAATATACTAGGCCATTTTGCAAACAAAATTCCCACATATTTTCAAATTCAAAGAATTGCAATAGGGGATACCAAGATACAATTTTTCTTCACAAGTACAAAAAAAATCTCGAAAACAAAAAAAATAGAAATTGGAAGTACAATGTGATCAACCAAGTTCCTAATACATTGGGCACCATTACAAAAACATCCCTCTTTGTTCCCTACATTTGTTTCCATCCGTTCCCATCATTGAAATCTTCTTTCTTCTTATTCCATACATTTTTAAAATTGAAAATATTGTTCACATTTCCATCATTGGAAACCTTGTTTGTCAAAAGTTGCCATCATTGGGAACTTTGGTCCTTATTCAGTAATGTCCTAGTTGCTACTTTTCGAAAGTCAAGTGAAATTCCCATAAATTTCCATACATGACCTATTTTTTTTTTACAAAATGTGAATTGAAAAGCTTGTAATTTTTGGACCATGAGTCCAAATTTATGGAAAATTATATTTTCACAACTCTTTTAGAAATCCACATCTTCATAAAAAGTTTCAAAAAATCAAGCAAAGATTGAGATAGTAGGGACTTGCCCTAAATCCAATTTGTCCCTCGAAGAGACACTTGGGCATTTAGGGATTAAAGCTCTGGATTTTCTGGAAAGCCCAATTTGGGTTGCAAAATGGATTTTTTGGAAGGGGTATTTGACGTAGAAGGTGCACAAATTGAAGTGTACAATAGTACCAAAAGGTTGTATTATTTTATGTTTAATTGGGTCCAATGACACTTAGCACTCTCAATTTGAATCATTATTGTACCTTTTATAAATATGAGAAGTAGCAAAATGGCCATGTATTCTACTTATATAATGCCTTATTTGTGGATGATAAGGCATGGATGCTAAAATGACATGTATTCAGAATGAAATATATGTTAATTCTTGAATTTTTAATCCAACGGGGTATGTCCTACCATATTCTAGTATATAATTTATATTTCAAGAATCAAATACAATACCATGTTCATGCAATGGGGGATCAGCTTATGCCAAAAAAACAAAACAAAAAAACACTATCAAATTGGCTTTAAAAAGTTTAAAAGGCAGTAGCGAGAATTCTAATTTCACAAAATGCTTTGTGAAACTTCACAAGCGCTTTGCTAGTTTCGATGGACATGGTCTCAACTTGAATACAAGCTCATACTCCTTTCCTATCAATGAAATTCCACTTCATTTGCAAAACTAAGGGAAAAAGGAGAAGGAAAAGAACTTACATGTGTGATAACTCGGGAACATACATTTTCAATGTCAGTTAAGGTTTGCAAATGAAGAATACGAAGATTTGTAAGGAATGTGTTATACTGAGGATTATATGGAAAGAGGCAAATGAATTAAAACGGAAATTATACACTTCTATTTGTAATGAGATATATTGAGTCACTTGCGATCAATTAGCAGCTTGTATTATGTTGATGTTGATAAGAATACGTACCGTGCATAGCCCAGTCCTGAGCCCAGTTGTAAACGGTGCCAATTACCTGGAAGTGCTTGATTGCGACTTTGCTGTACCTCGGCACGGCTAGACTAGCTCCTAATCTACAACCATGATCACTTGAGGGATTCCCACTCTTGCTTATATCGAAAAGAAGAGGAATGTACGACTGGTTTGGAGTACCTTAGAAGTGAAGTTCAAAGTTGCTTGCAACCCAGCAACATTCAAGCTGCTTTAATTTGGATCGAACTAAAGGTTACGATAATCCGACTTTACCAATTAATACTGAACCTTCAATTATTTTTCTTGCAGTGTATCACATGCTTTGGAAGTAATTTTCAATATTCAGTTACCTAGCTCGGTGCACAGTCTGGAACTCCGCTCTGGAGAATATTCTGAGCGTGGGCGTGAAAAAACAGCTCTTGCGCTTGCTTCCACCGTGACAACACCGTATTTGGAAGAAACACAAGTAAGAATCTCGAAGTCTACAAAAAATTAAGCCAGCATGCATGACTGAATGGTTCACCTAATTTGTGTACGTTCATCTGTCCTTGGAAACCACACTTTCAAAGAAACAAGCAACTCAGAAAGTCAATGTCTGCAGACATCAAAAGTGGCTTTTGCTCAACACAAATTGATGAATCTATACTAAGCTTAGTTCATGTAGACCTCCCCTGCCGGCCCATGCCACTGGACTAGCCTTTACTTCATTTAACAATGCATGAATTGACTCTTGTACGCATACCCTGGACCCATGTGCAACAAGAATGAAGTACAGCACCCACACCTTGTAGCTAGCCGCAAATTACTCCAGCCCACATCAAATGTTCATACAAAAAATAGTTTGCTTTCGAAACTCTCGTCCATTTATACAGAAGATGCACATCAAACTACAGTACAAAGGCAGTGTTTTCAACACTGGCATCTCCATTGAGATAAAGGATGCTAATCCCGTTTACTAGCTAGGGACGTGATCCCGTGATCTCCTCTACCCATAGCTACTCATCTATTCGATCATGCACTTGGTTGAACCTGTTAAGCTTAGCAAGCATGGCTGGGCTGAATGTCTAAAGAATGAAGGCCACCGATCTTTGAAAGGGGATATATAATTATATATCACTGTACTAATTAACTAGTTGCGTTAATTACTAAAACCAGATACAGGCTGTGGCCGGGAATTGAAAATCTTTGCTTCCTTTCGATCGTGCACAGACACAGCTTGCACTGGACATCCACAAATAAGAAACGAATTAATTCATTAAACAAGCAGGTTCACTTAATTAATTAGTGCCTCATCTGGTAAGAATTAAACAAAAGCGCCGGTGAAGATCAGCTGCGACCGTTGTTGCCCTAGCTCCATTGCTTGCAGTCTGGCCTGCTTCTCCCTTTCTTCCCTTTGCTGCTGCGCATAAAAGGCGGCTGAGTAGTCCGCTCCTCCCGAAGGACAGCCATAGAACGAAGACGCGCCCGTGTAGTCGGCTCCCCAGGCCACGTCGTTCAGGAGCTTCACGTAGCCGTCGCGCAGCTTCGACAGAATCCGCAACTTCGTCGTACACTTCTTCACAGCATTGCACTGGCCTGTTGACTGAGCCAGAGCTCCAGCAGTCTCGCTGTTGGCGGTAAGCTCCTTTTCTCCTTCCGGCGCTTCGTAGTGCTCGAGCACGGGCGCCAGGGCTGGGCAACGAAAGCCCCGCATTTGCTGGCAATGGGAGCGGGAGGGTCGCCCCTGCGACTCCGCCATTCTGCAAACACCTGGCATTCTGGCCCACTGTTTCCACGACCACACTACTTGGGATGGGAAGTTCTGTGGGGAATGAGAAGGAGCAGACGAATTGAAGAAGAGTAATACCGCTGGAATGTCGGTTTTGCAACACGTACCCTCCTCGTGGGTGAATTCAAGAGTCTTGATTCAGGCCAATTCTATGATCGATGGACATATCCTCGCCCCTCGAGTGGTGTGTCCTAGCTAGCTATTGAAGACAGACTGTATGATAGAGACTCATAAGATTAAGATAGAGCACTCACTCATCAGTGTTGGTGTGACACTTCACCGACTTTGAATTGAAAGCTCACACCCACCTGATTCATCACACAAATGGAATGATCGTTCACAGCTCTGGAGGACTGCAAAACAGTACGATGTTTGGAAAATGTTCCCAGGAACTAGCTAGACTCGATCTTTCAATTCCCAGACCATTGATTTCTAAATGGCATGGGCTGAAGCTTCACCGACTATGGCGGGAAGCTCCCAGACAATCGAACTGGTTGATTCCACAATGGAATTCTGGAAGTGTGCTGGGTGTGAGAGATCTAACTTAGCCACTGAAAGCCTGACTGAGCAAGTGCTGATGTGATGAAGTGGGAAAGAATGGCCGGGAGACTTTTATGGGGGAATGCTGAAGGGGGGTAGACTAGGGCAAGGGGAGAATTGAATAACTTAGTTTTTGGATCGGTAGGGGCAACACGGTGACCTTGGGAACATAAGCTACGGAGTATATGTTATTCAAATTTTCTGCTGCAGGAGCTTGGAGGCAGTTGGAGCGTGACACGTGCTGGCGGTTTCATCCGTGGAGGACCAAACTCTGACGGTAACTTATAACGTAGGCGGGGGGTTGGGCCGCAATGTTTCACCTTTCAAGATCACCTCCAAGTGAGTCTAATTTACGAAGTTGAACCCCTTCCCAAGGTCAAGATTCTGTGCACTCAGCTTGAGGTCCGGTAGTAGGGCTAGGTCTGCCGGGCTACTAACATACAATAGAACCTCTCTAAAGTAATAGAGTTGGGACCAATTTGACGCATTCCATTAGAGAGGTTATTACATTAGGGAGGGTCATGATGTTTGTATGCGGTTCATATTGTCAAGCTGGGACCGGCAATCAATACTTCCTGACAGCGCTTTATTGATTTAGAGAGTACAGTGAAACCTCTCATAATACAATCTCCCTACTTGCATAACAAACTGTAGTTTTATATTTGTATACTCCTTATGTGTATAAAGTCTACTACACAAACCATTAATGGAGTTGATTGTTTCATACATCACTAATTTTTTTAGTTGAACAACTAATTTGAACCAATCAAATACAATTATTGTACTTCATGAGCATGTTTAATCAATTGGCCTTTGGCACTTGAACTTCTTTATGTGCATAGAGCTAAAAACTACTTCCACCATTCCCATGCAGTAAGGGAAGTTTGACTGTATTGGGTTACGGAGGTTCTACTATAATATAATGGATTCCAACTTCCAAGTTTCCAAATAATTTGACAACTAAGGTAACTCTAAGGTAAGAGGCTCAGGGACCGCCATCATCTAAGGGGTGGTCTGCCTTTTTCATATATTTCCTTGGTTGGGAATATTTTTAGCTCATATTTCCAAAAAAAATAGATGAGGAATCTAACAGAAGTGGTTTCATATTTTTCAAAGTATTATTGAATTACTCATAAATTTTCAATTGAGTTGTGTCATAGGCCCCTATTTATGACCCTAGGTCTTCTATAAACCATTCACTTGCAATTTCTAAAGAAAGATGGGGAAAGCAAAGAGAATGATTGGCTCTTGCAATTAATGATGTTTTTTCCCTCAATTCATTCAATGACTATAGAATTCAATCCAAGAACCACTTCATGTCCATTTTACAAGCTGTTTATAGGGACGATTCTTAATGCCTAAGCAATTTCACAGCTTCCTACCTTACACCTAATTTTGGCTACTTTCTAAATTCAATCGCTTAACTAGTACAAATTCTTTTTTAAACTGTATCACTATTCATGAGAGTCTATGGTCAATTTTAGAAATACTTGTTTTTAGTACTTTAAAAATTAATAGTTTATTCATATTGTGTCCAAAAAATGCATTCTAAGAGCATCTGAAATCCGCTTTCAACTACCAACAAGATCCCACAAGATTTTTATAAATATAATAATAGAAACTATGTTGAATTGCTTATTTGTGCAATTTTAGGTGTAGTTATATCTTATTGGAAATGAAATGAAGAATGCACCTGTTGGTCCATAAATTAGATCACATTTGGCAAAGTATCACCTTTCAAGATGACCTCTTAGTTTAAGCTAAATCCCTTCCTTAGGTTAAAAATCTTGCATGCAACTTGAAGTTCAATAATAAAATTAGGTTTACCAAGCTACTAACATGATAGGTTCCAACTTCCAAGTTTCCAAATAAGTTGACAATTATTGGAAATGAGATGAAGAATGCATCTATTGGTCCATAAATGAGATCATTTTTGGCAAAGTATCTTAGTGATAGTTCTCATTGTCTTTTCAAGTTAATCCTACAAGGATGTTGGAGATGTAAAAGGTTCAATAAATGGCTTCATTGTTAATTGTAAAAGTAAAGAATGCACCTATTGGTTCAATAATTGGAGTATTTGGGTGACTAACTCAATCATGGGGGGTCATGTCTTTCTTAGATTAATCTTGAAACGCTGGTGAGGACGCAAAATGTCCTTTGTATGACTTCACCTAAAACTGTAGGATGGAAAATAAAGATTTTTCATCATATTTTTTTTGGAAGTTACTTGAGTACATTTTTAGTGACTAGTATTGCAAATTCTTTCAATATGATATTAACAACTTTTCTAAGGAAAAAGATGCTTAATCCATGGATCACCCAAAGATGCTTAATCCATGTATTCTCGCCATTTCTTGCTATTTACTCTTGATGTGAATTTCAGCCATAAAAATGATATTTTTCAAATTGGAGTTGAACTAATGAAATGAAGCTTATCAAGTGTAGTCTATACCCCAATTAGAAATTTTGAAAATATTCCTAAATTTCAATATTTTATAGCAAGGATTTATAACCATGGTTTGTTGATTTTCTAATTTTGGAGTGATATAGTAACATTGGTTAAAACCATGATGTTATGCACTACAATACACATTTAGAGTGAAATTTTCAATTTTTTAAAGTAGATTCTCTATTTGATATGAATTTTCTCTACTTTTTTCTTAAAAAATTCACACTAATTTCAAATTTTTCCCAAACAATTTGAAAATTTTACGATTTGTAGTAAACATATGATTTCATCTCTGAAAAATAATTATAAAATATTTCATTCATATCTTGGTTGCGAAATAGAAACAAATATAGTGATGGAGTATGAGGCTTGAAGTCAGTGGTCATGGGCCCTTCCTTCCAGTGTTAATTGCAGAATTTTCATCCAAAAATTTAGTGACGATGGGGCAAGCTTAGTATTCCTCGCCCTCCTTGTATGATGGAGTCCGTGCCACTTCCAAAGTCCGGTGCAACTAAGAATTTCTTATTAGTCGGCAACTTATATTATGATGAGCCTGAAATCCACGTTGAACACGGAATTGCTTACGGGTACTCGAGACACGGTGGAATGTTTCACGTTTTTGAGGAGAGCACGTTTGATTCTCTGGAACCCGCGTTGCTAGTTCCACTCGTACAGTCCTTCATGATTTGAAGAGCAAAGGAGGGGCAGAAATCACGTTTTGTGTGCACCTGGTTGTGGTGGGGGGTCTCAAGGATGCTCTCTAAGTTACTGTGGGCGTGTCTACAAAAGTGATTCATATAAAATGTTATTGAATTGCACAGTACGTTTTGAAACTGTAGGAAGTACGAGCATCACCACCGGGCTAAAAAACAAGGCCAATATCTGTACAGAACAGTGGGGTACTGTATCCACTTTCTAGGCTGCGGAAAAGTGCGGAAAAGTAGACAGCCCCACTCAAGTAGTCGACAGTCTCTTAAGAGTCCACCTGCAAGTTGAAAATGCGTTTAATAATCACCGCATACGAGGCCAGCTATTTCTCATGAACTAATTACTGGTGGTTTGCTTTCTGAATTAACAAATCTCGATTACAACTTCTTGTGCATATGATCGCTTGAGCGGCTCCAATTGCATCTTGGTAACGTTTTCTTGGTAATGCTGCAATTTCATAGTGACATTTTGGCATGTTGAGGTGAAATTCAGACAAGCGACAGCAGGAGCTGTGATGAGTCCGGTTGAATTAGAACGTTGAGACCTTCAGATCAGAGCTTACTAATGTTAATGTCAGAATGTGATTTTCCTGTAAGTTTGATGCGTGAACTGGATTCAACTATTTTCAGAGTATGGGACTACTGCTTCAAATGACAATTAGATTCCGTTATCAGTCATTGCTTCAACTCGCGTGACGAAATATTCTAAGGTACGGATCATTGTTTTCAAGCTCAAATTATTTACTACTAGAATAAAAGCTGTTGATATTGCTACTCAGTCTAAGTCAAGAAGAGATGTTTCTGGATTTTACTGCAAATTCTATTGACAATTAATAATGATGTTAGCACGTTCTTTGTATAGAGTACAGGATAATGGCAAAAATGGAGGTACATACTCATTAATTAGCATATGCACACCTAGAAATATCACTCTTTCTGGCCCGGATAGCTTGCTTGTCAAAACAATGAAAAGTTGATGTGAAATTGTTAGCTTTCTTGATAGAAACCCAACTCAAGCCTTTTCTTAATTTTCCAACACACAATGTTCTATGAATTTTTCAAATTTGAAAGCATATACTACCTACTCATGCCACGAGATTCTCCTTAACTTTGGAAGGACATGGCTCCCATGACTAAGGTAGTCTCCCAAATACTCCAATTATTGAACCAAAAAGTGCATTGGTTTTTACAATTAGCAATAAAGTCATACATTAGACCTTTCATATCCGGAGCATCCTTAAAGGGTAATCAACCACCCTTAAAACAAAAGATGTTTCATTTTCCATTGGTTGTTCTAAAGAGTTTGTGGCGGTTTTGGAAGATGTTAGTAGTGACTTTTTGCCACCTTTCTCTGCTACGTCTAAGAGACTTAATATAGATGGCTTAAAACAGACGTAGGACAAATTTGATGTTTAGACATTGTTTCTACCAAGAATTTAAGTCTACCTTAGTTATTCTTGGTAGAAATCCACACGTTAACCCCTAAAAGCCCAAGGCCTTTTTGGGTTCAAAAACATCATTGCTTTTGAAGCGTTATAGATTTAAATGTCACTTGGTTAAACAGATCTCAACCGTACAATCTTATAATGTACTTATTGTAGATGATGTGAATCAAACTTGGAGTCATTTGGCCATAAGGTAGAAACATCCAAAAGCATCCCTGTACCTAATCTTTGTTCTTAGATGGACATTAAACTGTCCCTGGACTTGGACCATTGAATGGTCTTTGACATGTGTCATAAAGTTTTCTCCTCTCTTCACTATGATTGGATAAGTGTTGAATTTGTTAGAATTCAGATTTGGGTTCACCTATGTACAGGACGATTCCAGTGGTCTAGGGGACTGCAACTTTGAAAATTCATAGAAAATACATGCCAAGTCCAAAAAATCTAATTTTTTTGGAAATTCATGATTTTCTCTCGCTAACACCACGAATATATTAATTTTTTGAAATAGTGCTTGCAAGTATGCTGAATTCCTTATTTTGACGGTTTTGGGTGCTTCCACCTTATAGATTGCAAGATTATAATGCTTTATTGTTGAAAAAGGATACTGAAATTTTCCTAGCAAACATTTGGAGGTGAAATTCAATTTCTAAACATACTTAAATGAAAAAAAATTAACTATAAAGTGCTTCAAAACCAACATACAAATACATTGGTGAAAAAAATATCATTCAATTGACTCATTGTGTGCAAAATGGATTTGAAATGCCAAAAATTAGCAGGAAAAAGTTGCAAAAAATACATCTAACGTTGAACCTCCTTCTACTAAAATGCTTCTTAGTCGCTTACAACTTCTTGGACTAATATGAAATTTTATCCACACAAACTAGACCCCGGGTACGCAACTCCCATATTATATGGCCCTGATTATAATCACTTATAATGCATTTTAGTCTAATTTCAAGGGATACAATTTGTTTTAATGTAGAAAACTCTTGTAGCCCTTTTAACAAGGAATCCAAAAACGTAATTATATATATGAAATGATATTTCTTTGGGGACAATAATAGCATTAAAAAAGTAATTATATGAGTTTTTTTAATACATGTATCATGGGACAAGCTACCCAACTTTTGGGGCTTTTTAATAAAATTTTAATTTTAATTGGAGGGAACTTTTTGTAAAGAATTTTTAAAACTATGCATAGGTGTTTCAATTCTTCATATATATTGTTAGTTTTTTTCTCATATGTATGCAATTGAACATTTTTTACATTTAATTTTTTTTAATTTGGTCTTCACCCAACTTTTTGGTCTTTTTAATTTGATATAATTTTTACAAAAGCCGTCCTCTGAGCCGTTTTAATGCCGATGACCCCTGTGTATAATATATGAGTTGCGTACCCCGGAACTAGACTAGTATGCGCAACTTTTTCAATTTTTTTATTGGAAATAAACATTGTATGAAGAAGAAAGTTGCCGAAATTCACTGTAATCCAAAAATGTCAGGATTTTGAACTTCGAATTGCTTCCAAACATTCAAAACAACTTGGATTGACATAATTTTTTTACTACAATAACTAGACTTCAAGGGGATCATAAACCAATAAATTTATTGAAAACAAACATTGGATGAAGGAGATACAAGCCCTTGTAGTTGCAGCCATCAAATGCAATTTGGTGAACTCAAATTGAAAGTGTGTTCAAACTTCAATTACCTTCCAAAAAATCAGTACATCTTGGATTGATCTGAAAATTTTACCACACAAATTAGAAGAGAGAACACAAATTTTTTCAATAAGTTTTATTAAATTTGGACATTGGATACAAAAGTTATAGTACTTTGAATTGGACTTGAAACTATGTGAGGACATTTTTGGTCCCCTGGGGCGTTTAGAGGTTAAACAGTAGGACCACGTTTGAAGTGGGGTTTGTTAACCTTGTACTACCGGTAAGGACAAAAAAACAACTTTTTGATGAATAAAAAGTTCTACAAGGGCAGAGAACAACTTTCTTTCATCCAATTTTTTTTGTATTCATTGGAAGGATTGATATGTAAGTGTGGGTACCAAAAATTTGGAGAATCATTAAAGCAATATTTTTAGAGAAATGTTGATTCCCAAATACACTACGTGGAAAAATGGAGTTTGTAGTATATTTTGGCAATTCTTTCTTTGGATCTGAATTTAAGCTATGAAAATGATCTTTTCGAGACTAACTATCAAAATAAAGCTTACCAAGTCTAGTTTCTATTCCAATTTGAGATTTCCAAAAATTCCTAAATTTGAATATCTTATTGCAATTTGAACTTTGGACGTGTTATTATAGATGGCTAATTTTGTAATTTTGTAATGACATGATAAAAAAATTGCACCATAGTATTTTATACTATTGGAATAATATACACACCTATGGAGAAATTTTCAAAGTTTTTAAACATATTTTGTATTTGATATGAATGTTTTGCACTTTTTATTCAAAAATTTGCAATATTTCAAAATTTTCTCAAAATTTTCTGGAATTTTGAGGATTTACAAGATATGTAAATATATAATTGCATCTTTGAAAAATAAATACAAAAAATTTCATTTATAGATAGTTGCAAAATGGGAGAATACAAAGAGAGGAACTTTGAAGTTTAAAAAAGTGGTCACAGGGCCCGTCCTTTCATTCTTTGGTGGAATGTGGCATTTAATTTATCAATTAATATAATATTTTTTGAGCTTTGCACCTATGGCCAACAATGTTTGATTTCTGAATTTTTAAACTCCACCAACATGGAGTGCTAGCATGTGAGCATAGAACCTATGAGCCCATGAGCCTAGGAGTCTATATTATAGACACCTTCTATAGTTAAAAGTGTCTATGTTATAGGTATTCATGTTATACTCTTTATATGTTATAGTGCACCTATGTTTTAGGTACATATATTATGAACACCTTCAAATGGTTGTAGGTACATACCTATAGTTAGGTTCAAGGCTTGTAGGCACATGTCTTTGTGCTCATGCACTTGCATCAAACCAGACTCCTTCACAAAGTGAGATAATTGTCTTCATAAATCGCATTGGTTGTTAGATAATTTTTTTTACTTGGAACTCTTATCAGTTTGTGTAGGACTCTCATCAAGAACTTCAAGGCATGTGAATATGGTGCACTGAAATATTATCAAGATAATTTGCAACGACGCTAAATTGTGAGCCTAAAAGCGCGAGCTTGAGAGCGGTGAGCGTAGATTTTGCGAGCCCTCAAATCCTTTAAAAAAATATTGGACATTTTTGAGAGTTTTGGTAAAGAACCTGGATACATTTTGGTTTAGCTTAAAAATAATAGGGTTTTAGAAAATATATTTCATGCGATCCTATGATCGTGGACCTATGACCGTGGACTGGTTACTGTGGAGGTATAATGGTCAATCTATTATCGTGCACCTATGACTATGGACATGATATTGTAGAACTATTAGTGTCAACCTATTACCGCGGTTTAGGGACTGCAGACCCATGAATGTGGACCAGGGTTTGAGAAGAACCGGCGGCTAGTTCAAAGTTAGCCGGTGGATTTGGGAAAAAAACCGGTTGCAATTTAAAAACATCGGCAAAAAACCGGTAAAAATGTCTAAAAAATTTCTATTTTGAATGAAAAATAGAGAAAATAACCGGACTTGGTACTTGAAAAACCGGTTCAATATGGGAATTGGAGGAAATTAGCTGGTAAAACTAAAAAAACTTCCCGAACATTGATGTGGACTAGAATAGGATGTGCCAAAGTCTAGGCAACTACATTTTTTTAATTTTTGCAAGACTAGGTGTTTGAAGAATATTGCACATTGATGACGGAGCCCCATGAGGATGCCTTCACTCGTAACCAAAAAAATGGGTAGAGAAGGAGGTCTTCCTTCCCTTAATCAAAAATCAACGTTTATGAATTTCGGTTGTGAAAATGCAAGACAGGCATCCCGAAGACCCGAATAGGAAATTTTGGCACCAAGAGAGCCACGATTGGGTCCCTCAAAGTGATTTTAAGTAAAAAATTAAAACGGTTTAGGGTTACCCTTCTCCCAATCAGGCCCCCCCGCACCTGCACGTTCCAAAAAAAATTGCAACACTGGCACCCAAAAGGGGCCCTTTCGGCA
Organism: Pseudisothecium myosuroides; assembly: GCA_951799445.1. Lineage (NCBI taxonomy): Eukaryota > Viridiplantae > Streptophyta > Bryopsida > Hypnales > Lembophyllaceae > Pseudisothecium > Pseudisothecium myosuroides. The sequence continues at coordinate 22,034,561 of OX637289.1, forward strand.
CCAAGAGCCCCCCATGAGGTTGTCAAAGTTGCACCCAAAAATATAGAAGGGAAGCTAGTTAACTCTCCTCTGAATTGCACTGTTTAAACTCAAAAAATTTAAAAGCGCAAAACTATGGAACCTAACATAGAATGCCAGAGATAAGTTATATGATAAATTTGGTCCGAGTTGGGTTGGGCCAATGTCAAGCAACTCAAATATTGGGCTAGTTAATTTCAATCCAGAAACATTCATTTTCAGTCTAACCAAAAGTATAAGAGAAATTCATTTGTTAAAATGATGCATTTCTCATAGTGATAGGAATACTTAGACTTAGCTTATAGGAACAAGGAATGTGAAAATACATAAATTTAGATACACGTATAGTGCTTCAAAGAAGTAGACATTTAATTCGTAGTCCTCTAGATTGAAAGTCTTAGCTTCTACATCGACAAATATATGAGTACAGTACTAAATTCATCCACTAACAACATATGTGATGTTGATACTACTATTTCAGGAAGTATTCTTTATCATCCCTGCCATTTCTAGTAGTTTCATAACCTCATCCATACTAAAGCTTGGTGCGTGAATGAACTTGTCCTTCTTCTGGTCCACCTTGCACAAGTATCGGAAAATGTAATATAGATGTTTTTAATTGACATATTTTCCTCGCTTCCCAATAGATGCAGACACCATACCAGTGAAATACAAGCAAGTGCAAGCTGGGAAATTAGAAATAGTGACTCGATATACCATGTGATGAGGTTCGACTCCTGATTGAAGGGTGATGACAACTCCAAGTCCGGGATATGGCAAAATGTTCACTCCAAAGATATTCCCTGTAACATTCCGGGCGCTCTCCCATTGGTTCTGGTGATCTTCAGTGGGTGCCTTCTCATTTTTGCGAATGTTTTTTCCATTGCGGATGCATGGAGGCTTGTCAGCGTGAGGAGGTCTGGCATAGGTCCACTCCACAACTTCAAATTTTTTTGAGGAAATAAACAGCCGTCGTGGAGACAAAAAAGGTCGCTCTTGCAAGTGGAAGCCTGCTTCTTCAAAGAGAATAATCTCATCAGAAGAGAGGGTTGTTCCAATCAAGACTGGCCAGACATCAGGGATTCTTGGTCGACTGAGAACATGAGACCTCCTCGGACCCATCACGCAACACTTGATATCATCCGGACAAAACCAAAATTCATCAGTCTCCACTCTTGAACCTTTGAACTCGCGCTTCTGACCTTTATACGTGGGAGCAGCAATGGGCTTAGAGCCCTTAGCTATCGTCATTTTGCACTTTACCTCTGTCTGAGACTGAATAGTATGGCATTTTTTTTTGGACTTTACAGAGATTCGGGCTATGTGCCACTCACAAGGGTCACAATCTGTCTCCAGAACGTGCTTCGCATGAGGGAAGTTTGGAGTGGATTCCTCCACACCAGCAACTGCAACTTCAGTCAACCTCAATTGCACTCGAGGATGAGAGAAATTTACCTTATCCGGGCGATGAGAATCACCTTCGGACCCAATGGGTACGTCCAATTTCTGTTTTGATGACCCAAACACTTCTTCTCCTTCCAAATGTGGAATGCGTGCGCATACATCTCCAGCACCAGGCACACTACACAAAGCGTCGGTGATTTTTTTGCCATCCATGGATGCTACAGCTCTCTTCAGCTTCAAGTCATGTCGCGAAGGTCCAAATCCAGATGGCCCACCGTTGAGGTACATGCGGTAATTTGTCATCTGCATGAACGCCCTCACCCAATCATTGCATGTCGCAACGTATAAATCCGTGCCACGTTTCCCTGATGCCTGAAGCCACTTATTGTGAACTGTTTCAGAGAGATTGCACGATGGAATATCTGCCAGCTCATCAATTGATAGATCCTGCACAATTAGAAAAAGACGAATTAGGTAGATTCCAAAGTTCAAAATGAAACACCAAAGAACATTGCAAAAAAGAGAATAGAAGAAAGAATAAAGGGTGTACAGTTTCCATGAAGCCACCCCACTGACGGTATCTGAAATGCCAAAACGCTAACCAAAACTCTAGCTCCCTCAAAAAATCCTCCGTTGCTGCACCAGAGGAATACCACCACGCCTTAATTTGAAGGTACCTGCTCTCAGCCTCATCCAGATTCTTTACGCCTTTATAGTCTCTGCAGAGCTTGATGTGTTGGTTTTGGAACTCGTGCTTAATAAGCCTTTCTGTGTGTTGCTTCATGGAGGTTGCCCAATGAAAGAGGCAGGTGCGTTCTCGGTCCACCATCTTCACAACGGGATCCCCGGAGCCATAAACTATTCGAACAGCATTCCAGTTGGCCTGAGTGCTGTTTGCCTTGAATCCTTTGAAGTTTGGATTCAGTAAGCCTGACTTCTCCATAACTCTATTAAGGCATCTCCACATAATCACTTGTCCATCAGTGTCCTCTGACTGCATATCGCAAACTGCAAAAGTCATGACTTTACAGTAACTAGAATCATACACATGACATGCAATTGTAGTCCAACTCTTTACTCGCTTAACGTGGTCAAACATGATCCAGCAGTTAGCCAGATCACCCCCCGGTTGCATCCGTCGTACAAGATCAACTCCACTTCCAGGGCCGTCAACAAGCATATTGAACAAATACACTTTTTCTTGACCCTGGCCCGGGAAAACGCTGTCGTGAATGAACTCGATTTTAGCTTGCTTTTTCATTGCCAATAACCGGTCAATCTCCCCTCCTCCAACACCAGTGCTACGGAATGACGCAATCATGTTTCTAACATTGGGTGAACTCAAGACTTGAAACTTTTCCATGACATCATCTAACTCCTGGCCCCTCAACATTTCTTTAGGTCTGTCACCCGCGTGAACCAGAAATGTGTCCAAAAATTCTTTGCTGGCAGCTAGAGCAATCGCCGAGGCTTTCGCTATAGGTGTTCTCTCTACTTCTTTTGCAATGGGTCCGGATATTGTATCCACGGAATCCCAACAGAGACCGTCAGCTACAGGGTGGTTATGAGTGCCTAGATGAATGCAAGCCCTTGTCATATCCGGACTACCTACAACATAGTAAATTCTTCCATCGCAGAAATTGACGCAAGTTGGTGGTACTTTGCAGACTTTGCAAGCTAGTGTCGAATCTTTAGGAGAAATTGACCCTACGTGGAAAGGAGTTCCAGTGTTACCGGACCACTCTGTTTCGTTCCTCTTTGAGCAACGCCTCAGGTAATCGCAAGCTTCATTCATGCACGTCAAGTGCCCTGCACAAGAAGACTTTCTGAACTTGAGACCAAATTCATTGTGAATATTTGATGTCATAGTACGACACCATGTATGACCATCGTAGCGCTTGTCCATGCCAGTCATGTTTTTAGAAGAACTGGAAGACGCTAACAACCGGCAAGGTGGCAACTCTAAGACCATGTCACCATCAAAGGTAGTTGGCAGGAAGTGGACCTTCTTGTGAGTGATAGACTCAAAATCAAGAGAAGCAAGCTCGTTCCTACAACCTCAAATATTACCTAACTTTCTGAGACATGTCATGACGCTGGGGAATTGACGATCCGTTGGATAAAGTGGCGGGCGAGAGAAGACAGAACTCCCTGCACTACTGTCTCGTCCACCAACAGATGGGGATGGCGAAATTTTTGAAGGATCGTCAGCGGAGCACAAAGACAAGAAACGGCGATCGACAATCCCAGTCTCTCCCTCCGAATCACTAGATAATTCAACAATCGGACTTAAGAACTGCCTCTCTGGAGGATTGTCAAAACCTCGGCCACCTTCATCATGCGCTCCAGAAGGACCCTCTAATTCTACTTTAACGGTTCTGAATCCAGGAACCTGAGCAGTAGATGCATCAGACAAGGGGGTCAAGAATTCAGTAGAGGCATCCAGTACATCAGAGTTCAATCCGAAAGCTCTAAAACATCCCGCCGGTAAACTCCAAGTGTGACCATGCACACTGCTAGTCCTAGGCATAAGAAATGTCTACAGCAACGTTCCGGACTGTGACTGAATTTCTTCCTCCACATAGATAGAAGATTCTAGGAAACCATATCGGACATGAAGAAGGTCACTCGAAACATCAGCTACACCATTGACGTTTAGGCGGAGTATCAGTGGGACCTCATGGTCGGCAGCTCTGATGGAAGCCATGGCACAAAGACGATGTGAAAAACAATTTGCTTCAGAGAACAGAGTACTTCACTAGTCCAAGTAATGTACGTGGCAACGCATGAGGTCTCGACACATCCCGCATATTCATTCTAATTAGTGCCTGGGACAATATTAGAAATGGTAAACCTACAACTAGGCATGATGTCTGATATAAATAAACAATGTCTGTTGAAATCAAAAACATTAAACACGATACTACTGTATAACAAGAGAAGCAAGTGAGAGAATCTATGTAGATGTCAATAACGGGGTACAAGAAAAAATTCAAAAACTCATAGAATAGTTAGTTCCTAGTGCATTTTGAAATTTAACAGTACAATAATCATGTCGACAACCCTGAATGCAGATTTCGTTGAGTTGTGCGCTAATACCTAGTTTCAATAATTAGAATTTTTCAAACAGAGACGGCCCTATATTACAATCATTATATGATTCTAAGAAGATCAATTGCAGGATCACAATCGAGATCCTAGAAGTGGTTGACAGCATTATGATTTCATTGTCATCTAAATGGAGAATGATTAAGTGTATATTGGATAACGTGTAGAGAAATAGTCGTTCTAGATCTATAAAGATCAACAGTAACTAGCTCAATATATGACCCATAACTAAGTCGTAGTGAACTTTCAAATACACAATTTTGAATTACACAGAAGGTCACCCCACAGCAGTATAAGAAGTAGCTTTGTGCTCTGCTTATTTCTCTTCCTCCTTCGCTATAGAGCTTGCTTTCCCATAAAATTTGTGAAGAGTGCAATAGGAATAAATTATGTACATGTTTCATGGTAGCCAATCATATAGGACAGATGCATAAATCTAGGGTCAGGGGCAAGAAAAAGCAGAGGAGTACACTGCGCTATAGTAGTTCTAAGGAGTTGAGGAGATCCAAAATGAATCGTCAGAATGCAGCTCGCATAGCTGTAGCAAATAGCAAATCAGGACTCATAGACAACAATACAACCCTAGAGTGAGACGGATCATCAGTTTCACGAATAATCACGCATTCTAGTATAAATTCTCTTGAATCTGTAGAGGAATCCGAAGAATTTATAGTACGCCACGGTCATCGAATATGCGTAGTAAGTTATACGTGACCCTGTATTTTGAAACTATTTCCGGCCGTCTTTTTAAATGCAAGTGGATCATCATCATACACTATTTCAAATTTTGATAAACCCTAATTCCGATATACTTATCCAATATATATTATTTGAATATCAAATATCTAGAAATAAAAAATAAATAAAAAAGCCAGTACCCGCGCCGAGGGCCTTCTGGGCTCTCCACAGGGGCCCCGAACCCTAATACACCTCCTTCCTCCCGAACTGTCTCCCCGCAGGCTCCACCGCCATGCACCCTTCCCCTTCGACCATCCCGGTCTTCAGCTTGCCTTGCGCCCTGAGGTTACCTTCTTGATCTTGAATTTCAGAGTTCATTGCGCACATCCCCACCAACGGATACCGAGATTGGAGCTATGGAAACTCGAAGTGGACGGGAGCTAGCGCGGAGGGAAGAACCACGCCAAGCCATGGCGGATCCAGTTGCCACAGAAATTGAGGTATTGCTAATACTCTTGTCAAACTTGTCGTATTCTCTCATGATTTGATTTGGAGGAGGAGGAATGAAGTCTCCTCCCCAATTTTTTTCCAACAGCGCGTCCTCCGGGGAGCCCTCTCGCCACCGAGAGCTCCCCAGTGCTTGCCTCTTGTTGCGACAGATTGATTGAAACAAAAATAAAGTCTCGCTTATATAGATTCGGGGGAGGGGGGATGAAGGCCCCTCCCCATTTTTTTTCCAACAGCGCGTCCTCGGGGGAGCCCTCTCGCCATAGAGAGCTCTCCAGTGGCTTGCCACTTGTTGCGACAGATTGATGAAACAAAAAAAAAGTCTGGCTTATATAGATTTGGGGGACGGGGGATGAAGTCCCCTCCCCATTTTTTTTCCAATAGTGCGTCCTCCGGGGAGCCCTCTCGCCACCAAGAGCTCCCCACTGCTTGCCTCCTTGTTGCGACAGATTGATTGAAACAAAAAGAAGTCTCGCTTATATAGATTCGGGGGAGGGGGGATGAAGTCCCCTCCCCATTTTTTTTCCAACAGCGCATCCTCGGGGGAGCCCTCTCGCCACCGAGAGCTCCCCAGTGGCTTGCCACTTGTTGCGACAGATTGATGAAACAAAAAAAAGTCTCGCTTATATAGATTCGGGGGAGGGGGGATGTAGTCCCCTCCCCATTTTTTTTTCCAACAGCGCGTCCTCCGGGGAGCCCTCTCGCCACCGAGAGCTCCCCAGGGCTTGCCTCCTTGTTACGACAGATTGATGAAACAAAAAAAAGTCTCGCTTAATTAGATTTGGGGGAGGGGGGATGAAGGCCCCTCCCCATTTTTTTTCCAACAGCGCGTCCCTCGGGGGAGCCCTCTCCCCACCGAGAGCTCCCCAGGGCTTGCCTCTTGTTGCGACAGATTGATTGAAACAAAAAAAAAGTCTCGCTTATGTAGATTCGGGGGAGGGGGGATGAAGGCCCCTCCCCATTTTTTTTCCAACAGCGCGTCCTCCAGGGAGCCCTCTCGCCACCGAGAGCTCCCCAGGGCTTGCCTCTTGTTGCGACAGATTGATTGAAACAAAAAAAAGTCTCGCTTATGTAGATTCGGGGGAGGGGGGATGAAGGCCCCTCCCCATTTTTTTTCCAACAGCGCGTCCCTCGGGGGAGCCCTCTCGCCACCAAGAGCTCCCCAGTGGCTTGCCACTTGTTGCGACAGATTGATGAAACAAAAAAAAATCTCGCTTATATAGATTCAGGGGAAGGGGGATGAAGTCCCCTCTCCATTTTTTTTCCAACAGCGCATCCTCCGGGGAGCCCTCTCGCCACTGAGAGCTCCCCATTGCTTGCCTCCTTGTTGCGACAGATTGATTGAAACAAAAAAAAAGTCTTGCTTATATAGATTCAGGGGAGGGGGGATGAAGGCCCCTCCCCATTTTTTTCCAACAGCGCGTCCCTTGGGGGAGCCCTCTTGCCATCGAGAGCTCCCTAGGGCTTGCCTCTTGTTGCAACAGATTGATTGAAACAAAAAAAAGTCTCGCTTAGTTAGATTCGGGGGAGGGGGAATGAAGGCCCCTCCCCATTTTTTTTCCAACAGCGCATCCTCGGGGGAGCCCTCTCGCCACCGAGAGCTCCCTAGGGCTTGCCTCTTGTTGCGACAGATTGATTGAAATAAAAAAAAAGTCTCGCTTAGTTAGATTCGAGGGAGGGGGGATGAAGTCCCCTCCCCATTTTTTTTCCAACAGCGCGTCCTCGGGGGAGCCCTCTCGTCACCAAGAGCTCCCCACTGCTTGCCTCCTTGTTGCGACAGATTGATTGAAACAAAAAAAAGTCTCGCTTATGTAGATTCGGGGGAGGGGGGATGAAGGCCCCTCCCCATTTTTTTTCCAACAATTGGTCGCGTCCCTTGGGGGAGCCCTCTCGCCACCGAGAGCTCTCCAGTGGCTTGCCTCTTGTTGCGACAGATTGATTGAAACAAAAAAAAAATCTCGCTTAGGTAGATTCGGGGGAGGGGGGATGAAGTCCCCTCCCCGTTTTTTCTCCAACAGCGCGTCCCTGGGGGAGCCCATCTCGCCACCGAGAGCTCCCCGGGCTTGCCTCTTAGTTGCGACAGATTGATGAAACAAAAAAAGAGTCTCTCATGATTCGTTTCGGGGAGGGGGGATGAAGTCTTCTCCCCATTTTTTTCCCAACTGCTTGAATCTGGGGTAGCTTTCTCACCGTAAGGAGATCCCCTAAGGCTCTTATTGTAGGATGGTCCTTCTTCTTGATGACGATGTTCTATTCCACCACATTGACATGCATTTTGAAATTATTTGACCAAATAGTTGTACTTCATTTCCACGGTACGTCTAGTCTGATGTGGTTTTAATTCTTCTGTTCTGCAGATCCCCCTTACGGTGGAAGACATGCAGGCTCTTGATGGAACTAATTTGGCCACTGTGCATCCTCCCCCTTTGAGGCGTCTGGTAAACCTTGATGCTCTATTAAGGGACCTAGAGGATGACTCTGAAGCTTCATCTCCCTTGTCATGTTGTACGTCTTTGGGGTCAGATGATGAAGTATACATCCTTCTTGATTCTCCAATGGCACCTAGACAACTTCCTTGTAGTTCACTTCAGTCTTAGGGTTAGTTTGTCTCAGTCTCAGGTGTTTGACGGCTCCCATGTTGTGGACAAAACTATCTGCCTGGACTAAAGACATTGGGTGTCCATTTCTGGGACGTTTTTATGTAGATCTCAATGACAGAAGTTCATGATATTATATGACCAATCCTAAGTCTTGACTATATGTTTACGTGCAATAACTATCACTCCATCATTCGCATATGACCGTGCTTAGTGGAAATGGAACTTATTTGAATCTCTAGATTTGATTTCATAAACTTGTTCATTTCTATTCAGAATACGTCTATCAATACATTGGCCGAGCAATTGACGCCACCTATGCTGCATGATTCAATTGGAGGGCTACGTGAGATCTGGAAATCTGTTGAAGCGATTGGAGTTGAGCCCGTCAAGGATGGCCACCAGTCTGGAGATGCTCACGAGAACATGGGCGAGGATTTCATCCGCAAGAAGCAGAAGATGGATTATGTATCCACAATTACCAGTATGCGCATCGAACCACACCACCTCTCTAGGATGGACATACCGCTCTGTCGTCTGGTTCCTATGCCTATGGTTAGGCCCACTTTAGAGTGTGATTTGATCCAGTTGGAGACAGATTATATTCACGGCTATGAGGTTGGAGCCCGAGTATTTTATGTCTCAGTCTCGGATGAGGGAGGGCAGGCCAGTGTGTTCTCTCATGCTGAGAAGTCGGAGTGGGGACCCCTCTGGAATGCCGTTAACGACGAGTTTGATGCTTTTCTCAGCAGTCATCTTGAGCTGTCACACTTGGTGGGCGCGAAGTTTTTCATCTGCAATGGAAACCATTGTCGTTTAGCTTGGATGAGACACATTAGAAGGCTTCACAACACAGAGCCAATGTGGCACGTTCGAGTTGATTCCATAGTTTTGGACACAAAAGGAAGACTTGCAGCAGCCATGCAGGTCATGCATGATATTAATCAGTGAGTATCTCATAATTCTTTTAAAATTTCATTATCTGCATACATGTGTATGGCTGGAGGCTAACTATGTGATTTCCTCCGTGTTCTTAGGCACACCGAGAACTCCCACATCAAAACGAATCTTGTCCATACTTTGTACCGTATTCGCAAGTATGGCACAATGCCAATAGAGAAGTTTACTAAGCTTCTGAGCCCGAAGGATGCGAAGGCTTGTTAACAACATGTTCGCAAAACTTGGTATACAATGCCGACGGAGGTTTTTACTTCCTTCATTTTTCAAGTGAATTCCGCCATATTCCTCATTCCATGAAATTTATGCAAATTCCATTACGCTTATTTCGGATATATAGATTGATGTATCTTCTACAGTCCCTGATTTTCTTTCCTTCACCCTGTTCTGGCAGCAAGACATCTCAGCTGCATCAGATGCTGCCGCCCGCAAGTACCATGAGGACACTCCAGTGAAGGATGTTACTGTAGATGGTGTTTCTGCAACGATGCGAGCTACAGCAAAGGAAGCAATAAGATTGCTAATCTAGAAACTCCATAAGATTCAATCAGTGGCGACTCCTGCTCTGGGGGATGAATGGCTTCAAGAAGTACGTGGTCCATGGTCATTAGAATTTATGGATTAATTGTCACAAGTCCTCCTTTAAGATACTTATTTGTATTTGTCTCTTCTTAGATTGAATGACACTGGAGCTTATACGCTATCCAGGAGTTGACCTTGGACAAGCTGCAAATTATTGCAACTGCAACTGCAGACACATGCCACAAAGTGAAGTGGCTCAAGTGGATTAACTCTTCTGCCCCTACCCGCGAGGCTCGTCGTGTTCCACCAAGACTAGCTAATGATGACAAAATCACGAGCTTTCTTTTGAAGGCTTGTTGGTATGCTGCTGTAAGTGTTCTTCTAATTCCGTATTTTATAGCCTTTGCGAAGTTCTATTTTGCTTTGCATTTCTAATTTGGATGTACTCCTCTTCATTTCGCAGCTTGAAGACTCTGCCCTGGAGTTATATGAAAACATCATCAAAGCTGACAACATTCACGTGAATATGGAGGTACCATCGGAGCCAATGCCACTTGCTGACTACATTGAGGCATGGCGCATGAAACTGTGGGACCATGCATACGCTGGAGTCTTCAAAGGAGGTGACGCATTCAAAAAGGCAGATTTGTTCAAGGAATTCAAGTACTCCTCTCTCGCGGTGAAACGGACCATATACAGGTTTGTAACCGATTATTTTTGGTTTGTTTCAGAGTATCGTTCTACTTAGTGAATCTAGGTGTTTGTTTTGAAATGTTTTCATGATTCTCTCTATTACTAACTATTTGGTTTCTATCCAGGTACTTCAAATTCGAACTTTATCCAAAGAAAGCCATTTTGAAGGCTGATTTGCCGCCATTTCTGAACACATGGTTGGATCGATCATCCGATGCTTGTATGTATACGCTAGCCCAAGAAAAGAGCTGGCCCACTGGGCATCTTCAATATGGCGCTTGGTACTTGGATTGCCCTGATGGATTTGTACCGCCCGAAGAATCAGTTCTTTATGAAAGCATTAAGGAGAGTCCCGTTCTCGAGGCGGAGGTAGCCGAATTTGCAAGCCTTGGTACTGAAGCTCGGGAGAAAGCGTTGAAGAAGCGAGAGGCTGCCGACAAGAAGAAGGAAGAGAAGTTGGAAGCAGCAAAGAAGAAACTTGAGGAATCCGAAGTGAAGAAGAAAGAATGAAGAGCAGAGAAGGCCAAGAATGATACCAAAGTCAAGCAGAAGGGGAAGAAGAGAAAAGCGGAGACTCCGGCGGTGGATCAAACGACGAGTGATGGAGCCGTGAGGGACACTTCTTCCGGCTTCTCGCTCACTCTGTCGCACTTGTTGCATGGCCTGCCTCCTCAGCTTGCAGACTTCAATGCGGTGGCCACTGTTGATCAATGTATCTTGAATACTTCAGTCACTAGTCTAGTTGGATCGGCAAAAGGCCCTGTCCCGCCAGTGTTTAAGGTCGTGATCAACCTTCTGGAAAAGGTACTTCATACAATTTTGGGATTAATTTTATATTTCTTTGCTAAAATGTTAGTATATTCTCCAAAGTTCTGCACGTTTTCATTACATCGTGCCATTGCAAGTGTAGGTTCAGCTTAAGGTAACTGCTCCTAACACTCTTACATGTGTGCAGCATGCTTCGGACAAGAATCGCTTCTTCAATGGGATGGTTACAGGAGAAGCAGCTGTGGACTTGATAATTGTTGATGTCCCGGAGGGTTTACCAGTCCCGACCGTTTTCGATCCACCAATGTCGGTCCCACAGTGGAACAAGTTCTTGGCAGACAGTTTGCAAGCCGTTTTCGACCTTGCTGACAACTACTTACATGACGTTGGTGCTCTTCTTGTGATCTACCCTTTCAGTCGGGACATTATGTCCTATGTCTTGGAATTTTGCAATACGTTTCGGTTTAAATCTGAGCAGGAGTATTGGGGCACAAATAGATTGCATTTGACATCGCCCCTTGATCCCTCTGGAACAGTAAGCCCTATACTCTTCATAGTTGCCAATCCTTTGAATTGACTTTATGTTCAAATTGTTTTGAATATATTTCTGAATTGCTTACTAATTGTTTACTTGGTGCAGACTCAACGGTTCAAAATGTCACTATACGTAAAGGCTGAGACTGGCTCATCGACCTCTCGATTTACTTTCCAGTATGTCCCAGCTCATACAGCAGTAGACGTTGATGTGGCCAAAGACGATCTTCTGCAGAATTTCTGCAACAATGAAGATCAGACCATGAATGGAAATATCCCTTGGCGTGGGCCTCGAGAGAAGGCTCGCCCCTTCATGCAAATGCTTATTGAAGGAATGACCTCGCTTGGTGGTGTCGTCATGGATTGCTCTGCATCTATAGGTTAGTTTCCTGTTTTTTTAATAGTCCTACAATTGTTGATTTTCATTACCTGAATTCCAGTAAATTCTAATAATTTCTTCTTTGACAACTCTCCATCTCTGCAGGTGCCAGCATTTATGCTTGTCGGGCTACTGGCCGGCATATAGTGGCCTTTGAGGAAGATAAGCCTATTTACGAGGCCCTCCTTGCTCCCTTTAACTGTCCCATTGCAAATCTAGAGCCTACACCACAGAGCTCTACAGCTGTCTTGGTTGATTTGGATGAGGAGGTTGTGCCGGTCAAGAATGTGACAAGGACATCACGATTTAATAAGTAAGTTTATGCCTATGCTTTTGAACCACAAATTTAAGATTGGTTTTTGTAATTTATTCTCATATCACTTTCTTGGTTTTTTGTAGACAAGGCACGAAAATGAGGATGTCATCACATCAACCATTCTTTGCAGATCCCGCCTTTTTCCGCAGTCCCCCTCAAACTTTTCAGCTGCCAGTGTATGCTGAAGCAGCAGCCAGGCAGCTTGAGACTCATGATCCTAATCCTCATTCTAGGGCCCGAACGGTAGATCCACGAGTTCTAGTTTTTGTAGATGATTCCACAAAATATTCTGTCGGTGAGTCATCAGAGACTACTGAGAGCTCTGAATCTAGATCTTCTAGTAGTACCTAAGACTGAGGATACTCACAATCTATTGTATTTCCATTGCCTTATACATACAGTTATCATATCTTCTCTTTGCAATTTTTGTTACCGTTATCTTTTGCTCTATGGCAGTTTTTATCCTAGTTTGTACTTTAAAATCTCTAAGACCTTTAATTTGTAGGTTCCTAATTTGTAAAATTGCAACATTTTGTAATCCACGGTCATAGGTCCACATCTAAAAATTCCAAAAAATATTCACCCAAAACTCGAGGCTCACAGGCTCACAGGCTCACAGGCTCACAGGCTCACAGGCTCATGCTCCAAAGCTCACAAAATAGCACCCCCGGATAATTTGGTGTCAACCTCCATGCCAACTTTGTATCAAAGTGATTGAAAAAAGACACTGAAATGGCCATTGTTGTCAAAAACGCATCAAAATAATTTGGCCCAACTTTTTTGATGCTATTATCAAGGATGTATGGTTATGAAATTTTAGGATTGGTGAAATGATGCAGATAATGTGAGTAAGGTAGGAGAAACTTAAACCGATACAAAACATTTTGTATTGAAGGTGTTCGCTCTAGGTGTTAAGAGTGGTGTTTGAAAAATTAATCTTGTTCAAAGTTATATCAAAATTTATTTCAAAGACCTTGGCTAACACCACTTTTAACGCCAAGTGGGAACATACTTTGGGCATATCATAAGGTAGATCTAGTTACTAGTAAGTTAGAAATACAAATCTTGTAGGAAACACGTAAACCTTTGAAATTTCAAGAAAAGTTATGGACCAAATGGAGGAGGCTTTGCATTGACAAAAACCACACTTATAATGAATAAAAAGAAGTTTAAGCTAGACCATTCTCAAAAAAGCAAGCCAATATTGCATGGCCAAAGCCTCTTATATTATACTGCAACTACTTTGAAATTAGGACATTGTTAGAAGTGGGACATTGTTGGACATTGTTGGACATTGTTGGAATCCTAGTAAGGTAGAGGTACCTATTTTGGACAACCCCCTTGTGATGGCTTTATAGGGTGACCTATAGTGAACAATAGTTGGATGTATTGTTCATTGAAAAAGGATCTCTTTTTCCACCTTCTCGTCCATTCATCTCTCTTCCTACCTCCTTGATTAGGGAGAAGTTCCAAAGCTAACCGTTTTGGGTGAAGCTATGAGATTGGGATGGGCCCAAATGAAAAATCTCAATTTATATAGAATAAAATATTCATTCTTGAGGAAAAAAAATTCTTTTTTTGGCATTCTTCCTCATCCTTATTTCCACACACATTGAGCTCAATTTCTCAACGAATATTTCCCCATATTGTACAGGTAGAAATGCTTAAGTTATCCGTTATAAGTACCTCTAAGTTACCTTATTGATGTCCAGGCATTTCTGGCCCACTGAAGTCCATTTGTTGATGAAGTCCAGAAAAGAATTGAAAGCACCCGGATTCCAAGGAATTCAATGTATAATAAACGTGCCATGTCAAACAACTAGTTCAGTGGATTATTCAATTCAAGACTTGTGGAGTGCCCACCATGGGGTTCATAAAGCATAAGGTAGTCTGCTCTTGAAGCAATCATTTCAGAGTGATTGTGTTTTGGGGGAAGCTGAACTCCTTGAAGCAATTTTCAGTAAATTTTCGTAGGAAGAAAAATGAAATTGGCATCTAATCCAAGTTGTTTCATATTTTTTGGACCTTTGTGGAATTAGTTACAAATTTTTGAAGTTGAAATGCAATGGTCACTAAGAGCGACCACCTCCTCAAATGTACACTATTGGTGCATTGAAAAAAGAAAAATGTACCTCTGTGTCATGTTCACATTTAGAGCACGGTTGCTTTTAAAGCAAACTACCTTATATAAGAGTGATGCAAAATTAAAGTAGGATATAGTATAAAAGGTCATATTGTTTAAAATTGAATGAATTTGTCCAACCCCTGTGATTGAGTGTCAATTTTTTAATCACAAGTTATAGCTAATCTAAGATGAAGTTGGAAAAATGACATTTGGATATAATATGCATAAGTTATAAGAAGGCAAAGTTGAATCAAGAGATTTATAAAATGACATTATTAACCTTAGAGTGTCATAGGCGCCAATTTGTGGTATCTAGATGACAAAATCTTTTCAATCTGGATGAATTTACAGTATAGACTGGATGATTTTCACTTGTATTTTGTGTTGAAGTTTCGGTGAAGGATGTACCATATCATCATACCCAAATCAAGTAATTTAGACTTTTAATTTATTTTACATGAGGTACTAACTCTAAAAAACCAGTTGAATATAAATCACCCTACAATGTAGTTTGGTCAATTCTATAGCCATCTTTTTGGTCATTCTTTAGAAAGGACATCTTTTAGCCATTGGAACAAGGTTCTTTTTGAAAATTGAACCCAACTAATGAAATATATTTTATTAAGTCTAGTGTGTACTCTAGTAATTTTTTCAAAATATAGAATGGGTTAGAATTCTGATTCAAACCCTGATGTTCTAAATTGTAATGCACCTCTATGGTGAAGTTTTTATATTTCTTAATTGTATTGTGTATTTGATATGATTTTTTCCACTTTTAAAAAAAAATTCATGGTAATTTTGAATTTCTACGGAAAAATCTAAAATTCTATAATTTAGAAAAAGCATATGATTTCATCTCTAAAAAATAATCACAAAAGATTTACTCATAAAAAAACAGAAAATGAGAGGATACAAATTGCAAAACTCTCATATTAAATTGAGTAGTCATAAGCCCAACTGTTAGGTGTTAAAATAAGCTATCAAATGCACATGTGCTTTTGGGTCATCTTGCCTAATAGTTAGGGTGAACTAATTGGGACATACAATCATGTAATGGCTTTAAGATTCTAGAATTAAAAATCAATGATTCTCTTAGATGTGTCACAATTTTATCATTTGCATTTGATATACAAAATGGTATTAAACAAGTATGTTAGGAGCAAATTTGGATAGACCTTTAAACTAAATTCATTCTACCAACACCATTATAACACCAAGAGCAAATGATACAATGTCCATAATAGGTAGAATTATCACAACATTCTTTTAAAGTTCAAAGATTTTGAATATCATGATTTAATTTAATTATTTGAAAGCCATATTCCTACAAACAAAAACCAATTTTAAAAATGAAACAAAAGATTCTTGCCTACCAAATATATGATTCAAAAGTAAGAATATAGATATACCTATGACTAGGACTTTGAAATTCATAGTTTATTCATATGGGGGCTAGAATATAAGTGTTTCTTCTATCGCCAACAAGAATTAATAGAAATAAATGCATATAACATAGAAACTATGTACAAATAATTAAAACTAAGAAAATCATATTAAGCATTGAATATATTTAGATTTATTGGAATGTTTACATTCTAAATATTCCTATTTAAAAACCAAAGAGTATTCTACAAACACACAATGATTCATAATTTGGATATCACCATAAATGAAAAAGTTCTAAGGGGTCAAAATTTTATTAGTAGATAACTAGAACTAAAATCTAATGTTGAAGGGTTTACATTCTAAAATCAATAATAAACATGAAGATTAGAATTTTGTTTAGATTTCAAATGTTAATTTAGATGCGTGTCACTTTGGGATGAAAAAACAAGATTTAAGATTTAAGATTTAAGATTTAGATAAGGTTCAATTGCAAGAAGCAAAGTAAAAATGATGGAAGAGACAAAGGAAACACATTCACAACATAGAAGATGCCAAAATCCAAAAAGATGTTCAAAATATTGTTCTATTGACATATTCTTGTGACTGAAACACCAAGTTTTGTTTGTTGGTAGGTCCATTGAGAAATTCCAAAAATTTAGCTTTTCAAAAACCCACTCTACCTTATAAGGATGGGTTGGTCACCATAGAAATCATCCTTTGGGTACAATGTGAATCATCTACTTAATGAAAACCAAAAGCACTCATTAGAGGTCAAACGAATGTGCAAAACCTTCCCTTTTGTACAAAATTTTAAGGATGAACATATGCACTCCTATTTTATATAGAAGGATTCTTTGTCATCCATTAGACTACTCTGGTCCGTAGCATCTTTACAAGGTTTTTTTTAACGAATTTTCATTGAAAAACAATGCAAATTTTTTTAAGAGAATATTTGGCAAGATATTCTTTTTTTTTAGTGGATGAAATTGCAAAATGCTACCAAACCTTGGGACAATATTGCTCTATTTTGGATGATTGTACATTCTTTTGGATGAATAAATAAACTTTCATAAATATATTGCATGTTTCATCCATTTCTATAGATGTAAATCACTCCATCACTCCAATGAAGATCACTTTCGGCACTACCTAAAATAAATGAATCCCCCCCCCCTTGGAATTAAGTTAAGGAGTCGCAAATAGGTACGTACATCTAAAATAGTACACTACAAATTCTTGACTAAAATGTACTTCCACTATTCATGAGAATCTATAATCTTTTTTAGAAACACCTATTTTCAGTACTTTGAAAATTCCTAGGTTATTCATATGGTGTCCAAAATATGCATTCAAAGAGAATCTAGAATCCCCTTTTCAGTACCAACAAGACCCCACAAAAATTCTAATATAATAATAGGAACCATGCAGAATTGTTTAATTTCTAAAAGCCTAAGGTCTTTTGGGGTTCAAAAACATCATTGCTTTTGAAGTGTTATTGATCTAAATGTCACTTAGTTATAGAGATCTCAACCGTACAATCTTATAGTGTACATGTTGTAGATGACGTGAATCAATTCGGAGTCATTTAGCTATATAGATTACAAGATTATAATGTTTTAGTGTTGAAAAAGGATGTTGAAATTTTCCTAGCAACACATTTAGAGGTAAAATTAAATTTCTAGACATATTCAAATAAAAAACTCCAAACTATAAAGTGCTTCAAAATCAACATACAAACACAATCGTGAAAGAAATTATCATTCAATTGACTCATTATGTTTGCAAAAAATACATCTAACTTTGAACCTCTTTCTACAAAAATGCTTCTCAGTCACTCAAAACTTCTTGGATTGATATGAAATTTTAGCCACAAACTAGTTTGCACAGCTTTTTCAATCTTTTTATATTGGAAACAGACAATATATGAAGAAGAAACAAGCCGCCGAAATTCACTGTAGTCCAAAAATGTCGAGATTTTGAACTTTGAATTGCTTCCAAACATTCAAAACAACTTGGATTGACATAAAAATTTCACCACAATAATTTGACTTCAAGGTGAACATAATTCAACAAATTTGATTGAAAACAAGCATTATGTGAAAGAGATACAAGCCCCCCAAATTGCGGCCATCAAATGCAGTTTGGTGAATTCAAATTGAATGTGTGAACTTTAATTGTCTTCCAAAAAATCAGTACATCTTGTATTGATCTAAAAATTTTACCACACAAACTAGAAGAGAGAGTGCAACTTTTCTTACAAGTTTTATTGAATTTGGACATTGGATGCAAAAGTTACAATACTTTGAATTGGAAATGAAACTATGTAGGGATACTTTTGGTCCCTTGGGGCTTTTAGGGGTTAACTGAGCAATTTAAGGTGTAGTTACCTTACCAAGTAACTTAAGGCATCCCGACGGTGCCTCGATGAACATGGCACCAAACATGGAATATTTGGCACTTGGCGTCCCTTGTTCAAGAGTCCATTTTTTTTTAAAGAATTATAGCCCCACGGGAAGACTCGCCAAAGTGATCAAAAGTCCACTCATGGCTACTATTTTAATATTTTGAAGAGAATCTTTGGCACTACTGAAGAGAAATTTTTCAACATGAAGGGTCAAAAAAACTATTTAATGACTTAGCGAGCCACGGCCAAGACTCACTAGTTGCTCGTGCCCTTGCCACTTTTTAAAGTGGCCGGGCATCATTTTGCTCTTGGCATGCATGCCATGGGGGAGTATTTCAAGCCCGGCCACACCCAATGGCCGAGTCAAAGCCCTTGGCGAGCTGCCATGGGGATGCTCTAAAGTCCATCCCCAGAAGCAAATGGTTTGGTTTTTAAAGAGTTCTGTCTTCCACGTGGAAGCAAAGCCAACGGGCTAGTTGCGACGAACCGGTATCCGCACTCGCATCGAGCCATCAGGAATCAGTCTGCCGTGATCAGTAGAATATGGATGGCATGATTGTCGAGATAAGTAGGTCCCTATCAGCAATCTGATATATATATATATATACTAAGCAATATATACTAAACAAGTTGCTGGAATAAAAGACGTTGAGCTTATAAAGACAAGCCGCATTGATTACTAACTGCGAACATCATGAGCTATCTTGAAATAAAATTAGGGAAATAAACACTAGGGAAATAAAATTAAAACAAGTAAATCGCTAACCCGGATAAGTGACACAGCGGATTGTTCTCGCTAATAACTAACTTATGCAAAACCGATGGACATATCAATCAAACACACAGAAGAACACCCTAACAGAACACAAGACATGTAAATGGAACTCACGTGATTGATATCGTCAGCACGAATCTAAAAACAAATACAAAATACAAAATACAGAAAAGGATGGGTATTCACAAATCGACTTCCACCAATCGATAAACAATAAACGAATTGCTGGAATACAAGGGAGGGACGAGCCCTAGTTCCTGTCACCCTGCAGTTCAATTTCGACTTTGTACCTACACCTCTTCCACTGAAACACCAAGCTTGCTGGCGATGGAGGTGAAGGACTTGGTGTCCGAGTCGCTCTCCGACACTTTCTCATGCCGAAGGTCGAGCAGAAAATTTGTGAGAACACTCTCAAAGCCTGGCATTTTCGCATACCCGGGAAAGTAGTTGATGTCAATCACATGGTAATGGTTGCCAGCTTTGGAGTCTTTGATCACATCGAAGTTGAAAAGCCGGAGTCCAAGCCCCTCTCTCAAGCCATTCGCCACATCTGCAATGAACTCTTCCGGTGGAAGCTCAGCCTTGGCAACGTTCTCGTCCAAGGTGGCTCCTGAAATCAAGTTGGAAATCTGGGCGAATGGCAGAGGCTCTTCTGTGCTGCTCACCTGCAAGGTTATCGAGTACCAGAGAATACTCTGTATTCAGCTACAGAATCTAGCATGATCTAAACTCAAATCTGATCGAATGTAATCCGAGTAGTCTGATCGCATTCTGCGTTTTTAAAACTCAAGTATATGGTAGGATGGAAAATATTTGAGAAAACGTCGCAAGTACAGGACGAGCACATCACTAAAATACCCGAACACGAGAACATTCTGCACTCCAATGACTCCTAAAAGAGCAAGAGGTCGAAATTGGGACTTTCGTTTGTTCAATTTTATTTATGTCTTGACCGACACATGCAATATATTCGTACTGATACTGGTGATAGAAAATTTATTCCTGTCTGAATTAAAATTTTCAGAATATGATCAATCAAATTGGTCAATTCAAAATCATGAAATCTTGGTCCTTAACCCCTTAGAGCTCCGCAGTCCATACTCTGGATGATGAACAGAGTAGTTCTAGGCAACGTTTTGTCCAAATAATGCATCAAAGAAATATTGGAATCTTTGAAAGATAGCCTTCCTTTATGACCTATTCGATGGAAATGAGGTTAATAATAAATTTGTACAAAGATATATGGGAATCAGGCGTTAAAGGTTTAATGAAAAAAGCTAGCTCACCTGGTCCTCGTGAACATCAGGAAGCGATTTCCGTCTCACGCACTTGATGTACTTCCCAGCCACATACACTTTGAAGATGACTCCCCCATGGTTCACAAACTCCTGGAGCACCATCGGCGGGTTCAGCTTATGCAACCCGCGCGTATTGAACAACAGAAACATGGCATGCGAAGTCGCGCTCCCATCTGCCACCATCGGCTTGGCAATCACCGGAAACGTCAGCTCCGAGATGGCGTTCTCGTCATTGAAAAGCTCCTTGCTGTCCACGATGAGCTGCTTGGGGATGCCGCAAGTGCCGAGCCCTTCAGAGATTCGGAGATGAGCCACGGCTTCCAGCATGGAGATTCGGTTCTGCAGCTTCTCGATGGCGGCTGGGGGGTCGACTAGGATGACGTGCGGGTGACGGTCCTTGTACTCCAGCAGCTGCTGGTTCCAGAGATCGCTTCCGTGCTTGTGGATGATGGCGTCGAAAGGGCCCAGGCTTTCTAAGGGCTTGGTCATGTCCACAGGCACCAAGTTGACGCCCTTGCTCTTCGCGTGAGCGACGAGGGAGGGTTGCACGAAGCTCTTCTGCTTCTTCTCCGCCAAAGCGTACCCGACCGTGAACATCTCTCCCGTGGACGTCATAGTTTCCGCCCAAACCCTAAAAAATTATCCACAACAAAACTTAATTCCACTCCGCACTACAGTTCAAAAGAACCGCAAACACGCCATTCCGAAAAATCGGACCTCGAAATGCGATACAGAAATGCGCCAGCAAAGACACAAAGAACTTCAAAATAAACGATCACGATACCACGAACTACCGCCTCTCAACACCCCGGCCGTCACTCTACCGACGCCAAAATTCCACGCAGCTACATTTAAAACCCAAATGCGGGTCGCCTCAAACTCGATCTAACAAACAACAAACGAGCTCTGAACACCCATCCGCTCAAACGCGCCCCCCAATCTCCAAAACACAGAAAATCATCCACCTCAAACCCTAACCACCCCACCACCCCCGAAATCGACCTCCACATAAACCTTCCACGCACAATTCACACAACAACAAACATCAAAACAGACACCAAGTCGTCATCACCATTACCGGAAAAACAGGAGCCACAGCAATATTCAATCGACAATGGCGTCCACCGTTCCTCTCTCCGTTTCACTAAAACTTGATTAGAATCACGAAAATCTCGACCCCGTCACCATATCTTGCGCTTGTTGTGAGGAATACTGAATCTAGGTCAGAGAATTGTCGTCACTCGTCACCGTCGTCGTTGCTGCGTCTTCTTCTTCTTCCTCTTCGTCGTCGTTTGTTCTTCAACTGCATCTTCTCCATTGCACCATGGATACAGTACAGTACAGTAAGTTCGAATCTCTGTGCCCAGTTGCTCGGGTTTTTTCTTCGTTTTTACAGGCCAAGACATCGCCGCCAGTCACATGGAGAATTGGATGTGCCCACGCGAGACTAAACTTAGTGGGCTATCCGGCTATGGCGGATTCCGCTGCACCAGATCCCGATTTGTTGCGCGTGGGCAACAGTGCTCCGTGTGCATGAGCCCTACCAACAAAGCTACTATCTAACACATTCTATATCTAGGATTTGGTTCCGGTTCAGGGAAGGAGGACTCCCCTGATGCTAAGAGCATCGCCACTCTTGCTCTGAAAAATCGCCTCGCCAAATGGCTTGTTGCGGGCTCCATTCTCCTTCCGGGCTCCACCTTCCCCACCCTTGCTCTCCATATTTCCAAT
Organism: Pseudisothecium myosuroides; assembly: GCA_951799445.1. Classification (NCBI taxonomy): domain Eukaryota; kingdom Viridiplantae; phylum Streptophyta; class Bryopsida; order Hypnales; family Lembophyllaceae; genus Pseudisothecium; species Pseudisothecium myosuroides. Next base: position 22,056,761 of record OX637289.1, read on the forward strand.
AACTTTGCATTCTCATTGGTGGGAATTGCTATAGTGCTCCAACTTTTCTAAAAGGAGACAAAAACATTGTTAGACAAGGAGAATCCAAGCTTGGAGAGAAGGAGAGCGGGCCCGTGAGGATTGTGGGTTGATGACATATTTGAGCGGGGCCGGGCTTTAACTTTTGGATTTCGGGGCAAGAGTGGGGGCAATTTTAGAGCGCGGGCCCTGGATTTGGCAATCCAGGGCAAAGGTGGTGATGCTCTAAGAGCATCTCCACTCTTGCCCTGAACAGGGTCCCGGGGTGATATATTCTAAGCCTGGGCTTGTTTTTGTCCCCCACTGCAATCGCCCAATTTGGCCACGCAAAAACAAGCTGCTTCACCGCAATAGTTTGGAGCCCACTTACTTCTCCCGCAACCCACTTCTTTTGTAAGAGCATCTCCACTCTTGCTCTAAAAAATCGCCTCGTCATTCTCCTTCCAAGCTCCACCTTCTAAGTAGTTCTCTACCCTAGCTCTCCATATCTCCAATAACTTTGAATTCTCATTGGTGGGAATTGCTATAGTAGTCCAACTTTTCTAAAAGGAGACAAAAACATTGTCAAATAAGGAGAATCCAAGCTTGGAGAGAATGAGAGCGGGCCCGTGAGGATTTCGAGTTGATGAGTGATTTGAGCGGGGCCGGGGTGTTTTTTTAAAATTCCGGGTATACGGTGGGGATGATTTGGAGGGCGTTCTCAACACTAAATAGGCCAGGGGCTCCGCCAGTGCAAGAGTGGAGATGCTCTAAGAGAATCCTTGTCTAACATGTTTGCACACTTGATTTGGATTGGTGCCAAGCAATGAATAGTGTCGCATAGTGTACCATGACAGAAAAAATATTTGAAAATCAAGAACAAATATAGACATTCACAATTTTTGGTGGGGCTTGAGTGCACGTATGGATGGGAAAGTATTTAACGAAGGTCACTTTTTCATAGTTGGGAGCCTGCAAAGAGCCCGCCACATGTTTTTAGTGCTGATTTTTTAGAGCAAGAGTGGAGATGCTCTAAGGGTTGGTTTACGCCAAGGCCAGACCAAGGACCAGAAGTATTCTAGGGTACCCCACTTCATTAGATGTGAGTCATGTGACCATGCCAAAGCAAGAGCCCAAGATAGAAAATAGTAATGGCACTTTGCATGGGCTTGGTATAAACCCAAGAGAGACCATAGCCGGGCCATATCTATTTATCATTAGATCCGACATTGTCAACTACAAGATCAATTAAATAGAAAAAAAATTTATGGTTGTGATGTTCTAGGATGCCTTGATCTCCTAAAAATATGTTAGGCCTACCTCAAAGAGGTGGTAAAAAAAATGCTCCTAAAAAACAGCAAATGCATGGTTGAATGGCTCAATTTCTTGTCACACTATTGAAAACTGCAAACAGCTCATTTTCAAATTCATCTATGGGTCACTTAAATTTATTTTTTTCCTATGAAACAACTTGATTTAGGTGAATTAACTTGATGTCCAATAGTTCTATGATTTTTTAATTTTTTTGTATATAGTATGTGAGTGCTAGGGACTTTTGAAAAAAAAGGGTGTGTGACAAATCTGTTATCAACAAAATTAAAAAGGACTTCTTAAACTCCTTTGCCTTAACCAAATGAATTATAGGTACTATGTTTCTATTAGAGTTCAAACTAATGTTTCTAGAAAACAATGACTTATAACGTAGATCTTCTTTATGTGTTTGCTAGAGACTTTTTAACAACTTTTCAAACACTGAATTTTACGAAGTCCTTTTCTCTTAGCCAATATTTTTTTTCCAAAAATTATTTTTCTAAAGTATAATAATTTTCAAGGTCTAGGGACGCCCCAAAAGCTAGGTATTTTTAGATTTAAAAAAAAAATTGTTTCTTATAGAATTCACTCCCAAGCATTTCACTTTCAAACATTTTACTCACAAAAAAGGACTTTTTGTACTTGGACTTTTGCCAAAAATGAGCCACTCAACCATGCATCCGTATGTATCAATCTCTCTAACAATCCTTGCTTTGATAATTCAATAAAACCTCTGGTCCAGCCTTGGTGTAAATCAACCCTAAAGTATACACACCTAAAACCGCCACTTTTCTGCTCCAGATAGATTGGTGGTCAAAACGATGAAATTTTTTGGTGAAATTGTTAGCTTCCTTGAGAGAAACTCAACTCAAGTTATTTCGTAGTTTTTTTGACACTCGCACAATATTCTATGAATTTTCAAAAATGAAGCATGCTAGGTACCTACTTATGCCACTAAACTCTCCTTATCCCCTAAGCTCCCAAGGCATTTTTTTCATCATACACCACTCAAAACTACCATTTCTATTACAAAGTGCAAAAAAATTTAGAAATTGTTTGTTTTGCATATCTAACCATAGTTCTTGCAATAGACTAGCATAAGAATGTGTGAAAGAAATTTCAAAAACTTTGACCGGATGGAGGGCAAGATATTTGCAATTGAAGTGAAGAAATCTAGGGATTTTGCACTTACTTGAATAGATTTTTAAGGTTTTGAATCTTTGTACCTTAAATTTTTTGCACTACACATTTTGAATTTCTAATTTTTGACGTTGAAGAATTGAGTTGAGAGTTTAGGAAAAAAATTCCGAAAAAACGCACTTAACTTTCACTCATTAAAAAAATATTGAGTAGAAGTAGGTTCAAGATTGAAGGAAAAACTAAACCATTAATAGCTCAAAGATAGAATTGAAAATCACTAATCCCAATGGTGAGATTATTCTAGCAAGTTAACTAAATCCAGTGCAATTTTTTTTTTTAATTGTGAAAATAACATTCAAAAATGAATTCTACAAGTAATTTTTTAAAGAAGATACTTAAATTGCCCTAAGAACAAGGTTGTTTGTAACTTTCTCATAACTAATTCAAATAGAATGAATCAAATCTTTCCATGTAGACAAAACCACTTTCTATGAGAAATAAAAATTTTAAATTTTAATTTTGACATTTTGTGATTTTTTGTGTGTTGTCCAAGAGACTTAGTAGATGAATTCGTAGTGGAATTGAGTCTTTCTACCTAAGTCCTATCAACCTTCTTTGGAAGGTGGTAACTGGGAGCAAACCGCAGACAACTAAGGGCAAGGCCAAAAAAATGATATTAGAGAATTTGAATGCTTACATCTTGCAATCCGCGGGGTGGAAATTTTTGAAATTTTTACATTGAGTTTTCAAGTCAGCATACTATAAGATCCTACAGTTATATATGTCAAAAAATGTTTTTTTTCAAAAATTTGATACTTGTACTAAAAATAGAATTTTTAAAACTTTTCGGTAAAAGATTTAGTCATGGAACTTTAGGGGTTAATCATGACAATGTTAAAACTATGAAAGTAATTTGAAGTCTTTCAATCTTCTTTTGACATATCAAATCTAAAAATTTGGTTACCAAAAAAATATGAGGTTAATCCCTAAGGACCCAAGGGGTTGTTCTTTCAAAATGGGCCAAAACTGCCAACAACTTGAGCGATTTTTTTGATCAATTTTTTTTGAGATCCGATACAATGTAACCATAGGATTTTAAAGTTAACACTGAGAGTGAGCACCTCAAAAAAATTCAGATTATTTGACCGCATGGTTTAGGAGATATGTAATTTTGAAGTTTAATTTGGGTCAATGGAAATATAGGGCAGCTCACTTTGAAGGATCATATCTTTGTGAGAATATTTCAAAATGATGCCATTTTTGAGCTTAGTGAAAGATAAGAAAGTTGAAAATGTACATGTAAAATTTCATAACAATCAAAAAAATTTACAATTCATGGTGAAGCTTGCAATGTACGGTGGTCACTGAAATTTGAGTAGTGTTTGCAAGAGAAAAAATAATGGAACACAAAAACTTTTCCTTGAGCTCCATGGATTTGACCTTTTCAAGGTGGATCTGACCTTTATGAAGTGGGCAAGAAGCTCCTTTGTGCGTTTGGGACCCAAACTTTGAGTGCTTGGGACCCAAACTTTGAGCGCTTGGGACCCAAACTTTGTGCATTTGGGACCCTAACTTTGAGCATTTGGGACCCAAACTTTGTGTGTTTGGGACCCAAACTTTGTGCCTTTGGGACCCAAACTTTGAGCGCTTGGGACCCAAACTTTGTGCGTTTACTTTTGGCGCACAAATGGGTTCGGCAGGTGGTATATTCTAGGATATTCCAGAAATTCACTTATAATCTTCTTAAAATTTCACTTGTAATATTTTCAAAAATTCAAACATCTCAAAAAATACTTAATTTATGTCCGAATTTGACCTTCACGTAGGGTAGTCTAAAATTACAAGAAGTCTGAGTCAAGGTAATTTAGATTATTCCAAATAATTTAGATTGGTCAAAATAATTGTAATAATGTAGGTATATAGTATTACATCCTATTACATTAAATAATTTGTTATCCAAGTTTTACTATGAATATTACATGCCAAATATGAATTAAATATTTTAACATTACTATTTTTAGTTGTTCAAACTTTAGTATATTATAATGAAAATTAATTGCTAATATTTAATTATTAGACCAAAATTAGTCTGAGGATTTGTGAGAAAGCTTAGACAAATTCTATAAATTAGACCATGGACAATATTACAATAATCCAAGTAGTTTGCTTGATAATTACACAAAAGTAAGACACATACTCCATAGATCACTAGATCAATTTGTAAATTTTGTACTATATTGAAATAGATGAATGCAATGTGATAATATACACACTGAATCCTTTATATTAAAATAAACTATGTCTAATGAAAAATATGTCTTACGTTATTATTTTGTATCATTGTTAGTTTATATATGTTGTAGAGTAAAAACACTACATGTAAGGTAGGAGGCTCTAAATTTGCACGGGCATTAAAAGCCGCCCTTATAAATGGCTGTGAAATGGGTTGTGAGGTGGTTCTAAAATTGACCTTGATAATCATTAAATGAATCAAGAAAAAAAAATTATTAATTGCAAGAGCCAATCATTTTCTTTGCTTTCTCCATCTTTCTTTAGAATTGCAAGTGAATGGTTTGTAGAAGACCTAGGATCATAAATAGGGACCTACAACACAACTCATTTGAAAATTCATAAATAATTCAAAAATGCTTGGAAAAATACAAAACCACTTGTGTTAGATTCCTCATCTATATCTTTTTTCATCCAAGGAAATACATGAAAAAGGCGGACCACCCCTTACATATGCAATTTCTCAGTCTCCTACCTTAACTTGTATCCTAATTAGATGAAGGTAATTGTTGATTGTTAAATATTAAGATCACACACACAGATATATATATATATATATATATATATATATATATATATATATATATATATATATACACATACATACATACATACATACATACATACATGTACGTATAGTTTTCAAATATACTTTCAATATATACACAAAGCATTTGTCCATTTTGAACAAACATTCATCCACAACAAAGAAACTAAGCATGCTGACTACCCTTCAGGTATAATGTCTTTCAATCAATATTTTACAAGAAATTAATAGCAAAACCAAAGATTGTAGAAGGTGCCAATATATCATTTAAGGAAAAAGTCTTCTAAAAATTTCAAATCAACTCTAAAACAAAGGTGGATTCTAATTTTGTTATATCATACTTTAGAATGTGATTAGTTACGGATTCTATGAGTTGTTTACAATCAATGAATCTGAGTGAAATCAATCCCGACATTCCACCCTTGCAGATATAATACTCCTTAAAAAACTAGGCTTGTCATACAACTACGTAAAATTAGTAATGTCATTGTCTACCTAGTGCCTACTTTGACACCTAAGTGGCCTGCAATGTTCTTCTCTCATCTGGAAGATTGACTTGAGCTTCTGAATCCATGTTGGATGATTGTCCAATCACATCTGCGTGTCCAATGGAAGCACCTTCCATATTTGATGACTCAGTGTTGACTTCATTCACTGCCACCCAACGCTTCCCTTCTCGTTGGCGTTTGTTTCGCCATTCTTCATGCTTTGCTGCAGTAGAAGACTTGTGCCATGCATTACAACATTGAGCAGTCATCTGAATTTTTACCATGTCTGGTATTCCTTGCACAACCTCAGTATGTTTCAGCTGCTCTTTTCGTGTATAGCGGTGTTGAATGCATCGATACCACCACTTGTATTGTTGTATAATGATGCTTGCGCGGTTCCTTGTCCCTCCATGTTGTGTATGAGCTTGTGTTGCAGCCTTTGCAGCATGGTGGGATTTCTCCATTCCTTGGCAGCTCCAAACAGATAAGCTTCCAAATTTCTCAACAAACCATGGTCCGTGTTTCACAAGAACATGCTGCATCCACAATTAAAGAACTCTAATTAGACACAAATACCCAATACATTGAGGGCCGGAGTATTTACTACACATGCATCCCTCACTCTAATGCTTCAGCAGAAAAGAAGTTCCTTTTTTCAATTTCAGATCTTCTTAAATAAGTTTCTCACAATGTAATGTGTCATATGGGTTTCTCCGAATGCTGCCAAGAAGGCCTTTCCAAACGTGTCCATCTTTGCTCGACAACTTTCACGTTGCCCTTGCGTAAGCACAAGTCCTGTCAAGTAAGGTTGCAGATCCTCCAATGTCTCCCATACCTTCCATCGCTTTTGCCGGCCCATTCCCCCATCGAGGCAGTTTGATTCAGCCATGCAGACTTCTTTCCAGACTTTATCATACGATGACCATGTACTTCCTCGAAAAAGTTTGGCTGCCACTCCTCCATTCAAACTTGGCTTTGATACAACATTCCCAGTCTTACCTGATCTTTTCTGGTCCTTCTTTAATTGGCAATTACCATGCTCTACGCCAATCGCTGATAATGTCCTCTCTATAGACTCAATAGCTTGTGCTTTCCTCGCAACGTCTTGCATGTTCCAGATGAACATGAAATGAAGGTGCAGTATTTTTTCAATGATACGCACTTGTGCGTGTAGTGTGCAAATATGAGTTCTAGAAAGAGGAATCGGTAGGATTGGTTTCCACCTTGGATGCGTGCTAATGTCACATGGCTCTACTGAAATTCGTGGTGCAAAGAGACCACCCTGCCATGTACCCTTCCCTCGCAACTTTGACCTCTCTGCTTCAGCACTTATGCACGTCTTTACTCTTTCTTGAACTTGCTCACAATAGATACAAGTCATCTTGCATGTGGGTCCATGCTGGAGTCCATTCATACACTTTATTGTTTTCATGTCCACGCTAAGATGCCACTTGACTTGAAAGCTACCTACCCCATCTACAATGAGATTCTGGCCCCTAGTCTGAGCTGCTATAACTTCAGGGAACTTTGTCTTTTTGAATGCCCAGTTGAGCACGTCATAAGACTCCTTACCAACTTCAAAGCAACCAATGGGCCAAATTTCTTGCTCCTATTGAGCAGAAAAATATTTGGCGCCATCCTTTTGGATGTCTGTATCCAGTGCCCGATTCATTAAGGTCAAACTTATTCGCTCAAATTTCCTACCCTCCAAAACTTCCGCCTCATCAAGCTTCAGCACAAATATCAAAGGCCCCCCATTGCACTCTGCAATCCACATATAATAGCACAACAAAATCAATTCACATGATAGTAGTATATAATTTGTATAATTTCATCAAATTGCACTGTATTTTAGAATAGGATGAGGCCTTTACCTTCTACTGTCATTTCATAGAACATCACCATTGATCGTTGGACAACCTCCAAGTCAACAAATAAGTTGTTCTTACTATCGAGTATGATTTCCTTTGCTGTAGTGATCACCTTGCTACCCACCCGCACTTCTGGAATCATACGGCTGCCTTCAATGCTATAATATTCTCCAATAAATTGTGGCAATTTAGCATTCATTTGCTTCCGCAACTTTGCAAGCCGATGTGGTGCCGGCAAAATACTTGATTTGAATCCCGGTGCTATAAGTCCAATTCGATTCTTCACTGTCTTATAAAGGCTAGTATAACCCCGCCCTGTGACCCCAGCTACATCGCATGAGTCCAGCATACAATCCTCTCCTATGCTATCTCCAATCCTCTTGATCACTCCCTTCATCATTGATATTGTAGCTTCTGCCATCCTAGGTTGATCGACCATTACAGCTGCCTCGCTGGGCCTCAACATGCTAGCAATGCATTCGGCAATCTTTACTTGTGCGGCAAAATCCCCAGCAAGCCGTTTTTTTTCCCTCTTTGCTTATTTTCATGTTGTACTACTGCCACAACTGCAGGTTGTAGTATGCCTCTCACAAGGGCCCGTTGGCGCTTTGCATATCCACTACTGTAAGAAAGATCACTGAAACTTTTCATCTTTGCACCATGGACTCGTTGGCGATAGCCTCTCGGGGTCTCAACCATGGAGCGCATCTTCTTTTCCAATGTTTTGTATTCAGTGTTGCATCTTTGCAACTCTTCTTCCAATGCGTCCACTTTTTGACAATGGTCGGTATTCTCTACCACACGATTATGCTCACATTGCATCAACATGGCTCCAAGCTTGCCACATCTAGCTTCAAGTGCTTCAACATCACAACACAATTTTTGGCGTCCAATAGCACCTTCAGTCTCAGCAGTCGAAAGAGTGCTAGCAAGAGATTCCAAGCACTCACACAAGACCCGCAATTGTTGAATTTCAACTTCATACCCTGTCACTTTTAATTGAAGCGTCAAAACAATCCTCTCCATTGTCTGTGCATTTTCCCCGCCCTTCAAACGCTTTGTGTAGCCCAATATTCCTTGCTCACCATTGCAAAGAAACTCCAAGTACTCTTTTGTGCTACTAAATGTTGGTGGCATCTGTGTCGCAGGGTCAACAGGATAAAGGTGCCCATCTACCCATAGATCGATGTTTGTCTCACCATTTGCCCTTCTAATCAGAAAACTACTGTGTGATGCTTGTGTATCAAAGGTCTTCCCGCGCCGAATCAATGGAGCATACTTCCCCGCAAGTTGAATTTGCGGAATGTAGGGAGTGCTTGTGTTTGTCACATCTCTCATCGCCATGGCGAAACTTCACTCCTACAATACTACTGCAAGCATTATCTTCCTATGCTTAAGCACATCAAAGTGACAAACATGCATGTACTCCCGCCAAACTGATCTTGGTTGGCATGCTTAATCTACCTTTACTCGCAAATTATGTACAATTCCTTCAACAATATAAAATTTCCAGTGTCAGAACAACCACCCTATAGTCAAAATCATTTGTAGGATAGAAGCTAGCCTCTATTTTGGCAGCATGTGCCACGGTGTCTCTCCAACTCAGTATTGTCAAACCCTAGCCATGCATTTGTACTATACAAAACAACAACAGGTAGTGCCAGCCCCCTTCCAAATTACATACGTGGTGACCCTGCCCGAATGAAAAGTCAAGCGCAGGTTGCTGCCCACCAGCTGCCTTGGAGAAACTGCAGGAATAAATATTTATATAGAATTTTAAATTCATACTTGAACTCAAGAGACCCCAATTTTGGTAGAAGATCTCATGGAATGCACTAGTTGGCATTCCCTCCTGTGGAAGGCTTGTAGGACTACTTCAAAAAAATCTCCAGAAGGTTGTGTCTACAACAAGGGGTTTTTTGGGGGCGTTTAAGTGCCAGACTCTAGTGTCGTGTCTCATACACAGAGGTCTAATTTTGGAGGGACCATCCTGTATTCCTTGCATGGTGATTGCTACAGTCCAAAACAAAAACACTGGTCTATAAGGGCCTGAGGGGAGCATAATTTTTTTAAAAATTCCGAATTGCTCATGTGGCGATCAAGTGCAAAATGAAGAAACTTGTTTATACTATTTTTACTTATATTTATCTATTTGGATTGAATGATTTGCTACTATAATTTTTTTTGGCAAAACCTGGTTTTGGCTTGGATGGAGTGAAAAAACAATGCCAAAAAATCTTCAAAAAATCTATATTCCTATCACCAATGTCTAAATTAAAATGGCGAAAAAGTACCAAATAAAATTATGTTTGCTTAAAAAGAGCCCATCAGTAGAGTGTGGACTATTCCTCCATTCAATGAAAAGGAGGAATTGAAGATTAGTCTATCAAAACATTCTTGGAACCAATTGAAAACTATTCTTTTAGAGGAAATTGTATGTAGATTCTCACAAGACATTCATAAACACAATCTTGAATATTTTTAAATACAGTCTCAATTCCTAAAGAACCGAAGTTTTATTTTTGTTAGAAAACACTAAAATTTGTCATTTCTATTGGAATGAGGAAAACATTTTATATTTTGTTTTATTTGCATATCTAATCATAGGATCTTGTACTAATTGTGGAATTTGATGAAAAAAGGCTTTAGGACTTTAGGTTTTAAAAATAGTCCAATGGGATCTCAAAGAATTTGAAATGAGTGAGCACCCATGTGAAGTAGCCATGCCGGTGTCTCCAAAACTGACTTTCATTTGAGAATTTGAGTGCCATTCACTCTAAGAACTCTAGAAAAAAAAGATCGTTGAGAAAAGAATTTACAACATGACAAAATAGAGTTTGTCACCATATCTTCAAGCCAAGGATGAATATAATCCACTATGTCTAGCAACTACAACAAGCTATAGGAAAAGTTCATTGTCCACATATGGGATGGTAACATTCTTTAGGGTTAACTTTCAAAGGTAATACAAAACTTACCTTCCCATCCCTCTATGAATTTATGAAAAATTGACCAATTGAAATTATTTAGGCCATGGCAACATCTAACACTCAATTAGAGACAATTATGGGGGATCTTTGCACTAGGAACGGGACTAGGAATGACAATGCAAAGTCTTTTTAATTATATTTTTTTGGATCCATGCACTTGAAATTAGTCCTTGTTTTCATTCCTATAGACATTCAAGTAGCATAAGAATTCAAATGTTTTCTAGAATAAGTATTGAAAGAGGCACAACATAAAGTAAATTAGCCTACAATATACAAAATGATTGGTTTGCCTTGTTGGCATTGTTGAATTTTTAAATACTTTTTTCACATAAAGACAAATGTGAGAAATGAGGAGAGCAATTGGAATTTTATATTTTTAACAAAGTATGAATTGGTTATAAACTTTTAAAGTGTAATGTCCAATTGGAAAAAAAAGAGCCTCTAGACTACCTCAAAACCAACTAATAGGATACCCATGATGGTCATCTTACTCACCTAAAGCAATCACAATATTTCCTAGTATGACCACAACATGAAGACCTACAAAAGTCAATTCTTGCAATGAATTTTCATTCAAAAGGTGGAAGTTCCTAAATATTGCAATCACTAATCACTCCATCACCATCATCCAAGATATTGATTGTGACCTCAATCTCAACCTAATGTAACCCCAATCTCATTTATTGAAAAAAATCAATTGTGGATGATGCAAGACTTTTAATGAATCATTCCCTAGGTGTCTGATGGATCTTTGGTCTGGTTTACCCAGGGGCAAGGAGCATGACCTTATAATTAAGGTAGAACCACCCGTTCCAAATCAAGGAGCCATGGGCAACCTATAGGATGCACTATTTTGGACCAGGAGGGTGCCCAAACTTGATATGTGTTTGTTTCTCCTTGAAATGTGTTTTTTTTTCCTTTTCAAGGTTGGAACGATTAAGGTCATGACACATGTCCCAAAGTGCACAAAAAACAATGAGCAAGATAGTAGTGAATGGCAAAGTAGTTTGGCTATGATCAGAATTGGAAGACTCTAGACATTAGCAATGCGTTCCGAGCACTTTTTGCCTCCCAAAATTCTTAGTAATTTCAATTTTGACAATAAAATTACGAAAAATTCAGAGTCCTAATATTTCTTATCTTTCTACATGAGAAAAATTTCCATTTCCATTGCCTCACTCTGCTGCTCATCTGTTCTGTAATCGCTTATTTGATCAGGTATAGGTGGTCCTACCTTAACTCTAATAGGGCCCTGATTCGATGATGCACTTCCATACTGATCCAAACTCTATATCGGTTGGAGATTTACAGAATAACCGGGGAAGTGCACACTGTCGAAACAAACAGTCTACAAATCCAGCATTCCTCTCATTCAACGCCACCAAAAGAATCTTGCATATCTTTCATACGTATCTGTTCCGAAGCCTACCTCTTTCAGAGCAGAAAGATGCATACTATGACTGAGGTAACAATAAATTGAGCGGTGGTCCACCACTTTGAGACCAAGTGCCAGACTAAATCCATTCTACTCTAAATAAAATTCTAGCAGCTTAGGTGAACTTCTATGGTCATGCCAGCCCCATCTGTGTTTGAGGCCCCATGCGGCCCATCTATAAAAGACGATAGTTGATGACTCCATTTCCTCCACGCACGTCGGGCAATATGCGAGTACGTCGTTTCACTTGTCCAGGTTGAAATGTGACCATTTGCACTGAAGTACCAATTCAGGGTGGCCTGCTCAAAGACCTCGAGAAAAAACTCGGTGGAAAGTTCAACTTTTAAAATAAGCCGTGAATATCTGCTCAGATATTACTCTTCAAAACTAAGGTGTCACAGGGGCCAAGGGTAAAGGCGAGGGAGCAGAAGTCAAGTATTGTAACATGTACAAATTGGATGAGCAGAGGTCAGATAGATCCTCGTGCACTGATATGAGGCTTTTCTGAAGACCCCTCAGTGCGGGGAGCATCTGTGCTTGACGTGCTTCTAAAGTCTTCCCATGTATTACAACCACCTCCTGCACCCACAATCCCAGTTATTTAATCTCAATTATATAGTTCAAAAAACTCCTGGCCCTTACAGGAAAATTTTGGAAATGCTATAAAAGACAAGAGCATAGAACAAGGCTGCACATTGGAATTTAACGATTCCTGCAAATTGTTCTTAGAAACAGGAGGATAAGAAATAAAATAACCAACCTGACACCATAGGAGCAAGAACTCCAAATGCACGGAATTTACTATGTATTCGCCCAAAGCTGTGCAGAGGGTCACCAGATAGTTGACTGGAATCGAAGAAACAACTGTCGTGATCTCTTCTGGAGGCACAGACTCTATACACTTCCTGATTAATTTAGGTTCGTTGAGACGAAGAGCAAGCACCAAAGCGCGAGCACTGAGCTTTTCTTCTAGAGCACAGTATATTGCCTGCAACAATAAGACATTTGGTAAGTCACATCGGCTATAGCACCTGCAAAAACTGATAAACTTGCAGTTTCGTCCTGAAACCTTGAACTATCATAATGGCAATCAGCAGAACAGTAATCAAGGAACCAATTACGTTAGGTTTAGTACGTGCCCAAGTCAAATGCTCAACCTGTTCAACTTACTGCTATCAACAGGTATGATACAAAATTGCCATGCTCCAACCAGCTTGTTAAAACCAATTGCACACCAGGCATAAGTGGTAAATGCAAGTGAGGAGAGCCTACCTCAGGTGTAACATCAATGGCAATATCAACCGGATCATAGATGAGATTGTCATCAATAGAATATATAAGTAAGCCTTCAGTTGTTGCAGCCGCAAAAGTTCTCCCTGTCGGGGCAAGCTGCAGTGCTTTTGAACGAGCGATAGGCCTTCCAAAGTTTGACTTTGTCCCTGGAAGACTAGGTCCTAACTGTTTATATGACTGCTTAAGACTCATGTCGTCATCACTATCGTGATCATCTATCAGGTCCAGCGGTCCGTCACTTGTCATTCTCTTTGAATTCAACATGTCTAAAACTCCATCCAGGGCTTTGTTATTTGTGATTTGTATCCTTCGCAGTAGCACCTGAGTAAATATCCCAATGAAGAAGTTAAGAATACTTTGAGAAAACACGACAATGTACAAATGACATTGTAATTCAGCGCAAGATGACCAGTCATCAAGTTCAAGAAATGGTACTCTTCGAATTGCAAAAATGACAGATACAAGGAAAAGGACGTAGAGGAGATAAGACGCACCTGTTCAGCTACATCATACATGCAGATGTATTTACTAGAGCCACCGGCCAAAATAAAGCTGCCATCGGCAGAGTAACTCAAGCTAGTGAAAGACTTTCCTGCGCTAGAATTTTCCGCTGTTCTACGGTCACCCATGAGTCGACCACCCTTGATGTCTCTTCTGCCGTCAATACTAGCAGTTTCAATACCCTCTACAGGATCCCAGAAGTGAATATGACCATCAAGTGTACTACAAGCAATTTGTTTACTATCTGGACGGTAAACAACCGTTAGCACGTCGTGGGTGTGGGTAAAAGTCTCGACGTTACCCTTCCCTTCAAAAACATCCCAAAGCTTCACAGTCTTGTCCCAGGATGACGATGCTAACATTTCCTGGCAACAGTAGCGAAGACTATGTCCACTTCAGCAAATCGACTTTTAACAGGTAGTGAGAGAAAGGCGACCAAGACATGTAGACACCATGAAGCTGGTAAATAGTGTGGAATGTTTCGTTCATTCATGAGCAAAGACACATAAAAAAACTAGACCACATAGTCTGAATTTCCGTAAAATCTTCTGTGAAATTGTCAACACTAAATGCAGAGCACTAGCAGTAGCATCAGCAGGCACAGTGCACAGTCAGATGAACAACACCAACCACGCGATTGCCCCCAAAAACTATTTCAAATGTTTCAGAAGCTATCCTGAAAAGAAAATCTCGCACCATCACGCAGCTTGGCATAGTCACAATTGATGTACGGTACCTCTTGCAAACAAGAGTAAATGATAACTTTCGAGGGTTAATTTACTTACAGAAGTGGGAGAGAAGGATAAACCGTGGACTGGGCCTTCATGTCCGCTTAGCACATCCAGCAGCCGTCCTGTTTTCACTGACCAAACGTATATCTGCACCAAAGAAGCTTCAAAATTAAAGCTCGTGTATACTGGCAACAAATGGAACATTGTGGGCACAATCGCAACAGAGAACAAGATATCAACCCCTAGCGGCCGCATGGCCCCAAAAGGCAGCTTCCATATCTTTAGGACTTGGAATAAATCAAACAGAAAGTTAAACAAATGTAACAAAAGAAAGAAGAAATCATACCCCACATTCGTGAACAGTAGATATATATATTTTTGAAGGTTACTCTAATCGACTATTAGCTTCCAAAGTGGACTTGAGCCCTTAGCGGTTAATGCCCGTAACCAATGCATGCACATTCTTTCAAAGAAATCCTCCTATAGACCAAACAATGCCGTAAGAGAAACACGAAGTCCTGGAAGAGTGTGCACACTGTACAGAATGGCCAGCCCGATGCCTCACTAATGCTGGAGGCAGCAGTATCACAAAGAGATGCAGTACCTGGAAACCATCGAGTGTCCCTGCGCAAAGAATTTCGCCACTCGGATCTGCTGCAAGTGAAACAAATTGTGTTGGTGTAGGTGTTGTAAACGTCCTAAAATTTCGGTAACGGACCATGTCGAACGCTCGGACAGTTCCATCTAGAGACGCACTCACCACCACGTGATTTGCTGGTAAAAATAGCACTGCTGTAATGGAATTTGCATGCTCAGTGAAGGTCACGAAGCAGGACCCGGACGCCACGTTCCAGAGCTAAACACACGTAAAGAAGGTGTCATAATCCTTCAAGATATCGTCCTTTAAAGACACGGCAAACCCTAAGCTCTTCTACAGCATGGAAAGACTAAGAAAACCTCAGAGCCTGTGTCAACTTCTTACAATCAAAGACATTCAAACAATTAAATATACAAAAAATCTTGAGTTTTACAAACCTTGAGTTTATTATCATCTGCTCCACTGGCAAGATACTGAGAATCGGGAGAGAATGCCAGACAGTTCACATCAAAATAATGCCCTTGCTGCTTCAGAATTTGCGACTCGGTCCGCCACTCCCAAACCAGAAGCTGGCCCAAACTTGCACACCCTAACGCAATCCAGTTCCCTGCCGCATTGAACGCCACAGTAGAAATCTTCTTCGTCGAAATCGACAAGAGATGATAGCACGTAAACTCCGGAAGCTGGTATATGCCAAAAATTCCAGTCGAGAATCCTACAACAATAATACTAAGCCCTGGATGATAATCACATGTAGTCAGCTTTGCGGTTTGCTTAAAGAATCGCTTCTCAACGTACGACCATTTCCCAGTCGTAAGATTCAGACTACTCTTCATCTTTTTCTTCCCAACCTCGTCCTCTACTTCCATAACCACATCCTCCTTTGGCACATACCGCCACTCAAACAGAGCTCCATCACGAGATACAGTATACAACCCGATGTCATCTTCCCTTACAAGAGGCTTGGAAAAGTACACTCCAACAAGAACATCCCGGTGTCCGCTGAGAGTCACCGTCCGCTGCTCTTGCAATTTATTCGCGGAAAACACTTTCGCCGTCAAGTCCTTCGACCCGGCCACTAACCAGCAGCTATCGGAGCTCCATCCAATACAAGTGACGGTATCATGGCACCCGGTGAGCGTCTTCAAAAGCTCAAAAGGCGCAAAGACCTTGCGAAACCCTGGCGTCCTCCACAATTGCACGTGCTTTCCCACGCCGGCTGCAATCAGCTTCCCGTCGGGGCTGAACCTCAAAGCTCCCACGGGGCCTTTGAAGGAAAAATGGTGGAGTACCTGCTGCGTGTGCAAGTTCACGAGGATGCTCCGCCCGTCCTCGTCCACGCTCAACAGGAGCGTCCCGTCGGGGGAGACCTCGATTCGGCTCACACTCTTCCCGTTCTCGCAGCGGAGTGTGGTGGACTCCGACTTCTGCAAGTCCGTGACGGAGACGCGGTTGCCAACGGGGGAGAGGAGGAGAGCATCCTTCTTGAATGTAAGGTTGCCGCCCCGGTAGGGTACCCCGAGCAGATTGCTGAACTTGAAATTCATGGCGAGTGCGAAAACTTGGAGGACAGCTTTAGGGTTTATGGAGGGTTTATAGAGGGTTTAAGGGGCTGGATTGGATGAATGTAGAGGAACGGGGAACGTTTATTCAGTCAGTCAATTTCATGTTATTGGGCCCTGCCCTTTGGGAAGGGCCTGGTATTGCCTATAACTCCCAATGCAAAGTTTCACCAGTTTCACACTAGTACAAAATTTTCTGCTTGTAGTAGTACTTATAGGTATAAAATCATCATTAACAAAAAAAAATCACATCTAGATTCTTGCCTAGAACAAAAATATTATTCAGGATGTACAAGGCTTGAACATTAGAACACTATGTCAATTTATGGTACACCTATCACTATAGCAGAGAGAATTTATAATATATTCTTATGTTGTCTAAATAATGCATTGTAAATAGTCTGTATTGGAATCCCTTTTTATTTACAAATTTGACCCAATTTGAAACAAATCTTGCCATTTAATAATATCTATACTTAATTGCAGTTTGTAGCAATTAGAAATACGCATATTATTGTGCGTGTTTACCACGGGGTTTTTTTGTGGCACCCCATCAACGTTTCTAATTCTCAAGAAATCCTTCTCCTTTTGTCATATACCATTTGCTTCTTCTACCTTTTTAGTAGTATAGATTGAGTGTATGAGGTTTTAGGTTTCTTTGCAATGTTCTTTTAGTATTGTTGTTTTGAATTTGTTCTAAATTTTCTAACATGTTTCAAGAATGGTGAGGTAGTTTGGTAGTTATGTCATTAATTTATAGAGGGTAATAAATTGGGGTTTGAAAAGAATTGCAAACAAACAACCTTTTCTTTTTGTTTACAATTCAATTCCATTTTGTTTTTGTGCACCAGTGTATACCAACTTGCATACCAAAAACATATTAAAGCATTCCAATTCCAAATTAAAATTAAAATTCTAGATAAGGACCCTCATATTGCATCCAATGTCTTGTTCATGGTATATTTTGAACTTTTGTTGCATGAGAGCACCCAAATGGTTTTGCATGGAATTTGAGGCTTCATTTCCTTAATTTTGTCAATAGATATTTTCATTTTACAACTACACTAATTTACGGTATTAGTGTGTGTGACACTAATTTATGGAAGCCAAACCAAATTATTAGGTACAAGCTAAAATACCATTCCCTCTATTCTAAAATGATCTTCTTGGTGGCTTTAATTTTCTATCCCAAAATTATCTTTGTATTGCACTTTCTTACATTGCGCATTGGTCAAATTTGGCTTTTGATTGCTATGTGGGACCAACAAAACAGCTCTAAGCAATAGTTCCCCTTCCATCCATACAATCGTCAATTGAAAGACAAATGAAGGGTCAATCAACACTATTCATTCTTATTTTTTGCATCTCTTTGACTGTTGCCCTATTGAAGGAGATGAAGCTCTCAGAAGCCGAATAGAAGTCCACACATGGTCTTTGGCCCATACTATTTGCCCACAAAATGACGACCTCACACTCAACACTTAAGTATCCACTGGTGCTCCTTGAAAATGCCCCCCAAAGTTCCACTTTTTAATACTCCAAAACTGCACTTTGAAAAGGGCTTCAAAACTCAGTTTCTAGGATGCTAGGATGTTCTACTCACAACATGAAACCGGTTTTTAAAATGTTATTTTAGCCAAAAAAATTTGTCTAGTAACAAGAATATCATTTTGGGACGGAGAGAGTATAACATTGTATTAGCTTTCATCTATTTTATTTGTGTAAAGAATCTAATTTTCAAGATGAATCTAATGTTGTTCCCTAAATAGGAGGATAAATTAGTGTAACATATGCATCTTTATCATTAAAAAATTTTAACTAAATTATTACGAACTCGATATGTATTGGAGATTGGCCTTTGTATAGTAGAAAGGGCATTCATTGGATTATATATTAAACATCCAATTCTACAATGAACACTACCACAATAATGGAACTAACAATTTTATACATTAATTGCCATAAAATCACAATGAAACTCCTCCAAATGCCAAGCTTTGGTTAGTATAGACCACTTTTACCCCGTTAGTACTTGTACCTTTCAAGAATAATTAATATTTAGGTAGCTATCTATAATCTCAATATTTATACTTTTTTTTTATAGTGAGTGAATAAATTGGTTTTCTAGAAAGATTGATTTTTCCAACCAATGCTCTATAACATATTAAAGTCATTCCATCCAAGGCAAAAATGTTCAAGCCCTAACAATTAGAATGAAATTTTTAAAAAAAATGATCAACAATTCAATTCAATAGGAAGATTATGCATCGAAAGGTTGACACAACTTAGAAAACATAAGAAGAAAGACCAACAATTGGCTTGTGAAAAGTAGGGCCATACAATTAAATTATCATTGTTCCTTTTCTTTGCATGAATAATATAACACCACATTGAAATCAAAATATATTGTATAAGCCATACTTTTTGCTTTATAGACACACTAAACTCAAGAAACATCTATCAACATTTATGCTAGAAAAAAATACTTTAATTTATTCCATCATAATGTCATTAGTCTTTCTTTTGCAAATTAATGGACTACACCATAGTTGTTTTCAAAGTCAAAAGTTCTAGATTCAAGGGTATGGAATTGAAGTTGAGGCAAAGATTCGCCTAGTCCATCCACAAATATTTCCTGAAAACGACATCAAAACACATAGATACAAAGCTTAGTTACGACAAAAGTAAATGATTTTAAAGGATATCTATTATAGTTTGGTTGCAAATTAAGAGTAAAATATTTCTAAAAATAAATGTCAAAATTTTAGGATAATTTTAGGATTCAAAATTTTTATGGTTAATAAGAGAATCTTAGGATAGACCAAGTCAACACAATAATAATTTCTAAGCATATTTGTTGGTAAAGAGCTTAAAAATGGTCCAACTTAACCAACGAGAGTGCTTATAATATTTTGGATTCTTAGCTAGGTCCAAAGTACACAACAACCCCTGGAAGATACTCACAAAAAATGGCATTTATTTAATCATTTTTGCAAGAATTATTTTATTTGACTGTTGAGCATATAATTTGCGAGCACACTGTCACTAAGTACCGAGTGGAGATAAACACGTTCAGACAAATACAGAGTGAACGAAGTGGCATTCTATTAGACACAAAAATGACCAAGCTATGAACTAGATTGAGTCTTGAGATGTTTCGATGGGACAAGTATACAACCTTCTTCACATGCTAACCCTTGTTACCAACAACTACTCATCTCAATCCTCAAGATTACCGTAGCATGCAATCAGCAAGTAGTGTAAGCATTACTTGACTAAATGTCTATGACCACTATCTTTGAAATGGAAATGGTCTACACCTCCCTCCCACTTTGACTGGTTGTGTAAAAAATTTCATACATAATGCTAAAATTTGATCTTAAGAGAGTTTGTCTCTTCACTGTACCGAAAGTGATGTTTCAGCTGATCCAAGTTGATCTCCCAATCAAAGTACGCTACTGTGAGTTTGAAAATTCACAACTAATTCAATCCAACAGCACAAATTACGACACTGTTCTGTTATGTTCCGATTGCTCTTGGAATTGAAGAAAACAGAGAAATTCAAAAGCACACCACGCACTCAATTTGCGAAGGTTCAAGGAAACATACTTCAATTCTGGAGTCAGTCCGCCGAGGAATTGATCAAAGGTCAAGCTCAGGTCCAACTAAACGACGTACGCAAAGCATGCCCTCTCCGCGACAAGTAACGAAGTACTTGGATCAAAGTTGATCTCCCAATCAAAGTACGCTACTGCAAGTTTGAAAATTCACAATTAATCCAATACAACAGCACAAATTACGACGCACCTTTGTGTTCTGTTATGTTCCGTTTGCTCTTGGAATTGAAAAAAACAGAGAAATTCAAAAGCACACCTTTCAATTTGCAAAGGTTCAAGGGAACATACTTCGATCAATTCTGGAGTCAGTCAGCCCGACAACCTCGCCGAGGAATTGATCATAGGTCAAGCTCAGGTCCAACGAATTCCTGTAAACGACGTACGCAAAGCATGCCCTCTCCGCGACATGTAACGAAGTACTTGGAAGAACGCCGCGCCGACCGACCTTCTTCACGAGCGGGAATCTCGTGAGGCCAAGAAGGCGACGAAGAGAAGGAGGAGCACGAAGAGGATGGGCTGCAGGAGGTCCTGCAGCACGAACGAAGCGAAGAGGCAGAGGGCGACGATGGTCAAGGACTCACGAGGCTCCATGGAGAGCTGCGGAGATGAACATCACCATAGCCAGGAAAAACACTGCTAATAACTTACAGAGGCTCTCCAGGGAGGCAAACCGGCTTTTTGTTTGAAGAGCGGAATCTCACTGCGAAGGCTCCTCAGCATTCCCATTCGTATTGTTGTGCGCTCAACAGAGAATAATTTTGTGGGGCCATGACTGTTGTGTTGAGTGTTCGGGAAGTTTTTTTAGTTTTCCCAGCTAATTTCCTCCAATTTCTATGTTGAACCGTTTTTTCAAGTACCAAGTCCGGATATTTTCTCTATTTTTCATTCAAAATAGAAATTTTTTAGACATTTTCACCGGTTTTTTGTCAATGTTTTTAAATTGCAACCGATTTTTTTCCCAAATCCACCGGCTAACTTTGAACTAGCGGACGGTTCTTCCCGGACACTGGTTGTGGGTGTTATTTGCAATTGATCCAATTGGCAAGTAAGGTAGGTGGCTGAGAAAACGACCCTTTTAAGGGCTGATGGACCTTTTTGATGGGTTTCAGACGCCCAAAAATATTTCCCCTTATTTTTCACTTGAAGAAAAATTGATGTGGAATCTAACACAAGTGGTTTCATATTTTTCGAAGCATGTATGAATTACTTATGAATTCCCAAAGAATTCTGTGGTAGGCACCTATTCTTGACTCATAGGCCTTGCAAAACCTACACATGCGCAGTCTGAAAAAAGATATGACTTGACCACAAACAAGCATTGCCGCATTCCAAGGTAGTATACAAGGTTCCTAAATGCGACCTTTACTAAACTTAAATAGACCTTACATTCTTCTAACATGTGTAAGAAGGCAATTGGGCAATCAATTTTCATTTAGAAAAATTAGGTGAATACACCATGGCTTTCAAATGGCCCCTCCTTGGCTCTTATTCCATCCATTGGTAAAGCATTAAGCACTATATGACGAGTCTTAATTTTGCTCACATTGTTGACAGTCCATTTTAGAACCACTTACTTCCCATTTCAAAGCTCCCTACATGAGTGTTTGAAGAGGAGGGTCCCTTTTCAAGCCACCTACTTTAGGTTATGGACTAGCTAAGGTGGAAGTACCTATTTCCAATAACTTGAGCATTTCTCGGAGCATTTCAGCCTATACAATTAAAAAAATTTGTAGAGAAATTGAGCTCAATGTGTTCAAACATAAGGATGAAGAAGAATGCAAAAAAAACATAATTTTTTTTCCCAAGAATGAATATTTTATTCAATATAAATGTAGATTTTTCATTTGAACCTATTCCGGTTTTATTAATTCACCTATTACAGTTAGCTTTGGCACTTCTTCCTAAGCAAGGAAGGAAGAGAGATGAATGGACAAGAAGGTACAAACAAAGAATCTATTTCAATGAATTGTGCATGCAACTATTGTCGAGAATAGGTCACCCTATATAACCAATATGAGGGAATTATTGAAAATGGGTACTTTGACCTTAATCCCTGAAGGACCGGGGGTGTTTGAGCATAGTCCTTGTTTTCTTGACTAGCTCTTGTAACAAGCATAATTCCTCTTTTGTGTGGAATAATTTTGATGATCGCCACCGTTGATACGAAACAAGACTTATTTAGCTTTCCTATAAAAAAAAAAGATCATCAAAATTGCATAATTTTTGAGAAAATGCCACCGTTGACAAGATTGATGAAAGATGTTCAATTAGGGAGTACTTTGTATGTATGCTAAAATCAAAATTTTGAAATCGGAATGCTCAAAAGTGCTCCAAAAATTCTGAATTTTTTCCCACATATGTATATCATCATAATATTGATGTGTAATTTTTTTCAAATCATTTTGAGATGTAGAAAAAAAGATATCAATAGGTGAAGTAAATGCCCACAATGCCTTTTTCCTACTCAAAAAATTCACCAAAAATTGCATATTCAATCATTTCTCGATCGGATTGCGCCAATGGATTCAGCAAAGAAAATTATATAGGATCTCTTTATTGCTTACGGACTATTAGTAAGGTTCACATATCAAAAAAATTACAAATGTAGTTGTAGAAGCCATGTGGTGGCCTTATGGTCCTTTAGAGGTTAATGCCCGAGAGTTTGGAGGTCTTGAGAATAATATGGGACATAATGTCAAGTCCAACAGTTCATCACAAATGTCTATATTTGTAATTTTTTGCAATTCTCACTCCTAAAGTCCCAAGACCTTTTTCTCTCAAAAACACTCAATACTGCCATTTCTATTGCAAGGTGCAAAAGTAATAAATTTTTTATTTTATTTGCATATCTAACCATAGGATCTTGCGCTAATTTATGGTATAAAAATATCAAAAACTTTGACCCCGTAGATTGTAAGATATTTGTATTTAAAGTGGAAAAAAACAAGTTTTTTTTGGACATTCCATCATGACTAGATTATTTGGTTGTGAATCTTGTTAATTTAAATTTTTTGTCTACTGGGTTTGAGGTTAAAATTGTTTATGTTGAAGATTTGAGTTGAAAGTTGGGGGATTTTTTTTCAAAAAACACACACTTGAATTTCATTCATTAAAAAATTGTTAACAAGAAGTAGGTCCAAGATTGAACAAAACACTACTTTGTTAATAGTTCTAAGATGGAATTGAAACACCATAATCCCAATGGTGATATTGTTCTTGCAAACAAACTTAACCTTGTCAAACAATTTTTTTTTTAATTGTGAAAATTGCATTCAAAAATGAATTCTATAAGTTGTTTTTTCAAGAAGATGCTTAGATTGCCCCCCAAAACAAGATTGTCCATAACTTTCTCATTACTAATTCAAATAGAATGAATCAAAGCTTCAAATGTAGACAAAAAAATATTATCTATGAAAAAAAATTCATTTTAAGAATTCGTTTTTTTTTTTTTTTTTCTGATGCCTGACAAGCTGTTTTTTGGACTTAGGGTGGCATAATTTTTTTTCCTGGGCACCACTCGAAATAAAAAGTACTTTTTTTAAATGCTAATGTAATTTCATATCTTCAAAAACAGTTTCAAAAAATCATGTCATAGATGCTCATTTGTGAAACAACAAAAGACACAAGGAAGCAAAGAAAGACATAGTTGTGCAAAGAAGCCGCAGACCAACAATTAAAGGTGCAAGGATTCATGCACAAATGCGGACCAAGGGGAATAAAATGCATGCATAATTGTTTTGTGAATGCTATCTCAATCATACACTCATAAATTTTTGTAGGTTTTAAAAGTTTCTGATGAATGTCTTCATCAGAGTCCAATTTCTATACCTTGAAGCTGTTGATATGTTTTTCACTCTCTTGATTTATCTCTTTTTTAGTTTTTGTATCTTTGCAAAGAATTTCCAATTGGTTAGGAAAAAAGTGAAGTATAAAAAGTCATGTATGAATTCAAACATTTGAATAATTTTCTACTTGCATTGTTAGAATTTTTTAAGTCAGTTTCTTTGCATAAGTGTAGTTATAATCTTTGGTCTTAATTATGAATTTTTTTTATTTTTTTAGGTTCCTATTTGAATGTAATTGACTTCAATTGTGATTCCAATAAGGATTTAATTTTGAAGATATGAACTAAGACAAAAAATAATTACCTTATACACCATGCAATATTGTCTTTACTAACACTACTAGAAAAGGAGACCTGTTTTTGCATAGATTGTATTGATTTCTGTTTATTTCAGCAAAAATTTATGCCAAAATGTCACATTTGTCAATTTTCTTTGGACAATGAACATAGATTCCCTGAACGACATAGATTTTTGTTGATTTGAAATGTACAATGACCATCAACTGAAATATTGACTTCTAATCAATACAGATTGCCTAAAGTTGTTGATTTGAAATGTACAAATCATCAAATTATAAAGACTTCAATTGATTTCAAGTAGTTTTTTTCAAGGGAATTTTTGAATCTTTCAAAAATCTTTTGGAAATCTATAAAAATCTTTTGAAGTTGTTATAAATATTTTATGACTCTTTTTGAATCTTTTGAAATCTTTTATAAATCCTTTAAAAATCTAATGTAATCCACTAGAATCTTTAAAAAAAATTAAAAAATTAAAAAATCTATTGGAATTCTTTCAAAATCTCTTAAAATCTATTGGAATCTTTTTAGAATCTTTCAAAATCTTTTAGAATCTTTGAATCTTCCAAAAAAAATTGAAATCACTTGCAATCTTCTATAGAGTATGAATTTAGATTTTGAATTTCAATCTAAATTTTAACAAATATAATTTGATTTTGAATTTGATTTGAACTCCAATGAAATTTAGTAATTACAATTCTAACATGAAATTTGACCAAAACTTTGGTCAAATTAAATTTTAATACAAATTTTGTTTCATATAATTTAATGAAAATTCAAATTTCGATTCAACTTAGATCAATTCAACTCTAATTAGAATCTAAATTCTAATACAATTCTCATTCTATTCACTATAGAATATAATTTGATTAGAATTCAACTTTACAATTTGATTGAATTTCTAACTTATATTTTTGAGTATTTTCACATTCATTCCAATTTGATTTGAATTCTAAGTTTTGAATGAAACAATGGTTCAAATTTTGAACTATTCACAGTTGTACTTTACACTTTGAATTATTTAATTTTGATCTCTGCAAGCCTTCAAATTGCCTAGGCTAATTTTACACCAAAAAACACTCAAAATTGATATTTTTGTTGCATTTGTCCAAGAAAATAGAAAGAATATTTTTTTGGAATTAAACCATAGGATCTTGTACTTCACTTGTCTTAAATCATAAAAAGAATAGTTTTTTTGAACACTAACTAGCAATTTCAAATAACTTTCACTGACAATTGTGAAATTTTTTGCACTAAGGACTTTGAGTTTAATTTTTTTGTATTGAAGGATTGCGTTAAAATTTTGGGCAAAAAATATCGAAAAAAACAACACTTCATTTTGAATATTTAAAAAATTATTAAAGACATGCAAATTCAAGATTGAACAAAAACAAAACCATTTATAGCTTTGGAATGGAATTAAAATACATTAATACAAATGGTAAGATTATTCTAGCAAGCAAACTTAACCTTTAAAAAAAATTATGACTGTTTTTGCAAATTTCCCAAAAAATGAACTGTATAGGTTATTTTATCACAAAGATGCTTAGATTGCACAAAAGTTAAGATTTTATAATTTTTCATCACAAATTCAAATAGAGCAAATTAAGCTTCACATGTACACAAAAACATAATATTTGAAGAAAAAATTTTGTTTCCCAAGGGAACAATGGTAATTTAGAAATAAAATATAAATTTTATATTTTGAACTATTTAAAATATGAGTTTGAACTATTGGTCAAACTTCTAAATTTGAGCTATTCTAAAATAGAACCCTTTATTTTTAAATTTTGGCCAAACCACCTTTAGAAAAACTCTTGCCAAATTTACAAAACATGTCATAATAAATTGAAAATTTTACCACTGAAACTAGACTTCAATATCTATTGTTTCCAACAAGTTTCATGAAAAACGGACTTATTACAAAGGAGATATGTGCCTCCAAAATCTGCTGACTTTGCAAAATAGAAACAAAATAAGAAACAAATAATATATAAATACCATCTTCTAACAAGGGACTCCAACGATGGTGCAATGGTTGGAGTTCATGGTTACTAACTAAAAGGTTCAAGGTTCAAGCCTTGCCTTGGCTGCCCACGTGGAAGGCTATTGTTTTGAAATTTAAAAATTAAAAATTAAAATTGATTAAAATTTTAGGAGATTGTCCGAATCAACATAAATCTATGCTAAAAATGTCCGAATTGAAACGGACATGGTTTTTTCTAGTAGTGATAAAATCAATTACATCAATGGATGTGGGATCCACTTTCTATTATGAAACAAACAGAGCTATCCTGTGTAACCAATAGTTTCATCTCAAAAAATGAATAGTTAGTTATAGGGACCAAAATTTCACAAACCAGAGTTGGAGTCGGAGTCAGAGTCAGAGTTGGAGTCAAAGTCAGAGTCCATGTCAAGTGCTAGTTCTATCGTGGAATTTGCCTTTCATATACTAATAGGGCTCTCCCTCGACGGTGCGAGAAGGCTTGCATTCACGCCCGTCTGAGCACTCAATCGCGCAGCGCAATGGCGATTTTGCTGTAGAATCGGAGCTCAAACAATTCGAACTGCATTACTGATGTCGCAGTAGGTCGAATTGAACTGTCAATGTTGCACTAGGTCACTCTCTAGGTTCTGTATTCCATCTTCAACTATAGAAGTTTCATTGTCAGAGTTGGAGTCAAAGTCAGAGTCTATGTCAAGTGCTAATTCTATCGTGGAATTTGTTTTTCATATAATAATAGGGCTCACTCTCTAGGCTCTATGTTCCATCTTCAACTACAAAAGTTTCATTGTCAGAGTTGGAGTCAGAGTCAGAGTCTATGTCAAGTGCTAGTTCTATCGTAGAATTTGCCTTTCATATACTAATAGGGCTTACTCTCTAGGCTCTGTGTTCCATCTTCAAACTACAAAAGTTTCATTTGACTACTGTTTTTTCATGCGTACAGCTTCTAATAATAATTTGGAATACTTGGTAACAAGAATACAATTGGCACAACTTTCAAACTACATTATTTTCCTTGAAATTTATAGGAGTCCTCAGGTCATAAATTCATTTTCGAGGTAACTATATAATTTTAACAAATGAAATAAATTTTAATAGTAAATTTAAAAATTTAATTAACATAATATTATAATTCAAATTTTAAACTAAGTATCATATTTAAGAGAAAGAAATACACATTTAGTTGGTAGTTAAAACTACCATTTCAAACATAGTTGTCACATTGGATGGAACATTTGTCCAAACCGTCCAATATGTCCGCCCGTCCGGAACGTCTGATGACCTTAATATATTTGATGTGACTACTTTAAAGTATTCACATTGTTTGTTCGTCTGCCCAAACTGTCCGATATGTCCGCCCGTCCGAAATGTCCAATGATCCTCACTCAATTGATGTGACAACAATGATTTCAAAGATACATGGTCTTGAAATGAAATTCAACCAATTGTACACTGAAAAAGCAAATAATTTAGATAAGATCAGGTTTTATACAAGTAAAAAACATTGCATGTATTGATTAAAGGAAAATAAATTGAAAATAAATGAATAGCCAAAAAACATGATTTCGTAGGTGTTAACTTACACGAATTTTCAGACTTTCAACTTGCCAAGCTGCACTAAATCATTAATAATTAGTTGGACCAACTCTAAAATGCCATCCCACTCCAAAAAAATCACAAACTGAAACTTTGGTCCAATTTGTGTAGAATGTTTTGTGCATAGAATAATATGTTTCAAAAAGTCCCATCACTAAAGTCCCCTCAATCTTCTTTGCATTCTTCCATGTTTCATGGCTAGGAAAAACAAACCTCAAAAACACCTTCTGTACAACCTTTAGTTGTATTTGAGTGCTGTCAATGTTTACATCTTTATACAAAGCTTTCTTTGCCATTGAAATCTCCCTTAAAAGAAACGCATTGTGGCACTGGTGCTATATATTGTTGCTCTTGAAGATGGCATTTGTCTCATTTCCAACTTTCTTCATAAATGCCTTCACGTGTTTGACATCCAATCAATCTGCAAAGAGTTGTCATATCTTGATATAGTTATTCATATTGTCAAGATATCCCTACAGCTTATGTATCTACTCTTCCATGGATTGGGCTCGCACAAGCAATTGCTCCATCTACTCCTTCAAGCCCTCAACCTCAATATCATCATCAAGAGAACCCTGAAGACTACGTTTCACACCCAAACTACAAGTCACAATTGTTGCTATACGTCAAGGGGTTGGAGATACGTGAAAGCAATAGCCATCCTATACCAATAGAGGCAGGAGATATGACAGTGTTCGAAAATACAAGAGCCTTCAATGAGCGGCCATCTCCTCCGTCACCAACCACGCATTCCATCTCAACCTAAATCCTAAACTCTAAAGAACCTTCCAAAATCCTGCCAAGGAGTAATGAGCAACCACTTTATTCTTACTCAACTTTCTCAATGGCACATCTCACTATGACATAGTTTGAACGTAGCTACAATCAATGCTAGTGTGGTCAAAATAAAGAGGTTTGAGCGACGACACATTTCCACATTTGCACACAAACACAATCCCTGGATATGGACCAAATTCTAATTCAACACTCACATTGAAATTCCTAGAGAGTTTAAATCTTTTGCAAGGCAAAAGAACTGCAACAATCAAAATCAAAAATGAAGGAGCTACTTGCTTAATTCAACCATCTATCTATAGCTACTACCCCCCATTCCAATTTTTTAAAGCAGAGCTCGTATCTAGAATGCCGAATTACATCTGTTGCGTCGAGGGGATTTTGAATAGGGACAAAACTCAGAGAGGTATAGGAGAAATTCTAAAGTAAAGAGAAACTATGGTTCTTAGGATCGACGTAAATGAAGAGTTTGTTTGAGAAACTTTTTTCATAGAATTATAACTTGGTCATTAATTAGCCTTTACTTTATCGCTAGTCAACGGCCATTTGCTTTATCCCCGGTTGAAGATATGCGACAATGTAATGGCAAAAGCACAATAAATTACAACAATCAACACCAAAAAAGAAAAGCATTCTTCTAGTGTGTCATCAAAAATACAGTCACAGTATCCTACCAAAATAATCAACCAAATAAACTGCAAATCCTAGCTCAACAAATTCTATTACATACTGAAGGTTTAAATCTCAACTATGTTCAAAACTGTTTTATTTCACAGAGTCTCCAACCAAACTAGAAATATTGCTTTAATATTACAAATTGGATCAACTCTATACATTGCACTTCAGAGTGGTCAGAGTTGCACGTATACCACAATAACATAATTAGATAGGAAAACTAAGAGAAGCCAATTAAGTAGTCATGTTCACATCTTTAGATACAAACAATACTTTGAAGATCTAAGATGATGCCATTCACACTCTCCAATAATCTATCTAAAAAAACTTATTGTCATACACCTCATGAGGAAACCCTAATTGTCCCTCTAGCCCCTAAATAAATATGCAATATCCTTTTGATGCTTCCAGTGGAAATTAGCGACCTTGATACAATAAATCTCTTCACCAACCAATAAATCTAATCCATTGAATATGAGTTCAAAACCTAATATGACAAACAAAGTCAACTACCTTTTAAACTTCAAAAAACAAGAACTGTTATGTTTCTTCTTTAGATTCAAACAGACTTCAAGTTAGCTCCGAAGCTCTCCACTCACACTTTTCAGTAATCTTTCCAAAGTAAACCATTCTACCAAATCCAAATAGTTCCAGATCTATGAAGCCCTAATTTTCCCTCCATCCTCCAACTACGTAAGAAAAATCCGTTTATACTAAAAAATATACCAATTTGATATATGCGTGAAAAGAGATACACGTACTACAAAGTATAATTCACGGAATATGAGAGCCAAAACCCTAGTCTTGCAAAAACTCCAAGAAAAATATCACTTAAAGTATGAAAATTGAAGGACAAGCAATGATGCAAACTGACCTAATCCAATGACCTTAACCTACTCTAGAAGAAATGGGGGTGTAAAATAAAAGGAGAGGTCTTCTTCTTCTCTCTTGTTCTGTTCTTTTACTGTGTGTTTGTTTCTTGATTGCAAAAAGAGATATAAGAGTTTGGCTATGAAATTTTGTGAAAACGTGTTTCTTTATATTGTATTTCCAAATATATAAAATTCACACTATTTGGAGTTATTGAGCAAAGTTATGCCCAAAGGAATGTGAAAGAATTACTTGCCGACGGATTCAAAGGCAAATTTTTTTGAGGGCTCATAGATATTTTAATGAGTGTAATTTGATTTTGAGATTTGATGAGAGTTTGTATTATATTATAAAAATCATAGAAACCTAGTTTAGAGTTGTTGTGCAAAAGTTATGCCCAAAAGAATGTGGAAGGATTAATTGCCGCTGGATTCAAAGGTAGAAACTTCAAAGGCTTATAGTTACTTCATTGATTGTAATTTGGTTTTAAATTCAGTGAAACATTGTATTACATTTTTAGCTTTCTAAAAAGTTATAGAAACCTTAAAATATCACCATTGGGCTTGAAAACAAGGCCAAATTTTGGATTGAAAAGGGGTGGGGCATCCAATTTTGAGGCTAGGGCATGGAAAAGTGGAAAGCCCCATTCATGGCCTCTTAAGAATTCACAAGAAAGTGAATATGAAAGGCTGTCACAAATTACTTTGCACTACTCTGCAAGTGATATGTTCATTTAAAATGCAGTGTATATGACAATAAGACCTCACACATATCTTTAAAATGAAAAGATGTTGTAACGCCTTCGAAGCACTGAACTTGAACATGAAAGTGAGGAAACTAAGAAAATTGCTTATGTCACAAATTGCAATGTATATCATTGATCTTCTACACCATATAGAGTTGTACTTTGATTGATTGCTTCTGAAATCATTCTATGAATTTCAATATACAATTTGAAAATACTTTTGCCCTGAAAAATATACGTTTTCACATTTTCCACTACAAAAGATGCTACACCAGTGTCGAATTGGAAAAGCAAGTAGAACATATATAATGAAGAAAAATAACCAAATTCAACTTCATATAGAAAATGAAGACCTCATTTGAAGAAACCTAGTGAACCAAACATTCAAAGTTGGAAGCAACTAAGCAAATTAGGGTTGTTTTTTCCATTTGCAAGCTAGGTTGTCAGCTGAAAAAAGCTCTTATTTTCAAGCTACTTGCGGGGGTTTCAAGCCTCATATAGAGGAGTCATCCACTTTTCAAGCCTAGTGGAGATGCTCTTAGTTTGGAGTTTTGAAACATCTTTTATATGGTTTGGAGTGAATATGTGTTAGATTACCATTCATTTTTGGAGCATATACTTCAAAGAGTTATATATATAATATCATAAAAATTATGAAGTTGAATTTTAGAGAAGTTATTGAAGATGAAATCATCTTTCAAAAAAGCTATGACTTAATAGAATTTAGAGCTTTTAGGCGGCTTCTACATGTTCTAAAGTAAATAATTGATGGTTGCTATTGTATTTTAGAAAGCAAACTTTCTTTGTCTGTAAAACAAAAACTTTAAACAAACTGTATTTGAGATTTGAGGGCTTATGGTATATTTTATTAGCTTTCAAAAAAGTTATGAAACACTTAATTTGAAATTTGTATAAGGCTATGGCACGCATTTTAATATCGACTATATTTCTAACGGTCAAATATGGATTCACAAGGGTGTATTTGGGTATATGACCTTGTATATGGTTCATACTATATATATGTATATATGTATAACATGATATAGATATACAAACACATAAATATACAAATACCTTGTACATTTGAAATATTATTTTTTTACATGTATTTTATACGAAGACATATGTGTGTGGACACACCAAATACATATGAATGATGTATACAACATCTTGTATTTGGAGTTATGATTTGTTTGTATGATAAACATTGAAGATTATCAAATGCTATTCTCCTCGAGTATCAAATCAAAATCAGTTGCAATCAGAAAATCCCGTTTCTATCCGACTACGTAAATCCAAAGAGTAGGTTAGAACTAGCCTTATACCACCTATGGTGTTAAAAGAAATTCATCCAAATTAAATTATCATCAACAACATGTGTGTGTGTGTGTCTCTCTCTCTATATATATAACCTTAGATTACAAATTACTTATTATTAGTCATAAATTTTTAGTTACTGGATATTAATTACTAGTCTTTAACATAGAGTCAATTTCCAAATGGAGGCATTAGGGATAGATTCTACTACTTGTGCCTATGAGGAGTGACTTGTGACTATCTCCAACAGGCTCTTCATTTACAATGATCTCCAAGTTTAGCAACATTCTTATTATCAATTATCATGATTTTATATAATGGCAAGGGCTAAACAACTTGGATGGACTGAACTCTAGAATATCAAGAAAATTTTCATATAGAGATTCAACAACTTGTAATAAACACTAACCATAAGCATGTAGATTGCCATGTTGCATTATGTGACTACCATTGGCAAATAGTACATTGACACCTATCGTTGAATATTTCATATTATTATTCTCAAAAGTTGAGCTTGGCATCTTGAATGAAATAAAATCTATTTCAGCATATACTCAAATATTTTCACAAAATGTCATTGTCAAAAGGACAAACTTACAATTTGAATATACAAGATGGTCTACTCTAATCTCCCTTGATACTCAAGAGATAATCACTTGGCCACTTATATCAAGGCACCAATGAATATGCAAGACTTTACATAATGTGTCAAAAACATTTAATATATTTTTCAATGTACTGGGCCAATATTTTCTGAATAATTTTGGTTTAATTTGTTTGAAATAATTAGCACCACACTTGCTTTTCACCCTAAGTAATCTAGCCTTTGACATGCAAAAGACTCATCACAAATACTTAAAAAATGACCCATTAAAGTTTTGCATCAACTTATGACAAAAAAAATTCAATAAATGAGATTGGGCTAATTAAGTTGAGTTAGTGGAGATAATCAATATACTAATTTTAGATGATGGAGATGGAGTGATTAGTGCTTACAATAGGAATTTCCACCTTTTGAGTGTAAATTTATCAAATAAAGTGACTTTTCTAAGCCTTCATATTGTGTCCACGTTAGAAAACATTGTAATTGCTATAAACGAGTATGATGACCATCATGGATACAATTTTTGTTGGTTTTGGGATACCATTTCTAGAGGTCACCTTTGGCACATGTTTGCCAAATAATTAATTAAAGTCCAAAATGCACTTTGGCACTTTAAAATATCATTTCTTAATAATTTGGCATTATAACCAAAAATATTGAAATTTTTGGCAACTGCCTCTCTCAAATTTGAAAGTCACTTGTCTTGTGAGTGGAAGAAGATGTGTAGACAATGTCTTTATACAAGTGGGGTGGTAGGAGGTAGAACACACCATGTGGGATATGTAGATTAGGATTACAGTAGAAACTCAACCGTTCATTCCTAGTTATGCCAAAAGCAAGAATTGTGTTCAATGTAGAAATTCAAACCTCATTTTGGCATGGTAGAATAACTTTTTATAAAAATTTTGGACTAAGAAAAGTTGGAAAATCAAGCTAAATTTCATCTCCAAAAATCCGTTTGAGATTTTAAGTCTCCAATCAAAAGTTATGGACAAAATTCAGAGAGGGGTTGGGTGGGATATTTTCTTTGACATTTTCTTTGACATTTTCAAACATCCTCTCTGAATTTTGTCCATAACTTTTGATTGGAGACTTAAAATTTCAAAAGGATTTTTGGAGATGAAATTTAACTTGATTTACCAACTTTTTTTAGGTCAAAGTTTTTGAAAAAAGTTATTCTACTATGCCAAAATGAGGTCTAAAGTTCTTCATTGAACACAATTTCTGCGTTTTGCCAATGAGAGGTCAAGCTCTCATCTTCAAATTGTCTCATATCCTTTGAGGGTTCATGATGGACAATGGATTTCTTTATAAAAGGACCTCTCCACCTTCACATTTGTGCACATGCATTGGCATGAAGATTTATTGCAATATTTTCCAACATTTTGACTTTCTTTACAATTAATTTCCCTTGGATTCGGCAAGATGGCTTGTTAATTTCCGGCTTAAATTTTTTTAATTATTTTCCACCGAAGGTGACCTTTGGCTACGGTAGTCTAGAGACTCTTTTGGGGCAATCGGACATCGCACTTCAAAAATTCATAACAAATTCATACTTTACAAAAAAAAAAAAATAATGCAATTGCTCTCTTCATTTCTCACATTTGTCTTGCTGTGGAATTTTAAAAAAAAAAAATCCACAATGCTAACAGGGCAAACTAGTCATTCAGACTGGTTTCCCTTATTAAGTTACTGTATATTGAAAACCTTATCCTTTTCTTGATGTGACGTATTTCATTTTGCTGCGCCTAACTCGTCCTGTACGTCTTTGTCTTTTATTTAATTAAAAAATGCATTTCCCCTTTCAATTGAACTGGTCCATTTGTTTAAAAAATAAATAAAAATAAAAATTGCAAATTCCAACCCTGCTTGATGGAAGTGCAGCCCTGGAAGCGTGGGTGAAGAATATAATTGAATTTAGAGTGTATTTAGGTGAGACGCCTGATTTAGTACCAATCTTGGCGTAGGAATGTGGGTCAATGCTCAGTACCATTTTTAACACACTGTAGCAATTGCTTCCCCAGTGCTTAGAGAACGCCATGTCGGCAACCCTGCTGAGAGCACCCTTTCTACGGGGGACGAAGAACCAACGAACGTCGTCAACGAGTACCGACGATTCGTCCAGAATTTGGACGAATAATGTCTCAAGTTGACGACGGTGAACGATTCGCTAAGAACGAGGACGAGAACTGAAGCCCTTCCGGCACTGTAGATGAGAGTCCCATCCGGGCCCCCCTGTTCCGCCATTGTCTCTCGTCCCGTTTTCTCTTGCCGAGATCGCTCCTTCTCGATCGCGCGGACTTGCGCGCGTTGGGGTTCGTGTCGCCTCGATTTGCTTCCATTAACGCCGAACGGCGCTTAAACCGCCGAAATTGCTACAGTAATGCGTCTGCGCGGGCACTTTTTCACGTCACGGAGCTAGACGCCGGTTTTTTTAGGTTTTTGGTTTGTGTCTTGGTCAGTTGCAGGACCGAGGTGCATAGTTTGTGAACTTTCGTCGTCGTTAAGCTTTGCGTGCAGGAAGTTTGCTCTGTTTTGGCAGCTGAAATTATCGATGAGGAATTTGACATTTGCCTGATGAGTGCGGTTTCTTGTTTTGCGGTTCTAAATGTGTGGACAGTTCGGTGGAAATTGAGTCTTGGCGAATGTTGCAAGGGCAGAGCTTAGGTTCTTCGTGAAGCTGTTCGATCATTACTTTGCTACTGTTCGGGATAAAACCCTTACCCTGGCGTCGTAGGGTTTCGTTTCTTCCAGTGGAGAAGGAAGCTCTGCAAATATAGGAGAGATTGGAAGCCTGCAGGAGAGTGTGGATCTTCCAGAGTTTGTGGCATGTTTTCTTTCCGACTGAAACAAGAAGTTGATGGTGAAATTATGAGCAAGCTGGATGCGGTGGACTTGAGAGCAAGAATTGATTGTGCAAGAGCGTGTCCATGCGAGTCCTCGTTAGTTAGGAAGCGGTAGGAGTTGCAGCTTTTTTCTAGTCTTCGAAATCCTAAGAGTGCTGTGGTAGTCACTTAAACTGTAGTTCCTTGGAGTTCGTTAACTGCGGGGAGCCTTCTTGGTCGTACATGAATCTATTCTTTGCTGATCGTGTTGGAACACATCAATGCTATACGTTCAGCTGAGGTGGGATGTAATTGTGACGATGAGTTGTGCATGTTTGTAATTTTGCCTCGTTAGCTTGATGCGAAGCTCAGGGGTGGAAATGCTGGCTAACGACAAGCTCTCTCACTTTCGACTTGTGTAACGAAGTCAGATCAAAGTGGGAACTTTGCTTCTTGCGACGTTTCCGTATGCCATTGAAATTACATTCGATAATTGATGAATTTTAACAATGGAAAGTTGAGCTGTTAGAGCAGAGAGGACAGCTTAGGGGAGTAGAAATGGTCTTGGGGCTAATTCTTTCAAGGGTAAAGAGCGGTAGATAAGGCCATTAGAAGGTCTGAGATGGAGCAAACAAGAAGTTGGTTCAATCGGTTCCAACCGAGAGGGGACAGGTTGAAAAATAACGAGTCCAAGAAGAATGGCTCGACGGGAAGCAGCAAGGATCTTCTGAAGAGTCCCCGGCAAGGATCCGACATGGATCCGAGGGATGAATTGCCCTCGACTGTCACCAGGCAGAAAGTTGCAGCCGCAAAGCAATATATCGAGAATCACTACAAATCACAAATGAAGAATTTGCAAGAGCGAAAATTACGGTACTGTTACTTCTTTAAGTACCTCCTCATTCCACCTCCTGAAACTTCTGTTCGTTTTCTTTCGTGGGCCGTTCTTCAAGCACTCTCAGTTGTTTGAAGAAATACTAGTAACTGTGACAAGAGTCGAAATTTCTGGTCTGCTTATGTTCACTTGATTGCATAGCAGCCTGCATGTGATGTGAGGGGGACAAATGACATGATGAACGCAATTGCTTTGCACGAGAAATAATACTGGTTGCTGTTTTCTGAGTAAGCTTAGTTCTCAATAAGCTAGCCGTATTTATCCCTGACTGTGCTTGTTCCCTAGTCTTTTAGTACTACGCTTCTTCTTGCAAGCTCTCGAGCTCTTTGTCTTTGACGATCGTGCTTGCTTAGACATTCGAACCATGAATTTCGAGGTTGACTTCAATTTCGAGTCGCAATTGTCATCCCCCCTGGATACTCTGTTTGAACGTGCTTTAATGCTCTCACATACTCGGTTCAGTAGCCCTTTCCTTGAAGAATAACCGTCAGTCCAGGTGTATTATCTTGATTAATAATTTGACCGCATTTCACATAATGAATTGTGAATTAGTGAATGTGGATCCGATGCAGTTCCGGTTCGTTGAGGAATCCACCAGAATTCTTTCTGAGGGCTCAACGTTCTTACTCGGAGTTTCTAGATGTTTCTTTTGATTTTTTGGCTGTTACAATTCACATCCATTGTCTATTGCAGTTCGAATTTCAGATATGTAAGGATTTTACAGGGCAATCTCCACGCGGAAGTGCAAGCAGTAAAATGTTTCTGGTACCTTGTACTTTACATTTAACTGCTTATGAGCCTATTACTTGTCAAGTTGTTAGTACTCATGGCAATTGGTGGGTAAACTTTATCAGACGGTGGTCATTGGAGCGCAAGTTGGCAGATGCCGATGTTTCAGAAGAGGAACAAAACAATCTCTTAAAAGATTTGGAGAGGAAGGAAACAGAGTACATGCGCTTGCAACGACACAAGATGGGAGTGGAGGATTTTGAGCTGTTGACCATTATAGGGCGTGGTGCTTTTGGCGAGGTATGTGTCCCTGGTCTGAATCTGCAGTCGCTAAACTTTGTGAAGTGTAATTCAAGTAGACTCAACTGATTACTAGACGAGCTAACTCAGGTCTGTTGTCCGTGTGCAGGTGAGGCTATGCAGAGAGAAAACGAGTACAACTGTGTACGCCATGAAAAAACTGAAGAAATCTGAGATGCTTCGAAGAGGCCAGGTATTAAAGGGTTTGTTTTTTCATCCTTTTACATACTCGGTACAGATTGTGTCTCTACGTTGATGAATGCGATGCTAGTTGGAAGCGCAGTCAATGCATTCATCTCTGCTTTGGTATTTGCAGGTTGAGCACGTGAAGGCTGAAAGGAATTTGCTTGCAGAAGTCGACAGTAACTGCATTGTGAAGCTATATTGCTCGTTCCAAGACGAGGAATACTTGTACTTGATCATGGAGTATTTACCTGGAGGAGACATGATGACACTCCTTATGCGTAAGGACACACTGACGGAAGATGAAGCTAGATTCTATGTCGGACAATGTGTGCTGGCAATCGAGTCAATTCACAAGCACAACTACATACATAGGTATTTCTTCTGCGACTATGGTTATACGTAGCTTTACTTTGCTAGCAGTTGATAACATGTTGGATGTTATCAGCAGATCATTCTGTAGGTTTTAGGAATTACTTTAATGTCGAAGTTTTTTTAGATCAGCCGTTCAGTGTAGTCTTGTTTATAGCTCAAATTCATCTTACCCCTCTGGAGCCTCTGGAAGAGCGTATCGATCGCTCAGAATTTACTGCTCCTTGTTTGTTGAGTAAACGCATTCCTTTGGTTTCGTCCTCTGTCGACTCTGATCTGCTCTTGTTGTTGTTCCAGGGATATCAAGCCGGATAACTTGCTCTTAGATAAGAACGGGCATATGAAATTATCAGATTTTGGTCTTTGCAAACCATTAGATTGCTCCAACTTGCCTGCGTTGCAAGAGTACGAGCAAGCTCAAGACACTGCCAGGGATTCTGCAGACCCCAGGCAGCATAGATCTCCATCTCCTGGACCAAAACGGACACAGCAGGAACAATTACTTCATTGGCAAAGAAATAGACGAATGCTGGTATCTTTCTTCTCCTCTAATATGGAGTTGCATCCTCCAGTTATCTAACATATCTGGGTTATATGTTGCACAAGTCATGTTACCTGCTCATAACTGGGCTAGACTATTTACGATTCGTAAACATACGACGTAAAGTCTTTTATTGCTCCGCTAGTGTCTAAGGTTTCAAGTATTGGCACTTGGTTTTGCACTCAGGCGTTTTCAACAGTCGGCACCCCAGACTATATCGCTCCTGAAGTGCTGTTGAAGAAAGGTTATGGGATGGAATGTGACTGGTATGTATCATTATTTGTTTTATTACCTGAATCTTGTTCTTCGTTTAATTGGCCTATGTATGAATCTGAGTCTTGTTAAGCATCGACCCAACTGTTCTGAAAGATGTGCAGTTTTTTCTTGATATAGAAATGCGTGTTATCAGTCTCCAACCTAGAATTGTTTTGGATTACTTTATATGCAACTAGATTTTGAGAGAATTTGGCCTGTTAAGTCATAGGTCTGTTTGGAAGAATTAAACATAAGTTCCCCTGCAGGTGGTCACTTGGAGCAATCATGTACGAGATGCTGGTTGGCTATCCCCCATTTTACTCTGACGAACCCATGACAACTTGTCGGAAGGTTTGTATCAGTCTCCAATTGTTTTCATTACTATCGTCTTTTTTATGAGGAATGATGTCCCCAAAAGTGTTTCTTAAGGCTCAGTTCATTAACCAGAGAGTAATATTTCATGTTTCTGTCTTGCTTTCAATAATGACATTGGATTCCAAATTTGAGAGCGTATAAGCAATTAAAGATTCGACATTCTTAAATTACCCTTGTCGATGAAGTTCTTTGGTTGATGGGGCGGTGTAGATTGTCAACTGGAGAAATAACTTGAAATTCCCGGATGAAGCCAAGCTATCATCGGATGCGAAGGACATTATCAGTAGATTGCTTTGTGACGTGGATCACCGCCTTGGCACCAGGGGCGTCCAGGAGATTAAGGTAGGTCTGCTTGAGATTAGGTTGCACGTCTCTCTTTGACTCCAAAATTATCCTTAGATATCTTTTGTTTCAAGTAATCCAATTTCTATAAACTGTTGCTCACTTGTATTGAGTCTCACCTTGCACATTGTTGCGACTCCTGCAGAATCATCCATGGTTCGCAGGTTTGCCTTGGGATAGGCTGTATGATATGGAGGCAGCTTTTAAACCTGAGGTGAAAGATGAGCTGGATACTCAGAATTTCGAGAAGTTCGAAGAGGTCCGCAATCCTTCCTATTTATCCAACCTTTGATCTTCCACGACATTTTCTTGGCGTATGCCAATCTTGGTGTTTTCTTTGTTTCTTAGGTTTTATGAGGCCCCAAGTGATTTCGTCAAGTAATATTTTCACGTTCACAGCTTGTAAATTAGCCCTCCTTTCACAGGAGTGATTGCCAACAGCACGTCAGTTTCTCGCACGTTGAGATCGCGTGATTGAATATGTAGATTTTACGGTGGGGTTGGATTTCATTACTATCACTTTGCGGTGTTAATGGGCAGGAACTCTCTTGGTAGTGTTTCTTCAAGATAGATGTGAACTCAGTGGTCTTCGAAGAGTTGTCCATGATTACACTAGTTATTGGTTTTCGTCTCTCCTCTGTCTTATATCAGTCTGCCCCTGTGGCTCTGAGTTCGTAAATGCTCATTTGAAGCTTGATTTTTGCAGAGTGATTCCCAGATACCGTCATCCACAAGAGCAGGACCGTGGAGAAAGGTATTTTTTTACAAATAAGTAATCACATTGCCACTGCGGTCAAGCCTGCTTGCTGTTGTCTCGAGTTTGCCAATCAATATGTGTAAGAATTCAGATAGGGAATATTAGTGGATTGCAAGGTTTATGAGTGCCCATAGTTCCTGGCTGAGCGTGACTGCAATACGGGAATGAAG
The DNA here is from genome assembly GCA_951799445.1 of Pseudisothecium myosuroides. Lineage (NCBI taxonomy): Eukaryota > Viridiplantae > Streptophyta > Bryopsida > Hypnales > Lembophyllaceae > Pseudisothecium > Pseudisothecium myosuroides. The sequence goes on from OX637289.1 coordinate 22,097,623, forward strand.
GGAGCTTATTGGCATGTTTTGTGAGTGCAGATGCTGTCATCAAAAGATGTCAACTTCGTGGGATATACTTACAAAAATTTCGAGATAGTTCAAGATGCTAATGTACCTGGAGTTGGTGAGCTTCTGAACGCCAAATTGCGGTTCTGCTTTATCTCATTTGTAGGAGAATATTTCTCAGATTTTCAGGCATTGGGAGAGCTTCGATTTTGAAGTTACCCGCCTCCTGTGCATTATTCGTGATGAAGGCTTGTCCAGGTTATTGTAGTGGCTTTGAACTAATTCACACATTTTCTGAACAGCGGAGCTTAAGAAGAAGGGAAAACCGAAGAGGCCGTCAATCAAGACACTCTTCGGTGAGATACATTTTTGCACTCTGGTTTTAGTAGCTTGGGTCTAGCTTCAGCAGTTGCCTGTTTCATTTGCAATCCCCGGGGGCAGCTTATCTCGTTTTGTACCTGTCAGCAAGTGTGTACTATGAATTGTACATGCAGATACGATGGTGACACTTCCGAGTCGTTATGCCTGATGACTGTAAAGTGACACATTGTACTTTGCCTGTTTGAGCTAAATGGATTTATGCTGTTTATTTTGCAGACACTAATGGAGGTCCCAATGGCCACATTCAAGGCAGCTTTCTCTGTCACTTGCCCACTCCTATTGAGATTTCGGAAAGTCCAGAAACGTCGCCATCTGGCAGCTTTTCATCACCTCACCATTCGAGTTATTACAAACCACCACCACCGATGTATCCATATCAAAGTAAAACCCGGTAGATAGTTTTTCTATTTTTCCTTAATTCATTTCGTGCAGTTGCCAGGCACTAGTAACATGTCTGCATACCTACTTGATTGTGAGGTTTGCATCTGTACCTCGTCCCAAAGGGCTCACCACAGGACTGACATGAATATGTATTTAACCTCCGAAGGACCAAGCATTTGAGCGAAACTTCCATGTCTTACAAGACCTGGTTCAATTTTTGCTCCAAAAGTCATGTGGGAAGCTTGATGATTTTTTTTGGATCGTACACTCGGGTACAATTTTCTTACAAATTGCCTGTTGTGCCATTTAGAGAATTTTGCATAATACAGAATACAATTGGTATTTTTTGTCTTGCATATTTAACATTCAATGGTTCGGAAGACTTTCATGTCAAATTGCAAACGTAAAAAATTTAAAAATCAAATGTTTAGTGCAAAAATTCTAAGTTAAGATTCAAAGTCAAATAATCTTGTCAAGGAATATGCTCAAAATTGCACTTTCTATACTTTAAATGCAAATATCTTGCAATTTATGGTGAAAATGTTTGAAATTTCTTCCCCACATTCTTTTACTAGTCTAGTGCAAGATTTTATTGTTAGAAATGAAAAAAAAACAATTTGTAAGTTTTTAGAGTAGATCCAATGCAATCTGGGAAGAAGCAATTTAAAAAACATGTTCCATTGCACATCAAGTTTTTTTTTTAAAAATTGTAGCTCTATAGTAAAGCCCTGCGTGCCCTCCCATTAAAGGTGAATTTTGGGATGGCTTATAAGACTTACAATCTGGCATTTTGTCACCAAAAAAAAAACATTGTTGCACATGGCAATGGTCTCTTTTTATTACAAGATCCACCATTTTTCATCTACGGCATGGCAATTTAAGAAAATATAAAGAGCCCGCAACTTGGCCTACTATAGCAAAAGTCATCATTGTCATACCTTTTCAACCTTGTTATGTCACTATAAGGAAACCAAGTTTTTTTTTACGTCTCAAAAACCGTGACACAGTGTTCATTTTGATGCAAAAGGAATCAACATAGATGTCACCTAAAATTTTGTTATAGACGGGCACAAAACGTCCTGAAAATCTCAAAAACCATGTATGATTTGGCCTTGTTTTTTTGACATCACTCATGACATGCTCTTTGAAGGTCCCCACGGTGCGCTATTTGGCATACAACTCATCTTTATGCTAGCGACACATGGGTGGGCAATATTATGTAGGAAAAACTTCATCCAGTTTGTTGCTGACATGGTTTGTGACATGGCCCCGGAAAAAAGTGACGTAGACCCGTCAATATCTGACATGGTATACTTTGTCAACATACTTTCATACCATTTAAAAATTTTAATATTGCTTTTTGAAACGTCAATTTAGATGGCTAGACGTTTTTGAAATCAATTGGTACATACCGTACAAAAAAATTCATCACCTAGCATCAAGAGAATTGTTTTTGGTCAAATGAAGAAATTACTTCATTGAAAGTTAGTGAGAATGAAAAGTAGAGAGGTCCTATTTATATCCATTGTTTGCCTATGGTGAGACAAAACATACATAGGATAACTAAAATATAGGAACTTGACCATTGTAAGTCTCGACATTGTTTCAGACGTCCAGATGTTGTTTTAGACATTTGTATCATATTGTTTCAGACATTTTACATTGAACACAATTCTTGCTTTACAAATCCCTTATCGATTGCTTCACTTCCTACCACTCCACTTGTATAAAGACCATCTCTTTTCATCCATGATGCACATCCATATATTTCCCTTTTTTTGCAAAGTATACCATGTGGCTTTCCTTCTTCTAAATTTTTTATATACGATCAACATTTTACCATAGAGCGTAGTAATTTTTACTAATTTATCCATAGTCAAAATGAGTCCAATTGCTGACATGGAAGTTTATGTTTTTTGGAACGTCCCAAAAAACATCAATATGTCTTTAGTCATGTCAAATAAAATTTCAGCGTCAATGATAACATCAACTTGGATTTAAGTGCCAATGTTTTCCACACACTCCAAGAGAAAGGAGTGTCTTAAGTATAGTCCTAGTAGAAATAACTTGAAAGGGATTTTTTTTAGTAAAATATTACTAAAAAAACATGTATTTCTAGTATTTTTTTTACTAAAAACACCCCTTTCAAGTCATTACTACTAGGAATATACTTAAAACACCCCTTTCTCTTGTAGTGGCAACATCCACAAAAATCTACCTTATCCTTTGACGTCTTCATGTTTTATTGGACACCGAGCATTAGTGGTAGAGCACAGCCAAAAACGTGGATTTCTTATAGCATGTGTGTTAATAAACTAGAATTCTCCTTTTTCCATGAAAGGTCTTTATTTAATGTAGAATCTTTTTTCTCTTTTTTATAATGCAAAAAAGTTCATTTAAGGTTTGGATTGCCAGTTTTGCATTGGGACAATTTTTTTTCAAAAGTCACCAGAATGGAATGAAGTTCACCTACCTCCACTTCAAAATGTGGATACTGTGCATGTTCTCGTTCCAGTCTCTACATTAGAGATGCTCTTAGCTCTTTGTAATAGAAATGGTAGGTTTGAGTGTTATTTGTTTAAGAAAGGGCCTTGGGACTTTATTGGTTAAGTAACAAGAAGATGATCTATGAAGTGTTCAATTTGAGGTGTTGTAAGACCAAACTTTGTAAAATAGATTTTTCTATATTCAACTAGATTTTGCCATTTGACTCTCACATTGTGGCTAATTTTGTACCTTGAAATGAATAGGGTATACATTATTTCAAATACAGTTTTTTTCTTCAAATCAATGCTAAAGCAAGGTATCAGAATCATAGTCTCAAATTATAGTATTGTGGTAAGACATTAGAATTCCAAAAGTATTGGCGGTTACTTCAATTGCCTTCTAGGGGGATTAATAAATCCTTGTTGGCTTCATTTCACTAAAAAATAATTGAAAGAATGTAATTGCATCGATCCAAATTTGTGAGATTAGGCAAGAATGAAAAAAACATTGTTCTACAACCTAAACATCCAATGATTCCATGAGATCCATCATCTATTTTTACTTTTTTTTTTTACATCATCCACTATTTTTACTAAATCAAAGTTACATTTATACATTTTATTTGGAGTAAATATCAATATTGTTGTTTTTAAACAATTCTTATTGGTAGAACGATACACACTGTGCAATGCATGCTTGTAAAAAAATGGATAGAATCATATGCAATCATCTAAAAGTTTATTTTCATATGTCTAGGCATACATAAAATCATCTATTCATATTTTGGTAGTAACTTTCATCCATATATGAGTAAATTTTCAGAACTGAAAAAAATTTGGCAATTTTATCCATTTATTTACACTTTTTATTGCTAGTGTTGAGATTGTCAATGCAAAAACCATCAATAAACACACACACACACACACACACACTTCCTTCAAACAAATACAGATACCTTAAGCCCTAAAATGTTGGGCTTATGACCGCAAAGTTGGAGTTGAAATTCCATCACTCTGTATGCTCCCATTTAGCAACTACATGTTAACAAAAAATATTGCTTTTATTTTTCAAAGGTAAAAATACATGTCTTCTTTACTTCACAAAATTTTCATATTGTTGTTGGAGAAAAGGAAAGGAAAATCATATCAATCAGAAAATTATCACAAAAATCTGAAATTTTTACCTTCAACATATCTTACAGTGAAGAACTTCATAGTGTAAACTCAATTTTCATGTCATTCTATAATTAGATTTCAATAGACATTGAAAAAATATCCAAAGTTCAAATTGCAACAAAAAATTCAATTTTAGGAACTTTTTCAAAATTCAAATTGGAATAGAAACTTTAATAGATGACCTTCATTTCATTAGTTGGGCTCAAATTCATATCATATTTAGAGCAAGGAGCAACAACTTCCCAAAATACATTAAAATAACACATTTTGTGATCCTATTTTCACTAACTTCTTATTTATGTGAAGATAAACATTGGCAAGACTACAAACTCAATTGCGTGCTCTTCATAACCCAACATGAAAGGTCAACAAGAAAAACATGGATGAAACAATGCTTCTAGTCTTTGTCTAGCTCGTTTAATTGTCATCCAAACACCACAAAATGGCACTTGCAACATTATAGGGTTAAAATACAATTTTAAAAAAAAACAAAAACAAAAAACATATCCAAACCAACAAATATATACTCATAACAAATTCACTTGTTTTATCCACAAATACAGAAACATTGTACAAACATAATCATACAATACTAAAAATTTGTTTAGATACTAAGGTTTGGAATAGTGTAAACTTTACCTTCTAAATAGGGTGTATAGTTCTTGTATCATATATACTATCTAAAGTAGTCTACTCTTAAAGCGACCATTTAAGAGCTGATTGCCTTTTCAAAAAAGCTAAACTCCTTGAAACAATTTCTATAAATTTCCATTGGGAAGCAAAATGGTATTGGCATCTAACCCAAGTCATTTCATTGTTTTTGAACCTTTGCAAAATCAGCTAAAAAATTTTGAAGTTGAAAAGCAGTGGTCACTAGAAGCAACCACCTTTTGAAATGCACATTGTTGGTACATTGCAAAAAGCAAAACGTACCTCTGTGTCATGATCACTTTTAGAGCAGACTACCTTAGAGCACAATCTTGTAGGACCCCAAACAAATGACTCTTCAAGTACGCTAGTCCTAAAGAATGAACTAGAGTTTCTCTTTCTCAATGCAAAAAACATGGTAATGTAACTACACCCAGTTTTGACCCCTTTCTAAAACCGACCCCTACATATTCTTGCCTAAAATTTACTCCCACTATTTAAAGAGTCTAGAGTTGGTTTTAGAAACACCTATTTTCAGCACTTTGAATATTCTTAGTTTACTCATACGGTGTCCAAAAAATGCATTCTCAAAGAATCTAGAATCCCCTTTGGACTAACAACAAGACCCCATAAAAAAATTCCAATATAATGATGACAACCATGTTGAAATTAGCTGAATTGCTTAAAAATGTTGATTTTAGGTGTAGTTACCTTAACTAAGTTAAAATTTGGGCTCCAACTCTCCAACTTCAAAATGGCTGCGGCACTAAGGTAACTACACCTAAAATTGACCGTTTAAGCAATTCAGCATGGTTCTCATCATTGTATTGGAAAACTTTTGTAGGGTCTTGTTGGTAGTCCAAAGGGAATTCTATATTCTTTGAGAATGCATTTTTTGAACATTGTATGAATAAACCATGAACATTCAAAGTGCTGAAAATAGATGTTTCTGAAACCAACCCTAGACTTTCATGAATAGTGGGAATAGATTTTAAGCAAGAATACGTAGGGATCGGTTTTAGAAAGGGGTCAAAATTGGGTGTAGTTACCTTACTGTTATAATTTCATTCATCCAAATAAGTTATACATTAAATATAAATAAAAATGCCTCAATTGCTTGCCAGCTAGTGTTGGAGTCATGCCAGCTCAGTTTAGTATCTGCTTGACTGAGCTGCGGTCATGCCAGCCCACCTCCATGAGATGGGCGCCCACTCAGTCCTTTGACAGCCAGAATCCAGCGTTCAGTTTGCCAAACACTTTGCGACTCACAAGGGAGTCTGTACATTTTTCTCACTTGCAACTGAAGCAAATACTAAGTACTCAATTCAGTTGGAGAGGTTATATAAAACATGAAAACTTTGATATTCTATCCAATCATGCTATAAATAATCTAGATTCACAAGTTTTTTCATTAGTTTCTAAATTCACGAGTTTTGGTCCGAGATGACCCTAAACTACTGGATGATGGTGGAAAGGTACCCTAACCGAATGGCTTGATTGTGGGTTCAATACCTGGCGACGACAAGTTGTGTTAACTTCTAAAGGACCGTTGTCTCTTCGGGGGACAAATGCTTTTTCAGGTAGGTACCTACGGGCTGAAATTTTCTTCTGATTTTTTGAAAGTTTTTTTGGAGATGGAAAAATTGATAAGCTTTGTGGGAATATAATTTTTTCACAATCGGTGCCCAGGAAAAACAGTTATGACCAAATAAGCTCAAAACACGGGACGGCGGGTAGCCCGGGCAGCAAAAAAAAAATGGACAAAAATTTGAATTTTTTTTAATATTTTTTTTCTGATAGATTATATTTTTGTCTATCTAGAAAGCTTTGATTCATTTCATTTGGATATGTTATGAGAAAGTTATGGACATTCTTGTTTTTCGGGGCAGTTAGAGCATCTTCTTGAAAAAAATAACTTGTAGGATTCATTTCTGAATGAAATTTTTCAAATTTTTCAATTTTTTTTGGCATGATTTAGTTTACTTTCTAGAACAATCTCACCATTGGGATTAGTGAATTTTAATTCCATCTAAGAGATATTAATATTTTAGATTTTCCTTCTATCTTGTACCTCCTTCTACTTAACAATTTTTTTAAGAACGATAATTAAGTTTTTTTGGATTTTTTTTTTCCTAGACTCTCAACTCAATTCCCCACTATAAAGATTTAAAGCTCAAAACTCTGTAGTGCAAAAATTTTAAGTTAAAAATGTTTAAAGTCAAAAAATCTAGTCCCACAATGTGCTGAAAAACTTGTTTTTTCCACTTTAAATGCAGATATCTTGCAATCTATGCGGTCAAAAATTCTAAAAAATTTTCCACACATTCTCATCCTAGTTAAGTGTAAGATCCTATGGTTAGATGTAGAAAAAAAACAATTTTCAATTTTTTTTACGTTTTGCTATAGAAATGGCAATTTTGAGTGTTTTTTGGCAAAAAAAAAGCCTCGGTCCTTTAGGGGTTAATCTAGCGTGAAATCAGCCTCTCTACTTGATAGAAACCCCTCATAGTGTGTTGTTCAAGATGCTTGTGTCAAAAAATAAAAAATAATAAAAATTCATGAGTTTTTAGTAAATGAAATTGGCACCTTGATAGCCCCCGCGTGCCCTTAGTAAAATCTATGCCCTATTACATGTTACTTGGGCAACAGAAACAATTGTTGCCTTCTTGTTGCCAAAATTAAGCCCAAGCACTCAATAGTTGAGGGCCCTCTCAATTGTTGTAAGAGTGTAGATTTTCTAAGGGTCCAGTTAAAAACAACCTGCTTCGTGCCAAAAACAAAAAACATAAGTGTTCCTAACTTTCTCTGTTTGTGAAGCCAAGCAATAACATCCATGTGGCCAATGAAATAGGAGAAACCAAATTTTTTTTGTTGCAACAAGCCTCTACAACACGCAATGGTGGGAGGATTTTCCTCACAGTGTAACTGGGACCTCTAATGGCCCTTTGTCCCCCCTTGTTGCAAGTCATTTTTGATGAGCCAAGGAGCAAGTACTCTAATTAAGTGTGTATTGTCAATATTTTTTTTTAATTGATATTTAGAACGAGATTTACGATATTTGGAATCTTGATGTGCTAATATATATTTAAGTTACTAAGTAGTATTTGGACAAAGGTAACAATTGAATTGTAAAGTATTAAAGATGCATGAATGAATAGTCTACTATAAGGAGTTGAAAAAATTGGATTTTCTTATAATGAGCTAAATAATCAAAACTACCATACGTGGTGGTCAAGGTTGGTAAAAAATGTTTCCAAAAATAGATGTTGGAATTTTGGGATACTAATGTTTTCAATTATATGAAAAAGAATAAATCTTCTTATTTTTAGGCATATTTTGAATCACAAATTGAAACTTTAATTATTTGGCAAGGAATATTGACCTTGACCACCAAATGGTGATTTGCTTTTTTTCTCAAAACAACAAAAAGAGACCCTGGGAACAAATGACACTAGATCTAATCAAACTATTCTTGGTGATTTGTTAAATTAAACCAATATCTACTTTGAAATAATATGGTTTTCATTCAATTCTTAAAAATGTACTATTGAAGATTCTTCTAAAATTTTATACATTTCAATGATTTTATATTTTAAACTTTTATAATCCTATTTAAAAAAAGTTGAAAATGATTGTAATTTGCATTAATCCTTGAAGTCCCAAGGCCATTTTTTTTAGTCAAAATTCACTCAAATTTGTCATTTCTGCTGCATTCACCCAAGAAAGTAGAAAAAACATTTTTCTTAGAATTTAACCATAGGATTTTGTACTTTCTTTGTTTGAAATCATGTGATAAATTTTTTTATTAAATTTGACCATATGGATTGGAAGATATTAGGATTCAAAGTTGGTCAAAAAGTTTTTTTTCAAAAGCATCTTTAGATTGTTTGAAAAACAAGATTGTTCATAACTTTCTCATCACATTAGTCCAAATAGAATGAATCGAAGTTTTACATAAATACAAAAATATAATATTTTAGGATTTTTTTTAATAATTATTTTGACTTTTTGTGATTTTTTTGGAGCTGCCCGCAAACCTCAGTTTTTGGCTTTTTGTGCCATAACTTTTGCTTCTAGGCACCGATTGAAATAAAAGTGATATTTCCAAGAAGCTTATGTATTTTTCTAGCTTTACAAAAAGTTGTAGACAATTATGATGAATATTGAAATCGTATGAGCCTACCCAAAGTCACATTTTGGCCCTTGTAGGGCCGATGGGACTTTAGGCGTTAAGTTTGGCAATTCAAAATCAAAAAATATCTACACTAATATATCCTATCTATGTTTGCAACATTACTCTATCAAAGTTGCATTATTTTGGATACAAGATTATAATTTAGAAAATTTCAAAATTAATTTTTTTTGCCAAAATTTATTAAAAATTGAGGAATTTTGATCATACTAGAATATGGATGTCTATTATGTCATGTTTATTTTTTACAGGTAGTTTGATAAAGAAAACTAAAGTTTAATATATGGGATTATTTGGGGTACAATTGAGGGATTGATGACATGTGACAAAGATATATGCATGCAATTTTGAATGCTGATTAAGACTTTGTAGACAATTTTGGCAAATTGAGACAACAGCTCAATTGGATCAAATCTATCATTGAATTTGCACCTCCATCCCTAGTTTTTTAAGTTCGTGCCCTCCTTGTAACACTAGTGAGGGGAGCATGCTTGAGACATATCATTGTTAAACATGGCATGTAGACTTCAAAACATTACAAAAGACCTTAGAGTGTTGACTCAAAGCAAGGGAATTATTTTTAGTATACCAAGGATGTTTGATCAGTTTAGGACATTTTTTTTAGATCACTAGCATACTTCACCAAGTGATGGTGAACTCCATTGCAATAATTAATGTAAGCATACCAGTTATGAACCTTCTTTTCAATCGCATCCCTGTTTGTATTTGTCCATCATTTTAAGTAAGCATATCCATTATAGACCCTCTTCTCAATCTATGTCTCTATCTACATGTCTCCAACACTTTAGTCTTGTAGAAGACCTCAAAATATTGATGAAATCAAAGAAATCATTTTTAGTATATCATGGATGTTTGGTCAATTCATGATATTCTTTCTTAGATCATTTGCATGATTCACCAAGTGATGGTGAACTCCACTAATTATTGTAAGCATACCGATTGTGAATCTTCTTTCCAATTGTATCCCTATCTCCATCTATCTATCATTTTTAGTAAGCACATACCCATTATGAACCTTCAATTGTGTCTTTATCTACATCTGTTCAACATTTCAGGGACTGAAATGTTGGGTAAGGTAGGCACACTCATTCCCATCCGTTTATCGCATTCTATCAGTATGTAGCAAAGGCACACATTTTATTTTTTAAATGTATAGCTTCTGTACATGATGACGGAATGGGATACATTGACGGGAATGTGTGTGCCTAACTTAGATGAAGATAGAGACATAGATAAAGAAGAGGATACAAAATGGATATGCCTAGCATAGCCTAGCCAGCGCTTTACCAACTTATACCCAGCTTGGTACAGTGGTACACTGAACATGTATCCCTTATAAAAGCGTATATTTAACCTTAAAAAAATGTAGCAGTACGACGGAAGTGACAGAAATTAAGCAAGTGAGATATTGTCTGAAGTAAAAGCTCAGAGCGATCCCATCCGCAGTAAATACACCCGGCGTCCCGGCCTGCCAGGGCCGGGGGCTCCCAATTCCAGGCAAAACGGGCGCCCGCCCGCCCGCCCGCCCCTCCAACTGCCCCTGGACGAGCGGCCGGCGACGACCCGACGACCGTCTCTGTTCGTCGAAAACGCGACGAAAGACGGGCGGCGAGGAGCGGGCGGCGGGGGAGGCGTTGGTGGTGGCGTTGTTGCAGCGACGGGGAAGGGCCTATCGCCATAGCCAGCCCCACCGAGACAGCAGCCCGGAAGGAAGACAACCAAACGAAGAAGGCGCCGAAGAACGGCGACGACAAGCCTTTGGACAGTTGGACGAAGACGAAGACGAAGAAGAAGGAAGAAGAAGGATGAAGAAGAAAGAAGAAGACGCAGAAGAAGTATAGCGACTATCTTTAGCGGCCTTAGCGCCCTTGGCGCCTTCTCACTCGTCCCGTCTTTTTTTCCTGCGCTTGATCTCGCCGCAGCTGCGTGCTTTCGCCATTCTTTCGGAGCGATGGTGTGTTGTTGATGAGGTGACGATGATGATGATGAGGTGTGATGAGATTTGAGTGGGATTATTAGTGTTTGGTAAGTTAGTGCAAGTGAATGCGATGGAGATGAGATGATATTGGCGTGAGGAGTAGATCCAGAGAGAAAGTCAGATGGAGGAGAAGGACGGGGTTTGGAGGCCAGGGCCAGGGCAGCAGCAGCCGCAGCCGCAGCAGCAGCAGGGGCAGCAGCAGGGGTTAGGAGGAGGCGGAGGTTTGATGGTGAACCAAACGGAGGCGTTTAAGACGGTGCTGGCGACGGCACAGGACGGGATGGGAGGCTTGGGAGTGGGATCGGATGACGGCAAGCGAGCCGAGGGCTTGCCGGTGCCACTGCCGGCCGACGACAATCTGGCCTCCAGTATCACGCGCCAGAAAGTGGCGGCCGCCAAACAGTACATTGAGAATCATTACAAGTCGCAGATGAAGAGCTTGCAGGAGCGGAAAGAGAGGTAGGAGTGTGGAATCGTTCCTTTGGTATGGTGCGGAATTGGTTTTGCAATCTACGGCCAGAGCGTTGTTGTGATTTGTTGCTAATTGCTTGTCATCGGCATTCTGGAATTCCAAGAATGTAGGTCACTTGCAGTGGAGAGAGGGATATCGATTAATGATTCACTATAGGCGAGGACTCGTGAGGGTAGATGCTGGACAGCGGTTCTGATCACGTCGATTTGTTGCGGAGGTCGGATTCCTGTACAGCGAATCTGGGGGTCAGGTTTTTGCAGTTGCAGGACCGAATTTGGTGCAATCGAACTGCACCTATTTGTGTGACCTAATTCGCGATATCGGCTGAACGTTAAAATGTGCATTATTCATAGGGCAATCTGGACTTGGATTGAATCTGTCACGCGACTTCCGGAGCTTACGTTGTGCCGACCGCTTCTGGAGCTTACTTTGTGAATAATTAGAAGTTCACCTGTCAGTCGCCCTGTCCGTATCACTTGACAGACATCATAATTCTTGCACTTTTGATTGGACGAATTCGACTCCGTATTTTTTTAAATCAATTCTGTGTGTGACATGAATTCCGATGTGCCTTGGTATCAGATCTAGATGTGTGAAAGTCAGCATGAGATTGAGATTTACATCTCGTGGTCATCCCAAATTTGCGCAGGATTGTTTTGATGATATTGATCTACACGTGTTTAGAGTGTGGTCATCTTGCTGGCAGCTCACCTGTTATGAATCACTTCAATAGCTGCAGGCTATGGGATTCACCATTGGAATTAGCTGTTACCCTTTGAGTTTAACCTTTGCTTATTGGAGGACGGTCATGGTTTTGTCGTTTCAGAAGATAAGTTCGTCAGCTGGCAGCCTCTGTACCATGTCACTGAGAGGAGCTGGCCTTACTTTTCAATGGGAAACCCTAAATTGTGCGGATTTATTTCTAAGTAGTCCTTAGCTTTCTTCGGAGCTTTAATAGATTACCGTGGAAAGAGCAAGTAATCTCCGGTCCAATTGCGAACTTGATTTTGCAACTCATGCAGTCCTCATATGCCCCATTCAATTTATCTTAATTTTGGCTGCTTAAAGGATCTGTCTCCCACAACCAGATCCCGATTTGAAATTCTGGATTCAATATTATTTGAGATCTAAGATGAGAGACTAAAAGCGTTTGGAAGGGCATTTGTGATTGAGGCTGGTGAAACTTGCTTTCGGCTGGAGATTCTTCGTCCCTTTGTATGTTCTTGCTCGACTCAGTCAATGATACGATCGTAAGGATCCAAGAACTTGAGGTGATCGAGAAAACGGGGGGATTGAGTCTTTTCTGTTCTTTTCTTGGCAGGCGCTGGACCTTGGAGCGAAGATTAGCAGATGCGGACGTGTCTCCAGAGGACCAGCATAATTTGCTGAAGGATCTTGAGCGCAAAGAGACCGAGTTCATGCGGTTGCAGCGTCATAAGATGGGTGTGGAGGATTTTGAGCTGTTAACGATCATTGGACGTGGTGCCTTTGGAGAGGTGCATGTTGATGGATTACATTAGTGGTGTATATTGGATTGTTTTAAGTGGCTAGTAGCAATTTCTGTAGTGAATGGATACATTGCTGTAGATAACTGGTATGGTCCCTTTTTCAAATTACAACTTAGATTAGTCAAATAGTTTCTATTGTATTCTATGTCGATTCTCTTGGAGTCTGATATCCAGTACTCTTAGTCCTGCTTGTCGTGTACACTTTTCTGGGTGTAATCGTTGTATAGCAATCTACTGTATCGATTTCTTCCTTCTGCTTATCTTTGTTGATATCGATTCATTCTCTAGACCTGTTTGTTTCAGTTCGTGAAAGGTTCAACCGGCATACTGTATTGGCTTCGCTCATTTTGTTTTGGTATTTCTTGAAGGATTACCTTCTTACTGATGTATTTTGATACTTCGTTATTGACGATATAGTGTGGGGCCACAGGTAAGGCTGTGCAGAGCAAAAGCAACAGGCGAAGTTTATGCCATGAAGAAATTGAAGAAATCAGAGATGTTGTCAAGAGGACAGGTTTGTGATACTTGAAGTTTTAAACATTTTTTTCACGCACAAGTGAATATTTTACCTTGAGCTTCTATCTCTCGTTGTTTAAGTGGATATTGAATCATCAAGTGAACTTTCAATTGTAACCTTTAATGTTTCACATTAAACATATTTACCCTATCTTTATCAAAGATGCAATTATTCTATGTGCGAGTGCCTGTGCTTATACGAGTTTCTGATCAACACCAACACAGGTGGAGCATGTTAGGGCTGAAAGAAACTTGCTAGCAGAAGTGGACAGTCACTGCATCGTCAAGCTCCAGTATAGCTTCCAGGATTCTGAATACCTATACCTGATCATGGAGTACCTACCAGGAGGCGACATGATGACGTTGTTGATGCGCAAGGATACCCTGACAGAAGACGAAGCTCGTTTCTATGTGGCTCAGTCTGTTTTGGCTATTCAGTCTATCCATAAGCACAACTATATTCATCGGTTAGTACTTTCTTTAAAACCAAGTAGCTAGTTTACACATGTTAGGAGGGCTAGAGTGCCTTCACTAATATCATTGCCAACTACTTCATCCACTTTTGATTCCGTTGTTTGAGGAATATTTTGTCATGTGGTGTGATCTTCATGTTTTGTGTGGCAGAGACATAAAACCAGACAATTTGTTGCTGGACAAACATGGGCACATGAAACTGTCCGATTTTGGATTATGCAAACCTTTAGATTGTAGTGCACTCTCAACTTTGCATGAACATGAGCCCAACACTGATGAGGAGTATCGAGAGCCCATGCCTATGGACATAGAGAGCGGTCGTTTACAGTCATCCACCGGTGGTCAGCCACATCGTAGTCAGCAAGAACAGTTGCAGCATTGGCAGCGAAATCGGCGGATGCTGGTACACTCTTTCTCTCTCTAGCGCTGGTCATGGATCATAATGGCCTTTCATGACAGTGTCCGTTCATCAGTGCCCTGACAGGAGGCTACGTCTTAAATATATCATATTGAAATGTTACAAAATTGAAAAGGCCAAATTAAGTTTAAAAATTAATCGAGATCTACTGATGATAATTTATTACTGTTGTTTGTGCACTATTGAGAACTAAGTATGTTTCATTTTCCTGCGATTGTAAATCTATCTGGGTGTCGTAAGAATTTGTACTTCCTAAAACATGAAGGATAGTTTGAATAGTGCTTGGGCTTACATTAAATGACACCTGGTGGTGTTCGTTAAGAATTTCTAGAGATGGAATTGACCATTTAGGTCTTCATGTATGCTTAGCTGATACATTCATAATAACATGCAGGCATATTCCACAGTTGGTACTCCGGACTACATTGCACCTGAAGTACTGTTGAAGAAAGGCTATGGCATGGAGTGTGACTGGTGAGTTCTTGTTTTCACTTTCTGGCCTTTAAACGGAGAGCATCTTCCTAGATTTTCTTGTTGTATTGTTGAAGAGTAATGATTCCCAGTTGCAACTTGAATATATTGCAGAAGGTTTTCTGGACAATATATTGCAGAAGGTTTCTGGGCAACAGACTGTAGCTAAAGTTTAATGTCCGGAATGATTCTGTTAATGGTGATAGTGTAATGGTGTTTCTGCAGGTGGTCACTTGGAGCTATCATGTTTGAGATGCTAGTTGGTTATCCACCTTTCTATTCAGATGACCCTATGAATACTTGCAGGAAGGTACGTGGTGGTGCATTGCTGACCAGTTGTTATTCTACTTTGCCACTACTTTTCGTGAAAATGCACGGCCCCAGGCTATTCTATATTCAAAGCTTCCATGATTAAAAAATATTTTCAGTCGTATCCTGGAAGAAGGTATGACTCTTTCTAAGAATTGGTATTAATATGGGTTGACTTCTTTACGAAGTGCAGATAGTGAATTGGAGAACATATCTCAAGTTTCCAGATGAAGCCCGGTTAACTCCTGAGGCTAAGGATCTGATCTGCAGACTGCTCTGTGATGTAGACCATCGTCTAGGATGTAGAGGCGGGGATGATATCAAGGTGATTATCCTCTCTCAGTGAACTTGCTGCGGTTGTGTGATATTGTGTTCAACTTATCCCTTTCGAGTTTTAAACGAGTTGGGTTGAGATAGGCGTTATACCTTTTAATGGCTAGTTGTGACCTGTTTCTTTGGGAACGTAATTGGCAGACCTTTCATTCTGAGTAGGAACTCTAAATTTTATAACTGAATTATAGCAGAAGAACTGGATTTCCATTGCGATTTAGGTTTTGTGTTTGAACTTCCTCAGAAATGATATCCCTCATTGTTGAATTCTCAGGCAATTAATCATATGTACTCTAAAGTTTAGATACAGATGTAAAAATATTTTATTGGTTTCTGGATTACTTTTTTTGTTTTTAGGCACATCCGTGGTTCAAGGGGGTTCCATGGGACAAGCTCTATGATATGGAGGCTGCGTTTAAGCCAGAGGTGAATGGAGAACTTGATACTCAAAATTTTGAGAAGTTTGAAGAGGTATATTTCACTACTATCCAACTTGGGCTACCAAGAATTCTCTTATCCACAAATGGTTGCTGTCCGTCTGTTGCGATGTTCAGTTGGATGTTAATCATATTGCGACGTGGTTGAACAATTCATAGCACTGTTTCAAGTAAAGCGTTCTCACAGCGAACTGAGTGATTCTCTCCAATAGTCTGTTTTAGACGAGAAGATTATTGTCTCATTCTTTGTCATTCTCCTGCTCTGTCTTGGTTTTCTTATATATTGGTGGTCATTACAGGTCAACTCTCAGCCTACTTCAAGATCAGGACCCTGGCGAAAGGTAATTCCTTCACCGCAATCTTTTGGAATCTGATCTTTTTGTAGAGACAGTCGGAGTTGGTGATTGCAGATTAGTAGAGATCCTCCTGGATTGATATACCTCATTGCCAATTATCTTGACTGTGTTTTACATACCTGATCTTATGGAATTTCATGTTTCTTTTGGATGCTGCCAGATGCTGACTTCGAAGGATTCCAATTTTGTGGGTTACACGTTCAAGAACTCAGATGTGTTCAAGGGGATGATGAACTCGCCAATTGGTATGAAACCGTTAAAGCTCAAACATACTCTAGTCTTGTGACAAGATGCTGAGTCATGTTACGTTTATCTCTGTCCGATTTTAATAGCTTACCGTTATTTGAGAAAATCATTGAAACTCCTGATTTTGTCTATTTGAAATTACTGTGAACTTGCTCATTATCTATTTGCAATGTGTTCTGAGCAGCGGAGCTTAAGAAGAAACCTCAACCCAAAAGACCATCCATCGTTTCCCTCTTTGGTAGGTTCTTCTCACTCTTCTCTTAAGTTGTTCAAATCATGAGGTGTATGTAACTTGGAAATGTGTGAAGTTGATCTGAGGCATTATGAGAGTTATCTGCATTTTTTGTTTTTTGTAGTTTTCAAGCTTCAGCATGTTTTCTCATTTCATATTGCTGCATCAGTACTCCTATGTGATCTGCTTATCATGCACACTTGACCACTGGTTGAATCGTCTCATCACTTATTGTATCTTATCAATTGTTAATTTGCAGACAAGGCAAATACAGGGACAGTTACCAATGGTGACGAGTCTGGTGACACGCATATGGACGTTTCAGTTGGGTACGGTGATGAATCAAGTTCTTCAGCCCCACTTCCTAAACCACATGGCAGTAGGTGACAGATGTTTCATTCGGGTGGTTCCAGCCAATGGTGTCTTAGAATATAGATATTTCTAGGTAAGAAAAGTGGACTGGACCTCGTATCAAAGGGTGTCATTTGGTACATAAGTTTAGTGCTGAGAATTTAGTGTTGACGGGTTTATATTCTTAGATACTGGTTGGTTTGGTACGTTGTTCCGAAAGGTTTGGATGGAGTTTTGAAGAAATCAGTTTTGTCACGATATACTTTTGCCAGGCCGATGCATAAGGATGTGTTACAAGTGTCACTATGAAATAATATTAGATACCTGAGTAGCGGTAAAGACCTACTTGGATTAGAGCTAGCTCTGGGAATTTCTTTGGAATCTCCAGTCTTGTAAGGTAGGTAGAAGGAAACCTTTCAAACAATATGATGCAAGAAAGAGTTTGGTGCCTTAGACCCATGGATCTGGGATTGTGTAGTCTTTCAATATTTTATGAGACTTATCATTAGCGCTTGGTCTCTCTTAATTGCCGTGTTTGACCAAGGAGATGGGTTGGAGGAAAAATCATGTGAAGATGGAGCTTGCGGAGGCAACTGTAGATGGCGTCCTAATTTCAATCATCATGCGATCTATACGAAGGTGAACTTCCAATCACTCATTGTGTGCATGAGAATTAGAAGTTTGGCCTAGGGTCATTACTTTGGTGAATTTTTTGAAACAAATGTTGAATGCTGAATAACAGTGACTTACACGAATTGAGTACGGTAACCCGTTTTCATTTAAAGAGCGGTATTATTGTCGTGTTTACTCCTAAAAGTGTGAAGTTTTTTCAGTGAAAAAACTTTTTGACAATGGCAATTGTAACCGTCATATCTTCATCTCACCTTCATATACACTAGTGTAGCCCTGCCACACCCAAAACAAAAGTAAAAGTCATTTTAAAAAGCAAAAATAGCTCAAAAATCCATAACTTTCCCACCGTAGGTCCAAATGCCACAAAGCAAAGCTTGTGCATCCCTCCTTGTTGAGGGCTTTCCAACGGTACCAAGAACGTGAGAATTTGGCACACGGTTCAAAGATACATAATTTAACATGATTTAGTAATTTTTAAGAACAAAAAATAACTCAAAAATTGATAATTTTCCCACCGTTGGTCCCAATGCCATGAACCCAAGCTCGTGCACCCTTCCTCGCTGAGGGCTTTCTGACGATACCAAGTACGCCACCGGGGGACGCACGGTCCGGGAGATCTCAACGTGACAAACAAAACAAAACAAAGAATATACCATGCAAACTTAATAGAAGAGATATAGACCACCAGAAAAAAGTTTCAAACTCAAAATTCCTTCCCATTTGTGAGATCTACAAGCTCAAAGTAGAAAGTTGTTGTTTTCCTATATGTGTGCCTATAGGGGTATCTCAACTTCAAATTTCAATGAAAATCAAGGTTGTTGAATTAAGTTTTCATCTTTTAGTATGATGTAATTGCTAGGGTTAGAAAGTAGCATACCAAAACTTAGAACTTGGGTCTTTGTTAACCCCTCAATGTCCAAGGCACCTAATTTGGATGTCAACAATAATTTGAAGTTAAATAAGACCTAACCAATTTGCTATTTTTAGAAGTTTATATTTTTGAAAAATTCTTTTTGAAGTCTAGTTTTAGCATCAAAAAATCGATTTTGAAAATCATTGATTATAATCTTTCTATTAAAGATTTTGTGCAAGGGTATCCATTGCAATCTTGACTTTCCAAAGTGTTGAGGGCTCTTGGAAATGAGCCTCAAATACACTAGATCTTAGAGGGAAAATCACATTAGAAATCCATTTAAGAAAATTGTAGAGTAGATTTTGAGAAGCCATAAATTGATTGGGGTTATGCATGTTAGGCCCTTTAGCCTCATATTTTTTTGGAGACCAACTTTTTAGATTTGACTTGTGAAAAGAGGATTGAAAGACTTCAAATCACTTTCTCAGTTTTAACATCTTTATGATCAAACATTATAATCTTTCAATCCATAAGTAATATTGTTGTGATTTCTTTTCCTATGTGATCTCAAACATGTCTACTTTGAATTTGTACGGTTACAGTTTAAAAAATAATAGTACAACTAATCAAAATGTTGGCTTTTTTGTTCAATTTAGAGCAAATTCTTAAAAGCTCAAAAAAGGCCTTGGGCATTTAGGGGTTAAAAACTTATTTGCCTTGTATTATTGTGTTCCATTGGGGGAAAAAAATCATCCCAAAATACCAATAAATTTATCAAAAATTCAAAAATTCCCTTCAACATCCCAAATGGAGGATTGGTATACTTCAACAACAAATAGTGAAAAGAAAATAAATTTGAATAAACACTTATAAATACAATTTTAATGGCCCACAAGATGATTTTTCATGCCATTGTTTTCAAGGAGGGATATTTTTAAGTATCAACAAAATTGCTAAGTGGCAACTCCTCAAAAGTCCTTCAATAATTATAGAAATTGAAATTTTGAAGCTAAAATCCACTTAAGTATTCATAGAAAATGTGTTGAACCTTGACCTTACATACAAATTATATTTCTAGATTAGTATAAAAAATTTACATTGCAAAATATAAATTTTACACATGAACAAGTCAATAGTCAAGATACAATAGTTCATTAAGACTTCAAAAATCATAACTTGGTTTCAAAGAGTGTTAGGGTTAACCTTGAAAAGATTGACCTATGCTTGCTTTTTCAAACTTTGAATTCCTTCACTTTTAGCATTAAATATGAATAGAATTTTTGATATTATTTTTCAAAGATGTAACCATGTCTTTTATTAGTCTTTAACATTTGTGGGTTTGTTTTGAAATTTTGGAACTGTTGTGAATTTTTGATTTGAAAGTAAAACAAAATTTATATTGAATACACAATATGCTAAAATAGTCTAAAATTTTCTCTACAAGTATTTGTTTTAGTTTAGAACATCATAGTGCAAAATAATCAACTTACCTTTCCATTCTAACTTTAGAAAATCAACATACCATTGTATATTATAGGTCCAAAGTTCAAATTGTAATGAAACATGTATAGAAGGTCTATGTCTCATTAGTTAATCCTAACAAGTATAAGAAACACAATTTGAGTTGCAGCATGGTTTTCTTTTTGTATATTTGACATTAAAGGTGCATGATTTGATGTATACACCAGTTACCAAGGTTTTTATTTTATATTGAGCTAGATTCAGTGATACATGACACTTAAAATTTAGAACATTATTGTACCTCCTATATGTTTGAGAAGTTGCAAAATGTCCACGTATTCTATATATAAGGTACCATATTTGAAGATGATAAAATTTACTAATATAAAAATGACTTCCAAATGAAATATATTAGTCGTTGAATTTTCAATCTAATGGTGTATGTCTTACTATATTTTAGTACATACTTTATATTCTAAGAGGAACTATACAAAACTGTATATATGGTCCCCATCAATCCTTTAAGGATTAAATCATAACCATACCTTAATTGAGTCTATTTTCAAAGAGACAATTATCAAGCTTTAAATTTGGAGAGCTTGGCTAAATCTAATATTGGTGTATCAAATGTTGCTTGAGACGATATTTAATACCACAAGCATTCAGTCTCATGCTTTGATCCAATGGTAGTATTGTGAAAAGTAATAGATTTTGAATTTTGAAATTCATTCGTATGATTAGAGTGATAACTGCTATTAGCTATATTTATAAATAGAATTGGAAACTTGGAATTGGAATTTTTTTTCGTTATTAATGACATCCTAAATATAAAAAATTATTGAATAATCTTTTTTTCAATGGATTTGTAATTTTAAAATTCTAAATATCACTTTAAGAAAATAAAAAATGGAGTTCCATTGTTATCTACGAATCCACCCTTCCAGTGATGATCAATTGAAAGTTCCATACCATAAAAACTTTAGAGATTAATTGAGTGCTAGAAATCTTGCAAACCTTTGTTTGAAGAAGAACAATTTTTTTATGTCAGAGAAAGATTTTTAAAAGTTTCGGGATTTAGGGCCAACTTCCATGTGCATTTGGGGTCAAAGAACCCCACCAAGCGATGGTGGAATGGAGACTCCAAAAAGACCAGACTCTCCATTCTACTATTGATCGGTGGGCTTCACCGCCCCCAATTCCATGTGGAAGCTGGTTCTTACTCCTTAAGAGTAAAGAAATTTTTGGAATGATTGGAGTTTATCTACCATCAAACAAAAGTTGAAGCAATATTAGAGAACTATTTAGCTTAACACCTATAGTCCCAAGGCCTATTCTTTGTCAAAAAACACCCAAAACTTGTTCTAGACTCAGGTGCCATGTCTATTACAAAGAGCAAAATTTGAAAATAATTTTTTTTATTGTATTTCTAACCATAGGATCTTGTACTACACTACTATAAGAATGTGTGGAAGAAATTTCAAAAACTTTCATCTTGTACAATGCAAAATATTGCATCTAAAGTGGAAAAAAACTTTTCTTTTCAACGCATGTTGAGTTCTTGCACAATTGTTGGTCTTAGGGAAGACGTCATGGATAGAATTCAATTTAGTATTAATTCAATTTAGTACTAGAGTTCTTGTCAATTCAATTTATCATATTAAGCTAATTATAATTTGACCCTTCTACCTTTTGAAATTATGCTTAACCTTTAAAAATCTGAGAAGCCCAATTTAGGTTGCAATGTGTATTTGTAATGCATTTGATATATAAGGTGCATACAAATATATATATATATAATATATATATATATATATATATATATATATATATATATATATATATATGTATTTATATTGAGTTGGATTCAAGGATACATAGCACTCCTAATTTAGATCGTTTTTGTACCTCCCACATATTTGAGAAATTTCAAAAAGGTCACGTATTCTATATGTATAGTGCTGTATTTGAACATGATAAGGTTTAGATATTAAAATGAACTCTACATGAAAGATTTTAGTTGTTGAATTTTCAATTCAATGGTGTATGTTTTGCCATATTTAAGTACATAACTTGTATTCTAAAAGTAAAACACAAAACTGTATATGTGGTCTCCACTGGACCTATAAAAGTTAAAATTTTTTGTATTAATGTTGGTAAAGTGGACTTTCCTTAACCCCTAAAGGCCCGTTGTCCCTTTGGAGGACAAATAGGATTTTGGACAGGTACCTACGGGCTGAATTTTTGTCGTGATTTTTTAAAACTTTTTTTGAAGATAGAAAAATTGATAAGCTTTGTAAGAATATAATTTTTTTTCACAATCGGTGCCTGGGAACAACAATTATGACCAAATAAGCTCAAAATACGGGATGGGAGGCAGCCTGGGCAGCAAAAGAAATTTGTAAAAATTTGAATTTTTTTTTTAATATTTTTTTCTCATCGATTATATTTTTGTCTATTTGGAAAGCTTTTATTCATTACATTGGATTTGTTATGAGAAAGTTGTGGACATTCTTATTTTTTGGGCAGTTAGAGCATCTTCTTGAAAAAAATAACTTGTAGGATGCATTTCTAAATGCAATTTTTAAATTTTTTTTTTTCATGATTTAATTTTATTGCTAGAAAAATCTCACCATTGGAATTAGTGCATTTTAATTCCATCTAAAATATATGAATATTTTAGATTTTCCTTCTATCGTATATCTACCTCTATTTAACAATTTTTTTAAGAATGACAATTAAGTTTTATTGAATTTTTTTTCCCTAGACTCTCAACTCAATTCTCCAGTATAAAGATTTAAAGCTCAAAACTTTGTAGTGCAAAAATTTTAAGTTAAAAATGTTTAAAGTCAAAAAATCTAGTCCCGCAATGTACTGAAAAACTTGTTTTTTCACTTTAAATGCATATATCTTGCAATCTGAGCAGTCAAAAATTTTGAAATTTTTCCACACATTTTCATACTATTTAGGTGTAAGATCCTATGGTTAGATGTGCAAAAAAAACATTTTTCAAATTTTTTTACTCGCTTTAGAAATGGCAGTTTTCAGTGTTTTTTGGTAGAAAAAAGGCCTTGGGCTTGTAGGGGTTAATTTCAATTTTATGTTGTTGTTTAAGATATATATGAATTGGGTGAATGCAAAAAACACCTGTACTATTTTGTTTAGCAAAATGGCTTTTTTATTGAATTTTTTTGAATTACTAAAAATGTATTAAAGGGGATTCGGGGGTCTTGGAGGGCTGCGAATTCTTCTATGTTCCCAAACTGCAAGAACACTACGGGACCACGCTGCAGTAGCTGGCTGATGTGGCAGAATGGTTGCCACATCATTTTTAAAAATAAAAATAATAAAAGTAAAAAATTTAGTAAATGTTTTCTGACAGCCATACTGCTATTCACAGAATCGGGCCAGATCGGGGAACGGCCTTGAAGTGGCCCTCCAAAGACTCCAAAAAACATCTAATGAAAAATTGACAGATCCTTTTTCTGCTATTTTCTGCTCCAAATGGCTTCTATAGCACTTTGTAGCAGTCTATAGTACAACATAGTATTGAATTGATGGTTTTGTTCTGTAGGCACCTTGAATCGACAATTTAGATTTGCCATGGCAAAGCTAACACATAGTAGTAGTAGTTTGCATCGTACTACCAGTCCTATGGCCAAAACCTACGTTTTTGACGGAAAAACATGAAGTGTTTCTTGCAGCTATCCACCAACCAAACATTTTTTTGGATCCCCTAGCGACAATAAAGAAGATCCTCGACTTTGGATCCATGGCCCACCAGAGAGATTGCTAATGAAGTATAGTTGTCTAGTAAGGACGCATCTTTAATCTTGAAGACGGGTTCCCTTCTTATTTAAGAAACTCGAAAAATTATTGAAGAAGTGCTTAGACGTGATCCCACAACTATTGCAATAGAAGTGCCTCAATGTGGCAAAAGCATGCCATTAGTGTTGCTAGTGCACGTTGTAGGAGTGAGTTCTAGAATGCCATTGGTGACTATCCCCACAATGCTAACAACATATGTCTATGAAGTAGCACTAGAGAGCAATGACAAAGTTCTTATTGAAGTTGCTTTTGAAAATATGTTGCATTAGAGGAGTTTTGGGCTTCTAAGAGCCCGCGAGTTCCCGGACCGTGGGAACTCTGCAGGACTGTTGCGACATTGCCGCATGGCCAGTTTGACGTGGCCAAGCAACTGCCACGTCATTTTTTTTTTTTAAATTAAATTTTTTTTTAGTATTTTTTTAACATTTTAATAAATTTTTAATTTTTTTAATTTTTTTTTTTAATAACTTTTTTTTTCTGACAGCGGGGACTGGTTCCCAGCATTGGGAACAACCCTGAAACGGTCTTCTAAACGCTCAGATCTCCTCTACTGCATTCTATGAGATATGGTAAAGGCCTCCAAGTCGTCCTTTCTCCATCATTGGGAAATTATATAAAAGAGATAGTCGAGCATTTGCTATCTTTCTTGCCACCTTAGGAGTGTAGGGCATTCATGAGGATTCATACAATGCCGCCTTTAAAAATCCACTTCCAAGATTTCAAGCACATAGAGATGAACATGAATTGCTTGTTGTAGAGGTCAAGGCACCTTTTTCAAGAGGGCATAATGATGTTGGGCCATCTTCACCCCCACGCAAACCAACCCTGTTGTCCTCTAAGTGGACTAGCATAGAGACGTTGATAAACAAAAAACAGTTTGACAAAAAGCTATGAGAGCTTGCGAAGGACAAGAGAAAGTATAGAAAGAAACAAAGAAGGAAGCAAGTGAAGGAGCTGGAAGAGAAAATCAAGGCTATTAAGGTAGTGTAAAATGTGCTTCCAAGGTTTCCAGCGACTCCTGCACTTCAATTGCCACTAGCGGCAAATCTAATACTACCACCTTTAGGTGCCTTTGCTAGGTGGTTTTGCAATGCTAATGGTCAGAGTTTGCATCCCACCTAAGCACATAGGAAGAAAGATTTGTAATTGTCAAGTAGTACATCGTGTGGGATTCCTTCGTCGTCACATGCACAAATTGGAGTGGTGATAGTGATCTAATAGCTGAACTGAGTAGTTGGGGTGTACCAGACGAGATTCCTCCTTTTGAAGTGAATTCCCTTGTAGCACCAGTTGGCAAATTTTGGGAGCACATGTGTTGCTATGCCTTCAAGCTTGCAAGTACCTTTCAAATTCCCATGGCACTTGGAGTGGAATAAGCAATGCCTTGAGTTGAAAGCTAGATTCACATTGAAGCTGCTCAAAATTTATCCCGGTCCTTGGGATTCCAAAATTATTCTTAGGGCAATTGGTGCCAACCTTCGAGAACATCAAACTTGCCTCAAGAGAAAACTTGAGAGACTAAAGAATGCCAAACAAGTATCACGACTTACAAGATGCTCTAAGGGGTCATAGATGAATTGATAAAGGACGCAAGGAAGCAAAGATAGGCACAATTGTGTAAAGAGGCCCTAGACCAACAATTAAAGGTCCAAGGATTCACTCACAGATGCAGACCAAGGGGATTGAAAGGCATGGATAATTGTTTTGTCGGAATGCTATCTCAACCATGCACTTATAAATTTTTATAGATTTTCAAAGTTTTTGGTGAATGTCTTCATCAAAGTCTAGTTTTCACACCTTCAAGTTGGTTTATATATTTTTCTCTTGATTGATTGATCTCTGTTTTAGTTTTTGTATCTTTGCAAAGAATTTCCAATTAGTTAGGAAAGAAGTGAAGTATAAAAAAGTCATGTACGAATTCAAACATTTGAATAATTCTTTGCTTGCATTGTTAGAATTTTCTAAATCAATTATTTTGCATGTGTGGTTATAATCTTTGATCTTAATTATGAAATGACTATTTTTGAGATTTCTATTTGAATGTAATTGGCTTCAACTGTGATTCCAATTAGGATGTAATTTTGAAGATATGAACTAAGATAAAAAGTAATTACCTCATTCACCATGCACTAAAAATCAATTACATTAGTGGATGTGGGATCCACTTTCTATTATAGGACAACCGAGCTATCCTGTATAACCAATAATTTCATCTCAAAAAATGGGCCCAAGTAAGTTACGGGGACCTAAATTTGACAGACCAGAATCGATGTTGAATTCATATTTAGTGTAGTGTGTCATTGTGTTGCCCTCTTATGGAACAGAGATGAAAGTATATTGAAGTTATCCCATAAATATCAATTTTGTCAAATGGTTTGTCTTCTTTGGTCCATGTCAAGTGCTAGTTTTGTCGTAGAGTTTGCTTGTCCTACATTGATAGGGCTCACTCTCTAGGCTTTGTATTCCGTCTTCAATTGCAGAAGTATTATTTGACCATTGTGTTTCTACGTATGCAGCTCCTAATAATAATTTGGAATACTTGGTACCGTACACATAGGGCAGTTTCGGCACTTTCCTGATGAAAGTGTTTACTTTTTCTAATTTGACAATTCGGCACCTTCATTTAGATTTCTTGACTTTTGGCACTTTGTTGTTTTTAATTTTTCAATGCTCCTAATTTTGGATTGATTCTTTCTATTGATGCATGAATGTGTTCTTTTTTCTAAATTTTCTCAAGAATAATTTTTGGATATTCAAAATTAGCAACAATGAAATTTTTCAGATTTTCAGAAATCACTATCCAATTTTCTAAATTTTTTAAATTTTTCAAATTTTCTCGAGTTATCTACAAAACTGACCTATGCGTACGGTAATAGGAATAAAATTGGCACCATTTTCAAACTATATTGTTTTCTTTGAAATTTGACTCAGTAAGCAACTTCACTGTAATTTGTAGGGGTGCTCGAATCACAAATCCATTTCAAGTTAATTATAATAAGTGAAATAAATTTTATTAATAAATTAAAAAAATTTAGACCAACATAATATTATAACTCAAATTTTAAAATAATATATCATATTTAACCCCTGAAGGACCAAGGCCTTTTTTCTGCCAAAAAACACTCAAAACTGCCATTTCTATAGCAAAGAGTAAAAAAAATTGAAAATTGTTTTTTTCCCACATATAACCATAGGATCTTACACCTAACTAGTATGAGAGTGTGTGGAAAAAATTTCAGAATTTTTGACCGCAGAGATTGCAAGATATCGACGTTTAAAGTGACAAAAACAAGTTTTTCTGCACATTGCGGGACTAGATTTTTTGACTTTAAACATTTTTAACTTAAAATTTTTGCACTGCAGAGTTTTGAGCTTTAATTCTTTATAGTGGAGAATTGAGTTGAGAGTCTAGAAAAATAAAAAAATAAAAAAAAACTTAATTATCATTCTTTAAAAAATTGTTAAGTAGAAGTAGGTACGAGATAGAAGGAAAATTCAAAATATTCATATATTTTAGATGGAATTAAAATGCACTAATCCCAATGGTGAGATTGTTCTAGCAAGTAATATAAACCATGCAAAAAAAAAAAAAACTGAAAAATTTGAAAAATTGCATTCAGAAATGCATCCTACAAGTTAATTTTTTCAAGAAGATGCTTTAACTGCCCGAAAAACAAGAATGTCCATAACTTTCTCATAACAAATCCAAATGAAATGAATCAAAGCTTTATAGATAGACAAAAATATAATCTATGAGAAAAAGTATTTTTAAAAAAAATTCAAATTTTTGTCCATTTTTTTTGTTGCCCGGGCTGCTCGCAGTCCCCTATTTTGAGCTTATTTGGTCATAACTTTTTTCCCTTGGCACCGATTGTGAAAAAAATTATATTCCCACAGAGCTTATCAGTTTTTTTATCTTCAAAAAAAGTTTCAAAAAATCACGAAAAAATTTCAGCCCGTAGGTACTTGCCCAAAAACGCATTTGTCCCCCGAACGGACAACGGTCCTTTAGGGGTTAAAAGAAAGAAATACACATTTAGGTGGTAGTTAAAACTACCATTTCAAACATAGTTGTCACATTGAATGGAACATTTGTCCAAGCCGTCCGATATGTCCGCCCATCCGGAAGGTCCGATGACCTGAACTTGCTTGATGTGACTACTTTAAAGTATTCACATTGTTTGTTTGGTCCACCCAAACTGTCCGAAATATTTGCCCGTCCAGAACGTCTAATGATCCTAACTTGATTGGTGTGACAACAATGATTTCAAGGATGTATGGTCTTAAAATGAAAATTCAATCCATCATACACTGAAAAAGCAAATAATTCAAATAGGGTCAAGTTTTATACAAGTAATAAACATTACATGTATTGATAAAAATAAAAATAAAAATGAATGAATAGCCAAAAAATATGATTTCAGAGATATTAACTTACATTAATGTTTAAACTTTCAACTTGCCAAACTTCACCATATCATTAGCAATCAATTGGACCAACTTCAAAATGCCATCCCACTCCAAAAAGTCATGAACTGAAGCTTTAGCAATTTTGTGTGGATCGTTTTGTGCACAGAATAATATTCTTTAAAAAGTCTTATCATCAAACTTCTCTCAATCTTCTTTGCATGCTTCCTTGTTTCATGTCCAAGAAAATGGACCTTGAAAATGCCTCTTCCACAATCTTTAGCCTTCTTGAGCGCTGTTAATGTTCACATCTTCATACAAATCTTTCTTTGCCATCAAAATCTCCCATAAAAGACGCATTGTTGCACTAATACGTGCTTTATGCTCTTGCTATTGAAGATGGCATTTGTCTTATTCCCAACTTTCTTCATAAACACCTTCACGTGTTTGAGATCCAACCAATTTGCAAAGAGTTGTCAAGCATCTTGACACAATTATCCACATTGTCATGATATCCCTAGAGCTTTTGTATCTACTCTTCCATGGATTGGTTTTGCATCTGCTCCTTCAGCCCTCAGCCTAAATCTCGTCATTGATAAAACCATCTACATTCACATTGTCCGTCTTGTCCACCCAAACTGTTCGATATATCTATCCGTCCAAAAAGTCTAATGAGCCGAACTCAATTGATGTGACAACAATGATTTCAAAACCACCTACATTATATGATTAAGGGTGAATGCAAGAAACACCTATACTATTTTGCATCACACCTTACATGCATATTTGTTTTTTGGCCATAACTTTTGCGTTTTGGTTCCAAATGATTCAAGATTTATAGCTAAGGTACTCATAACTATTATACACCTTGCCTAATTTTTTTTGTAATTTAAGAAAATAGTTTACTATCCATAAATAGCCCCCAATTTTATGTCACACTTGCCAATTTGGAAGGTTTTAGTACTATTTAGTATTAAAAAAAATGAATTTTGAGCTAAAATTTGGAGGGGATGGTCTTCTAATAGACTTGTAGCTATTGCCTAAAATAATTCTAAAAATAATTAATTGTATGTGGTGTAAAAGTCCACAAAGTGCCCTTCTTTCTACTTGCATTTTGGAACATATAAAATATTATTTTAGAGTCTTTTTGGTGAATGACCATCTCCATAGAATTATTACAAAAGTAAATTTTTTATTTTATGTAATTATTTTTTTTCCTATTTTTAACTAAATGAAACATCAAAGTATCCATTTTCTTGAGATTTGACACTTTTCTAGTTCTCCTGCTTGGAGAATTTTTCAATGCATTTCCTTTGGTGGTTACCTTCATCTTAAAGGTATATACATTAGCCATATTTTCATTTTTTTTTAAATTATTTTTCTAATTTTTCTAATTTTAAAGTACTCCAAAAAAAATCACAAGTACTGTCAAAACGCAACAAAATTGGCAAGTGTTACTTGCATTCACTCAATTGCCTTTGGGTCCTTTTTACCTTTTCTATGTATTCTTTGAATGCAATGAATTATCCATGATTTCATCAATTCACTAGTTAAAAGTTGGTCATAGAGCATCAAAGCTTAGTGCTAGAGGTCCGTATAGGCACCAAGCTTTGGTGCTCCAAGGCCCGGGTCCTGCTAATGATGACACATGTCACATGATACCCTTTTGCAAACCCTACAATTGTACCCATTTTTTCTATGTTTTAAATTCAATTTCACTATCTATTGAGACGAGCCAAGCTAGCACACCCGCTTTATTAATTAACCCTCCAAATCAAAACAAAAGTAAATAGATTTGTTGACATGTGGCCTTAAAATTTGTCCACCCCCCTCCCAAAATAAAAGTTAAAATTTAATTTGACAGATGGTAGAACATACAGAATATTGATATGAGATATGGATACAAGTATGGTTCAATTGTCCAATATCAATTGTAATCAGACATGATTAAAAAAAATACATATATGATTGTAGGAATGGAATAGGGGTGTAATGACAAAATACAATTTACTAGAGGTAACTAATTAAATAATATTGAATAGGCAGTGAGTTGATCCCTCACTATCCATTCAAAAGAGTATGGTATTATGTCATGGAAAAAACATTGGCTATTGATCTAGAATGAAAAGAATGGAGATTTCAAAATATGGTGATGTATGTAATGTTCTTCTTATTTTGCTCATTGACATTGTATTTTGATTTTTTATATAGCCATCATGTGAAAAAAATATATGAAAAAAGAAGAAAGTAGATTTACTATTGTCCCTTCAAAATGAAGAATTTTTTTCAACATTTATGAAGCACATGTATTTTGGTATATGCGAAAAAGGTCATTTCACAAGACCAAGGCAAACATATGACAATCCTTTTAAATGGATGAAGATTTGCGAAAGAACCACAAGACAAAAGATACACTCAATTTTCCACAATCTTGAGTGACACTTTGGATTATTCTTGCAATAGTGTTAGGAATTAATGAAGTTACATTAGGATCCAAAAGTGTTGAAATTGAAAGACATGATGGTAATTTAATTAGCTTAATTTTATGGACTTTGAGGTAGCTAGATCAAGATGGGACATTGGTTTCTAAACCACCTTAGGACATGGATAGCATTAAGAACAAATGGCTACACCACTAGCAAGTGGACAATAAACCTAATGAGTCCCTACATATTCTATGGTATGTAGAAAGACATCTAGGTAGTATATGAACTCCTAAAGGATTAGAATTTCAAATTTCAAACAACAAAAGAATTCAAACATGTTCCAAACACACATGATGATTTTTCATGCATTTAAATGTTCGTAGACTTATTTTCTAGTCCTCTTACATTTGTACCATTTAGATTTTTAAAACTTTTCTTTGAAACATTTTATAGTTTGAAGACTACAATACTTATGATCTCAAAAGGTATTTTAGTCCAAATAGTGGCCGTTAAATAAAGACTTGAATTAATAACTAAAATATAAATCTAAAATCTCCACTGATCCAAAATCACCATCATCACTTTGTAGACATTTCCAAACTCAATATCATACTTAAGGTGAACCATCCTATTATCGCCACCCTTCTTAATTCCACCTTCATGTACCTATAGAATACATTTCAAAGAAAAAAAATGTACACCATAGATACATGAGGGCGTAATTGAGAAGGGCGGTGATAATGAATGGATAATCACCTCAGTATGTGGAAGAATTGATTTTAGAACTTCTACCCCAAAAAAGTTTGATCCTTCTTAAGGGCCGCTTCACACTATGCCTGACCAAGTCGAGAGTCCGTGGAAGTGAGAGTCCAAACTTTGGTGAGAGTCCATGGAAATTGGCAATAAATAGGCCCCAAAATTTAGGAATTGGAGCCTTTGGCCGGCCATAGTGTGAAGCCTCCAAAGGCCAAGCCCAAAGGCCAAACCACATGTCATGGTGGAGACTAGGTTTCAAACCCCAATGGCGACAAATAACAAATAACAAATAACTAATAACAAATAACAAATAACAAATAACAAATAACAAATAACAAAAGGGGTGTAACAAAAGGGGTGTACTACTACCTAAAAACTGCAAAAACTGCAAATTCAGTCTTTTCATTTCTGACATTTTTCTGAAAAAAATTCGACGGACTCTCGATTAGAGTTTGGGTTGGCCAAAATCGAGAGTCCGTCGCCATGTAGGCAATTTTCAGGGCGACGGACTCTCGACCTTGGGGCATAGTGTGAAGGGTCGAGAGTCCAAACTCTTGGTTTCCTGAAATTTCATTGGTGGAAACCGACGGACTCTCGACCTTCGGGCATAGTGTGAAGCGGCCCTTAACTTTTGCATATGCTATCCAAATGCCACGTTCTTTGGTGCACTGGAACCTCCTTTCACTTGCCAACAAGAACACATGAAAATTTGACTAGTCTAATAGTAGTAACTAGGCACTATAGCAAAACTGGCGATTTGGAGGTTGCCCACTTTACAGTAAAGCATTTTGATCTGGTGGCAAGAAACTAAGATATTCTATGTAACCTACTAAATGACTATCTTAGGATGTGTTTGTACTTGGTGTTAGGAGTGATGTTTGGAATGTGAATCTGGTTCAGAAGTAGGTCTAAATTTGTTTCTAAGACCCTCACTAACAACACTCTTTAACACCAAGTGTGAACATACCTTTACTCTCCAACATGAGGATCACTCTTGTTTACCAACCTTGCTAGCACCTTTCTGTATGCAAACAGGGGTCGAGGTGAACTGGCCCCCTCACTCGGCCCCTCCAAGTCAATCTAGAAGTGCAAGTGAAAAAAAAGCCTCCTATTTTGAACTTGATTGATTTACCTTGTACACCTCCCCTTGCTAATTCGGGGCCTTTGATTGCAAATATGAATTCAAAATTTGCAAATTTTATCATGCGTGGAAAATAAAAAAGTTCAGCGTTTTCCCAAGGAGCCAAGCGAGGGGGGCAGTTCACCCCAGCCCAAACAGGGCATTGAGACAAGGACATTGCCTGCTGCCCAGACTCACTGCCGCATCCCCAATATGACCATGTGTTGCAATGCTGCAAATATGGAGTGTACTAGGGAGATGTGCATATAGAAAACTTACTAAGGTAGTATGGCCTAAAAGCAACCATTTAAGGGCTGATCTGCCTTTTTCACAGGTTTCCATGAATAGAAATATTTTTTGATCATTTTTCAGAGAAAGAAAAATGGATGTAGAACGTTACACAAGTGGTTTTATATTTTTTTTAAATCATTTTTGAATTACTTATAAATTTTTAAAAAACCCTATTGTAGGCACCTATTTGTGATCCTAAGTCTTCCAAAATCTGACCACTTGCAACTTCTAAAGTGATTTGAGTAAATGAAGGCCAATGATTGGCTCTTGCAATAAATAGTGCTTTTCTCTCGATTCTCTCAATGGCTTGAGAGGTCCATTTAAGGATCACCTAATGTCCATTTCAGACCTAAATATAGGGTTGATTTGAAGAGGCCGCTTGCTTTTAGAGCAGACTACCTTATAGGTGAAAAATGACTAAGGTAGGTGGCTCTAAAAGCAACTTGGCTCTAAAAGCGACTCTAACACAGAGGTACATTTTACTTTCTTCAATGTACCAACAATGTACATTTCAAAAGGGGATTGCTTTTAGAAGTCACTACACTTCAACTTCAAAAATTTGTAACTAATTCCACGAAGGTCCAAAAAATATGAAACGAGTTGGATTAGATGCCAATTCCATTTTTCTTCCTACCAAAATTAACTGAAAATTGTTTGAAGGAGTTTAGCTTCCCCCAAAATGCAATCAGCTCTTAAAGTGTTGCTTTAAGAACCACCTACCTTATTGCTTAACTTAGCCCTGGAACCTCGACCTGGCCACCATTGGAAATCATCCTTTTTGGTACCATGTGAACCATTTGCTTAAAAAAATCCAAAGAGCACTCATTAATTGGAGGTTGAATTACTATGCAAGATCCCCTCTTCACACTGGCAAAATTCCAAGGATGAACATTTGTAGTTTTGTCTTACACAAAAGGATTTTTTGTCATCCATCAGACACTTAGTAGCCGCAACAATGTTATACGGTTTGTTTAGATTTTATCCATCTAATATAATCTCAATTATTAAGGAATCCCTATTTCTTAATGTAATTTGCAAACTTACTATTTTATACAAGGGTAGGCCTAGATCAATTTTTGATCCCTTTTGAAAACCGACTCCTACAAACTCTTGCCTAAAACTTAGTGCTTCTATTCATGAGAGCCTAGGACCACCTTTCGAGACACCTATTTTTAGCAATTTGAAAATTCATAGTTTATTCATATACTAATGTTCAAAAAATGCATAAGAAGGGAATCTAGAATACTCAATTAACTTCAAGAAAATTTCAACCAAAAAAAATTAGGTAATTTAATAGTAGGAACAATGTTCCATGATTGCTTAACCCCTAAAGGCCCAAGGCCTTTTTTCTGCCAAAAAACACTCAAAACTGCCATTTCTATAGCAAAGTATAAAAAAAAATTTTAAATGTTTTTTTTTTGAACATCTAACCGTAGGATCTTACACCTAACTAGTATGAGAATGTATGGAAAAAATTTCAGAATTTTTGACCGCACAGATTGCAAGATATCGGCGTTTAAAGTGAAAAAAACAAGTTTTTCAGCACATTGCGGGGCTACATTTTTTGGCTTTAAACATTTTTAACTTAAAATTTTTGCACTAAAGCATTTTGAGCTTTAAATATTTATTGTAGAGAATTGAGTTGAGAGTCTAGGAAAAAAAAAATTCAAAAAAACTTAATTATCATTCTTAAAAAAATAGTTAAGTAGAAGTAGGTCCAAGATAGAAGGAAAATCTAAAATATTCATATATTTTAGATGGAATTAAAATGCACTAATCCCAATGGTGAGATTCTTCTAGCAAGTAAATTACACCATGCAAAAAATAAAAAATTGAAAAATTTGGAAAATTGCATTCAGAAATGAATCCTACAAGTTATTTTTTTCAAGAAGATGCTTTAACTGCCCGAAAAACAAGAATATCCATAACTTTCTCATAACATATCCAAATGAAATGAATCAAAGCTTTCCAGATAGGCAAAAATATAATCTATCAGAAAAAAAATATCAAAAAAAAAAATTCAAATTTTTTTCCATTTTTTTTTTGCTGCCCGCCGTCCCTTGTTTTCAGCTTATTTGGTCATAACTATTGTTCCCGGGCACTGATTGTGGAAAAAATTATATTTCCACGAAGCTAATCAGCTGTTTAAGCTCCAAAAAAAGTTTCAAAAAATCAGGAGAAAATTTCAGCCCGTAGGTACCTGCCCGAAAACGCATTTGTCCCCCGAAGGGACAACGGTCCTTTAGGGGTTAATATTCAGAATGGCATTTCGGTTTAATACTAACTTATCTTGGAAGTTCAATATAATTATGATGTTCTACCAATACATGAAGGTTGAAAGTTCCTCAACTGTTTTTAATTTCAGTGATTTCAGAAGATTGGATGATTATTTCCTTTCGAATAGATACTTTAATACTCTATTATTAATAATCCAATTTTATCATAAATCATAACTTTCATGCCTTTATAATTGTGGGAATTTATTCGTACAATTACATTCTTCCATGTTTGTAAGCCGGCTGTTCCAAGCTTGCACCACCTGAAGACTGACCAGTTTGGTGTACGAGCTTGGAACAGCTTGCAAGAAGCAAGATCCAAGCCATTGCTGTAACTTAGCTGCAGTGGTGGTCCTTTGTCCCAAATGGCTGCGCTAATTCAGGAACACCAGAAGAATGATATACAATACAAATGCCTCACATGGAATCCGGTGTAACTTAACCTAAAAAACCCTTAAGGTAGGTACACTCAAATGTACTGACCTTAAACCGCCATCTTTACTCTGTGTACAACTCCAAAATCAATTCTCTACCTAAGGTAACAGGTTCAGAAATCGCCCACCTAAGAGCTGAAACTGAATTTTGGGGACATGAAACGTCTTGAAATATTTTTCAGTAAATAATCCTTGAAAGATAAGAGGAATTGGCATCAAACCCAAGTCGTATCATATTTTTTGGAGCTTTCTAAAATTAGTTATGAAATTTTGAAGTGAAGTAGCATGGGACTCTAAAATCGCCCACCCCCTGAAATGTACATTGTTTCTACATTGCTGAATGCTATGAAATAGTTACATGTACAAGCAGTGTCCATTTGAATAGGGTGGGCAATTTTAGAGCATGTGCGATTTCAGAGCCTGTTACCTTATGTGGAAGAAATCATTTTAGTACCAAACTTTGTTTCTTAATAATTTTTGCAATTGATATCCAAATGCCACGTTCTTTGATGCATTGGAACCTCCTTTCACTTGCCAACAAGAACATATGAAAATTTGACCAATCTAATAGTAGTAACTAGCCTCAATAGCAAAAAGTGGCGGTTTTGGGTGTTTGTCATGTGTCCAGAGATCTGTAGTCTGTAAGTTAGATGTGTTTTTTTTCAAAAGAGACGGTGACCATTGCATTAAAAAAACACAAGTGAAAAACAATCAATCAGGTTCCCGCGGGCACATGACTCAACTTGCTTGCTTGCTTGTG